>JAGTTD010000004.1:19540951-24340951 GCA_018398585.1 Simmondsia chinensis
CTCATGAATTGAGAATGAAAACATATTCCATTTTGCCAGTCATAGCTATACCACAAATCCAGACACCCCCACACTTATTTCTTGCACACCGATATATATCATAATGATGAACAATGCTCCACTAGCTCTACGGCTTGGGTATAGGCAATGTTTTTCGGGTTTAAAGTTTGTAACGTGGGTTCACAATAAATGACAAAGGCCAATAAAGCTCAAAAGGGGTTCAACAAAGGGAAAAATTAATTACAAGGTAGGCTATTTGGCCTATACAGCTTATAGCAAAGAGGGCCTTAATCATGTTCATGCATGCATGTGTCAATATGACCTCAAAGAGAATCAAGGCAAGTTCTAGAGAAACAAATCCATGGAATAATATCACTCAAGAAAGAAAATAGTGAGACTGATATGGATGTGTTAGTCGAAAGGCTCAAAATCTCACCAGCTTTTGTCTACTAAATTTAGTCACTACCATTCTCAAGGAAAATAACTAGACTAATTAATTCTAAGTTGGAGGATTACTTATTCAACCATGTTATGAAGTTTTCAAGCTTAATCGAATCTTGCTCATGACATATAAAAAAAATCGTTGAAAACCAAAAAAACAAAGAACAAAACTCTCTTTTATTTTTTCAAAAATACAAATAAATTATTCAATACCACACATTTAGTCGCTGAAACTATCATAGGAATTTGTTATAAAATATATGAAATACGAGACACATCACACTCCAAGTGGCTAGAGCAACTTAGGGCAAACAAACTCAAGAGATCATGGCTATTGAAGATCAAGTCCAAGTGTTGGAGTAGCAATTAAGCCAGCTCAAGAGCAGACTTTAATCCTCAAGCAGTGGCACTCCACCAAGAGTACAAGGGCTTAAGTGCTGGAGCATGCCGTAGCAGGAGTTCAAGAGGAGTAGCAAGCTCCAAAGAGGAGGTTGTTTCAGTAAATAGTCATCTTACTCAAGCTTTCACTCAAATAGATGCTATTGAGGAATCCCTTATTCGGATTAGGGTTTTCCTCTTGTAGTATTGTAAAGAGAGATTCAATTATGAAAGTTCTATGTTCTACAAACTTCATGTGCCCCTTTACTTTAATTAATGAAATTACATTATGATTTGATCTAGCATGTGCCCCTTCCACTCAAATGTCTCGAGACTTAGAAAGGGTGTCCTATAAGACATATGCCAGCAATGTTGTGGGAAAATATAAGCAATGATGAGAAAACTCATACTGCTTCCTCAATATATTTCTACTGCTAACCCCCTCTTGGTACTGAAGATGCTATCTGAGAAGTCTCATAGATATGCGCCTTCTGAGGACCCTCTTTCAAAAGGCCAAATCATCATGAGGACTAGGCATCCAAGGAGAAATCCGAAATATGACCTACTAGACGTGGACACCAGTCAAGGACCACGACAGTCAAGGCACTAATCTTCCAGGGTCTGATTCAGTAATGTTTGAAGAGAAGTCACCTCAATCAAGAGGAAATTAGTCCCTCTAGTCCTACTCGAACCTAGTAGTGTAGGAAATTAAAGAAAAAGGCAGCTCAGCAAAGAACTCTGCTCGATACTTGCTTAACTAGGCTCTCTTAAGAGGAACCCAGGGTCTGCAAGGGCAAGCAAACTGAGCCTATGGATCTTGAAGACCCAACAACTGAGTCCAAACCTATTACTACTACTGAAGATGGGCAACCACGTAGGAAGTTTGAGAGATGGACCAGTTTCTCATCTTATGAAAAGCAAGAATGTTGGTGGGACCAGCTTGCCGAGAGTTCACTAACATGAAGATCAGTTGATGAAGAAGAGGAGTATTCCCCTCTTAGCATCAACGTAGTGGAACCTCTAAGCCATGTTAACCCAACATGGTCTAATGTCAAGAATGAAATTCAAGAGGAAGACTTCCCCCAACGTCTGGAGGAGTCTCAAGCTCCAAAGATTGATCTAAAAGACCGACCTCTAGAGCAGGACATGCTAATAGATGGCAGTCCTCAAAAGCAAGATCAGGACATGCCCATGGATGGCAGCCTTGAAAAAGAAAACAAACCAAGGGGTCCGGATACAATTCTGGAAACTCCCATAAAAGGTTGATGATAGAACTACGTCGCTCCTTCCTTTGGAGTTCATGGCAACTAATGCTCAAAAAGGCCTCGAGGGGGATGTTATAGTGTCAGACGAGGATTCCCGGGTCAATCTTATGGCTAAAATAGCAGCCACCAAAGGTAACCTCAATCCGTTGTCTTTTAAAGTTAATACCCCAACATCCAAATCGCCTGATGATACACCTAACACAATGAAGACGATGTATGATGGGCCTAATAACGCCAATAAACACATCAAGCTCCGATGCATCAAGGTCAAATTTGATGGCATTCGGGTGAACAATGTCTTGGTGCAAATTGGCATAGCCATCAAAGTCTTTCTTTCTTATATGTTGGGGGTCTTTGGTAAATCTCGAGATGACTTAATTACTTCAGATGTTGCAATTTGTGGCTTTTTCAGAGCTACTACTAAATCCAAAAGGGTCATCCCAATTGAGTTAACTGTTGGTAGATTAAGCAAGCTAATAGCTTTCTTTGTAATGGATATTATATCCAACTACAATGCTTTGTTCAAGAGAGTTTGGCTACGCTCCAATTATTGTATTCCATCTTCTCTGCATTAGTTGTTAATATTTTGGAACCATCACAAATATGAGATTATTATGGCAGATAACAGGCCATTCATGGCTTGCTCCAACTACATCGAGGCAAAATTCTATGAAGATGGTGTAGGACCACTTAATGTCAAAAAGACCACTCCACAATCTGCCCAAAAACAGGACACAATAGCCATGCTTGACAGCCCTCTCACTGAAGTTAAGGTTGGTCAAGTTGAAGTACAGTCTGAAGACTGGAATTTCTAGGGATGCACGATGCCCCTTCTTGAGGAAAGAGATCCCAAAGGCAAGTTAGAGTCCTTATGCAGAGGGTCCAAGACCTCCCATCATGGCCCAAAAGGCCATTTCCTCAGCACTAGCAAGGCTTGTGGCTTGGCATGCTAAGGATCAACTTTGGACTAAGCAGCCATTCAGTGGCTTTGAGCTCCAGACAACACAAGAAAAAAAGCTGGAACTCTCTTACGTAAGAGTAGTACCAGCCAAAATTGAGGATTTGATGGCTGAAGTTCAAGACCCCCTCCTCGTGGTTAACTTGGGCTCGATAAAAGACCCAAACCCTACCTGTTTGAGTGCTCTGCTTTTTGAGGAGCAGAGAGAGCAATATTTGACCTTGCTTTACGAGGTTAAGGATTGCTTTGCTTGGGATCATCACAAGATGCTTGGCCTACACAGAAAGGTGGTTAAGCATAGGCTTCCTATTAAGCCAGGCTCGAGGCCCATCATTCAGGCCCAAAGGAGAATGTCCCAACAAGTTATTGATTTGGTCAAGAAGGAGATCAAAAGACTCTTAAAGGCCAAATTTATCAAGACTGCCAGGTATGTTAAATGGTTGGCAAACATTATTCTTATCATTAAGAAAAATGGAAAAATTAGGGTCTGTTTTAACTTCAAAGATTTGAATGCAACCACTCAAAAGATGAATACCCAATGCCAATTATTAATGTGCTCATTGACTCAACCTCGAGGCATGAGATCTTGTCTTTTATGGATGACTACTGTGGGTATTACCAAGTTATGATTGCTTCAGAGGATACCCATAAGACAGCATTCAGGTCTTTTGGGTTAATAGGTACCTTTGAGTGTGTGGTTATGCTAGTTGGTTTGAAAACTACTGACACCACCTACCAAAGAGCTATGAACATGATCTTTCATCACCTTATCAGCAAGACCATGGAAGTCTACATTGATGATATCGTGGTCAAGTCAAAGTCCCATGTCAAACACTTGGAAGACTTGAGAGGCCGGGGGGGGGGGGGGGGACGTTCCTTAGAATGAGGACCCCTAACCTCAAGACGAATCCATTAAAGTGTGCCTTTGGCATATGTGCTAGAAACTTTCTTGGTTTCCTAGTACAGTACAGGGGCATTGAGGAGGAAATTAATAAGACGAAGGCCATTCAACAAGTGAAAACACATTCCAGCAAAAAGGGGCTCCAATGCTTTTTGGGGCAGGCTAATTTCCAAAGATGTTTCATCTCAAATATCGCAGGAAAAATGAAAGTTTTCTCCCCACTGTTAAGGCTCAAGACTGAGAAGGGATTCAATTGGGAAGAGCTATATCAAGCATCTTTCGAGGCCATCAAGGAGTACTTGATTAAGCCGCCAGTTCTTATTCTCAAAAAGCATGGCAAACCTTTGAAAATATATGTCTCGACTTCTAAGGAATCTATTGGTTGCTCTCTCATACAAGACAACGAGCAAGGGTTTGAACAGGATGTGTTCTACCTTAGCCCTTGCTTAAATGAATGTGAAACAAAATACTCTTCAATTAAGAAATTGTTCCTATCTTTATTAGTAAAATTGAGACATTATTTCCTGGCATTTACATCAGATAGATGTCCTCAAATACATGCTAGATACACCCCTAATGAAAAGAGATCGAACAAGTGGAGTGTTTCTCCACTTCAGTTTGAGTTGGTCTATATGTCACAAAAGTTAATCAATGGTAAAGCTTTGGCAAACTTTTTAGCTAACGACCCAAACATTCATGCTAGCTTAGACTACACGCCAGACTAGCTCCTAGTGGTGGAAATGGTCTCTTGGAAACTCTACTTTGATAGATCAAGGACCAATTCATGTGTAGGAGTTGGAATTGTGATAAAATCCATCCCTGAGATCATCACCAAAATAGTTGTTACTTTAGTTGACAAATGCTCTAGCAACATCGAAGAGTATGAGGCACTACTAAAGGCCTGCAGACTCTCTTAGAAATGCAAGTCCTCAATGTCATCATTAAAGGGGAATCCCAGTTGGTGATTTGCCAACTAAAAGGCGAGTTACAATGTTTGAGCAACACCTTGAACATATACTTTTCCATAGTGCAAAAGCTTTTGAATAATTTCAATGATGTACAGTTTGAGCATATCCCTAGAGAGCAACACAAAGCAGCCAATGACTTGGCTCAGTTAACTTTAGGGTACAAGTTGCCCAAGACGTGGTGCGAAGAGACCATGATCATCAAGACTAATATTTTGGACCATGACATTGAATTTGCTAAGTCTTCAACTTTTGAGAGCAAAGCCATGCCAAGTAAACACTAGGATTACTTTGAAACCCATCAAACTGCCCTAAGTCAACATGTGAACTGGAGGAAGCCTTTGATGGATTACTTCAAGAACCCTCAAGATTACGCTAAGGACAAAAAGATGAAAATGAGAGCTCATAGATTCCACCTAGACGCTAAATATGGAGAGTTATATAAAAGGGACCCTAGTAAAGTGCCTTTCAGGTGCCTTGACTTGGACGAAGCAATGCTAGTGACGGTATGAGCGCATGAGGGTATCTGTGCCCATCTAGCTGGCAACCAGATGCATTGGCTCATCAGATGTTATGGCTATTAATGGCCATCAATGATGGATGATTACATAAAGTATGCTAATGGAAGCATGCCAAAGACATGGGCATATATTGAGAGTGGCCAAAGCATACAACAAAAAGGTCAAACCTAGGTCATTTGACTTAGGGTATATAGTCTGGAAAGTGGTTTTGCCCATTGGCCAAAAAGACTGTGTCTTTGGGAAATGGTCCCCAAACTAGGAGGGCCCATTTAGAGTCATTGAAGTATTTGGAGGCAATGCTTACTTATTCCAAGACCTAGATGGAAGAACTCACATGAGGGCAGTCAATGAAAGGTTCCTAAAGAAATATGTGCCATCAATTTGGGATTCTAACAAGGAAGTCCATAAATATAGATTCCATGAATTATGGGCTCAGCTTCAATATCAATGTCTAGAGTTTCAATATCAATGTCTGGAGGATCAACTTCATGATCCTTAGGTTAAGAAAATAAAGAAAAAGAGGAACCACCAAACTAAGAGAGGTGTTTGACAAGAATACATTTTTTTTTTTTTAATCAAAACAAGAATGCGTATTTCATTAATATTATTGGAAAGTACATGGCTTATATGCAATATGTGGCCAAATAACCTCGTTACAACAATAAGCAAAGCAAAACTTCAAGCTCGTCTGGAGATTTTCATCGAAAGATGTGTCTGCGAAGCTGTGGATATTGGCTTCCTCCTTCCTGGTGGTTAAAAAAGCTAGTCTCTCTGAAAGGGTCTTAGAACTTTCAAAAATACCGAATCTAATCCTCTTATCTTGAAGATCAAAGGATGTCTATTAAATTTCAGGGAAACAAAGCCACGATACTATTCCCTTAAGTTTCTAAAAATGTGATTAAATATGGAAAAGGCTTGCTAATCTCATTTGATACCAATGAGTAGTAAGGGTGAGACTTTTGATACTTATAGACCCTTAAGAGAATATGCGGTGTCACTCAGTGCCTATAATTAGATATTTCAATAAATCCCCTGAAAATGGAAATGGGTAGTACGTGTGGGAGAGTAAGAAGGACATCTTTGGACTCCAAGGGCGGTTTTCTATCAACTTAAAAACCACCGGGGAGTGGATTTGCAAACCTATCATGCATTAACACGGTGACTTGGAAAACGTTCACCCTAATAAGTAAACAGGGGTGCCACCCATGCTGGAGGCACAATAAGATGGTGCACCCAATTCAAAGAGCCATGGAAGTTCGTTCACCCTATTCACGTGGAGAAGAGCATCTACTAGCCTGAGGCTCTTGAAAGGAGCCCATGGGTGCAGAAACCAAAACTTGTTAGAAGGGTTTTGCTTATTAAGGGAATAACAAACCCAACAGCATCGAGTTTGATGGTTCCAAGCAACCTAAGAAGATCCTCCTCAATGATGTGAGATCAATTGGACTTTGAATCACATCAAAGACCATTAAAGTGTCAGATTGGAGCAAACACGTTAATTACTCAATAGAGCTATCAGCCTAAGGACGCAGAGAAGAGACAGCAAAAGAGACTTGGGCCATCATCAGATTGGTTTCAAGAAGATTCAAAGGGATGGAAGAGGATTGAATCAAGAATTAAAGATTCAAGAGCAACGGAGAGCAAGTGTTTCATGAGTGCTTGATTACAGTAAAGAGAGAGAGCACATAGAAGAAAAGTGGAGATTTCAATCCCTAAATGTAATACTTATAGACATGCAAGAAGGAAGAGCAATGACAAATAGTGTTCTCTTGAGCTCCATTTAGCCATTGGGGGTCAAATCATGAAGATTTTTTAACCGTAGTAAATTTGAATTTACCAATGGCTAAAAGGTGGGCATTTGTTTACACCCTAAATTTGAGGGAGGTGGGATGACTCCATTTTGAGCAAAGTGACACATGCTTAACACGTGAGGTCATTCTAGAGGAGAATTAGGCCTTTAGGTGCTGAAGTAATGGTATCTCGAGCCCAGCATCCCAAGAAGATTGTCCCCCTAACAATGGTATCAACCACTCAAGGCTCGAGATGGTTAAAGGGTAAGAGAAGATCGAGCTCAAAGGCCTGCCAAGAAGGCTGCACGATAGGTGGTTTCCAAGCTTAAGACAATTACAAGCGCAATTTCAGATACTTGGGCACTAAGCTCAATCCAAGAGAATATGGGCCTTCTAGAGGGGACTTAAACTAGAAATTCGAACGTGGGCTTTGATAAGTCTAACTCACTATATAATTATTCTTATCATTTAGGTTCATTTTCAAACCATTTTACAGTAAACTTTAATCGCTTTTGCTCGCTTTTGTGCCTTTTCGCTCCTATCGCTATTTCCTTGCAAATTTTATGCTAATTCTTGCTAGGTTTTATCATCAACATCAACAAGTGAATGCAAGATACATCAAACAAAAGCAAAAAAATGGGCTAAACACATCAATCTACATGATTCAGTAAGGAAACAACAACAACTTACACAACTTGTTACAACTTACAAAAATGGGCAGCAAAATGGACAAATCAAATGCAAGAACTTCTAGTACACTTCAACAACATGTTTAAGTTGATGTCAAGACCGATTTTTGGGCAACAAAGCTGAAGAAAAGTTGAAGAAATCAGCACGTTGTTACAAAAAGAAGAAATGGGCGGCAAGAAGAACAAATGAGAGCAACGCTTATGTAATTTTTTTTATTTTTTGAATTTGCAACCTCGAACACTATAAATCGGAGTATTTAGGAGGTCTTTAGGCATCAATTCATTCAAAATAACTCAAAAAAAGCAGTCGAAAGAGTAGGGAAACTATAGGAAGAGGAAAGGAGTGAAGGAAATAAGTTTGGTTTATAATTTTACATTTTTAAGTTCTTTTCTATCCTTTTCTTCTTTAAGTTCATGGATTTTGTCTTAGTTTTGCTTTATATTATGTATACCATGATCCAATTTTGTCTTTCCAAGGACACATCAGAATTTTAAGATCTAAAAATTGAAGAACGAGCTCTTTTGCTCACCCCTATCTCTAAAGGGGCGTAAGCACTAAGTTGTAATATACGCTCTTTTCCTAATTCAAAATATTCAGAGTTTGTTTATTGCACTTTTTGAGTATTTATCATTGTTCTTCATGAGTTTTAAATGCTCGATCACCATTCAAAGCCTATAATGGTTAATAATGAGTCCGAGAGGAGATTTATAATGAATGCTAAAATGATAAACACAACAAATTGAGCAAATGCTAAAGATAGATTAATGCGATATGTGTGGTCTTAAATGGAAATCATGGATCTTCAAACTCTTTTCTTATTTAAATTCATGCTAGAGATTGATGAGTTAATATGTAAAAGGGCATGCTAAATGTTACTCAGGAGAGAATGTTTAGTAAATTAGGGTTTTCAACCATCAACACGTAATAACAACTTGAATATCAGGAATAGAAAGGAGTATTGATGCAACTAGGTGAAATCAGATGCCTTGGATCATATTAACTCATTAAAAACTTTAAAAATCAGTAAACGTTTCATAAAAATTTGTAAACATTTGTGTTATTTTTCATTTTGTTTTGCTTCATATCAAAAACCACAAATTTCAGTCTTTCAAATAGTGCTGAAACTACTAATTTTGGTACTCATTCAGTAAACAATCTAGCGGGACGATACTCTACTCATTTGATATTATTTGATATGACTTAGTGCACTTGCTAAGCATAAACTCCAAGCACATCAGGCTTCAAGGAATTCCCTCCAAAACCAAATCATGGACACGTTCATTGACCATTCACGTGCAAGAAGAAGCTTAGTGGCCTGACGTGGGTGGAAAATGCAGTGAAATCAGGCACAACCATTATTTAGTTTATCTATAAATAAAGGACTCTGTTACAGTCCAAAACAAGCTCTTAATACAAACTTCTTCAAGTTTTCTTTACAGCACACTTATGCTCTTTTCTTAGGTGTAGCTAACTTAGCATAGCTTAGCTTAGCACAAAACTTGTTGCAATTACTTCTTCGGTAATATAGTCATTCGGGTTTTAGATATGAACTTCCTATTTTGATAAGTCCCCAAATTCAGCAAGTTTAGAAATGATGGCCAAGGCTTAACCTTAATTGTGTTGGTCTTAACAGTATTGTTGCTGCTTAATAAGTCAGGTGAACTTAGATTCGCGCTATTGAATTGGGCTTTAACAGCCAAGGCTTGACCTTGATTGCGTTGGTCCTAATCCAATGACCTGAATACAATTTGCTCCAACTTAATCTAGTCAGACCTAAACTCATTCGAGTTATTATAAGACAAGGGTGCCAGGCTTAAAAACCTAATCGACTCGGGCTAGTAAGTGGACTGTTGAGCTCTTGGGTTTGTTTCCACCCTAGTTCCTGACTTTTAAGTGTACGAGGAAAGGTGTCTGTGGGCCCTGTTGGATTAGGTGTCCTAGAAAAACCCAATCAGTTATTTTTAAGTATTAAATAAATGAAACTATTTTACTTGTTTATTGCTTGATTATATTTTACTAGTGAAACATACGTGATTGTTTCTCTAAAAACATTCCAGGAGATAGACATTGTCTAAGATGACGTATCAAGTTTGGCTTAAGTGATTAATAAGATTAAACCGCGGAAAGACTTAGATCAAACTAGTGACATGTTGATAAAGTACGCACGTAGTCGGTGATAAGTTTGGAAAACTTGTCTGATAAGACTATAATATGATACTTTTGAGGACTTGTCTTGGTCATGTAAATTGGGATCCAAGAGTATTATGTCGGTATTTTCAGTATGATTGGAATACTGAGCAGGACCACCTGAATTAGTTGTTTCTTTACTGCTATCAGAAATAATTAATTTTGTAAGACAATAACACTAAATCCGAAAAATAGTCTGAACTTGTGCGTGGATTGTTAATTGCTTTAATGACCAAAATGATGAGGTCAAAATTGAATAACTAGAATCCTACGTCATTAGGCAATATGATGAAGTGTGGCGGGAACAGATATTTTACTAGGAATTTACAAAGAAATATGTCACCTTAGTTTATTCGCAAATACACGAACAGATTCTAGAATCTTTGGCTAGAGTATTCCACATGTTTAACATTTGAAATTAATATGAAAATTATTTCTGTATTATGAATTAGTCGAGAAGGGCGAGTCAGGAAGTACAGTGATAGGCGTGAGAAAAAAAAAGATGGTAGTTGGGGTTTTTTGCTCACGGATATTTAACAAAGGGGTTAACCGTGGCAATAAAATTACTTGGAAAATTCTTGAGCAAATATGTTTAATTCTAGAGTGCAGTAAAACTTATTTAGTGGAATTAAGTTTATTAAATGGTAATCAATTATTATCATGAGACGATGACCAGATCTGACTCATTTAGAGCTATAGTTAAATTGTCCTTGAGGTCCTTCTGTAAGCCACAGCTTTAGTACTACTTGAAAATATTTAAACCAAATTCATGGGATGAATTATTTATTTATAAGATGAATAAATTAATTTTGCTAAATATAATTCATGAGATGAATTATTTATTCATAAGATGAATAAATTAATTTTACAAAAAAAATAATATTAATGAGATTATATATATATATATGTAATGCACTGAGCAAATGCCCCGCGCATGGTTTTTTTTTTTTTTTTTTTAAGTGGGCCCCACTCGGGCCCACATACAAAATTAAAAATATATATAATCTAAAACTTGAACCTTGAAATTTAATCCTTTAGGGTTTTGAAACCTGGTTTTCTCCCACAACGAAACCCTAAAATTATTTTATGATTTTTTTAGATTATTATTTAGCATAATTTTTTTGAAAAATTATTTTTCGAAAAGATTGAAGGAAAATTTTTGTTACCGAAATTTTCCTCAGTTAAATATTTTTGGGCACTCACGCTTCCGGTGTTAGAAAAGGTCATTCAAAAGAAGACCTTGCGGTGTCGAAAATTCTTCTTCTAATTTTAGATCATCAAATTGAAGTTTAAATTCGCGCTTTAGGTATGTTTAAATTAAGTATTTAATATTTAATTTATTTTTTCTTTATTTCACTTGTTCTATTTACTGTGCTTATGCTTGTTTTATTCGATATTTTTGTTTGTCATATTATTTATTTGATGTTTTTATTTGTCATATTATGAATCTATTAGAGCAAGATCTACATCTAGTCAAATAGTATAATTAGGTCAAAGCCTTAGATTTAAAATTAAGAATTTTAAATTGGTATTCCGATGTGCCGACTCAAACTGATCTAGGGAAAATGCTTGAAATATGTTCCCAACACAAGATCCTTTGGCGCATGAATGATCAGTGAACGTGCCCTTAATATATGGTGCTCGAGCATATTTCTTGAAGTCTACGTCTGATTTTTCAGCTGAAGTCTTCTCTAGATGCCCCATGTTCTGTTCGATAAGCTTGGTGGCCACGCATTTGCAATTTCACTCCAAGTAAATGTCTCAAGCTTGGAAACCACCTGTCTTGCACCCTTCTTGGTAGTTCCTTGAGTTCGAGCTCCCTTTACCCTTCAACCATCTCAAGCCTCGAGTGGCTGATACCCTTGTTGGGTTGATAAACTTCTCAAGACACTAGGCTCAATAAGCCGTTCTCTCAAAACCTAGAGGTTTGACTTTCCTCGAGGAGGACCTCGTGATAAGCTCGTAGCACTTTGCCCAAAACGGTGCCGCTCCAACTCTCTTGAATTTTGGGTGTAAACATATATCTCAATAGTGCAAGAGCTGTTCAGTAAGTTTGACAGTATCCAATTTGAACACATACCTCGAGAGCAAAATAAGGCATCCAATGATTTGGCCCAATTTGCCTCTGTGTACAAATTACCCAAAACATGGTGTAAAAAGACTATGATCATCAAGACCAAGATCTTAGACCATGAGCTCGAGTTCACTAAAATGTTTAGTTCTGAAAGAAAGGTAATTACAAGTGAACACTTGGATTGCTTTAAGACAAAACTATCTGTCATAAGTCAATGCGAGAACTGGAGGAAGCCCTTGATAGATTACTTCAGGAACCCTCGTGACTACACCAAAGACAGGACAATGAAAATGAGAGCTCATGGGTATCATCTTGATGATGAATATGGAGAGCCATATAAAAAGGACGCTAGTGGAGTGCTTATTAAGTGTCTAGACTTAGATGAAGTAATGCTAGTGATGGTTGAAGCCCATGAGGGCATATGTGGATCCCATCTAGCTAATAATAAGATGCGTTGGCTCATTAGATGTTATAGCTACTATTGGCCATCAACGATGGATGATTGTGTCAAGTATGCCAAAAGATGTAGAGCATGCCAAAAACATGGTCATGTACCAAGGGTTCCTACTACTGAGATGCATTCCTTTGTTAAACCATAGCCTTTTCAAGGATGGGTCATGGATATCATAAGGGAAATCAATCTTCCTTCTAGCGAGCAACATTCCTACATTCTTGTGGCTGCATATTAATTTACTAAATGGGTGGAGGCTAAGCCATATAGGAGTATCAATCAGCAAGATGTGATTGATTTTATTAAGGTATATATCATATGTAGGTTTGGAATTCCAAAGACCATAATTATGGCCCAAACTAAAGTTTTTTAATAGTGCTGAGGTTAAGTAGTTTACCAAGAGTTTCAACATTAAGATCTTAAACACCACACCTTACTATACTCAAGAAAATGTCTAGGGTGAATCTACGAATAAGATTCTAAAGGGCAATATTGAAAAAATGATTAAGGACAATCCCAATAAGTGGCATGAGGTGTTGCTTGATGCCCTTGGGCTTATAGAACGTCCAAACGTGATGCAACATGGACAACCCTCTTCCATTTAACGTATGGCCATGATGTTGTACTTTTAATGGAAGTTACAATTCAGTCTAATAGGTCAAGTGAGGTTTGCTTGATGCTCTCCAAAAATTGGAAAAGCAAAAGAAGAGAGTGGCTAAAGCCTATAATAAAAAGATTAAACCAAGATCGTTTGACTTGGGGGCGTTAATTTGGAAAGTGTTATTGCCCATTGGCTAGAAAGACCGTGTCTTTCAAAAATGGTCCCCAAATTGGGAGGGTCCCTTCAGATTCATAGAGGTATTTTGAGGAAATGCAGACTTACTCCAAGATCTAAATGGAGGGACTTACCCAAGGGCCACTAATGGAAGTTCCCTTAAGAAATATGTGCCTTCAATTTTGGATTCTAACAAGGAAGTTCTTAAGTTTAGTTTCCTAAGTTGTGGGCCCAATTTTAGTATTAGTGTCCTAAGGATCAACTCAATGATCCTTCAGTAATTAAAGAAATAAGAGGAACTATTAAACTAAGAGACGAGTTTAACAAAAAGGCATATTTCATAGATAATTTTAGGGAAGTACATGGCAAATACAAAACAATACAATTAAGTCATTTGTATTGCCTAAACTTCTTTACAATATAAGAAGAGTTGAGTCCTAATCCTAACTAAGAACTCCTCTATGGATGATAACTGGTTGGTAGACTCATTCAACCATTGGTCCATGGAGATAGCTTATTCATGAAGGGCTTGATGAGTTCTCTGGGCTTCTACTAGTGCTTGCTCGAGTTCTCTGACTTTTAATCCTTCAAAAGTATGTTGTTGCCTGAGGGATGTAAGTTGCCTCTTGAACTCACTTAATTTCTTCTCCAAATGATGAATCTCATCCTCTAGGCCCTTGATAACTTGAGCTTGTTGACTCTGGACTACTTTTGCTGCTTGAAGTTCTTCAAAGATGAGTTATAGACCTCCTAGGCCAGGTGAGTGTCCCAGCTCCATAATAGCAGCTTGACATTGTCACTTCTATTGAAGAAGTGATGGGACCTCTTGATTAACTCTGATAAGTACTCTCTTCAACGTCTCAAATTCTTTGGCAATAGTAGGTGCCACCTTAGGGTCTTCCTGCAAAGCCTTCACCAGGGAAAAAGCTTCTTGTTGTGTGGTATTTTTAGCCAAAGAAGGGATACAAAGATGAGCCAATTTCCTTCATCTCTAGAACCTTGGAGAGACTTGGTCCAGCTACTGAAAGGGAAATCTTCCCCTTACCCCTAACTTCTCTAAGGCAGATGCAGTCCTCTCTAAGGTAGAAGGAGGAGTGACTCTTGATGGTGTGACTTGATGGAAACAACATTATAGAAGTCAGATTAAGTCCCAACTTTGGAGTTAAGACAAAGTAAGATAGGGCCAATGTTCACCTCTAGACTTCGGCTAGAGGAGTAGAAGAAACTATTGTTGGAACCTCAACCATTGGATTACATTCCTTAGGGGTAACTTCTAAAAGAAGAACACTTGCATGTTAAAACTAAAATTATGGTTTGGACGTCAAGGAAGAGGTGATACATTCATGAATCTTTTCAATGGTAATTGAGGGCATTCCTAGAAGAAGGAATGGAGCTTGAACGAGGTCCTGTCTCAAAGGGGCTGGAGAAGAAGCCTCCCTGGGTAATTCACTTATAAGGGACTCCAGGGCTGGAATGACCATATCTCCCCTTCACCAGTACTTGAGCTTAAAGACTCTGAAATCAGGCCAGCTTTAACAAAAGATAGACAAGGAAAGATCAGTCAAGAAAGGACAATACCTCTAGTTGAGAGAGTCTGGCTCTTCTTTTCCTCACCAACTATGAGATTGGTACTTCTTCTTCATCTTCTTCTTCTTCTTCTAATGCCTGAATGGCCTTAGCTGGAAGAGCAGGAAGAACCCATCCCTTAGTTCTTTTTCTCAAGCCACCAACCTCAAGGACTGATATAGAAGCTTTTGGAGGAGATTCTTTCAAAAGCATCCAGGTAAAACTCCAAGTATTCCCGGAAGTCTCCTGAGCAGCTGAGGCTGTAAAGAAAGGAACAGGGGTTAGCCTTTGTTCAACCCATCTAAAGAGAATCCCAAAGCTTTGAGGATGGTTGTTTACTTGGCAATGCTTTCTTTCGGAGTCTGTCTTACTCTAACTAGTTGGGCTCCTCTTGAGTTGGCATCTGCAAGCTTAAGGGAAGACGTAAAATATTACTTGCCGCCTTTGGCCTCCAAAGAGGACTAATATGCTTGGAACCAAGCTAAAAAATGAGGTGTAGCACATGGGGTATACCTGCAAGGAACAGGGTACCCATAGGCTAACCTAATCTCTAAGTTGGACTCATGGAGCTCCTTAGACTCAGAGAGCTAGGTAGAGATCCTCTTAGCCTCCATAAGTTCTTAGTCCTTAGGTTTGTAAAGTATTGCCTTGGACCATTCCAAACTGCCTAGCAAATAATCCAAGCTTATAAGTCTCAACACCAGTTTAAGTCTAGTGATAGAAGAAGAGATCTTAGGGGCACAAGATTGCTTGCCAAACCTGAGCATTGATGTCCACTAGAGACATCATAGTGGAGGTCCAACTTCTTGAATAAGCTTCCTTTCCTTGAAAGGAGTCCATCGGATCCCTGACCTACCTCAAGGGGACATAAGCTCCTCAAGATACCTGTAGAAGGACCACCTTGGAGGTAAGAGGACCTCTCTACAAGGAAATTGCTCTCTATAATAGGTGATTGCATCATCTATGGGGGCAAAGGGTCCACTATGGTAGAGCTTGGACAAATAGGCTTGGGCCCACAATTAGACTAGCCATAAGGGTCCTTGTAGCTGGACAACATAGTTCTTTACTATGATGTCTCTAAGGCATCCATATACTAGGGCCAAGAATAATGGTCTAAAGCCACATGACCAGTACAAAAGGCCAGGTTTATTGCTACCATCCTAAGAAATTTAAGCACAATGTTAGATAAATTAGCAAAGAATTTCAACCAAAACAAGTAAAAAGAGACATCCTCTTCCTTAGACCCTCACCCATAGTTATGACTCTCTATGACAAAGAGCTTATAAAAGTTTCATAACCAGTGGGCAAGTTGGTCATGAGGAAAGAAGAGGCAAAGGCTTCAAACTCATTAAAAAGAAAAGAATCAAGAGGCAATTCATCTCCCCGGGAGAAAGACCTGTTAAGGTCGCTATGTCTTCCAAGGTGATCCCCAGAAAGCCCTCAAGAATGACAAAAGTGTTATAAAAGATGTTCCAAAAACAGGTGAGAGCTATCATGATGGGATAATCACACCTAAGGGCAATCTTGGAGAGCTTGATGGCTTCACAGACACGGAGATTCTTCCATTTGTGCTCACAAATGAGAGTCAAACGGTCCACCCATTCAGTGTATCACTTTGTCAAGAACATCCACCCTTTAAAGGGGGTAGCCTCTTTGCAAATGCATCTTCCTCCCCAAGAATGACCTGCAAAAGCTGTACGAAGTAAAAGAGATTCATCAGTGTAAGGGAATATGCTCTCGAGTCTAGGGACATTTAAATAAGGGTCAAAGATGGGCCCTAGACCACATAGTTCGTGGATGAAGAGGGATCATTCTCATACATCCAAGAAAGATCCTCCTCGATGGTACTAAGGTCAATAAGGCTCTGGAGCCCATAAGAGACCATTGAAATGTCTGATTGAACAAAACGTGCCAACTGCTCTATAGGGTTATCAGCCTGGGGGATGGGTGTTATGATTCAAGCCTAAGCTTGGTTCATAACCTAGGTTAGGATAGGTAGAAAGAGATTTTAGATAAGAAGAGAAGTAAAAAGAGATGAAGTAATAGAGAAAGAGTTAGATGAGAGAGAGAAAGATCTCAAAAAATATATTTGTATGTTCATGAATGTATGATCTCTTACAATAAGAAAAAGTTATTTATAAGCAACTAGATATAATGAATCTAGACTAAGCCTTACCCGACTTAACTACCAACATAGCCGCCACTATTGACCTTAGACACTAATTACCTTGACCAACTATTTTACATGACTTATTACAATTACTCTCCAATATCCCCTATATCATGGATCATAACAAGTCTCCTCCCTTAAGAGATTCTTACCCTCAAGAATCTTAGAGAAAAGAATATCTTCAATCAAATGATGTTGAACTACAGGGAGTTGCTTATTATGTATTTTGAGACCAAATTTCCAAGCCTTTGCAATGTTACTCACATCAATCTCTTGTGCAGACCTTTGTAGATAGCTTGCAACAAGAGCTTGTAGAATTCAGCACGTATAAAATCTTCAAGGCCTTAGTGTACTGCTACTGCAATGAGTGAAAGAGTTTGTAAATCTCCTCCCATTTGAGAGGCTTCATAATGAAATGCTCATTACTAGTGAACATGACATGAATGCTCTTAAACCCTTGCTGATTTTCACAATTTTGCATACCATTCTCCATCTTTTCCTTCATGTCGTGCCAACCAGCTTGTCTATAACTCCAATACAACAGATTCTGATGGTCCTTACTGCACCACTACACAAAAGTATCAGTTAGGAATGATCTACATCCCACATTCAGCTCCTGATCAATTTCAACTTGTCGCTTGCTATCGAATTGTTCAGCATCTGTCCTCATTACAATCCAAACTCCCAAAGAAGCAAGCTCAAGTGTGAAGTAAAATTTCATCAAACCAAGAGAAATTTATAGCATTAATATAGCATGAGCATCTGCGGGAGCCGCGAGGCATTGGGACTGTTGTTGTTGTTGTTGTTGTTGTTGAATATAGCATGGAGCATCTCTGAATTCAATTCAGGTGTACATTTGATTCTTTTGCAAAACTGAGAAATTGCATCAGCTAAGCATATGTGTGATGTCTCATAGAACTCCTCCACAGCAGTATTGTAAATGCTATGTCCATTATCTTTACTTTGCGTCACACCAACTATTAACTCCTGATTGAATATTGCTGCAAAACCAGTCAACAGAAACCACTTGTAGGGACAATTAAATCAAGGCTTGAACACTTGATGTCCAATTTATTCCATCCCTTGAGCCTCCTTCTCCTTGTTTCTTAAAAAAGAGCTAGCTTTAAGCTCGATTTGTCCACTCCTTGAGCTCCAAAAATGAGGTTGATCAATCAATGTATGTTCCAACATTACTTCTCTGCCGAGTTTTACCCCATTAAATTTGACAAGTAGCCTCATTATCTTGGAATCCAATGGCCTATTGTTTGTGTTCTTGGATGAATAAACATCAGCTTCACTCCATTCTTCTTGCATTTTGATTAGATTTGGCAAGGTTCTTAATTGAATTGAATCAGCCGCTGGCATTGTAAAAGCAACTAAATGGGGCTAAACATTGCTTGCTTGGACATCAGGGAAATCACCCTGTTTTCTTGATGAATTTACATCCTTGCTGAATGAATCCTCCTGTCCAGGATCAAAAGGTCTCAATAGAACCTAGGCTTAATCCTATCCAGAACTCAGCTGAATCATAACATCTATGTGCACTAAAACCACATTTGGACACATCAGTGCTAAATTTGCTTGCACTATAGTAAGAGCAAGCTGCTTCCTTGCTAATTTTGCATCTTTACAGATAGCATACTTCCTCCTTGTTGCCCTCGTGCTTTTCCTTTCAATCCACAAACAAGCCTCAAGTCGTTCTGATGTCCACAACACCAATATTAGCTCCCACAATTTCATGTCCCTGAACATAAGGAACTTGTCAAAAACCTCTTTATTTGCCTTGAGATTGAGGAAATCAAGAGGTCTCCCATGATAAACCAAGATTCGCTTCATCTTGGCTCTTAATCTTGCTTCCAAAGCACTTCTTACAACTAACATTAATGACCAACTTAATCTCCAAGTCAGGCTGTAAAATTAGCTTAAATTTCAACCTTCTAAGGCTTAGAACCTCATGATGCACAATCCAAACTTTAGCTGCAACATTCAGATGCTTCCTCACTTGTAATGGAACATTTACTTCCTAAATTTTGGTGTTAACATTCTATTCTAAAGCTACAGTTCCAATTTCTTACACAGCACATCACTGTCAGCTGCATCCTGATCCCATTTCGACTTCGGTTTCTGGACATGTTGATTCATCTGCTGCAGAACTGCTTGCATAAGTTGCAATGTTGATACACAAGCTTGTAAAGGTGTTTTCTCCTTCACCTCGTGTTGTTGTTCTTGCATCCTTAAAGACTTAATCACTTCCTTGTGCTGAATTTCCATATCAACCTTCGATTTTTCCTTAACAACACACGATTACGCCCAAGGACATTCAAATACTGCCGGTTGAAATATTGACCGAACCAGTTCATCTTGATGTTGTAAACTTTGTATTTGTGCTGGCTGCAACGTTCAAGTTGGAACAAATTTCAACTTCTGTTGTGGCCTCTTCCAATTCTATTTCTGCAACTCTTGACTCATCTTAAGGAACTAATGCTCCTTGTTGATAATTCTCCTTCAATGAACCTTCATTCCCTAGCCTTCCACAATTCTCACCATAATGTTCACAAAGTGAATTCACAAATTCTTCCCAAGTAGTTGAGACCTTGCCACGCATCAACCCGAAGTACCACAACTTATGATCATCCCGAAGATATACTACCACAAGTTCAACCTTTTCAATCTCGGTGATTTTGTAGAAGTGAAAGTATTCTTCACAACTTCTAATCCATGAATGAGGTTGCTCTCCATCAAACGGCTCCACAACAACTCGAGGCCGGGAAGATAGCCTATTAGTTAGCTTGTTATGCTCAGTTGCACCCATTGTTGCCTCTGGACAATTTGGTTCATACTGAAGATCCCAAGATTGCAACATCTTATCGTTTTCGTCCAACAACTTCCAAATTAAGGCATAAGTAGATGTAGCTTCCATGTTGAGCTAATATTCTCCTTCCACTTGCTCAACTGAATTTGATCAACCACTGAAACAGCTCTACAACAACAATTCCTTCTTCAACAGCGAAGCTCGTGCAGTAATTCATGTTTAGATTTTTGAACCATCTCACTGCTCACTGAGAGAGAATCGCACATTCACAGCCAAGAATCTTGAATCATTGCACACATAGAATGGCAACCACAGCTCGGCTGACAAAGTTACTGAAGTCAAACCCTAGCTTCAAAGGAATCCAACGATCGAGTTTAACAATAGTGCAATTTCGAATCAACACTAATTCACACAGCTTGCTTCCTGCTTAACAATCGCCGCAGAGTGCAAGCCCTAACTGCCGAACTCGCGAATAAAAGAGAACTCGAACCAAAACCCTAATCGCAGTGATTACTTGAATAATTCAGGCTATGAATCTGAATTAACTCAAACTTAGTTTCAATTACTGACTTCAACACTCTACTAACCACAATCCTCAAAAACAATGTCAAATTTATGCGGTTTTGTTTTGAGTTCGTTGTTAACTCCACCTTTAAACAAGTACCTATTCGGTTTCAGATATTTTTTATAGAATTAACCAAGTTCCTATATACTTCTATGCTTATCAGCATAATTTTCTCCAAAATTCAGCAATACTGAATCAATACTTTCAATTTAGTGACACAGAAGTGGATTCTGATCAATTGTAACATATACGTTCAGAATATGTTACCTTCATCTCAATTAATTGAATTGCAAGCTTTGCTAAGCTTATTCTTCTGGCTTTGATCAAGGATAATCTGCTTCAGAAGCTCACTACCAAGCCAGCTTGCAGACTTCTTGATCAGGATAAGATGATCTAGCAGTCAAAACACTAGATGCTTATTTCAACTCAATCCGTTAGCTACCTTTGATTGTAATGCCAATGTAACTGAATCAAGAGAGCTTGATTCAATGTGTCTCAATCCTTACTAAAGCAAGTTTAACTAAGCCTGAATCATAATCATCAGCACGCACAAATGTATTAGAATGCAACGTTAACCTCAAGCAATATATCAGAATTCATAACTGAATTCTTAATCAATTGCAATTAAATTTAAGGATATTTGTTATCAAATTACACTTGATTTGGAAGCAAATCAAGGCTCTGCTACCAATTGTTATGATCCAAGCCTAAGCTTGGATCATAACCTAGGTTAGGATAGGTAAAAAGAGAGTTTAGATGAGAAGAGGAGTGAAAAGAGATGAAGTAATAGAGAAAGAGTTAGATGTGACAGAGAAAGATCTCAAAAGAGATATTTGTATTTTCATGAATGAATGATCTCTTACAAGAAGAACAAGCTATTTATAAGCAACTAGATACAATGAATCTAGACTAAGCCTTACCCGATTTAGCTACCAACATAGCCGCCACTATTGACCTTAAACACTAACTACCTTGACCAACTACTTTACATGACTTAGTACAATTACTCTCCAATATCCCTTATATCATGAATCATAATAATGGGAGCCGAAATAACATAAAAGATGTGAGCCATTTTCAGCGGTTTGAAATAATCTAAAATGCTAAAAATAAATTAGCAATGGAGAGTGAAAAACCAAAAGATGAGAGCAAGTGTTTAGAGTTCTTGATCACAATGGAAAGAGAGCACAGAGCGAAAAGTAAATTTTCGAAGCCCAACTGTCATATTTATAGACACAAGGGAGCAAAGAAAGGTGAAACATCAAACAATGCTCTCTCGAGCTCCTTGTAACCATTAGAGGTCAAATCAAGTAGATTTTTTACCCGTTGAAAATTTGAAATTACCAAGAGCTAGGGGGCATTTGTTTATATCACAAACTTGAGGCAGTTGCCGTTTTGGAGCAAAGCGTCACGCACTTATCGCCTAAGGTCATCCGTAAGGGATATAAGACCTTTGGATGTTAAGATAACGGCAGCTCGGGACCAGTTGCTTGAGGAGTTTAAAACCCTTAAAAGGGTATCTGCCACTCGAGGTGATTGAAGGGGTGAAAGAGGCTCGAGCTCAAGGGACTTCCCAAAAGGATGTAAGATAGGTGGTTCTTAAGCTTGAGGTAGTTACTTGGAGCACAAATTCCAAATATGTGGGCCTTGAGCCCATCTAACAAAAAGTGGGGCATCTAAAAGGAACTCTAGCAAGAAATACGGAGGCGGGGCTTCTAGAAAAATGCTTGCGCACACCAATTCAGGACACGTTCACTGCCCTTTCAACGAGCTAAAAGAGCTTTGAGGCAAACATGGGAAGGAAATGCCAGGGAATTAGGATGCAACAGTTATTTCCATTTTCTATAAACGAGAGACACTATTATAGTTGTAAAGGACCCAACACCGCCCATACAAACTTCTTCAAGTTTCTTTACCGCACACTTGTGGTTTTTACCTAGGAGTAGCATAACTTTGCCTAGCATAGCATAGCATAGATCTTTGTTATACTTGCTTTCTTAAGAGTAATACTTCCCACAACCAATGAGTTGAGAATTGAAGCATTTGTTTATTACTTTGACGGCCAAGGCTTGATCTTGATTGTGTTGGTCTTAACACTAGTGTTACTACTTCATGAGTTAGGTGAACTAAGGTTTGCATTACTGTTTAAGGGCTTTGAAGGCCAAGGCTTGACCCTGATTATGTGGGTCCCCATCCAGTAACCTAGATACAGTTTGCTCTATCTTAATCTTTTCGAACTCTAACTCCTTCGAGTTATTACAAGTCAAGGGTGACAGGCCTAAAAATATGATTGACTCAATCTTGTAAGTAGACTGCTGAGCTCTTAAGTTCGTCTCCACCACAGTTCCTAACTTTTAAGCGTACGAGGAAAGGTGTTTGTGGGCCTTAATTCATCTTTGTAACAACCACTTGAGTTAGGTCCGTATCCTTTTAGTTTCCTATCAAACATATATACAAAAAGCCATAAAAAATGTAAAAGTCTCCTTATTTAGAGCATGAGCAAAATCCATGTATTAATTGCAAACTGAAGTTGGATTCACCAAAAGCACCATCTCTTTTCTTTGAAAAGGTGAGTGGTTAAGGTCAAACATGTGCGGTTCAAAATTTAGGCTCGCTCCCTAGTCATGATGAGTCCCTTTTTGCAAGTTTGTTTGATTTTGTATTTATGGCAACCACACTCACACACTTAACAAACCAAATGAGCAAACATCCCTCAAGTCTAGGAACATCAAAGGAAGGGTTAAAGATTAGCCTAGGGAACATGGTTCGTAGAAGAGGGATCATTCTTAAAGATCCTGTCATGATCGCGAAATATTAGAATATAGGGATTAATAATTCATTGATTGTAATAGATTAGCCTAAGTCATTAGTGGTCAAATAAGTGTTCTTGTATTAGTTTTGCTTAGCCGTGTTATACTTTTGAATGTCGGTTAGTTAGTAGTTAATTCAAGTCAGTTTAAGGTAATGCCAATTAATCAAGTTGTGTGTGATGCGTTGATTGAGAATTGGGATGATAAGGGTGCTGTAATTGAGGAGGAGCAAGGTAATTTTAGCTGGAATCAAGCTCAGGATGATTAAGCTACGTTTGGGGAGCCAATTACAACAAGATCAACATTAATTGGTGATGCAATCGGAGTAGCACAATCAAGTTATAGTAAAGAACAATCTAAAATTGATGCAATACAGCCTGAAGTGCAGGTTGAGGAACCAAATGTTGGTGCCGAAATCAAATCACAAGTGCAAATCGATATTCTCAGCATAAGGAAATAGAGGTTGAAGTTTCTGTTGCAGCAGTGTGAGAAAATTAGAGTGATCATTCATTTAAGTCACAAAAGGTGCTACTCTAGCAGGAGGATAAGAGCCTTGGAGAAGCCAATGTTAATTTTTCAAGGATTTGCACCTGATTTCTTACAACTTAGGGCAAATGAAGAAGTTCTTGCAAGGCTTTGTGAGTACAATAGGTTGGGGATGAAGCAGCCTAAGGTGTTATTGATGTCTATTGATAGGCTTGGAGCTTCCTTATGTATCCAAAGAAGCATCAAGAGGGCCAAAAGAGATACAAATCTATCAACCAAGGCACAAGGTCGGGGTTAAGTCAGGAAGTTTGTGTTGTACGGCTTCCAAATACAAAACTAGTAGCAGTTAGTTCTGGTGCTTATGCTACTAATAGTTGTAGTGCTGAATTTGGAGTTAAAACTGAAGTAGGTCCAGTAAAACAACTTAAGCTTCGTATGCTGGAGATGTATACAGCAATGCAGCGTTTTAGGGAGAGTATGGATCAGCATTTCAAGAAAATGGAGCATGGTTTTCAAAAGCAGCAGGAAATACTCAATAGCTTGCAAGAACGCCTAGGTGGACAGCTGGTGCCGCAGCCTTATATGCCATTACAAGAGTGTGTGACACCTACACAAAATTCGCAAGCTGAAGGTCGTCAAAAGGATTCTGCATCTGTGAATAAAGGACCTGTGCAGCACTCTCATGTGTTCCTCCAAAGTTATGATGGAAAGGCTCAAGCTAAGTGTACTCAGGAGCTGGATAGAGTGACGAATCACACTTGCTAGAGACCTTTTGATTCGGGAAAGGAGTTTGGTAGGGACTTGGAAGCTAATCAAAATCTGAAAAGTGAGCTGGGCACATTTGATAGGGGTGGTGTTAGCTTGAAAATGAAAACTACAGCAGCAAAGCAGGTTGTTGATGCAAAGATTCAACTTGAACTTATTGAGATGAAGGAAACGCAAGTCCTTGAGTCACATTCAAGGGCTGTAGCAGCAAAATCAGCACATCAAAATGCCCTATCTGTAGTAACCAACCAACCTCTAACAGAATTGAAGTATATTACTATTGCAGAACAAACAGTTCAGCTGGGCAAATCGCAAGATTTGATTTCAAGGCAGGCTCAAATGAGTAGAGTTGATGTTTATGCCTCTAAGAACACCAACTCCAGGCCTTTTGATCAAAAACAATTGGATCTAACTGTTAAATTCAGCAGGGAAGTTGTGTTACAACATACCTCGGTTGATCCACTTCATCCTTTGAGCCTTGGAGACCTCAAGTTAGCTGAGAATCAGTCCCAAAGCAGGAGGATAGCTGTGTTTGGAACAAATAACAGCAAAACAAAGCTCTGGTTCAAAGAAGGAAGGTTTGAGCTATACAAATTCAGATTGAGGACTATAGTTCAGTGGTTGCATCTGCAGTACTTCCGGTCTTCTTGGTGTTCTGCTACATGGGTGATGTTGGGTTGCACTAAAGCTTGGCTGATGGGCATGACAGTGGCAGATTCCCTGTTGTATACTCTACACAACCTGATGCTACTGGCCCATGACAGCAATAGGCCAACATCAGGCAGCAAGTATCAAAATCAGAAGCAATTCATATTCGGGTGCAGGACCAATTCAGATGTAATTCAAGTCCCCAAAATTAGTTGCTGATTTTCTAGTTAATTTGTAGATATAGTATAAGAATACTAAGCTGAAGTTGCCACTTTTGCTGATAAGATCTTGAAGCTATACTTCTTTCTAAGATTCTTGAGGGCAAGAATCTCTTAAGGGGGGAGTATTGTCATGATCGGGAAATATTAGAATATAGGGATTAATAATTCATTGATTGTAATATATTAGCCTAAGTCATTAGTGGTCAAATAAGTGTTCTTGTATTAGTTTTGCTTAGCCGTGTTATACTTTTGAATGTCGGTTAGTTAGTAGTTAATTGTTAGTTAGTAGAATATTGGTTTTGGCGGGAAAGTCATTTGGTGGGAGTTTCAATTTGGATAGGTTGGTTATTCCATTTATCCAAGGGTGATGTATCTAGATTTCTATAAATAGATTACTCATGTGCAAGGATGAATCATTCAATGAAAATTCAACTATCTCTTTGAGATATTTTCTTTCTTTTCGCATTTTACATTCCTTTATCGCTTTCTTGCATTTCTTTCTAGGTCATGAATCGAGTTTGATCTCGAATCATAACAGATCCTCCTCAATGGCATTAAGGTCAATATGGTTTTCGAGTCTATCTGAGACCATTGACACATCTAATTGAACCAGACGTGTCAATTGCTCTATAGAGCTATCAGCTTGAGGGATGGGGGCAGAAAGAGCATAAGAGATTTGAGTCATTGTTAGTGGTTTGAAAAATTCTAAGGGCTCTAAAGACAATATTGGCAGTGGAGGATGTAAATTCGAAAGCTGAGAGCAAGTGTTCAAAGCGCTTGATCACAACAAAAAGAAAGTAGAAAGCGAAAAGTAAAATTTTCAAAGCCCCAACTGTCAAGTTTATAAACACGCGGGAATGAAGAAAGACAAAATGTCAAACAGTGCTCTCTCGAGCTCCTTGTAGCCATTGGAGGTCAAATCAGACATATTTTTACTTGTTGGAAAATTGAAATTACCAACGGCTAAAAGGAGGCCATTTGTTTACACCCCAAACTCGAGGGAGTCAAGACGGCGTCACTTTGAGGTAAAACTTCATGCAATTATCACATAAGGCCATCCTCGAGGGATGTTAGGCCTTAGGATGTTAAGATAACTATGTCTCGGCCCAGTTTCCTAAGGAGTTAAAATAGTTTAAAGGGTATCAGCCACTCAAGGTGGTTGAAGGAGCAAAAGAGGCTCGAGCTCAAGGGACTTCTTATAAGGCTGCAAGACAAGTTATTCTAAAGCTCGAGACAGTTACTTGGAGCACAATTCAGATATGTAAGCCTCAAGCCTATCCAACATAACATGGGGCATTTAGAAGGTTACATGGACGTAGGGTTTCCAAAAAGACGCTCAAGCACACAAATTCAGGGCAAGTTCACTTCCCATTTAGCGCACCGAAGGAGCTTTGAGGCAAACATGGGAAGGAAATGCCGGATAAGTAGGATGCACCTATTTCCATATTCTATAAATAAGAGACAATATTGTAGTTGTAAAGTATCAGGCACCACCATACAAACTTCTTCAAGTTACTTTATAGTAGACTTGTGCTTTTTACCTAGTAGTAGCATAACTTAGCCTAGTTTAGCTTAGCGTAGCATAATGTAGATCTTCACCTGTACTTGCTTTCTTCAAAGTAATACAGTTCTTCCGATTTCATGTATGAACTTTCTGTTTTAATATGTTCCCACAGTCAACGAGTTGAGAATTGAGGCGTTGGTTTAAGGCTTTAACAGATAAGGCTTAACCTTGATTGGGTTGTCTTAATACTAGCATCACTGCTTAATAAGTCAGGTGAACTTGGGTTTGCGTTATCGTTTAAGGGCTTTAACGGCCAAGGCTTGACCTTAATTGCGTTGATCCGTATCCAATAACCCAGATACGGTTTACTCCATCTAAATCTTGTCAAACTCTAACTCATTCAAGTTATTGCAAGTCAAGGGTGCCAAGCCTAAAAATCTGATTGATTTAGGCTTATAAGTGGACTACTGAGCTCTTGAGTTTATCTCCACCCCGGTTCCTAGCTTTTAAGTACACGAGAAAAGGTGTCTGTGGGCTTTGTTCTGTCACTGTAACTGCCACTTGAGTTACGTCCCTATCCCTTGAATTTTTTGTCATACTTATATATTGAAGTCCACAAAATATAAAAAGTCTCCTTACTTGAAGTATAAGCAGAATCCACAATTAATTGCAAACTGAAGTCAGATTTACCAAAAGCACCATCCCTTTTCCCCGAAAAGGTGAGTATTTCAGGTCAAACACGTGCGGTCTAGAATTCAAGCTCGCTCCCACCGTTACTGCAAGTCCCTTTTGCATGTTTGTTTGATTTGTATTTATGGTGGCCACATTCACACACTAATCAAACAAGGCCTTAGCCTGGTATGATGTTTATAAGGAATTCTAGCCCTTCAGGGACTATAATTCCTTGGGAAACGTATTGTAATTAGATTAGTGCACATTTCTTAGATTGTTTGGAGATCCTTTAGTTGAACTCTCTAAGGTAAAACATACTACCGGTCTGGATGATTTCTTGACCGCATTTAATATATTAGCGAGTCGTTGTGGGCTAACAGAGACTCAGAAGGTTGGTATCTTAATGGGTAGGGATTGCAATTGAACCCGAATCCATGAGATATCCATCCAATCTGATCCATTTATGATGGATTTGGATATAAAAATGGGTTTTAAATGGATTTGGATTTGGATTTGGATGTTGATAAATGGATTTTGGATCGGGTTGGATTTGGATGACATCAATTCCAATCCAGACCTGTCCCAAATCCAACTCAAAATTATATTTAGTGTATAAGGATTATTGGTTAAGAGCTTTTTTGAATAATTGCCTAATATTAGTTACCATAATAATGCATATTAAATGGAAAAAAAGAAAAAGACGTAATGGTTCCAAACATTGACTTTTACGGTACAATTATTACATTATTATTATATATATTGCTAATAGAATTCTAATATTAGAATACTTTTTAGGGTTTAAATGGGTTATGGGTTTGGGTTGGGTATCCGTTCCACCCGATGGATATGGATTTAGGTTTAATTTTTATATAATAAATGGATTTTTTCAGGATTTGGGTTGGGTCAGATTTTTTCTGAGTTGGATTTAAATGGAGGCAAACTCGACCCAAATTCAACCCATTGCCATTCCTATTAAGGGGTGGTGTTTACTGTTTGAGCTAGTGTCGTAGGGAACCCAATTTATGTGAACATTTTTATTAAGTTAATAAAAGTTGTTTATTGCTGTCTATATGTTTACGAGTTTATATGCATGTGATTTGTTTATTTTTCAAAGCACGTACCATGAGATGGACGAAGTCATTAAATGACATTTTGTATATCTATTTTAGTGGATAATGAGATTATGTCATGGATAGACTAATAACAGATAAAATGTTGTTTAATATACAATTCGTAGTCATTAATGAGTTTGGGCTACTTGTCTGTTAAGACTATAATGTAACATTTAGATAACTTATCTTGGTTATGTGGATTGATGATTCAGAATGTTATGTTGGTGTATTACAATGTGATTGTTACATTGTATAGACCACATGATTTGCTTGTCTTTGTGCTACTATCAGAAGTGAGCAATTCATACATATTTTGTTTATACAATGACTCTAAGTCTGAGAAATGGTATGGACTCGTGCTTGGAATGTTAATTGCTTTGATAAGCTAAATAGATCATGTTATTAAGTATAACTGGGATCTTACGCTCATTGGGTAATTGCATGAAGTGTGTAACAAGAACATATATTTTGCTAAGAATCTACTTAGAATAATCCACTTTCTGAAAAGATAGAATAAAACAGTTTTTCAGGCGTATAGAGAATGACACGATCATCTAGCCTTAGTCGTATCATCATCTTATTCTCGAAAGGCGGAACTGAAGAACGCACAGTTTCCCTTAGTAGATTCGCAAGTATTCGAATTGATTCTAGAGACTTTGGCCAAAGTATTCCTTATGTTGATGCTTGTAACTAATATAGAAGTTTTTTTTTTTTTTTTTTTTTTGTATTAGTGAATTATTCAAGAAGGACTAGTTAAGAACTAAGAAGGAAAAGTAAGAAAGAATGACAATAGTAGTTTGAATTATTTTTCTCATGGACATTTAGTAGAGGAGTCAATTGTGAGTAAACTATCACAGTAAAATTTGACGAGTAAATATATTTGTTTCTAGAGTGTAGTAAAACTTATTTAGTGGAATTAAATTTTATTAAATGGTAATCAATTTTTATCATGCGATGATAATCAGATTTGACCCATTTGGAGCTAGGAATAAATTGTCCCTAAGGTCCTTGCGCAAGCCTCTAAATTATGCACCTAAAGAAGTCAAGAAAAGTCATGAGATAAATTATTTATTCAAAAGTGGAATAAATTATTTTATTAAACCCCAAAATTCATGGGATGAATTTATAAAAAACAAAAAAAAAAAAAATCAAGAAAATGCGCTCAGCTAATCAGCGCACTGTGCACGGGGGTCGACCTTTGGGGCGATCCGCGGCTTTCGACACTAACCAATCACAGAATGCCACGTGGCACCCCACGATGGTTATATGTGCATTGCGTGTTTTGTATGTATTTTGGATAATTATTTTGGGTGTTTTGACCTATCTAAAACACAATTTGATTTTTTGTTATTTTTTATTTTAAATTGAAGAGTTAGTTTTTAAGCTCCTATAAATATGGGAGTTTGACTCATTACGGTTTAACAATTTCCACTCGGTTTTTCTCCTAATTAATTAGAGAATTAAAAAGAAGAAAACCTTCCTTCCAAAATTAATTTTTAAAAATGTTTTAAGAATTGTAGATTTCGCGATGCCCACATGTCCAAGCTAAAGAGGAATTGTGGAGAAGATCTCGGAGGTATTGTTAGAGCATCTTTTACACTTGCGGTCTGCAACGAGGTATGAGATTTCTCAACTTATATTCTAAATTTGTATTTAATTGTTTTTATTGGCATGTCATCTATGTTATGCATTGTTATGTATAATTAGAGTTGAAAAACTTGTATGTAATTAAAATTGGAAATTTTAAATCATGATTCCACTGCGCCAGATACAATTGTTGTATGTAATTTATTTTATGAAATTAAAATCTCCCTCCCAAAATTTACGCCCCCAAACTCAAGAGCGTACAACATTGTTTAAGGATAAAAGGACACGTGCACATCAAGTGGAGTCGTGCTCGAGGCACAATTGCCTTTGGCATTAGAAATAATGGTGTCTCGAGTCCACCTACTTGATAATTTAAAACCCTTAACCAATAACCTCTTGAGATGGTTGAAAAGGTAAAAGAAGGCTCGAGCTCGAGGAGATTACCAAGAAGGCTACGAGAAATGTGGTTTTTGAGTTCAATACAGTTACTTATGTTTACACCTCAAACTCGAGGGAGTTGAGATGACACCATTTAAGGATAAAAGGACACCTGCTTGTCTTGTGGGGTCACACTCGAAGCTTAAATGACCATTTAAGGCAGTTTCTAGGCCTGATGCAGTTGTTTGAAGTGCATATCAAAGAACGTAAGCCTCTAGCATTATCCACAAGGAAGCGGATGGACGAGGGGGTTAAAGAGGGGGAAAGTAATTTATAGAAAAATTTTGAATAATTTGGCTCTTATTTGATTATAATTCTCATTACTTCAATCCTGATTTATTCACTCTTTTTTACCCTTATTGCTCTTTAAAAGACTCATTGAAATAAAAAGACTAAATTTTCAAAGTGGCATACTTTCAAAAAAAAATTACTGTTCATTTACCATTGCACGCCATTTGAAACGGCGTACATTGACGCACAGAAAGCTGTACGCTATTTGTAACAGCGTGCAATGGATGGTGCATTTTGTACGCCGTTTGTAACTACGTATAATACTATTGCATGCCATAACAAAAGGCGTCCAAAATTTTAATACAGTTTGTAATGGCGTGCAATAATCTTGTGCATTATTACACACCATTTTCCCCTACTTCCCCTCTCCATTCTTAACACAATTAGCAAAATGGCACAAATTCGAAAAAAAAATTGGTAGAATGGCATATCAGAAGAAAAAAAATTAGCAAAGTGGCATCATTTAATGTACATTCATCGTTGCACACCGTTGAGTGCAAACTTGCACGCCGTTATAACTACAAGATTTCCTGCAACCTATTCCTTCTCTTCTTCATCCTCGTCCTGTGAACTCCTGCTTTACTTCTCCCTCCCATCTTCTTGAATCTCTTACCTCCTTTGCTTCATCACTCTCCTACCATCAACCCCTTCCTTCTCATCCTCCTCTATATATAACAACTACATGAGTCGGGCCTTACACCAAATGATATCTGAACAAGAGAAACTAACATACATGGTGCAGCACCCATGACCATCCTAAAGATGTGCGGAACATGAAGTCCAATGTTCTTTCATTGAAGAGAAACACAATCCTCTTCCGCAATCTACTTAGCAAAAATAGCATAGCAAAAGGGTAAGAACATACTTGTAAATTGGTCTAGACCAATTCCTTTTGCCACAAAGTTCATTGAGCTTCTGCTTTGTAACTTCGATTTCGTTGCTCTCATTGACTTCGCAAAATAGTTCGAAGTCAATGAGATATTGCAAAGCTAATGTGATTACTGACGTCAACTATTCTGCAAATTCAATGAGAGCAACGAAATTAAAGTTGCAAAGCAGAAGCTCAACGATCTTTGTGACAAAATGAATTAGTCTAGACCAACTTAAAAGTATGTTCTTACCCTTTTGCTATGTTATTTTTACTAAGCGGATTCCGGAAGAGGATTTCCTTTCTCTTCAATGGAAGAACATTGGACTTTGTGTCTTTAAAGACAATCATGGGTGCTGCACTGTTTATGTTAGTTTCTCTTATTCAGATATCATAATGTGCAAAAATGTTATTTGGTGTAAGGATCGACTTATGTAGTTGTTACATATAGAAGAGGATGAGAAGGAAGGGGTCGATGGGAGGAGAGTAATGAAGCAGAGGAGGTAAGAGATTCCAGAAGATGGGAGGGAGAAGTAAAGAGTAGAGGTGATCTATATATAGGGTAATGAAAAAGAAAGAAAAATGTAATATAATGTCAAAATACATAAAAATAAGCAATGTAAATTATGTTACAAAGCTTAACGTTAGGGATGGCAATGGGGTGGGTAAAACCCGCTATCCACGGGTATTCGCCCCATTTGGGGCGGGTACGGGTATAAGTGGGGCGGGTAGTGGGTACGAGTTAGGTGTACCGGGCCTGTACCCGTCATGGGTATGGGGCAAGTACGGGTATAGTTTTGTACCTGCCCCACCCCATATCCACCATACCTACTTCATTTTGTACATAGTTAACCTTCAAATTAAAAGATACGTGTTTAAATTCAATAACCCAAATTGTTCTATCAATGTTATAAAAAATAATTGTTTTTAAAAAATAGTATTAAATAACTAATAGGAGCGAGTATGGATAACCGTTTTCTACACACATTAGGGATAGTATGGGGCGGGTAATGGATGCCTATTGGATACCCACGGGTAATGGGGCGGGTATGGATATAGGTTAGTACCCACCGGGCGGGTACGGGTATTCACTTCATGCCTGAGGTGGGTAACCGAGCGGGTACAGGTATAGGATTTGGGTGGCGGGTACGGGGATGGAAGGGATACCCCCCATACCTGCCCTGCCCCATTGCCATCCCTACTTGACGTGGATCTACAATTAGGTTCACCATGATGTTGTGAGGATGTGAACTCCGTTTTTGAACCGATAAACTCTGTCATGGAGAAAGTTCACATCTACTTCCTTCCGCAGTAGGTAATGAACGGTAGTTAATACCTCTTCGTGCAGAATTTATCTAAATTCATGTTCCTCGCCGACAACATCCATTAAGCTACTACAACTAGTAAGCCAATCTATGGAGATAGACTGTACAGTGTGGCCAACAGTGTTATGTAGCGCCTGAGCTGCCCTTTTAGTCTGCTGTTTAAGAAGATCGATCTAGCACATAGTACTTTTAAATGTTAATAAAACGTAATGTAGAATAAGTAACATGACTAATATTTTCAAAGTACTTACTACTCATTGAATACAGTCGCCACTTGGGTCAAAATTGAGCTGTGAGTGACGCGGAACATGCACTTCATGCCGTGTGATGACATGCCCAGTGATAGATAAGTACCATCACATGTACTCTGTAGGCGATATCGGAGGATGATGCACGTTGGCGATGCAACGCATCCGTGTGTTCCACACCCCAAGCCAATTCGAATGGTAAATAACCCAGTTCTTGTCAGACCTGACCAGATGAGATGTAGTATGCAAGGAGTCGAGAGATTCGACAGGATCTGGGATATGCTATGTCAATCCAAACTAACACAACACTTTGTTAGGGCAATATAACTCTATAATGCCAAAGCATATCAATGGTCCTACATATGACTAGGTATCACGACCCTCAACAGAAATCACGGGCAAGGAGTTTAACCGGGATTTCCTGTAAGGTTTTCTATTAACCTAAGAACAAATAAAGCAACTTGGTCATTATAATAAATATTAAACGACAAAGAAATATGTCTATTTTCACGTATATACCTGATGAGGTTCTTAGATATCAAGTTTGTCCCTGTAAAAGGACTGACATTGCCTTGAATTCTCACGGAATGTCAAGGCAGCACTCCAGGTGATCAAATACGCAGTGAATTATATTTCAATACATACATAATATTACATATACATTAAAGTAACATGTACGAAATATTTTCTCTTACTGAGCGCCCAATGGCGGTGGCGGATCATTAGCTGTAGCTCGATTTGTACGAGGGCAGAGATAATTGGTCGACTGATTGTGTAAATGTTCCCACGACCACATCTATACATGATAAATTGTAAAAAATAGGAATTTAACACATTAAAGATTTAACACTGATATCATTGCGGTCCATACCTGGAGTAATAAAACACATCCGCCGAGTTGCTTGCCACCGTCATAGTTGTCTGTAAAGGTTGGTGAGCATTGTTGACCCCCAGCTGTACAGACTACACCCCTCCATTGTTTCAAGCAATGGAAGGTAGGCGAGCGATGTCCAACTACCAATATTGTTGGTGAACAGCGTGGAGTCGAACAAATTAAGGATGTACCATCTAGCGTGCTGCAACAATACATGCTCATCAGCATCAACTGAGGGACCATGTTCAAATAGTCCCTTCAATCATCGACTTTTGATCATTCCGCCATGCAATTGCCCCTGAAGGGGAGCTGCACCCAATAAATTATGGCACGGGTTCCTCCAATCATAATTAGAGGTACCAATGACTACCATGCCACCTATACGTAAACCCAGTAACACGGCAAGATCTTGTAGTGTTGGCGTCATCTCACCAACACGTAGGTGGAATGTATGAGTCTCCCGCCTCCACATCTCTATCACAGCACTAATCAAAGGGTTATCAATTTTGAGATGACCTACTTAGGTTGCTCCAATGAAATCAGCCTGTACGATATAAGGTTGTATTGATGGGTGATGGGGTAATAGACGATGTTGCGTCATCCTGATCTCATCGTCGATCTGTAACACAATGACATCAACTATATCATTCAACTATTCAAATAATTAAAACATAATATTTTATGGCTAAACATTGATTATTAACATACCACTCCATGCCAAACATCCTTCGACCGATGCCGGCCCTGAAGATGCAACACTGATGCATCTGGACTCAGATTCTCCTCTATGTATCGACTGCTCGAAGCATGTCCTCCTTTTATTCTTATCATCTCTCTAGAAAAATTAAGAATAGTAACCAATACCCATGGGCTCAAAATAAAATTACAAATATTACAACACTCCAATCGATCACAACATAAAAATAAAATTACATATATTATAATATAATTACATTTGCTAATACTGCGTATTACAGCATGTTACGCTTCCAATTGATCACAACACAAAAAATAAAATTACATATATTATATGTAATTACAGTTTTTAATACTATGTATTACAGCATGTTACACTAAAAAATGAAAGACATGAAGCTATGAACCTAATTACAAAATCACCAATGTATATTAGGGCAAGTTTTTTTTTTATTATGGCTCTCTGACTACATAAACTACATTTATTCTTGGACACGCCCTCCCTAACGTCCATTTCATTATGTAGCCGGGTTAATTTCGGCCGTTCTCCACCAAATCTCCACCTAGTGTGATCTGTAACCATCGTAGGCCTAGTGTACTCCGTCCATAAAGATTGATCAGGAAGATGGTGAAACAATGGAGCATATGCGCTTGCGCACATGTTAAGGCCGTATAGCGGATCAACATACTGTGTGTAGTCAATCCTACTTGCGATACAACATGCAATCACATGTGAACATGGACGATGAAAAGTTGTCATGTACGACAAGTGCAACTCCATTCGTTCAACAGTACAGTGTGGTGAATCTCCTATTTGAAGCCCGATTCAGCCTGGCGGCTAGGAGCTTTTACCAGAAACTCCATGGTGTTTCGATCAAACAGAGTCAGTGCATGTATCCTTGATGTCATGGTGGCACGCTCTATTTCAGTGAAGATAGTAGGTGGCCATAGAAAATCCCGTAAAAAATACTCCCCAGCAAGATCCCTACGACTGACGAAGTATTTGTTGTTAGGAATAGTATCTTAAAATCCAGATTTATTCAGTTAATATTACTTTATTAATGAATAAATTGAAGTTCCAGTCGTGTCCTTATTAAATTTGTGTAAGTGAGCATATATACTGCATGTGATTTTCTTTTAAGTATTGTCCATGAGATGGACAGAGTCCTCATATTACATTTTACATGTTTGTTCTAAGTGGATAATGAGATTAAGCCACAGATAGATTTGAAACAAATGGTATGGAATGTTATTCGACTAACTCATGGTCGATGATGAGCTTGGCCTACTTGTCCGTTAAGACTATGACTTAACACTTTAGATGACTCGTCTTGGTCATGTAGATGGTGATCCAAAAGTGTTAGGTTGGTGTGTTTAATAAGATTGATATACTTAGTTGGACCATGTGAGTTGATTACTTATAGACTACTATCGGAGATGAGTAATTCATGTTGTACTGTTTGAACGACGACTCTAAATCCTGAGAGTATTCTGGACTTATGCACGGAGTATTAGTTACTTTGATGTACCATAAGTAAGGTCTAAATGAATGACTAAATTCCCAAGTACACTGGGTAACGGCGTGAAATGTGACAAAGATTAGGTATTCAATATGAAATCTACAATCTCTTATGAGGTATAGATGGCCCCTTAGTTGATTCACTAATATTTAAGTAGTTCGAAATCTTTGGCCGAAGTATTTTAAGTGTTTGACATTTGGAATTTATATTATGAATATGTTTTAGTTTTTTTTTTTTTTTTTTATCTCAACAAACATGTTCGAGTATAAGTGAATTATTCAATGAAGGGCAAGTTGGTAACTAATGAAAAAGCTATGAGAAGGATAATAGTAGTAGTTATATTTATTGTTCTTTATGGACATCGAGTGGAGGGGTTGTTGTATAGACTATTAGAAAAATATCGAATAAATAGTTCAAGTCTAGAGTGCAGTAGAGTTCATTTAGTGGAATTAAGTCACATTAAATGCTAATTAAATTATATCATGATATGGTTAATTTAACCCATTTTGAGCTAGATTTAAACTGTCCCTGAGGTCCTTGCGCTAGCCTCTGTATTTATTGCCATCGAAAAAATATTAAAGAATTCATGAGATGAATTATTTATTCGTGAGATGAGTAAATTTAATTTTGCCAAACTTTATAATTGAGATAAAAAAAAATTAAAAATTATAAAATAAAATAATTTTTTGAAAATTAAAAATTCATAAGATAAATTTTTACATGTGGAAAACAAAGCAAAACAAAAAAATCGCAAACACAGGCACGATCCGTGCCTATGCGTTCGGACCAACCAGCATGCTAAGTCCTTCTGCTATCCGCGTGCTTGCATGGGGGCCAATCCCAACCCGCCATGTGGCACGCGTTATGAATTTAAAAAGCACGCTGATTGAACTGTGTATGAAACGTGGCATTTTACAGCATTATGAAATGAAACGGTGCGTTTGTAATTAAACTTTTGTGTCCCACATCGAAAAATCATGATTGTTTTGCACCGGTATACTACTATAAATAGAGGTACCTATTCCTTCTTTTTCAATTTTTGCTTTTCTATTTATGCTTGTTTAAGTTCATGCCATTGTTATGAATGTATTAGAGTAGAGGCCTATAGGTTTAAACTAAGAATCTAAATATGTAGATTTCAAATTAGGAATTTTAAATCAACCTTAGGTTTAAAATTAAGAATTTCAAACCCTTCCGCTGCTTTAACTTAATTAAAAAGTCGTCCCAACTATTGGTATTAGAGCAAAGGGGCCTGTAGTGATAACTCTATTCCCAGGAACTCTTGAACGTGAGGTGTCACAAAGCGTGACTCTCCAATCGGGGGCTTCGGTAGCGAGAAGAGTCTCCTAGGCTGAGTGCTCTAATAGTTGCACTTTGTTGTGACCACAATTGGAGAACTGTGAACCCAACAATTGGCACCAGAGTTAAATTAATTAATAACTAGGCTAGTTATTCCCATCAATTGGCATCAAAGTCAAGCCTCTGATTACATTTATAATATATAAATAGGTATAATAAGAACAAAATAAATAGACTTCTGATTTAATAAAATAGAGATTTTATTAAGAAGGAAATATTCTTTAAAATAACAATTTAAATTGTTTAAATCATTTATGAATTAATAGTTAATTAGATTGTTTAAAGTAACAGTTTCAATTGTTTAAATCGTTTATGAATTAATAGTTAAATAGATAGGTTAAAGTAATGATTCAAATTGCTTAAATTATGGCATATATGTTTGGAATAGATTCCATTTTGAGAGAGTTGAAAAAGCACTATCTCGTTGAAAGCTTGTATACATCTGCCATTTCTCAACGCATTTCATAAATTAATATTTAATTAGATTGTCCAAGGTGACAATTTAAATTTTTTAAATCGTTAACAAATTATTAGTTAATTCGGATTTGTCAATTCATGAAATTACATTTATATTATTTGCATGATGAGATTGTGCATATTTAATCATGATTTTTGAAATTTGATAAAATTGATCCAATGAGATTAGATTTAGTTAATTTTTACAAAATTGGATAGAGCTAATCTAATGAGATTAGATTCAATTATTTTTACAAAATCGGATAAAATTGAACTAATGAGATCAAATTCAATTATTAAATAATAATAAAAAAAAAACTCCCGACGCTGATGTCAACACCTATTGACGTCTGACATTAGCAAGTCAGGGCTGACATCAATGAATTTTATAAAATATATATTTAAAAACAAAAAAAAAACTTTTTTTAAGGACGTGTAGACGTCAGTACCAGTTTACATAATAATTAAAATTTAAGTTTTATTAATTAATTTAAATTTTTGGAATGAAATTCTTAATAGATTATGAGATAATCTAAGATGTAAGTTGGCACTATTTTAAATAATAAAGTTAATTTATTAATTAATTTAATTTTAAAATGGGTTTCTAAAGTAGATTATGAAATAAGCTAAACTATGAAGTTGGTACTGATTTTAAATAAAAAATTAATTAATTAATTTTGTCAGTTAATTTTTAGAATGAGATTCTAAAGGGGATTATAGGACAATCCAAATTGTAAATGCAATTTAATTAAAAACCACTAGTTCATAAAAATCAAGCGGGAGCGGGGTCCAATTGTTGAAACCTCACGGTCTCCATTACCTGTCTAGCAGTACAGTAGATCGATAGACCTCCCTACAGAAGATGTCGGCTTGCAGATTACAAGGTTAGAGTTCTATTGGGATAAGCCAAAGTGCAAAGAAACGATGCGACCACGCTGCCGTGGAGTGTTACGTGTATTTGTATGGAGGTTTAGGTAATGGTTTACACTTAACTAGCGTGATGCATTAGCCTCCCCAAGGAGCTCTGTTGTGTTCTGTTAGAGACTAAGGTAAAGTGGTGAATTATTCATAGTTAGTAAGAGTTACAAAAAATATGTTAATAGAGAATAGTTCTCATCCAAGCTAGCTTCATGCGACCACGCTGCCAGGGAGTAAGGAGAGGTGTGTTGGGGTCATCATTGCATGCATTATACAAGTTTAGTGGATACCTGACTGATTGTGTTTGCTAAAATAAAAAAATAGATATCACTGTATTATACATGACTTTTGTTAGACAGTTACACGAATGTTTGCATTTATAGTGCGTTTTCCAAAATGGAAACGACTAGTGAATTTCACTCGATTCTGATACATACTGCACTCAATGAACCAAATTACATTGCCTAGAAAACAAGATGGACTTAGTTATTACTCACAAGGAACTTGAGTTTGTTCTCATTGAAGCTTGTCCACCAATGCCTACTGCTTGAGAAACAAACAGCAGCTGAGATGATTGAACATTTGCAAGAAATGTTCGAGGAGCAATACAAAGGAGCGTGGCAAGAACTCATAAAGAAGTTGCTCAACATGAGGATGTTTGAAGGAGTACCAGTTGAGGAACTCATCATGAATCTGATGCCATGTTTTATTGAATTGGAAATCCTCGGAGCTGAGTTTGATAGTCAAACTAAGCAAGATATCATCCTCAGGTCTTTGTCCAGCTCATTCACTCAGTTCAAGCTAATTTTTTACATGAACAATAAAAAGTGATCATTACCTGAACTAATGAAAGAGTTGCAAGCAGTAAAGGCCTTGATGTGGGCCATGATGAGTGCCCACGAATTGGGGATGAGCAACAATCAGCAAGTCAAAGGAAAGTGTTTTTCTCTATAGAGAAGTGGGCCACTAGAAAGGTGACCGCACTAAGGACTTAGCTGCACTACCTGCAAAGACTGCTAAGCTAGCTTGTGAAAGTATGTTAATATCTCACTTAGTTAGTCATGCGCAGTTGAGAGTCCACCTGAATCCTGGTGTGTGGACTCGGGTTCAACTAACCATATCTGTAATATGTTACAAGGGCTCAAGCTAACTACGAAGCTGAATGATGAGATGCTGCACCTGATGGTTGGAGACGGCACAAGAGTAGTGGTCTTAGGAGTAGGAGATGTTAGCTTAGTATTTAGTGTTAGAGTTTTGATTTTAAAAGATTGTTTATTTGTACCTCCATTGTGCAAGAATTTGATTCATGTGTTTTATTTTATGGATAATTGTTATTTAGTGAATTTTGGTTTTAAACATGTCGTTACAAGAAATAAATGATTTATTTGCAAAAGTACATGTATAAATGGTTCATTCATGTTGTTTCCGAATCAAAACTCTAAATAATTCTAACACAAGCTCACTTGCAAATGGTTTATCCATATTGTTTACCTAATGAGACATAAGTCACTCTTTTGAAAAGTTCAAAGAGTACAAAGTTAAAGTTTTAAAAGAGGATTTTGTAATAGACAACAAAAGCAAAAGCAGAGTAGTGTTAGAGGAACTAAAAGAAAATGATGCTAATTCTGAACAGCTAGACACAACTCGGGATACAGTGGATACATTAGATGCACCTACTGTTAGGGTTGAGAATGTTCTAAGTACATGAGAGCCTAGGTGTATCGGGAGGATTGTCAGAGCACCTGACAGGTTCATGGCGGGAGCCTTAATGGTTGACCGTGACATTGAATCTGATCTTCTGAGCTACAATGAGGCAATTAAAGACAAGGATGTTGACCAATGGGTCTTAGCAATGAAATCTGAGATAGGATTTAGGTATTGTAATTAGGTCTGGGATCTTGTAGAGGCAACTATTGGCCTCATGCCCATTGGTTGCAAATGGGTTTGCAAGAGGAAAAGATGAGTAAACAGGAAGGTAGAGACCTTCACGGCAAGACTAGTTGCTAAGGGTTTTACCCAAAAGGAAGGAATTCATTATGATGAGACTTTCTCATGAGTAGCCATGCTAAAGTCCATAAGGATACTCCTATCCATTGCAGCTCATTATGAGATCTAGCAAATGAAAGTCAAAACTGCTCATAGTCATCTTGAATAACACATCTATATGGTGCAACCAGACAGTTTCAATGGCAAAAATTAGGAGCATATGGTATGCAAATTGAAGAAGTCCATATACGGACTGAAGTAAGCATCACACTTATCAAATATTAGATTCAATGAAGCGGTTAAGTCTTATGGCTTTTAGCAATTGGTTGACGAACCATGCGTGTACAATGACATCACGAGAAAGTAGTTACTTTGGATGCTCAGTGAGTGTGTGGCTAAACCTTGACTTAGTTTTGTATGCCGATGATATACTACTCATTGGGAATAATGTAGATTGTTAATAGCTGTAAAGTTTTTGCTGTCAAGTAGATCGAGTTGGTTCCAGTTGGCTATATTGATTCAGACTTCTAGTCAGATAGAGATTCCAGATGTTCGATGTCTGGGCATGACTTTCCCCTGGAGTAGGAGCAATTAGTGGGAGGAATGTCAAGCTGTATGATATTGTTGACTTCACCATAGAGGCTAAATATGTTGTAGCCTCAAAAGCTGCAAAGAGGGCATGTAGGTTAAGATAAAGTAGTTGACTTTACTAAGACCTTGATTCAGTAGACAAAGTACATAGAAGGGATGAGTATAAAGTTTGTAATAAATTAGATTGAGGACAAGTGAAAGATTGTCAGGAATAGTGTCCTGAAATCTAGATTTATTCTGTTAATATTACTTTATTAATGAATAAATTTGAAGTTCCAGTCGTGTCCTTAATAAATTTGTGTAAACGAGCATATATACTGCATGTGATTTTTTTTTAAGTATCATCCATGAGATGGACAAAGTCCTCATATTACATTTTACTTGTTTGTTCTAAGTGGATAATGAGATTAAGCCACAGATAGATTTGGAACAAATGATATGGAATGTTATTCGAATAACTCATGGTCGATGATGAGCTTGGCCTACTTGTCCATTAAGACCGTGACTTAATACTTTAAATAACTTGTCTTGGTCATGTGGATGGTGATTCAAAAGTGTTAAGTTAGTGTGTTTAATAAGATTGATATACTTAGTTGGACCATGTGAGTTGATTACTTACAGACTACTATCGGAGATGAGTAATTCATGTTGTACTATTTGAACGACGACACTAAATCCTGAGAGTATTCTGGACTTGTGCATGGAGTATTAATTACATTGATGTACCGTAAGTAAGGTCTAAATGAATGACTAAATTCCCACGTACACTGGGTAGCGGTGTGAAGTGTGACAAAGATTAGGTATTCAATATAGAATCTACAATCTCTTATGAGGTATAGATGTCCCCTTAGTTGATTCGCAAGTATTTGAATAGTTCAGAATCTTTAGCCGAAGTGTTCCAAGTGTTTGGCATTTGGAATTTATACTATGAATATATTCAACTATAAGTGAATTATTCAGTGAAGGGTGAGTCGTTAACTAATGGAGAAGCTGTGAGAACTATAATGATAGTAGTTATATTTATTCTTCGTCATGAACATCGAGTGAAGGGGTTATTGTCATCAATACAGTCTATTTGGGAAATATCGAATAAATGGTTTAAGTCTATAGTGCAGTGGGGTTTATTTAATGGAATTAAGTCCCATTAAATGCTAATTAAATTATATCATTAGTTGGTTCATTTAATCCATTTGCAGCTAAATTTAAACTGTCCCTGAGGCACCTGCGCAAGCCTCTGTATATGTTAACATCGGAAAAATATTGAAGAATTCATGGGATGAATAAAAAAAATTGAAAATTATAAAATAAAATAATTTTTTGAAAATTAACAATTCATAAGATGAATTTTTACAGATGGGAAACAAAGTAAAAAAAAAAAAAAAATTGCAATCACAGGCACAATCCGTGCCCATGCGTTTGGACCAACCAGCACGCGACACGTGGGTAGTCCTTCTGCTATCCACGTGCTTGCATGGGGGCCAATCTCGGCCCGCCACGTGGCATGTGTTATGAATTTAAAAAGCATGCTGATTGAACTGTGTTTGAAACGCGGCGTTGTACAGTATTATGAAATGAAACGGTGCATTTTGAATTAAACCTTTGCATCCCACATCGAAAAATCATGATTTTTTTACTCCGTTATACTACTATAAATAGAGGTACCTATTTTAAAGGCTTGGCATTCAATTAAGAATTAAAAATTAACGGTTTTTGAAAGTGTTGACTTTTTGAGACCTAGTGGGAGAGAAAATTTTATTTTGAAATTTTTCTTTCCTCAAAATTTAATATTTTTCGGAGCCCACACTCCGAGCAGTTTGAGGTTATTGCGTAGAAGACTGTTGGGTCTCGGTTTTCTCGGGCTTCTAGGAGATAATTATTATTCATTCTGGTACTCTTATTTTGGAGCAATTCTGGGTATATTCTTCTTTCCTTCTTTTTTAATTTTCGCTTTTTTATTTATTTACAGTTTTCTTATTGTGCTTGTTTAAGTTCATATCATTGTTATGAATGTATTAGAGCAGAGGCCTATTTGTTTAAACTAAGAATTTAAATATGTAGATTTAAAATTAGGAATTTTAAATCAACCTTAAGATTAAAATTAAGAATTATAAAGTCCTCCGCAGCGTTAATTTAATTAAATTAGGAAGGATTTTGAAATCGGTCCCAGCTATTGGTATTAGAACAAAGGGATCTATAGTGATAACCCCATTCTCAAGAACTCTTGCACGTGAGGTATCATGAAGCGTGACTCTCTGACCGGGGTCTTAGGTAGTGAGAAGAGTCTTCTATGCTGAGTGCTCTGATAGGTACACTTTGTTGTGACAATAGTTGGAGAATTGTAAACCCAACAATTGACATCAAAGTTAGATTAATTAATAACTAGGTTAGTTATTCCCATCATTTGTTGCATCGAAAAAATGTCAGTTGCACAAGGGCGATTACTGGGACTGCACGTCCCCCTTTTAAAACATTGTTGAACACTTCCAATATCTTAGTGGTCATGTTACCTTAGTGATAACCACCATCGTACGAAAGCGCCCAACGTTCTTTAAGCTGTCCTCTATCCACTCTTTGACCTCATCGTTGACGTGGATGAAATGATCATACAAAGCATCGATCTTCCTCCTGGAAGGTTCCCTCGCCATCGAACTCAACCTTTTCTTCAGTGTATGATTTTTGAATTAGTGGTTAAAGTTACTAACAAGGTGGCGAGCGTAGTACCGATGCTGCCCTTCAGGCTCAGGCCAAACGGCTGACATCCCATTCTTAATTTCAGCATGTCGATCAGAAATTATACAAATTGGGAAGCGCTCACCTGCCACATAGGTCCGTAGACAAAACAGAAACCAAGTCCAACTCCATGCATTCTCCTCGTCCACCAAAGCAAAACACAATGGATATAGACTGTTGTTAGTATCAAACGCAACAGCAACTAATAATTTCCCCATGTATTTCTCATACAAATGAGTACGATCAACACTGATCAAAGGACAAAAACACTTCAATTCCTGTATGAATGCCCCAAATGCCCAAAAAACTCCGCAAAATAGTGCTTCCCCGGCTGCTTGGCTCTTAAATTGTTAGTCGACAACAATGCCTGGATTTGAATGTTGCAACGCAGGGAGCAGCTTAGGTAGCACCGGAAGTGCTTCCTCATGCGAGCCAAACAACCGCTCAAGCACTTGTTGCTTTGCTTTCCATGTCTTCTCATACGAAATAGTGTACCCATGTTGTTGTTTCACTGCTGCTCGAATTGCTGCAATATTCATTTTAAGATCAACAGAAACAATAAGTAACAACATATTCGCAACAAAATTTGTGGTCGAGTGACTGTGGTCTTCTGCCAATACAGTGGTAGAACATATATGGCCCCTTCAAAACCGAAATCTCAAACAGCCCTAGCCTCTGTTTTAGCACCCCACGCGGGTACCACTCTTATTGTGGTGCTTGTACACACTTTAGGGTTACGTATTGAAGCTTCGACCTGTACACTAAATATTCCAGCTTGTTCTTAATGTGCCATAAGCTTACTGCATTAACTAATTCCTCATTGGTTTGGAACAATTGTCCCTCCTCCAAGCCAGATTCTGTGAACCCCTGTCTTCTATTTTCCTCCCAGTCAAAACATACTGTCTGGTCAGCCCAAGTAACATCTTAGAACTCGGGAACATGGGCTCGGGCAACTGAAGGCCTGGCAACATTAACTGGTTCTGTCTCCCAAGCGTCAATGGCCACATCTACATCGTCATCAAATGCCTCAGAATCACTTGTTGGCATAAGCCCCATCAAACATACTTCTATTCTCATTCGCAATGATTGTAGCTACCAATGAAATGTCCACATCGGGACTTCTAAATGGGCCTAAAGCTTCAAATTGAAAATACGATACATGATGTTGAGATCTGCCTACAACATCCACAACATTTACATATAATTCTATGTATGTCGCCCTATATTCTAAAGCCACTTCAAACATAGACCTCAAAGTCACTAGACAAGTGATCTGACTAGGTGTATATCGCATAGGATTTTAGGATACCAACATTCTCTATGTAGTCACAATATCAATTCCAAAATAGAAATTCCGAAATAAAAACTCTAGACCGTGCCATGAGTACAAACTATCTTCCACTTGTATAATCAATACCATCAATATTTTGCACCATATTTCATCATAATGACACAACAATATCACTACGTTGCACACCATAATTTCTAGATTGATTACCTAAAATAAAATACACAAAATCAGTAATATAATTATCCAGATCCATTATGATACAAGTTATTATTGACTTAATTATCCATACTCATAATATTCCTATATATATATAATCATTTTGACCAAAAAATAATTATAATTTATTGCTAAGTAATATAACATACAAATTGTGTTTCACAATATAATACAATCACAATTACTTGTCTTAAAACTATCAAAGAAAAATCAATAAGTTGCATAAAATTCATTACTATTAAATGCAATACATCAAGAGAGCTTTCAAACTAGAAAAACTAACATTCAAATAAAATGGCTGTAAGTATATGACTTCAAATAAAACTAACAATATAATGGCACATCTTGATCCTCGTTTGGAGCTGGTCGATCTAGTTCTATCTCTTCTAAGAAATAGTCAGAGAAAAACTCTGACAATTGTATCGACTTGAGAAAGGACTAATGACACAAAATTGAAGTTCTGGTGTGAGATGTATAATGTTGATGCGCATTCTATGAAAATGTTGATAAAAACATAAGAGGGGAAACTTCTGAAACAAAAACTCTGACAAGTGTTGAATGCACATTCTATCCCCACCTTTTACTTCAACCTCATTTACCACTCAAGGAGCCTTATCGGTTGAGGCCTACGTCAGGTTTGCCTTGCGATCTTCGATGAGTTTCATAGGTTTAGCCGTGTGTTTCAATCCCCTCTTATGAGCATTCAACACTTTCATAGAATGCACACCAACATTACATTTCTCACACCAGAACTTCAACTTTGTGTCATCAGTCATTTCTCGAGTCAATACCTTGTCAGAGTTTTTCTTTGGCTGTTTCTTAAAAGAATTAGAACTAGATCGACTAGCTCCAGATGAAGATAAATTATGTGCCACTATATTGTTAGTTTTATTTGAAGTCATATACTTACAGTTGTTTTATTTGAGTGTTAGTTTTTACCTGCTAAATATGTGCCATTGTATTGTTAGTATTTACAAAATTCTTAAGTCAATTTAAATTAATTATAATATATTTATAAAATATTTTAAATATATCGTACAAACATATAACATAATAGTTTTTCTAATAATTTATTATTAAGTTAATTATCTATATTTATAATATCCCTAAAAATATATGTATTACATTAAATAGAATATTTACTACACTTATTAACTAATAATGTATTATTGAATTAACTACATCTATATATATAATTTTTAGTGTTATATATATATATATATATATATGGAATATAGAATAGATAGAAAGAATATTCCATATAATATATATAATAGAATGGATAATAATAATGGATTTTTTATTTTATATATTCTATCGAAATATCGAACGGTTTATTCATAAATTGGAGTAAACAATCAAAAAACTCTATGAAATCATGAAAGACAGAAAGATCCGAAGGATTTAATCATTTCATTATATTCTTACATAATAAATTATTTAACAATGTTATACTTTCAACTTAACAATGTTAAGATTTGTTAGTTTTTGCTGCAATATGTCTAAATATCTACCAAATCTATGAAATTAACTTTTAATATCTTAAAAATTCAAATTTCACTTTAAAATAATTTTAATACATATAAACAATAATTTTAAACATCAAAAATATCTATAAAATCAAATTTAAGCATTTACAAAATTTGTAAGTCAGTTTAAATTAACTAAAATATATTTAAAAAATATTTTAAATATGTAAAAATCAGTACAACAAAATGGACCTTAGGTAACATTTACATTGTAATATTTGTTAAATATATTACCATAGATAGTACTTATGTAACAATTTTTTTATTGTTGCATTTGCTTAGCACCTAATTTAACACTTTTTAAAAACTGTTACATAAGTCACAGCATAGGTAACGCCTTTTGTAAAGTGTTACATCTGTTTATATTATGTAACACTTTAAATCCGTTATCTAAACTCATTCTCTAGTAATTTTTATTCTGGTACATAGAAACTTTGTTAAATAGTATTTTTGTTCAAAAATTATATATATTTAATAAATTAATCAAAATTATAATGTAAAAGAGTACAAAACTAGCTGTTATTTTTTAGGAACTCTCTGTTGCCTTGCTATTCCCAAACTTTCAGACACTGTTACCACTTCTTCTTGCATCCTAGAGCTCATCATCCTGCCTCTCAGTCGTCCCTGTGACTGTTTCTTGAACGGAAAATACAATCTCGTCCTCGCACGCTTGTCATCCTTCTGTTCGTCGTCCACCGGCAATTCGTCATCCGCCTGCCCACCGTTGTTCATGGTTCTCTCCTATCGTCTCTTTCTCTCTCTAGTTCTCACCTCTCTCTCTCTCCATCTGTCTGATTCGCAACTCTCTCTCTGTCTGATTTTGTGTTCGTCGTTATTAGTGTTGTCTCTGATTTTATTTTTATTTTTGAAATCTTTGCTATTTAGGTCTCAAAATCGAACCAGACACTGTTTTTAGCTTAAGAAATCCAAACCATAAACACTATTTTTGTCTCTGTAGTTCGTGCTTTTCTCTTTCTCACATTTTGGTAGTTCTCTCTTTGATTTTTGTTATTTTTTCATATCCTTGTTGGTTATCTCTCAAAATGAAACCCTAGACATTGTTTTATTTGAAGAAATTTGATACAGGATTAATGATACAGGATTCTAAATCAGTAGAATCTCGATCATAATTCAAACCAAAGAAATAGAGCTTTAAGGGAGAAAAGAAATAGAATTAGAAGGAGAAAGTTAGAGTTTAAAGGGAGAAGAGAAGATAAGTATTTCATTCATTGATTATATTTTTTAATCTCATACATCACTACTATATATATATGAGGATTAACCAAAATTAAAGGAAATTGCAAAAAGAAATTAAATCGGAAATTCTATCTATTAATTCCTAAAATATCTGTAACTAACTCTGCCTGCATCACGTGCCGCTCACATGCTTCACCCGCCAAATTCAAAATCCAACGGTCGAAACTGTAACCGAAATTCTATGTTCTTGATTTCCCTGTATCAACTACTCCCTTCTTCACCCTTGTCCTCAAGGGTGAGGGATATAACCAATTGCAGTAGGGGTGGCACTAGGATTATAATAGGTGCCTGGTGGTCTACCGCTATCAAACCAACCGAGCCAAGCTTTAATGCCTTCCTTGATCCTTCGAATTAACTTGTTGTAGTCCTCAGAGCAGCTCAACATAAATAACTTGTAACGAAAACTCACTGAGGACCAATAGTGTTGCAGTTGCATCAGTTGATCTTCAATCATCAATCTGGGAGTGTATGGCACAAGTTCCCCTTTACTGTTAAGAGCTTCAAATGGGATCAACTGAGTGAGATGGCCAACACGATTCCTTTCATTCTCCCACCTAAACCTCCCCATCCAGCTGCAGACACTACTACCTTGATACTTGCATTCGAAATTTTCGAAATTATCAATCACCATGTCAACTTGCTTATAGGCCTTCCCAAGATCAGCTTCTGGTTCTCTCGACCCCCATTTGTGCTGCTGTTGTCCTTGTGATGTAGATTTTGTCCACATCAGATGCTCTCCATTGTCTTGAGAAGAAGCTAGTTGTGTAATGACTCTAATAGTCTCAATATTAGATATGTTAACTTCCTCTTCCAATGAAGTAGCCTTAACACTTGCAAAATCAGTAACATCAAGTGCATTTTTCCCTACCAATCCTTCAACTTGCTGCAGAACAATCACTTGCTGCTGATGTAATGATTCAACCGCTTTACCTTGCTGATTTGATGTTGCATCAGATGTAATTTGCTCCTCTAAAGCTACGTTAGAGAGTTTATAACTGCTAATTTGCTTTCCATCAAACTCACTTAAACCCTTCATCTCACCTCTATGTTCCAGCTTGGCTTCTTGGCTTGCTTGTAATTCAGATTTTTGGCTGTCTTTTATCTGTAGAATTAAGGGTAAATGCTCAGCTACTCTTTTCTGTTGAACTATTCCTTTACCAGCTCCAAATTGTGCTCCCATTGTTACTTGATTCCTCTCAATTTGACAAGCCACCTCAACATTTTCTCTACCAAGACAACTAAACTCCTTAGCATAAACCACATGCAGTACGGTTCCTATTAGGGGTCCTTGAGGCCTCGGCAACTCTGAAGCATTAGAGTTCTGGTACTTTGGTTTGGGATATGGTGAATGGTGGGTATTGATAATGGGTTTTTGTGTATTGGGTGTTGGGAGAAGGGGAAGCTTTGAGTTATTAAGTTGTTTGGCTAAGGCTTCACTCTTAGCTTCAGCAAATTTAGCTAAACACAAAGCTTGAGGGTTGCATTGATCTAACTTCCAATGGAATATCTTCCGTCAACCCTTCTATGAAATAGCTAATGAGTTGGGGCTCATTTAGGTTGGTCCGAGCCGCGAGTGCATAGAATTCTGCTTGATATTCCCTAACTCGTCCAGTTTGCCTCAATTTCAACAATTTATACAAAGGTTCCTCACACTCATTTCCAAAACTTACATTGAGGGCATTCATATATTCATTCCAACTCGGTTTACCCCCATCTCCATTGATTCGCATGAAGTTTTGGTGCCATTGTAGAGCTAACCCTCTCATGTGGTTAGAAGCTAAGTCAAACTTATCCGATCCATATATTCGATGATGAAGGGAGAATTCTCGCACTCATACACCCAATTACTCACATCCTTTCCATAAAACAGAGGTAATTCCATTTCTCTCAAATTAATTGAGTAAGATTCGTTACCTTCTCTTGAAGTCTGCATCGAATTAGTGCTCATGAGTGATGATTCAAGTGATCGTGGCCTAAGATCAGCTTGGGAGTACTGATTGATCAGCTCATCTCAGGGAAAACAAGTTTTTCCCAAGTAGACTTAATGAACCTTTCTTCGAACAGCTTCTACTCAATCTCAAATCAACTCACGTGGGCACTTTAAGCTTAGTTTCGATTTACAGTCACCAAAATCAACAAATCCTGAGTTGATTGGATGGAATTTGGTTAAGGCATTTTTACAAACACCTCGTGTGCGGGTAAGGGTTTGGGTGGATTTGGTTGCATTTGATGGTGATGATGGGATTGATGATGAAGATGCTGGTGTGTGGCAGTTGATGAAGATGAAGTTGCAAATGGGTGGACGATGAACAGTGCGGGGGTGATGAAATTGGTGATGATGATGGGAGCGGATCGGGCTTCCAGCTACTGATGAAGAAGATGAATAGCTCTGCGATGGTGGTGACTCTGGCGGGGGCGACGACGGCGACGGCTGATGAACGGTGGTGATGGGGGCCGAGGATCGACTCGCTCTGATACCAATGATACAGGATTCTAAATCAGTAGAATCCCGATCACAATTCAGACCGAAGAAATAGAGTTTTAAGGGAGAAAAGAAATAGAATTAGAGGGAGAAAGTTAGAGTTTAAAGGGAGAAGAGAAGATAAGTATTTCATTCATTGATTATATTTTCTAATCTCATACATCACTACTGTATACATATGAGGATTAACCAAAATTAAAGGAAATTGCAAAAAGAAATTAAATTGCAAATTCTATCTATTAATTCCTAAAATATCTGTAACTAACTCTGCCTACATCACGTGCCGCTTACATGCTTCACCCGCCAAATTCAAAATCCAACGGTCGAAACTGTAACCGAACTTCTATGTTCTTGATTTCCCTGTATCAAAATTCGAACCCTTTACATTGTTTACAACTCTCAAAATCAACTATGTCTCCTTTTTGTCTAAGTAAACCCTAATTAACCCATTTCGCTATTTTTGTTAGATAACTCCTTATTTTGCTAATTTAAGTTGAAACAACTTTCTAAAGTACAGTACAAACATTGGTGCTGACCTCCCTAGGTTGCTCTCTACTCCTTTTGTGGTAAACTATTATCTCTTGGTTGTGAATTTGAGTTATGGATTTGAGCTGTTTGAATGTACTCAACCTATAAAGTAGCATGTTAAGTTTATGATAGTTCTACAATCAAGTTAGTTGAGCTATACAGTAGCATGTTAAGTTTATATGAACTTTCTGAAGTGACTTCACAAGTTCAATGCTCTCTTGAGAGCATATCTGTACAAAAATTTCATATCAAATTGTCAACTATTAGTTTAAGATTTTTGATAAATTCAATACTCTAAAGCTTAGGGTGTTACCCAAGGGTTGGGAAAGATTCAAGGCCTTAAAAGCTATGTTATGAATCTTATAAGCAATTAAGAGAGGGATATAATCATTTTTAACGAACCTTAAAAGAGTTATGAACGTTATATGCTTTCTAAGTTTTTGCAATAGATCTTTATTGATGCTTTGAAATTTGTAGGTATTGGCAAGTTGCATTAGCCCTCAAGCTACTTAGAAAGAGATTTTAAGGATCCTTTAAAGTGAGTTCTCATCTCTAAAGTTTAAATGGATTTATTAAGTGTGGTTTAAACGTTATTGATTGTAAGTTTGGTTATGTGATGTGGTTGTATGTTTTGACACTTGTGACTAATGTATGGTCAATTTAGACCTCCTTCAATCTTTTCCCCCAAACGTTATGTGTGAATATGTGTTAATATATGTCTAATGTTCTTTTTATTATTGTATTGTGATGCATGAGGTGAATAGGGGAGAATATGGAGGAAATAGGATTGGTGGTTGTGGTGGATGGTGATGTGAAATTTGAGGCGAGTATGGATAATTTATGTTGGTGTAAGTTAGATGCCTTGGGGATGCCCTTGTGTCATTATGAGATTGGGCCACCGGCACCCCATGCTTTAAACTTTGGGTTACTTAGGGCTTAAGCTTAGCTTGTTCTGTGCTTTTGCTTGGTTCAATGAGCTATGAGCTAAACTTAGCTCTTTGGTCTCACATAGCCATGAAACTCAGCTAAATGATGAGCTTGTTCTGTGCTTTTGCTTGGTTCAATGAGCTATGAGCTAAACTTAGCTCTTTGGTCTCACATAGCCATGAAACTCAGCTAAATGATGCTTAACTTGACTCTTTTATGCACATTAGGTTGTAAATAGCCTAATTCATCTCATTTTGAATTCGACTTGTCAAGTATATTTCTTTCTTAGGAACATTTATCGAATGACATGAACTTACTGCGTGATTGATCATTTTCAGCATCTTGTTTTAATTCCATAGATAGGTAGAGAGGAAGAATAAGATATATGTCTTGAAAAGAAAGGAAGATATTGACTTGATTATTGTATGGTGATGCATGAGGCCGAAGAAAAAGATCAAGTAGATTGGCTGTTTTTTTGCAGCTCGTGCTTCAGTAATCATTTTTTACATGGTATGCCATGGCACTAAGCTGGACTTATAACAGTTCTAGTTGTTTTTTAACATGAAGTCCATTAGTTTGAAATTTTGCCATTCGACGACAATGACCCTTTAGGCAAGAACTTATATTCAACGTCCTCTATTAATGTTGGTAATATGTTTGTGAACTATTGAATCATAGGTAGAGAGGCATTAAAGCTTGATTAAGAAATGAATAACCTTGCACAATTGTTAGACCCATGAATGGACGAAGTCATGAAGCAATTAGAAGAGAATAGGTCCAAAAATAAGTCCATTTTCCATAGCTCCATGGGGATAAGAAGGGAGATGAGATAAAATTGCAAAAACGAACATTGCAAAATCTCCTTGGAGCTGTTCTGCATTTTACAAAACGGAATTTATTAATTAAAAATTTTAAACATAGGTTGGGTACAAAATGGAAATTGAAAATACAAACATAAAATTGAAATACATATGAAACTTAGAGATTGAATCTAGCTGGAGTACAACATTTGAAAATAAAATTACAGAGGAGAAATTTTCTCTAGTATTTCTCTCTTGTATTGAGTTGGTAATTTTTGCTCTGCTAATTCTAATGAGAGAGGATATTTTTCGCTCTGCCTTGAACGAAGCTGGGACGTCTCCTTTTATAGGCGAAGCAGCACCCCGGATGTGAAATGAAATCCGTGACCCCAGAATTGAAATGAGAATTTTGAAATCCGAACAGTAACCGGATGATAATTTGAGCCTTTGAATTTCAGCACATGTTTTCTGTCTTCTTTTGTAATTGTGAGCAGCGCTGTGCAACTTTTGAATTTTTCATCCGTCCTTTATTGAATTATTGATGCATACTATGCAACTTTTGTCTTCTAGTGCCTGGCTTGTAATGAATTTGTCTTTGTTGTCTTGAGAAAGTTATCAGAAAGGTTGGAGCAGAGTGTTGATATTGCGCTGCTCTTCTTCTTGAATTTTTAGGTTTTCGTAATGTTGAAGTAGTGATACTTGAATTGTGGGTTTGAGAAAGGGGACATCAAAATTTCTGTTGAATGAATAGATTTTTTGAATAAAATCTTCTAAAACTAAAAAGGCATTTATAATTCCACCATCTGTTGAAAACGCTTGAGGATGGAGATCAAAAGCCATTTGTTTTGCTCTCCAATGTCTAAGTTGTTTTGAAACACATTTGTTGGTACATGGCCATGGTTCTTCAGAAGGACATAATGTGTGCCGAACAAATGAACCATAAACAAGCATTCTATGTTGACCAGGATTGGTGTAAGTACCATCAAATTCAGGAGGTTTGGATTGAATAATAATGTCAACTGAAGTGACTTTATAATCGAATTATTTTTGAATTACATAGGTTAATTTTCGACCAAATTGAGTGGTTTGTTCAGGTTTGGTAATGATAATTTGAAATAAAAATCCATAGTCCAAAAGTTTTTGGGCGGTAAGGACAATTTCTTTGTTTTCGTGAATGATTGTCATAGGATTGTAGAGTTCTAAATCTAGGCAGACACGGACAATTGAGTAAGTAAAATGACATGGGCAATCAATTCTATTGTTTGGTAAGTGTAGGCATTTTTGAGTTTGCTTGCAATTGAAGGGAAGTTGTAATGGGTAGTCCAGGAAAAGGTAAGTCCTGGTATTAATGTTATGGATAGATAGGTCTTTGAGAAATTGTTAAATTTTTATCAGAAGTCTATTGTTACTGCATTCAGTGACTAGGGCAATATGGGCAGCAACATCTTCAGGTAAATAGCTAAAGAATTTTTGAGGAAAGAAGAAAATCCTTGGTTTTGTGAAATCATAAGTTGATGAAAAGTTACTCCAATTTGGTGACTTTGTTTGGTAATCAATTTGTTTTTGTAAAACATGAATTTGATGCCTAAGGTTGATACCTTCATCATTTCTTTGTTGTAATTGGGTTTGGAGGGATTCAATATCAGAAACTTGAGTTTGCTGAAAGGATGTGTCTTTGGCAGTAAAAGTAAGAGAATCATCACTTGGAGTTGGAGGGATATTGGATTTTGAATATGATATTGTCAAGTTAGAAAGTAATGCAGAAATTTCTGAAATGTTTTGAAATTCCAAATTAAATTTTTGAAAATGTTGTTTCAGGTATTTTAGAAAAGTCTTGGGGGTGTAGTGTTCTTTGAAAACAAAATTATCCCACCATTTAACTTTGAATTCCCTAACCAATGAAAGAGGATAGGGTTGTTTTAAATATTGAGTATGGGCATAGGACCAACAAAAGATCCAAGGGATTTGGAAAATTGAATGAAAATGTAAAATTGAATCTAATAATTCGTCTTGTGAATAGTTTGAATAAATGTCAAATAAATCTTTTGCCATAGCAGGGTAAATATCAATTGTACTTCCATAGGAATTCCACCATTCGTAAACCATGTTGGAAACTCTTGAGATTCATTTGTAATTTGGAAGAACCAAGTATGATCAAATGGTTGAAGAAGAAAAGTTTTGAACCAAGCTATCTTGTAATCCTGATAAGTATAAGTTTTTGGAGTGAAGAATTTTGAAAATCGTTTTGGTCTATAAAAACCTTGATCAAAATCTTTAAGGTGTAAAGTATGTTTGATTTTGCAACTTGAGAATTGGATTTGTTCATTATCACTCTTGTGATGTTTAATTTGAACAGATCCAATATCAATCAAAATAAGTTCATAAAATTCACGAGTTTTCTGAATATCATCAGGAAACCAATGAAAATTTTTTGGGAAAATATTTTTGACTAGATTTTTAACTGTCGAAAGACAGGGATTCTTTTTGTCTTGTAACAAGTATGTGTTTCATTTGAGGTTTTGTAACATATTGGCTAATTTGAAATGATTGTTCAAGAGGTTGACTAGAAGATTGTGTTGGGGTTTTTTGAGGAGGAAAGTCTTTGATAGTGAGCGTATTTTTTATTGGAGAATAGTGGGAATGGGATTTGAGAGGCATTACATGGTCTTTTGTGGATTGAATCTTCCTTTTACCTTTATTTGTCTTCTTCATTTCCTGCAGATAAAAAATCAAAATATCTGTTCGAAGATAAGCCCTGAAAGATGGGTTTTGTATGAAGTAATTTTGAAAGGATGTTAAAGCTGTTTTTAGTTTTGAAATTGCACTTGGCGTCGCAAATTTATAATAGAGTTTTGAAAAGGAAATTTTGCAATGTAAAAATTTTTGAAGTTTTCGAAAATTCACTTTATACCAAAACGTAATGATTTGTTTTGGACAAGAGACAAATTTTTGCAATCTGTCATAATTATCATCGGTAGTTTTGAGAGTATTTCTGAATCTGATAAGGTTAAACTTGATTCAGATTCTTGATTTTTGAGTTGTATTGCTTTATGGTGATATAATTTTGTAGTTGAATTAGGGGTTAAGTTTTTATTTTCTGTGTGAATTAAAGTAGGAGATAATCTTTTAGTTTCTATATCCGTTTGAACTTCAGAATTATTTTTTGCAATTTCTAAGGCTGGATTAGATATATCTATTAACTTGTCTATGAACTGTTGATTTTCATTTTGAGTTATTGGTTGATTCGTTTTGCAATTCCTCATAAAGTGGCCAGGTTTTCTATACCTGTGGCAAATTGGAATCCTATTTGGATTCTGTTTTAAATGTTTTTTCTTTTTGGGGTTTTCTAAAGATCTTTTAAAATTACAACTATAGTTTTGAATACAGAGGGAATTTAATTTTCTTCTTGGTTGAAATAATGATGAAGTTTCTTCATTTGAATCTTCAATTTCTCTTTTTGAAATAGTTTGAATGGTAGGGCCACTGGTTGTTGGATTATCCGTTAGTTTGAGTTTTTAAGTGATTCTTTCAATAATATCATCGGAATTCTGTGTTTTTCTGAGTTTTATTTGTTCTTTACCTTTTTGAGTTAAATTAAAAGGTTGGAAAGAGGGTTGTTGAATTCCTTGAAAAAATGGTTTGTCTGTGATTGTGGAGTTGGAAAGCTTTGTTGAATAAGATAGCTTAGAGGTATTGGTTGAGGGATTGTATAATTTGTATATGTTTGTTGAGGCATTGATTGGACGATTGGAGATTGTTCCAGTTTTTGTCTATCTTTGTTATTTATTATGTTGTTATGTATTGAATTTAATTGCTCCAAAATTGTTTTAAGATTTAAAGTTTGAAAATTATTTTGTTCATAAATTTTATTTATATCTTTGATTGTAGGTGATGAATCGTCTTTTTCCTCTCTTTCCCCACGAAACGGAGTGGTGACCATTTCTTGGTTTTGAACATTAATTATTAAATTTTTAGTGGAGGATGAATAGTTTGAATTATTTGTCCATCCGTTGTTAACCATTTGGTTTTAGAGTTTGTATTAACATTTATAAAATTTTGCATAAAAGGATTTGGTATTTGATTTCTTGATGTGTATGATTCTAACCATTTGAAGAATGGAATATTACATTTTAATTGATTTAATTCTTTGTAATAAGTTTCTCTAATTTTAATTGTTGATTCCTTTGTAAAAGTTTGAAAGTACCAATGTTTTTTAATCTTGTTATGATTAGATTCGAATTCATTGTCTAAAAACGCTTTATTTATTGTAAAATCTTTTGTTAAAACATTTATTGAAGGAAGTCTCATTTGAGAAGCTGTTGGAAGATTTGGGTTTGAAAATGATTCAATTTGAAAAACTGGTTCGGTTAGAGGGGAGTTAAAATGTAGTCCTCTAAACCTGGAAGTAGAAGTATTTTGAAAATCTTCTTTCCTATTATATGGAAAGGATGAAGCTGATTGTGTTGAAGATTCAATTTGAGAAGGTTGTGAAATAATTGTTCGTTTTCCTGATTCGAACTTGATGGTAATTTTACCATCAAATTCTTCAGTGATTTGTTGAACTTATCTTCTTGCAATATTTCTTGGAGGTTGAGGGTTGTCAATCCTCCAAATTTCTGGAATGGTAATCTCATTCCATTTGAGACATTTTGGGGTGTGGGTTATAGCTTGTTCAGCCTGCACCTCAAGTACTAAAGTTTCTCCGGGAGGAGATTGTTTGAGACATTTTGGGTTAAGATGGCTTCCTAAGAGCCTGAAATAAATTCTATAAATGAGAACAAAGTTTAGTCTGTTTTCTTGGATATTAACATTTGGTAAATGAATATCTGATGTTAACGTATTTAAAATTGTTGGATCTCGAAGGGCAACCGAGAAATTTGGTAACAATTGAAATAAATTGGTTCATTATGTAAATTTGTTTGACCAATTGCTAGTAAAGATTCTTCATATTGTAAATATGTTGAATCTCTGAGAGCTAACAAAACTGGTTGGTTATGTCCCATTCTTGTTAAGGGAATGACAGCTACTTGAGCTAAACCATAGTGTATATAATGATAACCTTTTACAATATATTTTTGAATGGATAAATTTGAAAGTAGTTGAACAGTTTGAGCTTCTTGATCAATAGTCATTGCTTGTTCATGTGTTTTACATGAAAAAGTCATTTTAAAATCAAAAGTACCAATTTGATAAATTGATTCTAAATCCTTATTTGGAATGCTCCAGTTAACAAAATCTTTTGGATTTGTAATTTTTTTTGAAACTTCTTTTGAATTAACTACAAGTAAACTAGTACTGTGTTGTTTTGTAAATATTTTCCTAAAGGGTCCAGCAATTCTGAAACCTAACATGGTTACAGCCTTAGTTGTTTGGGTTCAACAATCACCTAAAAGTCTTACTATTTAACACCGTTGAGAACAGTTTTACTATTTGACACTGTTAAGAACGGGAACACCAGCGACACAGCAACTGGAAAACCCAACGGGAACACCTCATACGCGGGCTTACCAATGCTATCCGGGCTTGCCAACGCTACACTACCGGCTTGCCAACGCTCCTAATAAGTGTTTCAACAGGAAAGCGTTCCTAATAAGTGCTTAACAATATTTTCGTAAAATTACTATTGAAAATACCTTAAACTTGGCTCTGATACCACAAAGGGGCAGGATCGGCGGACACACAGATAGAAGAAGATGAGAAAGATGGAATTAATTAATTGAAAATTTTAAACATAGGTTAGGTAGAAAACGGAAATTGAAAATACAAACATAAAATTGAAATACATATGAAACTTACAGATTGAATCTAGCTGGAGTACAACATTTGAAAATAAAATTACAGAGGAGAAATTTTTCTCTAGTATTTCTCTCTTGTATTGAGTTGGTAATTTTCACTCTGCTAATTCTAATGGGAGAGGATATTTTTCGCTCTGCCTTGAATGAAGTTGGGACGGCTCCTTTTATAGGCGAAGCAGCACCCCGAATGTGAAATGAAATTCGTGACCCCGGAATTGAAATGAGAATTTTGAAATCTGAATAGTAACTGGATGATAATTTGAGCCTTTGAGTTTAGGCACATGTTTTCTGTCTTTTTTTGTAATTATGAGCAGCATTGTGCAACTTTTGAATTTTTTATCCACCATTTATTGAATTATTAGTGCATACTATGCAACTTTTGTCTTCTAGTGCCTGGCTTGTAATGAATTTGTCTTTGTTGTCTTGAGAAAGTTATCAGAAAGGTTGGAGCAGAGTGTTGATGTTGCGCTGCTCTTCTTCTTGAATTCTTTCTTTTTCTTTGATCTTAAGGTTTTCGTAATGTTGAAGTAGTGATACTTGAATTGTGGGTTTGAGAAAGGGGACATCAAAATTTCTGTTGAATGAATTACAAAAGAAGACAGAAAACATGTGCTGAAATTCAAAGGCTCAAATTATCATCCGGTTACTGTTCGGATTTCAAAATTCTCATTTCAATTCCGGGGTCACGGATTTCATTTGACATCCGGGGTGCTGCTTCGCCTATAAAAGGAGACGTCCCAGCTTCATTCAAGGCAGAGCGAAAATTATCCTCTCTCATTAGAATTGGCAGCTCAAAAATTACCAACTCAATACAACAGAGAAAAATACTAGAGAAAATTTATCCTCTGTAATTTTATTTTCAAATTTTGCACTCCAGCTAGATTTAATCTGTAAGTTTCATATGTATTTTAATTTTATATTTGTATTTTCAATTTTCATTTTGTACCCAACCTATGTTTAAAATTTTCAATTAATAAATTCTGTCATTGATACTTTCAAACTTTTACAAAGGAATAAACAATTAAAATTAGAGAAACTTATTACAAAGAATTAAATCAATTAAAATATAATATTTCATTTTTCAAATAGTTAGAATCATACACATCAAATACCGAATCCTTTAATGCAAAATTTTATAAATGTTAATACAAACCCTACAACCAATTGGTTAGCAACGGATGGAAAAATAATTCAAACTATTCACCATCCAACAAAAAATTTAAGAATTAATGTTCAAAACTAAGAAATGGTCGCCACTCCTTTCCGTGGGAGAAGAGAGGAAAAAGACGATCCATCACCTACAATCAAAGATATAAATAAAATTTATGAACAAAATAATTTTCAAGCTTTAAATCTTAAAACAATTTCGGAACAATTAAACATAGGTTGGGTACAAAACGAAAATTGAAAATACAAACATTTTGAAGTCCCTTTTCTCAAATCAACAAATCAAATTTCTTTACTTCAACACTATGAAAGTCTCAAAAAGGATGAGGAAGCCATCCACGAAGAAGAAAAACACAACATCAACACTTTGCTTCGACCCTTCTAATATCTGCTCAAAAGCATCAATTACTTCAGCTGATTCAGAATTCTTCCTTTGAAGATGAAGGAGGAGAAGTCAGTTCCAGTCAAAATAATCCGTTCAATTTATTTTGATGATTCAAGTTCACATCAACAATTCAATACAAGACGGGCACTAGAAGACAAAAGTTGCATAGTATGCATCAATAATTCAATAAAGGACAGATGAAAAATTCAAAAGTTGCATAGTGCTGCTCAAATCACAAAAGAAGATAGAAAACATTGATGAAATTCAAAGGCTCAAATTATCATCCGGTTGCTGTTCGGATTTCAAAATTCTCATTTCAATTCCGGGGTCACGGATTTCATTTCACATCCGGGGTGATGCTTCGCCTATAAAAGGAGACGTCCCAGCTTCGTTCAAGGCAAAGCGAAAAATATCCTCTCTCATTAGAATTAGCAGAGCGAAAATTACCAACTCAATACTAGAGAAAAATTTCTCCTCTGTAATTTTATTTTCAAGTGTTGTACTCCAGCTAGATTCAATCTGTAAGCTTCATATGTATTTCAATTTTATGTTTGTATTTTCAATTTTCGTTTTGTACCTAACCTATGTTTAAAATTTTCAATTAATAAATTCCATCTTTCTCATTTTCTTATGTCTGTGTGTCCGCCGATCCTGCCCCTTTGTGGTATCAGAGCCAATTTTAAGGTGTTTTCAACAGTAATTTCACAAAAATATTATTAAGCACTTATTAGGAACGCTTTTCTATGGAAACACTTATTAGGAGCGTTGGCAAGCCGGTAGTGTAGCGTTGGCAAGCCCGGATACTATTGGTAAGCCCGTGTATGAGGTGTTCTCGTTGGGTGTTCCCGTTACTGTGTCGCTGGTGTTCCCGTTCTCAACAATGTCAAATAGTAAAACTGTTCTCAACGGTGTTAAATAATAAGGCTGCGAGGTGACTGTTGAACCCAAACAACTAAGGCTGTAACCATGTCAGGTTTCAAAATCGCTGGAGTTTAGGAAAATATTTACAAAACAACCCAGTACTCGTTTACATGTAGTTAATTCAAAAGAAGTTTCAAAAGAAATTACAAATCCAAAAATATTTTGTTAACTGAAGCATTCCAAATGAAGATTTAGAATCAATTTATCAAATTGGTACTTTTGATTTTAAAATGGCTTTTTCATGTAAAACATATGAACAAGCAATGACTATTGATCAAGAAGCTCAAACTGTTCAACTACTTTCAAATTTATCCATTCAAAAATATATTGTAAAAGGTTATCATTATATACACTATGGTTTAATTCAAGTAGCTGTCGTTTCCTTAACAAGAATGGGAAATAACCAACCGGTTATGTTAGCTATTAGAGATTCAACATATTTACAATATGAAGAATCTTTACTAGCAATTGTTCAAACAAAATTACCCAATGGACTAATTTATTTCAATTGTTATCCAAGTTTCTCGGTTGCCCTCCGAGATCCAACAATTTTAAATACCTTGACGTTAGATATTCATTTACCAAATGTTAATATCCAAGAAAACAAACAACACTTTGTTCTCATTTATAGAATTTATTTCAAGCTCTTAGGAAGCCACCTTAATCCAAAATATCTCAAACAATCTCCTCCTGGAGAAACTTTAGTATTTGAGGTTCAAACTGAACAAGCTACAACCTATATCCCCAAAATGTCTCAAATGGAATAAGATAACCATTCCAGAAATTTGGAGGATTGACAACCCTCAACCTCCAAGAAATATTTCAAGAAGACAAGTTCAACAAATCACTGAAGAACCTGATGTTAAAATTACTATTAAGTTCGAATCAGGAAAACAATCAATTATTTCACAACCTTCTCAAATTGTATCTTCAACACAATCAACTTCATCCTTTCCATATAATAGGAAAGAAGATTTTCAAAATACTTCTACTTCCAAGTTTAGAGGAATATGGTCTAACTCCCCTCTTGCCGAACCAATTTTTCGAAACGAATCATTTTTAAACCCAAATTCTCAAAACAGCTTGCCAAATGAGACCTCTTTCAACAAATATTTTAACAAAAGATTTTACCATAAATAAAGAGTTTTTAAGTAATGAATTTGAATCTGATCATGATAAGATTAAAAGACAGTGGTACTTTCAAACTTTTACAAAAGAATCAACAATTAAAATTAGAGAAACTTATTACAAAGAATTAAAATCAATTAAAATGTAATATTCCATTTTTCAAATGGTTAGAATCATACACATCAAGAAATCAAATACCAAATCCTTTTATGCAAAATTTTATAAATGTTAATACAAACCCTACAACCAAATGGTTAACAACGGATGGGCAAATAATTCAAATCATTTATCCTCCCACAAAAAATTTAATAATTAATATTCAAAACCAAGAAATGGTCGCTACTCCTTTCCGTGGGGAAAGAGAGGAAAAAGACAATTCATCACCTACAATCAAAGATATAAATAAAATTTATGAACAAAATAATTTTCAAGCTTTAAATCTTAAAACAATTTCAGAACAATTAAATTCAATACATAACAGCATAATAAATAGCAAGGATAGACAAAAACTGGAACAATCTCCAATAATTCAATCAATGCCTCAACCAACATATACAAATTATACAATCCTTCAACCAATACCTCAAAGCTACCCTATTCAACAAAGCTTTCCAGCTGCACAATCACAGACAAACCCATTTTTTCAAGGAATTCAACAACCCTCTTTCCAACCTTTTAATTTAACTCAAAGAGATAAAGAACAAATAAAACTCAGAAAAACACAGAATTCTGATGACGATATTATTGAAAGAATCAATCAAAAACTCAAACTAACGGATAATCCAACAACCAGTAGCCCTACATTTCGAACTATTTCAAAAGGAGAAAATGAAGACTCAAATGAGGACACTTCCTTAATACCAAAAGAAAAATTAAATTCCCTCTGCATTCAAAATAGTAGTTGTAATTTTAAAAGATCTTTAGAAAACCCAAGAAAGAAAAAACATTCAAAACAGAACTCAAATAGGATTCCAATTTGCCACAAATGTGGAAAACCTGGCTATTTTATGAGAAATTGCAAAACGAATCAACCAATAACTCAAAATGAAAATCAACAGTTCATAGACAAGTTAATAAATTTATCTGATCCAACCTTAGAAATTACAAAAAATAATTCTGAAATTCAAAAGGATACAGAAGCTAAAAGCTATCTCCTAATTTAACTCACACAGAAAATAAAAACTTAACCCTTCAACTACAAAAATATATCACCATAAAACAATACAACTCAAAAATCAAGAATTTAAAGAATCTGAATTAAGTTTAACCCTATCAAATTCAGAAATACTTCTCGAAACTCCTGAGGATAATTATGACAAATTGCGAAAACTTGTCTCTAGTCCAAAACATACGTTTTGGTTTAAAGAAGATTTTTCAAAACTTCAAAAAATTTTATATTACAAAATTCCCTTTTTAAAACTCTAATATAAATTTCCAAAACAAAATACAATTTCAAAACTAAAAACAGCTTTAACATCCTTTCAAAATTACTTTATACAAAACCCTTCTTTTAAGAATTACCTTCGAGCAAATATTCTGATTTTTTATTTGCAGGAAATGAAGATCGACAAAGGTAAAGGGAAGATTCAATCTCCAGACAATTACACTAAAGGAACTCCAATGGTTTTAGCAAAATCATTAGATTATCAATATTTTACAAAACCTCAATTAGAACATATTTATTTAACTAATCAATATGAACCACTTTCTTTAAAAAATATTCAAAATTCTGTGAATTCAACATTTCTAAAAGATTTTCATTGGCTCCCAGACAATATTCAAAAGACTCAAAAGTTTTACAAATTTATTTTGGTCGACTCAAAATCTATTCAAATCGAACATTTTCAAAACAAGGGACAAATACAATATTCCACATGCAAAATTTTAAATATTTTTAGTCAAACAAATTTTGACAAAAACCCATGGATTCAAAAACACTTTTCACAAGCCTTTATTCCTACAAGTTATAATTATCAAGACTACAGAATGGCTTAGTTTAGAGCCTTTCTCCTTAAACCATTCGATCATACATGGTTTTTCAAAATTAAAACCAAATTAACAACCTTCCCTCCATGGTTTTACGAATGGTGGCGCTTTTTTGGAAACACCATTGAAATTTTCCCCTTTCACATAAAATCGCTATTCGATATTTATTCAAAAAATTAGAATAGTAATCCCTTACAAACCATTTTAAACTTTCACTCCACTTTTCAAATACCTTGGATATTATGCTGGTCGTATGATACCACTCAAATTTTTGAACAGCATTATCCAATCTCTTTAGTTCGCAAGTTCAATGTTAAATGGTGGAAGAACTATGTTCTTAAAATTGAAAATTTTTCAAATGATAATAATACTTCAAAGTTCCTTTCAAAATTCTTCAACCAAAATAATCCATTTTTGATTTCTTCCCAAGATTTTTCCACTTCTTCAACTATTCAATTACCATCCAAATCTCCAAGTCCAACTTCCAATCCTCCACCGGAAATCTCTCAAACACCAACCTCAGTTCATAACTTTCATACTACAAAAATTATACCCCTTCAACAAACTCAAATCTCTAATGAAAATTCCCTCTAGACTCAATTACAACAAAAGAACGACGAGTGTATCAACCTTAGACGTCAAATTTTCATTTTAGAAAAACAAATCGACTATCAAACAAAAACACCAAATTGGAGCAATTTTTCAACAAATTATGATCTCACCAAACCAAGAATTTTCTTCTTCCCTCAAAAGTTTCTTTGCCACTTTCCTCAAGATATTGCTCCCCGTATTGCTCGCACCACTCAATGTAGCAACATTAGAATCCTTATCAAAATCCAAAATTTCCTTCAAGATCTTTCCATTCACAACATGATAATACCAGGACTTACCTTTACCTGGACCGCCCAATATGGTTTTCTTGCAGAATGTAAGCTAACTCAAAGATGTCTTAACCAACCATTCAATAGAATAGATTGTCCTTGTCACCTCACCTATTCAATTGTTCGTGTCTGTTTAGATTTAGAAATCTACCAACCCATGACAATCCTTCATGAAAACAAACAAATTTTCCTCACACCTCAATACCTTTTAGACTGCGGATTCCTATTTCAAATAATAGTTACCAATCCCAATCAAACTACTCAATTCGGAAGAAAATTAGCCTATGTAGTCAAAAAACACTTCGACGACAATGTCACCTCAACCGATATCATCATTCAATTAAAGGCCCCTGAGTTTTCTGGTATTTATACCAATCCCAGCCAACACAGGTTGCTTGTTTATGGCTTATACGTCCGACATACATTATGTCCCTCCGATGAACCATATCCATGTACCAACAACAGTATCTCATCTCAACTCAGGCATTGGAGAGCAAAACAGTTAGCCTTTGATCTCCATCCCCAAGCTTTTTCAACTAATGATGGGATCATTAAAGCCTTTCTGGTTGCTGAAGATTTCATTCAAAAAATTTTTAACATAGGTTGGGTAGCAACAATAGGGACTTCAATTATGCTGAAGATTTCACTCAAAAATGATTCTACTGTGTCTTCCGCTACTTCTTCGATGTAAGGTGAAATGACGTCATTGGGATCAAGTCGTTTTCTTACTATATGAGTATGATTGAGTATTAATTCTCTTTCATGGAGTTGTAAAGTTCTTGACCACCACGATTGAAGTTATCCTGAAAATCCAGAGACAATCAATCTGGCTGATATATGGTTAGTACGTGAAGGATTGGATACTTCGTAGGCTATTGATGCCATTGCCATTTGTTGTAGAGTATTTTTGATTTTATATTCAGATTTTCCGTCTATATTCCATTCACGGATATCATTTCCATTGAATGATACAGAGGTAAATTGATTTCTTTCTTCATATTGCACATCAGGAGGAGTTGGTCTTGGATAATAATTTCTTGTAGGTTGGTTTTTCCAACTATTTTTTATTCTACTTATTGATGATTCAGGATTTTCAATTGTATTGGTGTTAAATTGTTCTTCTGTTTTTTGAATTTCTATTTCACTTAGGGATATTGATGAAGTTTCTTCATTTGAATCTTCATTTGAATCTCCATTTGAATCAACAAGCTGTTCGATTTGGGTTCGAATTGTAGGGCTATTGGTTGTTAGATCATCCGTTAGTTTGAGTTTTTGATTGATTCTTTCAATAATATCATCATCAAAATTCTGTGTTTTTCTGAGTTTTATTTATTCTTTATCTCTTTGAGTTAAATTAAAAGGTTGGAAAGAGGGTTGTTGAATTCCTTAAAAAAATGGGTTTGTCTGTGATTGTGCAGTTGGAAAGCTTTGTTGAATAGGGTAGCTTTGAGGTATTGGTTGAGGGATTGTATAATTTGTATATGTTGGTTGAGGCATTGGTTGGACTATTGGAGATTGTTCCAATTTTTGTCTATCCTGGTTATTCATTATATTATTTTGTATTGAATTTAATTGTTCCGAAATTATTTTAAGATTTAAAGCTTAAAAATTATTTTGTTCATAAATTTTATTTATATCTTTGATTGTAGGTGGTGAATCGTCTTTTTCCTCTCTTCCCCCACAAAAAGGAGTGACGACCATTTCTTGGTTTTGAACATTAATTATTAAATTTTTTGTTGGAGGATGAATAGTTTGAATTATTTGTCCATCCATTGTTAACCATTTGGTTGTAGGGTTTGTATTAACATTTATAAAATTTTGCATAAAAGGATTTGGTATTTAATTTCTTGATGTGTATGATTCTAACCATTTGAAGAATGGAATATTACATTTTAATTGATTTAATTCTTTGTAATAAGTTTCTCTAATTTTAATTGTTGATTCCTTTGTAAAAGTTTGAAAGAACAAATGTTTTTTTAATCGTGTTATGATTAGATTCAAATTCATTGCCTAAAAACTCTTTATTTATTGTAAAATCTTTTGGTAAAACATTTATTGAAGGAGGTCTCATTTGAGAAGCTGTTGGAGGATTTAGGTTTGAAAATGATTCATTTTAAAAAACTGGTTCGGTTAGAGGGGAGTTAAAACGTAGTCCTCTAAACCTAGAAATAGAAGTATTTTCAAAATCTTCTTCCCTATTATATGGAAAGGATGACGCTGATTGTGTTGAAGATTCAATTTGAGAAGGCTGTGAAATAATTGTTCGTTTTCCTGATTCGAACTTGATGGTAATTTTATTATCAAGTTCTTCAGTGATTTGTTGAACTTATCTTCTTGCAATATTTCTTGGAGGTTGAGGGTTGTCAATCCTCCAAATTTCTGGAATGGTAATCTCATTCCATTTGAGACATTTTGGGGTGTGGGTTGTAGCTTGTTCAGCCTGCACCTCAAGTACTAAAGTTTCTCCAGGAGGAGATTGTTTGAGACATTATGGGTTAAGATGGCTTCCTAAGAGCCTGAAATAAATTGTATAAATGAGAACAAAGTTTTGTTTATTTTCTTGGATATTAACATTTGGTAAATGAATATCTAATGTTAAGGTCTTTAAAATTGTTGGATCTCGAAGGGCAACCGAGAAATTTGGTAACAATTGAAATAAATTGGTTCATTATGTAAATTTGTTTGACCAATTGCTAGTAAAGATTCTTCATATTGTAAATATGTTGAATCTCTAAGAGCTAACAAAACTGGTTGGTTGTGTCCCATTCTTGTTACGGGAATGACAGCTACTTGAGCTAAACCATAGTGTGTATAATGATAACCTTTTACAATATATTTTTGAATGGATAAATTTCAAAGTAGTTGAACAGTTTAAGCTTCTTGATCAATAGTCATTGCTTGTTCATGTGTTTTACATGAAAAAGTCATTTTAAAATCAAAAGTACCAATTTGATAAATTGATTCTAAATCCTTATTTGGAATGCTCCAGTTAGCAAAATCTTTTGGATTTGTAATTTTTTTTGAAACTTCTTTTGAATTAACTACAAGTAAACTAGTATTGTGTTGTTTTGTAAATATTTTCCTAAAGGGTCCAGCAATTCTGAAACCTAACATGGTTACAGCCTTAGTTGTTTGGGTTCAACAGTCACCTAAAAGTCTTACTATTGAACACCGTTGAGAACAATTTTACTATTTCACACTGTTGAGAGCGGGAACACCAGCGACACAGCAACTGGAACACCCAACGGGAACACCTCATACACGGGCTTACCAATGCTATCCGAGCTTGCCAACGCTACACTACCGGCTTGCCAACGCTCCTAATAAGTGCTTCAACAGTAAAGCATTCCTAATAAGTGCTTAACAATATTTTCATAAAATTACTGTTGAAAATACTTTAAACTTGGCTCTGATACCACAAAGGGGCAGGATCGGAGGACACACAGATAGAAGAAGATGAGAAAGATGGAATTTATTAATTAAAAATTTTAAACATAGGTTGGGTATAAAACGGAAATTGAAAATACAAACATAAAATTGAAATACATTTGAAACTTATAGATTGAATCTAGCTGGAGTATAACATTTGAAAATAAAATTACAAAAGAGAAATTTTCTCTAGTTTTTCTCTCTTGTATTGAGTTAGTAATTTTTGCTCTGCTAATTCTAATGCGAGATGATATTTTTCGCTCTGCCTTAAACGAAGCTGGGACATCTCCTTTTATAGGCGAAGCAGCACCCCGGATGTGAAATGAAATCCGTGACCCCAGAATTGAAATGAGAATTTTGAAATTCGAACAGTAACTGGATAATAATTTGAGCCTTTGAATTTCAGCACATGTTTTCTGTCTTCTTTTGTAATTATGTGCACCAATGTGCAACTTTTGAATTTTTCATCCATCCTTTATAGAATTATTGATGCATACTATGCAACTTTTGTCTTCTAGTGCCTGGCTTGTAATGAATTGTCTCCGTTGCCTTGAATTTCAGAACAAATTGAATGGATCACTTTGGCTTGAACTAATTTTTTCATCTTCAACTTCAGAGGAGGAATTCTAAATTTGCTGAAGCAGTTGAGTTAAGAGTTTTTTTTGAAATTTTTGTCTTGAATTTTGTAGAAGAATTTTAGGGTGAGGCCTTTTTAGGATGAGATTTAGAGGGGGTTTTTAGTATGCCTTGAGAATCATGACTGAAAATTTGAATGTTCTTATTTTTGTTTTAGAGAAATTTTGATAATGAATCAGTGGCACAATCACGTTAAAAGATGTATTTATCCCACCATTTAATTTTGAATTCTCGAACCAAAGATATGGGATAAGGTTGCTCTAGAAATTGAGCTATCTTAAAAGACCAACAAAGTATCCAAGGAATTTAAAAATTTGAGTGAAAATTTATTATTGCATTTAGAGGATCATCCTCTGAATGTTTTGTATAAATGTTGAATAATGCTTCGGCATTTGTTGGAAAAATATCAGTAGTGCTTTCGAAAAAGCGCCACCATTCATAAAACCATGCTGGAAAAGTTCTTAATTTTTTCTGGAATTGAAAGAACCAAGAATGATCAAAAGGTCGGAATAGAAAAGTTCTAAACCAAGCCATTTTGTAATCTTGATAAGTATAACCAGTTGGAATAAAAGTTTGAGAAAATTGCTTTGAGATCTAAGTAGTGTAACCAAAATCTTTGATATCCCAAATATTTAAAATTTTGCACTTTGAATATTGAGTTTGCCCATTATTACATTTTTCAAGTTTAATAAGGGTAGAACCTGAGTCTACCAAAATGAATTCATAAAACTTTTGGGTCCTTTGAATATCATCTGGAAGCCATTGGAAATTGTCAGAAAAAGTTGCTTTGACTAAATTTTGAATTCAAGTTAAAGGGAGAGGTTCTGTATGTTTTGTGAGGAAAATATGTTCGAGTTGAGGCTTTGGAAAATATTGATTTGTTTGAGCTGATAAAGTGTTTTGGAGTCGCTGATTAAGAGATTGAGGAGGAGCCTGAGGCCTAATTGAGAGAGGACTTGGAGGTTTTGAAATGGCTGCAGAGTGGGAGATTGAGGGAAAGTCTTCATTTAGAATTTCGAAAAGGTTTTAAGATGGGACATTGATTAAGAAGATTGAGGATGGGGTTTAAAGGTCATTGCATAGTCTTCTACGATTGAATCTTTCCTTTTCCTTTGTCTTTTGACATTCTCCTGGGGAAAGTAATTGAATTGAATTACGGTTTTGAAGAAATTCTCTCGAGTGGAAGTCTGGTAATGAGTTATTTTCTCCTCTTATAAATTCAATTTGAAAATCAAATACAGAAAGGATGGCTTGCCATCTTGCAAAAGTTTGTTTTGAAACCATATTTTTTACATCATTTTGTAAAATTTCTTTTGTAGATTTGAAATTAATTCTTAAGAGAAAAGTTTTGTTATATAAATCATCCTGAAATTTTGAAATGCATAAAACAATGGATAAAACTTCTTTTTTAATTGTTGAATAATTTTTTTGAGCTCCAAGCCAAAGTCCATAATGAAACCTAATTGTTTGCTCAGGGTTGAAGTCTACTTTTTGTTTGAGTATACCACCATAGCCTATATCGGAAGCATCTCTTTCTACTATGAGAAATGCTTTGGGATTTGGAAGGGCTAAGCATGGGAGATTTCTGACTCTTTGCTTTAGGGTTTATACTATCTTAATATGATCCTCTGTCCAAGAAAGAGGATTTTTTTGAAGCCTTTGGTATAATAGTTGACACATTTTGTGAAGGTTGGGGAAGAAATCAGCAACGTAATTTAAACATCCCAAAAACCTTTGTAATTGGGTTTTTTCTTTTAATTCATTTGAAAATTTGTCAGCAAACTCTATTGCTCTTACAATAGGTTTTATGGTTCTTTAAAAAATATCGTATCCTGAAAATCTTACTTTGGTTTGAAATAATTTCATTTTTGAAGCTGAAACGACTAAACCATTTCTTTTCATAGTATTGATAAGGATATTTAAATGTTTGAAATGTTGATCAACATTTTTTGAAAAAACTAAGATATTATCAATGTAAACAATGATGAAATCTGTATATTGAGTAAAAATGTCATTCATAATATTTTGAAATTCTGATGGAGCATTTTTGAGTCCAAATGGCATTACATTCCATTCATAGTGACCAAATGGAACTGTGAATGCTGTTTTGTAACGATTTTTTTCATCAATTTGAATTTGCAAAAAACCACTTTTTAAATCAAAATTTGAAAATATATTTGAATCATATAACCTATTTAATAGGTCTCTTTTGTTTGGAATTGGATATCTTATCCATTGAAAAACTTTGTTTAGTGGTTTGTAGTTGATGACTAATCTCGGGACTCATCTTTCTAGTTCTGCTTGTTTGTTAACATAAAATACAGAACAGCTCCAAGGAGATTTTGAAGGTCTTATTAATTTTTTGTCTAAAAGTATTTGAATTTCGTTTTTGCAATGTTCTAATAATTCCTTATTCATTTGAATAGGTCTAGCTTTTGTTGGAATATTTTTTTCCTTAAAATCTTTTTCATAAGGTAATTGAATTATATGTCTTTTTCTTTCCCAAATTGCATTGGAAAGATCAGAACACACTTCTTTAATTATTTTGTTATTTAATTGAGTTATTTTTTCATTTGATTGGGCCAATTGTTTTTCAGTCTTTTGATATTCTAATTCCTTTTGAAGATATTGAATACGACTTTTCTTGTTACTAATTAGGTTTATTCATTTGAATATTGTTGATTGTAACAGATTTAAATCTTTTTGTTGGATTGGATTTAAGAATTGAAATGTTATTTTTGTGTCCATGATTTGAGTATGAATTCCTTCTTTTGTGACCGTAAAAGAATATACTTGCCTTATAAAAGGGGTTCCTCATATAATTTGTTGTTGAAGATCTTTAACTAAAATAAATGGTGTTTTGAAACATATTCCATTGTTGCAAATATAAGAATTTGAAAGTTTATATTTGATATTCATTTTATTTTCACTGGTTATGTAGAGACTTTCTAATATTTTCTCATAATATTTAGATGGAACAAGTCCTTCTTGGATGCAATTGAGGTCTGCTCTTGAATCCAATAGGGCTTAAGTTTGAATTTTATAATCCTTTCAAATATAAAGGGTTATATAGAAATACCATTTTTGATATTCTATTCTTTCAATTATTTGAAGATATTTGTCATTTGAGATTGGTTCATCAGGTATTTGAAAATTAATGTTTTCGAATTGAGTTTCCATTGGATTATTTGTTTTAGATTCTATGTATGATAACCTTGATTCCAATTGTGAATCTTTTGATTCCAAAGGGATAATTTTGACGTTGTTTCTAAATCTTGATATTGTATTGTTATCAATTCTGTTTGTAAATGCTTAATTTGTCCTTTTAGTTCATTGATTTCTCTTTGTAAATCTCCAGTTGAAATCTGTCTAAATACATTTGGTGTAGGATATTTTTTAAATATTTGTTCTAAAGATTTGGGTTGCCTTGGCCGAGTTATTTCCTATTCTTTGAATATAATTTATTTTAATTTGAGAAGATATTCTTTTCTTATTTCTTGATCTTGAATTTTTTCTACTATATATGAGAGGTCTTCTTTATTTGCTTTTGTTAATACTTAATTGTTTTAATTTTGCAGGGACATAAATCTTCACTTGATTCAGATGATGAGTCTTCATTGGTTGTATCTTCTTGAACTTCAAATATGGAATCTTCATTATTTGAGCTTGAATTAGAAATAAATAAATTCATTAATTTGTTTTTTAAATCTTCATCTTTTATTTGAATTATTTTTTCTTTCATTTTGCATTCATTCCAGTAATGACTGCATTTAAAGCATATTGGGATTTTGTTTGAGATTTTGTTTTTTTTTTCTTTTTGAATATTTTCTCCTATTTTTGTAATATTGAGGTGGCGGTGATTGTTCATATTTATTTTTTCTTTTCTTTCTATAATACTTAAGGTTTTGTTGAAACGATTTCTTTTTGTGTTGTTTCGAAGGAGGTTTGAAATTATGAATACCATATTGAGCACAGAAAAAACCTAATTCTTTTCTTGTTTGTGCTTTTTTGAGATTGTTACGAAGCTTTTGTTCTTGGCATAATTGTAATGCTTCTTTTTTAATAAAAGCAAATAATTGTCCATAGGTTATATTGTACCATGGAATTGCTTGAGTTCCACAAATATCTTGAATTTTTGTCAGTATTCTTTCTGCAAATAATTTTGGAAATCTAGTAACAAATCTTTCTTTCCAAAATGGTTGGTTTCCGTCTTCTCTTTTGAGTACATGAGTTAAAAACATATCTTTGCACCATAGAAAATCTTGTGAAGAGGGACATCTTAAATTAGTTAAAAATAATTTTATTGATTCTTGTTCTTCAGTTATGCTGCCAAGAAAGGCAACAGTTATTGATCAAAAACAAAACAAAAATTGGGGATTATTAGAACATTACAAAAACGAAATTTAAATGCTTTTAGACAAAAAATTAATCAGACCATCAAAATCTCCTTGAAGCTGTTCTGCATTTTACAAGGTTGGAGCACTTATTAGGAACGCTTTGCTATTGAAGCACTTACTAGGAGTGTTGGCAAGCCGGTAGTGTAGCGTTGGCAAACCCGGATTGCGTTGGTAAGCCTGTATGAGGTGCTCCCGTTGGGTGTTTCCGTTACTGTGTCGCTGGTGTTCAAATTCTCAACAGTGTTAAATAGTAAAACTGTTATCAATGGTGTTAAATAGTAAGACTATTAGGTAACTGCTGAACCCCAACAACTAAGGTTGTAACCATGTCTAGTTTCAAAATCGCTGGGCCCTTTAGGAACATATTTACAAAATAACCCAGTACTAGTTTACATGTAGTTAATTCAAAAGAAATTACAAATCCAAAACATTTTGTTAACTGGAGCATTCCAGATGAAGATTTAGAATCAATTTATTAAATTGGTACTTTTGATTTTAAAATGGCTTTTTCATGTAAAACACATGAACAAGCAATGACTATTGATCAAGAAGACAATAACCATTCCAGAAATTTGGAGGATTGACAACCCTCAACCTCCAAGAAATATTGCAAGAAGACAAGTTCAACAAATCACTAAAGAACCTGATATTAAAATTACTATTAAGTTCGAATCAGGAAAACGATCAATTATTTCACAACCTTCTCAAATTGAATCTTCAACACAATCAACTTCATCCTTTCCATATAATTGAAAAGAAGATTTTCAAAATACTTCTACTTCCAAGTTTAGAGGAATATGGTCTAACTCCCCTCTTGCCGAACCAGTTTTTCAAAACGAATCATTTTCAAACCCAAATTCTCCAACAGCTTCCCAAATGAGACCTCTTTCAATAAATATTTTAACAAAAGATTTTACCATAAATAAAGAGTTTTTAAGTAATGAATTTGAATCTAATCATGATAAGATTAAAAGACATTGGTACTTTCAAACTTTTACAAAAGAATCAACAATTAAAATTAGAGAAACTTATTTCAAAGAATTAAAATCAATTAAAATGTAATATTCCATTTTTCAAATGGTTAGAATCATACACATCAAGAAATCAAATGCCAAATCCTTTTATGCAAAATTTTATAAATGTTAATACAAACCCTACAACCAAATGGTTAACAACGGATGGGCAAATAATTCAAACCATTTATCCTCCCACAAAAAATTTAATAATTAATATTCAAAACCAAGAAATGGTCGCTACTCCTTTCCGTGGGGGAAGAGAGGAAAAAGACGATTCATCACCTACAATCAAAGATATAAATAAAATTTATGAACAAAATAATTTTCAAGCTTTAAATCTTAAAATAATTTCAGAACAGTTAAATTCAATACATAACAACATAATAAATAGCAAGGATAGACAAAAACTGGAACAATCTCCAATAATTCAATCAATGCCTCAACCAACATATACAAATTATACAATCCCTCAACCAATACCTCAAAGCTACCCTATTCAACAAAGCTTTCCAGCTGCACAATCACAGACAAACCCATTTTTTCAAGGAATTCAACAACCCTCTTTCCAACCTTTTAATTTAACTCAAAGAGATAAAGAACAAATAAAACTCAGAAAAACACAGAATTCTGATGATGATATTATTGAAAGAATCAATCAAAAACTCAAACTAACGGATAATCCAACAACCAGTAGCCCTATAATTCGAACTATTTCAAAAGGAGAAAATGAAGAATCAAATGAGGACACTTCATTAATTAATTCCCTCTGTATTCAAAATAGTAGTTGTAATTTTAAAAGATCTTTAGAAAAACCAAGAAAGAAAAAACATTCAAAACAGAACCCAAATAGGATTCTAATTTGCCACAGGTGTAGAAAACCTGGCCATTTTATGAGAAATTGCAAAGCGAATCAACCAATAACTCAAAATGAAAATCAACAGTTCATAGACAAGTTAATAAATTTATCTGATCCAACCTTTGAAATTACAAAAAATAATTCTGAAATTCAAAAGGATACAGAAGCTAAAAGCTTATCTCCTAATTTAACTTACACAGAAAATAAAAACTTAACCCCTAATTCAACTACAAAAATATACCACCATAAAGCAATACAACTTAAAAATCAAGAATATGAATCAAGTTTAACCCTATCAGAGTCAGAAGTACTTCTCAAAACTCCTGATGTTAATTATGATAGATTGCAAAAATTTGTCTCTAGTCCAAAAAAAAGCATTACATTTTGGTTTAAAGTGAATTTTCTAAAACTTAAAAGAATTTTACATTACAAAATTCCCTTTTCAAAATTCTATTATAAATTTGCGAAGCCAAATGCAATTCAAAACTAAAAACAGTTTTAACATCCTTTCAAAATTACTTCATACAAAACCCTTCTTATAGGGATTATCTTCGAACAAATATTCTGATTTTTTATCTGCAGGAAATGAAGAAGACAGATAAAGGTAAAAGGAAGATTCAATCCGCAAAAGACCATGCAATGCCTCTCAAATCCCATTTCCACTCTTCTCTAATAAAAAATACACTCATTATCAAAGAATTTCCTCCTCAAAAAACCCCAACACAATCTTCTAGTCAACCTCTTGAGCAATCACCTCAAATTAGCCAATATGTTACAAAACCCCAAATGGAACACATACTTATTACAAGACAAAAAGAACCCCTGTCTCTCGACTGTATTAAAAATCTAGCCAAAAATATTTTCCCAAAAAATTTCCATTGGTTTCCTGATGATATTCAGAAAACTCGTGAATTTCATGAACTTATTTTGATTGATACTAGATCTGTTCAAATTAAACATCACAAGAGTGATAATGAACAAATCCAATTCTCAAGCTGCAAAATCAAAAATATTTTACACCTTAAAGATTTTGATCAAGGTTTTTATAGACCAGAACAATTTTCAAAATTCTTTACTCCAGAAACTTATACTTATCAGGATTATAAGACAGCTTGGTTTAAAACTTTTCTCCTTTAACCATTTGATCATACTTGGTTCTTCCAAATTACAAACAAATCTCAAGAGTTTCCAACATGGTTTTACGAATGGTGGAATTCCTTTGGAAGTACAATTGATATTTACCCTGCTATGGCAAAGGATTTATTTAATATCTATTCAAACTATTCACAAAACGATCACTAGATTCAATTTTACATTTTCATTCAATTTTCCAAATTCCTTATATCTTTTGCTGGTCCTATGCCCATACTCAATATTTAAAATAACCCTATCCTCTTTCATTGGTTAGGGAATTCAAGGTTAAATGGTGGGATAATTTTGTTTTCGAAGAACACTACACCCCCAAGACTTTTCTAAAGTACGTAAAACAACATTTTCAAAGGTTTAATTTAGAATTTCAAAACATTTCAGAAATTTCGACACTTCTTTCTAACTTGACAATATCAGATTCAAAATCCAATATCCCTCCAACTCCAAGTGATGATTCTCTTACTTTTACTGCCAAAGATACATCCTTTCAGCAAACTCAAGTCTCTGATATTGAATCCCTCCAAACCCAATTACAACAAAGAAACGATGAATGTATCAACCTTAGCCATCAAATTCATGTTTTACAAAAACAAATTGATTACCAAATAAAGTCACCAAATTGGAGTAACTTTTCATCAACTTATGATTTCACAAAACCAAGGATTTTCTTCTTTCCTCAAAAATTCCTTAGCCATTTACCTCAAGATGTTGCTGCCCATATTGCCCTAGTCACTCAATGCAGTAATAATAGACTTCTGATAAAGATCCAACAATTTCTTCAAGATTAAGCCAACAATGAAATCAATATTCCTGGCCTAACCTACCAATGGTTTACCTTCTACCGTTTTCAAGCAGACTGTAAACAAACTCAAAAATGTCTCAATCCACCAGACTTTAGGAGTGATTGCCCTTGCCATCTCACCTATTCAATTGTATGAGTCTGCAATGATATGGATATCTATGATCCAATGACCCTTATCCACGAAGGCCAAGAAATTGTCCTCACTCCCAAAAAACTTCTTGATTATGGATTCCTATTCCAATTGATTTTTACAAAACCTGAACAAGCCAATCAATTTGGCAGAAAACTCAAATATGTAGTACAAAAGAATTTTCAACATGGTGTCACTTCTATTGAAATTATGATTCAATCAAAAGATGTGGAATTCTACAGCATTTATACTATCCCTGCTCAACATAGGATGCTCGTTTACGGAACGCCAATGAGACGCTCTTTCCTTCCTTCAGATTGTCCCTGGCCATGTCCTAACAATTGCATATCAAAACAAATTCGACATTGAAAAGCAAGGGAAATTGTTGATATTATTGTCAACCCCGATATTACGGTGGCAAAAAACCAGAATGTTTTTGGCAACTTCCTTATCTCAGAAGATTTTACTCAAAAAATCATTTCTTTCAACAAAAATTTTGATGTCCCCTTTCTCGTTGAAACTAAGCAAGACTTTTTACTTAAAAAATATAACAAGTTCAAAAATGAAAATCTTATAGGTTGGTACATTAGTTCCTCTTAACCACTGATTCTTTATCAAAAATTTTCAAAACCAAAAATAAGAACATTCAAATTTTCAGTCATAATTCTCAAGACTTGCTAACAACCCCTTCTAAATCCCATCCCAAAAGGCCTCACCCTTAAATTCTTCTACAAAATCCAAATAAAAAATTTTAAAAGAACTCCTAACTCAACTCCTTTAGCAAATTCAGAATTCCTCCTCTGAAGATGAAGATGAAGAAATTAGTTCCAGTCAAAGTGATCCATTCAATTTGTTCTGAGATTCAAGACAACGGAGACAATTCATTACAAGCCTGGAAGACAAAAGTTGCATAGTATGCATCAATAATTCAATAAAGGACGGATGAAAAATTCAAAAGTTGCACAGTGCTGCTCATAATTACAAATAAAGACAGAAAACATGTGCTGAAATTTAAAGGCTCAAATTATCATCCGGTTACTATTCGGATTTCAAAATTCTCATTTCAATTTCGGGGTCACGGATTTCATTTCACATCCGGGGTGCTGCTTCGCCTATAAAAGGAGACGTCCCAGCTTCGTTCAAGGCAGAGCAAAAAATATCCTCTCTCATTAGAATTAGCAGAGCAAAAATTACCAACTCAATCCAAGAGAGAAATACTAGAGAAAATTTCTCCTCTATAATTTTATTTTCAAATGTTGTACTCCAGCTACATTCAATCTATAAGTTTCATATGTATTTCAATTTTATGTTTGTATTTTCAGTTTCCGTTTTGTACCTAACCTATGTTTAAAATTTTGAATTAATAAATTCCATCTTTCTCATCTTCTTTTGTCTGTGTGTCCGCCGATCCTGCCCCTCTGTGATATCAGAGCCAAGTTTAAGGTGTTTTCAACACTAATTTCACAGAAATACTATTAAGCACTTATTAGGAACGCTTTGTTATTGAAACACTTATTAGGAGCGTTGGCAAGCCGGTAGTGTAGCGTTGGCAAGCCCGGATAGCATTGGTAAGCCCGTGTATGAGGTGTTCCCGTTACTGTGTCGCTGGTGTTCCCGTTCTCAATAGTATCAAATAGTAAAACTGTTCTCAACGGTGTTAAATAGTAAGACTGTTAGGTGACTGGTGAACCCAAACAACTAAGGCTGTAACCATGTCAGGTTTCAGAATTGCTGGATCCTTTAGGAAAATATTTACAAAACAATCCAGTACTAGTTTACATGTAGTTAACTCAAAAGAAGTTTCAAAAGAAATTACAAATCCAAAAGATTTTGTTAACTGGAGCATTCGAAATGAAGATTTAGAATCAATTTATCAAATTGGTACTTTTGATTTTAAAATGGCTTTTTCATGTAAAACACATGAACAAGCAATGACTATTGATCAAGAAGCTCAAACTGTTCAACTACTTTTAAATTTATCCATTCAAAAATATATTGTAAAAGGTTATCATTATATACACTATGGTTTAGTTCAAGTAGCTGTCGTTCCCTTAACAAGAATGGAACATAACCAACCGGTTATGTTAGCTCTTAGAGATTCAACATATTTACAATATGAAGAATCTTTACTAGCAATTGTTCCAACAAATTTACACAATGGACCAATTTATTTCAATTGTTATCCAAATTTCTCGGTTGCTCTCCGAGATCCAACAATTTAGAATACTTTAACATTAGACATTCATTTACCAAATGTTAATATCCAAGAAAACAGACAAAACTTTGTTCTCATTTACAGAATTTATTTCAAGCTCTTAAGAAGCCATCTTAACCCAAAATATCTCAAACAATCTCCTCCAGGAGAGACTGTAGTACTTGAGGTTCAGGCTGAACAAGCTACGACCTACACCCCAAAATGTCCCAAATGGAATGAGATAACCATTCCAGAAATGTCAACAAATCACTGAAGAACCTGATGGTAAAATTACCATTAAGTTTGAATCAGGAAAACAAATAATTATTTCACAACCTTTTCAAATTGAATCTTCAACACAATCAACTTCATCCTTTCCATATAATGGGGAAAAAGATTTTTAAAATGCTTCTACTTCCAGGTTTAGAGAAATACGTTTTAACTCCCCTCTAGCCGAACCAGTTTTTCAAAATGAATCACTTTCAAACCCAAATTCTCCAACAGGTTCTCAAATGAGAGCTCCTTCAATAAATATTTTAACAAAAGATTTCACCATAAATAAAGAGTTTTTAAGCAATGAATTTGAATCTGATCACAACAAGAGTAAAAGACATTGGTACTTTCAAACTTTTACAAAAGAATCAACAAATAAAATTAGAGAAACTTATTACAAAGAATTAAATCAATTAAAATGTAATATTCCATTCTTCAAATGGTTAGAATCATACACATCAAGAAATCAAATACCAAATCCTTTTATGCAAAATTTTATAAATGTTAATACAAACCCTACAACCAAATGGTTAACAACGGATGGACAAATAATTCAAACTATTCATCCTCCAACAAAAAATTTAATAATTAATGTTCAAAACCAAGAAATGGTGGCCACTCCTTTCCTTGGCGGAAGAGAGGAAAAAGATGATTCATTACCTACAATCAAAGATATAAATAAAATTTACAAACAAAATAATTTTCAAGCTTTAAATCTTAAAACAATTTCAGAACAATTAAATTCAATACATAACAACATAATAAATAACAAGGATAGACAAAAACTGAAACACTTTTCAATAGTTCAATCAATGCCTCAACCAACATATACAAATTATACAATCCCTCAACCAATACCTCAAAGCTGCCCTATTTAACAAAGCTTTCCAACTCCATAATCACAGACAAACCCATTTTTTCAAGGAATTCAACAACCCTCTTTCCAACCTTTTAATTTAACTCAAAAAGATAAAAAACAAATAAAACTCAGAAAAACACAAAATTCTAATGATGATATTATTGAAAGAATCACTCAAAAACTCAAACTAACAGATAATCCAACAACTAGTAGCCCTACTATTCAAACTATTTCAAAAGGAGAAAATGAAGATTCAATTGAAGAAACTTCATCAATATCCCTAAGTGAAATAAAAATTCAAAAAACAGAAGAACAATTTAACACCAGTACAATTGAAAATCCTAAATTATCAATAAATAGAATAAAAAATAGTTGGAAAAACCAACCTACAAGAAATTATTATCCAAGACCAACTCTTCTTGATGTGCAATATGAAGAAAGAAATCAATTTACCTCTGTATCATTCAATAGAAATAATACCCATGAATGGAATTTAGACTGAAAATCTGAATATGAAATCAAAAATACTCTACAACAAATGGCAATGGCATCAATAGCCTACGAAGTATCCAATCCTTCACGAACTAACCATATATCAGCCAGATTGATTGTCTCTAGATTTTCAGGACAACTTCTATCGTGGTGGTTAAGAACTTTACAACTCCATGAAAGAGAAATAATACTCAATCATACGCATATAGAAAGAAAACGACTTGATCCCAATGACGTCAATTCACCTTACATCGAAGAAGTAGTGGAAGACGCAGTAGAAACATTAATTTGGTCAATAACTGTTGCCTTTCTTGGCAGCATAACTGAAGAATAAGAATCAACAAAATTATTTTTAACTAATTTAAGATGTCCCTTTTACAAGATTTTCGATAGTACAAAGATATGTTTTTAACTCATGTACTCAAAACAGAAGACGGAAACCAACCATTTTGGAAAGAAAGATTTGTTACTAGAATTCCAAAATTATTTGCAGAAAGAATAATGACAAAAATTCAAGATATTTGTGGAACTCAAGCAATTCCATGGTACAATATAACCTATGGACAATAATTTGCTTTTATCACAAAAGAAGCATTACAATTATTCCAAGAACAAAAGCTTCATAACAATCTAAAAAAAGCACAATCAAGAAAAGAACTAGGTTCTTTCTGTGCTTAATATGGTATTCATAATTTCAAACCTCCTTCATAACAATACAAAAAGAAATCGTTTCAACAAGACCTTAAGTATTATAGAAAGAAAAGAAAAAATAAATATGAACAACCACCACCACCTCAATATTACAAAAATAGGAGAAAATATTCAAAAAGAAAAACAAACAAAATCCCAATATGCTTTAAATGCAAAAAACCTGGTAATTACTGAAGTGAATGCAAAATGAAAGAAAAAATAAATTAAATAGAAGATGAAGTTTTAAAAAACAAATTAATGAATTTATTTCTTTCTGATTCAAACTCAAATAATGAAGATTACATATTTGAAGTTCAAGAAGATACAACCAATGAAGACTCATCTTCTAAATCAAGTGAAGATTTATGTGACTGCAAAATTAAAACAATTAACATATTAACAAAAGCAAATAAAGAAGACATCTTAGATATAGTAGAAAAAAATTCAAGATCAAGAAATAAGAAAAGAATATCTTCTCAAATTAAAAGAAATTATATTCAAAGAATAGGAAATAACTCGGCTAAGGCAACCCAAATCTTTAGAACAAATATTTGAAAAATATCCTACACCAAATGTATTTAGACAAATTTCAACTGGAGATTTATAAAGAGAAATCAATGAACTAAAAGGACAAATTAAGCATTTACAAACAGAATTGATAAAAATACAATATCAAGATTTAGAAATAAGGTAAAAATTATCCCTTTTAGAATCAAAAGATTCACAATTGGAATCAAGGTTATCATACATAGAATCTAAAACAAATAATCCAATGGAAACTCAATTAGAAAACATTAATCTTCAAATACCTGATAAACTAATCTCAAATGACAAATATCTTCAACTAATTGAAAGAATAGAATATCAAAAATGGTATTTCTGTATAACACTTCATATTTGAAAGGATTATAAAATTCAAACTCAAGCCCTATTGGATTCAAGAGCAGACCTCAATTGCATCCAAGAAGGACTTGCTCCATCAAAATATTATGAGAAAACATTAGAAAGTCTCCACAGAGCCAGTGGAAATAAAATGAATATCAAATATAAACTTTCAGATTCTTATACTTGCAACAATGGAATATGTTTCAAAACATCATTTATTTTAGTTAAAGATCTTCAACAACAAATTATATTAGGAACCCCTTTTATAAGTCAAGTATATCCTTTTACGGTCACAAAAGAAGGAATCCATATTCAAATCATGGACACAAAAATAACATTTTAATTCTTAAATCCAATCCAACAAAGAGATTTAAATCTCTTACAATCAACAATATTCAAACGAATAAACCTAATTAGTAACAAGAAAAGTCATATTCAATATCTTCAAAAGGAAATAGAATATCAAAAGATTGAAAAACAATTGGCCCAATCAAATGAAAAAATAACTCAATTAAATAACAAAATAATTAAAGAAGTATGCTCTGATCTTCTCAATGCATTTTGGAAAAGAAAAAGACATATAATTCAATTACCTTATGAAAAAGATTTTAAAGAAAAAAATATTCCAACAAAAGCCAGACCTATTCCAATGAACAAGGAATTATTAGAACATTGCAAAAATGAAATTCAAATGCTTTTAGACAAAAAATTAATCAGACCATCAAAATCTCCTTGGAGCTGTTCTGCATTTTATGCTAACAAACAAGCAGAACTAGAAAGAGGAGTCCCAAGATTAGTCATCAACTACAAACCACTAAACAAAGTTCTTCAATGGATAACATATCCAATTCCTAACAAAAGAGACCTATTAAATAGGTTACATGATTCAAATATATTTTCAAATTTTGATTTAAAAAGTGATTTTTGGCAAATTCAAATTGATGAAAAAGATCGTTACAAAACAGCTTTCACAGTTTCATTTGGTCACTATGAATGGAATGTAATGCCATTTGGACTCAAAAATGTTCCATAAGAATTTTAAAATATTATGAATGACATTTTTACTCAATATACAGATTTTATCATTATTTACATTGATGATATCTTAGTTTTCTCAAAAAATGTTGATCAACATTTCAATCAATTAAATATCCTTATCAATACTATCAAAAGAAATGGTTTAGTCGTTTCAGCTTCAAAAATAAAATTATTTCAAACCAAAGTAAGATTTTTAGGACATGATATTTTTCAAGGAACCATAAAACCTATTGCAAGAGCAATAGAATTTGCCGACAAATTTCCAAATGAATTAAAAGAAAAAACCCAATTAGAAAGGTTTTTGGGATATTTAAATTACATTGCTGATTTCTTCCCCAACCTTTGCAATATGTGTCAACCATTATACCAAAGGCTTCACAAAAATCCTCTTCCTTGGATAGAGGATCATACTAAGATAGTACAAACCCTAAAGCAAAGAGTCAAAAATCTCCCATGCTTAGCCCTTCCAAATCCAAAAGTGTTTCTCATAGTAGAAACATATGTTTCGGATATAGGCTATGGTGGTATACTCAAACAAAAAGTAGACTCCAACCCTGAGCAAATAATTAGGTTTCATTATGGACTTTGGCTTGGAGCTCAAAAAAATTATTCAACAATTAAAAAGGAAGTTTTATCCATTGTTTTATGCATTTCAAAATTTCAGGATGATTTATATAACAAAAACTTTCCTCTTAAGAATTGATTGCAAATCTGCAAAAAAAGTTTTACAAAATGATGTAAAAAATAAGTTTCAAAACAAATTTTTGCAAGATGGCAAGCCATCCTTTCTGTATTTGATTTTCAAATTGAATTTATAAGAGGAGAAATTAACTCATTACCAGACTTCCTCTCGAGAGAATTTCTTCAAAACCGTAATTCAATTCAATTACTTTCCCCAGGATAATGTCAAAAGACAAAGGAAAAGGAAAGATTCAATCCGCAGAAGACTACGCAATGACCTTTAAACCCCATCCTCAATCTTCTTCAATCAATGTCCCAACTCAAAACCCTTTCGAAATTCTAAATGAAGACTTTCCCTTAATCTCCTACTTTGCAGCCGTTTCAAAACCTCCAAATCCTCTCTCAATTAGGCCTCAGGCACCTCCTCAATCTCTTAATCAGAGACTCCAAAACACTTTATCAGCTCAAACAAATCAATATTTTCCAAAGCCTCAACTCGAACATATTTTCCTCACAAAACATACAGAACCTCCCCCTTTAACTGGAATTCAAAATTTAGTCAAAGCAACTTTTCCTAACAATTTTCAATGGCTTCCAGATGATATTCAAAGGACCCAAAAGTTTTATGAATTCATTTTGGTAGACTCAGGTTCTGCCCTTATTAAACATGAAAAATGTAATAATGGGCAAACCTAATATTCAAAATGCAAAATTCTAAATATTTGGGATATCAAAGATTTTGGTTACAATGCTTATACCTCAAAACAATTTTCTTAAACTTTTATTCCAACCGGTTATACTTACTAAGATTACAAAATGGCTTGGTTTAGAACTTTTCTATTCCGACCTTTTGATCATTCTTGGTTCTTTCAATTCCAGAAAAAATCAAGAACTTATCCAACATGATTTTTATGAATGGTGGTGCTTTTTCGGAAGCACTACTGATATTTTCCCAGCAAATGTCAAAGCATTATTCAACATTTATACAAGACATTCAGAGGATGATCCTCTAAATGCAATAATAAATTTTCACTCAAATTTTCAAATTCCTTGGATACTTTGTTGGTCTCTTAAGACAGCTTAATTTCTAGAACAACCTTATCCCTTATCTTTGGTTCGAGAATTCAAAATTAAATGGTGGGATAAATACGTCCTTGAACGTGATTGTATCACTGATTCATTATCAAAATTTTTCAAAAACAAAAATAAGAACATTCAAATTCCCGGTCATGATTCTCAAGGCATACTAAAAATCCCTTCTAAATCTCATCCTAAAAAGGCCTCACCCTCAAATTCTTCTACAAAATCCAAGACAAAAATTTCAAAAGAACTCCTAACTGCTCCTTCAACAAATTTAGAATTCTTCCTCTGAAGATGAAGATGAAGAAGTTAGTTCCACTCAAAGTGATACATTCAATCTATTCTGATATCTAAAGACAGCAAAGACAATTCATTACAAGCCCGGCACTAGAAGACAAAAGTTGCATAGCATGCATCAATAATTCAATAAAGGACGGATGGAAAATTCAAAAGTTATTGATTGTAAGTTTGGTTATGTGATGTGGTTCAATGTTTTGACACTTGTGACTAATGCATGGTCAATTTAGAACTCCTTCAATCTTTTCCCCCAAACGTTATGTGTGAATATGTGTTAATATATGTCTAATGTTCTCTTTATTATTGTATTGTGATGCATGAGGTGAATAGGGGAGAATATGGAGGAAATAGGATTGGTGGTTGTGGTGGATGGTGATGTGAAATTTGAGGCGAGTACGGATAATTTATGTTGGTGTAAGTTAGATGCCTTGGGGATGCCCTAGTGTCATTATGAGATTGGGCCACCGGCACCCCATGCTTTAAACTTTGGGTTACTTAGGGCTTAAGCTTAGCTTGTTCTGTGCTTTTGCTTGGTTCAATGAGCTATGAGCTAAACTTAGCTCTTTGGTCTCACATAGCCATGAAACTCAGCTAAATGATGCTTAACTTGACTCTTTTATGCACATTAGGTTGTAAATAGGCTGATTCATCTCATTTTGAATTCGACTTGTCAAGTATATTTCTTTCTTAGGAACATTTATCGAATGACTTGAACTTACTACGTGTTTGATCATTTTCAGCATCTTGTTTTAATTCCATATATAGGTAGAGAGGGAAAAGAAGATATATGCCTTGAAAAGAAAGGAAGATATTGACTTGATTATTGTATGGTGATGCATGAGGCCGAAGAAAAAGATCAAGTAGATTGGCTATTTTTTTGCAACTTGTGCTTCAGTAATCATTTCTTACATGGTATGCCATGGCACTAAGCTGGACTTATAACAGTTCTAGTTGTTTTTTAACATGAAGTCCATTAGTTTGAAATTTTGCCGTTCGACGACAATGAACCTTTAGGCAAGAACTTATATTCAACTTCCTCTATTAATGTTGGTAATATGTTTTTGAACTATTGAATCATAGGTAGAGAGGCATTAAAGCTTGATCAAGAAATGAATAACCTTGCACAATTGTTAGACCCATGAATGGATGAAGTCGTGAAGCAATTAGAAGAGAATAGGTCCAAAAACAAGTCCATTTTCCATAGCTCCATGGGGATAAGAATGGAGACAGGTACACTCTTTTGATCCTTCTACTTTGGTCTTGTTACTAGATTATGTTGTTCAATTTGTTTGTCTATGTGTTCTAGGAATGTAAAGGCTATGGTGAATAATATTGTTCTTCAGATACAAGGTAATTTTTGACATGATAAGAAGTGGGTTATACCCAAAATTAAACTTGCCATTAATGTACATGGTTGATGAAATTGACATTACAAGGACCAACTTCAAGAAACCTCTTTTACAGATAGTATTAGTGTGTTTTACAGGAGTCTTATGATTGTGCAACATCTATGTATTATTGCACCCAGAAAGCCATTTTCCTTTGGCGTTTTGATTTTTGCTTGTTCAAATAAATGATGATGTGTTTGTGCGGCAAGTAGTATTTGTTATGACTCATGAGGATATATTGTAGTTGTATATTGGATACTTTCATATCTTGAAAAGAAAGGAAGATATTGGCTATTTTGCTAGTTTTATGAGTGTATTTATTCTGTCTAACACTTTATATTTGTATGCTATACTTTCAATGTTTAAGGAAAGAATTGAGACTCATCCTTAATGACAAGGTTTATGGATTTCCCTTGACTTAACCTATATTTTTCTTTTTTTGTAGGTACCACTTCTTGGACGGACATTTAAGGATGGAGCTTCAAGATATTCTTTTCTATTATTTTTGTAGTATTGCTACATGTATTGTTTGGAAAAAAAAGGTTAGATTCTTTACATATGTGGGATTCATTGTCAGTGCAAGATATTGTATTTGTTAATGTAATGTCATGTGTTCTATTAAGTTATAGCGGAGTTACAATTAATGTTTTGCTTATAATTTCGGTGTTGCTTGTACATATGATGAGAGTTGGTATAAAATGTTGTACGAGAATTCATCGATTTTAAAGTGACTGGTAATGGGCGTTGCACATTTCTAATACTTTTTAAGTGTTACGTAAATCTTTGTAAAAGTGTCACATTAGGTAGACCAACAGTTACATACGATCATTAATCAAACTATTACATTAGGTCAAAAAACTGTTACAATATATCTCATATAATTGTTACCTAAAGTTTTTCTAAAACTGTTACATTAGATTAAACCTATGGTAACAATATCAAAAACTGTTACATTAGGCTTAAAAATTTGTTACATTAGGCTAATGTAACACACCCTAATGTAACGGTTAAAAAAGTGTTACATAAGATCTTAGATAACACTTCTATGACTTTAGGCAACACTTTTTGTGTGTTACATGTGGTCATTTTTGTTGTAGTGAGTATTACAAATATTTAAAAGATAATTTTATATTTGGAAAAAATAGTTTTCTAACATTTTAAGTGCAACACTGAATATTTAAAAAATTCAACAATTAATCTAAAAATAATCCAACTATATGTCAATATTCCAAAAAATAATCCAAATCTATTTTCTAGCCAAAAATAACCCAACTGTAACTTTTCTACCACAGAATAACCTAACTCTAATTTTTCTACTAAAAAAAACCTAATTTTAACTTTTCTACCAAAAAATAACCAAACTTTGAAATTAATCTAAAAATAACCCCATTCTAAAAATTTGATTTAAAAAATATTGAATTGTGGTGAACTGTTTGATGCTCCGACAATTATTTTTCTCTTACGTACTTTTGGTTTGGCTTGTTATCTGTAGGGCTGCAAATGAGCCAAGTCGGCTCTCTAGCCGGTTTAACTTGGCTTGTTAAGGACTCAGCTTGGGTTCGTTTAAGCTGACTCGAGAGCTTGCTCGACTTGTTTAGGGGTGGCTCGTTATCAAATTAAGGCTGACTCAGCACGAAAGGCTCACAATCCAGCTTGTTTATGGGCTCATGAGCCAACTAGTTTATGAACTCATGAGCCGGCTTGATTATTGGCTTGCATGTTTGCATTGCGGAATTGAGTTACATGTATGTATTTTTTATTTCCAATTTCCATACATGATTTATTTTATCACCCTTTTTTTTGAAATTCAAGTAACAATAATCATGAATGAGTATAACAATGCTAATAAATGAGTTTAACAAGCCTGGTAAATCAGCACAATGAATAGGCAAAACTTAATGAGCCAGCTCACCAAATAATCAAGCCCAAATGATACCAATATCGAACATGTCTCATTTAGTAAATGAGCTGAGCTGACCACAGAAATGCGGCTCGGTTAGATAAATGATGCCAATACCGAGCTGGTCTCATTTAGTTAACAAGTCGAGTCGAGCAAGCTATGGTTCGGCTCAGCTTGGCTCAACTCATTTGCAGCCCCAGTTCTCTAGTTGTATTCCTCTATTATTTTGCTTATTCTCTGCCCCAGGACATTTTTTTTGTGGGATTATTCTCAATTATCGAAAATATGTATTTTTAGTTTTGTTATGTGGTAAAAGAAATCAAGCCAAACCAAAAATACATGGGAAAAAAATATGTTGTTGGAGCGTCATAGCACACACCATGCTTAGCCATCAATTCAGTTTTTTTTTAAATTAATTTTGGATTTTGGTTATTTTTGTAGAAAAGTTAGAGTTGGATTATTTTTTGGTAGAAAAGTTAGGGTTTTGGTTATTTTTTGGATAGAAAATAGAGTTGGGTTATTTTTTGGTAGAAAAGTTAGAATTTGGTTATTTTTGGTAGAAAAGTTAGGGTTGGATTATTTTTTGGTTAGAAAATAGAGTTAATATTTTTTGGTAGAAAAGTTAGAGTTTGGTTATTTTTTGGTAGAAAAGTTAGAGTTGGATTATTTTTTAGTTAGAAAATAGAGTTGGGTTATTTTTTAATATATTGACATATAGTTAGGTTATTTTTAAATTAAAATGTTTATAAAATCAAATTTAAGTATTTACAAAATTCGAAAGTCACTTTAAATTAATTGTAATATATTTAAAAAAAAATTTAAACATGTCAACGTATTATAAATATTGAAAAGATAATTTAATATTTAAAATATCTATCAAAATCACGAGTATATTCAAATATATCGTACAAACATATAACAAAATAGTTTTTTTAACAATTTATTATTGAGTTAATTACCCATATTTATAATATTCCTAAATATATATATATATTACATTAAATATAATACTAACTACACTTATTACAGACAATTATAATTTAATTAAATAATAAATTATTTAACAATATATTACACAATAAAAATTTACAACATATTAACCAATAATGTATTTTGAATTAATTGCATACACATATATATATATATACACATATATATTACTTAATAAATATTATATAATAAATTATTTAATAATGTTATACTTTTATCTTAACATATCTCTCTCTTCCCTACCCCCCTCTCTCTCTTCTACCCCTCAATGTTCCCCTGTCCCATCATTATCGCGTCGGCAACCTCGCTGACACCCACCGAGATAACACCACCGCCGGTGACGCCACCTAGACGACTACGACCCACTGTCTGCCACCGCAACGAACCTGCTGTGACCACCACCCCATCGCACCCCACCTTTCCATCTACACCATCACGACCCACCCACCACTGCGACGCACTCACCTACCTCGAACCCCACCACCACATTACCAACGCACTATTGCCCCATCTACCTTGAACCCCACCACCACCTTGCCTCACCCACGCACTCACCACCTTGCCTACGCACTCACACCTTAACTCTCGCCTTCACCCCCTCCACAACCACCTCCGCCCCCCCCCCCCCCCCCCCCCCCCCCCCCCCCCCCCCCCCCAAGCTTGAACTAACACTGCCCCCACGACCACCCACCACCACCACCACTACCACAACACCCTAGACTTGAACCTAAAACTAAACATAAACCCAAATTACACCCGCCCTAGCTAGACATTAACCCTAAACTACACCCACCCTAGCTAGACCTTAACCCTAAGCTCACCCAACCTAGGCTAACCCAAAAAAACCAATCCTAACCCAAACAGGAGTCCACCTCCACAGTCTCCAGCTCGCAACCCACAGCCGCAAGCCGGCCTAGGTAAGTATTAAACAGGTCATAGTCTCGACTAGGCACCTGAACCAGTTTTGATCTATCCTTTACTACTGTAGGGAAGTATTTACGTATTTAATTACTGTTGTTGGGTATTATTATTTTGAGCTATCCCTTACTACTTTGATCTATGTCGATTTTGATTGTTATTGACTGTGTCTTACTATCGTGCTTTGTGGTGGTAGCTACACGCCAATATGCTGTGATATGCTTCTTGTTTCTATATTAACTTATTATCTATATTATCTTGCTTCAAATAGTGACAGTTCGTGGATGAATACTACTAGTTATGGAACTCAAAACTTGAGGCCATCTTCAAAGGGGTTCAGTAGGGGGAGGACGAAGCAAAAGGGAGTGGGAAAATTGCCACTGGGGACACTAAATGTTGGGACGCTAACAAAGAAGAGCTTCGAGGTGGCCCAAATGATGATGAAGAGAAGGATCAACATCCTTTGTTTACAAGAGACTAAATGGGTTGGCATAAAAGCCAGAGATGTGTTGGAATATAAGTTGTGGCATGAGGGCAAGGTCAGAGGCAGGAATGGAGTTGGCATCATTGTGGATAGCAGTCTCAAGGATAAAGTAGTCAGAGTGTCCAGGACCGACGATAGGTTCATAGCCATCAAGATGGTCCTAGAAGGGAGATATGGAACATCATCAGTGCCTACGCACCTCATACTGGACTAACAGAGCACGAGAATGCAACATTATGGGAGGACTTAGACATAACGATGCAAGGCATACCCCAAACCGAATAAGTGGTGATTGGCGGGGATTTCAACGGGCATGTTGCTACAACCGAGGATGGATACGCATCATACCATGGAGGATTTGGTTTTGGAATTAGGAATGTAGAAGGCAAAGCGCTCCTAGACTTTGCGGTCACTTACGAGCTAACAATTGCCAACATCTTCTTCAGAAAGCGTGTTGAGCATATCATCACGTATCAAAGCGGCAAGTTAAGGACCCAGATTGATTACATTCTACTAAGGAGAAGGGTACAAAGAGACTGCATAGATTGTAGGGTTATCTCAGTGGATGACCGTTCCACACGACATAAGGTGTTGTATGTTGATGTAAAGACCAAGAGGAGGGCCAAAAAGAACTAAAAAACCCGTGCAGACAAATATTCCCTGGAGGGATTTGAAGGGGGAGAAGTATAAAGTCTATAAGGAAAAGGCGGAGTCGGAGATCCAATGGGATTTGGAGGGAGATACAAACCAAATGTGGAACCAACTGGCACAGAAGATTAAAGAACTGGCACGTGAAGTTCTGGGCGTGTCAAAGGGTGGGGCACCAAACAACAGAGAGTCCTGGTGATGCTGCGAGAAGGTCTAAGAGAAGATTAAGGCCAAACGAGATTGCTTCAAGGAATGGGAAAGCAGTGGCGATGAGGACAAGCGACATCAGTATTAGCAAGCTAAGAAAGAAGCAAAGAGAGCAGTCAAATATGCGCAATCAAGAGCCTATGAGAATTTCTACAAAAGGTTGGATACCAAGGAGGGAGTCAAGGATATATATATAAAATCACCAAAGCAAGAGAAAGGAAGATGAGGGATTTGGATCGAGTAAAGTGCATAAGAGGGGAGGATGAACAGGTTCTCGTAGACGGGCAACAAATTAAAGCTAGATGGAGAGGCTACTTCTACTATCTGCTCAACGATCAGGGGGATACTGGGATATCCCTTGATGATCTCCAAACATCGACAGAGCACTGGAACCATTGGTATTGCATGTGGATTACTCCTAACATAGAGAAGGAAGCCTTGAAACATATGAGGAGTAAAATTGTTAGCCAATACGGAATACCCATAGAGGCATGGAAATGCCTTGGAAAGAGGGCATCAGTTGGCTGACCAAATTATTTAACCAAATCCTTTGGGGAAAAAAGATGCCAGGCGAATGAAGAAAGAGCACATTGATCCCGATCTATAAGAACAAAGGTGATATCGAGAGTTGCGCCAACTATCAGGGTATTAAACTACTATGCCACACTCTGAAGCTGTGGGAGCGGATCATACAGAGGAGGTTACGACAACAAATCGAGGTGTCTGAGAACCAATTCAGATTTATGCCCAGGAGATCAATAATAGAAGCCATCCACATCTTAAGGCAGACGATAGAGCGGTACAGGGAGAGACAACAGGATCTCCACATGGTTTTTATTAATTTGGAGAAGGTATATAATAGAGTGTGAGGGGGTCCTATGGAGGGTTTTGGATAGGAAAGGCATTTCAGTGCCTTATATCCGGGCCATTAGAGATATTTATACAACAACAACAACAAACCCAGTGCCTCAAGGGCTCCCGCAAAAGCGAAGTCTGGGGGGGTTAATGTACGCAGTCTTCCCCCTTCAGGGTATGAAACTGAAGAGAGGCTGTTTCCGAGGACCCCCAACCAAGTGGCCTTATATCCGGGCCATTAGAGACATGTATAGAACAACAACAACAACAACAACAACAACAACAAACCCAATGCCGCATTAGAGACATGTATGATGGTGCACAAACTAGTGTGCGTACAATGGAGGGAGAGACAGAAGCTTTTCCGATAACAGTCGGGGTACATCAAGGATCTGCCTTGAGTCCCTTTCTGTTTATACTGGTTATGGATGAGCTCACTAGGCACATCCAAGGTGACGTGCTTTGGTGCATGTTGTTTGCAGATGACATAGTTTTGGTGGGGGAGTCTCTAGAAGAGGTAAACGAGAAGCTAGAATTATGGAGAAGGGCATTGGAGTCGAAAGGCCTACGAATCAGTAGATCCAAGACCGAGTACATGAAACTTAAGTTTGGTCCCTCCACCACGCCTAGCATAGTAGACATCAAGGTAGGATATGAGATCGTGCAGAGAAAAGAGAGTTCAGATATGTGGGTTCCATGGTCCAACATAACGGCGAAGTGTGTGCGGATGTCAACAACTGGATTAAAGTTGGTTGGCATAGATGGATGATGGCTTCCGCATTGCTTTGCGACAAAAGGTTCCCAGTAAAGCTAAAGGAAAAATATTACAAGACATAGTGAGACCGGCTATGTCCTATGGGGCGGAGTGTTAGCCAATGAAACAACACCATTCATAGAAGATGAAGGTGGCAGAGATGAGGATGTTGCGGTGGATGTGCGGATAGACAAGGAAGGATAGGATCAGAAACAACATTATAAGAGCCAAATTGGGCGTCGCATCGATTGAGGATAAATTAAGGGAGTAACGTTTGAGTTGGTTTGGTCATGCTAGGAGGAGACCACCCACTGCTCCAGTCAGAAGATGCGAACAGTCCCATACTACATAGGGAGGAGAGGGAGAGGCAGGCTAAGGAAGATATGGTTGGAGGCGATCCGACTGGACCTCACCCACCTAAACCTACGGGAGGATATGGCCTTAGATAGAACTTAGTGGAGAGCTAGCATAGGGGTAGCCGATGTAGTGGCTTAGAGTAGGGCATCTTTAATTACTTGCACTAGTGATTCTAGGTGTCTTAACTTCCTCTTTGGCGCACATATTGGAGCACCTATTTGTGTATCAGTGTGCTGGAGCGCTCGCATACTTGCTGACTATTTGCCTGCAGTTACCTTCCTTCAAGTTTTCCTTTGAGTTTTGCTTTGTACGCTTGGCTTGTGTTATGTATTGCTCTAATACTATGTTGTTCTCATGTTTTTAGGCTCTATGATTACATGATGATACGCTTCTCAAGTTGGGGGTCCTCGAAAACAGCCTCCCTTCAGGGCAGCACCCTAAAGGGGGAAGGCTGCGTACATGGCCCCCCCCCCCCCCCCCCCCCCCCCAAAAAGACCCTATTTATGCGGGAGCCCTTGTGGCACTGGAACTGTTGTTGTTATTATATACTTTCATCTTAACAATGCTAACATCTGTTAGTTTTTGCTCCAATATATTTACATATCTACCAAATCTATGAATTTAACTTTTAATATCTTAAAAATTCGAATTTCACTTTAAAATAATTTTAATATATATAAACAATATTTTAAAAATTAAAAATTAAAAATATTTATAAAATTGAATATAAATATCTTAATAATTAGCAAATCACTTTAAATTAATTATAATATATTTAACAAAATATTTTAAATATGTAAAAGTATTATAGATATTTAAAAAAATGGTTTTATATTTAAAAAAAATATTTTAAATATATAAAAGTATTATAAATATTTAAAAAAATAGTTTTCTAAATATCAAGGGTACAAATATTCAAGGGTACTAGGCTTTTTTGCTGCTGATGCACTTTTCAGGTTGGGGGTCCTCGGAAACAGCCTCTCTTCCGGGCAGCCCCTAGAAGGGGGAAGGCTGCGTACATCTACCCCCTCAGACCCTGCCTATGCGGGAGCCCTTTAGGCACTGGGTGGTTGTTGTTGTTGTTTTTTCTAAATATCATATCAGCAAAAATAAATGGATATTAATGGTGTTATATTATAATGCGACACTGAAGAATTATCAAAGCTACCAAAATCATGAGTATATTGAAATATATCATATAAACATATAACATAATAATTTTTCTAACAATATATTATTCAGTATATATTAACAAACACATTTTATGATATATTATACATATTAAATATATCATATTAATAAAACTAATCTAATAACATTATAATAATAAGAAATTTCTATGAAGTAACATGAGATTGGAATATAAAAACAAAACTAAAACTGAAAATTGAAGATAATAACGACTTACGTAGCAGTAAAAATCAAAGGAAGAGTTAAAGTCTTAAATCAAAGAAGAAGAGGTTGAAAGATATATTTAAGTAAATGAGAATTGTGAAATATATGGAATGAGGAGGTGGTAGGCAGAAGAGGGAGGGGCAGGCCAAAGCGGAGTTGGCTAGAGACGATCCGACACGACCTAACCCACCAAAACCTAAGGGAGGAGATGGCCTTAGATAGAGCATGATGGAGGGCTAGCATAGGGGTAGCGGATGTGGTAGTGTAGAGTAGTGCGGCGAGTGACTGGTAGTTTAAGATTTCTAGGCAGTTATAACCCCAGATAGTGCACTTATCTGTCATTTAGTTGCTTCCTGATTATTCGTCTATTATTGGCCATGTACTATTTGCTTTACTATGTGCCTTGTAGTTGTCTTATGTGGGGTATATTTTATACTGTTAGTTTAACGTGGTGTCCTAAGCTGATGCTTTGTGGCTTCCATAGTTTCAAGGATACCATGTTCTCATGGCGGCTAGACCTTCAGAATGGGAGTCCTCGGAAACAACCTCTCTTCCACACGGAAGGGGGAATGCTGTACATCCACCCCCCCAGACCCTGCTTCGTGCGGGAGCCCCTGTAGCATTGGGACTGTTGTTGTTGTTGTTGTATCGAACGAGGAGGTGGTATATATAGAGGAGGAGGTAAGAGGTTGAAGAAGTAAAGAAGAGGGTAGAGTTTGCATGGTTGAAGGGAAGAGGAAGAGGAAGACGAAGAGGAAGAAGTAAAGAAGAAGTATAGAAGAATCTTAGCAGTGGGGGTCACAGGTTTATTGTAAAATGGGGAAGTAGGGGTCACAGGGTGGGGGAAGTGGCAGTGGCCGTCAAGAATCTTGGCAAGGGGACAGACGCATGCAACGGTTGTTGTACGGAGTTCCAAACGGCGTACAAAAAATTGCATGCCGTTTGTAACAGTGTACAACGACCTGCAACTTTTTGTACAACTTTGCGTCAAATTAAATGTACACCATTTCAAACAGCGTGCAACGATAAATGAACAATAAATTATGCTATTTTGGTAAATTTTTTTCTTGATATGCTATTTTGGTAAATTTTTTTGAAAGTGTGCCACTTTGAAAATGTAGTCAAATAAAAATAGAATAATACTTTACCCTTCCTCTCCCTCCCCTTCATCTGGTTGCCTTTTTTTTTTTTTTTTTTTAGATTTTTCTAACATGTGCCTTGAGGGCACATATTAATAAACATTAATTGCACTAAATTTTTGAATTTTATTGGTTCATACAATAATAATAATTTTTTTCTTTTTAATATTTGGATGATTTAGTAAAAATTTAAGTTAAATTATAGAAAATTCCCCTGTCTTTTGCATTCAAGATAGAAAACCCCCTCATAAGTAAAATTAGTAACAAAATCCCATCACTTTTAAAAATTTATCACTTAACCCCCATGAAATTTTTTTTTACCATTTTGTCCTCAAAAGTGACAGGGATAAATGTTTAATTATATTTTTAGAATGAGTTTTATATTATTAGGCAAAAATTTAAAAAAATTTATATTTTTTGCAATAAAATTAAGGAAATTTTATATATTTATAAAAATATAATTATTTTAATTTAATATAGTAATAATATTATAAGTTTAGAAGATAAAAAATATTTTTAAACTTTTCATAAAAGATATTATAAGATAAAATATAATATTTTAATTGATATTATAATGTCACTACTATATAATTAATTAAAATAATAATTTTTAGAAATATAAAAAATCCTTTTTTTCTATAAATATAATTTTTTTCTTTAAAATATAAAATTCTACCTAAAAATAATATTAACTACTTAATTATTTTATTTTTAGGGATAAAATGGTCAAAAAAAGTTGTATAAAAGTAAAGTGATAATTTTTTAAAAATAAAGGGGTTTAAAAAGTGATATTATTTGTGAGAGAGTTTTTTATTTTTGAAGTAAAAGTCAAAATTTTTTTTATAATTTATCCAAAATTTAATATATACAAATATAATAAATATACCTTAAACACAAGTTAAAAAATTCCTTTTTTTTTTTTAACACACCGTTTGAGTAATTGCCAAACCGAGGATTTGTAAACAGTATTATTACCAATGTAAATGACATAGTACACCTTTCCTCGGTATTGGAGAGTTTCGGTGTTTCTAACGTTCCAAGCAAACCCTCGGCTCTGAACAATCGTGCTCTGGACCTCGAGGACCGTGACAGAGGTCAGGTGTATCATTCACCGACCGTGGCGGCACCAGTGGAGGCTCGAAGAGGAAACGTCCTTGAGGTCGAAGGCGAGGTATGTGGTTCTTCGAACTGGAATCGCGAACTTTAGGTTTAGGGTTGACTCGGTTTCGTACAGAGAGAGTGAGGGGAGGGCGGCGAGTTGTGAGTTTCGAGGATTTAGGGTTTCGCGGGGTTCTGTTGATCGCCGGGGGCGACTTGAGGGGCTACGCTGGCCGACAGCGGCGGTGAAAATTTGGGGGTTAGGGTTTACTACGGCTTCTAGTTTTTTTTTCTTTAATAGAAGGAAGAGAACGAAATTGGGGATTGATTTTTGCGCAAATACCAAAATTGATTTAGCCAAAAAAAAAAAAAAATTTCTAACTCAACTATCAACATCTCTGATTTAATTTCGTTTCCGTAAGGTACATTAGGGTTCTACCTATAAAGTAGGTACCATGAATCTGAAGGATGAAGTTAGTTCTAATCTAACTAAGACAAAGAAATTATAATAGTAAGAATTGTCATCCTATTCTAATTAAAAACTCTAAACTAAATAAACTTTAAACATTTTGAATTTGACTTCATCTAAAAGTGAATGGAAAAAAAAAAAGAAAAAGATTCCTGACTTATCATAATTATATTGTAAACTCTTATGATGTAGTACTTCCTAAAATGCTCAGTTCATATTACATTATCTAGCTATTGACCGTTGATATAAATCACCCACTCCTTCCATATCCACCCTTCCATAATGGAGCCATATTCTTCGCTCTTTCATATCTGGTCACTACTTCTGTATTGGAGTTCTGATTTCTTGACATTTCCTTCACTGGCAGTTGCTCCAAAGGCCAGATACTTCACCTTGGGTCCTTCTGAGGCAAGGAGAGAAACATAATTTATGATAATAATTGTTCTTACCCTCGTTTTTTATAATCCTTCTCCTCATCTCCCGAGATTCTTGTCTTCTCCTTTCATTATTGAGCAAATTAGGGTGTACTCAAGTCCTCCACTCAGGAGTATATTTCAGTGGTAGACACTGTGTTAACTTTGAGAGACGGAGTGTTAGTTGGTCCCATTATATTGATGCAGGAGCATAAACGACCTAGGGTAGTGGGGAACTCCAAGACAATTATTCTTCGGTTTGCTCCTTAGTCTTTTTTTCTATTTTAGTGTAACTTGTGTACATTTGTTGTTCGTTGTATAAGTTCGAGCCTCGAGGTGTTCGGGTGGTCCAACTCGAGCTTGGTACAATTTAAGTTTGAAATGATTTTTTCTTAGTTGGAGACTGCATTTGAGAGAGGTCTGGACATTTTGAGCTCTGAATTTCCTTTTTTCTGTTTTATGGTCATATTTTGATTACTCGTCGGTATATTTTCACAACATTCAAGAATGCATTATATGTTAGCTATTTTGGGACCTTTAATATCGCCTGAGGTCATACATTCAGAGAGTGATAATTACCCTGTATGAGAAGGAACTCGCTAATTTGGGTCGTGGCATGACAAGCTGTTTTTTCTTCGAGTTAGATAGTGAAACTTTTGATGCTTTAGCATTGGTCATCATGAATCCTGTCCAGTCCAAACTTTGTAGTCTTGTAGTCTCTTGCCAACCAATGCCCGTGCTAGCCAAATCTAGGGCATATGTTTTTACTACTTCCGTTATCTTCTTATAATACTTTTTCATCATCTCTTAGTTTCCATTAGTTAGGTGGGTCACACATTTGGCATCAAGTCAGCGATTTCTTTAGTCATTGATGGTTTAACATGTCCTGGTTGTAGCTATGGGTATGCATGGTCCAATTTTAATGAAAAACCGCTCCAAATTGTAAAATATGGTTTGAAAAAATTTTCAAACCAAACCAAATTGTTTCACATTTTAAACCGAATCGGACCAAACTGCAAAATATGGTTTGGTTTGGTTTAGTTATGGTTTAACCATAATCTGAAGAAAACTACATACTTTATTAATAAAATGTAGATTGCAATGGCAAGACAGCTATAACAGGATAAATGATAAACACTATGAAATAGTTATGTGAAATGCAATTTAGTTTTCTGATTTTATTTTTAATTCATTGAAGTAGATGAATATATTTAATATTCAAACATTAACAAAATTTGATATGAATTTATTTTTCTTCATAGTTGAAATGATATATCAAACTCCATAGAATAATTCTCTTATCAAATTAGGTAGACATTTTAATCAAATCTATCTATGTTACCACTAAGTCTGCTCAAATACTAGTTTCTGAAAATTCGGACCGGACTGGACTGGGGATTTGGTCTAGAAACAAATCAGACCAGTTACTTTTGGATTAGATTCTCAATTCTTAATTTATATATGTACCAAGTCGGACCAGTATTATTGCGTACAACTTACATTTAAACATTTGCTAGTTTTCGAAATCAAGTCCGTGTTTGGACCGATGGACTTCCTTCACCATATCCAATATTTTGATGTAATTAATTTTCAAAGTCGTTATATATATATGAAATTTTCTAGCTTAATTATTTATTTATAAACAATAGTAATAATTTCTTAGTAGGTTATCGAGTAAAATTTGCTGACTGCTAAGGTGACTTGTTATGATTTGGATGGTGTAAATAATCATTGAATAGTCCTTTTTTTTATGGTTTTATGGTTTACGGTTTAGGTTTGGTTTTAAACCGAACCTAATCCGTAAACCCTAATAACCAAAATTTTCTAAACCAAATCATAATTTTTCAAACCATAAATCAAGCCAAAGCGTAAATTGTGGTTTGGTCCTGTTTGGATTGCGGTTTGAACCATTTTTTGCAAACCCTTAGTCGTAGCTAATGAGTTGTGTGAAGGAAATAGTTGACTTGGTGTCCGCTGCTCATTTAGTTTAGGTTACTGTGGCTGAGGTGGCAAGTTTCCAGGAAAATGGATTTTGTTTCTGGCTATAAGGTATGTTTCACTGCAAATCTGTAGCATTGCCCTTCCTCTTATTTTTGGGGTCATGCTTAGTACAGTTCTTCTTTTTTTTTAGCACAGTTAGTACTGTTCTTTTATCTATCATTATTTCCAACATATGCATCGAATGGAAGAAATGTTGTGCACTTGTAGTTTGTTCTATGATGGTGATGTTACTTTTCAGTCTTCTAGTGTTGTAGGCTGCCTTAGTTGTGGCTTCTGTTTTAGTGCTTTTTAATCAGTGGGATTCTGGTGCAGGGAGTAGTTGGTCTTGTCTTTGGGAATGACAACTCATCTTCAAATGAGGACAGGTAAACTATCTCTGTGACTTTTTTATTTTCTAAGCCAACGTAGACCTATAATAGGGGTTCCTCCTTTTGGTGTTTATCACTGGATGAAATCAGATTCACTTCTTAGATCTTACTTTGGGTACCTTAGTGATGATGTGGAACTTATGGCTTTGTTGATGGCAATGCTGTTAAACTGAATTTCGTATACTTATGAGCTTTGGTTGATAGCTATGTGGAGCGCTTGCTTGATCGGATAAACAATAGTACAAAGGCAGAGGATAGGAGGCTGGCAATCGTGGAGCTTCAGTCTGTTGTAGCTGAAAGTCATGCTGCCCAGCTAGCATTTGGGGCAATGGGTGGGGTGTTCTTAATGATTTACGATGATATTGTGACTTTTTTTTTTTTTGTGCAGAGCTTTCATTATAATACAATGCATGTAATTTCTCATTCCAGGTTTTCCAGTATTGATGAATGTATTGAAGGAGGAACGCAATGATATTGAAATGGTTCGTAACTGTCTGTGCTCTTTTCTTTATTTCACTGTCAACTCATAGTCAAGATTTTAACGATGGAGTTGCAGTCTTTTTTGTTACATAGAAGATATTCTATAGGAAAAAAAAATATATATGAAAACATCTGCACATGGGTATACAGACTTTTCCTTCCTTCAATACATTCATCTGCACATGGGTATATTGAAATGGTTCGTAACTGTCTGTGCTCTTTTCTTTATTTCACTGTCAACTCGTAGTCAAGATTTTAACGATGGAGTTGCAGTCTTTTTTGTTACATAGAAGATATTCTATAGGAAAAAAAATATATGAAAACATCTGCACATGGGTATACAGACTCTTCCTTCCTTCTTTCTTTCTTTTTTAAATTTGTGAAGCAAAACAACAAAAGAAATCAGTAATCATAATCTAGGAGCTGCTTCTAGTGTATCATAGGAGATAGGACGTTACTAAAGAGGTAATGTGGAGAACAAGAATCTTTCTGGAGCCAGCTAAATTATCATTGTTACAATGATTATTATTTTTTCCAAATTGGTAAGGGTTGCGACTGGGAACCAGGGTGTTGAGCTTTGAATTCACGGTCTCTAGCTTGGGGGATGGATAATTTTACTGTTATACCAACTGCTGTAGCTTTGTTATTGTTGTTATTATTGCTGTTATTATTATTATTATTATTTATTACTGTTATTGTAATGCAGTTTTGTGTTTGTTGTACTTATGTCATATATTCAATGTCTTGTTTAACAATAAAGCAGTTTTGTGTTTGTTGTACTTATGTCATTTATTCAATGTCTTATTTAACAATAAAGCAGTTTTGTGTTTCTGTACTTATTTCATGTATTCAGTGTCTTGTTTAACAATTACGCAATTTGAAGTTTGAACACTTATTTGTAATTACTCCGTAGAATGTCACCTTAGATCCTTGTAGCATATGCGTGAAACTACAGTGCGTTAGACATGCTTTTTTAATTTTAGTGTTAATTAGTGCTGTGATCAGTCCTACTTCTATATGTAAGATTTCAGGCACTTTCAATTGTTTAATGGACAGCAATCACATGTGCTATATATTTTGTTGGCAATATGGTAATTTGGTGTTTGTGTTTTAGCTAGCACTACCCTTGGAATCAAATTCTGGTCTGTAATTCTATCCCGCTAAATATCGCATGTGTTACAGAAAGGGTCGAGACTTTTGCATTTGGCCATTTAAGGGAAAGTAAGTTGATTTTTAAGCCTCATGTTTTAGGAAATTGAAAATAGTCATATAAGAATTTATTGTTATGCCTCATTGATAGTTTTTGACAAGTAAATACATTAAGAAGTATGTTTTCATGAAGATCGTGCATTATATATGTATTATAAAGATCACTACAAAAGTATTCTGGTTTGAATGCAGTGACAGTCACGGTCATGGACTTGCGAAAATGAGGTGTCTTGGATATAACGTACAGGGTTGCAAAGGTGGTGTGGCGGTTGTAATGTAAAAATCTGGCTGCTTTATGTTACATAATGGCTGTTAAATAGCCATTTTGTGATTCCTTGCATGAGAGAACAGACTAAAGTTAGAGCATATCATTTGTGGACTAGTTTTAGCTCCTCATGAGGAATATCAGGAGGGCTGCTTGGAAGTTGAAGGGCCTATTGAAGGAGAGACCAATTGCTGCAAGTTATCACTAGGAGAAATAAGAAACAAAACAAAGAGTAGGCTGCTTTATTTCTGCAATCAAAGCTGAAATAACAAACAAAATAGGCCCTTATCAGAGTGCTTTTAGGGGAATTGTCCTCCTGCGATGTTCAATGTGGCTGGAAAACCCTTTATTATGGTTTTGTTTTTGCTTTAAAACTTCCAATATGGGGACTTCATTGTAAATTCTTTTCTCATCACATGACCTCCCTTTTTGATACCTTAGGTAGTAAATTAAGTTCATAAAAACCTTGCATAATATGTTGCTTCTGAACTTGTTTACTGAATACAGCTTTAACATTGGCGAAAGTAATTTTTTCTTCATTTTGTCTTTTTTATGGGATGTAGATTTGATTAATAGTCTTGAGCATAACCGGCAAACGACGTTTACATGTGTTCAGAACACAATACATTTGAAATCATGATTAAGAGGCCACTATGTATCAATGGCCCATTAGTGGGACTGCATTTTGTGCTTCTTTCTGGAAGTATCGGCATATGTTCAATATGTTTAATGTACTAAGCTTTTGTCATTTGATTACAAAAGTAGCTATCATCAAACTGTTCATAACGATAAGCAAGTTGAGCTCTATTGATACAATAAATGAGCTCAAACTGGCTCCTCACAGGAGTTAAGGCTTTGGACCCTGCATTGGTGGGAGATTCCTTGAGGCAATGGGTGGTGGTGGTTGTAAAAAACTGGCTCCTCTCGAGTAGTTCACATGATGCGTGGTGTCAGTTACAGCCATATATTTTCACATACTTGTGAATTTTATTGCCATCTTTGACAAAATTTACAAATTTGAAAACTCTCTAGTTTCATTGTGTAAATGGTGGATGAGGTGAGCTCTACTGAACTGGAGGTGCGAGTTAGTGCCTGTATTATATGAGCCGTTAGAGATTGCTTGCCCATGTGTCAGAGACAGAAATATACAGGCACTCCCCTGCACCCGGGTTTTTTTTTTTTTTGGGGGGGTGATACTAAATTGAGAACAAGCTGAAGTGATGTTTTAGTGGATTCTCTATTCAAGGAATCATATACTTGTGAATTTTTATGAGAGAGGGTGGTCTCCCTAGGCTCGCTCTGCACATAACGTTTTGGTGGGTTTTCTACACAACTTTGGCTGACTTATAGAGGGATTGGATAGATTTTCTTTATTAGTTCATATTCGTGTTTCTTTTCTTCTTTAAGGACGTCTTGTCTTTAACACTTTGTTACATCGTTTTCTCTCTTAATACAATTTCTTGTGTTTTCAGAAAAATAGTGGATTCTGTGTTTCTTCATGAGAATTTTAAGCACTAAATTTATTCTTGTAACTTAGAGTTCTAAAGTAAACTCAAACCCTGTAATTGCGTTGGAACTTGGAGTTAAGTTACTTGGCTTTTTATTACAGGTTGTAAAAATATTGGATGAATACTCATGAAAATATATAGCATTCACCTTTAGAGCTTTTGAGCTATTTATTTGATGCCATTGCATTGTAATATTTGTGGACTAGTGTCTTCGTTTGTATTGTCATGGTGATGGTTTTACTGTAGATGGAGAATTAGGAAACTTCTGTTTCATAATGTACTCTTTTTTTTTGTTGTTCACTGAGCTTTTTGTTTTGTACAATGAATTTACAAATTATTACATGTTCCTTACGTGTAGTTAGATGTTTCACTTAGTGATAATCACTGCCAATGAACTTATTGAAAGTATACAGGTTCGAGGTGCGCTGGAAACTCTGGTAAGTGCTTTGACTCCTTTAAACCATGCAAGGCCAAAAGCTGAGGTGCAGCCTGCTACAATTAATGCTGACTTGCTATCAAGAGAAGTGGAGAACATCTCTCTTCTCCTAAGCTTGCTGGTGAGAACTTCCTTTGCTTTCCTATACTATTCTGAATTGCTCAGATTTTTCCTAATTGATTGTGTGACTGCCTGCTAGAGTTTGACTTTCAACTATGCAGGCTGAGGAGGACTTTTATGTGCGCTATTATACTCTCCAAGTCTTGACCGCCCTTCTTACAGACTCACCAAGCAGGTCTGCTTGCCCCAGTTTATTTACCAAATTATTTATGTAATTTTGTATATCAAGATATGCCATCTGTGTTCCTGTTTAGGTTACAGGAAGCAATTCTGGCTATTCCTCGTGGCATTACTCGGATGATGGATATGCTGATGGATCGTGAGGTGCAATATTCAAACAAATGATCCTTTGGCTACCTTTGACTTGATTCTTTAAAGTTACTTTATTATTTAAGAATGTAGACTCAATTCCATGTTCGATCTTCTCTCTTATAGACGGCCTTGTTTAATTTTTGATTAAATGGCTTTTGTTGCATGAATAATTGTCACCTTGCTCGTTAAAAGTTAAGAAATTCCTTGAACAATTTTTATTTTGATATGTTCTGACATCCTACAAGTATGAAGAAATGGATTGAAATGTTGAAACATTATAGAATTTGCTTAATAAATGATAGCTTTAAGTTAATACTTTTTCATTTTTGGAGTCAATAGTCACTTGGAGTCAATAATCACTTGAATAATTCGTATTCTAATCTGTTCTGACATTGTATAAGCATGAATAAATGGATTGATTGTTGAAATATTATAGAATTTGCTTAATAAATGATTGCTTTAAGTTAATACTTTTTCATTTTTGGAGTCAATAGTCACTTGGAACCATTTAAGAGGAATTACTGACATAACTTTTTCAGATAAACGAAGTATGCCCGTTATTTCTAATGAGAAAAAAGAAGCAGATGTGTCAAATAAGTATTATATTTACAAAAGAATAAAGTACATTTAATCAAAATTAAGGAATGTTGACAATTATCTTGGGACTGCTTAAAATAAGAAGAGTGTCATTCGCTTTGTGACATTTGGAGTATCATTGTTCACTGGAGACTTCATGTGTGTGCGTGTGCACGCGCATATACTCATGGCATGCATGTACGCAAGTGCTGCTGCTGATTAGTTGTTTGATTATCCTTGTTGGGTGTCGCTGATACTGTACTTTGGTCAAAATGTAGGTTATGCACATACACCAGTGCTACTGCTGATTAGTTTAATTATCCTTGCTGGGTGTGGCTGATACTGTACTGTGGTCAACATTTTGTAGGTTATAAGAAATGAGGCCCTGCTGCTTCTTACTTTCTTGACTCGTGAGGCTGAGGTGAGATTTCAATTCTCATGGTCGACCTTGTACTTTAAACTAATAGCATGTGCCAATTTCATCAAGTTGTCCAACACCTGTAGGAAATTCAAAAAATTGTGGTCTTTGAAGGTGCTTTTGAGAAGATCTTTAGCATCATCAAAGAGGAAGGAGGCTCAGATGGTGGGGTGGTTGTGCAGGTAATTGACAGTTTGATTGTTTAGCGAGCTTATTGAACCTTGTTTGATTTAGGGTATACAACTGTGTACTTAGACCTTGCTCAAATATAGCTTGATGTCCCTGGAAACCAAAGTCATGGGATTCAGCTACTGTATGTGGCCCCTGAATGCTATTCTTGCTAATGAAGCACTTAAGGTCTGTAGATCTGAATGCTCTGGATGCTTACATAATAAAAATTCAAGAAAGTGTCTGCAATCTCTTTCATGTGCTAATAGTATTGTATATAATGTCAACTTGTTTCTGGATTCTTTGTCGCGTTGATTCTTTCTATTAATTGAACTATAACTGTCTATATGCACTTTGCTCTGTCGAGACTGAGTAACCGCATTGTTTCTAATTATCTGTACTGTACAGGATTGTCTTGAGTTGTTATGTAATATTTTGCGTAACAATACTTCCAATCAGGTACTTTTTTTTTTGGGCTTCTAAATGCTTTTAGTGCTGTTCAATGTTTTGACTGGAAGCCAACTGATATCACATCTTGTAGACTCTCTTGAGAGAGACTGTGGGCTTTGATCCTGTGATAGTACTTCTGAAGGTTCGTGGAAGTGGCTACAGCTTTACCCAGCAGAAGGTTTGCTTGTATTATATTTGAAAATTTTGTATTTCTCTTTTTGTTTTTATTTAAAACGTGCCTTAAACTTAATTTTCTGAAATTTGTAACTTACTGGTCTCTCTGTTTTCTTGGAACAATCAACATGCCAGTAGACTGTTAATCTGCTCAGTGCCTTGGAGACCGTTAAGTTGCTGATAACATGTGGTCTGCAAACTGAACCTGGGAAAGATAGTAATAGCTTGACCAACAAAAGCATCTTGGTCCAGGTCTGTTTATGGACTTTTTCTTTTTCCTTCTTAAAATGAAGATCTATATTCTGCAACTCAATTGAATTTGATTTTGGCTGGCTATAGAAAAAGCTTCTGGACCATCTTTTAATGTTAGGAGTTGAATGCCAATGGGCACCTGAAGCTTTACGTTGTGCGGTAAGCTACTTCTCCAAGTTGTCTCATGACAGTCTCTTAAATGTTCTCCACTTATCTTTATGTGTGTGGTATCAGGCACTGCATTGCATTGGTGATCTGATTGCTGGACATCCTAAGAACATTGATGCTCTTGCAAGTAAATTTCTTGGAGAAGAACCCCAAGTGGAGCCCGCTCTAAATTCCATTCTGCGAATCATATTAAGAACTTCTAGCATGCAAGAGTTTGTTGCAGCTGACTATGTCTTCAAGCATTTCTGTGAGGTAATTTCGGAATATTTATTTTCTTGCCTGGACTTCTCCTTGTACTGTCCATTTCTGTATTTATGGATCATGCTTCGCATATCTAAGTATTTAGTGATCATTACTCTGTTTGCCTCTTCTGCCTTGTTTAATTCAGTAGAGACTTTTATGGGCTGAATTAAGCTTCATATTAGTGGCTTTGTTTTTGTGATTGCTTCATTTCTTTTGGAACAGAAAAATTGTGAAGGTCAGATGATGTTAGGATTCACATTTATCCCTCATCCACATTCATTAGCTCAAGCTCCGTTTGAGGAGGATGTGAACATGTCATTTGGAAGGTTTGATCTTAATCTTTTCTGTTCATGGTTGCTTTTCTTAATTATGATCATGCATAATATAAGCCAAGAATGTGTTGAGGACATCCAGGACTCTGTTTGCTTAGACTGAAAACATTTTCCTTGCGGAAAATATTTCTTCTCAAAATGTTTTTAACTAAGAACATTTCTTTCTGCATAATTTTCTTTTATGTAGTTTACAAAAGCAATTTGACTATATAAATTTGTATGAGATTTGTGATTGGTCCATTTGATTTTGACGCAAGATTGAGGGCGTAGGATTATATGATGTAAAACTTTTTCTCCTCTGAAAAGGAAAATGACTTTGCTTTATCTTGAAAGAGGACAAATTTCTCCGCCATGGAAAATATTTTTTCCTTGGGGATTATTGCTTAAAAATGGGAGGATAAGATTTTCCATCAAACCAAAGGAGCCTAGATCTTTGTCTCTTCTTCTTTGACAACTTGAAACTCTGAATGTGTTCAGTAATATTTCAACGTGTTCTTGCAGCATGCTGTTACGGGGGCTTACTGTGAATGAAAGTGATGGTGACCTCGATGTAAGTAACAGCTTTTCCAATTTTTTTTTTTTAAAGAAGAGTTCCTAGTGGTTAAGAACCATGAAAATGTATCATCATAGGCCAGTTGATGATGTACAAAAGAAAACCTTATAATTTCTAACTCAATTCTCGAACTCTAGATTCAATTCATTAAAAAATATCTCCATAAAATGCATAAGGGTCCTATTTATGGAGTAGAAACGCTAGACCTGAAAGGATAAAGAAGCATAATCCTAATCTAACTTAGAAAAAGAAATTAAATCCCATTCTAATTAGAAACTCTAAACTAAGTAAACTTCGACTAATCTGAATTTAAAACTAAAAGAGAACAAAAAAGTTAAATAAAAAGACTCCTAATTAATTACAATAAATTCATCTCACGCAGTACTTCTTAGAACACTTAGATCATACTATATCATTCCCTCATGATTGAGAAGGACTCGACAGTGTTGAGTTGGTTTGCAAATAATCATCAAGTAGATTAGCATCCAATGATTGGAACTCTTCCTTTGTTATCAAAGTAGCTTCACTAGCAAAGCGACCTTTCCATTGGAAAGGAAATGATAAGTGCCACCACTGGATGTGCTGGGAGGCATCACTAGTCTTACTACATGGTAGAAGTGAGCCATGTTAGAGAACCTATCGACTACTACTTGAATCATGACCATGAGATGTCTTAGGTACCCCTAGAGCAAAATCCATGCTAATATCTTTCCCAGGCTCACGAGGGATAGGAATTGGGGTATAAAGGCCAATATTTTGTTTTCTTACCTTAACCAACTAACATGTATGACATTGAGACACAATTTTAGCACAATCTCGCCTAAGTGAAGGCTAGTAAAATCTGTCAAACAAGTGAGATGGTTTTGTCTTTTCTTATATGACCACCGAGACCACCAGCATGCATCTCCCAAATGAGGAAATCCTGGGCAAATGTCATAGTCTGGACCTCCTCAACAAGTAACCATCATGAATGACAAAATCGACATGGTCTCAACGATTACCATCCATGATCTCAGTAAAGATGACACCGAAATCAGGGCAAGAAGGGTTCGCATCTCTCATTCTATCAAAGCCTAGGACTTATGCCTTCATCACATGATGTAAGGCCACTACACGGTTAAGTGCATCAGCTACCCTATTTTTGTCTCCAAATTTATGCCTAAGGACAAATGAGTACTCACTAATAAGTCAATCCAACGCGCATGCTTAGGGTTTAACTTAGGTTGGGACATAATAAACATCAGAGACAAATGATCAGTAAACAAAATAAAGCCCTTAGGTAACAAGTGATACCTCTAATGATGAAGACATTGAACCATCGCATAGAACTCTTTCTCGTAGGGATCATATCGTCTTTGCCTAGAGTCATTCGGTTTCTCACTAAAAAATGCAATGGCATTGTTCTTCTTCACTCATCATCCCCGTATCTTACCCTACAAGCATCACAGGAAACCTCAAAAACTTTATCAAAATCAGGGTGCCGAAGGTGTGGGGACTAGACATCTTTTGCTTAATTTCCTCAAAGACCTTAGTAGCAGCACGAGTCCATTTATGGTCACGTTTCTTAAGGCAATCTAGGAGCCATAGTTGATTAAAATTTTGGATAAACTTCCTAAGAAAAGAAGCTAAACCATGAACACTCGTCTTAGGTTCGGGCCACTCTGTAATACACTTCTTTAAGTTAGGATAAAGCTTGGCTTCCCTAAGTGTAGTAAATAGAAGACGAAGGTGACAAGGGTGGTCCTCATGGGATTTGCTAAAAATCAGGATGTCATCAAAATATACCACAAGAAGCTTCCCAATAAAGGATCGGAAAGTATGTGTCATGAGTTGCATGAAAGTGCTAGGTTCATTTGACAATCCAAAAGGCATGACCAACCATTCAAACAGATCATTTGTAGTCTTAAAAGCAGTTTTCCATTCATCTCTTGACCTAATATGAACCTAGTGGTACCCACTAAAATCGACTTTTGAAAACCAGCAAGAACCAGCTAAAAGGTCAAGCATGTCCTCAAGTCTAATGATAGGAAATTGATATTTGACGTTGATGTTGATGGCTCGACTATCGACACACTTCCTTATAGAACCATCTTTCTTAGGCGTAAGAAGTGCTGGAGTTGCACAAAGACTTTTGCTATGTTGCACAAAATCTTTAGTAATCAAACTCTCCACATATCGACTGAGCTCAGCACATTTGACTGGGTTCATTCTATAGTGGGGAGGGTTAGGCAGCTGAGATTTGGGAACAAAATCTATGGCATGTTGAATATCCCTAAGGGGTGGTAACTCTTTAGGTAACTCTTCAGGAAGAACATCTGGAGATTCTCCTAGTAAAGCCCTCAGTTCAGGTGGAGCAGAGGGATGGGAAAGAACTAAAGGGGTCTCTTTAGCCATAATAGCTAGGTGAAAACCATTTTCCTCACAAGTTTCCTCAAAAGCAATCTATGTAGACAACTCTTAACAGAGAGTTGGGGAAGAAGGAGAGTTCGTCTTAGGAGAAAAATCTGAAGGGTTGGAAGGTTTCAAGGTACCTTACCCTTGTGCCTAAAGGGATATGTATTATCTCTACCGTGGTTAATCACATCAAGATCAAATAGCTAGGGATGCCTTAGAAGTATGTGAGCCACATCCATTGGTAGAACATCACAGTAAGTGCTATCCTCATAGCCTCTTAGGTGGATGTGAACTCAACATCTTTGGGTAACAGGGAAGCTTGTTTTGTTACCAAAGAAACCTTAAAGGATAGTGGGTGTGATTCAGGCTTAAGGTTCAATCGACTTAAAGTGTCTTTGGAAATGATGTTCCTGCAACTGCCACCATCAATAACAAGTTTAGTAGATCACGTGTTGCTCCTAATGATTGTGTGAAAGATTGAAGCGCGTTTCCAAGTGTCATCTTTGGTTGTATTTGTCAAAATACATCTAACCACATTCCCTCTCGTAGAGCCAAAGTTAGGTCATTCTAATTCTCATCCCCAGAATACAGCTCAACGTCAACAGTTTGTTCTTCTTTTAGGTGTGGTTGGTCACTCTTTTGACTTATGACAAGATTACAACGACATTGTGAAGCAATGTTGTTAACTATTGAGTATGGTAACACTTAATAGAGGGAGAGCCAGAAGAGTGGAAAGTACTAGTTGTCCCACCAGAACGAGACATAGGGCCACTAAGACATATGGGGTTAGGGGCGGAGGATTCTGTAGCATGGGACCCAATAATGGAGGACTCTTTTCCCTTAAAAGGGGCATAGGGCAAGGACTGATACGATTGTGAATTACTCCTTGGATTGGTTGAACGACAAGTAGATGGGATTTTAGAATACTTTACAGACTCAAGGGCCTTTTGGTAAGCCTCCTCTAAGGTCGTAGGGGCATAAAGACTAAATTCTCTCTTAATGCTAGGTTAAGACTATTTACGAACCTAGTCAAGGTCATAATTGGATCTTCCTTTACGCCACACCTAAGCGAAACTTCCTTGAAACGATCCATATACTTAATGACACTAAAAGTCGACTGCCTAAGGTTTAGCATTTGATCTTCAAGTTGGGTCCTATGGAAGCTAGACTTGTCTTTTAACTTTGCTTTCATATCCTCCCACTGAGTGATGAGTGGCTCATGTTGTGTCTTAATGTTTCGCACAGTTTGCCAATATTTCTTAGCAGAACCTACTAGTTTCATTCTAGCAAAACAGACTCGCTTTATATCGATCACGTCCTATCAATCGAAATAGTCTTCCATGGAATCAACCCAATCAGAAAAGACTATGGGGTCCAACTCTCCATCAAAGGTGGGAACATCCACCTTAACTCTCCTACTGATGTCAACAAAGTCCCAAAATTGCGTCATGGAGGGGGAGATTATCTTTCGTGTTCGTCGTTCCGAGGTCTAAATTGGCCATCACTAGGAAGATCATAGCCATGGCACCTAGGGTCAGGTCTAGGGTCATTGTTAGGATGATGAAGGTTTGAGGAGTTACTCAAACTTGGGTTGGACGAAACAAATTGACCATGTGTGGAAAGACCGAGGGGATGCAAAATTCTTGTTTTGGGGTTCATCATCATTATTACTTAATAGATTTTTATTCGTATGCAGCAGGATAAGAATCTCACTAATTTATGCTCTATCGCGAGCATTTTCAGACTCATGATGTTCAACAATTTCCGTTAGTGTGCACGAATTTTCTTTAAGTTCATGAAAATCGTTGGGTGACATAGATTCTTTATGTAATGCAGATTCAACTTGTTTATCGTGATTCCTAGATGGGGCCATGGGTAAGTGCTGTAATTGCTGAGGTTGTCAAAATTACCACAAGCATTTATTAGAAAATAAACCAACAATTTAAACTGTCAAATAAACCTATATAGGTTTCTTTTATGTTGGTTATTATTTAGGATGCACAAGACGGATTGCAAAAAGGATTTTTTTTTTTTTTTTTTTTTTTTTTAAACATATAGAGGACCTAGTGAAGTTAGTGAATCCCTATCGGAGTATTCAATGTAAAACACGTATACCTTTTCCTAGGTATTAGAGCATTCTGTTGTTTCTTATTTTGCTAGCAAACCCTAGGCTCAAACAATCCTTAACGTAGACCTCATGACCGTGACAGAAGTACGGTGCGACGTTTGGCGATTGTGGCGGTATCGGTTGAGGCTTGAAGATGAAATGCTCTTGAGGTTAAACGCAGAACGACTGACGACCGACGACCATCGACTCTGAGTTAGGTGGTGCTTTGATCTGGATTTGCAAACCTTTTGTTCGGGGCTTGCTTTGGTTTTGAATAGAGTAGGCGAAGGGAGGGCAGCGACCTTCGATTGCGACCCTGGTTAGTTTTCGAAAGGTACTGGGTGGTCTCTGGTGGTTGGCGGCGGCGGGTTGAGGGCTAGGGGTTGCAAGTTTTGGTGGAGTTAGGATTTCTTGGGTTGTGGGTGTCTCGGGGGGGGGGGGGGGGGGGGGGGGTTATATGCTATAGAATGATTGTGTTCTAGGGTTTTTTTTTTTTTTTTTTTTTTTTTTTTTTTCTTCCTTTGGGCTGAAAAAGAGACTGAAATTGATCGATTTTTGCTCTGATACCAAAGTTGATGTAGCACTAAAGAAAACTTAGTAATTTATAGCTCAATACTCAAGCTCTGGATTTAATTTCATTTTAAGATATCTCTATTTAGTACATAAGGGTCCTATTTATAGAATAGGAACCTTGAATTAAAATCACATTCTAATTAAAAACTCTAAACTAAATAAACTTTGACCAATTTGAATTTAGAACAGAACAAAAGAATTTAATAAAGAAAAGACTCTTAACTAATTATAAATTCTTCTCGTATAGTACTTTCCAAAATTTTTAGATCGTAGTACATCACTAGTCCTTTTCTTGTGAGAGGTTGCATCTCAATTGGCATCAGTGACTTAATGTGTTTGCCCAAATATAGGTAGTCAGAATGAAAATTAGGTTCAGAAATATGGAGAAAATTTGGGGCTTGGCAAACCGTACAATAGCTTTGCAACGTCCTTTATCCATGAGTCACCAATCAAAAAACGTATTCTTCTGTTCCTCGTTTTCTTGTTTCTGTTTTAAGAATTTTTTCCCTATATTTTTTTCATTTTGTTGATAATTGCAAATTGCTGGACAGCTGCATCAACGTTAGTATGTGTTTTGTTTTTATTTATCTGAAGTGTCTTCATGTATTCAATGCAATTGCTGTGTGAATCATTCTGCAACTGATTTTGGATGACAGACTTGTTGCCGTGCTGCTAGTGTCTTATCTCATGTGTTGAAGGACAATATTCAGTGCAAAGAAAAGGTATATATACTTGCTGCTTTTATTCCTCTTTTTTTTGGTGTACAAAAGATGGTTGATATGCTTCCTTTGGGTATGGTTGCCTCATCCTCAGTACTATAATATTCTCCTTTTTATTGGCCTGCTTTGGTTTTATGCAAGATTTCTGATGTCCGAAGCACAAATGACTTGAGCATTCTTCTTTCAGCTGTCATATGGAACCATTTGATTATATTCAGGTGTTTCTAGTTTGCAAAACTAGCCAAAAAAAGTAATGGGAAACTGAGAGGGAGAAACTGAATTAGGATATTCATTTTCCATTTATGATTGGTTGACAAGAAATAAAGGGGAACTAATTGTCCTAATATCCCTTACCTATGTTTGGATAAATATTATTACAAGGAAATATAATTGATGTCTCCCCATCCCTTCCGTCGTAGTCTCATATCCTCTTATCTAGCCTTGCCACCGCTTCTACCATGGTAAAAGCACAACTGGTGGTAACCTGCCAATTATCTATTAACTTGCAAATTATCAACAGATTATTCCTTGATCTCGTCTCATATCCGTATTTCGTCCCAACATCTTCATGTAGTTGCACACAAACACATCCGAATCAACCTCTATCGATTATGGTACCTAGGGGTGAGCATGGGTCGGGTACCCTACTCGAAATGGATTTCGGGTCGGGTACCCAAAACGTCAAAATGATCAAAATGATTACCCATAATGTGATCCAAAAAATCGGGTACCTAGATCAATCGGGTACCCTAAAATATCGGGTCGGATCATGTCGGGTCAGGTACCCGCCAATTTGATTGACATTTCTCACAAATTTGATTTTATAAAGAACCTAAATTTTCCACTAATATACAATGAATTCATATGTAAATTAAGACAATAACACCCAATTAAATATTATTTATAAAACTATTATAACATCTCTCCATGTGTCATTAATTTAAAAATTAAACAGAGATGATATAGAAATCACCATACTTTGATGGTCACAAACCCTTGAAACATCTTAAAACGAACATGACAAATAAATCAAAGATCTAAGACTTTTATGTTCAACATTAACTCTAGTCAAATAAACTAAAAAAAAAAAATAATTAAATGATGACATAAGAATGAGACAAGGGAGAGAATAGTATACCTAGTATTGTTCGGTAGTGAGCAATGGTAAATGTTGAACAGTAATTGGGGGAGAGCGAGAGGTGGAGGGAGGCACCAAAAAAAAAAAAAAAAATAGGGTGCACTAATACTAAATGTGAAAGGGGGGAAAATAAAAAAATTAGGGTTTTTAGGGATGAGACTCTCGCTGAATAAGGAAAAAATAAGGAGAATGAGGAAAAAATATGGTGAATTGTGCACTTGCCAGGCGTCAAACCCGTGACCTCGCGGAACTCCAAAAAGCACCTTCACCAACTATGCTACAACACCTATTAGCTTCTATTACAAGAAGATAATATATACCTATATCGGGCGGGTCGGATACCCGTGAAATTTCAAAAGTGATATCCGTACCTGACCTGATATTTGAATATGAGCCGGTCGGGTATACCATAACCAGCTATTATCGGGTCGGTTACCCTATTTTTTGGATCGGATACGGTTCGGGTCTTTGGGTTTTCGGATGCATTTGCACACCCCTAATGGTACCCAAAAAAATGACCACCTCCCAGCCTTCACCAACATATTCGTTGACCTTGCTGGATTTTGCAACCACTTTGAAGCTTTCGCCAGAGATAGCCCTTAATGTGGGTTAACAGTTATTTGCCAGTGAGATTGTGGTTGGCTGACCATGGTTAGTGGTGATGGAGGTCTGGGCTTGAATGGCGATTCCATGAATGTTTGGGTTGGTGGCTTGTGGTAGTTGAGAATGGTGCTTAGCAGTGGTGAAGCTGGTTGGTGGCCGATATGGATATGGGTGGGTGGTTGGTTTATGTATAGGATGATGAAAAAAAAAAAAAAAAAAAATCAAGAACCAAACATGAGAAGGAGAACAAGATTCTGTTAGTGTACTTTCAAAATAAGTAAAAAGACAGTTTGGTGTCTTTTGGTGAAAAGGCGTGTCCCTTCACATGAAGGGATGTGTCACTTCATGAAAGGACGTGTCTCTTTCTAAAAGGCACATGATAAACTATAAATAGCCCCCTCCATTCTCAAGATTGATGTATATAAGACATCATTTTACCGTTCTCCTATACTTCAATCTCAGAAATCTTTCCTTTTTACATTTTTACTTCACTTTGTTTTTGGTTTCATTGTATGCTTGGGATTATTTCGGTATCAACGAAATAAATCTTAAGGAACGTGGTTTATTAAACGTCTTGAGGTCGTTGACTGTTTTTAGTACCCGATTTTACAAATTTCCCCAACAATCTTAAGACTTAATTTTTGTTCATAAAAATGTCCTCTTCTCTTAATGATTTGATGGTGAACTTTGTGAGATTGGGGAAACTAGTTAAGAGAGGGATTGCTATGGATCAAGGTATGTGCTTTGATTGAAATAAATGTGAAAATCATGAAGTTCTAAGATGCATGAGAATTTGTGTTTTATGCATTGTTGATTATGCATATGCATATAATTAAGTTAACATTTGGAATCAAAGTCAAAATTTGAGAATTCGTGATTTTTTATTTAAGCATTATTTTAATGGTTACATATCATGATTTCTAAAGTCATTTTAGATGCAATCAAAGAGAACATTTAGTTTACGTCAAATTGGTAACATGTGTTTTAAAGAGTATAGTTTTTGTTTTAAGCATCATGACCGTTATTATTCAACATGCAACTTATTTCATGATCATCAAATAATAAAGGCATGTTTTGAATCATAAATTTATGATCAAATGCTTTTGAATCAAATGTTGTTGCTCTTTCAAGCCTCAAAACTTGCGCGTTCCCCATTCACTATAATGTGCGCGTTTAGCCATTGAAACACATGGTTTTTTTGTCTATGTTATACAGAAAACACATATAAATATTTGTATTTAATAAAATTAAAAAAAAAGAAAGAAAATTTTCATGAAAACTGCATGTTTTGTTCGGTGGTTAGGAATTGTTAAAATATAGTTTTTAGTAATAATTTTTTTTTTTTTTATCAAGGTGATAATAATTTTAATAAGCTAGTTATAAATGCATGATTGATATGTATCATTCGAGTACTAAAAGAAAAACCTTGTTTTGGGTGGTTGTTGAAACCACACATTAAGACGATGCCAAAAAGGAAAATCCTTGTTTTGGATGGTTGTTGAGACTAGGCCCCTAGGTGATGCCAAAACTAATAATAAGTGTAAATAAATTTTGGATACATGCTTGCTATAAATTTTCAAAAATGAAGAAAAGTGTTTCTCATTCCCATAGAATTATGGCGGTTGAAATAAAATACACATGTATATAATGGGTAAAATAATTAGAGTAAAATTCATGTATTATGAATTTGTAAATCTATTCCCTTCTGAATTTGTAATATAAAGAATAATCAAATTGAGATTTAATGCATGTATATATTCATAATTATGAAAAATAATTTGAGTCTAAGCATGTATATATGTTTATGCAGTTACATTTGCGTTCGTGCATGTTAATGCAATCATGAGTTTTGCGGTTTTAATTTGTAAACATAAATGTTTTTTGTTTGCTCGGTAAAAACAAAAGTGGTGTGGCAACAATAGCAGCAACAACAACAAACCTAGTGTCTCAAGAGCTCGTACTAAAATTAATGGTGTGAATCTGAGTAAAATTAAAATTAGTGGATCATGAAAGGTAAATATGATATGATTATTTTATATATGTTGATCCCTAATATTATAACAACAACAACAATCCCAGTGCGTCAAGGGCTCCAGCATAAGCAGGGTCTTTCCTTTTTTTTTTTTTTTGGCCGGGGGGGGGGGGGGGGGGGGGTACACAGCCTTTCCCCTTTAGGGTGCTACTGTAAAAGGAGGCATGGAAGCATGAGAACATCAAAGCATAAAAGCACAAACATAGCATAAGGCAAGCATTACAAAAGCAAAACGCAATGGAAGGCAAATGCAACGCAAATAGTAGGCAAGTAAGCAAATAGGCAAATAAATAAGCAAATAAGTGCACCAAAGAGGAAGTTATATACGCCAAGAAACGCTAGTGTAAGGAGGAATATGCTTCTCTATTCTAAGCTGCTACATTAGCTACCTTTATGTTAGCCCTTTGCTGAGCTCTATTCATGTTTATGCTCATATTATATCAATGAAACACTTGTTCATTTTATATTATGATGAGGATCATTCATCACTTTGTTATATATATCAGTTTGGTAAAAAGTTGTCATCACTTTTGCTCGTTTGAATAATATAGAGCCCAGTGGGAGGAGTTCCATTGCAAACACGCTGCTTCAGTCTTATATTATCATTTTTTAAATTTTCTTCTCCTTCGTGACTGATCCACGTGCGTTTCTATTCCTCCTGCTTTGTATTGCGACATCTTTTTGTAGAAGTAAAAGCTAGCAACCCTGCTCTTAGTTTTTGAAGTGACTCACATTGTTGTGCGAGCTCCATTTTTCAAATTGTGTCACCCTTAAGATATCTGATTAATGAGAATTTGCAGGCTTTGAAAATAGAGCTTCAGGCACCAACGCAGTTCACAGGAGCCTCTGAGCCACTAATGCACCGTATGGTGAAATACCTTGTTCTTGCTTCTTCCATGGGCAGTAAGGATGGAATAGAAAATGGGAAAGGGAACATTTACGTGCAACAAATCATCCTCAAACTTCTGGTGATATGGCTTGTTGATTGCCCAGCTGCAGTACAGTGTTTTCTCGATGCACGTCCCCATCTTACTTATCTGCTTGAGTTGGTGTCAAATCAATTGACAGCCATCCGTATAAGTGGGTTGGCAGCAGTTCTCTTAGGGGAGTGTGTTCTTTACAACAACTGTAGTGATAGCAGTAAGGACGCATTCGCAGTCGTTGATGCCATCAGCCAGAAGCTCGGGCTTACCTTGTATTTCTTGAAATTTGATGAAATGCAAAAAAGTTTCCCGTTCTCCTCCACAAATGTTACCGAGCCATGTAAACCATTGACTCGGGCTAGTGCTGCTAGTCTGGCAGATATTGAAGATACTGAAAAAAATGTTGCAAATAATCAGGTGAATGAGGACCATCCGGTTCTTGCATCACTTTTGGATGCTGGATTTATTGACTTGGTTGCTAGTCTAGAATCAAACATTAGAGAAAAAATAGTCGAGGTCTACAGCCATCCAAAAGCAACAGTGGCGGTCGTTCCAGCAGAGTTGGAACAAAAGAGTGGCGAAAGTGACGGTGATTATGTCAAGCGCTTACAATCGTTTGTGGAGAAGCAGTGCACTGAGATTCAGGTATTGTTATCTGGCTATAGAACTTGAGTTTAGATTGCTATGACATATTTTTGAATAGATATGCACTAACTGGAAATGGTGCCGGCATGTTGATATTGCGATCTCCGATAGGTAATTCTGGCTTGCTAAGTTATTTTTGGTGGTGTTGATGTCTTTTATCTTCCCTTTGAGGCTGCCTTGAAACACTAAAGTTCGTCATTGAGTTTTTGCATCAATAACTGGAAATGGCAATTCTTGTTTTGCCCTCATTGTCTTCCATTTTGCCTTTTCTTTTTTTTTTTTTTTTTTTTTTTCATGGGTTATTTATGTCAAAGGTCCAAGTACTTTATTATTGTGTCAATTTGATCCTTTTAGTTTTAATTGTGTTAACTCAGTTCATATATAATTCACATTTTGTCAATTTAGTCCTGGTGAAATTGAAATTCATGACAACTTTTTATGATCCTATCTTATTAGGTGCAAGTGACCCTATACAAACCCACATGTTAACCCAACTCACCCGTGACCCAACTATTAAAAATTTGGTCGCCAACTTAACTTTTTAATATTATTGTAGGATTTAATTGACACAATGTAAATTGTACATGACTAAATAGATATAATTAAAAATACAATGACTAAACTCGATACGTTGAACAAAGTATTGGGACTTATGGTGTAAAAAGTCCCTCGAACCCCACACTGGTTAGCACGAGATTTTGAGTGTTGTGTCTACCATTTCACCATCAAGGCATCTTGAAAGTGATTTGTTCGTATTCCATGAATATTGAGATAAAAGAAGAGAGAGAGAGAGAGAGAGAGGGGGGGGGGGGGGGGGGGTTTGGAGGGGAGCGTAGGTTTCAAATTGGATACATATTATGTCAGATAAGTTCATGTCTATGACACGCTTTTGCCAATCCAATTTTCAAGTTCATGTCACGTCTCCAAGCGTCACAACAATGCTTAAATAGTTGACATGTTCTCGTAAAGTTGGTCAAATTGTGTAATGCGTACCTTTTGTGATAGAGATAGAGGAGAAAAGATCAAGATGAAGATTTAAGACAATTATTAGGAATTTGAATTATTGTAAAATCTATCTTTTTAGATATATTATTAGTTAGGATTATTTAGGATAGAGTTTGATTTTATTAGTTTTCTTTAGTATTATCGTATTAGGATATTTAGGAGTTTATTTTCCTTTAAGATTCTATTTCCTTTTCTATAAATACTTATGCAACCAAAGCCTCTGGCAGATTATTATACTATTGAATAAAATTTAGTTCCTTTTCTATTCTCTTAAGCACATGGCTGCTTGAAGCTAAGTACAGGGATACTTAGTTGGTTGGGCACAAGGCTGTTCAACCGTCCTCCTAAGCATAGGGATGCTTAGGAACCCCTTGATTAGGCACAGGGTTGCTTAATCTCTATCAAATTGGTATCAGAGCAAGTTCCAATCCTCCGCTTCTATTGCGAATGCCATTGTCACCACCGTTCACCATCACCATCGCCCTTTCCAATCTTCATTGCCCCATATCCACCATCATCTTCCATTCAATTTCAGGAAAAAAAACAAAAATCACTTTTGTACCCTGCAAAACCTAACCTTTTTTCCCAAAAAAAAAAAGAAAAGAAAAATCAGATCTGGAAAAAAAAAAAGAATTCGATCCTCAAACCCACCCGCCGGAACCCTAGCCCAAACTTTGCACCCCTCCGGTCTAACCGACCACCCGAACCCGTTGTTGACCCAGCAGACCACCCCAGACTCGCCGTAGACCTAAGTCGACCACCCAAAACTAGTCGAAAGCCTGCCCAAAAATCACCTACCGAACCCACCACCACGTCAATCCTCGCCGACACTATCACCCAGAGTTCACCAGTACACCTATCAAACCCTAGGTCCAGAAATTGACCTTCGATTTCAGAGCTCCACACAAATGAACTGAAACCCTAAAATTGTTCTCCACCTTGCCAGTCATCAACTTATATCGAGCCCTATTCTCTACTAGTTGACTTAAATGCCCCCTTGGCACTACTCGTTCATCACTGCCGCCACCAACACTCGCCACCAACAAGTGCTAGCAGCTGCCGCATAACTCCCTTTGCGGCTACTGGTGTTCATGTTTCTAGTCCCCATCAGTAACCCTAATCTGGGTTATTTTTGGTTGAGAAGGTCAGGCCATCTAGTCTTTGCCAGATTTTATACTTGCTCATTTTACATTAAAGGGAGTCTCTTTTAAGTTAAGATATGTACTTAATATTGGAGAGAGCAATAAGTAAGCTTGAGAGAAATCTCGAGGCTGCTGGAGACGACTTCTCACTAGCCCTCCAAATTCAGATAATGAGCTCCTCATGTTGCTTAATACTACTTTAGCACGTCTTGCAAAAGTAGAATTGTCATCATCAAAGTCCATCAGAGATGCACTTTCTTCATTAATGAAAGCATTGATAACTGACCAACTATTGAGACATCATGAGCCCAATATCAAAGTTGCAGTTTTTGCTTGCCTCAACGAAATTACTAGGATTACAGCTCCAGATGCACCCTATGATGATGATCTAATGAAAGAGGTGTTTCAATTGATTGTGTCATCGTTCGAGAAATTATTTGACTGTCCCATAGATCATACAACAAGAGGGTCATGATTCTTGAAGTTATGGCACTCTCTAGATCTTGTTTGATGATGCTAGCTCTTAAATGTGATGCCTTGATTCTACAGATGTTTCAATACTTTTTCAGATCGATAAGGTACTTTCATGATGGCACTTTTTTTTTTCCTTATATGGAGATGATTATGACATTGATCCTGCATGAGAGTGACGATATATCACCCGAGCTGCTGTTATGTATTTTAGAGATTATTAAGAAGGGCAATAACGAAGTCTTATCTATTACTCGAAGGCTTGCGAAAAGTGTAATCAAAAGAACCGCAGAAATACTCAAACCGTGCTTTGCTTATTTGGTGGAATTTTATGGAATTTCATTGGATAATTATAGTAAGGTTATTGGTAGTATATGTCCAATAATGCCTACTAAAATTGAACCTATAGAAGAGTGTGGTATGGGAGAAGTTTTATATGATGAGGAACTAGTGCTTACAAATGGGGAACCTGTGAAGAGGACATCCATCAACCAATGGAGGAAGACGATTGCAATAAGTTAGTTCTAGCTAAAGATGAGATGATTGTGAATGAAGTTGAGTATATTGACTTCATTGTTCTGGATGACACTTATTTTGGTCAAAAGACTCATTCACTACTCATAACGCTTCGTCAGCAAGAAAGGATTGAGATTGGTCAATTTATTGTGTTGTGCCTCGCCTTGAAGATTCTCTTTTGGTATTTCATTCAATTCATCCTACGCCATTACAAAACTCGAGGTTGAGTTTTTTGTAACCAGGGGAGAATGATAGAGATAGAGGAGAAAAGATTAAGATGAAGATTTAAGATAATTATTAGGAATTTGAATTATTGTAAAATCTATCTTTTTAGATATATTATTAGTTAGGATTATTTAGGATAGAGTTTGATTTTATTAGCTTTCTTTATTATTATCGTATTAGGATATTTAGGGGTTTATTTTCCTTTAAGGTTCTATTTCCTTTTCTGTAAATACTTATGAACCAAAGCCTCTGGCAGATTATTATACTATTGAATAAAATTCAGTTCCTTTTCTATTCTCTTAAGCACAGGGCTGCTTAAAGCTAAGTACAGTGATACTTAGTTGGTTGGGCACAAGGCTGTTCAACCGTCCTCCTAAGCACAGGGATGCTTAGAAACCCCTTGATTAGGCACAGGGTTGCTTAATCTCTATCATTTTGTTAATTTGGTCCTAGACTGATTTTCGTTGCACACAGCCGGTTCAAGTGTAGAGTTGTTGATCTGCAATGTTACGTAGATTGTCTGCCTTCTCTGTACATGTAATTCTTTCCTGTCGGTTCTATAGAGAATTAGTATATTTTTTCTTCGATACGGAAAAACGATAAAAGTCCACAATAGTCATGATGTTCTCCGGTGGGCTTTCACTCTCTATTAACAATATAATTGGTTATGTTGGGCTTTAATGGGGCAAATTATGTTGTCTCCACTTCACGAGAGACACGTTTTGTTGTTGCTGGATGTGCCATGTTGAGTAGAGTTCTTGTATGTGAATATACAAATTGTCCGTTTTGTATTTTGTATTATTTTGTTTATGAGATAGAAGAAAAGATGTTGTAACTGGTGTGAGTTGGGCTTGTAAAACTTGCAACCTTCTAAACTAGATGTCTTGGATACAGAGCTGTGTTCCCTCCATTCTTTAAGAGCTCGTGTCTCTATTTGGGGAAGAAGTTGTACCCTTCTTTCCAATTTTTTTTAATAAAAGAGAGATGTTATTGATCTCCCTCGTCCTGGTTGTCAACTGCCTTGATTGAAACAAACTTATTCATACTAAGATCACGTTTTCTTCCTTGTTCCCCTAGGACCTTCTTGGTCGAAACACAAGTTTGGCAGAAGAGTTGGCGAAGACTGGTGGGAGGTCAGAGGAAAGACGGAGCGGACCTTCTGAGCGAGTCCAAGTGGAGTCACTCTGCAGGGAGCTCCAAGAAGCGAACTGGCGCTTGGAAAAGCTCATGGCTCAGAAGTCAAAGGTTGAATCTGAGTTATCCATGTACCGGAACATAGCCGGTAAAACTGAGTCTGACCTGAAGAGCCTCTCGGATGCCTACAATAGTCTCGAACAGGTAAACTTCCAACTCGAGAAGCAAATTAAGTCTTTGAGAAGTGGAGGAGGAGGAGCACCAGATATCGAGGCAATCAAGGCAGAAGCCCGGGAAGAAGCCCAGAAGGAAAGCGAGGCAGAGTTGAATGATCTGCTCGTTTGCCTTGGACAAGAGCAGAGCAAGGTGGAGAAGCTTAGTGCGAGGTTGGTGGCACTGGGAGAGGATGTCGATAAGCTGCTTGAGGGGATCGGTGATGACACCGGCTTGCCTGATGATGAGGAGGAAGAGGAAGAAGATTGATGATGTCCTCTTAATTTTTTTACTGGGGATTTCACAACGTTTTATATTTTGGTTGCATTGCCTCCTTTTTCTCATCATTTACATTTCCCAGATTGTTGTGTAAATTATAATTGTTTTCGCTAAGAGAATGGAGAAGTGGGTTATGGCTTTAATTTGGTATATAAAATAAGTTATACATTTTTTGGGAACTATGTTAACAAAAATTAAAGGACTTTGATGCCATTATTGTGGAGGGCATTAGAATAAAAAGTTCTTACAAAGTTTATGGTACTTATCGAACATTTTAAATCTCATTGCTAAAAACTATTTTGGGAAATTGCAAGGTGTTAAATCGAATTCTCATTTTCTTTTAAGAACAATTTTGTATTAATTACCATGAAACTAATGAATGACGTTTTGTCTAATTATATTTTGTACTTCACTTTTAAAGTTCAGTAATGCATTGAATACTTAATAAAAAGCATAAATACATAATATGTTTTCTTTTGTTCCTCTTCTTCCTGGCCAACCCCTTAAAAACAGGTGAGAGGAGGGCATGAAATGTTTATTTTTGCTCAAACTATCCACCACCACCCCCGCGTAAACATTCCTTTTCTTGGAGGTAATAGACGCCCCTTAAGATTCTGTAAATCTATTAGATATGGAGCTTCAAACAGTGGCCACAATGGGTAAAATATGCTAATATAAGCAATTGGGTCGCTACCTTGCTTGGAAGGGTCAAGAGAGATTGAGCAATGACAAAACTGGCGCTTATTTAAGAGCTAGTTTTAGCTGTTGTGAGGCGGCTTGAGCCGACAGGGGTTCCAGTGGAAATTCTCTCTCCCGAGGAGATCTATTAGAGGGATGCTAATTTCATGATCCGAGATCAAATTTGAGTCATGACCTAGGGATAATAGAATATGACCTAGGGATAATAGAATATGAGATGATACAAGCCCCAAGTCTATCTATAGACCACATCACTTTCTTTGGCTGCCTCAATTTCAAGTTCTTAAGTATGAAATGCTTGTCAAGAATCACTTTATTTGACTTAAGAAGAAGAAAATCTGGAGGTCTTCCCTTGTAGACCAAGATTGGCTTGGTGAATGCTTTTAATCTCTTACTTGCAAAGCACACCTTGCGACTTGAGTGAAGGATCAAATAGATCTCAATGTTAGGTTGTAAGATTAGCTTCAAATGCAAGAATATGATGCTTAGGACCTCAATGTGTACTTGCAATTCTTTAGCTGCAACATTCAATGGCTCTAACACTTGCAATAGTTCACTTTCATCCTGAATTGGTGCTACCACTGCAGAGTTGAGCTTCTGTAGCCTTTGAAATTCAGCCAAATCAAGATTATTTTGAGTCTCAAAGCATGGTGTCATGTTAATATCTTGATTTACAGCTATGGCACCCGATTTTCCACTGAATTTAGCACTATAAGTTGAATTTTACTCCCTGTTATGCTGCGTTTGCTGTGTTCCTACCCAAGGGTTGTTAATGTTCTCCTTTCCTGGATCAAATAGTCTCATTTGAACTTGATTGGTGATTGTAAAATCATCTTATTGCAGCAATGAAGGATCAACCGTTGCTACTTCCTCAACCTCACATTGAAATTTCAGATCATGTTGTTGCTATACCACTTCAATCTGATCCACTGAGTACAAATCTACCTCATTAGCCTGATTTGTTGCTGCGCAATTCAGATTTAAGCTGAATCCAGCACAATCAATCACTTTTTGCTCAGATTCTTGCTCAAACACCTCAACTACTTCAATCATTGATTCTTTAACACTTGCGAATCTTGAAATGTCATTCTCCCTTAGAGGAAGTTGATCTAATCACATAGAATCTGGCCCCTTAGCTTGACAATTGTTAGGCCCTATCACCTCAATATCATTGCACATCTTGATGTAGCTTATGTTTAAAACACATCCATCGTATATATTTCTCCCGTGTAATTAATTCAAGGCTAAATCGGCGCTCCATCTCGTATAATAACTAATATGAGCAATAACCTCACTAATGGAAGATGCGATCACCTTGATACTCGCAAGAGAAGCATAAGGCCAAAATACTTGGTAAAGAACATTCTCATCTATATGGTAAAGTGGCATCAAGACTTTGATCAAAAGCCTAGCATCATAGGTAGATTTATCCAAAACAGCCTCCATTTTTTCTAACACAATTTACAACTTCAGGAATTTTGCAGACAAGAAGCAATCCAACACAATTCAGCTAAACCAAGGGCAACTTCAGCTAGAATGTCTACCGAAGCTTGATTCAAGGTCAATGGCTAAGGTTCAGCTATATCAAATGCAATTTCCAGCTTAACAAACCAAAGAACAACAATTCTATCAAGAATTCAATGTATTAAACCTGAATTCACTTGTGAATTCAGCAGTTCTGAACAGATTCAGAAAACAAACCGTAGAACAGTAAGCTCTAACCAGAAATTCGAAGTACGGAAGGTTTGATTGAATGCTCCAGAACAAAAGATTTCAAGAATGTACCTCAATCTGAAGATAATTCTGTAAGTTCAATCTGAATTCTTGGGCCAACCCCGCAAATGAATGAGAAAATGACTGTAGATGAACTGAAGTGCTGAAGCTTGATTTATATAAATACAACAAGATCTTTATAAATTTAGCTGCTTTGAGAGTAATTCCAGCTAGACCGGTGAATCAAAAGCACAATTCACAAAAATCAGCTACGAAATCACCTTAACAGCAAGCTTGAGCAGTAGCCTTGATCAATTGCAGCCAAAACAACAGAATCCTGATTCAATACAAACTCAACCTAATTGAAGTAAATTCAACTACGCCAAATGCAAATCCTCAAACTTCTGCGCAGTAGTAGCTAAAAAATCAATGAATAACCGCAAGCTCCTCAATCAAGAGTCCACTTGTTGAACTCCTAATCAAATACAATGCAATCAACAAACTGATATCAATTTAAGCTTGATTTGGAATCAAATCAAGGCTCTGATACCAATTGTCATGATCCGAAATCAAACTGCAGTCATGACCTAGGGATAGTAGAATATGTGATGAGGAAGAACTGAAAAGAGATGAGAAATAGAGAGAGAGTTTAGATAAGAAAGAGAATTCAAGTATTTCATTCATCAATAGTCCTTATTACAATGCAAAACCACTACTTATACTAATTCTAGCCTAGATGATTACAAGGAAAAAATATCTAACAATTCACTTTACCAAGACAAACCACCTAAGAAGGTATTAATATGATTAATACTAGTGACTTGCACAAATTTATTACAACCAATGACTTCCTAGTACTTAATCCCAAGTCCTGATCATGACAGCAAATTGTGCCATTGTCCCATGTGAGTCGTCTATAATACCCAGCTACCTTGAGGAAGCTTTGAAGTTGCTTGAGTGCCTGCTAAGTTCGTCAATGAACACCCCTTGCATGGAGATGCATTGCTGAATTAATCTATTTCGGTCACCCTAATAGCCGGTTATTTCGCATGGTCTCGAATACCGGAAGAAGATGAGGCAAGTAGCGAACATTCATTTGCCCTTGGAAGGTGGTAGACGGGTTAGTCAACCTGAATAGCATGACTAAGAACTCATGGTGCCCCTGATAAGTCAAGAGAGCAGTCTTATGAACATCCTCCACACAAGCCCGGACTTGATGATAACCATTTCAGTGATGTAACTTTGAAAAAATGGCAAACTCGTGTAACTCGTCCAGTAGTAAGCTTAAGCCTGATGTAAGGACTGAGGCTGTGACGTCAACACACAGGATATTATATTGCTTCCTTTAATCCAATAATGAAACAGGTCACTATATACTCCTTTGATAAGATCAAGTGAGTAATCAATTTCTCGAACTACGATTGGTATTCCATCATGCTGGTCGTTTGTTTTGGCTTCATCAAGTCCACCGCCGGATTCTCAATACCTCACCCAAAGCTCTGTAACAAGGATGCAAAATACTCGTCCCAATTCCTCCACAGACCTGATGTGTTTTGAGGTATAAGATCAATGCCGCTCCAATATGTCATCCTCCCAATTGTTAAATATCAGTATTTCTTTGGTATTATACATGTATAATTATATTAGTATTTATATTTAGGCATCTTATACTTGTACTTAGAATATTCTTTAAGTCATTACTAGTGTGGTAGGTAGAATTGATGATAATTAGTAAGTGTATTAGGTACCTTTGATGAGGGTTCTCTTCTTCCTCCTCCCACTCTTGTAGCCGGCCATCTAGACTTGATGGCAACATTGATAAGTTTTTCTTTTTGTATTTATTTTTCTAAGTGTGAGTTAGGTCTTTTAGTCTACCTTAGGTTTTCTATTTAAAGCGTAGTTCTTGCTCTTAGATTATTCATTCAAATAAAAAGAGATTGGAATTTCTCCATTGGTATTTTTCTTGTTTTTCCTTAATTTTATTTTTTTTATAGTATCAGAGCAAGTTCCAATCCTATCTTGATCATTCTTGCATTTTTTTCGGCTGGCCGAACACTGCAGCAGTAACATGGCTTTCACTGCATTTTCCCCTTCTTTGGACGAAGCACTATTACAGTGCCATTTGTGATTTTATTATTATTATTTTTATTATTATTATTATTATTATTATTATTTTGGATCAAGTTTTCACGTTATAAGTGAAAGTTTTATGTTTTGAAAAATCCAACTGTATTGAATTATAGGTCTTGCCTTGAGACTAGTTTGTGATCACAATTTCGGCTTTATTTGTGATCATAGTCTCATTTTTTTCCGTTGTGTGAACCTAGGATTTGAGGTTCAAAATATTCTGTTATCTTTGGTAATTGTGGTTTTGGTTCGTCATGTTTAACACTTCCTTTAGTAGAGATTCTGTAGCAATTCCTACGACAAGGGGAGCGCTTGATGAATGTACTTCATTTGGTCTTCATCCTTCAGTTCAACAGGGGATGGATATTGTTACAAGGGTCAACTTTACAAGTTAGGTTGCCCTTAATTCTTCTAGTTGGATTATCGATACCGGTGCCACCGATCACATGGTCTCATCCTTGTCCTTGATGTTTGATGTTACCGTTAATAATTCAGTCGGACCTGTTAAATTGCCTAATGGGTAAAAATTGCCTGTTACTCATGTGGGAAAGGCCCGAATCTCGAGGGATCTAGTTCTGAGCAATGTCCTTTACGTGCCAGGTTTTCATCATAATTTAATATCCGTGAGCAAATTAACCCAAAATGGGAATTGTGCTTTAACATTTTATCTTGATTTTTGCCACAGGATCTACGCTCGAGGAAGCTAATTGGAGTGGGTAGGCAAGCTCTTGACGACACAGTCAGTGCCTTCCGTAGCTTTCTCGATTCAGCATAAAAACAAGTCTGTTTTTTGGCATCACCGTTTGGGCTACTTTCCTTTTCCAAGATTGTCGTTTTTTTGCATTTGGATATTGAGAAAGTGGATTTTATTTGTGATACTTGTCATTGTGCCAAGCAGGCACGTTTGCCATTCCCCTTGTCAGTTACAAAAGCCCATGTTTGCTTTGAGATTATACACTGTGATATTTGAGGACCTTATCAAATTGAGTCATCGACTGGGGCTCATTATTTTCTCACAATAGTCGATGATTTTAGTCATTGTATGTGGGTGTTTTTGATGAGGGAAAAATCTCAAACTCACAAAATTCTTATGAATTTTTGTCATATGGTTAGTACTCGATTTGGTTTTCAGGTGAAATAAGTTAGAAATGATAACGGGCAAGAGTTCAAGCATGAGCCATTGTTGGAGTTTTACACTCAACATGGGATGCAAATGCAAACGTCTTTAACCAGAACACCACAACAAAACGGAGTAGTTGAACGGAAACACAAGCACTTACCCGAGATTGGACGTGCGCTTTGTCTTCTAGCCGGTTTACCTAAGAAATTTTGGGGTGAGTGTGTCTTACTGGCAGCCTATCTTATCAATCTAACTCCTTTTGTTTTGCTAAAAAATAAGAGTCCATATGAACTTTTGATGGGAAAAGGTTATATTGAACATTTGTGGGTTTTTGGGTGTCATTGCTACTATTATACCAGGAGCAGTGATAAATTTGAAAGTCAGGCCTCATCGGGCATATTTATGGGGTATCCCTATGGGCAAAAGGGATATAAAATTTATAGTCTTGAGGATAATAAGATTGTGATTTTTGGAGATATTTGATTTTACGAAGATGTGTTTCCCTATCTAAAACCGAGTGAAAATGCATCTAATCGTGTTGATAATTCACATGAAGAAATTCCCGTTGACATAACATATGGGGAGAAACCGGTTACTGTAGTACCGGTCCCCCACCTACGGCTGCTGCAGACCCGGTCGGCTCACAGCGGACTGAACCGATCGACAGTGGTCCAAGTGATCACCAACAGAGTAAGATGGGGAATTTGAGTCCTGAGCCTGGTTTCAAAATTTTGACAAGAAGAAGTGGTCGCATTCATTCGGTGCCTATCAGATATCAAGATTATGTGTGTAATCTGCCTTCCTTTATAGCCCATCCTTTTACCACCGATCCATCAGCTAACTCGGGTATTCTCTATCCTATTTCAAATTTTATTTCTAACGCAAAATTTTTTAAGGCTCATGTGACTGTTTTAAATGCCATCACATCTTGTGATGAGCCGAAAACTTTTCAACAGGCCGTACAGGACAAACTTTGGAAAGATGCTATGGAGAAGGAAATTCAAGCTTTAGAATAAAACAATACATGGACTTTGGAAAGGTTTCCGAAAGGAAAAAGGGCGATTGACTCCAAATGGGTATACAAAGTGAAGTACAAATCAGGCGGGTCGATAGAGCGATACAAGGCTCGATTGGTAGCGAAAGGATTTACACAACTGGAAGGTATAGACTATCATGATACTTTCGCACCTGTAGCTAAATTAGTCACCTTTTGTTGTGTCTTAGCCGTTGCTACGGCTAGAAACTGGATTGTTCAACAATTGGACGTTAATAACGTGTTTTTACACGGAGACCTAGATAAGAAAATTTATATGAAGCTTCCTTTAGATTTTGAATGGAAAAATGAGGGAGTGTCGTCTTTGAAAGTCACTTTATGGATTAAAATAAGCATCTTGAAATTGGAACTAGAAATTCACCTCCATGTTGATCAACATTGGTTTTTGCCAATCAAAATCAGATTACTCCCTTTTTACTTATTTTCCCTGTGAAGTTTTTACGACAGTCCTTATATATGTGGATGATGTTATCATTACCAGCAATAACATGGAACATATTTCTAAAGTAAAGGGAATTTTGAATAGGACTTTTGGCATTAAGGACCTAGGGTCCGTGAAGTATTTTTTGGGGATAGACGTAGCTCGGTCACCAAAGGGCATTATGTTAGATCAACAAAAGTATGTTTTGGACATTCTTAATGAAGTAGGAATGTTAGGAGCTAAACCGGTTTCCACTTCTATTGTTCAAAATCATGGGTTGGCGGATGGAGTAGGTGAGGTGTTTGAGGAGTCGGGTCGATATAGGCGTTTGGTCGGTAGATTGTTGTATCTCATCATTGCTTGACCGGATATATGTTATGTTATTCGCATTTTGAGTCAGTTCATGCATGATCCTCGACAACCTCATTTTGAGGCCGTCATGAGAGTTCTTTGTTACTTAAAAGGGACTCCAGGCCAAGGAGTTTTTTTTACCTTCATATAATCATGTTTGTTAAAATCGCGATTTGAATCGTAGAATCGTATGATTCTACTTTAGTCCATTGATTCAAATCACTTAAAAAGTCATATTTAAGTAGAATTGTTCCAAAATCGGTTGAATCAGTTGAATCGCGATTCTACTAGCGATTCTACCGATTTAACCTATATGCCAGTGCTTTATATATATTATTCTGAAGGCACGAGAATTGGGTTTTGTATCATTAGCCTAGTGGTGATTAGCCCTACGTGGAAATTGTAGGATCTAAGTTCGAATCCCATCCCAAGCAATCTAGAGCAGTTTTTTTTTTTTTTTTTTTTGTATTTTGTTCTAGAGCTTTTTTTTTTTTTTTTTTTTTTTTTTTTGTATTTTTATATATAATATTAAATATTGAATTTTTTATCAAAAATTAAAAATAAATAATATTTTATATGCCAATTACTTCAAATTGTTTTGACTTTCTCAACTTTGTACTTAGATTTTTTTGTATTTTTGTTCTAGAGCTGTTTTTTTTATTTTTTTGTATTTTTATATATAATATTAAGCATTGGATATTTTAGCAAAAATTAAAAATAAATAATATTTTATATGCCAATTACTTCAAATTATAAATAATTTATTCATACACACTTTTTAAAATTTTAATTTGTATAAAATTACTTCAAATTGTTTTAACTTTCTCAACTTTATACTTAGATCATACAAGTTGTATATTTCTACTTTTGTATTTTTACTTCGATTCTTGTATAAGTTTAGTCATGTACTTACTACCATCTTTATTTAATGGATAAAGGAAGTCAAAATCAAACCAAGAAACAAATGCAAAAAACCTTAAGACTAAACACTCTCTCCGTCTCTCTCCTCTTGAGTCCCGACTCCTCCTTCTTCCTCCTCCCACTCAGTCACAATCAAATCCAACCACCGCGCTCTGGCTATCCATGTGTCCAACTACCACGTTCTCCGCTGCCATGTTAATGTTAGAATGATGTTACTCTTTTTCCTACCTTTGTGTCCAATGTATTGTAAAATTAATGTGTTTTAGACTTTTTGATGTTCTTTATCTTATATTTGAGAATTATTATACTAATTTTGTCAGTATAAATAATTTATATACACATAAAGTAAAATCTTATGATTCTCGATTCGATTCTATGATTCCGATTCTGATGACCCCTTATCGATTCTACGTAGAATCCCGATTTTAGCAACCTTGCATATAAAGACTTGAAGCTTCGTGGGTTTTGTGATGCTGATTGCGTCGGGTGTCCTACCACTAGACGTTCCACCACTGACTTTGTTGTGTTTTTAGGTGGGGCACCGATTTCATGGCGATCTAAGAAGCAAACTATCATTTCCCGTTCTTCGGTAGAAGCGGAGTACCGCTCTATGGCCACCACCACGAGTGAGATTGTTTGGTTGAGACGTTTACTATCAGATCATCTAGTTTCTACTAATGATCGTACTACGTTATTTTGTGACAATTAGGCAGCTATTCACATACCTTCTAAGCCCTTTTTTGATGAGAGGACAAAGCACATCTAGATTGATTGCCATTTTGTTCGAGAAAAGCTGCTTGCTAAGAGATTACTACTTCTTTTGTACAGTCCATGAACCAAATTGCTGATGTTTTCACAAAAGCGTTAGCAAGTTGAGCATAATAAATCTTCATATTCCAATTTGAGGGGGAGTGTTAAATATTAGTAGTTCTTTGGTATTACACATGTATAATTATATTAGTATTTGTATTTAGGCATCTTATACTTGTACTTAGAATATTCTTTAAGTCATTACTAGTGTGGTAGACCACTACGTCTTGTAACAATGTCTGGGCTTGAAACGATGCGACCACTCACACCAAAATCCTGTTAGTGGTCATCCAGACCACCAGCGCCTTCACCGTTACCGGCCGACCTGTTGTTGGCCGGGGTTACTGTTTGCCCTTCTGCCGACAGAAGGTTCTTTTGGAGGAACCGGTTCAACATCATAAATAAAATCTTAATTTTCAAAGCAATTTTATTTATGTTCCCATCAAGTCCGTTTTGAATGTTATCAGGTTCTATACAAGGAAAAACATCTTCATAAAACTGAACATCCCTTAAGATCACACCTTTGTTATTTTGATATCAAAAATTTTGTATCCCTTTTGACCATGAGGGTAGTGTATGAAAATTCCTGGTGTAGCACGACTTTCTAACTTATCTTGTGATTTACTATGAAAATAGAAACGACACCTGAAAACTCGCAAAAGATTGTACAAAGGCAATTTACCCATCAAAATTTCATATGGACTTTCATTGCTGAGCAAATTAGACAGAGTTAAATTAATAAGATATGCGGTTGTCAAAACGCACTTACCCGAAAACCTTTTCGGTAAGCCTGCTTGAAAATGAAGAGGACGAGCAACTTCTAAGAGGTGCTTATGTTTCCACTTTAAAACTCCATTCTATTGAAGTGTCCCAGTCAATGATGTTTTAGAATTGAATCCTGTGTTGTGCATAAAACTCCAACAAAGGCCCGTTGCCCATTGTCGCTCCTTACTTGTCTTACTTGAAATCCAAATTGAGCAGTAACCATTCTACAAAAATCTATGAGTATTTTGTGAGCTTGGAATTTCTCCCTCATCAAGTAAACCCAAGTTAATGAAATCATCAACAATAGTAACGCAATAACGAGCTCCTGTTAATGAAACAACACGATATGGTCCCCAAATATCACAATGTATAAGCTCAAAACAAACATTTGTTCTTCGAGTTGATAAGGGAAATGGCAAACGTGCCTGCTTAGCGCAATGACAAGGATCACTAGTAAAATCTGTCTTTTCAATATTCAAATGTGGAAATTTAGACAATCCTGAAAAAGGCACATGTCCCAAACGAGTGTGCCACAAAATAGATTCTTTACTCCTTTGAACTGAAAGAGAAGAAGGAGCCACCAATGATGCCGACGGAATCTCTAGAAGATATAGCCCATCTTTAAGCTTTCCTGCTCCAATCAGCCTTTTCTAGTGTAGGTCCTATATATAACAAAAATGATAGCGGAAAGTTAACGCACAACTCTTATCATGAGTTATTTTGCTCACAAATGACACATTATATTGAAAACCAGGCACGTATAGCACATCACTAAGAATGAAACTTTCTAAAACTCGAACCTTCCCAACATTGCTAACCAACAAATTCGACCCATTAGGCAATCTAACGGGTGCAATAGATTTACTAATAGTAACATTAAACATCAAAGACAAGGATGAGACCATGTGATCGGTGGCACCGATATCGATAATCCAACTAGAAGAAATAGGGGCAACCTGACATGTCAAGTTGACACTTGTAACAAAATTCATCCCCTGTTGAGCTGAAGGATGAAAACCAAATGAAGTGCATTCAACAACCACTCCCCCTATCGGGGGAACTGCTACACAATCTCTACCAGAGGAAGTGTTAAACATGATGAACCAAAACAACAATCACCAAAGATAACACAATATTTTAAACCTCAAATCCTAGGTTTACACAACAAAAATAGTGAGACTATGATCTCAAAGTAAAATCCAAATTGTGATCATAAACACAGTAGTCTCAAGGTAAGACCAACAATTCAATACGGTTGGATCGTTCAAAACATAAAACTTTCACTTCCAACGTGAAAACTTGATCCAAAAAAAAAAAATAATAATAATAAAAATTGCTTACTGCAAGAGGACGAGCTACACTTTGATAAAAAAAATCTGACCACAAACACAAGGCTATACAAAGCCAAAAATGAAGATTTTAACGAATTGTATTCCGATCTGATACGATGTTAAATTTCATTGGGTCTTTTTAGGCCCGACCCATGGAATTGGTATACATGAGATCCACATATAAGGCCAAGTGAGGTTCCATCCTAAAACCAATTGGCTTAAAATGGGTCTATAAAGTGAAGTACAAGTCAGACGGGTCAATAGAACGGTATAAGGGACATTTAGTTGCCAAGGGCTATACTCAGGTTGAAGGTATTGATTGTCACGACACTTTTGCTCCTGTTGCCAAATTAGTGACTGTTCGTTGTGTTTTGGCAGTAGCATCTGCTCGAAGTTGGATTATACATCAGTTGGATGTAATAATGGTTTTCTCCATGGAGATTTAAGTGACGAGGTTTACATGAAACTTCCCTTAGGCTTTGAACAAGAACATCTAAGACAGATTATTCACTTTTTGCATATCTTCAAGGAGAGGTTTATACTGTGGTTTTAATTTATGTGGATGATGTTAATAATCACAGGAAATAATGTGCAGCACATAACAAAGGTTAAGGGAATTTTGAATAAATCCTTTGGCATTAAAGATTTAGGACCGATCAAATTTTTTTGGGTATAGAAGTTGCTCGGTCCCCTAAAGGGATCATGTTAAACCAAAGAAAGTATGTTTTCGATATTCTTAGTGAAGGCGGGATGCTGGCGGGTAAACTGGTTTCCACTCCAATTGTTCAAAACCATGGGTTGGTTGACAAAGTTTGAAATGTGGTTGAGAATTCTGGTCAGTACAGGTGTTTGGTGGGGAGATTGTTATATCTCACCATTACATTGCCCGATATTTGTTACGCTGTCAGTATTTTAAGCTAATTTATGCATGGCCCTAGGCAACCTCATCTTGATGTTGTTATGCGAGTTTTGCGGTATTTAAAGGGTACACCGGGACAGGATGTGTTTTTCCTATCTGATAGTGATTTTATGCTCCGAGTATATTGTGATGCAGATTGGGCTGGTTGCCCAACCATGAGACATTCTACTACAGGTTATGTGGTTTTTCTAGGTGGATCACGATCTCATGGCGATCCAAGAAATAGAGTGCCGTTTCACATTCTTCGGCGGAGGTTGAATATCGTTCCATGGCCATAGCCACTAGCGAAATTGTTTGGTTGCAATGATTATTATTCGATCTTATGGTTCCTGTTCACGATCCTTCGGGGTTTTTTTTTTTTGACAATCAGGCAGCTTTACATATAGCTTCTAATCCAGTTTTCCATGAGAGAATGAAGCACATTGAGATCGATTGCCATTTTGTTCATGAAAAATTGTTGGCAAAAGAGATAGCTACGTCCTTTGATTGATTGACAAATCAAATTGCGGACATTTTTACAAAAGCCTTGGGTTATCCAAGCTATTTGATTCTCTTGCGCAAGTTGGGCATGGTGAATTTGCATGCTCTAACTTGAGGGGGAGTGTTAAATATTAATTCTTGTTTATTTGTTAATATTTGTATTTTCTAGCAGAGTCTTAGTATTTTTCTCCATGTACATACTTAAGTTAGAATATTCCTTAGCATATTTTATTCATCCATCTGGGCATTGAAGACAAAGGCATTCATGACATCAAGACATTGAAGACACCTCCTTGCTCTTCCTTGGCCTCCATAACTGGCTCTTTATGGCCCATAAACACATCATTTCCTTGGTTGTTTCTTCCATGTATTCAAGTGATAAGAGTCTTTTCATTTTCTTGTTGTTATTCTATTTAAGTGAAGTCTTGTACCACTTTTTCATCCATTCAATCAAAAGGAAGATTTATTCTTCATATTTAGTTTTTGCTTTTAGGTTATTTTATAATTTTCACAGGGTGTTATAGCGGAATACGATCCATTAAAATTTTCACATGTGAGTTTAGTATAAGAATCCCACATTGGAGATATGAGTGATAACTATAAATTAGTATATAATCTTTTATATTATTTTAATATATTTTTAAACATTTTATTTCATGTTTTCATCACTTTTGCTATATTTTGCTCGGTTTTGACTATGTTGCTATTTTCTTGTAAAAACACCCATTTTAAGCTAAATCTTGCTAGGTTTTATCATTGACATCAACAAGTGAAAGAAAGATACACCAAACCAAAGTAAAAAAGGGGCATAACATAACAATTAACATAGCTAATGCAAGAACCCAACAAGTTCATGCACAATTCAATTCAACTTGTAAAAATAGGTGGCAAAATGCGCAAATCAAGAGCAAGGATTGATTAAACAATACATTAACATGTCCAATTTGATGTAAACTCGGAATTTAGGTGGTGTTAAGCTCAAAAATCTGAAGAAAAACAGCTAGAACTGTAAAAATGCAGAGAATGAAAAAACAGCTTGCACAATTCACTTCAACTTGCAATTTTGGGTGGCAAAATGGACAAATAAGATGAAAGAACTTTGAAAACTTCATTAACATGTACTATTTGATGTTAAAGCTGATTTTTTCCGGTGCACAATGAGAAAAAATTGAAAAAAATTGAATGGAAGCAGCCATTACAGAACTGGGCGGCAGTAGCAGGTGGTGGTGCAATCAGATTCAAGCTTCATTTTGCAGCAAAAACTCAATGATTTTCACCCAAATTCATTTTATAAACATAAATTGACATGCCTTAAGTCATATTTTGCAAGATTTGAGTGGTGGAATTCAGAAAAAAAAATGAAAAGAAGGGTGAAGAACACCACTTGCAGCAGCTGCAGAAATCAGATCTGTGCACAACTTGCTTATTTTCTTCACTTGTGGCAGCTATATTATGCAATATTTTAGCTCAAATTCATTGTATAAACCTTATATTACATGCAAGTGATGATTTTGATCGGAATTTGGGCAGTGGAATGCAAAATAAATCGAAGAAAAAGGAGCAAGAACAGAGCTTCAGCATCATCCTGCAGCAGCCAACATGAATGACCAATAAGAAGCATTTTTGATGGAATTTTTTGAAATTTTTTTTATCTTGGCTCAACTAGTATAAATAGGGAAATGGTAAGGATGTTGAGGCATCATATTTTAAAACAAAAATCACAAAATTTGAGTGAGAAAAGAGATAAAAATCGCGAGAAAGAGGAAAGGAGAAGGAAGGAAGAAAGTTTGGTTTGTAATTTTGTATTTTTAGTTCTTTCTATCCTTTTTTATTTCCTAAGTTCATGAATTTTGTGTTTATAATGTTTAATATTTAGTTTATCATGAACTAATTTTGTTATTCTAAGGCTACGATGTAGCCTAAGTTGTAATATACGTTTATTTCTAATTCAAAGTATTCAATGTTTATGCTATTGTGTTGTTGAAGTGTTTATCATTGGTCTTCATGAGTTTTAAATGCTTAATCACCATTTAAAGCCTATTATGATTCATAATGAGTCCGAGAGGAGATTTAAGATGATTGCTGAGGTAATAAGCACCACAAATTGGGCGAATGCTCGAGAGAGATTAACGCAATTTGCGTGGTTTTCAAAAGAAAATCATAGAGCTTTTCAAAACTCTTTTCTTATTTAAATTCATGCATGAGAGTGATGGGTTAATATGTACGTTAAATGTTGCTTGAGAGAGAATATTTAGTAAATTAGGATTTTCAACTATCAACACAAAGTAACAACTTGAATATTGATAATAGAAAAGGCGTATTGATGCAACTAAGGTGAAATCGAATGCCTTAGACTTTATAAAATGATAAAAACCAACAGAAATCGGCTCACTCTAATCTTGTTTTAAGTTTTATTTCTTTTCATTTTATTTTACTTTATTTCATATCAAAATCCTAAAGCTTTCGGTCTTTCAAATAGTATCGAAGCTACTAATTTTGGTATTCACTTAATACAATCCTCGTGGGAATGATACTCTACTCACTTCTATATTACTTGGTACGACTAGTGCACTTGCTAACGCATAAGCAAAGTCTGCATCAAGTTTTTGGCGTCGTTGCCGGGGATTGCCTCTATTTGAGTAATATCGATACCAACTAGTTTTGGGGCTAATTTGAAGTTGTTAATAATTTTTAAAATTTGTAAAATTTGAAAATTAAATCTCTTTTCATTCATTTAGTTTATTTGTAAAGATAATTCTAAAAAAAAAAAAATTAAATAAGAAATTCGTATATAAATTTTTTTTTATAGTTTTGTGTTATTTTGTAATTTTTCTTTTTTTTTTTTTTGTCTTTATTTTCATCTTTATTTTGATTTAAGTTCACTTTGTTATTTTTTTTTTTAAGTTTTCAAAAATATTAGGGTTACTACCCCCTCTTTTTCTTTAAATTTTGTGTTTTCTTTACTTTTATTTTAAACTGTTGTATTTTTAGGATTTCTGATTATTTTTAAATTTATTTTAACATTTAACTAGGTTTTTCGAAGTTACGTTTGTTATCTCTAAGTTTTTCAAAACCTTTAGTAGTATTTTTTTTTCCCCTGCCTTTAAAATTTGGCATTGTAAATTTTTTGTTCTACTTTTGTAACTTTTAATTTTTTTAATTTTTTTTATTAATAAAAAAAGTTTTCTTTGTTGTTATCCTTTTCTTTTACTTTATAGTTGTTTATTTTTTGCTTGTATGCAAAATTTAATTGAAGAGGAAATAACCCCTTTTGACCTGAAATCGAAAAAACACTTTAATTAATCAGGAAAACAAAAAGAACTGAAAACATGGCTACTAATACTGGAAATGATGATGAAAGGACTTTAAAAGATTATGTTGTACCTACTGTTGGAGGGTGCACTTCCAGCATCTGACGTCCACTAATTCAAGTAAACAATTTTAAAATTAAACTAGCTATTATACAAATGATTCAATAAACTGTTCAATTTGACGGTCTACCCAGTGAAGATCCAAACCTGCATATCGCTAACTTTTTAGAGATATGCGATACCTTTAAGCATAATGGTGTTAGCGATGATGCCGTTCGCTTAAGGTTTTTTGCGTTTTCACTGAGGGATAAAGCCAAAATGTGGTTAATGTCATTACCCCCAGGAACCATTACCACCTGGGATGATTTGGCTCAAAAATTTCTCGCAAAATATTTTCCACCAGCCAAATTGGCTAAGATGAGGAATGACATTACCTCGTTGTACAATACGACACTGAATCTTTGTATGAGGCATGGGAACGTTACAAAGATTTTTGAGAAGGTGCCCACATTGTGGTTTGCCTGTTTGGATGCAAGTCCAAACTTTTTATAACGGTTTGGCACCTAACACTCAAATGATGGTTGATGCGGCAGCTGGAGGATCCCTAAATCACAAAACTTCAGAAGATGCATATGAATTGCTAGAAGTAATGTCTAACAATAATTATGTAAGGGTAACAGAGCAAAAGAAACCTGCAGGAATATACGAGCTAGATGCAATAACGAGGTTAACTGTCGAGGTTGCAATGCTTAGAAAACAAGTAGGTAACAGGGACGTGAATGCTATAAATTCTCTTCTATTAACGTGTAAATTTTGTGTAGGGAATCATCCTAGTACAGAGTGCTAAACAGGAAATCCTTTCACCCCATCAAACCATGAACAAGCCAATTTCGTCTCGAATTTTCAAAAAAATAATCCCTATTCCAACACATATAATCTCGGGTGGAGAAACCATCTAATTTTTCATGGAATAATCAAGGGATACAAAAACAACCTTTTCAACCCCCTGAAAGAAAACCTGATCTCGAGGAATTGTTTAGTAAGTTTATGCAAGATACTAGAAGTTTCATGCAAAACATTGAAACAACTCTTCGAAGTCAAGAAACCTTGATTTGCAATCAAGAAGCGACCATTACAAACCTTGAGACCCAAATTGAACAAATTTCGAATCACCTTTCTGAACGATCTCAAGGTTCCTTACCCAGTAACACTGTCATTAACCCACGAGAGCAAGTAAAAGCGATAGAATTACGAAGTGGAAAAATTTTGAAAGAACCAACTCTGGTAGAGAAAGCCATGCTAAATGAATAACCCACAATTGACTTGTCTACTGATGTAAATCAGGAAGCGAAAAATGAGGAAGGGACAAATATTCAAGATGAAAATGAACCAAAAAGGGTTGAACCTCAACCCTACAAACCAAAGGTCCCATTCCCTCAACGCCAGAGAAAGACAAAAGCAGACGAGTAATTTGCTAAATTTTTGGAAATTTTCAAAAAGTTACACATTAATGTCCCTTTTGTTGACATGTTAGAACAGATGCCCAAATATGCAAAATTCATGAAAGAAATTCTGTCTAACAAAAGGAAGTTGGGAGAATTCGAAACGGTAGCGCTTACTGAAGAATGCAGTGCCATATTACAAAAGAAGTTGCCTCCCAAGCTAAAAGATCCAGGAAGTTTTACAATACCTTGCACCATTGGTTCCATTAGTTTTGATAAAGTTTTATGCGATTTAGGTGCAAGTATAAATGTAATGCCTCTCTCTGTTTTCAGGAAGCTTGGATTGGGGGAAGTGAAGCCTACCACCGTATCTCTCCAACTTGCGGACAGATCAATCAAGTATCCTAGAGATGTGATTGAAGATGTCCTTGTGAAGGTCGATAAACTCATCATTCCGGTTGACTTATAGTACTTGACATGGAAGAGGATAGTGGGATACCTCTTAGTTTAGGCCGACCCTTCCTTGCTATAGAAAGGACCCTGATGGATATACAACAAGGAAAGCTGATCCTAAGGGTACAAGATGAACAGTTAACCTTCAACGTCTTTAATGCCATTCAATTTCCCTCTAACATGGATTCTTGTTTTGAGGTTGATATTATAGGTCACTGAGACATTCAGGGATACATTCCCCAAGTTACCCCTTGAAGAGTGTCTAACAAAATCTGGGACCATAGACATGGAAGACGAGTTGATACGGGAATGTGCCCAACACCTGGAAAGCTGCGAACCTCTTGATTCGCACCTCGAAATCAGAGTGGAAGACATTCAAGCAATTGAAATTCAGAAGGAATGGAAGAAGACGAACCTCCAAATCTTGAGCTCAAGCCAAAGCCACTGCCACCACATATCAAATATGCCTATCTTGGTAGCTCTAACTCTTATCCTGTTATTATTAATGCCTCATTGGGCAACATAGAACATGAAAGGTTACTTAGAGTTTTAAGAGAGCATAAATCAGCAATCAGATGGACCCTTTCTGATATCAAGGGGATTAGCCCTTCCATATGCACGCACAAAATTCTAATGGAGGATAGCTTCAAACCTTTTGTGCAACCTTAGCTGCGGTTAAACCCTGCCACGAAAGAAGTGGTAAGAAAAGAAGTTGTCAAACTATTAGATGCTGGGATCATTTATCCCATATCTGATAGCCCATGGGTTAGCCCAATGCATGTAGTTCCAAAAAAGGGGGGATAACTGTAGTAGAAAATGAGAACAATGAACTCATCCCTACTAGAACTATCACCGGGTGGAGGGTTTGCATAGATTATCGAAAACTTATTAATGCCACCCGAAAGGACCACTTCCCCTTACCATTCATTGATCAAATATTAGAAAAACTGGTAGGTCATTCGTATTACTGTTTTCTTGATGGATATTCAGGTTACAATCAAATTGCCATAGCCTCGGAAGATCAGGAAAAGACCACTTTCACTTGTCCTTATGGTACCTTTGCCTATAGGAGATGGCCTTTTGGGTTATGCAATGCTCCTGCGACTTTTCAAAGATGTATGATGGCAATCTTTAGTGATATGGTGGAAAATTTTATAGAGGTGTTTATGGATGATTTTTCAGTCTTTGGAGCCTCATTTGATGATTTTTTAGCTCACCTCTCCTTGGTTTTGCAAAGATGCACTGACACTAATCTTGTCTTGAATTGGGAGAAATGTCATTTTATAGTACATGAAGGAATTGTGTTAGGACATATGATTTCGAAAAGAGGAATTGAGGTTGATAGAGCAAAAACTGAAGGGATTGAGTGATTACCACCCCCTACTAATGTTAAAGGCATTCGGAGTTTCATAGGACATGCAAGTTTCTACAGAAGGTTTATTAAGGACTTCTCTAAGATCGCTAAGCCTCTTTGCAATTTGCTGATGAAAGAATTCCCTTTTAACTTTGATAGTGACTGCATGCAAGCTTTTGAGACCCTAAAGAAAAAATTAGTGTTAGCACCTATAACCGTAGCATCTATCCATATCTCATTCTCATTCTCTTTCTCTATCTTTTCTACCTCTATCTCTATCTTCTTTCTCTATCTCTTTTTTTTTTTGTGCCATATTCATGCATTTGTTGCTTCTCCTGTTGCCAGGTCTTTTGCTCATTGCTGCGGACCAGCTTTTTAGGCTGGGGGTCCTTAGAAACAGCCTCCCTTCAGGGTAGCCCCCTGAAGGGGGAAGGCTGCGTACATCTATCCCCCCAGACCCTGCTTATGCGAGAGTCCTTGGAGGCACTGGGTCTGTTGCTGTTGTTGTTGTTGTTGTACCTATAATCGTAGCACCTGACTGGACCTTACACTTTGAACTTATAGTGACTATGCTGTAGGGACTGCGCTAGGACAAAGAAGGAAAATTTTTTTTCATATAATTTACTATGCTAGTAGAACTTTGACAGATGCACAGATTAACTCTGCTACTCCTGAAAAACAATTACTAGCTGTAGTGTTTGCATTTGATAAATTTCGTTCCTACCTGCTCAATTCAAAGGTAATCGTTTACACTGACCGTTCTGCTCTGAAGTGCCTTTTTGCAAAACAGGATGCAAAACCAAGACTGATAAGATGGATTCTCTTGCTTCAGAAATTTGATTTAGAAATCCGGGATAAAAAGGGTATAGAAAATGTTGTGGCAGATCATTTGTCACATCTTGAACGAGAGGACGAAAGTCCCTCTATCAACGAAAACTTCCCGAATGGAAGTCTGATGATGGTAAGTGAAAATCCTGATTATCCATGGTATGCTGACATTGTTAACGATCTGATTGCACAGGAATTGCTCGAAGACATGACTTATCAACAGAAGAAGAAGTTCTTTGCCGACTTAAAACACTATTTTTGGGAAGAACCATTCTTAAATAAGCATTGTGTAGACCAGATTATCAGAAGATGTGTCCCCGAGGAAGAAATGGAGAACATTTTGTGCCACTGTCACTCTCTTGAAACTGGTGGTCATCATGGTGGGACAAAAACTCCAGCTAAGGTCTTACAATCTGGGTTTTATTGGCCTACACTCTTTAAAGATGCTTTTAAATTTGTTAGTAAATGTGATAGATGTCAAAGGTCATATAACATTTCCAAGAAACCTGAAATGCCCCTAAACAACATTTTGGTTGTTGAATTATTTGATGTTTGGGGGATTGATTTCATGGGTCCTTGTCCTTCATCATTTTCTAACAGATTTATTTTGGTTGTTGTAAATTATGTGTCAAAATGGGTCGAAGCAATTGCTTTTCTGACCAATGATGCTAGAATTGTAGTAAACTTTGTTAGAAAAAACATCTTCTCTCGATTTGGAACTCCTAGAGCAATTATAAGTGATGACGGAAAATATTTTCGTGACCACCAACTTAAAGCTTTATTGAGTAAGTATGGGGTCCAAAACTATGTGGGTGCTCCATACCATCCTCAAACGAGTGGACAAGTGGAAGTTTCAAACCGAGAATTGAAAATTATTCTTGAAAAAACAGTTAGTGCCTCTAGAAAGGATTGGTCGAAAAAGTTAGACGACGCACTTTGGGCATATAGAACAACATTCAAAACACCTATTGGAAGGTCTCCATATCTACTGGTTTGTGGCAAAGCATGTCATCTACTAGTAGAGTTGGAACACAAAGCATACTGGGCCATAAAAATCTTAAACTTCAATTTAGCAGCTGCAGGCGAAAAGAGGTTACTACAAATCAATGAGATGGATGAGTTCAGAAATAAGGCTTATGAAAATGCTCGAATTTACAAAGACCGAACCAAAAGATGGCATGACAAGCACATTTTGAACAAAGAACTCATAGTGGGACAAAAAGTTTTACTGTTTAACTCTTGCTTACGACTTTTCCCAGGAAAGTTGCGCTCTCGATGGTCAGGACCCTTTATTGTGACTCGTGTTTTCCCATATGGCACGATTGAGATTCAGGATGAGAAAAAGGGTACTTTCAAAGTTAATGGGAAAAGACTGAAACCTTACATTGATGGAGAGCTCGAACCATAGAAAACTTCCATTCATCTCAACAATGTCAAATGATCCACTTAGGGAGTCGAGCTACGACTATAACAAAAGCGCTTCTTGGGAGGCAACCCAAGTTTTTCTATCCTTATTTATCCTGTTTTTCCTTTCATTATTTTTATTTGTCTCATGTTTGTGTTTCTTTTGTGCAACAGGCATTTGGAAACAAGTTTGGGTAGCACAATGTCAACATGCACCATCAAAAAGCAACCCTCAAACCTGGGAAGTATCTCTCACCCAATTTATCGTCTTAGTTCTTTTTAAAAAATAAAGTTTGGGGTGGAAAAAAATAATGTTAATAATAATAATAATTAAAAATTTTTTTTTTAACAAAGTTTATTTGAAAAGTTTTCCTATTTTATGTTTTAGAGTCGGCTTCAGTGCCTCTCAGAGTTCGGAGCCTTTGTACGGGGATGTAAATAGTGTCAGCCAAAAAAAAGATTGTTTATTTTCTGTAGGTTTAATCATTCGTATTCCAAAAATTTCAAAAAAAAAAAAAAAAGAAAGAGAGAACTTATTATCATGCTTTTTAGACAATTTTTCTACTCTTTTTTTAGCTCGTTTGCTTTAATTAGATTTGAATAACTGGATAATCAATTTTTTTTTCGTGTTCTAATTGCAAAATACGATCTAATCTAAGGTACTATCTTGATAAAACCATGGTATTTGACTTCACTCGTTAGCATGGCTGTTTTAGTTTTCTTTCTGATTAAAAGATGCTCAAATTTGAATAGATTGCATAAAGAGTATCATTTACATAATTGATTTTGAAAAGCTACGCCTAAGTCTAAATAAAAGAAAAATAATAAAGGGAGAGAATTACTAAGCACCGTGATGTATTTTTCTACGTCTATCAAAATTTAATATAAAACTCTATCCATTAAACATACCTAAATTGAAGTGTAGGGCGAGAGGGTGTCGAATCACAGGGACTAAGAGTGCGTAAATTTACTCTATGACTTAAATTGATTTGAATAAAATTGAGAGATTTTTATATTAATTACGCTAAGGAAATAACAATTAAACTAAAGTAATCTACTTCTATTCAAAAAAGTGTATTAAATTGGAACCTAGGGTTTCGAATCCATCGTTAGCCAATTACTTTTGCATTAACTTTTAACTTGGGATTATTAATTGTTGCACGGATAGAGGTTTAGGCTACAAGCTTCAACCTACTAAGGTAATGTTGTTAGTATTGCGTATTGACCCCATCTAACTAAAGCATAAGGAAAATAGGCTCTACCTAACGTATTGTTAATTATCACGTATTGACCCTATCTAACTAAAGCATAGAGAAGATAAGCTTTAATTAACAATTCGGTTAATACTATTGCTTGATTGATTAATCCTAAGGCTACAAGCACAAACAATTAATTTATAAATATCAATATCAACAATTAAAGGTTACAAACTCAATAATCATATCAATTGAATGAACAATAAAAATATAATACTTTAAAGTATTTATCTCAACCAAGCAATTCATGTAAGCAATCAAATTAACCCGAATTAAAAGTAAATAAAAGTAAAGGCTAAGATTTCATCTAACCCTAGAGAGCAAGTTAGCTCTCCATCAAGGATGATCCGGTGAAGGAGGAGATGAACGAACTCTTGTCAGTCTTCACGCTAATTTCGCTCTCGTTCCAATTTAACAAAAAAAAATAAAAAAAAAATATAAAATTTGGAGAGAGAAAGAAAGCTGAGAGGAGAGAAGCAGAGCAGAGAACAGGGGCCGAGAGAGAGACCGTCACAGAGACGCCGACCTCCACCCTAAAATGAACCTTATATCCTCACAAACACCGACCCTGCTCTTCTCTGTGCCCTAGCGGTTTGGCCCGGTGCTGCGCGCGGGTATGGGCTGGAGTCGTTCGTTCTGGGCTGGGCCGGTGGTGGGCTGTGGCCTCGGGTACTATAGCGGTGCGGCTGGGTTGAAGATGATGAATAGTGTAGGTGTGGGTTGGGCTTATATGTTCTTGTCCCGAATCTCATTTGTCCTGATTTAATTGTTTCTGCATCAAATTTGTCTTATTTGCACCAACATTGGACAATTTTCGGAACTTTAATTTCAAACCTGTTAAACATAAAAATTGCCAAAATGAGTGTAGAATTATAATTAAATAGGTGCAAAATAATTAAAATAATAATTAAAAGATGCGTAAATATGAGACGCATCAACACCCCCATACTTAACCTTTGCTCGTCCTCGAGCAAAGTATATGATTTAACATAAAGACTATAGGGACCAACTACCCGAACTATCCCAACCTTTACCAAGTTTTTTGAGATTAACACCTATATTACAATTCAAGACAAGATTAAATCATTTAGAGCATTCTCCAATTTCATGAATTCAGATAATTAAACTTCAAAACTCGTAATAGAATTTCATTAATCTTGTATCAACTAATAGGAATTACTTAAGCAATTGAAGCGCACAAGTGAAAGTGATTAGGATTTCATGCCACGGAATCTCCTCAAATTCTCGCTTCCAACCAAATATATAAAGGTTTTGTGCACCCGCACCATTGAATCACCTAAACACATGCCTATACATAGAGGAAGTTTAAGTGGCATATGAGTGACCACTTTACAACATTATGACCTTGATATAGTACAAAAGAAACTTCTTTGTCATGAATATACACCAGTTTTCACTTTTTCTTTTTCTTTTGCGTTTTTCTTTTGGAGGAAACTATTTTTTTTTCTTTTCATTTTTTTCTTTTTGTTTCCTCTTTCTTTTATGTCCATTTTTGGACCCTTCTTTTTTTTTTTTTATAACACGTACTTCATCATTATAATTGATGTTAACCAACCAGTACTTTACATAACATCAAGGGCAATGATTAGGATAAGCCAATAGGGTAGGCTTGCAAAACTCATGATATATAAGGCTGTTTACTCAAATTCTTTAGATTTTCCGCAATATGAAAGTCCTGTGCTCAGTGAATATATGAGCGGCATGAGTAGAACCCATTAATATCGACAATAGTCAACAACACTCATTAACAAGTATAAAGTAGAATAATTTAATTTCATGGAATTAAGAGAACGAAATAAGCAACTAATCCCATTGTCATCATAACATATGCGTTGATCAAGGAAAACTTGGCTAAACGGTTATAATGCACGCTCAAAATGCACAAAAAGATGTTCAAAATTTTAAAAATTTGACCAAAAATGAGCATATGCAAATGAGCCTCACCCCCACACCTAAATCATGCATTGTCCTCAATGCAACAACATCAATCATTAAAGCTCAAGAGATAGGTGAGATGGAGCAATACAACCTGATAAGACGGCGTGGACATATATATATGGTTCCTCCAACCTGGCACAAGAACCTGAAAAGAGAGAAAACAAGCCTCGAAGCAACTAATTAGTTCAAAAACGAAATTAAAAACAATAGGAGCGCTAAGTTTTATGCCTTCAGCCGGCGCAACGGGTCTAGCGAAGATCAAGTAATGGCATTAACCAAAGAAACAACTTCATCTAGCTCACCTAAGACAACATCTCCAGCACAATCAGAAATGTCACACATGATTTCAGAAGGGAGAGAGTAGTCGGGTGGATGCCTAATGAGAGCAGCAAAAAGTGTAGATCGAAGCTTATGAACAGCTTCCAACCAAGTCTCATCGAGCTCAACTGATATGTCCTTAGATAGCACATTAGTCAATGATCTAGCTAACTTCCCACGATCCTTAAGGAATCCCTTATAGAAACTCGCATGATCTAGAAATGCTCTAACTTGTTTCACATTTGAGGGAGGGAGTGAGTTCACATTCATATCTATCGTAGCTCTATCAACCTCAATACCCTCTTTAGACAACTTATGGCCTAGTACAATTTCCTTCTGAACCCCAACATCGTGATTCTTCTCCCAACCCAAGACTTCTTTCATGTTCGGGTTTAACCTTCGTTGCATCTCTTTAGAACGTTTTGTATTCTCATCATGGGGGTCACTAACTAAAGTAGAGGAGAGTTTTTGGTCCACCAAATCATCCACAATATCCACACAAAAACACTCTGACTCATCCTCACTAGTGGGTGACGTTGAAGCCTTAAAAATATTTAACTTGATAGTCATGTTTGCAAAGCTAACATCCATTACCCCAGATCTACAATTAATGGTAGCATTGGCAGTCGCTAAGAAAGGCCATCCTAGAATGACAGGGATATGGTTTTTCGATGACTAGAAGGTTCCATGTCAAGCACAAGGAAATCAGCAGGAAACAAGGCTTTGTTTACCTTCACTAGTACATTAATTAGCTCACCACAGGGAAGCCTAGTAGATCTATCTGCTAACTGTAAGGTCATCGTGGTTGGTTGCAACTCTCTCAAGCCTAACTTCTCATAAACCGAGCAAGGAATACTGTTGACACTCGCTCCTAAGTCTAGTAAGGCTTTATCAATCGGGTGGTCTCCAAGTGAACAAGAGATGGTGGGGACACCAGGATCTTTATATTTAATTGGAGTGCCACACTTTAGAATAGAGCTCACTTGCTCGGCTAAAAATACTTTTTTAGGCAGATGTGCTGTAGATCGCATCTTTTGGTTTAGTAGATCCTTAATGAACTTCGCATAGGCCGGGATATGTTTAATTGCATCAAGAAGGGGAATGTTTATTTTCACTTGCCTAAATGTCTCCAAAATGTCTTCCCACTTTTTGTCCTTCCCATTTGGATGTGGTGAAACTAAAGCTTGGGGAAAGGGCACTCTCGGTTCATATGGGGAAGGTAGATCAGAGGTCTTAGGAGTGGGAGAAGGGTGCATGACCTCATCGGTCGCCTTCTCTTCTTCCTTGCTCTTCTCTTCTCCCTCACCACTTATGGGTACTTCACTCTCAACACTCACCCTATTGTCAACCTCCGTCCCACTTCTTACTACTGTAATGGACTTTGCTTGTTCTTGATGGGGAGGATAGTTGTCTTGCCTTACACAGTTCTTAGGGTTCTCTATAGCCTGGCTAGGGAGTCTTCCCTCATCTCTCCTACTCAGAGTGTTAGCTAGTTGACCTATTTGGGTTTCTAGCTTTGCAATCGATTGTGTATGGGAGTGGAGGAGTTGGGAATTAGCTTCCAAACCTTTCAGCGCACTCAAAACCTTCTCTTCAAAATTCGAATTAGAGCTCAAATTAGGAGGTTGAGAGTAGTTGGAAGCATACCCTTGCGGTTGAAAACCGATGGGTCGCGTCATACCAGGTGAGTGAGGTCGTGGGTGAGATTGTTGTGGCACAAATTGTCCTTCTCCTCCTTGTCTCTAGGAGAAGTTAGGATGGTTTTTCCAGCCCGGATTATACGTGTTAGAGTATGGGTCATTTCGTGAGAATCCTTGGGCTGCATTGACTTGTTCCTCCGGCCACTCTACATAAGGTGGAGCAGAGGGGCAGTCATGTGTAGAATGAAAGACACTAGAGCATGAAGAGTAAGTACTATGCACATTTGAAACATGAGACACGTTAGGTATAGTAGAGGGGGCCAATGTCATCTTAAATAGAGAAGTTAACTGCTCTACGGAATAGGCAAGAGAGTCTACTTTCTTATCTAAGATGGAGGTGTGAGCAATCTCATTTACTCCTCTTTTTAACCTAGTAGCATTAAGATGTGCATGTGTAGCAGATTGTTGTGAATTCTCATTCAAAAGTTCGAACAATTCCCACGCCTCGTCCTCATTCTTTCTAAGGAACTGACCACAACACGAGGCATCAACAGTTTGTTGACCCTTCTTGTTTAACCCATAATAGAAATTTTGGACTAGTTTCCATTTAGGGATAGCATGATGTGGACAAGCTCGTAAAAGTTTCCTAAACCTATCCCAACTCTAGTGAAACTCTTCAGTAGGAAGTTGGGCGAAGGTGTTAATGGCTCTCCTAGTGGTGTTAGTCTTACTAATGGGATAGAATTTCTTAAGAAATTCTTGTTGCATTTGAGTCCAAGTACTAATCGTCCCACTAGGTAAGGTGCCTAACCATTATTTAGCCTTTTCCTTTAAAGAGAAAGGAAAGAGGCGAAGCAAGATGGCGTCATCACCGACGTTAGGAATCCTAAAGGTTGAGCAAACCTCCATGAAACTGTCCAAGTGTGTGTACGGGTTCTCATTACCTAAGCCGTGGAATGAAGGAAGCATTTGTATAGTATGTGGCTTAAGCTCGAACTGATGGGCTACGTGTGGCAACCTAATGCAGGAGGGTGAAGCGTATGTGGTGGGAGTAAAGTAGTCCATAAGCGTACGTAGTTGTTGTTCGTCAGCCATTACGGTTTGTGCTCGGTGTTGGGCTCTAAGGTCTCTTAAAGTTCTTTCAATTTCAGAGTCGAATCTAGTAAGGTCCAGAGACAAAGAGCAACGACCGTGCATGAACAATTAACCACACAAAGCAAGTAAATTAAAAATTAAATAAGCAAAATAGGTAAAACAGATGAAACAAATTCTAAAAAAAAGACAAATAACAAGATACCCTAAAAGCTACTTATGCACGAAAATCACAAGAAAAATAATACTAATAAAAGAAAATAAATTTTTTTTTAGAAAAGAGACAGTAACAATTAAAGAAAATTAAAAATTAAAAATCCTAAATTAAGAATCGAATTAAGATTTCAAATCCTAGGTTGAAAAATAAAAGAAATTAATTTAAAATTAATGAAGAAATAGAAAGTTAAAAATTAAAGAAAACCACAAAAATAAAATCACGAACGTTGCCTAGTCCTCGGCAATGACGCCAAAATCTTGATGTGTTTTTCTACTTCTATCAAAATTTAATATAACACCCTATCTATTAAACACAGCTAAATTGAAGTGTAGGGCGAGAGGGTATCGAACCACAGGGACTAAGAGTGCGTGAATTTACTCTATGACTTAAATTGATTTGAATAAAATTGAGAGGTTTTTGTATTACTTAACCTAAGAAAATAACAATTAAACTAAAGTAATTTACTTATAATTGAAAAAGTGTATTAAATTGGAACCTAGTGTTTCAAATCCATTGTTAGCCAATTACTTTTGCTTTAAATTTTAACTTGGGATTATTAATTATTGCACGGATAGAGGTTTAGGCTACAAGCTTCAACCTATTAAGGTAATGTTGTTAGTATTGCATATTGACCCTATCTAACTAAAGTATAAGAAAAATAGGCTCTACCTAACGTATTGTTAACTATAACGTATTGACCCTATCTAATTAAAGCATAGGGAAGATAAGCTTTAATTAACAATTCGGTTAATACTATTGCTTGATTAATTAATCCTAAGACTACAAGCACAAAGAATTAATTTATAAATATCAATATCAATAATTCAAGGTTACAAACTCAATAATCATATCAATTGAATGAACAATAAAAATATAATACTTCAAAGTATTTATCTCAACCAAACAATTCATGTAAGCAATCAAATTAACCCGAATTAAAAGTAAACAAAAGTAAAGGCTAAGATTTCATCTAATCCTAGAGAGCAAGTTAGCTCTCCATCAAGGATGATCCGGTGAAGGAGGAGATGAACGAACTCATGTCAGTCTTCACGCTAATTTCGCTCTCGTTCCAATTTAATTAAAAAAAATCAAAAAAAGAATATAAAATCTGGAGAGAGAAAGAAAGCTGAGAGGAGAGAAGCAGAGCAAAGAACAGGGGCCGAGAGAGAGGCCGTCACGGAGATGCCGACCTCCACCCTAAAACGAACCTTATATCCTCACAAACACCGACCCTGCTCTTCTCTGTGCCCTAGCGGTTTGGCCCGGTGCTGCGCGTGGGTATGGGCTGGAGTCGTTCGTTCTGGGCTCGGCCGGTGGTGGGCTATGGCCTCGGGTACTGTAGCGGTGCGGCTGGGTTGAAGATGATGAATAGTATAGGTGTGGGTTGGGCTTATACGTTCTTGTCCTGAATCTCGTTTGTCTTGATTTAATTGTTTCCGTATCGAATTTGTCTTATTTGCACCAACATTTGACAATTTTCGAAACTTTAATTTCAAACCTGTTAAACATAAAAATTGCCAAAATGAGTGTAGAATTATAATTAAATAGGTGCAAAATAATTAAAATAACAATTAAAAGATGCGTAAATATGAGACGCCTCACATCGTCATCCTGTAAAAACGTCCGGATATATGCTATGGTGTGATGGTTTCGTGCCTTGGTACCTCGAGCAAGTAGAACCATAGGGGTGTTTCAACACCTGGTACCCTGGGCCAACTGGAATGGGGGTTGCCGCATTGAAAGTTCGCTACAAGGGGTACTTAGAATTCTAACAAGGAACCAAGCACCAAAAAAAAAAAACAAAAGATCTCTAGCACCGCTTTCCCACATAAATAAGATATGTGCTACCCATTAAGAGGGCGTCTTAGTGGTGGCTTCTCTTACTTATGGGTCATCGCCCAGGAGTCGGAGCTTGATTCTCACTGAAGATATACTCGGATGGTGACTTCTCTTACTTATGGGTCATCACCCAGGAGTCGGAGCTTGATTCTCGCTGCAAATATGCTTATATTGATTGGAGTAAATAAATTCCTCCAAAAAAAAAAAAAAATGGGGTAAAAATAATTAGTTTTGGGCGTACTTGATAAGTCTTGTTATGAGTGGTATAATTTTTGTCCTCTATTCGATTTGAATATCTTAAGATTAGAAAGAACGGATAAACTTAATTTGCTTAGCTAACTTTTGAATTCGATTACATAGGAAATTGACAGATTTTTCCTTGGGAAAGATGGTTATGCCTTTAGAACTTTAAACTTTGAGCCTCAGTTATTCTTCTCTAATTTGAAATATACCTGCTTTGACATGTGGTAAAATTCTTAAAAAGCATGAGATCCGGCGCTTTAATGTTTAGCCTTGCTTGAGGACGAGCAAGATTTAAGTTTGGGGGTAATTTGATAAGTATAAATTAGTATATAATCTTTTATATTATTTTAATATAGTTTTAAACATTTAATATCATCTTTTCATCACTTTTACTATATTTTGCTCGGTTTTGCTCGGTTTTGACAATGTTGCTATTTTCTTGTAAAAACACCCATTTTAAGCTAAATCTTGCTAGGTTTTATCATTAACATCAATAAGTAAAAGCAAGATACACCAAACCAAAGAAAAAAATGGGCATAACATAACATTTAACATAGCAAATGCAAGAACCCAACAAGTTCATGCACAATTCAATTCAACTTGTAAAAATAGGTGGCAAAATGTACAAATCAAGAGCAAGGATTGATTAAACAATACATTAACATGTCCAAGTTAGTGTAAACTCTGAATTTAGGTGGTGTTAAGCTCAAAAATCTGAAGAAAAACAGCTAGAACAGTAAAAATGCAGAGAATGAAAAAAACAGCTTGCACAATTTACTTCAACTTGCAATTTTGGGTGGCAAAATGGACAAATAAGATGAAAGAACTTCTTAAACACTTCATTAACATGTCCTAGTTAATGTTAAAGCTTATTTTGGGCGGTGCACAATAAGAAAAAATTGAAAAAATCGAATGGAAGCAGCCATTACAGAACTGGGCGGCAGTAGCAGGTGGTGGTGCAATCAAATTCAAGCTTCATTTTTGCAGAACAAACTCAATTATTTTTACCCAAATTCATTTTATAAATTTACATGCCTTAAGTCATATTTTTCAAGATTTGGGCGGTTTAATTCAGGAAAAAATGAAAAAAAAGGGTGAAGAACACCACTTGCAGCAGCTGCAGAAATCAGATCTGTGCACAACTTGCTTATTTTCTTCACTTGTGGCGGCTATATTATGCAATAATTTAGCTCAAATTCATTGTATAAACCTTATATTACATGCAAATTATTCTTTTGAGCAGAATTTGGGCAGTGGAATGCAAAATAAATTGAAGAAAAAGGAGCAAGAACAGAGCTTCAGCATCATCCTGTAGCAGCTAACATGAACGACCAATAAGAAGCATTTTTGATGTAGTTTTTTGCAATTTTTTTATCTTGGCTCAACTAGTATAAATAGGGAAGGTGGTAAGGGTGTTGAGGCATCAGATTTTAAAACAAAAATGACAAGATTTGAGTGAGAAAAGTGATAAAAATCGTGAGAAAGAGGACAGGAGAAGGAAGGAAGAAAGTTTGGTTTGTAATTTTGTATTTTTAGTTCTTTCTATCCTTTTTTCTTTCCCAAGTTCATGAATTTTTTGTTTATAATGTTTAATATTAAGTTTATCATGAACTAATTTTATTATTCTAAGGCTACGATGTAGCCTAAGTTGTAATATGCACTTATTTCTAATTCAAAGTATTCAATGTTTATGTTATTGTGTTGTTGAAGTGTTTATCATTGTTCTTCATGAGTTTTAAATGCTTGTTCACCATTTAAAGCCTATAATGATTTATAATAAGTCCGAGAGAAGATTTATGATGATTGCTGAGGTGATAAGCACCACAAATTGGGCGAATGCTCGAGAGAGATTAACGCAATTTGTGTGGTTTTCAAAAGAAAATCATAGAGCTTTTTAAAACTCTTTTCTTATTTGAATTCATGCACGAGAGTGATGGGTTAATATGTTAAAGAGTACGCTAAATGTTGCTCGAGATAGAATATTTAGTAAATTAGGATTTTCAACCATCAACACACAATAACAACTTGAATGTTGAGAATAGAAAAGGCGTATTGATGCATCTAAGGTGAAATCGGATGCCTTAGACTTTATAAACTGTTAAAAACCAACAGAAATCGGCTCACTCTAATCTCGTTTTAGCATTTATTTGTTTTTATTTTATTTTACTTTATTTCATATCAAAATCCTAAAGTTTTCGGTCTTTCAAATAGTGTCGAAGCTACTAATTTTGGTGTTCACTCAACACAATCCTCGTGGGAACGATACTCTGCATCAATGAGAGTGAAGAGATTAATTTATAAGTCTAGTGGGTTACTTCACCTATAGCCAATTGGTTTTAGGATGAAACCTCACTTGGGCTTATATGTGGATCTCTTGTGTGCCAACTCCGTGGGTTAGGCCTAAAGGTCGGGTGGAAATTTAACATGGTATCAGAGCGGGTTGATGATCCCGGTCTCTTGTTTGTCGTACCTTGTTCTCGTAAAGAGGGGTGCATTTGTGTTTGGTGCTCCGAGTACCTCTCTAATATATTGGATCCAATTAGATCGAAGAAGGCAAAAGGTGCAATTAATTGAGACTCACATGTGAGGGGGAGTGTTGAATGAAGACTTCACATGTGAGTCTAGTATAAGAATCCCACATTGGAGATATGAGAGTAAGGAGATCAATTTATAAGTCTAGTGGGTTACTCCACCTACAGTCGATTGGTTTTAGGATGAAACCCTACTTGAGCTTATATGTGGATCTCTTGTGTGCCAACTCTTTAGGCCTGGTTTAACCTTAGCATAGTTGGGAATGCGATCAATGGAAGAGAATTGCTCTGATTTTCACACCCAATTCTTAACTTCTCCATTGAAGTGCGGGAAATCGATTTTTGACAATTTGAATTGATAAGTGACTCATCAGAAGAGCCGTCCTCAATTGTTTGCCGCACTTGTTCCCCAGCCATCTATCTTGAGCCAATAAAATCTTGAGCAAGGGTGAACTGGACTGCCCCTGGATTCCTGGTTCTGCTTCTGTAACATCTTGCGTTTACTTTGAACCATCAAGGCTTCTGAATTCAGTGTTACTACAATTTCCAACAGCCATTTTAGGTCCGTTAGGCAACAAGAACAAGAGCTCTGATGCAAAATGACGGCTCCAATTCAAGGGCCATCCACCGGCTAGTCAAGGGAGAGAAGAGCGAAGAAGAAAGAGCATGAGTGAGCGGGAGGAAATGTAAATTTCTTGTATTCATGTGTTCCATCATAGTGTACACCTATTTATAAAAAATCCAGCGAACCAAACCACCCCACAACTGTTTTATTCCCAGCAACAACCATTAGCAGCTAATTCCAGCCAATTTGTTGGAACTTGGGGGGAGTGTGCTTCAATTTTGATGTCCTGAGAAAACACACCAATCCCACATAGAGTTTCTAAAGCGGAGGAGTCTAATTTATAGATCCCCTTGTTATTGTACTTGGTAAAATATTATGGGGGTCTACAATGGGTTTTATGGACCATATGAGGGCGCCTGCCCCGGCCCGCTAGGCTGGCTGTAGCTGTGTGGTGTCGACTTTTTCTAACCCAAACTTTTATTTTTACTACCATTATATTTGTTTAAGTTGTCATAAATGAACTTGTAATGAGTTCTTGTTGATGAGGTGTGCTTGGGGTGTCCTCCTTAATTGACCACATTTTGACTGAGTAGGCTCTCTCATATTTTCCATTTTCCTTATTTGAGGCGGATTCTTTGCCATAATCTTTTCCTTAACTATAAGAAATTTGCTCTATAAATACGGTTCCCTAGGGTTTTGTTTAACAGATTGAAAGACGCAATTAACTTAGATATTACTTCTTACGGCGTTCTCTCTCTCTCTCTCTAAAATATTCTCTCCTCCGTTACTGAGCAATTGTGTGTACTCCAACCCATCTCCTAGGAAGTACACTGCTGAGATGGGTGTCGTGTTAACCCTGGGGGTTGGAGTGCCGTTCATATGCCATTGTATCTCTGTGGGGGCATAACTGACTTAAGGCAGTGGATTCTCCACCGCGTGGCAATTTCTTCAGTTATTTCTTTCCCTATGTAATTTCATTAAAGTCGTTTCTTTCATCGTTCTTGTAATCTCGAAATCAAGTTCATTGTAATAAAGAGTTATATTTTGTTTGCTCACCCTATTTCACCAACAATATAAATCATTTATTATAATGAGTAATCATGATATGACTCACGCGGGCTTTATCATTGCTGAAATGTCAAAAACTGAGCCCTTGGGTGGGAAGAACTACAAGATGTCAGTTGATAAAATGGAGTTCTTCCTAGGCTAAATAGAGGTTCATTATACTTTGTTTAATGATAGAGCCCCACCGAGCTCCAATAAGGATTTTGAGAAAGATAACCGCACTTGTAGGGGAATGCTTCTCCATTATATGACAGTCCCTCTTTATCAAATCTATAGCAATACAAGTATGGCTCTAAGAATTATGTTTGTAGTAAGTGGCCGTTCTTTCTATGGTTGAAAAACCTATTCTTGGTCAAATCCATGAATACAAGACCTTGTGCACTAATATACTGAATGAGGGAATAAAACTTTGTGAAACATTACAAGCTAATTATTTGATTGAAAAATTGCCTCCCTCTTGGGATAGATACAAGGCCTCATTGAAACATAAGAAAAAGGACATGACTATATCGGAACTGAAAACAAGCTAAGGGGAAGTCCTCTGAGCCCTCATTCCTGGCTGGTAACCTTGTGGAATCGAGAAAGGCAGGAAAGAAAGACAAGTTCAAGGAGCCTTGGAATAGGGGCAAGTCTAATACTCGAGAGGAAGGCTCTAGCAGCAAGCAAAGCCAATCTTGAGGGAAAAGGCCAATAAACAATGTTGATGATGGACATAAGAGGAACAAAAAAACATGCTAGACTTATGGCAAGACTAGCCACACCTCAAGGAACTGCAGGAAGGGCTTCGAACTTAGAAAGCACATATAATAGAGGCTGCAGGCTAATCACACCAAGAAAGGAGACGTGTTTGTTAACATGATCTCTGAGGTGAATATAGTTGGGAACATGGTTGAGTGGGTTGTAAATACTGGTGCCACGAGGCACATCTGCACCAATAAAAACCTAATTCATGAATATGAGAAAGCCATGATGGGGAGAAGGTGTACATGGGAATTTCCAGTTCGGTCCCTGTCTTAGGCAAGGGAAAGGTCCTCCTTAAACTCAATCCTGGAAAAAAAACTCCGTGTTTTTGCTGAATGTGCTGCATGTTCTTGATGTGCGTAGGAATCTAGTCTCGGGTGCATTGTTGAAAAAAGCTGGCTTTAAGTTGACAAGTTAATTCTCACTAAGAATACCAACTTCATCGGGAAAGGGTTCTGTAATGGTGGTCTCTTTGTACTTGATGTGATGAATGAGAATGCATCTACTTGTGCTTATATTATTGAGCTTCTAGATTTGCGACATTCTAGGCTTGGACATGCGTACTTTAATTTGGTTGAGAAACTGAAACTAATGAGTTTAATCCCTGATTGTGATTCAACTGAACCTAATAAATGTGAAATATGTGTCGAGGCCATACATCCAAAGAAATCATTTAAAAGATCAATTCAAAGGACATCGAGCCTACTTGAGCTAGTGCATTATGACGTAGGTGACTTTAAGAGCATAATGAGTAGAGGTAGAAAAAGATATTATATCACTTTTGTAGATGACCACTTGAGATTCACTAAGGTGTATCTCCTTAGTACAAAAGACAAGGCTGAGCAAATGTTTCTTACATATAAAGCTGAGGTTGAAAACCAATTGGACCGTAGTATCAAGAGGATTAGGTTTGATAGATGAGGTGAGTATGAAACAACCTTCCTCAAGAACATTATGAGAAACTTGGCATAATTCATGAGGTCTCAGCTCCTTACGTACCCCAACAAAATGGAATAGTTAAAAGGAAAAATAGGACCCGTAAGGACATGATGAATGCTATGTTAATTAGCTCGGGCCTACCCTCGAGCTTGAGGTGGAGAAGCCATATTATCTGCTTGACATGTACTAAATATGGTTCCATAAAAAAAGCTAGACAGAATCCCTTATGAATTATGGAAGGGCTATGCACGTAACCTAAAATACCTGAAAGTGTGGGGGTATCTAGTCAAGTAGGGATTCCTGAGCTCTAAAGAAGCAAAATTGGTCCTAAAACTGTATATGCTACCTTTGTTGGGTATGCCATGAACGGTGCTCCATATAGATTCATGCTTTTGAATGACTCCCTAGGCTTGGTAAAATAACGGAATCTCGAGATGCTGAAATTCTTCAAGGGTAAGTTCTCCATGAAAGAATCCATGCCTGCCTGTTTCTATTTTTGTTGCATCTGCATCATCATCTAGTCATGTATCCCTTGAACTCGAGGTTCTGGAACTTAAGAGAAGCAAGAAGACTCGAACTGAGACTATTATTGGACTCGCTTTCCTTGGCTCGGCTGGTCTCACTGGAACTCTTTTCAAACAGTCAAATCAGAACTGAACCTTGTCGCTCTTCTTTCTTTCCTCGCGGGCGGGTTTACACCCTAAATTTGAGGGAACTGGGACGACACTGTTTTGAGCAAAGTACCAAGTGCTTAACACATGGGGTCCTCCTCGAGGAGAATTAGGCCTCTAGGTGCTAAAGTAACGACATCTCAAGCCCAGCATCTTGAGAAGATTATCACCCTAATAAGGGTATCGACCATTCAAGGCTCAAGATGGTTGAAGGGTAAAGGCAGCTTGAGCTCAAGGGGTTGCTAAGAAGGCTGTACGACAGGTGCTTTCCAAGTTTGAGATAGTTGCTTGAAGTAAAAGTTTAGATACATAGGCACTACGCTTAATCCAAAAGAACGTGGTGCTTTTAGAGGGGACTTTAACTAGAAATTTGGACATGGGCTCCAAGGTATTCCCTATAAAACTGAATCATGGACACAGTCATTGATCACTGACATGCAAAAAGAAGCTTAGTGGCCTGAGGTGGGGAGAAAAAGCTACGAAATTAAGGGTATTTAGTTTATCTATGTATAAACGACTTTGTTGTAGTCCAACACACACATAGTCAATACAAAACTTCTTCAAGTTTTCTTTACAACACACTTATGCTCTTTTCTTAGGAGTAGCATAACTTAGCTTAGCTTAGCTTAGCGTAGAACTTGCTGTACTTGCTTCTTCAGTAATACAGTCTTTCAAGTTTCATGTATGAACTTTTCTTTTGGTTTGTTGCCAAATTTCAACAAGTTGAGAATTGAGGTTCTCGTTTAAGGCTTTTACAGCAAAGGCTTGACCTTGATTGCGTTGGTCTTAACACTGGGCCCGGCTCCATCAATATAACTGTCACTTGAGTTAGGTCCATATCCCTTTATTTTTTTTATCAATACATGTAAGAAATCGAAAAAAAATATTTAACAAAGTCTTCTTAATTGAAGCATAAACTGAACTCATGGTATAATTGAAGTCAGATAAACGAAAATATCACAACCTTTTCTCCAAAAATGGTGAGTTGTTGAGGTCAAAGACGCACAGTTCGAATTTAGACTCAATCCCTAGTCACGGTGAGTCCCTTTTGCACACTTGTTTTGTTATCATTTTATGGCGACCATATCACACTCAATTACAAACAAAATAAAGCAAACAACTAGTTATGGACCTGACTTCATAATTACTTTTTTGTCTAAGCATCATGATTTTGATGAACATGTTATAAATGCATTCATGCTAGAGGAAGATCCCATAACATATGATGAGGCCATGAGAACCATAGATGCTCCTTCTTGGAGAGAGGCCATAAGTAATGAGTTAGACTATACAATGAGCAATAACACTTGGGTGTCAGTGGACCTTATGGAAACTAAGGAAACTAAGGACTTATGGGTCCATAAAAAAGTTCAAGGCTAGGCTGGTGGCCAAAGGGTACACCCCGAAACAAGGAATAGACTTCTTCAATACTTACTCACTCGTAACTAAGATTGTCATTGCAAGAGCCCCGATAGCTCTAGCGTCCGTATATAATCTTGTTGTACACCAAATGGACATAGAAATTGCATTTTTGAATGGTGACCTCGTTGAAGAAATTTATATGGAACAACCTGAGGAGTTTAAGGTTCCTAGTATGGAGCATAAAGTGTGTAAACTTGTTAAGTCCTTATATGGTCATAAACAAGCTCCTAAACAATGGCATCAAAAATTTGATTGTACCTTGGTCACGTATGGTTTTGTCATTAACATTGGTGATGCTTGTGTGTATTCAAAGCATGTTGATAATGACTATGTGATTACCTATTTGTATGTTGATGGTATGCTTATTTTTGGAACGAGTGTAAACGTTATGAATGATACTATGTCTTTCTTAAGAACATGTTGTGATACGAAGGACTTTGGAGAGGCCGATGTGATACTTGGGAATAAAATAATTAGAACACCCAAGGGTTTGAGCTTGAATCAATCCCATTACGTGGATAAAATCTTGAGAAAGTTCGGTCACTTTAATGATATACCTGCTAAAACTCCAAATAACCCTAGCGTTCATTTGAAAAGAAACACAAGAGATAGTGTATCATAGGCTAAAGATGCTAAGATAATTGGTAGCATAATGTTCTTGATAAACTACACTCATCCTAATATTGCCTATGTCGTTAGTGTACCTAGCCATTACACCCATAACCTTTGTGATGAGCACTACGGTGCATTAAGAAGGCAATTAAGGTATCTTAAAGGTACCATGAATTGGGGTTTACACTATAAGAAATTCCTTGCTGTTTCAAAGCGATATTATGATGCTAATTGGGTATCTGATTATGATAAAGTACATTCTACTAGTGGCTATGTATTTATGCTTGCAAATTGTGCTGTTTCATGGAAATCATCTAAACAAACCTGTATTCCTAAATTGACCATGGAGTCGAAATTTATTGCCCTTGAGATGGCTAGTTTGAAAGCTGAATGGCTGAGGAGTGTCTTGAGAGACATTGCATTGTGGGGGAAACCCGCGCCTTCCTTGTCATTGCGCTGTGACTCACGAGTAGCCATTGGAGTTGCTCAAAGTGAGGTTTATAATGGCAAGTAGAGGCATATTTTCCTTAGGCATGGTGTCGTAAGAAATTTGATTATGAACAATGTGATCTCATTAGAATTTGTGAGGAGTGAGAAAAATCTAACATATCCTTTAACAAAAGGCCTTACAAGGAAATTTATTAATGAAACAGCTAAGGGAATGGGTCTAAAGCCCTTGTGTGTGTCCTAATCCTGGAGGATACCCATCTTGGCAGTTACTCTTAGCGTTCAATGGGTCAAGAGAAGTTAGAGACTGGGAACTCGAACCCATGTTTGTTGTATGAGTGGCTCAAGGATCTGCTGAATCTTCCATGACAGAGGTTGAGCTTGATGCTCTTGATGTTGTCCATAGCCCTTTATGGTGGTGTCAGGCAGCACACTTGATGGATACGCCCCTACTGCCATGATGTGAGGTTGAGCCAAAGGCTCTCTATGATGTCCATAGCCTTTCATGGTGGTGCGGGGCAACACACCCGATGGACTCACTTTTAGAATTAGTGTCCTAGAAAACCTAATTAGTTAGTTGTAAATTTAAAATAAATGAAGTTATTTTATTTATTTATTGTCTAATTATATTTTACGAGTCAAACATACGTGTGATTGTTTTCTATAACATTCAATAAGAGGGACATAGTCCAAGATGATATGTTAGGTTTGTTTTAAGTGGTCAATGAGATTTAACCACATATAGACTTAGATCAAACTAAAGACATATTGTCAAAGTATACTCAAAGTCAGCGATAAGTTTGGACAATTGTCTGATAAGATTATGATCATGTGGATAGGGATCAAAGAGTATTATATTGGTGCTGTCAATAAGATTGGAACACTGAGCTGGACCACTTGAATTAGTTTTTTCTTTAACTGCTATTAGAAATAGTTAATTCTGTATACAATAACTCTGAATCTAGGAAACATTCTGAACTCATGCATGGATTGTTCATTGCTTTGATGTGCCAAAAGGATAAGTCAAAGTGCGTTGACTTGAATCTTACTTACGTTGGGTAACGGCATGAAGGGTGGAGGGAACAGTTGTTTTAAGTGGAATCTATAGTCTATAACGAGATAAAAGATGTCCTTTTAGTTGATTCGCAAATATACGAACATATTCTAAAATCTTTGGCCAAAGTATTCCATATGTTAAATATTTGGAATGAATATGGAAATTATTTCTATATTATCGAATTGTTCGAGAAGGGCGAGTCGGGAACTATGGCGAGAGATTTGAGAAAAGTAATGATAGTAGTTAAAGTTACTTTTGCTTACAGATATTTAATAGAGGGATTAATTGTTACAATAAAAGTTATTTGGGAAATTCTTGAGTGAATATATTTAATTCTAGAGTGCAGTAAAACTTATTTTATAAAATTAAGTTAGACCAAATGGTAATCAATTGTTATTAAGGGATGATAGTCATATTTGACCTATTTAGAGCTAGAGCTAGATTGTCCTTGAGGTTCTTTGCAAGCATCAACTTACGCATCGTTTGAAAATATTTAAAAAATAAATAAATGAGATAAATTATTTATCTAAAGGAAGGAACATACCCAGTGCCTCAAGGGCCCCCGCCTACGCAGGGTCGGGGGAGGGGGGAGGTACGCAGCCTTCCCCCTTCAGGGTGTTAACCAGAAGAGAGGCTGTTTCCCAATGCCCCCAACCTGAGGGTGAGGACTTCCCAGGAGGCCATCCATCCTAGTACTACTCTGGCCCAAGCACGCTTAACTTCGGAGTTCTCATGGGATCCGGTGACGGCGTGCTGGTGCCCTCTTTGGTAGATAAATTATTAATCTATGAGATAAATAAATTCTTATGCTAAATAAATATTAATGAAACGAATATTTAATATGATAATTATATCGTGGTTTAAACAAATAATAATAATAATAAAATAAAAAATGTATATAAATGGCAATTTCCCGGCCGTGAGAAAGAATAAAACTAGGCTTTGGAGCCAGATTTTCTTCCACGATAAAAACCCTAAAATTGTTTTAGCAATTTTCTATATTATTGTTTAGCACACTTTTTCTAAAAAATTATTTTTCAGAAAGATTAAAAGAAAAATTTTGTTCCAAAAATAAATATTTTTGGGAGCCCACACTTCCGGTGCTAGAAGAGGTCATTATGAAGAAGACATTAAGATGTCAAGAAATGTTCTTCCAATTTCAGGTCCTCAAGTTAGAATTAGGATTTGTGCTTCAGGTATGTTTAATTAAATATGTGATATTTAATTTATTGTTCCTTTATTTTGTTTATAGTACATGCCATGTTTACATTTATTTTATTTGATATTTTTCATTTGCCATATTATGAAATAGTTAGAGTAAGATCTAGACTTAATTAAATAGTTTAATTAGAAAAGGGCTTTAGATTTAAAATAAATAGTTTTAAATTGGTTTTTCGCTGCTCCCGATTTTTTCAATTCGGGAAAATTTTTTCAAATACATTCCCAACACTCACCTAAGGGACTATGGGCGTTAAAAGTCCTCCTGTCCAAAGCATGGGCTTACTCTCTAGAGCAGTTCTAATACCAGGTTTCGGATTATTTTTGAGAGACCTCATATGTCCTGATCGCAGAGTGCGTTTCAGCATCGAGAAATACATGAAGGGATTAGGTATGCTCCTCACAATGACTACTCATGGTTCAAGACCTTGTTCACCAATGGGTAGTTATGGGACATGCTTGGTCACTAGGAGCTGTATCAAGTCCAAAAGACAATAGCATTGTCAAGTGTGGGTCTCACTGCTCGGTAACATTCTTTCTTTCCTTCATTTCTCGAAATTGAGCCATGTGGGGGATTGTTGGAATTTGGGGATAGTGTGCTTCAATTTTAATGTCTTGAGAAAACACCACAATCCCACGTGGAAATTATAGAGGAGATGAGTCTAGTTTATATATCGCCTTGTTGTTGTACTTGGTAAAGTATTGTCAGGGTCTAGAATGGGTTTTGTGGACCACACGGCAGTGCTGGCCTTGCCTCTCCGAGCCTGCTGGCGCATCGCGGTGTGGTGTGGTTTGGTGTGCACTTTTTTTAACCAAGACTTTTTTTTACGACAATTGTATTTGTTTAAGTTGTCGTAAATGAACCCGTGATAAATTCTTGTTGTTAGACTGTGCTCGAGGCTTTGGCTTGAGCTCGAGGTTTTTCCTCCTTAATTGACCTCGATGGTGCTACCTGGAGAGTTATCCATTGTTTAATATCGAGGCTCAAGGCTACCAGCTTGAGCTCGAGTATGTGTCTTGACCGCGTCTTTTCCCACAACTGACCCAATTTTTTCAGATCTCCCATATCCCCCACTTTCCTTGTTTTGAGGCAGATTCTTTGCCTTGATCTTTTTCTTAATCTACAAGGAATTTTCTCTATAAATACGGTCCCCTGGGGTTTTATTTAATAGATTGAAGCACACAATTAACTTAGATATTACTACTTCTTCTTCATGGTTGCTTTCTGTCTTAAAATTATTCTCTCCTCCATTTCTAAGTAAGTTGGGCCATACTCCAACCCATCTCCCCGAGAGTACACTGCTAAGTGGGGGGCCATGGTAATCCTGGGGGGTCAGAGTGCCGTTCATGCCATTGTACCTTTGTGGGGGCATAACCGACTTAGGGCAGTGGATTCTCCACAACGTGGCAATTTCTTCGGTTATTTCTTTCCGTTTGTAATGTCGTTAAAATCGATTATTTCATCGTTCTTCTAATCTGGAAGTCAAGTTCATATTAATCAAGAGATATTTTGGTTACTTATTCACCCTATTTCACTAACAATCTAAGTTGTTTATTATAATGAATAATCACAATATGACTCACGTGGGCTTTATCATTCCTGATATCAAAAACTAAGCCTGTGGATGAGTGGCTCTAGGATCTACTGAATCTGCCATTACGGAGGTTGAGCCTAATGTTCTTAATGTTGACCATAGCCCTTTGTGGTGGGGTGGGACGGCACACTTAATGGAGACACCGCTACTGCCTTGATGTGAGGTTGAGCCTAAGGCTCTTAATGATGTCCATAGCCTCTTATGGTGGTGCGGGGCAGTGCACCTAATGGACTCACCTACGGAACTGTGGGGGTAGAAACTCCTCTTGTTGAGAGTATAGGCTTACTCTTAAGAGAAGTTCTTATACCAAGTTCAGATTATTTTTGAGGGACCTCATACGTCGCGATCGTGGAGTAGGTTTCACCATCAAGAAACCAAAGAAGGGGTTGGTATGTTCTTCCCAATGACTGCTCATGGTTCCAGAACTTGTTCTCCAATGGTGGTGCGAGGTAGCGCACCTGATGGACTCATCTACGGGACTGTGGGGGTAGAAACTCCTCTTGTTGAGAGCATAGGCTTAGTCTCTAGAGTAGTTCTTATACCAGGTTTCAGATTATTTTGAGGACCTCATACGTCGTGATCACGGAGTAGGTTTCACCATCGAGAAATACATGAAGGGGTTAGTATGTTCCTCCCAATGACTGCTCATGGTTGCAGACCTTGTTCACCAATGGGTGGTTCTGGGACATGCTTAGTCACTAGGTGCTGTTTCAAGTCCAAAAGGCAATAGCATCATCAAGTGTGGGTCTCACTACTCAGTTCATTTCCTTCATTTCTCAAAATTGAACCATTTGGGGGATTGTTGAAATTTGGGGGGTATTGTGCTTTAGTTTTGATGTCTTGAGAAAACACCAGAATCCCACATAGAAACTATAGAGGAGAGGAGTCTAGATTATATATCCCCTTGTTATTATACTTTGTAAAGTATTGTGAGGGTCTAGAGTGGGTCTTATGGACTACACACCAGCGCCCGCCGCATTACATGTGGTGTGGTGTGGACTTTTCTAATCTAGACTTTTATTTTTATGACAATTGTATTCATTTAAGTTGTCTTCAACGAACTTGTGATGAGTTCTTATTGTTGGGCTACACTCGAGGCCTTTGGCCCAAGCTCAAGGTGTCCTCCTTATTTGATCTCGAGGGTGCTACCTTGAAGAGTTATACATAGTCCAGTCTCGAGGCTCGAGTACACGTTTTGATCACATCCTTTCCTGCACTTTCCACAACTGTTTTTTTTTCGATAACTGATCGAATTTTTAGGCTCTCCCATATCAGCCACTTTCCTTATTTGAGGCGGATTCTTTGCCATGATCTTTTCATTAACCTACAAGGAACTTGCTTTATAAATACAGCCTCCTAGGGTTTTGTTTAACAGATTGAAAGACACAATTGACTTAGATATTACTTGTTCTTCATGGCGTTCTCTCTCTCTCTCTCTCTAAAATATTCTCTCCTCCGTTATTGGGCACGTTGGGGCATACTCGAACCCATCTTTATAGAGTATATTGTTCGTGTTAACCCTGGGGGGTTGGAGTGCTGTTCATCCCACTGTTTCTTTGTGGGGACATAAACAACTTGGGGCAGTGAATTCTCCACGGCGCTGCAATTTCTTGGGCTATTTCTTTCTTTTTGTAATTTCGTTAAAGTTGTTTCTTTCATCGTCCCTGTAATCTCGAAATCATCGCTCATTCACCCTATTTCACCAACAATGTAAGTCTCTAAGTCGTTTATTAGAATGAGTAATAATAATATGACTTACGCGTGCTTTATCATTCTTGATATGTCAAAATCTTAGCCTTGGATGGGAAGAACTACAAGATGTGGGCTAATAAGATGGATTTCTTCCTAGGCCAAATAGAGGTTGGATTTTAAGAAAGATAATGGTACTTTGATGATAGCACGACTAAGAAATACATTTGTAGTAAGTGGCTATCCTTTCCTATGGTTGATGGAAAACCTTTTCTTGATCAAATCCATGAATATGAGACCATGAGCACTAACATATTGAATGAGGGAATGAAATTCTGAGAAATATTCTAAGCTAATTGTTTGATTAAATTGCCTCCCTCTTGGAATAGTTGCAAGGCGTCATTGAAACATAAGAAAAAGGACATGAATTTGCTGGAATTGATCTCCCATATTAATTTGGAAGATCATAATCACAAACAAGCTAAGGGGAAGTCTCTAAGCACTCCTCCTTGGCGGCTAACCTTGTGGAATTGAGAAACGCAGGAAAGAAAGGCATGTTCAAGAAGCATTGAAATAAGGGTAAGTCTAATGCTCGAGAGGAAGGCTCTAGCAGCAAGCAAAGCCAGTCTCGAGGTAAGAGGCCAATGGACAATGTTAATTCTGACCATAAGAGGAACAAAGAAAAATGCTGGACTTACTACAAGACTGGACACACCTCAAGGAACTACAGGAAGGATTCGGACCTAGAAAAAGCACATAGAATGTAGGCTCTTGGCTAATCTCACCGAGGAAGGAGACGTGTTTGTTTCCATGATCTCCAAGGTGAATATGGTTGGGAACATGGTCAATGGGTTGTAGATACTGGCGCCACGAGGCATATCTGCACCAACAAGGACCTGTTCAGTGAATATGAGAAAGCCATTGATGGGGACAAGGTGTACATGGGAAATTCTAGGTCGGTCCCTATCATAGGTAAGGGGAAGGTCCTCCTTAAAATAACCTCGAGAAAAAACTCCGCGTTTGCTGAACATGCTGCATGCTCCTAGTGTGCGTAGGAACTTGGTCTCGGGTGCGTTGTTGAACAAAGTAGGCTTTAAGTTATGCTTTGAGTTTGATAAGTTAATTCTATGTAAAAGCATCAACTTCATTGGGAAAGGGTTCTATAATGGTGGTCTCTTTGTCCTTGACATAATGAATGAAATGCATCTACTTTTGCTTATATTATTGAGTCTTTGGATTTACTGCATTCTAAGCTTGGACATGTAAACTTTAATTTGGTTAAGAAACTTAAACAAATGAGTTTATTCCATGATTATGATCCAACCAAACCTAATAAATGTGAAATATGTGTCCATCCAACCGAACCTAATAAATGTGAAATATGTGTCAAGGCCAGACTTCCAAAGAAATAATTTACAAATCAGTTGAAAGGACTTTGAGCCTACTCAAGCTAGTGCGTTTTGACCTAGATGACTTTAAGAGCATCATGAGTTGAGGAGGAAAAAATATTATATTGATTTTGTAGATGTCCACTTGAGATTCCCTAAGGTGCATCTCCTAAGTACAAAAGATAAGGCTGAGGAAATGTTTCTTAAATATAAAGCTAAGGTTGAAACCAATTGGACTATAGGATCGAGAGGATTTGGTCTGATAGAGGAAGTAAGTATGATACTACCTTGCTCAAGAAACATTGTGAGAAACTTGGCATAATTCATAAGGGTAGAGCTCCTTACACACCATAACAAAATAGAGTAGCCGAAAGGAAAAATAGGACCCATAATGACATGATGAATGCTATATTAATTGGCTCGAGCCTATCCTCGAGCATGTGAGGGGAAGCCGTGTTATCTATTTGTCATGTACTAAATAGGTTTCTACATAAAAAATTAGATAGAATTGTTATAAATTAAGGGTGGGGGACACGCCTAACTTGAAATACCTAAAAGTGTGGGGGTGTATAGCTAAAGTAAGGATTCTTAAGTTTAAAAGAAGCAAAATGGGTCCAAAATTGTAGATTCTATCTTGTTGGTTATGCTAAGAATAGTGCTGCATATAGATTTATGCTTTTGAATGACTTGAGCCTTGGGCTTGGTAAAATAGCGGCATCTCGCGATGTTGAATTCTTCGAGAATAAGTTTCCCATGAAAGAATCTATACATGCTTCTCTACCAGATTCTGTTTTTGTTACATCTACATCATCATCTAGTCATGCGCCCCCAAAACTCGAGGTTCAGGAACTTAGAAGAAGTAAGAGGGCTCGAACTAGGACTAGTATTGGACCTGACCTCATAACTGCCTTTTTGTCTGAGCATCATGATTTTGATGAACTTGTTGCAAGTGCATTCATGCTAGAGGAAGATCCAAAAATATATGATGAGGCCCTGAGAACCATAGATGCTCTTTTATGGAGAGAGGCCATAAGTAATGAGTTAGACTATATGACAAGCAGTTTAGACTCTATGATAAGTAATAACACTAGGGTGTTAGTGGAAATTCTTAGAGGAGGCAATCCTATAGGGTGTAAGTGGGTGTTTAGAAATAAACTATGGATCGATGGGTCCATAGAAAAGTTCAAGGCCTGGTTGGTGGCCAAAAGGGTACACTCGGAAACAAAGAATAGACTTCTTTGATACTTACTCATCTGTAATGAAGATTGCCACTGTAAGAGCCTTGATAGCCTGTGTTCGTATATAACCTTGTAGCACACCAAATGGATGAAAAAACATCATTTTTCAATAGTGACCTTGAGGAAGAAATTTATGCGGAACAACCTGAGGGGTTTGAGGTTCTTGGTATGGAGCGTAAAGTGTGTAAACTAGTTAAGTCCTTATATGGCCTTAAACAAGTTCTAAACAATGGCATCAAAAATTTGATTGTACATTGGACATGTATGGTTTTGTTGTAAATATTGGTGATGCTTGTGTGTATTCAAAGCATGTCGATAATGATTGTGTGATTATTTGTTTTTATGTTGATGACATGCTTATTTTTGGAACGAGTGTAAATGTTGTGAATGATACTAAGTCTTTCTTAAGCATATGTTTTTATATGAAAGACCTATGAGAGGCCGATGTGATACTTAGGGTTAAAATAACTAGAACACCTGAGGGTTTGACCTTGAGTTAATCCCATTACATGGAGAAAATCTTGAGAAGGTTTGGTCACTTTGATGACATACCTGCTAAAACTCCATATGACCCTAGTGTTAATTTGAAAAGGAACACATGAGACAGTGTATCACAGGCTGAATACGCTAAGATAATTGGTAGCGCAATGTTCTTGATGAGCTACACTTGTCCTGATATTGCTTATGCCATCAATAGACTTAGTCGTTACACCCATAACCCTAGTGATGAGCACAATAGTGCCTTAAGAAGGTTGTTAAGGTATCTTAAAGGTATCATGAATTGGGGTTTACCTATAAGAAATTCCCTACTGCTTTAGAGAGATATTGTGATGCTATTTGGGATCTAATTGTGATGAAGTACATTATACTAGTGGTTATATATTTGTGCTTGCTAATTTTGCTGTTTAATGGAAATCATCTAAAGAAACCTGTATTGCTAAATCGACCATGGAGTCAAAATTTATTGCTCTTGAGATAGCAGATTTGGAAGCTCAATGGCCGAGGAGTGTCCTGGGAGACATTCCATTGTGGGGGGAAACTCGTGCCTTCATTGTCGTTGCACTGTGACTCATGAGCAGCCATTGTAGTTGCTTAATGTGACGTTTATAATGGCACGCAGAGGCATATTTGCCTCAGGCGTGGTGTCATGAGAAATTTGATTATGAACAATGTGATCTCATTCGAATTTGTGAGAAGTGATAAAACTCTGGTAAATTCTCTAATAAAAGGTCATGCAAGGAAATTGATAAATCAAATTGCAAAGGGTCTAAAGGCCCTATGTGTGTCATAATCCCAGCAGATACCCGTCTCGGGAATTACTCCCGATGTTCAATGGGTTAAACGAAGTCAGAGACTGAGAAATTTGTGATAGCCACTTGAACTCTTCCTATGTTTGCTATATCAGTGCTCTAGGATTTACTGAATCTTCCATAATGGAGGTTGAGCTTAATGCTCTTGATGTTGTCCATAACTCTTTGTAGTGGTGTGAAGCAGCACACGTGATGGACACACTGCTACGGCCATGATGTGAGGTTGAGCCTAAGGCTCTTGATAACGTCCATAGCCTTTTAAGGTGGTGCGAGGCAGCCCACCTGATGGACTCACCAACCAGACTGTGGGGGGTAGAAAGTCCTCCTGTCGACATTATGGGCTTACACTCTAGAGCAGTTCTAATACCAGGTTTCTGATTATTTCAAGGGACCTCATATGTCCTGAACGCGGAGTGCGTTTCAGCCTCGAGAAACACATGAAGGGGTTAGGTATGCTCCTCACAATGAATGCTCCTGGTTCAAGACAATAGCATCGTCAAGTGTGGGTCTTACTGCTCAGTAACATTCTTCCTTTCCTTCATTTCTCAAAATTGAACCATGTGGGGGATGGTTAGAATTTGAGTGTCATATGCTTCAATTTTGATGTATTTAGAAAACACCCCAATCCCACATAGGAATTATAGAGGAGAGGAGTCCAGTTTATATATCCCATTGTTATTGAACTTGGTAAAATATTGTGGGGGTCTAGAGTGGGTTTATTGGACCACACATGCGCGCCCGCCTCGCCTCTTTAAGCTGACCAACATGTCGCGATGTGGTGTGGTGTGGACTTTTTATAATCTAGACTTTTATTTTTACGACCATTGCATTTGTTTAAGTTGTCGTAAACGAACTCCTGATGAGTTATTATTGTTAGGCTATGCTTGAGGCCTTTGGCTCGAGCTCGAGGTGTCATTCATAATTGATCTCAAGGGCGCTACCTTGAGGAGTTGTATGCATCTTGATCGTGTATTTTCTCGCACTTACCACAACTATTTTTTTTCCATAACTGATCAAATTTTTAGGCACTCCCATATAAGTCGCTTTCCTTGTTTGTGGCGGATTCTTTGCCATGATCTTTTCGTTAACCTATTAAGAATTTGCTCTATAATTAGGGTCTCCTAGGGTTTTGTTTGACAGACTGAAAGAAACAATTGACTTAGATATTACTTCTTCACAGCGTTCTCTCTCTCTCTAAAATATCCTCTTCGCCGTTATTGGGCAAGTTGAGGTATACTCCAATCCATCTTCCCAGAGTACATTGTTGTGATAGGTGACGTGTTAACCCTGGGGGGTCGGAGTGCTGTTCATTCCGTTGTTTCTCTGTGGGGGCATAAATGACTTGGGGAGGTGGATTTTCCAAGACGCTTCAATTTCTTTGGCTATTTCTTTCTTTTTGTAATTTTGTTAAAGTTGTTTCTTTCATTGCTCTTGTAATCTCGAAATCAAGTTAATTGTGATTAAGAGTTATATTTTGGTCGCTCATTCACCCTATTTCACCAACAATCTAAATCGTTTATTATAACGAGTAATCATAATATGACTCACACGTGTTTTGTCATTATGTTAAAATCTGTGCCCTTGGATGAGAAGAACTACAAGATGTGGGCTGATAAGATGGAGTCCTTCCTAGGCTAAATAGATGTTCATTATACTTTGTTTAATGATAGAGCCCCACCGAGGTCCAACAAGAATTTCAAGAAAGATAACCGCACTTACAGGGGAGTGATTCTCCATTATGTGACAGCGCCTCTTTATCAAATCTATAGCAATATGAAAACCGCCAAAGAAATATTGGTAGCGTTGTTAAACAAGTATGCTCTGATGATACCGTAGCTAAGAAATACGTTTGTAGTAAGTGGTTGTCCTTTTCTCTGATTGATGAAAAACCTATTTTTGATCAAATCCATGAAGTTGAGACCTTGTGCAATAATGTACTGAATGAGGGAATGAAATTTTGTGAAACATTCCAAGCTAATTTTTTGATTGAAAAATTGCCTCATTGTTGAGATAGTTACAAGGCCTCATTGAAACATAAGAAAAAGGATATGAGTTTGCAAGAACTAATCTCCCATATTGATTTGGAAGATCAGAACAGCAAACAAGCCAAGGGGAAGTCCTCTGAGCACTCCTCCTTGGCAGCTAACCTTATGGAATCGGGAAACGCAGAAAGAAAGGCAAGTTCAAGAAGCCCATGAATAAGGGCAAGTCTATTGCTCGAGACGAAGGCTTTAGTACCAAGCAAAGCCAATCTAGGAAAAGGCTAATGGACAATGCTAATGATAGCCATAAAAAGAATAAAGGAACATGTTGGACTTACGGCATGACTAGCTACATCTGAAGGGACTGCGGGAAGGGATTCGAACCTGGAAAGCGCATAGAACTCAGGCCCGAGGCTAATCTCATAGAGGAAGGAGATGTGTGTGTGTTGTTGTGATAATCTCCAAGGTGAATATGATCGGGAACATGGTCAAGTGGGTTGTAGATACTGGTGCCACGAGGCACGTCTGCACTAATACGGACCTGTTCCATGAATATGAGAAAGCCACTGACGAGGAGAAGGTGTACATGGGAAATTCCAGTTCGGTCCCTATCCTAAGCAAGGGAAAGGTCCTACTTAAACTCGACTCTGGAAAAAAAACTCTATGTTTGCTGAACGTGCTACATGTTCCTGATGTGTGTAGGAATCTAGTCTCATTTGCGTTGTTGAACAAAGTAAGCTTTAAATTAACCTTTGAGTTTGACAAGTTTATTCTCACTAAAAATACCAACTTTGTCGGGAAAGGGTTCTGTAATGGATGTCTCTTTATGCTTGATGTGATGAATGAAAATGCATTTATTTCTACTTATATTGTTGAGTCTTTGGATTTGTGGCATTTTAGGCTTGGACATGTAAACTTTAATTCGGTTAAGAAATTTAAATAAATGAGTTTAATCCCTAACTGTAATCTAACTGAACGTAATAAATGTAAAATTAATGTCAAGGCCAAACATCCAAAGAAATCATTTAAGAAATCAGTTAAAAGGACTTTGAGCCTACTCGCACTAGTGCATTCTGACCTAAGTGACTTTAAAAGCACTTTGAGTAGAGGTGGAAAAAGATATTATGCCACTTTTGTAGATGACCACTCGAGATTCACTAAGGTATATCTTCTAAGTACAAAAGACGAGTCTGAGAAAACGTTTCTTAAATATAAAGCCAAGGTAGAAAACCAATTGTACCATAGGTGTTTGCTCTATTTTGTGTCGAGGTCTCTGTGTGTGGTCAAAATAAATGTGAAAACAAAACAAACGTGTAAAAGGGACTCACCGCGACTAGGGAGTGAGCCTATTTATGAACCACACGTCTTTAACCTTGAGCACTCACCGTTTTAGGAGAAAAGGTTGTGATATGTTGCTACATCTGACTTTGGTTACAACTTGAGTTATGCTTATGCTTCAATTAAGAAGACATTATTTAATGTTTTTGTTGATTTTTTAATGTATTTTTATGATAGAAAATCAAAGAATATGGACCTAACTCAAGTGTAATTACAATGACGGATCAGGGCACACATACACCTTTTCTCATACACTTAAAAGTCAGGAGCTGGGGTAGGGACAAACCCATAAGCTCTGTAGTCCACTTATAAGCCCGAGTCAATTAGGTTTTTAAGCCTGGCACCCTTCACTTATAATAACTCGAATGAGTTTAGGTCTGACAAGATTAGGATAGAGCAAACCGTATTCAGGTCACTTGATTAGGACCAACATAATCAACGGACAAGCCTTGACCGTCAAAGTCCTAATCAATGGCACAAACCTAAATTCACCTGAGTTATCAAGCAGTGATAGTAGTGTAAAGACCAACACAATCAAGGGATAAGCCTTGGCCGTCAAAGCCCTAAACTAAAGCCTCAAGTCTCAACTTGTCGATTTGTAGGAACAAATTTAAATTGAAAAGTTATACATAAAGCCCGAGAACTGTATTACTATGAAGGTAAGTATAGTAGAGATCTACGTTACGCTATGCCTAGCTAAGTTACAATACTCCTAAGAAAGCACAAGTGTGTTGTAGAAGAAAACTTGAAGAAGTTTTATAATGAGTGTACGTACTATTTTGGACTAACGCAGAGTCCTTTATTTATAGAAAACAAGAAATAACAGCTGCTCCTTCTTTCCTAGCAACTCCACCCATGTCTGGCCACTAAGTTGTCTCTTGTGCGCGCAAATCTTCGATGCATGTGCCCTTAATTCAGTATTGGAGGGAAATCCTTGGTGCTCACTTCTGAATTCTTAACGGATGTCCCCTCTAGGAGCCCCATGTTCTCTTGGATTAAGCTTAGCACCCAAGTAACTAAAATTGTGCTCAAAATAACTGTCTCGAGCCTGGAAACCACCTATCCTACAGCCTAATTGACAGCCCTTGGGCTTGAGCTCATTTCACCCCTCAACTATCTCGAGCCTTGAGTGGTTGATACCCTTGTCAAGGGTAATTAACTTCTTAGGATGCATTTAAAGGTCGGACTTCCCTCGAGAAGGCCCTCATATGCTGACCACGTGGCATTTTATTTAAAATGGTGTCGTCCCAACCCCCTTGAAATTAATGCCCCCCTTTGAGCAATTGGTAAATTTAAATTTACAACGGGTAAAAATTTGCCTGATTTGACCCTCAACGGCTACAGGGAGGTCGAGAAAACACTGTATCTTGCTTGCTTTTGTTTCCCGCGTGTCTATAACTATGACAGTTAGGGCTTAAACTTCTTGCTTTGTTCTTTCTTCTTCGTTGTCATTAAGCGCTTTTGCAAGTTCTTGCCTTTATTCTTGAATCACCAAATTCTTGATTCAGTCTATTTTCATCCTTCTCTTCCTTCTGATTTAGCAATGGCACAAAATTTCATTCACCATTTCTGCTCCTCCTCCTCAGGTAGATAGCCCCATTGAGCAATGGACACACTTTCTTCAGCCTGACCCTTTGATAATATCTGATGTTCTACAAACCAAAGGGCATAGCCGCCCATTCAAATGTCACTATTGACCCAAGACCACAGAATGTTGTTTTGTGAGTATCCTCCAAAGTAATCATGACTTGGTAGTACCCACAGTAGCCATCCATAAAGGACAAAGCCTCATGCCTCGAGGCTGAGTCATTGAACACATTAGCAATAGGCATTGGATATTTGTCCTTTGGGGCAACTGTATTTAGATCTCTGATATCAATACAGGCCCTGATTTTGCCCTTCTTTTTAATGTTAGAAACAATATTTGCTAGCCACTCAACATACCTGGAAGTTTTGATGAATTTGGTCTTTTAGAGTCTCTCGATCTGTTCCTTCACCAAATTAATGACTTCTTGGGACATCCTCCTCTAGGCCTGAATGATGGGCCTTGAACCTGGCTTAATAGGAAGTCTATGCTCAACCACTTTTCTATCTGGGCCAGGCATTTCATGATGGTCACAACCAAAGCAGTCCTTGAATTCATGAAGCAAAGTTAGGCACTGCTATCTCTGCTCTTCGAAAGCAAAGTGCTAAGATAAGTGGGTAGTGAGTCTCCTGTTGAACCCAAACTAACCCTGAGGAGGGGGTCGTGGCCTTCCACCCTTAAATCCTTTATTTTGGCTGGTACTGTTCTTAAGTTGGAGAGCTCTAGCTCTTTTTCTTGTGTTGTATGGACTTGGAATCCATTGAATGGCTGCTCAGTCCAAAGTTGATCCTCAGCGTGCCAAGTCACGAACCTTGCTAATGCTGAGGAATGGCCTCTTGGGCCATTACTGGGATGTCTTGTTACCTCCGCATAGGGGTTCTGGAGTGCCTTGGAAGTCTCCTTCGTCGAGAAGGGCTCTCGTGCATCTCTAGAAGTTAGAGTCTTCAAACTTGACATTCGCTTGGCCAACCTCAATTTCAATTAGTGGTCATTTTGACGTCTAGAGGTCCCACGCCATCTTCGTAGAATCTTGCCTCAATGCAATTGGAGCAAGCCATGAACGGCCTATTATCTGCCATAACAACCTCATATTTGTCATGGTTCCAGAAGATTAACAACTGGTGCAGTGAAGATGGAATACAATAATTGGCATGCAGCTAACCTCTACTGAGCAAAGCATTACAGCTCGAGGTAGTTCCATCACAAAGAAAGTTGTTAGCTTGCTTAAGATGCCAACAGTTAAGTCAATCGGGACGACTCCTTCAGATTTAGTAGTAGCTCTAGAAAAGCCACAAATTGCCACATCTAAAGTTATCATTTCTTCTCCAGCCTTACCAATGACCCCCAACATATATGAAGATAACACATTGGTGGTTGCGCCATTATCCACCAAGACCTCTTCACAAGAATGCCATCAAGTTTTTCCTTGATGTGTTTATTGGCGATGTTAGGCCCATCAAACATCATCTTTATTATGTCAAGTGTTTCATCAGGCAATTTGGATGTTGTAGCATTAACCTTAAAAGACAAAGGTTAAGTGTACTTTTAGTGGCTGCTACTTCAGCCACAAGCTCAACTTGAGGCTCCTCATCTGATGCTATCACATCACTCTCAAGACCTTCTCAAGCATTAGCTATCGTAAACTCCAAGGGAAGGAGTAAGGCAGTTCTAAAACCTTTTTAAGAAACATCCCGAATTGTATCTGGACCCCTTGATCTGCTACCTTCTCAAGGCTGTCAACCATGGATGTATCTTGATTTTGCTATTGAGGACTGCCCTCAGTTAGCATATCATGGTCTTACAGTTGGCCCTTGAGATCAACCTTTAAGGTCTGAGATTCCTCCATAGGCTGGGGAAAATCTTCTTTATGGAAATCATTCTCGATGTCAGACCATGTTGGGTTGACGGTTCAGAGGTTCCACTAAGTTAATACTGAGAGGGGAATATTCCTCCTCATCTTCAGTAGATTTCAACACTAGAGGGTCCTTGGCAAGCTGATCCCGCCCCAAGATTCTCGCCCCTCAAGATGATGAGGAAGTAGCCCATCTCTCGAGCCTCTTGCGAGCTGGCCCTTTTCCTGTATTATATGGTTTGGACTCAGACATTGGATCATCAAGATCCATATTCTCGATTCGCTTGCCCTTTTAGACCCTAGCCTCTTCTTGAGAGAGCTTGTCCAAGTAGGAATCACACACAATCCTTCACTGAGCTTTCATTTCGTGCTGCTGCCTCCTCTTTTAGTTTCGAGTAAGGTTGGAAGGACTAACTACCACTTGATCGAGTGATTCGTTCTCCACACATTACCGAACCTAACACCAAAAGGCTGATATCCTGACTGCCATGGTGCCAGACTAGTGTCCACATCTAGTAGGGTGTACTTTGGATTCCTCTTAGGATGCACTATCCTCATGATGACCTGAGTCTTCGACAGAGAGCCTAGTGAAAGTCCTGACAATGATGTCTTTGTAGGAGGAGCTAGCTTTTTCTTTGAAAAAAGGTTTAGCTTCTTCATCTGGGCTACCAGCTTATAACCATAACCCCCACAGAGGTCATGGGTGAGGTGCAGGAGTTCTCTTGACGCCTGTTTCTTAGAGGCAAAGATTATCTGCCAATGGTTATATGTGAGAATCACCATGGCTAACTCTTCTTCCTTAGTGAGGAGGATGGTATCTTCCTCTAATTGCTTCTTTTGTGAGGAGGATGGTATCTTCCTCTAATTGCTTCTTTTATGAACCTTCTAAAAGCTTTACAATCATGTGTAAAGTGTTCAACCATGATGTGCCATTTACAGTGATCTTTTGGCAATCTCAACGTGGTTCGGGGGAACTCAGTGTTCCTAATTTGAGTAACCTATCAAACAAAGCATTGGCCACAACCATATCATCTTTGTCTACATTCATCCTGCATAGAGGCTCGCCATTAATTTGGCTGTTATGGGGATGATAAGGCTTCATTGCCTCAACTACATTAACCTAGGCAAGACAAGGGAAGGGATCTTTATCCACGCCCATTTGTCCTTCTCCTGGAAAGATCAACTCCCTTGCTTTTATGGTATCTTGAACCGCGTTTCTAAAGATCACACAGTTCTTCGCAGAATGGGTCAACGAATCATGCCACTTACGTTATAGGGTGTACGTGGGTGTTTAAAAAGAAACTAAGGACTGATTGATTCATAGAGAAGTTCAAGGCCAGGCTGGTGGCCAAAGGGTACACCCAGAAACAAGGAATAGACTTCTTTGATACTTACTCACCCGTAACTAAGATTGCCACTGTAAGAGCCCCTGATAGCTCTAGCGTCCGTATATAACCTTGTACTACACCAAATGGATGTAAAAACCGCATTTTTGCATGGTGACCTTGAGGAAGAAATTTATGTGAAACAATCCAAGGGGTTTGAGGTTCTTGGTATGGAGCATAAAGTGTGTAAACTTGTTAAGTCCTTGTATTGCTTTAAACAAGCTCTTAAACAATGGCATCAAAAATTTGATTCTACCTTGGTCACACATGGTTTTGTTGTAAACAATGGTTATCCTTGTGTTTTCAAAGCATGTTGATGATGACTGTGATTATCTATTTGTATGTTGATGACATGCTTATTTTTTGAACAAGTGTGAATGTTGTGAATGATACTAAGTCTTTCTTAAGCACATGTTTTGACATGAAAGACCTAGGAGAGGGCAATGTGATACTTGGGATTAAAATAACTAGAACACCAGAGGGTTTGACCTTGAGTCAATCTCATTATATTGAGAAAATCTTGGGAAAGTTTGGTCTATTTGATGACATACCTGCTAAAACTACATATGACCCTAGTGTTCATTTGAAAAAAAAATAGGAGATAGTGCATCACAGGCTAAATATGCTAAGATAAATGGTAGCATAATGTTCTTGATGAACTACACTCGTCTTGATATTGCCTATGCCATTAGTAGACTTAGCCGTTATACCCATAACCCTAGTGATGAGCACTAGAGTGCCTTGAGAAAACTGTTAAGGTATCTTAAAGGTAAAATGAATTGGGGTTTATACTATAAGAAATTCCTTGCTGTGTTAGAGGAATATTGTGATGCCAATTGAGTGTCTAATTGTGATGTACATTTTACTAGTGGCTATGTATTTGTGCCTGCTAATTGTGTTGTTTCATGGAAATCATCTAAACAAACCTGTATTTCTAAATCGATCATGAAGTCAAAATTTATTGCCCTTGAGATGGAAGGTTTAGAAGGTGAATGGCTAATGAGTGTCCTGGAGACATTCCATTGTGGGGAAACCCTTGCCTACCGTGTCAGCAGCCATTGGAGTTGCTCAAAGTGAGGTTTATAACGGCAAGCAAAGGCCTATTCGCCTCATGGTGTCATGAGAATTTGATCACGAAAAATGTAATCTCACTCGAATTTGTGAGGAGTGAGAAAAAAATCTGGCAGATCTCGAACAAAAGGCCTTACAAGGAAATTGATAAATGAAATAGCAAAGGGAATGGATCTAAGGCCCCTATGTGTGTCCTAATCCTAGTGGATACCCGTCTCGGGAGTTACGATCGATGTTCAATGGGTCAAATGAAGTCAGAGACCGGAATTTTGTGATAGCCACTCGAACCCTTCCCGTGTTTGTTGTATGAGTGGCTCTAGGATCTGCTGAATCTGCCATTTACGGAGGTTAAGCCTAATGTTGTTAATGTTGTCCATAGCCCTTTGTAGTGGTGTGGGGTAGCACACCTGATGGACACACCGCTACTGCCTTGATGTGAGGTTGAACCTAAGGCTCTTAATGATGTCCATAGCCTTTTATGGTGGTGCAGGACAGAGCATGTGGACTCACCTATGGGACTATGGGGGTAGAAACTCCTCTTGTTGAGAGTGTAAGCTTACTCTCTAGAGCAGTTCTGATACCAGGTTTCAGATTATTTTTGAGGGACCTCATACGTTGTGATCACGGAGTAAGTTTCACCATCGAGAAACACATGAAGGGGTTAGTATGCTCCTCCCAATGACTGCTCATGGCTCTAGACCTTGTTCAGCAATGGGTGATTATGGGACATGCTTAGTCACTAGGTACTTTTTCAAGTCCAAAAGACAATAGCATCATCAAATGTGGGTCTCACTGCTCAGTAACATTCTTCATTTCCTTCATTTCTCAAAATTGAACCATTTGGGGATTGTTGGAATTTGGGAGGTAGTGTTCTTCAATTTTGATGTCTTGAGAAAACACCACAATCCCACATAGAAATTATAGAAAAGATGAGTCTAGATTATATATCCCCTTGTTATTGTACTTGGTAAAGTATTATGGGGGTCTAGAATAGGTCTTGTGGACCACATGCCAGTGCCCACGGCATCGCATGTGGTGTGGTGTGGACTTTCTAACCTAGACTTTTATTTTTAGGACAATTGCATTTATTTAAGTTGTCGTAAATGAACATGTGACGTGTTCTTGTTGTTGGGCTAAGCTCGAGGCCTTTTCCCCGAGCTCGAGGTGTCCTCCTTAATTGACCTTGAGGGTGCTACCTTGAAGAGTTATTCATAGTCCAATCTCGAGGCTCGAGGCTACCAGCTCCAGCTCGAGCTCGAGTATGCGTTTTGACCACGTTTTTTCCCGCTCTTTCCATAACTTTTTTTCCCGCAACTAACCAGATTTTTAGGCTCTCCCATATCCGCCACTTTCATTATTTGAGGCGGATTCTTTGTCATGATCTTTTCCTTAACCTACAAGGAATTTGCTCTATAAATACGGTCCTCTAGGGTTTTGTTTAACAGATTGAAAGACACAATTAACTTAGATATTACTTCTTCTTCATGACATTCTCTCTCTCTCTAAAATATTCCCTCCTCCATTACTGACCAAGTTAGGGCATACTCCAACCCATTTTCTCGGAATACACTGCTGAGGTGGGTGCCGTATTAACCTTGAGGGTTGGAGTGCCATTCATACTATTGTACCTCTGTGGGGGTATAAACAATTTAGGACAGTGGATTCTTCATTGCGCACAATTTCTTTGATTATTTCTTTGCCTTTGTAATTTCGTTAGTCATTTCTTTCATTGTTCTTGTAATCTCAAAATCAAGTTCATTGTAATAAAGAGTTATATTTTGATCACTCATTCACTCTATTTCACCAACACAATTTTCAAATTTTGAAACCTCGCGCCACCCAACTATTCTACACTTCTCCAGCATTAAATGTACATCACATTTATCCAAACATTATATGTCCATTTAGAGTTTTTTTTTTTTTTCCCATAAAGATTTACTAAAGAAGGTATGGGAAATAAATTATAATACTGAGAATACAAATCCATAGATACTGAAAATATCAATTCGTCTAGCAAAAAACAATTTAAATAGCAAATTCCTTCAAAGACAGTAACGAGGGCCTAACAGTTAACAATGAAGAGCCTTACAGTCACTCGACCGTTAAATTTTGCTTTCATTTTCTTCCGACTCTTTGACTTTGTCCTATCAAGCTTTCACCGGGACTGGAATCGGTTATGGCAAACATGTTCCATTCTTTCCGCCTCACCGCATTACAGAATAGAAGTTGCAGTTCCATTTATATTAATAGTACCAATTTTTATCTGTTAGTTTGAATTTAAAAGAAAAAAGTAGCATATATAAGCCATACTGAGGAATATAGTTTTTTGATTTCCAGTTCTTCATTTACCTTTTTTATTTGGAAAATATGTGGAGTTGAAAATAGTTAATAAACTTTCTAATATAGAAAAATTAGAAATTGCATTCAAGTGATCACAATTTTTAATTTTCTAACACTTGAAACTTACGGGCATAATATTCATAAATCCAGAAACTTGAAAATTCAATTCGAATAATTTTAGAATAGTCATTCCATAATGATCAAATCAAATATATCCAATCCATGAAGATTTGGATATTAGTTCGGGAACAAATACTATCTTGGGATAAGTGATTTTAAAGTATAGAATAGACCATCTAGTTGATCAAAAAAAAAAAAAAAAAAAAGAATATACCATTTATATGAAATGTTTAATTGAATGCAAAGAAAAAGAGTAATTTATTATCGAAAGAGAATAAAAATATAGCTTATACATACAACATGCTTAATGTATCATATGCTAACTCGCATCATCTTCTTATGATCCTCAGCCATAAAAATCATTTATGTTACCATTCATCCAAGATGGTGCCAAGAACCCGGAAATATTTTGATTACTAACATAGATTTTGCAATCAATTTATAACATTACTATGGAATTGATGGAGGAGCTTGTGTGAAAGAGAAAGAAATGGGTGGTGCGAAGAAAGAGAATAAGAATGAAGATGAGAATAAGAGAACCAATGGAAAACACGGAGATGGAAATATAGGAAACATATCTACACCGTTTTCCAAATCTTCTAAAAGAATTAAGAAAAACTGAAAAACTGTTTCGAATTTATACAATTAGAAAAGTAGGCTTTTGAACGACTTTTTCAATTTTCTAGTTTTTCTAAAAAAAATTTCAAAAAGACTAGAAAATTCATTATTTCTAAATTGCCCCATATCTGTTGTCGAGAGGCATTTTCGTAGTATAATTTCAAAAAAAAGAACGCCGTGAATAAGTATAATTTAGCTTTTTCTCTCTCCCTCTCTTTTTTTTTTTTTTTTTTTTTTTTTTAACAACATTTTAGCTTATATGATTTGATAATGTAAAGGTCAATTTCATTCATATCACCAACACCTATCCTCTTTAGTGCATTCTACTACACTTAGGTAGAGGTGGCAAATTCAACCCGACTCGAAAAACTGACTTAAAAGCCCCGTAAACCGACCCGAAAAAGGACCTGAAAAAATCGTAAACTGACCCGACCTGAACTAAAAATATATCATAAATAATTGATTCTAAAACTGAAATGATCCGACCTGCAACTAACCCAACTGGTTATTTGCCTAACCTGAAAATAACCTGATACCAATTTGACCTGACCCGACCCACCATTGACATGAACCAACCCGAAACAAACTGACATGAACCTCGAACCCAACCAGACCTGAAAGTTAAATTTACTCAAGGTCTTTAAATTCAACTAGAATTATAAGTTGTCAGAAGTATAATTGAACTTCATAGCATATTATTGAGTACTTATATTTATAATATAATAAATATATTGGGAAAAATATAAAGAATTTAGTATAATTTAAACTTTTATAACTGGTTCATGCCACCAAGTACTAAATAGTAGGACTATGAATACTTGAAACCTGTACAACCTGACACAAGATTGACCCGAACCAAAGACCACTCAAAATTAAAGTGACCCGAATCCGAAATAACTTAACCCAGACCCAACCCGACCCGCGTAGAGGTAAAACCCGAAAGTGACCCAAGCCTGAATGGGTCAACCCGACTCCGGCCCGACCCGAGTTTATTATAAACTCGAAATGACTCAAACCCGAATGGGTTCACCCAAACCCGACCCAAATGACCCAATTGCCACCTATTTTTTAAATAAAAAAAAATCCTTCACACAAGAAGAGTCTAGTAGAGATAAATGAAGATAAAAAAGAAAGTAGTCGTACTCGTCAGCCTGCAACGTTTACAGCTGGGTCTGAACCAGAAAGGTCGATATTCCTCCACACGAAACCCAAAGTGCTGCCCATTATATTCATGATGACTGCCGACAGTGCAGGAGATAGTGCCACCAGTGGCGAGCTGAAGTGGGATGCCGCCAACACCACCCCCAACGAAGAGTTCTGCATTCCTACCTGCAGAAATGCATATCACTATAATCAGTGACCTGTCAGCAAATCGATAACAAGAAAATGGCAATGGGAAGTGTTTATGCTGGTGTCTGTCATAGAATCAAAATGTGGATGGTAATAGAAGCTTAGGGGTGTGGGTATGTAGCGGCAACTATATAACACAATGACCAGTTCAAATCCTACTACACAAGAACCTTCAATTGATTCCATGGTATTAAGATCAGATAATAGTTCATAGTTGTGTCGAGGTTGTGGTCACGGTGTGGTAGAAGTGGAGTTTGTGGATCACTGCGATCGCATGAAGCTTTTTAAGGAAAATAATTTGCTTTTAAATCTTATGTTTGCAAAAATTTAAGGTTACGTTTGGCACATTAAATTATAATTAAACTGTGAAATTGCAATTCCAATTTCAATTATGATGGAATTAAAATTTCATTGTTTTGCTCACCAAAGGAATTAGAGATGGGTAATATAATTACATAATGATTTGAATCATCAGGGGCTTTCGGTCAATTGAGTTGGAGTATTTCGAGTATTAAATCAACTACGGTTGGATTTTAGTCAAAGCGGTTCACATTGCATTCAACTTATTATGGTCGGAGCGATTCATTTTGAGTTCGAGGTATTCAAGGTGGGTTGAGTATCGTGTCGGAACATTTGGTATTCGAATTATCTCGGATTTTCAGTTAATCGAGTTTAGGCTAGTTATGATCGGGTTTGAGTTTATTTAGATTATTTTAAGCTCGGGTCATCTTAGTTTTGGGACAAATGAGTTGTATCAGTTCAAATTTCGAGTCATCTTAAGTTGAGTTTGAGATGAGTCGGATCATTTTATGTATGAGTCATATTAAGTTTTGGGTCAATTTGGTCGGGTCATTTCCCCTTCGGCTCCTTTTTCTGGATTTGAGTCATTTCGAATTTCGGGTTAATTGGGTTGGGTCATTTTGAACCTTGATCTAAGGTGATTTCGGTCATTTTAAGTTCAAGTCATTCAAGCTGGGTGATTTCGATGTTCAGAATCAAATTTTAGATTGTATCTCTTGTTAGATTTGGGTTAATCAAGTAGGATCATTTTGAGTTTTAGGTCAATGGAGTTAATATGGAATTGAGATTCCCTACCCCCACCCCAAGGAATTGGATAATATGATTTTCAGTTAAAATCTAATTCCATGAAATTAGGTAGCAGAATTGTAATTCCAATTCCAGCAGATAAACAAAACAACAGAATTGGGATTCTGAGCCTCATTTCTAGCCTCAACCCCAATTCCAAGCTCCAAACACAGTCTAAGTGAAAAGGCATAAACTCATTGGTTTGAGTACCCCTCATAATTTTTAACACATAAATAGATATATAAGTTTGTTGAACAACTAAGGTACAATATATATGTATTGCAGAGACAAATATAGAAGCAACATTACTTGATGTTCAATCATAACAACAAGAACAACAATAAGAAGCTTAGTGCCTCAAGGGCTCCCGCATAAGTAGGGTCTGGGAGGGGTGGGATGTACGCAGCCTTACCCCTTCAGGGTGTTACCCTAACAAGAGGCTGTTTCCGAGGACCCCTAACCTGAGACGTATGAAAGCATAAAGCATACAAGCATGTAGAAGCATATGAACATCTAGTACTTGATGTTCAATCATGCAGTGACTAATTCAATGTTTATTACGTAACGACCCGTAAATCTTTATTTATTATATGATAATTACAAAATTTGTCACATACGGATCGAGAGTTGAAAGAACAGTAATAAGAGGATCGAAGCATGTAAGTGCACACTTCAATTGATATTGCCCGGTGCTGTGATTCTCTAAAACCACAAATAGCTGCAAAGATATACCTGTAAATCAAGACAAATATTCTGAATTGTCTGTTTTTGATAAGTTAGCTAGTGAGAATATATATCTGTCTATATAAATATCAATAGTTTTAAGGTGGGATCTTGTTATGATTCAAGATCAACTTGAATCTTAGGGCCTGCTTGGGATTGTTGTGAAAAAACTGCTTATTTTACAAGTACTTTTTGTAAAAGCACTCATGTGAAAAGTGCTGTTTTGAAGAAGTAGTTTGTGTTTGGCTCAACCAATCAGAAGCGCTTATTTTATTATTATTAGTGTTTGGCCAGTATTTAAAAAAAGTGCTCTTTTTGGTCAAATTATTGAAAAGGACCAAATTGGTTGGTAGAAGGTTAGGATTTTGAAAGATTATAGGGCATGATGTAATTTTAATGTTTGAGTAGGGGTATTTTTGTCTTAAAATTTTTAAGTTTTGATTTTGCTTCTGCTTATAATCAGAAGCACTAAATTTCTGCTTCTGCTTATAAGCAGAAAACTAGCTTCTGTTTTAATAAAAATCGTTTTTTGATATTTGCCAAACACCCTCCAGATTCCAGAAAAGTGTTTTTTTTTTTTTAAAAAAGCACTTATTTTTCCAGAATAAGCAATCCCAAACAAGCCCTTAAACTAAGGATAAGAGAGAATAAGATGAGAAAAGAAGTGAAATCAAAATGAGAAGTAAAGAAATTAGAGAGAAAAGTAGAGAGAATTAGGGTTTGGAAGAGAGAAACGAGTCAATTATCATTCATCATATGACATTACAAGATCAATCATCCTATTTATTGTAATTCTTATGAAAATGCACTTGGACACTCATGATAACTGACTTACATGAGCAGCCGCCAACATTAACCCAAACAAACTAACAATTTGACCAAAACAACCAACTTAACCGACATTGAACAAGAACTAAGGCAATTACATGCCTATTATTGAAATGAACTCCTAGATTAATACTTAGGACTTATTGCTACTTATCCCCTCCTATCACAATCATTACAATACTGCCACCCAACCCCCCCTCCCCCGATTCTTGCCCTTAAGGATCGTAGTAGGAATTCCTTCGTGAACCATCGTTTACTAAGAATGTTGCTATGGACAGTCATGTACTCTCTGCATTCTTCTCTGCATCAACCACACCTTGCGACTTCCATGTCTTGGGTCCTATATATAACTGGATTGCAATGCTCTAAACTTTCCCCTTGAACCTCTTCTAATTCAGTTCCCATTATTGACATTAGATGTTAAGGGTTACATTTGTGACCAAAGTAGTACCTTTGATTACACTTGAAGCATAGCTTTTATGCCTTTTTATCCTCCAAACTCAATGCTTTAGTTCCATCAGGTGCAACTTACTGCAAGGGAGCCACTGACCGACTCCTTTGATCCTCTTCAGAGTTGGTTAATACTGTAGGTTCATACAATCTTGCCTTGGAATAAGCTTTAGACGGTGTTGGAGCATTAAGTGCCTTGACCAGATTCTTGATCTTGGGTTTGAGGCCACTAATGAAGCTAGAAACATAATAAGCCTCCTTTGCTCCCGAATTTATGCACATCATTCTTGCCTTCAAATTTGTTATAAGAGGCAAATTGGACGTAGCCTCCAATGAAGATAAATTGAGGAAGCAACGTTTGAGGTGGTTCGGACATATTAGAAGGAGACCGGACAACTCTCCAGTAAGGAGATGCGAACAGCCCCTTACTACATTAGGCAGGACAGGAAGAGGCAAGCCAAAGAAGAGATGGCTGGAGACGATCCGACAAGACCTCACCCACCTAAACCTTCGGGAGGAGATGGCCTTAGATAGGGTAGTCTAGCTAACTAGTACTAGGCCTTGAGATCCTCTTGGCGCACTTAGGTTGTGTACTTGCTCTCATGAGCTGATACTTGCCTACTTGTCTACTTATCTTTATCTTATCTTTTGATTTCTGCTTGATGTGGCTTGCTTTGAGTTTGTTGTTTTGCTCGCCGTGTGTTTTGCCCTACTCATGCTTTGATGTTCTCCTGCTGCTAGGTCACATGCTCTATGCTGCGGACCAGCTTCTCAGGTTGGGGGTTCTCGGAAATAGCCTCTCTTCACGGTAGCCCCCTGAAGGGGGAAGGCTGCATAAATCTACCCCCCCCCCCCCCCCCCCCCCCCCCCCCCCCGACCCTGCTTATGCGGAAGCCCTTGGAGGCACTGGGTTTGTTGTTGTTATTGTTGTTGTATTCTTGCCTTCAAATTTAAAAAACCAAGTCATGTACTCTTTGACACTACTCACTTGAGCTAGCTTGTTGAATTGTCCACTGCCTCTCTCGGATCTTCATCACCATATCTTTCATACAATTCATCCGCAAAGTCTTGCCAAGTTATAGATGGATTGCTAAGGATTAAACTGTGATACCAAACCTCTTGATCTCCTTGCAAATAAATCGCAGCCAATTCAATCTTCTCTGCCTCTAGAATTGCATAGAACCTAAAGTATCTTTCAACATCTTCTTATCCAAGATTGAGGTTGAGTTCCATCAAAGGCATCAAGTTCAACTTTTGGCTATTGAAACCCAGCCTTTCTCACCACAACCATTGAATCACCTTGTTCTTCTACCGGCCTATGAGCTAGATGATCCAAGGGCCTAACGTGACAAGGTCCAACAGATGCATTCCTGGTTCCAGCAGAAGCAGATGGTACTGAGGTTCTTTCTTCATGATGCACCGCAGGTAGGAGACCAGCTCCAAGAGGAATAGCTTGTCTATTGAGTTGGTCTTGCATTCCATTTAGTCGTTGCTCAAGTTTTTGCTCAAATTATTCTTGCCTTGTTTGAAATCTTTGCCCAAATTTTTCCTACCTTGTGTTAAATCTTTGCTCGAATGCTAGAAGCATCTCTTGCATTTGCTGCTGCCACATTGCTATATGCCCAGCAGTACCTCCAGCATCAGTTACCGCATTGACAACAGCACCAGTAGTAGTTCCAGTTGCTACTTTAGCATATGTTGCAGCATTTGATCGAGTATTAACACGCCCTGTCATTTGTAATGTCTTCTTTCTTCTGGCCAATTCGATCAACAATTCTGCTCACTTCAATTGCTGTATTCTGAGTGCAAACCGTGCTTGAGTGTAATCCAATTAATCGAGTGTATCTCAGTTAAAAAAAAAAAAAAAAAATTGTGCACTTGCAGCAACAATTCATACTCGTAGTAGATCAAATCAAGTATAGGTGCTAAGACTTGATTATGCACTTCAGCAATTGGATGTGAGCTGGATGTGTTCTAATATGAATGGAGCAGATCACAATTTCAGCTGCAAATCACCTTAACTGCAACTTTTGAACTGAATTTCTTGATCGACTTCAATTAGAACAAGCAAATTAAATCCAATGCAGCACTGTCAGAACAATGTAGCACAATTCTTGAGCAAATTCGATTTAATCAACAGAACTTGAACTTGTTATAGCACGATCAAGTGTAAGAACCACAGCAAAGGAACAATGCAATGATAATGCAGCTCAATCGATCAATTCTTAAACACTTAAGCGCAATACTTTGATCAAGTATAGTTTGATCAGGAACTAGATATCAAACACTTGATCCAATGCTTATGCAATCAAATTGAACTTAATCAACTTAATCTAAAGCAAATTTACAAGCTCTGATACCAATTGTTATGATTCAAGATCAACTTGAATCTTAAACTAAGGATAAGAGAGAATGAGACGAAAAAAAGAAGTGAAATCTAGATAAGAAGTAGAGAAATTAGAGAGAAAAGTAGAGAGAGAATTAGGGTTTGGAAGGGAGATAAGATTCAATTATCATTCATCATATGACATTACAAAATCAATCATCCTATTTATTCTAATGCTTATGACTAGAGGATACAATGCACTTGGACACTCATGATAACCGACTTACATAAGCAGCCGCCAACATTGACCCAAACAAACTAACAAGTTGACCAAAACAACCAACTCAATTGACATTGAACAAGGACTAAGGCAATTACATGCCTATTATTGAAATGAGCTCCTAGATTAATACTTGGGACTTATTACTACTTATCCCCTCCTATCACAATCATGACAGATCTTTGATAACACAAGTTGGGCACTCGATAGAAATTGTTGGCCTTTTTTCATGGCGTTGTGGTGTCAACTTGATCCTCCTTTAGATGGTGATTTGTGGTATTTATAGCGTCAGTTTCCTGGGAAGGACAAATGACCTTTTCTTATGGTGAGGTTCCTTGTAGAGTGCTATGTTGGAATTACTACCTTGTGGTGAAATGTATACAGTCACAAGACGTCTACAATTGTCAAGTGCTTGATGTGAGTGCGTCACAGTACAGGTTGGTATTGAAATTGTGGCTCAATATTAGTTTGCTTTGTTATATCTGCACTGGATTTTGGGTAAGGGGAACTAGTTGATTTGATTTGGTAATAGCTATGTACACCGTGCTTGTGAAACTGCGGTAAGCTGACATAGCTCAACGTGAAGATGAACACAACACAATTCATTTATGTTCCATTCGGTTAGGAGGAGTCCTCTTCCTACCCATTGTTATTGATTGCTTTACATAAATGAGTAGCAAAGCAATTTTTTAAAAAAAATGTCTCTTTCTCCTCCGGACAGCAATTGAGTTCCTTTCAAGAAAAGCAATAGACATTTTCATTCACAGCACTCCTCCTGAAACCCAAAGCCTCACTCTCTTTCCATCAGAGTTCAATCTTAAATGCGCTAAACTCCAACACATGCCAAGTTCAGCACTGAAATTTATTTATGAAACTAGACAAAGGTAACTTTCTCAAAAAAAGACCATTTTTAGTTAAAATTACTTTGAGGAGAAATGTTTTTTTGGAAGCAAAACGTCTTCCTTCTAACCAAACGGAGCCTAATGATCCAAGTAAGAAACCAAACAACTGATGACCCTTCTGATAAGTCTAATTTTATATGCATTTTTCATATGATTTTTGACTTATTTATTAACTATCTTGCACTTAAACTCAATGGATATTGCTCACTTTTGCACTTTTTGCCTTCTATGTAGGAAAGGGACAACTTTTGAGGCTAAAATGGACCACAATTTCAACTCAAGCCCAAGTATGAGGCCTGTGACAAAAGAAGAAAGTCCAATTAAATCATTAATTGGATCAAAACGTGTAAGAGGGATGCCCAACATAAGGATGGAAGAGAAGAAATGGATAAGGAGGATTAGATAAGGGCATTTTCCTTTGATCTTTAGAAATTTGCATCTTTATTCATGTACAACTTTATCCCGTAATCTAAAATATTTAAATCATGAACAAAATTAGACCGGCAGCAAATAAAGAGAGGTGGATTTGCTAGGGCATGAAGGGATAAACAATGACACAATGGGATAGAGCTTGTTAGCAACTAAGCTTTTTATTCATGTAACACTAACAAACCCTAATTAAAGCCTATAAATACAACTCAAAAGCGAGGGAACCAACATAAATCTTGGATGTGATTAGCGCCAGAGTATTTCAGGTCTGAGATACAAGTAGGAAGAGGAAATACGAGAAGCGCAAAAGGAGATCGGCTCGGTTCTTCCTCAATTACTGAGTTCTTTTCTATCCTATGTCTCTCTTTATGTTTTCTCTTTCTTTTAATTTTGTTTGCTTAGATTTAGTTATAAACTAATTTTCTTTTTCCAAGGCTATGAGTGGCTATTGTTGTAAGATATGACTTATTCTAGTTCAAAGTATTTTTTGTTTGTTTTCCAATGTTGAAGTGTTTATTATTGTTTTTCATGCTTTTTGAGTGATTGATCACTATTCAGAAGTCCTCATGATTCATAATGAGTCCGAGAAGAAATTTATGAACATTGCTAAAGTAACAAATACCATAAATTGAGCGAAAACTAGAGATAAGTTAATGCGATTTCTATGGTCTTGTATGTGAAAACGAAAGATCTTTAAAACTCTTTTCTTATTTATATTCATGCAAGAGATAATTGCATTAATAGGTAAAAGGGTATACCAGATATTGCTTGAGAGAGAATTTATAGTAAATTAGGGTTTTCAACCATCAACTTGGATAAAAAAACTTGATTACCGAGAACTAGAGGTCGTATCAATGCAACTAGGTGAAATCAAATGCCTTAGACTTTAATTTAATCGAATTCACATCTAATTTAGTAACCTTTCCTTAACCTTTATTGCATTCAAAATTTCAAGATTCGGTCATTCAAATAGAATTAGAACTAATCAATTTCGGTAATCAATCACTTAACAATCCTCGTAGGAACAATACTCACTCACACTTTAGCACTTGATACGACTTAGTATACTTGCCAAGCTCGCATGCATCACCTTCTAAAGAATAGAGTAAGAAGCTAATTATAGATGTCTCTGAAATCAAGTGGGGGAGAAGAAGTGTTACCCCACGAAGAAGCCTGCAAAATGTAACAACAATACTGACAATATTGTTATCCCCAGGTCTCCTGATAAAATTGCTTGAATCCGAGAGCCTAATGACATATTAGATGCCAGTTGCTCCACAACCATTGAAGCTCTAAACCGAACCACATTTTCCGAAAGTACACTGCAAGCAAGCATCAGTTAGGTGATAGGATTGAAAAAGAGAGAGCATGTCTTAGAACTTCTATAACAATCCATGCAAATGAGAACCATAGGTTCAATTAATAATCGCTACGTAACATAATGGCCATTAATAATGCACATCACCTTGGATATTACAATACAGCAATGGAACTGATTTGCCGTTCAAGGCAGTATTGAGTGTCCTGAATATTACGTAAGACGTTGTGGTGTTATGCATAATGTAGCAGCTAGCTCAAAATATGCTATGGGATGATTGTAACATCAGCAGCGTCCTTAATTTTACTCGATATCACAAGCATAAAATCAAATTGTGATTATTGCCAAAGGGGTGTGGTAAAAGTTCAGTAGTGGGTCGCAGTGATGGTGTTGGGCTTTTTAAGAGGACATAAATTGCCTTCAGCCTTATATTTGCAAAACATTTGGATGAATACTCATGAAACTATTAATTTTTATATCCCTTTTGTTCTTAACATGTAGATGCATTAATAAGTAAGTTTTAGTACATAAAATATTTATCGAGGCCATCATGGAAAAAAGGTAACATGATGGCTAAGCATAATAGATAGCTCAAAATCAATAATAATGACCCTTAATTGATTCTATAGTTAACTTTGTTCTATTAAACGTGACAACCACGCCAAATTACGGCCATGAGACATGTTTTGCAACTTCATGAAACATGACTGCAGGCATGACTGCCAGCTGCAGTTTAGAACGATGGCAGGAACTGGAAAACAATTCCAACCTGCTAGCAAGCAAAGATGAAGTCAAGACAGCAAAGACAGGTGCAAAGGGAGTCACAGCTTCAACAGCTGCAGGAAACGTGCTCTGTATATAAGAACCCACCAAAATTGGAGCAACAACCACCTAAAGCGGGGACCAATAAGCCAGATTTAGCAATAAAAGAAACATTGACTCATTGTTTGTCTAGATTTCAAGACAGAGTAAATACCACAGAGACTGCTTAAACTTTTACATGAAAACGACAACCTCAACTTTCAATGTTATCAAACAAGACCCTCTAACCTATGAATTTATAATAATTAGAGCCTCTATCGGCTTAACTCTATCAACAACCATAATCACATGCACATCATACAATGTGATGTGAATGGTCTACTTTGATGACTGCTGAAAGAGTTAGAGTTTATGAAGAAATTGCAATACAGGATCAAATCAATGTAAATTGATTGTTAGGGCTGTGTTTGATGAAATTCCAAACTGAGAAGTCACTTTAATTTGAAGCAAAAATTTAGAGAATTCCTATGATATTTTGCTTCTAGAAAAGCAATGTGAACTGTGAAGAAGTTGTGAAAATACAAATAACTGTACCTGCATAGTGCTAATGGAAAGTTTAACAGCGTCAACAGGAATGTAAGTACCCGCCAAAAGTTTAGTCAACAAAGGAGTAAGGAAAACTGCCGCAAGAGTGGTGCACATGGTCATGACCACAGATAGTGGAACATCCCCCCGAGCAATTAAAGTTACCTATAACACTCTTCATGGAAACAGAAATGATCAAAAAGTGGTGACACTAAGAGATTACAAAGAAGACGCTAAACTCTAAGGGGTTGGATCAAGTGGTAGCTTACTTGGACCTGACGCCTCATAATATATGAAGCTTGGGGTCCGGATCGAACCATTGAGTACAAATGATTCCTTGCAGCTATACACTAGATCCATGGCACAACTACTTTGTTGCATGTTGGAAAACTTCTAAGTTGGTGGTGCATGCAACCCAAGGAAGGTGCATGTAAGCTACATGCATCTGAAAATTGGAAAAAGGAGACAATATGGGGCTAGTAATCACTTAGAAGCCTTATTTCTCAGTCATTGGCAAACCAAACCGACATTTGACCATTGCCAGTGCAAAATACAACCAATGTGATGTCTATCATCAAGGAAAATATTGGGCCAGCTGTACCATAACAGAAAAAGTCAGGTTCCAATTGATCCCTTCGTAAGGGAGCCGAGTGGAAACGGCTTCGACCAAGGTATACATCTTTAGCACCACTTTTATGCAGAAGTTATTCTCGAGACTTAAATTTAGATTGTATAAAAGATCTCCAATAGCAAGCCTAAGAAAGGAAAACAGGCTGCAACTAATTTTGCAAAATGAAAACTTCAGAGTAGAAATGGAGCTCCAAAAGAAGATCACGCTAAAAAATCCAAAAGAAAAGGAAAGCAAAGTTAAGAGCACAATATAGAGTAATTTAGATATTTCCAATTTCAATAAATAAGCTTATTAGCAATGTTAGCAGCCCATAAAGAGGCTGCAGCTCCAGCACTAGTGGTCTTCTGTCATTCTGCATCTAACTGTTATCCAAGTCAACATCCACGTCCATGACATACTACGCCCACGAGGACAGAATTATAGAAGCAACCACTACATGAGCCCTACACCATTTACAGAATAATAGAAGCAACCGATACTTGAGTTCTACACCAACTTTCATTTTCTTTCGTTTTTTTTAGGGGAGGGGGGGGGGAAGGAACGAAACTACACCATTTTTCATACCTAAGATAAGATGTCGAGTATCTCTTATGTATAATGTCACTAATGGTATTTTTGATAATGTACTCATGCTCAGCAGTTACCACTTGATTTCTACTAGTCAGAACTTCAATAAGCAATGTAATAAAAGTAAGAAAAAATAGTTTATGAGGTGAGAAACACTCTGAGTTATATATACATTTGGTCCCTCGTATTTCTAAATTTGTTCAAATTGGTCTCTCATCCTTTATTTTGTTCAAATTGATCCCTCATCTTTTAAATTTGTTAAAATTAGTCCCTCATCTTTTCTTTTGTTTAAAATGACTTTTCGTATTTTATTTTATGACAAAATTAGTCCTTCATCTATTTAATTTTATCTAATTTTGGTCACAATATGGGGGACTAATTTTATCATAAAATAAAATATAAGGGACCATTTTGAACAAAAGAAAATATGAGGAACTAATTTGAATAAAATTAAAAGTTGAGGGACCAATTTGAATAAAATTATAAAGATGAGGGACCAATTTGAAAAAAAAAATAAGGGACTAATTTAAACAAATTTAAAAAGATAAGAGACAATGATATATATAACTCAAAATACGCTTACCACATTGGAGGCAGTGCCTCCAGGACAACAAGCTAACAATATTAAGCCAACTGATAGAGCAGGTGGAAGTCCCAAGGATTTGCTAATGAGCATCCCCAGAGAAGGCATAATTGTATATTGGCAATACATCCAAAGATTATCTGAAAAAGATTAAGAAGATGTTATACAAAGTGGCAAATGAAAATGAGTCGCACTTGATGAATTTCAAATTAAATCAGCTGGTATTTCTCAAAGTGCAAAGACATTTTACTCATGTCTCAAACGTAAGACTAAGTGAATTACAAGTATGACGGCCATTTTTTTGATAGAGCATATAATGTTTAGCATGATATCACCTAACATAAGCCAAAAATTGGCTCTAAGACACTTAGACCTGGTACTGCATGAGACATATCAAGTCAATGGTTCAACTCTTGCTACAATAACAACAACAATAGTCCCAGTGCCATAAGGGCTTCGGCAAGAAGCAGGGTCTGGGGGGTGAATGTACGCAGCCTTCCCCCTTTCGGGTGGAAGAGAAGCTGTTTCGAAGGACCCCCATCCTGAAGATCAAGTCGTCATGAAAATATGGTATCCTGGAAATCATGGAAGCCACAAAGCATCAGCTTAGGACAACGCATTAAACTAACAGTAAGGTTCAACTCTCGCTATTGGGTAGAAAACCTCTATGGAGCTACCCGCTAGGTCGAGGATTAGTCGAGGTGCCCGCATTGGCCAAGTTAAAGGAAAAAAGAAAGAATGATATAACCTAAGATCTTTACACCTAATCAAGTGTGTCACATGATCACATAATCAACACCGGCAATTCCGCTAAACTAACTTAATAAACACCCGGATTTCCATGTACATAAACAAGACAGCATTTTAACCACAAATTTACAACATATCAGTAACTCAATCACTCGGTATGAACAAACCCATGACAGAAAAGATAAAACACCATTGTGGGTAAATTTTTTTTCTGGGAGTTTAACTCACAGAAAGAGGCCTTTCTCTGAATAAATTGACCAAATCCTTTAACTGAAGGGTCAGGCCCATAGCCAACATGATCAAACCAAGAGAAAGACTGTAGGAGAAGGGGGCTCTTCTCACAAACCAAGAGAAAATCGATGGTTTTAAGCAAGCAGCAATGCCCCCAACGGTCACATAAACAGGATACAAGCTCGCAGCCATAGACAACATGTTTTGCCATCTGGGTATTGAAGAAGGAGAGATGGGTTTATCTTGAGATTTACTAAAACTGCAGCACTGGATCGAATTTGAATAGTTTGGCTTTTCGGGTGTGCGGATTCTGAGAATTCGGAGGGATTTTTGGGGTTCAATGGGATAATTAGTCGTTGAGTATTGAAGCTTTTGATGAATCTTTTGATGGGGTTGAGGCAGTAGTGAGGGAGACTTAACTGGGGTAAGGAGACACCATGAGAGGGACATTATTTGCTTGATTACGATGATGGAATGCCGCAGAGACTCAGACTGTGGTCTTTAAAAAATTGGAGGTTTTGCTTTGCTTGGCATGCTGGCGTGGTAACTGGTGGGACCTAGTAGCTCTGTATGGTTGCGCCAGTACTGCACCCCACCATTGTCATCTGTGGTCTCCTGTTTTTTATTTTTATCGGTCAATTCTTATTAAGACTAGCCGCGCACACTTGACCAGCAGAAGTGTTGTTTGATTTTGTTAATTGTAACTAAAATATTTAAAAAATTTTAACTGTTACTATTATCGAAAAGATTGATTAACCGACTTTTAGTAAATCGGTAATTCGATTCGGTCATACACCGGTTAACCGGTAACTGAAAAAATAATACAACATCTTTCATGTTATTTGATCTATCTTTTTAATTATTAAAAAGTATTTCGATTCAGTTAATTGAAATTAAAATATTTAAAAAGCTGTTACCGCAATCGAAAAAATTGGTTAACCGACTTTCAGTAAATCGGTAATCCGTTTCGGTTATACGCCGGTTAACCAGTAACCAAAAAAATAATACAACATCTTTCATGTTATATGATCTATCTTTTTAATTATTTGTAAATGTACAAAAAAAAAAAAGCTTTAAATGTGACAATATTTAACAAATACAAGCTTATAAACATATTCTAAAAAATAAAATGTATAATATCTCATTTTAATCAACATGAGGGCAAACGAGTAGTACTAGATTGAAAAAAGTAGCGCTTAATTAGTATTTTGGATATAACAGTGGGGCATAAGTACTCTATGATAGAAGATAAATTAGGGGAAAAAGAAAACATTGATCATGCATTATGCAACAGTAACTTATGTGCAAAAAAGTTCATTTACCAGGCACTAAAGCACCAGATCCTATTAGAACTCCGAAGTTAAGCGTGTTTGGGTGAGACTAGTACTAGGATGAGTGACCTCCTGAGAAGTTCTCGTATTGCCAACCCTATAAGGTTGGCGGTCCTCAGATCAGCCTCTTGGTAGGGTTACACCTTGAAGGGGTAAGGCTGCGTACATCCACCCTTCCCAGACTCCACTTATGCGAGAGCCCTTGAAGCACAGGTGTGTTGCTGTTGTTGTACTTATATGTAAAAAAACATACTTTTGTGGACAATATAATATTATGAATAAGTATCAACATATACATGACTTATAGTATTTTGGTAAATCTGTTAACCAAAATAAACAAATAAAAAACCATTATCGTTCCGAAATTCCTCAAATTTATTCGGTTCGGTTAACCAAATCAAAAATTTGGTATGATTAGCTACATTTTTGGATTGGCATTTAAGAAATTTGGATCGGTATTTTAGTTACGGATTCTTTTGAACACCTCTATTGAAGAGTTGGTCCCTAAAAGAAGTTATTTTTTTAAAAAGGGTTATCTCTAGCGGGGGAGTGGGGACAAATTTAAAAGGCATGGGAGAAAATAAGGAAACGTGTGGTTACAAATTAAGGAAAGAAGAGCTTAGTGATTTAGGAGAGAATTTTACTGCCGTTATTTAGTAAATTAACACCCTGCTCACACGGGAGCCCTTGTGGCACTAGGCCCATTATTGTTGTATTTAGTAAATTAACAACAATAAAAAAAATTTTATTCTAGTTATTTTTATAAAGGATAAAGGATATATATATATATATATATATATATATATTTTAAGTGATGGCAAGGACAGGGGATGGGGGATGGGATAATACTAGGGGTGTTCAAAAAAATCCGTAACTGAAATACTGAACCAAAATCCCGAAATACCGACCCGAAAATGCGGTTAACCATACCGAATTTTCGGTTCGGTAAAAAATTTGAGGTATTTTGGGACGGTAACAGTTAGTGATTTTGTCAATTTCGGTTAACCGATTTACCAAAATAATATATATCATGTATATATTTTCACATGTTCATAATATTATATTGTTTACTAAGTATATTTTTCTATCATATAAATGACTCTTCTATAATACATGATTAATTTATCTTTTTCTAGTTCATCTTCTATCACGAAGTATTTGTGTCTCATTTTTATATCCTAAATACTAATTAAGCACTACGTTGCTATAATTTAGTGCTACTCGCTTACTCACATATTGGTTAAAATGAGATATTATACGTTTAATTTTTTAGAATTGTATTATAAGCTCATAATTTATTGAATATTCTCACAATTAATGTATTTTTTGGACATTTGCAAACTATTAAAGAGATAGATCATATAACATAAAAGAGGCGTTGCATTACTTTTTCGGTTACTGGTCAACCGACATAACCGAACCGAATTACCAAAAGTCGGTTAACCGGCCTTTTCGGTTATGGTAACGGTTAAAGATATTTGAGTATTTTGATTACAGTTAACTGAACCAAAATACTTTTCGGTACGGCTAACCGAACTATGAACACCCCTAGATAATACCCTTATATATATATGTATGTATGTATGTATGTATGTATAGTTTTCTGAGTGATTTTTTAAAATAGCACGTTTGGTAATTTTCATTACCAAAATAGCACGCAAAAATTTAAATTGATCAAAATAGCACCAAAAATTCAAAATTACTAAAATGGCACGCCCAGTCTGCATGACACTGCCACATCAACAAAGGCATTTTGGTCATTTTATATTTTTGAAAATAAAAAATAAAATTAGTTTTTAGTTTTGTTTCTTACGCCTGCGGCAATTTTTCACGAAAATATAAAAAAAAATAATTACCTAAATTTTTTGTATCGTATTATATAGATATCATTATTTGATGTACACAAATTTATCCAATTTTTACAAAGTATTGTTAATATATATATATATATATATATATATATATATATATATTCTTCGTTGTTCTGGGTCTTTGGCTGATTAGTGCGGACTAACTTTTAAGGATGGGTGTCCTTGAAAATAGCCTCTCTTCAGGGTAGCCACATGAAGGAGGAAGGCTGCGTATACCTACCCTCCCTACACCCTACTTTTGTGGGAGCCCTTGGAGGCACTGGGTCTGTTGTTGTTGTTGTTGTTTTATTGTTAATATATATACATATCTATATATATATTAAAGTATATGTGTCATATAAAATAAATATTTTTTTGAACACCATAAAATAATAATAAAATATTCAAAATATTCAAAATACAATTATTTTAAGGAAGAAAACCATTGTAGACGCACAATGAAGTCATTAGTGTAAAACGGTCACATAATTATTGGAAAAATGACATAAAAATTAAAATTTGATTCATGTATAACTATGTGATATAAGCTAGTAAACCTTGTGATACATTTAGTTAAAAGTCATGGTACATTTATTTAAAACTTGTGGTACATTTCAAAACTAATTCCAAATGTATTCATACTAAGTTGGGGTGTTTTTAAGACCATTAGAAATCCTTAATAAAGTCATTAGTATAGCATAATCACATAATTAGTGGGAAAATGGCATCAAAGTAAAAGACTCCTTCTTGTGGTACATTTAGTTTAAAGTAGAGGTACATTTAGTTAAAACTCGTTGTACATTTATAAAACTAACTCCAAATGGGTCCAAAATAAGTTGGAGTACATTTAAAATCATTATAGACGCTTAATGAAATCATTAGTGTAACATAATCCAATAATCAGTGGAAAATGGCGTAGGAATTAAAGTTTCTTTTAAGTATAAGTATGTGGTACAAACTAGTAGGATCTTATGGTATATTTAGTTAAAAGTCGTGGTACATTTACTTAAAACTCATTGTACGTTTCTAAAACTAGTTCCAAATGGATACAAACTAAGTTAGGGTACCTTTAGGACCATTGGAGAATCTTAATGAAGTCATTAGTGTAATGTCATCCAATAATTAGTGGAAAAATGGTATCAAAATTAAAGATTTCTTCATTTATAACTATGTGGTAAAGTGTCACGTGTATTTTTTTGACTACCTGTAATGGTAATGAGGATATGCCTTACTGAGCCTAAGCACAAAACTTACACAAGCATAACGGAATTAAACATAAACAAGCATCAACAGAAGTAATTACACGCAAGACACAAGGGACGACTTTTATTACTTGAGTACTCTTTGAATGACAATGGAAAGCCTTCAACTCTCTCTCAAATTCGTATACAAGACTCAAGATATGATATATGAACCGAACCCCCTCAAATCTGGCCAAGCAGCCCTTTTTATAAAGGCTCCCAGAAGTTTCCAGCAACCTTCCCATGTTTTGCAGTGAGGTAATTGCCATGCCAAGTGGTGTATCCTTCTGTTGCCAAACCGTGCCCATTATGCCTAGTAGTGCCCTACAGCGGTTACAAGTTAAGGCTGGTCAATGCAACTGCTCACATTTTAGGCGCCTAGTTTGAATTGGAGGTTACCCCATGCTCCGCCCCACTCCTTTGTTTCCCACTCAAAACTCATTCGAACTAGTTGATGCCCATTCCCGCCTTTCTTCTCTGGTAACTGTCCCTCACATGCTCAACATGCTCCTTCAAAGTCCATCAGGGCTTGGGTCCACTTGGACCTTGTTGGGCCTACGCATGCTTGTGCAAGGCCCACCCATGCCATCGCAAGCCTGGGCAGGGCCAGGCCTTGAGCATGGGCGCGCTGGGCCTGCGCACGCATGCCTGTGTAGCCCGAGCCGAGGGCCGTGTCTTGCACTCGGCCAGCATACTCGTGGACTGGGCCTGAGCTCCAGTGCGCTAGGCCCGCGCACTCTTGCGCTTGCCTAGGCTGGGCCAGCACCTAGTGCTCGGCCTTTTCCCGTGTCCTTGGCATCACTTAGGGCCTACATCCATCTTGGCTCCCACCTAGTCCATTACTCAGGCCAAGGACCATTGTCCCGCTCCAAGTAAACATCAATACCTTGGCACACTCAAAGGTCCATCTTGAGTTGGTGCCATATCGCGTCTAGGTGCAGGTCCGTTATCACGCTAGTGCAGCGCCTCCAATCTTATGTGCTTGGACTTGGCATTTCATGCCTTGCCCTTGCTTGTGCACATGATGCGCGCCTAACCTGGGCGCATTTGGTCAGCGTTGTGCAGCAAGCGCATGGCCCTCGGCCCGTCAATGCCATGCTCAGGCTCATTTTCACTAGGCCTGGTTCATCCATACAAAGGATGTGCATTGCGTATACACTTGTTCCTGATTGATGTCTGTCTCATATCAGCACAACGAGGGCATAGCACTTAGTCAAGGCTCTGTCTTTAACTAGTGTGGTGCAACTAACGTGCGCCTGCCTGAGCATGATCATGCGCTTGACTAGTGGTCCTTTACTATGCCAATGTGTTGCTTCAAGCACGCATGCCCTACCTGAGTCATGCTTGGGTCAAGGTCCATTATGTCCCATGTCACAGCTAACATCTAGGCGCTAACATCCAACAAAATACTAGAGGTTTGCACTCCATGGGACTATGTCAGTGCACTGATTGGAGCACGATGCGCCTAACGCCAGGCATCCACCTGCGCATAGCATCCCAATGCCAAGGGTCTTACAAGCCTCCCCCACCAAAAGAACCTGATGTCCTCGACAGGAAATGTAAGCACCCCAAGAAACCAACTTAGGTCGTCCGTTGCCTTAGTCGTTCCATGGCTACCAGCAGCATCTCATTTCAATCATGCCTAACACTAATCAAAGGTTCAAATGCACCAACTAGGCTAATACAAATCTTCATGCACCCAAGTCCCGTTAGGTGCTTTGGCGCAATTTCACTCACTAACACAAGTCCGTTAGGTGTTTTAACATAGTCTTTTTGTCTTTTAGTCTTAACACATATTAGGTCACATACTAGTCCATTAGTTGTACCATTAAACATCCATCCGTTTCAGGGCCCATTACGGTATAGGGTGCATTCAAGTCCCCTTAGATGCACCCAAACCGCACATCCGATAATTCATCAAAGCATGTATAATCAACATATATGTACAGCACATAAAACCATGATAAACGATAATTGAAACAACATAAAATGAAAGCCATCAAAATGAAATGAGAATTACATCAAAAAGCCTCCAAAACAATGGAGCCCAAAATAAAACATAACCATAAACATAAATGTAAAAGATCGACAAAAACAGCAGCCCACCAGTCTGCCAGGATGTCTAGCCACCAGCGCATCATCAAGAAACTAATTTTCCCTTTAACTTCAGTGATCTCATTCTCATATGAGAAGGAGATGGCCCATGATTCTCATCCTCAACTTCATCATGCTAAACAACAGCACTAAAGGGTTGTTTGTTAGGGCAATTCCTTACAAAGTGAGGACCATCACATATGAAACAAGCAAAAGACTTAGGACCATTCCCTTTGTCATTCCCACTGCCTTTGTTGAAATCTTAATGTTGTTAGGTTTTGTGGTAGGACCCTTATCATTTTTAAAGGACTTGAGATTAAATTTCTTTCCTTCCTTAAAGTGGTCCTTCCTACTAAAGTCATGGCCAACATTAAAGTCCACCAAAGATTCAGCCGCGGCCAAAGCAGAGGCAAGGTCTTGGACCTTTAGGTGCCTCAACTCAAGTTGAGCCCATGGTTTAAGACCCGAAATAAAAGTAACGATTTATCCTCATCAGACATATCTTTTATTTCTAAAATTACAGAACTAAAAGCATTAACATACTCACAAATGGAACCATTTTATTTGAGTTCCTTCAAGGACTCATAGGCCAACCAAGATGCATTATTTTGGAAGAATTGGTCACGAAGGTCTTTCTTTAAGATCTCCCACGAACTAGCCCCAGCACGTCCAGCTGCACGGTCCTCTGACACACGAGTCCTCCACCACAACTTAGCATCACCCATCAAGTGCATGGATGCCATGACAACCTTGTCTTCCTTCCAGTCATGGGCAGCCATAAAATATTGTTCCATGTCCCAAAGGAAGTTCTCCTATGTCTTGGCAACACTTTCACCCCAAAAGGCTTTTGGAGTAGAAACTTTAATACTGCCCTTGTCGAGCCTAAAAGTACCTGCATCAAGCGTCTTCAGCAGCACCAAGATTTCTCTCTGTATACTTTCCACCGTAAGGATGGAAGTTTCACCAGGAGGAGGTACATTAGGGGAACTGCTACCGACACCGTTGGGACCCAACCTACAAAATACATTAATAGGGGGAGTAGGGGCTCGAGACGGGGTTCTTTGGGCAACAACGAAGGACTCCTTAAGGGACCCAATTTTGCCGGACAAAGACTTCATCGCACCCAAAACCGTTCTCGGGGGAAGGTCATCAACATTATACTTGGAAACTAAGATTTCCTCAATTCGGTTCAAGTGTTCATTAGTCTTAAGACGTTTCTCTAATTCTTAATGATTTTGAGTCATGGTGACTACTAACCAACACAACAATTCAAGCAACCACCACCGACTCTACCCACACAAGGACTAGACTCACATAGCCCAGGCCAAATTTCAGCACTAACAGGTCAAGACAACCAAGCCCACGCATAATTTCACACAATTAAAGGCAAAGCCACATGTAAGTCGCCAGGTTTTGACATGAAAACAGCACAACAGGGCAGGCCCAGTAGTTTCGCGGCCAAGCAAAGACACTGTTAACACTAAAGACAGCCCTCAACTACCAACCAAGGCCAAAATCCAAAATTTAGATCTTGACTAGAATTTCGAAATTAAAATCGGAATGCAAGGGGCAAACCCAATTTTATACTCAGCCACGAGTTCCAACAGCAAGCATGCAAGTTTGGACAGCAACTAGGACAAGGTCTGGACAGCATGGTTCAAGTAAAATTGGCTTAGATACCGAATTGTCACGGGTATTAAACATAAACACAGTGGAATTAATCATAAACAAGCATCAACACAAGTAATTGCACGCAAGACACAAGGGATGACTTTATTACTTGAGTACTCTTTGAATTACAATGGAAAGCCCTCAACTCTCTCTCAAATTCGTGTACAAGACTCAAGATATGATATATGAGCCGAATCCCCTCAAACTTGGCCAAACAGCTCTTTTTACGGCAGTTTCTAACAGCCTTCCCATGTTTTGCAGTGAGGTAACTACCATGCCAATTGGCTTGTCCTCCTGCAGCCACACAGTGCCCATTATGCCTAGTAGTGCCGAGCAGCGGTTACAAGTCAAGGCTGGTCAATGCAACTGCTCACATTTTAGGCGCCTAGTTTGAACTGGCGGTTACCCATGCTCCGCCCCACTCCTTTGTTTCCCGCTCAAAACTCCTTTGAACTAGTCAATGCCCATTCCCGCCTTTCTTCTCCGGTAACCATCCCTCACGTGCTCAACATGCTCCTTCAAAGTCCATCCGGGCTTGGGTCCACTTGGGCCCCGTTGGGCCTTGCGCACGCATGCCATTATAGGCCTGGGCTGGGCCAAGCCCTATGCGTGCATACGCTGGGCCTATGCATGCCTGTGCAAGGCCCACGCATGCCATCGCAGGCCTGGGCTAGGCCGGGCCCTGCGCATGCGTGCGCCAGGCCCATGCATGCCTTCACAGGCCTAGGCCGGGCCGGGCCATACGCACGCCTGTGCTTGGCTTGCGCAAGGCCCACACATGCCTGTACAACCCGAGCCTAGTCCAGCATCTTATGCTGGGCTCGTGTACTCATGCGCTGGGCCTGAGCTTCCGCGCGTTGGGCCCGCGTACTCATGCGCGTGCCTGGGCTAGGCCAGCGCTGAGCGCTAGGCCTTTGCCCCTGTCCTTGACATCACTTACATCCGTCTTGGCTCCCACTTAGTCCTTTACTAAGGCCCAGGTCCATTGTCCCTCTCGAAGTTAACATTAGTACCATGGCACACTCAAAGGTCCATCTTGAGTTGGTGCCATATCGCGTCTAGGCGAAGGTCCGTTGTCATGCTAGCGCAGCACCTCCAATCTTGTGCGCTTGGACTTGGCATTTTATGCCTTGCCCTAGCTTGTGCACGCGATGTGCCTGACCTGCGTGTATTGGGTCAGCATTGTGGAACAAGCACATGGCCCTCAGCCCGTCAATGCCATGCTCAAGCTCATTTCCGCTAGGCCTGGTTCATCCATTCAAAGGATGCGCACTACGTATATACTTGTTCCTGATTAATGTTCGTCTCATATTAGCACAATGCGTGTGTAGTACTTAGTCAAGGGTCCGTCTTTAACTAGTGTGACACAGGTAATGTGCGCCCGCTTGAGCATGATCATGCGTTTGACTAGTGGTCCTTTACTATGCCAATGCGTTGCTTCAAGCGCACATGCGATACCTAAGTCATGCTTGGGTCAAGGTTGGTTATGTCCCATTTCAGAGCCAACATCTAGGCGCTAACATCCAACAAAGTACTAGAGATTTGTGCACCAAGGGACTATGTAAGCGCATTGATCGGAGCACGATGCGCCTAAAGCCAGGCGTCAGCCTGCGTGCGGCATCCCAATGTCAAGGGACTTACATAAAGCTAGTAGAACCTTGTAGTATATTTAGTTTATAGTAGAGGTGATGCAGCCCTATCTTAGCCTTTGGCGGGCTTCGGGGCGAATGGGTCATGGCGGGTTGATTTTGGAGAGATGGGTCAATTGGTGGAATTAAAAGACAGAAGCGGAAGAGAGGGAGAGACGCGGATGGGCAAACAACTATGCATTTGACATTACTTAGAAAACTTAGTATTAGATTGGTAGCTAATTATTATTTATTTTTTATTTATCCTTTTAATTATTAAGCTTTTTAGCTTAGGTGATTAAGCTCCTCTATTTAAACAAGAGAAAATTTAGGGTTAATTTAGCTTTCATTTAATTTTTATATTTTATTTCTATATTTTTGAGTTTTCTCTCGTTCTCGGGTTGTGAGAAATTGAATTAATATTCCCCTTGTTTATTAGTTCATAATAAAATTAAAGGGAGGTTATTGAATCTTTCCTGTTTCCCCAATTTTTCACTTACACGCTGTATCAAGAGGTACATTTAATTTAAAGTAGAGGTACATTTAGTAAAAACTCGTGGTAGATTTATAAAAGCAAAGCAAAAGCAACAATCCCAGTGCTCCAAGGGCTTTCGTCTAAGCAGGGTCTTGGGGGGTGGATGTACTCAGCTTTCCTCGTTTAGGGTACGAAAACCCCCAACCTGAGGGGTACAACATGAGAATTTCCGAGAAGATTACCAACTTGGTACTACTCTCGCCCAAGTGTGCTTAACTTCAGAGTTCTAATAGGATCCGATTATTGCATGTTAGTACATTTATAAAACTAACCCCAAATTGGTGTAAAATAAGGTGGGGTACATTTAGAACCATTATAGACACTTAATAAAATCATTAGTGTAACATAATCCTATAATTAGTGGAAAAATGGCTTACTAAAGTAATCTTTAGTTTTGATGCCATATTATGAGATTACTTTACACTAATGACTTCATTATGACTCTCTAATGATCCTAAAGATACCCCAACTTAGTTTGGAACCTTTTGGAATTAGTTTTAGAAATTTACCACGACTTTTGAATTATGTACTATAAGGTTTTTCTAACTTGTACCAAATAGTTGTACATGAAGAAAATCTTTAATTTTTACCATATTTTTTCTTTGATTATGAGATTATATTACACTAATGACTTCATTAAGTATCTATAGTGGTCCTAAATATATCCCAACTTTGTTTGGGCCCATTTCGAGTTAGTTTTAGAAATATACCGCTAGTTTTAACTAAATGTACCACAAGATCCTACTAACTTGTACCACATAGGTATTTATGAAAGAATCTTTAATTTTTACTCCATTTTAGTCCTAAATGTGCCTCAACTTATTTTTGACCTATTTAGAGTTTTTAACTAAATGTACCTTTACTTTAAATTAAATGTACCACAAGGTTATGCTAGCTTGTACCACATAGTTATACATGAAGGAATCATTTATTTTTACATCATTTTTCACTAATTATGGGATTATGTTACTTAAAAATCTCTAATGGTCCTAAATGTAGCCCAACTTAGTTAGGACCCATTTAGTTATAGAACTGTATCACGAGTTTTAACTAAATGTACTATTACTTTTAACTAAATGTCTCACAAGGCTGAACTAGATTATACCATATAGTTATACATGAATAAATCTCTAATTTTGATGCCATGTTTCTACTAATTAAGGGATTACGTTACACTGAGGACTTTGTTAAGACTCTTTTATGGTCCTAAAGGTACCCCAACTTTAGTTTGTACCTATTTGGAATTAGTTTTAGAAATGTACCACGAGCTTTATGTAAATATACCACAAGATCCTACTAGCTTGTACCACATAGTTATACTTGAAAGAATCTTTAATTCTTACACCAATTTTCCACTAATTATTGGATTATATTACACTAATGATTTCATTAAGCATCTATAATGATTTTAAATATACCCCAACTTATTTTGGACCCATTTGGAGTTAATTTTGTAAATACACCACATGTTTTAACTAAATATACATCTACATTAAACTAAATATACCACAAGGTTCTACTAGCTTGCACCACATAGTTATAAATGAAGGAATATTTGATTTTGATGCCATTTTTCTACTAATTATGGGATTATGGTATACTAATGACTTCTCTAAGGATTTCTAATGGTCTTAAAGGCACCCCAACTTAGTTTGAACACATTTGGAATTAGTTTTAGAAATGTACCACGAGTTTTAAGTAAATATACCTTGACTTTTAACTCAATGTACCACAAAGTTTCACTAGCTTATACCACATAGTTATACATGAAGAAATCTTTAATTTTTACATCAATTTTTCAATAATTGTGAGATCATAATGACTTCATTATGCGTTTATAATTTTTTTCATTAAAATAATTATATTTTTAATATTCTAAATATTTTATTATTATTTTATGGTGTTTAAAAAAGATATTTTATTTTATATGACACATAAACTTCGATATATAAAAATAATAATAATAGTAAATATATTTTTGGACAATAATTTTAAAATATTTGATACATTTATGTATATCAAATAATAATATCTATATAATACAATACAAAAAATTTAGGCAAGTACTTTTTTTTTTTTTTTTACATTTTCGTAAAAAGTTGTCGCATGTGTAAAAAAACTATTTTTTATTTTTTATTTTTAAAAATATAAAATGACCAAAATGTCCCTGCTGACGTGGCTATGCTAACTGGGCGTGCCATTTTGGTAATTTCAAATTTGGCATGCTATTTTGATAATTTTAAATTTTTGCGTGCTATTTTGGGAATAAAAATTACCAACCGTGCTATTTTGAAAAGTCATCCTAATTTTCTTGTATAAAACTACAATTAAGAGAAAAGAAATGAAGAAAACAACTTTTAATGTTACAAGAAAAACATGGAACATTAGATCACATTCCCATTCTCAAACTAATTATTCTTATAGTTGTTTAAGTTGTCTAACTTATTTCTTCTCTCTCTATCACAGCTCTTAACAAAAAAGATGATACAAATTATTACCCTAAAATAATACAATTTAACAAAATAAACTACATATTGCCATCCTTTGTAGAAATATATTAAAATAAAAAAATTAACTTTTTGTTAATTTATTAAATGAACGCAGGAAAATCTCTCTTAAATCATTATGCCCCCCTTTCCTTAATTTAGTACAACCACACCTTTTCATAATTTTCCCTCTATCTTTCCTTATTTTCTCCCGTCATATTAAATTTGTTGTGTTAACAGGTGCCACCCTTTAAAAATATCAACAAAGCATAATTCTTAGGATGGTGGCATAGTTATATTACGTGGATGCTATTGTGACATCCATTGTATTCTAGGATTGCCACATTATAAATCGTGTTTTCAAGATGTGGTTATATAATAGAAAAGTTTTAGCTTTTAACAGCGTTTTGGAAATACGGTTACTATTCTCGAAGACCCCACATGAGAACCACGTTGTGGGCAGAGGTTTAATGTTGGAAAAAAAAAAACCAAAATTAAAACGTTTTTCCACACTACAGTTTTACGAAAAAGGGCTTTTTTTCCTAATTCCTAGTCACTCGGCTTTATGACATAGCTTTTGTATATTTTTCCCTTCTTATTCTACTATAAAATTGAGCTCCTAGCCCTAGCTTTTATGCAAGAAATTTTTTTACCTGGTATGGTATCAAGCTCCAGGCTTAGTTTTATGTCATAGCCTAATTTTGGTACACAATATATATAACTAAGCTCCCATATTGTTTGTCATATGGACTGTTAGGAAATATTTCAAAAATATTCCCTATGTTAACCAAATGAGCAGAGCGGAAAATTTAAAATTCTAAGTTCTAAAATTATGATAAGACCTCTAATCTAATATAACCCCAACAATATAAGAATATCAAGTATAATGAACAAGTTGTTTTGCCCAAAACGTGCATTCAGCTTTTGCCCTGCCTAAAATGACACATGGCGTGTTGTTTAAACAAGTTGTATTTTACTTGAGCCATTGTCTAAATTGTTGGAAAAAATTATGTATTTCATTCAATAATTTAAATATTATTTTTTAAATTATTTAAAAAAAAAGAATTTTTACAAAATGTATGTAAATTAAAATATTTAATGCTCAAAAATAAACTAAAAAAATAATAATTTAAGCTTGGGCATGCGTTTCATACCGTTGGAATATTGATTCAGTGTAATTCTGATTCTCATTCACTGATAGAGATCATGTAAAGGGTATTTGACCATTTTCAGAAAGCTATTGACTATTGCATTAAACATATATATATATTTCTTGGTCTATATAAGCTTGGGTGTGAAGAGGAAGAAACATACAACAAAAAATATCATTTTTTCATCCTTTATTGCTCTTTTAAAATTATGTGCTTGGTGTGCACTGATAAAGGCTAATACCAAAAGCTCAATCCCAAGATCCAATTCACACAAGATAGAAGAGAAAATGAGGGAGAAGAGAATAGAGTTAAGGGAGAAGAAGAATTGTAATGATATTGGATAAACCCCAATTCATTACGTCCTTAAGCTTATATACTTCATCAAAAGAAAATACTAATTGTCATAAAATTAAGTAAAAAAGCAAGTAAAATTAATAAGTATTGCAAATATTAATAAAAAGCCGTGAAAATAACTGCTACTTAGTCATGTTCCGTTCACGTGTGTCCAACCCGCCAAACCAAGTGCTAGTTCCCACGAAAAAAGTTTTAACTAACTTATAAATTCTTCCTTGTTATTTTTGCTTGTATCGAATACTCCCCATAAAATTCACCCTTGTCCTCAAGGGTGAAAATTTGGGAACTTCACTTGAAGATCATACAAAAACTCCCATGTAGCATCCTCTCGAGGAAGATTCTTCCATTGAACTAATACTTTTGTTGCAGCTCTACTGTTACGATTGACCATCTTCCTGTCCAAATTAAGCTTTGGTTCTTTCCTTGGAGCAGCCTCTAAATTGTCTGGTATGGGAATTTGGTGAGAAGGAAGTGGGCCGAAGTGAGGTTCTAGTTGGGAAACATGGATCACATGTTGGATCTTTGTTGAATTGGGCAAATCCAATCTGTATGCGACCTTCTTGTCTGCAGTAAGGACCTGAAATGGCCCAAAGTACCTTGGTGAAAGCTTTTGGTTACTCTTATGTGCCACTGTAAGCTGCCGGCAGGGATGCAGCTTCAAATACACCCAATCACCTACTTGGAAACTCCTATCTGATCTCCTCCTGTCAGCTAGCTACTTCATCCTGAATCATCTCTTCCCTGTTCCTCAGACTCCTATCCACAGTGTCCACCAAAGTTTCCTTAGGTAGATAAGGAATATGTGGGGGAGGAGCTTGGCCATACATAATTTCATAGGGAGTCTTACCAGTAGATGAGTGCCAAGTGGTATTATACCACTATTTAGCTAAAGGGAGCCATTCAAACTAGGATGAAGGGTTGGTGCTGCACATACACCTCAAATATGTCTCCAATCCCCTATTCGCCACTTCAGTTTGGCCATTAGTTTGAGGTGATAAGCTATAGATAGATGCAAGTCCACTCCCTGTATGGTAAATAGAGCCTGCTAGAATTCACTTTGGAAGATGGCATCTCTATCACTCACTATGGTGCTTGGCATTCCATGAAGCTTGTAGACATTATCTAAGTAGGATGGAACTACACTCCATGGGTGAGAGCTATGAAGTGAGCTGCCTTGCTGAATCTATCAACAACCACGAAGATAACATCCTTGCCAAAGGACCTAGGAAGCCCTTATATAAAGTCCATGGAGATGTCTGTCCAAATTGAGTCTGGTATCAGTAGGGGTTGCAGCAATCTTGGAGGGGCTACATTCTCGGGCTTGCAAACTTTACAAGTAGGACACTTCCTGATGAAATCATGAACTGACTGAACCATGCCCTTCCCGTAAAACATGGATTTAATTAGTTGTAGCGTTTCATCTCTACCCGAGTTCCCTGCACTTGGCACAGTATGAAGCCATTGCAGTATCTTAGTCTTCAAATTCTCATCTTGCCCCACTACTAGCTTTCCCTTCCTCTTTAATTGACCATGCTGCCAACTGTACTTTGTATGTCTCGAAGATGCATTTTGCAGCTGCTCCAGCAGGTTCTGAATTGAAGGGTCTATCTACCATGAAAGCTGAATCAAAGCATGCAAGTTGCTGTCAATAGCAGACAATACCATACAGATCAATTGCTGACTTGTAATTCTTGACAAGGCATCAACCATTACATTTTCTTTTCCTTTCTTGTAGTCAATAATGTAATTGAACCCCATCAATTTAGAGAGCACAGCTGCTAGAAGTGAGTGCGAATCTTTTGTTCAAGGAGATATTTGAGGCTCCTTTGATCTATCCTGATGACAAATGTATTTTTGAGGAGAGCTAAAACTGCCCCAATACCATAGTTGCTTGCATCTGATTCCACAATGAAAGTTTGGAGAAATCTAGAAGTGCTAAAACTGGAGTTGTAATCACCGCCTCTTTCAACTTGTCAAATGCTAGTTGAGTTCTGGAGACCATCCCACCTGTCCTTCTTCAAAAGCTTAGTAAGAGGTTTAGCTAACACCCCATAATTCCTGATAAACCTTTTGTAGTATCTAGTAAGGCCTAAGAAGCCTCACAACTACTTGAGGTTGGAAGGAGCACGCCATTGTTGCACTGCTTCAACCTTCTTAGGATTAGTTGCTACCACTCCTTTGTTTATAATGTGCCCCAAGTATTCGACCTGAGTTGCTGCAAATGAGCACTTGCTCTCCTTGGCAAAAAGCTGATGCTCCTGCAGTTTATTGAAGACCAGCTGCAAGTGTTGGATGCAGTCATAAAGATTGGCACTAAAAATGAGGATGTCATCCAAAGACACCAACATAAACTTCCTCAAATATGCAGCAAAGATCATGTTCATGAGAGCCATGAACTAGTACCATTATAAAACCTGTTAGATAGCAATTTCCATGTAAGATCGTGCCTTGGCCAAGGACTTTGAGAGTTTGTACGTGTGATGATTCATAGAGCATCTCTTTTACCTCCAGGAGTGATAGATCCCTCAAGCTTCACTCTCCGACTTCATGAGTACTTAACTATACCCAATCTTAGTTTTGCAAGCCCTCTCAGGAGCAAGAAGACTAGATTCAAAGTATAGTAAGTTGCTTTTAAGCCATTATGGTGAACTTAGGTTAAAGGAACCTACTTACACAATCACCACCTTGAGAACTACCTGCTGACAGTTTGGTTTGGTCAATTAATGTAGGTGTTTTCAAGTGGATCGGTCCAGTGAACATATCTTCCATATGCATCCACATATGTGCCTTGGTGTCTCCACATGACCAATCATGAGATCAACTGCTCTCTATCACATAGATTTGGTCACACTGTGTGTTGGTCTATTCAGATCCACCACTGCCCATTCTTAGGGATCCTATTACCAAGAACATTTAAGGACAATGCTATTAGAGCATTGTGTCACGGACCGCTTAGTTCTATAGAAATTTTGCTTAATTTTATTATGTCTTGTAATACGTTGGGAATGTTCTAGAAGGCCACGGTTCATTCTGGGCTCTTCTTGGATATTCTTACGAATAATATTTATGTACTTAGTCCAATTTTGTAAGGACGCAAACCTTTGGTGAAGTGCTCGGCATGGATCCGTAAGAGGGGCGTGTCCATAGGACATATTGTAAAATATATATAAGTCTTGTATAGGGTAGAAGTATCTAGAATAATGTAAGAATAAAGTAAAGTGTAGAGGAGGACTTAGAAGAGGAAAAACGGGCTGCCAAAAGGGCAAGGCCCTTCCCTTCAAAAAGCAAGATTCAAAGTAAAGCATGGGAAGGAAAATAGGGAGCAAAAAAGTGACGACTAGGACACAAGGGGGACACAAAGTACATAGCTTTTTATTTTATTGTCTTTATGTTGTATTGTCTATAAATATGAGTGTAAATAGATGAGGGGATCATCAATTCCCCACTTTAATCCAACAATTTCACCCATCTTCCAACTCTCTCTCTCTCTCTCTAACCGTATCTCTCTATCTATTGTGTATGTGTTGCTGTGTTTCCTTTTCCTTCCAAATATAATTATTCCGCTGCGTTATTTAACACTCTCATATTTTCGGGGTTTGCCTGACTTAGTGAGGTACTTTTGGAGTGAAGCTAAGTGGCATCATGGGTCTTAACGAGGAACTGTTAGGGGTGAAGTTAAGGGCATTTGGAGGCCGTAACATGGGTAAAATGTCATCCCGTGACAATTGGCTCTCATTATTGTGACAACCCTCAAAAGGCCAATCCCGTTACATTTATCCTTTGGGCTTTACCATGTTAATGCAACAATGAAGTGATAATAAAGTAAACATGATAAAGAACACATAAAACAAAATATCCATTAAATAATCCAAAACCACAAGTTCATAGGACAAAATATAACTCCAAATCCTAGGAGGTTGGCTCTAAAGGGCATATAATTCTTTCAAGCTCCCACTTGCACTTTAGAGCCATAAAGACATGTGTCTTACACCTAATCTATACTTGTGCTGATCAAACTCCTTTGAGCCTAATGCCTTAGTAAAGGGGTCTACTATATTTTCTTTTCCATCCACCTTGGTTATTGTTACATCGCCTCTATCGATGATCTCTTAAATGAGGTGGTAGTGACGTAGGACATGTTTGGACTTATGATGTGATCTTGGCTTTTTAGATTGAGCTATGGCACCTGTGTTATCACAAAATAGGGCTATAGGTCCCTCAGTAGAAGGGACCCCTCCTAACTCTGTAATAAACCTCTTCATCCAAACTGCTTCCTTAGCAGCTTCACTAGCTGTAATGTACTTAGCCTCTGTTACTGACTCAGCAACTGTACCTTGTTTGGAACTTCTCCAACTAATAGCTCCACTAGAAGTGGCCAACGGGCCGGGTTGGTCCACCCTGTTTGGGCATGGCTGGGCTGGGCCAGGCTCTGGGCCTCCTCAAAAGAGAGGAGGCTCGGGCCCGATTGGGGGGCAAAAGCCCCCCAACATCTCTCCCACCAACTCAAAATGAGTCGTTGGGATAGTAATTAAAAAAATCTTTTTTTTTCTATAAATACTAACCAAATTTTTTCACTTTACCACACAACAATCATCAATTATCTTCTCTCTTCTCTCTAATTCTCTCTTCTCTCTAATTTTTTCTTCTCTACAATAATCAATTCTTTTCTCTCAATCTCTCAAGTCAAAGTTTTAATTGTGTTTTGCTCGTAGAATCTTGTAAAAGTTCAAATTTTTGTTTTTGCTTCGATAAAATTAGTATCAAAATTTTATTTATTTGTCATTTTTATTTACCTTGCATTTTATAATTATAAATTAACAACATCATGGCACATAATTTATCTTCATCTGGAGCTGGTCGATCTAGTTCTAGCTCTTCTTGATCGCCTAAAGTCCCTAGATTGGGTAAAGGAGTTGAATTTAATACCCAGGAACGTAATTTTTTATAACTCGGTCCGTCACCTCTTCACACGGACACCTGTGATTGGGAATAAGAACACCTCTACGAGCAGTAGTAGACGTAATACTAGCGATGCGTGGAAACACTTTACACTAGATCATGAACATGGTAAAGCATATTGTACTTTATGTGATCCTTCAAAAGTTTTCAGTCGTCCATTAAATAGTAGGACTTGCACTTTAAAAAGACACCTACAAAGAAGCCACTCCGAATTAAATGTAGATAGAACCCAACAAACACTCATACAACAAGCGATAAGTGCGCTAGCTAACTTTAAGTTTACAAATGAAACTAATAGATGCGAATTAATAAGATAGGTCATTCGGTTGAAAGGTCATTTACCACTGGCGAAGACCCTGGATTCGTCTGGTACTGTAAAACGGTATTAAACCCTGCCGCTCTAAGGGTCCCTCGGAACACTTTGAAGTGGGATGCATTTAGAGAATTTATACCATTAAAAATGACCTTCAAGATATTTTAAAGGCGAACATGAGCATGTTCTCGTTGACGTCTGACACGTGGAAGTCGAAATTTGATGTACCTTTCATGTGCATAACTGCACATTGGATTGATTCTTCCTACATTATGCAAAAACGAATAATTCATTTTTCCTATTTAAATATCCCCACAATGCTCATGTAATCACGGGTGCCAATATGAATGGCGGATAGACCACAAAATTTTCAACATTACTTTTGATAATACTACTAACAAAGATACATCTGTTAAACAATTAATTAGGTATATGAAGCCCATGTTATATGGGAAATGTTTCACTTATGTTGCATCTATCATGTACTGCATTTAATCATAATAGATGGTATGCAACTTATAGATATTTCTCTTATGGTTGTAAGAGAAGTAGTTAAAACAATTAAGACATCCGAAATTAGACAAAGAAAATTTTAAGATCTGTATGACACACATGGCATTCCTTACAAAAAAAATTTAAATTAGATACACGTAGTAGGTTATTATCCAAGGTTCATATGTTAGAACGAATCTTGCCATATAACGATGTTATAATTGAATTTGTGCAGCAAAATCATTCAGAACTAAGTTATTTTAATTTAGAACATATAGATTGGGATATAATTAATGAAATCTGTAAATTTGTAGTTATTTTTAAAGATGCTATGACATTTTTTTTGGACGTTATTACCCAACTATTACACAAGCAATATCTAGACTGTTAGATATTGCTGCTTGGATGATAGATAACTCCTCCAACCCTATGTTGCAGAGCTCAATTTCCGCCATGATAGAAAAATTTTTAAAATATTATTCTGAATTACCAATGGCATATTGTATTGCCAATGTTTTTGATCCACATTATAAACTTATGGGTTTTCAATTATTTGCCTAAATATTTTACTAAAAAATGAATCCAACTTTTGATTTAGCAGATTTTGTTGCTAAAGTTAATGAAAATTTATGTAATTTATTTTCCATGTATGCTCAAAGATTATCATCTGATACAAACGTTTCTTCTACATCATCTTTTTCGTCCTCTTCTCTAGGAAAACTAATTAAAGCCCAAACAAAATCCCACATCATATGATGAGCTAAATTTGTACATGCGTTCACCTATGCTCGACTTCTTCCCGATAGAGGCGAATCCACATTTGATATTTTCCAATGGTTGCTTTCCACCCTGGCATGCAATATACTAACATGTCTGATGTCTGCAGTAGCATCAGAGTCTGCTTTTAGTGCATGTGGTAAATTGCTTGGATCAATAAGAGCGAAGCTAACACCGGCCACCTTAGAAATGTCGGTGTGTTTGAAGGACTGGATGACTGCAGCGGATAGAGACCACTACCAATTGAACTTGGGTTCATCAAGCGATGAAGAAGACGATGGCAGCACTAGTACAAGTACCGCACCAACCGCAACAACTTTAGATTAATTTATTATATTGTTATAATTCTATTTTTTTTAAAATATATTTTTTATAAAATATATTTGTAATTTTAGATGGCACTATTATATTGTTATAATTGTATTTTTAAACAAGTTATGATACATTTATTTTATAAAATATATTTGTAATTATGATTGTGTATTATTGTATTTGTATATTATATTATTTATCAATAAATTATAAATATTTTTTGGTCAAAATGATTATATATTTTTATAATTTTATAAGACACTATTATGATTGTATTATATATATTATATATATATATATATATATATATATATATATATGTATATGTATATATATTTAAAAAATAAATAAATACGGAGCTGGGCCTGGGCCGGGCTCACTGGGCCAAGGCCAGGCCCGGGCCCTGTTCCAGACCCTACTTGGCTCAAATTAGGCCTGGCCCATAGCCATGACTAGCCCCACCATTTAAGGTAAAAACATAGCCTGAGGTTGATTTGCTATCATCTTTATCTAATTGAAAGCTAGAATCTCTGAAGCCCGCAAGCTTGAATTCAGAATCTTCAAACACTGGAAACTGGTCTTTGGTATTTCTTATATACTTATGTATGGATTTGACAACTCTTCGGTGAGCCTCACCAGGGTCGACCGGATATCTGATTGTCACTCCAAGTGCATAAGCTAATCTGGTCTTGTACATGTGAGGGTGTACACGATGGCTCCCATTGCAGATGCTTAGGGAATCCTATTCATGCATTCTCTCTCTCCAATGGTACGAGGACAATCCTCCCAACTAAGAACAATTCCAGTTCCTATAGGTTGGAAACCTTACTTTGAATTTTCCATGCTATATCTTTTAAGTATGGTATCTATATACGTGGATTGGGATAATCCAAGCATCCTTCTTGTTCTATCTCTATAGAGTTTTTTTCCAAAAATATAGGACGCTTCTCCCAAATCCTTCATGGAATAACTATTAGATAGCCAAACCTTCATATTTTGAAGTGTCGGGATGCCATTTCCTATGAAGAGAATATCATCCACATATAATACCAAGAATGTGACAGTGCTCACATTGATCCTTTTGTACACGCAGGGTTCTTCTTTGCTTCTAAGAAAATCAAACTTTTCAATAGTCTTATTAAAGTGAATATTTCAACTCCACGAAGCTTGCTTTAGTCCATATATGGACTTTTGGAGCTTGCATACTCAATGATGATTATTAGGTGAGGTCAAGCCTTCAGGTTGTGTAGTGTACACATCCTCTTCTAAATTGTTGTTTAGAAAGCATGCTTTAAAATCCATTTGCTAAATTCATAATCATAGTATGGACTTGAGCATTGCTACAGGGGAAAATGTTTCGTCAAATCAACACCTTGTCATGAACGATACCCCTTAGCAACAAGACGAGCCTTGTAGGTTTCTACTTGGCCATCCATTCTTTTCTTCTAAAAACCCACTTACATCCAATGGGTTTAATATTCGTTGAGGGTTCAATCAAAGTTCATAATTTGTTAACCCTCAAGGATTCCATTTTGGATTCCATAGCATCTAGCCACTTCTTAAAGTCAGAACCCTATATAGCCTCTTGATAAGTAGTGGGGTCATCATCTCCATGATCTACCTCATCTACTCCATCATCGTGCACTATCATGCTGTAGTACCTTTCAGGTTGACGTGGTACCCTAGGGGACCTTCTCAAAGACTTGTGTACTTTGGGTTCAGGTTCTAACTCTTGTACTTGACCCGTTGTAGGTTCTTGGGTCTCTTAAATCTCATCAAGTTCTACTTTACCTCCACGTGTACCTTCTTGTAAGAACTCTTTCTCTAAGAAGATACCCGCCTGGCCACAAAAACTTTCTAGTTAGTCACATGGTAGAAATAATATCTTATTGTTTCTTTAGGATATCCTACAAACCTAAATTTGTCAGATCTAGTTCCAAGCTTGTCTGACTCTAGCCTCTTGACGTATGTCGGGCATGCCCATACCCTAACGTGGGCCATGTTAGGCCTACATTCCTTCCATATCTCATATGGCATCTTAGAGACTGCTTTCATGGGAACCTTGTTTAATAAATAAGTAGTTGTCTCAATAACATAACCCTAAAAAGAAATAGGAAGATCAATGAAGCTCATCATGGATCTCGCCATATCTAGTAGGGTTTGATTCCTCCTTTTGGATACTTCATTATGTTGAGGAGTTCTACGAGGAGTACACTGAGCAAGAATACCATTTTCTTCAAGATGACAAACAAACTCCTGACCAAGGTATTCACCTCCTCGATTTGATCGAAGGGCTTTAAAATACTTGCTTTTTTTTTCTTCAATGCGAAAGCTCTTAAACAATTCAAAAGCTTTAGATTTGTGTCTTATAAGATACACAAACCCATATGTAGACATATCATCAGTGAAGGTAATAAAATATGAAAATCCTCCTCTAGGTTATGAGGTCAAAGGTCCACATACATTTGTATGTACCAATGCTAAAATGTCTGCAGCCTTTCTCCATTTCCCATAAATGGAGCTTTGGCCATTTTATCTAGTAGCCATGATTCGCATGTTGGATATGATTCATAATCATTAATGTTAAGATATCCATCTTTGACTAACTTGCTTGCTCTAGTCTCATTAATATGACCAAGTCTACAGCGCCAAAGATATTTCTTCATAATTTTGTCACCCCTCTTCCTTTTATTGTCATTAGAAACGTGCAAGGTTGGTTTGACAAGTGGTAAAACATAAACTCTAAAACAATAATTTTCTAGTCAAAATATATTCATTATCATAAAAAAATGAATAAGAATTTTTCTTATTAGAAATAGTATAATCGTCTCCGTCTAATGCAAAAACCGAAATAATATTCTTAACAAGATTTGGAACATAACAACAATTCTTTAATGTTACTATCTTTCCACTAGGGAAAATTAAGGAATACGTCCTTACAACTAAGACAACAACATTTGCTCCATTGCCTACTTTCTAGGTTCATCTCTCTTTACACTAATCTTCTATAACTTGTAGTTCCTGCAATACATTGCAAATGTGAGAACTACTACTGGTATCTAATACCCAAGTAGAAGAATCAATACTGGAAAGGAAATAATTTATATGAACCATATAAATACCTTTTCCTTCAGTACCTCCTTGCTTCTCTTTTTTTTTTTTTTTTTTCTCAAAGAAGCGAGAAACTCCTTGCAATTCCTTTTTCAAAGTCCTTTCTTGTTGCAATAGAAACACTCAGCACATGATTGGCTTGCTTTCTTAAGGGTCTTGGTTATTAGAATAAAGCTCCAGAATCTTCCTAGACCAGGGTTCTCTATATTACTATTGTAACCCTTCACTTATGTTGTCCAAGGGTAAGGTTTTCCTTATGTATGCCTATTCATAGGCCCCTTTTGTGCCTCATTTCACTTATTCAAATACAAATTATTTTACACTCATACGGTATTAGAGCTCCCTCTCTGATTCTAATTTCTCCTTTTTTTCTTTTTTTCTTTTTTTTTTTGGTTTTCGCTATCATATTTCTTCATTTTTGTGTTGATTCCCTATTCGCTGATTTCTTTTAATCTTTTAATTTGACTAATGGCATCTAACCCTAATCAGTCCTATGCAAGTGCCCTCTCCTCCTCCCCTCCCCCACTACTGGCACCCCCCCGGCCCACGATGGAGACCAGCCCTGTTAGTGCCGGTACCTCACCAGCCGCCGTGGGTAATGCCCTACAAGGGGTGGTGGCCGACAGTCACAATGTCCGTCCCGTCACCTCTGGTGCTTCTCTACCTCGATCAGTCGATACCAGTGTCGCCATCTTTGGTACCCCACCACCAATCGAGAGGCCTGTAGTGAACTCGGCACTTAAGTTGACCATATCCTTCCCCCCCCCCCCCCCCCCCCTTACTTCTTCTCTTTGGCTGCCTTTGCCGGATTACCCCTCACCGGTGCCCAGATTGGCACCGACGACGGCAGTTTGCCACCCCTCTCATCAGTGCTCCATAGCCCTTGTGAGGGGGTGGCGGTGTCCCCCATCCTACAATTACGTCAAACCCTAGTCAATATAATCACCCTTCATTCCCAATATTGATTCCTCTCTCTAATATAACAAGTATTGTTACAATAAAGCATGAATCAACTATAGATTATCCTCCCTGGCGTGAACAATTTAATATGTTGTTGATAGAATATCAATTACTAGGGTTTATTGATGGTACCTACCCCTGTCCCCCTACCTAACTTACACATCCAAATGGATCTCTCTACCCCAATCCTGATTATATAACTTGGCTTTGTACGGATCAAAGTATTAGATCCTGCATTGCTGTTACTCTTTCTCGCTCTCTGATAAATGACATTGTGCACCACCTTACTTCAAAAGCCATGTGGGATGCCTTGGCTAAGCTTTTTTTGGATCACTCCATGGCCAAGGAGTTTGACCTTAGAACCCAACTTATTAATCATCGTAAAGATGGCAAAACAGTGGACGTTTATCTCCCTGAACTCAAATCAATTAAGGATGCCACTGACTTACCTATTTCAAATAGAGAATTTCAACACTTCGCTCTTTATGGCTTACACTGGGTATGCCACTTTTGCAACTTTTATTCGTCAAAGTTCAAGGTAATACACATACGAAGAGTTAAAAACTACCTTACTCAATGAAGAAGCTGCTTTAAATCAATACTATGGACGAACCAACTCTAACCCAAGTCACGCTATGGTTGCAATCGAGCAATCGAACATCGGATCCGAAATCGGTCGGGGAGGCCACGGCCGTGGTCGTGACCGGCAAGATCGCTGTGGTGGTCGCGGTGGCCCTTTGGGTCAACTAGCTACTCACAATCAACACCCATATAGTGGGGCTCCCCACACTAGTACCCCTCCCTCAGTTTGACCTACCATTGGTCTTTCCCCTAACTCTATTGCAGGTGTGCTCTGACCCAGTCCTTAATTTTGTGAGATCTGCTCCCAAACTAGTCATGCTGCTGTTACTTTCCCGCATTAATTTGATGGCACTTCCTTTCCAAACCCAAACCTGACCCTTAGATAGCACCTTGAACACCCATCTTATGCAAACTCAGCTTAAAGCGGGCATATGTAAAACTAAGTATCCCCTCTCCCTTTCTTCCACTGTTGTTCAGGAGCCCACATGCTACTCACAGGTTGTGAAATATCCTCAATGTCAAGAAGCCATGGCGGGTGAATTTAATGCTCTAATTCTGAATCATACCTAGGACTTAGTTCCGTATGACTCGTTGGAAAACTTTGTAGGAAGTACATGAAAATATAGAGTTAAGTACAAAGCGGATGGTTCTGTTGAAAGGTTTAAGGCACGCCTTGTGGCTCATGGGTTTCACCAATGTGAAGGCCTTGACTATATGGAAACCTTCAGCTCGGTCATCAAACCTTCCACCATACGCTTTATACACACACTTGCTATTACATACAACTGGCTGATTCGATAGTTGGACATGGCTACTTACGGAAGAGGTTCACATGAATCAACCTCAAGGCTTCGTACACCCCAAATATCCAACTCCTGTATGTTGCCTACGGAAGGCATTGTATGGTCTTCAACAAGCCCCCAGAGTATGGTTCCAACATTTTAGTGCATTCTTACTTAGTCTTGGTTTTGTTTGTTGTCGGGCTGACCCATCCTTATTCATTCGAAAGACAAGCTCACATCTTACATGCCTACTACCGTATGTTGGTGACATAATCCTAACAGGCACTAACACTTCACACCTAAATAGCCTTATTCAAACCCTGTCAACACAATTTGCAATGAAGGACCTAGAATCTCTGCACTTTTTCCTCAGGATTGAAGCTCAACGTAACCAAACTGGACTATTCCTTTTCGAACACAAGTACACAACCAACCTCCTCACCAAACATTACCTAAGTGATGCCTATTTACAGGCCTCCTTTGTACCTCATTTTACTTATTAAAATACAAATTATTTTACACTCATATTGGTCACACCTCCCTTAGGCTTGAACATCTTTTTCATTTGTTTTTTCTTATAGGGAGCTTTTCCCTTTCTCTTGCAACAACCAAACAGTAGCTGACTTTTTTGTTACTTCATTTGAGCTTCATGGCTCTAAAGCATATTCAATAACTCTGAAAAGGGTAATATCCATCTTATTCATAAGTAAATTCATAACAAAATGAGAAAACGACCTAGGTAAGGATTGAAGGACTAAATCCTGTAATAATTCACCGTCCATGATGAACCCCATGCTCTTAGGTTGTTTTATAAGATCTATCATCTTGAGAACATGGGTGCTCACCTAGGCACTCGAAGTCGTTTTTATCCCAAACAGAATCTTAGATATCATATTTAGCTGAACGACTTTGTGCACCAAAAAACTGTTGTATGGGCAAAATAATTTCCTTAGGGTTCATTTTTTCATGTTGTGTTTGCAATTCCGAAGCCATCCTTGCAAGCATTACACATTGCACTTGAATGCTATCATCTTGATACTTCTAAAAAGCATCAAATTCAGGACCAGATGATTCTTGTGGGGCGTTAGAGAAGCTTTTTTGGGGCGCGAACAATTCTAAAGTTATGATACTAATCATCATAGTTGGCACCGAATAATAAGCATGACATGAAATCTAATGGAAATAATTTAGACACGGACTTTTATCTATATGATATGCTCCCACAACTGGGAACGTAATTCAAAAAATTTTCCCTAAACAACTAGAGCTGGCGCAGCGGAAAACCAATTTAAAATTTTTAAATTTTAAATCCAATACCATGATCTAGTTAAAACTATTTAATTAGACGTAGATCTTACTCTAATAGGTTCATAATATAACAAACAAAATATTGAATAAAACATGTATACACATAGTATGTAGAATAAATGAAATAAAGGAAAACAAATTAAATAACAAATACTTAATCTAGATAGACCTGAAACGCAAATTCAAACTCTGATTTGTAGATATGAAATTGGAAGAAAACCTATTGACACCTCGAGATCTTCTTCACAATGACCTCTATTAACACTAGAGTGTGGGCTCCCAAAATATTTCATTTAGAAAAAAATTTGGAACAAATTATTTCCTTTTAGTCTTTCCGAAAAATAATTTTTAGAAATTTTATGCTAAATATTAATCTGAAAAAAACCCTAAAATAATGTTAGATTTTTCTTCATGGGAGAAAACTAGGTTCAAAAAACTTAAAAGAAAAAACTTAAAAAAGACGCACAAGATGCCTGTAATAGGCACAGCTCCTTCCACATGTCGTTCTCTGATTTGCTGAATTGTGCACACACGGATTACCAGGGATGAATACCAAATGAGACATGAGTTGCCTTGGTATTGGTCCGCAGCAATTGCCGCGGATCTGTACCCCTCCGCCCCAGCACATGCATGTGCTGCGCCGCATGCTTTTGTTTTTATTTTAATTTATTATGTTAATTTAATTTAAATTCTCACATATAGGAAATTCATCACAAGAATATTATTTGGTAAAATTAATTTATTCATCTTATGAATAAATAATTAGTCCCATGACTTACGTTTAGCAAAACTAAATTTATTCATTCCATGAATTCAATTTAAATATTTTCAATCAATGCTTAAGTTGAGGTTTACGGAGAGATCTCAGGGACAATCTAACTCTTTGCTCTAAATGGATCAAATCCGATTATCATCTCATGATAATAATTGGTTACCACTTAATAAAGCTTAATTCCACTAAGTAAATTTTACTACACTCTAGAATTAAATATATTCACTCAAGAGTTTTCCATATAATTTTATTGCGATAATTAAACCCTCTATTAGATATCCATGAGCAAACACAACTTTATCTACTATCGTTATTTTTCCTCACATCTATCGCTGTAGTTCCCAAATCGCCCTTCACCAAAAATTCATAATACATAAACAATTTCCGTATTAATTCCAAATATCAAACATATGGAATTGCTCAACTAAAATCTATTTGTATATTTGCGAATCAACTAAGGTGACATATTATATTGTAGATTGCTAGTAAAATATTTGTTCACTTTATGCAATTGCCCAACGACGTAAGATCCTAGTTATTTATTTTTAACATCATCATTTTGGGCATCAAAGCAATTAACATTCCATGCACAAGGTGGATTATTTCTCAGATTTAGAGTTATCTTCTGACAGACTTAATTATTTCTGATAACAGTTAAAGAAACAACTAATTCAGATAGTCCTGCTTAGTGGTCCAATCTTAATGAAAACACCAATATAATACTCTTGGATCTCTATCTAGATGACCAATACAAGTCAGCGAAAGTATCATATTATAGCCTTATTAGACAAGTTGTCCAAACTTATCACCGACTATGAACACACATTGACATCGTGTCACTAGTTTGATCTACGTCTTTCTGTGCCTCAATCTAATTTACCGCTTAAACCAGACCTGACACGTCATCCTCTCATGGAATGTTTAGAAAAACAATCACGCCTGTTTGACTCGTAAAAAATAATTTGACAATAAATAAGTAAAATAATTTTATTTATTTAATATTTAAAGCTAACTAATTGGGTTTTTCTAGGACACCTGTTCCAACAATCTCCCACTTGTCCTTAAACCCAAATAGCCTTGCATTGTATAACTCTCCCCTAGGGATATGTCAACATCTGACTCAATACTGCTCCGTCACTGTCTCATTCTTTTGCCACATACATTCATCTATAAGGAACCTTCTGAGTCAAGTAGTCTACCCAACAAGTCCATAGTTGTCAAGTACCCGACTCCCATAGTGAAATGAGCAATACAAGACTGCTTCAGTCTTCACCATTTAATGACTCCCACTACAAGGGTAAACAGGAATCCCGACCTCAAACGTATAAACTCCCTTTTAAAACAAAATGACCCATGATGAGCCCAACATCCTTTCTTTTGAATCTTGCCAAGGCGTGACCCCAAGAACATAGTTGCTTCATCTTAGGTCTTTCTCTTTTGACTAACTAGGTAACTAAACTTTAACAGTTAATAACAATTCTACACCATTCTTAATGAGTAGAAAGTCATCTATATACAACACTTTCAAAGCCTCTACTTTTTGGTCATGTCACTGGTACACTGATGGTTCACTAACCATTGACTCAAATCCCTAGGACTTGATTAACTGTCATCAAATCTACTATTTAGTAAACAAGATGCATATTTAAGTGTACGAATAGACTGTCTTAGTTTGCATACTATATGTTCTTGACTCTTGGCAACAAACTTGTCTAGTTGTATGATGTACATAACTTTATCGAGATGACCATTTGGGGAATGTTGTCCTTACTTCCATTCCCACACCTCATCACAATGAGATACAATGGATAAGAGCAGACTTATAGACTTAAGTATAGCATCTGGCTGGAAGTTTTCATCAAAGGTGATTCCTTCCTATAGGGTATTAACCCATTGCCATCAACCTAGAGTTGAAGGTCTCTACCTTTTTTTCAAATGAACTCTTTATACTTGTAGATCCATTTAGATCTAATCTAATGGACTTAATTTCTTTTGACGCCTCTACAAGTTCCTAGACTTAGTTAAAATACAAATACTTTACTTTTATTGTCTTGACCCATTGGTTTGCATCTTTATTCTAAAGAGTTTCACTGTAGTCTAAAGAATCAAGATTCACCTTCATTCTTAACCATTAACCCTCACTATCCTCCCAGTATACCAAAACTCTCATGTACTTTATGTCGCAATAACCTAGTTGATGATATATCTAATACCTCATCTATACTATAGGTTGTATCAAGTTGTGTAGTCACAGTATCTCATATTGTTAGTTTAACCAATACAAGCTATCTTATGTATTTTAAGAACACTTTCTAAAACATCTTACTTAGCAAACCTTTTTGATATGTAAATTGACTCATTATATGAATCTTACCATATTGATCATTTATATGACTCTTTATATAATAAGGACAATTAAGAATTCTCTTGAAAACCACCACTTCGATCTAATCAAAGTGAGTTGATATAATTACCTAACTAACTCCAACCTAAGTCTTTAACTCTTTGAATCTTTCAAAGAATTTCAAGACTTTAGTCTTCATGGGCATATCCATTTATCAACTTATTGAGTAGTCATGCATAAACATTTTATGTAATATTCATTGCTTCCACTCGCTTGAACTTTTAGCAGTCCATAAATATTTTATGAACAAGTTCTAGCATCTTAGTGGTTCGATTATCTTTACACTTAAAAGCTCTTTTAGTCACCATTAATTCAAACATAATTCACATACAAGTAATCATTCAAGTCCTTAATAATGCATAAGACAAAAAATGCTATTTATGAATTATTGGATTAATGTGACTTAAGATTAAGTACCACTTAAAAGCTATATGGCTTTTGGAAATTCTTCTTTTATATGGTCACACAGCCTAACTTATATTAGACTAATAAATCGTCATTAATGTAGTTATGATTAAAATAAGTCAACTATCTACCAACATACCTTTTTAAATAAATGTTTTATTTATATAACTATCAGTCTATTTTTTAGAAAAATAATTGAAAGACTATTTCAAAAATAGTGAATAGAAATCAAATTTCTAAAGTACATCAAGATAGTCACTTAAATACAAAACTAATTCCCTGACTTAAATTACTACCTCTTGATGGCCTTACTGAAAACCCATTCACTAGGACACTAGTGAATTACCTACTAGTCACAACTTAAGGAGACATGATATCATGTACCTTGTCATGTTGGCTTTCAGTCTTAGCATCGATAGTATCTAAGTTCCTATGAAGCTCCTTTTAAAGTCTAGTGCTTTTATAAAGGAGACAAAACTATTTTCACTTATGTTTTATTTTATCCTTTTGAGGTTCCTAATTATTGAGATAGATGCCTAAACTAAGTGAACTCTTCCCTTAGTTTTTCTGGCACCTTTTCTCATAAATTGTTCTTGTGCTACTAGTTCTCTGACCGAACACTTCTCTCAAGTATTTTGTCATATCCACCTTAGTTGAACTTTCAAGTATCTAATACTAGAAAACATTCAACATCTTATGTTTAATTTTTACAACAAATTCTTTAGTCTAGTCTAACGTTCCTAACATTCTTTTCAACTAATTAGATTTACTAGTAACAATCTAGAGAACCTTGATAATCTAAGATCCTACAACATAGCCTCTCGGGGAGGCTAGTCCAGTCTACACCAATACTTGAACATCCATACAAGTGCTCTACTAACTCCATGGCGGCGTGGTCGTGCTCGATTGCTTGGATTTCAGGCCATTCTAACGGAAATCTAACCTTGTGCTCCGTGGATTAACATCCTCCGCAGGGACTAATGTAGCCAATTATACTTGTCAGACTTAGTAATGGAGGCCATGACCGTTCACATAGAAGCCCACATCCACTTGATATTTTGAGTATTATGAATTTTTAAATAATTTTAGCAATCAAACAAAGTATGGATCCACCTAACCATTCTCTATGCAACGATGAGCTAAATTAGATTCTCTATGCAAACAATGGCAGATCTTTCTTTTAAAATTTGATTATCTCATAATAAATATTAGAATCTCATTCTAAATTATATTTAACAATTAAATAAAACTCTAATCCAATTAGGTTCCTTTAATTATCCAACCCATGCAGTCTAATCTTATTAGATATATTATGAGAAATTTTCTTTTCAAACAATTCAACTTTTGAATTATCTAATTTAATTAGACCTGTTTGAAAAAGAAATTCTCTCACTAGATGAAATCAAATATTTTACCAAGTTATATGGACTTATAAATTTTATTTACATCATACATAATATTTAACTCTATAAACAATATGAAATAAGTGAACAAAATTTAATAATACCCAGTTGTCAAATAATTTGAATAACATTACTTAACATATAAAAGTTGGAACAATTAAAAATTTTTCCTAAGTTGTTTAATTTATTTTATTATTTAAATGAATAAATAATTAATTAAATCTGATCTTAATCTCATTAGATAGTAAACCGAACATCTTGTTCAATTAGATATATTTTGTGACGTTGTATATGTCTAAGTTATTCCACTATTTGAATATCAAATCTCATGAGATTATTTTAGAATATACACCCACTACGTTAATTATAACTCATCTTAATTTAAACAATATAAATTTGATGAATAGGGGCCTCATTATTAAACTCTTTAATAACAAAATTAGGTATGCTACATTTTGGATTATTACAAAATATTCAATAATTGAATATTTTATACCTAGGTTCAAAATCTAATCAAATTAGATTAATAATCTAAATTGTTTAACTCTTTGAATATCTAATTTTATTAGATCTGATTTAGAATTATAGTCAATTTAAAAAAAAAAAAAGAATTATACTCCTTGATTGAATTCTGATTTATCTAAAATTTTAAACAATTTTAAACTTTAACAAACTTTTATTCTTGTTATTAAACTCTTTTAACAACAATATTTAGGATAGTCTTTTTCCTTTAATGAAAATCTCCAGTAATATTTTTCATATCCCAATTTTCACAAACATGATGTTTTAATATCAATTATGAACATATTCAAAGTTGGCTCTAATACCAGTTATTGAGAACATATTTCAAAAATTTTTCCCTACACGATTAGAGCGAGCGCAACGAAAACCCAATTTAAAATTCTTAATTTTAAATCTAATGCCCTAATCTAAATAAACTATTTAATTAGACCTAGATTTTACTCTAACATGTTCATAATATAACAAACAAGATATGAATAGAACATGTATAAACATAGTATGTAGAATAAACGAAGCAAAGAAAAACTAATTAAATATCAAATACTTAATTTAAACATACATGAAACGCAAATCCCAACTCTGATTTGTAGATTTGAAATTGGAAGAGAACTTTTTGAAGCCTTGAGATCTTCTTTGCAATAACATCTATTAGCAACAGAGTGTGGGCTCTCAAATATTTAATTTAGAAAAATTTTGAAACGAAAATTTTCATTTTTGTCTTTCCGAAAAAGAATTTTTTAGAAAGGTCATGCTAAACTTTAATTTAGAAAAATCCTAAAATAATTTTAGATTTTTTGCTGTGTGAGAAAACTAGGTTCCAACAACTTTAAAAAACAAAACCTTAAAAAAGACGCACAAGATGCCCATATAAGTAGGCCCAGCTCCTGCCATGTTTCGGCCATTGATTGGCCAAATTGTGCACACACTGATTACCAGAGATAAGTACCAGGCACGACATGTGTCGCCCTAGTATTGGTCTGTGGCAACAGTCACATAACAATGCCCCTCCCTGCCAGCAAGTGCGCTTCACGTGCTTGGTTAATACTTATGCTGGGCCGTGTGCTTTTTTATGCTTTAATTTATTAATTTAATTTAATTTAAATTCTCACATGTATAAAAGTCATCTCATGAATATTTGGTAAAATTAAATTATGTATTTTATCAATAAATAATACATCTCATAAATCAAGTTTAGCAAAATTAAATTCATTCATCTTATGAATAAATAATTCATTCCATGAATTCAATTTAAATATTTTCAAATAGTACTTAAGTTGAGGCTTGCGGAGGCACATCAAGGACAATCTAACTCTAGCTCTAAATGGATCAAATTTGATTATCATCTCATGATAACAATTGATTATCATTTAATAAAACTTAATTCCACTAAATAAGTTTTATTACACTCTATAATTAAACATATTCACTCAAGAATTTCCTATATAATTTTATTAACAACTAACCTCGATTAGATTTTCGTAAGCAAAAACAGCCTTAATTACTATTATTATTTTTCTCACATCGATCGCCATAGTTCCCGACTCGCCCTCCTCAAACAATTCTTAATACAGAAACAATTTCCATATTAATTCTAAATGTCAAACATATAGAATACTCTGGCAAAGATTATAGAATCTGTATGTATATTTGTAAATCAAATAAGGGAACATCTTATTGCAGATTTCTAGTAAAATATCCGTTCCCGCTACACTTCATGCAATTGCCCAATGACGTAAGATCCTGATTATTCACTTTTAACCTCATCATTTTGGGCATCAAAGCGATTAACATTCCATGTATGAGTTCAAACTATTTTCTGGATTTAGAATTATCATATTACAGAATTAATTATTTCTGAAAACAACTAAAGAAACAATTAATTCAGGTGGTTTCCAATCTTATTGAAAACATCAACATAATACTCTTGGATCCCTATCCACATGACCAAGACAAGTCATCAAAAGTATCATATTATAGTCTTATCAGACAAGTTGTCCAAACGTGTCACCAACTACAAACATACTTTGACAACATGTCACTAGTTTGATCTAAGTCTTTTCGTGGTTCAATCTCATTGACCATTTAAACCAAACTTGACACATCATCTTGGACAACATCCATCTCATGAAATATTTTAGTAAAACAATCACATATGTTTGACTCGTAAAACATGATCAGATAATAAATAAATAAAATAATTTTATTTATTAATAATTTAAACCAACTAATTGGGTTTTTCTGGGACAAATGCTCCAACACCTAGTATTCCATCTAACTGAACAACTTTGTGGAGCGATTAGGTAATCCTCTAGGGGGACTCCTAGTGGGGTTGGGTCCAATTTAAACATACACCGGCTCCTGGTTGGCAGCACGACCCATATATATCAAATAGGTAAACAACACTTGTCAAATGCATCCTCATGCAACTCCCAAATTGTTCAGCCTCTTTAATGTAGTAAACACTTGGTTGGCAGGTCACTTCTTATGACATATAGTTAGATTATTGCCACTGTCCAAGAGTGACTAAATGTCTCTTCCTTGCTTATTGGCAAAACAGGGTCAAAGCACGTAATCACTTTCTTGGTCATCTATTATATAATAGGCAATGCCAGACAATCTTTAAAACATGAACCATCTGGATGGCAGACTTTGCCCTTATCCCCTTAGATTGAATGCATTAGTCTACCACAGTGGGCAGGCCATGGCTTAATATCTTATATTATCATCATCTTACAACTTAATATTACCAAAGGGGAATATTTCCTTTCAAATATATTTATTAATCTCATTAACAAAATTGGTCTCATCAAAGTTATGTCTACTTGGTAGGGTGTCCTAGTATAACAATAATAACAAACCCAATGCTTCAAGAGCTCCTGCATATACAGGGTTTGGGAACAGTGGAATGTACGCAGCCTTATCCTTTTAGGGTGCTACCCTAAAGAGAGGCTGTGTCTGAGGACCCCCAACTTGAGAAATATAAAGTCATAAAAACATAGATGCACAAAAGCATAAAAGCATCTAAGCGTAAGAGCATAGGACATGACACAAAGCAAGCCAAATAGGGAGCATACACAATATTACACAATAGTACATAGTAATAGTTAATAAGCAAAAGGCAGCAATGTGACAAGGTGACTAAACAAAGTGCCACAACACACATCTGAAGTTGCATACAATCGCGCAGGTATACATATGAGCCTAGGGGTGCAAGTACTAGCTTGGATGAGCTCCGCTATTCTAACCCACTATATCGGGCACACTGATGCATGCCCTCCATTGAACTCTACCTAGGGCCATCTCTTCATTTAGATTGAGGTGGGTGAGGTCTTGTCGTATCGTCTCCATCCAACTCTTCTTTGGCCGGCCTCTCCCTCTCTTTTAGTTAGTTATATGGAATTGTTTTCATCTCCGTGTATTGGGGTAGTGGTCGGTCTCCTCCTAACATGCCCAAACCAACGCTCCCTTAGCTTATCGTTGATTGAGCCCACGCCCAATTTATCATTTCTAATCTTATCTTTCCTTGTGTGTTCACACATCCACCGCAGCATCCTTATCTCTGCCACCTTCAGCTTCTGCATTTGGTGTTGTTTAACTGGCTAGCACTCCGCCCCGTAAGTCATAGCAGTTTCACTACCGTCTTATAGTATTTTCCCTTTAACCTTAAAGGGAAATTTCTATCACATAGTACCGCTGAGGCCATCCTCCATTTATACCAGCCTACTTCAATCCAGTTGTTGACATTCAAGTCAACTTCACTGTCTTGTTGCACCATGTCCTAGTATATAGCATATATGTATAATTCTACATTGTTGGGAACATATTTCAAATTTTTTTCCCTAAACGACTGGAGTGGGCGCAGCGGAAAACCAATTTAAAATTTTTAATTTTAAATCTAATGCCCTAATCTAATTAAGCTATTTAATTAGATCTAGATCTTATTCTAATAGGCTCATGATATAACAATCGGGAAGTATTGAATAAAACAAGTATAAACATGGTATGTAGAATAAACGAAATAAAGAAGCAACAAATTAAATATCAAATACTTAATTTAGATATACCTGAAGCACGGATGCGAACTCCATATTGATGATTGGTAGAAGAATATCTTGACATCTCAGGGTCTTCTTTGCGATAGCCTCTTTTAGCACCAGAGTACGGGCTCCCAAAATATTTAATTTAAGAAAAATTTTGAATCTTTCCGAAAAATAGTTTGTCAGAAAAATTATGCTAAATATTAATTTAGAAAAACTATAAAACAATTTTAGATTTTTTTATCGTGGGAGAAAACTAAGTTCTAAAACCTAAAACCAAGACATAATAGTCTAAACTCATGGCTGAAACCTCATATTTATAAATAAATAAAGTGACATGTGGCATTGCCTGTTTCCCTCGTGATTGGAGCAGCGGATTACAAGCATGAGCTCGCACTGGTTAGACTGTTTCAAGGCACACGAATTGCTATCCTTTTTTTTTTTTTTTTTTTTATATGAGGCGGGCGGGTCTCTAGGCCAGCTATATAATTCAGACTGTTTATTCATTTATTTTGTTTAAATTCCCACATTTGTAAAATTCATGTTATGAATATTATTTCGTAAAATTAATTAGTTCATCTTATGACAAATTCATCTCATGAATTATATTTAGCATAATTAATTTATTTATCTTATGAATAAATAATTCATCCCATGGATTCAATTTAAATATTTTTAAATAGTGCTTAAGGTGAGCCTTATGGAGGGACCTCAGAGAAAATTTAACTCTTGCTGTAAATGTGTCAAATTTGATTATCATCCTATGATAAAAATTGATTACCATTTAGTAAAACTTAGTTCCACTAACCAAGTTTTACTGTACTCTAGAATTAAATACATTCACTCAAGAGTTTCCTAAATAATTTTATTGTGATAATTAACTCTAGTTTCCCCCTCTCTCTCTATTGACACTGCAAATGGCTACTAAGCAGCGCCCTCTCTTGTGTCACGTCAGTCGGCCTGCTCGCCGACACTGCCAAACCTTTTCCTCCGGCGACAACAAGGAGACAGCAACATCGCATCTCTGGCAATGGCATTGCCACCGCCACCTCTAACCCCGTTGACTCCCGACCCAAACTCCATCACCACCATCACTCACCCCTACCCTCCCTCACACCTCCATCACCCCCTACCCCTTGACCACCACCACCACCACCACCTCACGTCTGCCTTTGAACACCACCATCACCACCACCTCCGACCTCCTCCTCACACTTCTATCCCCACCTCTGCCATGGAACTCCATCGCCATCATCACTCACACCTACCCTCCCTCACACCTCCATCACTCCCCTGCCCGTTGACCACCACCACCTTATGTTTGCCCTGAGTAGAATCAGACATTGCAGCTACTACATCCTCTCTCTATGGCTCGCAGCTGGATAGTACCAGGTAAGTAATAGCCGGTTGGTCCCAGGTCAGACTCCTCCTCCTCCTCGTAATTGTATGCTAAGGACGTTGGGTTTTATTTGATTTTTCCTTTCTCCTTGAGCTCTAGGATCTCGATTGTTGCTGGCATTGCTATTGCTATCGCTGTATCAACTATGGCCTTATATATTGTGATTATAGGCGTGTTTACTCGTGCCTGTTGACAGTTTAGTTTATGAACTCTTCTAGTTATGGAGCTCAAAACTTGAGGCCATCTTCAAGGGGGTTGGGGAGGGGACAGACTAGTCGGTGCATTGAGGGAAGCATGCGATTTGGGACATTAAATGTTGGCACATTAACGAAGAAGAGTTTTGAGGTGGCCCAAATGATGATGAAGAGAAAGATTAACATCCTGTGCCTTCAAAAGACTAGGTGGGTGGGCACAAAAGCAAGGGTTGTGCTAGGATATAAACTATGGTATGTGAACCAAGCCAAGGGAAGGAATGGAGTGGGTATTATCATGGATAGCCTCTTTAAGGACAAAGTAGTAGGAGTGACTAGGATTAGCAATAGGATCATTAGCATTAGGTTAGTTGTAGAAGGGGAGATATTGAATGTTGTAGGTGCCTATGCACCACAGATTGGGCACACAGAGCAAGAGAAAGCTAGATTGTGAGAGGACTTAGACTTAACAATGCAAGGCATACCCTAGAGCAAACAAGTTGTGATTGGTGACTACTTCAATGGGCATGTGGAAGCGAACACAGACGGCTATGCATCCTACCATGGAGGCTTTGGTTTTGGAGTTAGGAACGATGAGGGTAAGGCCTTGTTAGACTTTGTCTTCACTTATGGGATAACGGGTGCCAGCACCTTCTTCAGAAAATGTGAGGAGCACGTCATCATGTATCGGAGTGGTGGAGCAAAGACGCAGATTGACTACATACTACTAAGTACGAGGGCTCAAAAAGATTGCAAGGATTGCAAGGTTATCCCCGGAGATGACCTCTCAACACAGCACAGGGTATTATGAGCTAAAGTTAAGGCCAAGAGAAGGGGCAAGGAACCATGAAACCAACCTAGCCACGCATCCGTTGAAGGGATCTAAATGGGGATAAGTTTCAAGTCTGTAAGGAAAGAGTTGAGGTACGGTTGGAACCAAGTGGCCCAAAAGATCAGAGGTACGGCGCGTGAAGTTTTAGGCGTATCAAAGGGTGGGGCACCATGCAATAGAGACCTTGGTGGTGGTGCAGGGAGGTTCAGGAAAACATTAAGGCGAAACGAGACTACTTTAAGGAGTTGGGATTGAAGTGGAGACGAGGACAAGTGGTAACAGTATAAATAAGCCAAGAAGGAATCTAAGATAGCCGTAAGAGATGCACAATCTAAAGCCTTCGAGGATTTTTACAAAAGGTTGGACACCGAGGAGGGAGCTAGGGACCTATATAAAATTACGAAAGTGAGAGAAAGGAGGACTAGAGACCTGGACCAAATAAGGTGCATAAAGCGGGGGCAGATGGACAAGTGCTTGTGGATGAGAAACAAATTAAAACTCGGTGGAAATCCTACTTCCACGAGCTGCTCAATGAATAGGGAGATAGAGATGTATCCCCAGGAGGACTACAAGAATTTGCGGAACACCAGACCTATTCTTACTACATGAGGATTAGACCTGAGGAAGTTAAGGAATCCTTGAAATAGATGGGTAGAGGAAAAGTAGTAGGCCCAGATGCAATACCCATTCAGGCATGGAAATGCAGGGGAGAAAATGGGTATCAGATGGCTGACCAAATTATTCAACCAAATTCTTTAAGGGAAGAAGATACTTGATGAGTGGAAGAAGAGTACATTAGTTCATGTCTATAAGAACAAAGACGACATCCAAAGTTGTGCCAACTATAGAGGAATCAAACTAATGAGCCACACGCTGAAGCTTTGGGAGCGGGTCAAAGAAAGAAGGCTATAACAATGAACAACGGTCTGAGAGAATCAATTTGGATTTATCCCTGGCAGGTCAATGATGGAAGCCATCCAGCTCCTAAAGAGGTCGATAGAGTGCTTCAAAGATAGACAAAAGGATCTCCATATGGTTTTCATTGATTTGGAGAAGGAATATGATAGAGTACCGAGAGAGGTCCTATGGAGGGTCTTGGAGGGGAAAGGCATCCCCAGCCCTATATCCGAGTCAATAAAGACATGTATGAAGACGCCCAAACCAATGCGTGCACAGTGAAAGGGGAGGTAGACGCTTTCCCCATTACAGTTGGGGTACATCAAGGATCATCCTTGAGTCCCTTTCTATTCATTTTGGTTATGGACGAGCTTACTAGGCACATCCAAGGGGATGTGCCTTGGTGCATGCTTTTCCCGAACGATATGGTTTTGGTGGGACTCTCTAGGGAGGGGGTGAATGAGAAGCTGAGAATGGCATTGGAATTGAAAGGTCTAAGACTAGGTAGATCTTAGACCGAGTATATGAAACTCAAGTTCTGTACCTCTACCAGGCCAAGCATTGAAGACGTCAAGATTGGATTGGAGTGCACCCCACAAAAAGAGTGCTTTAGATACTTAGGTTCATGGTGCATCAAGGCAGTGAAGTGGACGCAGATGTCAATAACTGGATTAAAGTGGGTTAGCATAAATTGAGGATGGCCTCTGTGATACTGTGCGAGAGGAAGTTCCGACTAAAGTTAAAGAAAAATATTATAAGACAGTAGTGAGACCGGCTATGTTTTACAGGGTGGAGTGCTGGCCAGTTAAGTATCATCATACGCAGTAGCTGAAGGTGGCAGAGATGAGGATACTGAGATGGATGTGTGGACATACAAGGAAGGATAGGATCAAAAATAACGTTATACGAAGTAAATTAGGCGTAGCCCCAATCGAGGATATGTTGAAGTAGTAATGTCTGCGATGGTTTGAGCATGTTAGGAGGAGACTAATCATTGTCCCCTGTTAGGAGATGCGAACAACTCCATATCACAAACAGGAAGAGAGGGAGAGGCTGGCCAAGAAAGAGTTAGCTGTAGGCAATCCGATAAGACCTCGCCTATCTCAACCTAAATGAGGGGATGGCCCTAGATAGAGCTTGGTGAAGGACTAGTTTAGGTGTAATCGATATAGCGATCTAGAAGTGACGAGCACTTTTAAGCTAGTTCTAGTGTCATGAAGATGTTTGCATGCCTGTTTGCCTACACTAAGTTTGCCGTATGCTAGCTGCTTAGTGTGCTTATGGGCTTTCACCTTTTTGATGTATTACTACTCGCTACTTACACTCTCTATACTCTCTATACTCTACACTCTCTATAGTCTCTATACTCTCTCTATACTTGTATTGTGTCCTTGTGTATGCCCTTTCACCCATATGCTTGTTTGATTTTACTTTTTGCTTCAACGAATCCATGCTTCCTATGCTTCTAGGCTTTCCATGCTTCTCATGTTAGGGGTCATCTGAAATAGCCTCTCGTTAGGGTATCACCCTAAAGGGGTAAGGCTACGTACATCCGACCCCTCCCAGGCCCTGCTTACACAGGAGCCCTTATGGTACTGGGTCTGTTGTTGTTTCCGCGGTACAATCTCATTGACCATTTAAAATAAACTTGACATGTCATCTTGAATAACCTCCATGTCATGGAACGTTTTAGAAAAACAATCACATGCATATTTGACTCATAAAACACAATCAGACAATTAATAAATAAATAATTTATCTATTTAATATTTAAAACTAACTAATTGGGATTTCTAGGATACCTATTCCAACATACATCTCATATATAATGATTATAAAAAATTTATAACCTTATACATATAATAAATACTCCACACAACCACCTGATAGCTATGAGCCTTTAAGAGGCTAAATAAGCATATATATCACTTTAAATAACATACGTCAATATGTATAAATTCATGTAGCATACATCTACACATATTTAAAGAGAACAGAGACAATCTATATAATTTTTAATTATAAAACAATTTTAATAATTAATGCCCAAAAACAATTTATTCGTGTATTTGTTAATTGAAAATTTAATATTCATAATCTTTAACATTTAGTGACTAATACTAAATAATTTTAATTTTAATTTTGTTTAGGCTCATATTCTAAATAAAATGATAAATATTTTTATCTTAAGGATTAATATCTAATATTAACATTTTAGAATAAATCTTAATTTACTTAAACATTTTTTTGGTACATCAATTAATTTATCAAAATTTTTTTTTAATATCGCAATTAATGTTAATATCTAATATTAACAAGTTTTTTAAGTTGTAACAATTAGGGGTGCATTTCACAAAGTAATTTTGCAGCGACTTGAAATCCATAATTTCATCAATATGAAACGAAGTGATGTTCTATCAATTATCCAATATTATTTTACAATCATATAAAATTTTCATAAAAATACAACGATTAAGAAACATCTTATTCAAAATATGAACGCAACAACTTGCATAAAAGGTTTTTTGAATACGAAATAACAATTATTTACGAAGTAGATTGTTTTAACAATTAAAACATCATGATCATCAATTAACAATCTCAAGCTATACATGAACCTGGGCTCTGATTCTATGATACAGGAATTCCAATTTACCAATTTCAATTTCAATCTACAATCAAGAGAAATAGAGTTTAAAGGAGAAGATAAGTGAAGTTGAGGGAGAGATAGAGAATAGTAAGGGAGGGGGAGAGGGAGAGAGTTGTTAACATTCTCAAAATTATGCCTCATATAAGCCTTAATCCCCTATTTATAAAAGGGGAGGGAAAAATGAATTAATATTCTAACTATGTAATAAAAGAGAAAATAACCTAGATTATTACTAAAATAAAGATACCTATTAAAATACTATTTAATCACGTGTCTAACATGTGTTTAACTTATTTATCCTATGTCAATACCTTCCCCCTTTTTAAGACCCTTGTCCTCAAGGGTCAAGGTATTAATACTCGAATTAATATCCCTCTATGGTCAACTACTAAAGTTGTAAATTTTACCCCCTTAAATTTTCTAAAACTAACAAAAAAATTAATATTTATTTCTCTAAAATATTTAAGTAAAAAGCAGGGGCAAAATTGTAATTATAATAACCATATCTCAAATCCTTTTTTTCCTTCTTCTTTCACGGCAACCACAGCCCATAGCTTGAAACACTGACTCCACCAACTGTTGGTGGCTGCGTTACGGTGACCCCCTGGAGACGGCGGCGACGAGGGCAGAACACAGCGGCAGCCTCCCACCTTTGCCGCCTTTCAACGGCATTTCTTTCGGCTTTCTTGTCTTCACAACCACCATTTCCATTTTCATCTCCTTCTTCGGCGAGGCCTTGATCTTCTTAGCTGTGGCGCTGTGACACCGTGGTAGTCGATCGGTCCACCTTCCTTGCTCACTTTGACCCCTACGTGATGGCTGAAACTCTCATCTCCAACCTCTACACTGCTGTCGAAGTTCCGGTGGTTGACCTCCTCGCCGATCTCCTCATTTTTCATACCCTTTTGGATACCAGAGCTCCTATTCGATGTTAGAGGTTCAAAAATCTCAGTCTCCATTCCATTTCAGTCAGATCTGGCTCCAAAGCTTCGATGGGGCGATCGTCGCCATTCCTCCTCTAGCACTATTTGTGACAGATTGCTCATCTTTACCTTGATCTCGATCTGAGGCGGCAGCGTCGGTGAACAACCCTCCATCACCACCATGGACCTGACATCCATCTCTAATTCCGTTTGATTCCTAGTCTGTGGTGTCAATTCATCCTTTGCCACCATTTCCACCACCGCAGATTCCAATTGGTTAACATCTAAGCTAATAGGTACTGTATTTTCTAAATTTTTGGTGTTTGAAGGTGTGGATCCACCTCTATTGACGAATTCATCAAAGCTTCTTAAGAACTTGGCTACTTTTTTCATCCATGGATCCATTTTCGGATCCTCCAAATCCATTCTACAAAATTGTTCAACCATTTTAGCTCCTTTGAGTCTCAGATCTTTGAGTATTCGATTTTTTGCACCGAACTCAAGTTGACAGCCATTTCAGCTCCCTCGCATTTCAAATCTTCAAGTATTCAATTTTTTTGCTCCGAACTCAAAGCCATGGCACGTCTTTTCCACTTGTCGAGATGATCGTTGAGGTATGATACCACTAATACAGGAATTCCAATTTACCAATTCCAATTCCAATTCCAATCAACAATTAAGAGAAATAGAGTTCAAAGGAGAAGAGAAGTGAAATTGATGGAGAGATATAGAGAATAGTAAGGGGAAGAGAGAGAGTTAACATTCCGAAAATTATACCTCATACAAGCCTTTAACCCCTATTTATAGAATGGGAGGAAAAAATTAATTAATATTGTAACTACGTAATAAAAGAGAAAATAGCCTAGATTATTACTAAAATAAAGTACCTATTAAAATACTACTTAGTCACATGTCTAACACGTGATTAACTTATTTATCATGTATCATTCTAATTGAAGGGAGCGAATTAGAGTTTTAAACAATTTTAAGCATAAAAATGCAGCGGAAATAACAAAAATTTCACTCCCTAATAGATCAATTCATGCATAATCAAATTATATAAAAGTAGGTCTAGGACGTTAACGGGAGAAACAAGCTTTAAAATGTGGATGAAGAGCTTCAAAGGTACGAAGCCTCCATGGGTGAATGCACCAACAAGTCAACGTATCTGATCTAAGAGTAAGATCTTAGCAACGAGAGGATTATAATTGATAAATATTTTAGAAATAATTCTTTAAGAATTAAATTCTAATTATAGGCTTTAAAATATTTAATTGAAAACAAATTTCTGAAAGTAATTTATTTTTTTTCATTAAAAAAAAAAAATCCACAATCCTTGGTATATAGAGACAAGAAAATGCGCGTTCAGTTGTATAAAATAACCGTGTGTTGTAGCTTCACGGTAAAAATAAAAAACCCGTGCACTTAAGCGCCCCTGCTGTAACCGAGTTGGCAAAGCATGTGTACTGTAGCCAGTAGCATCATCCACTTACACTTCCAGCTAGGGGTGTAAATAAACCGAGCTGACTCACGAGGGCTCGGGAGCTGGCTCGATATAAAGTTCGTATAGCTTGGCTCGTCATGAGCTCAAACCAAGCCGAGCCGAGCCGGCTTGTTGAGATAAACGAGCCGAGCTCGATAAAGCTTGAGCTCATGAGCTCGCGAGCCTAAACGAGCCTAAATATAAAAGCATAATATAATTTTAATTTTAACCATAATAATCATAATTTTAATTTTAATTTTAATTTTAAATTTTAATTATTATAATATCTCTCTCTTTCTCACATCTCTCTCTCTCTCCCCACTCTAACTCTGTCTGCCCCCACCGTCATCCTTGCCGACTCCACCCCAGCGCCGAAACACCCGCCCGTGATGAGACCAAGACGGCGCCACCCCAGCACCGGAAGCTGCACCGCCACCAACACCACTAATTCCCACATCCTAACCCTAACCCTTTCTCTCTGCCCCATCCTTCGAAATCCCCCCACCACCCATCGAACCATCCCCCACCTCTTGGAGCACCACAACCACCTCCACGCTCCCGTACCACCAACCTCCCCTGACCACCCCACCCTGCCAGCACACCCAACTACCCCCTCCCTCCCCTGCTACCCCACCAATCTCTCCTCCTAAGCTCAAGCCAGTGGCAACCAGAGCCTGAGCAGAGCTCGAGCCCAAACTTTTCAAGCTCGGCGAGCTTCGAGCTGAGCTCGAGTCGAGCTAAATGTTGATGAGCTGAGCCTCGAGCCTGACGAGCTCGGGCTCGGCTCGGCTGGGCTCATTTACACCCCTACTTCTAGCAAAACATACTTTGATTTTTGTTCATTTATTTATTTATTTTTGTTTTGGACTTATGTTTATCTTATACACTTTATCACATAATTTAAGTCCTATTTAAATTTAACTTAAACCTATTATCTCACAATCTAATTAAGAAATAATAAATAATTAAATAATTATCGTAATTGTCAATATTTCCTATATTACCTTTATGGCTACATAAGCATACTTTGTATTTCATTTTTCCTCTAAATGAATTAAACATATTCCTATGCTAGCAATATTACTTTTAATTCACCCTATGTAGAACTAGAATTATTAATCCTTTTATTTCAAATAAAATTTATATTCTAATTTAAATAAAAACTCTACTAGATTACATTGATCTTGTTGTATGTGCAAGATCCATAGGTTCAATGTCAAGCCGATAGTTGATATATGACTAGAGTGATTTCTAACTGAAAGGCATCTGGTCAAACTCCTTTGAACTAGTTGCTCAAATGACATCATAAATAACGAGCATCCACTAATCGAAGTTGGCCTCTAGCAAGGCATCCCGACGGCTGGATGACATGAATGAACTAGTACCATTATGAAGCCTGTTTGATAAGTCTAATTTTGTATATACTTTTTATATGATTTTAGACTCATTTATTATCTATCTTACACTTAAATTATATAGTTATTGCTCACTTTTACGTATTATTGCCTTTTATGCAGGAAATAAGCAAAATACGAGTTTTATGGCAAAAAGGGGTGCCCATAAAACCAACTCAAGCATAACCTCAAGGCCCATGACAAGAGATAAATTCTAACGGAATCCCCAATTAGGCCCAAATCTTGCAAGGAGGATGTTCACCATGACAGGAGAAGTAAAGGGATAAAGAAAATTGGATTAGGATTTCATCAGTAAATTTTTAGTAGTTTCATTGCATATTAAGGTCTTTATTCATGTAAATCTTTATTCCTTGATATAAAAAACTTAAATAAAGATAAAATTCTGATCTTGGTAAGAAAATATGAGTTGGAAGGCTAGGAGGCAAAGCAGGATAATCAAACATAATTGGATAGAGTTTGTTAGCAATTAGGACTTCTTCTCATTTAACACTTGCAAAACTAAAGTAAAGCCCATAAATAAAACACATGGAGGCATGAAATAAGGAGAATTCAGATATAGGAGACCTTTGGCAATAGCTTGGACGTGATTTTGAGGGCAAGCAAGAAGAGGAAGCAAAACGAAGGCAAACGGAGAAGATTAAGGGTTCTGTGGCGAATTCCAGGTTCTTTCTATCCTATGTCTTCTTTTCTGTTTTCTTTCTTGATATTTGTTTTATTTAGCTTAGATATGAACTAAAATTTGAGTTTCCAAGGCTATGATGTAGCCGTAATTGTAAGATACGATTGTTTCTAGTTTAAACTAGTCGTAGTTTGTTTATCTCGATGTTGAAGTGTTTATTACTGTTCTTCATGCTTTTGGAGTGCTTGATCACCATTTAAAATTTATAATGAGTCATAATGAGTGCGAGAGGAGATTTATGAATATTGTTAAGGTAATGGACACAATAAATTGAGCGAAGGCTAGAGATAGGTTAACGCGGTTTGTGCATTCTTGTGTGAAAACCAATGATCTTCAAGACTTTTTTTTCTGGTTTAAGTCCATGCAGGAAATTGATGGGTTAATAGGTAAAAGCGTACACTAAATATTACTCGAGAGAAAATATGTAGTAAGCCAAGGTTTTTGATCATTAACATAGATAAACAACTCGAATACCAAGAATTAAAGGTCATATGTTATCCTCCCTCCACCACCAAACTAACTTGGCTTCACAACAACTTTTCCCTCCAAAATATCTAAGCACTAACTAACTCTCGTCAATTACAAAATATCTATGAATAGAATGTTTACACTTGATTACAATTGAATTTCCTACTACAAGGGTTATGACATTTCCCAACCCTTCAAATGATTCTGTCGTCAAGAATTGAATGGAGGAAACTAACTTTTGAGAAATTGATAACCTTCTCATGTAGCATGATCTACCCTCCTGTTCGGAAGAGTCTAAGTTGCACCACTTGATTAGCATTGAGTAATAGCATGGTTATGTCCATCAACTAGCTCCCCAAATACCTATTTCGGTTCGAGGAAAGTGTTCCCTTGTTCAAGTATTCCTTGCCTTCTTATTGAGGCATTGAAGTAGTGCATCAGCAACACCAGTACAAGCATGAAAATTATTTAACAAAATCTTCGTTACCCATAATTTGGGTGACATAAAACTCAATTGACGTGATATCATAGTCAATAAAATTGTTGCGGGACCGAGGCGCATGCTTCTTCTTTGCTTTGTTTTAACACTTCTTAAATGGAAGCTTACCCAATCTTCTTGCAATTTTTTCTTTAAAGTTTATAGTCAACAATTTTTCAATCTCGTTCTTTTTTCTTCGTTTATTAGATGATCTTGTACTCTACTTCGAGATAGGTTTTGATTTTGGAGGGTTTAAAATGGAATTTCCCTCTTGATTGAGTAAGGAGAAAAGAATCTTGGACACCTTCTAACCCAAGATTGTGGATGTATGTCATCAAAACAATTGATCTCCAGCTTGGATTGTCGAAAAGAAGAACTCCTCCCTGTATTAACTTGTTCTACCCCTTTGTTTTTGAAGCTCAGAAAGACGAAGTTGGAGTTCAGGGGGTCTTACATTGGCCTAAATTGTTGGCATGCTACCTCTGCTCCAGCGCCATTATTCTAATTTAATTTCTCCTGAATGCCCAGACTGATGTAGGTTATTAATGGCAATTACCAGGTTCCGAAGTTGTTGAAGTTGTATCATTTGCTTCGAGTCTTTAGGACCACTAGTGGAGTTCGAGGTTTCCATTAATGGCTGTTTCTTCCCTTTTGCCAGATTGTTGTACCCAAATTTGCCAAAATCACAACTTTGATACCAATTTTTATGAGCATGGATCATAACATAGGATAGAAGTGAAAGCGAGTTGAGATGAGAGAGAGAATTAGCGAGAATTGGAGATGAGAAGAGAAATTGAGGGTTAAGGATGAGAAATGAATGAATATTTGCTATAACTTGACATAAGATGAGACAAGAATCAACAACTACGTTATTTATCCTCCCTTAACACTCAAACTAACTTGGCTTCAATACAATTTTTCCTGTCAAAATATCTAAGCACTAACTAACTCTCTTCAATTACAAAATATCTGTGAATAGAATGTTGACAATTGATTATAATTGAATATCCTACTATGAGGGTCATGATATCATATCGATTTAATTCGGTGAAATCGGATGCCTTGGACATTAATTTTATCAAATTCACCTCAAATTGTGTATTTTCTTTTTTGTGTAATCTTTAGTTTTTTTTAATTTTGCATTCAAATTCCAAGATTTGATCATTCAAATAAAGCTACAACTGCTAATTTCTGTATTCAATCACAAAACAATCCTTGTGGGAAAGATACTTTATTTCGTTGCTTTATTACTTGATACGACTTAGTATACTTGATAAGCTCGAACTCACCTCAAGTTTTTGTTCTGTTGCCGGGGATTGTGTTTATTTGATCGATATCGTTACTACCTACTTTTAGTACTAATTTGAACATTAATTTTGTTTTATTTGTGATTTATAATTCAATTGCTTGTTGTTAGGCTTAGAATTTGTAATCATAGTAGAGTCCTAATTTTAGGTATTTAGTTTAATTTTGAATTAGAGGTTTAAAAATAAATATAAATTTCAAATTTCAAATTTCAAATTTCAGACTTGTTCTGATAAGAAGTTGAGTTTTGGTTTGCATCAATGATCATTAATCACACGCATAGATTTTAGATATCAAATTTCAAAATAGATATATATATTTTTTTAATTTTCGAATAGAATCATCTTTTGTTTTTAATTTTGAACTTTTAGTCACCAAATAGGTTTTGAAATTTCAAGTATTTCACTTATTTTGTTTTTTTTTAATTAATATCTAGTATATTCAGGTTTTAGCACAAAGTTGCATAATTAATAAGATTTTCCTAATCTAGATAGAATCTTTCATAACTAACTAGACTTTCTCCCTAGCAAAAATTTAGGCAAATAGATTTAAATTTGAAAATTCTAGTTAATAAAATTAAAAAAAAAATTTGTTTTCTCTTCGCAGTGCATTTTTTTTTCTTTTGAATTTTATTTTTCATTTATTTTTCTTTATTTCTCAATTTGTGTTTTTCTTGCTTGCTTATTTCCAGCTTTGTATGTTAAGATCACAAACCGTTAGAACCTGGGAAGAATCACTTCAAAAAATCAAGGAAAGAAAGCAAACCCAGGACATGGTAGAACAATGTGGAGGAGAAGGAAGAGCCTTAAGGGAGTATGTGGTTCCCACTGTTGGTGGATGCACCTCTAGTATTGGGCATCCGCCTATTCAAGCCAATAACTTCAAAATCAAACCCGCTATAATATAGACGATCCAACAAATGGTCCAGTTTGGTGGACTACCTAGTGAGGACCCAAACCTACATATTTCTAACTTTTAAGAGATATGTGATACCTTCAAGCACAACGGTGTCGGTGATAATGCCATTTGCTTGAGGTTGTTCCCACTCTCACTGAGGGACAAAGCAAAAGGGTGGTTAATGTCATTTTGTCTTGGTACTATTGCCACATGGGATGGATTGGCTCAAAAATTACTTGCTAAATATTTTCCATCGGCAAAATCCGCTAAAATGAGGAATGACATTACCACCTTCAGGCAATATGATATGGAATCATTGTATGAGGCATGGGATTGATTTAAGGAGTTATTGAGAAGGTGTCCACACCATGATTTACTGGTTTGGATACAAGTCCAAACTTTTTACAATGGTTTGGCACCTAGCACTCAGACAATGGTGGATGTGGCTGTTGGAGGAGCATTGATTGACAAAACACTTGAAGAGGCTTATGAGTTGCTTGAAGTTATGGCTAGCAACAATTATATGAGGCTTAATGACCGAGCTGCACCAAAGAGACCTACTGAAGTTCATGAAGTTAACACTTTCATAGTGATGCAGACTTTGCGTATGCGTTAGCAAGTGCACTAGTCGTATCAAGTAATATAGAAGTGAGTAGAATATCGTTCCCACAGGGATTGTATTGAGCGAATACCAAAATTAGTAGCTTTAATATTATTTGAAAGACCAAAAAATTTAGGATTTTGATGTAAAATAAAGTAAAATAAAATAAAAAGAAATAAAAGTTAAAATGAGATTAGAATGTGCTAATTTTTTGTTGGTTTTTATCAGTTTATAAAGTCTAAGGCATCCGATTTCACCTTAGTTGCATCAATACGCCTTTTCTATTCGCAATATTTAAGTTGTTACTGTGTGTTGATGGTTGAAATCCTAATTTACTAAATATTCTCTCTCGAGTAACATTTAGCATACTCTTTAACATATTAACCCATCACTTTCGTGCATGAACTTAAATAAGAAAAAAGTTTTTAAAGCTCTATGATTTTCTTTTTTGAAAACCACATAAATAGCGTTAATCTCTCTCGAGCACTCGCCCAATTTGTGGTGCTTATCACCTCAGTAATCATCATAAATCTCCTCTCATACTCATTATGAATCATTATAGGCTTTAAACGGTGATCAAGCATTGAAAACTCATGAAGAACAGTGATAAACACTTAAACAACATAAAAACATAAACATTGATTACTTTTTTTGAACAGAAAACATTGAATACTTTGAATTAGAAATAAGCGTATAGTACAACTTAGGCTATATCGTAGCCTTAGAATAACAAAATTAGTTCATGATAAACTTAATATTTAACATTATAAACACAAAATTCATGAACTCAGGAAAGAAAAAAGGATAGAAAGAACTAAAAATACAAAATTACAAACCAAACTTTCTTCCTTCCTTCTCCTTTCCTCTTTCTCACGGTTTTTCTCTCTTTTCTTACTCAAATCTTGTGATTTTTGTTTTAAAATCTAATGCTTAAACACCCCCACACCATCCCCTATTTATAGTAATTGAGCTAGGATAAAAAAAAATTGTAAAAAATCTTCAAGCTTTATCCTCGTTAGTTGAAACTTGCGGCAGCGACAGCTAGTGCTGAAGCCCTGTTCTCCCTCATTTTCTTCAATTTTTTTTTACATTCCACCACCCAAATTCTGCTCAAAATCATCATGTGCATGTACTTTAAGGTCTATACAATGAATTTGAGCTAAAATATTGCATAATATAGCCGCCCAAAAGTGGAGAAAATAAGCAATTTGTGCAAAATCTATCAATTTTCTGCAACTGCAGCAGTGTTGCTTGTTTATCCATTTTTTTTTCATTTTTTCTAAATTCCACCACCCCAAAATTGAAAAAGATGAGTTAAGACATGTTAAAGTATTTTTTTAAATGAATTTGGGTAAAAAAATATGGAATTTTTGCTCCCAAAATGCAAGTTGAAGTTGATTGCACCACCACCTATACCCTTGCAGCCCAAATTTTGCAATGGCTGTTCAACTTGACTTTTTTTCTTTTTTTTATAGCTTTTCACCACCCAAAATCAGCTTTAACATCAGCTTGAACATGTTAATGAAGTGTTCAAAAAGTTCTTTCATGTTATTTGTTCATTTTGCCACCCAAAATTGCAAGTTGAAATGGATTGGTTGAGCTTGGTGCATTTTCTCTGTTCTTGCTGTTCTTTGCTGATTTTATTCAAAATTTTGAGCTTAGACCCACCTAAATTCATATTTTACATCAACTTTGACATGTTAATGCATCCTTGCACTTGATTTGTGCATTTTGTTACCCATTTATGCAAGTTGAATTGTATTGTGCATGAACTTGTTGTGTTCTTGCTTTAGCCATGTTAATTATTATGTTTTTCCCATTTTGTGCTTTGGTTTGGTGTATCTTTCTTTTACTTGTTGATGTTAATGATAAAACCTAGCAAGATTTAGCATAAAATGAGTGTTTTTGCAAGAAAATGGCAATATGAGCGAAAAAGAGCAAAATCGAGCAAAAGTGATAAAAATTTGATGCAAAAATGGTTAAAAATATATTAAAATGATATAAATAATTATATACTAAATTAGACTTATCACATAGCATTATCTGCTCAATTTTTACACCTATAAAAACAAATGGGTAACATGAGTGTCAATATTGTTCATTCTCCTTTACTAATATGTGGTTTTTGTGCAGGTAATCATGCGAGTGCAGAATGTCAAGTGGGGAATGTCCTTGCCTCATCGGGTTGTGACAAGTGAACTATGTGACGAACCATCAACAAATTCAGCATAACCCTTACTCTAACAATTACAACTCGGGATGGAGGAACCATCCAAACCTTTCTTGGAGTAATCAAGGAGCATCTAGGGCACCCATACATTCACCTCAAGAAAAGAAACTCGACTTAGAAGAGATGTTTGGGAAGTTCATGCATGAAAAGGTAAATTTCATACAAGAAACTAGGGTAAACTTTAGGAGCCAAGGCGCCTCCATCCGGAACTTAGAAACTCAAGAGTGACAAATCTCAAGACAGTTTGTTGAAAAATCCCAATTCTTCCTGTCAAGTAACATTGTCACTAATTGGAGAGAACATGAGAATGTCATAGCCATGAGGGATAGAAAAATTCTAAAAAATCCTCCTAGGTCACCAACGCTACAACCAAACACAACCCAACCAAAATACGCATAAACAAACCAACCCCTCCAATGTCCACAACGGAGCAAGAAGATGAATCTGAGCATGAAAATGAAATCGAGCACCAAGATGAGATCGAACTGAAGAGGTTTGAGCCTGTATCCTACAAGCTGAAGGTCCCTTTTCCTTAAAGATTGAAGAAGTAAAAAGTGGATGAACAATTTGCTAAGTTTTTGGAAATTTTCAAAAAGTTACATATTAATGTCCAATTTACTGATATGTTGGAATAGATGCTAAAGTATGCTAAGCTCATGAAGGAGATTCTATCTAACAAAAGGACACTGGAAGAATTCGAGACTGTGGTACTAAGTGAAGAATATAGTGATAGACTACAAAAGAAGCTACCTCCAAAGCTTAAGGATCCAGGGAGTTTCATTATACCTCACCATTGGAAATCTTATTTTCAATAGCGTGTTTTATAATTCAGGTACAAGTATAAATCTAGTGCCTCTCTTTGTTTTTGGGAAACTTGGCTTGGGAGAAGTGAAGCCCACCATGGTGTCTCTACAATTAGCAGATAGATCAATCAAGATAATCCATGGTGTCTCTATAATTGGCAGATAGATCAATCAAGAGGATCATAGAAGTTGGTAAAAGTGGATAAATTCATCTTCCCGCCGACTTTCTTGTGCTTGACATAGAGGAGGATCATGAGATTCCTCTCATCCTTGGCCGACATTTTCTTGCAATGGGAAAAGCCTTGATTGATATGAAACAAGGATAGTTACTCTTAAGGGTGAAAGATGAACAAGTGACCTTTAACGTTTTTGAAGCATTTAAATTTGCATATGCGAAGGACACTTGTTTTTAAATAGAGGATCAAGGTTATCTCACCAAATTAGAGGCTTTAGTGGCCAAGGATGACATGGTGAAGAAACATGCTCGAGTTCGAAAAAGAAGATCAAAGGACTGGCATGTTGAGCTTAACCATACCACGGCTGGAGAAAAAGGATGGAGAAGTTGGAGATGGTTGTATAAAGAAGGGCGATAAGAAGATCCATGGGAGAAGGGTAAAATTTAGTGTCGATAGAGGAAGCTCCATTCTCCTAAAGGATCCGGGTTAGGAAATCATTAGACATCTAGCTAATGATTATAACTTAAAGCGCTTCTCGGGAGGCAACCCAAGTTTTCTTTACTTTTTTGTTTTTTTTTCATTATTTAATTTTTTTCTTTAGATTATTTCTTATGTTTGTTTATATTTTTGGACTAGGTTTGCAAACAATTTTGGGGGTTGGAGCATGCACTTCAACATTTCATCATCAAAGCCTCAATTTTCAAATTCGGGGAGTATCTTTCACCTTTATTATTATTTTTTAATTCTTCGTGTTTCTTTTAACATCGAGGACAAAATTTTCTCGATTTCAACATTTCATCATCAAAGCCTCAATATGATATACCATGTCTTGGGTTTGTTTTCTTTCCTTTTCTAAGTTTTTTGTCTGTTTATTTTTGAGATTGGGGGTGGGAGAGAAAATTTTCAAAAATTTTGCACTCTAAAACCAACATAGTTATTTCAACTTTAGTTTTATATTGTCTTTAGAATCGGCTTAAGTGCCTCCCAGAGTTTGGAGCCTTTGTATGGGGATGTAAATAGGGTTGTCCAACTAAAAATATATTTCTTTTTCTTCCATTCTTGCTTGCTTGTTCATATGTAGAGTTGCCTCAATAGTCAAATTGTGGTTCTAACCCTATTTTCATGCTTTCTACGAAATTTATGATCTTTCTTATCTTGTTTAGTCTAATTAGTCATGATTAACTTAAGAATCTCTGTTTTTTTTGTTTTGTTCTAGATGCATTACATTCTTTTCTCCAAAGCAGTATTTTGATAAAACAAAGGTGCTTGTTTTCATTAGTTGGCATGACTGTTTTGACTTTCTCTTTAATTAAGATGCTTAAATTTGAATAGATTGCATTAGAATATTGTTTACATAATAGATTTCTATGGTTATGCTTGGGACTAAATAAAGCAAACAAAAAATGAAGAGGAAGAAAACGATATGTAGAAATTGGGCATAAAAGAAAAAAAAGAAAAGGGTACCAATTGTCATGGGATGACACTTTGACTATGTCCAGGCCCAAGATGCCCCTTAACTTCACCCTTAGGTCCCTCATTAAGTCCCATGATGCCACTTAGTTTCACTCCTAAAGTACCTCACTAAGTCAAGCTCACTCGATTTTAGGCCCACACAAACGATAGTTGAGTACGTTTACGCTGCGGAATATTTTATGAGTTTGGAAGAATGGAAAATGTACACTTTGCACGTTAGAGAGGAAGAGAGTTTTGGAATGGAAGGATGTTATGGTGGCATATCCCCTACCTTTGTATTTATAGATAAATTGCATACATTGAATTTGGTTGGTTGAGAGAAGGATCTAGAACCTTGCAAGTCCCAACCATGTGACTCTTCATATGCCACGGTTGCATTTAGCAAGTATTGAGTCTAGATTAATTTTGTCATGTGTTTTGTAATTTCCTAGGAACACAACTCCTTGGGCAATCATGCCTTGGAGCATTACCCAAGTAGTTTGTCTTACAATGTGTTTCTAGATTATTCCTAACTACTTCTAGTTACAAGCCAACCGTGCCTTTGATCCCACAGAGCTCCCATGCAACTAGTTACATCATTTTAGTTTAATATCTGTTGGGCATGTGCAAGAAGCACAAGCGCATCTAGAACATTCCGTACAAAATTGTGAAACAAGTAAAATTCTTAATAAAATAGTCCATGGGTGACACTCTTCCCCACCCAAGCCATTGACGTCCCCGACAATGTCAGGCTTTTGACGATGTCAGGGTGCTTCCCAAAGCTACTGCAAGTTGTTCCCTTAATTGTCCTTGTAACATTGTTTGGTAGGCCCTTCCAATGAACCAAGTATTTGAGGTACTTAGTCCCTTTTTTTTGCTCTGTTCCCTGTTCAGCAGGTTCCTTTGCTTCGGTGCTGCTGTTAAGCAGCGTTGTCAAGTTGCGTTTTATGACAAAAGTCCTCTTCCCCCACTACGCTCCCTGCAGGATGTCCTTGACACTATCCATGTGCCTGTCCCGATCTTGGCCTGCATTCAGTTTAAAGAGTCTTTGGAAAGAAGAGACTAGTGTTTGGGTGCGCAACCCATGCGCACTCCGTGCAAAGTCCAGCTCCCCCGATCCTAAGTCATGCGGTCCTTGTCCCAAGTCATGCGCAATGCTGCACAGTCCGTGCGCAACCCAATGCACCTCACCCGCACACTTAGTTTGATTATCAATCCTGGGACCTGTTTTTAACTTTGAGGGATCCGTTGTTAGTTCTAGTGGTGCCTTTAATCCATCTGATTCCAGCATGCATCCCATCTCTTTGACAAGTCCAAAAATTCCTAGTTCTTCATGATTTCCCCTTTTAAATTGGATAGCAAAGAGGCGCTTTGTCACTACCTTCCCCTGAAGTAGCTGCACCATGAAGTTCTCTTGTCCTTGGGTGAATTGCATCATGTCATCTTCATGAAATGAGAATGGCCACAGTGTATCAAGGAAGTCCATCCCCAATACTAGATGAAAATCATCCATTGGTATCACTGTTAAGTCCAAGGTACCCGTCCAGTCCCCCAACTGGATTGGCACTACTCTAGCAATCCCAAGTATGGGTTGGGATGAAGTGTTTACTGTTTTCATCTAGCCCACCTCCTTTGCAAGCTTTAAGTTCAGCCGCGTTGCTTCCTCCTTTGACACAAAGTTATGAGAAGCACCTGTGTCAAGCAACGCCTTTGTCCCCGCACCGTTCACCAATGCGCTGAAAAAGATCAAGCCCTTTCTTGAGTGTGTCCCTATAGCGGAGCCCTGCGCACCCTGTTGCGCCACGTGCGGGACCCTTGCGAGCACCTGCGCATTGTCCCTGTGACATGGCGCACGACCCTGTGCACCCGTTTGGACCAGTGCAGCAACCCTAACATTGGTTTTGCTTGCTTCTTTGGCTTGGGCACCCTGGGCTTGCCTTGGGACCTCAGTTTTCTGGGCTTCCCTCTGTGCCAGCAGCAACATGCCCTTCTTGACTAGGGCACGCATCTGCACCATAGGCCTAGGCACTTCTTGTCCTGTCCTGCGCACCTCTTGAGTCATGCACCCAAGGTACCGAATATGCTAGCTCACTCAGCCTCATCTTGTTCTTGCGCTGCCACTAATGCGTTCAAAGCCTTGTGTTGGGCACAGTCTCGCGTAGAATGAGCCTCATCACACAAGAAACAATTTTTTCTCTTGCCTTCATCCTTTTTACCCTCGTGCCACTTGCCTTTGTCCTTGTGCCTTGGAGGGCTGTGAGGCCTTTCTCCCCCACCCTTCTCCTTGTCACTCTTTTGCTCTTTCTTTTTGATGTAGTCCTTAAGATCTACCAAGTTTTTGGCTTCGAATATGGCGTTGGCTAGGTCTTGGACACCTCTTCTTCTCAACTCCAAATCGGCTAAGGTTGTAGACCATCCATGAAGTAGAAGAGTTTATTGGCTTCGGTCATATTGGGATATCCAACATGAGTGATTGATACTCCATGATGTATTTATGGATTAGCCCGGTTTGCTTCAACACACGAAGCTTCTTTAAGGGCATCAACTCTGCATTTTCTGGGAAAAATTGTCTTTTGAACTCATGGACAAATTCTTCCCATGTGTCCACGGTACAAAGTCCACGAGCAATGTCATCGTGTCTTCTTCTCCACCATAGCGCTGCATCATGAGTCAAGTACATGGTGGCAGTGCTGATTTTGGCGTCTTCATTGTTAATGTGTAAGGCCTCGAAGTATCTCTCCATACTCCATAGAAAGTTGTCCACTTCCTTGGGATTGCATTGTCCATTGAACATGGGTAGTTTTGGGACCCCCAAGCGCAGCACACCAACCCTGATGCCCATGCCACCCACTAGTGCTGTTTTGCATAGCACGCAGTCCATTTTGACAATGTCAAGCTCCTGCTTGAGCTCGAACACTGCCTCTGTCAGCTCGCCCAACCGGTTGCCCAAGGTGGCCTCCATCTCCTCAAGCGCATAGAGAAGTTTTTCCTCAATTCCCAAGACACGTGCTTTAATAATGTCTAAGGTTTCAAGGTTTTCATGGACCTTAACCATTGCCAACTCCATTCTTGTGAAACGCACCTCAAGTTCTGTAGGCCTTTCCCCTTGCACCGAAGGTTCTCTTTTCTTGTGGGACTTTTTGGCACGCGTTTCTGGCCTCGCTTTCGATTGCTCCTTTATGACTTGTGATACTCCAACATTTTCTTCTTCCATGGTCATGCACCAACTTATAATTCGTTGTTTGGCTCTGATACCACGTTGTCACGGGATGACACTTTGACTATGTCCAGGCCCGAGATGCCCCTTAACATAACCCTTAGGTCCCTCGTTAACCCGTGATGCCACTTAGTTTCACTCTCAAAGTACCTCACTAAGTCAAGCTCACTCGGTTTTAGGCCCACACAGACGATAGTTGAGTATGTTTACACAGCGGAATATTTTATAATTTTGGAAGAATGAAAAACGCACACAAGTATTTTGGGATAGAGGCTTTTGCACGTTAGAGAGGAAGAGACTTTTAGAATGGAAGAATGTTATGGCGGCAGATCCCCCACCTGTGTATCTATAGATAAATTGCATACATTGAATTTGGTTGGTTGAGAGAAGGATCTAGAACCTTGCAAGTCCCAACCGTGTGACTCTTCATATGCCACGGTTGCACTTAGCAAGTATTGAGTCTAGATTCATTTTGTCATGTGTTTTGTAAATTCTTAGGGACACAACGCCTTGGGCAACCGTGCCTTGGAGCATTACCCAAGTAGTTTGTCTTACAATGTGTTTCTAGAATATTCCTAACTACTTCTAGTTATAAGCCAACCGTGCCTTTGATCCCACACAGTTCCTATGCAACTAGTTGCATCGTTTTAGTTTAATATCCGTTGGGCATGTCCAAGAAGCACAAGCACATCTAGGACATTCTGTACAAAATTGTGAAACAAGTAAAATTCTTAGTAAAATAGTATGTGGGTGGATACCAATGCTTGTAAGTTCTAAATTGAGTAAGTAACTGGGACTAGTTAGCTTTTGTAGCCTTAGTGTCTTGGGTAAATATATCCGTAGGGGACTTTTAACACCCGATACCCAGAGCCAACTGGATTAGGAGCTGCCAGTTGAAGGCTCGTTATATAGGTTATAGAGAAAGCATAAGAAGAGCTAACACAATTAGTCACTTGAAAACCACTATCATATGAAAAAGAAAAGAAATTAAATTATCTTTTGGATATGTGCTATGGTGTGATGGTTTCATGCTTTAGTACCTCAGGTGATCAAGGTGCATAGGGGTTCTTTAAAACTAGGCAACCTCGGCAAACTAGAAGTGGATTGTTGACCTCAAAGCCCGCTACACGGGGAACTTAGAAAGCAAAAAGAACCGAACAATTAAAAAGAAATAATTGCACGATTGTTGCTTTGAAATTTTAGTTTTTGGCTTACGTATTAGATGTTGTTTGTGAATGGTAAGAATACGATTTTCTATTTGATTTGAATATCTTTAATTAGAGAGAACGTTTGGAACTTAATTTGCTTAGCCAACTTTTGAGTTCATTCTCCTAGGTAATTGATAGATTTTACTTAAGAGTGGTTGTTTTGCTTTTAGAGCCTTATGTGAAGAATCTTTGTTAATCTTTTCTAACATGAACTTGTTAAGAATGATGCCAAAATTTTTGAAGCATGAAAAATTCACTCTTTCCTGATAGCCTTGCTTAGGAACTACAACAACAACAACAACAACAACAACATCAACAACAACAACAAGCCTAGTGCCTGCAAGGGCTCCCAAGATATAAATTTGGGCTAGTTTGATAAGTCTAATTTTATATATACTCTTTATATAATTTTAGACTCATTTATTTACTATCTTACACTTAAATTACACAGTTATTGCCCACTTTTATACATTATTGCCTTTTATGCAGGAAAGCAGCAAAATACGAGTTTTAAGGCTAAATGGGGCCCAAAAAACCAACTCAAGCTCAATCTCGAGGCCCATAACAAGAGATAAATCCTAAAGGAATCATAAATGAGGCCTAAATCTTGCAAGAAGGACGTTCACCAAGACAAAAGAAGTAAAGGGATAAAGGAAAATTGGATAAGGACTTTATCCGTAAAATTTTAGTAGTTTGATTGCATTTTATGTAAACCTTAATTCCTTGATCTAGAAGACTTAAATAAAGATAAAAATTAGATCTTGGGTAGAAAATATGAGTTGGAAGGCTAGGAGGAAAAAGGAGGATAAATCAAACACAACTGGATAGAGTTTGTTGGGCAATTAGGACTTCTACGTATGTAACACTTGCAAACCCTAAGTAAAGCCTATAAATACAACATGTGGGGACACGAAATAAGGAGAATTTAGATGTTGGAGACCTTTGGCATCAGCTTGGATGTGAGTTTGAGAGCAAGCATGAAGAGGAAGCAAAATGAAGGGAAGCGGAGAAGATTGGCTAGGGTTCTTTGGCGAATTCCAAGTTCTTTCTATCCTATGTATTCTTGTATGTTTTCTTTCTTGAGATTTGTTTTCTTTAGCTTGGATATGAACTAAATTAGAGTTTCCAAGGCTATGATGTAGCTATAATTGTAAGATACAGTTTTTTCTAGTTTAAATTATTCTTTGTTTGTTTATCTCGATGTTGAAGTGTTTATTATTATTCTTCATGCATTTTGAGTGCTTGAACACCACTTAAAATTTGTAATAATTCATAACGGGTCTAAGTGGAGATTTATGAATACTGCTGAGGTAATAGACACCATAATTTGAGAGAATGATAGAGATAGATTAACGCGGTTGTGTGGTCGTGTGTGAAAACCAATGATCTTCAAGATTGTTTATCTTGTTTAAATCCATGCAAGAGATTAATGGGTTAACATGTAAAAGGGTTTAGGGATCGCGACCTGCTTTGCTCTGGAGATTCAACAGGAGAAACGGAGGTGAAAAGGGGCGCGTGGCTAGGGCAGCCAATTTCTCACGCCATGGCTAGTGCTAGGGATGTAGCTAGGCAGCCATACGATCGCTAGACCTCCTGCTACCTGGTGTTGGGGCCGGTGGCTGCTTCGGTGGCCGGACGAGGGTGAAAAATAGGGAGAGAGGGTGCTAGGGTTTTGGGTGTTGTTGCGTGCGATGTTTGGGCCTCCTCTGGTGGCTCCTCCGGCTAGCATTCATCTCTAGTGGCCTCCTTCCTTCGGCGCCCTTCGGTGGTTAGTACCGTGGCCAAATTACGGCACAATTTGGCCGGGCGTTTTTGGGGAGTTGCGCACATCGCGAATTCTCCCTCTTCTCTTTTCTCCATTTTTAGAGCAATTACCTATAAGTCTTCCTCGGTCGCCACTTGTTTGTTATTGCTGGGCGTTGGTAGCTGGTTTCCGTCCGGTTCTTCGGCCGGTGATGTTGGCAGTGGCGCACGACTGGGGTGGCGCTTGGAACCCTAGTTCTTCTAGGGTTTTTATTGCTTTTTTATCCACTTTGTTAGTTATTCATGAGCCATCTCTGAGGTGCATGAGCCAGTGACTACTGAGGTGGCTTCAAGTTCGGGTGCGGCCGTGGTTGGTGCGGATGCACAAACATGGGAGGGCCATGAGCATTCTACATTGAACAACTTGCTTAATTATGTTCCTCTAGTCCATGTTGATGGCAAGTCTATGGGGATCATACCGCGTGAGTCTTTCGCGTCTGGCAATCAGAAGTGGGAGCGTTGTCTTGTGGGACGTTTAATTGGGGTGGGACTTGCTTACTCCCGAGCCCAGGAGATTGCAAGCCTCCTATGGGGAAATAGGGGGCTTGAATGTGTTCTTTCGGATGGGGAGCTGTACATGTTTAGGCGTCGCACGAAAGAGTAGGCCGAGCGTGTACTTCTTGCTGGTCCTTAGTTCTTCAAGGGCATATGGATGTCTCTCTAGATTTGGAGGGAGGGGCTTATGCTTAGGAAGGACTATCTCATTGCCCCTATTTGGATTTGTATTTCTAGCCTTGCCCTTACGTTATGGAGGCCTAATGGGATCAGTGTTGCTAGTAGCACCGTTAGAGTGCCGATGTTCTTGGCTAAGGTGATAGCGGACTGCACTCGGCTAGGTTACGTTCATGTCTATGCTGAGGTTGAGGCCAAGTCTCCTATCCCTAAGGAGACTTATCTTGAGATTGATGCTGCTCGGGTCAAGCTAAGTATAGCATGCGAGGTTGTTCCCAAACGTTGCTCGATTTGTTTAACGTTTGGGCACTCGTGCGCCTCTTGGTCCTCATGAAGGCCCTACCATGGCTTCTCCGGTGATGGGGAGGAAGAAGAAGAGGAAAAACAAGAAAAAGAAGGGTGTTGGGGCTCCCAGGGACCCCTCACCCGTGGCACGTTAGCCAGTGGTGGTGCCGGCTCATGTCATGGCCGGTGATGCTCTGGCTTTGGGGGGGGGGGGGGAGCTGTGGTTCCTATGCCCTTTGATGGTGGACGGGGTGTTGCTGAGGAGAGAGAAAGGGCAGGGGCGACTATGGTCCTTGCACCCAACTAGGCCTGTGGCCTAAACTACGCCCAAGCGTTTGGGCCCATGGCTTCGGGAGGGGAGGGACGCGCGTTCCCCCCAGCCCAGCACAATCCTGGGTAGGGGCCCACACCCGCCCTGGGCCTGGCTTTGGCCCTTTCACAGGGGGACACGAGAGGTGTCCCCCCGGCCTAAAATACCGGGCAGCTGCAAACTGGGCTGCTCGGCTGCCCGGCCTCGGGTACTAGAGGATGAGCCACATCGGCTTTTCCCATAAAGTCGCCTCGTCATGAAGTGAGCCACGCCTTACCCAGTGGCGGGTCCCGCTCTTCTCGTTCTGGCACGGTCTCATCTACCGGTATTTAGAATAGTGGCTTGCCCGAGGAAGTCAAGCGCTTGTTCCTTTCGAGATTGAGGTGGCTCAGGATGCTCTACTTGGGATCATTGAGCCTATTGCATGTACTGAGAACCAGTCGTTGGGGACAGTACCTGGTGTTGAATCTCCGAACCAGTTTGCTTTGTTAGCCAAGGAGCGTATGGGCGAGGTATCTACTTTTGACAGTACTTCGCAGGTTGCCGCTATTGGTCGTCGTCTTACGCACTCTGCTGCCACCCATGGGGGTGTGGAGGTTGTGGGTTACACTAGTTTCCAGTTTCCGATGATCGAATGCAGGAACGTGTGGGGGTTTAATAACCCCAATTCTATTGCTGCTGCTCGTGGTTGGATTTATTCCAACTGTTTGAGTTTGGTTGGCTTAGTTGAGACCAAGACTAACCCAACTAATATCAAGTTTGCTGTTGCCCGCTGTGCTAACAGGTGGCAGTATATGTATAGTAGGGTGCGGGGCCAGTTGTGCCGCATCATTGTTCTTTGGGATCCGAGCTTCTACCATGTAGTGAAAGTACAGCGTGAGGATCAGCATCTCACCTGCACGGTGACTGACATTCGAGGGGATGTGCACTTTGTGTTTACATTCATCAACGACTTTAAAGAGCTGGGACCGTGTGGGGATCTTTGGCAATATATTTGGGGGGCCAGCATGAGTCTCCAGGAGGAGCCTTGGATAATCCTGAGTGACTTTAACGCTATCCTCAGTCCTGGTGATAGGAGTGGTGGTCAGGACACTTGGCCTGGCCATATGGACGACTTTCGAGACTGCATCTACGACTCAGAGCTCACAGTCCTTCTGTACTCAGGGCTCTGTTTCATGTGGTCTGGCACGTCGGTTGGAGGCGCTCTCATCTTGAAGGTTCTCGATTGGTGTTTGGTGAGTGAGGGATGGCTTCACTCTTTCTCTGCTTCATCTGTTGAGCATCTTCCACGGGAGTTATGTTCTGATCATTGTCCTTTTATAGCAAGAGGACTTGGAGAGCGCCGCACCCGGCGACTCCTTTTCAAGTTCTTTAACTTCTGGGCTAACCATGAGGAGTTCATTCCTATAGTGCGGAGAGTTTGGGAGACTAGTATTGAGGGCACTCCTATGTATCAGCTCAATCAGAAGCTGAAGAGGCTGAAGGGTGAGTTGAAGGCTCTCAATACTAGGGACTTTAGTCATAATTTGGCTTGAGTAGTGGTGGCGAGGGATGCTTGGACCACAGGCCAGAGGGCTTTAGATGGTGATCCCGAGAGTGTGGACCTTCGTGTTGGGGAGCGTCGCCTTTCTTAGGAGTATTTGAGGTTATGTCAGGATGAGGAGGCTTTCTACAGTCAGAAGTCTCGCGTCTAGTGGCTCTCTTTAAGGGATCAGGGTACCGGATTCTTCCATAAGTCTGTCACCCATCGACAGGCTAGGAACCAGATCTCTTCTATTATGCGCCCTGACGGCAGGAGGACTTACAATGATAGGGAGATTTTGGAGACTAGGATCTCTTATTTTCAGGAGTTGGTGATTGAGCCGAGTGGGTCGCTTTGTGAGGATATCTTGGGGCTGTTTTAAACTCATCTTTCTGAGGATCAGGCTAGGCCATTGACTCTTCCAATTTTTGATGTCGAGGTAAGAAATACTTTATTCTCTACTGGTGATGACAGGGCACCGGGTCCTAATGGTTATACCTCCTTCTTCTTTAAGAGGTTGTGGGATGTAGTGGGTCGAGATGTGGTTCGAGCCGTTCGTTCATTCTTTCAATCAGGGCGCATGTTGGCGCCCTGAACTCTACCCGTATTAGCCTGCTTCTGAAGGTGGAGAATCCCTCCACCTTCCCTGACTAACGCTTGATGTCCTGTTGCAATATAATCTATAAGTGTATCACTATGATCATTGCAAATAGGTTGAAAGGGGTTCTCCCTTTCTTGATTGATGAGTTGCAGTCTACTTTTGTGCCTGGTAGGAGGATATCAGACAGCATTTTATTGGCTTAGGAGCTTATGCGCGACTATCACCTTCAGACAAGGGGCACCTCGGTGCGATTTGAAGGTTGATATTCGCAAGGCCTTCGACACGGTGCAGAGGGACTTCATCCTCTCTGTTATGTGTTGTATGGGTATCCCAGAGGTTATGATTCGATGGGTGTGGAAGTGGCTTTCCACAGCCCAAGATTTTCAATCGCCATTAACGGTGAGCTTCAGGGTTTCTTTAGCACAAGCCGGTGTATCAGACAAGGGAATCCTCTCTCTCCCTATCTTTTCGTCATCACCATGGAGGGCCTACAACGTCTGCTTTGTAGTGCCACTACAGATCCGCAATTTCGTTTTCACCATCGCTATGATCACACTCGCCTCACTCACCTATGCTTTACTGACGACCTGATGATCTTTAGCGAGGCAGATGAGGGTAGTGTCTCAATAATTCGTAAGACATTGGATCATTTTTTCGTTCTTTCCGGCCTGTCCTCGAATGCGGCTGAGTGCACCGTCTTCGTATCTTGGGTTGATCCTGAGTTACAGCAGACTATTATCGACAGTCTGGGGTTCAGATTGGGGCAGTGCCAAGTCGGATATCTGGGGGTGCCAATTTTATCGTCGAGACTTCAGTTCATCCACTGTAAGCCTCTTTTGGACCGCATCCTGTCTCGCATCCAGCTTTAGACTTCACGAGCTTTATCTTATGTTAGGAGATTGCAGCTTATCAAATTGGTCCGCTTCTCTATCCAGGTCTTCTGGACATCTGTCTTCTTTCTTCCGAAGGTGATTATCCAAAAGATTGAGTCGACTCTTGCTGCCATACTCTGGAAGGGAACTTTGCTGGCACTTATGTTATCCTAGTAGAGAGGGTGGCATCAAGATTCAGAGCTTGACTAAGAAGAACCAGGCTTCTCTTATGAAGCACATCTGGGTCTTGCTCACATATCGTGATTCCCTCTGGCCTCGGTGGATTCATGCCAATCGACTTCAGGGGAGGAGCTTCTGGGAGATTGAGGCCAAGGGATCGATTCCTTGGTCTTGGAGGAGTATCCTCAATGTTCAGCCACTATGTGACATGGCTTTTAGGCACATCTGGCTTCTATGCGGGCAACTCACGGGGCAGTTCTCACACCGCATCTTGCACTCCACTAGTCATCTCTAGGGCTCTCGAGTATCAGATATTATTGAGGGTGATTAGTGGAGGTTTCCTCAGGACAGGGTTGAGCTGTTGCCTTTTTGGGCATCTATTGATTTCAGACCCCAGACGAGTGTTGCAGATTGTGTCAGGTGGATGGGTGACCGATCCGGCATATTCACAACCAGATCAGCATGGGAGGTGATCCGCAGTAGGAGGGAGGAGGACTCCATCCACCATTTCCTTTGGTTTCGGTTGCATGTTCCGAGGCATTCTTTCATTCTTTGGCTTGCCTCCTTTAAGCGACTTTGAACCCATGACAGATTGCTGAGACATCGGGTTCTAGGAGTCCAGGCTTCATGTGTGCTGTGTGGTTCAGATTATAAGTCACATAGCCATCTTTTCTTTGCCTGCAGCTTCTCTGCTTCTATTTGGTCTCGGCTGTCGTCGTGCACCTCCATTGCTTGGCCTGTGCTTCCTTGGCGTGAGCTTATTGATTGGGCTTCTTCTCAGTGCCGTGGCCGTGGGGTAGACCGCATCCTCGCTGGCCTTTGTTTCTCCGTGACGGTCTACATCCTCTGGTACGAGCTTAACCTAAGGATTCAGCATTCTCGGTCCAGACCTTCTTCAGTTGTCATTGATGAGATCATAGGATTGGTTCGCAGCCGTGTCATCGCTGCTCTTACGCTCTGTGGGGCTCATCGTCACACTCAGCTTCTACAGGAGTGGGGGATTGAGCATTATTTACTGTTTGGCTTTCAGCTTTGTTTTCCTTTTGATGGTCATGTTGACCTTTGATGTTTTTTGCTTTATTTTGTTTCATACTTTTGATTCATTGATGTAGGCTTCTCTGGCCATGACTTGGAGTATGCCCCTCGTAGACTTGTACATATATTTTTTTCATATATGGTATTTTATCACCTACTTACCAAAAAAAAAAAAATGTAAAAGCGTGCAATAAATATTGAACGAGAGAGAATATGTAGTAAATTAGGGTCGATTATCAACATAAATAAACAACTCGAATACCAAGAATTAGAGGTCATATCGAAGCAATTCGAAGAAATCAGATGCCTTGTACTTTAATTCAATCAAATCACCTCAAACTTAGTATTTTTTTTTGTGTAATCTTTGGTTTTATTTAATTTTGCATTCAAATTTCAAGATTTGGTTGTTCACAAGCCACTATGGTGCACTTAGGTCAAAGTATAGTGTGTTGCTCACAAGCCACTGTGGTGCACTTAGTTCAAAGGAACCTTCTTACACAATCACCACCTTGAGAACTACCTATTGACAGTTTGGTTTGGTGAATTCATGTAGGCGTTTTCATGTGGATCTTTCCAGTGAACATGTCTTTCATATGCACCCACACATGTGCGTTGGTGTCTAGACACCACCAATCACGAGATCAACTGCTCTCTATCAAATGGAGCCGGTCACACTGTGTGTTTTGTCTATCCTGATCCACCAATGCCCATTCTCAGGGATTCTATGACCACAAACATTTAAGGACAATGCCATTAGGGCATTGGCTCTCATTATTGTCACTAACCTCTCAATGCCAATCCCGTTACAATTATCCTTGGGGCTTGACCATGTTAATACAACAATGAAGTAATAATAAAGTAACCATTATAAAGAGCGAAATGCCATTAAAACAAAATATCCATCAAATAATCCAAGATCACAGGTTCATAGGAAAAAAACTCAACTCCAAATCCTAGGAGGTTGGTTCTAAAGGGCATATAATTTTTTCATCATTGTCTTAACTCGTGGTGGAAAAGATATCTTATAAATTTTATAGGTGATTTTTCAAAATACTGCTATGTTTATTTGATTAACTTGAAAGCTAAATTATTTGATAAATTTAAGATTTATAAAGCGAAAGTAGAAAATCAATTAGAATGAAAAATCAAAATATCACATTTTGAGAGGAATGGTGCATACGCTCTAACTGATATGAATCAATTTGGTGAAATACATTATATCATACATCAAGTGTCACCCACCTTATTCCCCTCAATATAATGGTGTAGCAGAAAGAAAAAATAGAACCTTGTTAAATATGGTCAATGTGATGCTCATAAGTTTTAGGTTACCTAATAATTTATGGGGTGAAGCTCTTTATTCTGCATGCCATATTTTGAATAGAGTACCATATAAAACATTGACAAAATGCCATGCGAACTATGAAAAAATAAAAAACCTTCTTTAAGATACTTCAAAGTGTACGAGTGTTTGGCTAAGGCGATTATTTTTGTCATAAATAAAGGAAAAATTTGCCCAAAAATTCTAGATAGTGTGGTTGCTGGGTATTCTTTGAATAGAACCAATTATAGGTTTTGATGTTAACTCAAAAATTCCTAAAATTTCAAATAATACTATTAGGCTATGTTCGGAGCATGGAATTGGAACCTGGAATTGGGGCTGAGGCTAGAATTGGGGCCCAAAATTCCAATTATGGTGTTTGGTTCATATACTGGAATTGAAATTACAATTCTATAGCCCAATTCCATGGTATTGGATTTTAACTGAAAATCATATTTTTCAATTCCTTGGGGTGGGGGTAAGGAATTACCATTCCGTACTAATTCCATTGACTTAAAACCAAAATGACCCCACTTGATTAACCCAAATCCAAGTTAACTGAAAATATATGGACTTAAATACGTCGTAAAGTCTGATCCGAACCTCAAAATCACCCAACTTTGAATGACTTGAATTTGAAATGACCGAAATCACCTTTGCTTAAAGTTTGAAGGGACCCAACTCAATTGACCCGAAACTATAGATTACTCAAATTAAGAAAATGAAACACCTCGACTTGAATGTGAGGTAAACAATCTGGGCAGAAGTGAAAATGACCCGATCAAATTGACCCAAAACTTAATATGAGCCATACCCAAAATGACTCAACCCATCTCAGACTCAGTTTAAGATGACATGAAATTTGAAATGATACAACTTATTTGTCCCAAAACTAAGATGACTGGAGCTTGAAATGACCTTGTTTACACCCTAATTTCGAGGGGGTAGAGACGACACCATTTTGAATAAAGTGCCACGTGGTCCTCATGTGAGGGCCTTCTTAAGGGATGTTAGGCCTTTAAGTATCAAGATAATGATGTCTCAAGCCCAGCATCATGAGAAGGTAATTATCCTTGACAAGGGGTTCAGCCACACGAGGCTCAAGATGGTTGACGGGTGAAGTGAGCTAAAGCTTGAAGGGCTATCAAGAAGGCTGTAGAATAGTTGGTTCTTAGGCTCAAGGCTGTTATTCAGAGAGCAATTTTAGTTACTTGGGCATTAAGGTTAATCCAAGAGAACGTGGGGCTTCTAGAAGGGACTTTTGCCAAGAATTCGAATGTGGACACCAAGGATTTTCCTCCAATACTGAATTCAAGGCACGTTTATTAAAATATTTACCTACGTAGATGAAAGTTTAGTGGCCAGACATGGGTGGGGTTTAGGAGAAAGAAGGAGTATTCATTATTTCTTGTTTTCTATAAATAAAGGACTCTGCACCAGTCCAAAGGAGTGCATATACACTTATTATAAAACTTCAAGTTTTCTTTTACAGCACACCTTTGCCTTTTCCTTAGAAGTAGTGTTTCTTAGCTAGGCATAGTATAACGTAGATCTCTGCAGTAATTACCTTCATGGTAATAAAGTTCCCGGGCTTGAGGTATGACTTTCTAGTTTTAATCTATTCCTACAAATCGACAAGTTGAGATTTGAGGCTTTAGTTTATGGCTTTGACAGCCAAGGCTTGTCCCTTAATTGCGTTGGTCTTAATACTACTGTCATTGCTTGGTCAGGTGAACTTAGGTTCGTGCTATTGATTAGAGTTTTGACAGCTAAAGCTTGTCCCTTGATTGTGTTAGTCTTAATACTACTGTCACTACTTTATAAGTCAGGTGAACTTGGGCTCGTGCCATTGATTTGGGCTTTGACAGCCAAGGCCTGTCCCTTTATTGTGTTTGCCCTAATCCAGAGCTTAATATGGTTTGCTCTGTTTTTATGCTGTCAGATCTAAACTCATACGAGTTGTTATAAGTGAAGGGTGGCAGGCTTGAAAATCAAATTGACTTGAGCTTGTAAGTGGACTATTGAGCTCTTGGGTTTGTCTCCACCTCAGTTCGTGACTTTTAAGTGTATGAAGAAAGGTGTCTACGAGCAGTGCTCTGTCACTACAACTGCCACATAAGTTAGGTCCATATCCTTTTAATTTCCTGTCATAAAAATGCACAACAAATCAATAAAAACAGTTAACAAAACTCTTCTTAATTAAAGTGTAAGCAGAACTCACGGTATAATCGAAGTCAGATACACCAACATAGCACAACCTTTTCTTTGAAAATGGTGAGTGGTTGAGGTCAAAGATGCGTGGCTCATAACTAGGCTCGGTCCCTAGTCACAGTGAGTCCCTTTTGCATGTTTGTTTTGTTTTCACATTTATGGTGACCACACACTCAAAAACTTGAAAAAAAGTAGAGGAAACACTCCTTTTGGGGAGCACGGTGAGAGGCTTGAAATGATACTTCTTTGTCTTTAGCCCGTCATGACTTACCAAAGCATAATTGTTAGCCATTCACCTATGGTCAGGACTAAGAGGTCTAATGACCTTGAGTTTGAGGAGCCAGAAGGCTTAGCCTTGGTTGGATCCCTACTTGAGCGTCCTCTAGAATAAAGTCCCATATTTTGAAGGGATGAGCCAAGTCACAGCCATGACAATGGAAGTGGTGGTGATGGTGACATCCAAGAAGATTGAAATTACCAATTTTAATACTCATTCAATAACAGTCCTCATAGGAATGATACTCCACTCACTTATTTATTACTTGATATGACTTGGTGCACTTGCTCAGCAACCATAATAAGCAATCAAGTTTTCGCAAAAATCTTGATGCTTGTGTATGCATAGCAAGTGCACTAAGTCGTATCAAGTAATAAAGAAATGAGTAGAGTATCAAAATGAAAAAGCACAAAAATGTTTACGAATTTTTATAAAAGATGTACTAATTTTCAGACGAGTTTAATGATTTAATAAGATCCAAAACATCCAATTTCACCTAGTTGCATCAATACGCCTTTCTATTTTCGATATTCAAATTATTATTACATGTTGATGGTTGAAAACCCTAATTTACTAAATATTCTCTCTCGAGCAATATTGAGAATGCCCTTTTACATAGTAACTCATCAAACTCTTGCATGAATTTAAATAAGAAAAGAGTTTTGAAGATCCATGGTTTTCACTTAAGACCACACAAATCGTGTTAATCTATCTTTAGCATTCCCTCAATTTGTGGTGTTTATCACTTTAGCAATCATCATAAATATCCTCCCGGACTCATTACCAATCATTATAGGCTTTGAATGGTGATCAAGCATTCAAAACTAATGAAGAACAATGATAAACACTCAAACGACGCAATAAACAAACTTTGAATAAGTTGAATTAGAAAAGAGCGTATATTGCAGCTTAGGCAACATCTTAGCCTTAAAAAAAAAAAAAATATTAGTTCATGGTAGGCATAACTTAAAGAAAAACTATATATATATTAAAAAATAAGTAAATAAGGGCCTAAGCCTCGGCCGAGCCCAGGGCCTAGGCCCAGGCTGGGCTCGCTGGGCCAAGGCCAGGCCCAGGCGCAGCTCGAGCTTGGACCTATTATGGGCCATACCTGGGCCGGCCTAGGCCTGGCCTAGGTCCATACCTAGCCCCACCATTTAAGGTAAAAGCATAGCCTGAGGTTGATTTGCTATCATCTTTATCTGATTGAAAGCTAGAATCTCTGAAGCCCGCAAGCTTCAATTTAGAATCTCCAAACACTAGAAATCGGTCTTTGGTATTTCTTATATACTTAAGTATGGATTTGACAACTCTTCAGTGAGCCACACCAGGGTCGGCCTTATATCTGATTGTAACTCCAAGTGCATAAGCCAATCTGGTCTCGTACATGTCAAGGTGCACATGATGGCTTCCGGTGTAGATGCATAGAGAATCCTATTCATGCATTCTCTCTCTTCAGTGGTATGAGGACAATCCTCTCAACTAAGAATAATTGCAGTTCCTAAGGGCAGGAAACCTTACCCTGAATTTTCCATGCTATATCTTTTAAATATGGTATCTATGTACATGGATTGGGATAATACAAGCATCCTTCTTGTTCTATCTCTATGGAGTTTTATTCCAAAAATATATGACGCTTCTCCCAAATCCTTCATGGAGAAACTATTAGATAGCCAAACCTTCATATTTTGAAGTGTAGGGATGCCATTCTTGCCAAGAATGTGACAGTGCTCCCATTGATTCTTTTGTACACGCAGGGTTCTTCTTTGCTTCTAAGAAAATCAAACTTTTCAATAGTCTTATTAAAGTGAATATTCCAACTCCACGAAGCTTGCTTTGGTTCATATATGGACTTTTGGAGCTTGCATACTGAATTATGATTATTATGTGAGGTAAAGCCTTTAGGTTGTGTAAGGTACACATCCTCTTCTAAATTGCCATTTAGAAAGCGTGTTTTAAAATCCATTTGCTAAATTTCATAATCATAGCATGCAGTGATAGCAAGCATAATTCGAATGGACTTGAGCATTGCTACAGGGGAAAATGTTTCGTAATATTCAACACCTTGTCTTTAATGATGCCCCTTAGCAACAAGACGAGCCTTGCAGATTTCTACTTGGCCATTCACTCCTCTTTTTTTTCTTACGAACCCAGTTACATCTAATGGGTTTAATGTCCGGTGAGGGTCCAATCAAAGTTCATATTTGTTAACCCTCAAGGGTTCCATTTTGGATTCCATAGCATCTAGCCACTTCTTAGAGTCAGAACCCTGTATAGCCTCTTGGTAAGTAGTGGGGTCATCATCTCCATGATCTACCTCATCTACTCCATCATCCTGCACTATCATGCTGTAGTACCTTTCAGGTTGACTTTGTACCTTATGGGACCTTCTCAAAGACTTGTGTACTTTAGGTTCAGGTTCTAACTCTTGAACCAGATCCATTGTAGGTTCTTGGGTCTCTTGAATCTCATCAAGTTCTAGTTTACCTTCACATGTACCTTCTTGTAAGAACTCTCTCTAAAAAGATACCCGCCTGGCCACAAAAACTTTCTGGTTAGTCACGTGGTAGAAATAATATCCTCTTGTTTCTTTAGGATATCCTACAAACCTAAATTTGTCAGATCTAGTTTCAAGCTTGTCTGACTCTAGCCTCTTGACGTATGGCGGGCGTCTCCATACCCTAATGTGGGCCATGTTAGGCCTACATCCCTACCATATCTCATATAGCATCTTAGAGACTACTTTCATGGGAACCTTGTTTAATAAATATGCAGTCGTCTCAACAACAAAACCCTAAAAAGAAATAGGAAGATCAATGAAGCCCATCATGGATCTCACCATATCTAGTAGTGTTTGATTTCTCCTTTTGGATACTCCATTATGTTGAGGAGTTCTGCGAGGAGTCCACCGAGCAAGAATACCATTTTCTTCGAGATGACAAACAAACTCCCGACCAAGGTATTCACCTCCTCGATTTGATCGAAGGGCTTTAATATACTTGCTTTTTTTTTTTCTTCAATACGAAAGCTCTTAAACATTTCAAAAGCTTTAGATTTATGTCTCATATATCTAGACATATCATCAATGAAGGTAATAAAATATGAAATCCTCCTCTAGCTTGTGAGGTTAAAGGTCCGCATACATTTGTATGTACCAATGCTAACCAGTCTGGAGGCCTTGCTCCATTTCCCATAAATGGAGCTTTGGTCATTTTATCTAGTAGACAAGATTCGCATGTTGGATATGATTCATAATCATTAATGTTAAGATATCCATCTTTGACCAACTTGCTTGTTCTAGTCTCATTAATATGACCAAGTCTACAGTTCCAAAGATATGTCCTCATAATTTTTTCATCCCTCTTCCTTTTATGGTCATTAAAAACATGCAAGGTTGGTTTGACAAGTTGTAACATATAAACTCCAAAACAATAATTTTCCAGTCAAAATATATTTATTATCATAAAAAATTGAACAAGAATTGTTCTTGTTAGAAATAGTATGACCGTCTTCGTCTAATGCAGAAACCGAAATAATATTCTTAACAAAATTTGGAACATAACAACAATTCTTTAGAGTCAGTATCTTTCCACTAGGAAAAGTTAAGGAATATGTCCTTACAGCTAAGACAACAACATTTGCCCCATTGCCCGCTTTTCAGGTTCATCTCTCCTTTTGCTAATCTTCTACTAACTTGTAGTCTCTGTAATACATTGCAAATGCGAGAACTACTACTGGTATCTAATACCCAAGTAGAAGAATCAATAATTGAAAGGAAATAATTCATATCAACCATATAAATACCTTTTCCTTCAGTACCTCCTTGCTTCCTTTTTTTTTTTTTTTTTTTTCAAGAAGCGAGATACTCCTTGCAATTTCTTTTCCAATGTCCGTTCTTATTGCAATAGAAACACTAAGCATCTAATTGGCTTGCCTTCTTAAGGGTCTTGGTTATTAGAATAAAGCTCCAGAATCTTCCTAGACCAGGGTTTCTCTATATCACTATTGTAACCCTTTACTTATGTAAAGTCCAAGGGTAAGGTTTTCCTTATGTATGCCTATTTTTAGGCCCCTTTTGTACCTCATTTTGCTTATTCAAATACAAAGTTATTTTATACTCATATGGTATCAGAGCTCCCTTTTTTCTTTCTTTCTTTCTTTGTTTTTTTTTTTGGTTCCGCTGTCATATTTTTTTTCTTTTTGTGTTGATTCTCTATTTGCTGATTTCTTTTGATCTTTTAATTTAACTAATGGCATCTAATCCTAATCGGTCCTATGCAAGTGCCCTCTCCTCCTCCCCTCCCCCAACTACTAGCGCCCCCAGCCTATGATGGAGACCGACCCTGTCAGTGCCGGCACCTCACTAGTCGTCGTGGGTAACGCCCCACCAGGGGTGGTGGCCGACAGTCACAACGTCCGTCCCATCACCTCTAATGCCTCTCTACCTCAGTCAATCGATACCAATGTCCCCATCTTTGGTACTCCACCACCAATCGGGAGGCCTGTAGTGAACTCGGCACTTAACTTGACCACCCCCTTCCCCTCCTCTCTCCCCTCCCTTTACTTCTTCTCTTCGGCTGCCTTTGCCGAATTACCCCTCATCGGTCCCCAGATTGGCACTGGCGGCTGCGGTTTGCCAACCCTCTCATTGGTGCTCCATAGCCCCGGTGAGGGGGTCGCGATGTCCCCCATCCTATAACTATGTCAAACCCCAATTATATAAACCTTAGTCAATATAATCACCCTTCTTTCCCAATATTGATTCCTCTCTCTAATATAACAAGTATTGTTGCAACAAAGCATGAATCAACAATAGATTATCCTCTCTAGCGTGAACAATTTAATATGTTGTTGATAGAACATCAATTACTAGGGTTTATTGATGGTACCTACCCCTGTCCCCCTACCCAACTTGCACATCCAAATGGATCTCTCTACCCCAATCGTGATTATATAACTTGGTTTTGTACGGATCAAAGTATTAGATCCTGCATTGCTGCTACTCTTTCTCGCTCTCTAATAAATGACGTTATACAACACCCTACTTTGAAAGCCATGTGGAATGCCTTGGCTAAGTGTTTGTGGGATCACTCCATGGCCAAGGAGTTTGACCTTAGAACCCAACTTATTAATCATTATAAAGATGGCAAAGCAATGGACGTTTATCTCTTTGAACTCAAATCAATTACAGACGCCATTGACTCACCTATTTCGAATAAAGAATTTCAACACTTCACTCTTTATGGCTTACCCCATGGGTATGCCACTTCTGCAGCTTCTATTCGCCAAAATTCAAGGTAATACACATACGAAGAGTTAAAAACTACCTTACTCAATGAAGAAGCTGCTTTAAATTGATACTATGGCCGAACCAACTCTAACCCAAGTCACGCTATGGCTGCAATCAGGCAATCGAACATTGGATCCCAAACTGGTCGGGGAGGCCGCGGCCGTGGCCATGGATTGGTGAGAGGGCCATGGGGGTTGCGGTGACCCTTTGGGTCAACTAGCCGCTTATAGTCAACACCCATATAGTGGGGCTCCCCATGCTAGTACCCCTCCCTCAGTTCGACCTACCATTGGTCTTTCCCCTAACCCTATTGCAGGTATGCTCAAACCCAGTCCTCAATTTTGTCAGATCTACTCCCAAACTGGTCATATTGCTGTTACTTTCCCGCATTGATTTGATGGCACTTCCTTTCCTAACCCCTCCATAATAATTGTCAACCATGTACTGTGTTCCCAACCCCAAACTTGACCCTAAGATAATACCTTGAACACCCATCTTGTGCGGACTCAGCTTAAAGCAGGCACATATAAAACTAAGTATCCCCTCTCCCTCACTTCCATCACTGTTTTTTAGGAGCCCACATACTACTCACAGGTTGTGAAAATTCCTCGATGTCAAGAAGACATGGCGGATGAATTTAATGCTCTATTTCTTCATCACACCCGGGACTTAGTTTCGTATGACTCATCGGAAAACCTTGTAGGAAGTACATGGAAATATAGAGTTAAGTACAACGTGGATGGTTCTGTTGAATGGTTTAAGGCACGCCTTGTGGCTCTAGGGTTTCACTAATGTGAGGCCTTGACTATATGGAAACCTTCAGCTCGGTCGTCAAATCTTCCACCATACGCTTTATACTCACCCTTGCTATTACATACAACTGGAAAATTCGATAGCTGGATGTCAAAAATGCATTGCTACATGGGTACTTAAGGAAGAGGTTCTCATGAATCAACCTCAAGGCTTCATATACCCTAAATATCCAACTCATGTATGTTGTCTACGGAAGGCATTGTATGGTCTTAAACAAGCACCCAGAGTATGGTTCAAACATTCCAGTGCATTCTCACTTGGTCTTGGTTTTGTTTGTTGTCGGGCTCCCTATTCATTCAAAAGAAAAGCTCACATCTTACATGCCTACTACCGTATGTTGGCTACATAATCCTAACAGGCACTAACGCTTCACGACTAAATAGGCTTATTCAATCCCTATCAACACAATTTGGAATGAAAGACCTAGAACCCCTACACTTTTTCCTTAGGGTTGAAGCTCAACGTAACCAAACTAGACTATTGCTTTCAGAACACAAATAAATAGCCAACCTCCTCACCAAACATGACCTAAGTGATGCAATACAGGTCTAAACCACCTCCTGACCCAAGCACACTGCTCACTGAGTGATGGGGAGCCTCTAGAGGATCGTACTGATTATAGGAGTGCCGTAGGGGCCTTACAGTATTTTGCCATGACCCCTCCTGACATACGCTACACTGTCAACCTAGGCTCTTAATTCATGCATGCTCCCCACACCCTCATTGGCAAGCCGTCAAACGCATCCTTTGTTATCTCAAGTCCACCCCAGATCATGGCCTTCTCATTACCCTCGCTCGTACGCCCATCGTTATTGCCTATGTTGACGCTGATTGGGGAGGCTGCCCTGACACTCGTCGATCCCCTACGGGCTATGCCATATATCATGGCCCCAACCTCATCTCATGGAGAGCTAAGAAACAAGCCACTATTTCCAAATCCACCATTGAATTTGAAAATGAGATTGTTGCTCGAGCTGTTGCTGAAAGTGACTAGATCCAATACCTGATGAGAGAACTTGGCCTACGCCACCCAGGACCGATCAAAGTTTACTTGACAATGTCTCTGCCTCATACCTTGCAGCTAAATCGGTATCCAATGATAGAAGCAAGCATGTTGACATTGACTTCCATTATATTCAAGAAAAGGTGGTCAGAGAAGATCTCCAAATCCAATACACTCCCACGGCTAAACAAGTTGTTGAAATCCATACCAAGGGCTCGTCCATTGATCTCTTTCTACAACACAAGACCAATCAACGTGTTCTAGCACCCCACTCAAATTAAGGGGCCTATTAGAATAAAGCTCCAGAACCTTCCTAAACTATGGTTTCTCTATATTACTATTGTACCCCTTCTCTTATGTAAAGTCTAAGGGTAAGGTTGTCTTTGTAGTACTTGATTTATGCCTATTTATAGGCCCCCTTTGTCCCTCATTTTACTTATTAAAATACAAATTATTTTACATTGATATTGTTCACACCTCCCTTAGGCTTGAACACCTTATTCATTTTTTTTTCTTATAGGGAGATTTTCCCTTTTTCTTAGAACAACCAACCCATAGCTAACCTTTTTGTTGCTTCATTTAAGCTTCATGGCTCTAAAACATATTCAATAACTCTAAAAGCGTAATATCCATCTTATTCATATGTAAATTCATAACAAAATGAGAAAACGACCGGGTAAGGATTGAAGGACTAAATCCTGTGATAATTCATCGTCCATGATGAACATCATGCTCGCAGGTTGTTTTATAAGATCTATCATCTTGAGAACATGGGTGCTCACCTGGGCACTCGAAGTCATTTTCATCCCAAACAAAGTCTTAGATATCTCATATCTAGCTGAATGACTTTGTGCACCAAACAATTCTTGTAAATGCAAAATAATTTCCATAGGGTTCATTTTTTCATGTTGTCTTTGCAACTCTAGAGCCATCCCTGCAAGCATTACACATTACACTTGCTGGCTATCATCTTGATCTAAAAAGCATCAAATTCAGGACCTAATGATTCTTGTGGGGCACTAGAGAAGCATTTTTGGGGTGCGAACCATTCTCAAGTTACGATACCAATCATCATATTTGGCACCGATGAGCTTGCTGGTATCCAACAAATTACGAAGCGAGAGACTAGCCATTGCAATCTACATTAATAGGCACAGGAAAGTACAATAAGCATGATATGAAATCTAATAGAAATCATTTAGACATGGACTTTTATCTATATGATACGCTCCCACTATTAGAAACATAATTTAAAATTTTTTCCCAAAACAACTAGAGCGGGAGCAGCGGAAAACCAATTTAAAATTTTTAAATTTTAAATCTAATACCATGATCTAATTAAACTATTTAATCAGACATAGATCTTACTCTAATAGGTTCATAATATAACAAACAAAACATTGAATAAAACATGTATACACATAGTATGTAGAATAAACAAAATAAAGGAAAACAAATTAAATAACAAATACTTAATCTATATACCTAAAACACAAATCCAAACTTTGATTTGTATATCTGAAATTGGAAGAAAACTTCTTGACACCTCGAGATCTTCTCTGCAGTGACTTCTATTAGCACCAGAGTATGGGCTCCCAAAATATTTCATTTAGGAAAAAATTTGGCACAAAATTTTTCCTTTTAGTCTTTCCAAAAAATAATTTTTTAGAAATATTATGCTAAATATTAATCTAGAAAAATCCTAAAACTATTTTAGGTTTTTCTTCATAGGGGAAAACTAGGTTAAAAAAAATTATAAAAAAAAACTTTAAAAAGACGCACAAGATGCTCGTAATAGGCGCAGCTCCTTCCACACGTCGGTCTCTGATTGGCTGAATTGTGCACACACGGAGTACCAGGGATGAATACCGAATGAGACGTGTCACCTTGGTGTTGGTTTGCAGCAATTGCCGCAGATCCGTACCCCTCCGCCCCAGCACATGCATGTGCTGCCCCGCATGCCTTTATTTTTTTCTTAATTTATTATATTAATTTGATTTAAATTCTCACATATATGAAATTCGTCATAGGAATATTACTTGGTAAAATTAATTTATTCATCTTATGAATAAATAATTCATCCTATGAATTACGCTTAGCAAAATTAAATTTATTCACTCCATGAATTCAATTTAATCATTTTCAATCAATGCTTAAGTTAAGGTTTGCGGAGAAATCTTAGGGACAATCTAACTCTAGCTCTAAATGGATTAAATCTGATTATCAACTCATGATAACAATTGGTTACCACTAATAAAATTAATTCCACTAAATAAGTTTTATTACACTCTAGAATTAAATATATTCACTCAAGAGTTTTCCATACAATTTTATTTCGACAATTAAACCTTCTAGTAGATATCCATGAGCAAAAAAAACTTTATCTACTATCATTATTTTTCCTCACAACTATTGCTGTAGTTCCCAAATCGCCCTACATGACCAATTCATAATACATAAACAATTTCCATATTAATTCCAAATATCAAACATGTGAAATTGCCCAACTAAAATCTGTTTGTATATTTGCAAATCAACTAAGACGACATCTTATATTGTAGATTGCTGTTATTTATTTTTAACCTCATCATTTTGGGTATCAAAGCAATTAACATTCCATGCATGAGGCGGATCATTCCTCAGATTTGGATTTATCGTCTTACAAACTTAATTATTTCTAAGAGCAATTAAAGAAACAACTAATTCAGATATGCCTGCTCAGTGTTCCAATCTTAATGAAAACACCAATATAATACTCTTGGATCCCTATCTACATGACCAAGACAAGTGAAAGTATCATATTATAGACTTATCAGACAAATTGTCTAAACTTATGATCGACTACGAACACAGTTTGACATCATGTCACTAGTTTGATCTACGTCTTTCTGTGCTTCAATCTCATTTACTGCTTAAAGTCAGACCTGACATGTCATCTTGGACAGCATCCATCTCATGGAACGTTTAGAAAAACAATCACGCCCGTTTTGACAATAAATAAAAAAAACAAATTTATTTATTTAATATTTAAAACAAACTAATTGGATTTTTCTAGGATACCTATTCTAACAGTCTCCCACTTGTCCTTAAACCCAAATAGCCTGGCATTGTATAACTATCCCCTAGAGATATGTCAACATCTGAACCAATACTGAACTGTCGCTGTCTCATTCTTTTGCCTCATAAATTCATCTATAAGGAACCTTCTGAGTCAAGTAGTCTATCCAACAACTCCATAGTTGTCAAGTACCCACTCCCATAGTGAAATGAGCAATACAAGTCTGCTTCAGTCTTCACCATCCAAAGACTCCCACTACAAGGGTAAACAGGAATCCTGACCTCAAACATATAAACTCCCTTTTAAAACAAAATGACCTGTGATAAACCCAGCATCCTTTCTTTTGAATCTTGCCAAGGCGTGGCCCTAAGAACATAGTTGGTTCATCTTAGGTCTTTCGCTTTTGACTAACTGGATAACTAAACCATAATAGTTAATAACAATTCTACACCATTCTTAATGAGTAGAATGTCATCTATATACAACACTTAGAAAGTCTCTACTTTTTGGTCATGTCACTGGTACACTAATGGTTCACTAACCATTGACTCAAATCCCTAGGACTTGATTAACCGTCATCGCCTCTACTATTTAGTGAACAAGATGCATATTTAAGTGTACAAATAGACTTTCTCAGTTTGCATACTATATGCTCCTAATTCTTGCCAATGAACTTGTCTAGTTGTATCATATACATAGCTTTATCAAGATGACCATTTGGAGAATGTTGTCCTTAGTTCCATTCCCACACCTCATCACAATGAGATACAATGGATAAGAGCAGCCTTATAGACTTAAGCACGACATCTGGGTGGAAGTTTTCATCAAAGGCGATTCCTTCCTATAGGGTATTAACCCATTGCCATCAACCTAGTGTTGAAGGTCTTTATCTTCTTCTCCAATGAACTCTTTATACTTGTAGATCCATTCAGATCTAATCTAATGGACTTAATTTCTTTTGATGCTTCTACAAGTTCCCGGACTTAGTTAAAATACAAATACTTTAACTTTACTTTTATCGTCTTGACCCATAGGTTTGCATCTTTATTCTAAAGAGTTTCACTGTAGTCTAAAGAATTAAGATTCGCCTTCAATCTTAACCATTAAACCTGAAGATATGAATCCGTCAGGTGACCCTGACTATCCTCTCACTATACCAAAATTCTCATGTACTTTATGTGGCAATAACCTAGTTGATGATATATCTAATACATCATCTCTACTATAAGTTGTATCAAGCTGTATAGTCACAGTATCTCATACCGTTAGTTTAACCAATACAAGCTATATGTTATATTTTAAGAACACTTTCTAAAACATCTTACATAGCAAACATTTTTGATATGTAAATTGACTCATCATATGAATCTTACCATAATCAATAACACATTATTGATCCTTTATATGACTCTTCATATAATGAGGACAAATAAGAATTCTCTTGAAAACCACCACTTCAATCTAATCAAAGTAAGTTGATATGAGTACCTAACTAATTCCAACCTAAGTCTTTAACTCTTTGAATCTTTCAAAGAATTTCAAGACTTTAGTCTTCATAGGCATATCCATATATTAACTTACTGAGTAGTCATGCATAACCATTTTATGAAATATTCATTGCTTCCACTTGCTTGAACTTTTAGCAGTCCATAAACATTTTATGAACAAATTCTAGCAGCTTAGTGGTTCTATTACCTTTACACTTAAAAGCTCCTTTAGTCATCATTAATTCGAACATGATTCACATACAGGTTATCATTTGAGTACTTAATAATCCATAAGACAAAAAAAGCTATTTTTGAATTATTGGATTAATGTGACCTAAGATTAAGTACCACTTAAAAGCTATATGGCTTTTGGAAATTCTTTTTTTATATGGTTATGTAGCCTTACTTATAATAGACTAATAAATTGCCATTAACGTAGTTATGATTAAAATAAGTCAACTATCTACCAACACACCTTTTTAGAAAAATAAATGCTTTATTTATATTACTATCTGTCTATTTTTTAGAAAAATAACTGAAAGACTATTTCAAAAATAGTGAATAGAAATCAAAATTTTAAAGTACTTCAAGATAGTCACTTAAATACAAAACTAATTCCCTGACTTAAATTACTACCTCTTGATAGCCTTATTGAAAACCCATTCAATAGGACACTAGTGAACTACCTACTAGTCACAACTTGAGGAGACGTGATATCATATACCTTGCCATGTTGGCTTTCAGTCTTAGCAAGGATAGTCTCTAAGTGCCTAGGAAATTCCTTTTAAAGTCTAGTGCTTTCATAAAGGAGACAAAACTATTTTCACCTATGTTTTATTTTACCCTTTTGAGGTTTCTAATTCTTGAGATAGATGCTTACACTAAGTGGACTCTTTCCTTAGTTTTCATGGCACCTTTTCTCATAAACTGTTCTTGTGCTACTAGTTCTCTGACTGAACACTTCTCTCAAGTATTTTTTCATATCCACCTTAGTTGAACTTTCAAGTACCTAATACTAGAAAACATTCAACATCTTATGTTGAATTTTTGCAACTAACTCTTTAGTCCAGTCTAACGTTCCTAACATTCTTTTCAACTAATTAGATTTACTATTAGCAATTTAGAGAACCTTGAGCATCTAAGATCTTACAACATAGCCTCTCATGGAGGTTAGTCAAATGTACACCATTACCTGAACATCCATACAAGTGTTCTACTCACTCAACGACGGCGTGGTCACGATCGATTGCTTGGATTTCAGGCCATTCTAACGGAAATCTAACCCTGTATTCTGTGGATTAACATCCTACGCATGGACTAATGCAACGATTATACTTGTCAGACTCAGTAATGGAGGCTATGAACCTTCACATCGAAGCTCGCATCCACTTGATATTTTGATTATTGTGAACTTTTAAATAATTTTAGCAATCAAACAAAGTATGGATCCACCTAACCATTCTCTGTGTATGCGCAATGATGAGCTAACCAATCTACCCGTTACTATGGGAGAGGCGTAACAAGTAATTAGTCAAATGAGATTTATTCTCAATTACAATATTTCTAAGCATATTTAACCCATTGTTTCTTCCTTTGTCTCTAAGACAATATCATAATGCTCTATAGCAGACTATCATACCATCATAGTCAAGTGTATACCATTATATAGACAATAGTACAGGTAAACAAGATACTTCAAGGCGCCATGGTTGCACTCACTTTTCCTGTACCTCTATCTATCAATACAAAGTCTAACCATGTACCCTGTGAACAAACACCCTCCTCGAGGAGTAGCGCCTACCCACTATACTATTAGATTGGAAATGGGGACCGTGAGGAATCAACTCCTGATCCTCGCTCCCACTTGAAATTTACAATGGCAGATCTTTCTTTTAAAATTTGAGTATCTCATAATCAATACTAGAATCGCATTATAAATTTTGGTCAACAATTAAATAAAACTCTAATCCAATTAGGTTCCTTTAATTATCCAACCCATACAATCTAATCTCATTGGATATATTATGAGAAATTTTCTTTTCAAACAATTCAAGTTTTGAATTATCTAATCTAATTAGACCTATTTGAAAAAGAAATTCTCTCACTAGATGAAATCAAATATTTCACCAAGTTATATGGAATTATAAATTTTATTCACATCATACATAATATTTAACTATATAAACAAAATCAAATAAATGAACAAAATTTAATAAATACCCTGTTGTCAAATAATTTGAATAACATTACTTAACATCTAAAAGTTAGAAAAATTAAAGATTTTTCCTAAGCTTTTTTATTTATTTTATTATTTAGATAAATAAATAATTAATTAAATCTGATCCTAATCTCATTAGATAGTTAATCGAACATCTAATCTAATTAGATATTTTTTGTGATGTTGTATATGTCTAAATCATTCCACTATTTGAATATCAAATCCCATTTGATTATTTAAGAATATACACCCACTACGTCAATTATAACTCATCTTCATACCCCAATTTCCACAAACCTGATGTTTTAACGTCAATTATGAATGTATTCAAAGTTTTCTTTGATACCATTTATTAAGAACGTGTTTCAAAAATTTTTCCCTAAACGACTAGAGCGGGTGCGCGCAGCAAAAAACCAATTTAAAATTCTTAATTTAAAATCTAATGCCCTGATCTAAATAAACTATTTAATTAGACTCAGATTTTACTCTAACAGGTTCGTAATCTAACAAAACAAGACATCAAATAGAACATGTATAAACATAGTATGTAGAATAAACGAAACAAAGGAAAACTAATTAAATGTCAAATACTTAATTTAAACATACATGAAACGCAAACCTCAACTCTGATTTTGTAGATTTTAAATTGGAAGAAAACTTTTTTAAGCTTCGAGATCTTCTTTGCAATGACCTCTATCAGCAACGGAGTGTGGGCTTTCAAAATATTTAATTTAGGAAAAATTTTGAAATGAAAATTGTCATTTTAATCTTTTCATAAAATACCTTTTAAGAAATGTTATGCTAAACATTAATTTTAAAAAATCCTAAAATAATTTTAGTTTTTGCGCTGTGTGAGAAAACTAGGCTCCAAAAACTTTAAAAAACAAAACCTTAAAAAAGACGCACAAGATGCCCATATAAATAGGCCCTGCTCCTACCACATTTCGGCCACTGATTGGCCGAATTGTGCACACACGGATTACCAGAGACAAGTACCAGGCGCGACATATGTCGCCCTGGTGTTGGTCCGTAGCAACAGCCACGGATCAGTACCCCTCCCTATCAGCAAGTGCGTTGTACGTGCTTGGTTAATACTTATGCTGGGCCGTGTGCCTTTTTATTCTTTAATTTATTAATTTAATTTAATTTAAATTCTCACATGTATAAAAGTCATCTCATGAATAATTGGTAAAATTAAATTATTTATCTTATGAATAAATAATTCATCTCATGAATCATATTTAGCAAAATTAAATTCATTCATCTTATGAATAAATAATTCATCCCGTGAATTCAATTTAAATATTTTCAAACAGTGCTTAAGTTGAGGCTTGCGGAGGAACTTCAGGGACAATCTAACTCTATAAATGGATCAAATTTGATTATCATCTCGTGATAATAATTGATTATCATTTAATAAAACTTAATTCCACTAAATAAGTTTCATTGCACTCTATAATTAAATATATTTACTCAAGAATTTCCTATATAATTTTATTGCGACAACTAACCTCGATTAGATTTCCGTAAGCAAAAATAGCTTTAATTACTATCGTTATTTTTCTCACATCGATCGCCGTAGTTCTCGACTCGCCCTTCTTAAACAATTCTTAATACAGAAACAATTTCCATATTAATTCCAAATGTCAAATATATGGAATACTCTGGCCAAAAATTCTAGAATCTGCACGTATATTTGCGAATCAACTAAGGTGACATCTTACATTGTAGATTTTCGGTAAAATATCCGTTCTCGCCACACGTCATACAATGGCCCAATGATGTAAGATCCTGGTTATTCACTTTTAACCTCATCATTTTGGGCATCAAACCAATTAACGTTCCATGCATGAGTTCAAACTATTTCTCGGATTTAGAATTATCATCTTATAGAATAAATTATTCCTGATAACAGCTAAAGAAACAACTAATTTAGATGGTCCTACTTAGTGTTCCGATCTTATTGAAAACACCGACATAATACTCTTGGATCCCTATCCACATGACCAAGACAAGTCATCAAAAGTATCATATTTATCAGGCAAGTTGTTCAAACATATCACCAACTATAAGCATACTTTGACAACATGTCACTAGTTTGATCTACGTCTTTTCGTGGTTCAATCTCATTGACCATTTAAACTAAACCTGACACGTTATCTTGGACAACATCTACCTCATGGAGCATTTTAGTAAAACAATCACGTATGTTTGACTCGTAAAACATGATCAGACAATAAACAAATGAAACAATTTTATTTATTAATCTTTAAAACCAACTAATTGGGTTTTTCAAGGACAAATACTCCAACACCTAGTATTTCATCTAACTGCACAATTCTATAGAGCAATTAGGTAATCTTCTAGAGGGACTCTTGGTGGGGTTGGGTCCGATTTAAACATACACTGGCTCCTGGTTAGCAGCACGACCAATATATATATCAAATAGGTAAACAACACTTGTCAATTGCATCCTCATGCAACTCCCAACTTGTTCGGCCTCTATAATGTAGTAAGCACTTGGTTGGCAGGTCGCTTCTTATGACTTATAGTTAGATTATTGCCACTGTCCAAGAGTGACTAAAGTCTCTTCCTTGCTTATTGGCAGGACAGGGTCGAAGCACGTAATCACTTTCTTGGTCATCTATTATGTAATAGGTAACGCCAGACAATCTTCAAAACATGGACCATCGGGATGGCAGACTCCGCCCTTATCCCCTTAGATTGAATGCATTAGTCTACCACAGTGGGAAGGCCATGGCTTAATATCTTATTTTATCATCATCTCACAACGTAATATTACCAAAGGGGAAAATTTCCTTTCAAATGTATTTATTAATCTCATTAACAAAATTGGTCTCATCAAAGTTACGTCTACTTGGTAGGGTGTCCTAGTATAACAACAACAACAAAACCAATGCCTCAAGAGCACCCGCATATACTGGGTTTGGGAACAATGGGATGTACGCGGCCTTACCTTTTCAGGGTATTACCCTCAAGAGAGGCTGTGTCAGAGGACCCCCAACTTGGGAAATATAAAGGCATAAAAACATAGAGGCGCAAAAGCATAAAAGCGTACAAGCATCTAAGCGTAACAGCATAGGACATGACACAAAGGAAGCCAAATAGAGAGCATACACAGTAATACATAGTAGTACATAGTAATAGTTAATAAGCAAAAGGCAATAATGTGACAAAGCGATGGAAAAAAGTGCCCCAACACAATCTAAAGTTGCATACAATCGCGCTGGTATACATACAAGTCCAAGGGTGCAAGTACTAGCTTGGATGAGCTCTGTTATTCCAACCCACTATATTGGGCACACTGATGTATGCCCTCCACTGAACTCTATCTATGGCCATCTCTTCATTTAGGTTGAGGTGGGCGAGGTCTTATCGTATTGTATCCATCCAACTCTTCTTTGGCCAGCCTCTCCCTCTCTTTTAGTTTGTTATATGGAATTGTTCGCATCTCTTGACTGGGGCAATGGTCGGTCTCCTCCTAACATGCCCAAACCAATGCAAACGTCGCTCCGTCAGCTTATCGGATTGAGGCCACACCCAATTTATCATTTCCAATCTCATCCTTCCTTGTGTGTCCACACATCCACCGCAACATCCTTATCTCCACCACCTTCAGCTTCTGCATTTGGTGCTATTTAACTGGCTAGCACTCCACCCCGTAAGTCATAGCCGGTTTCACTACCGTCTTATAGTATTTTCCCTTTAACCTTGAAGGGAACTTTGTATCACATAGTACCGCTGAGACCATCCTCCATTTATACCAGCCTACTTGATCTGGTTGTTGACATCTACGTCAACTTCATCGTCTTGTTGCACCATGTCTAGTATATAGCATATATGTATAATTCTATATCGTTGGGAATGTATTTCAAAAAAATTTTCCTAAATGACTAGAGTGGGCGCAGCGGAAAACCAATTTAAAATTCTTAATTTTAAATCTAATGCCCTTATCTAATTAAACTATTTAATAGATCTAAATCTTACTCTAATAGGCTCATGATATAACAGTCGGAAAACATTGAATAAAACAAGTATAAATATGGTATGTAGAATAAATGAAATAAAGGAACAACAAATTAAATATCAAATACTTAATTTAGACACACCTGAAGCACGAATGCGAACTCCATATTGATGATCTAAAATTGGTAGAAGAATATCTTGACATCTTAAGGTCTTCTTCGCAATGGCCTCTTTTAGCACCAGAGTGTGGGCTCCTAAAATATTTAATTTAAGAAAAATTCCAAAACAAAATTTTTCCTTTAATCTTTCCTAAAAATAGTTTGTCAGAAAAATTATGCTAAATATTAATTCAGAAAAACTCTAAAACAATTTTAGGTTTTTTCACCGTGGGAGAAAACTACATTCGAAAACCTAAAAACAAGACATAATAGTCTAAGCTCATGGCTAAAATCTCATATTTATAAATAAATAAAGTGACACGTGGCAATGTCTAATTCCCTTGTGACTGGAGCAACGGATTACAAGCATGGGCTTGCACTAGTTGGCCTGTTTCAAGGCATACGAATCGCTATCTTTTTTTTTTAATATGAGGTGGGGCCGTCTCTAGGCTAGCAATGTAATTCAGACTGTTTATTCATTTATTTTGTTTAAATTCCCACATTTGTAAAATTCTTCTCATGAATATTATTTAGTAAATTAATTTGTTCATCTTATGACTAATTCATCTCTTGAATTATATTTAGCATAATTAATTTATTTATTTTATGAATAAATAATTTATCCCATGGATTAAATTTGAATATTTTCAAATAATGCTTAAGTTGAGGCTTGTGGAGAGACATTAGGGTGAATTTAACTCTTGCTCCAAATGTGTCAAATCAGATTATCATCCCATGATAAAAATTGATTACCATTTAGTAAAACTTAGTTCCACTAAATAAGTTTTACTGCACTCTAAAATTGAATATATTTACTCAAGAGTTTCCTAAATAATTTTATTGCGATAATTAACCCCTTTATTAGATATCCGTGAGCAAAACTAACTTTATCTGCTATCGTTATTTTTTTCACATATATCACCATAGTTCCCAACTCGCCATTCTCGAACAATTCATAATACAAAAAAAATTTCTGTATTAATTTCAAATATCAAACATATTGAATAATCTGGCCAAAGATTATAGAATCTATTTGTATGTTTGCAAATCAACTAAGGGGACATATTACATTGTAGATTCCTAGTAAAATATCCGTTCCTACCACACGTCATGCAATTGCCCAACGAGATAAGATCCTAGTTATTCACTTTTAACCTCATCATTTTATGCATCAAAGCAATAAATTATTTCTGATAGCAGTTAAAAGAATAACTAATTCGGGTGGTCCTGCTCATTGTTCCAATTTTATTGAAAACACCAATATAGTACTCTTGGATCCTTATCCACATGATCAAGACAGGTTATCAAAGGTATCACAAAACTTATCACCGACTACAAATATGCTTTGACAACATGTCACTTGTTTAATCTAATTATTATAATTTTATTTATACGTACCTTAAATTAACTCTAGTTTCCTCCGCTCTCTATTTGACACTGCAAATGGCTACTGAGCATCCCCCTCTCTTGTGTCATGTCAGTCGGCCTGCTCATCGACACTACCAAACCTTCTCCTCCGACGATGATAATGAGATGGCAAGGTTGCACCACTGGCAATGGCATTGCCAGTGCCACCTCTTACCCCCTTGACTCCTGACCAAACTCCATCACCACCATCACTCACCCCTACCCTCCCTCACACCTCCATCACCCCCTGCTCCTTGACCAACACCACCACCACCTCATGTCTGCCCCTGAAAACCACCATCACCACCACCTCCGACCTCCTCCTCACACTTCTATCACCACCTCTGCCATGGAACTCCATCGCCACCACCACTCACACCTACCCTCCCTTACACCTCCATCACTCCCCTGCCGCTTGACCACCACCACCTTATGTTTGCCCTGAGCAAAATCGGACACTGCAGCTACTACATCCTCTCTCCGCGGCTCGCAGCTGGATGGTGCCAGGTAAGTAATAGTCAGCCAGTCCTAGGCCAAAGTCCTCCTCCTCGTAACTATATGCTAAGGATGTTGGGTTTTATTTGATTTCTCCTTTCTCCTTGAGCTCTAGGATCCTGATTGCTGCTACTATTGCTATTGTTGTATCAACTATGCCCTTATATCTTGTGATTATATGCGTGTTTACTTGTGCCTGTTGATAGTTTGGTTAATGAACTCTTCTAGTTATGGTTCTCAAAACTTGAGGCCATCTTCAAGGGGATTGGGGAGGGGACGGACTAGTCGACGCATTGAGGGGAGCTTGCGATTTGGGACATTAAATGTTGGCACCTTAATGAAGACAAGTTTTGAGGTGGCCCAAATGATGATGAAGAGAAAGATTAACATCCCGTGCCTTCAAGAGACTAGGTGAGTGGGCACAAAGGCGAGGGTTGTGCTATGATATAAACTATGGTATGTGGGCCAAGCCAAGGGAAGGAATAGAGTGGGTATTATCATGGATAGCCTCTTTAAGGACAAAGTAGTAGAAGTGACTAGGATTAGCAATAGGATCATTAGCATCAGGTTAGTTGTAGAAGGGGAGATATTGAACGTTGTAAGTGCCTATGCACCACAGATTGGGCACACAGATCAAGAGAAAGCTCGATTTTGAGAGACTTAAGGCTTAACAATGCAAGGCATACCATAGAGTGAACAAGTTGTGATTGGTGACTACTTCAATGGGCACGTGGGAGCGAACACAGGCAGCTATGCATCCTACCATGGAGGCTTTGGTTTTGGAACTAGGAACGATGATGGTAAGGCCTTGTTAGACTTTGTCATCACTGATGAGCTAATGGTTGCCAACGCCTTCATCAGAAAACGTGAGGAGCACGTCATCACGTATCGGAGTGGTGGAGCAAAGACGCAGATTGACTACATACTACTAGGTATGAGGGCTCAAAAAGATTGAAAAGATTGCAAGGTTATCCCCAGAGAAGACCTCTCAACACAGCATAGGGTATTATGAGCAGATGTTAAAGCCAAGAGAAGGGACAAGGAACCATGAAACCAACCTAGCCACGCATCCGTTGAAGAGATCTAAAGGGGGACAAGTTTAAAGTCTTTAAGGAAAGAGTTGAGGCTAAGCTCGGGGGGATTCCGAGGGAGATCTAAACCACAGTTGGAACCAAGTGGCCCAAAAGATCAGAGGTGCGGCATGCGAAGTTCTAGGCGTATTAAAGGGTGGGGCACCAAACGATAGAGAGCTTGGTGGTGGTGTAGGGAGGTTTAGGAGAAGATTAAGGTGAAGCGAGACTGCTTCAAGGAGTGGGGATCGAAGTGGAGACAAGGACAAGTGGCAAAAATATAAACAAGCCAAGAAGGAATCTAAGAAGCAGTAAGAGATGCACAATCTAAAGCCTTCAAGGATTTTTTACAAAAGGTTGGCTACTTAGGGGTCTATATAGAATTAAAAAAGTGAGGGAGAGGAGGACTAGAGACCTGGACCAAGTAAGATGCATAAAGGGGGGCAGATGGATAAGTGCTTGTGGACGAGAAACAAATTAAAACTAGTTGAAAATCCTACTTCCACGAGCTGCTCGATGAACAAGGAGATAGAGATGTATCCCCAGGAGGACTACAAGCATTTGCGGAAATCTTGACCTATTCTTACTACACGAGGATTAGACTTGAGGAAGTTAGGGAATCCTTGAAATAGATGGCCAAAAGTAATGTAGTAGGCCTAGATGAAATACCCATTGAGGCATAGAAATGCATGGGAGAAATGGGTATCAGATGGCTAACCAAATTATTCAACCGTATTCTTCAAGGGAAGAAGATGCTTTATGAGTGGTCGAAGAGTACACTAGTTCCTACCTATAAGAACAAAGGCAACATCCAGAGTTGTGTCAACTATAGAGGAATCAAACTAATGAGCCACACGCTGAAGGTTTGGGAGCGGGTCATAGAATGATGGCTACTACAACGAACAATGGCCTCAGAGAATTAATTTGGATTTATTCTTGGCAAGTCAATGATGGAAGCCATCCAGCTCCTAAAGAGGTCGATAGAGTACTACAAAGATAGACAAAAGGACCTCCATATGGTTTTCATTAATTTGGAGAAGGCATATAATAGAGTGCCAAGAGAGAGGGTCTTGGAGGGGAAAGGCATCCCCAGCCCTATATTTGAGTCACTAAAGACATGTACGAAGACGCCCAAACCAATGTGTGCATAGTGGAAGGGAAGACGGATGCTTTCCCCATTATAGTTGGGGTACATCAAGGATCAACCTGGTGTCCCTTTCTGTTCATTTTAGTTATAGATGAGCTCACTAAGCACATCCAAAGGGACGTACCCTAGTGCATGCCTTTCATGAACGATATAGTTCTGGTGGGAGACTCTAGGGAGGAGATGAATGAGAAGCTAGAACGTTGGAGAATGGCATTGGAATTAAAAGGTCTAAGACTAAGTAGATCTTAGACTGAGTATATGGAACTCAAGTTCTGTACCTCTACCAGGCCAAGCATTGGAGATGTCAAGATTGGATTGGAGTGCATACCGCAAAAAGAGTGCTTTAGATACTTAGGTTCCATGGTGCATCAAGACAGTGAAGTGGATGCAGATGTCAACAACTAGATTAAAGTGGGTTGGCATAAATGGAAGATGGACTCTGTGATACTAAGCAACACTAAGTTCCCTCTAAAATTAAAGGGAAAATACTATAAGACAGTAGTGAGACCGGCTACCTCTTACAGGGTGGAGTGCTGGCCAGTTAAGCATCATCATATGCAGCAGCTGAAGGTAGCGGAAATGAGGATACTGAGATGGATGTGTGGACATATAAGGAAGGATAGGATTAGAAATGATGTTATAAGAGGTAAATTAGGCATGGCCCCAGTCGTGGATATGTTGAGGGAGTAATGTCTGCGATGGTTTGGGCATGTTAGGAGGAGACGACCATTGCCCCTATTAGGAGACACGAATAACTCCATATCACAAACGGGAAGAAAGGGAGAGGCTGGCCAAAGAAGAGTTAGATGGAGGCAATCCAATAGGACCTCGCCTATCTTAACCTAAATAAGGAGGTGGCCCTAGATAGAGCTCGGTAGAGGACTAGTATAGGTGTAACCGATATAGAGATCCAGAAGCGACGAGCATTTTTAAGCTAGTTCTAGTGTCATGAAGATTTTTGCATGCATGTTTGCCTACACTAAGTTTGTCGTATGCTGGCTGCTTAGTGTGCTTATGGGGTGTCACCTTGTTGATGTATTGCTACTCGCTACTTACACTCTCTATATTCTCTATACTCTTGACACACTCTATAGTCTTTATACTCTCTATATACTTGCATTGTGTCGATATGTATGCCCTTTCACCCATATGCTTGTTTGATTTTGCTTTTTGTTTCTATGAATTCATGATTTCCATTTCTAGACTTTCCATGCATTCCATGCTTCTCAGGTTGTGAGTCCTTTGAAATAGCCTCTCATCAAGCTATTACCCTGAAGGGGTAAGGCTGCATACATCAGACCGCTCCTAGACCCTACTTACACAGGAGCCCTTGTGGCACTGGGTCTGTTGTTATTGTTATTGTTGTTTCCGTGGTACAATCTCATTGACCACTTAAAATAAACTTAACATGTCATCTTGGACAACTTCCATCTCATGGAACGTTTTACAAAAAAAATCACAAGCATGTCTGGCTCATAAAATACAATCATACAATTAATAAATAAATAATTTTATCTATTTAATATTTAAAACTAACTAATTGGTATTTCTAGGATATCTATTCCAACATACATATCATACATATTGATCATAAATAATTTATAATCTTATACATATAATAAATACTCCACACAACCACCTGATAGCTATGAGCCTTTAAGAGGCTAAATAAGCATATATATCACATGTATCACTTTAAATAACATACGTCAATATGTATAAATTCATGTAGCATACATCACACGTATTTAAAGAAAATATAGACAATCTATATAATTTTTAATTATAAAACAATTTTAATGCCCAAAAACTAATTATTCGTATATTTGTTAATTGGAAATTTAATATGCATAATCATTAACATTTAGTGACTAATACTAAATAATTTTAATTTGAATTTTATTTAGGCTCAAATTCTAAATAAAATGATAAATATTTGTATTTTAAGGATTAATATCTAATATTAACCTTTTAGAATAAATCTTAATTTACCTTAACATTTTTTAGGTACATCAATTAATTTATGAAATTTTTTTTTTAATATCACAATTAATGTTAATTTCTAATATTAACAAGTCTTTCAAGTTATAACAATTACGGGCCCATTCCACAAAGTAATTTTTCGGCGACTTGAAATCCATAATTTTATCGATACGAAATGATGTGATGTTCTATCATTATTCAATATTATTTTGCAATCGTATAAAATTTTCATAAAAATACAACGATTAAGAAACGTCTTATTCAAAATATGAACGCAACAACTTGCATAAAGTTTTTTTTGAATACAAATAACAATTATTTACGAAATAGATTGTTTTAACAATTAAAACATCATTATCATGAATTAACAATCTAGGGCTATACGTGAACCTGGGATCTGATTCTATGATACATAAATTCCAATTTACCAATTCCAATTCCAATCAATAATCAAATGAAATAGAGTTTAAGGGAGAAGAGAAGTGAATTGAGGGAAAAATAGAGAGAATAGTAAGGGAGGGGGAGAGAGAGAGAGAGAGTTGTTAGCATTCTGAAAATTATGCCTCATGTAAGCCTTCAGCTCCTATTTATAGAAGGGGACGAAAAAATAATTAATATTGTAACTAAGTAATAAAAAAGAAAATAACCTAGAATATTACTAAAATAAAGGTGCCTATTAAAATACTATTTAATCACGTGTTAGACACGTGATCTAATACGTGTTTAACTTATTTATCCTGTATCAATACCTTCCCCCCTTTTAATACCCTTGTCCCCAAGGGTCAAGGTATTAATACCCAAATTGATAACCCTCTAGGGTCAAATTCTAATATTATAAATTTTACCCCCTTAAATCTTCTAAAACTAACAAAAAATTTAATATTTGTTGTAAGTATTGGATATTTTTAGGGTACAAATTTTAGAGTCAAGTTTGGATATTATCAAATATTATAAAAAATTAAAAATTATGTAAAATACCTATTTACGTATATATACAAATACATATATACAAATAGGTATAGGAGTAAAATGTGACAAGTGTTACACATATAAGGCACACGGGTGTTGACTCATCCCTCCCCTTCTTGCCTATATATCTGTACAACAACACACAACAAAGCAAGAGAAAGAGAAAGAAAAAAGGAAAAAAAAGAAAAGAAAGAGAATAAAAATAAAAATAAAAACTGATGAGAGAGAGAGGAAAAATTTAATAAAATAATCTCGTTCTGATATAAAATACTTGTCATTTTTATTCAATTATACTTGGGTTTATTTTTTTATTACCATCCTATAGAGTTTACTATCTCTATAGTTTTACAACATATTATCAGCACGAGTCTCTGCCTAGACAAGGTTTATAGAAGCTTAAGGTAAGGCTTTTATTTTCTAACCTTTGTCATTTCTAATGGCTAATCTAATAGCAAGAATTATTTGTCCTGGACCCTTGATGCTGAGATTCATCTTGATACTATGAATCTCGCAGATACTATTATAGAGGGTAATAGCGCATCCCTGCAGGATTGCGCAAAAGCTATGATATTTCTCAGGCATCATATCCACGAAGGATTGAAAGCCGAGTATCTTACTGTAAAGGACCCGCTTGTCCTTTGGTAGAATTTAAAGGAGAGGTTTGATCACCAGAAATATGTGATCCTCCCTAAAACTCGCTATGAATGGATTTACCTGCGGTTGCAGGATTTTAAAAGCGTTAGCAAGTATAACTCTGCGGTATTTAGTATTACCTCCCGACTGCAATTATGTGCTGAAAATATTACTGACGAGGATATGTTGGAAAAGACGTTTTCGACTTTCCATGTCTCGAACATGCTCCTGCAGCAGCAATATTGAGAAAGAAATTTTAAAAAATACTCAGAGTTAATTCAATGTCTTCTTGTTACTGAACAAAACAATGAATTGTTAATGAAAAATCAGCAGTCAGAACCATTCCCTGAAGTGAATGCTGCTTTCCATGAAAATAATACGTTTAACCATGACCGTGGTTGTGGTCGCGGACGTGGCCGCCGTCGTGGACGCGATAATGGCCGTGGACGAGGTGGTAGTAATGGACCAAAAATTAAGGGTCCGGCAACAGTGAAGAGAAAAATAAAAGGGAGAAAGCCAATTAGCCAAATTCATCAAAAGATGCTGAAACCTATTGTTTCCGTTGTGGCACAAAAGGTCACTGGTCGCGTACCTATTGTATGCCTGACCATCTGGTGAAGGTATATCAAGCATCATTGAAAGGAAAAGAAAAGCTCCCAGAAACAAATTTTGCCGAAGATCATCCTCCACTTGATGTGACACACTCGATGTCTCTGTTTTTTTGAGGATCCCAGTGGAAGAATTGATCATCTGATTAGTGATGAAAATGTTATACTGGACTAAAAGTTTTAAGTTTTTCTATTATATTTTTGTACTAAAATTTGATTTACTTGTTATATAATGGTGTGTGTAAGTTGATGTAAAATATAGTTTGAGAATATATATAATAAAATAATATATTTTAGTATTTTATCTCAATACTTTATTTTTAATATAATTTTAAGTGGAATCTCACTAATACATATGTATTTTATAGACACATGGATTTGATCCAAGATGGAGATTTATGTCTAGCAGACAGTGCAACGACACATACTATCCTCAAAAGAAAAATATATTTTTCTCAACTATAATCAGCTGAAGCAAATGTCAATACAATATCAGGTATTTCAAATTTGATTAAAGGCTCCGGAAAAGCACATGTTATGTTCCTTGAAGGAACAAAACTAAACATAAGCGATGCTCTGTTTTTCAGCAGATCACAGAGAAACTTGATCAGTTTTTGAGATATTCGTCGCAATGATTATCATATTGAGACAATAAATGAGGGCAATAAAGAATATCTTTATGTTACGTCGCTTATTTCAGGAAGAAAGAAAATAGTGAAAAAATTGTTAGCACTTTCTTTTGGGGTATATTATACGTACATAAACCCAATCGAATCAAATACAGTGGTTAACCAGAAGTTAACTGACTACAAAACGTTCACCCTGTGGTATGATTGTTTGGGTCATCCAGGTGTAACGATGATGAGAAAAATTATTAGAAGTTCTTATGGGCACTCATTAAAGAACCTAAAGATTCTTTCTCCTAATGAGATTTTATGTGCTGCTTGTGCTTAAGGCAAAATGATTATAAGGCCATCTCCAACTAAAATTGAGATTGAGTCTCCTGTTTTTCTGGAAAGAATACAAGGAGACATATGTGGGCCTATTATTCCATCATGTGGACCATTTAAATATTTTATGGTATTGATAGATGCCTCAACACGTTGGTCACATGTTTCCCTATTGTCTACTCGCAACGTGGCATTTGCGAGACTCCTTGCACAAATAATCCGATTATGAGCTCAATTTTCGGATTACGCGATCCAGAAGATCCGTCTTGATAATGTAGGAGAATTTACGTCCGAAGCTCTTAATGACTATTGTATGTCAATTGGGATTACAGTTGAGCGCTCACCAGCATACACAAAATGGTCTTGCAGAATCTCTGATTAAACGTCTACATCTAATTGCTAGACCATTGCTCATGAATACAAAGCTGCTTAGTTCTGTATGGGGACACGCTGTATTGCATGGGGCAACACTTATTCGTGCTAGGCCAACTGCCTATCATAAATACTCCCCATTAAAACTTGTCTCTGGTCAAGAATCAGATATATCCCATCTACGAATTTTTGGTTGCGTGGTATATGTTCCAATTGTTCCACCCCAGCGCACAAAGATGTGTCCCCAAAAGAAACTGGGAATTTACGTTGGGTTTGAATCCCCATCAATTATAAAATATCTTGAACCATTGACTGGAGATATTTTTACTGCACAATTTGCGGATTATAAATTTGACGAAACAATGTTCCCAGAATTAGGGGGAGAAAAACTAAAGCTGGAAAAGCATGAAATTGAGTGGAATGCATCATCTATATCACATTTTGATCCACGTACGAAACAATGTGAAATGGAAGTCCAGAAGATTATCCATTTACAAAATATTGCGAATCAATTACCAGACGCATTCGTTGATACTAAAAGAGTGACCAAGTCACATGTCCCAGCTATGAATGCCCCTATTCGAATTGATATTCCGAACAAACAGTCTTCTAAGACATTGGCAAATATGTCTACTGCACGCCAGAAGCGTGGTAGACCTGTTGGCTCTAAAGATAAGAGCCGAAGAAAGAAAAAAGAGTAATGTAAACAAATTGGCTCCTTTATTAAAAATCCTGAAGAGAAAACCCCTAAAGTGGTACAAATGCAAATCCCAGAAACAGAGGGCGAATTGGCTCCTCGAGGGTATCAAGTATCTGAAAATTTCAAGAATGAAGAAATCTCGATAAACTATGCTATTACTAGCATTCGATGGAATCGAAATGATACGATTCTCGATCAAGTGTTCACGTATAATGTGGCGTCTAATTTGACCACAGAAGGTGAAGATCTTGAACCTAGATACCTTCAAGAATATCAAAGAAGAGATGACTGGCCAAAATGGAGAGAAGCAATATAGGCGGAGTTAAACTCACTCGCTAAACGTGCAGTTTTTGGACCTGTAGTCCAAACGCCTGAAAACATGAAACCCGTAGGCTACAAATGAGTTTTTGTGCAAAAAATAAATGAGCAAAATGAAGTCGTAAGATATAAAGCACGACTTGTAGATCAAGGTTTCTCACAAAGTCCAGGAATTGACTATGAAGCGACATATTCACCTGTAATGGACGCAATTACGTTCAGATTTTTAATAAGCCTGGCAGTCTCTGAAGGACTCCACATGCGTCTTATGGATCACTTGATAATGATATCTATATGAAAGTCCCTGAAGGGCTACAAATGCCAGAAGCATATAGCTCAAAACCTCGAGAGCTGTGTTCAATTAAATTATAGAGATCACTGTATGGATTGAAACAATCAGGTCGTATGTGGTACAATCATCTTAGTACATACCTTCTGGAAGAAGAATATGTAAACAATCCAGTTAGCCCATGTGTTTTTGTTAAGAAATCGAATTATGGATTTGCTATAATTGCTGTCTATGTTGATGATTTGAACATCATAGGAACGCCTGAAGCGATTAAACATGCTGTTGCATATCTAAATAGAGAATTTGAGATGAAAAATCTTGGCAAGATAAGGTATTGTCTTGGCCTGCAAATAGAGCACTTATCTGGTGGAATTTTAATCCATCAATCTGCTTATACAGAAAAAGTGCTTAAACGTTTTTACATGGATAAGGCACATCCATTGAGCACCTCAATGGTCGTCCGATCACTTGATGTGAATAAGGACCCTTTTCGACCTCGAGGGGATAACAAAGAGATTCTTGGCCCTAAAGTGCCATATCTAAGTGCAATATGTGCACTGATGTATCTCGCTAACTATACGAGGCCAGATATAGCCTTTTTGGTTAAATTGTTAGCAAGATATAGCTCAATGCCTACTCGAAGACATTGGTATGAAATTAAAATTATATTTCGATATCTCCGTGGTACATCTGATATAGGATTATAATATCAGAGACAATCAAGTCCGAGATTGATTGGATATGCAGATGCAGGATATTTGTCTGATCCACATACAGGCCATTCACAAACAGGATATTTATTCACCTATGGTGACACTTAGGCTTGGCCAACGGGTCGGGTCGGCCTGAAAACAGGCCCGAACCGGCCCGGCCCAAGCCCCGTATACCTCGGGCCATGCCACGGGCCAAAAATAAGTTGGCGTGGGACTGGCCCTGGCACTTAGAGCTGTTGCCCCAACGGCTCTAAGAGCCGTTGAGGCTCTCAAATAAATAAATAAATAAAATTATATATATTTTTTTTATAAATACGTAATCCTTCCCAACCCATTTCCTCACCAAATCTTCAATCCTCTCTTCTCTCTCTATACATTCATCATCTCCCATCTTCTTCAACTTTGCTAATTGCAAAATTGAGCTCTAAAGTTCGAAGTTCGTAAAGTGATTGGCTGAAATTCGAATTTCATTGTTCTCTCGTTTCGAAAATTTTAGCATCGCAATTTTATTTGGTTTGTACTTTTAGTTATTTAATTTGCATTACTACTTGCATTTTATAAATACTAATCACTTATACTAATATGGCACACAACTCTTCATCATCTTCTGGAGCCGGTCGTGCTACTTCTAGCTCTTCTCGGCTACCCAAAATCCCTAAAAGGAGTAGAATTGTCATATTTAATACGGAAGAACGAGCTTTTATACAACCAGACCCATCAGCCCCATACACTGATGATAGCATAGATTATAACTTTTCATAACAACAAGATTATCATGAGTCGGGTCGTGGTGGGGTTGGAGACTTACAAACTGATGAGGAATCCACGCCCACCACCGAAGCCCAGCTTGAAAGTAGTATCTCTACTAGTAGGCGTACAACTAGTAGGGTATGGAATCACTTTACCCTTAATAGGACAACTAATAAAGCAACTTGTAAATTATGTGACCCTGCTAGGACTTTTAACCATCAACCTGGTAGTGGGACATACACATTAAACAGACATATACCTAGGTGCCACCCCGAGCAATACCCAGATAAGAGCCAACAACGTCTAGTACAGCAAGTGACCGGTGCACTTGCTAATTTTAGGTTCTCTCAAGAGGGCAACCGAAAGGGGCTACCTAAATATATAATTTTGGGTGAAAGGCCTTTCAATGCCGGCGAAATCCCATATTTCGTCGACTACCTCCAACAATGGGTGAACCCCGCCATTGTGAGGATTCCTCGGAACACCGTAAAGCAGGCTGCTTTTACATTGTACCACAGTATGAAAGCTGGGGTCTTAACAATTTTTGCGACGAACACGAGCATGTTCTTGTTGATGTCGGACATATGGAAGTCGAAATCCAGCCAACCTTATATGTTCATAACGGCACACTGGACCGATGACTCCTACATCCTTCAAAAGAGGATAATTCATTTTGGTATTTTAGATTGCTCCCACACTACCGAGATAATTACGGGTGCGATTATGTTGGCAGTCCGCAAACTGGGGCATAGAGCGACATATCTTCAGTATTACGTTCGACAATGCTACCAATAACATTGCATCCGTTACACATTTAATTAGGCAAATAAGACCAATGTTAGGTGGGAAGTGTTTCCAATTCCGTTGCATTTGTCACATTTTGCATTTAATGGTAATGGATGGTTTAGATCTTGTAAACGTATCCCTTACCACCTTAAGATCCGTAATAATATCTATTAAATCATCCGCCACTAGAAAAAAAAGATTTAGAAATTTATGTAGGTTGCATAATATAGAATATAAACAATTCAAATTAGACTCCCAAACTAGGTGGTCGTCTATGGTAGAAATGTTAGAGCGCATTCTACCATATAAAGAAGTTCTAATGGAATTCGCAAGGGAAAATCATTCAGAATGGAGCGATTGCAACCTGGACGGTATACATTGGGAGACAATAGATCAAATTTGTAACTTTTTTAGCATGTTTAAAGAAGCCACGATATTTTTTTCGGGTTGCTACTATCCGACCATGCCTCAAGCAATATCAAGATTGCTTGATATTGTAAATTGGATGGCGGGTAATGAATCCAACCCCATTTTGTTCGAATCGATTAAAGCAATGAAAGCAAAGTTTGCTAAATATTATTCTAAACTACCTCTTACATACTGCTTAGCAACTATTTTAGATCCTCGTTGTAAACGCGGGGGTTTAAACTTGTTTTGCCAACAATTTTTCAAATATTTGTTTCCTAGTCGCAATATCGACACTTTCATTGCCGAAGTCGATAACGACTTGCATAGTTTATTTTTCCAATATTTCAAGAAATTAGCGTCCAATAATTCATATCCTAGTACTGCTGCAGTAGGATCTTCCACATCTATTGGAAGTAGTTCACACACGTCATATTCGTGGAAGCTGTTGGAGCAATTTATGACCACAGTAGCCCCCACATCATGTGACGAGCTAGATTATTATTTGCGGACACCGTTGGTCCACATTTTTGGGTCGCCGGCCAACCCGCATTTTGACCTTTTACAATGGTGGAATACAAACCAAGCCCAGTACCCCGTGCTTTCCACCATGGCACGTGATATACTAAGTTGGCCGGTGTTTTCAGTAGCATTGGAGTGTGCTTTTAGTCTTGGTGGCAGGTTGCTTGGAATGAAGAGGGCGAAGCTATCGCCATCAAGCTTGGAGATGTCCGTGTGCTTGAAGGAATAGTTGCTAGCTGAGGCAAGCGATCAACAGAGAATGAAGCTGGATTCATGGAGCGATGAAGAAGACGACCGCGCCACTAATACTTCAAACGATGGCATAGAAACCCCCCAATGCGACTGATATCAACACTTTTGTATGTCAATTATTTACTTTTAAATATTTACGTCAAAAGACGACCGTACCCCCCATATGTCAAACTTTGTATGTTTTGATAAACAAATTTGTACTTTTAAATATTAGGTTCCAACTGTGTTGTATTTGTACTTGTTACGTTATTTACTTACTATTATTTTTCTTGATAAGATATTGACCATTATTTACTATTACTTATCGTATATTTTATTTTATTACATATATTTAGCATTATTTTTTTTGAATATGTATATTTAGCATTATTAGTGCTTGGAAAAAAAATGTATTTGTATCTCATATAATTTATCAATGAATTATAATAATTTTAGTATAAAACGACTTTGTATTATTTAAATTTTGCTTTTTTTTCAAGCCGACGGAAGGGGGCCCGGTCCTGCCCGGCCCGGCTCCCAAACGGGCCAGACCCGGCCTGGGCCGTTACAGTGTCGGGCCGGCGTGGCAACGCCTAGTGACACTGCTATATCTTGGCGATCTACCAAGCAGACAACAACAACAACTTCTTCAAATCATACTGAAATACTTGCACTTCATGAAGCAAGTAGGGAATGCTTATGGCTAAGATATCTTATTCAACATGTTCATGAAGAATGCAGTCTTCCAAGGATCATGGGGAGTCCATCAATACTATATGAAGATAATGCTACATGTATTGGTTAGATCAAAGGTGGATACATTAAAGGCGACAGAACTAAACATATCTCACCAAAGTTCTTCTTCACACACGAGCTTCAGAAGATGGGTGAAATAGATGTTCAATAAGTTCGCTCAAGTGAGAACCTGGCAGATCTGTTCATGAAAGCTTTGCCAACATCAACTTTTGAAAAGTTAGTTCATAAGATTGGTACGCGTCGACTTAGAAACGCCTCTCACTAATATGTTCTCATGAGGGGGAGTTAAATATGAGCTGTACTCTTTTTTCCTTCGCTATGATTTTTCCCACTAGGTTTTCCTAGCAAAGTTTTTAACGAGACAGGCGTATTTAGCTTGGACACTATATCCCGTTATAATGAAAAATATCCAAAGGGGGAGTGTTGTAAATATTGGATATTTTTCGGGTACAAATTTTAGAGTCGAGTTTGAATATTATCAAATATTATAGAAAATTAGAAATTATGTAAAATACCTATTTACGTATATATACAAATATATATATATAAATAGGTATAGGAGTAAAACGTGATAAATGTCACACATGTAAGGCACAAAGGTGTTGACTCATCCCTCCCCCTTTTGCCTATATATCTATACAACAACACACAACAAAGCAAGAGAAAGAGAAAGAAAAAAGAAAAGAAAAAGGAAAGAAAGAGAAGGAAAAAAAAAACTGATAAGAGAGAGAGGAAAAATTTAATAAAATAATCTCGTTCTGATATAAAATACTTGTCATTTTCTTCAATTATATTTGGGTTTGTTGTTTTATTATCATCCTATAGAGTATAATATCTCTATAATTTTACAATAATATTTATTTTCTCTGAAATATTTAAGTAAAAAATAGGGGCAAAATTGTAATTATAATAACCAAATCTCAAACCCTTTTTTTCCTTCTTCTTTCTTGACAGCCACAGCCCATAGCTTGAAACCCTAACTCCACCAGCTGTTGGTGGCTGCTTTCCGGTGACCCCCAGGAGACGGCGGCGATGAGGCGGAACACTAGTGGCAGCCTCCTACCTTTACCGCCTTTCGACGACATTTCTTTCGGCCTTCTTGTCTTCACAACCACCATTTCCATTTTCGTCTCCTTCTCCGGTTAGGCCTTGATCTTCTCAGTGGTGGCGCCAATGGTGACACCGTGCTAGTCGATCGGTCCACCTTCGTTGCTCACTTCGACCCCTACGTGATGGCCGAAACTCTCATCTCCAACCTCTACAGTGCTGTCAAAGTTCCGGTGGTTGTCCTCCACACCGATCTCCTCGTTTTTCATTTCCTTTTGGCTACCAGAGCTCCAATTCGATGTCAGAGGTTCAAAAATCTCAGTCTCCGTTCCATTTTCGGTCAAATCTGGCTCCAAAGCTTCGGTGGTGGTTGGATCGTCGCCATTCTCCTCCTCTAGTGCCAATTGTGACAGATTGCTCATCTTTACCTCGATCTCGGTCTAAGGCAGCAGTGTCGGTGGGCTTTTCCCCTCCATCACCACCGTGGACCCGATGTCCATCTCCGATTTTGTTTGATTCCTGGTCTGTGGTGTCGATTCATCCTCCGCCACCATTTCCACCACCGCAGATTCCGATTGGTTGACATCTAAGCTAATAGGTACTGTATTTTCTAATTTTTTGGTGTTTAAAGGTGTGGATCCACCTATTGACCGGTTCATCAAATCTTTTGAGAACTTGGCCACTTTTTTCATCTATGGATCCATTTTCAGATCCTCCAAATCCATTCTACAAAATTGTTCAACCACTTCAACTCCTTTGCATCTCAGATCTTTTAGTATTCGATTTTCTTGCTTCGAACTCAAGTTGACAGCCATTTCTGCTCCCTTGCGTTTCAGATCTTCAAGTATTCAATTTTTTTGCTCCGAACTCAAAGCCATGGCACTTCTTTTCCACCTGTCGAGAGGATCGCTGAGCTATGATACCATTGATACAGGAATTCCAATTTACCTATTCCTATTCCAATTCCAATCAAGAATCAAGAGAAACAGAGTTTAAAGGAGAAGAGAAGTGAAATTGACAAAGAGATAGAGAGAATAGTAATGGGAGAGAGTGAGTTAACATTCCGAAAATTATGCCTCATACAAGCCTTAAGCCCTATTTATAAAATGGGAGGAAAAAATTAATTAATAATGTAACTATATAATAAAGGAGAAAATAACTTAGATTATTACTAAAATAAAGGTACCTTTTAAAATACTATTTAATCACGTGTCTAACACGTGATTAACTTATTTATCATGTATCATTCTAATTAAAGGGAGCGGATTAGAGTTTTAAACAATTTTAAGCATAAAAATGCAGCGGAAATAACAAAAACTTCACTCCCTAATAGATCAATTCACGCATAATCAAATTGTATAAAAGTAGGTCTAGGATGTTAACTGGAGAAACGAGCTTTAAAATGTCGATGAAGAGCTTCAAAGGTACGAAGCCTCCATGGATGAATGCACTAACAAGTTAACGTATCGGATCTAACGGTAAGATCTTAGCAACGAGAGGATTGTAATTGAGAAATATTTTAGAAATAATTCCTTAAGAATTAAATTCTAATTACAAGCTTTAAAATATTTAATTGAAAACAAATTTTAGAAAGTAATTTCTTTTTTTTTTCCGTTAAGAAAACAACCATCCGCAATCCTTGGTATATATAGACAACAAAATTCGTGTTTAGCTGTATAAAATAACCGCGTGCTGTAGCTTCACTGTAAAAATAAAAAACTCGTGCACTTAAGCACCCTTGCTGTTACTTAGTTGGCAAAGCATGTGTACTGTAACCAGTAGCATCATCCATTTACACTTCCTGCAAAACACATTTTGAATTTTGTTTTTTTATTTATTTATTTTTGTTTTGGATTTATGTTTATCTTATACACTTTATCACATAATTTAAGTCCTGTTTAGATTTAACTTAAACCCGTTATCTCTTAATCTAACTAAGAAATAATAATTAATTAAACAATTATTGTAATTGTCAATATTTCCTATATTACTCTTATGGTTTCATAAGCAATACTTTGTATTTCATTTTTCCTCTAAATGAATTAAACATATTCCTATACTAGCAATATTACTTTAAATTCACCCTACGTAGAGCCAGAATTATTAATTCTTTTATTTCAAGTATAATCTATATTCTAATTTTAATAAAAACTCTACTAGATTACGTTGATCTTGTTGTATGAGCAAGATCCATAGGCTCAATGTCAAGCTGGTAGTGGATATATGACTAGAGTGATTTCTAATTGAAAGGCACCTAGTCAAACTCCTTTGAACCAATTGCTCAAATGACATCATAAATCATGAGCATCCACTAATCGAAGTTGGCCTCTAGCAAGGCATCCCGACGACCGGATGACATGAATGAACTAGTACCATTATGAAACCAGTTTAATAAGTCTAATTTTGTATATACTTTTTATATGATTTTAGACTCATTTATTAACTATATCACACTTAAATTATATAGTTATTACTCACTTTTACATATTATTGCCTTTTATGTAGGAAATGAGCAAAATACGAGTTTTAAGGCAAAAAGGGGCACCCAAAAACCAACTCAAGCATAATCTCAAGGCCCATGACAAGAGATAAATTCTAAAGGAATCACCAATTAGGCCCAAATCTTGCAAGGAGGACGTTCACCATGACAAGAGAAGCAAAGGGATAAAGGAAAATTGGATTAGGATTTTAACAGTAAAATTTTAGTAGTTTCATTGCATATTAAGGTCTTTATTCATGTAAATCTTTATTCCTTGATCTATAAAACTTAAACAAAGATAAAATTCAGATCTTGGGAAGAAAATATGAGTTGGAAGGCTAGGAGGCAAAGCAGGATAAATCAAACACAACTGGATAGATTTTGTTGGCAATTATGACTTTTTCTCATTTAACACTTGCAAACTCAAAGTAAAGCATATAAATAGAACACATGAGGGCATGGAATAAGGAGAATTCAGATCTTGGAGATCTTTGGCAACAGCTTGGACGCGATTTTGAGAGCAACCAAAAAGAGGAAGCAAAACGAAGGCAAACGGAGAACATTGAGGGTTGTTTGGCAAATTCCAAGTTCTTTCTATCCTATGTCTTCTTTTATGTTTTCTTTCTTGATATTTGTTTTCTTTAGCTTAGATATGAACGAAATTCGTGTTTCCAAGGCTATGATGTAGCAGTAATTGTAAGATATGATTGTTTCTAGTTTAAACTAGTCGTAGTTTGTTTATCTCGATGTTGAAGTGTTTATTACTGTTCTTCATCTTTTTGAGTGCTTGATCACCACTTAAAATTTGTAATGATTCATAAAGAGTGCGAGAGGAGATTTATGAATACTGTTAAGGTAATGGACACCATAAATTGAGCGAATACTAGAGATAGGTTAATGCGGTTTGTGCATTCATGTGTGAAAACCAATGATATTCAAGACTCTTTTTCTTGTTTAAGTCCATGCAAGAAATTGATGGGTTAACAAGTAAAAGCGTACAATAAATATTGCTCGAGAGAAAATATGTAGTAAGTTAGGGTTTTTGATCATTAACATAGATAAACAACTTGAATACCGAGAATTAAAGGTCATATGTTATCCTCCCTCAACCACCAAACTAACTAACTTGGCTTCACAACAACGTTTCCTGCCAAAATATCTAAACACTAACTAACTCTCGTCAATTATAAAATATCTATGAAAAGAATGTTTACACTTGATTACAATTGAATATCCCACTACAAGGGTCATGGCATTTCCCAAGCCTTCAAATGATTCTGTATTCAAGAATCGAATAGAGGAAACTAACTTTTGAGAAATTGATAACCTTCTCATGTAGCATCATCTACCCTCCCGTTCAGAAGAGTCTAAGTTGCACCACTTGATCAGCATTGAGTAATAGCATGGTTATGTCCATCAACTCGCTCCCCAAGTACCTATTCCGGTTTGAGGAAAGCGTTCCCTTGTTCTGGTATTCCTTGCCTTCTTATTGAGGCATTGAAGTAGTGCATCAGCAACACCAGTACAAGCATGAAAATTATTTAACAAAATCTTCATTACCCATAATTTGGGTGACATAAAAACCAATTGATGTGATATCATAGTCGAGAAAATTGTTGCGGGACCGAGGCGCATGCTTCTTCTTCGCTTTGTTTTAACACTTCTTGATGGAAGCTTACCCGATCTTCTTGGAATTTTTTATTTAAAGTTTCTAGTCAGCAATTTTTCAATCTTGTTCTCTTTTATTCGTTTATTAGGTGATTTTGTGCTCTGCTTCGAGATAGGTTTTGATTTCGGAGGGTTTGAACATGGATTTGTCCTCTTGATTGTGGATGTATGTCATCAAAACAATTGATCTCCATCTTCTTGGATTGTCGAAAATAAGAACTCCTCCCTGTATTAACTTGTTCTACCCCTTTTTTTGAAGCTCGGAAAGAGGATGCCGGAGTTTAGGGGGTCTTACATTGGCCTGAATTGCTGGCATGTGTTATGCTCGAGATTGAATCTCAAATCATAACCTAAGATAGATGAAGATGGATTAGAGTTTAGATGAGAAGAGAAGTGAATTAAGATGAGAAATTAGAGAAATATAGATGAGAAGTAAAGAGAGCTAGATGAGAGAGAGAGAGTTTGATCTCAAAAGAGATTAGATTGTATTTGATTGAATTGACGAATGATTATTACACTTGAGATTACTACTTATAAGCAACTAAGAACAAAGAACCTAGACATTCCCCTTAACCAACTTAAACTAAGAAAATATCTAATTCAACTAAAATATCTAACTAACATAACTACTACGCTTTGGTGCCAAGAACCAACTACCACACTGCATTGCTACTGCAGCTTATAACACCACGTAGCTAGGACAAACTACTTCAAAACGTTACACTTAACCAAGACTATTACATTTTAGCTATACAAACACCCAAAGCAGCAACCAACAGCAACATCTTCAGCCAAAAGGCCCTCTTGAACCTCATCAAGAAGGATCATAACATTTCCTTCCCCTTGAAAACATTCTTGTCCTCAAGAATGTCAGCTAGGGAATTGGTTGTTTCGAATTGTGGCTCTTCTAGTGCAGTATGTGATATTGCAAAAAGATGCCCAACCCATTGATGAGCTTGCCGTCTAATTGCACCTTCTAAACTCCTTCCCTAATCAACTGTAATTGAGAGTGCTCACCTATGCCTCTCAGTGTAACTCTAGATCCTTGTCTTTCAAAGGACATGGTTTGTTTAGCATAATCAAAGGACACCGGGTTGAAAGAGCTCATCCAATCAACTCCAAAAACTATATCGCAACCTCCCAATGGCAAAATTCTGAAATCAAACTCAAACTTGTAGCTTTCCATAAACTAGTTGAAAGCTTGACATTTACTCTGAGTCAGGATTGAATTCCCATTAGCAACTGTCATAGCTAAAAGACGGGTTTTGATCACTTTATGGCCCACTTTCTTCACCACTTTCGGATCAATGAAACTATGGGTGCTTTCACTGTCGATCAAAATGACAATAGACCTCTTGCCTGCTTTTCCCTTGGTCCTGAGTGTATTATGAACTCCTTGTCCTATCAAAGCCTTCAAGGAAATCTCAACTTCATCCTCAATGCAAGCTTCATGATCTGAACTGTCAACATCAATATCTGGCTCATCACTTCCAGATTGCCCTTCAATAGTACGGGTCATTTTGGGCTCATCTAATCCTTTCTGATGTTGTTGGGAACTTTCTCCTTTGTGCTTTGGCCCATCATTGGATGCTAGAACCGTAGCCTCAAAGAGCTTATCCTTTGCATAGGCTTTGGATAAAGAGCTAGGACCAATAGCCTTCACAGTTGTTACTTGAATCACTTTGTTGAAGTTATCAACTATGTCACTGGAATCTTCATCACCATAGTACTCACAAAGCTCTACCATAAATTCAGCCCAAGAAAGCGTGGGATTACTCTTCAACAGACTGTATAACCATACTTCATGATCTCCTTGCAGATACACGGCTGCCAGTTCCACCTTTTGCTCATCAGGAATATGATAGAAGTGAAAATACCGGTCACATCTCCTTAGCCAAGATTGTGGCTGCATTCCATCAAAATTCTATAATCTGAATTCTTGGCTATCTAAAACCATTGCCTCTATTACCATAAGTAGCATCATTACTTCCTGAAGGCCAATCTTCAGAGCAGTTCTGCCCATATAAATGTGGTTGGACCTGATCTGGTGGCCAAACACAGTGTTCCCCAAACAAGCAGGATGGTCGAGTAGGTATTGGACCAGGTGGATGCTCAAACTATCCTGCGTTCACATTGCTCGATCTGAAGTGTACTGAATGATTCTGAGGATGATCATTCTGTCCAAGGCTCGTGCTGGTAGATCAAAATGTTCCTTGGTCAAGTGGATATTCATGAGGTCTTGCAGTTACTTCAGTTTATGGAGCTCGATTTTGAAGTCTAACATTAGCTGATTGATGATGAACTTGAGGACTAACAGTCACATTAGCCACTTGTGGTATATCTTGTGATTCAGCAGTAGCATTTGGTACTTGAGATTGAATTAAATCAGGAGGTCTCGCTAACTGACTTGTAGGCAACAAACCACCAACGCCAGAATCTGCCTTCTGTTTTTATATTTGATTCTACAGCATAGCAAAGCGATCCTCAACTCGATCCTCAATTCTTTGCAGTTGTTGAGTCACTCAATCTTCTTCAATCATTTGATTGCTTATTTCAACAAATTTCTCTTCAAACCTTTGCAATTGTCAATTCAAACAATCGACAATCTTTTCTTCAAACTCTTGTGCTTGCTGATTAATACGATCATCAATCTTTTCCTCAACTTGTTGAGAATGTTAAGCAAATCGTTCATCATACTTTTGATCCAGTTTTCGCATCAATTCTCTTTGTGACTGCTGCATTTGAACGAGCATATCTTTCATTTGCAAGCTTGACTGATTTGTTGTAACTTCTTCCCGATCTGCTGCAGCATTAGCTCCAACTACCGCAGCATAGAAAACATTAGGAATGACATACGTAGCTAGACTTCCAACTCCTGCTCCTGATCGTGTTGTCACACCACCAGCCATAGATGAATTGTGCTTCTTGCGTCTTGCCAGCTTAACTGAACTTCACAATCTGGACTGAACTTGATCACCTGATCCAGTGGCAGCAACTGAGCTTGGATTAGAAGAAACTGAGCTAATTTCCGCACCAAAACATGTTTTTGATGATCAATTGCAACTAGCACCAAAGCTTGACACAATACAAACTCACTTTAATTGAATTTGATTCAACTAAATCAAATGCAAAACATCTAAATTCTCTTGCGCAGCAACAACAATATGACTTCGATTTTTCTTGATTAAGAGCTCGATTGGAAGTCAAACGAGGCTTTGATACCAATTGTTATGCTCTAGATTGAATCTCAAATCATAACCTAAGGTAGATGAAGATAGACAAGAGTTTAGATGAGAAGAGAAGTGAATTAAGATGAGAAATTAGAGAAATATAGATGAGAAGTAGAGAGAGTTAGATCAGAGACAAAGTTTGATCTCAAAAGAGATTAGATTGTATTTGATTAAATTGATGAATGATTATTACACTTGAGATTACTACTCATAAGCAACTACGAACAAAGAACCTAGACATTCCCCTTAACCGACTTAAACTAAGAAAATATCTAATTCAACTAAAATATCCAACTAACATAAGTACTACGCTTTGGCGCCAAGAACCAACTACCACGCTGCATTGGTACTGCAGCTTATTACACCACGAAGCTAGGACAAACTACTTCGAAATGCAACATTTAACCAAGACTATTACATTTCAGCTATACAAAAACCCAAAGCAGCAACCAACAGCAGCATCTTCAACCAAAACGCCCCCTTGAACCTCATCAAGCCGGATCATAACAGCATGCTCCAACACCATTATTCTAATTTAATTTCTCTTGAATGCCCAATAATTGTTTCTGCATCAGCCCTTGGGACTGATGTGGGTTACTAATGGCAATTACCATGTTCCGAAGTTGTTATTGATGTAGTATCATCTGCTACGAGTCTTTAAGACCACCAGTGGAGTTCGAGGTTTCCATTAGTGGCTGTTTCTTCCCTTTTGCTAAATTGTTGTACCCAAATTTGCCAAAATTGCAACTCTAATACCAATTTTTATGAGTATGAATCATAACATAGGATAGAAGTGAAGGAGAGTTGAGATGAGAGAGAGAATTAGAGAGAATTGGAGATGAGAAGAGAAATTGAGGGTTAAGGATGAGAAAGGAATGAATATTTGCTATTACTTGACATAAGATGATACAAGAATCAACAACTAAGCTATTTATCCCCCCTCAACACCCAAACTAACTAACTTGGCTTCACAACAATTTTTCCTGCCAAAATATCTAAGCACTAACTAACTCTCTTCAATTACAAAATATCTATTAATAGAATGTTCACAATTGATTACAATTAAATATCCTACTATAAGGGTCATGATATCGTATCAATTCAATTCGGTGAAATTGGATGCCTTGGACTTGATTCGATCAAATTCACCTCAAACTTAGTATTTTTTTTGTGTAATCGTTAGTTTTATTTAATTTTGCATTCAAATTCCAAGATTTGATCATTCAAATAGAGCTACAAGTACTAATTTCTGTATTCAATCACAAAACAATCCTTGTGGGAAAGATACTTTATTTCATTACTTTATTACTTGTTACGACTTAGTATACTTGGTAAGCTCGAACTCACGTCAAGTTTTAGTTTGTTGTCGGGGATTGTGTTTATTTGATCGATATCGATACTACCTATTTTTAGTACTAATCTGAACATTAATTTTGTTTTATTTGTGATTCATAATTCAATTGCTTGTTGTTAGGCTTAGAATTTGTACTGATCATATTAGAGTTCCAATTTTAGGTATTTAGTTTAATTTTGAATTAGAGTTTAAAAATAAATATAAATTTCAAATTTCAAATTTCAAACTCGTTCTGATAAGAAGTTGAGTTTTGGTTTGCATCAATCATCATTAATCACATGCATAGATTTTAGATTTCAAATTTTAAAATAGATATATATTGTTTTTAACTTTTGAATTTAATCAACTTTTTTTTTTAATTTTGAACCTTTAGTCACCAAATAGGTTTTGAAATTTCAATTATTTTCACTTATTTGTTTTAATTAATATCTATTATATTCAGGTTTTAGCATAAAGTTGCTTAATTAATAAGATTTTCCTAATCTAGATAGAATCTTTCATAACTAACTAGACTTTCTCCCTAGCACAAATTTTTAGGCAAATAGATTTAAATTTGAAAATTCTAGTTAATAAATTCAGAAAAAATTATTTTCTCTTTGCTGTAAATTTTTTTTTTTCTTTCAAATTTTGTTTTTCATTTTTTCTTTATTTCTCAAATTGTGTTTTCCTTGCTTGCTTATTTCCAATTTTGTACGTTAAGATCACAGGGAGGAGACATTGTTCCATTAGATCCTGGGAAGAAACACTTCAAAAAATCAAGGAAAGAAAGCAAACCCAGGACATGGCAGAACAAGGCGGAGAAGAAGGAAGAGCCTTAAGGGAGTACACGGTTCCCACTGTTGGTGGATGCACCTCTAGTATTAGGCATCCACCTATTCAAGCTAATAACTTCGAAATCAAACTCGCCATAGTACAGATGATCCGGCAAACGGTCTAGTTTGGTTGACTACCTAGTAAGGACCCAAACCTACATATTTCTAACTTTAAAGAGACATGTGATACCTTCAAGCCCAATGGTGTCAGTGATAATGCCATTCGCTTAAGGTTGTTCCCATCTCACGGAGCGACAAAGCGAAAGGGTGGTTAATGTCATTTTGTCCTGGTACTATTTTCCCTCGACAAAGTTTGCTAAAATGAGAAATGACATTACCACCTTCAGGAAATATGATATGGAATCATTGTATGAGGTATGCGAGTGATTTAAGGAGTTATTGAGAAGGTGCCCACACCATGATTTACTGGTTTGGATGCAAGTCAAAACTTTTTACAATGGTTTGACACCTAGCACTCAGACAATGGGGGATGTGGCTGTTGGAGGGACATTGATTGACAAAACACTCGAAGAGGCTTATGAAGTGGGGAATGTCAAGTGGGGAATGTCCTTGCCTCATTGGGTTGTGGCAAGTGAACTATGTGTCGAACCATAAACAAACTCACAATAACCCCTACGCTAACAATTACAACTCGGGATGGAGGAACCATCCAAACTTTTCTTGGAGTAATCAAGGAGCACCTAGGGCACCCATACATCCACCTCAAGAAAAGAAATCCGACTTAGAAGAGATGTTTGGGAAGTTCATGCATGAAAAGACAAATTTCATGCAAGAAACTAGGGCAAACTTTACAAGGCTTTTTGTCGAGTAACATTGTCACTAATCCGAGAGAACATGTGAATGTCATAGCCATGAGGGACAGAAAAATTCTTAAAAGTCCCCCAGGTCACCAATGCTACAACCGAACATAACCCAACCGAAATACGCATAACCAAACCAACCCCTCTAATGATCGAACCTACCTTGGCAGTAACTGAACCAAACACATCCACAACTGAGTATGAAGATGAATCCGAGCATGAAAATGAAATCGAGCACCAAGATGAGACCAAACTGAAGAGGGTTGAGCCTGTACCATACAAGTCGAAGGTCCCTTCTCCTCAAAGATTGAAGAAGTAAAAAGTGGATGAATAATTTGATATGGTTTTGGAAATTTTCAAAAAGTTACATAGTAACGTCCAATTTGCTGATATGTTGGAACAGATGCCAAAGTATGCTAAGTTCATGAAGGAGATTCTATCTAACAAGAGGACACTGGGAGAATTCGAGATCGTGGAACTAAGTGAAGAATGTAGAGACAGACTATAAAAGAAGCTACCTCCAAAGCTTCAAGATCTAGGGAGTTTCACTATACCTTGCACAATTGAAAATTTTATTTTCCATAGAGTGTTATGTAATTTCCGTACAAATATAAATCTAATGCCTCTCTCTCTTTTTAGGAAACTTGGCTTGGGAGAAGTGAAGCCCACCATGGTGTCTCTACAATTGGTAGATAGATCAATCAAGTATCCACAGGGGATTACAGAAGTTGGTAAAAGTGGAAAAATTCATCTTCCCACCGAATTTCTTGTGCTTGACATGGAGGAGGATCATGGGATACCTCTCATCCTTGGCCAACATTTTCTCGCAACGGGAAAAGCCTTGATTGATGTGGAACAAGGAAATTTAATCTTAAGGGTGAAAGATGAGCAAGTGACCTTTCACGTTTTTGAAGCATTGAAATTTTCATCTAAGAAGGACGCTTGTTTTCAAATAGAGGATCAAGGTTATCTCACCAAATTATAGGATTTAGGGGCCAAGGAAGATATGGTGAAGAAACATGCTCGAGTTCAAAAAAGAAGATCAAAGGAGTGGCGTGTTAAGCTTAATGATACCACGGTTGGAGAAAAGGGTGGAGAAGTTGGAGATGGTCGTATAAAGAAGGGTGCTAAAAAGATCCATGGGAGAAGGGTAACATTTAGTATCAATAGAGGAAGGTCCATTCTCCTAAAGGATGTGGGTTAGGAAATCATTGGAAGCCTAGCTAACGACTATAACTTAAAGCGCTTCTTAGGAGGCAACCCAAGTTTTGTTTATTTTTTTGATTTTTTTATTAGTTAATTTTTTTTTTCTTTAGATTATTTCTTATGTTTGTTCATATTTTTGGACTAGGTTTGCAAACAAGTTTGGGGTTGGAGCATGCACTTCAACATTTCATCATCAAAGCCTCAATTTTCAAATTCGGGGAGTATCTTTCTCCTTTATTATTGGTTTTTAATTCTTCTTGTTTCTTGAGGACAAAATTTTCTCTAATTTAACATTTCATCATCAAAGCCTCAATATGATATACCATTCTTTCATTTTCTAAGTTTTATGTTCGTTTATTTTTAAGATTGGGGGTGGGGGAGAAAATTTTCAAAAATTTTGCACTCCAAAAACAACATAGTTATTTCAACTTTAGTTTTATATTATCTTTAGAGTCGGCTTAAGTGCCTTCCAGAGTTTGTAGCCTTTGTATGGGGATGTAAATAGGGTCGGCCAACAAAATTTTTTTTTCCCTTTCTGTATAAGTTTTTTTTTTGTTTTACTTTCTTTAGTCTTTCCATTCTTGCTTGCTTGTTCATATGTAGAGTTGCGTCAATAGTCAAATAGTGGTTTTAACCCTATTTTCATGCTTTGTACGAAATTTATGATCTTTCTTATCTTGTTTAGTCTAATTAGTCTTGATTAACTTAAGAATCTCATTTTATTTGTTTTAGATGCATTACATTCTTTACTCTAAAGCAATATTTTGATAAAACCAAGGAGCTTGTTTTCATTAGTTGGCATGACTGTTTTGACTTTCTCTTTGATTAAGATGCTTAAATTTGAATAGATTGCATTAGAATATTGTTTACATAATAGATTTCTATGTTTATGCTTGGGACTAAACGAAGCAAACGAAAAAAGAAGAAGAAGAAAAAAAAATATGTAGAAATTGTGCACAAAAAAAAAAGAGAAAAAAGAGAAGGGTACCAATGCTCGTAAGCTCTAAATTGAGTAAGTACCTGGGACAAGTTAGCTCTTGTAGCCTCTGTGTCTCAAGTAAATAGATCCGTAGGGGCGTTTTAACACCCGGTACCCTGAACCAACTAGATTTTGAGCTGCTGGTTGAAGGCTCGTTATATGGGTCATAGAGAAAGTGTAAGAAGAGCTAACACAATTAGTCGCATGAAAAATGAATCTCGAAGCACCGCTATCCTATGAAAAAGAAAAGAAAAGAAATTATCTTTTGGATATGTGCTATGGTGCGATAGTACCTTAGGTGATCAATGTGCGTAGGGGTCCTTCAAAACTAGGCAACCTTGGCAAACTGGAAGTGGATTGTTGACCTCAAAGCCCGCTAGGGGGAACTTAGAAAGCAAAAAGGAACTGAACAATTAAAAAGAGATAATTTCACGATTATAGCTTTTAAATTTTAGTTTTTGGCTTACCTATTAGATGTTGTTTGTGAATGGTAAGAATACTGTTTTCTATTTGATTTGAATATATTTAATTAGAGAGAAAGTTTAGAACTTAATCTGCTTATCCAACTTTTGAGTTAATTCTCCTAGGTAATTGATAGATTTTACTTAAGAGTGGTTGTTTTGCTTTTAGAGCCTTATGTGAAGAATCTTTGTTAATCTTTTATGACAAGAGTAAACTTGTTAAGAATGATGCCAAATTTTTTGAAGCATGAAAAATTTACTCTTTCCTGATAGCCTTGCTTGGGGACTAGCAAGATATAAATTTGGGGGGTAGTTTGATAAGTCTAATTTTATATATACTCTTTATATGATTTCAGACTCATTTATTAACTATCTTACACTTAAATTACATAGTTATTGGTCACTTCTATACATTATTGCCTTTTATGCAGGAAAGCAGTAAAATATGAATTAAAGTGTTTATTATTATGCTTCATGTGTTTTGAGTGGTTGATCACCACCTTAAATTTGTAATAATTCATAATGGGTCTAAGTGGAGATTTATGAGTACGGCTGAGGTAATAGACACCATAATTTGAAAGAACACTAGAGATAGATTAATGCGGTTTGTGCGGTTGTGTGTGAAAAACAATGATCTTCAAGACTATTTATCTTGTTTAAATCCATGCAAGAGATTGATGGGTTAACATGTAAAAGGGTTTAGGGATTGCGACCTGCTTTGCTCTAGAGATTCAATAAAAGAAACGGAGGTGACAAGGGGCACGCGGCTAGGGTGCGACTGGGTTGCCATACGATCACCAGACCTCCTGCTTCCTGGTGGTGGGGCCGGTGGCTGTTCTTGTGGTCGGACTAGGGTGAAAAATAGAGAGAGAGGTGCTAGGGTTTTGGGTGTTGGTGGTGTTGCGTGGGATGTTTGGGCCTCGTCTGGTGGCTCCTCCGGCTAGCATTCATCTCTGATGACCTCATCCTCCGTTCACTGTTCCTCGGTGGTCGGTACCATGGCCGGATTCTGGCACAATTTGGTCGGGTGATTTTGGGGAGTCGTGCACATTGCAACTTCTCCCTTTTCTCTTTTATCGATTTTCAGAGCAATTACTTGTAAGTCTTCTTCGGTCCTCGCTTTTTTGTTATTGCTGGGTGTCGGTGGCTGGTTTTCGTCCGGTTCTTTAGTCGGTGAGGTTGGCGGCTGCGCACGGCTGGGTGGCGCTTGGAATCCTAGTTCTTCTAGGGTTTTAATTGATTTTTTATCTGCTTTGTTAGTTATTCACGCACCATGTCTGAGGTGCGTGAGCCTATGACTGCTGAGGTGGCTTCGAGTTCAGGTGCGGCCATGGTTGGTGCGGATGCAACAACATGGGCGGACCGTGTGCATTCTACATCGAACAACTTGCTTAAGTATGTTCCTCTAGTCCGTGTTGATGGCAAGTCTGTGGGAATCAGAATGCGTGGGTCTTTCGCTTCTCGCAATGAGAAGTGGGAGCGTAGTCTTGTGGGACGTTTGATTGGGGCGGGACTTGCTTACTCCCGAGCCTAGGAGATTGAAAGCCTTTTATGGCATAATAGGGGGCTTGAATGTGTTCTTTCAGATGGGGAGGTGTACTTGTTTAGGTTTCGCATGAAAGAGTAGGCCAAGCGTGTGCTTCTTGATGATCCTTAGTTCTTCAAGGGCATATGTATGTCTCTCCAGCTTTGGAGGGAGGGGCTTACGCTTAGGAAGGACTGTCTCACTGCCCCTATTTGGATTCATATTTCTGGCCTTCCCTTTACTTTATGGAGGCACTGATAGTAGCTCTGTTGGAGTGTCGTTGTTCATGGATAAGGTGACATTGGACTGTACTCGGCTAGGCTACAGTCGTGTCTGTGTTATGGTTGATGCCAAGTCTCCTATCCCCAAGGAGACTTATCTTGAGATTGATGGTGCTCAAGTCAAGCTAAGTATAGCATGTGAGGTTGTTCCCAAATGTTGCTCGCTTTGTTTGATGTTCGGGTACTCGTGTGCACCTCTTGGTCCTCATGACGGCCCTACCATTGCTACTCCGGTGATAGGGAGGAAGAAGAAGAGGAAAAATAAGAAAAAGAAGGGTGTTGGGGCTCCCGGCGACCCCTAATGCATGGTGCTCGGTGCGGCGCGTCAACCGGTTATGGTGACTACTCGGGACGTGGCCGATGGTGTTGTATCGCTGGGGGGGGGGGGGGGGGGGGGGGGGGCGCTGTGGTTCCTATACCCATTGATGGAGGACGGAGTGTTGAGGGGGAGAGAGAAATTGCAGGGGCGGTTGTGGTCCCTGTGCAGGTGATAGGGACGCCCACTAGTGGCAGCCCTACCAGGCCCGGGCCCAGCAGGGGTCCAGGTCTTTTGGGAGGGGAGGGACGCGCTTCCCCCCCCGGCCGGCCCAATCCTAAGCCGGGGCTCACACCCGTGCTGGGCCTTACGCAGGCCCAGAAGTGGGCCTTGCCAGGCCCTCATTGGACCTAGCTTTCGCCCTTCCACAAGGGGACACGGGAGATGTCCCCCCAGCCCAAAATATAGGGCAGCTGCAGCCACAACCAGTTGCAACTATGGTGAGGCTGCCCGGTAGCTCGGCCTTGGGTACTGGAGGATGAGCCACATCGGCTTTGCCCACAAAGTCGCCTTGTCATGACGTGAGCCACGCCCAACCAGATAGCGGGTCCCGCTCTTCTCGTTCTGGCACGGACTCATCTACTGACATTCAAGATAGTGGCTAGCTCGAGGATCTAGGTCGACCACGTGTTCCTTTCGAGATTGAGGAGGCTCAGGATGCTCTAGTTGGGATCGTTTAGCCTGTCACATGTATCTAGAACTGATCGTCGGGGACAGTACCTAGTGTTGAGTCTCCTAACCGGTTTCGTTTGTTAAACGGGGAGCGTACGGGCGAGGCACCTACTTCTGATCGTACTTCACTAGTTGCTCCTATTGGTCATCGTCTTAGACGCTCCGCTGCCACCCATGGGGGGCATGGAAGTAGTGGGTTACACTAGTTTCTAGTTTCCGATGATCGGATGCTGGAACGTGAGGGGGTTTAATAACCCCAATTCTATCGCTGCAGTTCGTGGTTGGATTTCTTCCAACCGTTTGAGTTTGGTTTGCTTGGTTGAGACCAAGACTAACCCTACTGATATTGAGTCCGCTATTGCCTGCTGTGCTTAGGGGTGGCAGTATATGTATAGTGGGGTGCAGGGCCGATGGTTTCGCATCATTATTCTCAGGGATGCGAGCTTCTACCATGTAGTGAGAGTATATAATGGGGATTTGCATCTCACCTACAGGGTGACTGACATTCGAGGGAATGTGGACTTTTTTGTTACATTTGTCTACGGCTTTAACGAGCCGGGACCGCGTCGAGATCTTTGGCAGTATATTCGGGGAGCCAGCATGGGTCTCCAGGAGGAGCCTTGGATACTCCTGGGTGGCTTTAATGCTATACTTAGTCCTGGTGGCAGGAGTGGTGGTTAGGACACTTGGCCTGGCCACATGGACGACTTTCGAGACAACATCTATGACTTATAGCTCACTGTCCTTCCGTACTCGGGGGTCCGTTTCACATGGTCTGGTAGGTCGGCTGGAGGCGCTCTCGTCCTGAAGCCTCTTGACTGGTGTTTGGTGAGCGAGGGATGGCTTCGCGCTTTCTCTGCTTCATTTGTTGAGCATCTTCCATGGGAGTTATATTCCGATCATTGTCCTTTTATAGTTAGAGGACTTGGAGAGTGCTGCACCCCGCGGCTCCCTTTCAAGTTCTTTAACTTCTGAGCTGACCATGAGGAGTTCATTCCTACAGTGCGAGGAGTTTGGGAGACTAGTATTGAAGGCACTCCTATGTATCAGCTCACTCAGATGCTGAAGAGGCTGAAGGGTGAGTTGAAGGCTCTCGATACTAGGCACTTTACTCATATTTTGCCTCGAGTGGTGGCGACAAGGGATGCCTGGACCGTGGGTGAGAGGGCTTTAGATGGTGATCCCAAAGGTGTGGACCTTTGTGCTGAGGAGTGTCGCCTTTCTCGAGAGTATTCGAGGTTATGCCGGGATAAGGAGGCTTTCTACCATCAGATGCCTCGTGTCCAGTGGCTCTCTTTAGGGGATGAGGGTACCCGGTTCTTATTTTTGAAGACTAGGGTCTTTTATTTTCAGGAGTTGTTGATTGAGCCGAGTGAGCTGCTTCATGAGGATATCTTGGGGCTATTTTAGACTCATCTTTCTGAGGATCAGCCTAGGCCACTGACTCATCCAATTTCTGATGCCGAGGTAAGAGATGCTTTATTCTCTACTGGTAATGACAAGGCACCGGGTCCTGATGGTTATGCCTCCCTCTCCTTTAAGAGGGGCTAGGATGTGGTGGGTCGAGATGTGGTTCGAGCCTTTAGTTCTTTCTTCTAGTTAGGGAGCATGCTTAGCCCCCTAAACTTTACCCGTATTAGCCTGCTCCCGAAGGTGGAGAATCCCTCCGCCTTCGCTGACTATTTCCTGATCTCCTATTGTAATGTGATCTATAAGTGTCACTAAGATCATTGCAAACAGGCTGAAAGGGGTTCTCCCTTTCTTGATTGATGGCTTGCAGTCTACTATTGTGCCTAGTAGGAGGATATTAGACAGCATTTTATTGGCTCCAGAGCTTATGCGCTACTGTCATCTTCCGATAGGGGCGCCTTGGTGCACTATGAAGGTTGCTATTCGCAAGGCCTTCTACATGGTGCGGTGGGACTTCATCCTCTCTACTATGTGCTGTATGGGTATGCCCGAGGTTATGATTCGATGGGTGCGGGAGTGTCTTTCCACAGCCAGAGTTTTAGTCGCCATAACGGCGAGCTTTCGGGTTTCTTTAGCATGAGTTGGGGTATCAGAAAGGGGGATCCTCTCTCTCCCTATCTTTTCGTCATTGCCATGGAGGGCCTACGGGGTACTCTTCATAGTGGCACTACATATCAGCGATTTCGTTTTCACCATCGTAGCAATCGCACTCGCCTTACTCACCTATGCTTTGCTGAAGACCTAATGATCTTTAGCGGCGGATGAGGGTAGTGTCTCAGTCATCCATGAGACGTTGGATCATTTTTCCGTTCTTTCGGGGTCGTCCTAGATTGTTGCTAAGAGCACCGTCTTCGTATCTGGGGTTGATCTTGAGTTTCAGTATTCTATTGCAGACAGTCTGAGGTTCATATTGGAGTAGTGTCCGGTCAAATATCTGGTGGTGCCGCTTTTATCGCCGAGGCTTCAGTTCATCCATATTAAGCCTCTTTTAGACCACATCTTGTCTCGCATCCAGTTCTAGACTTCACGAGCTTTATCTTATGGTAGGAGATTACAGCTTATCAAAGCGGTCCTCTTCTCTATCCAGGTCTTCTGGACATCCGTCTCTTTCTTCCGAAGGAGATTATTTAGAAGATTGAGTCGACTCTTGCTATCTTCCTCTGGAAGGGCACTTTGTTGGCCCCTGCCAGGGCGAGGGGGCCGACGAAGGTGGCCTGGAGGCACTTATGTTATCCTAGTAGAGAGGGTGGTCTCGGGATTCAGAGCTTGATTGAGTGGAACTAGGCTTCTCTTATGAAGCACATCTGGGTCCTGCGCATAGATAGTGATTCCCTCTTGCCTCAGTGGATTCATGCGAACCGACTTCAGGGTAGGAGCTTCTGGGAGATTGAGGCTAAGGGATCGATTCCTTGGTCTTGGAGGATTATCCCAGATGTTCGGCCACTATGTGACACCGCTTTCAGGCACATCATCGGAGATGGTCGAGATACTGCTTTTTGAGCTGATTATTGGCTTCCATGCAGGCGACTCGTAGGGTGGTTCTCACACTGCATCTTGCACTCCACTAGTCATCTTTGGGGCTCGAGCATTAGATATTATTGAGGCTGATCAGTGGAGGTTTCCTCAGGACAGGGTTGAGCTGTTGTATTTTTGGGCGTCTGTTGATTTCAGGCCCCAGCCAGGTGTTACAGATTATGTCAGGTGGATGGGTGACCGATCCGGCATATTCACCACTAGTTCAGCATGGGAGATGATCCACAGTAGGAGGGAGGAGGACTCCATCCACCTTTCCTTTGGTTCTGGTCGCACATTTCGAGGCATTCCTTCATTCTTTGGCTTGCCTCTTGTGAGCGATTTGGACCCGTGACAAATTGCTGAGACATTGGGTTCCAGACGTCCATTCTTCATGTGTGCTGTGTGGTTCAGATTATGAGTCGCATAGCCATCTTTTCTTCGCCTGTAGCTTCTCTGCTTCTGTTTGGTCTCAGGTGTCATCGCGCACCTCCATTGCTTGGCCGGCGCTTCCTTGGCGTGAGCTTGTTGAGTGGGCTTCTTCTCAGCTCCGTGGCCGTTGGGTGGACTGCATCGTCACCCACCTTTGTTTCTCTGTGACAGTCTATATCCTCTGGTACGAGCATAACCTAAGGATTCAGCGTTCTTAGTCCAAACCTTCTCCTGCCATCAATGAGGAGATCACAGGATTGATTCGCAGCCATCTCATCGATGCTCCTACGCTCCGTGGTGCTCATCGCCACACTCAGCTTCTGCAGGAGTGGGGGATTGAGCATTAGTTATTGTTTGGCTTTCAGCTTTGTTTTCCTTTTGATGGTCTTGTTGACCTTTCATGCATTTTGCTTTGTTTTGTTTCATACTTTTGACTCATTGATGTTGACCTCTCTAGCCAAGACTTGGGGTATGCCCCTCATAGACTTCTACATATATTTTTTCATATATGATATTTTTTCACTGACTTACCAAAAAAAAATGTAAAAGCATACAATAAATATTGATTGAGAGAGAATATGTAGTAAATTAGGGTTTTCAATTATCAACATAAATAAACAACTCGAATACCGAGAATTAGAGATCATATCAAAGCAATTCGGAGAAATCAGATGCCTTGGACTTTAATTCAATAAAATTCACCTCAAACTTAATATTTTTTGTGTAATCTTTAGTTTTATTTAATTTTGCATTTGAATTTCAAGATTTGGTTGTTCAAATAGAGCTATCCTCATGGGAACGATACTCTATTTCATCACTTCATTACTTCACTCGACTTAGTATACTTGCTACGCTCGAACGCACATCACTGTGGGATAGAAATTTCCATGCAAGATCATTCCTTCTATCACAATATGCTCAGGGTAACCCTAGGGTATAGTAGCTTTCACATCCTTGATAGGTTTCCACTATGACTCATATCATCACATTTACTCTCTTAGGACCAATCAAAAGACTCTTCTCTTGTTGTCCATTTGCCTTGGCCAAGGACTTTGAGAGTTTGTATGTATGATGATTCATAGAGCATCTCTCCTACCATCAGGAGTGGTAGATCCCTCAAGCTTCAGTCACTGACTTCATAAGTACTTGACTATACCCAATCCTAGTTCTACAAGCCCTCTTAAGAGTAGGAAGACCAGAGTCAAAGTATAGTGAGTTGCTCACAAGCCACTATGGTGCACTTAGGTCAAAGGAACCTGCTTACACAATCGCTACCTTGAGAACTACCTATTGACAGTTTGGTTTGGTCAATTAATGTAGGTGTTTTCATGTGGGTCCTTCCAGTGAACATATCTTTCATATGCACCCACACATGTGCCTTGGTGTCTAGATACCACCAATCATGAGATCAATTGCTCTCTATCAAATGGAGCCTGGCACATTGTGTGTTTAGTCTATCCAAATACACCAATGCCCATTCTCAGGGATTCTATGACCACGAACATTTAAGGACAATGCTATTAGGGCATTGGCTCTCATTATTGTGACTAACCTCACAATGCCAATTCCGTTACAATTATTCTTTGGGCTTTACCTTGTTAATACAACAATGAAGTAATAATAAAGTAACCATTATAAAGAGCAAAATGCCATTAAAATAATATATCCATCAAATAATCCAAGATCACAAGTTCATAGGAAAAAAACTCAACTCCAAATCCTAGGAGGTTGGCTCTAATGGGCTTATAATTCTTGGGCATTAATCCAAGAGAACGCGGGGCTTCTAGAGGGGACATTTGCCAAGAATTCGGATGCGGGCACCAAGGATTTCCCACCAATATTGAATTCAAGGCAAGTTTATTAAAAGATTTACGGGCATAGATGAAAGTTTAGTGGCCAGACGTGGGTGGGGTTTCCGAGAAAGAAGGAGTAGCCGTTATTTCTTGTTTTCTATAAGTAAAGGACTCTAAGTTAGTCCAAAGGAGTACAAATACAGTTTTTATAAAACTTCTTCAAGTTTTCTTTTACAGCACACCTGTGCTTTTTCCTTAGAAGTTGTGAAACTTAGCTCGGCCTAGCATAACGTAGATCTCTGTTGTAATTACCTTCATGGTAATGCAGTTCTCGGGCTTTAGGTATGACTTTCCAATTTTTATCTGTTCCCACAAATCGACAAGTTGAGATTTGAGGCTTTAGTTTAAGGCTTTGACAGCCAAGGCTTGTCCCTTGATTGCGTTGGTCTTAACACTACTGCCATTGCTTGGTAAGTTAGGTGAACTTAGGTTTGTGCTATTGATTAGGGCTTTGACAGCCAAGTCTTTTCTCTTGATTGCATTGATCTTAACACTACTATCACTGCTTCATAAGTCAGGTGAACTTGGGTTCGTGCCATTGATTTGGGCTTTGACGGCCAAGGCCTGTCCCTATATTATGTTTGTCCTAATCCAGTGAGCTGAATATGGTTTGCTCCATCTTTATGTTGTCAGATCTAAACTCATACAAGTTTTATAAGTGAAGTGTGCCAGGCTTGAAAATCCGATTGACTCGAGCTTGTAAGTGGACTATTGAGCTCTTGGGTTTGTCTTCAACCCAGTTCTTGACTTTTAAGTGTACAAAGAAAGGTGTCTATGAGCCTTGCTCTGTCACTATAACTACCATGTAAGTTAGGTCCATATCCTTTTAACTTTCTATCATAAAAATGCACAAAAAATCAATGAAAACATTTAACAAAACTCTTCTTAATTGAAGTGTAAGTAGAAATAACAGTATAATTGAAGTCAGATATACCAACATAGCACAACCTTTTCTTTGAAAAAGGTGAGTGGTTGAGGTCAAAGACGCGTAGTTCGTAATTAGGCTCAGTCCCTAGTCGTAGTGAATCCCTTTTGCATGTTTGTTTTGTTTTCACATTTATGGCGACCACACGCTCAAAAACTTGAAACAAAATAGAGGAAACACTCCTTTTGGGGACAATAGTGGGAGGCTTGAAACGAGACTTCTTTGTCTTTAGCCCATCATGAATGACCAGAGCGTAATTGTCGCCCATTCGCCTATGGTCAGGACCATGAGGTCTAGTGACCTTGAGTGTTAGGAGCCAAAAGGCTAAACCTTGGTTGGATCCCTTCTTGAGCATCCTCTAGAGTAAACTCCCATATCTTGAAGGGATGAACCAGTCACAGCCATGACAACGGAAGTGGTGGTGATGGTGACATCCAAGAAGATTGAAATTACTAATTTGAATACTCATTCAATAACAGTTCTCATAGGAATGATACTCTACTCACTTATTTATTATTTGACATGACATAGTGCACTTTCTAAGCAATCACAATAAGTAATCAAGTTTTTGGCAAAAACATGATGCTTGTGTATGCATTGCAAGTGCATTAAGTCGTATCAAGTAATAAAGAAATGAGTAGAGTATCAAAATGAAAACGGAACAAAAATGTTTATGAATTTTTATAAAAGACGTATTGATTTTTAGATGAGTTTAATTATTTAATAAGATCCAAGGCATCCGATTTCACCTAGTTGCATCAATACGCCTTTCTATTTTCGATATTGAAATTGTTATTACATGTTGATAGTCGAAAACCTTAATTTACTAAATATTCTCTCTTGAGCAATATTTAGAATGCTCTTTTACATATTAACTCATCAAACTCTTGCATGAGTTTAAATAAGAAAAGAGTTTTGAAGATCTATGGTTTTCACTTAAGATCACACAAATCACATTAATCTATCTCTAGCCTTCACTCAATTTGTGGTGTTTATCACATTAGCAATCATCATAAATCTCCTCCTAGACTCATTATCAATTGTTGTAGGCTTAAAATGGTGATCAAGCATTCAAAACTAATGAAGAACAATGATAAACACTCAAACGATGCAATAAACAAACTTTGAATAAGTTGAATTAGAAAAGAGTGTATATGACAACTTAGGCAACATCGTAGCCTTGAAAAAACAAAATTAGTTCATGGTAGAAATAATATAAAGATAAACTAAGACAAAATTCATGAACTTAAAGAAGGAGAGGATAGAAAAGAACTTGAATTGAAAAATTACAAACCAAACTCTTCTTTTCACACCCTTCCTCTTCTATCCGAATTTCTACTTGTGTTTTTATTTTGTATTTTGTTTTTGAATGATGAATGGATGCCAATACACTTCCCTAACATCCCTATATGTGGTTATTGAGGTTGGGAATACACAGAATACAAAAATTTTACAAGCCTCTTCCTCATTTGTTCTTCTAGCAACCCGCTCTTTCAAGTTGCTGCCTTTGCTTTTTTTTTTTTTTTCACTTTTTTTCTTCACTTTTGCTGGCCAAGATCAGTCTTTCTTGTAGGTTGAACATGTTCATGAATTGTTTAAGTTGATCTTGCTTTTCATTAGCTCAAACTGCCACCCATTCTTGGAAGTTGTAATAACTTGTACATGTTTTCTATTCATCCTTGCTTAGCCGTGAGGATTTGTGTGTATTTGCCCCTTTTTTGCTTTTTGCCTACATATCTTGCATTCACTTGCTGACATTAATGATAAAACCTCGCAAGGATTAGCATAAAATAAGTGTTTTTGTAAGGAAATAACAACAAGAGCGAAAAAGAGCAAAAGCGAGTAAAAGTGATAAAAATTTGATGTAAAATGGTTAGTAAATGAGAGTAAAATAATATGATTAATTATATACTAAATTGGGTTTATCAAAATGCCCCTAAACTTAAATCTTGCTCTTTGTCGAGCAAGGCTAAACATGAAAGCGTAGGATCTCATGCTTTTTAAGAATTTTATCACAATTCAAAGCAAATATATGTCTATTAGAAAAGAATGACTGAGGATAACTAGCTTAAGGTTCTAAAGGTAAAACAATCTTTCTAAGAAAAAACCTATCAACCACCTAGGTTAATGAATTAAAAAGTTGGTTAAGTAAATTAAGTTTATTCGTTCTTTCTAATCTAAAGACATTCAAACTGAACAAAGGACAAAAATCATGCCAACTCGCACAAAGATTTCCCAACTATGCCCCATACTAAAGTTAAAAGCAATTATTCACAAAATTTTCTCTTTCCCTCTTTTTTTTTAATCACAATAAATTGGTTTGCCTCAGCCAACCCTAGCCTAAGAGTATATCTTTAGTGAGAATCGAACTCCTGACCCCTGGGCGATGATTGCATGAGTAAGAGATGCCACCAACTGAGATGCCCTTATGATAGGCTTGAGCTCAAAACTTCTAGTGATTTATAATGAACATATCTTCACTGAGAATTGAACTCCTGACCACTGGGCGATAACCACTTGGGTCAGAGACACCACCATTGAGACGCTCTCATATTTTGCTTTTACTTATACTTAGGCATAACTGTTCAAAATCTATTATGCAAATGATAATCTTAATGTAATCCATTTTAATTTGAGCATCTTTTAATGAGAAAGAACGGTGAAACAACCATCCTAACTAGGAACTCAAATACCATGGTTCTATCAAGAGCGTGCCTTTAGAATAGATCATGTTTTGCAACTAGAACACAAAGTAAACGAGCTAAAAAGAGTAGAAAAATTGCCTAAAAAGCATGATGACAAGATCTGACTCTAAATTTTTTTTTTATGACTTTAAATTGGTTCAAAATAAAATTTAAAAAGACTAATGTTCTAAACTATAGAAAATCAAAAATCTTTTTTTTTTGTCCAGCACTATCTACATCCCCATTCAAAAGCTCCAAACTTTGGGAGGCACTAAAGCCGACTCTAAAGTATAAAATAAGACTAGACAAGAAAATGTTTTGAAAAACTTTGTTCAAAATTTTATAACTGTGGGAAAAAAAAAAAAATGTCTCTTCCACCCCCAAACTTAAAAGTAAACATTGTCCTCAATGTCAAAAGAAATACAAGGAACAAAGCAGTAGGTGAGAGATACTTTTTAGGCTCGAGGATTACTTATTTGATGGTAAATGTTGTCATCAGGTTACCCCAAACTTGTTTCAAAAATTAGTTAAACATAATGTACAAAAATACTAGAAAATAATAAAAATTAAAGGAAATTGAATGAAAAGAAGCAAGGAAAGGAAACTTTGGTTGCCACCAATGAAGTGCCTATATTATAGTCGTTAGCTTGACTTTTAACAATGTTCTATCCCAAATCCTTAATTTTCTACCATGGACCTTTTTCATTCCCTTCTTTGCACGAACTCCTTTGCCTTCTCCAGCTATGAGATCCTTAATTTTAATGCGCCACTCCTTGAGTTTTCTTCCTATAATTTTGGTGCCTTTCCTTACTAAATCATCCTTGGCTCTCAAAGCCTCCAACTTAGTTGGAGAAACTTGATCTTCAATTTGAAAACAAATGTCCTTCTCTGATGAAAGTTTAATGGGTTTAAAAACATTGAAGGTCACTTGTTCATCTTCTACCCTTAAGATTGGTTTTCCTTACTCCACGTCTATCAAGGCCCTTCCCATAGCAAGGAAGGGTCAACCTAGAATAAGAGGTATTTCTTTATCCTCCTCTATGTCAAGCACTACAAAATCAGGTAGAAAGATGAACTTGTCTATTTTTACCAAGACGTCCTCTACCACTCCTCGTGGATACTTGATGGACCTGTCTGCCAATTTGAGTGATACCATGGTCGGATTTACTTCTCCTAGACCAAGTCTCTTAGAAACAGAGAGTGGCATCAAATTTATACTTGCACCTAAATCACATAAGACATTATTAAAAGCACAAGTCCTAATTGTGCAAGGTATTGAAAAACTCCATGGATCTTTGAGTTTGGGAGGAAGCTTCGTTTGTACTATTGCACTACAATCTTCGTTCAGTGCCACAGTCTCGAACTCTTCCGGTCTTCTCTTGTTAGACAGGATTTTTTTCAAGAATTTTATATTTTTGGGCATTTCCTCCAACATATGAGTAAAAGGGACATTAACAGGTAATTTCTTAAAAGTTCCCATAAATTGGTTATCCACATTTCACATTTTCAGTTATTGATGCAATGAGATTTTTTTTTTTTTTTTTTTTTTTTGTAGGGTTTTGGCTCAACTATCTTTGATTCACTTTTGTCTTGGTTTTTGGACTCATCTACTTGTTCAAGTTCAAGGTGTGATATGGTCCTGGCGGGTTTGTTTGGGTTGTCCTTGCTAGGTGCTTTTTCAAAAGTAATGGCATTTGCATGCTCTATAAAGTTAGTCAATGTGGTACTTGGTAGAGACCTTTGAGACCTTTTAGAGAGTTGGTTTGTTCGATTTGGGTCTCGAGGTCTCTAATAGAAGCTTCTTAATTTTAAAGATTTGTTTGTGTTTGTTGCACGTAACTTCTGGTTTCTTGCAAAAACTTATTGAGCATATCTTCGAGATCAATTTTCTTTTCCGGTTGTGGGTGAATGGGCTGTTTTTGTATCCTTGGGTTACTCGATGAAAAATTTGGGTGGTTTCTCCGCCTGGGATTGTAAGTGTTGGAGTAGGAATTGTGTTGTGATTTTTAGAAATTTGAAACAAAATTTGCTTGCTCATGACTAGATGTGGCAAAGGGGTTCCCTATTTGACATTCTATGCTCGCATGATTCCCTACCCTAAACTCGCATATAAGCATAAGAGAATGAATGGCATTAACACTCATGTTACTTAATTGTTTCTAAATCATCGAAATTTGAGCGGATAATGTGGTTAATTCAACTGCTCTTACATAGTTGTCACTAGCCATTACCTCTAGCAACTGGTGTGCTTCGTCTAGTGTCCTGTTGTTTAAGGCCTCTCTAGCAGCCGTGTCCATCACAGGTTGGGTATTAGGTGCCAAACCATTGTAAAAAGTTTGAACTTGCACCCAAACTAGTAAACCATGGCGTGGACACCTTCTTAGAAGCTCTTCATAGTGTTCCCATGCTTCATACAATGATTCCATATTGTATTGCAAAAAAGAGGTAATGTCATTCCTCATTTTGGCTGATTTGGCTAGTGGAAAATATTTAGCAAGAAATTTTTGCGCCAAATAATCCCATGTGGTGATAGTACCTGGCAGCAATGACATTAACCATGCCTTGGTCTGAGGTTAATTTGGGTTTAACAGAATACCCAAGACCTACTTCTCTGAGCACTCTACTTTCTGAGGAGCAGAGGGGCAATACCTAGCTTTGCTTTACAAATTCAAGGACTACTTTACTTGGGATCATCATGAGTTGCCTGGATGAGACAGAAAAATGGTTGAGCATAGGCTTCCTATTAAGCTAGGCTCGAGACCCATCATTCAGGCCCAGAGAAGGATGTCACAAAAAATCATTGATTTGGTAAAAAAAGTGATTGAAGGACTCTTAAAGGCCAAATTTATCGCAACTACCAGATATGTTGAGTGGCTGGCAAATATTGTTCCCGTCACTAAAAAGAATAGTAAAATTAGGGTTTCTATTTATTTCAGAGATCTGAATGCAGCCACCCCAAAGGATGAGTATCCAATGCTTATTGCTAATGTGCTCATTGACTTAGCCTCAAGGCATGATATTTTGTCCTTTATGGATGCCTACTTTGGATACTACCAAGTCATGATTGCTCCAGAGGATACTCACAAAACTGCATTCAGGTAGGTCAATAAGGATGTTTGAATGGGTGGCTGTGCCCTTTGGTTTAAAGAATGCTGTTGACACCTACCAGAGAGCCCTGGACATGATCTTTCATGACCTCATTGGCAAGACCATGGAAGTCTATATAGATGACATCATGGTTAAATCAAAATCCCAAGTCAAACACTTGGCGGACTTGAGGGGTGCGTTCATTAGGATGAGGACTCATAACCTCAAGATGAATCCATTAAAATGTGCTTTTGCCGTACGAGCTGGAAACTTTCTTGGTCTTCTAGTGCACCAAAGGGGCATCGAGGTGGATATTAACAAGACTAAGGCCATCCAACATGCCAAGCCGACCTGAAACCAAACGGAGCTTCAATTCTTCCTTGGGCAGGTTAACTTCCTGAGACGTTTTATCATGAATGTCGAGGGAAAACAAAAGTCCTCTCCATTGTTGAGGCTCAAGTCTTAAAAGAACTTCAAGTGGGAGGAGCCACATCAAGTAGTATTAGAGGCCATCAAGGAGTACTTGATTAGGCCGCCAGCACTTATTTAGCTAAAGTAGGGCAATCCCTTGAAGATCTATGTTTCTGCTTCTAAGGAATTTATTTGTTGTTTGCTTGTACACGACAATGAGCAAGGTTTTGAAGAGGCTGTTGTTCATAATACTAGCCTGGTATTTTAAAATATCAGCTTGGTACTTTATAGGCTTACAGTACTAGCCAAATATTTACTCACCTAGATACTAGTAGTCTGAAACAAGCTACCAAACCCGAGTATTGACCGACCATATATGTTTATAATACTAACCTTGCATTTACCTGCCCAAACGCACACGGCTCAGAAAGAGGAAACAGCAAAAATGGTTGCCCATAAATGCCAACAAACATCTAGGCGCCCAAGGTATAGGCAACCGCTGGTAGCCAATAGGTGTGAGCGACCAAGTGGTTGTGAGTAAGCAACCACTGGTCACCCCTAAGTGTGCGATCGCCTTAGTAGTAGACGACCACTGGTTGCCCGTAAGTTGGTCGCCGTTAGTAATAGGTGACCACTGGTTGCCCTCAGAAGTAGGCGACCACTGGTTGCCCGTAAGTGTGGGCAACTCACAGGTCACCCCCAGTGCTGGGCGACCAATGGCCCCCCACAAGATGTGGTTGCCAGTGACCAATGGCACGTTGGTAGCCTAATATGTAGGTGACCATGGGTCGCCTATAATGTAGGTGGCCACTGGTGGCCTGGGACCGCGTGTCCCGGGCAACATACCCTCATCCTGGCTTTTTTCCTTGACTCCCTCTTGATCACTCCTACTTTCCTAAGGAAAGCCTCATCTAAGGTAGGCCACCCCACGCCTCAACCTCCCACCATCCTTTACGGTCATCTCTCTGGAGTAATAACTACTCTAACCTTCTACTCTTCTCAGGCTAAGTCCTTTATACATATTTTATATATTTATTACCTGCTTTCATTTGTGAGATAAGTACTGACTTGAGGGTCGGAGGGATCCCCAATGGGTTATCGCACGAGCCCCTCTAACGATTTGCTTGAATCTTGCAGGAAAGACCAAGCCGGGCGTGTAGCTAGAGCTCAAGTTTAACTCGTCCTTTTGAACCCCACCTCATACCGGACTCTCATACGGAGAATAAACTCACTGGCCAAATTCCTCGAAAACATAATTGGCCCCGTCTACGAGCCGGATCACAAGCTCAAGTCTGGCTTGATGTTTCTTGTAAGGCTTAAGCGTCTTAAGGCTCAAGTGATGTAATTCTTAGTAATTTTTAGGTTCCTGGGCCCTCTCTATGAAGGCCCATCCAAACAAAAATTTATAAAGGAAGTTTGATTGAACAAGTTCAAGTGTGGCTACCCCTTTATGCCCCTTTTACACTTTTTCTGTGGGCAAAAAATCTGAAAAATCATGATACGCACCTAGAACTCTTCAAGAGCTTCATTTTTATATCAAATTGGATCTATAACTCCTCACAGATTAAAAGATATGTCTATTTTAAGTTGTAAGGTACGTTATACACCTTACCTGTGTTTAGCTCACCCAAATCAATTTTCAGGTACTTTATGCCTTCAAACATGCAAAATATTTATATGGGTACCTAAAGCCCCTTAAGAAATTCATTTTGATATAAAATTCGATTAGTAGCTCATCACAGATTAAAAGATATGTATGTTTTAATTTGTAAGGTACATTATACGCCTTACCTATGTTAAGCTCACCCAAATCCATTTTTGGGTATTTTCTGCCGTAGAGCATTCAAAAAATTTATATGAGTACCTAGAGCTCCTCATGATCATTGTTTTAATGTAAAACGCGATCCATAACTCTTCACAGATTAAAAGATATGTTTGTTTTATGTTGTACGGTATGTTATACGCCTTACCCGTGTTTAGCTCGTCCAAATCTATTTTAGGGTACATTCTGCCATCAAACATTTAAAAACTTTATATCGATACCTAGAGCTCTTTAACAGCTTCATTATGATATAAAATTTGATCCGTAATCTGCATAGATTAGAAGATATGTCTATTTTAATTTTGCAAGGTACGTCATACGCCTTACCTGTGTTTAGCTCTCCCAAATCCATTTTTGGGTACTTTCTAAAATAAAAAATTCAAAAATTTATATGGGTACCTATAGCTCCTTAAAAGACTCGTTTCAATTTTAAATTTGATCTGTAACTCGTCACAGATTAAAAGATATGTCTATTTTTAAGTTGCAAGATACGATATATGGCTTACCTATGTTTAGCTCGCCCAAATCCATTTTTGGGTACTTTTTTCCTTCAAACATTCAAAAAATTTATATAGATATCTATAGCTTCTCAAGAGCTTCGTTATGATATAAAATTCGACCTGTAACTCATCACAGAATAAAGGATATGTCTGTTTTAATTTGTAAGGTACATTATACACCTTACTTGTGTTTAGCTAGCCCAAATCCATTTTCGGGTACTTTCTGCCATCAAACATTCAAAAAATTTATATAGATACCTAGATCTCCTCAAGAGATTCGTTATGGTATAAAATTCAATCTGTAGCTCTTCCTAGATTAATTGTTATGTTTGTTTTAATTTGTAAGGTATGTTATACGCCTTACCTGTGTTTAGCTTGCCCAAATCTATTTTCGGGTACTTTCTACCATTGAACATTCAAAAAATTTATATGGATACCTAGAAATCTTCAGGATCTTTGTTTTGATGTAAAATTTGTTCTATAACCCTTCACAGATTGAATGTTATGCCCGTTTTAATTCGTAAGGTAAGCTATATGACTTACCCGTTTCTAGCTCGCACAAGTCACTTTTCATGTATTTTCTTTCTTCAAAAGTTCAAAATTTTTCTGTGGATAAGTAGAGTGCTTCAAGAGCTTCATTTTGATGTGAAATTTGATCCATAACACTTCATAGATCAAAAGTTGCGCCTGTTTTAATTTATAAGGTAAATTACTTAACCACAATGGGCAATCTGTTGACTTGATTCATCTTTTTTATGCTTTCTTTGATCCAAAAGCTCAAAAAATGTTGTTGGTTATATAGAAATCTTTGAGATTTTCATCTTGATGGGTGATTTGACTCATAGTTCCTTAGGGATTAAGAGTTATATTTGTTCAAGTCTCAGGGTCAACTTATATGAGCCACCAATTACTACCATGTTGGATAAATGTTAACCACGTCTTTGCCATATTTTCTTTAAGAAATTATACTGGTTGCGTAAAGCTCTTCTAGAGCTTCGCTTTGATATGCAATTCACACTCTAACTCCCACCGAGTTAAAAGTTATGCCCGTTCAAAATTACAGGATAATAAAAAAAAAGAAATAAAAGCAGAATAAGCCAAGAATATTAAAGCTTTGATCGCCCCTTTCAAGTTTGACTGTCACTTTCATCTTCACTACACCCTCAATCGCGCATCCTGACAATGCCTAGCTCGCCAGTCCTAGCTTGCCCGTACTTGCTCACTGATCCTAGCTTGCCGGTTCCAACTCACCATGAACCGGGGCCCAGCGAGTTGCGTCGTAAGCCCTGTTTGGTGCTGCTGTGTTCTGCGCTCCTCCACACACCCTCAGACACCCACCACCACCGCTTGATGTTTCTCCTACCACCTCACATGTGCGACTTGAAACACACACAACCACTAACCACCAGCCACGACTTTTCGTGTGCCACCGCTGCAACCACCACCGTCAACCACCAAAAGCTTGTAGCAACCACCACCAGTGATTTTCTCTCTTACATTAACCCTAAAAGGGGTTGATTTGTGTTACAATGTCAATTTAATTCAACCCTAAAAGAGTCAATTCTTGTTACAATCTCAGTATAATTTAACCCTAAAAGGGGTCAATTTGCGTTACAATATCATTTAATTCGATCCCAAAAGGGTCAATTTTCATTACAATCTTAAGTTTAACCTAAATCTAAATGGTTAATTTTCATTACAATTACTATTCCATCCAACCCTAACTTGGGTCAATTTCTACTACAACTTTAATATAATTCAACTTCAAAAGGATTAACTTTCATCATAATATCAATTTAGCTCAACCTTGACTAAGCAAATTTTCATTGTATTCTCTATTCAATTTGACTTTAATGGGTTCGATTTACGTTATAACCTCAATTTAACATGTTAATTTTCGTCAATTCTAGTTCAAACAACAAGTGTTACAATCTTAATATTTGTCAATTACATAAAAGGCTAATCTCGTTGCAGTCATTACTCATTTTAACCCTACATGTGTTGATTTTTGTCAACTCTGGTGAAATCAATTTTCATTATTATCTTAGTTTGACCTAACTCTAACGACGTCAGTTCTCGTTATAATTTCAACGTAGTTTATCCCCATTTGAATTAATTCCTGTGACAATCTCCGTTTAGCTCAGCCCTCGTTGAACTAATTTTTGTTATAATATTAGTTTGCTTCAATTACTTCTTGTAACAATGTCCATTTAGTTAAACTTTGCTTAAACTAATTCTTGTTACCATATTTGCTTAATTTGACCCTACTTGAATTAATTCCTGTCATAATCTCATTTTATTTTAACTCCACTTGAACTAATTTTTAATACAAATTCAGTTTAATTCTATCCTTATGCTAAGATCGAGATCGAATCTTGATCTTAACCTAATGAAAAGAGAGTAAGGGATGAGAAAGAAGTGAAGGGAGATGAGAAAATAGAGAAAGAATAAGATGAGAAGAGAAGTTTATCTCAAAGAGATTGGTAATTTCATTGAATGCCCTGGAATTACACTTGATCAACCTATTTAAAGGAAAAACAAAGCAAGCAAGACATTGAACCTAGACTTAAGCTCTAACCGACTCTCAGCACACAAATCAGCATTATTACATCAACAACTTAAGAAAATGCTACTAATTACAATATCAACTAACTAATACAACTTCCCTACACCAACTACCATCATTTACCAGCCCAATACAGCAACACCCGCAGCATAGCAGCAGCACCAACACAACAGCAGTAAGCATCAGTAGCCATGACACCAACAGCCCACGCCTCGGAGTCTCGCATTCATAACATTCCCTCCCCTTGGAAAACATTCTTGTCCTCAAGAATGGAAGAGAGTTGTAACAATGTAGATCACTTAGCTTATGAAAAGATAGCTGAACTTCTTGTTTATGAAGTATTGAAGTTCTTGCTAAAAAACTGCAGCTGAGTTTGTCTCTGGTTGCTACAAAATTCTTGTGCTTGAATGTATAATCCTCTTCAGGAGGTCTGCATTGATCAAACCAAGCTAGACAAACATCAATCATCAGCCCATGACACACCTTGTTATAGTTAATACCGCTCAAAACACCATCTAGCTACAAAGGACCATAAACCGTAGCAGCAACCCTGTCATGCTGCTTGTAAGATACTGTACAACAGAGTTTGAATGTCATCAAACCCATGAGTATGCCTATGAAGCCCTTTAACTTCTCAGGAGGCCTTCCAAACTCAAACCAAGAAAACCCAACATCAAAATCAGCCTGTAAGCATTCCCAACTGTAGCTAAAACAACCACATATCTTGATCATGGTAGCAAAACACAAAGTAGTTCCATAAGACTGCAGCTGCAACTCTTTAATCTTAAATCTTATCCAAAATTTGTATTGTTTAAACATCCACATACTAAACCAACTCAGACCATGCTCAACAAACTCTTGATTGCTTTACAAATCCACATGTTGTGCTGTAGATCTCAACCTTGCAGTAGTGCTAAACCAATGTATCACATGGGGACAGATTTCAGCTCGAGTACGGTCCATATGAAAGCTTCTCGATGCGAACAAGTCATTACATCTTCCCAACACCTCAATAACACCAACCACACTAAATCTGAACAACTCTTCCACTGCTGACAGTGAAAGGATTGGAATTCCCTAAGAATTTTCAGCAGCCACCTTGCATTCGTGTTGCCCAAGCTTGATCAATTGAGCACTTGTGACTTTTGCTTTAAATTTGGAACTTTTGCTCCACCAAATTAAGTACTCGTGGGTCACAATTGAGTTCCTGTCATCAGACTTGAAGATGAACCACAGATCAGGACACAAATGGCACCCCAATGTTACTGAGAATAATTTCAGATCCAGCGGAAATCCACCATGAGCTTCACTGCTGAAATGTAAAATATTTGCAGCTAGAATTGCTCTTGGTCTCTTGTTGTACTCCTTCATCCACACATTGAGAAAGTATTGAAGCTTGTGCATATAATTTTTCCATTCAAAACAACCACAACAGATCACCCCAAACATGTTCAGGTTCTGAATCTAATCAGCACTTCCCATCTGCTGATTATTCCAATGTCTAGGTGCTATTGTCCTTGGCTTTACTTGGCTTCGTGCACCAGCTTTGAGTACATACCAGCAGCCCAACATAGCTTCAAGCCATCCATAACTTCTCAAACAACTAGCAGCAATTACCATTCCGTCAAGGGAAAGCTATTGTATCAATTGCAACTTTTATGACACCAATTCTGTAACAATTGGGACTACAATGACTTGATCTGAATTATGCAGCTTGCAACATGTAAAATCCTTTCCCTTAAGGCTTTCTTTGATGTTAACTTCATCATGACTCACAGCCACTATCATTTGTCCATCATTTCTTGCACTAGCACTGAATTGTTCATCCACAAACAACAGCACCGTAAGTCCAGCTGTTCCAATCATTTGTAATTCATCCCTTCCCGATTCAAAGGGCCTCCCTTCATCAATTACATCATTAAAGAACCTATTGTACTGATGTGGATCTGATCAGAGATCTGTCTTCCCACCTTACAACCTTTGTACACATCCACCAACTTAATTGCTTGCAAAGGGACCCAGCCTTGTTTGTTGTGGACCTTGAGGCTCACTCTTGCAGCTCGAGTGCATCTTTTCATCAAAAATTCGACTCCTCTCAGCTTTGTATAGTCTTGAGAGACTTCTCCCGGATCCGAGGGCAACTTAACATAAGAACTTGCACTTGGATAAGTCACAACTCTACTCAAATGAAGAAATTGATCATTCCGAACTTGCCGATCGGCATGCCGATAGTGCATTTCAGCTGCTCTAAGTTCATAAACATCCTCCCAACACAAGAGACCTTGCAAGGCATCCAATATGATGTTGTTCTGGATCTGAGTTAGCACAACAGCACGCCCAAAGGTGAACTTAAGCATACCTTGATCTATATTTGAAGGTATTGCAGCAAGAACAACTGATTCTCCAACAGAATAACATTGCTCAGCAATGTAAGTGCTGCGGGTTTGCATATAAGCTTGTCCTGAACCTTGTATACCAGCCTTTATATTAGTAAAAGCAGCATCTTGAGTTAGTTCTTGTTGATCATCAAACCACCTAGGCTGAAACACCACCTTACGCTTCAACTTCTTCTTTGTTTCCCAAAATTCTTTCAATGCGTCGTTAAGTTGATTCCTCTTCACTTTACTCTTTGCATTCTTTATCATTCCCACGACATGAAAATCGTATTTCCATTCCTGAAGCATGTCATGATGTAGCTCATCCTCTTCAAAATACTCTAACTCTAACAAAGAGTTTTCATTATGATCATGTCGTTCAACCTCAGGTTCATCCAACTCGTGTTCATCAATTTCGGCATTACCTTGATCCAATTCTTCTTCAACTACATTAAGTGGCTCCACATTGTGCACTTCAGCTACTGTGGAAGAGTTTGGCCTTCTAAATTGTTCTTGAATCTCAGTAATTCCACTTCAAGTTGCTCCATATTCTGATCCCAATGCATGTTAAACCTATCCTCCCATTCTTGTGATTGCTCCATTGAACTCTGCGGTTCAGCAGCAAGAACTACTCGTGTGCATCTGGTTAGAGTACTTACACCCCCATCTTGCATCAGACTTTGAGTTGACTGCAGAGGAACACCACTCTTAGCCACATATACCTCTTCTTTAAGCATTTGCCTAAACTGCATCATAAATCCTTCCAACTTAATGTTCAACTGATCACATGTAAGAAACTCCTGTTCTGCTGTGAAGCTCATACCAGATGTCATGCTTGATTCCTTGAATCAACGATCTACAAATTTTGATTCTGCTAAAGTAGTGGCCTCTGATTCCCAAACCCTAACTGACGAACTTCGAACAGAGGGAACTCGAACAAACCCTAACCACAATGTTAGTCGAGTAATTCGACTTACACCTCTGAATTTAGCTCGACTCTAACTCGCAGTCAAGTCCTCAACACAATACTCAAAGCGAACTTCACGAACGAAATCAGATTTTTCAACACTTTCGTTTCACAGTTCACTGTCAGATTTTCCCTTTGCTGACAGATTTTCGCCTAAGCAACTCTTCACTCAATATCCTATAATTCTCAAGAATCAAATGTCGATACTGATGATTCTCACTATTTTTATACTTATCAACACAGCTACATCACAAACCAGCAACAACGCAAATTCTCACCGAAGTGTAGCTTAAAATTAAAAAAATCTTTACCTCCACCTCAGATACTGAATTGTAGAGTCTGAATTAACCTCAATGCAGGTTGTTTCTGATCTTTTGATTATGATTTTGATTATGATCAAGTATAATATTGATCAAATTGCATCACTTCAGCTTACTGGATTCAATCAAGAACAATGCAGCAACAGAAGTTGATACTCAACTGATTGTGACCAAAGTATGGCAGTTAACTCTCAATGCGATCAAACTGAACTTGCTTCTTCAACCACTGAATTTTGTTGTTTAACTGTCAACATGTGATCAACAATTGAACCTCTTTTTATGTGTTTTTTCAAGCAACTTTTCTCTGCAACTTGCAATAGAATTCAGAACTGAATTCTTAAGCAAATTGCAATGCAATCAAAGGATATTTGATATCAAAACACTTTTGATTTGGATGCCAAACGAGGCTCTGATACCAATTGTTAAGATCGAGATCGAATTTTAATCTTAACCTAATAAAAAGAGAGTAAGGGATGAGAAAGAAGTGAAGGGAGATGAGAAAATAGAGAAAGAATAAGATGAGAAGAGAAGTTTATCTCAAAGAGATTGGTAATTTCATTGAATGCCCTGGAATTACACTTGATCAACCTATTTAAAAGAAAAACAAAGCAAGCAAGACATTGAACCTACACTTAAGCTCTAACCGACTCTCAGCACACAAATCAGCATTATTACATCCACAACTTAAGGAAATGCTACTAATTACAATATCAACTAACTAATACAACTTCCCTAGACCAAAGAAAAACAAAGCAAGCAAGACATTGAACCTAGACTTAAGCTCTAGCCGACTCTCAGCACACAAATCAGCATTATTACATCAACAACTTAAGGAAATGCTACTAATTACAATATCAACTAACTAATACAACTTCCCTACACCAACTACCATCATTTAGCAGCCCAATACAGCCCACGCCTCGGAGTCTCGCATTCATAACACCTTATTGAACTGATTTTGTCTTAATTTTCATAAATTTTAGTTACAATTCCCATGTTAAGTAAATCTCAACTCGGCTAGTTTTCGTTTCCATCCTAAGATCGACTTGGGTCATAGTCTCCATTCAACCAAATCTTGTTTTGATTCAGTCTTTACTATAACTCAAGTTGAAACAATTCTCATTCGACTAAGTTATAATTGAGTACATTCTTCTTACATTTCACTCCTTTCCAATCAAATTCACTTTAAATCAACTTTTACCCATTTTTTCATATAGCAACCGAAGTCATTCATCACATATGTGATCCTAGCCTTGAGTATGGTTTGCTATAATTTCTTATATCATTGATAATCGCACTCGAATCTCCCTCGTGTTCTTATTGAGATTAAGGCTCTTTCCACTGTTATTTCATAATACAACTCTAATAGATAGTCTATCCTAGTGGTATAGTAAGCTATTATATAAAGTCAGAAATTACTCGCTTTTTATTTTGAGAGTCTCAGTCAGACAATTTTCTCTCAGTCGGTCACAAGTAACTAAATTCCTCTAAACACTCCAACGAAAATGCATAAAATAATAATTTCCTTCTATTAATCGCTTACAAATTAAAAGTTTATTGGGTGATACTTTCTACCAAAAAGTACAGCTATCATTTCTGTTATCCACTTCCGTTAAGTGCTAAAAATCACACACAAATTATGTGTGGAACTTGTTCTGAAAGTATTTGTATCACCTGCCTCTCATTAAATATCACACATATCTAAACTTCTCTTGCTATAGATCGACTGATAGAACTATAACGCATGAACTTAAATTATTGTAACCTAAATTAAATTAATAATCGTCTTATAGCCAACTTAGCCAATCTTTGTGCCGAATCCATTTCAAATCAAACCCCAAAGAGTTAATCTTTGTTATAATTCCATTCTAATAAGTTCTTGTTTGAGCCAACTTTCGTTGCAATTCTATTCTAATCAAACTGTACCTGAACAACCACCACCATAAACAAATGAATTGAAAGTTACAATTTCCGGTACATAAGGTCAAAATTGGCTAATGGCAAAGCTATACATCATTTTGGAGTAAATATTATGAATTTACCTAGGGTAGGATACATCAACTTTAATTATAAAGTTGATTCCTATTAATTTGGTCAAGGTTAGGGGATCTCAGTTTACAAATATAGTTAAAGTTACAGGCCATGCTTAAGGTCTGGCACTGTCCTTGCTAGACACTAGGAAAGCTTGTTCTCATTCATTGATCTCCATACTAAATGGATAACCTACTCCTCTATAGCGTATCTCCTCTACAAGGAAACCAACACACTCTCTAATTGTGCCATTGGAATGTCGTTTGTATATCATGGTGCCAGTACCTAACAGTGGTAGTGCCAAATTATTGATGCTGAGAAGGCCGAATCAATGACATAAAGGCATTTTTATTGGTTCATCTTTCATAGTTTGATGGGTAATAGTATAAAATATTATAAGACTCAAACAACTCATACTCCCTATAAGAACCATAACACAGATTTTGCAGCCTATCCTATACCATACAGGCATACCCAACATCATGACGACAAACTATAACTAATTCCATTAATCTAACCAGCAAAGAAAGTAGGCAGGCCTTAAGATGACTCTACACTAAACTAAAAATTTTAAAATAAGTACAACTATCCTCAAGCATGCAATCATGCACTCTGCATTATAACATAGGCAATAATCATTGCCCATTTGTAATATTTAGACACAATTTAATAGCAGCAAAGCAACCTACTTCCCATTATAAGTTTTCTTTGCTCAAAATAAAGTGGGAATGTGTTCAACACCAACCAAAAGAAAAATAAGCATATGTTGATACCTTCAAAAATAAGGTTCTATTAAACGGAACTTGGAATGTTGTACTCTAGTGAGTCACAAGCGCTTGCCCATGATGGAGTTAACTCTTGCACTTTCTAAGGCTTCTGTTGGTTGATAAGTTTTGACTAGAAGTGGGCTTTGACGAATTAAGGGAGAGAGCAGCAGGTGCATGCATGTACTTCAAACTAGGATTATGAGCAGTAGAGGAACTTGTATTTGTTAATTCAGTTCAACACTATTCGAACTACCTCTTGTTACAAGCTCGGTTTAACTCAGCCCTCGTTAAACCAATTTTCATAACAATTGATGCTTACTTTGCATATGCGTTAGCAAGTGCATTAGTCGTATCAAGTAATAAAGAAATGAGTAGAGTATCATCCCACAAGGATTGTTATTGAATGAGTACCAATATTAGTAGCTTTGACGCTATTTGAAAATCCAAAAATTGAGATGTTGATATGAAATAAAATAAACTAAAAAGAAACAAAATATGTTAACTAATTTTATGAAGTTTTTATGATTTAATAACATCCAAGGCATCCGATTTCACCTAGTTGAATTAATACGACTTTCTGGAAAAAGTCGTAAGCGGGAGTTAAACAGTAGAACTTTTTGTCCCACTACAAATTCTTTGTTCAGAATGTGCTTGTTGTGCCATCTTTTGGTTCGGCCTTTGTAAATTTGAGCATTTTCATAAGCCTCGTTTCTGAACTCATCCATCTCATTGATTTGTAACCACCTCTTTTCGCCTGCAGGTGCTAAATTTACGTTCGAGGTTTTTATGGCCCAATATGATTTATGTTCCAATTCTACTGGTAAGTGACATGGCAAAAACCAGTCGATATGGAGACATCTCCATAGGTGTTTTGAATGCTGCTCTATATGCCCAAAGTGCGTCATCTAACTTTTTCGACCAATCTTTTCTAGAGGCACTAACTGATTTTTCAAGAATAACTTTAAATTCTCGATTTGAAATTTCCACTTGTCCACTTGTTTGAGGATGGTGTGGAGCACCTACATAGTGTGTAACTTCATACTTACTCAATAAAGCTTTAAGTTGGCGGTCACGAAAATATTTTCCGCCATCACTTATAATTGCTCTAGGAGTTTCAAACCGAGAAAAGATGTTTTTTCTAACAAAGTTTACTTCAACTCTAGCATCATTGGTTGAAAAAGCAGCTGCTTCGATCCATTTTGACACATAATCTACAACAACCAAAATAAATCTGTTAGAAAATGATGAGGGGAAAGGGCCCATGAAATCAATCCGCAAAACGTCAAATAATTCATCAACCAAAATGTTGTTGAGGGGCATTTCATGTTTTTTTGGAGATGTTACCTATCCTTTGACATCTATCACATTTACTAACAAATTTAAAAGCATCTTTAAAGAATGCAGGCCAATAAAACCCAGATTGTAAAACCTTAGCCGCAATTTTTGTCCCACCATGATGACCACCAGTTTCAAGAGAGTGACAGTGGCACAGAATGTTCTCCATTTCTTCCTCAGGTACACATCTTTTGATGATCTGGTATGCACAATGCTCATACATGAATGGTTCTTCTAAGAAATAATGCTTTAATTCGGCGAAGAACTTCTTCTTTTGTTGATAGGTCATGTCCTTGGGCAGTTTCTACGTAACCAGATAGTTAACAATGTCAGCGTACCATGAACAATTAGGATTCTCGCTTACCATCATAAGACTTTCATCCGGGAATTTTTCGTTGATAGAGGGACCTTCGTCCTCTCGTTCGAGACATGACAGATGATCTACCACAACATTTTCTGTTCCCTTTTTATCCTGGATTTCTAAATCAAATTCTGAAAGCAAGAGAATCCATCTAATTAGTCTCAGTTTTGCATCCTGTTTTGTAAAAAGGTATTTCAGAGCAGAATGGTTAGTGTAAACAATTACCTTTGAATTGAGTAGGTAGGAACGAAATTTATCAAATGCAAACACTACAGCTAGTAATTCTTTCTAAGTAGTAGCATAGTTAATCTGTGCATCTGTCAAAGTTTTACTAGCATAGTAAATTATATGAAAATTTTTGTTCCTTCTATGGCCCAGCACAGCCCCTACAGCATAATCACTGGCGTCGCACATAAGTTCAAAGTGTAAAGTCCAGTCAGCTGCTACAATTATTGGTGCTGACACTAGTTTCTTCTTCAAGGTTTCAAAGGCATGCATGCAGTCACTATCAAAGTAAAAAGGGACATCTTTCATCAATAAATTGCAAAGAGGCTTAGCGATCATAGAGAAGTCCTTAATGAACCTTCTATAGAATCCTGCATGTCGTAAAAAACTCTGAATGCCTTTAACATTAGTAGAGGGGTGGTAATCACTCTATCACTTTAGTTTTTGCTCTATCAACCTCAATTCCTCTTTTTGAAATCATATGCCCTAACACTATTCCTTCCTATACCATAAAATGACATTTCTCCCAATTCAAGACAAGATTAGTGTCAATGCATCTCTGCAAAACCATAGAGAGGTTAGCTAAACAATCTTCAAATGAGGCTCCAAAGACAGAAAAATCATCCATAAACACCTTTATGAAATTTTCTACCATATCACTAAAGATTGCCATCATACATCGTTGAAAAGTCGTAGGGGCATTGCATAACCCAAAAGGCATTCTCCTATAGGCAAAGGTACCATAAAGACAAGTGAAAGTGGTCTTGTCCTGATCATCTGGGGCTGTGGAAATTTGATTGTACATTAAATATTCATCAAGAAAATAGTAATACGAATGACCCGCCAGTTTTTCTAACATTTGATCAATGAATGGTAAGGGAAAGTTGTCCTTTCGGGTGGCATCATTAAGTTTTTGATAATCTATGCAAACCCTCCACCTGGTGACAGTCCTAGTAGAGATGAGCTCATTGCTCTCATTTTCTACTACAGTTATCCCCCCTTTTTTTGGAACTATTTGCACTGGGCTAACCCATGGTCTATCAGTTATGGGATAGATGATCCCGGCATCCAATAATTTGACAATTTCTTTTCTTACTACCTCTTTCATGGCAGGGTTTAACCGCCGCTGAAGTTGCGTAGAAGGTTTGAAGCTATCCTCCATGAGAATTTTGTGCATGCATATGGAAGGGTTAATTCCCTTGATATCCGAAAGGGTCCATCCGATTGTTGTTCTATGCTCTCTAAGAACCCTAAGCAACCTTTCCTGTTCAATATTACTCGATGAGACATTAATAATAATAGGATAAGTGTTAGAATTACCAAGATAGGCATATTTGAGATGTGGTGGCAATGGCTTGAGCTCTAAGTTCGGAGGCTCTTCTTCTTCCGTTCTCTGCTGAATTTCAATTGCTCAAATTTCTTCCACTCTTGTTCAGTGGTGCGAATCGAAAGGTTCACAACTTTCCAGGTATTTGGCACATTCTCTTATTAACTCACCTTCCGTGTCTATTGTCGCTGACTTTGTTAGACACGCTTCAAGGGGTAACTTGGGAAATGTGTCCTTGAATGTCTCAGTGACCAACTCATCTACAATATCAATCTCAAAACAAAGAATCCATGTTAGAGGGGAATTGAATGGCATTAAAGACATTGAAGGCTACCTGTTCATCTTGTACCCTTAGAATCAGCTTTCCTTGTTGTACATCTATCAGGGTTCTTCCTGTAGCAAGGAAGGGTCGGCCTAGAATAAGAGGTATCCCCCGATCCTCTTCCATATCAAGCACTGTGAAGTCAGCCGGGAAGATGAATTTATCAACTATCATCTTCAATTACACCTCTAGCATACTTGATTGATTTGTCCGCAAGTTGGAGAGATACAGTGGTGGGCTTCACTTCTCCTAACCCAAGCTTCCTGAAAACAAAGAGAGGCATTAAATTTGTACTTACATCTAAATCACACAAAACCTTATCAAAACTAATGGAGCCAATGGTGCAAGGTATCGTGAAATTCCCTGGATCTTTTAGCTTGGGAGGCAACTTCTTTTGCAGTATGGCACTGCATTCTTCAATAAGTGCTATCGTTTCGAACTCTCTCAACTTCCTTTTGTTAGACAGGATTTCTTTCATGAATTTTGCATATTTTGGCATATGTTCTAACATTTCAGCAAAAGGGACATTAATGAGTAACTTTTTAAAAATTTCTAAAAATTTAGCAAATTATTCGTCCGCTTTTGTCTTTCTCAGGCATTGAGGGAATAGGACCTTTAGTTTGTAGGGTTGAGGTTCAACCCTTTTTGGTTCATTTTCTTCTTGGACTTTTGTCCCTTCCTCATTTTCCAATTCTTGATTTGCATCAGTGGATAGGTCAATTATGGGTTGTCCAATTGGCATATTTTGGTCTACCTAAGTTGGTTCTTTCAAAATTTTCCCACTTCGTAATTCTATTGCTTTTACTTGCTCTCGTGGGTTAATGATAGTGTTACTAGGTAAAGAACCCTGAGATCTTTTAGAAAGGTGATTTGAAATTTGCCCAATTTGGGTCTCAAGGTTTCTAATGGTTGCTTCCTGATTGCGAATCAAGGATTCTTGATTTCGAAGAGTTGCTTCAGTGTTTTGCATGAAACTTCTAGTATTTTGCATAAACTTACTAAACAATTCCTCAAGATCAGTTTTTCGTTTAGGGGGCTAAAAAGGTTGTTTTTGTATCTCTTGATTATTCCAAGAAAAATTTGGATGGTTTTTTGAAAATTTCTTTCCGGGATTATATGTGTTGGAATAGGGATTATTTTTTTGAAATTTTGAAACAAAATTCGATTGTGCATGGGTTAATGGGGCGAAAAGATTTCCATTTGGCATTCTATGCTAGGATGATTCCCTGCACAAAATTCACACGTGAGTACAGGAGAATTTATGGCATTCACGTTCATGTTCATCTGTTTTTGAAGCATTGAAACCTGGGCTGTTAACTTTGTTATTGCATCCAGCTCGTAAAGTCCTGCCTGTTTCGTTTGTTCAGTTACCCTTGCATAGTTATTGCTAGACATTACTTCTAGCAATTCATACGCTTCATCCGGGGTTTTGTGATTTTGGGATCCTCCCGCAGCCGCATCTACCATCGTTTGAGTATTAGGTTCCAACCCATTATAAAAAGTTTGGACTTGCATCGAAACTGGCAAACTATGATGTGGGCACCTTCTCAAAAGTTCTTTGTAATGTTCCCATGGCTCATACAAAGATTCTGTATCGTATTGTACAAATGAGGTAATGTCATTCCTCATCTTAGCTGATTTGGCTAGTGGAAAATATTTAGCAAGAAATTTTTGAGCCAAATCATCCCAAGTGGTGATAGTTCCTGGAGGTAATGACATTAACCATGCTTTGGCTTTATCTCTCAGTGAGAACGGAAATAGCCTTAAGCGGATGGCATCGTCGCTGACACCATTATACTTAAATGTATCACACATCTCCAAGAAGTTAGCGATATGCAGGTTTGGGTCCTCACTAGGTAGACCGCCAAATTGGATAGTTTGTTGAATCATTTGTATAAATGCGGGTTTAATTTCGAAATTGTTTGCTTGTATTGGCGGACGTCGAATGCTGGAAGTGCACCCTCCAACAGTTTGTACAACATAATTTTTTAAGGTCCTTTCATCTTCATTTCCAGCATTATTAGCCATGGTTTCAGTCCTTTTTGTTTTCCTAATTAGTCGAAGAGTTCTTTCGATTGAGGGGCCAAAAGGAGTTATTTCGTTTTCAATTAAATTTTGTATACCAAGTAAAAAAAAATAACTAGAAAGTTGAAGGCATGGATAACAATAAAGATAAATGTTTTAAAAGTTACAAAAGTATACACAAAATTTTAACAAAGCTAAATTTTAAGGGAAAAATAGGCACTACAAATGGTTTTGAAAAACTTAGAGATAGCAAGTCTAACTTTGAAACAACCTATTTAGATGATAAATAAAATTAAAATAAAGTTGCAATTGATCAGAAAGCCTAAAAATACAATAACATAAAATAAAAGTTAGCAAAACACAAGTTTTAAAGAAAAAGAGGAGGGTAGTAACCCTAATGTTTTTAAAAACTTAAATTTATCAAATTTAACTTTTAAAACCCCTAACAAAGTGAACATAATAGCAAAATAAGGATAAAATAACAAAATAACACAAAACTAAAACAAATTTATCTTTACAAATGAATCAAATGAAAATTTTCTTAAACTTAAATAAAATTTACAAAGTATTAACAATTTCAAGTTAGCACCAAAACTAGTTGGTATCGATATCACTTAAATAGAGACAATCCCCGGCAATGGCCCCAAAAACTTAGAGCTTACTTTGCGTATGCGTTAGCAAGTGCACTAGTCGTATCATGTAATAAAAAAATGAGTAGAGTATTGTTCCACAAGTATTGTTATTGAGCAAGTACCGAAATTAGCAGCTTTAACACTATTTGAAAGACCGAAAATTGAGGTTTTTGATATAAAATAAATTAAAATAAAAGGAAACAAAACTTGTTAACTGATTTTATGAAGTTTTTATGATGTAATAACATCCAAGGCATCGATTTTACCTAGTTGAATCAATACGCCTTTCTATTCTCAGTATTCAAGTTGTTATTACGTGTTGATGGTTGAAAACCCTAACTTACTAAACATTCTCTCACGAGCAACATTTAGCATGCTCTTTTACATATTAACCCATTACTCTTGTGCATGAATTTAATTGAGAAAAGAGTTTTTAAAGTTCTATGATTTTCACTTAAAAACCACGCAAATTGAGTTAATCTCTCTCGAGCATGCGCTCAATTTGTGGTGCTTATCACCTTAGCAATCATCATAAATCTCCTATCGGACTCATTATGAATCATTATAGGCCTTAAATGGTGATCAAGCATTTAAAACTTATGAAGAACAATGGCAAACACTTCAACAACGTAATGACAAAATATTGAATACGTTGAATTAGAATGTGTATATTACAACTTAGGCTACATCGTAGCCTTGGCATAACAAAATTAGTTCATGATAAACTTAATATAAAGCATAACTAACACAAAATTCATGAACTTAGAAGAAGAAATGGCCAAAAAGGACTTAAAAATACAAAATTACAAACCAAACTTTCTCCTCCTTCTTCTTCTTTTCCTTCACCCGTTTTCTTTTTTCCTTCTTCTACTCTTTGTATGTATTTTTTTGTTGAATGAAGGATAATTCAAACACTCACAAATGCCTTCTATTTATAGTGTTTGAGGAGGAGAAAAAATAAAAAAAAAATTACATCAAACTTGCTTCCTATTTGTCCATCCATGCGGCACACATACAACTTGCAAACTTTGGCTTATTTTATGCATTTTTTTTCTTCATCCACAGCCGAAACCTAAAAATCAGCTCAATTTGATGTTGTTTGTGTGTTATGCAATGTATTTGAACTAAAATAATTGAATAATCGTGCCGCCCAAAGCAATTTGTTTGCAAAAAGTGTTATTTTACGTAGGTTCATGTATGAACCATGTATTTTGGGTTGATTTTGCTATTTTATTGCTTTGATTTGATGTATCTTGCATTTACTTGTTGATGTTAATGATAAACCCAAGCAAGATTTAGCGTAAAATGGGTGTTTTTACAAGAAAATAGCAAAATAGTTCAAAACCGAGCAAAAGCGATAGAAGTTTGGTGTAAAATGGTTAGAAATATATTAAAATGACTCAAATAATTATATACTAAATTAGATGATCAACAATTATAACCAATATTTGCTATAATTTCTATTCAATTGAATTCTAATGAGGTCAGTTCTCATCACAATCCTAAACTACTCCAATCCTAATATTCGAACATATCATGTTAATTAACCAGCACGAAAGCCTGTCTATACTTGCTGGCCACTATATCAAATGACCAAGTGCACTATAATACCTCGTACAGGGGACTGTACTTTTCTAAATCCTTACCCCCAAATTGCCGAGTTAGCAATTATGTACAACGATTTAAAATTAAAGGTATTGAAGGAGTAAAGTCATCAAATTTACCTCTCAGGTTAAGGTTCCAGGATACACAATGAACACAATCCAACACCAGGACACAAGTATAAATCAAAAGGTACATATAAGCACCGCGTGCAGAAGCGGTGAAAGCTCTTATAATGAGATGGCAAAGGTATATGATCCACTCTAAAAACCTTGCTTGAGCATGCAAGAGACCCCATAATTACCTCAGAACTCACAAGGCATGTCTATTCTCTCATTCCATCTATGACTCACCCAATTATTTCATGAATTTCTCATTGGCATATACTAAGTGAACAATTCATCCAATGGGAACTCAATGTGCTGCTTACCAGGTGCTAACGTGGCAATTGTTCACCTACAAAGCACTAGCAAGGTTATTTAATCAAAAAGAAAAAAAATACCACACCATACTTGACTTACTTCATAAACCACAAGACGTCACCATCTCTTGAAATCAAACGTGGCTGTATGATAAGTACCTTTTGGGAGATACCGTTCAGCCTAGCTAAATAAAGTAAAATTAGAACTCAAAAATACCTCCAAGTCAAGAATCATTTCATAAATATGGGAAGCTGGAAGACTTTGCCTTAGTTTGTGATTCCCAATTCATGGTGGCATAAATCATTTTAAGGCTGGGGGACTTCTTCCCCATTCACAGCCCGAATTTTATTTCAATGGTGGCGCATATCATTTTAAGGCTAGGGGGCTTTGTCCCCATTCACAGCTCGAATTTCATTTCAATAAAAAAAAAATCACTTTCATACTGCGGCTCACCTCAGTCCTTTCCTTATTCTGATGCAAATTATTTTAGGACTGGGAGACTTCACCTCAGTCATTTCCTTATTCTGGTGATAAATCATTTTTAGAACTAAGGGACTTTGCCTCAATCATTTCCTTATTCTAGTGCAAATTATTTTAGGACTGGGGGACTTCGCCTTAGTCGTTTCCTTATTCTTGTTTAAATTATTTTAGGACTAGAGGACTTCGCCACAGCCATCTCCTTATTATGGTGACAAATTATTCTAGGATTGGGAGACTTCGCCTCAATCATTTCCTTGCTCTAGTGGAAAATCTTTTAAGTTGGGGGACTTTGCCTTAATCATTTCCTTATTCTGGTGGCGAAGCACTTTCATAATGGGGGACTTCGTCCCTATTCACAACTTCGACTTCTTTATCTTGATGGTGCAAATTACTTTTCACAACTATAGGACTTTATTCCCAGGGCACAGTGTCACGGAATGACACGTTCACTATGTCCAAACCGTGATGCCACTTGACTTCACCCAGAAAGTACCTCGTCAAAGTAAGGCAAACCCCAAACCCAAGTATAATGCCCCAGTTTTTAAAGTTCGAAAAGTATGCAAAGGAAAGAAAGAGTAGTATTATGCACGGTAGAGAGGGAGAGAAAATACTAGAGGATTGAAGTGTTTGAATTGTTGGATGATCCAAAATACAACCAAAGCATGCCAATTTATAGAGTTGGGAGGAGGATGTGCCAGTTTGACACCACATACCCTTGCCAACTACTGCATTAATTGCTAACCAAGGTCAAACAAGCAAAATCTACCTAATCTACCTACTACATGGATGGGTAACCGGTTTTGGGAAGCAACCGGTACACCCCTTCACCTAATTCCTAATTTACTAATTGATATTATACATTACATCCTTGTACAAAATTACAAAAGTGAAAAAAATGGTTGGGCATTAATATGGAAAATAGACGGTGGGTGACATTCTCCCCCACCTAAGCCATTGTCGTCCCCGACAATGCCTAAGTGGTCTTGAATGTCTGGATTGCATCTTTGAACTGCCAAAGATGGTCTTTTTCTCCCAAGTAGCATCGGTTTCGGCTTGTCCCTTCCAATGCGCTAAGTATTCGGTGTACCTAGGCACTCCTCTTCGTCCCACGGTCCTTTCGGCAAGGATGGCTTCAACGTCTTTGTCAAACGATGTCACCACAGCGGTTTGGGCGCGACTTGACTCGGTGAGCTCCGGATCTTCCTTGTCTTCATGGAATGGCTTGAGGAAGCTAACATGGAAAACCGAATGAATCTTGAGTCTCGGTGGCAGCTCAAGTTTGTAGGAAAATTTCCCAACCTTGGCGATGATGGGAAAAGGTCCCTCGTACCTCCGGATGAGGCCTTTGTGTACTTTGCGAAAGGACTTGAAATTTTGAGGAAGGAGCTTCACCATGACCGAATCTCCCACCCGAAACTCTAACGGTCTTCTCTTCAAGTCCGCCCACTTCTTCATCTTGCATTGCGTCTTGTCTAAGTAGGCCTTGGCAATGTCAAGCTTTTGTTTCCACCCTTGGGTTGCATGGTATGCGGCTAGGCTGCTTCCCGTGTACTCGGTTGCCATGGCCTGCGGTGTCAAAGATTGCAGTCCGGTCACGAGCTCGAAGGGGCTGTGGCCCGTGGCCTCGGTTCACTGCAGGTTATAGCTGAACTGGGCGATGTCAAGGAACTTGGCCCAATCCCACTGGTTGGCACCGACATAGTGCCTCAAGTAGAGCTCAAGAAGTGCATTCACCCTCTCGGTTTGGCCATCGGTTTGAGGGTGAAAACTTGTTGAGTAATGCAAGTTAGAGCCCATCAACTTGAAGAGTTCTTTCCAAAATTTCCTTGTAAATCGCACGTCTCGGTCACTGATAATGCTGCACGGTAGTCCCCAATACTTAACAACATTCTTGAAGAATAACCGAGCGGCTTCCATGGCATTGCAATCTTTAGGAGCAGCAATGAAAGTCCTGTATTTCGAAAATCTGTCCATGACCACCAAAATAGAACCACAACCCTCGGATCTTGGTAGGGCGGAGATGAAGTCCATGGAAATGCTTTCCCATGGGCAGCTTGGCACGGGTAGGGGTTCTAGCAACCCCGCTGGTACCTTATGTTCAATCTTGTCTTGTTGGCAAACGAGGCAAGTCTTGACATAAGCTTCAACATAATCTCGCATCCTCGGCCAATAATAATTTTCTTCTAAGAGTGCCATGGTCCTTTCCATCCTTGGATGTCCGGCCTAATGCGAGTCATGACATTCTTTGAGAAGGTCACGCCTCAAATTATCCCATCTCGGAACGAAAATCTTGTTGCCCACTGTGAACAAGAGTCCCTCATCAACCCAAAATCTCCGGGTCTTACCTTCGGTAGCGAGCTTCAATAGGTTCTGAGCTAGGCTGTCCCATGTCATGCCCTCTCGGACCCTGTCCCGGACTGTCCCGTGTGCGGCACTGACATGGGTGAGCATGCCCTTGTGGCTAAGTGCATCGGCCACGACATTGATCTTGCCCGGCTTGTACTCCATCCCATAGTTAAACTCGGCTAAAAAGTCTTGCCACCGTGCTTGTTTCGGGCTTAGCTTCTTTTGATTTTGAAAATAACTAGTGGCAACGTTGTCTGTTTTAATCACGAACCTCCCTCCAAGCAAGTAATGACGCCACACCCTAAGGCAATGGATAATGACCGTCATTTCCTTGTCGTGGGTAGCATAGCGGCGCTCCGTGTCATTGAGTTGTCGAGACACAAAGGCAACGGGGTGCCTTTCTTGCATAATTACCCCTCCAATAGCAAAGTCGGATGCATTAGTGTGTACCTCAAACGGGAGCCCGAAATCAGGTAGGTGTAGGACTGGTTCCTGCGTGATAGCCCGCTTCAACCTATCAAAAGCGTCTTGACATGCCTTTTCCCAATGTCATTCGGTCTTTTTCCGCAGCAAGTTCGTCAAGGGAGTGGCCTTGGCTGAGTACCCTTGGATGAATCGTCGATAGTAGTTGACTAGGCCCAAAAATGACCTGAGTTCACTCACCACTTTCGGTACCTCCCAATCTTCAATGGCATGAATTTTTGAGGGATCCATGCTGATTTTCCCACATCCTATCCGATGACCAAGAAAGGACACTTCTCTTGAGGAAAAGAACACTATTCTTTCTTCACATAGAGCCGGTTGTCCCTCAAAATTTGGAAGACCTTCTTCAAATGCTCTAAGTGCTCTTCCAATGTTTCACTGTACACGACGATGTCATCGAGGTATACCACTACGAACTTATCTAGAAAGGGCTTGAAAATTTCATTCATAAGGGTGCAGAATGTAGCAGGGGCGTTTGTTAACCCAAACGGCATGACAAGGAATTCATAGGACCCATACCTTGTGACACACGTTGTCTTTGGTTCGTCCCCTTCAGCAATTCTCACTTGCCAATAACCGGATCTTAGGTCCAGCTTAGAGAAGTAGCGGCCCTTCCCCAAACGGTCAAATAAATCAGCAACTAAAGGGATCAGATGCCTGTTCTTCACGGTGACCTTGTTCAAGGCCCGGTAGTCAATGCACATCCTCAAAGTCCCATCGTGTTTCTTCTGAAACAAGACAGGAGCACCAAACGGGGCCTTTGAAGGCCTCACAAACCCAGCATCCAATAGATCTTTGAGTTGCTTCCGTAGCTCTTCAAGTTCGGGCGGGGCCATGCGGTGGGGACCCATGGCGGGCGGCCTAGCGCCTGGCTCCAACTCGATACTATGATCGACCTCCCTTCCAGGAGGAAGTTGTTTGGGCAATTCTGGTGGCATGACGTCATGAAACTCCTCCAAAACCATGCGTACTTCATTAGGCATCTCCATAAGTACTTACCAAAAAAAAAAAGCATCTCCGTAGGAACGGGACCCTCATCCTCCACTAAAGTGGCAATGAAAGTCTCTTGCTTCTTGCTGATTCGTTTCTTGAATTGCACGGCCGATAGCAACTTGGTCTCCACCTTCTCTCTAAGCAAGGGCACAGCATAACTTCTCCGGTTTTGAGTAATCTCCATGACATTGTCTCTTGGGAAAGACAATGGCTTTACCGTGTCGAGGAAGTCCATCCCGATTACCACCCTAAAATCATCCACGGTCACCACTGTCAAGGTCTAAGGTGCCGTGCCAATCCCCTAACTGGACGGGCACAGTGCGTGCCACCCCAAGAATTGGTTTGGATGGAGCATTAACGGTCTTCTTCCATCCCATCTCCTTCGTATGGCTCACATTGAGCCTAGCTGCCTCTTGTTCTAAAATGAAGTTATGAGTGGCACCGGGGTCGACTAATGCCTTCGTCCTGACCCCATTCAACACGGAATTCACGAACATTAGTCCCTGTTTTTGGTGCGAGACTCGTGCGCTGCCTGGCCCATCTCCTTGGGCACCCTTCTAACATGGAGGGCCTGTCTGGGCCTGGGTGGGCCTAGCCTAGGCACTCCTTTCTCCACCCGGGCGTCCCTACGCCCCTGTCCGGGCCTCTGCGCATCCCAACGCCTTGGCCCCACGGTCCTGCACCCCTGGCTCGCTGTTAGGCTTGCCGTCGGACTCGATCTCCTAGACATGCGTCCTGGCACCCAGAGCTATGCGCACCCCTTTTGACATGGTCCCAAGGATGCGCATGGCTCCCATGCCCTCACCTTCGGTCTCTTGTTCTTGGACTGCAACCAACGCATTCGACGCCTTGCGTTGAGGGCACTTCCTAACGTAATGAGGGCCTCCACATAAGAAACAGTCCCGGTTCTTGGGCTTGTCCTGCTTGTCCTCCCGTTTCTTGCCCTTGTCTTTATGTGTAAAGGATTTGGGGGATTTCTCTCCCGCACACTTTCCCTTGTTCCACTTGGAGTCTTTCTTCTTGGTAAACTCCTTTTTATACTCGATCAAGTTCTCCGCTTCTGCAATGGTGCCCGCAAGGTCATTGACCCCTCGTCATTTCAACTCCACTTCGGCCCAAGACTGTAGGACGTTCATGAAGTAGAAAAGTCGGATTGTCTCGGGCAACTCCGGAACTTCGAGTATGAAGGGTTGGAATTCCAAAACATATTCTCGAACGGACCCCGTGTGCTTCAATCCACGAAGCCTCTTCATAGCTTGATCTTCAGCATTCTCGGGAAAGAATTTCCTCTTGAAATCTTTGACGAATTCCTCCCAAGTATCCATGGTACAAACTCCCTTGGCTATGTCTCAGTGGCGTCTCCTCCACCAAAGTGCGGCATCGCCCTCTAAATACATAGTAGCCGTACTGATTTTAGAGGGTTCTTCTTCAATCTGCAGTGCCTCGAAATAATGTTCAAGGCTCCATAGGAAGTTATCAATCTCCTTAGCATTACGCTTCCCTCCGAACCTAGGCAGGTTCGGCACTTTAACCCGTGACACGCCTCCCGTGCCACCCACGCCAACTCCTCCAGCAAGTGCGGTTTTGCACAATACCGTGTCGGCCTTGAGTATGTTAAGCTCTTCCCTGAGCCTGGACACCGCGTCCAGTAACTTGTCAAGTTGGTCCTCAACCGTGCTCTTGACAAGGTTGACAGCTCCATGGATCTTGTCATCCACTCCGGATACGCTCTCCTCTAACGTGTTGAGTGTGTCCAGCTGCTCGTGGACCTCCCCCATGGCCAGCTCCAATCTCGCAACCCATGTGTCCAAACTAGTAAGGGCTTCCCGTGATAGGGACGGATCCTTAGGTTTGTTGGAAATTTTGGCACGAGTCTCTGGTCTCCCTCGGTTCTCCTCCTCCACGTGAGAAGTGCCAACATTCCCTTCTTCCATTGCGTCAATCCCAGCTAAACCGTAATAGGCTCTGATACCACGTTGTCACGGAATGACACGTTCACTATGTCCAAACAGTGATGCCACTTGACTTCACCCCGATTGTACCTTGTCAAAGTAAGGCAAACCCTAAACCCAAGTATAATGCCTCGGTTTTTAAGGTTGGAAAATTATGCAAAGGAAAGAAAGAGTAGTATTATGCACGGTAGAGAGAGGGAGAGAAAATACTAGAGTATTGAAGTGTTTGAATTGTTGGATGATCCAAAATACAACCAAAGCATGCCAATTTATAGAGTTGGGAGGGGATGTGCCGGTTTGACACTACATACCCTTGCCAACTACTACATTAATTGCTAACCAAGGTCAAACAAGCAAAATCTACCTAATCTAACTACTAGATGGATGAGTAGCCGGTTTTGGGAAGCAACTGGTACACCCCTTCACCTAATTCCTAATTTACTAATTGATATTATACATTACATCCTTGTACAAAAATTACAAAAGCGAAAAAAAATGGTTGGGCATTAATATGGAAAATAGATGGTGGGTGACAACAGGCTAAGCATTACCTCCGTCACAAAGGCTAAACCACAACAAAATCAAGATGCTTCACAATTAGCAACGGTTCAAAATACATTCTTTTCATGCAATGCAAAGCAGGTAAAAATAATTACAAGTCAAGATCCACCCATCCATAACAGGTAATCCCTTTCAAAACTAAGGAACTTCGTCCTTGATTGTACAACATCATGGCCTATTCGGAGGACTTCATTACCCGTCAAAAATCAAATTATAATCGTCAAACTTGGCTGCTTATTGCAACTTGAAAAAAATATTTCTAGTAAGAGATTCCGAAATGAACTGCGTTTGAGCAACTCACACACCAATCAATCTTCCGTTAAGTTATTTTTTACCATAACTGGCCAACAACTTGGCAAGCGCAATACCAGGTATTATCTGCTTACGGGAACATTGAAATAAGTTTGATTTTTTATTAGATCATAATACTCGACTTTCCGAAGATCTCTTCCTTCTTTTCCAGACCGCCACTTTTATAATCCCATACCTATAGTGGGGGCACGTAGTTGGTAATTCCAAACCATGGAAATAACTTCTTAACAAACATGACAACTCAATTGTGAAAACTCCTTCAGAGGGTAACAATCTAAATAGGTAGCAATAAGAAAAAATAGTCCGATACCCGCAATAATCGATTTCAAGGTTGTCTTGGACTTTCTTACCAATGATCTCAAAAATCCTCTCATAGCCTATTCGATCTAGCAATGATCACTGTCAACTAGGGAACACACACACAAGATCACCGAATCCTTAGAAATAGTTTGCGATCTTCAGGCAGAATAACAAGATTAATACGTACCGAGGGATGCGTATGCCATATCAGTGGCATCTTTAGAGGTCTTTTGTCATTAACATCTTATAAACTCACCTTATAAAGTTTTTTATATTCAATGCCAGCATAGGCGACCCATCACAGGCCTTCAAAAACTCATCTTTGTTAAGTCACACATTGCACATAAAGGCTTGTCATCCCAGTATTAGCAAGAGTTCATATGGACTATTGATAACCACTTAGCCATACTAAGCTCGTTAGTTCATAAATAAACATCTAGGACCAACGAACATTAGCCATGGACATCCTTTGAGGATGATATACTGTACGTTTATTACGTAGCCGGTAATGGCCTTAGAAATATGTTATTTCTAAGAACATTGCATGTATTTTGATATTTATTCCCGACATATCCATTATTAAACAAAGTTTGTTATAATGACCTGTTTGATTGAATTTACTACCTTGAGCGAGCCTGATTTTATCTAGGCATTCTGCACGTAATGCCTGAAGGTTATCCACGTACCTCCTTATAGCCATGGTCCACCCAGGTGTGACCCCTCGCAACAGGTGCAATACTCATCACCATGGTCCGCTCTAGTGCAACCACCGCAACGGATACAATACTTATCACCATGGTCTGTCCTGATGCAATCAGCAGTAACGAGTACAATACGGGATACCATGACTCGCTTGAGGGTTATTTAAAGATAATGTATTAGGCACCATTATTTACTTTTCATTCAACATATATGGTGTGTAGTTTATCACATTGAAGTTAAAGGTTTAAAAGATACGTTAAACAAACGCAGAACACTGAACACCCTAACCTCATCCAGGTGTGTCATATATATATATATATATATATATATATATATATATATATATATGTCACCTATGTTTTAAATAGATATATTAAGTTAACAACTGGGAACTTCATCCAAATATGCCTTATTCGTCAAAATAACTTGTTCAAAATGCGTCACGCTCACCACTTTATGGATATTACAAACTAAATATGTATATGACTAATGGTAAGTCATGACAGCCATATCCTAATATGCTTATCATGTAAAACTCATAACATAGCAAGCACTTATAAAAATAAAGGAACAAAATGTTGCAAATACTCTATGGTTCAAAAGTCCCCAGAAGCTCAGACTCTTTTAAACACTCTTACACAAATGAAGACTGCCCCATTCGGACAAGTACAAAGATAAAACATTCCTTTAACATCCCTAAGAGGCTAAATTCCTTGATAGGGCAAATAGTGTGTTAAACACTCTATTAAGATCCATGGGCTAAAAGCCTTGCTAAGACTCACGATGGGCCTTGCACCCAGTTACGAGCCAAAATGACTTAAACATTCGGTTAAAAGCCAAAACCTTGATACACGGCTTATTTAGGTCCTATGCTTACATCCTATGCCTTGGTAATGCACATGGATAAAAATTACAAAAAAACCAGATGATAATGCTAAATGCATCCATTACTTAGACAGACATCGTGTGTTAGCAAACCACAGTTAAGCATTGACGTGTAATCCAATCCATGGCCGAACTTAGAATGACGGAAGTTTTCCCATGGAGTGGGGGGACTATATATTTATAATCCTAGCCCGGCATTTTAAAATTTCAGCCTAGTAATTTGTATGCTTATAGTACTAGCCCAATATTTTCTCACCTAGATACCCATGGCTTGAAACAAGTTACCAAACCTGGGTATTGACCGCCCATGGTTGACTACGCATATATGTTTATAATACTAACCCGACAATTACCCTCCCAAACACACACGGCTTAGAAAGATGGCACCCCAAAACGGTTGCCCCTGAATGCCGCCAAATCTCTGTGCACCCATGGTTGGGTACCCAAGTAAGCGCAAAAGGTACAGGCAATCGCTGGTCCCCAGTAGGTGTGGGTGACAATTGGTCGCTCGTATTGCCTCAGTAGTAGATGACCACTGGTCGCTGATATGTGTGGACAACCAATAGGCAACCCTCAGTAGTGGGCAACCATTGGTAGCCCGTAAGTGTGGGCGACCAATGGTCCCCCACAAGATGTGGTTGCCGGTGACCAATTGCATGCCAGGGACGAATGGTCCCCTACAATGCAGGCGGCCACTGGTCACCTAGGACCACGAGTCCTATATAAGTTAAACTTTTTTTGGGGGGGGGGGGGGGGGGGGGGGTGCGCGCATTCCCTCACCTCAACTCTTTCTCTTGACTCCCTCTCGATCACTCCTACTCTCCCAAGGTAAGCCTCATCTGAGGTAGGCCACCCCACACCTCAACCTCCCATGGTCCATTACGGTCATCTCTCTAGAGTAATAACTACTCTAACCTTCTACTCGTCTTAGGGTAAGTCCTTTATATATGTTTTATGTATTTATTACTTGCTTTCATTATTATTTTATGAGATAGATACTAACTTGAGTGTCAGAGGGTTCTCCTGTGGGTTATCCCGTGGGCCCCTCTAACGGTTTGCTTAAATCTTGCAGGAAAGACCGAGTCGAGAGTGCAACTAGAGCTCGAGTCAGCTCGTCATTACGAACCACACCTTATACTGGACTCTCATACGGCGAATAAGCTCACTAGCCAAATTCGTCGAAAACAGCTATGTTCAACCTTGGCCGTTACCTAAATGAATGTCAAATAAAGTATTCCCCAATTGAAAATTTGCATTTTTTATTGCTTTATGCATCAATAAAATTAAGACATTATTTCTTAGCGTTTACTATATATGTGGTTGCTCAGACAGACGTCCTCAAGTACGTACTAGATAAACCATTTCTAAGAGGAAGACTGAATAAATGGAGCTCAGCTCTACTTCAGTTCAAGTTGGTTTATGTCTCACAAAATTCGGCAAAGCAACAAGCTTTAGCATGCTTCTGAGCTGACCACCCAAATATCCATACTAGCCTAAACAATGAGCCAAAATAGCTTTTAGTAGAAGATATGGTTCCTTGGAAATTGTTCTTTGATGGTTCATGGACTAATTCAAGTGTTGGAGTTGGAATCACTATAGAATCCCCTGTGGGATGACCACTAAATTGGCTGTCACCTTAGCGGGTAAATGTTCCAACAACATGATAGAGTTTGAGGCATAATCGACCTTCAATCTCTTCTGGAGATGCAAGTCCTCGATGTTATCATTAAAGGGGATTCATAGTTGGTAATCTGCCAAGTAAAAGGGGAATTTCAATGTTTGTGATACCTTGAATAGATACCTATCATGAGTACATAATATTGAGTAAATTCGATGGTTCACAGTTTGAAAAAATTCCCAAGGAACACAATAAGACAGCCAACGACTTAGCTCAGTTGGCATCTGGGTACAAATTGCTTAGAAATTGGTGTGAAGAAACCATGGTTATCAAGACTAAGTTTCTGGATCATGACATCGAGTTCACTGAGTCCTCTACCCTCATAGGAGAAGACACGCCAAGTAGACTCTTAGAGTACTATGAGGCCAACGAAATTGTCCTAAGTCAACAAGAGGATTGGAGGAGTCACTTGTTAGATTACTTTAAGAACCCTCAAAAATACATTAAGGACAAAACAATGAAAATGAGAGCTCACAGATTCCATCTGGATAGTGAGTCTGGCGAGTTGTATAAAAGGGTGCTAAACCTCTAGATTAATCTTTGAAGTTTAACCTTGTGAGAGAGAGAGATTAGATGAGAAGAGAAATGAAGGAGATGAGAAATATAGAGAGAATTAGATGGGAGTGCGAAAGATCTCAAAAGAGATTAGGTTGATTTTTCATTGAATGATCTTTATTACACATGAACTAACTACTTATATGAATCAAGATACAATGGACTTGGACCATTAGCTTCAACCGACTTACCTAACTAGTCGCTAACATCAACCGGCTCTTGACCCAACCGAAACAACTAACCTTCAATCCTAATTTCGTGCCAAAACTACTAGCTCACAATACAAGCTATTACAAATCAAATAATTAAGCCTTATTACATCACAATCGACTTAGAATCATAACAATCCCCTTCCCTTAAAAACATTCTTGTCCTCAAGAATTAAAAGAAGGAAATTGGGTCAACAAAAATTATCTTTCTTCCCAAGTAGTGAAAGAGTTATCCAGATTACTCTAAGTCACTCGAACCTCTAGTTTGCTTGTGTTAACAGCTTGCATCTGCTGGGTCTCCATTTCAGCTACAGGTTCCAAAGTCAATGAGCCATTCGAACCGACCTCCTGAGGTGATGAAGAGGGACTTTGGCCTTGCTTTACCTGCTTTTTGAGAAGAGAAACATGAAAAACAGGATGTGTATATGAGTTAGGTGGAAGCTCAATCCTTCCCAAGACTCTGTAAGGTCCCAAGAACCTCGCACAAAGCTTCACATTCTTCCTCACATCAGCTGTGGAGTGCCTATAAGGTTGCAATTTCAAGAATACCGTGTCTCCCACATCAAAAGTTATGTCCACTCTCTTCTAGTCAGCATACAGCTTCATTCGGGCTCGTGATTGATGGAGATTATCTTTCAAAAGTTGCATTAGATGCTTCCTTTGCTGGTCTAACTCAGTAACCTTAGCCACATGTGAAACAACTCCTTGCAACATCAAGTGAGATGGTGGTCATATCCATACAATGCTTTAAATGGAGTAGTGCCTAGAGAAGCATGAAAATGAGTATTGTACCAATACTCAACCAACGATATCCATCTTCCCCATACCTTAGGATGGATAAACACCATACTTCTAAGTTACTGCTCAACGCATTGATTGACCCTTTTAGTTTGGCCATCAGTTTGCGGATTATAAGATAAGCGAAGGGCCAAGGTAGCTCCTAACAAGCTAAACAACACCTTCCAAAAATGACTTGTGAAGAGCTTGTCCCTATCAGAAATTATGGGTTGAGTCAACCCAAGTAACTTGTAAATGTAGTCAAGGAACACACGAGCCAATTTCTTAGCTGTTACAGGTCAAGCTAAAGAAATGAAATGGCTGAAGTTGGTGAACCGATCAACTACGACCCAAATCACCTCTTTTCTCTCTGATTTTGGCAATCCTTCAATGAAATCCATGCTTATGTTTTGCCATACACCATCGGGAATAGGTAATGGCTGAAGAAGCCCTTGATATCTATTATCTCCAAGCTTAGTTTGCTGACATACTTCACAACATTGCACAAAATCTGTCACTGCCTTCTTCAATCCTAGCCACTAAAATGAGCCTTGAGCCTTTGATATGTTCCTTCCACTCCTAAGTGGCCTCCCCATGCTGAATCATGTGAAGCACTAATAACTTGGTGTCTGAGATTAGTGGAAGTCCTAATGTACAGCTTCCCCTTAAGTCTAATAATGCATTTAACCACTGTCACTTCTGCACCATAAGCTAAGTTGTCTACCTTGCCAATGCTGAAAGCTACTATGCATTCTTGTGCAAAAGGATCATCCACATAGGACTCATGTACCTCTTCCAACCAAGTAGGTACAAAGAGCCCCATAAGAACCTTGTTCACCGCCCTCCAATCTATGTGACAGAGCATCAGCAGCAGCATTCTCCTTTCCTTTCTTGTACTCGATTTCATAATCAAGACCCAACATCTTCATCAGCCCTTTTCTCTGAATCCTCATGACAATTTTATGTTACAAGAGATGTTTTAGGGTTTGGTGATCAGTCTTGATTGTAAAATGGTGTCCATCTAAGCAGTGTCTCCACTTCTCCACAGCAAGCAAGATAGCAACATACTCCTTTTCATATGTGAGAAGTGCTTGATGTTTATTTCTTAAAGCTTGGCTGAGATAAGCTATAGGTCACCCTTTCTGAGACAACACTGCCCCAATTCCATTTCCACAAGAATCAGTCTCTAATATGAATCCCAAAGTGAAATCAAACATAGCTAACATAGGTGCTTCACACATTGCAGATTTCAGAGTCTCAAATGCCACTTGAGCTTCATCAAACCACTTGAAGGCATCATTTTTCATTAAATCTATTAGAGGCTTGGCTAGAGCTCCATACTTAGCCACAAACTTGCGGTAATATCCAGTCAAGCCTAAAAATCCTCTCAACTTCTTCAAGGTAACTGGAATAGGCCAATCTCCCATTGCTTGGACCTTCGAAAGATCAGTAGCAATTCCCTCTAAGGATATCACATGGCCTAGATACTCTAAATGAGTCTGTGCAAAGGAACATTTGGTCAATTTGCATACAACTTGTGCTTGTGCATGACCATGAACACTTCTCTGAAGTGCTTCAAATGTTCTTCAAAGGAGGCACTATAAATCATGATGTCATCAAAAAACACCAACACAAACTTCCTTAAAAACTTTTTAAAGACATCATTCATGAGAGCCTAGAAGGTAGCTGGAGCATTTGTCAATCCAAATGGCATAACTACAAACTCGAAGAGTCGATGATGTGTTCTGAATGCCGTCTTATACACATCTTGCACCATTACTCTGATTTAGTGATATTCCTGCTGTAGATCAAGCTTAGAAAAGACTTGTGCTCTATGTAACTCATCAAGCAAGTCGTCTATAACTGGTATGGGAAACTTATCCTTCACTGTCATAAAGTTGAGCTGCCTGTAATCAATACACATTCTTACTGTGCCATCCTTTTTATTGACAAGAATGACTAGAGAACAAAGGGACTGTGACTTTGCCTTATGAAACTTGTCTTGAGCAATTCATCCACTTGTTTCTCAATTTCTATCTTTTGAGCATGAGGATACTTGTATGGTCTAAGCTTTATTGGCTCTGCATTAGATTTGAGACTGATCGCATGATGTAAACTTCTCTTGGGAGGTAAAGCCCTGGGCAGTTCAAACAAATCCTCAAATTCCTCCACCACTGCTTGCACTTCAGGCTGAGCAATCTTCATAATCTCAGTTGGTAATATAGCAAACAACTGTTCTACCCACTGGTAAGCACATTTCTTAAATCCCTTCTCCAACTTCCTTCCTTTCATAATTTGCAATTGAGCTTGATCTTCCATTCTTTGAAAAGTGACTTTGGAACCTTAAATCTCAAAGGAAACTATCAATTTGGCAAAATCAAATAGAATTGGACCATAGGACCTCATCAAATCAACCCCAAGTACCATGCCACATCCTCCTAATGGCAAAATCCTGAAATCATACCCAAACTTGCGATCTTGCATAAACCATTGGAATCCTCAGCACTTGTTCTGAGTCACCACTAAATTTTCATCGGCTACTGTCACTGCTAGAGGTTGAGTCTTGATTACCTCATGGCCCACTTTCTTAACCACCTTTGGGTCAAGGAAGCTGTGGGTGCTCCCACTGTCAATAAGGATGATGATAGATCTCTTCCCTGCCTTCCCTTTGATCTGGATTGTGTTATGTGTTCCATTACTAGTCAAGGCCTTCATGGAAATTCCAACTTCGTCATCAATAAGGTTCTCAAATGTCTCCTAATCTGAGTCATTCTCACTAGCATCAGATTCTTCACCCTCTGAATGTTCGTCACCACTTATTCCTTCAGCAGACATGAGGAACTTTGGATTACATTTATGGCCAAATTGATAAGGTTGATTGCACTTGCAACAAAGCCTTTGAGGTTTCTTCTCATCTGATCGGTTAGACTTAGGCCTAACAAATCCTTTCTGAGACTTGAAACTACCTCCACGACCCCTGGTTCCATCCCTTGAAGCCAAGACTGTTGCCTCAAAAAGCTTGGTTTTAGCATAAGCCTTAGACAATGTTATAGGTCCAACTGCTTTGACAAGATTCTTAACTTTGGGCTTGAATCCACTTATGAAACTTGAGACATAATATGACTCAGTGGCATGAGGATATTCAGTTATCATACTAGCTCCAAGGTTTTTAAACCTTGTCATATACTCCTTCATAGATGTTTCTTATATGACCTTATTAAATTTATCAACAATGTCACTAGAATCTTCATCACCATATCGCTTACAAATTTCTCTCACAAACTCAGCCCAAGTGAGAGTGGGATTGTTCTTTAATAAGCTGTAAAACTTAACCTCGTGATCACCAAGAAGATAAACTATAGTAATTTGAACCTTTTCAACCTCATCAATGTGGTAAAAGTGGAAGTAACGATCACATCTCCTCAACTATGAATGAGGTTGCTTTCCATCAAAAGGATCAATCTGCACCCTTGGTTGTCTATAGCCACTACTTCTATTGTTGGATGTCATTTCATTACTGCCAGAACACTGCTGACCCCACTGATGCGAAGGATGATCAATTTACTCTTCATTCAAGCTGGCAGTTCTATGAATATCTGCTTGTCAGGTGGTCGAACGGCCTGTCCTACATTCAAACTATAGGTCTTGATTGAGCTTGCTCAATTTATCAATCCGGTCTAGCAAATACCTCTTCATCTTGACTTCGAAATTAACATCAGCTGCTTGAGTCATAAATTGAGGTCTTTCACTGGCTATGGCAGGTCTAGCAGGAACATTAGGTTGAGACATTACCGGAGGTCTTATCTGCTAATTCACAGGCAACGAACAAGCAGGGAGCAGAGGATCAAGAACTGAGGGTACATTTTGTCTATTGAACTGACTTTGAATTTCAGCAGTCTTCTAACAAAACAACCATGTTTGTTGATCAATTTGCTCAGCCAATGTCTCCTCAATTTGTTGCTTTTGTTGATTTAATTGATCAGCAATGTTCTCATCAACACACTTTGATTGCATGCTGAACCTCTCATTAAACGTTTGCTCTTGTTCCTTCAACGGGTTACGCATCCAATCCTCAGTTCTTTGTTCTCTTTCTAGCTAAGATTGATTAAGCGGAACAATCATGGCCATTATTTGCGCATTAAACATGTCTGGAGTGACAGTTTGCGGTGCATCCTCAACATTTCCACTAACAACCTCAGCATATGAAGGATTTGCTGCTAATTTAGCAGCTACTGATCTTGTAATGACTCCACTGGCCATTGTTCTAAGTCTTTATGTATCAATTCAACTCTTTTTATGTGTTTCAAGGAAATTTCCGGGTAGTAACCACAGCACAACAACAGAATTCAGAACTGAATTCTCAAGCAATTTGCAATGCGATTTAAGATATTTGATATCAATCACGTTTGATTTGAAAGCCAAACGAGGCTCTAATACCAATTGTTAAACCTTTAGATTAATCTTTGAAGTTTAACCTTGTGAGAGAGAGAGAGATTAGATGAGAAGAGAAATGAAGAAGATGAGAAATATATAAAGAATTAGATGAGAAAGAGAATGATCTCAAAATTGATTAGGTTAATTTTCATTGAATGATCTTCATTACACATGAACTAACTACTTATATGAATCAAGGCACAATGGACTTGGACCACTAGCTTTAACCGACTTACCTAACTAGCCGCCAACATTGACCAGCTCTTGACCCAACCAAAACAACTAACCTTCAATCCTAATTTGGCACCAAAACTACGAGCTCACAATACAAGCTATTACAATTCAACAATTAAGCCTTATTACATCACAATTGACTTAGAATCCTAACAAAGGGATGCTAGTTGAGTGCTTCGCAAGTGCCTTGACTTGGATGAAGTAATGGTAGTAATGGTAGGAGCCCACGAAGGTATATGTGGATCCCATCAAGCTAGAAACAAAATGCATTGGCTCATCAGGCATTAGGGCTACTACTGGCCATCAATGATGGATGATTGCATAAAGTATGCCAAGGGATGTAGAGCATGCCGAAGACCTAGATATGTGCCAAGAGCCCTAGCAGCTGAGATGGATGCTATTGTCAAACCATGGTCATTTAGGGGTTGGGTAATGGGCATCATAGGGGAGATTAGCCCTCCTTCCATTAAACAACACTCTGATATTCTAGTGGCTACTGACTACTTCACAAAGTGGGTGGAAGCTATACTATATAGGAATATCAATCACCAAGACGTGATTGAGTTCATCAAAGAATACATCCTATGTACGTTTGGCATCCCAGAAACCATCATAGTAGACCAGACTAGAGTGCTTAATGGTGCTAAAGTTAAAGAGTTTACCAAAAGGTTCAACATAGAAATCTTAAACTTAACACCTTATAAGCTCAAGCCAATGGCTCGACAGAGTCAACCAACAAGATTCTAAAGGCCAACATTGAGAAGATGATAGAGGATAATCCTAGAAAGTGGCATGAGTTGCTACTAGATGCTCCTTGGGCATATAGAACCTCTAAGCAAGATGCAACTAGGACAACTCCTTTCCATTTGATATATGGCTATGATGTTGTGCTTTAATAGTTCAATATATTAGACTAGGTCATTAAGGAAAGACTGAATGTGAATATGAGCAATCTATGATGGATGAGCTTACTAATTTAGACCAAGCAAGGCTTGATGCTTTTCATAAGTTGGAAACTTAAAAGAAGAGGGTTGCCAAAGCCCACAACAAAAAGGTCAAACCTAGGTCTTTTGACTTAGGGAATCTCATATGGAAAGTGGTTTTACCCATTGGCCAGAAGGATTGAGTCTTTGGGAAATGGTCCCCGAACTAGGAAGGTCCAATCAGGGTCATAGAGGTAATTGGAGGAAATGCCTATCTACTCTGAGACCTAGATGGAAGGACTTACATAAGGGTCATCAATGGTAGGTTTTTAAAGAAATGTGTGCCATCAAACTGGGATTCTAACAAAGAAGTCCTTAAGTATAGATTTCCAGAGCTATGGGCTCAATTTCATTACCAATGTCTTGAGGATTAACCTCTTGATCCTTAAATCAAGAAAAAAGAAAAGAGCTACCAATTTGCAAGACATATTAAACAAAATACGTATTTCATTAACTGTGGAAGGAGTACATGGCTTACATATTAAAAAAATTATAAGTGAGTAACTTGTACAGCCAAAATCATTTTATAAGGACTAAAAATTACAAAAGAGTGGAGTCTTGAAAACAGTTGGTTGGTTGTCATTCAGTTCATAATCAAGTGAAAGGGCTTCTTCTTATAGAGCTTAATTGTCCCTTTGAGCCTCCATGGTGGCCTCTTCGTGTCCTCTAACCACTAAACATGGAGAGATATGTTGTTTCCTCAATGAGAGCAGCTCTTCTTGAAGGTAGCTTAACCTGTCCTCTTGATGATGGATCTCATCCTCCAAACATTTAATCCCTTCAGCTTGATGGTCCTGGATCCCTCTTGCTGCTTGGAGCTCTTCAAATCGCAGCTGTAGACCACCTAGGCTAGTTCAATGCCCAAGGTTTCTAATGGCATCTTAGTAATGTTGTTTTCTCTGAAGAAGGGCTGGGACATCTTGGTTCACCTTCAGGAACACCTCCTCAAGAACCTCAAGTTCCCTGGTAATAAAGGGAGCCATTTTTGGAGCTTTTTTCAAGGACCTCACTAAGGAAATAGCTTCCTGAAATGAGGCCCCCTCAGCTAGAGTTATAACAGGTAGATGTCTAATTTCTCTTAGTCGTTGGAGTTTGGGACATTCTTGGTCCAGTTGTTGGAAAGCCAATCTACCACTTGCTCTAAACTTCTCTAGAGTAGAAGACATTCTCTATATCCTAGAGGGATGAATGGTTCTGGGAGGCGTAACCTACGAAAGGTCAACAAAAAAAAAAAAATTAGGCAAGATCTTGACTTTGGCAAACAACAAAATTTAAAAGAAAGGCCCTTACCTCTGTGGCCTCAGTTTGAGGCAAAGAAGGGGTTTCCATCGTCATTGCCGCTAGAGGAGCTTCTAATGGTACATCAGTCCTTGAAGTTTCAAGAGGCATCTCAGCTGTTGGAACTGGTGCTGGCTCTTTAGCCATTGATATACCTTCTTTAAGAGAAATGTATGGAGAACAAGGCTTGTATGTTAGAACCAAACATGGTTTGAATCATTAAGAATTGAAAAACCAAAAAAGCCTTGACTTTCAGCAATCTCTTTAGTAGAGATTGGGCCTCCTAAGAGTAGGAAGGGGGCTCCCACAAGGCCCTGGCACAAGATAGCTGAGAAGGAAGCATCTTCAGGGAAATGGCTTGCGATTGGCTCTATAACAGAGACAACCATCTCACCTTCTTCTTCAGTACAACAACAAATACAGACCCAGCACCTCTAGGACGGGTGGATGTATGCAGCCTTACCGCTTCAGGGTGTAGCCCTACTGAGGGGCTGTTTCTGAGGACCCCCCACCCTTATAGGGTAGGAAACACGAGGACATCCCAGGAGTTCACCCATCCTGATTCTACTCTCAACCAAGCATGCTTTACTTCGGAGTTCTGATGGGATCTGGTGCCTTAGAGCCTGGTAAATGAACCCTCACCTTCTTCTTCCGTACTTGAGCTTAATGAATAAATATCCTGATGGGGCTCTGGTGCAGTCTTTTGAGAGGGAGAATCTGGTATCTCCAAGATGTATGGAGCTAGCTCTTCCTGTGGCTGTAAAAGGCCATGTTAAAAGCTACTTTAACAGAGATAAACAAGAATACCAATTGAGAAAGGCCGATTCCTCTAATATAGGGAACCTAGCTCTTTTTTTTTCCCACTAATTATGAGATGGGTATCTCTTCTTCTGCGGTTGCGAAGAGGATTGGAGGAACAACATCCTTCTTCCTTTTCTTGAGCTACCAACCTCGAGGGCTAGTGAAGAGTGCCGCGAGGGGAGTCCTCTAGTAGCATTTAAGTAAAGCTCCCAGTCCTAGCACTCTTGGAGGTTGCCTAGACAGTTGCTGTAACAAGAAAGGAATAGAGATCATTCTTTTTTCAAACCACTAAAAAGGTGAAGGGTGCTTCAGAAGTAGTTGTTTACACGATCCTGCCTTCTGTGGGATTGAACTGATGCTGGGGGGTTGGCTTCTTCTTGAGCTGGGGCTTACAAGCTCAGACAAGGGCATAAAATAATGCTTGGCACCTCTGGCCTTAAAAGACAACCAATAAGCTTGGTAGTAAGCTGAAATATGCGGTGTGGCACATGGAGTGTACGTACAAACCATAGGATACCCATGAAAGGATCTGACTTCCTAGTTTGGATCATGAAGCTCTGGAAGCTTGGCAGGTTAAAGAGAAGACCCCTTGGCCCACCACATTTTCAAGGTCCTCAGGCTTGAAAAAGTTACATCTAGGACCATGCCAAATTCCCTTGCAAACAACCAAGTCTGTATGTCTCTACACTAGGGTGAGTTTGGCGATAAAAGAATGAATTTTGCGGGCATAAGATTGCTTACCAAAATTGGGAGTTGATGTCCACTGAGCCATCGTTGTGCAGGTCTAGTTTTTTGAACCATTAAGGACCAAGATTCATTATATTGAAGGGAGTCCATTGAGACCCTCGCCTCTCTCGAGGGGACATCAATCTCTCTGGGCATTGGTCAAATGACTATCCTGGAGGCATTTGGACCTTACAGCGAGCAAACTACTCACTAAGGCAAAGAAACCACCTCACCTGTGGTAGCGTACGGGCCTTTGAGGCACAACTCAGGGAAATAGGCTTGAGCCTAAAGTTGGACCAGCCACAAAGGACAACCTACGCGGACAGCATAGATTTTGGCTACAATGTCTCTAAGGCAACCATATACCTGGGGCAAAAATAGTGGTCCCAAGGATAAAGGGCCATTACTAAAAGCTAGGTTAATGGCAACTGTCCTGAAGAACTTAAGGATTGAGTTAGAAGAGTTTGCGAAGAAAAACTTGTTTAACCAAAACAAGTAGAAGCATGCCTCCTCCTATTTTGAACCTTGCCCAAAATCATGATCCTCCATTACAAACTTTCTAACAGAAGACTCATATACTCCCAGCAGGTTTATGATAGAGGAGGAGGCAAAAGATTTAGCTTTTGAAGAAATGAAAGAATCGAAGGGAAACTCTTCTACCCTAGAGAAAACACCAGTTAGGGCTGCTATGTTCTCAAGAGTGAATCCTAAGAAGCCCTCAGGGTGGACAAAAGTGTTATAGCAAGTATTCCAGCAGCAAGTTAGTGCCGTTATATGTGGAAAATATACATGGGGGCGATGGTAGAAAGCCTAATGGCTCCATAGATACGAAGTTGCTTCCATTTCTCGCCATTGGTCGCCATCAATCCATCCATCCATCCATTCATGGTATAACTTGATCAGTGGACCACTTCCTTTTAAATATGCCTTCCTCTCTAAGAATGACATGAAAAGACTGCACGAAGAAGAGGAGACTCGTCAGTATCCAGAAACAATCTCCCAAGACTGAGAACATTGTGGGATGGATTAAAGATTGGCCCTACGGCACAAGATGGCAGGTTTGTTGAAGGATCAGCCTCTAGCAACCAAAAGGTCCTCCTTAATGACATTAAGATCAGTTGCACTCTGATGAACGTTAGAGATTATAAAAGAGTCAGATTGGAGAAAGAGTGTCAGTTGCTTGATGGGACTGTCTACCTAAGGAGGACGAGGGGATATCGCGAATGATATTTTGTTAAGCTTCAAGATCAATCTTGAAGTTAACCTATTGAAAGAAGAGATTGAAATGAGAGAAGAAGTGAAAGGAGATGATGAGAGAGAGAAAAGATATCAAAATATATTTTGAACTTGATTGAATGAGGATTACAATTAAAACGTAGCTACTTGTGCTTAATCTGGACACATTGGACCAAGACCAATCTAACCGGCTTACTCAAATTAGCAGCCACCACAATTGACTCGATCTAAGCTCCCCTTGACTAGTAACCAACTTAACTAACCACATTTGAACTTTGCCGCCAAAAGCCTTTAAGACCTTATGCTAAGAATTGCAACAAAATGCAGTATTCTCCTTAACAGAAGCTAATAACAAGCCTAAGAGTAAGTATGAAATATGGTTCATAACAATCCCCTCCCCATGAAAACATTCTTGACTCAAGAATGAAAGGTAGGGAATTGACTTCTCATGAATTGAAAATCCTCCCATGAAGCATCATCCTGCTCCAGATTAGTCCAGTGCACTAAGATCTCCTCGATTGATCTTCCAGAAGTGTACTGCAACTTGGAATCCAAGATGGCAGCTTGGACCGGCAGCAAAGCACCATTGGAACTTGTTTCTGAAGGCTGAACTAAACTTGCCTTGCCTTTCTTCACCCGTTTCTTCAAAAGAGACACATGAAACACTGAGTGAATGTAAGAATCAGGAGGCAATTCCAACTTATAGACCACTTTCCCAATCTTCTCAATGATCTTGTAAGGCTCAAAGTATCTAGCACATAGCTCGACATTCCTTCTAACTGCCATTGAAAACGTTTGTAGGGCTGAAGCTTCAAGTAGACCATGTCCCCTACTTCAAGGATTTATCTACACGCTTCTTATCAACATAATACTTCATCCTTGCTTGAGCTTGATGAAGATTATCCTTCAAAAGTTGCACCAATAGTCTTCTTTGTTGCATTAAATCAGCCACTTCAGGGACTGATGTCACCAATTTTTGTAACACTAAGGGTGAAGGAGGATCATATCCATATAAAGCTTTGAATGGAGTGGTGCCTATAGAAGTATGAGCGTGTGTATTATACCAGTATTCTACCAAAGACAACCAACTCCCCCAAACCTTTAGATGACTGAAAACTGTGCTTTAAAGATAGTGTTCTAAGCATTGATTTACTCTCTCTTAGCCATCAGTCTGAGGATGGTATGAGGAACTCAAGGCCAAACTAGTGCCCATGAGGATGAATAATTTTTTCCAAAAATAACTGGTGAAGAGCTTGTCCCAATTAGAAACTATGGATTGTGGTAATCCATGAAGCTTATAGATGTTGTCAAGGAACACCCTTGCAAGTTTCTCTCATGTCACTGGTCTTGTCAATGCAACAAAGTGGCTGAACTTTGTAAATTGATTCACTACTACCCAAATAACTTCCTTGTCCTCAGATTTGGGCAAGACCTCAATAAAGTCCATGCTTATGTGCTGCCAAGTACCATTAGGAATGGGTAGAGTTTGGAGAAGACCCTAATATTAGTGATCTCCGGACTTGGTTTGCTAACAAGTCTCACAAGTTTGTACAAATTCCTTAACATCTTTCTTTATTCCAATCCAACTGAAATATGCCTTGAGCCTCTGATATGCCCCTTTAATGCCAGAATGGCCTCCCCAAGCTGAATCATGGGAAGCATTGATAATTTGTTGTCTCAAATCAGTAAAAGATCCAATGTACAATTTCCCCTTTAATCTGATAATACCCTTGACAACAGATACTTTAGCATTAGGAGCAATGTTGTTGGATCTGTTGATGTTAAAAGCAGTAATTCAATCTTATGCAAAGCTGCCATTCTCATAGGACTTGTATACTTCCTCAATCCAGGCTAGAAGAATCACTGATACAGCTCCACAATAACCCTACTCTACTTCTTCCGATCTTTGAGACAAGGTATCTACTACTTGATTCTCTTTCCCCTTCTTATACTCAATTGCATAATCAAGTCCAAGCATCTTCATCAAGAATTTCTTCTTAATCGTGGTAACAATCTTCTGTTCAAGCAGGAACTTCAAGCTTTGATGATCTATTCTGATGACAAAACGATGGCTTCCAAATAATGTCTCCACTTATTAACTGCTAAAACTCTTTCTCATATGTGGACAACTCTTTGTGCTTAGGACACTGCACCAATGCCACTTCCACAAGCATCTATTTTTGATACAAACTCTTCATCAAAGTCTGGCATTGCCAGAATAGGAGGTGTACACATGGCTGCCTTCAAAGCTTCAAAAGCATCTTGAGCCTTGCTTGACCATTTGAAAGCATCCTTATTCAAAAGATCAGTTACAGGCTTGGCAATTGCTCTATAACCAGCTACAAAGTTTCTGTAATAACCGATCAATCCCAAGAATCCTATCAACTGCTTCAATGTAACGGGAATTGGCCACTCCTTCATTGCCTGCACTTTAGAAGGGTTTGTGGAAACTCCTTCTTGAGAAATCACGTGTCCTAAGTACTTTATTTGTGATTGAGCAAAAGAGCACTTAGTTAATTTGGCATAAAGCTTGTGACTACGCATCACCAAGAACACTTTTCTCAGATGTCCCAAATGTTCCTCCAACGTTGGGCTATAAATCAAGTTGTCATCAAATAACACCAACACAAATCTCATTAAGAATTGCTGGAAGACATCATTCACTGCTGCTTGAAAAGTAGCTGAAGCATTAGTTAAATGATAGCCCTGCCTCAAGTCCATCTTGGAGAAGAAATGTGCACCATGTAGCTCATCTAGAAGATCATCAATAACAGGGATAGGAAATTTGTCCTTAACTGTAAGCGAGTTAAGCAGTCTATAGTCTATGCACTTTCTAGCCGTGCCATCCTTCTTCTTAACTAAGATAACAAGAGAAGCAAAAGGACTGTGGCTTTGTCAAATGAAGCAAGTCTTGAGTAACTCTTCAACTTGCCTTTCTATCTCAGTTTTCTGAGAATGTGGACATTTGTAAGGCCCAACCTTCACGGGTTCTAAATTTGGTTTAAGAGGGATCACATGATCCAAGTTCCTCTTTGGAGGCAATGAATCTAGTTGCTGAAATAGATCTTTGAAGTCCTCAATTAAAGATTGCACTTCAGGATGAGATTGCTCTCCCAACTCAATATGTTAGACTACAAATAGCTGTCTAATCCACTGATAAGCCTTCTTCTTGATTCCTCCACTCAAATTCTTGCCACTTAACAGCTGAAGCTGGGCCTGATCAGCCATGCCCTGCAATTTCACAGTAGATCCTTACCTCTCAAAGGACACAGTCAATTGGGCAAAATCAAAGACAACAGGACTGAAAGATCTCATCCAATCTACACCTAGAGCCATGTCACAACCTCCCAATGGTAAGATCCTGAAATCATAAACAAACTTGTGATTTTGCATAGACCAATTGTGCCCTTGGCATTTAGTCTGAGTAAGGATGGAATTCCCAAGTGCCACAGTTACGGCAAAAGGATGAGTCTTGATCATTTCATGCCCGACCTTCCTAACCACCTTTGGATCAATGAAGCTGTGAGTACTATCACTATCTACCAAGATCACAATGGCTTTCTTACCTGCTTGCCCTTTGATTCTTATGGTCTTATGAGCTCCTTTTCTAGTCAATGCCTTCATAGAAATCTCCACTTCATCGTCTAGAGACTTATCAGGTGAATCTTGTTCAAAACTATCCATTCTAGCCTCTATTTCCTCATCTTCAGATTCATCATCTACAACAGCTCCTCTTGCTGACATAAGGAACTTAGGATTGCATTTGTGTACAAAGTAATAAGGATGGTTATATTTGAAACATAATTTTTGGTCCTTCTTCTCATCGGAGCGAACAGACCTAGACCTCACTGATCCCTTCTGTTGCTGATGTAAATACTACCTATGTTCCTTGGCCCCTCATTGGATGCAAGAACTGTAGCTTCAAACAATTTAGCCTTATCATAGGCTTTTGATAAAGTTCTTGGACCAATTTCCTTGACAAGGTTCTTGATCTTTGGCTTTAAGCCACTAATGAAGCCAGATACATAGTATGATTCAGTTGCCTGAGGATAACCTGCGATCATACTAGCTCTAAGGTTTTCAAATCTCGTCATGTACTCTTTCACATATGTGATTTGCACTACACTGTTGAAGTTATCAACTATGTCACTTGAGTTCTCATCTCCATAAGGTTCATAAAGTTCTTCCACGAATTCAGCCCAAGACAATGAAGGATTACTCTTCAAAAGACTGTAAAGCCATACCTCATGATCTCCATGGAGATAAACAGCAGCTAATTCAACTTTCTTAGCTTCTTTAATGTGATAGAACTGAAAGTATTGATCACATCTTCTTATCCACGATTGTGGCTATTTCCATCGAAAGGCTCAATTTGAATCCTTGGCTGCCAGAAACCACTACTCTTATTGCTAGCTGAAGCATCATTACTTCCAGAATTTTGATGTTGCAACTGATCCAATGGACGATCATTCTGTCCCAAGGTCATACTTGCAGCTGGATCTTGTACTGGATCAGGTGGATGATCCTACTGTCCAATAGCCACACTAGCTACTTGAGGTTGCACTCCACCTAGAGGTCGAACCTGTTGGCTAGCAGGTAACAGAATTCCAACACCGAAGGACACATTTTGTCTATTGAGCTGATCCTGCAGTCCAACAAACTTATCCTCAATACATTGAGTTTGCTGAATCAATTGATCAGCAAAATTTTAATCATGTTCTAACAATAATTGCTGCATACAAGAGAACACTTCATGCATTTGAATCTTCAATTGAGCAGCTGCAATGTACTTAGCTCTTGCTGTAGCATTACCACCAACAACTGAAGCATAGGTGGCATTAAGATCAATATTTGTAGTAGCATTTGCAGCACCTGATCATGTTGTTACACCTGCAGCTATTGATATCTACTTCTTATGCCTCGCCAGCTCCAATCAAGAAGTAATCGATCGATAGCAACACAGAAGCTCTGATGCCAATTATTAAGCTTCAAGATCAATCTTGAAGTTAACCTAGTGGAAGAAGAGATTAAGATGAGAGAAGAAGTGAAAGAAGATGAGAGATTTAGAGAGAGAAAAGATATCAAAAGATATTTTGAATTTGATTGAATGAGGATTACACTTGAAACATAGCTACTTATACTCAGTCTAGACACATTAGACCAAGACCAATCTAACCGACTTACTCAAATCAGCAGCTGCTACAATTGATTTGATCTAAGCTCCCCTTGACCAGCAACTAACTTAACTAACCACATTTGAAGTTTGGAGCCTTTAAGACCTTATGCCAAGAATTACAACAAAATGCAACATTCTACTTAACAGAAGCTAACAACAAGCCTAACAGCAAGTATGAAATATGGTTCATAACAGATTTGTGCCATTGATTAATCAAAAGGAAGTGAAGGATGAAGAACATATTGAGTCCAGAATTCAGTGATTCAAGAACAAGGGCGAGAATTCACAGAAGCGCTTGATGGACAATGAAGAAGAGAGAATGGAGCAAGAAAATGGGAATTTCAAGCCCTAACTGTCATATCTATAGACACGTGGGAAGGAAAAGCAAGCGATGTACAATGTTCTCTTGAGTTCCCTGTAGCCGTCAAGGGTTAAATCAGGTAAATTTTTACCCATTGTATATTTGAATTTACCAACGGCTAAAAAGGGGCATTTGTTTACTGCCTAATTTTGAGGGGCTTGGGACGATGCCATTTTGAAAAAAGTGCCACGCAATTCGCACATGAGGGCCTTCTTGAGGGAAATCAAGCCTTTAAGTATTAAGATAACAGCGCCTCGAGCTTACCATCCAAAGAAGGTTACAACTCTTAACGAGGGGTTCAATCACTCGAGGCTCGAGATGGTTGAGGGGTGAAGTGAGCTCGAGCTCGAAGGGCTATTAGGAAGGCCACGGGATAGGTGGTTCTCAAGCTCCAAGAAGTTATTTAGAGATCAATTTTAGTTATTTGGGCGTTAAGCTTAATCCAAAAGAACTTAGGGCTTTTAGAGGGGGACGTTCGCTAAGAATTCGGAAGTGGGCACCAAGGATTTCCTTCTAATATTTAATTTAGAGATGCTCATTGAAGATTTATGCATGTAGAAGAAAGTGTAGTGGCCAGACGAGGGTGGAGTTGCTGGTAAAAAAGGAGCAGTTATTATTTCTTATTTTTTTTGATAAATTAAGGACTTTGTGTCAGTGTTGCCCAATGAAACAAAATCAAACATAGAGGATGAAGGTGGCAAAGATGAGGATGTTGCGCTGGATGTGTGGTCACATAAGGAAGGATAGGATCAGGAACGATGTAATAAGAGGTAAATTGGGTGTAGCCTCGATCGAGGATAAATTTAGGGAGCACCGCTTGAGATGGTTTGTATATGTTAGCAGGAGACCGACCACAGCTCTAGTCAGGAGGTTGAATAGCTACACACTATGCTAGGCAAAAGAGGGAGGGGCAGGCCAAAGAGGAGTTGGTCGGAGATGATCCGACACGACCTAACCCACCTAAACTTAAGAGAGGAGATGGCCTTAGATAGGACACAATGGAGGGCTATTATAAGGATAGCGGATGTGGCAGCATAGAATAGTGCGGCGAGTGACTGGTAGTTTAAGATTTCTAGGCAGTCATAACCCCAAGTAGTGCACTTATCTGCTATTTAATTGTTTTCCATTTACTTGGCTTTTATTGGCCATGTACTATTGGCTTTATTATATGCCTGTAATTGTCTCCTGTAGGGTATATTTATAGCGCTAGTCTTATGAGGGGTCCAAAGCTGATGCTTGTGGCTTCTATGATCTACAGGATGCCATGTTCGCATGACGACTCGATCTTCAGGTTGGGGGTCCGCGAAAACAACCTCTCTTCTACCCAGAAGGGGGAAGGCTGCGTACATCCAAACCCCCCCCCCCCCAGACGTCGCTCGTGCGGGAGCCTCTGTGGCACTGGGACTGTTGTTGTTGTTGTTGTTGTTGTTGACTTTGCGTCAGTTCAAAGGAGTAAACATACACTCATTATAAATCTTCTTCTAGTTTTCATTTACAACACACATGTGCTTTTTTTTTTTCCCTTAGGAGTAGTGTAACTTAACTATGCGTAGCGTAATGTAGATCTCTGTTGTACTTACCTTCATAGTAATTCAGTTCTCGGACTTCAAGTATGGCTTTTCAGGTTTAATATATTCCCACAAACTAATAAGTTGAGGTTTAAGGCTTTAGTTTAAGGCTTTGATGGCCAAGGCTTGTTCTTTGATTGCGTTGGTCCTAACACTACTGTACCTGTGTCATGATTTAATCTTAAGAGAATTGTAAGTAGTGGAAAACTTATAATATTTGAATAACTATTTTGGCGGGAAAAGCTTAGAAGGGTTTGTTCTTGGTGTTTGGTGGTCAAGTCAGTTAGTGTTAGACATTTTTTCTAGGCCACCGACTTAATTAGATGAAGAGTATAAATGTTTGCAATGTTTTCGCTCATAGATTCATTGAATGAAAACATATCGATTCTTCCTTCTCGATCTCAGTTTCTCTTTACTTCTTTTATCAATTTCTCTATTTCTCAACACAATTTCTCTTCTATCCTAGGTTATGATTCAAGTTGATCTTGAATCATAACAATACGTATCAGAGCTTGATGAATTTTGTTTTAATATTGCTGCAGTTCGACTGGGTTAGCTCAATTGCACATCATACTTGCATGATTGTCAATTGTGTGATCTATTTGAACTTGGCAGACTCAAGAAATCAGTAGCAATGGCTGGAGGAGTCACAGATAGAGCTTAAGCAGTTTCTTATGTTGGAGTTACTACGGGAGCTGCTTCTGGAGCTACTGCCAATGTTGGAATTGTTACTAGTGTTGCTACAGGTTCAAATTCAAGATCAAATGTTTGTATGGCTCAGATACAACAACAGATTCAGAATTTGATGCCATATGTAGGAGATCTGACTCGAAGTATGAATCATTCACAGCAGCAAGTGTAACAACAATTGGCAGGACTGCAAGAGCAAGTAGATAGTCCAAGTGATACCTCCTGGAGCTGGAATCTTGGCACCTGCAAGCCATCATTGCAGGCCTCCTGATTCTTTGTATCAAAGACTTCTGGAGGGCAATCTGAAGGTGCAGCTGTGGTCTGGAACACTGGTTACAGGCAGCCTAAAGTGGAAATTGATACATTTGATGGACCACATCCACAATCTTGGATTAGAATGTGTGAGAGGTACTTTCGTTTTTATCATGTGTTGGAGACCGAGAAGGTGGAGTTAGCTGAGTTACATTGTCATGGACAGCGTGAGGTATGGTTCCAGAGCTTACTTATTAGGAATTTTGTTATTACTTGGCTTGAATTTTTGGGTGAATTTTGTGAGAGGTTTGGTGATGAGGACCCTAGGGATGTGGTGGATAGCTTTAATTAAGTGACTCAAACAACCTCACTAAGAGAATATATGACTCAATTTGAGAACTTAATAGCAAGAATGATGTTTGTGAATCCTGGAGCTAGTGAGGCATATCATGTTTCAAGGTTCATCAGTGCCCTCAAGCCTGGAATTAAAAACTTAGTGAAAGCAATCAATCCTTTGACCTTGTCCCGGGCTTATTCCAAGGCCAAGCAATATGAGGCTACTTTCCTTGCAAGTTCTAATGTTTAAAAGAGAAAGAGTAGCCAAGTTAGTTCAGCAGTGTAAGCTAACAGTAAGAGTCCACCAAAGCCTCTGAGTTTGGAGGAGAAACAGGCTCAGAGATTGTGCTTCAAGTGTAATCAGCGTTACTTCTTTGGGCATAAATGCAATCCTAAGCTCCTTATGTCTATGTATGGGGCTGAGGCAGATGAGGGTTTAGATGGACAAGAGGAAGAGAAGGAGTACATTGATCAATTGAAAGAGGTACAGGAAGTAGAAGCTGAGGAGAATAGGATGGAAATTTCTGTTAAAGCTCTAACTAGGAAATTTCTGTTAAAGCTCTAACTAGTAATAGCTCGCACAATACTATAAGAATAAATGATGAAGCTAGTCACAAATCACTCTCGATCTTAATTAACAGTGGCAGTACTCATAGTTTTGTTGATTCAAAGGTTGTCAAGAGAATAGGCCATGAAATGATCAAAACTAATTCCTTAGCTGTGACTGTGGCTAATGGAAACTCATTGCTTACACAAATGAAGTGCAATTAGTTCAGTTGGCAGATGCAAGGCCACTCATTTGTGTATGATTTCAGGGTCTTGAAGTTAGGAGGCTATGATATGGTTCTTGGGGTGGATTCGATTAAGACAGTCAGTCCCTTAGTGTTTGATTACAATTAGGTTGCAGGGAATTATGAAATAGGGCCAAATGTAGTTGATGTCTGGCAAGGAATTGGAAGGAGTCATTGAGAAGCAAGATTATCAATGGATAGGACATTTGTTTTCTATCACAGCTAAGACAGAAGGGGCGGGAATGAATCTAGATCCTGTTATAAGCAAGCTGTTACAAGAATTCTGTGAAATATTTGATCATCCTACTTGCCTTTCTCCTAGAGGAACCTTTGATCATGCCATTCCGTTGAAATCCAATTCTGATCCTATCAATTTAAGGACTTAAAAGTATCCTCATTCATAGAAGAGTGAGATTGAAAGACAGGTAGATGAGCTACTAAAAACAAAATTCATTAGACAAAGCAGCAGTCCATTTGCTTCTCCTGTCATCCTTGTCAAAAAGGATGGTTCATTAAGGATGTGTATAGATTACAGGAAATTGAATGCTCTCACTGTTAAGGATAAGTTTCCAATTCCAATTATTGATGACCTTTTGGATGAATTGCATGGATCACATTACTACTCCAAGCTGGATTTAAGGCAAGAGTATTAGCAGATTCGAGTGAAGGAGCAAGACATTCATAAGACTTCCTTCAGAACCTAAGAGGGGCATAACAAATTTGTGGTGATGCCTTTTGGATTGACCAATGCTCCAGCCACGTTCCTGGCCTTGATGAATTCAGGCTTTAAGCCATTTCTAAGAAAGTTTGTCTTGGTTTTCTTTGATGACATCTTGGTATACAGCCCATCATTGGACTCACATTTGAATCATTTGAAGCAAGTGTTTGAGCTCATGTGATAGCACAAGTTGTATGCTAAGCTGTTCAAGTGCATCTTTGCTCAATGTCAAGTGGAGTATTTAGGTCACATCATTTCATCTACTGGTGTAGCCACTGATCCAACCAAGATTACAGCCATGAAGCAGTGGCCAACTCCTGTTTATCTCAGGCAATTGAGAGGATTCTTGGGCTTAATTGGTTACTACCGCAAATTTGTAGCATGTTATGGTGTGATTGCTAGGCCATTAACTGATCTTCTCAAGAAAGGTGCTTTTCCTTGGTCTGAAGCAGCTCAAGAGGCATTTGAAAGGTTGAAGATTGCCATGTGTTCAGCTCCGGTTCTTGTTATGCCTGACTTCAATACTCCCTTCACATTAGAGACTGATGCAAGTGGATATGGAGTTGGAGTAGTGTTGTCACAAAGAGGGAGACCTGTGGCTTATTTGAGTCAAGAACTTAGCCCAAAACACATTAGCTTATCCATCTATGTGAAGGAGTATCTAGCAATCCTCATAGCAGTCAAGAAGTGGAGACATTATTTGAAGGGACACCATTTCATTATCAGAACAAATCATTAAAGCCTTAAATACTTATTAGAGCAGAAGATCACTATAAGGCTATAGCATAAAGGGCTTATGAAGATGTTGGGGTTGGACTACTCAATTGAGTATTTTAGGGGCAGAGAGAATCTAGCTGCTGATTGCTTGTCACGCAGGCAGGAAGGACAAGATCCAGCCTCTTGCTTTTCTATTTCAGTTGCTTTGCCTTCTTGAATGGATGAGGTGCATAAGTCCTACGATGGTGATAGTTTTGCTTAAGAGTGTGTCATAACATTTAGCATTAAGAACAACTTCTCTGGGGCAGATTCTGAGGTGTCTATTGTGAATGGGATTGTTAGAGTGAAGGGTAAATTGTACATTAGTTCAGTAACTGATATGAGGAAGCAAATCATTATGGCCTCTCATGATTCTGCTTGGGGAGGTCACTGTGGTATAAAAGGGACATATCAAAGGATGAGATAGTACTTCCATTGGCCTAATTTGAGGAAGGATGTTGTGGAATTTGTTCAAGCCTGTGATATGTGCCAACGTACTAAAGCCAGTCATACACCTTACCAAGGCTTGCTACAACCCTTGCCAATTCTAGATAGAGCTTGGCAGCACATAAGCATGGACTTTATTGAGGGATTGCCCAAGTCTGAATGGAAGGAGGTAATTTGGGTGGTTGTAGATCGATTCACTAAGCTTGGGCATTTAATAGCTTTGAATCATCCCATCTCAGCTGAAAAACTTGCCAAAATGTTCTTGGATAAAATCTATAAGCTCCGTGGGTTACCTTAATTCGTTATTTCTGATCGACATAGATTGTTTACAAGTCATTTTTGCATGCATTGCTCCTATTATTGGGTACTTCCTTGGCTCTTAGCTCATCCTATCATCCACAAACAGATGGGCAAACAAAGAGAGTAAATCAGTGTTTAGAGCAATACTTGAGAAGCATGACTTTCAGCTATCCAAAGTAGTGGCACAGATGGTTATCCTTGGCAAAGTTTTGGTACAATTCTTATGCTCATTCTGCTTTGGGGACAACTCCTTTGAGAGCCCTTTATGGGTATGATCCTCCATGTCCAATGATGTTGCAAGGAGTAACCTCTACTTTTAGTGAAGTTAACGAATTGATATTTCATAGGCAACAATTGGTGCAGCAGCTGAGGGCTAATTTGGAAGTGACGTAGGCTAGAATGAAGTTTTATGCTGACAGGAAGCATGTGGATAAGTCCTTTTAGGTGGAAGATCTTGTATACCTGAAACTACACCCTTACAGATGATCCAGTTTAGCAGCACGGAAGAGTGTGAAGTTGAGTGCATGCTATTTTGGACTTTACAGTGTTCCATATTTCCCTTTTGAAGAAGCATGTGGGCGAGGGTAAGGTCAACTCAATCACTCCTCCTAAAGTACTTGCCAGTGATGATATTATGTAGCAACCAGCAGCAATCTTGGACTCAAAGATGATGCAGTAGCAAGGCAATCAGATGCAGGAGTATTAGTACAGTGGACTAACTTGGATCGTGAAGATGCATTTTGGGAGAATTTGAGTTTCATTAAGAGTCAATTCCAATCCTTTCATTCTTGAGACAAGAATGCTCTTAAGGAGGGGGTATTGCCATGATTTGATCTTAAGAGAATTGTAAGTAGTGGCAAACTTGTAATATTTGAATAATGTTTTTTGTCAGGAAAGGCTTAGAAGGGTTTGTTCTTGGTGTTTGGTGGTTAAGTCAGTTAGTGTTAGATATTTTTTCTAGGCCACCGACTTAATACCTGATGCTTACTTTGCGTATGCTTTAGCAAGAGCACTAGTCGTATCAAGTAATAAAGTAGTGAGTAGAGTATCGTTCCTACGAGGATTGTTATAGAGCAAGTATCAAAATTAGTAGCATTAACACTATTTGCAAGACTGAAAATTGAGGTTTTTGATATAATATAAATTAAAATAAAAGGAAACAAAACTTGTTTACTGGATTTTATCTAAAGTTTGCTGTTTTTTGTGGTTTTTATGATATAGTAAAATCCAAAGCATCTGATTTCACCTAGTTACATCAATAAGTCTTTCTATTTTCGTTATTCAAGTTGTTATTACGTATTGATGGTTGAAAATCCTAATTTACTAAATATTGTCTCTCGAACAACATTTAGCATGCTTTTTTACATGTTAACCCATCACTCTCGTGCATAAATTTAAATAAGAAATGAGTTTTTAAAGCTCTATGATTTTCACTTAAAAACCACAATCGTGTTAGTCTCTCTCGAGCATTCGCTCAATTTGTGGTGCTTACCACCTTAGCAATCATCATAAATCTCCTTTCGGAGTCATTATGAATCATTATAGGCCTTAAATGGCGATCAAACATTTAAAACTCATGAAGAACAATGATAAACACTTCAACAACGCAATAACAAAACCTTGATTACATTGAATTAGAAATGAGTGTATATTACAACTTAGGCTACATCATAACCTTGGAATAACAAAATTAGTTCATGATAAACTTAATATAAGACATATTAAACACAAACTTCATGAACTTAATGAAGAGGAGGATAGAAAAGAACTTGAAAATACAAAATTTCAAACCAAACTTCTTCTTTTCTCCTCCTTCTTTCTTCCTACAAATTGCTACCTTATTTCTCTACTTTGTATTTGATTTTTCTGGATTTTTGATGATAAAAGACCTTCCAAGCATCCCTATTTATAGTATTTGAGGTTGGGATTACTTAAAATAAAAAAAACATAGCAAGCTAAACACAAGCTGATTTTTTAGATTTTTTTCTTGCTTTTCACCACCCAAAGTTAGCCTTGACATAATATTGGACATGTTACTGAATTTTTTAAGTCATCCTTGCATTTGATTTGTTCATTTTGCCACCCAAAAGAATTGTGCAGGCTTGTGTTCATTTTCTGCAACTTGCTATTCTTTGTTGTTTTTCTTCATTTTTTTCCAGCTTTTGCCTCCCAAAATTAGTCTTAACATCAAATTGAACATGTTATTGAAGTGACAAGAGGTTCTTTCACTTGATTCGTTCATTTTGCCACCCAAAATTGCAAGTTGAAGTGAATTGTGCAGGCTGGTTTTCATTCTCTGCATTGTTGTTGTTCTTGCTGTTTTTCTTCAGATTTTTGAGCTTAGCACCACTAAATTCAGAGTTTACATCAACTTGGACATTTTAATTTATTGTTCAATCAATCCTTGCTCTTGATTTGTGCATTTTGCTACCCATTTTTGCAAGTTGAATTGAAATGTGCATGAACTTGGTGATTTCTTGCAAAAACTAGTATTTTGATTGATTTAGCTCATTCTTATGCTTTTGTTTGATGTATCTTGCATTTAAATATTGATTTTGATGATAAAACCCAGGAAGATTTAGCATAAAACTAGTATTTTGCAAGAAAATGGCAATATGAGTGAAAAAGAGCAAAAGTATAAAAATTTGGTGTAAAATGGTTAAAAATGAATCAAAATGATAAAAATAATTATATACTAAATTAGACCTATCAAAATACCCCCAAACTTAAATCTTGCTCGTCCTCGAGCCAGGCTAAATCTTAAAGCACACGATCTAATGCCTTTTAGGAATTTTTCCACAATTCAAAGCACGTGCACTCCAAATTAGGGAAGAAGAGCTGAGGCTCAAAGTTCAAGGTTCTAAAGGCAAAACCATTATTTCAGGGAAAAAATTGTCAATTATCTAGGTAACTGAATTCAAAAGTTACCTAAGCAAATTAAGTTTATCCGTTCTTTCTAATCTCAAGATATTCAAACCGAATAGAGGACAAAAATTATACCACTCATAACAAGACTTATCAAGTATGCCCAAAACTAATTATTTTTGCACTAATTTTTTTTTTTTCCTTTGGAGGAATTTATTTACTCAAGTCAATTTCGTCTCATGAGTATATCTTCTACGAGAATCAAGCTCCGACTCCTGGACGATGACCCATAAGTAAGAGAAGCCACCACTGAGATATCCCCAATATTACCGTGTGAGTATATTTTCAGCGAGAATCAAGCTCTGACTCCTGGGTGATGACCCGTAGGTAAGAGAAACCACCACTAGGATGCCTTCATTATGACTTCCCGAGTATATCTTTAGTGAGAATCAAGCTCCGACTCCTGGACGATGATCCATTAGTAAGAGAAGCCACCACTGAGACGCCCTCTTAATGGGTAGCACATATCTTAAATTTTTTTATGTGGGATAGCGGTGTTAGAGATGCTTTCCTCTCTTTTTTTCATTTGTTTCCTTAGATTTAGGCATAACTCTTCAAAGTCTATTGCGTAAATGATAATCTTAATGTAACCCATTCAATTTTGAGCATCTTTTAATCAGAAAGAAAAGTAAAACAGCCGTGCTAATTAGTGAAGTTAAATACCATGGTTTTATCAAAATAGTGCCTTAGATTAAATCATGTTTTGTAATTAGAACACAAAAATAATTGATTATCAGGTTATTCAAATCTAATTAAAATAAACGAGCTAAAGAGAGTAGAGAAATTACCTAAAAAGTATGATGATAAGTACTTACTCTCTTTTTTTTTATGAAATTTTTAAAGGCTAATGATTGAACTGTAGAAAATAGACAATCTTTTTGTTGGCTGATACTATTCACATTCCCATACAAAGGCTCCGAACTCTGGGAGGTACTAAAGCCAACTCTAAAACATAAAACAGGGAAACTTTTCGAAAAAAATTTATTTCAAAATTTTTTGTCTCTCCCACCCCCAAACTTAAAGTTAACATTATCCTTAATGTTAAAAGAAATACAAGGAATGCAGCAATAGGTGAGAGATACCTCCCTGGTTTGAGGATTGTTCATTTGATGGTGAATGTTGTGATTCGGTTACTCCAAAACTTGTTTCAAAACACCTGTTTGAAACAATGTATAGAAACATAAGAAAATAATAAAAATAAAAGGAAACTAAAATAAAAGAAGCAAGGAAAAGAGCAATTAGACTGCCTCCCAAGAAGCGCCTTTGGTTGTAGTTGTTAGCTCGACTTTTTGAGTAGATCTATCCCATGTCTTGAAGGAGAGTGGAGTTTCCACCATCAACCCACAATGACCATTTTCTTCCGTGGATCTTCCTTGTCCCCTTCTTTACACGACCACCTTCGCCTTCTCTAATCTTGAGAGCCTTAAGCCTAATTTTCCACAACCTAGATTTTCTTTTCAGATCATTTCCACAATTCCTCTCTGAGGCATCCATAGTTTCGAAAATCTCTGACCATGTCAAATAAGCTTGACATTCTATTTCAATGACTGCTGGTGGTGGTGGATCGGTAAGGATAGGTTTGGTCCTTGGTGGTGTTGAGTTAATTAAGGGAATTATGTCACATTGAGATGGCTCTTTTAACGTTTCTTTATCCCTCAATTCTATGGCGTTTGCTCCCCTAGAATGGTGAGGCATTGCTAAGCAGGGATTCTTCAGACCTCCCCGACTATTCCTCTATTGCAGTTCCTACTTGAGGTTCAGGATTTTGGATGGAGGTTCTTTGGATTTTTAGGTCACTCACAGTTTCCATGAATTCCCTAAATATTGCTTCTAAGTCATTGTTCTTTTCTTGAGATGGATAAGTGGGTGACCAAGATGCTTCGTGATGATTCCAAGAAGGATCCATCCATTCTTGACTATAAGTGCTAGAGTAGGGATTGTACTGAGGTTGGTTAAAATTTGACATGTAATTACCTTGTTCAAAACCCCATGAGGAAAAGCTATTACCTAATTGACATTCCATACTAGCATGGTTACTTGTACAAAATTCACATCTAGGAGCATGAGCAGCATTAATGTCATTTAATTGTTATTGAATTTGTGAAAGTTGGATAGATAATGCACTAATTTCAGGAATGCTAAATTTTTTTCTCGGTACAGCTTAATATTGAGGTCTCATAAAGTTATATTGCTCAAAACCTGATGAAGAAAAGCTATTACCCATTTGACATTCCATACTAGTATGGTTACCTGCACAAAATTCACATCTAGGAGTACTAGCAATAATCATGTCTTGAATTAGTGAAAGTTGAGCAGATAATGCATTAAATACAACTTGGTATTGAGGTCTTATAAAGTTGTAGCAAGCCATCACTTTTAGCACTTTTTTATAAATAAATAATTAAAAAAATACATAAATAAATAAACTTAGATGTTAGAGGAAAAAAAATAATAAAATTAGGGAGAAAGATTAAGGCAACAACAGCCCTTGAAAACCGAGTTTTAAGAAAGGGATATTAGTAATACCAAAGGTTTTGAAAAATTTTAGGATAACAAACCTAACTTTAAAAAACCTATCTAGATAACTAAAAAAGATTGAAATAAAGTTAAAATTAATCAAAAAACCTAAAAATACAACAATATAAAATAAAAGTTAACAAAACACAAATTTAAAAAAAGGTAATGTTTTGAAAAATAATAATTTTAACTCTTAAAATTTTGACAAAACGAACTTTTAAGTAAAGTGAAGATGAAAGTAAGGAGAAAATATAAGAAAAACAACAAAATAACACAGAACAAAGAAAAAAAACGCAATTTTATGAGGTATGTTCTATACGATTTTTTTTTTAAAGAATTTATTTTTACAAATGAATCAAATGAAAAATTTCTTAAACTTAAATAAAATTTTCAAATTATTAACAATTTCAAATTAGCACCAAAACTAGTTGGTAACGATATCACTCAAATAGAGACAATTCCCCGGCAACGGCGCAAAAAACTTGATGCATACTTTGCGTATGCTTTAGCAAGTGCACTAGTCGTATCAAGTAACAAAATAGTGAGTAGAGTACCGTTCCCACGAGGATTGTTATTGAGCAAGTATTGAAATTAGTAGCTTTACCACTATTTGAAAGACCGAAAATTGAGGTTTTTGATATAAAATAAATTAAAATAAAAGGAAACAAAACTTGTTTACTGAATTTTACTAATGTTTTTATGTTATTATCATTTAATAAAATCCAAGGCATCCGATTTTACCTAGTTGCATCAATACGCCTTTCTATTCTCGTTATTCAAATTATTATTACATGTCGATAGTTGAAAATCCTAATTTACTAGATATTCTCTCTCACCAACAAGGTCACCAACACGCCGTCACCGGATCCCATTAGAACTCCGAAGTTAAGCGTGCTTGGGCGAGAGTAGTACCAGGATGGGTGACCTCCTAGGAAGTCCTCACCCTCAGGTTGGGGGCATTGGGAAACAGCCTCTCTTCAGGTTAATACCCTGAAGGGGGAAGGCTGCATACATGCGCCCCCCCCCCCCCCCCCCCCCCCGACCCCGCGTAGGCAGGAGCCCTTGAGGCACTGAGTATGTTCCTACTAGATATTCTCTCTCGAGCAACATTTAGCATGCTCTTTTACATATTAACCCATCACTCTCGTGCATAAATTTAAATAAGAAAATATTTTTTAAAGCTCTATGATTTTGACTTAAAAACCACACAAATCGCGTTAATCTCTCTCGAGCATTCACTCAATTTGTGGTGCTTATCACCTTAGCAATCACCATAAATCTCCTCTCGGACTTATTACGAATCATTATAGGCCTTAAATGGTGATCAAGCATTTAAAACTCATGAAGAACAATGATAAACACTTCAACAATGCAATAACAAAACTTTGAATACGTTGAATTAGAAATGAGCGTATATTACAACTTAGGCTACATCGTAGCGTTGGAAAAATAAAATTAGTTCATGGTGAACTTAAAATAAGACATATTTAACACAAAATTCATGAACTTAATGAAGAGAAGGATAGAAAAGAACTTGTAAATTCAAAAATTCAAACCAAACTTCTTTCTCCTCCTTTCTTCCTACGAATTTCTACATTATTTCTCTACTTTGTATTTGATTTTTCTTGATTTATGATGATAAAAGACCTCCCAAGCATCCCTATTTATAGTATTTGAGGTTGGGATTACTTAAAATAAAAAAAATATAGCAAGCTAAAACCTCATTGCACCTTCTTCCTGCTACATGCCACCTGGTTCTGCAGATTTTAACAAGTTGGTGATTTTTTCAATTTTTTCTTGCTTTGCACCGCCCAAAATCAGTCTTGACATCATCTTGGACATGTTATTGATTTTTTTAAGTCATCCTTTCATTTGATTTATTCATTTTTCCACCCAAAATTGCAAATTGAAGTGAATTGTGCAGGCTTGTGTTCATTTTCTACAACTGACTATTCTTTGATGTTTTTCTTCAATTTTTTCCAGCTTTGGCCTCCCAAAATCAGTCTTAACATGATTCATCCATTTTGCCACCCAAAATTACAAGTTGAAGTGCATTGTGCAGGCTGGTTTTCATTCTCTGCATTGTTGTTGTTCTTGCTGTTTTTCTTCAGATTTTTGAGCTTAGCACCACCTAAATTCAAAGTTTACACCAACTTGGACATGTTAATGTATTGTTTAATCAATCCTTGCTCTCGATTTGTGCATTTTGCAACCCATTTTTGCAAGTTGAATTGAATTGTGCATGAACTTGGTGATTTCTTGCAAAAACTAGCATTTTGATTGATTTAGCTAATTTTTATGCTTTTGTTTGATGTATCTTACATTCAAATATTGATGTTGATGATAAAATATAGCAAGACTTAGCATAAAATGAGTGTTTTTGCAAGAAAATTGCAATATGACCGAAAAAAAAGCAAAATGGATAAAAATAATTATATATTAAATTAGACCTATCAATTCCCAATTGACTTAAGCTTGTAACTAAAGGGTGCTAGGCCTGAAAACCTAATTGGCTTGAGCTTGTAATGGGACTGCTGAGCTCTTGGGTTTGTCTCCACCCCAGTTCCTGACTTTTAAATATACGAGGTAAGCTTTTTGTAGGCCTTGCATTTTTAGTGTAACTGCCACTTCAGTTAGGTCCATATCCTTTTAATTTCCTGTCATAAAAATACTCAAAAAGTTCCCAAAAACATTTGATAAAAGTGTTCTCAATTTTAGCGTAAGCAGAATTCATGATATAACTGAAGTTAGATACACCAACATATCAACCTTGACACAAAATAGAGCAAATAAACCTAAATAAGCTCAAACCCCTTCATAACCTAATTGAAAAATGTGAAAAGATCTAACCCGATTAACTGAAAATCCGAGATGACTTGAACATCAAATGTTCCGACATGATACTCCACCCGATTTGACTTGAAACATGATGTGCTTCATGGTTGCATAGCAAGTGCACTAAGTAGTATCAGGTAATATAGAAATGAGTAGAGTATCGTCCCACGAGGATTGTTTTTGAATAAGTACCAAAATTAGTAGTTTCAGCGCTATTTCAAATATCCAAATTTGAAGTTTTTTTTGATATAAAACAGAACAAGATGAAAAAGAACAAAAATCTTTCCTGATTTTATGAAAGGTGTATTGATTTTAGATTATTTTAATGATTTAATAAGATCTAAGCCATCTGATTTTACCTAGTTGTATCAATATGTCTTTTCTATTCTCGATATTCAAGTTGTTATTGCGTGTTATGGTCAAAAACGCTAATTTACTAAATAGTCTTTCTCGAGCAATATTTAGCATGCTCTTTTACATATTAACTCATCGATCTCTTACATGAGTTTAAATAAGAAAAGAGTTTTTAAGATCCATAGTTTTCACTTAAGACCACACAAATTGCGCTATTCTATCTTTAGCATTCACTCAATTTGTGGTTTTTTCCACTTTAGTGTTCGTCATAAATCTCCTATCGAACTCATTATCAATTGTTATAGGCTTTGAATGGTAATCAAGCATTTAAAACTCATGAAGAACAATGATAAACACTCAAATAGCGCAATAAACAAACCTTGAATACGTTGAATTAGAAAAGTGCGTATATTACAACTTAGGCTAAATCGTAGCATTGGAAAGACAAAATTAGTTCATGGTATACATAATATAATGTAAAACTAAAATAAAATCCATGAACTCAAAGAAGAAAAGGATAGAAAGAACTTAAAAATATAAAATTATAAACCAAACTTTTCTTTCTTCCTTCTTCTTTTCCTCACTGTTTTCTCTCCTTTTCTCTACTATGTATTGTGTTTTTACTGAATGAATTGATGATTAAACACTTCCCCAACACTCCTATTTATAGCACATGAGGTTGAAAATTTAAGAAATAAAAAATTTCACAAGCTTCATTCTCAATTGCTACTTTTGCCACCCTTCTTTGCAACTTGCTTACAACTTGCTTCTTTCTTCATTTTTTTTCTTCTTTTTGCTGCCCAAGTTCATCTTTTCTTGCACGTTCAAGTTATTCTTGAAGTGTTAAACAAATCCTAGCTCTTGATTTGCTAGCTTTGCTGCCCAAATTTGCAATTTGTACCAAATTGTACATGTTCTTGTTATTTCCTTGCTAAAACTGTGTAGATGTGATATATTGAGCCCATTTTTTGCTTTTGTTTGATGTATCTTGCATCCACTTGTTGATGTTGATGATAAAACCTAGCAAGATTTAGCATAAAATGAGTATTTTTTCAAAGAAATAGCATTAGGAGCGAAAAAGAGCAAAAGCGATAAAATTTTGATGCAAAATAGTTAGAAAATGAACCTAAATGATATAAATAATTATATACTAAATTAAAATTTTTAAAATACCCCCAAACTTAAATCTTGCTTGTGCTCGAGCAAGGCTAGACATGAAAGCACATGATCTCATGCTTTTTAAGAATTTATCGCAATTAAAAGCAAGACTATTTCTATTAGAAAAGAATGACCGAGGCTCAAAGTATAAGGTTCTAAAGGCAAAACAATCTTTCTAAAAAAAAAACCCATCAATCACCAAGGTAACCAAATTCAAAAGTTGGCTAAGTAGAAAGTTTATTCATTCTTTCTAATCTCAAGACATTCAAACCAAACAGAACACAAAAATCATACCACTCACCACAAGACTTCTCAAGTATGCCCAAGACTAAAAGTTATTCACAAAATTTTCTCGTCTTTTTTTTAATTGTTTATTGAGGGACTGATCTTTCCCAGTCAATTCGGTCCATGAGTATATCTCTAGCGAGAATCAAACTCCTAACCCTGAGGCAATGACTGCATGGGTAAGAAAAGCCACCATTGAGATGCTGTCAATATGACCGCACGACTATATCTTCAGCGAGAATCAAACTCTAACCCCTGGGCGATAATTGCATGGGTAAGAGAAGCCACCACTGAGATGCCCTCATTATGACTTCATGAGCATATCTTCAGCCAGAATCAAACTCTTGAGCCCTGGCCAATGACCGCATAGCCAAGAGACGCCACCACTGGGATGCCCTAATGATGAGCAGCACATATCTTAAAATATTTATATGGGATAGTGGTGCTAGAGATGCTTCCATATAAGTCTAATTTAGTATACAAGTATTCATATCTTTTAGATTCATTTTTAACTATTTTACTTCAAACTTTTATTGCTTGTGCTTGATTTTGCTCTTTTTTGCTCATATTGCCATTTTTTTGCAAAAAACACTTATTTTATGCTAAATCTTGCTAGGTTTTGTTGTCAACATCAACAAGTGGAATCAAGATACATCAAATAAAAGCAAAACAAATGGCAAAACCAACCCAAAACTCACTGTTTACACAAAAAACCAGCAAAAATTAACATAAAATAATACAAGTTGCATTTGGGCGGAAACTTTAAATTCATTTTATTACTTGAATACATTGTATGATACATGCAATCATCACCATGCTCTGAAAATGCAGATTTGGGCGGTGGTAAGTTGAAGAAAATCATAAAATAAAGCATGATGTTGCAAGTTGTAAAGGGGTGGCAAGAATGAGCAAATAGGAAGCAAGTTAGATGATTTTTTTTTTCATATTTTTATCACCCTTTAAACACTATAAATAGAGGGTGATTGGAATTGTTTGGATCATCCCTCAACTCAACAAAAACACGAAAAAAATAGTAGAAGAAAGAAGGAAAACCTAGGGAAGAAGTAGAAGGAGGAAGGAAGTTTGGTTTGTAATTTTGTATTTTTAAGTTCTTTCTATCATTTTCTTCATTAAGTTCATGAATTTTGTCTTACTTATGCTATATTTTATGTCTATCATGAACTAATTTTATTTTTCAAGGCTACGATGTAGCCAAAGTTGTAATATACACTCTATTCTAATTCAACGTATTCAATATTTTGTTATTACGCTATTGAAGTGTTTGTCATTATTCTTCATGAGTTTTGAATGCTTAATTACCATTTAAAGCGTATAATGTTTCATAATGCGTCTGAGAGAGATTAATGCTATTTGTGTGGTCTCAAGTGAAAATCAAGGATCATTAAAACTATTTTCTTACTATAAATTCATGCACCAGAGTGATGAGTTAATATGTAAAAGAGTATGATAAATGTTGCTCGCGAGAAAATATTTAGTAATTTAGGGTTTTCGACCATCAACATGCAATGACAACATGAATATCGAGATTAGAAAGGGTATTAATTTAATTAGATGAAATCGGATGCCTTGGACCTTATTAATTGATAAAACCCAGCAAAAAATTAGTAAATTTTAAATAAAAAATAGTAAACAATTTTTGTTTCCTTTTATTTTATTTTATTTCATATCAAAAACTTTAATTTTCGTTCTTTCAAATAGCACTAAAACTACTAATTTCGGTACTCGCTCAATAACAATCCTCGTGTGAACGATACTCTATTCACTCTTTATTACTTGATATGACATAGTGCACTTGCTAAGCATAAAACAAGTTAAGCATCAATTTTTTGGCGCTGTTGCCGGAGATAGTTTTTATTCGAGTAATATCGATACCACCTAGGTTTAATACTGATTTGAAGTTGTTAATAATTTGTAAATTTTTGTAAGTTTGAAAAAGAGATCTTTATTCATTCATTTAATTCATTTGTAAAATAATAATAATAATAATAATTTGTATAAGCTTAGCCCCGCCCCCCCCCCCCCCCCCCCCCCCCCCCCCCCCCCAAAAAAAAAATTGTGTTTTGGTTAAATTTTTGTGTTGTTTTGTTGTTTTTCTTGTATTTGCTTCTTAGTTTCATCTTTATTTTACTTTTAAGTTCATTTTGCTAAAATTTTAAGAGTTAAAATTGTTATTTTAAAGTTTTTTCAAAACACTAGCACTACTACCCCCCCCCCCCCCCCCCCCCCCCTCTCCTTAAAATTTGGCTTTTGTTAAAGTTTTGTGTATATTTGTTTAATTTTGAAGTGTTCTCATATTTGTGTGTCTTTCTTTTGATTTTTAAGTTTTTTCTCTAACTTTGTATGCAAGATCAAAACGAAAAAGAAATAACTCATTTTGACTCCGAAATCAAAAGAACACTGCGACTAATCAGGAAAACTAAAAGGATAGAAAAAATGGATAATAACAATAATGTTAATGATGAAGAAAGAGATATCGCTGTCCCAACCGTTGGAGGGTGTACTTCAAGCATTCGACATCCACCAATACAAGCAAACAATTTTGAAATCAAACCTGCTATAATACAAATGATTTAACAAACTGTCCAATTTGGCGGTCTATCTAGTGAGGATCCGAACCTAAATATCGCTAACTTCTTAGAGATATGCGACACATTTAAGCATAATGGTGTTAGCGATGATGCCATTCGCTGAAGGTTGTTCCCGTTCTCACTAAGAGACAAAGCCAAAATAAGGCTAATGTCATTACCATCAGGAACTATCCCCACTTGAGACGATTTGGCTCAAAATTTTCTTACTAAATATTTTTCACCCGCCAAATCAACCAAAATGAGGAATGACATTATCTATTTCGTACAATATGACACGGAATCTTTGTATGAAGCATGGGAACATTACAAATAACTTTTAAGAAGGTGTCTACACCACGGTTTACCAGTTTGGATGCAAGTTCAAAATTTTTACAATGGGTTGGCACCTAATACTCGAACAATGGTAGACCCGGCTGCTGGAGGAGCCCTAAACAACAAGACGCTTAGTGAAGCATACGAGTTGCTGGAAGTGATGGCTAACAACAACTATATAAGAGCAGTTGATCAAAGGAAACCTGTGGGTGTGCACAAGATAGATGCAATAACCAAGTTATCCGCTTAGATCTCAATGATGCAAAAACAATTAGGTAACTTGAGTGTTGATGCTGCTAATTTTCCTATGCTGACGTGTTAATTTTGTGTAGGTAACCATGCAAGCATAGAATACCAAACATGAAGCCCTTTCGTCCCCATCAAGCCACCAATAAGCAAATTTTGTTTCAAATTTTCAAAAATAACAAAATAATCCCTATTCCAACACTTACAATCCTAGAAACCACCCAAATTTTTTGTGGAATAACCAAGGAATTCAAAAACAACCTTTTCAGCCACTAGAAAAAAAAAAAAAATCAATCTCGAGGAATTGTTCAATAAGTTTATGCAAGACACTAGAAGTTTCATGCAAAACACTGAAACAAATCTTTGAAATCAAGAAACCTTGATTCGAAATCAAGAAACCTTGATTCGAAATCAAGAAGCAACCATTAGAAACCTTAAGACCCAAATCGGACAAATTTTGAACCACCTCTCTGAAAGATCTCAAGGTTCCTTACCCAATAATAATGTTACTAACCCACGAGAGTAGGTAAAAGCAATAGAGTTACGAAGTGAGAAAACTAATGAAGAATTGGAAAGTGCGGTAGGGAAAAAAATCAAAGATGAAGAAGAACCAAAAAGGGCTGCACCTTAACCCTACAAACCAAAAGTCCCATTCCCTCAACATTTGAAAAACACAAAAGTGGATGAACAATTTGCTAAATTTTTCAAAATTTTTAAAAACTTACACATTAATGTCCCTTTTGCTGACATGTTAGAACAGATGCCCAAACATGCAAAATTCATGAAAAAAATCCTATCTAACAAAAGAAAGTTAGGAGAATTTGAAACAGTGGCACTAACTGAAGAGTGCAGTGCCATACTCCAAAAGAAGTTACCACCCAAGCTCAAGGATCCGGGGAGTTTCACAATGCCCTACACCATTGGCTCCATTAGTTTTGATAAGGTTTTATGTGATTTAGGTGTAAGTATAAATTTAATGCCTTTCTCTAGGTTCAGGAAGCTTGGCTTAGGAGAGATGAAGCCCACTATAGTATCTCTCCAACTAGCGGACATATCAATCAAGTATCCTAGAGGTGTAATTGAAGATGTCTTAGTGAAGACTGATAAATTTATCTTCCCGGCTGATTTCATAGTGCTTGATATGGAAGAGGATCGTGAGATACCTCTTATTTTAGGCGACCCTTCCTTGCTACAGGAAGAACCCTAATAGATGCGCAACAAGGAAAACTTATCTTAAGGGTGCAAGATGAACAAGTAACCTTCAATGTTTTTAATGCCATACAATTTTCAACTAACATGGATTCTTTCTTTGAGGTTGATATTGTAGACGAGTTGGTAGCGAGACAGTCAGGGACACATTCCCTAAGTTACCCCTTGAAGCATGTTTAACAAAGTCTGGGACCCCAGACACAGAAAACGATTTGATAAGGGAATATGTCCAATACTTGGAAAGCTGCAAACCTTTCAATTTGCACCATGAAACAAGAGTGGAAGGCATACAAGTGATTGAAACTCAGCAAGGAATGAAGGAAGATGAACCTTCAATACTAGAGCGCAAGCCATTGCCACCTCATCTCAAGTATGCTTACCTTGGTAATTCTAATACTTATCCTGTCATTATTAATACTTCTCTAAATGTTGAATAGGAAAGGTTGCTTAGAGTTCTAAGGGAGCATAAATCAGCAATCGGATGGACCCTTTCAAACATCAAGGGAATTAGCCCTTCCTTATGCATGCATAAGATTCTCATGGAGGATAGCTTCAAACCTACCATGCAACCCTAACGTCAATTAAATCCTACCATGAAAGAGGTGGTAAGGAACGAAGTTGTCAAGTTATTAGATGTCAGGATCATTTACCCCATATCTGATAGTCCATGGGTAAGCCCATTACGAGTAGTTCAAAAGAAAGGGGGAATAACTGTAGTAGAAAATGAGAACAATGAGCTCATCCCTACTAGGACCATCACAAGATGGAGGGTGTGTATAGATTATCGAAAACTGAATGATGTGACCCGAAAAGACCATTTTTCCTTACGAGGCATTGATCAATGTTAGAAAAACTAGCAAGCCATTCGTATTACTGTTTCCTTTATGGTTATTCAGGATACAACCAAATTGCCATAGCATTAGAAGATTAGGAAAAGACCACTTTCACTTGTCCATATGGTACCTTTACCTATAGGAGAATGCCTTTTGAGTTATGCAATGCTCCTGCGACTTTTCAACGATGTATGATGGCAATCTTTAGTGATATGGTGGAAAATTTCATAGAAGTATTTATGGATGATTTTTCAGTCTTTAGAGCCTCATTTGATGATTGTTTAACTAATCTCTCCATGGTTTTGCAAATATGCACTAACACTAATTTTGTTTTAAATTGGGAAAAATGTCATTTTATGGTACATGAAGGAATTGTGTTAGGGTATATGATTTCAAAAAGAGGAATTGAGGTTGATAGAGCAAAAACAGAAGTGATAAAGCAATTACTGCACCCCCCCCCCCCCCCCCCCCCCCCCCCCCGCCCCCCAATGTTAAAGGTGTTCAGAGCTTCTTAGGTCATGCCGGCTTCTACAGAAGGTTTATTAAGGATTTTCTAAGATCACTAAGCCTCTTTGATATTACTGATGAAGGATGTCCCTTTTAACTTTGATAGTGACTTCATGCATGCTTTTGAAACCTTGAAGAAAAAACTAGTGTCAGTGCCAATAATTGTAGCTCCCGATTAGGCCTTACACTTTGAACTTATGTGCGATGCTAGTGACTATGCAATAGGGGCCGTGCTAGGGCAAAGAAGGAAAAAAAAATTTCATGTAATTTACTATGCTAGTAAGACTTTGATGGATGCACATGTAAACTATGCAACAACTGAGAAAGAATTACTGGCTGTAGTTTTTACATTTGACAACTTTTGTTCCTACTTGCTAAAGTCAAAGGTAATTGTTTACACTGATAATTCTGCTTTTAAATACCTTTTTACGAAACAGGATTAAAAACAAAGACTAATAAGATGGATTTTATTGCTTCAAGAATTCGATTTAGAAATCCAGGATAAAAAGGGAACAGAAATTGGTGTGGCAGATCATTTATCACGCCTTGAATGAGAGGACGAAAGTCCCTCTATCAATGAAAAGTTCCCAGATGAAAGTATTATGATGGTAAGCGAAAATTCTAATTATCCATGGTTTGCTGACATTGTTAATTACTTAGTTGCATAGAAACTGCCTAAGGACATGGCATATCAACAAAAGAAGAAGTTCTTTGCTGATTTAAAGCATTATTTTTGGGAAGAACTACTCTTATATAGACATTATGCAGACCAAATCATTAGGAGGTGTGTAACTGAAGAGGAAATGGAAGACATATTACGCCATTGCCACTGTCTTGAAACTGGTGGCCATTATAATGGAACAAGAACCGCAGCTAAGGTTTTGCAATCAGGTTTTTACTGGCCTACACTGTTTAAAGATGCTTTTAAATTTTTTAGTAATTGTGATCGATGTCAAAGGACAGGAAATATTTCCAAGAGAAATGAAATGCCCTTAAACAACAATTTAGTTGTTGAAATATTTGATGTTTGGGGATTGATTTCATGGGTCTTTTCCTTCATTATTATGTATCAAAGTGGGTTGAAGCAGCTACTTTTCCTACCAATGATGCCAGAGTTGTGATAAACTTTGTAAAAAAAACATATTATCATGATTTGGAACTCCTAAAGCAATTATAAGCGATGTCGGAAAATTTTTCGTGACCGTCAACATAAAATGTTTTTGAGTAAGTATGGAGTCACACACCATGTGGCTACTCCATACCATCCTCAAATAAGTGGTCAAGTGGAGATTTCAAATTGAGAATTGAAAACTATTCCTAAAACGACAGTTAGTGCTTCTAGGAAATATTGGTCGAAAAAGCTACATGACGCGTTTGGCCATATAGAATAACATTTAAAACACCAATTGAAATGTCTCCATATCAATTGGTTTATGGCAAGGCATGTAATTTACCAGTGGAATTAGAACATAAAGCATACTGGGCCATAAAAATCTTGAACTTCAATTTAGATGCTGCAGGAGAGAAAAGGTTACTGCAAATCAATGATATGGTTGAGCTCAGGAATGAAGCTTACGAGAATGCTCGAATTTACAAGGACCGAACCAAAAGATGGCACGACAAGCACATTCTGAATAGGGAATTTGTAGTAGGACAAAATGTCTTGCTTTTTAACTCCAGATTACGACTCTTCCCATAAATATTGTGCTCCAGATGGTCAAGACCCTTTATTGTAACTCATGTTTTTCCGTATGGCATAGACGAGATTCAAGATGAGAAGAAGGGCACCCTCAAAATTAGCAGTCAAAGGCTGAAACTGTATATTGATGGAGAGCTCGATCCATAAAAGACCTCCATTCATCTCAACAACGTTGAATGATCCACTCAAATTGTTGAGCTAACGACTGTAAACTAAGCGCTTCTTGGGAGGCAACCCAAGTGCTCTTTTCCTTACTTCTTTTATTTCATTCTCCTTTTTTTTTCATTTTCTTATGTTTATACATTTTTGTTCAAACAGGTATTTGGAAACAAGTTTGGGGGGTAACCTGATCATAACATTTGCCATCAAATTAGCAATCCTCAAATCTGGGAAGTATCTCTTACCTACTACTTCGTTCTTTATATTTCTTTTGACATTGAGGACAATGTCAACTTTAAGTACGGGGGTGGAAGAGAGACAAATTTTAAAATCTTGAACAAAATTTTTTAAAAAATTTCCCCTTTTTTCTCTTCAAGTAGGCTTTAGTGCCTCCCAGGATTCGGCGCCTTTGTATGGGGATGTACATAGTGTTGGCCAACAAAAAGATTGTCTATTTTCTACATTTTTGATCATTAGTCTTTTTAAAATTTAAAAAAAAAAAAGAAATAAAATGAAGAAGAAGAACTTATCATCATGCTTTTTAGGCAATTTTTTTACTCTTTTTAGCTCATTTACTTTAATTAGATTTGAATAACCTAATAATCAATTGTTTTTGTGTTCTAATTGCAAAACACGATCTATCTAAGGCACTATCTTGATAAAACCATGGTATTTGAGTTCACTAGTTAGCATGGCTATTTTACTTTTCTTTCTAATTAAAAGATGGTCAAATTTAAATGGATTGCCTTAAGATTATCATTTACGTAATAGACTTTGAAGAGTTATGCCTAAATAAAAAAAACAAAGAAATAAAAAAGGAAAGCATCTTTAGCACCACTATCCCACATAAACAATTTTAAGATATGCGCTACCCATTAAGAGGACTTCTCAAAGTGGTGGCTTCTCTTAATTATGGGTCATTGCCCAGGAGTCGGAGCTTGATTCTCACTGAAGATATACTCACACGGTAATATTGGGGGTGTCTCAGTGGTGGCTTCTCTTACTTAGGGGTCATCTCCTAGGAGTCGGAGTTTGATTCTCGCAGAAGATATACTCATGAGCCGAGATTGACATGAGCAAATAAAATCCTCAGATTAAAAAAAAAAGAGAAAAACAGGCACTTTTTGTGAATATTTTAGTTTTAGGTATACTTGATAAATCTGGTTATAATTAGTATGATTTTTGTTTTCTATTCGGTTTAAATATCTTGAGATTAAAAAAAATTGGATAAACTTAATTGGTTAGCTAACTTTTGAATTCAGTTACCTAATTAATTGACAGGTTTTTCCTTAGAAAAGGTGGTTTTGCCTTTAGAACCGTAAACTTTGAGCCTCAGTCATTTTTTTGTAATAAGAGTGCACTTGCTTTAAATTTTGGAAAGAATTCTTAAAAAGTATGAGATCCTGTGCTTCAATGTCTAGCCTATATCGAGGACGAGCAAAATTTAAGTTTGGGGGTATTTTGATAAGTCTAAATTTATACAATTATTCATATCTTTTTTATTCATTTTTAACCATTTTACATCAAACTTCTATCGCCTTTGCTCGGTCTTGCTCTTTTTCGTTCATATTGCCATTTTCTTGCAAAAACACTTATTTTATACTAAATCTTGCTAGGTGTTATCATCAACATCAACAAGTGAGCAAGATACATCAAATAAAAGCAAAAAAATGGCAAAACCAACCCAAAACTCACGATTTACACCAAAAACAGCAAAAATTAACATCAAATACCACAAGTTGCATTTGGGCAGCAACTTTAAATTCATTTTATTATTTGAATACATTGTATGATACATGAAATCATTACCATGCTCTGAAAATGCAGATTTGGGTGGTGGAAAGTTGAAAAAAATCATAAAATAAAGCATGTTTTTGCAAGTTGCAAAGGGGTGGCAAGAATGAGCAAATAGGAAGCAAGTTAGATGATTTTTTTACATATTTTTATTAGCCTTCAAACACTATAAATAGTGGGTGATTGGAAGTGTTTGGATCATCCCTCAACTCAGCCAAAACACAAAAAAAATAGCAGAAGAAAGAAGGAAAACCGAGGGAAGAAGAAGGAGGAAGGAAGTTTGGTTTGTAATTTTGTATTTTTAAGTTCTTTCTATCCTTTTCTTCTTTAAGTTCATAAATTTTGTCTTAGTTATGCCATACTTTATGTCTATCATGAACTAATTTTGTTTTTCCAAGGCTACAATGTAGCCTAAGTTGTTACATATGCTCTATTCTAATTCAACGTATTCAATGTTTTGTTATTACGTTATTGAAGTGTTTATCACTGTTCTTCATGAGTTTTAAATGCTTGATCACCATTTAAAGTGTATAATGATTCATAATGAGTTCGAGAAAAGATTTATGGTGATTGCTAAGGTGATAAGCACCACAAATTGAGCAAATACTCGAGAGAGATTAACACGATTTGTGTCGACTTAAGTGAAAATTATGGATCTTTAGATCTTTTTTCTTATTTAAATTCATGCACAAGAGTGATAGGTTGATATGAAAAAGAGTATGTTAGATGTTGCTCGAGAGACAATATTTAGTAATTTAGGATTTTCGACCATCAACATGCAATAACAACATGAATATCGAGAATAGAAAGGCGTATTAATTTAATTAGGTGAAATCGGATGCCTTGGACCTTATTAATTGATTAAACCCAACAAAAAACTAGTAAATAATTTTTGTTTCCTTTTATTTTATTTTATTTCATATCAAAAACTTCAATATTCGATCTTTCAAATAGCATTAAAACTACTCATTGCTCAAGAACAATCCTCGTGGAAATGATACTCTACTCACTCTTTATTACTTAATACAACTTAGTGCACTTGCTAGGCATACACCAAGTTAAGCATCACTTCCCTCATTTTCTCTATTTTTCTTTAGACTTAGGCATAACTGTCAAAGTCTATTATGCAAATAATAATTTTAATGTAATCCATTTGAAAATCTTTTAATCAGAAAGAAAGGTAAACCAACCAGGCTAACTAGTGAACTAATATACCGTGGTTTCGTCAAGATAGTTCCTTAGAATAGATCATGTTTTGCAATTAGAACACAAAAACAATTGATTCTCAAGTTATTCAAGTGTAATTAAAGTAAATGAGCTAAAAAGAGTAGAAAATTTTCCTAAAAAGAATGATGAAAAGATCTAAAAAAATTATTTGTTTCAAAATGTGTAATAAAATTTTTAAAAATTGCCAATGATCTAAAATATAGAAAATCTTTTTTATTGGTCAATACTATCCACATCCATAAGGCTTCGAACTCTAGGAGGCACAAAAGCTGACTCTAAAAGATAAAATATGACTAGACAAGAATACTTTTCGTAAGATGTTGTTCAAAATTTAAAAAAAAATTGTGACAAAATGTGTTCTCTCCCCCCCCCCCCCCCCCCCCCCCCCCCCCCCCCCCCCAAAAAAAAACTTAAAGTTAACATTGTCTTAAATGTTAAAAGAAATAATAGGAATAAAGTAGTAGGTGAGAGATACTTCTTAGGTTCGAGGATTGCTTATCTGATCGTGGATATTGACATCAAGTTACCTCCAATGTTATTTCAAAAACCTTTTGAACAAAATGTACAGAAACATAATAAAAATAAGTAAAGGAAATTAAAAGAAAAGAAGTAAGGAAAGAAAACTTGGGTTGCTTCCTAAGAAGCACTTAAATTATAGTCGTTAGCTGTACTTTTTGGGTGGATCATTTAACTTCGTTAAGACGAATGGAGGACATCTTTGGCTCGAGCTTTCCATTAATATAAGGTTTCAGCCTTTGACCATTAACTTTAAATGTTCCCTTCTTCTCATCTCGTATCTTGACTATGCCATATGGAAAGACACGAGTTACAACAAAGGGTCCTGGCCATTTGGAGCACAATTTCCCTAGGAAAAGTTGTAATCAGGACTTAAAAAGTAAAACATTTTGTCCGACTATGAATTCCCTATTCGGGATGTGCCTGTCATGCTATGTTTTGGTTCAATCCTTGTAAATTCGAGCATTTTCATAGCCTTCATTCTTGAATTCATCCTTTACATTGATTTGCAATAACCTTTTCTCTCCTGCAGCTTCTAAGTTGAAATTCAAGGTTTCTATGGCCCAGTTTGCTTTATGTTCAAATTCTACTGGTAAATGACATGCTTTGCCATAAACCTGTCGATATGGAGACATTCTAATTGGAGTTTTGAATGTTGTTCTATATTCGCAAAGTGCATCATCTAACTTTTTTGACCAATCCTTTCTAAAAGCACTAACGGTCTTTTCAAGAATAGTTTTTAATTCTCGGTTTGAAATTTTCACTTGACCACTTGTTCAAGGATGGTATGGGGCACCCACATGGTGCAGGTGGAGAGTTGTATTTCCTGTCAGATTGGGGACACTACTTGGGGGATGCCCGAGCTTGCCCTTACATTGTCCGCTGGGATACGGCAGCCGGTACTTCTTGTAGGATGTTGTTTCCGGACCCGGTTTGTGAAAACCTTTTTGCTTGCTGGGATGCCAAACTTTCCAAGTGGTGGGAGTCTTCAGCGTATCTTCCTATTCTCTGTTTGGTCACATTACAGAGTCCAGTGTTTACCTTATGGACGTTGTCTTGTTCGGATGTTCCTTCTTCTTGGGAGAGACGGTTTCGTCTACATGTTCGGCTGCCTTGTCTGGAGACAGGTGGGATCCAGTGATCACCAGTTTTACCATGACAAGGGATCACTTAGCTTTTACCACTCACAATCAAGTGTTCCGATGTGCTCTTCATGGGGAATAGCGTGGGCATATAGTTTACTTGGGGAATCATCGGTGCACCATGCAGGCGCAGCTGTTCTCTTACTCGGGATCTTTATTTAGTTGTGGCGATGATCCTATGGCGCCGTTCTCGGCTTTCATGTGAAGACGTCTTTTGGGGGGTAGGAGCGGGTGTTTGGTTTCTTATGGGTATAGGTGCCTTTTTGTAGTGTCACGATTTTGTATAATTATGCTTTGTTCATTTGATGCTTTTGGCTTTGGCTTGTAAGTTGTAACATAGTCTTCAGTTCCTGTTAGGGGTTTGTTTTATGTCCTTTCCTCTTTATTTTGTTTCCTTGAACGGATGCCTTAATGCGTTTATGGGTTTACCGTTGGCCGCTATGCTTTTTGCATAATGTTGATTTTCCTTTGGTTATGAGCAGGATTCTAACGCCCGCAGGCCCTGTCGATACTTGGGACTTATGCCGTTGCGAGGTACCATGAATCCCAATGTTAGGCGGGACTGTTACCATTGAGAGCTTCTATTAGTCCTCGTGTTAGGCGGGACTTATGCCGTAAAGGCTTTTCGGTAGACAAGGGCTGTCATTAGTTCCAATGTTAGGCGGAACTTATGCCGCTAAGGCTTCTCGGTTGACAAGAGCAATCGTTAGTTCCAGTGTTAGGCGGAACTTATGCCGCTAAGGCATTTCGGTCGACAAGACCAACCGTTAGTTCCAGTGTTAGGCGGAACTTATGCCACTAAGGCCTTTCGGTCGACGAGAGCAACCGTTAGTTCCAGTGTTAGGCGGAACTTATGCCGCTGAGGCATGTCGAGCAACCGTTAGTTCCAGTGTTAGGCGGAACTTACGCCATTAAGGCCTCTCGGTCGACGAGAGCAACCGTTAGTTCCAGTGTTAGGCGGAACTTACGCCATCAAGGCCTCTCGGTCGACGAGAGCAACCATTAGTTCCAGTGTTAGGCGAAACAGCAACCGTTAGTTCCAGTGTTAGGCGAAACTTACGCTGTTAAGGCCTCTCGGTCGATGAGAGCAATCGTTAGTTCCAGTGTTAGGAGGAACTTATGCCGCTAAGGCCGGGAAGATGAAGCAATGTGCAAAACCATTGAAAAAGAACTGACTAACGTTAAACAAAGCCCCCAGCTGCTAAGGTTGGGAAAGATAAAGCAATGTATAAAACCAAGGAAAAAGAGCTAACTAACGTTAAACAAAGCCCCCCAGCTGCTAAGGCTGGGAAAGATAAAGCAATGTATAAAACCAAGGAAAAAGAGCTAACTAACATTAACAAAGCCCCCCAGCTGCTAAGACTGGGAAAGATAAAGCAATGTATAAAACGAAGGAAAAAGAACTAACTAATGTTAAGCAAAGCCCCCAGCCATTTAAGGTTGGGAAAGATAAAACAACACATAAAAACTAAGGGAAAGAACTAAGTAACGTTAACTAATAAGCCCCCAGCCGTTAAGGCTGGGCAAGACAAAACAAAACATAAAAACAAAAGAAAAGAACTAAGTAACGTTAACTGATAAGCCCCCAGCCGTTAAGGCTGGGCAAGACAAAACAAAACATAAAAACTAAAGAAAAGAACAAAGTAACGTTAACTAATAAGCCCCCAGCCGTTAAGGCTGGGCAAGACAAAACAAAACATGAAAACTAAAGAAAAGAACTAAGTAACATTAACTAATAAGCCCCCAGCCATTAAGGCTGGGCAAGACAAAACAAAACATAAGAACTAAAGAAAAGAACTAAGTAACGTTGACTAATAAGCCCCCAGCCTAGGCTGGGAAAGATAAAACAAAACATAAGAACTAAAGAAAAGAACTAAGTAACGTTAACTAATAAGCCCCCAGCCTCGGCTGGGAAAAATAAAACAATATATAAAACTAAAGAAAAGAACTAAGTAATGTTAACTAATAAGCCCCCAGCCTTTAAGGCTGGGAAAGATAAAACAAAACATAAGAACTAAAGAAAAGAACTAAGTAACGTTAACTAATAAGCCCCCAGCCATTAAGGTTGGGAAAGATAAAACAATATATAAAACTAAGGAAAAGAACTAAATAACGTTAAGTAATGAGCCCCCAGCCGTTGAGGCTGGGTTACCGGTCTACTTAAGTGGTGTCATGTTCGAGGTTCCTCTTAAAGGTGGGATGACGTGCTCCCACCCCCTTCTTTTAGCCGTCACCTCTAACTTTGGGGCATTATTTACAGTTTGTTTTTCAAAAGCCCTAAAATCCCCTTTTCTTCCCCAACGAGCTCGCCTCTTCTGCGAACCCTAACTCTCTCTTTTTTACTTCCTACCGGTTTTCATCCTGATTTCAAGGTAATTTGCTGTTGGTTTGAGAGTACTTTATTGAATTTTCAGTAGGATTTTTCTTTTCCAAACGTTTTTCCCACATTTGTTCTGTTTTTAAGGTTTTCAAAACCTGAGTTGCTCGTCAGAGCTCTCATGGCGGACTCTGACGAGAATGCCCAGCTGATTTCTGATTTTCTAGCAAGCATAGCCGCGAGCCAGGTAATAGAGGGGGGGATGTTTCTCGATGAAGCGGTATCCCCTTCCTTTTGTTGGCCTGGTTCGGAGAACGCCTCCTTGCCCTTAGGGATGGATGTTCCACTTTTTCCCAAGGTGAACTCCGGTGGGCCACCTCAAAGTTACCGGGGTAAGGTTTTCTTGGTCTGACCTCATTTCCTTTTTCCTTTTTGTTGTTTCCTTTTTAGAGTATGACTCCAAAAAGTCACGGCCGGGTCACAGTCGCCATGACGGTGCTGGGGAGATCCCTGCAGAGGAGGGTTTGGTGGTGGAACCATTGTCACGGCTGGCTCCCTTACCGGCACCATCCCCCGAGGAGGAGGCGGTTCGAGCCCAGTTTCTTGAAGCGGCAACAATGCTCCCTTTGGGGCCCTTTGTCTCCTTAATGTCTTCCGCCGAGGGGGTTAAGCAATTTCGAGACAAGTTTTACTTTCCTGACGACTATGAGGTTATTGGGCCAACGGAGAATGATAACATTTTGCTCCCCGGCCATCAGGGCTCTTTTTCGATTACAGCGGATTCTTTGGAAGCGCGGTTGAGGTTTCCCTTGCCTAGTATATTAGAGTGGATTTTTAGACAGTATTCATTATGCCCTAGCCAGATTAGCCCAAATGGGTTTAGGAACATTTATGGGTATTTGGTCACTTGTTTTGTGGCGGGATTGACTCCCTCCACAAGTAGTTTCGACTATTTATTTAGGGTTAGACAATTACGGGGAGTGGTGACGTTTGAGGGTAAGACGGGAGTGAAGTTTGTGGAAAATAACCCGTCCAAGGTGAATTTTTGGCAAAATAAATTTGTGGGGGTGAGACCCCCACAACCCTTGCTCCTCCCTACATATTGGACTAAGGTGAATAAAAGCAACACTCCTTCCGCGGATGAGCTTTCGCCTCTTGACAAGGAAGTGGTTCAGTATTTTGAGAGGGGGTTGGATTCTCGTTTTGTGGCCATCAAGGAAATTTTTGCTCAGGAGAGGGTGCTCATAAAAGCAGGTTTATGTTCCAGGCCAGCAAGTGGTAAGAGACTTTTTAGCCCAAGGGGGGAAGCGTTTCCTTTTTCTTCCCTTCTTCCCCTTTTTTTCCTTGTTTGTCATAATTTGTCTTGACTTTCTTTCGGGTGTTTCTATTACAGGGCCAAAAGCTGATGTAGATATCGTCCAACTTACAGAGGATTATCGTCAAGGTGGTGACGGGGCAGCCGAGAGAGGAAAAGGGGCTTCCATTAAGGGTCGAGCGTCTTCTAGGACGAGGAAAAGAGTATCTCCTAAGGGCAGAGAGGAGTCCCCCAGGCCACGTCAGAAGAAGCGCAAGAAGACTAAGGTTGCGGCACAAGTGGAGGAGCCGTGAAGGACGGTGCCTCCTCCACAAAGGGACATGACTAGCATCCCTGTGTGCAGGCCTCCCCCGCTTTGGAGAGGTCTGTTCCTGCCTCAGATGCTGGGGTGGCGGTGACTGGAACATCCCCATCCGTGGGAGGCATTTCTTGTCCTCATCCTGCGACGGTGGTGGTTAGGCCTGAATTGGGTGAGGAGGCGCCAAGTGTTTTACCTGAAACTGCCACCCGGCACCCCAGAGGGTGCAGCCATTGCTACTACAGTAGGTCCGGATGTGCTATCGTCCCCTCCTTCAGAAGAGGTAATCGGAGGGGTGCCTGCCGCAGCTACCATGGGAATGGCAGGGCCTTTACCTGGCAAAATGGGGGTGATGGCCACTGCTGCTACCCAGGAGTCTTTAGGACGTTCGCCCACCGGTGTATCCAAAAGTACGCCTGCCGCTGTTATGACAGGGGCGGTTGATCGGAGTGAGTGCTCGGGAGCGGGCGAAGTACCGTCGACTGGAGAAGACTTGGGGAGACCTGTTAGTAGGGAGGCAGCTTTAAGAGGGGAGGATATAGAAAGGGTCTCGGTTTGTGTTGAGTCGCCCACCTGAACACCTCCTTTTACTCCTTCACTTGATGTTTTGGAGGTAGGAGGTGATGGTAGTGCTGACAGATTTCCTTCTTCTTTTCGAGATGACTTATCATCGGTGCCGGATCCTTTTCAGGGTATTCCTCCTTTTGGGCAGGAGTCTTCCCCTTTGCGGGATGGGGCGGCTGTTGGTGAAAGGGAGTTTCCTCCTGAAGTCCCATTTGTTAGTGGTTCTTCCGTCCTCTCTCCTCGCGATGGCATAGACATTATCCAAAGGACGAGTCACACTACACTTCCTTCAGAAGTGCCGCTCGTTGCCATGAAGGATACGGCTGCGACCTACGCCTTAAAGGTAGTGTTTTTATTATGCCTTGACATTCTACGACTGTTGTTGGATTTACCTATTTATGATGTGGTCGCAGGTCAGTTCGTGGACTACTGCTATGGTTACCGGTTGGTTCCAGGAGAAGGAGACGGTGACGAAAGAGCTTGCTAGGCTGGAGGGCGAGAACCGGGATCTTGCCGCAACGGTGCAGGGGATGAAAGTGGCAAGAGAGGAAGAAGTCCTAGCGATCTCTTTACCACAAAGGGAGAAAGATACGGAGCTAGATGAGGTTGAGCGGAGCCGTGAAGAGAAAGAGAGAGTAGCGCGGGAGGCCCAAAGGGTTAGCGAGGAGAAAGAGAGGGAGGTGCATGAGCTAAGGGGAGAACTAGCAACGGCTTCTCTGGAGGCGCAAGGGCTAAGGGGAGAGTTATCCTCTTGTCAGGCGCGCCTAGAGAAACTACAGGACGAGATGCAATGCTGTCAGGTGGAGCATTCGAGAGTCGCAGAGGATGCCATTACCCAGTTTAAGGCTAGTGTGGAATTTCGTGGCTTGATGAGTTCCACTTACTGGCGGGGCTTGACCTCGGGTCTCTCTAACTTTGCTCGCCATTTGCTTCGGAGTCATCCTGGTTTGGGCCAAGAGTTGCTTCAGCGGGTAGCGGATCAGCTTCATCAGGATATCTCGCGTTTGAGAGAAGAGTCCCGTATCCGGTGGCCGTAGTTACCCTCTTTCTCCTCTTTTCTTTTTTTTTTTTTGTTGCTGTCCGCTCTCCCAATGAGGGTTGCTTTTAGTGCGGGAAGGATCTTCCCTTGTGAGACCTACGCTTATGGCTTTTTTTGTAATAGTAATCCATAGGCATGTTTTGTAAAGTTGTGCTCTAGGGATGACATTTCTGTTGTAACCTTTGGGGGTGCACCCTTTTGTAAATGGAATATGATATCATATATATATATTATTATACTATATATATTTTGTAGTTACATGGTCTCTAAAAACATCCATGTTTACTTGCCTTAGCGGTTCAAGAGGTTCACTTATTGTATTACAGCTTCTATGTGTGGTATTTCTTGAGATTTTTCATATTCCAGGATCATGGTACTTCAGTACCATTGAGACGCTACAGCTTATAGCTTCCATTTCCCAGTTTCGTGCTCACACGGTAGGGACCTTCCCAATTCGCGGCTACCTTTCCTGACCCGATACCGTGGGTAATGCTTGCCCGACGAAGTACTAAGTCTCCTATCTCCACGTTCCTAGGCCTTACATGCTTATTGTAATGTTGGGATATCTGCTGCTTCTGAGCCGTTATGCGGAGAAGGGCATTTTACCTGGTTTCGTCAATTAGATCAAGAGAGTGTCTTCGTAATTCTCGATTTTCGAGCTGATTGTACCCTTGGGTCCGATGGCTGGGCTCTCCTACTTCCACTAGGATCACGGCTTCTGCGCCATAAACCAGCATGAAGGGAGTTTCCCCCGTGGCTACACGGTAGGAGGTGCGGTGGGGCCAAAGAACACTAGGTAGTTCTTCCAACCATCTCCCTTTTGCCTTGTCCAACCTTCGTCGTAACCCCACAAGTATCTGCTTGTTCTCGGCTTCTATTTGCCCATTGCTTTGCGGGTAGGCCACTGATGTGAAGTGGTGTGAGATCTTCAGGTGCTGACAGTAATTGCAGAATCGCGGTGAGCTGAGCTGCGTTCCGTTATCCGTTATGATGGCTCATGGGATTCCAAAGCGGGTTACAATGTTCTTCCATAGAAACTGGCGAGTGGCATGGTCAGTGATACTGGCTACTGCCTCCGCCTCTACCCATTTGCTGAAGTAATCCACGGCCACTATCAGGAATTTTCTTTGGCCGCTGGCCATTGGGAATGGGCCCAAGATATCTATCCCCCATTGGTCAAAAGGTATGGGATCATGATGGGGTGCAGTGGTACCGCTGGGGCGTGGATCAATGGTGCGTATCTCTGGCATTTATCGCACTTTCGTACTAGTGTGGTGGCATCTCTTTCCATAGTGGGCCAAAAGTACCCAGTTCTGAGCACCATCCTTACTAACGTTCGCTTCCCGACGTGTACTCCACAAATTCCTTCATGGATCTCCCTCAGCACGTAATTTCCCTTCTCTGGGGTTACGCATTTCAGCAGGGGGTATGTGAATGACCTTTTATAGAGCTGTTGGTCGATTATCACGAAGCGGGCTGCTTGTCGTTGCAACTTTCATGCTTCCTTTGTGTCCATGGGTATCTTATTTTGCAAAAGGAAATCCACAATAGGGCGCATCCATCCCTCTTCATATTGTATTTGCATTGAGTGGCAAGGAAGGGGTCGGTTTGGGTATTTCACATCGACTTCCTGTATTTGAACCTCTCCTTCCTCTTTTTCTGCTATGTGTTTGAGGCCAGCTAATCGGCTTAGCTTATCGGCCCACCTATTGTCTTCGCGGGAGATTCCCCGTATAATGAAACTTTCCAATCCAGAGATCCGCTTCTGGACTAGGTCGAGGTATTATGCTAAGTGGGGTTCCTTTACCCCGTATTCCCCAGTTACCTAGTTTACTACCAGCTCTGAGTCCTTGAAAGCCTCGACATGCTTGGCACCTACCGCTATAGCGTAGTCGATGCCCAGAAGTAGGGCCTCGTATTCAGTTTCATTGTCGGTGGCATAAAAGTTGAGCTTTGCCGCATACTCCATGGGTTCGCCTTCTGGGTTTATCAGTACGATACCCGCGCCATTGCCCCCCTGGTTGACGGAACCGTCGATGAATAGCCTCCAGAGGTGATCTTCTTTAGGGGAGATTGTTAACTCGGGTATTTCAAAGCTACATTCCACCAGGAAGTCGGCCAGGGCTTGTGCCTTGATGGCGTGGCGGGGCGAATACTGTATGTCATGCTCCAAGAGTTCCACTGCCCATTTCAACATTCTTCCTGAGCAATCTAACTTTCCCAACAACTTTCGAAAGGGAAGGTAAGTGAGCACAGTGATAGTGTGGGCCTGAAAATAGGGTCTCTGCTTTCGTGCGGCGGTAACTAAGGCTAATGCCGTCTTTTCTATGGCGGGGTATCTCTTTTCTGCGTTCTTGAGGGACTGGCTTACGAAGTATACCGGGAGTTGCTTGCCTTCTCGGTTGGTTATTAGCACAGCACTGGTGGTGTTTTCTGAAATGGCTAAGTAAATGCTCAGCCGCTCGTTTGGTTCGGGAGAGGTAATGACAGGAAGTTGAGCTAGATATTGCTTTAACTGCTAGAAGGCACATTTGCATTCCTCATTCCAACGGAAAGGCTGCTTCTTTTGTAATGCCTTGAAGAACGGCATGGCCTTGTCTGCTGAACGGCTAATGAACCTGCTGAGGGAGGCCATGTAGCCGGCTAGCTTCTAGATGTCTTTGGAGGAACGGGGTGATCCCATTTCAAGGATAGCGCTTATCTTTCTAAGGTTGGCTTCGATTCCTCTGTTGCTGACAATAAATCCCAAGAATTTTCCTTCAGGCACCGCGAATGAGCACTTTTCCGGATTGAGTTTCATTTTGTACGTTCTGAGAGCTTCCAGAGCCTCCCTTAAATCCTTAATGTGATCCAGGCTCTTCCGGGATTTAACTATCATGTCGTCCACATAGACTTCCATGTTGTGGCCGATTTGAGAGCTAAGGATTTTGTTGACCAGCCTTTGGTACGTGGCGCCAGGGTTTTTGAGGCCAAACGGCATGGCCTTATAGCAGTATGTGCCTTCAGCTGTTATGAAGGAAGTTTTTTCTTCGTCATCTGGATGCATGTGGATCTGATGGTAGCCTGAAAAAGCATCCATAAAGCTGAATAGCTCGCAACCTACTGTTGAGTCTACTAATTTATCTGTCTTGGGCAGAGGGTAAGAATCCTTTGGGTAGGCATTATTGAGGTCTGTGAAATTGACACACATTCTCCAATTTTCGTTTGCCTTTTTTACTAGGACTACGTTAGCCAGCTAGTCTGGGTAGGCCACCTCTCTAATGGATCCTACGCAGATCAACTTTCGTACCTCCAATTTAACGGCCTCATTTCGCTCAGTGCAAAAGTTGCGCTTTCGCTGTTTCACTGGTTTTTTGTCAATTTGAACATTGAGCTGATGGGTGATCACGTCTGGCGGTATTTCGGGTATCTCATCAGCAAAAAACGCGAAGACGTCCCGATATTGTTTCAAGAGTTCGCCAATTCTTTCTTTCAGGTGGGGAGGGCCCGTGGCGCCTATATAGGTGTGCCGCCCTGGTTCTAATTCATACTTCTCTAGAGCTGAGGAGGGCAGGTCTGAGCTTGAGGATGACTGAGGCTCAGCTGGTTCGGCCGTGATTAAGGCTGAATCAGGGAAGTTGTGGTAATATTCGGAGAGGGAGCCTTGCCTGCCACGAACGGTCATGATGCTGCCAGAGTTACTTTCGAACTTCATGGCTAGATGATAGGTGGAGACCATGGCTCTTAGTCGATTCAAAGAAGGTCTCCCAAGGATCGCATTATTGCATGAAGGAGCGTCTATGACCAAGAATTCAATCTTGATGGTGCGTTGTCCCCCTTCGCCCTGAAAAGTGGCGGATACAAGTATCTTTCCCTTAGGTATAAGGGGATTTCCGGCAAACCCTACGACGGGGCTTGACGTGGGGACAAGGAAAGAAGCTGACATCCCCATCCGGGTGTAGCAACTTAAGAAGAGCACATCTATAGAACTGCCTTGGTCGACAAGGATTCTGGGAATGATGTATCAGCGGTTATAACCAGAGGGTCCTCCTGGTTTGCGTCAATCCCTTGAGCATCCTCCTCTGTGAAACCTATGCATTTGGGTTTGCCAAGTACTGAGAAGGACTCCTTCCCTTTTTCCTTGACTTCTGATTCTCCTCTTGCTGGCGGCTCTCTCTTTGTGATGGTGGCGATGACCGGGGGCATTGTTTTGCTTGGCCCTGGGTCATGGGTATCTTCGTCGCGAGTTTTTCCAGTTTTTATCCTTTGTAGGTTTGCATACTCTATCCACTGCTCCGTGCGCTCTGCTTCTTCTAAGTGGGCTTTTAACACGCGGCATTCTGCGGTATTGTGGGTGGTCATTTGGTGGTAAGCGCACCATTCATCTTTTTTTATTGCTCCTTGAGTCCTTTGGATGTTCTCCTGCTTTTATTGCCAGCAGCGGCCTTGCGGCTTCTGGTGGGATTTGCATTTTAAAGATGGGCTTGCGCTGCTTTGGTGGCCGGGCGCCTCCTGGTGGTGGTTTGAAACCCTCTTTTGGCCTCGGAGAGGTCCCCACCTGAACTACTTCAGGCCTTAGTGTTACCTGAATCACATCTTCGGCGGCGATATATTTGTTGGCCTTGCGCCATAGGTCGTCCACGGTTACCAGCGGCCCCTTAGCCAGCGCAAATTTGAAGGGGGGATTCTGTAATCCGTTGACAAAGGCAGTGATGGCCGTCTCGTCAGAGAGGTTGGCAACATCGATCGTGGTGCGTGTGAATCGTCTTACATAACTTCTTATGGGTTCGAACTCATTCTGCTGTAGCTTAAGGAGATGTGCAGCCGTTCTCCTTCTTCTCTTATTGCTCACAAAATGGCGTGTGAACCACTCAGAGAGTTCCGTGAATCCGTCAATGGATGATTGTGGGAGGGAGGAGAACCAGCTTTTCGCGGCCCCTTTGAGGGTGGCGGGAAAGCATTTGCACCAGACCTCCTCCCCTACGTCCTGCAGGTACATCCGTGCCACAAAACTGGCCAGATGATCCTCAGGATCCTGAGTCCCGTCAAACGCGTCCATATTAGGGATTTTTACCTTTCCCACAGGTGCCTGGAAGAGTCGGGATGTAAAAGGCGAGTGGTTTCCCGGTACTAGCGGCATTACTCCTGATCCGGCGTTTCGCTGGCGGTTATGACTCACATAGTTGTAGTGGGTGTTAGCATTAGACTCAGTGGTCGGATTTTGGCTTTTGGTTGGAGTGTGCCTAGAGGCTCCGGGAGTGGTGGTGGAGTGGCCGGGGTTTGGGACCCTTCCGGTGCCGTTATCTGCCATTTGGGTAAGAAACTGACTGAGTTGATGTTGTAATTGATTGAATTGTTCCTGGGTTACGTATCCTGCGTGGTGCTTCCCCTAACGGAGGGGAATAGAAGGACTGGTGTTTGACATGAAGGAAGTGTTAGTACCCTTCCCACAGACGGCGCCAATTGTTTAGGGGTTTTTTTGGTAGGGTTCTTTTAAGGGAGGACCGAGCTCAAGTCCCTTTCTTTGTGATGTCTATTACTGTATTTATAGAGGTTAGGAGGGGACCCCCTAGCGGTAGGTGGGGGGAGTATAGCTTGGGTAAGAGGGTACCGCCAGGGAAGGGGTACCGTCAGGATAGAGGAGTACCGCTAAGGTGGAGGAGTACCGCCAGGGTAGGGGAGTACCGCCAGGGTGTACTTGTGGTAGTCCCCTTTTGGGGGAGGCAGTAATCCTAGCAAATAGGGTCCTCCCCTAACAGCAAGTGTTCCAATGGGGGGGCAGAATATGAGGCTTTCATTATAGGCCTCAAGACTCTTCCCGAGATGGGGTCACCAGCATGGACATGATGGGGAATTCGCAGCTTCTAATTCATCAAGTGATAGGTGGATTTTAATGCCTGAGTGATATTCTAATAGATACATCTCAACAATCCGAGAATTGTTGAGGAAATTCAGTGAAGTTAAAATCGAGTTTATACCTTGGCTAAGAACAAAGTAGCTAACGACCCTTTCCAATTGGCTTCTGGCTATAAATTTCCAAAGACTTGGTGTGAGAAGTCCATGGTCTTTAGGACAAAGATCTTGAAAGATGACCTTGAAATAACTAATCACGTATTTAATTAAAGAGGCTCAGGAAATGAGGTGGCTATTGTTGAGCTCAGGAAATGAGGTGGCTATTGTTGAGTTCCTCAAGACACGGCCTGAACCTAAGAAACAGGCTGAGGTATTGAAGGAAGCCCATCATTGAATATTTCAAAGATCATTAACTATTTAATAGGATACAAAAAACATAAAATGAAGGCATATAAGTATCACCTTGATGAATAATCTGGTGAATTATGCAAAACAGATGTTGTGTAGTCCTTCTCAAGTGCATAGACCAAGACTAAACGAGGTAGGAGCTCATCATGGCATTTGTGGATATCATTGTTTACACCCTAAACTCGAGGGAGTTATGACACCACTATTTTGAGATAAAAGGACACGTGTTTGCCATGTGGGGCCGTCTTAAAGGCATACTAGGCCTTTAGGTACAGAGACAACGGTGTCTCAAGCCCAATCACTTGATGAGTTAAAATCCCTTAAGAGATAACAGCTTCTCAAGATGATGATTGGGAAAAGGGGCTCGAGCTCAAGGGATCTCCCAAAAGGCCACAAGAAAGGCAGTTCTAAGGCTTGAGGTAGTTGTTTAGAGTGCATATCAAGAAACGTGGGCCTCAAGTATGTCCAGACAAATGTGGGACATCTAGAAGAGTCTTAGAAAAAATAAACGAATGTGGGGCTTCAAGAAGAGGCTCGAGCAAATGTTTCTAGGATAGGATCAATGCCTACTCAGTGCGGAAAAGGAGAGTTAGGCATAGATGGGGCAAATAGGCTAGGATTTTAGAATGCAGCAGTTATTTCGTATTTCTATTTATAAGAGGCGCTATTGTCATTGTAAAGTGTTCAATACCATCATACAAAACTTCTTTAAGTTTTCTTTACAGCACACTTGTCCTTTTACGCTAGGAGTAGCATAACTTAGCCTAGTCTAGCATATCTTGTACTTGTTTTTCTTTCCTTCAAGGCAATACACTCTTTGGGTTTCAGGTATGAACTTTATGTTTTAATTTGTTCCCATAAATCCACGAGTTGAGATTTGAGTAAGTAGATTAAGGCTTTGATGGCAAAGCCCTAAGCTTGATTTGTGTTAGTCTTAACAATGGTGTTAATGCTTGATAAGTCAGGTGAATTTAGGTTTGGGCCATCATTTAAGGGCTTTGATGGCCCAAGCTTGACCTTGATTGTATTGGTCTTAATCCAGTGACCCAAATATAGTTCGCTCCACCTAATTCCTGTTGAACTCTAACCCATTCAAGGTATTACAAGTGAAGGGTGCCCGACTTAAAATTTTAATTGACTCGGACATAAGTAAAAGGAGGTTGAGCTTAAGGGACTTTCGAGAACATTGCAAGATAAGTGGTTTCCAAGCCCAAGCTTATCCAACAAAAAAGTAAAGCATCTAGATGGGGACTTCAGCTGAAAAAGCAGACGTGGGTTTCTAGATGGACGCGTGAGCACACCAAATCAAGGACACGTTCGTTGCCCATTCAAATGCCAAAGAAACTTTAAGGCCAACATGGGAAGAAAATGCCACAGAAATATGGAGCAATAGTTATTTTGTTTTTCCATAAATAAGAGACACTCTTATAGTCTTAAAGTGTGCAACACTACCTATACAAAACTTCTTCAATTTTTTCTGTAGCACCCTTGTGCTTTTTTCCTAAGATTGGCATAACATCGCCTAGCAAAGCGCAGATCTTATTGTACTTGCTATTGGAATTGGTGTCCTAGAAAATCCAATTAGTTAGTTATAAATATCAAATAAATAAAATTATTTTATTTATTTATTGTCTGATTGTTTTTTATGCGTCAAACGCGTGTGTGTGATTGTTTTCTAAAAACGTTACATGAGATGGACATAGTCCAAGATGACGTGTCAAGTATGGCTTAAGTTTTCAATGAGATTGAACCACAGATAGCTTAGATCAAATTAGTGATATGTCACCAAAGTATGTTTGTAGTCGGTGATAAGTTTGGACAACTTGTATGATAAGACTATAACATGATACTTTTGATGATTTGTCATGGTCATGTGGATAGAGATCTAAGAATATTATGTTAGTATTTTCAATAAGATTGGAACACTGAATAGGACTATGTGAAATATTTATTTCATAACTTCTATTAGAAATAATTAATTATATAAGACAATAACTCTAAATTCAGGAAACAATTTGAACTTGTACATGGATTGTTTGTTGCTTTGATTTGCCAAGGGGATTAGTCAAAGTGCGTTGACTTGAATCTTACATGCATTGGGTATGGGCATGAAGTGTAGTGGGAACAGTTGTTTTACGTGGAACCTATAGTCTCTAACGAGATAAAGATGTCCCCTTAGTTGATTTGTAAGCATACGAATAGATTGTAGAATCTTTAGCCAAAGTATTATATATGTTTGACATTTGGAATTAATATGAAAATTATTTCTATATTATTAAATTGTTCAAGAAGGGCTAGTCGAGAACTACGAGGAGAGACATGAGAAAAGTAACAATAGTAGTAAAAGTTACTTTTGCTCACAAATATCTAATAGAAGATTTAATTGTCGTAATAAAAGTTATTTGAAAAATTCTTGAGTGAATATATTTCGTTCTAGAGTGCAATAAAACTTATTTAGTGAATTTAAGTTTTAGTAAGTGGTAATTAGTTGTTATCAGGAGATGATAATCATATTTAACTCACTTGGAGCTAGAGTTAGATTGTCCCTGAGGTCCATTCCCAAGCCTCAACTTAAGAATTGTTTGAAAATATTTAAAAAATAGATTAATGAGATAAATTATTTACTTATGAGATAAATTAATTTTTTATACTAAACAAATATTCTTGAGAAGAATATTTAGTTGAATAAATTACATCGTGATTTAAACAAGAAAAACAAAATAAAAAAGGGGATGCATGCATGCGCGGGGATTCAAGAAGCACGGGAAGGGCCAGTGCATGCGGTGCACATGCCCAGAGCCCATGTGATACATGACGTTAGCAGCAAGAGTTATTTTTTATAAATAAGGGTGGCTAGTGCAGGTATTAGGTGTAATTTTTATGATTTAGGGTTCTAGAATCTAGTTTTCTTCCACGAAAAAAATACTAAAATTATGTTAGGTATTTTCTAAATTATTGTTTAGCTTAATGTTTCTGGAAAAAATTATTTTTAGTAAAGATTGAAGGAAAATTTCTTCTTCCAAGACTTTTTTCTAAGTTAAATATTTTTGTGAGCCCACACTCCAGGTGTTAAAAGAGGTCAGTGCAAAGAAGACCTTGAGGTGTCAAGATGTTATTCTAATTTCATATCTACAAGTCCGAATTAGGATTCGCACTTCAAGTATGTCTAAATTAAGTAATTGATATTCAATTTGTTTCCCTTTATTTCATTTATTTTTCATTCTATGTTCCTACATGTTTTTATGTGATGTTTTATGTTTATCATATTATGAACCTATTAAAGTAGGATCTTAATCTAATTAAATTGTTTAATTAGATCAAGGCTTTATATTTAAAATTAAGAATTTTAAATTAGTTTTTCGCTGTGTCCGCTTAAGTGGTTTAGGGAAATATTTTTGAAATATGTTCCCAACACTTGCTTCATCAGTAATACAATTTCTCGGACTTCGGGTATGAACTCCTTGTTTTAGTCTATTCCTAAAATTGACAAGTTAAAAATTGAGGCTCTAGTTTAAGGCTTTGATGGCTAAGGCTTGACCTTGATTCCGTTGGTCTTAACATTATTTTCACTGCTTATTAAGTCAGGTGAACTTACGTTTGAGCCATTGTTTAAGGGCTTTTATAACCAATGCTTGACCTTGATTGTGTTGGTCCTCATCTAGTGACACAAATACGGTTTGGTCTACCTAAATCTTGTTAGACTACAACTTATTGGAGTTATTATAAGTCAAGGGTGCCAAGCCTAAAAATCTGATTGACTCGGGCTTATAAATGGACTGCTGAGCTCTTGGATTTGTCTCCACCCTAGTTCCTGATTTAAGTGTACGATGAAATGTGTCTGTGGGCCTTGCTCTGTCACTGTAACTTGAGTTAGGTCCATATCCCTTTAGTTTTCTGCCATCATATATATAAAAGAAATCCACAAAAAAATATGAAAATCTCCTTAATTGGAGCATAAGTGGAGTCCACGCACTTAATAAACGAAGCCGAATACACCAAAATCATCACCTTCTTTTCTCTGAAAAGGTGAGTGGTTTAGTTCAAAGACATCCAGCTCGAAATTTAGACTCGCTCCCTAGTCGCGGGGAATCCCTTTTTGCTCATTTTTTATGTTTGTATTTACGGCAACCACATAACTCTTTTAGCAAACAAATAAAGCAAACATGCCTTTTTGATACCATAGTGGGGGGGCTTAACAAAGGACTTAACTGTCCTGAACCCCATCGCGGATTAGCATAACATAATTTCAGAGCATACACCAATGGTCAAAACAAAGAGATCTAGTGCTTGGGAACATGAGGAGCTAGAAGGCCTAGCCTTAATTTGGTCCCCATGTGAGCACCCTTTTGAATAGAGTCCTGCAATGTGAGGGGATGAAACAAGTCACAACTACGGAATGAAAGTGGAGGTGATGAAGACATCCTAGACGATGAACGTGTTGGGCTTGGTGGTTATTCTTACAAGAGTTTTATGGCCATGCTCAAGTGTCATTTGGAAATAATTCATCAAAGGGTTCAAGAAGCCATGAAAGAGGCCTATGAAATACAATGTGCTGAAACAAAACGCACTATAGAGGCCCACCATGAAAACTTCGCTGCTATGAGAGGCATCATCAATGATGTTGGGACCTCTATGAATGAAAGGTTTCATAAGGAAATTGACAAAGTCTTGGTTGAGATGAACTCAACTCTGTCTTCTGCTGCTACCCTTTTATCTAAGGATGTGGCGAGGCAGGCAATTTTTGAAGTCAAACCTATCCTAGTTAGGCAAGCTAGGACTCATTATGGCTTTGTAGAAGCTACGATATTAGGCAATATAGGCCTTATCTCCTCCTCCATCTCCAATTGGATATCCTCGTGATGTTCCTTCGAGCTCACAGTTCCCATTTGCTCAAGTTGAAAACATAGCACTTGAGAGAATGGGATAAGATACTATGGCTAACCCTAGTTTTACTCAATAGAATCCTAGCCAAAGGACAGACAATGTGTCCATTGGGGATGCAGGATCTTTTAACTAGGGATTTTCTTTGGCTTTAAGAGATCTCAATACCAACATGCAAGTAATGCTATCCTTGAGACATGGGTCTTATCATTCATACTCTTCTCAAGTTGGAGAAGTTGCCTCGAGGCATACTTAAGGCCTTGGAGTAGGTGCATAGGGACAGATAACCAATCCTACTTAGGTCCATTGTGCCTATCCAACTACTGCTACATTCCAGTGATCTGCTGTCGAAGGTTCTAAGTGTCTTCCTGATTTTGTTGAAATGCTCTAAGCATAGCTAGCATTTGTCATGCATTGTTAACAATTGTTTCAGCTTGATCTCCATCATTAGCAATACTTCCCTCATTTGCAGCAGTTCTACTGTAGGAGCTGCAGCATACAAAGCAGCTCCAGCTCGAGTAGTAACTCCACCAGCCATTCCTACGTAACTATCCTTGATTATAATCAATCCTCAATTATTCCTCAATCGCAAGCACCTTGCAACTTCAACTACTAGAACCGAAGATTATAACCTCTCTCAGCTTAATGAATTGCAATTGAAATGAAATTAAATACAATTTAATTCGATCCAGTGCAATAGCGAAAGCTCTGATGCCAATTGTTATGATTCAAGATCAATCTTGAATCATAACCTAAGATAAAAGTAGAATTTGAGATGAGACGTAGACGAAGGATATGAGAAATAGAAAGAATAAGGGTTGAGAGAAAAAATATCAAGATATTTCCATTCATAAGCTCAATACAAGTAATCTTCCCTTATTCATACTAAAGGACTTAAAATGAAAGGAAGATGCAACAAATTTCAGCTAGAAGCACTTGCCGCCGCCAAAACAACAAGAATAACCAACTAAGGATACTAACTAACCAAACCTTCCTTCCCGCAAAAATCAATTGCAAAACCTTTAGCAAAATTACGACCTTCAGACATCAATTCACAACTTTAACAAGCTAACACCGACATAAAGAAGCTTAGATTACAACATTTAGGTGCCAACAACAAGTAAACATACCCCTTAAAGGCCCCACAATTAGAATTCCAAAGAGCTTCAACTATAACCAAACCAATTGAATGCTTTCTTATGCCCACCACCAGCATTTGTTGTCCACGAATAATTGGACTTCTTGCATAAAATTTGTAAACTTTGTCCAACCAAGGCAAGTTATCAAGTGAAATAGCTTAATACTAGAGTGATTTCCTAACTTTTTGAACTCTCCAGGAAGCCTAATCTTCTTCATCTTGCCTACAACACAAGTGTTTCGATGCCTTCATAGTTCCTGCCTGAACCTCCTTTTGCTTCTTGCAATTGAATGAACCTATGCAGCTAAAATGATTCAGGTGACTCTGTATTCCAAGCGTTGGAAAAAAATAACTTTGATGCATCCGTTGGTTTCACAATTATCAACTATGGTCACAACAAAAGGCACCTGTTAGAGTACTTAAAGTAGGAGACTCTTCTCTCTACTTAAGCACCCAGTCGAAGAGTCACGCTTCGTGACACCTCACATGCGAGAGCTCCCGGGAATAGGTTTATGTCTATAAATCCTTTTTCTCTAATACCGGTTGCTGGGACGAATTTTAAAAATTCTCCCTAATTTTATCAATTTTACATAGTAGAACGGGTTCAGAATTCATAATTCTAAACCTATTGTTGATTTAAAATTCCTAACTTTAAATCTGCAGATCTAAATTCTTAATTTAGATCTACATGTCTTTTACTCTAATACATTCATAACAATACATAAACTTAAACAGGCATAATAAGAAATACAGTAAATAAATAGAAAAGCGAAAACTAAAAGTGAAGGAAAGAAAAGGTACCTGGAATTGCTCCAATATAAGAATACCAGAAAGATATAATCTTCTAAAGAAAACCAAAAATCGAGACCCCGTGATCTTTTATGTAATGACTTTGAGCTGCCCGGAGGGTGGGCTTCGAAAAATATTAAAGTAGAAAAGAAAAAACTTTAATGAAAATTTTTTTCTCCAATTACTCCAAAACAATTCTAGAAACCCTAAAAATATTTCAACTTAAATACCAAACTCTTGGAATAGGTACCTCTATTTATAGGAGTATACTGGAGTGAAAACAAGCTATTAAATTGACGTGGGATTCGCATCTTTTAAACAACACGCATCGTTTTACAAAGCAAAAGACTCAAAACGCAGCGTTTCAGGTCCCAGTACATGCATGCTCTTACTTTGTCATGGCACATGGTGATTGGTCCGTGTCTTTAGGCCTAGATCCTTCGACGCTAATTGGATGCCAGCGTTAGCCACGGATCGCGAGTTGTACTTTTACGATTATATTTACTTTTTCCTTTGTTTCCCACATATAAAAATTATTTTTTTAAATTATTTTATTTTTAATTTTTAATTTTTATTCATCTCATGAATAGTATTTGGAAAAAGTATTCCAAAAATTATTATTCACCCCAAAAATTATTATTCATCTCATGAATAATTTTTATTCATACCAAAAATTAGTCCTTAAGGCACTGGGATTGTTGTTGTTGTTGTCATGAATAATGTTTGGAAAAAATTTACTCATCTCATGAATCCTTTAATATTTTTCCGATAGTAATAAATACAGAGGCTTGCATAGAGGCCTCAGAGACAATTTAAATCTAGCTCCAAATAGATTAAATTAATCATCTCATGAAATAATTTAATTACCATTTAATGAGACTTAATTCCACTAAGTAAATCTCACTGCACTATAGACTTAAACCATTTATTTGATATTTTTCTAATAGACTGTATTGATGACAGCAACCCTCCACTAGATGTCCATGATAAAGGATAAATATAACTACTACCATTATCCTTCTCATAGCTTCTCCATTAGTTACCGACTCGTCCTTCACTGAATAATTTATTTATACTTGAACATATTCAAAGTATAAATTCCAAATGTCAAAACACTTGGAATACTTTGGCCAAAGATTCTGAACTATTCAAATATTTGCGAATCAACTAAAGGGACATTTGTATCTCATAAGAGACTTTAGATTCCCTATTGAATACCTGATCCTTGTCACACTTCACGCCGCTGCCCAGTGTATGTGAAAATTCAGTCATATGTTTAGACCTTACGTATAATACACCAAAGTAACTAACGCTCCATGCACAAGTCCAAAATACTTTTGGTATTTAGAGTCATTATTCAAATAGTACAACATGAATCACTCATCTCTGATAGAAGTCTTTAAACAAGCAACTCATATGGTGCAACTAAGTGTGCCAATCATATTAAATACACGAACATAACACTTTTGGATCACAATCCATATGACCAAGATAAGTCACCTAAAGTGTCACGTTATAGTCTTAGCAAACAAGTGGTCCAAACTTGTCTCCGACTACGAGTCTTTCAAACAATAATCCATGACATTTGTTTAAAGTTTATCTGTGGGTTAATCTCATAACCCACTTAGAACCAACATGTAAATTGTAGTATGAGGACTACACCTATCTCATGGATGTTTCCAAAAAATCACATGCAGCATAAATGCTCGCTTACACAAATTTAACTAGGAAACGACTGAAACTTCAATTTTATTCTTGAATAAAATAATATTAACATAATAAATCTGAATTTCAGGACACTATTCCTAACAATCTTTAACTTATCCTAAATCTAATTTATTATAAACTCTATATTCATCCTTTCTATGTATGAACCAAGGGTCTAGTGAAGTCAAGGTCTTAGTAAAGTCAACTACTGTATCTGAACCTACATGCCCCTCTTTGTAACTTCTGAAACTATAACATATTTAGCCTCCATGGTGAAGTCAGCAATATAATACTACTTGACATTGCTCCCACTAATGGCTCCTACTCCAAAGGTAAAGCCATGTTTAGACATCGTACGTCTAATATATCTATCTGACTGAAAGTATGAATCAATATAGCCAACTGGAACTGGCTCACCAAAACTTTACAGCTGATAACACCCCTACATCATTCCTAATGGGTAGTATATCGTCAATGTACAATACTAAGAAAGTCCCCACTTCCTCTTGATGTCGTTTGTACACGGATGGGTTGTCAATCCAATTGCTCAAAAACCATAAGATTTAATCGCTTCATTGAATCTAATATTTGATGAGCATGATGCTTGCTTCAATCCAAACATGGACTTCTTCAATTTGCATACCATATGCTCCTGTTTTTTTGCCAATGAAACTGTCTGATTGCACCATATAGATGTTTTCTTCAAGACGACCATTCAAAAAGGGCCGTTTTGACTTCCATTTGCTAGATCTCATAATGAGCTGCAATGTATAGAAGCATCCTTATGGACTTCAGTATGGCTACTGGTGAGAAGGTCTTATCATAATGATTTTTTTCCTTTTGAGTAAAACCCTTAGCAACCATTCATGTCCTGAAGGTCCCTATCTTCCTATCCACTCCTCTTTTCCTCTTATAGACCCATTTATAACAAATGGGCTGAATGCCCTCAGGCGCCTTTACAAAGTTCCAAACCTAATTAAAATACATAGAACCTATCTTCGTTTTCATGGCTAAGACTCATTGGTCAGCATCTTGTCTTTAATTGCCTCATTGTAGCTGAGAGAAACAGATTCAATGTCACGGTCAACTATTAAGGCTCCCACCATGAACCAGTCAGGTACCCTGACAATCCTTCCACTACACATAGGCTTTCGTGTACCTACAACATTCTTGTCCCCCTTTGTTTTAATTCTTATAATACTACGTTGCTTTTGTTTTTGTAGTTTTGTTGTAAAATTCCTTCTCTAAGTATTCCTCATTATTCATGTACAAAATAGCTTTTGATAAAAAACGTCATGAATAAATCATACACACATATACCTTTACTAATAAACAATTTATGTCTTGTAATAAAAGGTTCATAATCAAAATCAATTAAAAACAATTATCCTTTAATAAACCACATAAATCAAATTCTTGTCTGATGCAGGTACAAATAAACAAAACTTTTAATAACAAAAACTCTAACACTAAAGTCTAAGCTAACACCTCTTACTACTAAGACTTCTACTCTTGTACAATCTTCAACTGTTAGGTATAGCTCCCATCATGAAGCCTTCTGGTTAGCGTGAGCCCCTGCAACAAATTGCAGACATGGTTGGTTGAATCTGAGTCCACACTCCAGGAACCTAGTGGACTCTCAACTACGCTTGACTCAAATAAGTGAGATATCATCATACCTTCACCAGGTGGCTTAGCAGTCTTTGCAGGCAGAGTAGCTACGTACTTTGTGCAGTTCCTCTTCCAATGGCCCATCTTTCCGCAAAAGTAACACTTTCCTTTTGCTGGCCTTTTGTTAGGATTAGCCACTACACTAGCAACCTTGTTCCTTTGCGTTTCTTTTCAGTCAGTCCCTTGTTGAGCTTGCTTTCACTAGCCCTTAATACCTAAGTCATGTGGACACTCCCCTTAGCTCGCATTACACCCTCTGTAGTTGAGCCTGAACTGAATAAAAGAGCTAGACAGAGAGCTGGGGATGATGTCCTGCTGAAACTGACTATCAATCTTAATATCTAGAATCTCCAACTTAGACAAGCACGCCATCGTTTTCATGATGTGCTCCTGAACTGGCGAGCCTTCCGACATCCGCATGTTCAAGAGCTTCCTCATCAGCTCTTGCCTAGCTGCCCTATCTTGACCATCAAATATTTCTTTTAAATGTTTGATCATCTCAACTACTGTTTCCATCTCAAGCATCTGATGCTTGAGTACATTGGTCACAGAGGCCAAAATGTAGCATCTAGCTAACTCATTAGCCTTATTCCAAAGTTCATGTTGCTCTTTAATAGCAGCTACAGAATTATTAGCGAGCACCGTAGGTCGAGCTTCAGTGAGAACAAACTTGTGACCCTCATGTATTAATACTATGCCCAGGTTCATTTTTCAGGTGAAGTAATTCGGTCCAATTAAGGCATTATCTTTCAGAATTGTGTGAAACGCACCAGGCGCAGCCATTTTAAAAACTGTAAATGCAAATAAATGCGTAACTATCTTATAAGAGTCATGTATAATACAGTAATATCTATTCTTTCATTTTAGCATACACAATAAGTCAGGTATCAACTAAACTATATTATCATGCATACAACGATGACCCAAACACACCACTCCTTACTCCCTGGCAGCGGGGTCACACGAAGTTAGTTCGAGTGAGAACTATTCTTAATTAACATATTTTCTTGTAACTCTTACTAATGATGATTAATTCACCACTTTACCTTAGTCTCTAACATAACACAACAGAGCTCCTCGGGGAGGCTAATGCATCACGCTAGTCAAGTGTAAACCATTACCTAAACCTCCATAAAAATACACGTAATACTCCACTGTAGCATGGTCGCATCGCTTCTTTGGACTTTGGTTTATCCTAATAGAAGTCTAACTCTGTAATCTGCAAATTGACATCCTCCGCAGGGAGGTCTAATGATCTATTATACTGCTAAACCAGTAATAGAGATTGTGAGGTTACAATAATTGAAACATCGCTTCCACTTGATTTTTAAAACTAGCAGTTTTTAATTAACTTGCATTTACAACCTAGATTATCCAATAACCCCCTTTAGAATCCCATTCTAAAATTAACCAAAATTAATTAGTTAATTTATTCAAACATATTATTGTTTTACAACATCGATTATCTCATCTTGCTTTATAATCTCATTCTAAATTTATTCAATAAAATTAATTAATTAATTTTACTTTTGAAAAAAAAAGGTACTATAGATTATCTCATAACCTATTTTATAGAATCCCATTCCAAAATTAAATAAATTAATATAAACTAAATTAATTTTTTTTATTTGAAATAATACTGAAATTTAAATTATCACATAATCTATTTTCAGAATCTAATTCTAAAATTATATTAATTAATAAAATTAATTTTATTTAAAATTAGTAGCGATTTAAAGGTTAGACTATTTCATCCTTTATTTTTAGAATCTCATTCCAAAATTTAAATAAGCTTGGACAATCTCATAGTCCATTTTAGAATCTTATTCTAAAATTAAATTAATTAGTAAAATTAATTTTTTTTATGCTTAAAATAATATTAGCTTAGACTATCTCATAGTCTATTTTAGAATTTTATTCTAAAATAATTTAAAATTATTTTTCTTAAAATAACATTAATTTACAACTTAGATTATCTCATAATCTAATTTAGAATCTCATTCCAAAAAGAAATTAATTAATAAAATAATTAATTTAATTATAATGTAAACCAGTAAGTAAAAAAAAATTTTAATAATTGTTGATGTCATCTTGACATCAGCGTCTGCTGACAATTTATTTATTTATTTTTTTAAAAAATAATAATTAATTTGAAAATTAATTGATCCCAATCTTATTAGATTAATTTTATTCAATTTAACAAATCTTAATCAAATTTGTATAATCGCATTATACAAAAATCATAATTGCTAATTTATAGATTGATAAATCTGAATTAATGATTAATTCATTAACGATTTAAACAATTTAAGCCGATACCATAAATAAGCTAATTAGCTATTAATTCATGAACACTTTTAACGATTTATACAATATAAATCATTATTTAGGAAAACCTTCCTTCTTAATAAAATCTCTATTTTATTAAATGGTAAATCTATTTATTTCAATCTAATTATACGTATTCATGCATATTATGAATGTAATCAGAAGTTGGCTCTGATCCCAACTGTTGGGAAGAAATAGCTCTGATGCCGACTATTGATTTTATAGTTCTACACTATGGTCACCACAAAAAGCACCTACGAGAGAACTTAGAGTAGGAGACTCTTCTCTCTACCTGAGCCCCTAGACGGAGAGTCACGCTTCATGACACCTCACGTGCGAGAGCTCCCGGGAATAGGGTTATCTCTATAAATCCCATTGCACTAATACCGGTTTGTTGGGACGAAGTTCAAAAATTCTCCCTAATTTTATAAAGTTTACGCAGCGGAACGGGTTTACAATTCACAATTCTAAACCTAGGATTGATTTTAAATTTCTAATTTTAAATATACAGATTTAAATTCATAATTTAAATCTATGATCTAAATTCTTAATTTAAATCTACAGATCTAAATTCTTAAATTAGATTTATAGGCCTTTGACTCTAATATATTCATAACAATACATAAACTTAAATAGGCATAATAACAAATACTGTAAATAAATAGAACTGCTCCAATATAAGAATACCATAAAGAAAATAATCTTCAGAACAAAACCAAATATCGAGACCTCGCGATCTTCTACGCTATGACCTCAAGCTGGCCGGAGAGTGGACTCTGAAAAATATTAAATTAGGAAAGAAAATACTTTAATGAAACTTTTTCTCTCCAATTAGGTCTCCAAAACAAATTCAGAAACCCTAAAAATATTTCATCTTAAATACCAAACTTTTGGAATAGGTACCTCTATTTATAGCATTATACCGGAGCGAAAACAAGCTATTAAATCGATGTGGGATTCGCAGCTTTTAAACGAAATGCATCATTTTACAAAACAAAAGACTCAAAACGTAGCGTTTCAGGTCCCAGTACACGTGTGCTCTTGCTTTGTCACTGCGTGCCACATGGCACGCGGTGATTGGTCTCCGCCTTTAGGAGTCGATCCTCTCCTCAAGCAGCCAAGCTTTCGAGAAGCATTAGCCACGAATCGCGAGTTGTATTTTAACAAATTTTCATTTTTTTTATTTTTGTTTTGCTTTCTTTCCCACATATAAAAATTCATCTTATGAATTTTAATTTTTTTTAATGGATTTTATTTATAATTTATAATTTTTATTCATCTCATGAATAATGTTTGGCAAAATTAAATTTACTCATCTCATGAATAAATTAATTCAACTCATGAATTCTTTAATATTTTTCGATAGCAATAAATACAGAGGCTCATATAGGGACCTTAGGGACAATTTAAATCTAGCTCCAAAGGGATTAAATTAATCATCTCATTAAATAATTTAATTCCATTTAATAAGACCTAATTCAGCTAAATAAATCTCACTACACTCCAGATTTAAACCATTTAATCGATATTTCTCTAATAGACTGTATTGATGACAAGAACCCTCCACTAGATATCCATAACAAAGGATAAATATAACTACTACCATTATCCTTGTCACAGCTTCTCCATTGGTTACCGACTCACCCTTCACTGAATAATTCATTTATACTTAAACATATTCATTATAAATTTCAAATGTCAAAGACTTGGAATACTTTGGCCAAAGATTTCAAACTATTCAAATATTTGCGAATCAACTAAGGGGACATATGTATCTCATAAAAGACTCTAGATTCCCTATTGAATACCTGACCCTTGTCGCACTTCACGCCGCTATCTAGTGTACCAGGGAATTCAGTCAGGCGTTTAGACCTTACTTATAATACACCAAAGTAACTAACGCTCCACGCACAAGTCCAGAATATTCTCAGGATTTAGAGTCGTCGTTCCAACAGTACAACATGAATCACTCATCTTTGATAGTAGTTCAGAAACAAGCAACTCACATGGTCCCACTTAGTGTGCCAATCTTATTAAACACACCAACATAACACTTTTGGATCACCATCCACATGACCAAGACAAATCATCCAAAGTGTCACGTTACTGCTTAGCATACAGGTGGTCCAAACTTGTCTTCGACTACGAGTCTTTCGAACAACAATCCATACCATTTGTTCCAAGTCTATCTATGGGTTAATCTCATAAACTACTTAGAACAAACATATAAATTATAGTCTGAGGACTACACCCATCTCATGACTGTTTCCAAAAAGAAAATCAAATGCAGTATAAATGCTTGCTTACACAAATTTAACCAGGAAATGACTGGAACCTCAATTTTATTCTTTAATAAAATAATATTAACATAACAAATCTGGATTTTCAGACACTATTCCTAACACCAAGTTCTTTTAGCTCCCTTTCCCCTGTCAAGATTACCAATGCTGCATCTTCGTAGGTATGCATACACTTGGGTTCAATGTACACTTGAATATAACCTTGATGCAACTCGAGCGGCTTAGCATCCTTGAACACACTTAGGACAATTGTTGATCTGCTCATGTTGTCCATGCTGAACTGCTCCATTTTTATCAGTTGGAAGTGTTCCAAATCTCACGCTCAGCTTCTCAATAGAAGCATTTTGGGTCTTATTATTGAATTGATCAATTTTCTCAACCTATGTGTAACCTTGAACCTCACTTAAACGATACTACCCTTCACAACCAATTCCAAAATTAGCTAGTTTCTTCCAAGGGAAACTTGTTGTTTCCCTCTAATCATTTTCTTCTTGCTGTTGGAGTACAAGCCAAAAAAATTCAGGAGGTCTCACATTTGCTTGTACCCTTGGTGGATGCCCCTTACTTCTAGCTTGACTAACACAAGCATCTAACCCTTGTCCAAATTTCCCTGCTAAGTTAGTACCAAAACACATCACAATCAACTTGGATTGATATTTATGCCCAAACAAGTATTCTTGATTGCAAATATATCTCAGCCTTTGGGCCTTCCTTCGTTTCCTTCTCAACTTATATCTAGATTTGGGCTGAACTCCCTCGCACCTTAGACTCCAAGAATGTGATTGTTGTCCAACTAAGGTCTCTATCTTCACCTCTTTCCTTTGATCGGGAGGCTTATCCTTAGTGTTCATAGAAGAATAAGCACTAGCTCCACTCAAGTGATCCTGCCATTTGATCTGATTTTGCATATTTCCCATCTGAATTTGAATGTTTACTCACACTGGAGTAGCAACAAACTAATTTTGTACTGAATTTGTTGGCACCACTGTAGTGACACCCTATTTCTTTGCTGAATTGGATTATACTTTAGTAAAAACACCTAGATTCTTTGCTGAATTTTTATTATTGCTGATAGAATTCCACCTTTTCCTTGCCATCTTGATCGTCCTTTTGATCCAAGAGTATGCCTTAAGTTTATAAATAGACATTATCACCACCTTGGGGTGTTTCAATTTCAACCTCTTGATCATGTATAGCCTTTCGAGAACCTCTTCATTTGCCTCGAGAAGTAGGAAATCTAGTGATCTTCCTTTGTAAACCAAAATTGGCCTTGTCCTTGCTCTGAATCCCTTGCTTGTATAACACTTCTCGCAACTGAGGTGAATGACCAGACTGATCTCAACATTTTGCTGCAATGTGAACTTCCATAGTAACAACCTGTTGCTCAAAACTTCAATTTGCACTTGTGATTTTATTGCAGCAACAATCAGTGATACCACCCCTTGCACAATAGATTGCAAAGCTCCACTTTCAAATTGTAATGCTCCATTCCCACCCTGCATTGAGGCTGAGCTTACTGTAATGAGCTTCTCAAAAACTATCGAATCAGACTTATTTTGAATCTCATAGACTTGCTTGATGTTAGCATTCTGCTGCATGTTGTTAGCATTCTGCTGCACTAATGTTACTGTTGTAGCCTTTGAATCCACTTCAGAAATTTGTGTTTGCACCATCTCATCCTGCTCAAGTTAAAATGCTGCATCATTCCAGATTCAAACTAACTCTAGCTCTGTTTGATGCATTTTGGTAATTGAATTGCTCTTGTATCCGATGTTATTGTTGCAACACCATTGCAACATTCAATATTGAAACCTTCAGTACTGGATCAGAAATGCTGCTATTAAATCCACGATCATGCGATTGAACCATTCCAGCTTCAATAGGTGTTGCGTTTGAACCATCAACTCCAGCTCCTTTAGGAGCATATAGTCTACTAATTTGTTTTTGCATTCTTGCTTACCATTGCTCAATTTGTTGCTGCGACATAGCCAAATTCTGCTGTAGCATTTGTTGCATTGTCATCCTACACTCTTGAAACAGCTGCTGCAATTGAGCTAATTGCTCTTGCTGAATCGAAGCATCTGCTAAACTAACAGCCTTAGTAACTTGTTCCTACTTTTGGCCATGCTTTCTTGAGTGCAAATTCAACTCGGTTGAATGCAAACTCAACTTAATCGAGTGCAAATTCACAGGCTATGATACCAACTGTTATGATTCAAGATCAATCTTGAATCATAACCTAGGAAAGAGAATAAAAGATGAGAAAGAAATGAGATTAAGATGAGAATTAGAGAGAATAGAGTAAGAAGTAGAGAGAATTAGGGTTGAGAGAAGACAATTGTTATCAGTATCATTCAATGAATCTTACAAGTGTAATCCTCGAGCTACTTATACTACCTTTCACTTAAGATGGTTAAGAACCTTACATTGCATCAAGACACTTCTCCTAACCGACTTAACTAATACAATGCACCAAAACCTTTAACCATCTTAACTAACTTTGGCTCCTAACGTGAAAACATCATCAAAAGACCTATTAAGCAATATAAGAGACTTATTAAGCTATACAAGAAAGATTGTACTACTTAATTTCTACTAACAAATTATTAGTTCTTAACCCCATATATCCCATTTACTAGGATCATGACATCCCCTCTCGATTGGCCTTTGCTTGCCACTAGAGCAAGTAAGAAAACCTAGAGTTTATTCTTTTAAAGAACTGTTGATTTTGACCGGATTGTACACCTTTGTGCTTGGCTATGTTATGTATATGATTGTGTAGAAAGAAAGGATGGGAAATATCTCTCCTTTTTTTTTGTTTTGGGGGAGAAGAGAGAGGAAAGAAGCTACAACAGCACCGCACAAACTTCTTACCAGCGCAGCACCATTCACGAGTGTTTGGATGCACATGTTTTGTTCATATTCTGGCTCAGTTAAGAGAGAAATTGTCCTCAAGGCAACCATTTGAGCCTTTTGTGGGTATGCTTGGTCTGAATACAAATACTGCGATGTGAAATCCAAGAGACTTGGTGCATCCTTAAATGTTCTCTTCAATGAGGTCACCTCATATTTTCCTTAACTTAATGAATCAACCTTGTAGGAGAACAGTGATGGACATGTATTGTGGCCTTCTCCCATTCGTCAACTCAAACTTCATTCTTCTGCATCAGCTGAGGATTCTAATCCCTCGGCATAGCATGTCGACAGGGATTATAGTATGTTTCCCAAAGTCATATTACAATAGAAGATCAGCAGTCATGCCTAGTTGCTTTCCTTCCGGTCGCTTCTTTAGATTCTGGATCCTTCTAAGGTTCTCAAGTTTCTTATCCTATTGAAGGATTTTTGTCTCATCTTAAGAATCATTTTCTCCAAAACATCGAGCTTACCTCATGTTAGTTCAATCTTCTATTGAACCAGTATTATTTGCCAAATAAAGACTATGCAAGAAAAAACAAAAACAAATAGTCTCATTGTCTGTAGAGAAACAAGCCATTAGCTGCAAGCGAATTTACAAGATCAAGCATAAAACAAATAGCTCAGTAGAAAGATATAAAGCTAGATTAGTACCTCAAGGATTCCTTCAAGAATATTGAGCCAAACTCCCCTTCAAAGATAGAAGAAACATTTACCCTGGGTTGCTAAAATGACTACCATTCATGGCTTTCTTGCCTTGGCAGCAATCAAACAAAAAGTGGCCCTTATTTCAACTTGACGTGAAGAATGCCTTTCAACAACATAAGGGAAGGGTGGCGCTCTTGCAGTTTCTATTCGGCCTTCTCCAATGCTTCTCTTCTCCTAGGAATCTTAACGTAATATGCAAGCTTAAGAAAGCGATTTACTTTACGAACTCTAACAAACTAAAGTAGGAACCAAGAGCTTGGTTTAAAAGGTACAACAACATGCATAAATGCCGAAATAGGAGTAGAGGAAGGAGCCGGTTTTTAAAGAAGTCAATTAGATAATTCAATGTTTATTGGAGGTCGAAGCCAGAGGCTCCCTTCTTTGGGCTTATGTGGATGACGTTGCTTTGGCTAGTAATGAATGACCTATCTTCGATAAATGAGCCTAAGAGAACATTAAGAACCCAATTTGATATGAAAAATTAAGAAAAAGTCTTTTTTAGAGATAGAAGTGATGAGGTCGCAAAGAGGTTTGGAACTCAATGCAAGTATTCAATAGATTTATTATTAAAAGTTGGTCTTTCTACATACAAAATGGCACAAGATCTAAAATTCACCTTAAATTCAGGAGAGCTATTGGATGGCCTATCTACTTATAGGAGACTTGTTGTGACCCTTTTCTACTTGACTGATTATTGTGGACATTGCTTACACTTTACCAAACTAGGGTTTAACTGAACATTGGTTGTAACAAAATTTAGTTCAATCAAGGTTGGATTGAAGTAAGATTGTAATGAAAATTGACTCAATTACGGTTTCTAGAGGAGAGATAGATTTTCAATAATGATGGGTGGTGAAAACCAGCGGTGAGGCCCGGCAGTGGCCGTGTTCTTCGCCCTTGGTGGTGGTTAGTCTGGCTTAGCGTGCCGGTGGAAGGCAAACTGCGGTGGTGGTCAAAGCAGTGGTGGAAGTCAAAGCCCAGTGGCGGTCAAACCGATGTGGGTGTGTAGTAGAGCAGTCAGTGTCTAGTAAGGTGGCAAGCGCCAAGTATAGCGATGGTAGTGATCAAATCAAGGTGGTGGCAATCAGACCCAATTGTTAAAGTCTATAAATATCCTATAACTTGATATGGGCATAACTTTTTATCTGTGAGAAGTTACGGGTCAACCCACCTATCAAATCGAAGCTCTTAAAGAGCTCTATGTAAGCATGAAGGTTTTTTTGTTTCATTTGTTGCAAGACAAAAAAAAAGAAAGCAAGGTTTTCTTTCCGAAAAGAGTAAAGAAGATTTGTCTTTATTTAAAAGAAATAAAAGACTTGTTTTTTTTCTAGACGAAATATGACATATTTTTGCTTACAGGGAGCAAGAAAAGGCTATTTGATTCACAAGAAATGCGATAGGCTCATTTTAAGATGTGCCTATCTCAATTTTTGCCTGAGTTAGGCTTGTTCTTATCAGAAAAAATGCAAAAAGATTAAAAAATGCAAAAAATTAACCTAACTGATGCTAAAAAAAACTTCAGTCTAATAAGAAATACCAAGCTTGGCATGAGCTTGCAGTCCTTCCTACAGACGGTGCCAAAATGTTTATGATAAATCTGAACAGTGGTCTTATTCATCATATTTGAGTTATGTTTAAGCTAGGGTTCTCCAGGATGAGCTAAACTCAAGCTCTTTCTATACGCCCAGCCTTATATTTCCTTTAAGTCACTTAAACGGAGACGGAGGTGTTTGCGATGGGCTTTTTGGCTGGGTCGGATAAGCTAAACTCAAGCTTTTATGAAGGATCATTAAGGGATTCCTTTCCTTCGCCTTGTTGTCTCTCTGCTCCCCCTCCCTTTGCTCTCTCTCTTTCCTTTATATAGATGGAGACATGGGCTTCAATTTAGGCGCCTAGGCGGGCTTCAAGTTGTTCATCTACCTTACTGGATTACAATTATAAAAATATTCAAGTTAGCCACTCAGGTTTTAAGTTAGGCGCCCCCCTTATGTTTTATGTTATGTTTCAATTGTTCATCTTACAAGGGTATACTTATAGACAATAGTATGGAGAGTAAACGAAATAAAGAAAAAATAAATTTAATATAAAATATATAATTACACATACTTGAAGTGCGAATCCCAACTCTAACTTGAAGATCTGAAATTAGAAGAAGATTTCTTGACACCTTAAGGCCTTCATCGCAATGACCTCGTTTAGCTACAGGAGTGTGGGCTCCCAAAATATTTGACTCAGAAAAAATTTCAAAAACAAAATTTTTCCTTTGTCTTTCCGAAATACAATTTTTCAGAAATGCTTTAGAAAATCCTTAAAAAAAAAAAAATTAGGATCTTTATCGTGGGAGAAAACCAAGTACTAAAACCCTTAAAAATCATCCACAATAAAACACATTTATATACACAAAAACATCTAGGCGTTGACGTCAGCCAGAAGGACTTCATGCGTGTATAATTCGTGTACAAGCAAGCGGGCAGCAGCCACGAGCAGCATCATGTTTATGCTAACTCTGGCACGTGACTCTCACGTGCTAGTTCAGCCATGCATTCTTCCTAGCTCTGTGAGTGCAGTGCATGCACAGTACTGCCCTGTTATGATGCGCTTCCCTTTTTTTTACAATTTATTGTATTATATATTTGTCTCAAGATTTAGAGAAGGCATATGATAGAGTGCCAAGAGAGGTACTGTGGAGAGTGTTGGGAAGGAGAGGCATCCCGATGCCTTATACTCGGGTCATTAGAGACATGTATGAAGAGGCACATACTAATGTGCGAACAGGGGAAGGGGAGACAGACACTTTCCCCATTACAGTAGGGGTTCACCAGGGCTCTGCCTTGAGTCCCTTCCTGTTCATTTTAGTGATGGATGAGCTCACTAGACATATCCAAGGGGAGGTACCTTAGTGCATGCTTTTTGCAGACGACACAGTTCTGGTAGGGGAATCCCGTGCGGACATAAACGAGAAGCTGGAGCTATGGAGAGGCGCACTAGAATCGAGGGATTTAAGGATTAGCAGATCTAAGACCGAGTATGTGGAATTCAAATTCGACCGTTCCACCACGACCAGCACCGAGGAGGCTGAGATTGGAGAAAAAGCCGTATCAAGTAAGGAAAGCTTCAAATATCTGGGATCCATGATATACCAGAATGGTGAAATGGATGAGGATGTCAGCAACAGGATTAAAGTAGGCTGGCAGAAGTGGAGGATGGCATCCGAGGTGCTTTGTGATAGAAAGTTCCCGCTAAAGTTAAAGGGAAAATACTATAAGACGGTAGTAAGACCGGCTATGCTATATGGAGTAGAGTGTCGACCAATGAAACAAAATCAAACACAGAGGATGAAGGTGGCAGAGATGAGGATGCTACGATGGATGTGTGGCCACACAAGAAAGGATAGGATTAGGAATGATGTGATACAAGGTAAGCTGGGTGTAGCCTCGATCGAGGATAAATTGAGGGAGCACCGCCTAAGATGGTTTGGACATGTCAACAGAAGACCGACTTCAGCCCCAGTCAGGAGGTGTGAACAGCTCAAAACAGCGATAAGCAGAAGAGGGAGGGGCAGACCAAAGAAGAGTTGGCTGGAGACGATTCGTCAAGACCTAACCCACATAAACCTAAGAGAGGAGATGCCCTCAGATAGGACACGTTGGAGGGCTAGTATTAGGGTAGCGGAGATGGCAGAGTAGAGTAGTACGGGGAGTGGTTGGTAGTCTAAGATCCTTAGGCAAGCATAACCTCTAGTGTAGCACTTTTAGGCTAGCTTAGTCCCTGATCATGCCCATTGTCATTCTTCTTCTTCTTCGTCTTCTTCTCCTTCTCCTTCTTCTCTCCTTCTTCTAATTTTCCCTCTATATGCATGTTATTGATTGGTGGTTTATCTGCAGGCACTCAACTACTTCAGGTTGGGGGTCCCCGGAAACAGTCTCCTTTCCTGCCGGAAGGGGTAAGGCTGTGTACACCCCCCCCCCCCCCCCCCAGACCTTATGTTCTGCGGGAGCCGTAAGGCACTGGGACTGTTATTGTTGTTGTTGTATATATTTGTCTCAAGAATATTTGTTCAGCATAAAAATTTAATTACTCATAAATAAATAACTATCTAATGAATTCATTTTTAAATATTTTCAAACAATTCTTAAGTCGAGGCTTGCAAAGGGACCCTAGGAACAATCTATTCTAGCTCTAAATGAGTTAAATATGATTATCATCTCAAGATGGCAATTGATTACCATTTAGTAAAACTTAATTCCACTAAATAAGTTTTATTGCACTCTAGAATTAAATATATTCATCAAGAATTCCCAAATAACTTTTATTATAACAATCAACCTCTGTATTAGATATCCGTGAGCAAAAACAACTTCAACTGCTATCATTAGTTTTCTCACATCTTTCGACGTAGTTCCCAACTTGCCCTTCTTGAATCATTCAATAATATAGAAACAATTTTCTTATTAATTTCAAATGTCAAACATATGGAATATTTTGGTCAAAGATTCTAGAATGTGTTTGTATGCTTGCGAATCAACTAAGGAGACATATTCATCTTGTCAGAGACGATAGATTCCACGTAAAAGAACTGTTCTCGCTACACTTCATGTTGTTACCCAATGCATGCAAGATTTAAGTCAATGCGGTGTGACTAATCCTTTCAACACATCAAAGCAACGATCAATCCATGCATTAGTTCAGACTATTTCCTGGATTTAGAATTATCGAATTACATAATTAATTATTGATAGCAGTTAAGAAACAAATAATTCAAGTGGTCCTGCTCAGTGTTACAATCTTATTGACAAAACTAATATAATAATTGTGGATCCCTATCTACATGACCAAGACAGGTCATCCGAAGTATCATATTATAGTCTTATCAGACAAGTTATCCAAACTTATCACCAACTACGAACATACTTTAACACCGTATCACTTATTTCATTTAAGTCTATATGTGGCTCAATCTCATTGACCACTTATACCAAACTTGATATGTCATCTTGGATTACATCTATCTCATGGAATGTTTTAGAAAACAATCACAAGCATGTTTGACTTGTAAAATATAATAAATAAATAAAATAATTTCATTTATTTAATTTTTAAAATTAACTAATTGGGTTTTCCAAGACACCAATTCCAACTAATAAACACCCCTTCCCCAATCCTATCCAAGTTAATATAATTGAGGTAGTAAAACCTCGTAGTTCCCATGATAACCAAACTAATGGTGGGTCTCTATGCAAGATGAGTGAAAAGAGGGATTGGCAGTGGCCAACACTTTTTTTGATAGACTGCTAGGCACTTATGTTTCCTAAATCCTTTGTAGAATTAACAAGTGATTACTGCAAGTAGTGCATTACTGCAGAACATTCGACACGTGATTATGCCTCCTTCAGCAGGTTCTTAAAAGAGCAACTAGAAGAAGGAGCTATCCTTCTTTCAAGGGAATAAGAGTTAGCCGTGTGAATTTCCATGGATGACTACTGATAAATCGTCTTTGCCACTAAGATGGAGGCAACAAGAAAGGTCATGCATCTTACTTGTGTCCTTTGCAGAGACTGTGATCACAAGTTAGTCTCTAAGATGAAAAAACTGAACCTTTTTCCTAAGAAAAAGCAAGCACTCTCCAAGAAGGCCTCATTAGCTAGACCCTCTCGTGGTCTTCGAAGTCTAAAATCATCATTGGGACTAGGCACCTAAAAAGGACCCAAAATACCACCTGCTCGATATGGACATCAGTCAGGGACCACGACAGTCAGGGCAACAACCTTCAAGGGTCTGTTTTGGTTATATATGGAGGATGAGCCACCTCAAGCATGAAGATGATGGTCCCTCCAACCTTACACGAACCCAGAAGTGGAGACAATTGCGAAACAAAGAGGCACAGCGAAGAGCTCTGCTTGACATTTGCTTAACTGGGCTCTCTTGTGAAGAGGACAGAGTCAGCAAGGATAGGTGCACTGAGTCCAAGGATCTTAAAGATCCAATAACTAAATCAAGACCTTCGACCAACACTAGTAAAGGTGAGCCACGTAAGAAGCTCAAGAGATGGGCTAGTCTCTTATCTTCTAAGGGTAAGAATCTTGGTGGAATCAACTTACCAAGTATTCATTGGCTTGAAGAGCATCTGATGATGAGGAGGAATATAGTCCCCTCAGAATCATATTAGTGGAACCTTTGGACCGTGTTAAGCCAACATGGTCTGACACAGAAAACAACTTCAACAAAGAAGACTTCCCCTAACCAATGGAGGAATATGAGATCCCGGAGGTTGAACAAAAAGATCAACCTCGAGATCAGGACATGCTAACCAATAGCAGTCCTCAACCTCGAGATCAGGATATGCCAACAGGTGGAAGTCCTAAGGAAGAAACAAGCCAAGGGATCCAAATACATTTTGGGTCACTCCCCAAGAAAGAGAATGTCAGAACTGCTTTACTCCTTCCCTTGGAGTCCATTGCAACCGACACACAAGAAGGCCTCAAGGGAGATGTGATGGCATCAAACGAGGATCCCCAAGTGGAACTTGTAGCTGAAGTGGCAGCTACCAAAAGTAATCCTAATCTTTTGTCTTTTAAAGTTAAAAGCCCAACATCCAAGTCAACTAATGGCACCCCTGAAATAATGAAGATGATATTTGATGGGCCAAATACTTACAATAAACACATCAAGTCTCTATACATCAAGACCGAATTCGATGGAATTCTGGTGAATAGGGTCTTGGTGGATAATGGCGCAGCCATGTTAGGGGTCACTGGTAAGTCTCGAGATGACTTGATAACTTTAGATGTGGCAATCTATGGCTTTTCAGGGGCCACCACTAAGTCTGAAGGTGTCATCCTAATTGAGATAACCATTGGCAACTTGAGCAAGCTAACAACTTTCTTTGTAGCGGATACTACCTCAAGCTATAACGTTTTGCTTGGGAGAGATTGGCTACACACTAATTATTGTATCCCTTCTCCACTTCACCCGTTGTTAATCTTCTGGATCCGTGACAAGTATGAGATTGTTATGGTAGATAACAAGCCATTCATGACTTGCTCTAATTATGTTGAGACAAAGTTGTACAAAGATTGTGTGGGACCACTAGATGTTAAGAGGACCTTTCCTCAGACTACCCAACACCCAGAACTGATAGCCATCCTTGACAGCCTACTCATTGAAGTTGAGGTTGATCAAGTTAATGTAGAGTCAGAGGACTTTGACTTCTGGGGATGCATGAGAGCCCTTCTTGATGAAGGAGACATCCAAGGCACACCAAAATCCTTGTGCGGGGGAGCCAAGACTTTCCATTAAACGCCCAAAGGGCCATTTCCTCGGCCATTACAAAGCTGTTAGCTTGGCGTGTTAGGGATAAGCTACGGCTAAGCAGCCATTTGTTTCTAAACATGACCTCGAGGTCCAGATGATATAGGAGAAAGAGCTCGATTTATCTAACAGCTAAAATGGAGGATCTAATGGCTGAATTTCAAGAACCCCTCCTCGAGATTAACTTGCGATCAACAGAGAACCCAAGGCCTACATATCTGAGTGCTCTACTTTCTGAAGAGCAAAGGAAGTAGTACCTGAACTTGCTTCTTGAGTTCAAGGACTACTTGGCTTGGAACCATCATGAGATGCCTAGCCAAAAATAGAAAAGTAGTTGAACATAGGCTTCTCATTAAACCAGGCTCTAGATCAATAATTCAGGCCCAGAGAAGGATGTCTCGAGAGGTCATAAATTTCGTCAAATATCAAGACTTTCGGGTGCGTTGAGTGGTTGGCAAATATAGTTCTTGTCATCAAAAAGAATGGCAAAATTAGAGTCTATATTAATTTAAGAGATCTAGATGCAGCCACCCCAAAGAATGAATATCATATGCCAATAGTTGATGTTCTCATTGATTTCGCCTCAAGGTATGAGGTCTTATCCTTTAGGGATGGCTACTGCAGATATTACCAAGTCATGATTGCTTCAGAGGATGCCCACAAGACAGCATTTAGATAAATGTTTAGATTTCTGTTATTATTTCTTAACCGGGATTGTTGAATATCAAAAGCTTATTACACGGAATCCTATTTTTTTAGAACGAGGTGAAGGGGTGGGCATTATTGACCAAAAAGAAGCAATAAATTGGGGTTTATCAAGACCAATGCTACGAGCTTCTAAAATAAAATGGGATCTTCGTAAAGTTGACTATTATGAGTGTTACAACGAATTTTATTAGAAAGTTCAATGGCAAAAACAAAAAGAAAGCGATTCATTAGCTCGTTATTTAATACGAAACGAATGGGTGAAATGGCAGAATCCAAAAAAATTATTCAACAAGCTCTGGAAGGAATTCCAGGGGTCCCTATGAAATTTTAGAAATCTGACATTTTAATAGAATAAGAGATCCTAAATGGAATGATTTTGAATATCGATTCATTAGTAAAAAGCCGTTTCCCGCTTTTGAATTATCAAAACAGGAACTTTATGTGAGAGTCGAAGCCCCAAAAGGCGAATTGGGAATTTTTTTGGTAATCGACAATTCAAAGGAAACATTTTCTTAATTTTTGTTATAGCTTCTGAAGCAGCTATTGGACTAGCTATTGTTTCTTCAATTTATCGTAATAGAAAATCAACTCATATCAATCAATCGAATTTGTTAAATAACGTAGTAGTAGTATTTTAAAAATTTTATAAATTTGAATAGTCATCATATCAAATTAGATTACTAAGTATGGCAAATAAGGTATGATCATTCTTTCAAAAATGTAAGAAATCAAAAGCATTTTGGACCTCTTTTCTAATAATCTAATAAACAGATCCGAAATTCAATTAATTCAAAAATGTACGTGCATGCCCCACATATGTATTAGAAATGATACCTTGGGATGGATGTAAAGCTAAACAAATGGCTTCCGCTCCAAGAGCAGAAGACTGTGCCGGCTATAACAGATGTGAATCCGAGGAATTTAGTAGTGCTGTTAAGATAATCCATGCTACACTTAGAATGATAAGACGGATTATGCCGTTAGACTAGGTAATTACCCTAAGCCCTAATTTAATGTCAATATAGGTTTAGAGCTTGTAGCATAAATATTTAAAAGTCATTGTCGTGATAAAATATAATAATGGGATTCGATTTAGGCTAACTAAATTCATACCCTAAACTAACCTTTGATTAATTTGACACTTTAATTTATTGTCTTAATTTCTTTAGTTTCATTAATTGTTCAACCAGCCATCAGAAAAACACAAATTCAAGCCACTCATTAACTACTGAATTCAACTTTATATTAATTCCTTATGGATACGACACCCATATACCCGACTTAGCAACGACAAACTCATACGCTTGTGAGTACTCACTTTAAAAAACTTTTAAAACTACTTCAGATATTCATCCTTTAGGGTGGCTGCATTTAGATCTCTGAAATCAATACAGAAGCAAAATTTTCCATTCTTTATAATAATAGGAAGAATGTTTGCCAACCACTTAACATACCTAGCAATTCTGATGAATTTGTCCTTTAAGAGTCTCTCAATCTCTTCTTTGACCAAATCTATTACTTCTTGGACATCCTCCTCTGGGCCTGATTTATGGGCCTCGAGCCTGACTTGATAGGAAGCCTATGCTCAACCGCTTTTCTGTCTAGGCCAAGCATTTCATGATGATCAAAAGCAAAGCAGTCTATGAACTCAAGAAGCACGGTTAAATACTGCCACTTCTGTTCTTCAGAAAGCCGAGCACTCAGATAGGTAGGTTTAGGTCCTATGTTGAGCCCAAGTTAACCTCGAGGAGGAGGTCTTGAACTTCTGCCCTTCAATCCTCCATTTTAGCTGGTGCCACTCTTAAGTTTGTTAGCTCCATCTCTTTTTCTTGTATCACTTGGACCTCGAGGCCATCTTTAACCAATGGCTGGTCAGCCTATAGTTGATCCTTAGCCTGCTAAGCCACCAGCTTTGTAATGGCTGAGGAAATGGCCCTCTAGGCCTTTAATGGGAGGTCCTCGCTCCTTCGCATAAGGCTTCTAGTGTGTCTTGAAGGCGCCCTTCATCTAGAAGGGCTCTCATGCGTCCTTAGAAGTCAGATTCTTCTGACTCCACATCTACTTTATTAACCTTAGCTTCAGTAAGTGGGCTGTCAAGGATGGCTATCATTTCCTGATATTGGGTAGATTGAGAAATGGTCCTTTTGACATCCAGTGGTCCCACTCCGTCTTCGTAGAACTTCGCCTCAACATAGTTAGAACAAGCCATGAACGGCTTATTATCTGCCATAACAACCTCATATTTGTCATGGTTCCAAAAGATTAATAACTGGTGAAGAAAAGAACGGATACAGTAATTGGCATGTAGAGAATCTCTCCCAAGCAAAGCATTATAGCTTGAGGTAGTATTTACTACAAAGAAAGTTGCTAGCTTGCTTAAGCTGCCAGCAGTTAGCTCAATCGAGATGACCCCTTCAAATTTAGTGGTGGCTCTAGAAAAGCCATAGAGTGCTACATTTGAAGTTATTAAGCCAATTTACCAATGACACCCAACATATATGAAGGCAAAACATTGACAGTGGTGCCATTATCCACCAAGAATGAACCAGAATGCCATCAAATTTGGCCTTGATTTATAGACTTGATCTGTTTATTGACAATACTAGGCCCATCAAACATCATCTTCATTATGTCAGGAGTGTCATCAGTTGACTTAGATGTCGAGGTTTTAAATTTAAAAGACAAACGATCAGAATTACCTTCGGTAGCCGCCATTTCAGCTACAAGTTCCACTTGGGGATCCTAGTTTGATGTTATCACATCTCCCTCGCAGCCTTCCTATACATCAGTGGCCATAAACTCCCAAGGAATAAGCAAGGAAGTCCTAACATCAACCTTCGTAGGGAGTGATCCAAATGGCATTTGGACCCCTTCATTTGTTTTTGTTGGAATTGGTGTCCTAGAAAAGCCAATTAGTTAGTTTTAAATATTAAATAAATAATTTTTTTTTATTTATTTATTGTCTGATTATGTTTTACGAGCCAAACATGCATGTGATTGTTTCTAAAATGCTCCACAAGATGGACGTAGTCCAAGATGACAAGTCAGGTTTGGTTTAAGTGGTCAATGAGATTGAACCACATATCGACTTAGATCAAACTAATGATATGCTGTCAAAATATATTCGTAGTCGGTGATAAGTTTGGACAACTTGTCTGATAAGGCTATAATATGATACATTAGATGACTTCTCTTGGTCATGTGGATAGGGATTCAAGAGTATTGTGTTGGTATTGTCAATACGATTGGAACACTGAGTAGGACTACCTAAATTATTTATTTTTAATTGCTATAAAAAATAATTAATTCTGTAAGATAATAACTCTAAATCCAGAAAACAGTCTGAACTCATGCATAGATTATTCATTGCTTTAATGCGCTAAAAGGATTAGTCACATCGCGTTGGCTTAAATCTTATGTGCGTTGGGTAACGACATGAGTGTAGCGGGAACAGATATTTTACGTGGAATCTATAGTCTCTTACATGATAAAGATGTCCCCTTGGTTGACTGCAAGCATACAAACATATTCTAGAATATTTGGCCAAAATATTCTATGTGTTTGATTTTTGGAATTAATACAAAAAATTATTTTTGTATTATTGAATTGTTCAAGAATGGAGAATCGAAAACTACTTCAAAAGATGTGAGAAAATTAATGATAGTAGTTAAAATTATTTTTGCTCACGAATATCTAGTGGAGGGGTTAATCATCGTAATAAAAGTCATTTAGAAAATTCTTAAGTGAATATATTTAATTCTAGAGTGCAGTAAAACTTATTTAAAGGAATTAAGTTTTACTAAATGGTAATCAATTATTATCATGAGATGATAACTAGATTTGACCTATTTGAAGCTAGAGTTAAATCGTTCCTGAGGTCTCTTCGCAAGCCTCAACCTAAGCATCATTTGAAATTATTTAAAAATTAATTCATGTATTGAGTTATTTATTTATGAGATAAATAAATTTTTATGCTTAATAAATATTCATCAGATGAATATATAATACGATAAATTATATCGTGTTAAACAAAAAAAGGGAAAACACATGTAATCAACCCACAATCCACACCATTTGCTCAGAGGCAATCACGACGCAACAAGTGTCGCGCCCGTGAGAGGCAGCGTAGTGCAGATGAATCATATTGCGCCACATGGTGCACTTGAAAGGCAAACACAAGTTATTTCTACGCTATAAACTTACGTGTGTTTTGCTGTAAGTATTATGAGTTACGGTTTTGGAACTTGCTTTTCTCCCACGACGAAAACCTAAAAAATTATTTTTAGGAGTTTTTCTAAATTTGTTGTTTAGCATAATTTTTCTAAAAAATTGTTTTTCAACAAGACTAGAAGGAAAAATTTTGTTCTCAAATTTTTTTCTAAGTTAAATATTTTTGGAAGCCCACACTTCGAGTGCTAGAAGAAGTCATTGTGAAGAAGACCTTGAGGTGTCAAGAAATCTTCTTCTAATTTCATATCTTCAAATTGAAGTTGTGATTCGTGCTTCAGGTATGTCTAATTAAATATATATATTTAATTTGATTTTTCTTTATTTTGTTTATTCTACACACCATGTTTATACTTATTTTATATGATATCTTTATTTGTCATATGATGAACCTATTAGGGTAAGATCTTGAACTAATTAAATGTTTAATTAGATAGGGGCTTTAGATTTAAAATTAAGAAATTAAATTGGTATTTCGCTGCGCCCACTCTAGGAAATATTTTTGAAATATTCTCAATAGTTTCTTTCTTAGGACTATCTTCAGTTAGCATATCCTGATCTTGATCTTAAGGGCTGCCATTAGTTAGCATGTCCTGGTCTAGATGTTGGTCCTATAGCTAAACCTCTAGAGATTAAGATTCCTCTATAGGTTGGTGAAAATCTTCTCATGAAAGTCTATGTCAAACCTTGTTGGCTTAACATGGTCCAAAGGTTCCTCTAAATTGATACTGAGGGGACTATACTTCTCCTCATCATTAGATGCTCTTTGAGCCAATGAATTCTTGGCGAGCTGATCCCACTAAGATTCCTTACTCTCAGAAGATGAGAGACTAGCCCATCTCTTAAGTTTCTTGCATGGCTCACCTTTACTAGTGATGGTAAAAGGTCTAAACTCAATCACTGGATCCTTAAGATCTATGGACTCAGTGCACCTGTTCTTGCAGATTCTGTTCTCTTCCTCAGAGAGCCTGGTCAAGCAAGTGTAAAGTAAATCCCTTTGTTGCGCCGCTTTCTTCCACAACTGCCTTCTTTTCTGAGTTCATGTAGGGTTGGAGGGACCTGCCACCTCTTGCTCAAGGTGATTCCTGATTGTCATGGTCCCTGATATGTGTCCACATCAGGCAGGTGGTATTTTGGATTTCTCTTTGTGTATCCAGTCCTTATGATGAATTGGGATTTGGAAGTGAGACCTCGAGAGGGTCCAACCAACAAAGCCTTCTAAGAGGGAGCTGGCTTTTTCCTTGGGTCAAGGCTTAGCTTTTTCTTTTCAGACACCAACTGGTTACCACAGCCTTCGCAAAGGTCACGAGTGAGACGCATCAGCTTTCTTGATGCCTCCTTAGTAGTGGCAAAGAAAATTTGCTAATGGTCATTAGTGGATACTTTCACGGCTAACTCTTCTTCTCTAGATAAGAGAATAGCTCCTTCATGTAGTTGCCTTTATAAGAACCTACTGAAGGTGACACAATCACGTGTTGAATGTTCAGCGGTGATGTGCGACTTGCAGTAATCACTTGTTAATTCTACTGAAGGTTCTGGGAAACCTGAGTGCCCCTCTCTCCAGCAACCTGTCAAACAAAGTGTTGGCTATTGCTAGACTCTCTTTGTCTTCGCTTATCCTACATAGATACCTTCCATTAGTTTGGCTATCATGGGTAATACGAGGCTCTATTGCCTTTATTATATTAACATGGATAGGACTAGGGAAGGGGTCTTTATCAATACCCATCTTTCCTTTTCTAGGGAAGATTAGTTTCCTTGCCTCAATAGAATCTTGCACCACGTCACTAAAGACTGCGCAATTCTTTGTTGAATGAGTCAACGAATCGTGCCATTTACAATATACTATTCCCTCTGTTTAATTAGGGTCAGGCTTTCTGTGTTAACCCCTAATCTCGAGTTTATTATTTATCTCAAGTCAAAAAAATTTCACATCAACTCTTGAGAGGCCAAGTGAATATTTTCTCAAGTCTTGGGGTTCATTGGACTTCAGGGCTTTGATATCCTTCTTAACCGAAGGATTACAAACCATGGGAGGCCCTTTGACATACTCAACAACGTCAATTTCATATGGAGGATCTTTATCCTCATCAACCAAGTCATGTATGTAAGCCCCGTACACACTATTTTTCTTGAGGATCTCTTCTTTTAGAATCGCCTCATATCTAGTTGTGCATTCCATTAGCTGCAGAAGTGTTGTAAAATCTAAACCTTCAAACTTCTTCCTAAATTCAATATCCAAGCCATTCAAGGACAGCTTGACATATTCAACTTTAGGAAGAGCTACTGTGCATTTCAACTTGGCTCTCTTAAACCCGTTAATGTAATCTTCCACAAATCCACATGGCTTTTGTTTCATTCAAGCCATGTCAGACATGGAAGTTCATAGCTCCATCCTTGTGAGCTGGGCCTAAAATTGCCTGGCCATGTCATCCCAACAGTAAATTGAATTATATGGTAGGCTAATGTACCACTAGAAGGCAGTCCCTATTAGGGAACTAAGGAATAGCCTAAGTTTGAGATATCGATTGTCACACGCTTTCCTGCATTGGTAGTTAAACCATGCTAAATGCTCATGAGCAAACATGCTTCTTTATCCTGAGAAAAGGGTAAATTTGAGGATTTTTTATCCTCAAAGAAAAGGGTAACCCCTGTCAATAAAGTTAGGGTATGGTTTACTATACAAGGGTCTAATAACCCTCGTGAGGCTTGGCCCATACATCTGCTCGATAAGGGTAGCCAATTGATCTTGGAGGGGAGGTTTGGCAAATGATTATGCGCCTGCCACAGCCCCCAAGTGGCTAAGGGTCTCAAGGGGGAATCTGCAGGATACCTTTGAGCTTCCATTACAATCAGATGTGGGAATGGTTGCTGCCCCACATACATACGTAACCCCCTTGATCATACTGGTCACGTGTTGCATTTGCCACTAAGTACGTTCCAACAGATCCTGGGTTATATGGCATGCCTGAGGGCACACCTACATTGGTAGGCTATTGGTGCATTCTTGCCTGATAAATCCCCAAGTTTTGATCTTGAGGACATGGGTGATTAGATTGGCCCCCAGTTTCATAAGTATGAAGAGGTCTAAAAGGAAGGGCCCAGTCCCCAAAACTAGGTACATGTCCCTGCGCACCTACTCTAAGGTGTGTGGGCCTCAAGGCAACCTCTCCAACATTAGGAGGGAATGAATAGTTATGCCCCCTGTCTCGAGGACAGGTGACATTTTCACATTGGCGTTGAGATCCATTGAAGCACAAGAAAATCCCTGATTTGAAGGTCTTGAAACCCCAGGGAACACATTGTCCATCCTATGGCTGGGTTCCAAGACTTCATATCAAAGCCAAGAAGTCTTATCAGTCCCAAGATTTGAGAAAATATTCGTTTAACCTCTCTAAAGTTGATGTAATATTCGATTGGCTTGAGGCAAATAACAAACTCAAGATTAGGGGTAAACTATTATGAATCAAGATAAATCTTGATCATAACATAGGGGATAATAAAGTATGAGATGAGAAAGAAGTGAAAGGAGATGAGAAGTAAAGAGAAATTTAGATGAGAAAGAGCGAAGTTACCAATATCATTCAACAATAATCCTTTCTTACAATTCAAGACCATTACTTATACTAATTCTAGCCTAGGTGATTACAAGGGAAAAATATCTAACAATTCACTTTACCTAGACAAACCAACTAACTTGCCTTTTAACCGACATTCCCTCCAAAATACAAGATTATTACAAGTACTACTATGACTAATACTAGTGACTTATACAAATTCATTACAACCAATGACTTCGTAGTGCTTAATCCCAAGTCCAGTCATCACATAAACACAAAAAACTTGATCCCAACTCTAACAAGGGAAAGGTATACAGTAAGTGGCACAATTCATTAACCCATTCAACGAAGAACTGCGTGACCATTAGAAACGTGATTCAAGATGCCATAAAAGCAAGAGAATTGATCTTCTCAAGAGAAGGACAAATGGGCATGGATAAAGACATTGTCCCTAGTCCTCTTCAAGTCAAAGTTGTGGAGACCGTTGACAAAGATAAGCAATGTTGTGTCTTGACTAATGTGTTTCCCCTATATAGAAGGAAAATGGTTCTCAGTGACAATCAGAAGGCAGGAGTGGGTAACCACCTTTTCGAGTAGTTGGTCATCAAAGGAATATTGGGATTCCCAAGGCTGGTACGCACACAAGATGATGGAATATACCATTGGCATATTGCTAAACTCCATCCTACATACAGGTGTGCCGTTTTTAAAAATTTACTGATCAACCTCTGTACTAGCTCCGCCATTACGCTGACAATTTTAGAGGAGTTAGCTATGGAGATCAGTAGCAACTGGGGATGTTCTCAAAGTCTAACTAGTCAAGAGAAAATATCTCACGATCTAGAAAGTATGTCATATACAACACGTCAACAATGTTGTGCGAAAATACAAGCTACGATGAAGAAACTCAGCTTGCTTCCTCAGTATATTTCCCCCGCTTGCCCTCTTTTGGAACTAAAGGTTCCATCTCAGAAATCTCAAAGAAGTGATCTTATCAAGGATTCTCCCTTGAAGACTCGGGTCATCATGAGGATGGGGCATCCTAAGAGGAATCCAAAGTACACCTTACTAGATGTGGGCACCATTATGGCACCACGACAGTCAAGATATCAGCCTTTTAATGTTAGAGTCGTTAAGGTCTAGAGAAGGAATCACCTCTATCAAGAGGCAGTTAGTCCTTCCAACCTTACTTGAACATAGAAAAGGAGGCAGCTGCGCAAAAAGGCAACTCATCATAGGATTTTGCTTAATTCCTACTTGGCTAAGCTCTCTCAAGAAGAGGCCAAAGTCCAAATGGCAAGCGAACCAAGCATATGGATCTTGTTGATCCAATGACTGAGTCTAAATCTTTTAATATAGGAAACGGTCCAGCTCACAAGAAGCTTGAGAGATGGGCTAGTTCCTCATCATTTGAAGGCTGAGAATATTGGTGGGATCAGCTTGCCAAGAACCCCCTAGACTAAAATTTGTTGAAGATGAGGAGGAATACTCCCCTCTCAGCATTAACTTAGTGGAACCTCGGACCATGTCAACCCGACATGATTTGACATTGAGAATGATTTCCACGAAGAAGATTTCCCCCAGCCAACAGAGGAATCTCAAACCCCAGAGGTTGATCTCAAGGACCAATCACAAGAACAGGATATACTCATGGTTATCAAAATCGCGATCTGTATCGTAGGATCATGCCCAATTGACCCGGATCGTGTAAAAAATCGTAAAAAAGTAGAATCGCAAAAAATTGAAGTAGGATCGGTACAAAATCGGTAGGATCGACGATTCTGACCAGTCCTACCGAGTTTGATAACATAAAGTTACAAAAGTAAAAAAAAAAAAAAGAAAAACCCAAAAACCCAGCCCCCCCTCCCCGCGTTTCTCTCTCCTCCCTCCCTCACTCACTCACCCATCCCCTTTCCCTTCCCCCTTAACCCTAACCTTAACCCCAACCACAACCAACCAACCACCACCAATCACCACCACAACGCCAGGTGACACCACCCCACCGACCGACTGCCGCCAGCCACGCCACCGATCGACTACCGCCAGCCAAGTTCTGACACGACCATAGCTTATTTTCTTTTGGGGTAAAAATTCCTAATTTTTGTTTAATTTCTTATTCTTCTAGTATATTATTGATTTATTTGGTAATTGTTTTGATTTACATTTTCTTTATTTTAAGCTTGGTTTTGTTTTGCTTTGTTTAATTTCTAATTTTTTTCAAAGAAGTTTTGCTTTGTTATCTAAGTATACCCATTTGAACTTTTGTATTGAATTGTTGATTACTTGATTGTAGTTAATTTTATTAATTTTAGTAAATATCTTCAACTTTATAATGCAATATATTGTTCCCTAGTTTTAATGTTAACTTGATTGTTGATTTATATTATGTATTGAACTAAAAATTTGTTTAACTTATTAATATCATATTCACTAATTATGAATGCCTCCTCTTTTTAATTTTAGTCTTTAAGTTGTACTTGTGTTATTCATATATATTTAACTTATACATTTCATATTTATCGATTATATTTGATTTTGATACTTATGAAATTGAACTTAATTTGTTGGTATAGTTTAAATGGCGTCTTTATTGTATATTTGAGGCTAATAATGCAATTTTTATGGATACAAGCTAGTGTTTTATACAAAAAGTAGAATCTTACGATTCTCGATCCGATTCTACTATCCAGATCCTGAGGACCCCTCACCGATCCTACGTAGAATCCCGATTCTAACAACCTTGGATATACTAACTGATGGCAGTCCTTAACAGCAGAATCAGGATAAATCTATGGTTGATAGCCATGAGAAGTGAGCAAACCAAGGGGTCCAAATACAATTCGGGACGCTTCTCGGAAAGCTTGATGTCAGAACTTAATCCTTTCCTTGGAGTTCATGGTAGCTGATGCTCAAGAAGGTCTCGAAGGTCATGTGATAGCATCAGATGAGGAGCCTCAAGTGGAGCTCGTGGCTGAAGCAACAGCCACTAAAGGTACACTTAACCCTTTGTCTTTTAAGGTTAATGCTATAACATCCAAATTGCCTGATGACACACCTAACATAATGAAGATGATGTTTGATGGGCGTAGCACCCCCAATAAACACTACATCAAGGCCAAATTTGATGGCATTTAGGTGAACAGGGTACAACAACAACAACAATATACCCAGTGCCTCAAGGGCTCCCGCTTGCGCAGGGTCTGGGAGGGGTAGGATGTACGCAGTCTTACCCCATCAGGGTGAGACCCAGACAAGAGACTGTTGCCGAGCCATTAATGTGTTACCTTCATATATGTTGGGGGCATTGGTAAGGTTCGAGAAGACATAATCACTTTAGATGTGGCAATATATGGCTTTTCTGGAGCTACTACCAAACCTGAAGGAGTCATTCCAATTGACTTAACTGTTGGCAGCTTAAGCAGGCTAACCACTTTCTTTGTGGTGGAAACTACCTTGAGCTATAATGCTTTGCTCGGTAGAGATTGGTTGCATGCCAATTATTGTATTCCATCTTCACTTCACCGGTTGCTAATCTTCTGAAGCCATGACAAATATGAGGTTGTTATGGGAGAAAATAGGCCATTCATGTCATGCTCCAACTACATTGAGGCAAGATTATATGAAGATGGCGTGGGACCTCTAGACATCAAAAGGAACTCTCCATAATCCGCCCAACAACAAGACACAACTGACTGAAGTTGTGGTTGGTCAAGCAGATGTCGAGTCTGAAGACTCTAACTTATGGGAATGCATGAGAGCCCTTCTTGACGAAGAAGACTTCCAAGGCACTCTAGAACTCCGATGTGGAGGTACCAAGACCTCCCAGTAATGACCCAAGAAGCCATTTCCTCAACATTAGCAAGGTTCGTGGCCTGGCACGCTGAGGATCAACTTCAGACTCAATAGCCATTCATTGGTTTCCAAGTCCATACAGCACACACAAAAAAAAGAGCTGGAGCTTTCCAACTTAAGAGCAACACCAGCTAAAATGGAGGATCTAAGGGCAAAAGTTCAAGACCCCCTCCTCAAGGTTAATTTGGGTTCAACAGAAGATCCAAGACCTACTTATCTAAGCACTCTGTTTTCTGAGGAGCAGAGAGAGAAGCACCTAACTTTGCTTTGTGAATTCAAGGACTGCTTCGCTAGGGACCATCATGAAATGCCTAGCCTAGACAAAAAAGTGGTTGAGCATAGGCTTCCTATTAAGCCAGGCTCGAGGCCCATCAATCAAGCCCAAAAGAGGATGTCCCAAGAAGTCATTGATTTGGTCAAAGAAGAGATTGAGAGACTCTTAAAGGCCAAATTCATTAGAACTACTAGACAAAGGTCCTCAAGTACATGCTAGATAGACTATTTCTGAGAGGAGACTCATTAGTATCTGGAAACAATCCCTCAAGACTGGGAACGTCGTGGGATGAGTCAAAGATTGGTCGTAGGGTATAAGTTGGCAGGTTTGATGAAGAATCATCCTCTGACAACTAAGAAAGATCCTCCATCAGAGATTATGAAAGGGTCAGACATGTCAGTTACTCAATGGAAGTACCTGCCTAAGGAGGAGGAATAGAAATGGAAAATGATATTTGTGCCATTACTAATCAGAAGGAAGCAAACGATGAAAAACATATTGAATCAAGAATTCAGTGATTCAAGAACAAAGCCAAGAATTTGCAAAAGTGCTTGATGACAACAAATAAGAGAGAACAGAGCAAAAAACTGGGAATTTCAAGCCCTAACTATCATATTTATGGACAAGACGGAAGGAAAACCAAGCAACGTACAATATTTTCTCTAGCTCCCTGTGGCCGTTGAGGGTCAAATCAGGCAAATTTTTATCCTTTGTAAATTTGAATTTACCAATGGCTAAAAGGGGGGAATTTGTTTACGCCCTAATTTCAAGTGGTTGGGACGATGTCGTTTTGAATAAAGTGCCACGTGGTCAACACGTGAGGGCCTTCTCAAGGGAAGTCAAGCTTTTAAGTACCAAGATAACCCAGCATCCTGGGAAGGAAATTACCCTTGATAAGGGTATTAACTACTGAAGGCCCTAGATGGTTGAGGGGTGAAGTGAGCTCGAGCTCAAGGGGCTACTAAGGTGGACACAGGATAGGTAGTTTCCAAGCTCAAGGCAGTTTCTTGGAGCGCAATTTTAGTTACTTAGGTGCTAAGCTTAATCCAAGAGAACGTGGGGCTTCTAGAGGGGACTTCCGCTAAAAATTTGGACGTGGGCATCAAGGATTTTCTTCTAATACTAAATTCAAGACATGTTCATTGTAGATTTGCACGCGCAAGAGAGAGCTTAATGGCAAGATGGGGGTGGAGCTGCCGGCAAAGAGGGAGCAGCCATTATTTCTTGTTTTCTATAAATAAAAAACTCTATGTCAGTACAAAGTAGTACATACACTCATTACCAAACTTTTTCAAGTTTTCTTTTATAGCAAACTTGTGCTTTTCCTTAGGAGTAGTGTAACTTAGCTAGGCATAGCGTAACTTAGATCTATGTTATACTTACCTTCATAGAAATGCAGTTCTTGGACTTCAGGTATGACTTTTCAGTTTTAATATGTTCCCACAAATTGACAAGTTAAGATTTGAGGCTTTAGTTTAAGGCTTTGATGATCAAGGCTTGTCCCTTGATTACATTGGTCTTAACACTGCTATCACTGCTTGATAAGTCAGGTGAACTTAGGTTCATGCCATTAATTAGTGCTTTGATGGCCAAGGCTTGTCCCTTGATTGTGTTGGTCCTAATCCAATAACCTGAATTCGGTTTGCTCCATCTTAATCTTCTCAAACCTAAACTCATTCGAGTTATAATAAGTCAAGGGGTTTTTTTTTGGTAAGTCAAGGGTGCTAGACTTTAAAACCTAATTGACTCGGGCTTGTAAGTGGACTGCTGAGCTCTTGGGTTTTCCTCCACCCTAGTTCCTGACTTTTAATTTTATGAGGAAAGGTGTCTGTGGGCCCTGCTCTGTCACTGTAACTACCAGAACGTAATTCTCTAGTCGCGGTGAGTCCCTTTTGCACGTTGTTTTGTTATCACATTTATGGCGACCATACATACATCACTTGAAACAAAATATAGCAAATATGCCTTTTTGGCAACCACAATGGGTGGCTTGAAATAAGACTTCATCATCTATAACCCATCATGGATTACCAGAACGTAATTGTTAGCCATTCGCCAATGGTAAGAACCTGGAGGTCTAGTGCCCTCGAGCATGAGGAAACGGAATGCTTAGCCCTTATTGGATCCACAATCAAGCATCCTCTTAAGCAAAGTCCCATATCTTAAACGAATGAACCAAGTCATAGCCACAGTAATGAAAGTGGTGGTGATGATGACATCCCAGAAGATGAACGTATTGGGCTCAATGACCATTCTCGCAAGAGTTTCATGGCTATGCTCAAACATCATTTAGAGATTCTGGACCAAAGAACCCAACAAATAATGAGGGAAGCCTTAGAGAAACAACGTGCTAAAACAAAGAGCAATCTAGTGACTCGGCATGAAAACTCTGCCCCCATAAGAGCCGTAATTAACAGTGTTGGAACCTCTATGAATGAAAGGATTCGCAGAGAAATTGATAGTCCTAATTGAAATGAACTCAACCTTGTCCTCTACTGCTACCTTTATTGCTAAGGACGTGACTAGGCAAATGATGGTTGGAGTAGAAACTATCTTGGTCAAACAGGCTGAGACTCAAAATGGCTTGGTCCAAGCCATTAGGGATGATATCAAGCAGCTTAGGCCTGTACCTCTTCCATCAGTACCAGCTGGTTACCCTCGCGAGATACCCTCGAGTTCGTGGTTGCCAATTGCTGAGGTTAACTATAGTGTCCATGAGAGAATGAAAAACCCAATTGCCCCTAACCAAGGTGTAGAGCACTTGAAACCCAGCCGCAGAAGCGATAACATGCCCCTTGGAGCTGCTGGACCTTCAAATCAGAGTTTCTCTCTAACCACGAGGGACCTCAAAGCTAATGCTCCGAAGTTACCTATCCTCAAGACAGGCGGCATAACTGTTCTTACCCTCCTCAAGTAGTTGAGCTTGCTCCTAGGCCCACTCAAGGCCTTGAAGTAGGAGTGTAAGGTCAAGTCCCTACTTTCAAGACCAGAATTCTCATCGTAGACCTCTTCATACTTATAATACTGGGGGGCAATTTTTAACCCACTTCCTCAAGATCAGGACTTGGGGATTGATCAGGCAAGGATAAACCAACAGCCTGCTAACACTAGTGTGCTTCCAGGCATGCCATGTAACCCAGGTCCTGTTAAGACATACTTCATAGCCAATCAAGTGCATGGCTAGTATGATCAAGGGGTATAACCAGGGTTTGGGAGCAACAACTGCTCCCTCATTCGATTGTGATAGGAGCTCAGGGGTATCCTCCAGATCCCCCTCGAGATCCTCACCCACTTGGGGGCAATGGCCGGCACATAATCATGTGCCTGACCTACCCCTCCACGCCCAATTAGCCGCCCTCATTGAGCAAATGTATGGGCTGGGTCTTGCAAGGATCAACAGACCCTTGTATAGTAAACCTTACCTGACTATATAGACAAGGATTACCCTTTTCCTTGAGGATACAAGATCACCGAGTTTATCCTCTTTTTAGGGAAAGGGACTATTTCTGCCCTTGAGCATTTGGCAAGATTTAATTGCTAATGCAGTGAAGCGGCAGATAATCAATATCTCAAATTAAGGTTGTTCCCCAACTCATTAACCGGTTTCCAATGATATATCATCCTGCCCCCAATTCTATTTACTGTTGGCACGATATGGCCAAGCAATTCCAGGATTAATTCCTGTGAATGGAATTTTGAACATCCATGTCAGACTTGGCTCGATTGAGATAAAATCCAAGCATGTGGAAGATTATATTAACCGGTTCAAGACGGCCAGGTTAAAATGCATTGCAGCCCTTCTTGAACTTAAGTATGCCAAACAGGCCTTAAATGGCTTGGATATTGAATTAGGAAGAAATTCGAAGCTCTAACTTTACGACGCTTCTTCAGCTGGCAAAATGTGCCGCTAGATAAGAGGTTGTCTTAAAAGAAGAAAGCTTTAAGAAAAATAGGTGTATGAGACTTACGTCCACGATATAATACAAGAGAAAGAAGATCCTCCATATGAGATTGTCGTTGTTGAGTATGTCAAAGGAGCTACTATGGTTTGTAATCCTTTGACCGAGAAGGATATTAAAGCTATGAAGTCTTATCAGTCCCAAGACTTGAGAAAATGTTCATTTAACCTCTCTAGAGCTGATATAATATTCGATTGGCTTGAGGCAAATAACAAACTCAAGATTAGGGGTAAACACAGAAAACCTGATCCCAACTTTAACAAGGCAAAGGTATACGATAAGTTGCACGATTCATTGACCCATTCAGCGAAGAACTTCGTGAAACGTGGTTCAAGATGCCGTACAAGGAAGGGAATTGATCTTCCTAGGAGAAGGAGAAATGGGCATGGATAAAGACCCTATCCCTAGTCCTCTTCAGGTCAACGTTGTTAAGACCGCTGACAAAGATAAGCCATGTTGTGGCCAAACTAACCCTTTTCCCTATACAGGAAGAAAATAGTTCTTAGTCACAATCAGAAGGCACGAGTGGCTAACTACCTTTTCAAGCGGTTGGCCATCGAAGGAATATTAGGATTCTTAAGACCGGTACGCACACTAGATGATGGAATATGCCGTTGGCATATCACTGAACTCCATCCTACATACAGGTGTGCCTTTTTTAAGAATTTGCTAATCAAGCTCCGTAATAGCTCTACCATTACGCTAACAGTGGCGAAGGAGTTAGCTATGGAGAGCAGTAGCAACTAGGGATATTCTCAAAGTCCAACTAGTCGAGAGAAAATCTTTTAGAAAGGACGTCATATACAGCATGTCAGCAATGTTGTTGGAAAATAAAAGCTACGATGAGGAAACTTAGGTTGCTTCCTCAGTATATTTGCCCCACTATCCCTTTTTAAGGACTAAAGATGCCATCTATGAAATCTCGAAGAAGTGATTCTGTCAAGGATTCTCCCTCGAAGACTCAGATCATCATGAGGATAGGGCATCCTAAGAGGAACCAAGGCACACCTTACTAGATGTGGACACCAGTCTGGCACTACGGCAATCAGAATATCAACCTTCTGGTATTAGGTTCGGTAATGTCTAGTGAAGGAATCACCTTGATCAAGAGACATTTAGTCCTTCCAACCCTACTCAAACCTAAAAAAAGGAGGCAGCTGCTCAAAGGATTGTGCTTGATTCCTGCTTGGCCAAGCTCTCTCAAGAAGAGGCCAGGGTCCAAAAGGGCAAGTGAACAAAGCATATGGATCTTGATGATCCAATGGCTGAGTCCAAACCTTTTAATATAGGAAAAGGGGCAGCTCGCAAGAAGCTTGAGAGATGGGCTAGATCCTCATCATCTGAAGGGGGAGAATCTTGGTGGGATCAACATGCCAAGGACCCCCTAGTGCTAAAATCTGCTAAACATGAGGAGGAATACTCCCCTCTCAGCATTAGCTTAGTGGAACCTCTGAACCATGTCAACCCAACATGGTCAGACATAGAGAATGATTTCCATGAAGAAGATTTCCCCCAGCCTATGAAGGAATCTCGAACCCCAGAGGTTGATCTCAAGGACCAACCACGAGAACAAGATATGCCAGCTAATGGCAAACCTTAACAGAAGAATCAGGGTGCATCCATGGTTGACAAGGGATCCAGATACAATTTCGGACGCTTCCCAAAAACGTTGATGTCAAAACTGCCTTACTCCTTTCCTTGATGTTCATGGCAGCCGATGCTCAAGAAGGTCTCAAGGGTGATGTGATAGCATTGAATGAGGAGCCTCAAGTGCAGCACGTGGCTAAAGTAGCGGCCACTAAAGGTACACTCAACGCTTTGTCTTTTTAGGTTAATACTATAACATCCAAATTGCCTGATGACACACCTGACATAATGAAGATAGTGTTTGATGGGCCTAACACTGCTAATAACAACATCAAGCCTCTATATATCAAGGGCAAATTTCATGGCATCCAGGAGAATAGGGTCTTGGTGTATAATGGCAAGCCATCCATGTGTTACCTTCATACATATTGGGGGTCATTGGTAAGTCTCTAGAAGCCTTAATCACTTCATACGTGGCAATCTGTAGCTTTTCTGGAGCTATTACCAAATCTGAAGGAGTCATCCCGATTGACATAACTATTGGCACCTTAAGCAAGCTGACATCTTTTTTTATGGTGGAAACTACCTCAAGTTGTAATGCTTTGCTCAGTTGAGATTGGCTTCATGCCAATTATTATATTCCATCTTCACTTCACCAGTTGCTAATCTTCTGGAACCATGACAAATATGATGTTGTTATTACAGATAACAAGATATTCAAGGCTTGCTCCAATTGCATTGAGGCAGGATTGTACGAAGATGGCATGGGACCTCCAAACGTCAAAAGGACCACTCCACAATCCGCCCAACAGCAGGACAATATGGCCACCGTTGACAGCCCACTAACTGAAGTTGAGGTTGGTCAAGCAGATGTCGAATCTGAAGACTCTGACTTATGGGGATGCGTGAGAGCCCTTGTCGACAAAGGAGACTTCCAGGACACTCCGAAACCCCAATGTAAAGGTACCAAGACCTCCCAGTAAAGGCCCAAGAGGCTATTTCCTTAGCATTAGAAAGGTTCATGGCCTGGCACGCTAAGGATCAACTTTGGACTCAATAGCCATTCAATGGTTTCCAAGTCCATATAGCACAAAAAAAAGGAGCTGGAGCTCTCCGACTTAAGAGTAGCATGAACCAAAATCGAGGATCTAAGGGCAAAAGTCTAAGACCCCCTTCTCAAGGTTAATTTGGGTTCAATAAAAGACCCAAGACCTGCTTATCTGAGCACTCTGCTTTCTGAGGAGCAGAGAGAGCATTACCTAACTTTGCTTTATGAATTCAAGAACTGCTTCACTTAGGATGATCATGAAATGCCCGGCCTAGACATAAAAAAGGTTGAGCATAGGCTTCATGATAAGTCAGGCTCGAGGCCCATCATTCAGGCCCAAGGGAGGATGTCCCAATAATCCATTGATTTGGTCAAGGAAGAGATTAAGAGACTTTTAAAGGCCAAATTCATAAGAACTTCCAAACAGATGTCCTCTAATACATGCTAGATATAGCATTTTGCAAAAGAGACCCATCAGTATCTAGAAACAATCCATCAAGTCTGGGAACGTCGTGGGATGGGTCAAAGATTGGCCCTAGGGCACAGGCTGGTAGGTTTCGATGAAGGATCATCCTCTGACAACCAAGAAGGATCCCCCTTGATAATGTTGAAATCGATTGGGCTTTGAAGATCAGAGATTATCAAAGGTTTAGGTTGAAGAAAGCGTGTCAGTTGCTAAATGGGACGGTCTGCCTAAGGAGGAGCAGAAATGGAAAATTAAATTGGTGCCACTATTAAATCAGAAGGAAGCGAAGGATAAAGAACATGTTGAATCAAGAATTCAGTCATTCAAGAACAAAGGCAAGAATTTGCAGAAGCGCTTGAGGACAATGAAGAATAGAGAACAGAGCAAGAAAGTGGGAATTTCAAGCCCTAACTGTCATATCTATAGACACGTGGGAAGGAAAAGCAAGTGATGTACAGTGTTTTCTCGAGCTCCTTGTGGCTATTAAGGGTCAAATTAGGCAAATTTTTTCCCGATGTAAATTTGAATTTACCAACGGCTCCCTAATTCTGAGGGGGTTGGGACGATGCTATTTTGAGTAAAGTGCCACGTGGTCAGCACGTGAGGGCCTTCTCGAGGGAAGTTAGGCCTTTAAGTACTGAGATAACGACATCTCGAGCCCAAGATCCTCGGAAGCTAATAACCCTTGACAATGGTATCATGCACTCGAGGCTCAAGATGGTTGAGGGGTGAAGTGAGCACAAGTTCGAGGGCCTCCCAAGAAGGCTGCAGGATAGGTGGTTTCCAGGCTTGAGGTAGTTATTAGAGCGCAATTTTACTAACTTCAACGCTAAGCTTAATCCAAGAGATCATGGGGCTTTTAGAGGGGGCTTCCACTAAGAATTTGGACGTGGACACAATGCATTTCCCTTTAATACTGAATTCAGGGCATGTTCATTGAAGATTTGCAGACGCAAGAGAGAGCTTAGTGGCTAGACATGGGTGAAATTGCTGGGAAAGAAGGAGTAGTTGTTATTTTTTGTTTTCTATAAATGAAGGACTCTATGTCAGTCCTAAGTAGTACATACACTCATTACAAAAATTCTTCAAGTTTTCTTTTACAGCACACTTGTGCTTTTTCCTTAGGAGTAGTGTAACTTAGCTAGGCATAGCGTAACATAGATCTCTATTGTACTTACCTTCATAGTAATATAGTTCTCGGGCTTTAAGTATGACTTTTAGTTCTAATATGTTCTCACAACTCGACAAGTTGAGATTTAGGGCTTTAGTTTAAGGCTTTGACAGCCAAGGCTTGTCCCTTGATTGCATTATCTTAACACTACTATCACTAATTGATAAGTCAAGTGAACTTAGGCTCATGCCATTGATTAGGGCTTTTATGGCCAAGGCTTGTCCTTTGATTGCGTTGGTTACCTGAATATGGTTTGCTCCATCTTATTCTTCTCAGTCCTAAACTCATTCAAGTTATTATAAGTCAGAGGTACCAGGCTTAAAAACGGGATTAACTTGAGCTTCTAAATGAACAGCTAAGCTCTTGGTTTTGTCTTCACCCTAGTTCCTAACTTTTAGGAACGGTATTTGTGGGCCCTACTTCATCACTATAACTACTACTTGAATTAGATCCATATCCTTTAATTTTTTGTCAAAAAATAAATAAAAATCCTCAAAAGCATTTGACAAAGTCTTCTTAATTGAAGCGTACGCAAAACTCACGGTATGGCCGAAGTCAAATACACCAACACATCACAACCTTTTCTTTAGAAACGGTCAGAGGTTGAAGTCAAAGATGTGTAGTTCATCATTAGGCTCACTCCCTAGCCGCGGTGAGTCCCTTCTGTGCATTGATTTTGTTTTCACATTTACAATGACCACACACACTGAACTTGAAAAAAATAGAGCACACTAGTTGTGTTAAGACCAACGCACTCAAGGTCAAGCCTTGGCCATCAAAGCCTTAAACAAAACCTCAATTCTTAACTTGTCGATTTTAGGAACATATTAAAACGAGCAGTTCATTCTTGAAGCCAGAAGCATTGTATTACAGAAGAAGCAAGTATAGCAAAATCTACACTACGCTAAGCTAAGTTTAGTTACGCGAACTCCTAGCTAAAAAGCACAAGTGTGCTCTAAAGAAAACCTAAAGAAGTTCTATAGGAGTGTTATTGGACACCTAACAACTACAATAGTGTCTCCTATTTATAAAAAATCCAACAACAACTGCCCTCTATTTCTGCGGCATTTTTTTCTTACATAGGCCATTAAGCTTCTTTAGCGCATGAATGATCAGTAAACATGCCCCTGATTTCTCGTGCTCGAGTGTATTTCTTGAAGCCCATGTCCGCTTTTTATGCTGGAGTCTCTTCTAGATACTCCACGTTCTCTTGGATAAGCTTGTTGCCCACACATCTAAAATTGCGCTCCAAGTAATTGTCTCGAGCTTGGAGACCACCTATCTTGCAGCTTTCTTGAAAGGCCCTTAAGCTCAAGTTCCTTTTACCCTACCATCTCGAGCCTTGAGTGCCGATACCGTTGTCAGGGTGTTAAACTTCTCAAGCAATTGAGCTTGAGACGCTGTTATCTCTGCACCTAGATACCTAACTTTCCTCTAGGAGGACCTCGTGTGACAAGTGCGTGGCACTTTGCTTAAAACGATGTTGTCCCAACTCTCTCAACAGGAATGACCAAAGTCTTCTCTCCACTACTAAGACTCAAGTCTGAGAAAGACTTCAAGTGAGAGAAGCAACATCAAGCAGTCTTTGAGACCATCAAGGAATACTTGGACAGCCCACTAGTGTTGACACCTAAGCAGGGCAAACCGCTGAAGATTTATGTCTCTGCTTCTGATGAGTCAATTGGCTGTTTACTTGTACAAGACAATGAACAGGGCTTGAACAAAATGTGTTCTACCTAAGTTGTTAAATGAATTAATGTGAAATAAAATATTCCTCCATTGAGAAATTATGTCTATCTCTATCCTATGCACTATAAAATTGAGACATTACTTCTTAACATTTACCAAGTACATGGTTGCTCAGACAAATGGCTTTAAATACATGCTAGATAGGCCTCTAATGAGAGGAAGGTTAAACAAGTGGAATATGGCTCTGCTTTTTTTTGAATTAATTTATGTGTTAGAGAAGTCAATCAAAGGCCAAGCCTTAAAAGACTTTTAGTTGACCATCCAAATATTCAAATTGGCATAGACCATGAGCCAGATCAGCTCGGTGATAAAGATGGTCCCTTGAAAGCTATATTTTGATGGACCCATAAAATGAGCCAGATCAGCTTGGAAATATAGGAGGAACTTCTATTGGTTCTTTAGCTACTAGATTGTCTTCCTCGAGGGGGACTTCTGGAAAAGGTAATGCTTGTATGTCAGAACTAACTAATGGTTTGGACAACAAGGAGTGACCAAGAGAAGAGACGATACCTTCATGGATCTATTAAATGGTGATAGAGGACATTCCTGGAAGAAGGAATGGACAAGGCCCTATCTCAAAAAGATTAGGAGTGGAACATTTTTGGGTGGCTCACTTTCAAGTGGCTCCTAAACTTAAGTGACTTTATCTCCTTTTTCACCAGTGCTTGAACTAAGAGATTTAGTCTCCTAAAAGGGGTCTGGCACATGTTGCTAAGGTGGAGAATCTAGGATTTCCATAATGACCAAAGCTGCTATGCTGGGAGATGGGTACTTCTTCTTCATCTTCTTTTGCTGCCTGAATAGCTCTGGATGGAAGAGCAGGAGGAACACCTCTTCTTGTTCTTTTCTTTAAGCCACCAACTTCACGGGTTGGTGGAGAGGTTATTGGAGAGGATTCCTCCAACAATATTTTGGTGAAGCTCTAGGTACTTCTTAGGGTCTACCCTATTTTGGCTGTTGGGCTCCTCCCGAGCTGGGACCTGCAAGCTCAAGGGAAGGTATAAAACACTGCTTAGCACCTCTTGCTTCCAAAGAGGACTAATAGGCTTGGAACCAAGCTATAAAACGAGGTGTGGCACATGGGGAATATCTACAGGCAACAGGGTACCCATAAAATGACATGACCTCTAAGTTGGACTCATAAAGCTATTTGTATTGGGAGAGTTGAATAGAGATTAGCTCACCATAGGTTCTTGGTCCTCAGACTTGAAAAAGGAATGTTTTAAACCATCCCAAAGTGCTTGGCAAACAACCCAAGCCTATAAGTCTCTACCCCAGGGCAAGCCGGTGATAGAAGAAGAGATCCTGTGGACACAAGATTAACTGCCATGTCTGAGAATGGATGTCCATAGAGACATCATAATGGAGGTCCAGTTTCTTGAACCAAAGAGGACCAAGTTTACTCTCTTTGAAGGGAGTCCACTAAGTTCGTATCCTACCTCAAGGAGATAGAAGCTTCTCAAGAAATTGGTCAAAAGACCATCCTGGGGGTAAAAGGACCTCTCTTCTTGACATTGCTCTCCATAATAGGTGACCTCCTCATCTGTGGAGACAAAGGAGCCTCTATGGCAAAGCTCAGGCAAGTAGGTTTGGGCCCATTGTTGGACCAGCCATAAGGGTCTTCCTATCTGGACGTTTTTGGCTATGATGTCCCTAAGGCATCCATACAAGTAAGCCAAAAACAGTGGTTCTAAAGCCAATGGACCATTGTTAAAGGCCAGGCTTATAGCCACTATCTTAAGAGACTTAAACATGGAGTTGGAGGAATCAGAAGGAAAGAACTTGTTTAACCAAAATAAGTAGAAACAAGCCTCTTCTTCCTTGGACTCTCATCCATAGTTATGACTTTCTATGACAAATACTTTAACAAAAGTCACATAACTGATGGGCAGGTCAATCACAGAGAAAGAACAGGCAAAGGTTTCAGCCTCTTTAGAAATAAAAGAGTCAAGAGGCAACTCCTCTTCTCCTAGGGAAAGACCTGTTAAGGCTGCTATATCCTCTAAGGTAATCCCAAGAAAGCCCTCAGGGAGGACAAAAGCATTATAACAGATGTTCCAGGAACATGTGAGTGCTATCATAATGGGATAGTCATACCTAAGAGCAATCTTGGAAAGTTTGATAGCTTCATAGATACAGAGATTCTTCCATTTCTCTTCATAGGTGAGGATCAATTGATCCACCCATTCAGCATACCGCTTGGTCAGGAATGTTAATCTTTGAAGGGGGATGAATCTTTGTAGATGTGCTTGCCGCCCCAAGAACGACCTGTGGAGATTAGGTGAAGCAGAGGAGATTCATCAGTATCTGGAAACACACACTCAAGGTTGGGGAAGTCAAAAGAAGGGTAAAAAAATGGGCCCTAAGGCACAAGGTTCAAATATTGGAGAAGGATCGTTCTCAGACAACCAAGATCCTCCTTGATGGTACGAATATTAATAGGGCTCTGAAGCCTATCAAAAATGATTGAAATGTATGATTGAATTAGACATGCCAATTGCTCAATAGGGCTATCAACCTGAGGGATGGGGGCTGAGACAGCGTAAGAGATTTGAGCAATTTCTTAGTGGTTTAAAGAATCTCAAGATATAAAGCGCAGGTCAACAATGAAGAGTAAAAGAATCAAAAGCAAAGAGCAAGTGTTTTTTAGCTCTTGATCACAACGAAGAGAGAGCACAAAGTAGAAAAGTGAAGTATTGAAGCCCTAACCATCATATTTATAGGCACGTGGGAACAAAGGAAGGTGAAACCTCAAACAATGTTCTCTCGAGCTCCTTGTAGCCTTTGAGGGTCAAATCAAGCAGGATTTTTACCTGTTGGAAATTTGAAATTACTAATAGCTAAAAGGGGGGCATTTGTTGACACCCTAAATTCAAGGGTCTTGGGACGATGCAATTTTGGGCAAAGCACCATGCGCTTGTCATGTGAAGCCCTTCTCGAGGAAAAGCATGCCTCTAGGTGTTGAGGTAACAGCGTCTCGAGTCCAACTACTTGAAGAGGTTTAGAACCCTGACAAGGGTATCAACCACTTGAGCCTCGAGATGATTGAGGGGTAAAAAGAGCTCGAGCTCAAGGGACTTCCTAGAAGGCTAGAAGACAGGTCGTTTCCAAGCTCAAGACAATTACTTGGAGCACAATTTTAGAATGTGTGGGCATCAACCTTATCCAACAAAATGTGGGCATCTAGAAGGGACTTCAGCTGAAAACACAAACGTGGGTTTACAAAAGGATGTTGGAAACATATTTTAAAAATATGTCCCTGAACAACTTGAGCAGGCACAGTGGAAAACAAATTTAAATCCTTATTTTTAAATCTAAAGCCCTGACCTAATAAAATAATTTAATTATATCTAGATCTTACTCTAATAGGTTTATAATATGACAAACAAAAACATCAAATAAAACAAGTATAAATATAGTACGTAGAACAAATGAAATAAAGGAAAAACAAATTAAATATCAAATACTTAATGTAGACATACCTAAAGCGTAATTCCCAACTTCGACTTGAAGATCCAAAATTAGAAGAAGAATTCTCAACACCGCAAGATCTTCTACGCAATGACCTCCTCTAGCACCGGGAGTGTGGGCTCCCAACATATTTAACTTATAAAAAATTTTGGAACGAAATTTTTCCTTCAATCTTTCTAAAAATAATTTTTCAGAAAAATTATGCTAAATAATAATTTAGAAAACCCCCTAAAATAGTTTTAAGATTTTTGTTCTAGGAGAAAACCTAGAACCAAAACCCTTCTCATACTTTCTCACGGCTAAAAAAGGTTTTTATAAAAAAATTGTATATATATACAAAAATATAGGCCCGCATATGAAAGTTACTAGCGCTAAGGAACCTGCCCAGCATAGTATATATAAAAAAATTCTTTTTTTTAAACACGATATTTATTGTGTTATATATTCTCTTATGAATATTTGTTTAGCATAAAAATTTATATACCTCATAAATAAATAATTCAACTCGTGAATTTATTTTTTAAATATTTTCAAATGATGCCTAAGTTGAGGCTTGAGAAAGAACCTTAGCGACAATCTAACTCTAGCTCCAAATGAGTCAAATTTAATTATCATCTTGTGATAACAATTGATTACCATTTAGTAAAATTTAATTACACTAAATAAGTTTACTACAATCTGGAATTAAATATATTCACTCAAGAATTTTCCAAATAACTTTTATTACGACAATTAACCCCTCTATTAGATGTTCGTGAGCAAAAATAAGTTTAACTACAATTGTTATTTTTCTCACATCCATCGCCGGAGTTACCAACTCGTCCTTCTTGAACATACAGAAACAATTACCGTATTAATTTCAAATGTCAAACATATGTCCGTATGCTTGCAAATCAACAAAGGGGACATCCTTATCTCGTTAGAAACTATAGATTTCACGTAAAACAACTGTTCCCGCTACACTTCATGCCGTTACCCAATGCACGTAAGATTCAAGTCAATGCTCTTTGACTAATCCTTTTGGCACATCAAAGCAACGAATAATTCATGCACGAGTTCAGACTATTTCCTAGATTTAGAGCTATTATCTTACATAATTAATTGTTTCTAATAGCAGCTAAGAAATAAATAATTTAGGTAGTCCTGCTCAGTATTCCAATCATATAGACAACACCAATATAATACTTTTGGATCCCTATTCCCATGACCAAGATGAGTCATCTAAATTATCATATTATAATCTTATCAGACAAGTCGTCCAAACTCATCACCGACTATGAACATATAGTTTGGCAAGATATCACTTATTTGATATAAGTCTATCTATGGCTCAAACTCATTGACCACTTAAACCAAACCCGACATGTCATCTTGGACTACGTCCATCTCTTGGAACATTTTAGAAAACAATCACATGAATGTTTGACTCGTAAATATAATCAGACAATAAGTAAATAAAATAATTTCATTTATTTAATATTTAAAACTAACTAATTGGGATTTGTAGGACACTAATTCCAATAATCTCCCACTTGTTCTAAACCTAATTGGCCCTACATTGCAAAACTATCCCCAGTGATCTATCAAGTCTTTAACTATAAACTTTAACCAAACTGATCTTTCATTGTCCATTCTTTTGCTCACATGCTTTCATCTATAAGGAACCTTTTGAGTCAAGTTGTCTACTTAACAATTTCATAGTTGTCAAGTACCTAACTTCTATAATGAAGTAAGCATTATAAGACTGCTTCACTCTTCACTATTTAATGACACTAAAAGGTAAACATGAATTTCAGACCTCTAATGTCTAAACTCCCTTTTAAAACAAATGATCCATGACAAACTCACATTCTTTCTTTTGAATCTTGCATAAGATTGATCCTAAGAATATAGTGTGCTCATCTTAGGTCTTTCACTTTTCAACTGACTGGAGAATTAAACCTTAATAGCTCATGACAATTTGCTTGAATCATAAACTAGGTTTTTAAGAGTTTTTAAGTTGTAATAGATTGAATTTAGATGAGAAAATAGAAGAATTAGAAGAGAATTAGATGAGTGGTAGATGAGATTGAGACTAGAAGTAGAGAAGTAAGAGATAAAGGAAACCTAGAGAGAATTTAGAGAGGAAGATTAATGTCATTCATCATCATAAGAAGATTACAAAGCAAGAACATCTACTTATACTAGAACTAATACATTGCACCTTGACACCTTAACCTAGCCGACCCCGCTACCATAGAGCAACTAACCAACATAACTACCAAAGAGCAAGACTAAGGACCATTACATGATCATTATTGAAATGAGCTACTAGACTATTACATATGACTTATTACTACTTATCCCTAAACATCACAATCATGACACAATTCTACACCATTCTTAATGAGTAGAATGTTATCTATATATAACATTTAGAAAGTCCCTACTGTTATGTTTCTTGCATGATTAAATGTAATTCATTGTAATAAGGGGCTGTGTTGTAGCGTTGGCTCGGTAGCATTCAAATCCCAATTTTGGCGCCAAAGTCGGTTTCCGTTAGTTGGGTAGGTCTTTTGGCGGGTCAAGCTTGGCGGCTGGGTGTAAGTCGGTTAGGCTTAGCTAGTCTTGATTCAATGTATGTAGTTTCTATTAATAGGTTGATCTTATGTAACCTTGATTCATCAATTGAAATATCAACCAATCTCTTTGAGATTAATCTTCTCTCTCTCACCTAATTCTCTCTAATTTCTCATCTCCTTCACTTCTTTCTCATCCCATACTCTCTTAATCTTAGTTTATGTTTGTGATTTGATCACAAACATAACAATTGGTATCAGAGCCTCGTTTGGCTTCCAATTCAAACGTGATTTGATATCAAATATCCTTTAATTGCATTGCAAGATAAAAATTGTTGAAAAACACACAAAATGAGTTTCATTGTTGATCGGTTGTGAATTCATGGAATCAACCGAGGCCGCATTGATTAGTGGAGTGATTACCAGATCGACAGCAGCTAAGGTAGCTGCTAGATCTTCATATGCCGATGTGGTTGGAGGCATTGATGCAGCAAATCATGATGTTGTCACAAACGCGCATTTGGACAGTCAATTGAAGGCGATGTGCGCTCACATGTTAGTGCAGATCAAGGAAGCTAATGTTGAAACAATGCAGCAGATACATCAAAAAGTGGAAGCGAAACTTGATCAACGAGCTCAAGTTGAACTTATGGTTTCTGATTAGTTTAACCGACAAACACAGGAATTGGAGGAAAGGATTACCTTGAGGTTTGATCGCGAAATGCAGCAGTTGGAAGCAAAATTAGCTGAAATTCGCGAGCAGTTCAGGAGGCCAAATCCTCCTATTGCTCCGAATCCATTACTTCCAACAAGTGTGTTACAAGCTAATCCTGCAGTGCGAGTTGAATCATTAAACTGTGAGGGAGAAGCTGGAGCTCCAATTAGAGCACAAGAGGCTGGTGTTACTGACAGGCAAGGGCGAAGTGAGCAGGTACAACCTCAACCTTCAAACTGGAATGCTGCATCTGGTGATAGAATTCAGGAAATGTAGCACTCTTTCAGACCTCGTGAAGTAAATGCTGATCATCTAGATCGACCTCCTGATTCTTGGCAGCAACATCAATCAGGAAGTCATGAGGAGTCTTCCAATAGTAGAAATAACAGCCATAGACAGCCGAGGGTGCAGATTGATGCATTTGAAGGTAAACAACCTCACTCGTGGTTAAGAAGGTGTGAGCGTTATTTCCACTTCTATCATATTGATGAATTGGAGAAGGTACAAATTGTGGCTATGCATTTGCTTGGTGATCATGAGATGTGGTTTTATAGCTTGATAAGAAGTAAACCTTCCATTTCATGCAATGAGTTTGCCAAGGCCTTGTGTGCTCAGTATAGTAATGAAGATGAGAGCGATATAGTTGATAAATTCAATAAAGTGAAGCAAAAGACGACTGTGAAGGAGTATATGACTAGATTTGAGAACCTCTGGGCTAGCATTGTGACTGAAATCGAGGCCTCTGAGTCGTATTAGGTATCAGCTTTTATAAGCGGTTTGAAGCCTAAGTTGAAGAACTTAGTTAAGGCAGTAGATCATATTGATTTGTCTGTAGCCTTTGCTAAAGCCAAGCTTTATGAATCCACAGGCATAGCAGCTAGTGATGCTTCCAGACCTCGTGGGAGTAGCTCTAAATTTCAGCACAGCTCGAGCAGGAACAGGCCTAACAGACCGGATGACAAACCACAGCAAAAATTGTGCTACCGTTGTAATCAACCTTATCAATTTGGCCACAAGTGCAATCCCAAGTTCCTCATGGCTGTTGAAGGAACTAATGCTGGTGAGCTCTCTGATGATGAAGAAATTGCAGAGGATAATATTGATTCAGATCTGGAAATCGAGGACGAATTGGAGGATGCTGCAGTAGAGATTTCAGTGAAGGCATTAACCGGTAATGGTGCCCATAGCATGATCCGAATCAAAGGGAAGGCTGGGAAAAGGTCTATTATTATTCTCATTGATAGTGGGAGTACTCATAGCTTTGTTGATCCCAAAGTAATCAAGAAAGTGGGTCATGAAGTGATAAAAACGCACCCACTTGCTGTTACCGTGGCTGATGGTAAAACTGTCACCACTCAAAACAAGTGTCAGGGGTTTGTGTGGCTGATGCAAAAACGTAAGTTCATCTATGACTTCAGGATCCTTCCTCTGGGTGGTTGTGACGTGGTGCTCGGGGTTGATTGGATGAGAACTCATAGCCCGGTGTTATTTGATTTTGCCAATCTCTCAGTCTCCTTTGAAGTCCAAGGTTCCAAGGTCACACGTCATGGCATTGTTGAGGAAGCTCAACTCCAAATTATGAAAGGAAGTAAGCTGAAGAAAGGCCTGTAGTGCTGTGCGTATCAGTGGGTAGCTCAGTTGTTTGCTATCTCCTCTGCTGATGTGACTGACATTACCGGACCAGAAATTCAAGCCTTGGTTACTGAATTTGAGGATGCATTCGAGGTGCCTAGATCCTTACCTCCCAAGAGGAGTTTGGATCATGTAATTCCACTCAAAGAAGGTGTTGAACCCGTGAAGATAAGACCTTATAAGTATCCTCAAGCTCAGAAGACAGAAATTGAGAAGCAAGTGGATGAATTAATTAAGACTAATTTCATTCAAGCAAGTCATAGTCCCTTTGCTTCTCCGGTCATCCTTGTCAAGAAGAAAGACGGTACAGCTCGTATGTGTATTGATTACAGGCAACTCAACTCTATGACGGTGAAGTTGTGTATTGATTACAGGCAACTCAACTCTATGACGGTGAAGGACAAGTTCCCTATACCTGTTATAGATGATTTGTTGGATGAATTATATGGAGCTCAAGTCTTTTCTAAGCTGGATCTTCGGCAAGGATATCATCAGATTAGAGTGGGAGAGCATGATGTGTATAAGACTACATTTCGAACACATCATGGACACTTTGAGTTTATAGTCATGCCATTTGGCTTGACCAACGCTCCAGCAACATTTCAGGCTCTTATGAACGATGTCTTTAAACAATTTCTTAGGAAATTTGTGTTGGTTTTCTTTGATGACATCCTGATTTACAGTGCAACAATTAGGGAGCATTTGAAACATTTGAGGGAGGTGTTCTCTGTCATAAGGAAGCATAAGTTGTTTGCTAAATTGGCCAAGTGTTCTTTTGCTCAAACTCACTTGGAATATCTTGGTCATGTGATTTCTTGTGAGGGAGTTGCCACAGATCCCACAAAAGTTCAAGCCATGAAGGAATGGCCAGGCCCGGTTACCTTGAAACAACTAAGAGGATTCTTGGGCTTAACAGGCTATTACAGCAAGTTTGTGGCTAACTATGGAGCCTTAGCAAAGCCATTAACAGACTATTGAAGAAAGACTCATTCAAGTGGTCAGATGTGGCTCAAAAGGCTTTTGAAACACTCAAGGCTGAAATGTGCAAGGCACCAGTGTTGGCAATGCCCGATTTCTCTTCAAGCTTTGTTTTGGAAACTGATGCGAGTGGTAGTGGAATTGGGGCAGTGTTATCTCAAGGAGGAAGGCCTATAGCATATCTTAGCCAAGCTTTGAGCTCTAAGCACCAAGCTCTTTCCACTTATGAGAAGGAATATCTTGCCATTTTGCTCGCGGTGGATAAGTGGAGACACTACTTGGATGGGCATCATTTCCTCATTAGGACTGATCACCAAAGTCTTAAGCACTTATTGGAGCAGAAGATTGTCACTAGGATACAAAGAAAAGGGCTGATGAAGATGTTGGGACTCAATTACAACATTGAATACAGAAAAGGGAAAGAAAACTGGGCTGCTGATGCTTTGTCACGTAGATTTGAGGACCTTGAGCAGGGTTCTCTTGGAGCTGTTTCCGTGGTTTCTCCTGCTTGGATGGAAGAGTTACACCAATCCTATGAGAATGATTCGTTTGCATAAGAATGCATAGCTACTGCTATCGTGGGTAAGGCTTGCAATCAGGCTGCCGGTGCACAGATATCTGTTACCCGAGGCAATATTAGAATTCAGAGGAAATTGTACATTAGTACCTCGACTGATCTTGACGCCAAATTATCAGTGCTGCTCATGATTCTTCAAGGGGAGGACACTCAGGCATGGATGGAACATATCAAAGGTTGAAGGTTTACTTTGGTTGGCCCGAAATGAAGAAGGAAGTGCATAACTTTGTTCAAAGTTGTGAGGTTTGTCAACAAACTAAAATTGGTGATCAAAGGTACCAAGGACTTCTCCAGCCTTTACCTCTTCCTGAGGGTATTTGGAAACACATAAGTATGGATTTCATTGAAGGATTGCCTAAGTCAGAGGAGAAAGAGGTGATTTGGGTAGTAGTGGATCGATTCACTAAATTTGGACACTTCATTGCTTTAGCTCGTCCTGTGACTGCTGAGAAGCTAGCTCGTGTGTTCCTAGACAACATCTACAAGCTCCATGGTTTGCACAGTCCATAGTTTCTGATAGGGACAAGCTCTTTACAAGTCGATTTTGGAAAGAATTGTTTGGAATTTTGGGAACGACCTTGGCTCTCAATTCTTCCTATCATCCTCAGACTGATGGTCAGACGGAGAGGGTCAACCAACGCATCGAGCAATACCTTAGAGGTATGGTGTTTAATCATCCTAAAGTGTGGGGAAGATGGCTTTCCTTGACAGAATTTTGGTATAATGCCCACTTCCATGCTTCAATTGGCACTACACCCTTCAAGGCATTATATGGGTACGATCCTCCCACTCCCTTGATGTTGCATGAAGCTGGGGCAAGAGTGGTTGAGGTAAATGAGCTGGTGCATCAGAGGAAACATGTTATGCAGCAGCTGAAACAAAATCTCAGTGAATCCCAAGCCCGAATGAAGTGGTATGCAGATAAGAAGAGAGTCGATCGAAATTTTGATGTGGGAGATATGGTATACTTGAAGTTACAGCCATATAGGCAATCCACAACAGCAGTAAGGAAAAATGTTAAGCTTTGTGCTCGGTATTTTGGGCCTTACAAGGTGTTGGAAAGGATTGGCAAGGTGGCTTACAAGTTGGAGCTTCCTCCGGACTCTTATATTCACCCGATCTTTCATGTTTCACTTCTAAAAAAGCAGGTCAAGAAGGGACTTAGCTCATCTTCAAGTCCTCCAGAGACAGGGCCCAATGGTGCTTTGATCTTACGTCCTGCTGCAGTAGTGGAGCAGAAGCAGGGAGCAGCAGCTAGTCATGCAGGTCAGGAAGTTCGGGTGAGCTAGAGCAACTTAGATGAATCATTTACCACTTGGGAAGCTAAGCGGTTCTTAAGGAGTCAATTCCCTTCTTTTCATTCTTGAGGTCAAGAATGCTTTAAGAGGAGGGGATTGTTATGTTTCTTGTATGATTAAATGTAATTCATTGTAATAAGGGGCTGTGTTGTAGCGTTTGGCTCGGTAGCATTCAAATCCCAGTTTTGGCGCCAAAGTCGGTTGCCGTTAGTTGGGTAGGTCTTTTGGGGGGTCAAGCTTGGCTGCTGGGTGTAAGTCGGTTAGGCTTAGCTAGTCTTGATTCAATGTATGTAGTTTCTATTAATAAGTTGATCTTGTGTAACCTTGATTCATCAATTGAAATATCAAACAATCTCTTTGAGATTAATCTTCTCTCTCTCACCTAATTCTCTCTAATTTCTCATCTCCTTCACTTCTTTCTCATCCCATACTCTCTTAATCTTAGTTTATGTGTGTGATTTGATCATAAACATAACATCTACTTTCTTGTTATGTCACTCATATACTGATGGTTCACTAACCATTAATTCAAATCCCTAGGACTAGATTACCCCCCATCGAATCTACTATTCAATGACCAAGATGCTTGTTTAAGTCTCCAAATAAACTTCCTTCGTTTGCATACTCTATGCTCCTCACTCTTGGCAGCAAATTTGTCTGGTTGTATCATATACATAACTTTCCAAGATGATCATTCAGAAAATATCGTCTTGACTTACATTTCCCGTATCTCATCATATAAAATGCAATGGATGAGAGTATCCCTGTGGACTTAAGTATGACACCTGGCTAGAGGGTTTCATGAAAGCCAATTCCTTCCATTGGAATATAACCCACTGCCATCAATCTAGCCTAGAAGGTCTCAACCTTCTCGTCCAATGAACTTTTTATACTTGTAGACCCATTCGGATCCAATCTAATGGACTTAACATCTTTGGACCCCTCTACAAGTTCCCTGACTTAGTTAAAATACAATTACTTTAACTCAACTTTTATTGCATAACCCATTAAGATTGAAGACATGAATCTGTCAGGTGACCCTGACCATCCTCCCACTATACTGAAGCTCTCATGTATATAGTGTGACAATAACCTAGTTAATGATACATGTAATACATCATCTACACTATAAGTTGTATCAAGCTGTTGAGACACAATATCTCATACTATTAATCTATCCAATACAAGCTATTTGTTGTACTATTAGAACACTTTCCAAAACCTTTTACATAACAAACATTTTGATATGTAGATGTGACTCATCATATGAATCTTATCATATTCAATAACACATTATTAATCCTTTCTACAACTCTTTGTAATAAGAAAAAATAAGAATTCTCCTGAAACCACCACTTTGATCTAATCATAGTGACTTGATACAATTACCTAACGACTCCCAACTTTAGTCTTTAATTCTTTGAACCTTTCAAATGATTCAAGACTTCAGTTTTCATATGTGTATTCATAATTAATTGAGTAGTTATTCATGAACATTTTATGAAATACTATTTGATTCAGGTCATTTGAACTTTTAGCAGTCCATAAACATTTTATAAACAAGTTATAGCGGCTTAGGGGCTATATTGCCTTTACTGTTAAAGACTCTTTCAGTCACCATTAATTCGAACATGATTCACATATCGATTATCATTTTAATACTTAATGACCCCATAAGACAAATCAAACCAGTTTTGAATCATACTCGATTAGTGTGACCTAAGACCAAATGCCACTTATAAGCTATGTAGACTTCAGGAAATTCTTCTTTTACATGGTTACGTAGCCTAATTTGTATTAGATGAATAAACTACCATTAACATAGTTTTGATTAAAATAAGTCAACTATCTACCAATGTGCCTTTTAGACAAACGCTTTATTTACTTAATTATCAGTCTATTTTTCTGAAAAGTAACTGAAAAACTATTTTAAAATAAATAGCGGATAAAAATCAAATTTCTAAAGTACATTAAGATAGTTACACAAATAGAAAACTACATTAGTTCACTTAAACTACTATCTCCTGATGCCTATATTAAAAACTCATTCACTAGAACATTAGTGAATTACCAACTAGTCATAACTAGAGAAGACAAGATATCAAATACCTTGCCATGTTGGCTTTTTGTCTTGGCACTAATCGTATCTAAGCACTTAGGCAATTCCTTTTAAAGTCCAATGCTATTATAAAAGAGACAAAACTATTTTGACTTATATTTTATTTTACCATTTTGAGGTTTCTAATTCCCGAGATAGATATTTGCACTAAGTGGCTTGTTCAATTAGTTCTCATGGCAACTTTTCTATCAAACTGTACTTTCATCAGTTTAGACAATGAGCAATCTCTATTACTCAATGTATCCAGCCTAAACCAATTGAAGCCTTGATAAACAAGTTAGGATCATATCCTCTTAAGATTGGTTATCAATATTTGCATCTAGAATTCCAGTTCAATTAAATAAGCCATCATCATATGACATGCTCTTGAACTAAACTTTCTTAACACAATCTTGTGTCTATCATCTTTCTCATTAGTTTTTCTCATGCTATTAGTTCTCTAATCAAACCCTTCTTTCAAATATCTGATCATCTCTACTACAGTTGAATTTTTAAGTATCTAATACTAGAAGACGTTCGACATCTAATGACTTACAACTGACTAACTGTTTAGTCTAGTCTAATTTTCTAAACATTCTTTTCAACTTAGTGGATCCACTAGTAGCAATATAGAGAACTCTAAGCATCTCCTAGTGCTTCACATGTAACTAAGACAAACCATATCACAGCGAGCAAAACAAAACAGACAAGTAACATGTTGGGCGGGTATTTTAATTTCGTAAATTAAAACATGCAATGATTGTATCTAGTGCAGCGGAATACCGATTTAAAATTCTCTAATTTCAAATTAAATACATGTTCACGACTTTAATTATACATAACAACGCATAGCATCAGAAGACATATCCACGAAAATGATTAAATACGAATATAAAAGTTTGGGGAGAGATAATATCATACCTCGTTGTAGACTATAAGTGTATAGATGCTCCAAACAATACCTCTGAGATCTTCTCCGCAATTCCTCTTTTTACACCGAATGAGTGGGCATCGTGAAATAAAGTACTTCTTAAAACTAATTTTAAGAACTAATTTGCAAGAGGTTTTCTTTAATTAGTTCACTAACTAATCAAGAGATAACCTTTTGTTTTTTTTTTTTGGTAAATCAGTGTGAGAATATCATATATATGAAAGAATATATGTACAAGTCTACGAGGGGTATACCCCAAGCCAAGGCCTAAGGCCTACATCAAAGAATCAATCCAAAGAAAGAAACAAACATCGGTATCAAAGGCCAACACGGCTAAACAACAAGAAAGCAAAGCACAAAATGCAAAACAAAGCTAATGCTCAATCCCCCACTCCTGCAACAGTTGTGAGTGACGATGGGCACCGCGAAGCGTGTGAGCTGTAATGAGATGGCTGCGAACCAATCCTGTGATCTCCTCAGTGACAACTGCAGAAGGCCTGGACTGGGAGTGCTGAATCCTCAGGTTACGCTCGTACCAGAGAATGTAAACCGTCGCGGAGAGACAAAGGCGGGTAAGGGTCCTATCCACCCCACGACCACGGAGTCTGGTAGCAGCCCACTGAATCAGCTCATGCCAAGGAAGCAAAGGCCATGCGACAGAGGTGCGAGAAGACACCCTGGACCAGACAGTAGCAGAGAAGCTACGGCTGAAGAAGAGATGACTATGCGACTCATCATCCGTCCCACACAGCACACAAGTAGCCCGAACATCCCGCACTCTATGCCTCAGCAGTCTGTCAGAAGTCCAAAGCCGCACACAGGAGGCGAGCTAAAAGATGAAGGAATGTCTCAGTATATGAAGCTAGAACCAAAGGAGATGGTGGATGGAGTCCTCCTCCCTCTGGCTACGAATCATCTCCCAAGTCGATCTAGTGGAGAAGACCCCAGATGGGTCACCCATCCAACTCACACTATTAGCTACCCCCGGCCGGGGCCTGAAGTCAACAGAATCCCAGATAGGCAGCAGCTCAGCAATATTCTATGGGAAGCGCCACTGATCACCCTCAATAATGTCAGAAACACGAGAGCCTAAGCGATGACCAGTGGAATGAAGGCGGCGGAATGTGAACCGCCCCTCTAAGCGTCCTCACGGCAACCAGTAGTCAGACCACAGCGCTCTATCGTCCGTCACCAATAATGTGCCTGAAGGCGCCGGCACACAACGATCTAACACCCAGGATGCTCCTCCACAACCATGGAATTGAGCCTCGAGGCTGAATATCCCAGAAAGACTTCCCCTGGAGTCGGTTGGCATGGATCCACCGAGGCCAGAGAGAGTCACGATCAGTGAGTAGAACCCAGATATGCTTCATAAGAGAAGCCTGGTTCCACTCAAGCAAACGTCGAATCCTAAGACCACCTTCCCGACGGGGATAACAGAGATGCGACCAGGAGACCTTGGCCCCGCCCGGGCCCAAAGAAGTGCCCTTCCACAAGAAGGCAGCAAGGGTCGACTCAATCTTTTGGATCATCAGCTTCGGAAGGATGAAGACAGATGACCAGAAGACCTGAATAGAAAACAGAACCGATAGGATGAGCTGCAGACGGCCGGCATAAGATAAGGAATGAGATGTCCATAGCTGAATGCGGGTAAGGATGCGGTCTAACAAAGGCTTGCAGTCAATGAACTGAAGCCTCGACGTGATGAGCGGCACCCCCAAATATCTGACCGGGCACTGCCCCAATCTGAACCCCAAGATGTCAAGAATAGACTGCTGAAGCTAAGGATCAACCCCGGTAATGAAGACGGTGCTCTTTGCTGCATTCGAGGATAGCCCCGAAAGTGCAGCAAATCGATCTAACGCCTCCCGAATGACCGAAACACTACCCTCATCAACCTCACTAAAAATCATAAGGTCATCTGCAAAGAACAAGTAAGGCTGGTACTCTGGCAACGTAGATGAAAGCGAAACCTCGGATCAGAAGATGATCTTAGTGATACACTTATAGACCACATTGCAACAGGAGATCGGGCGATAGTCAGCGAAGGTGGATGGATTCTCCACCTTCGGAATCAAGCTGATGCGAGTAGTATTCAGGGCGCCAAGTATGCGCCCTGACTGAAAGAAAGACCGGACAACTCGAGTAACATCACGCCCCATAACATCCCAAGCCCTCTTAAAGAAGAGGAGGTGTAACCATCAAGGCCGGGCGCCCTATCATCCCCAGTGGAGAACAAAGCATCTCTCACCTCAACATCAGTAACCGGTATGGTAAGCAGTCTAGCCTAATCCTCTGATAGCCGAGTCTGAAAAAGATCCAAAATATCCTCACGGAGCGGCCCACTCGGCTCTGTCAATAAACCACGGAAATAGAGACACCTGCCTCCGAGATCTCCACGTCATCATATGTCCTCCTGCCATCAGTGCAAATAATGGAAGAAATCCGGTTCCTAGCCTGCCGATGTGTGACAGACTTATGGAAGAACTGGGTACCCTAATCCCCCATGGAGAGCCACTGGATGCGAGACTTCTGGCAATAAAAAGCCTCCTCATCCCTACATAATCGCGAGTACACTCGAGAAAGACGGCGCTCCTCCTCTCGAAGTAAAATACTCTCCGGATCATCATCAAGTGCCCGCTGCCCCTCAGTCTAGGCATCTCTCGCTGCCACAACTCGAGCTGAAATGTGACTAAAGTGTCTAGCATTAAGGGCCTTCAGCTCCCCCTTCAACCACTTCAGCTTCTGAGTGAGCTGATACATGGGTGTGCCATCAATGCTAGTCTCCCAAACCCTCCGCACAGTAGGCCGGAACTCCTCATGGTCGGCCCAAAAGTTAAAGATCTTGAAAGGGAGCAACGAGGTGCGGCGCTCTCCAAGTCCTGTAACTACAAAGGGACAATGATCAGAACATAACTCCCGAGCAAGGAACTCGACAGATGAGGAGGAGAAAGAATGCAGCCAACCCGCACTCTCTAAACACCAGTCAAGACGCTTCAGAATGAGAGCGTCTCCATCTAACCCATTGGACCACGTATATCGTAGCCCGTATAAGGAAGGACTGTGAGCTCAGAATCGTAGATGCAGTCTCTGAAGTCATCCATGTCCCCAGGCCAAGTGCGCTGGCCACCTCTCCTGTCACTCGGACTGAGGATAGCGTTAAAGTCTCCAAGGAGTATCCAAGGCTCCTCCTGGAGGCCCACGCTGGCTCCTCGAATATAACGCCAAAGCTCCCGACGCGGTCCCGACTCGATAAAGCCGTAAACAAATGTAGCAGTAAAGTCTACATCACCTCGGACACCAGAAACCCGGCAGGTAAGATACTGATCCCCACCCTGCACTCTCACTACATGGTAGAAGGACGGATCCCAGAGAACAATGATACGGCACCCACGGACCCGCACCCCACTAATCAAAAACTGCCACCCCTCAGCACAACGGGCAACAGCAGAATCAACAGCAACTGGGTTGGCCTTGGTCTCAACCAAGCCAACCAAACTCAAACGACTGCAGGAAATCCAGCCACGCACAGCACGAATAGTAATGGGGTTATTAAACCCCCCCACATTCCAGCATCCAATCATGGAAACTGGAGACTAAAGCACACCATCGCCCTCACGGTCCGCACGGGCTGCCGCAGAGCGAGTACGATGAGCAATTGGAGTCAACTGCGATGCACAATCCGATGTGGACGTATCACCCGCTCTCAGCTAGTACTCAAAGGGGTTCAGCGACTCAAAAGTAGTAGCAGCCGAACGACTCTTAACACAAGCGAGGGGCCCGATAAGAGCCCCCTATGCATCCTCAACCTCGAAAGGAACCAAAGCACGTCCCAAGTCCTCAGGCGAGTGATCCACTGGTACGCTGGAAGAAACCGAGCTAGAGCGGGACCCGCTAGTGGGTTGGACATGGCTCGCCTCGTGAGGCCACTTTGTGGGCAAGGCCAATGCGGCCCGTCCTCCACTATCCAAGATCGGACTGCCGGGCAGCCCAACCGCAACCGCATCTGAGGTGGCGTGCGGTTGCCCACCATTTTGGGCCAGCGTATCCCCCCTCTCCTCGCGTGGGCTGGGCCACGCCCAATCGTATGAAGCGGGCCTCCTCCAGCAACAGGGGGGCGGCCTCATCTCCACACACCGCCACAGCCTCGCCATCCCCCGGCGAGGCCACCGGCGCACTGATCCCAGCCCCGGTATCCTTTTTCTTCTTGTTTTTCTTCTTCTTTTTACGCCCTAGTACCGGTGCCGCCATAGTAGGGGCCTCACGAGCCCCGGGTGGCGAACAGTCATGCCCAAAGACCAAACAAGTTGTGCATCGTATCGGCATAGCCTTACACGTAATATTCAACTTGTAGAGCACCCCGTTCACATCAATGGAGGTCTCCTTAGGTACAGGCCCCATGGCCTCTACCTCAACGCAGACCCATATATAACCAAGCCGAGTGCAATCAGCACTGACCTTGTCCATGAACAAAGGCCGACCAATCGTACTACAAGCAACATTGATCCCAATAGGCTTCCACAAGGTCAAGGGAAGTCCAGATATACGGACCCAAACAGGGGCAGTCCGACAATTCTTCTGCATAGTGATGCCCTCCCTCCAAAGTTGGAGCGACATGCATACACCCTTGAAGAACCAAGGACCACCAATAAGAACACTCTCAGCCTAAGCCTTAGTTCTAAACCGAAAGTAGTAAACCTCACCGTCATAAAGGACACATTCAAGACCCTTCTCTCCCTATAGGAAGGTAGCGATCTCGTGGGCACGAGAATATGCAAGTCCCGTGCCAATCAAACGACCCACCAAGCAACGCTCCCACTTCTCGTTACCAGACTCAAAAGCCCCATGCGGAACAACTCCCACAGGTTTGCTGTTAACAAGAACAGGATGAATATATTGTAGCGTGTTATGATCCGAGGACCGCACCCGATTCGCCCATGCGGGTAAAGCCGGGTCACCCGCACCAACCGTCAAGCCCGCACCCACATCGAACGTAGCAGTACGTGACACAAGCCCAAAAAAAAAAGGAAAAAAAAACCCTAGAAAAAGTAAGGGTTTTAAACCAGCCCTCCCACCGGGCGCCGCCAACACCCGCACACCTATCAAGACCGGTCGGAATCCGGCCACCAACACCCAGTAGCAACAACCAATAAAGAACAAAAGAGGACTTACGTGTGTTAGCTCCAAAACAAAGAGAGAGACCGCAAAGAGAGAGAAACGCGAGGAGAGAGAAATCCGACCACAACTGTCGCACAGCCACCTGGGACTGCCGGACCACCATCGAAAGGATGAGGAGAAAGAGGCGAACCACTAGGGATGGGGCGCCAACGATGGGCTTACCGGAGAAGGCCCCACGACCTACGTGAGACCAACAACCCTAAAAAAAAACCCCTAGCTCCCTCTCTCTCGATTTTCACCCTCAAGCGGCCGCCCGAATCACCAACAGGTACCACCACCAGGAAGTGGAGGCACCGGCGAATGTATTGCCACCGGACCCACCCCCGTCAGACCTTGCACGCACCTTCACGTGCGCGCCCTAGCCGGCGGTGCACAAAGCTGCGAATTCCTCCCTGATCGCCCCTTATCGCACTAGCATGCACGTAATCAAGAGAAAACCTAGTAAGAGACCTTTTTGTTATTGTTAAATCACACATATAAATTAATTACCCCGGCTATATTTATATCAGGGCTCACAACAAAACCAGAAAAGTAAAAATTAATAAATAAAACAAAACGGTAAATATTAATCTTTTATCCAGAAAAAATAATTTCTATTAAAATACATACCTGCAACTAAATCCCACTTAGCAAGTCAATGGTACCATGGGATTCGTCCACGTCATATGACACGAATCACCAGTAGGCGCCACCCAGCGCACGACCCCAGGGGAGGGCCCCCCAGACTAATCAGCGCGCGACATGATTGGCTCGCCCTGCAACTGTTTGAAAAAGCTTGTTTCACCCCTTTTTTTCATTTTTCTTGTAAAAATTCATCCCATGAATTTTTAGGATTCAACAAAAAATATTTTATTTAACTTTTTAAATAAAATAATTCAACTCATGAGTTCTTTTGATTTCTATAAGTGCATAATTTTAGAGGCTTGCGTAGGGACCTCAGGGACAATTTATTTTTAGCTCCAAATGAGTCAAATCTTATTATCATCTCATGATAACAACTAAACACCATTTAATAAAAATTAATTCCACTAAATAAGTTTTAATGCACTCTGAAAATAAATATGTTTACTCGTTAAATATCATTGACCCCTCTAATAAATGTCCATGAGAAAAATGACTTAAACTACTATTGTCATTATTTCTCATCTCTCCTTAGTTCTCAATTCGTCCCTTTTCTGAATACTTCAGTAACACATATAAACACTTCTGTATTAATTTATAATGTCCAATATAAGGAATGCTTTGGCTAAAGTCTCAAGAATCAACTCAAAAACTTGCGAATTAACTAAGGGGACATTTCACAAAGTAGATTCCTTATAAAATATATATCCCTGCCACACTTCATGCAATTGCTCAACGAACATAAGACCCCAGTAACCTTGTCATTTTAGTGCACCAAATCAACCAACACTCTGTGCACAGTCTAGACCATTTTATGGATTAAGAGTCATTGTATAAACAAACTATAAGTCGCTCAATTCTGATAGTAGTACAGATTCAAGCAAATCGCGTGGTCCTGTTCAGTGTGACAATCTCATTCTAGCACACCAACACAATATCCTGGATTGCTATCCATATAACCAAGACAAGTTATCTAATATCATGTTATAGCCTTAGCAGACAAGTTCCCCAAATTCATCACTAACTACGAACTATTTATTAAATAACATTCTTGCCCATTATTTAGTCCATGTGTGGAACAATCTCATTAATCCACTAAAAATAGATATCCCAAATGTTATTTAAGGACTTGGTCCATCTCATGGTACGTGCTTTGATAGAACAACATCACATGCATAAAGACTCGTAAATAAAATTAAAATTAGATGATAATGCTAAACAATTTTTATTCACTAATAAAAAGTTCACATAAATTGGGTTCCCCAAGACACTAGCTCTAACAATCTCCCACTTGTCCTAGACCCAATTTGCCATAAAAAGCATTCCCATTCTATCTAAATATGACTCAAACAACTTTTGAGTCAATGCTTTTGTAAAAGGATCTACTAAGTTGCTTGAGGTATCTGTCTTCATAATTGCAATCTCCCCTTTCTCCACATAGTCCCGAATGAGGTGATACTTTCTTTCTATATGCTTGGACCAATTGTGCTTCCTTGGTTCCTTTGAGTTAGCCACTCCGCCTGAATTGTCACAATAAATGGCAATAGGTGTAAGCCCTTCTTTTGTAACCTCAAGATTCATAAGGAACTTCCTAAGTCAACAAGCCACCATGGCAACTTCCGAAATTGCCACATATTCGGCTTCCATGGTGGAGTCACCAATACAAGTTTGCTTAACACTCCTCCAACGTATGGCTATAGACATAACCAGATGTGGAATGTCTAGCATCTAAATCTGATTGAAAATTCGAATCAGAATAGCCCACTGGAATTAGCTCGTCACCATGAAAAACCAACATATAATCTCTAGTCCTTCTTAAGTACTTGAAAATATGCTTCACTGTCGTCCAGTGCATTTCACCTAGATTAGACTGATATCCACTTACCATACCAACTGCAAAATAGATATCAGGTCTAGTACATAACATAGCATATATAAGGCTTCCCACAGCCGAAGCATATGGAACATTTCTCATATGTTTTTTTTCTCTTGAGGTGTTGAAGGACACTGTTATAAAGAAAAAGGCACTCCATGCCTGAAAGGCAATAAACCCTTCTTAGAGTTCACCATGTTAAACTTAGACAACATCTTGTCTACATAGGCAGCCTGAGACAAACCCAGCATCCTATTCTTACGATCCCACAAAAGCTTAATCCCAAGAATATAGATGGCTTCTCATAGGTCTTTCATGTTAAATTGACTTGACAACCAAATCTTAACAGCTGATGAGACTCCCACGTCATTTCGAATGAGCAGGATATCATCCACATACAACCCCAAGAAAGTCACTACTTTCTCTTTGTCACGTTTGTATACACGTGGCTCATCAACCAATTCAATAAAACCATAGGACTTGATCGCTTCATTGAATCTCTTATTCCATAACCGAGATGCTTCTTTTAAGTCCATAAATGGACCTTTTCAGCTTGCATACCGTATGCTCTTGATTCTTACCAATGAACCTGTCTGATTGCACCATATAGATGTCTTCATCAAGACTGACATTCAAAAAGGCTGTCTTGACATCCATTTGTCATATCTCATAATCAAAATGAGCTGCAATGGATAAGATTATCCTAATGGACTTAAGCATGGCCACTGGTGAGAAAGTCTCATCATAATCGATACCTTCCTTTTAGGTATAACCCTTAGCAACCAGCCTTGCCTTGAAGGTCTCTATCTTCCCGTCCACTCATCTCTTTCTCTTGTAGACCCATTTACAACCTACGGGTTTAATGCCAGGTGTCGCCTCTACAAGATTCTAGACTTTAATAGAGTACATAGATTCTATTTCTGCTCTCATTGTTAAGAGCCATTGGTCAGCATCCTTGTCCCTTAGTGCTTCATCATAAGCAAGAGGATCAGATACATCTTCTGATTCAGCCATGTATCTGTCAGGTTGCCTGACAATCCTCCCACTACGACGAGGTTCCCGTGTATTAGGGTTCGTCTCAAAGCGGCCCACAGGTGCATCTAGTAATGCTATTTCATTCTGAGATTTATCAAAATGATTAGAAGTTGTCTTTCTCAATTAACTCCTCCAACACTAACTGACTTTTACTTCTGTAGTCCATCATAAAGTCCTCCTCCAAGAACCTGGCATTTGCACTTACAAAGACCTTTTGGTCTGAAGGAGTTTAGAACAGACCATCTTTTATGCCCCTAGGGTAGCCAAAAAACACACACACTTCTGATCTAAACTCCAACTTGTCAGGGTTCTTTTTTTAACACGTGTGCTGAACATCCCCAAACATGAAGGCATCCTAAACTAGGCTTATGCCCAGTCCAAGGCTCCACAGGTGTCTTAGGAACCAACTTTGTAGGAACCAAATTTAGAAATAAGCCATTGTTTCTAAGGCATAACCCTAAAATGAGATCGGTAAAGTAGCATGACTCATCATGCACCTTACCATCTCCAACAACATTCTATTTCTCCTTTCTGCAATGCCATTCTGTTGTGGTGTACTCGATGTAGAAAGCTGGGATCTGATCCCACTTGTAGTTAGGAAATCTAGAAACTCTCCTGAAAGGTACTCACCACCCCGATCCGATCGAAGTGATTTGCTGTGTTTACCCATCTGATTCTCGACCACGACCTAAAACTTCTTGAACTTTTCAAACAAGTTTGACTTCTGTCTCATCAGGTAAACATAACCATACCTTGAGTAATCATCAGTAAAGGTGATGAAATACTCATAGCCTCCTCTCGCTTGAATATTCATTAGTCCACATACATCTGTGTGAACTAGCTCAAACAAGTCACCAACTCTATTGCCTTTACTCTTAAATACAGACTTAGTCATCTTTCCTTCTATGCAGGATTCGCAGACTGATAAAGATTTTAAGTCTAAAGACTTAATTAATCTTTCACTTATTAGTCTTTGGATCCTACTAGAATTAATATGACAAAGCCATTGGTGCCATTTGAAGCAATTGTCAATTTCAGGGTTCTTTCAATTAAGAGGTACAATTAGTTTAGTAGTGTTAGATTCAAACATGCAATTAGTAAAGTTTTGATCAGGTGTCAAGATACAAACCATTGACAATAGTACCTTTGCAAATAAACATTTTATTATGCCAAACAACTAAATCAATTCCAAAAGAAATAGAATATCCATCATCAACTAATTGTGACACAGAAATCAAATTCCTATGTAACGCATGCATATAAAGGCAATTCTTTAAAATTAAAACTCTACTCCTAAATACTAAGCTAATATCTCCCACTCTTAAGACTGAAAGCTGCCTCCCGTCTCCTGTGATTAGATCCAGCTCTCCATCATGCAGCTTCCTAGTTAGCTTGAGCCCCTACAACATATTGCAAGCATGGTTAGTTGAACCTGAGTCCACACACCAAAATCCTAGTGGACTTTCAACTACACATGACTCCACCATATAGGATATTTTCATACCTTGTCCTGATGGATTCTTTTTCTTAGCAGGAAGACTTGCTAGGTTCTTAGGGTAGTTCCTCTTCCAATGGTTGTCCTTCCCACAGAAGAAACACTTTCCTTTGTAAAAGGCTTCTTTTTCATTTGCTTAACTGCTACACTGGCAGCTTTGCCTTTATTCTTCTTCTTCCCAGACTTTCTGTTGGAAGACATCATTTTCCTTGTCCTAGGTTTGTGGGTTAAGAGGACATCCCCTTAGCATTCATCACCCCCTCAGCAACTTGCAGCTCCTTCATCAGCTCAGGTAATAAATAATCTTTATTATTCATTGTATAGTTCAACCTGAACTGAGTGAAGGACTCTGCCAAAGAGCCAAGTATCATGTTTTGCTGAGATTGACTATCAATCTTAGAACCTAGGAATTCCAGCTTATTTAGATAAGCGATCATTTTCAAAACATGTTCCTGAACTGGACTTCCTTCAGGCATTTCCATGAACATGAGTTTCCGCATTAGCTCCTACCTTGCTGCTCTATCTTGCCCACCGAACATCTCTTAAGATGTTCTTTTATTTCCGCTGCCATCTTCATCTCAGGCATCTGATGCTTGAGAACGTTAGACATGGAGGCCAAGATGTAACACCCAATTAAATCATTAGACTTAATCCATCGGTCATAATGTTCCTTGACAGCAGCAGTGGCATTATTAGCAAGCACACGAGGACAGGGTTCAGTTAACACAAATTTATATCTCTCGTGGATTAGCACAATATCTAGGTTCATCTTCCAGTTTGGGTAATTGATAAGTCTAAATTAGTATATAATTATTTATATCATTTTGATATATTTTTAACCATTTTTACATTAAACTTTTATCGCTTTTGCTCGGTTTTGCTCGTTTTGATATTTATTGCTATTTTCTTGTGAAAACACTCATTTTATGTTAAATCTTGCTAGTTTTATCAGTAACATCAACAAGTAAAAGCAATAGCAAAAATGCCTATAGTACACGGCTAAAAAGCAAGAACACATAAAATAACAAACATTTTGCCACAAATTGCTTTGGGCGGCAGATTTTTTCAATATTTTATGATCAAATTCATTGTATAAGTACTTTATAACATCAAATTAATCATTCTTTGGAGGTTTTTGGCAGTGGAAGTGGGAGAAATTAAAAAAAAATGAAGAATATACAAGTTGAGCAGCTGCCGCATGGTTCCTCAAATGAGCATGAATTTTTGGGCAGTGCAACGCTAAAAGGAGCACAAAATATTGGAGCTTTAGACAGTTGGAAGCCAACCGCATGAATGAGCAAATAGGGATGAAGCTTTGGTTATTTTTGCATATTTTTGTTCAACCTCCTAAACACTATATATAGAGGAAGTTTTGGGAGCTTGAGATCATCCTTAACCAGCCAAAAAAAACACAAAAAGAAGTAGAAGATAGTAGGTAGAAATTGGGTACAGGAAAAGAAGAGGAAGGAAGGAAGTTTGGTTTGTAATTTTATATTTTTAACCCTTTCTATACTTTTTTTTCAAAAAGTTCATGAATTTTGTGTTTTTTTATGCTTTATATTAAGTTTATCATGAACTGATTTTGTTATTCCAAAGCTATGATGTAGCCTAAGTTGTAACATACTCTCATTTCTAATTCAACCTAGTCAATATTTTGTTATTGCATTGTTGAAGTATTTATCATTGTTCTTCACGAGTTTTAAATGCTTCATCACCATTTAAAGCCTGTAATGATTCATAATAAGTCCGAGAAGAGATTTATGATGATTGCTAAGGTGATAAACACCACAAATTGGGCAAATGCTCGAGAGAGATTAACGCGATTTGTGTGGTTTTTAAGAGAAAATCATTGAGCTTTAAAAAACTCTTTTCTTATTTAAATTCATGCACGAGAGTGATGGGTTAATATGTAAAAGAGCATGCTAAATGTTGCTCGAGAGAGAATATTTAGTAAAATAGGATTTTCAACTATCAACATGTGATAACAACTTGAATAACGAGAATAAAAAAGGCGTATTGATGCAACTAGGTAAAATCTGATACTTTTGATATTATTAAATCATAAAAACAAAAAAAAAAAAAAATCAGAAAGTCTCATTTTAACTTTTATTTCTTTTTATTTTATTTTACTTTATTTCTTATCAAAACCCCAAATTTTTTGATGTTTCAAATAGTATTAAAACTACTAATTTCTGTATTCACTCAATACAACCCTCATGGGAACGATACTTTACTCACTTCTGTATTACTTGATACGACTAGTGCACTTGCTAACACATACCCAAAGTAAGCATCAAGTTTTTGGCACTGTTGCCGGGGATTGCCTTTATTTGAGTGATATCGATACCAACTAGTTTTGGTACTAATTTGAAATTATTAATAATTTGTAAATTTTGTTTCAATTTGAAATATAAATCTCTTTTCATTCATTTATTTTATTTGTAAAGATAATTTTTAAAAATAAATAATTAAATAAGTTCGTATATACCCTCTAAAAAATTTTTTTGTTAGTTTTGTATTATTTTGTTATTTTTCTTATATTTTGTCTTTATTTTTATTTTTATTTTGATTATAAGTTCATTTTTTTTTAGAATTTTAAAAGTTAAATTTGATAATTATAAGTTTTCAAAAACATTAGGGTTACTACCCCTTTTTTAAATTTGTGTTTTCTTGACTTTTGTTTTAGATTGTTGTGTTTTTGAGTTTTCTGATTAATTTTAACCTTATTTTGACTTTTTAATCCATCTAGATAAGTTTTTAAAGTTAAGTTTATTATCTTTAAGTTTTTCAAAACCTTTAGTATTAACCAAGAGAGAGAGAGAGAGAGAGAGAGAGAGAGAGAGAGCGCTAAAAGTGATGGCTTGCTACAACTTTATGAGACCTCAATACCAAGCTGTATTTAATGCATTACCTGCTCAACTTTCACTAATTCAAGACATGATTGCTGCTAGTACTCTTAGATGTGAATTTTGTGTAGGTAACTATGCTAGTATGGAATGTCAAAAGGGTAATAGTTTTCCTTCATCAAGTTTTGAGCAATATAACTTTATGAGACCTCAATATCTGTACCAAGAAGAAAACTGAGCATTCATGAAATCAGTGCATTATCTGCTCAACTTTCACAAATTCAAGAACAATTAAATGACATAATTGCTGCTCGTGCTCCTAGATGTGAATTTTGTGCAGGTAACCAAGCTAGTATGGAATATCAATTAGGTAATAGCTTTTCCTCATAAGGTTTTGAACAAGGTAACTACATGTCAAATTTTAACCAACTCCAGTACAATCCCTACTCTAGCACTTATAGTCAAGAATGGATGGACCCTTCTTGGAATCATCACGAAGCATCTTGGTCACCCACTTATGCGTCTCAAGTAACGAATAATGACTTAGAAGAGACATTTAGGGAATTTATGGAACCGTAAATGACTTAAAAAGCCAAAGAGCCTCCATCCAAAATCCTGAACCTCAAGTAGGGACTATAATAAAGGAACAGTTGGAGAGGTCTAAAGATTCCTTACCTAGCAATACCATCACCGACCTAGGGGAGCAAACCAACGCCATAGCATTGAGGGATGAAGACACAATAGCAAAACCACCTCAATGTGACATAATCTACTTAGTCAACTCGGAGCCACCAATGACCAAACCTATCTTTACCGACCCACCACCACCAGTCATTGAGATAGAATGTCGAGCTTATTTGACATGGTCAGAGATTTTTGAAACTAGAAAAGAACTGAAAAGAAAATCCAGTTTGTGGCAAATCAGGCTCAAGGATCTCAAGATTAGAGAAGGCGGAGGTGGTCGTGTAAAGAAGGGAACAAGGAAGATCCATGGAAGAAAATGGTCGTTGTGGATAGATGGTGGAAACTCTATTCTCCTTCAAGATACCGGATAGATCCACTCAAAGAGTCGAGCTAACGACTATAACCAAAAGCCCTTCTTGGGAGGCAACTCAAGTATTTCTATCCTTACTTATCTTTTTTTTTATTTCATTATTTTTTATTTGTCTCATGTTTATGTATATTTTATTTAAACAGGTACTTTACAAGAAGTTTGGGGGTAACCGAATCAAAATATTTGCCACCAAATGAGCAATCCTCAAATTTGGGAAGTATCTCTCACCTACTACTTCATTCCTTATTTTTTTTTAACAGTGAGGACAATGTTAACTTTAAGTTTGGGGGTGGAAGAGTCAAATTTTTAAAATTTTGAAACAAAATATTTTCAAAAAGTTTCCCAGTTTTATATTTTAGTGTCGGCTTTAGTGCCTCCCAGAGTTCGGAGCTTTTGTATGGGGATGTAGATAGTGTCGGCCAACAAAAAGATTGTTTATTTTTTTACAGTTTTGATAATTAGTCTTAAAAAAAACTTATCATCATGCTTTTTAGGCAATTTTTCTACTCCTTTTAGCTCGTTTACTTTAATTAGATTTGAAAAACCAAATAATCAATTGTTTTTGTATTCTAATTGCAAAATACGATCTAATCAAAGGCACTATCTTGATGAAACCATAGTATTTGAGTTCACTAGTTAGCATGGTTATTTAACTTTTCTTTCTGATTAAAAGATGCTCAAATTTGAATAGATTGCGTTAAGATTATCATTTACATAATAGATTTTGAAGAGTTATGCCTAAGTCAAAATAAAAGAAAAATATAATAAAAATAGAGGGAGATAATCACTAAGCACCGCTATCTTGTTAAAACGTCTATCATTTGGATATGTGCTATGGTGTGATGGTTTCATGCATTGGTACCTCGAGCAAGTAGATCCGTTGGGGTGTTTCAACACCTGGTACCCTGGGCTAACTGGAACGGGAGTTGCCGCATTGAAAGCTCACTATAAGGGGTACTTAGAAAGCTAACAAGGAACCAAGCACCCAACATAAAAAAGAAAAAAAAGAAAAAAAGAAAAAAGAGAGGAAATCATCTCTAGCACCGCTGTCCCATTTATAAATATTTTAAGATATGTGATACCCATTAAGAGGGCATCTCAGTGGTGGCTTATCTTACTTATGGGTCATCGCCCAGGAGTCGGAGTTTGATTCTCACTGAAGATATACTCGGGAAGTCATAATGAAGGCATCTCAGTGGTGGCTTCTCTTACTTATGGGTCATCGCCTAGGAGTCGGAGCTTGATTCTCGCTGAAGATATACTTATGAGCCAAGATTGACTTGAGCAAATAAATTCCTCAGAGGAAAAAAAAAGAAAAGAAAAAGAAAAAGACACTTTTTTTGAACAGTTTAGTTTTAGGCATACTTGATAAGTCCTGTTATGAGTGGTATGATTTTTGGCTTCTATTCTGCTTGAATGTCTTAAAATTAGAAAGAACGGATAAACTTAATTTGCTTAGCTAACTTTTGACTCAGTCACCAAGATAATTGATAGATTTTTCCTTAGAAAAGTTGGTTTTGCCTTTAGAACTTTTAACCTTGATCCTCGGTCATTCTTTTCTAGCAAAAGTGCACTTGCTTTAAATTGTGGAAGAATTCTTAAAAAGTATGAGATCCTGTGCTTTAATGTTTAGCCTTGCTCGTGGACGAGCAAGATTTAAGTTTGGGGGTATTTTGATAAGTATAAATTAGTATATAATTATTTATATCATTTTGTTATATTTTTAACCATTTTTACATCAAACTTCTTCGCTTTTGCTCGGTTTTGCTCATTTTGAACTTTATTGCTATTTTCTTCTGAAAACACTCATTTTATGTTAAATCTTGTTAGGTTTTATCATTAACATCAACAAGTAAAAGCAAGATACATCAAATAAGAATTAAAAAAGCAAAAATACCCAAAGTACGCCGCTAAAAAGCAAGAACACATAAAATAACAAACATTTTGCCACAAATTGCTTTGGGCAGCAGATTTTTTCAATATTTTATGTTCAAGTTTATTGTATAAGTACTTTATAACATCAAATTAATTATTCTTTGCAGGTTTTTGGCGGTGGAAGCAGGAGAAATTAAAAAAAATTGAAGAATATACAAGTTGAGCAGCTGCCGCATGGTTCATCAAATGAGGATGAATTTTGGACGGTGCAAAGCTAAAACGAGCATAAAATATTGAAGCTTTAGCAAGTTGGAAGCCAACCGCATGAATGAGCAAATAGGGATGAAGCTTTGGTTATTTTTGCATATTTTTATTCAACCTCCTAAACACTATAAATAGAGGAAGTTTTGGGAGCTTGAGATCATCTTCAACAGCAAAAAAAAAAAAAAAAATCACAAAAAGAAGTAGAAGATAGTAGGTAGAAATTGGGTGCAGGAAAAGAAGAGGAAGAAAGGAAGTTTGGTTTGTAATTTTGTATTTTTAGTCCTTTCTATCCTTTTTCTTCAATAAGTTCTTGAATTTTGTGTTTTTTTATGCTTTATATTAAGTTTATTATGAACTAATTTTGTTATTCCGAGGCTATAATGTAGCCCAAGTTGTAATATACGCTCATTTCTAATTCAACCTATTCAATATTTTGTTATTGCATTGTTGAAGTGTTTATCAGTGTTCTTCATGAGTTTTAAATGTTTGATCACCATTTAAAGCCTGTAATGATTCATAATAAGCCCAAGAGGAGATTTATGATGATTGTTAAGGTGATAAACACCACAAATTTGGCGAATACTCGAGAGAGATTAACGCGATTTGTGTGGTTTTTAAGAGAAAATCATTGAGCTTTAGAAAATTCTTTTCTTATTTAAATTCATGCACGAGAGTGATGGGTTAATATGTAAAAGAGCATGCTAAATGTTGCCCGAGAGAGAATATTTAGTAAAATAGGATTTTCAACTATCAACATGTGATAACAACTTGAATAACGAGAATAGAAAAGGTGTATTGATGCAACTAGGTGAAATATGATGCTTTGGATATTATTAAATCATAAAAACTTAAAAACAAACAAAAAGTCTTGTTTTAACTTTTATTTCTTTTTATTTTATTTTACTTTATTTCTTATCAAAACCCCAAATTTTTCGATGTTTTAAATAGTATTAAAACTACTAATTTCGGTATTCACACAATACAATCCTCGTGGGAACGATGCTCTACTTACTTCTATATTACTTGATACGACTAGTGTACTTGCTAACGCATACGCAAAGTAAGCATCAGTAATTAGGTCCAGTAAGGAGGTTATCCTTTAGTATGGAATGCAATGCATCAGCAGTCGTCATGATTACACTAAAAATATGAAAATAAAACATACGAGTCATGCATCTATTTGTGACATTATTTTCTTTCAAAATTTAGCAATTATAATTAATTAGGTACTGACAAAACCTTATTAAAACAGAAGCAATGATGATCCAAACTATCCACTTGTTACTCTCGTCGGCGAAGCCGCAACAAGCTTAGCTCATTGAGAATGTTTCTCCGTTATTATATTTTCATGTAAAGTCTTTTACTAAATATCAATAATTCACCATTCTGTCCTTAGTCTCTAAAATAGTACAACAGAACTCCTCGAAAAGGCTAATGTAGTATTTTAGTCAAGTGTAAACCATTACCTGAACATCAACACAAGGTCTCGATATACTCCACGTCAGCGTGGCCGCACTTGATTGCTTGAATTTTAGTTCATCCTAATAGAAGTCTAACCCTGTATTCCACGGATCAATATCCTCTTTGGGGAGTAATGCAGACCTACTATACTGTTAGACCAGTAATAGAGACTGAGTTTTTCAACCTTCGAACCTCGCTCCCACTTGATTTTTAAAATAAACTAGCGGATTTTGTTTACCTTAAGTTATCTCATAACTTAATAGAATTAATATAACAAGAATAATTTAAATTACTATTCTAATCCAATCAAGATTTTTTTGATCAGCGATCTAATCAAGATTAATTAAATTATTCACAACAAATAATCATGTCATTAGAACTCCCATTTAATGACAATTTAAATCAATGTATAACTTTAATTCCTTTCTAAACTCTTTTAGAAAAATAATGATTATCACATAATCCCTTTTAAAATCATATTCTAAAATAATTGAAAAAAATTTATTTTATTTATTTTTTATTGACTGACGTCAGCTGCTGACGTCATTGCTAATGTTAGCAGCCGACGTCAGGTCTGCTGATGTCAGTAGTGGCATTAGCAGATCTGACAGAAAAAAACTTTTTTTTTGGTTTTTGATTTAAAATAAATTTTTCATATTTTTAATTGACTATAATTTCATTATATCTATTAATCTTACCTAATCCAATTAGATAAATTATATGAATACAATTATTGATGAATACATTCCTTTTAATTGAATTTTAAACAATTTAAACAATCAATTAAACATATAAGAATTCATACGAATATATTCAACAGCGATATTATATTTTCACACGATCTCATCATGAATTCGAATTTATTTTCAATCATGTCAACTAATAACCTCATGCACATCGTGAATAATCAGAGTCTGGTTCTGATACCAATGGTTGGGCGGGTGATTTTAATTTCGTAAATTAAAACATGTAATGATTGTATCTAGCGCAGCGGAATACCAATTTAAAATTATCTAATTTCAGATTGAATACTTGATTGTGACTTCAATTATACATAACAACACATAGCATTAGAAGACACATCCACGAAAAAGATAAAATACAAATATACAAGTTTGGGGCGAGATAACCTCATACCTCGTTGTAGACCCCAAGTGTACAGATGCTCCAAACGATACCTCCGAGATCTTCTCCGCAATTCCTCTTTATACAAAGTTTAAGAACTAATTTGGAAGAGGTTTTCTTTAATTAGTTCACTAACTAATCAAGAGAAAACCTAGCATGAGACCTTTTTGTTATTGTTGAATCACACATATAAATTAATTACCCTAACTATATTTATATCAGGGCTCAAAACAAAACCAGAAAAATAAAAATAATAAATAAAACAAAAGGGTAAATTATCTATTGAAGTACATATCCGCAGCTAAATCTCGCTCAGCAGGTCGCAGGGAGCCATGTGGCACCCTGGGATTCGTCCTCGTCATGCAACGCGGATCACCAGCAGGCGCATCGCGCGTCGGTTGGCCTAGGGGAGGGGGCGCAGATCCCTCTCAAACAATCAGGGCGTGCCACGTTGCAACTTTTTAAAAAAGCCCGTTTTACCACTTTTTATATTTTTCTTGTAAAAATTCATTCCATTAATTTTTAGGATTCAACAAAAAATAATTTTATTTAACTCTTTAAATAAAATAATTTATCTAATAAATAATCTTGATTTCTGTAAGTGCATAATTTTAGAGACTTGCGCAGAGATTTCAGGGACAATTTATTTTTAGCTTCAAATGAGTCAAATCTGATTATTATCTCATGATAACAATTGAACACCATTTGATAAAACTTAATTCAATTAAATAAATTTTACTGTATTCTAAAAATAAATATATATAATCATTAAATATCCCTGTAAAAAAGTTTACTCACAATTGACCCATCTAATAAATGTCCATGAGAAAAATGACTTAAACTACTATTGTCATTATTTCTCATCTTTCCTTCTTAGTTCTCAATTCGCCCCTTTTATGAATAATTCACTAACACAGATAAACACTTATGTATTAATCCTAATATCCAATATAAGGAATGCTCTGGCCAAAGTCTATAGAATCAACTCAAAAACTTGCGAATTAACTAAGGGGATATTTCACAAAGTAGATTCCTGATAAAATATCTATCCCGCCACATTTCATGCAATTTCCTAACAAATGTAAGACCCCAATTATTACTTATAACCTTGTCATTTTATTGCATCAAAGCAACCAACACTCCATGCACGAGTCTAGGCCAAAGCAACATATCCAGTGCCCCAGGGCTCCCGCCTAAGTAAGGTCTAGGGTGGCGGATGTAACCTTCGCCCTTCAGGGTTTTACCCCTAAAAAGAGGCTATTTTCGAGTGCTCCAACCTAAGGGTGAGGACTTCCTAGGAGGTCACCTATCCTTGTACTGCTTTTGCCCAAGCACGCTTAACTTTGGAGTTCTAATGGGATCCAGTGATGGCGTGTTAGTACCCTCTTTGGTATTGCTCTCCCCCAATGCACGAGTCTAGACCATTTTTGGGATTAAGAGTCACTGTATAAACAAAATATATGAGTCGCTCAATTCTGATAGTAGTACAGATTCGAGAAAATCATGTGGTCATATTCAGCGTGACAATCTCATTGTGACACACCAACACAACATTCTGGATCACTATCTATATAACCAAGACAAGTTATATAAATGTCATGTTATAGTCTTAGCAAAAAAGTAGCCCAAACTCATCACAAACTACGTTCTAATTATTAAATAACATTCTTATCCATTATTTAGTTCATCTGTGGAACAATCTCATTAATTCACCAAAAATAAATATCCCAGGTGTCATTTAAGGACTTCGTCCATCTCATGGTACGTGCTTTGATAGAAAACAACATCACATGCATAAAGATTCATAAATAAAATTAAAATTAGACGATAATGCGAAGCAATTTTTAATCACTAAAAAAAGTTCACATAAATTGGGTTCCATAGGACACTAGCCCTAACATAACATACTTAGCAGTATTGATCCTAATGCATAAGATAAAACAATCAGACATCAAAACTGTAAACAAGTCATATAACATACATGATTATTTTTCTTACTTTTAGCAAACAATCAAAGTTCGGAGTTCACAATTTGACACTTACATGTATGCTATGGCGATCCAACCGAACTACCCAGAACTCCCCATCGGCGAGGCCGACTTAAGATATCAGAAGGGTGAAAACATATCTCTATAAATTTGTTTTCTTATAAACTCTTTACTAGACATATTTAACACACTACTTGTCCCTCAGCCTCTAAGTCATACAAGAGAACTCCTCGGGAATGCTAATGTAGACCCTAGTCAAGTGTACACCACTACCTCAACATCCATACAAGTCCGCAAAGTACTCCATGTTGCCGTGGCCACACCTATTTTTCTTGCACTTTAGTCTATCATGAGAGATCTAACCTTGTATTTTGTAAATGAACACTCTCCTCGGGGACTCGCACTCACGTTTTATACTACTAGACCGACAACGGAGGCCATGAGCATTTATTTAGAAGCTCGCTCCCACTTGATATGTTAAGTCTTGTGAACCTTTTTAATAATTTTAGCAAACAAACAAAGCATGGAATCCCACTAACCATTTTCTGTGTATGTAATGATAAGCTAACCAATCTACCCATTACTCCACGGGAGAGGGGCGTAATGAATTATCAATAAGATGAGAACAATTCTCAATTTATATGTTTCCAAAACTTAATTAACTCACCGTTTCTACCTTGATCTCTAAGACAGTATCGCAATGCTCCCTAGGAGACTATCATACTATCTTAGTCAAGTGTATACCATTACCTAGATGTTAGTACAAGTAAACAAGAGACACAACGGATACACAACCACATTTCTTTTCCAGTACCTCCATCTATCTTTAAGAAGTCTAACCCTGTATTCCGCAAACAAATGCCCTCCTCGGAGAGTAACGCCTATTCACTATACTATTAGACTGGCAATGGATAAACGATGGATCTTTTTTCTTTTAAATTTGAATATCTCATAATCAATATTAGAAGCACATTCCAAATTTTATTTAACAATTAAATAAAATCATAATCTAATTATATTTCTTTAATTATCCAACCTCTGTAATCTAATCTCATTAGCTACATTATGAGAATTTTCCATTCAAATAATTCAACTATTGAATTATCGAATCATATTAGACGTATATGAAAAAATTCTCCGACTTGATGAAATCAAATATTTTACCAAGTTGAATATATACATGGCCTTCTAACTTTAATCACATTATACATAATATTTAACTCATTTAAATAATATCAAACATGTGAACAAAATTTAATAAGTATCATGTTATAAAACCTTTTGAATAACATTACTTAAGGCTAAAAGATTCGAACATTTAAAGATATTTTTAAAATACTTTTAGAAAAAAAGGAACATACCCAGTGCCTCAAGCGCTCCCGCCAACGCAAGGTCAGGGGGGAGGGGTGGATGTACGCAGCCTTTCCTCTTTAGGGTGTTAGCCTGAAGAGAGGTTATTTCCCAGTGCCCCCTTCAGGGTGTTAACTTTTAGTAAAGATTATCACATAATCTTAATTAGGATCGCATCCTAATTAATTAATTAATTAATTATTTAAATTGTTTAAATTATAAAATTTTTGAAAAAAAATTATTAAGAGGGACGTGGTGCCTAGCACCACTTCCACTTTTTTTAATTTTAATTTTTCTAATTTAAATAAATAAATAATTAATCAAATCCGATCTTACTGAACATCTCATTCTATTAGATATTCCTTGTTTTAGATTATCATAAAATATTCAACAATTGAATATTTCACACCTTGGTTCAAAATCTAATCACGTTAGATAAATATTTTAAATTGTTCAATTCCTTGAATATCTAATCTTATTAAACTTGATTTAGAAATATGCTCCTTGACCGAATCATGACTCATCTAAAGTTTTAAATAATTTAAAACTTTAATTAACATTCAATCTTGTTATTAAACTCTTTAACAATAATCTTCAGGGTTGCCCTTTCTCCTTTAATGAAATTTCCAATTTCATATTTTTGTAATTTTATACACTCTAATTTTATCAAACCTGATGCTTTTAATGTCAGTCGTGAATGTATTCAAAGTTGGCTCGGATACCAATTGTTGGGAACATATTTCAAAAATATGTCTCTAAATAGCTTGAGCAGGCGCATCAAAAAACCAATTAAAAATTTTTAATTTTAAATCTAAAGCTCTAATCTAATTAAACTATTTTATAAGATTTAGATCTTACTGTAATATGTTCATAATACAACAAACAAAAATATCTAATAAAATAAGTATAAACATAATATATAGAACAAATAAAATAAAGGAAAAACAAATTAAATATCAAATATTTAATTTAGATATACTTGAAGTGCATTTCCCAAGTCTGACTTGAAGATAAAAAATTAGAAGAAAATATCTCGACACCACAAGGTCTTATTTGCAATAACTTCCTCAAGCATCAGGAGTGTTAGCTCTCAAAATATTTAACTTAGAAAAATTTTTAAAAAAAATTTTCTTTTAATCTTTATAAAAACAATTTTTTAAAAAATTATGGTAAATAATAATTTAAAAAACTCCTTAAATAATTTTAGGGTTTTCATTGTGGGAGAAAATGAAGAGCCAAAACCCTTCTCACACTTTCTCATGGGTAAAAAAGGTTTTTATATAAAAAATTGTATATATATATATGTACATAAATGTGGGTCCAGCATAGGCCTACTTGCCTAGCGCAGTATATATAAATTTTTTTTCTTTTAATTTGTTTAAACATGATATTTATCGTTATATATTCATCTCATGAATATTTATTTAGTATAAAAATTTATTTATCTTATAAATAAATAATTCATCTCATTAATTTATTTTTTAAATATTTTCAAACAATGCATAAGTTAAGGTTTGCAAAGGGATCTTAAGAACAATTTAGCTCCAAATGGGTCAAATCTGATTATCATCTCATGATAACAATTGATTACCATTTAGTAAAATTTAATTCTAGTAAATAAGTTTTACTGTACTCTATACTTAAATACATTCACTCAAGAATTTTTCAAATAACTTTTATTACGACAATTAACCTCTCTATTTGATACCCCTGGGCAAAAATAATTAACTACTATCATTATTTTTCTCACATCTATTGCTATAGTTCCCGACTGGCCCTTCCCGAACAATTCAAATTACAGAAGCAATTTTCGTATTAATTCTAAATGTCAAACATATGAAATACTTTGGCCAAAGATTCTAAAATCTGTCCGTATTGCTTGCGAATCAACAAAAAGGAAATCTTTATCTCGTTAGAGACTACAGATTCCACATAAATAATTGTTCCCGCTACACTTCATGCCATTATCTAACGCACGTAAGATTCAAGTCAACGCACTTTGACTAATCCTTTTGGCACATCAAAGCAACGAACAATCAATGCACAAGTTCAAACTATTTCATGAATTTGGAGTTATCATCTTATAGAATTAGTTATTTCTAACAGCAGTTACGAACTCCGAAGAGGGCACCAACACCCGTCACCAGATCCCATTAGAACTCCGAAGTTAAGCGTGCTTGGACGAGAGTAGTACCAGGATAGGTGACCTCCTGTGAAGTCCTCACCCTCAGGTTGGGGGCACTGGGAAACAACCTCTCTTCAGGTTAAAACCTTGAAGGGGGAAGGCTGCGTACATTCGCCCCCTAGACCCTGCGTAGGCGGGAGCCCTTGAGGCACTGGGTATGTTCCTTTACGTTCCTTTTAGCAGTTAAGAAACAAATAATTCATATGGTCCTGCTTAGTTGTCCAATCATATAGACAACACCAATATAATACTTTTGGGTCCCCATCCACATGACCGAGACAACCATCTAAAGTATTATATTATAGCCTTACAAGACAAGTTGTCCAAACTCATCACCGACTACAAACATATAATTTGACAACATCTCACTGATTTGATTAAAGTCTATCTATGGCTCAATCTCATTAACCACTTAAACCGAACCCGACATGTCATCTTGGACTACATCCATCTCATGGAACGTTTTATAGAACAATCACACACATGTGTTGACTCATATGAATCAGATAATAAATAAATAAAATAATTTTATTTATTTAATAGTTAAAACCAACTAATTGGGTTTTATAGGACACCAATTCCCACAAAGGACACTCGACCACATCAAATCAAGGGCACGTTCACTACTCATTCATGCGGCAAAGAAGCTTAGTGGCCTACTTGGGAGGAAAATGCCAAAGAAATAGGGGGCCATTATTTTGGTTTTCTATAAATAAGAGACAATATTGGAGTCTTTCAAGTTTTTCTGCAGCACCGTTGTGCTTTTTTCTTAGGAATAGCGTAACTAACTTAGCTTAGCATAGTGTAGATCTTGATGTACAAGCTATTTGCTTTATTTTGTTTGCAATTAAGTGTGATGTGGTCGTCATAAAATAATAAACAAAACAAATGTGTGAAAGGGACTCACCGCGATTAGAGAGTGAGCCTAAATTCGAACCACACGTCTTTGACCTCAACCACTCACTGTTTTTAAAGAAAAGGTTTTGGTGTATTTGACTTTGGTCTTATTGTGAGTTCTGCTTATGCTTCAATTAAGAAGACTTGGTTAAATGTTATTATGAATTTTTAATATATGTTGACAGAAAATTACAAGATATGGACCTAACTCAAGTGGCAGTTACACTGACAGAGCAGGGCTCACAAACACCTGTTCTCGTACACTTAAAAGTCAGGAGCTGGGGTGGAGACAAATCCAAAAGCCCAGCAGTCTACTTATAAGTCCGAGTTAATCAAGTTTTTAAGCCTGGCACCCTTGACTTATAATAACTCGATTGAGTTTAGGTCTGACAGGATTAAGGTGGAGCAAACTGTATTCAGGTCGCTGGATTTGGACCAACGCAATCAAGGTCAAACCTTGGCTGTCAAAGCCCTAATCGATGGCCCGAACCTAAGTTCACCTGACTTATCAAGCAGTGACAGTAGTGTTAAGACCAACGCAATCAAGGTCAGCCTTGGCCGTAAAAGCCCTAATCTAAAGCCTCAATTCTCAATTCACCGAAGTTTGGGAACAGATTAAAACAAAAATTTCATACTTGAAACGCAAATGATTGTATTACCGAAGAAGAAAGTACAACAAGTTGATCTATGCTAAGCCAAGCTATGCTCAGTTAAGCTACTCCTAAGAAAATACACAAGTGTGCTATAAAAAAAACTTGAAGAAGTTTTGTATTGTCTTTGTATGTGTTTTGGACAACAACAGCCTCCTCTATTTATAGATGAGCTAAAAAACGGGTGCCCCTATGCTTGTAGCATTTTCTCCCCTTTTCAGGCCACCAAGCTTCTTCTTGCATGTTCATGATTCAATTTTGGAAGGAATTTCTTGAAGCCCACGTCCAAATTTCTAGTTGAATTTCCCTCTAGAAGCTCCATGTTCTCTTGGATTAAGCTTAGTGCCTAAGTATCTGAAATTGTGTTCTAAGTAATTATCTCGAGCTTGGAAACCACTTGTCTTGCGGCCTTCTTGGTAGCCCCTTGAGCTCGAGCTCTCTTGACCCGTTAGCTACCTTGAGCCTCAAGTGGTTGACACCCGTATTAGGGTAATGATCTTCTTAGGATACTGGGCTAGAGACGTCGTTACCATAGCACCTAAAGGCTTAATTCTTCTTGAGAAAGGCCTTACGTGTTAAGCATGTGGCACTTTGCTCAAAACAGCATTATTCCAGTCCCCTCGAATTTAGGGTGTAAACACTTGCTTCTTTAGTAGTACAATGCTTCGGGCTTCAAGTATGAACTCTTCATTTTAATTTTTCCCTAAATCGACAAGTTAAGAATTGAGGCTCTAGTTTAAGGCTTTGACGGCCAAAGCTTGACCTTGATTGCATTGGTCTTAACACTACTGTCATTGCTTAATAAGTTAGGTGAACTTCGGTCTGCGCCATTGTTTAAGGGCTTTGATGGCCAATGCTTGACCTTGATTGTGTTGGTCCTCATCCAGTGACCCAAATACGGTTTGCTCCACCTAAATCTTGTTAGACTCTAACTCATTCTAGTTATTATAGGTCAAGGGTACAAGGCCTGAAAATTTGATTGACTAGGGCTTATAAGTAGACTGCCAAGCTCTTAGGTTTGCCTTTACCTCATTCCTGAATTTTAAGTGTATGTGGAAAGATGTCTATGGGCCTTGCTTCGTCACTGTAATTGCCATTTAAATTATGTCCATATCTCTTTAATTTTCTGTCATGTAAAAAAATTCATAAAAAAATATAAAAGTTTCCTTAATTGGAGCATAAACAGAATCAACGTGTTAAACAAACGAAGTTGGGTACACCAAAGTATCACCTCCTTTTTCTCCAAGAAGGTGAGTGGTTGAGGTTAAAGACGTACGGTCCGAATTTAGGCTCACTCCCTAAACGTGTTAAGTCCCTTTTGCACGCTTGTTTACATTTGTATTTACGACGACCATGTTGCACTACTAACAAACAAATAAAGTAAACACTATATATACTATATACTATTATATGTTAATTAGAAGTTTCCCCTCCTATAAGCCTCCGCTCCGCATTTTTGAATATCTAGGCTATCACTTCACCTCCCTTTCCCTTAAATATCTACTCCTCATATATTATATTTATATAAGAGATTTAATCTATGATAAAATCAACTCTCTTATCTTGATTTAATTGTACATTAGTGATTATGTACACAAAACTCTATTTTTCATTAGGTAAATTGCAGAAACCCCCATATCTTTAGTCTCAAGACAAAAAACCCTTCACAAATAAAACAAATACTTAACCTACTTTTAAAAAATCAAATACTTTACCCCAAGTCAACTTTTTATTACTGTTTTGCTCCTCGAAGAGTTAGATGTTTGATTTTAATTGTAGAAGTGATTTTATATATTTAGATATAAGATAGGGGGTTTTATATTTTTAGCAAAAAAATTTAAGTTCTATGTTTTTAAGCCAAAAAAAAAAGAGAGGAATATTTACATAAAAATAATTATTTTAATTAATTATAGTAATGATATTATAAATCAAGAAGATGATAAAATATTTTTAAAATTTTTATAAAAATATTATGAGACAAATTATAATAATTTTTATTAAAAAATTAAAAAATTATATTAATAAATTTGAAATTAAAAAAATATGTAACTACAATTTTAAAATAAATTATAGAAAAATAAATTTTCTTGAAAAATTTGAAAACCAAAGTTAAATAATAATATTATTATATTTTTGAAGCTTTTGCAAAAAAATATTTTTTCATAATTCATTTTCAAATTTTTTAGTTTTGTATATTTTTTTAATTTCAAAATTGTTAATCTAATTTTGAATTTATTTATATTACTTTTTCATAGAAATTTCAAAAATATTTTTTTCATAGTCTAAACCTATAATGTCATTATTATAAATAATGAAAACAATTATTTTTCTCCAAATATTAAAAACTTTCCTTTTTTTTTGTCTAAAAACGTAAAATCCTAATTTTTGTCTAAAAACATAATACTCATTTCTAAAAATAAAATCAGACACTTGACCTATCACTTGTGAAGAGCAATATAGTCATAACAAATTAACTTGGGGTAGAATTTTTTGTTATTTAAATAAAAGATAATGAATTTCTGTTATTCAAATAAAAAATAATGAATTTTCTATTATTTATTTCTCTTTTTCTCAATTAGATTGTTTATTTAATCTAAACTGGTTCAAAATTCTAATCCATATCGCAAAAAGGGGCAGAAAAAACGCCGGTCCTCTTTCATCCAGTTTTGTGCTGCACCCTTCAAGCCCCCACACAAAAAAAAAAAAAACCTAGCGTCCCAAACCCTTGGTTTTTAAGCTCAGTCACTCTCACTTCTCTCTGCACCGAGAACTTTCGCCGCCGCTAGCGAAGTCTGCCGGTTACCATCACCGGCCCTCGTCGTCGCCGTCTCTGTCTCTCCCTGATCTCTTCGTCGACCGGCCAACTCCGGCTCTCGTCAACGCTATCCGACAACCACGACGTACTCAATGCTGCCTCGCTTTGTCAATGCCCAGGGTGCCGCTGCTTAAACCACCGGTTTCGATTTCCTCAGCCGTGGTCGCGCAGAACCAAGACTTTCGAACCACCGTGCACCAGCCAGGCCGATCCAGGTACTCCAATCTATTCTCTCCCTCCTCCATTCACTCCCACATGCCGCTGTGTCTGTGTCACGCGCCTCCTCTAATCAGCGCTTACTTCAACGTGACTGTCTACCGGGTCCTTTTCTCACTGGCTGCTAGACCTCCGATTTGGGGGTTCTTTGCTCTGACACCTGTTCCTAGGGCCAGTTACAAACCCTAAACGAATCTGCAAACACAAACAACGGATTAGGGGAAGAACAAGAGTAGCGGAATTTAAGCGGTTCGGCTTTAAGCCTATGGCCACTGAGAGGGGCAAAATAATTTTCTGTTTTCGAGAAGAGCCGTTGCCCAAAATGGCTCAAAATGAAAAAAATATTACCCAAAATGACCCATTTTAAAAAATATTTTCCCAAATGACTTCCACGTCTGCAAATTTAAAAAAGTTTTTTTTTTTTTTAAATTTTAAACCCCAAACCCCAAAACAAAACAAAAAAAAAATTAAAAATTTGATGATGTGGAGGTCATTTGGGGAAATATTTTTTAAAATGTGCCATTTTGGGTAATATTTTTTATTTAGGCTATTTTGAGCAAAAGCTCTTTCGAGAATGGTATAGGAGTTAGTTTTCTATGGTACGTCACTCTCACAACCGTAATGAATATATAGAAGCATACACACTAAACTCTAGTGTGTTATAGGCCTAAATTTGATTGGCCCAATCATTAGCTTCATACCATAAGGTCCATCAAACAAGGCCCCACACTTAAGCCCACCATTTACTTGTTTTTTATGCATCTATTTGATTATTAGGGTGGTGTGGTTTGTTGTAGTTCCTTCTTTTCCGAAGTATTCACTGTGTCGTTCCTTTCAAGCTTTATGGCATTATTGCATGTAAGCTAACATCAAAACAGGGTTGTCTAAGTTTTCTTTATTTGGAGATGAGGTGGGGTTCAGTGTAATAGTAAGGATATGCGTTTTGAATTCTCGTTCCTCTGTTATCTGCTGAATCCTGGCTTGGACAGTTGTGCTTGAAGTTAACTTGATGTGCTTTGATCTAAGCTCAGCTTGTTTATGTTAGTTTAGGCTCGAGTTGGGCTCTTTTGTCTCATATAGGCTCTATCTCAACTCAGTAAGGGACACTTAAGGTCTAGGAAGCAATGATACTCCTTTTTAGCCAAAGTATCGGCGTCCGACATGTACCTGACACTGATACATTTCCGACACGTTCCGACACGTGTCCGATACGTGAAAAAAGTATTTGAGTTTTTTCCCTTAAATTTTGAATTTTCGACACGCGTCCGACACGCATCCAACACGCTTCTGATACGTTTAGAATGTATATTAAATAGGTTAAATTATATTGTGTGCATTTAAATATTATTATATTTAGATTAAATTAAAAAATAAACTAATATTATAATAAAGTAGTAGCTTTACAGCTGTGTTTGGTAGAGAAATAAAGTAATAATAGTTTATTCTATGTAATTTGAACACAATGAGGGGTTTGGGTGGGAAAAATAGGCGGGCCAATTAGAAACTGAGAGAGAGAGAGAGAGAGAGAGAAAGGATTAAGAGATGGAAAAATAGGGTTTGGCAGAGAAATAAAGCAAATGAAATTCTTGCCTTTTTGTTTTTCTATGACTCTAAAATGTCACTTTATTTAGTTATTTTGATGGTACCGTGCTTTCCAATTGAGCCATTCCAATATATAAACAATAATTGATTGTTATTTGATGAAAACTCATGTTTTTTTTTTTAATTTTTTTTATCAATTATATGGACTATATATAAGAAATACATAATTTTGAAGTAGCGTGTGCCCAAGGTGTCGCATCCTAGTTTTTTGAAAAATCATGTATTGGCGTATTGGTACCGTGTCCAATCTCGTATTTGTATCCGTATCCATGCTTCCTAGCTTAAGGTCATAATTAGTTCGAGATTGGTTTGTTTAGGCTCACAAGCCCCGAATCTGGGTTTAACCAAGCTTGAGCTTGGCTCGTTTACATCTGCAGTTTGGATGATTGCTATTATTTCACTCAAATTGGCCACCATTTGACTTTTGATAGTGCTTTTGGCCGTGGTTGTTCAATGGACTTTCTTAACACTTTGTAGAACAGTTTCATGGGATGACTGATTTGAAATGCCACATTATCATTCTTTCTGTTAACAGTATGTGAAAGTGGGTGTTTTTCATCCCTTGTTGGTGATAATATGAGGTTCTTTTAGGGGATGGGGTGGGTTTTGTATGCACAAAATCCGAAAAAACGAAAATTTGCACCATAAATGAATGTTCATACTTTCTTTGGTAAAAACAGGTACAATCTCTATATTCGTATACTTTGAACAAATATACGGGAAGTCCTCTAATTCGACATCTTGGATTTGAACACTCAAAGGAGGGCTCGAGGCTTGTTCTTGATCAAATAAAAAGTTTTGTCAAGGAAGATTGGCACTTGACGTGTTGTCTTGCTTCAAGGATGGATGAAGTTTTTTGAGGTTTGAGCAGGAGAGCACTAAAAGCTTTCCCGTCTTGACTTTTTACAACCCTTCACAATAGTGAAATCCCTTCTCTAGGAAGGGTTCCCATGGGCCACCTTGGATGGGCTGGGCTCGCTAAGCATTTGACTTGGGCTTATAATGGGCATGAGAATATTATGGGCCCAATCTTGAATGAATATTCATTCTTTGAACTTGATTTTGGGTTTGGTCTTTTTGTGGTCTTTACTTCTTAACAAACTTAATATTCAAGATTGTTTGGAAAAGCGGAGGCTTTTTAAGGCTTTGTCTTCAGGGTTTTGTATTATGTGGTTCTAAAGTGGCAAGACGCCCAATCATTTATTTTTGCTTGTCTAGTGATTTGGGATTTATGGCGTAGGTTTGTTTCTCGTTTTGGCCAAATGAGGGTTAACCCAGGATTAGTTGACGATATACTTCTGATGAAGTTCCAAGGCAGAGGAAAGAGCAAATATGTCTTAATGTTATTGTCCACAACCAATATTGTGATTCTTTGGTGTATATTTGGTCAGAGAATAATGTCAGGGTTTTTAAAGACCATTATACACCAGTTAATTACTTATGAGAACCAGTGGTATTTTTAGGAGATCTTTGGACTAAGAGCTTTGGGGGTTTTGATGATATTCCCTTGGCTGATTTCTAGAGGGATTGGAGGGCTTTATGTTATTAGTTCTGGTTTCTGCTGTTCCTAGGTTGTCTTTTGAAATCTTGTCTGTAACTCTTTGTACATGCTTTCTCTCTCAATAATATTTCTTTTTTCAATAAAGAAAGTTTTCGGCTTGGGCTTAGGCCTAATAGTGTTCTTGGGTCTTGGGTTCGACCTCGATTAGGGCTTGGTCATCTTTAGTTTGAGCTCCACTTTTTAGTCATTGATTTGGACTTGACTTGATAATCTTTAGTTTGAGCTTGACTTGGTATTCTTTATTTTAGGGCTTTGGTTATTTGAGCCAACTCTGGCATGGTCAACTAGTGACTTCTATTGACTTGGATTTAGTCAAACATTGACTTGACTTCTCATTTAAGACACTTTCTTTTTGGAGTAGCAATAAATTTATGATCTAGATTAATTTTCTTGTCTACAAGGTTGTCTCTTTTTTTGGTTGAGAGATTCACACAAATTCCGATTAGGAGCGTTGTAAGCACTTCACTTGAAATGTGATGCTAGCTAGTATGCTTAGGATGTATTTAGTTCATCTTATTTTAGCTTATCTAATAAGGGTAAATACTATAAGATTGTAATTAGACCGGCTATGTCCTACGGGGCAGAGTGTTGGCTAGTTAAGTGTCATCAACGCAGAAGCTAAAGGTGGTGGAGATGAGGGTGTTAAGATGGATGTGTGAGCACACAAGGAAGGACATGATCAGAAATGACGTTATGAGAAGTAAATTGGGCGTTGCACCGATAGAGGATAAGCTGAGGGAGCAACGTCTGCAGGGGTTTGGGCATGTTCGGAGGAGACCCGCCGATGTCCCTGTCAGGAGATGCGAACAACTCCATATTACAGTTGGAAAGAGAGGGAGAGGGCGGCCAAAAAAGATTGGAGGGAGACGATCCGTCAGGATCTCGCTTATCTTAACCTAAACGAAGAGATGGCCGTGGATAGAGCTCAGTGGAGGGTTAGTATCAGTGTAACTGATATAGCAGTGTAGAAGCACCCAGCACTCGGGTAACAAGAGGTTGCCTGTTTGCCTAGAGCATGTATGCAGGTATGGGGGGAGAGGTGGCCCAGTGCTCCTAAGGCGGAAGGGAAGAGAGGAAGAGGCCAGCCAAAGAAGAGAGGAAGAGGCCAGATTGGAGACTCACCACTGCCCATGTAATGGGATGCGAACAACACACATCATAGACGGGAAATGGGGAAAAGGCCGGCCAAATACAAATACAAATAAAAGTAGTAGATAACGATCTGACAGGACCTCGCCGACTCCAACCTAAATGAAGAGATGGCCCTAGTTTAGAGCTCAGTGCAGGTTTAGGATAGGGGAAACCGATTTAGCGGTGTAGGAGATTCGAGCACCTTTCACGCAGTACGGATGGTAGTTGGTCAATTAGGGCTCCAAGTTGCTGTTACTCTCTGTACTCTCTGGACTATCTCTCTCTCATCTCTCTGTCTCCCTTCCTTGCCTTCTTTCTCTCCCTCTCTCTATCTCTCTCACTCTGTTCCTCTACTTCCCTCTCTCTACTCTATAGATGCTCTACTTCTCTATATGGTTGCAATATATGTGTGCGCTGTATCGCATGAAGATCTTCCCCGTACATGCTTGTTTGCTTCTACCTTTTACCCTGAATGCTACGGACCTAGACTCCCACGCATACATACATATTTACATGCGTACATGCTTATCTTTTGATTTGATTGTTTGCCTACACGCTTACTTGCATACACTTGCATACTTGCACACTTGCATACATGCTTCGCAGGATTTCTAGGCTTTACATGCTCTACTTGCAGGCTCTTCATAAATACCTACTATCAGGTTGGGGGTCCTCGGAAATAGTCTCTCATCAGGGTCCCACCCTGATGGGGTAAGGCTGCGTATATCCTACCCCTCCCAGACCCTGCGTAAGTGGGAGCCCTTGTGGCACTGAGACTGTTGTTGTTGTTGTATATTTTTACAATTAACTATTTGGTTGTGCAGTGCAAAAGGATCTTTTTAACATAATAAAGTGCTTGGTTACAAGTTTGAAAAAGAACTTATCTATTATAATAACAAAAAATGAGTTAATAATATAAATTAATTAGTAATAATAGGTAGGGGATAATTAAGATAATGATTAGTAATGGTAGTAAAGGGTGGTGAGTGTTGCGACACATGGGGTAAAAGGGGTGGTGGTAGGTCCAAGTGGTGATAAAACCTAAAAAATAGGTCATTGTGGTGCAGATTTAACGCTAATATAGTCTCTTTATAACATGTTTATGAAATAAGCTGTGAACACGATTCAATTTTGCATCTTTTTCTGCTTAGTTATAAACAACTTTTTCATCTTCCTATTTAAGTTGTGAAAAAAATGCAAAAAGATCTTTTCTATCAACTAAAACGTAAGCCTTGCAGTTGACTAGAAGTTTTTCATAGCTTTAAGCTGTTAAAAAGCTGAATTAAATTTAGCCTTAGTGCTTATTTGGCACCGCTGTTAGAGAGGAAAAAGTGATTTTTAAACAAAAAACACTATTAACCTTTTTGACGTATTTGGCTAACATATAAAATTGCTTTTAGATGACTACAAAATCTATTGTTTTAGAAGTAGAGAAATATGACTTCTCTTGTAACATATAATTACAATCACAATAAACAACTTTTGTCAACATCCATGTTAACACTTTTTAAAAAGTTGCTTTTAAAAATTGTTTTTGAAGAAGGAATAATTTTATAGCACGGCCAAACAAATTGTTTAACCATAGGAGTAGTTTCTGCTTTGTACGCAGGTTATGGTGCCAATGATGTGTTTACCTGAAGGATGTGCTTTCTTCTTAAAGCGTATTGACATGCATGAATTAGATCTCATGTTCTTCTTAAAGTGTATCAATATACATGAATTGGATCTCAAGACCCTATCCTTACTGAACGTAAAGATTAAATTGTTGATGTATTTTAGGATGAAGCTTGGGGTTTTGTCATCGTTTCCATTTCTTTGAGAGTTGTTTGAGTATTCCTTTATAACTTGAAGGGAGGAGGTGGAGATGGGGGGAAGAACCATGAGATAAAAATAGCCTAAAAACAAAAAAGACCCTAGAGTTGAATCCTTCATGAACTTAGCATGATTATTGTCAAAACTTCTCTTTCGTCAACTTCTTCAATACAAACAAGGGCCCTATTATGATCTAAATGGATCTTAGATCATAACCTAGGAGAGAGAATATGAGATGAGAGAGAATTGAGAAGAGAAGAGAAGAGAAGATATTTTTAATTTATTGGGATGCTTATTACAATCATAGAACCAAACTACTTATACTTACCAATGATTAAGGCAGCAAACTACAGAATATCTAGCTAATACAAGCTCACTTAACTAACTTCTAATTCAACCAACATTCCTGCCAAAACAACTAATACTAAAGCATACAATTCACAATCACAAACTCTCCCCTTTGAAAACATTCTTGTCTCAAGAATGAAAGGAAGGAAATTGACTCTTGATGAACTTCAAATCTTCCCATGTTGCATCTTCTTGTCTAAGATTAAACCAATGGATCAACCCTTGTTCAATTTTCTTACTCTACTGCTGCATTGTAAGGAAGTCCAAGATATCCAAAGGTTCTTGGAGAATTATGCCATTGGAAAAAGCTGCGGGAGGTGTAGATGAGCATACTGTATCAGCCGCTACATGTATCTTCAGCAATGACACATGGAACATAGGATGGACTGAGGCGTCAGATGGTAATTCCAGTCTATAAGCAACAACTCCTAGCTTCTCTAACACCTTGCAAGGTCCAAAATAGCGAGCACATATCTTGACATTCTTGCGTACAGCCACTGATGATTGCCTATAAGACTGAAGCTTTAAGTACACCGAATCACCAACTTGAAAGGACCTATCAGACCTCTTCTTGTCAGTAAAGAATTTCGTTCTCGATTGAGCTACTTGCAGATTGTCCTTAAGCTGCTGCAACAATTGCTTCCTCTGCTGCAATAATTCATTCACCTCCACCACAGAAGATGAAGTGCCTTGTGAAACAATTGGGGAAAGAGGATCATGGCCATAGAGGGCCTTGAAAGGTGTTGTCCCCAAGGAAGAATGAGCATGTGTATTGTACCAAAACTTAGCTAAAGGCAGCCACTTGTTTCATTGCTTGGGATGGTGAAATGTCATGCTTCGCAAGTATTGCTCAACACACTGATTTACTCTTTCTGTTTGACCATCCGTTTGAGGATGATAAGAAGAGCTTAAAGCAAGAGAGGAGCCCAGCAAAAGGAACAATTCACACCAAAAAAGTGCTTGTGAACAATCTATCACGGTCTAAAATGATTGATTGAGGCAAGCCATGAAGTTTGTATATGTTATCCAACAAAAATTTAGCTAGGCGCTGTGCAGTAATAGGATGATTGAGTGCAATGAAATGACCAAACTTAGTGAAACGATCCACCACAACCCATATGATCTCCTTTCCTTGGGACTTAGGCAATCTTTGTATGAAGTCCATGCTGATGAGTTGCCAAGCTCTATCAGGAATAAGTAGGGGTTGAAGCAACCCTTGATATGGCACATGGTCACTCTTGGTGCACTGACACACATCACAAACTCGAATACACTCCACAACCTCCTCCTTCATGCCTGACCAGTGAAAATACCGCTTAAGCCTTTGATAAGTACCTTTAATTCCTGAATGACCTCCCCAAGCTGAAGCATGGAAGGACAAAATGACTTGATTTCTTAAATCTATGGCAGAACCAATGTACACCCTTTCTTTCATTCGTACAATGCCATTGATTACTGTTACATCAGATACATCAGCTGAAGAGTTTTTGATGCTGAAAGCTGTGATGCAATCTTGAGCAAAGCTATCCCCTGCATAGGACATGTGAACTTCCTCCATCCAAGGCAAAACAAGTGAGATAGCATGACAAGAAGCTGATTCCACCTCTTCTTGCCTCCTTGACAAGTCGTCTGCTGCCAAATTTTCTTGACCTTTGAGATACTCAATCGAGTAATCCAACCCTAACATCTTCATAAGGTTTTTGCGTTGCACTGTTGTGGTGATCTTTTGCTCCAAAAGGTACTTAAGACTTTGATGATCAGTCCTAGTTATGAAATGATGGCCTTCAAGATAGTGTCTCCATTTCTGCACTGCCATGAGAATTGCTAAGTACTCCTCCTATATTGATAAACTCAAATGCTTGGGATTGAGAGACTGGCTAAGAAAAGCCACATGCCTTTCCTTCTGAGACAAAACAACACCCACACCCTTACTACATGCATCTGTTTCAATGATGAAAGGTACACTAAAGTCCGGCATTGCTAAAACTGGAGCTGAACACATAGCTGCCTTCAGGCTTTCAAAGGCTTCTTGAGCTGAATCAGACCACACAAAAGCATCCTTCTTGAGAAGGTCTGTTAGAGGCTTAGCTATGATACCATATCAACCAACAAACTTCCTGTAATATCTAGTGAGCCCCAAGAAACCTCTCAATTGCTTGAGAGATGCAGGAGCTAGCCATTGTCTCATAGCTTGAACCTTAGTAGTATCAATTGCTATCCCATTGCAAGAAATTACATGACCCAAGTATTCTACTTGAGTTTGAGCAAAGGAACATTTAGATAGTGTAGCAAAAAGCTTATGTTTGTCGCATTGTTTTGAATACTTGGCAGAGATGTGTCAAATGAGAATCCAGAGAAGGGCTATACACCAGTATATCATCAAAGAACGCAAGAACAAACTTCCTCAAGAATGGTTTAAAGACTGAATTCATTAAGGCCTGAAATGTGACAGGAGCGTTTGATAAACCGAAATGCATAACCACAAATTCATAGTGTCCATGACGGGCTCTAAAAGTAGTTTTGTGTATGTCTTGATCTATCACTCGAATTTGATAGTATCCTTGCCTTAAATCTAGCTTAGAAAAGTATTGGGATCCGTGGGATTCATCTAAATGGTCATCAATTATGGGGATTGGGAATTTATCTTTTATTGTAAGGGAGTTCAGTTGTCTGTAATCGATGCACATTCTTGAAGTTCCATCTTTCTTTTTGACTAAAATAACAGGAGAAGCAAAAGGACTATGGCTATGCCTAATAAAATTGGTTTTCAAAAGCTCCTCCACTTGTTTCTCAATCTCATTTCTGTGAGTGAGGGTATTTGTATGGTCTAAGATTAACGGGATTAGAGTTAGCCTTGAGTGGAATAGCGTGATCCAGGTTCTTTTTGGTGGAAGGGAGGTTGGTTACTCAAATAGATCCTTGAAATCATGTATTAACTTGCTAATAGATGGGATAGAATTCACCTTAGCTTCCAATGGCTCGGCACTGAGGGAGAACAGTTGGCCAATCCATTGATAAACACCTTTCTTGATTGCTCCTTCCAACCTCTTGCCACTCATCAATTGCATCTGTCCTTGTTCCACTATGCCTTACAACTTGACTGATGTACCATTTCTCTCAAAAGACACAGACAACTGAGCAAAATCAAACACAAGGGGACTGATTGTCTTCATCCAATCAACACCAAGGACCATATCACAACCCCCAAGTCTCAGCATCCTGAAGTCATATACAAACTGGTGGCCTTGCATCTCCCATCTAAACTGTTTCATTTGGTCTGTGGTAACATAGAGTTTCCATTAGCCACTGTCACAGCCAATAGACTTTTCTTGATTAGTTCATGACCCACCAATTTAACAATTTTGGGATCTACAAAACTATGTGTGCTACCACTATCAATCAATATCAATAGTGGCTTGTGGTTTGCTTCTCCTTTGATCCTTGTAGTGTTGTGAGTGCAATTTCCGGTCAGAGCTGTCATTGAAGTTTCCATTTCATCTTCTTCTGAATCATTTTGCATTTCCTCATGGAGTCTAGTTCTACCTCCTGCTCTTCCCGCTTTTCTTCAGCTTCAGCCCCAGTTACTGACATTAACAGCTTGGGATTACATTTGTGCCTAAAGAAGTACCTTTGATTACATTTAAAGCACAACCTTTGAGCCTTCTTCTCTTCCAAACTCAAAGGTTTGGAAGCTACTGAATCTGCTTGCTCCAAGGGTGGAACTAAATGCCCACTCTTACTCCTTTGCCCTCCATTAGGTACAGCTAATATAGTGGACTCAAACAATCTCACTTTAGAATAAGCTTTAGATAAGGTCATGGGATTCAATGCCTTGACAAGATTCTTGATCTTGGGTTTGAGACCACTAATGAAGCTAGAAACATAATAAGCCTCACTTGCTTCCAGGTTAACAGCCATCATTCTTGTCCTCAAATGCTCAAAGTGAGTTATGTACTCCTTAACCGAAGTAGTCTGAGCCACCTTATTGAAATTGTCCACAGCATCCCCTGGATCTTCATCCCCATACCTCTGACTCACTTCATCTACAAACTCATGCCAAGTAAGGGATGGGTCGCTAAGGATCAAGCTATGAAACCACACTTCTTGATCTCCATGTAAGTGAATTGCAGCTAATTCAACCTTTCTAGAATCAAGAAAATCATAGAAACAAAAGTACCTTTCACATCTTCTAATCCAATATTGAGGTTGCACTCCATCAAATGTATCAATCTCAACCTTAGGCTGGCGAAACCCTGGATTTTTGATCAAAGCATTCCTTCTCCACTTTCCTCATTCGGTTTAGGGAATAAAGGATCAGGTGGCCTTCCATGATGACTTCTCGATGACAGGATTCCAGCTCCAGCAGGTGTAGCTTGTCGAGTGATCTGTTCTTGCATTCCTACTAGTTGTTGTAGAACTTGTTGCTGCGATTGATGCATATTACCTACTGTAATAGTCATATCTTGCAGTTGTTGCTGTAATTGAGCCATTTGTGCTGCCTGATTTGAACCAGCAGCTGCATCTCCTGCCATAGTAGCTTGTTTCTTACCCTTGGCCAGCTTGATTGGATGCAAATTCTGCTTGATCGAAGCCAATTGCACAAGCTCTGATACCGATTGGTGTGATCTAAGTGGATCTTATATGATAACCCAGAAGAGAGAATATGGGATGAGAACGAATAGAGAGAATTGAGATGAGAAGAGAAGATATTTTTCATTTACTTGGATGCTTATTACAATCATAGAACCAGACTACTTATACTTGCCAATGATTAAGATGACAAACTACAAAATATCTAGCTAATACGAGCTCACTTAACTAACTTCTAATTCAACCAACATTCCTGCCAAAACAACTAATACTAATGCATACAATTCACAATCACAATAGGCCTTAAATTTGCTTTTTCTGGAGAACTTGTGGCTGGAAGGGGATCATTATACTGCTTCAGCAAAAGCGTGACTAGAAAACATTGGATTCCTGAAGCAAACTTGTCTAAATTTTTCTTAACCCCATGGCCAATGTTAATAGCTCAAATTTCTGGTTGGCTTGGCTTTCTATTATGTAAGTTGCTTATGATCTGGGTTTCCTTTTCCTGTTTATTTTTAAAATGAGCAGAACTCTTGGGTATGAATTTATTGACGTTAATTTACATTCACTCTTATTATAGGCGATAAAAACTATCACTGTGAGCTGAGCGGGTTCTCTTTTTCTTTCTTGTGGAAGCGTTTGTCACCCGGATAAGTAACTTGCTCAGTTATCTTCTATATCAATAACATGAAGCGAAAGCGTGGGCATAAACAAAGCAAAAGTAATGCAGGCATTAGTGAAGCATCTACAGTGGAACCTGGTACAAATACGGAAGCGAGTTCTGGTTCTGAATCTTGTCATGACGAAGATAATGCTGAATCTGACGCTGGGGTAGGGACTGAAATGCAGTCTCCAGCGGGAATGGAGCGACTGGATAATTCTGCAAATACTAAGCCTGAGGGAATAATACAAAGGCCTCCTCCAATGGCTGTCTATGGGCGCGTAAAGGTCAAGCTTAAGACGTCAAGGCCTTTAGAGTCTCAGGTCACTTCTTGTGATGCACCCATGCATAGCGATGCTGACAAAAGTAGCCAGCAAGTAAGTGTAAATGCACAAATTCATGTACCTGAGAAAGTGGAAGATAGTGGTAACTCGTTTCCTGAGACGGAAAATGCTGGCTTAGAGAATTCGTCTAGAAAAGCTGGCAGCATAAAGATCAAATCTTCGAAACTGCTGTTGTCACCTTGTGTGAACCAGAGTACAAGTACTGAACTTTCTGCAGATGAGAGGCCAGATCAACAAGAATCAAGACTACCCCATCAAGATCATCGGTATAGCAAGCGAGAATTGGATGCTGCATTAGAGGTATGCTAGGGGCTTAAATTAAAAGAGACGGTAGTCGAAATAGTAGGTTTTCACTTGCTTCTGTTACATGTTTCTTGTCATTGAAGACATTCCTATCCTCTATTAATTCTGACCAGGTAATCAGGAAGGTGATGAGAATGGATGCAGCTGAACCATTTAATGTACCAGTTAATCCTATCGCACTGGGAATACCGGTAAGTTGGATGTGCCATCTTTGTCTTATGTGTATTTATGTCACCTCTAATTCAACCCAAGTTGCCAACTTTTTGCATTTGACAGAACGAAAGTTAGCTGCTTGTGGTAATTTGTATTTGACAGCATGGAAAACACTATTGTGGATGAGAAATACAAATCAAAGTTAAAAACTATGAAAAGAGCATATCCATGGTACTGCAATTTGTCATAGGGCTGGTTTGCTTGTGGGGGTACAGGGGCTTTAATGGTTGCAGGGCTTTTCATTAACCCCTTTTGTATCTTTGTTTGGTTTAATCTTAAACTTTATATCTATAAAATGTACCTATGCCTATATTGAAAACATCTGGTAAAAAAGATATTTATCGACATAACCTATATGTTTTTATGAGGGTAATGCTTAGTTACCCTTTCAAATATTGCACTAGTTATGGTTAACTTTAAAATAAACCTTCCCACTGCACAAAGGCTTGAAGACAAAGCCCCCACTTGGTCACATAGGTGGCTTAGGAAAGCCAAGTTGGTCATTCAAAGTAAAAACTTTGGAAGATTTCATCACCCAAGATCTAATAAAGCTCCCACTTGGTCACGCAAATGGGTTAAAATGGCCAAATTGGTCACTTAAGTGAAAATTTAGAAAATTTCATCACCTAATCCCTAATAAAAACCCTATGTAGTCACTTAGGAAATTTCAAAATGAAAGAAGGCTATATTATTAAGGAAAAGGTGTCCTAATTTTTTTTAAAGAGGTAAGGACAAGGCTGAGAGATCCTTAAGATTGCCCCCTCAAAAGAGGGAACCCTAAGGATTCAACTCGAGAAATAGAGAGGAGAGCTTGAGAGGGAGCGTGGTCTCAAATAGAAACACCGGAGCTCTCATGACCGGCATTAGCTAACCAGTTCGTTGAACGATTCGCTTCTTCGTACACATGATTGTAAGAGATGTCCTCAACTGAGGCACTGAGAGTACAGATGTCTTCTTTAATAGTCATAATATCAATTGGAGTCGAATAGATGCCCTTAAACGTTTTGACGACAACCTCATTGTCTCCTTCAAGAATTATCCTGCTTGCACTAGTCCTAATTGCGTAAACCAAGGCATCTCTAGCAGCAATAGCTTCAGCTACAATAATTGGAGCTTGATCAAGCTTTCTAGTTCCAGCTAGAATAATATTTCCATCCCGAAATGAAACCTGCTGCTAGGCGTGGCCAACGGGCCGGGTAGGCCCGGAAACCGGCCCGACCAGGTCTACGCCGGGATGGGCCATGGGCCCTTTTTTGATGGGGGTTGGGCCCGGCCCGGCCGTGCCCGGGCCCGGGAGTCCTAATTAAAAAAAAAAAAAAAATTATATTACTTTTACTTTGTATTTTTTGATAAACAAATTTGTACTTTTAAATATTAGGCTCCAACTGTGTTGTATTTGTACTTGTTATGTTATTTATTGACCATTATTTACTATTACTTATTATATATTTTATTTTATTACATATATTTAGCATTATTAGTGCTTGGGATAAAATGTATTTGTATCTTACATTATTTATCAATGAATTATAATAATTTTAGTACAAAACGACTTTGTATTTTCTAAATTTTGTATTTTTTTTTAAGCCGACGGAAGCGGGCCGAGCCCGGCCGGGGCCGGCCGGGCCCGTGGCCACGCCTACCTGCTGCAGTCGAACTCCCACATTTAGACTAGTCAAAATTTGCCTGGACCCAACCCTGAGGGGGAGGGGACCACGAGACACACCTAGTCTTCTTTTTACTTTTCTTTATTCTCGAACTACTACAATTAGCGTCTCCATCCATTTTTCCTCGAATAGACCATTCCCAACACATATGTCTGGCTAGGACAACGTACTTAACTAGGCTAGTCTTCTGATTTCGAAACAACGACAACGCATTATTCCCATCCTTCCAAATTTGCCAGCAGAGAAAAATAAAATTAAGGAGGCTTCTGCGGGATTTGCAGGACTTCAAGTCGTCCGCGAAGTTGGAATAGTGGGGCGTGGTGACTTGCCATCGCAGAGTCTTAGCCACCTCCCAAATGTCCCTAGCTCTTGGACAAGAAAATAGAACATGGGTTAAGTCCTCATTACAAGATCCGCACCAGATACATGTACCCTCCTACGAGGGAATACGCTTTTTAACTTGAACACCTGTAGTAAGGCAATTATTTAAAGCTTGCCATAGAAAGATTTTCAGTTTGGGAGGGATGTTGAGATTCCAAATCCATCGAAATTCCCAGGAATTCCTTCCTGACCAGTCCAAGTTATGCGCCAGCCAAGTAGCAAATTTGACAGGAAGCTTACCCGAACTAGAGTAGCCCTAACAAGGTTTGTCCTCCACATTTGTCTTAGGAACCGGAAGACCCAGAATACTACTATGAAGGAACTGAGGGACCTCACATCTTATCTTTTCTATGTCCCACTCTCCACCTATAATAAAATCACTTTCCGGGTAGTGTGCCCAACATGTTCACCCTCCCTCAACAGGCTAATTAAAGGGACATCAACAGCCCAATGATCGAGCTAGAAATTAACCTTGTTCCCATTTCCTAGCTTCCATCTCAGGCCTCAACTGAGAACTGATCTAGTCGTAAGAATCCCCTTCCAAGCGGGAGAATCGATTTTCTTCCCTTCATAAGAAAGGAAATCAACATCAAGGAAATATTTGCTTCTCACAACTTGAACTGAAAGATTCTCTTTCTTAGTTAGAACTTTCCAGCTCAGCTTGCAAAGGAAAGTCATATTAATGGCGTCCAACCTGAACCACATTTTGAAGTCTAGTAATCGCTTCCATGCTAGCGTCACAGAACAAAAGACAGTCATCCGCAAAGAAAAGACATCAAATAGCAGGGGGGTTCCTAGAGATTTTAATCCCAATCCTGGACTTCTTTTTTTAGCAAAGCTCCTGAAGATTTGCAGAAAGAGCTTCAAGGCAAAGGATAAACAAACAGGGAGAGAGGGGATCCCCTTGACGGAGACCTCTAGACGAGGTAAACCAACCTACGAGGGTATCATCAACCAAGACAAAAAAAGAAGTCATAGTAACACAGTCCATGATCCACCTAGTCCACTTCGAGTGGAATCCAAGGTCCTCCAAAACCCGTCTAAGAGCTTCAAGCAAACCAACCTAATTTCGCCTGTTTTATTTAAAAGCCATCATGATCTCATTAGCTACAAGGATGTTATCTAAATTGATCTTCCAGGGACGAAAGCCCCTTGCCATTGACTGACAAGTTTATCCATAAACATGCCTTAGCAATGATCTTATAGAGGACATTACAGAGACTAATTGGTCTAAACTGCTTAACACTCTGGGGGCAATCAACCGTAGGGATAAGAGTAATAAAGGTGTGGTTGATTTCCCGAAGAAAGTTGATGTAGCACAACTTGCTACTAAAAAACACAACTTAATTTTTATTCATCAAAACTTCTGAAAATAATGAATTACAAAGCTCTATTTATAGAAAGCTAAACTCTAAAAGGATATTAGAAAAGATGAATCCTAAACCTAATAGAAAGCTATTATGATAAATCATAAATTGAATAGAAAACGATTAAGATGAATAATAAAAAGAACTAAATTATCCTTCTAATCAAAACAAGACTAAAATATCTTATAGATTGAAAGATATATTCTAATCTAATCCTATCAATTACTCTATCCAAATCTAATAAAATATAAAATCTTTCATAATCAGTAATCCTCTTCTTCCGTGCTGCATCAATTCCCCCTTTGTTTGAAAAAACTCAACCACGAGTTTTAAAAAAATGTAGGAAAAAGAAGTTGTGGCAAACATCCCTCTGCGTGCAAGGCTTGTCCTAAATGAAGTGCAAAACTTTCGCTTTTGGGGATGTTCACTTAACAAGCTCTTCAGAAATGATGAAATCAATAAAAATATCGGAACTGGCATCATTCATATTTTCGAGCAACAGGATATGTTGTGACTCTTTGAAATATTCTTCTTCTTTCACTTCATCTTTTATCTCTTCTTGTTCTTATATTACTTCGTTCTCCTCCTCTTCATCTTCTTCTTTTGCTTCATCTTCCTCTTCATTATACTTGATCTCATTTGTTTTTCCTCTGACTTTTGTGGATGATAGTAATGCAATTGGATCCCATTAGAACTCTAAAGTTGAGCGTGCTTGGGCAAGAGTAGTACTAGAATGGGTGACCTTCTGGGAAGTCCTCGTGTTGCCAACCCTATAAGGTTGGGGGTCCTCCGAAATAGCCTCTCGGGCAGAGTTACACCCTGAAGGGGTAAGGCTACATACATCCACCCCCCCCCCCCCCCCCCCAGACCTCGCTTAGGCGGGAGCCCCTTGAGGCACTGGGTCTGTTGTTGTTGTTGTTCTTCTGTGGATGATAGTAATTGGGGAGGAAGGTAATATATTGCATCTGGATCATAAGGAAGCTCATAATTAGGTACAATGGAGGAAGTTGGGGCCATTGCATCACGATAAGCCCTAGAATACACTTCGGGCTTGTTTAGTGGAAGTCTATACAACTTACTCTTAAGTCTAGAAACATAATAGGCATCGGGTATAGGGTATATCATGAAAAAAACCAGATGCCAAACAAATTCCCACCAATGATAGGGATGCGAAGAATTACATTACTATATGGCCCATGCATATTAGACAAATATTCCACCTCTAAGGTTGAAAAGTAAATGGAAGTGAGCATGATACTTGAGGAAGGACTCTCATAGGCATCAAAGGTCAGATTGGTGGTTTGCAGCGACCAAAGGTCTGTTTGATTAGGTTCTGGATGTCTAAAGGTCGAGTCAAGGTTAGGGTTTCGCGGGTTATATGAACTCAAATCAATTAGGGTTCGATATGAAGCTAAAACCTCAAATTGGTTTGGGGATTTGGTTCGAATTTAGGGTTGCGGGTGGATTGTAGTTCGATTTGAGGATTAGGGAACAAATCAATGGTAAATTGTGGACTTAGGGTTTCGAAGTTGCGTTTGAATATAAGGTTAGGGGTTCGACTGGTTGGTGGGTTAGGGTATAGGTGTGGCAACAGGTGTTGAGTTTTTCAATGGTGGTGGGAGGCGATAGTGGTAGGTGGTGGTGAGCTGGTGGTGGTACTAGGGTTCTTATATATATATATATGGGGACGGCTAGGGTTTTTTTTGGGTGGGGGGTCTAGTTTTAGTAATTAGGGATAGGTACCACTATACCGTGGCAGTTGCGGGAAAAAAGATACCACTCAGCGGTAGTATCGTGCATAAGCGGTGGCTACGGCGGCTCTGCGGCAGCGGTCCAGAACTAAAGCTCTGATACCAAATTGATGTGGCACAACTTGCTAATCAAAACACAATTTTTATTCATCAAAACTTGAAAATAATGAATTACAAAACTATATTTATAGAAAACTAAACCCTAAAAGGATATTAGATAAAATAAATCTAAACCGAATATAAAACTGTTAAGATAAATATGAAATGAACTAAGAAACTACTTCTCTAAATGAAAACAACAACAACAACAAACCCAGTACCTGCAAGGGCTCCCGCAAAAGCAGGGTCTTTTTGGGGGGGGGGGGGGGGGGGGGGGTAGATGTACGCAGCCTTCCCCCTCAGGGGGCTACTCCGAAAAGAGGCTGTTTCCGAGGACTCCCAGCCTGAGAATCTGGCCCGCAGCATAGAGCATGTGAAAAGAACAAATAATAACTTAAATATCCTATTGGTTTACAGATATCTTCTAATCTAATCCTATCAATTAATCTATTAAAATCTAATAAAACTTCAAATCTTCTATAATCATTATTCCTCTTCATTCGTGTTGCATCAATTATGAAAAATAAAGCGACAGAAGAAGAAGAAAATTGCAAAGCGTCACAACATATCCAATTGCTTGAAAATACGGATGAGGCGGGTTCTGAAAATTTTATCGATTTCATCATTCCTGAAGAGCTTGTTAACTCAACATCCCCTAAAGCGAAAGTTTTGCACTTCATTCAGGACGAGCCTTGCACGCAGAGGGATGTTTGCTACAACTTCTTTTTCCTACATTTCTTTAAAACTCGTGGTCGAGTTTTTTGAACAAAGGAGGAATTGAGCATGATACTTGAGGAATTAGGTGCCTTTCTCTAAGGGAGGTTCTATCGCGTTACATACATTTGGCCCAATAATGTCCTAGTAAGCTTGAAAAAACAAGGTAGCTAAGCCACCAGGGCCAGGGGCTTTGTGAGCGTTCATATCAAAAACAGCTTGTCTAATCTCCTCATCTGAAAGGTCGGTCCTTTATAAGCTCAGTGTTATCTTGATTAGAGATTCTAGCTCTCAAACGCATTACCGATCCAAGGGGGCCCCAAAACACCCTAGGCCGGAATCTCTTTTTGAACTCGTGGATAAAAAGATTCCCAATGCCTTCCTTATCCGTAATCGTCATTCCCGTATCGTTCTTTACCTCCAAGATCTTCCTACTTTTCATTTTAGAGGAAACTGATAAATGGAACATCTTGAAGTTCCTGTCTCCCTTAGTAAGCTACTCCTTTTGGCAAAATTTCCCCTAGTATCTATGATTAAAGAAAAGCAATCTCTTGCATTTCATGGTTAACTGTTGAAGCTTCTTGTTAAGCCTCACACGTTTGGGAGAAGAGATTAATTTTTCCTGAACAGCCTGAATCCTGGCCACATTATCTTCCAAGTGTGGGGCCAAGGGGCCTTTGGACAAGCTAGGGTGATCATTAATTGCATTCTCTATTTTTTGAGTCTCTCGACCACCTCAAACATCTTAGAACCAACAAATTTTAAGTTCCAACAAATTTTGAGTTCCACGCCTTATTAACAATGACCTTAGTGATCTCATAGTTTATCTAACCAGCCCTGAACTAGATGGCCTAGGTTTAGGCAAAGCTTGAGCAGTATGCAATATGAGGGGGGTGTGGTCAGAAATTGTCCCATGGCCATTGTAGACCAAGCTTTGCAGAGAAACCATCCCACATCAGCTATGGCTCTGTCAAGTTTTTCCTGGATAAATGAGCCATTAAGTTCTCTTTTCCAAGCGAACTTATAACCGTTCCAAGGAACATCCATCAATCCTAGGGTCCTGTAGATTGCATTTATACGAATGAGACGATTATCCACCTCTGGATTACCCCCAATTTTATCCGAGGGGTCTCGGAGTTGATTAAAGTCTCCTATGAGGCACCAGGGTGTTACTAATAGACCTGTCCTTCAAAAGAAGGGAGTCTGAAAAGCATCTTTGCCCACCTCTTTTGCTGGGGCATAGACCACTAAAAGCGAGAAACTACAAGACTCCATGTTATCATCAACTTCAAGGTGCGCTGCTCTATGATCCATTGACATTACCTTTACATCACAGCTCATCATACGCCATAGAAGCCATAACCCCCCTATGTGGTTCTGAGGGGGGACATAGCGTCCCTTATCATATCCCACAGCCCGAGCTAAATTTCTAACATTTCAGCATAGCATTTTCATGACGAAAATAGACAAAAATTCAAAATCTCAGAAAAGAATCAGGTCGGCACTAGGCCAACAAGCATAGCTCTTAGGGCAAGCAAGAGCAGATAGCTCAAACTGTGGATAATGAGTTATCCAAGCCCAACATGCAATACTGCAGCTGGATGAGGGGTGAGAGAAACATACCTGAACCTTGAGCACTGTGCATGCACTTGGTATTCAGCCTTCTGGAGAGGGCAGGCGGTCTTTTGCTTAAAAGAACGAAGCTCCAAGCTTTCGACTTTAGCCCTTCCCAACGAGGGCGACAATAGTTTTGAGCTTTGCTCATTTCCTTCAACATCTTGACATAGCCTTTTAACGGACTCTCTCAACAATGAAATCCTCACCACAAATCTCATTTGACGAAGGCCCCTAACTATATACTTAGGCGTAATGCCTAGCTTACTAGGGAAAAGACGTTTTATCTCACCATGAAACTTACAATATTTTACAAAGCTGAAAACAAGTTTAAGGGACTTTGAATTGACAAATAAGCCAGAGGAGTTATCCCATCTAATACACAAACTGTTAGCCAAATATTCTATTTTCCACAAATCAGTCCCAAAGGTGTATGCATGACAATGAATGAACCAACTCCACCCCAAAAAATCCTTTAGCGAAGATAGGGGACCCACGATCACCAAAGCCACAGCTTGGAGGCCCTGTTGGGCACTGGTGGGGCAGCCTTCTGCCAGGAGTCGCAGCTGGATGCAGCGTCACTGCCTTGACCTGACTCGCGCTCACATGCCACCATGGGAGAGGGCGGATTTGGGAGCTTCGAATCCCAAGGTCTGAGAATTTGAGCTAACATGGCACGAGAGTGAAGTAATAATGGCATACTTGAGAAGGTGGCCTCTGGGCTGCTGGACGTGCTGCCATGCGCGGCGTTTCACAGTGTGGGTCACTGGGGAAAGATGCGGAGAGGGGGAGTTCACAGGAGAGAGAGAGGAGTCTCTCTCTCTTTTGAAAAGTTCATATATGGTGTCCTAAAAAAATACAAACCATGCATCATCCAAAAAACCAAGAACTAACAACATAAAACCCTCCAATTCCTTCGTAAATCAGTTAATACTATACTAGCAAAACTTCCAAAGCTCTTAGTCCAAAGAGTTCCTAAAAAGACTATTTTCTCCCGTAAAATATTATTTGGTGTATATTTGTTATTAAAAATCTTAGCATTTCTTTCTAACAAATGCACCAAAAAATGACTATCTGGCGAAAAAACAAAGAAATCCAATCACGCAGCTTTTAATAAAACTCTTAGTTGTTCATTCATGTGACTTTAAATGACAAAGCTCATTACCTTCGTGAAAAATAAAATATTCTTCACATGGACACTAAAAATTTATGGGTCTCATTAAGTTTACGAAACTAAGAATTTTTTATTTTAGTAATGATATCTTTTCACTGGCTTTTTTATAGTGTGATTGATATTGCAACATCTACCCTACTTTTACTAATTACTTTTTGATAGTATGCAAGGGATGAATACCCACCCTTAGAGCAACCGCGAATGTATAAGAAAGGACTCAATCAAAAGATTTAAAACATACGTCAAAATTGAACGATTTTTGTAATGAATATTTTCCGTAATAATGGGTTCTCTTTTTGTAATCGAATCAGGCATTATTTGGGAGAGGCAAAGAGAGTTTTGACTCTTAGTAGGGCAAAGAGCATGGACGCTGTAAACCTATTCGATACAATTGGAAACACCAAAAACTACACAGACCAAACTCAAAAGAAACCGCCTAAAAATTGCATGGAGGGATCAAATTCAATTGAACCCGTCTAATGAACATAAGCCTTAGTAAACCAAGGGGAAAAGGCTCTGGTGAAAAAGGCCAATGGTAAATGTACTCAATTTGTGTATTATGTGACATTGAAGAAAATGATTGGATTATAAAAAGTATACTAAATTATTTGTTTTTTCTATAAGGTAATTACTTTCTGAAATTGCTCACAGGAACGATAGTACTGGATTTGGGAGCTTGGTGATTGATTTTGTTATTTTTTTACCTAGGGATGAATTTTATCATTTTGGAAATTGTTGAGTGATCAAGTGAGGTCTTTATTAGAAATTGGGTGATGGAGTTTTCTGAATTTTGACCTGGGTGACTAACTTGGCCATTTTAAACCTGTTCATTGACCAAGTAGGTTATTTTAAATCGTTTGTGCGACCAAGTAGGGTTCTTATTAAAGGGTTGGATATAAGACGTTCCAAAATTTTTACTTGGGTTACCAACTGGGGCTTCTGTCGAGAATTGAATATGAGAATGATATATTATTATTTATGCAAATAGTGGTGCTGGGACATTTGACTGTCATTCTCAGTTTAATTTAATTAAAAATAGGCTGGATTTTGTGTTTCAATCGAAAAGCAAATTGTGTATCAACCAATTGAACACACTCGAGTTGTTTAATGAGGGCGAGTCATCATAATAATATAACAATGATGATGAATTCTTCAATACTTTTCAGATTTATTGGCTCCTATTCAAATTGCCTTTTGGGGAATGTAAATGTGTGGAACTTGAAATCCATTCAATTTTCCTCAAATTTCCAACATTAAGTGCCTATTTGGCCCTAATGTACAGGAGAAAAAACAACCTTTAACAAGAAAACACTGTTAAATTTTTTATACGTATTTGGCAGGTAAAATTTTTTATAGGTGACAAAATCTATGTTTTTTCTCCTTTCAGAGATAATCACAGAAATAGAACTTGAAATAAGACACAAAATTTTTAAAAATTCAGTAGTTCTCTCTTTGTAGAAACTCTTTTTGAAAACTTATCGTCAAAAGATGGCTCTTAAAAAGAGCAGTACTCCTACCGCATGATGGAATAGATCCCAAGTGGTAAGGGTCAATGCAAATTTGTACAATCTTCTCCAATTGAGCCCAAGTTTATGGTAGGAGCTAATGGCAGATCCATGTAGGACAAAGCGGGATGCATGTGTCCAACAGCTTTACCGTAATATTTCAAAGGTATAAAATGTATCTGTATAAAAATATTTCATGTATAAGAAATAGAGTGACCCCACATCATAAAGTGGGCTTTAGTCTAGCAGTTAGGTTCTATTCTTAACAAAAGTGTTTTCCTAAAACACTTATATGCTCCTTGTTTGAAGTCTAGTCTTGCAGTAGGTGGTTAGCTTTTATCATGGTTGTTGAAAAACCAATTTTAGACCAAATCCATGAGTACGGAACTTTATGCACTAACATACTGAATGAGGGCATGAAGTTTTGTGAAACGTTTCAAGCTAACTGCCTAATTGAGAAACTGCCTCCTCCTTGGAAAAATTACGAAGCGCCTTTAAAACACAACAAGAAGGATATGACACTGCCGGAACTGATCTCCCATAACAATTTGGAAGCAAACAAGTCAAGGTGAAGTCCTCTGACCACTCCTCCTTGGCAGCTAACCTTGTTGAGTCAAGAAACGCAGGAAAGAAAGGCAAATTCAAGAAACCTTGGAACAAGGGTAAGCCTAATGCTCGAGAGGAAGGCTCTAGCAGCAAGCAAGGTCAATCTCGAGGAAAGAGGCCAATGGACAATTGTCACAACCTCGGGATTGTGACGGCCAAAGTTATCGACTTAGGCCTATAATTGACAATGGAGGTTAGATGGGAAAGAAGAAAGAAAGAGAGTATGAGATGAGAGAGTATTAGAATTAGAGAAAAGATGAGAGAATTGAGAGAAAGTAAGATGATTCTTGTATATTCTTTGATGATTAAAAAAGAAATACAAATACAATATTTATACTTTTTGCATCCAAAATAATATCTAAAGAATATTAATCAAATCTCAAAAATACAATCTTGGGAAATATTCCTAACGGCTAGCTGGGGGAGCGCCTAACGGCTAGAAGAGGGGCACGCTGTACTGGGGCGCGGCACAGGACAGGGGTGCTGGGGATGCGGCACTGGCACGCGCGCTAGGCTGGGACGCGGCACAGGACAAGGGCGCTTGGGACGTGGCCTGGGCGCGAGCTGGGATACGGACTGGCAGCGACCAGGACAATGTCATGACACGTGACTGCACGGACCTTGGCAGCGAACTGGCACGGATCTGGCAGCGACATGACATGGCTTGACAAGCGATCTTGACACGGACCTCGAGCCACCTGCTCGATATCTAGACAATGTCAAGGGAACCAAAAGAGTCGTGACCATGACAACAATACCGATGATGGCCAAAAGAGGAACAAAGGAACATGCTGGACTTGTAGCAAGAGTGGCCACACAGCTCGAGGAACTGCAGGAAGGGATTCAGACCTAGAAAGCACATAGAACACAGGCCCCAAGCTAATCTCACCAAGGAAGGAGACGTGTTTGTTGCCATGATCTCTGAGGTAAATATGGTTGGGAACACAGTCGAGTGGGTTGTAGATACTGGTGCCACGAGGCACATTCGCACCAATAAGGACCTGTTCCATGAATTTGAGAAAGCCACTAATTGGGAGAAGGTATACATGGGCAATTCCAGTTTGGTCCCTGTCCACGGCAAGGGAAAGTTCCTCCTTAAACTCAAATATGGAAAATCTCCATGTTTGCTAAATGTGCTGCATGTCCCTGATGCGTGTAAGAATCTAGTCTCGGGTGCATTGTTGAATAAGGCTGGCTTTAAGTTAACTTTCGAGTCTGACTAGCTAATTCTCACTAAGAACACAAACTTTGTGGGGTAAAGGGTTCTGTAATGGTGGTCTCTTTGTACTTGATATTGAGATGAATGGGAATGCATCTATTTTTGCTCATATTATTGAGTCTTTGGATTTGTGGCATGCTAGGCTTGGACATGTAAACTTTAATTCGATTAAGAAACTTAAACAAATGAGTTTAACTCCTGATTGTGATCTAACCGAAACTGATAAATGTAATGTGTCAAGGCCAAACATCCAAAGAAATCATTTAACAAATTAGGAGAAAGGACTTCTAGTCTACTCGAGCTAGTACATTCTAACCTAGGTGACTTTAAGAGCACCATGAGTAGAGGTGCAAAAGATATTACATCACTTTTATAGATAACCACTTGAGATTCACTAAGATGTATCTCTTAAGCACAAAAGACAAGGCTGAGGAAATGTTTCTGAATTATAAAGCTGAGGTTGAAAACCAATTAAACTGTAGGATCAAGAAGATTAGGTTTGATAGAGGAGGTGAGTATGATGCTACCTTCCTCAAGAAATATTGTGAGAAACTTGGCATAATTCATGAGGTCTCAGCCTTTTATACACCTCAACAAAATGGGATAGCTGAAAGGAAAAATAGGACCCTTAAGGACATGATGAATGCTATGTTAATTTAGCTTGGGCTTATCCTCGAGCTTGTGGGGGGAAGCCATGTTGTCTGCTTGTCATGTACTTAATAGGATTACACATAAAAAGTTAGATAGAACCCCTTATGAACTGTGGACGGGCTACGCGCCTAATCTGAAATACCTTAAAGTGTGGGAGTGTCTAGCTAAAGTTGGTGTTCCTGAATTTAAAAGAACTAAAGTTGGGGGATGCCATATTTGTTGGTTATGCCATGAACAGTGTTGCATACAGATTCATGTTATTGAATGACTCGAGCCCTAGGCTTTGTAAAATAATGGAATCTCGAGATGCTGAATTCTTCGAGATTAAGTTTCCCATGAAAGAATCTATATGCATGCTTCATTATCTGATTCTGTGCCTATTGCATTTGCATCGTCTAGTCACACACCCCTTGAACTCGAGGTTTAGGAACTTAGAAGAAGTAAGAGCGCTTGAACTGAGACAGTTTTGGATCCGACTTTATAACTGCTTTGTTGTCTGAACATTATTAGCTTGATGAACATGTTATGAGTGCATTCGCGTTAGAGGAAGATCCCAAAACATATGATAAGCTTAAACCATAGATGCTTCCTTTTAGAGAGATGCCATTAGTAAAGAACTAGGCTCTATAATGAGTAATAATACATGGGTGTTAGTGGACCTTCCTATAGGATGCAAATCTATAGGGTATAAGTGGGTGCATTCGCGTTAGAGGAAGATCCCAAAACATATGATAAGGCTATAAGAACTATAGATGCTTCCTTTTAGAGAGAGGCCATTAGTAAAGAACTAGACTCTATAACGAGTAATAATACATGGGTGTTAGTGGACCTTCCTATAGGATGCAAATCTATAGGGTATAAGTGGGTGTTTAGAAAGAAACTATGGACTGATGGGTCTATAGAGAAATTTAAGGACAGGTTGGTGGTAAAGGGTACACTCAAAAACAAGGAATAGATTTCTTTTATACTTACTCAACCGTAACTAAGATTGCCACTTTAAGAGTCTTGATAGCTTTAGCGTCTGTACATAACCTTGTAGTACATTAAGTGGACTTAATGGTGACCTTGAGGAATAAATTTATATGGAACAACTCAAGGTTTGAGGTTCCTGGCATGGAGCATAAAGTTTGCAAACATGTAAAGTTTTTGTATGGCCTTAAGCAAGCCCCTAAACAGTGACATCAAAAATTTGATTGTACCTTGGTCACGCATGGTTTTGTTGTAAACAATGGTGATGCATGTGCGTATTCAAAGCATGTTGATAATGATTGTGTGATTATCTGTTTATATATTGATGACATGCTTATCTTTGGAACGAGTGTGAAAATTGTGAATGATACTAAGTCTTTCCTGAGCACATGTTTGATATGAAAGACCTAGGCGAGGCCAAAGTGATACTTGGGGTTAAAATAACTAAAACACCTGAAGGTTTGACATTGAGTCAATCCCATTACATGGAGAAAATATTGAGAAAGTTTGGTTACTTTGATGACATTCCTACTAAAACTCCTTATGATCCTAGTGTTCATTTGAAAAAAAACACTGGAGATAGTGTATCACAGACTGAGTATGCTAAGATAATTGGTAGCATAATGTTCCTGATTAACTACACTCGTCCTGATATTGCGTATGTCCTTAGTAGGCTTAGCCGTTACGCTCATAACCTTAGTAATGAGCACTGAAGTGCAGGCTGCTAAGGTATCTTAAAGGTACCATAAACTGGGGTTTACACTATAAGAAATTCCCTGCTGTGTTAGAAGGATATTGTGATGCTGACTGGGTGCCTGATTGTGATGAAATACATTCTATTGGTGGCTATGTATTTGTGCTTACTAACTGTGCTATTTCATGAAAATCATCTAAAAAAACCTGTATTGCTAAATCGACCATGGAGTCGGAATTTTTTGCTCTTGAGATGGCAGGTATGGAAGCTGAATGGCTGAGGAGTGTCTTGGGAGACATTCCATTTTGGGGAAAACCTGTGCCTTCAGTGTCGTTGCACTGTGACTCACGAGCAGCCATTGGAGTTGCTCAAAGTGAGGTTTATAATTTCAGGCAGAAGCATATTCGTCTCAGGCATGGTGTCATGTGAAATTTGATCACGAACAATGTGATCTCACTTGAATTTGTGAGGAGAGAAAAATCTGGCAAATCCTCTAACAAAAGGCCTTGTAAGGAAATTAATAAATGAAACAACGAAGGGAATGGGGCTAAAGCCCATTTATGTGTCCTAATCCTGGTGGATACCCGTCTCCGGAGTTACTCTCAATGTTAAATAGGTCAAACGAAGTCAGAGACTGGGAAATTTGTGATAGCCACTCGAGCCCTTCCCATGTTTGTTGTATGAGCCGCTCTAGGATTTGTTGAATCTACCATGACGGAGGTTGAGCTTAAGGCTCTTAATGTAGTCCATAGCCCTAAGTGGTGGGGTGGGACAGCAGACCTGATGAACATATAGCTACTGCCATGATGTGAGGATGAGCCCAAGGCTCTTAATGATATCCATAGCCTTTTATAGTGGTGCGGGGCAGCGCACTCGATGGACTCACCTACCGGATTGTGGGGGTAGAAAGTCCTCCTGTCGAGAGTAAGGGCGTACTCTCTAGAGCTTTCCTAATACCGGGTTTCGGATTATTTTTGAGGGATCTCATATGTCATGATTGTGGAGTGCGTCTCAACCTCGAGAACCACATGAAGGGGTTAGGTATGCTCCTCACAATGATTGCTCACAGTTCAAGACCTTATTCACTAATGGGTGGTTGTGGGACATGCTTAGCCACTAGGTACTATTTCAAGTCCAAAAGACAATAGCATTGTCAAGTGTGGGTCTCACTGCTTAGTAACACTCTTGCTTTACTTCCTTTCTCAAAATTGAACCGTGTGGGGGATTGTTGGAATTTGGGAGGTAGTGTGCTTCAATTTTGATGTCTTGTGAAAGTACCCTAATCTCACTTAGAAATTCTAGAGGAGGAGAGTCTGGTTTATATATCCCTTTGTTATTGTACTTGGTAAAACATTGTGGGTCCAGAGTGGGTTTTGTGAGCCACACATGCACACGTGACTGCCCTGCCTGGCCAAGCTAGCCAGCGTCTCGTGGTGTGGTGTGGTGTGGACTTTTTCTAACATGGAGTTTTATTTTTATGACCTTTATATTTGTCTAAGTTTTCGTAAACAAACTCGAGGTGAGTTTGTGTCTTGGGTTGTGCTCGAGGCCTTTGGCACGAGTTTGAGGGCCCTTCCTAAGTGGACCTCGAGGGTGTTGCCTCGAGGTACTATTATGTGACCTGGCTCAAGGCCCGAGGCTATAAGCTCGAGCTTGATGCGTTTTGACCAATTCCCGCTCTTTCCATAACTGACCGGATTTTTAGTCTCTTCCATATCCGCCACTTTCCTTGTTTGAGGTAGATTCTAAGACATGATTTTTTCCTTAACGTGCAAGGATTTTCCTCTATGAATATCGCACCTTAGGGTTTTGTTACACACACAATTAACACAGAAATTCTCTTTCTTCTTCATGGCTGTCTTTCTCTCTCAAAATTATTCTCTCCTCCGTTACAGAGCAAGTTGGGGCATACTCCAACCCATCTCCTCGGAATATACTGCTGAGGTGGGTGCCATGTTAACCCTGAGGGTTGGCGTGTCGTTCATCTCATTGTACCTCTATGGGGGCATAAACGATTTAGGGTAGTGGATTCTCTACGGCGCGGCATTTTCTTCGGTTAATTCTTTCCCTTTTGTCATTTCGTTTAAAGTCGTTTTATTCATCATTTTGTAATCTTGATATCAAGTTCATTGTAAGAAAGAGTTGTATTTTGATTGCTCATTCACCCTATTTTCCCAACAATTGTGTGTGTATAGTATATGCATATTTCAAAATTTTTATTGATTAATTCTACATTTTGATTATTTTTTGTTTTTATATTAGATATCAACCTTTTTGGTCCGATTCCTAGATCCACCACGAGTTCACTTAGGCTGATGGAAGTGCAAAATCAAGACAATTGTCTCTTATCTAATTTAACATAATTGAAATTAGAGTCACTCCTACGGTTCTAATTCCATGCAATGCATGTGTCTTTGTTTGCATTAAATCAGGATTATTTTGATGTTATTGATACACCAATGGATTTTGGCACTATCTGCGCCAATCTTGAAAGTGGCAACAAGTACAAGAACTCTGAGAATGTCTATAGGGACGTACAATATATATGGGAGAATTGCTTCAAATACAACAGCAAGGGTGACTACATTGTGGATCTTATGAAGCGAGTGAAGAAAAACTTTATGAAGTACTGGACTGCAGCTGAGTTGTATACGGACCATGCCAAGAAGACAAATGGTGAGCGCCGCCCCCCCCCCCCCCCCCCCCCCAAAAAAAAAAAAAACAAAAGAGAATAAAGAACAAGAGAAGAAGACTCATTCTCTTTTGTTGATTCTTCATTTTTTTTGGGCACTCTGGTCCTGGATGAGTGAGCATAGCAGCACAGTCGACTCCACATTGTGTTTTAGTCATCACGTTATCTATTTTTGTTCATGGTGTTCATTATGACTAGCTGATTTGTGCAGAGAAATCCATATTCTAACTAACTCTTTTCATCATCACAAGGATGCATCTGGTGCTTAACCATTATTGAACCCCATGGGCCATGGAAGGCCTTTTCGACCTTTTTATTTTCTTTGGTCTTTCCGATAGCTGTACACGAGCAGATGATAGCCCAAGGGAGTGTGTCTCACTCTTAGGCTGGATTCTGCCCTTTCTTTTTTTCATCTTCCTTCTTTAAACTTTATGGTAGATCAGTCTTTAGTGTCGCCATTCTTGATTCTCCCTCTCCCTCTCTCTCTTTTCTACCTTTCTTGCTTGGCTGCAATATGAATTTTCGTCTTTATGGTTTAGGTATTGAGAGCAGTACTACGGACAGTGCAAAACCATCCAATCATGGCAAGAAACTTAAAAGAGGGAAAGGGTATGTTCTAAAACGACCTGTTAGCACTTAATATTTTGATTAGAGCATTTCAACCCAATATTTCAAGTTCCGATAGAGATTCTAAAATTTTATGTGGGTGGGGCATGGGTTTCAAATTAACAGGTGAAAAATTCTTCCATCCACCCAAACTGTTTTCTTGCAAAAAGTAGTTTTTGGTTGATTCTCATACCCAATGGATGGAGTGTTTTGGAAAATGTGTGTTCGGAAAATTATTTTCTCCCTAATACCAATGATCTCTAATGCAGGGTGAAGCGCCACAAAGATGACTGCCTATGTGCTATATGCATTATGAAGCGCCGTAGGCGAGAGCGAGAGGCACGTGAAGCGGGAGCCCAAGCTGGTCAAGCTCAGTTTGGGGTAGCTGAGACTAGTCTGCATCAAGAGCCCAAGCAAGAGGTACCTATCAATTTTCCAGTATTGGAGGCACTTTTTTTTTTTTTTTTTTTGGGTTGGGGGGGGGGGGGGGGGGGGGGGGGGGGGGGGGGGGGGGGGGGAGGGGGGGGGGGAGGAGGAACTTGTGGGTAAGGTTTGTTTGGTGACGCTGATATGCTTATTTTTTACTAAGTAGTTTTGTAAAAGTTGATTTTTTAGAAAGGGCTGTCGCACCGAAAGTCTTATTTCTTTTTTTATCTTTTAAAGTAAAAACTAGATTATGCTGTCATGTAAAGACAATTTAGTGGCGTTTTTCTATGGGTTAAAAAAGCTTTTTCTATTCTGATCTGTACCAAAAAGGTCAGAATGTATTGTGCTTTTGATTTAGGGGTTTTTTTTTTATACTGAAAACGACCTAAATTTTAGGTGAGGTATCAGAAAACTACTTAAGTTTTCTAATTTTTCAAAGTCACACCTAAACTTTTCAAAACTTTTTCAATGTCACACGTAATGTTGACACTATTAACTTTTCATTAAAATAAATAAGAAATTACCAAACTATCCTTAATAAAACTTATTTTTTATCAATTAATTATAAACAAGTTTACGAATAAAAAGCACTTCAAAATTTTTTTTTGTGGCAAAAACCTGTAGTAGCACGTCGAACCCTTAACAATTTTACAAATTCAAAGGTGAAGGGTAATTTTGTAATTTGTAAAATACATTACTTAATATAATTTAATTAAATGAAGTTAAACTTGGTGTTTTGATGCATTTGTATCCCAAAACGCGGCGTTTCATTTGACGGGAAGCTAACAATGTCAGCATTAGACGTGACATTGAATTTTTTTTGAAAAGTTTAGGTGTGACTTTGAAAAATTAGAAAAGTTAGGTGATTTTCTAATACCTCACCTAAAATGTAAGTGGTCTTCATTAAAAAAACCCTTTGATTTTTACTCTCTTTCCATTGACTTCCATATGGGGACTAAGATAATTAGCTTGGCTGCTGACGCATTTACCAACAGAAATCACTAATGAAATGACCTATAAATATACTCTCTCCTATCCTGATGATTGAACCATCTGTCGAATTGTGCTTCTCTTGATTATGATGTGTTCCAAACGTGCATCTATATTTGAAAAGCTAAGCCGCATTTCTAAGCAGTATACATTAGCAATATGGGCCTTTCCTGCAACTTTCAACTTAGCTTTGAACTTATTTGTACGTGACATGTGTTCATTTTGCTAAACGAATGGAGAAGATCACATGCAACATACATGTGAGAAGGCATCAATTTGCTGTTAACTTATTGATGATAATATACCATTGAGACAATGTTAAACACTTTACAGTAATACATTACTAAATTGGTACAAATTCAAGTATGTTTACTGCATTTCCGCACTTTGGGTTCATTTCGTTCATTTTATTTCAGCGTATCTGTTTTAATAAGAACTGCATCTTTTTACAGTGAACTGTTTGGTTTGTGCAGTGTAGAAAGATAGTTTTTACATAATAAAGTGTTTGGATACAAGATTAAGAAAAAAAATTATCCATTATAATAATAAAAAATTACTTAATGATATATATTACCTAATAATAGTAGGTAGCAAAAAATTATGATAATGACTGGTCATTGTAGTGGAGAGAGTGGTGAGTGTAGTGACCTATGGGGATAATTGGGGTGGTCATAGGTAGAGGTTATTGGATAATAAGGTAACAATATGTCATGGTGATGAAAATTTAATGCTAATATAGTCTTTAAAATATTTTTTTGAAATAAGATGTTAAAATGATCAAATTTTGCATCTTTTTTTGCTTAGTTATAAAATATCTTTTATATCTTCCCATTTAAGTTGTAAAAATAATGTAAAAAGATCTTTTCTATTAACTAAACGCAAGCCTTACAATCCACTATAACTTTTTCAGAGTTTTAAGCTGTTAAAAAGTTAAACCACATGCAACTTTAATTGTAGCATAACTATAAAATTTCTTGTTTTTTGTTTTGCTGTCCTTTTCCTCAATCCTAATACTCCTGCTCCTGTCGTCTTCTATTTTAAGGATAATTCACAATTAGAAAGTCCAAGCCATGAGGATACGTCATCCTATATGGGGACTTCACCAGACATGAATGCGGATACAGAAGACACTGGAGAGGGCTTACGGTCTGAGACTATTGACCCGCCTAACAATGGTGAGCAAAGGAGGTACGAGAACAGAGTGGAGTTTCACGACAAGGGCGATATATCTAGGGAAATTCCTGAGAAATCACAGCGAAGTTGTTACAGTGAAAATGGATTTTATGCTCGCACTGAAGCAGGTATGCCGGATGAATCTGGGGATAAAATGAAAGTGGATGAGCAGAAACAACTGTCAACTCAGCTTGATGTACAAACTCAATTATACCATAAACAAAAACTTGAGGTAATGAGTTCTGTTCAAGGCTTCTGTGTCTCCATGTGTGTGTGAGCGCATGTGTTTGCAGGCATATCCTCCACTGAGTTGTCTATGGAGTTATGGAATCAAATAAAGGTCATTACATAACAAATTTTCATCTAGCTATTATGCGATTGACCGCCGTTGTATAACCATACTGTTTCAATGGCCTCGTCTATATGAAGGGTTTTTTTTTTTTTTTTCTTTTTTTTTGGGGGGGGGGGGGGGGGGGGGGGGGGGGGGTTAAATTATAGTTATAAATGTATTTCTATGTTATAAGCTAGGAAAGGAATGTAAAGGTTTGTAAATTATATGGCTATTCATTCAAATTTTTGCAAACATAAGGCATAAAAGCAACTTATATCCACTTAAAAATCCAATGTGGCTGCTACAACTCATTATGTAATGTCCATTATGCCCGGGTTCTGTGAGACCAAATTGTTAACTACAATTTGATTCCATGATGGGGGTTTTCCGACTGGGTACTGATATAACAATTTGTGCCGTTGTAGCAGAATCATCTTTGCCCATGGGCTGACATATTCCAATTTTTGCTTCCAAAATATTGTTTTGTCCTTTTATTGAGTTTCCAGCTTCTCCTGGGTGTAACTTATCCCATCTCTCTTCTAGTTCAGATAGTGACTGAATATAGTCCGAGTGGAGATTCATTGCTTTTTAGGTGGAACCAAGGTCTTTCTTGGTTGGAAGTTAGTCCTCTTCCAGCCATTCTCATTGTTTGCTTATATGAATGGATAGCCAAAATTATGTTAACAGAAACATCCTCTTGATATAGGAGAAGAGAGTCATTTTCCACTGCTTGACTCATGTTGATCCCTTCTTAGAACTCATACTCCTCATCTCATGCTTAGATGTGCTGAAGCACAACTTCAGGAAAAGTCATGGAATGAAATAAGTTTCCTGAGCTAAATGGAAGAAAATCTTGAAGATTTCTTTCCTTCAGCCAAATGAAGTCTGAATCTTCTTTCTTTGGGCATTCCGATAAGTGTTCATTTATGTATGACCAATGAGACTCTTTAGCCCCAAAATCCTGATCTCGCATGCGTTGGAAATGATTAGTAGCACGTGGCACCTCGCCTAAAATAAATCTCTCATTTCCATTGTAATTCATGTTTAAGGAGTAGATTATACTTCTAGTGGTGATCCTTTAACTTAGGCGATACTGGCAGCATGGATGAGGTGATACGTGGATGGAAATATTTTAATGGATATAGTAGAATGAAACGTGGGGACCTTTTGGAAACAACCTCTTTATAGGGTAGCACCGTATAGGATTAAAGCTGCTTATATTTCACCCTACTCAAACCCCGCTTCAGTGAGAGCCTTTCAGGCATTGGATTGTTATAGTAAAAAGAAACGTAGATAAGACAATTCTACAATGGAAAGTTGGTTTTTTTTCTTTTGCTTCTGTGTCATAGAAAGTTTCCTCTGGTAAGAAGGGGGAAAAAAAAGGATTGGGAGTTTTCTCATTGCCTTGAGGCAGAGCTGCGGGGATATTAAGCACCATGGTGTCATGTTGCCCCTACAATGCCTTGCCCTTTTTTATGTTCTGAAGGGATCTTGATGATAAACCCACGTCAAATTGTGGTTCAGGGTCATGGTGTCACGGACATTACAACATCATATTGTAGCATGTGATTTAACACAACCAGTGTTAAATCTATTTTACAATGCATGTTATTCTACTTAATCCCGTTGAGAGTAGATCTTTTAACCACATCTCTCACCTGCCTGCTTGTCCGTCCCTCTATCCGTCCGTCTTGTGTTTTTATAATGTGATGTAATGTTCTACAAAGTTACATGTTGTTGATAAGCATATTGGATGACATGTTAATCCGGTGGTGATGTATGGCAGCTATTGGAGGCAGAGAGGAGACGGCAGAGGTTAAGATTGTACGAGAACTTCCGCCATCTTGAAACTCCAACACTTTTGGCGTTATGTGGGTCCCTTTTCTCCACTGACCAAAAGGCCGTGTGGAGTGGGCCTCACTCACTGGTACGGTTGCAGAGGCCTCAAGCTCGAAGTGACATTCATGATGCTGTCTCCTCATTGATGGAACCAACTACAAGGTCTGTCCCTTCTTTGACGAAAGATCGCTCTTCTTTGACATCCCAACTTAGATGAGATTACAGTTAAGTCATCAGTACATGAACTGTTGATATAAGAGTTTGACGACATCAGATGAATGGGGATGATTAAAAAAAAAAAAAGACAATCAGATGAATGGGAAACATGATGGGAGTTAACTTGTAGCTAAATTACGTTAGAAGGATATTATGATTCGTAAATATTTGAAAGGGCAACTTGTTTTATGGAAAAAGAATATCGACATTGTAACTGGTCTCATAAAAGCTCACAGAAATATTGGAAAAGCTGCACGGTGCTTCGATGGAAGGCCATGCCCGAAATTATTAGTTTCATTTTATTGTTCCATACGTGTTGTGAGTTCTAGCAAATAGGCAGTAGTCACAGCCATGCGTTTTTCATAATTCTAAGATATGTTATAATGTTTAGCCTCGGGAGGGATTCAATGATAAGAAAGGACATGTTGCTTTTTTCTTTTTTGTTAATTTTTAAGGTAAGAAAATAGCGTCAACTGTCATTTCTGAAAAGGAATGACACACTGCATTGTCAAGATGAGTGGAGATCAGTTGTAGGATAATAACTTCAACCACATGAGCTGCGAACTGTGTGACCAAATTTTTCGATACAATCTATAGCTCTGTTACCTTCTCAAGAGAGATGAGATCTCAAAGTTCACAGATGCATTAAGAGATGAATGCTAAATGTTATTTTATATATCAGTCAATGCAGTGGCCAGTTATGAGAATAATGGTTCTTGCCAGCTAGTACATAATACTTTATAGTTTATACATGTGATGTGAAGTTGGCAACGGTTTTTTTTTAAGTGATTTATGCGGAAGAAACAACATATGAAGCTTCCTCGTTCCCCTTATTGTAATTCATAAAATGGAACGGCCCACGTGTATGATTGACAAAGAATAGATGTTTTTTACTTCTGTTTGGTGGAAAGGAAATTGCAGTTTTAGAAATGCATTTTCCCTTTTTTCCTTTGTTGGATGCAGAGTAGTGAGTGGAAAATTTATTCTGGAAAATATTTTCCCTCATTGGAGGGATTGACTTGCTTTAGCTCACCACCAGTATCTTTGCGAAATTTCAATTCCTTTAATCTGGCTTTTTTTAAAACGCTTGGAGTCGGGGATGCTTGTGGATTCAAACTCGAACCTGTACCGACAAAACACTAGTAAGTTATCTAATATGTCAGACCAAAGATTAGGGCTCCGTTTGTTTTGACGGAAAAGTAGAATCTAGGAATTGATTTTTCTTCGAGAAAGGTTTTCCCTGGAAATATAAATTCCGAGTAGGGTTTTTCGTTGTTTGTTTCAAAGGAAAATTTAATTCCTCATTGTGAGTCTTTGTGTATCTTTTAAAAAAATATTTTTCACCAATCATTTTATATCTTTTTATAGAACAATATAAATAATAATATAACACATATAAAGTAACAAAATAAAAAGTTAATTATTAAAGCTGTATAAATTAGAAAAATTATTTCTTCGGTATTTTAAAATTTAAGTATTTATCATGTAAATACTTTGATATTTTATTATATACAATGAGGTGTCATGAGATAAGAAATTTTATCGCTTGTGTATATACTGTGTTAAAATTTAGTAAATTGTCATTAAAATTCGGGTAATTTCTATCAAAAAATTGATGTAGTATAAATATCATATTATCAAAAAAATGTCTATATTCTAACAAAAATTACTTATATATTATCAAAAAATGCTTCATATTACCATTTTCGGACAAAAGAAATTATTATATTATGATATAGGATACATATAGATTGTTGTTTTCATTTAAAATATACTAAATTTTAGTAAAAGATATAAATGCTAAAATATTACCTAAATAATTTTCTTCTATAATATTATGTAACAATTCAACTTGAGTAAAGTTGTTCTGTTGTAACAATACCAAAGTAATATCGAAGCTGCTTTTAATTATTCAGTCTAATTCTTATCCGATGTTGATGTTAAATGTTTACAGTGCAGTTTGGTTTATTTTGATTTGATCTCGATTTGCATAATGATAACCGTGAAGGTTTTTGAGTCACTTAGAATCACGACTTCCCCCATTTTAAAAGGGAAGTCACTTTCCCTCATTTGAAGGAAAAGGTTTTCCGTCGGAAAATCTTTTCCGTGAGCTAATGGCGCGCCAAACAAAGGAAAAGGAAAAAACCACTTCCTAAAATGTGGTTTTCCCCTGAAACAAACGGAGCCTATATCTTATAATAGCAATTTGGTTTGTTCATGTGATAAATTAGCCGGTTAGGTCTAGATCTTAATCTAGACAACATTAATATATAAGGGGGAAATTATCACTTGGTTGCCTTGAGGTTGGAGCCCTTATTACCTATGTATTCTGATATTTTAATATATAAAATGAGATATTTTGAGGTTTGAATATTTTATTTCCTAAGTATCATATGTTAGAATTTGACGAACTTTTATAAAAATTTGACAAATTTTATACAAAAATATTGATATGATACATGAATATGATAATATGTATACAAGTCATCAAAAATTTACCAAATTGTGATAAACTAAATCACTGTTTGTTGATATGAATAAACTAAATATTGTTGAAATTATTTGTCATGTTAGCATTTTCGGTAAAAAGTTATCAAGTTCTAATGAAAATACTAATATATTATCAGAACAATGTTCAATTTTAGGATTTTCCAATGAAAATCTATAAAATTTCGACAAAGGGTATCTGATTGATGAAATTTTAGAATTCGAGACATTTAAATGATAAAATGTTTAAACTACGAGGTATCGGATTGTATATATTAAAATATCAAGTCACCCAAGTGATAAATAGTTAACCCTTATGATACTTAAGTGATAGTTCCCCTACTAGAGTCTCGTGCGATGTACAATTTATGATTAAAAATTATTATATTTACATATTATATTTGTGATTAAATAAAGGGTCACTTATTTATAAATTGAAATGCTAAGGTACATAGGTGATATGTTGAGATATTAAGATACCTAAATGAAATTCTATTTATTTAATTGGGGTTTGTGGTGTTTTAATAATTTTTATGTATTAATTTTACTTTTTTTGAATTCTTGGATAATTGGATTCCCAATCCTTAGAATTTGAAAAATGGAGGAAAGTGATATGAGAAAGGCAACTTTGCTATATAAAATAAAATAGATATTAAATGTGTTCATTAATCTGAATTAAAATGAGATCAAAGGAAATCATACTATTCGTTAAACTAAAATAAAGGAAAATGTATTGTAGATTCTATTTCTTGTGGTAAAATGTTCCCAAGAGAAAATAGTATCCTAAAGCAAAACCTTTTTCCATTAGTCAAATAGAGTCTAATTTTAATTCTAGATTTGCTGGTCAAAATACCTTAGAATGACATTATGTTTGAGAAAACTTAAACAGTATCATAATCCTGTACTATATTCATAAAAGGGTGATGTATTTGAAAAATCAACAATAATAATGACAATAAGTTTTAAGAAAAAGGAAGAAGAAACATAGATTTTTTGGAAAAGAAAAGCAGGGCTATCAACATCATTTAATGTAACTAGAAAGATTGGAGGATAATGTGAAAATTTCAAAGATGATGTGGTAAATGACGAGGAGCTAGGAATGATGGTCTGAAGAATGATATTTAATCGATGATGAAGTCAATGCCTTTTTTGTTCTTTTTCTAAAACATGTTAGCTTTGTATTTTTTTGTTAACTATGTTGCTCTTTTGATATATATGGTGTACATTATACTCTTTGTATTCATTTTTCTCACTCACAATGTTGTTCTAATATAATTGAAATTAATTTTTTTCTAACTACCACGGTTTGTTCACCTATATATACTCCGGATGTAGAGACTTGATTTAGAAGAGAATAATTACAGAAGTGAATTATATTCAACAATTGATCTACATATTTAACGGATTATATACTTTAACATGTCTTTTTACCTAAATATTTTAGATGATAAGAAGGTCAATAATGCTCTAATAATGGGTCATATTATCCAAGGAAATGAATATGGGCTTCCAAACCAAGACCTCATTTTTTTTTTATCCAAAAGACCACATGTTCGGGGGGTGAAGTAGTCTACTATTACATTAAATTTAATAGCCTTTTATTTCCTTAAGTAAATGCTCAGTGCTCAGTAGACTTGAATTATTGATAATACATAAGAACATTTATACCATAGGCTAAAATTATCTCACTGTTAAGAGTAGGATTTAAACTTGTGACGTCTCATTTGTTAGTAAAATAAGAAAAATGGGTAATCAAATTCTCAAGTTCGAGAGACAAAAGACTAAGTCGAGACGGGGGCAAATAAAACTTAAACCGACACAAAGATGAAATTTAGCACAATAAACATCAAATTACACCAATTGGACTTGAGACAAGATAATAAAACGACTAAAAATAAAAGATTCAGAAAAGAAGAATTGAACCAAAGGAAGTCACCGCACCGTGGAGTTCACCACTACCCTAAGTCATCAGCTTTGGTACAAACGGGATCGTCCGACTCCCAGGGTTAACACGATACCCAACACAGAAGTGTACTCTTAGGTGATGGGTTGGAGTATGCCCCGATTTGCTCAGTGACCATAGTAATGAAGAAAACTTAGAAGAGAAGAAAGAGTTATGTATTTCTGTGTTTATCAATCTGTGTTGAACAATGCCCCAAAGCACGATATTTATAGGCAAAATATTTATGGTGCGTTTGGTTCAGCTTAATTTAACTTATGTTTTTTCAGCTTATCTATTTCAATAAGATATGTCCATTTAAGATCTATATCTTTTTACAATGAAGTGAAAAAAAATTTTTTTACATAATAAAGCATTTCAATGCATTTTAAAAATGTAAGTTATCTACTATAATAACAAAAATGATTTAATAATGTAAATTAACTAATTATAATCGGTAAGAGAGAATCATGATAATAATTGGTCATGATAGTGGAAAGTGGTGAGTGTAACAACCCATAACCACAAAAAGGTATGGTGGTCGGTGGAAGTGGTGATAACAAGTAAATGTATATCATGGTGGTGAAGATTAATGTTAGTAAAATATTTTTAAAGCATTTCTTTGAAATAAGATATAAAAAAGATCCAATTTTGCATCTTTTTCTTCTTAGTTATAAAGAAACTTTTTCATCTTTCTATTTAAGCTGTGAAAATGATGTAAAAAGATATTTTATGCCAACCAATTGAAAGCCTTGTAGTCAAAAATAGATTTTTCATAGCTTTAAACTGTTAAAAAGCTGAACCAAATGCAGTCTTGATGTGCAAGCAAAAGGCTGTTATGGAATTTGACAAGAAATCTAGCATCAATTAGGAAGGTGGCGATATGGAAGAGCAGAAAAGCCAACCACAACTAAGGCAACTATGGTTATGGAAAGAGGTGGGCAGTTACATGGTCAAAACCCATGCTCGAGCTCAAACCTCGAGCAACGGAAAGTACCTCAAGCATAACAATCTCGAGGTTGGACACAAGGGGACACCTCGAGCTTATGCTCTCAAGCTCAGTTCCGAGAACTCCCTTAAAATTCATTTACAACATGTAAGTAAAAATAATGGTTTGGGTCGGAGATGCATCGGTTGGTCCGGCCCGACCCGGCGCATGCTCATGTGGTCCACTATGCCCACTGTAGGCCACAAGACTTTACCAAGGACGAGGAGACGGGGGTGTATAAACAAGACCCCCCACCTCTATTCTTCCTATGTGGAATTGAGACAAAATGCATAAGAAGCAAAATTAAAACACACTAGTCTATCCATCATTCAATAGAATCTTGATATCTACTCCAAAAAAATAATAATTTTGTATCCTAATCCTACCCTCTTGTTTAGCAATGGCGTAAAGAGGGGTAAAAGGGGGTAAAGGTAAATAGGATAATTTTTTTATCCCTGTTTGACAAATTTGGTCGAGGGATAAAGGGGGGTAATTTCTTACTCTCCTTTACGCCCATTACCCCTCTTTACCTCCAATTTTTTGAAACTCCAAATTGGTGGGTAAATGAGGGTAAAGGTAATTTTTAAAATCTTTTGGACACCTTTACTCTTATGTTAACTATAACTCTCTTTATCCTTACCCCTTTACCAAATTGTCAAACAAAGGTAACTTATTTACCCCTCTTTATTCTTATCCCTCTTAATTTAATATATCTAAATAAAGGTAAGATATTATCTTACCCTTCTCTTTTTTTTATCCTTTTTATCCTCTCCCTCTTTACCTCTTTTTTTATCCTACCTTTATTCAATTGTCAAATAAAACATAAAGAGAAACAAAAGGCGGGAAGTAACTTGATGCATGTGACAAGCCTAAATTTTAAAACCGAAGAACATACACGTGGAATATCAAGGCGTCATGTCAGAAACATTTTCAAATTGAGTAATACCAGCCTAGGAATATAACAAAACACGGTCAACCATACATACTTTCAAGGCAAGACAAAAAGCAATTAGCTTTTATTATATATATATAGGAGGGTGTTTTTGTGAGAGGGTGAGAGTATAAGAAAGGTGAATTCTAACCTTCTATTGTAATGGATGGCTAAAATTTATTGAATATTAAAAATATAATTTACTATCTATATATATATATATATATATATATATATGTATATATATAAGTTATTACGCCAAATATCCCTATACTTTACCCATTGTATTAATTTGGCCTTTATACTTTTAATTGTGTCAAATTAGTTTCTATATAATTTAAAATATGTCAATTTGATCGATAGAGAAAATTTTATGTTAAGCTTTGAATAAGATTTTTGATGGTTTGACCGCGAGTTGGGGTAAATTAAGTAAACGGATGAATTTATAATAAGTTAATTGCATCTAACATAATTTTGTCATTTAAAATTACGTCATTAAAATAATTTAAATTTGATCAAAATACTAAACTAATACATTTTGAATTGTATATGGACTAAATTGACAAAATTAAAGTAGAAGGACTAAGGCACTGAGTTTGTTGTTGTTGTAAAAGTAGAAGGATTAAATCGACACAATGAGTAAAAATATAAGAACCTTTGGCATAAATAGTCACACATTATATATATATATATATATATATATATGTATGTATGTATAGTAATATGATAAAATTAAAGTTAGGTTAATAGTTAGTTTTTAATAGTTCAATTATGTCCAGATCAAATTAAAGTAATACTATATAAATTATACGTAAATTAAATTAATATAATAAAAAATAAAAAGATGAAATTAACATGATAAAAAATAAAAATTTAGAGATAAATAATCCTAAAATGAAACAAAGAAGTAAAAGTGGACAACTAGTTTCTTGTCCGCCCCAATATTTGACATTCTCCACACACACACACACACACACACACACACATATATATATATATAAATCTCAGATCCTGCGTAAGCGAGAACCTTTAAGGTACTGGGTATATTTCTTATATATATATATATATATATATATATATGCACCCATAAATACTATTATAAACATTTAACAACTTTTATAATGGAATAAATGAAATTAATTGTATTAATTAATTTAACAAAATATAATTTTGAATGCGCTAAAATACAAAAAAATAAAAAAAATTGCTAAGAGTCATGTTTTGCAGGAGTAACAGGGTAGCCAACCTGGTGGGAAACGCAACAAATAACAGGCTGCATATCAACCCTACCCCAACCGGCACAATATCCAGCACCTCTTGTGTTCGTCGGCTCAGGCTTGGCTCGAAGCAGCTCACCACATTCCGGTCCCTTAAGGCAACCACACCAAACACCAGCACGGACCCAACAGCGTGGACCCAGTCAATGAACCGTATTCTGTACAGGCCCAGATCGGGAATCCGGTTGGACCCGGATTCCGGGTAATCAAACGGGAACATCCCCTTGGGAGTGGCAAACCCATAATAAACTTGCCCGTCTGGTGCCCGGAAGCTGTCTGTAAAGCAGGCGAGGAAACAGGACAGTGCGAGCAAACCGAGGAAGGACCCGGTTAGGATCCGGGTTGTCGGATCACAAGATCCGTTGTTTGTGAAAATCGGGATCAGGAGTTGGAAGGCCAGGAGGGTCCCCGTTGGTAACAAGTTTGCTAGGTTGGCTGTGTTAGCTAGGGCCCGTCGTGAGAGGGAAGGTCGTGGTGGTGGTGGCGGCAGCGTCGGCAGTTCCAGATTATCGTAGGCCGTCGTGGTTGTAGTGGTTGTGGCAATGGATGTGAGGGTACACAAGGAAAGATAGAATCAGAAATGATGTTATAAGAGGTAAATTAGGCATCGCCCCAATAGAGGATAAGTTGAAGGAGCAACGTCTGCGATGGTTTGGACATGTCAGGAGTTGACCTACCACTGCCCCAGTCAGGAGATGTGAACAACTCCCGATAATAGACAGGGAGAGAGGAAGAGGACGGCCGAAGAAGAGATGGATGGAGACAATCTAACAGGACCTCACCTATCTCAACCTAAATGAAAAGATGGCCCTAGATAGAGCTTTATGGAGGATTAGTATAGGTGAATCCGATTTAGGGGGGTAGGAGCATCGACTCTGTAGATACTTCGAGCACTCATAAGATACCACAAGGATGCTTGTATGCTTGGCTAGTTATATGCGGGTATGGCATTTATTGGGTGATTAGTGCTCCTAGGGTCGATTGGAGGCAATCCCGCAGAAGACAAGTGATGAAGAGGCCGGCCAAAAAAGAGTTGGATGGAGACCCACCGCTACCCATGTAAGGGGATGCGAACAACTCCATAGTACAGACAAGAAGAGTGGAAGAGGCCGAGGCCAAAGAAGAGTTGATTGAAGACAATCCGACAGGACCTCGCTTATCTCGAATTAAATAAAGAGATGGCCCTAGGTAGAGTTCAGTAGAGGATTAGCTATAGGGTTTTAGAGGTAACTGATTCAGCAACTTAGGAGCTCTGAGCAACCGTTAGCTAGTTCTAGTACCATGAGGCTGCTTGTGGTGTAGAGCTAATAGCTGTTGATACTTTATGTACTCTATGTTCTCTATATTGCACTCTCGCTCTCTCCCTCTCTCTCATTCTCCCTCTCTCGCTCCCTTTCTCTCTTTCTCTACTTTCTCTCTCCCCCTCTCTCCCTATCTCTCACTTCCTTTCTCTCTCCCCCTCTCTCTCTCTCTCTCGCTCTCTTTCTCTCTTTCTCTACTTTCTCACATGTACGATCTTTCCCCTATATGCATAAATGCTTGTTCGCCTTTTCCTCCTACTCAGGCTGTTATGCCCCATGAGTACATGCTTAAAACTTATATGATTAGTTTACATACATACATGATTTGCATACTTGCATTGCCTTACATACTCCTTACATGCTCTGTATTCAAGCACTGCATAACTTTCAATTATCAGGTTGGGGGTCCTCGGAAACAGTCTCTCGTCAGAGTCTCACCTTGATGGGGTAAGGCTGCGTACATCCTATCCCTCCCAGACCCTACACAAGTGGGAGCCTTTGAGGTATGGGATTGTTGTTGTTGTTGTTGTTGTTGTGTAATGCAAGACATCTAAGGTGTCATAAAGCAATGAACTGTTGGAATTTGGGATAGTGTGTTCCAATTTTACTTTACTTGTGAAAATACCTCAATTTACATAGGAAGAAGAAAGGTGGAAAGTCTTGTTTAAATACCCCTTGTTTAAATACCCCTTGTGATTGTACTTGCAAAAGTCTTGTGGGCCTCAAGTGGGCTTAGTGGCTACATGCACACACCTCGTCCCACCATGCCAGACTAGCCGGTGTGTCAAGGGGGTGTGGATTTTTTCTAACCCGAACTTTTAGTTTTACAGCCATTGTATTTATTTAAGTTGTCCTAAATGAACTTGAGGCGGGTTATTGTCTTTGGGTAGTGCTCGAGACTGCAAGCTTGAGCATGAGTTGCCCTCATTTGCTGACCGTGAGGGCGCTTACTTCGAGGTACTATTGTTCTCGAGGCTTGAGGCTACAAGCTCGAGCTCGAGTACGTGCCTTTGACTATGTCAACTCCCACTCTTTCCATAATCGTTATTGCCTTAACAGAAGCCAGATTTTTAGCATCCCTTATCTGTAAGTTTCCTTATTGAAGCCGGATTCTTAGGGCACGGTATTTTTTTTTTCTTTTTTTAGGTTTTCGTTCTGCAAATACCGCACTTTGATGAGTCGTTCAATACACGGATTTTACAGAAATACTTCATCTTCTTCATTGCTTCCTTTCTCTGTCAATTATAATCCTTTCGCTCCTCCATTAATGAGTAAGTTGAGGCGTACTTCAGGCTATCTCCTCAGAGTACACTACTAAGGTGAGCACCGTGTTAATCCCGGGGGATGGAGCGCTATTATTCTCATTGTACTTTTGTGGGGCCATAAAGGACTTAGGGTAATGGAGTTCTCCACGGTGCAGTAATTCTTCGGTCTTTTCTTTCTTTGTTTTTGTTAAATTTCAGTCTTTTCTTTCCTTACTATTTTTTCCCTTCCGCTGTTTTTACTGTTTGGTTTTGTGACCCTCAAGCATACTTTTATTGTATTGAAGTTATATTTTGATTACTCATTTATGTCATTTCACCATTATAAACAAGAAAATGCTTTGTAACAAAGTACCAAAGTTGTTGAGCTTATCATAATTAAAATAAACAAATTGCGAGTATTAAATTATTTGTCACTCCCAAGACAGATGAGCAAAGAAGCATATAATAATTTCGAAGTCGTTTATAAACAAACCTAAAATGGAGGCCTTGTTGAACCATTCCAAGTCATACGAACAACTGGCTTCGACATGGATCATTGACAAATGATATGTTGGATCCTAATTGCTATTCATATGGCTGAAATCATGCTTAATGCGTAACATTAGGATTTAAATAAGCTAAAATGAGATTAGCTTCAAAATATGTTTTTTTACATGTCTAAAAACGCATCATTTTATGTTAAAGGTGAACTTAAAATGCAACGTTTCAATATTAATAACTAAACTGGTAGGAGCATAAATAAGTGCAAAAGAAAGGTCAAAACCAATCGGAATTTTGTTTTGGGACATTGTCGATAATGGCCCTGCCCTTCTGTATTATTTTTTTGCCCTACCCCTACCCCTGCCCGTGTTGTCCTGCCGTATTCTTTACCATTCCGGTAGTTGACGCGTTTTTCCATCTCATCCCTTGATCGCCACTAAGGCGGCGCTATCTTGGCTGTCAGATCTATGTTTGTTTCGGCTTTTGTGGACCGTTAGATCAAACCTTAATAACAGTTGTGATGAGAAGCTGAGGGTAGCACATGGATTGTGGTTTGGAGTATATAAGCCGTATAAATTAGGGTTTGAAGTTAGACGCTTCATTTGCTTTTTGTTTTCCCCCAATTTGGCTTTGGCTTTCTTCTCCTTGTTGCTTTTCACCGTGAAACCCTAGCTCTAATCCTTTTTTGAGCTACTTGCGAGTCAAGATCCATGGAGGTTTGAAGCTACTGGTGAGAACACGTACAAGATTAGGGTTTGTATGTTAGGTTTCAGTCTTAGAAGCCAAGATTGTGTCTGTATTTTGACTTCTTGCATTGTATTTGTTGTTTTTTGGTTGTAATCAGTCAGTAACCTGTAATAATCACCCATATTGTGGAGATCTCTTTAAAAATAGGGATTCAAGGACTAGGATCATCTTTTTAGGGTCTGAATCACATAAAAGTCTTGGTGTTCTTCATTATGTTTGCTTTAGATTTGAGATCTCGTGTCTATAATTCAATTTTTTTTTTTTTTGCTTTTTACAACTTGTAAAGGTCTAACTCAAGCTATCTCATCTAAAATGTTAACATGACACGTGCGATGTTTAGTGTCGAGATTATTATTTTATTGTATATTGTATATTATAATATTAATTTTATATTTAGTACTGGCATTTACTACTAGTTTTAATTTCTAGAATTAACAGGTAGCATTATTGTATTTTCCACCCCTTTTGTTTTCTCTTCATGTGACTGACTCTAGGGACTAGAAAGCTCTTCAATGATGATTTTAATCACCACCTTAAATGGGCTTATTCCTAGTGGCTAGCTTAGTCTTTTCATTTCCTCTTGTTACCCTATAAAATTGTACCTATTGTAAGTATTGAAAATCATCCAATTCCATTTGACTTTTGTTCTCTTGTTTAACCTTTTGTTCTAAATTATTTTGTTATAATTACATTGTATCAGAGCGGATTTATGATCCTGATTTCCTATTTATTGGCACCATGTCCTCAAAAAGTGGGGTGCATCTGAATTTGTTGCTCCAAGTGCCTCTTTGATGATGTTGGCTTGGATTTGTGATAACTCCAATTAGAGTGGAGGAGGCAAGGAGTGTGATTGTTGAGGACTCACATGTGAGGGAGAGTGTTAAAAAACTTCACAGCGAGTCAAATGTGAATCCCTCATATGAGTTGTAGGAAAGAAGAGACCAACTTGGTGCCAATTGGTTTTAGGATGGAACCCCACTTGGGCTTATATTTAGATCTCATGTGTGCTAACTCCATAAGTCGGGCCTAAATGGTTGATGAAATTTAACATGTTATCAGAGCATGCCTATCAAGTATTGGGATTATATTTATGATGTTCCTTCTTCTATAGCCCATGCTCAATCTAGCACTCCATCAGCCAGCTTAGGTATTCACATTTTGTGTCTAATGCTCGATTTCCTGATTCTCACTCAACTTCTCTAGAAGCCATCTCTTCTAGTGATGAGCCAAGAAATTTTTTTTAGGCAGTTCAATATGAGCATTATAGAAATGTAATGAAGAAGGAAATTGAAGCTTTGGAACAGAGTACGACATGGCCCTTGTTCTTACACCTTGGAAAGAAAGCCATCAATTCAAAAAGGGTATATAAAATCAAGTCAGATGGCACAATTCAAAGGTATAAAGCTCATGTTACAATTGGTGTCCTAGGAAATCCAATTTATGTAAAAAATTTAATTATTGAAAAAATCTATTTATTGTCGTCTTTATGTTTACAAGTTAGGGTGATGCATGTGATATTATTTTCTTTTAAGTAACATCCTATGAGATGGGCATAGTCCGTAAATTATATTTGGTATATCTATTTCAATGTATAATGAGATTATGCCATAGATAGACTAATAATAGATTAAAATGTTATTCAATAGTTAATTCATAGTTAGTGACGAGATTAGACTACTTGTTTGCTAAGACTATAATATAACATTAAGATAACTCGTCTTGGTTATGTGGATAGTGATCCAAAATGTTGTGTTGGTGTATTACAATGAGATTGTTACACTAAATTGGACCATATGACTTGCTCGTTTCTGCACTACTATAAAAAATGAGCAACTCGTTTTATTATATTTATACAATGACTTTAAGTCTGGGAAATAGTCTGAACTCGTGCATGGAATGTTAGTTACTTTGATGTACTAAAAAGATTAAGTTACAAAGTGTAACTGAGATCTTACGTTCATTGGGTAATTGCATGAAGTGTAGTAGGAACGGATATTTTACAAGGAATCTAAAGTGAAAGAAGTCTCCTCAGTTGGTTCGCAAATATTCGAATTGATTCCAGAGACTTTGGCCAGAGCATTCCATATGTTTGACATTTGGGATTAGTACAAAAGTGTTTTTCTGCATTAGTGAATTATTTGAGAAGAGGCTAGTCGGGAACTAAGAAGATTATGGGAGAAGTAATAATAATAGTAGTTTAAATTACTTTTCTCTTGGACATTTAACAGATGGGTCAATTGTGAGTAAACTATCACAGGGAATTTAACGAGTTAATGTATTTGTTTCTAGACTGTGGTAAAACTTATTTAGTTGAATTAAGTTTTACTAAATGGTAATTGATTGTTGTCATGAGATGATAATAAAATTTGATCCATTTGGAGCTAGAAATAAATTGTCCTTGAAATCCCTACGCGAGCCACTAATTTATGACCATTGCTATATTTGTTTGTTATTGAGTGATGTGTGCTGCAACTACAAATGTAAACAAACGTACAAAAGGGACTCATTGCGACTAGGGAGTGAGCCTAAATTCAGACCGCACGTCTTTAACCTCAACCACTTCAATTAAAAAGACTTTCTTTATATATTTTTTGTGGATTTTTTAATATATTTTTGACCGAAACTTAAAGTGATATAGACCTAACTCAAGTGGTAGTTACAGTGATGGAGCAGGGCCCACAAACACCTTTTTCTCGTACACTTAAATGTCAGAAACTGGGGTGAAGACGAGAACAAGCACTCAATAGTCCACTTAATAGCCCGAGTCAATTAGTTTTTTACGCTTGGCACCCTTGACTTAAAAGAACTCGCATGTGTTTAGAACTGACAAGATTTAGATGAAGCAAACATATTGAGGTCACTGGAATAGGACCAACGCAATCAAGGCCATGCCTGGGCTGTTAAAGCCCTAAACAATGGGGCAAACCTAAGTTCACCTGACGTATTAAGTAGCGATAATTGTATTAAGACCAATGCAATCAAGGTTAAGCCTTAGCCATCAAAGCCTTAAACTAAAGCCTCGATTCTTAACTTCTCAAATTTGGGAACAGATTAAAACAGGAAGCATTGTAATTGAAGCGCAAAGAAGACAGTACAGCAAGATCGATGCTATGCCAAACTAAGTAAGTTACGCTACTCCTAGGCAAAAAGCACAAGCATGTTGTAAAGAAAACTTGAAGAAGTTTTGTATGACTGAATATACTTGCTTTGGACTATAACATAGTTGTTTATTTATAGATACACTAAATAGTGATTGCTCCTTATTTTCACAGTACTTTCTTACCATGTCAGGCCACCAAGCTCCTTTAGTGAGTGAATCATCAATGAACGTGCCCTTGATTTGGTGTTGGAGTGTATTTCTTGAACCCCACATCTGCATTTTTAGCTGAAATCCCTTCTCGATGCTCCACATTCTCTTGGATAAAGCTTGGTCCCTACGCATCTGAAATTGTGCTTCAAGTAACTGTTTCAAGCTTGGAAACTACTTGTCTTGCAACCTTCTTGGCAGTTCCTTGAGCTCAAGCTCCCTTTACCCTTCAACCATCTTGAGTCTCGAGTGGTTGATACCCTTGTTAGGGTGATAAACTTCTCAACTCGAGACATCGTTACCTTACCCTCTAAAGGTCTGATTCTCCTTGAGGAGGACCTCACATTATAAGCACGTGGAGCTTTGTCCAAAACAATGTTGTCCCAGTTCCATTGAAATTAGGGTGTAAACAAATGCCCCCTTTTAGCCGTTGGTAAATTTAAATTTACAACCGGTAAAAATCTGCTTGATTTGGCTCTTAACCGCTACAGGAAGCTCAAGAGAACATTGTTTGACATTTTCCCTTCTTTCTGCATGTCTATAAGCATGATTTCAAGGGCTTCGAATCTTCATTTGCTTTGCTCTGTGCTCTCTCTTTGCTGTAATCAAACGCTTTGAAAACACTTGCTCTTTTTGTCCTTTGTTCTTGAATCTCTGGCTCTTGTTGATTCATTTGGTTCCCTGTTCCTTTACATTTTCTTCAAACCAGGAAACGATGGCTCAAATCTCTCATTCTATCTCTGCTCCCATTCCTCAAGCTAACAACCCTATCAAGTAGTTGGTGCATCTGGTTCAATCAGACACTTCAATGGTCTCTGACAGGCTTCAGAGTTATCTTGGAGCCATCAAACCCTTCTTGGTTTCTTGGAAATACCAAACCCAACACTGTTGGGTTCGTCATCCCTGTTATATGTGCAAAACCCTTCTGACAAGATTCTGCGCTTGGGCCCACGAACCTCCTTTAAGAACCACATGCCAACGCACACCCTTCTTTGCTTGAATTGGGTGGACAACTTCTCGTGGCTTCATGAATAGGGGGCACTATTCCATTATGCCTTCGGTATGGATGGCACCCCTGTTCACTTATTGAAGTGAACGTTTTCCAAGCCATCATGTTAATGCATCACAGGTTTGTAGGCCCAACCCCTGGCAATTTTTAAGTCTACTAGCGACAATCCCTCCCTGTAATCCAAAAACATCTCTCAACCTGATCATAGACTCTACCCACTTCGATTTTTAGGGGATTTCTTAAGAAATCTTAACATAGGCTCATAGTAACACCGCATATTTTCTTTAGAATTTATAAGTATCAAAAGTATCACTTTCACAGCTCACCAAACTTAAATGAAGTAAGCAAGTCTTTTCCACATTTATTCGCACTTTTAGAACTATAAGGGAATACTAATGCAACACTGTTCCCCTTACATTTCACAGGAATCCTTTCAACTTCAAAATGGAAGGATCTAATATGGAATCAAAGAAGAAGAAAGCTCTGAGACTCCTTCTAGAAGAGACCATCTTCCTTGACCATCAGGAAGAAAGAGGTTAACATCCAAATCTCCGCAGGAACATCCTCAAATGAAGTCCCGAGTCAATTTTTGCTTAGCGTTGTGAGGAGGCTATTTGGCTGCATGTTATTGTTTTCTGTAAGCCATGTGCTCCTCAACAATATCAATGAAATACACATTTATGTTAAATACGTCTCTCAGTTTGGTAGTTCCTCTTTCTCTATTTTCTAACTTAAGGATCATAGGGTTGATCTTCAAAACTAAGCCCATAATTTAAGGACTTCCTTATTGGAATCCCAGATTGATGGCACATTTTCTTAGGAACCTTCCATTAGTAGTAAGTAAGCATTCCCTCCAAAGACCTCTATGACTCTGAATGGGCCCTCCTAGTTTAGGGATGATTTCCAAAAATAGGATCTTTCTGGCTAATGGCTAAAACCACTTTTGAGACTAAGTCCCCCAAATCAAAGGACTAGGTTGACCATTTTGTTGTAAGCTTTGGCCACCCTCTTCTTTTGTTTTTAGAATTTGTGAAGGGCGTCAAGCCTGACTTGGTCCAAGTTAGTTAGCTTATCCATCATAGCTTGCTCATATTCAGGTTTAGAAAACCTCACTTGATGAACCATCCTAACAGACAGGACTGCAATTGTTGAGAATATATTTCAACTTTTTTTCCCAAATTGAGTATGGCAGGAGCAGCGGAAAACGAATTTAAAATTCTTAATTTTGAATATAAAGCGTGACCTAATTAAACTATTGAATTAGATCTAGATCTTACTCTAATAGGTTCATAATATAATAAACAAAACACATTGAATAACACATATAAACATAGTTTGTAGAATAAACAAAACAAAGAAAAAATAAATTAAATATCAAATACTCAATTTAGACATAACTGAAGTGTGAATTCCAATTTCGATTAGAAGATCTGAAATTGGCAGAAGTTTTCTTGACACCTCAAGGTCTTCTTCACAATAGCAGCCTCGAGCATTGGGGGGTGGGCTCCCAAAATATTTAATTTAGAAAAAGTTTCGGAACAAAATTTTTCCTTTAATCTTGCCAAAAATAATTTTTAAGAAACATTATACTTAACAATAATTTTAGAAACCCCCTAAAAGAATTTTATGATTTTTGTCATGGGAGAAAATTAGGTTACAAAACCTAAAACCTAAAACTTACTGATAGATATCGTATCGTGTATAACAATAACTTTATATGTATATATATGACGTCACCTTCTCCTCTTTCCTTTTTTTTCAGTTTCGTTTAAAACGTGATACAATTTATTATATTAAATATTCATTAGCATAAAAATTTATTTATCTCATAAATAAATAATTCATCCCATAAATTTATTTTTTAAATATTTTTAAACGATGCTTAAGTTAAGGCTTGCAGAGTGACTTCAAATCTAACTCTAGCTACAAATGGGTCAAATCTAATTAATTTTCATTTGGCAAAACTTAGTTCCACTAAATAAGATTTGCAGCATTCTAAAATTAAACATGTTCACTCAAAAATCTCTCAAACAACTATTATTACGAACTTTTCTCACATCTCTCACTGTAGTTCCTGACTCATCCTTCTTGAACAAATTAATAATATAGAAACAATTTTCATATTAATTTTAAATGTCAAACATATGGAATACTTAGGCCAAAGATTCATGAATCAGTTTATATATTTGTGAATCAATTAAGGGAATATCTTTATCTCATTAGAGACTATATATTCCATGGAAAAAAACTGTTCCCACCACACTTCATGCCGTTACCCAACGTACAAAATAATTTATTCAATGCAGTGTAAGTAATCCTTTTAGCACATCAAAGAAACGAATAATCCATGCATGAGTTTAAACTATTTCTCGAATTTAGAGTTATCATCTTACATAATTAATTATTTATGATATTAGTTAAGAAACAACCAATTCAGGTGGTCATGCACAGTCTTCCATTCTTATTGAAAACACCGACATAATACTCTTGCATCCCTGTCTACATGACTGAGGCAAATCATCAAAAGTATTATATTGTGGTCTTATCAGACAAGTGGTCTAAACTTATCACTGACTTCGAACATAATTTGACAACACATCAATAGTTTGATCTAAGTCTTACCGTGGTTCAATCATATTGACCTCTTAAACCAAATCTGACATGTTATCTTTGATAACGTCCATCTTATGAAATGTTTTATAAAAACTAGCACAAGCATGTTTGACTCATAATATGTAATTAAATAATAAATAAATAAAATAATTTCATATTTTAGACTAACTAACTGAGTTTTTCAGGACACCAATTCCAACAATCTCCCACTTGTCCTTAAACCCAAATATCACTGCATTGCTTAACAATGCACTAGGGATTTGTCAACTCTTTAACTATGAATTTCAACCCATACTGATACGTCACTGTCTTATTCTTTTTCTCTCATGCTTTTATCTATAAGGGACCTTCTGAGTCAAGTAGTCTACTTAATAACTTCATATCTTTCAAGTACCCAACTTTCACAGTAAAGTAAGCAATTCAAGATTGCTACATTCTTCACCATCAAATGAATCCAACTATAAGGCTTAATAGGAATTCTAATGTCAAATGTCTAGAACTCCCTTTTAAAACAAATGGCCCATGATAAATCAAACATCCTTTTTTTTGAATCTTGCCAAAGCTTGACCTAAGAACACAGTTGGTTCATCTTAGGTATTTCGCTTTTAACTAACTGGACAATTAAAACTTCTTAGCTCATAGTACTTCTACTCCATTCTCAATGAGTAGAATGTCATCTGTATACAACACTTAAAAAGTCACTACTTTCTTTTTATGTCACTCGTATACTGATGGTTCACTAACCATTAATTCATAATAATTCTACATCATTGAATCTACTATTCAATAAACAAGATACTTATTTAAGGCGACAAATAGACGTAGTTTGTATACTATATGCTCTTGACTCATGGCAACAATCCTGTCTGGTTGTATCATATATATATAACCTTTTCACGAAGACCATTCAAAGAATGTCATCTTGATCTCCATTTAAAACACAATGGATGAGAGTATCCTTATGGACTTGAGCAATACATCTGGCTAGAAGGTTTCATTAATGACGATCCTTCCTTTAGGGTATAACCCATTGCCTCCATTTAACTCTATACTCTTGTAGATCAATTTAGATCAAATCTAATTTCGATACCTCTACAAGTTCCCAGACATAGTTCAAATACAGTTACTTTAACTTAGCTTTTAATTGCCCTGAACAATCTGTCTACTTTTTTATATTTTAGAGTCTCATTGTAGTCTAAAGGATTTGATTCACCATCATGCTTAACCGTTAAAACTAAAGACTCATGAATTCGTTAGGCGACCTTGACTATCCTCCCACTATACTATAGCTCTCCTGTACTTAGTGTGGCAATAACCTGGTTGAAGATATATTTAATACATCATCTACACTATAAGATGTCTTATGCTGTTGAGACACAGCGTCCCATACTTTAAATTTATCCAACACAAGCTATATGCTGTACTTTTAGAAACATTTTCTAAAACCTCTTACATAACAAACCTTTTGATTTGTAGATGTGACTTATCATATGAATCTTACCATATTCAGTAACACATTATTAATCTTTTCGATAACTCTATGTATTAAAGAAAAAATAAGAATTCTCCAGAAATTCTCCACGGCTATCTAATCAAAGTGGCTTGATATAATTACCTAACTGATCCTAACTTTAGTCTTTAATTCTTTGAACCTTTCAAAGGATTCATGACTTATGTCTTCATAGATACTTCCATACATCAACTAATTAAGTAGTCATTCATAAACATTTTATGAAAGACTATTTGCTTTCGCTTACTTGAACATTTAGCAGTTCTTAAACAATTTATGAACAAGGCGTAGCAGCTTAGTGGTTCTTCTGCCTTTACTTTTAAAGGCTCCTTTAGTCACCATTAATTAAAACACGATTCATAAACTGGTTATCATTTTAGTACTTAATGATCAAATAAAACATATCAAACCAGTTTTTTTTTTTGAACAGAGAAACTGCCAACAGCCATATCAAACCAGTTTTTGAATCATACTAGATTAATATAACCTAATACTGAGTTCCACTTAAAAGCTATATGCCTTCAAGAAATTCTTCTTTTATGTGGTCAGACAGCCTAGCTTGTATTAGACTAATCAATCGGCATTAACGTTGTTTTGATTAAAACAAGTCAACTATTTACCAATGTACCTCAAGACTATTTGAAAATAAACAGTGGGTGGAAATGTAATTTTTAAAGTACATTCCATGACTTGATGCCCTTATTGAAAATTCATTCACCAGAACACTAGTGAACTACCTAATAGTCATAATTAGAGGAGAAGGGATATCAAAATACCCTGGCATGATGGCTTTCCGTCTTGGCGACAATAGTATTTAAGTACATAGGCAAAGTCGAGTGTTATTATAAAAGAGATAAAACTATTTTGACTCATGCTTTATTCTACCATCTTAAGACTCCTAATTCCTGAGATAGATGCTTATACTAAATGGACTCTTCCCTTAGTTCTCCTGACACCTTTTTTTCTCAACTGTACTTTCATTAATTTAGACAACGAGCAATCTCTATTACTCATTGTATTCTGCCTAAACCATTTGAAAGACCTTGATAGGCAAGTCATGATCATACCTTGTTGAGATTGACTATTGATATTTGCATCAAGAATTTCAGTTCAACTAAATGAGCCATCATCATATGACGCGCTCTTGAGCAGACTTTCCTAACGCAATCTTGTGTCTATCATCCTTCTCATAAGCTGTTCTCATGCTACTCGTTCTGTAATCAAACACTTCTTTCAAATATCTGATCATCTCTACTACAGTTGATTTTTAAGTATCTAATACTAGAAAACGTTCAACATCTAATATTCGAATCTTGTAACTGACTCACTCTTTAATCTGGTCTAACTTTCTAAATGTTCTTTTCAACTTAGTAGATATATTAGCAGTAGCCTAGAGAGCTCTGAGCATCTCCTAGTGCTATTCATGTACTAAGACATATCATAGTGAGTATAAGAAAACAGACAAGTAATATTTACAAGTGTTGATCACAATGCAAAAATATAACAACCAGTCTGAAATTAAAAACTGTAGAACAAGTCATATAACATACAAGATTACTTTTTCTTACTTTTAGCAAATAATCAAAGTTCGGAGTTCAGATTACAACACATAAATGTATGCCGTGGTGACCTAATCGACTACCCAAAACTCCCTGTCGATGAAGCTGAATTGAGATATCAGAAGGGTGAGAATGTTTCTCAATAAATATGTTTTCTTGTAAACTCTTTACTAAACATATTTAACACGCCACTTTCTCTCGGCCTCTAAGGTCCTATAATAGAGCTCCTTGGGGAGGCCAATGTGGACCCTAGTCAAGTGTGCAAACCATTACTTGAATATCTATACAAGGTCTCGATATACTCCATGTTGGTGTGGCTGTACTCAATTGCTTGGACTTCAGTTCATCTCTTAGAAGACTAACCTTGTATTCTGCAAATAAATGCTTTCCTTGGGGAATTGCACTCACCAACTATATTGCTAGACCAGTGACAGAGGCCATGAGCATTCACTTAAAAGCGCACTCCCATTTCATAAATTTGAGTCTTGTGAACTTTTTAATAATTTTAGCAAACAAACAAAGCATAGAATCCACTTAATCATTCTCTACGTGTGAGCAATAGTTGGCTAACCAATCTACTCGTTACTATGGGACGGGCATCGTAACCAGTAATTAGTCAAGTGAGAATTATTCCCAATTAATATGTTTTCTAAGCATATTTAACCAATTGTTTCTTCTTTGGGCTCTAAGAAAGTATCATAATGCTCCCTAGGAGACTAATATACTACTAAGTTAAGTGTATACCATTGCCTAGAAGTTAGTGCAAGTAAACAAGATACACCATGGATACGCAGTCACATCTGTTTCCCGTACCTTCATTTATCCCACAGAAGTCTAATCATATATTTTGCGAACAGACAACCTTCTCAGGAAGTAGCGTATGTCCACTATACTATTAGATTGGCAATGGAGACTATGAGGAATCAACTCCTAATCCTTGCTTCCACATGAAATTTATGATGGCGAATCTTTCTTTTATATGTGATTATCTCATAATGGAATATTAGAATCACATTCTAAATTTTATTTGACAATTAAATAAAATTCTAATTATATTAGTTTCTTTAATTATTCAACCTGTACAATCTGATCCCATTAGATATATCATGAGAAATTTTCTTTTCAAATAATTCAACTTTTGAATTATCTAATCTAATCAGATCTATTTGAAATAATTCTCCCACTTGGAGAAATCAAATATTTCACCAAGTTATAAGTCCTTGTAATTTTATTTACAACATACATAATATTTAACTCTTTAAATAATATTAAATATGTGAATAAAATTTAATAAGTATCTTTTTATCAAACAATTTCAATAATATTACTTAAGACCTAAGGCTGGAACAATTAAAGATTTTTGCAAATCTTTTTAGAAAAGATTATCACATAATCTTAATTAAGATCTCATCCTAATTAATTATTTGTTTATTCAAATTATTTAAATAATAAAAATATAAAAATAAAATGTTTTGTAAATAAATAATTATTTAAATCCGATCTTAATCTCATTAGTTCGTGAACCGAACATCTAATCCTATTACATGTTCTTTGTGTCGTTGTATATATCTGAATTATTTAACTGTTTTAATATCTAATCTCATTTGATTCTTTACAAATATACACCCTGTACTTTAATTATAATTCATCCTAATTTAAACATTTTAAATTTGATGAATAGCAATCGCATTATTAAACTTTTTAATAACACAATCAAGTATTCTCTATTTTGGATTATTGCAAAATATTCAACAATTGAATATTTTATACTGGGGTTCAAAATCTAATCTCATTAAACTAATAGTCTAAATAAGTAACATGTTATCAAACAATTTTAAACAACATTACTTTCGGCCTAACATAGTTGTATTAATTAATTACTTTTCTAAACACTTTTAGAAATAATAGAAATTATCACTTAGGTACCTTGAGGTCTGAGCATTTATCACTTCGGTACCCCACGTTTTAATGTTGACAATGAGGTATTCTGAGGTTTGAATATTTTATCACTTTGGTGCTCTATGACAGAAGTTGATGAATTATTGTAAGAATTTAATCAATTTTACAAAAAAAATGTTGACATAATCCATGAATACGATAATATATATAAGGTAGAGCCAATCTTTTCATCAAAAATTCAGCGAATTGTAATAAAGTATTCCTTTTTTTTGGATAAATATTGTAATAAAGTATTCATTGAATGTTAATGTAAACCAACTAAAAATTACGATATTTACGTGTCATTTTTGCATTTTTCAGCAAAAAATTAAAAGATTCTAAAGAAAATACTTATATATCATTGAAATCATATTTAATTTAGCATTTTCAAACGAAAATCTATCCAATTTTGAGTAAAAGATGCTTAATTAAAAAAATTTTAAAACTTTTGGATGTCTAAGTGATAGAATATCTGAAATTTAGGGTACGTCATTGTATATATTAAAATGTAAGGGTACCTAAGTGATAAATGCCCAAACCTTAGGGTACCTAAGTGATAATTTTTCTAGTAATATTTTTCACATAATCCTAATTAGAATCTCATTCCAATTAACTAATTAATAAATAATTCATTTATTTATTTTTAATTAAAAATAAAAAATAGTTGCGGTCACTTCACTTCATTATTTTTATTTTTAATTTTTTAGTTTCATATTTTAAATAAATAAATAAATAGTTAACTAAATCTGATCTAAATCTCATTAGATCGTAATATTTTAAATATTTGAATGTCATAATTAAATATTTTTTCTGTTAAAAAAAAATTAAAGATTTTTCTGAACTCTTTTAGATCATCATAAACTTAATTAGGATCTCGTCTGTTATGATTCTATTTCAATTTTGAGTATTAAAGTGTCGATGTAATAGTCGTGGATTCAAAAAGAAATTTGGCGCCAATAATGTGTGTTAGTTTAGTCGGTTAGGGAGGTGTGTCCGAATGCATTGTATTTTCCCTCCTAATTCTCGGTTGTTTTGTTCTTTACAGCTAGCTTGAGTGCACTGTTGATCTCATATAATGAAATTGATATCTCTCTTCTCTCAACCCTAATTTCTCTCTATTTCTCATCCCCTTCACTTTTTTCTCATCCCATACTCTCAAATCCCTAGCTTATAGCTCAAGATTGTTCTTGAACTATAACAATTGGTATCAGAGCTTGTGTTTGCTGCTACTTGATCCGAAATTGATTGATTAGAGCTGGCTAGACGCCAAAAAATTGTATCAATGTTAGGTTCCTGTCTTTCTTCTTTTTAGGTTCTTTGTTCTTTTTCTGGCTTGTTTTCTTCAGGAAGTGCTCCAATTGCTGAGTTTTGGAGTTTGTCTGTAATTCATGGAGTGGTAAGCTCAATGTGATTGACTTTCTTTCTCTCTTCTTTTGTCAAGTAGAGGATTCTCCCTTCTTTTACGCTGAAAGTTGGAGGATGGATTCTTTTCTTTGGGGTTTTCCTATTGCCCCGATGATTGGTTAGTGGATTGGGCTTGATCTTGGTCTTTGGTTTTAAAGTCAGTTCTCTTGAGTCTTTTCATTTTCTCTTTTCAGTCCCAAAATCCTCATTGTAATGTCCCATGGATAAGGATGATAGACTTTTTTGGGGAGCATACGTCCTTTGAATGCGAGATCTGTCTTCTGTGCCAGTGAATTGGAAGTTTTCTTGATGCTGTCTCCTGCTTCCTTACCAGTGTAAAGAGAGTGGAATGGGAAGAGTTCAAATCTTTCTGTCTGGAAAGTAGGCACGTGCCAATATTGTCCAAGAAGAGTGTGGCCCCAGTTTGGTTATGACCATCAGTCTGGGTAGATCTTGTCTTCATCCAGGAAACTGGATCTTGCTTGGCAGGCTTTTGAAGTTAGGAAGGTAGGCCAGTGATCGGGTAGGCTTGGATGTGTGCAGGTCATAGTCAGAATGCATGCAATCCTTCTATGAAGCGGTGGTAACATCGTGGAGTGACTACTCGAGCCAATGCTACTACAAATGCTGCCGCAAGTGCTTCGTACGCTGTAGTTGCTAGTGCAAATATTGGAGCTGGTGCTGAAGTCGATCAATTTTTACAATTGAGGCTTCAGATGGTGGAGATGTTTGCTCTGATGCGACAACCACAGCAATCTCAGGAGCAGAAGCTAGCTGAGAGAATCAATCAGCAATTGCAACAGATGGAAGTAAGGTTCCAAGGATTGCTGTAGCTGCAGATCACGAGGCAGACCTTGCCTTCAAGAGCAGGCATCTTATCAGCAGCTGATCGACCTCCTAATGTTGTGGTACCACAGGATCCAGGTGTAGCAGTTGGACAATCTGATCCTCCTCCACCTGATTCGATGCAGAAGTCAGGAGCAAGTGAAAATGTAACAAGCAGTAACAAGAGCAGTGGATTTGGAGGCCGAGAGTTGAGATTGAGCAGTTTTTATGGCAAGCAACTTGAGTCTTGGTGGAGAAGGTGCGAGAGATACTTCCATTTTTATTGAGGCTGAGAAAGTAGAATTAGCACCAGTGCACCTTCATGGAGATCAGGAGGTATGGTTCTATATTTTCATACGCAATAATCCTTCATTGTCTTGGTCCGAATTTGTGGAGGAACTCTATGAAAGATACGGTGATAAGGATCCTAGTGATGTTGTGGATAATTTCAATAAGGTAGCACAAACTACTTCTCTGAAAGAATATATGGCTAGATTTGAGAATTTGAGAGCTAGGATGATGAATGTGACTCCTAATGTGAATGAAGCCTATTATGTCTCGAGTTTTGTTAGTGGTTTGAAGCCAAAGATAAAGAATCTAGTTAAAGCCTTGTGTCCTAAAACCTTGTCTAAAGCATATTCCAAGGCCAAGTTGTTTGAGTCCACGGTATTGGCAACTTCTGATGGCCAAAAGAATAGAAGTAATCAGGGAACTTTTCAGCAGCAGAGTGCTCTTGCATGATCTAAGTCATTTAGTATGGAAGAAAAGAAGGCTGAGAGGCTATGTTTCAAATGGAATTAGCTAGTGGAGCAGAGGCTGAAGAAGATACTAAAGAGGACAAAATGGAGGCTGAATAAGAACATGAGCTACAAGAGGAGTTGGTAGACGATGAAATGGAAATTTTAGTAAAGGCTTTAACTGGGAATGGTTCTCACAACACTATTTGAATTAAAGGACAAGCAGGACGCAGATCTATGTTGATTTTGATGGACAGTGGCAGCTCACATAGCTTCATTGATCCAAAGGTTGTGAGAAAAGTAGGACATGAAGTGATTAGAACAACTCCTTTGTGACAGTGGCTGATGGAAATTCAATTCTCACTCAACCCAAGTGCCAAAGCTTTAGTTCGCAAAAGCAGAATCATAAGTTTGTGTATGACTTTGGAATCCGTCAGTTGGGAGGTTGTGATATGGTGCTCAGAGTTGATGGATGAAGACTTTCAGTCCATTGATTTTTAATTTCTCACAGCTATCAGTTTGTTTGAGATCAAGGGGTTAATGTCACACTGTAAGAAATTGTTGAGCAAGGTCACTTATAGCTGATGAAAGGCAAGAGATTGGAGGAAAGTGTCAAGAAAGGAGGATGTCAGTGGATAGGACAGTTGTTTCAATTGCTCAAACTGAGGTTCAGGCATCACTTACTAAAGTTCAGGCATCACTTCGTTCACTGATTGATGAGTACAAGGATTTATTGGATCAGACAATATCTTCACCTCCACAAAGGGCTCTTAATCATGCAATTTCCTTCAAGGCTAATTCTGATCCTGTGAACCTGAGATCTTATAAGTATCCACACTCGCAGAAGACTGAGATTAAAAGGCAAGTTGAGGAGCTGCTGAAAACTTGTTTTATTAGGCAAAGCCATAGTCCATTTTCCTCACTAGTTATCTTAGTCAAGAAGAAGGATGGATTTGCTAGTATGTGTACTGATTACGGGAAGCTCAATTCTCTTACAATCAAGGACAAGTTTCCCATTTCGATCATTGATGATCCCTTGGACGAACTCCATGGTTCACATTTCTTTTCTAAGCTTCTTCTGTGATAGGGGTACTATTAGATCAGAGTTTAGAGCAAGACATCTATAACGCTGCCTTCAGAACTCAGCGTGGGAATTATGAGTTCGTGGTAATGCCATTTGGTCTAACTAATGCTCCAGCTACATTCCAGGCAGTGATGTATGATGTGTTTAAGGCCTTCTTGAGGAAATTTATACTGGTTTTCTTCGATGATATCTTTATTTACAGTGCAAATCTGCAGGACCATTTGAATCATTTGAAGAAGGTGTTTAGTGTTATGCGCAGTCACAAGCTCTATGCTAAGTTGTCCAAGTGCACCTTTGCTCAGCCCCAAGTAGAGTATTTAGGCCATATAATTTCTTATGAAGGTGTATCCATTGATCCTGCCAAGATTCAGGCCATGAGAGACTGGCCAATACCAGTTACCTTGAAGCAATCAGAGGATTTCTAGGGTTAACAGGTTATTATAGGAAGTTTGTAGTAGGATATGGAAGCTTTTGAAGCACTTAAAGCAGCAATGTGTGCAACTCCAGTTCTGGCAATGCCTGATTTCAGCAAAGATTTTGTACTAGAGACTGATGCTTGTGGTAATGGAGTTGGAACAGTTTCATCACAGACGGGAAGGCCGTTGGCTTAAGGCCAAGCTTTGAGTCCCAGAACTTTGGAGTTATCAATCTACGAGGAGTATCTTGCTATCCTTTTGGCCGTGAAGAGGTGGAGGCATTACTTAAAGGGTCACTATTTTGTCATTAAAACAGATCATCAAAGCCTTAAATATTTGTTAGAGCAAAAGATAGCCACCAGGGTGCAGTGCAAAGAATTGATGAGAATGATTAGTCTTGATTATTCAATTCCGTATTTGAAGGGAACTTGGTCCCCGATGCCTTATCTCATAGATCAGACTAGTCTGAAAGTGGTTTTTGTGGGGCTGTATCAGTAGTTTTGCCAACTTGGATGGATGAGGTTTACAAATCTTATGAAGAGTATGACTTTGCTCGTGAATGTATAACAGCTTATAGCATCGGCAAAGCTCCTCCTGGTGCACCTGAGACTAGTATTGTGGTGACCAAAGGAATCATTAGGATCAAAGGAAAATTTTATGTTGGATCAACCACTGATTTGAGGAAACAGATTCTGGAGGCTTCTCATTACTCTGCGTGGGGTGGACATTCAGGTGTGGAAGGCACCTATCAAAGACTCAAAAGTTATTTTAGTTGGCCCGATATGAGGAAAGAAGTGGTAGACTTTGTGCAATCTTGTCAAGCTTGTCAGCAAACTAAGTCTGATGGCAAGATGTACCCTGGTTTGCTTCAGCCTCTCCCAATTCCTGATGGTGCGTGACAACACATTAGTATGGATATCATTGAGGGCTTGCCTAAGTCTAAGGGAAAGCAAGTTATTTGGGTAGGTGTGGATCGTTTCACCAAATTCAATCATTTTGTAGCCTTGTCCCATCCAATTACAACTGAAAGATTGGCTAGGGTCTTCCTGGATAGCATTTACAAGCTTCATGGTCTACCAGGTTCCATAATTTTTGATCGTGACGGGCTCTTCACTAGTAATTTTTGGAAGGAGTTGTTCCTGCTCTTGGGTACTACATTAGCCTTGAGTTTCTCCTATCACCCTCAGAGTGATGGACAAACAGAGAAGGGTTAATCAATGCATTGAACAATATTTGAGAAGTATGACATTTAACTATCCTAAGGAGTGGTGTAGGTGGTTGTCATTGGCAGAGTTTTGTTTCAACACGCATGCTCATTCCTCTATTGGCACAACTCCCTTCATGGCATTGTATGGGTATGATCCTCCCTCTCCATTGGCTTTGCAAAAGCTCAATAGTTCAGTCCTGGAGGTTTCTGGTTTGCTGCAGCAGAGGAAGCAGTTAATTCAATTGCTAAAAAATAACCTTCACTTGGGAAAAGCAAGGATGAAGTTAATAACCTTCAATTGCAGAAGAAGCGTTCAAAAAAGATTTTTGAGGTGGGAGATTTGGTGTATTTGAAGCTACAGCCATATAGACAATCTACCGTGGCAGTGCACAAAAGTTTTAAACTCAGTGCTCTGTATTTTGGTCCTTATAAGATACTTGAGAGGTTGGGTAGGGTTGCTTATCGATTGGAGCTTCCACCTGATTCATATGTTCATCCGGTGTTCTATGTTTCACTCCCAAAGAAGCACGTGGAAGGAGGGAAGTCTTGCTCTCCTAACCCTCCTGAGATTGGATCTAGTGGTACTCTTTTGCCGGTACCTACTGCTGTAGTGGATTCCCGAGTCTTACAGTAAGGTGGGAAGCTGGTAGAGGAAGTTGTGGTGATCTTAGGGGGTTCAATTTTGAGACAAGAATGATCTTAGGGGGTTCAATTTTGAGTATTAAAGTTTTGATGTAATGGCCGTAGGGTTCAAAGTGATTTTTGGTGCCAATAATGTGTGTTAGTTGAGTCGGTTAGGGAGGTGTCCGGATGCATTGTATTTTCCCTCCTAATTCTTGGTTGTTTTGTTCGTTTAATCTAGCTTGAGTGTATTGTTGATCTTATATAATGAAATTGATATCTCTCTTCTCTCAACCCTAATTTCTCTCTATTTCTCATTTCCTTCACTTCTTTCTCATCCTATACTCTCAAATCCTTAGCTTTAACATCATCCTAGCCAATTATTTATTTTTTCAAATTATTTAAATAATAAAAATATATATATTAAACAAAAAATATTTTTTAATAAAATAACTGGGCACGTCCTATTAACTTCTTGAATTATTTTTTCATTTTATAAATTATTAAAATAAAAAATTAAATCTGATTTTATCTCATCAGATTGTAACCGAATATCTAATCCAATTAGATATTCTTTGTAAATATTTTAACTGGGTCAAACAACTAATCTTATTAGATATTCAATGCGATATTGCATATTTCTAAATCACTCAACTATTTAAATATCTAATTTTATTAGATCATTTAGAATAATATTCCCGCTACTTTAATTAAAATAATTAAATTCATCATAACTTAAACAATTTAAATTTGATGAATCGATAATCAAGTTTACTCTTCAATAACACATCAGATATTCTTTCCTATAGCGAAATTCTCAATTTCTCTCATTCGGAACTCTAGTCATGACATTCATTATGCTTGTTATTAATCCCATGCCTATTATGAATACAACTAGAGATGGCTTTGATACCAATTACTGAGAAGATTTAATTTTGGAAACTAATTTTTTCTTGAATTGGTTCAATCAGGCTATTTAGCAAGTGCACTAAATCGTACCATGTAATAAAGAAGTAGAGTATCGTCCCACAAGGATTGTTTATTGAATTAGTACTAAAATTAGTAGTTTCAGCATTATTTGAAAGACCGAAATATGTAGTTTTTGATATTAAACAAACAAAATGAAAAAGACTAAAAAAGTTTACTGATTTGAATAAAACTGTACTGATTTATGTTGAAAGTTTCTAATTTTTATAGATCCAAGGCATCCAACACCTAGTTGTATTAATACATCTTTCTATTCTTAGTTGTTAATACATGTTAATGGTCGAAAACCTTAATTTACAAAATATTCTCTGTCAAGCAACAATTAGCATACTCTTTTACATATTAACTCATCAATCTCTTGCATGTATTTAAATAAGAAAAGAGTTTTAAAGATCCATGGTTTTTACTTAAGACCATACAAATTGCATTAATCTATCTCTTACATTTGATCAATTTGTGGTATTTATCACTTTAGCAATCATCATAGATCTCCTCTCGGACCCATTAGGAATCATTATAGGCTTTGATTGGTGATCAATCTGTTAAGCTTCGAGAGCAATCTTGAAGTTAACCTAGTGGAAGAAGATTAAGATGAGAGAATAAGTGAAAAGAGATGAGAGATTAGAGAGAGAATTAGACGAGTGAGTGAAAAAATATCAAAAGATATTTTGTATTTGATTGAATGATCTCTTACAAGAAGATCTAAGATATTTATAAGCCCTCAAGCTTGGCTAAGAACAACGAACCTAGACAAACTTCAACCGACTTAAATGGATACAATAAGACTTTGGCGCCAACAACAACTAACAACCAACATACAAAAATATAAATCAAAATGCAGCACTTCATTTAAGAGCAATGAACCGCAAGCCTAGCAAAGCAGATCAGAACATATCAGCTGCAACATAAAGCTACGAAACATGATATAACAATCCCCTCTCCTTGAAAACATTCTTGTCTTAAGAACGAAGGGTAGAGAATTGGCTTCTCATGAATTGCAACTGCTCCCAAGAAGCATTCTTCTTGTCCAAATTAGACCATTACACCAGAATCGCCTTGACTAACCTACCCTCAACATTTTGCAGTCTAGAATCCAAGATGGTAGCAGGGTTCAATTGCAAAGCACCATTAGAACCAACTTCCGGGGCTGAGCTGAACTACCTTGGCCTTTCTTCACCTGTTTCTTCAAAAGCGATACATGAAACACAGGGTGAATGTAAAAGTCAGGGGGCTATTCCAACTTATAAGCTACTTTCCCAATCTTCTCAATGATCCTGTATGGCCCAAAGTATCTTGCACATAGCTTAACATTCTTTCTCACAGCCATTGAAGCTTGTCTGTACAGCTGAAGCTTCAAATAAACCATATCTCCTATTTCATAAGCTTTGTCCACACGCTTCCTATCTGCATAACATTTCTTCATCCTTGCTTGTGCTTGATGAAGATTATCCTTCAAAAGGTGCACCAACTGTCTTCTTTGTTGCATCAAATCAGCCACTTCAGGGATTGATGTCACTAGCTTTTGCGACATCAAAGGTGAAGGAGGATCATAACCACATAAAGCCTTGAATGGTGTGGTGCCAATTGAAGCATGAGCGTGTAAAGATAACCATCTTCCCCAAACCTTAGGATGACTAAATACCATGCTTCGAAGGTAGTGTTCTATACACTGACTAACTCTTTCCGTTTGGCCATCAGTTTGTGGCTAGTAGGAAGAACTCAAAGCCAAAGTTGTGCCCATGAGGATGAACCGTTCCCTCCAGAAATGACTGATGACGAGCTTGTCTCGACCAGATACTATGGATTGTCGTAATCTATGAAGCTTATACATGTTATCAAGGAACACTCTTGCAAGCTGCTCTGCTGTCACAGGCCTAACCAATGCAACAAAGTGACTGAAATTGGCAAAGCGATCCGCCACTACCTAAATAACTTCCTTGCCCTGGTAATTTGGAAAACCTTTAATAAAATCCATGCTTATGCTCCATCAAGCACCATCCGGAATAGATAGAGTTTGATGAAGTCCCTGATACCTTCAATAAAATCCATGCTTATGCTCCACCAAGCCTTGGTTTGTTGACAAGTCTCACAAGCTTGCACAAATTCCTTCACTTCCTTCTTCATACCAGTCCAACTGAAGTATGGTTTGAGCCTCCGATAAGTACCACTGGACTAAAAGATCTCATCCAATCCACACCAAGGACCATATCACAACCTCCCAATGGCAAGATCCTGAAGTCATACTCAAGCTTGTGACCATGCATAGACCATTGGAATCCTCGGGATTTGGTCTGAGTAAGAATAGAATTTCCATCAGCCACTGTCACAGCTAATGGTTGTGTCCTGATCATATCTTGCCCAACCTTTCTCTCCACCTTTGGATCAATGAAGCAGTGAGTACTACCACTGTCAATCAGAATAATAATGGACTTCTTGCTAGCTTGTCCTTTGATCCTAATGGTGTTATGAGCCTCATTTTTTGTCAAGGCTTTCATAGAGATCTCAACCTCATCTTCAAGAAGCTCCTTCTGAGATTCACGATCAGAACTATCCAACTCAGCCTCTGTTTCATCTTCTTCAAATTAATCATCAGCATCAACTCCTCTTGCTTTCATGAGGAACTTAGGATTGCACTTGTGTCCAAATTGATAAGACTGATTGCATTTAAAACATAGTCATTGAGCCTTGTTCTCAACAGAACAAGAAGATTTAGATCTAACAGATCTCTTCTGTTGCTCATTACAGCTTCCACCTTTGTTCCTAGGCCAATAATTTGATGCAAGAACCATAGCTTCAAACATTTTAGCCTTTGCATAGGCTTTGGATAAGGTTTTAGAGCCAATTGCCTTGACAAGGTTCTTTATCTTTGGCCTTTAGCCACTTTTGAAGCTAGATACATAGTATGATTCAGTTGCCTGAGGATAAGCTGAGATCATACTTGCTCTAAGGTTCTGAAATCTCATCATGTACTCCTTCACATATGTGATTTGCCTTACTTTGTTGAAGTTATCGACTATGTCACTTGTGTCCTCATCTCTATAACATTCACAAAGTTCTTCCACGAATTCAGCCCAAGACAATAAAGGATTACTCTTCAAAATACTATAAAGCCATACCTCATGATCTCCATGGGGATAAACGGCCGCTAATTCAACCTTCTTAACTTCTTCAATGTGATAGAAATGAAAGTATTGATCACATCTTCTGATCCATGATTGTGGCTATTTTCCATCAAAAGGCTCAATTTGAGTCATTGGCTGCCTGAAACCATTACTCTTATTGCTGGATGAAGCATCATTAATTCCAGAATTTTGATGTTACAACTGATTTGATGGACGATCATTCTGTCCCAAGGTCATACTTGCAACTGAAGCTTGTACTGGATGCGGAGGATGATCCTGCTGTCCGACAGCCACACTAGGTGCTCACTACACCATGAGGTCAAACTTGTTGGCTAGCAGGTAACAGAATTGCAGCACCGGAGGATACATTCTGCCTATTGAGTTGATCCTACGGTCCAACAAACTTATCCTCAATACATTGAGTTTGCTAAATCAATCGATCAGCAAACTTTCGATCCTATTCCAACTGTAATTGCTGCATTCGAGAGAACATTTCATTCATTTGATTCTTTAATTGAGCAGCTGTAATGTTCTCAGCACCTGCTGCAGCATTAGGGCCAACAACCGAAGCATAAGTGACAATAAAATCAACATTTGCAGTAGCATTTGCAGCACTAGATCGTGTTGTTACACCTTCAACCATTGATATCTGCTTCTTGCGCTTCGCCAGCTCCAATCAAGCAAAAAGTAATTGATCGGCAGCAACACAGCACTGATACCAATTGTTTCAAGATCGATCTAAGATATTTATAAGCCTATAAGCTTGGCTAAGAACAATGAAACTAGACAAACTTCAACCGACTTAATTTGATACAATAAGACTTTGGTGCCAAAAGCAACTAACAACCAACATACAAAAATATACATCAAAATGCAGCACTTCACTTAAGAGCAATTAAGCTCAAGCATAGCAAAGCAGATCAGAACATATCAGCAGCAACATAGAGCTATGAAGCATGATCACAAGCATTCAAAACGCATGATAAACACTAAGACAAATAAATTAGTTCATGGTAGACATAATATAAAGCAAAACTAAGACAAAATCGACAAAGTTAAAGAAGGAAAGGATAGAAAAGAACTTGAAATTAAAAAATTACAAAACGAAACTCTTTCTTTTCACACCCTTCCTCTTCTATCCAAACTTCTACCTAAGTTTCTATTTTGTATTTTGTTTTTGAATGATGAATTGATGCCTAAACTCTTTCCAAACATCGCTATTTATAATATATGAGGATCGAAATACATGAAATAAAAAATTACACAAGCTTTACTCTCATTGCACCTCTTTGCCGCCCATTTTCAGCTTTTGAAACAACTTGTTGATTTCTTCATTTTTTTCCACCGTTTTGCCAACTAAACTTAGCCTTTACATCAAGTTGTATGTGATCTTGTAGCTAAAGAAGTTATTGCACTCGATTTGTCCAATTAGCAGCCGAAAATTGCAGTTTCGAACAACTTGACGCGTTTAGCCCATTTTTTGCTTTTGTTTGATGTATCTGAATTCACTTGTTAATGTTGATGATAAACCTAGAACGAATTAGCATAAAATGAGTATTTTTGCAATGAAATAACAATAGGAATGAAAACAAGAAAAAGCAATAAACAATTGATGTAAATTGGTTAGAAAATGAACCAAAATGATATGAATAATTATATACTAAATTAGACTTATCAAAATACTCCCAAACTTAAATATTGCTCATCCTCGAGCAAGGTTAAACATAAAGGCGCAGGATCTCATGCTTTTTAAGAATTTTTAACACAATTCAAAGCAAGCACATTTCTATTAGAAAAGAATGACAAAGGATCATTAGCTTAAGGTTTTAAAAGCAAAACAATCTTTATAAGGAAAAACCTACCGATCACCTAGGTTAATGAATTTAGACGTTCGTTAAGCAAATTAAGTTTATCCATTTTTCTAATCTGAAGACATTTTTTCTAATCACAAGACTTTTAAGGTATGCCCAAGACTAAAAATTATTCACAAAATTTTGTCTTCCTCAATTTTTCTTCTTTTTTTTTCTCTTCATTTTTTTGAATGAGGAACTAGTTTGCCTCAGCCAACCATGTCCCATGAGTATATCTTTAGCAAGAATCGAACTCCTGAATCCTGGGCGATGACCGCATGGGCAAGTGACATCACCAATTGAGATGTCCTCAAAATGACCGCATGAGTATATCTTTAGTGAGAATCAAACTCCAAACTCCTGGGCGAAGACCACATGGTTAAGAGATGCCACCAATTGAGACGCCCTCATGATAGGCTTGAGCTCCAAATTTCAAGTGATTTACAATGAGTATATCTTCAGCGAGAATCGAACTCCTGACCCCTGGGTGATGACCGGATGGGTAAGAGACGCCACCATTGAGACATCCTCATATTTTGCTTTTATAACTCTTCAAAGTTTATTTTGCAATTGATAATCTTAATGCCATCCATTTCAATTTGAGCATCTTTTAATAAGAAAATAAGGTAAAACAACCATGCTAACTAGTGAACTCAAATACCATTGTTCTATCAAAATAGTGCCTTTAGAATAGATCATGTTTTGCAATTGGAACACAAAAACAATTGATTATAAAGTTATTCAAAACCAATGAAAGCAAACGACTTAAAAAGAGTAGAAAAATTGCTTAAAAAGCATAATGATAAGATCTCAAATTTTTTTTTATGATTTTAAATTGGTTCAAAATGTGCAATAAAATTGAAAAAGACTAATGATCTAAACAATAAGAAATAGGAATTTTTTTTTGTTTGCCCACACTATCTACATCCGCATACAAAGGCTTCGAACTCTGAAACTAAAGCCGACTCTAAAAGATAAAATAGGACTAGACAAGAAACATTTTCAAAAAATTTTGGTCTAATTTTAAAAAATGTGAAAAAATGTCGCTCCCACCCCCAAACTTAAAGTTAACATTGTCGTCAATGTTCAATGAAATGCGAGAAACGGCGCAGTATGTGAGAGATACTTCCTAGGTTTGAGAATTGCTTATTTGATGGTAAATATTTGTCATCAGGGTACCCCCAAATTCGTTTCAGAAATCTGTTGAGCAAAATGTACAAAAATATTATAAAATAAAAAAATTAAAGGAAATTGAAAGACAAAAAGTAAGGAAAAGAAAAACTTGTATTGCCTCCCAAGAAGTGCTTAAATTAGAGTCATTAGCTTGACTTTTTGATGATGCTCTATCCTGTATCATGAAGGAGAAAGGAGTTTCTTCCATCCACCCTCAATTACCATTTTCTTCCGTGGATCTTCTTTGTACCTTTGTTTATATGACTACCTCCACCTTTTCTAATGATGGAATCCTTGAGCTTAATGTGCTATAAACTGAATTCCCTTTTCCGATCTTTTCTTCATTTTTTCACTAAGTCATCCTTGGCTCTGAAAGCCTCCGACTTCTTTAGACAAGCTCGATACTGTATTTTGATCACTGGTGGTGATGGGTCGGTCAAGACAGGTTTGGTCATTAGTGGTAATGAGTTGATCAAGGGGGCTATGTCACATTGAGGTGATTCTTCTAATATGTCCTCATCCGTCAATGCTATAGCGTTAGTTTGTTCCCCTGGGTTGGTGACGGTATTTCTAGGCAACGAATTTCTGGACCTCTTAGAAAGTTGCTCTAGTATAGTCTCTACTTGAGTTTCTAAATTTGGATGGAGGCTTCTTGATTTCTAAAGATAGCCCTAGTTTCTTGAATAAAATTTGTCCTTTCATGCATGAACTCCCTAAACATCTTTTCTAAATCATATTTCTTTTCTTGTGGTGGATGAATGGGTGACCATGGTCCTTCGTGATGGTTCCAAGAAATGTTAGAAGGGTCCATTCATCATTAACTGTTTGTGCCAGAGTAAGGGTTGCATTCGGCGTGTTGATAATTTGACATGTAGTTATTGATGCTTACTTGGTATATGCTTAGCAAGTGCACTAAGTCATATCAAGTAATACAGAGTGAGCAGAGTATCGTTTCTACGATGGTTGTTATTGAATGAGACCGAAATTAGTAGTTTCCGCGCTAATTGAAAAACAGAAATTTGTAGTTTTTTGTTATGTAATAAACAAAAAAAAAAAAGGGAACTAAAGAGGTTACTGATTTTTTTAAAATTTCTTTTGATTTATTATGTCCAAGGTATTCTATTTCACCTAATTGCATTAATATGCCTTTCTATTCTCGGTATTCAAGTTATTATTACATGTTGATGATCGAAAATCCTAATTTACTAATATTCTCTCTCAAGCAACATTTAGCATGCTCTTTTATATATTAACTCATCAATCTCTTGCATGAATTTAAATTAGAAAAAAGTTATGAAGATCCAAGGTTTTCACTTAAGACCACACAAATCGTGTTAATCTATCTCTAACATTTGCTCAATTTGTGGGGTTTATCTCTTTAGCATTCCTCATAAGTCTCCTCTCGGACTCATTATAAATAATTATAGTCTTTGAATGGTGATCAAGCATTCAAAACTCATGAAGAACAATGATAAACACATCGACAACGTAATAGACAAAACAGAGCGTAATTTACCACTTAGGCTACATGGCCTTGGAAAAGCAAAATTAGTTCATAGTAAACATAATATAATACAAAACTAAACAAAATACATAAACTTAAAGAAGAAAAGGACAAAAAAGAGCTAGAAAATAAGAAATCACAAACTAAACTTTTTTCTCCTCCTTCTTCCCGATGAATTTCTACCTTATTCTCTACTTTGTATTGGTTTTTTTTTCCCCTGAACGAATGATGCAAAACCCTTTCTATATAGTACATAAGATTGGGATTACCTAAACTAAAAAAATATAGCAAGCTTAAAGCTCATTAGACCGACAAACCCACATTGCTGCCCAGTTTTTGCAAGTTGCTAAGTAGCTGCTGATTTCTTCAATTTTCTTCAGCTTTTGCCACCCAAAATCAGTATTTACATAACGTTGAACATGCTCTTGAAGTGTACAAGAAGTTCTTTCACTTGATTTGTTCATTTTTCCATCCAAATTTGCAAGTTGAAGTGAATTGTGCAAGCTTGTTGTTCATTTTCTGCATTTTACTGTTCTTGCTTATTTTTTTACATTTTTTCAATTTTTTTCGCCCAAGACTAAGCCTTGAAATCAACTTGAACATGTTCATGTATTGTTTAATCTATCTTTGCTCTTGATTTGTGCATTTTCCACCCATTTTTGCAAGATGAACTGAATTGTGTTCCTGCTTTAGCCGTGTAAAATGTTATGTTTTGCCCATTTTTTCTTTTATTTGATGTATCTTGCATTCACATGTTGATGTTGATGATAAAATCTTGCAGGATTTAGTACAAAATGTGTATTTTGGCAAGAAAATAGCAATAGATAATAAAAAGAGCGAAAGCATGCAATACCAATAAAAATTTGATGTATAATGGTTAGAAAATAAACAAAAATGATATGAATAATTATATACTAAATTGGATTTATCAGTTATCCTGTTCTAAACCCAATGAGGAAAAAATATTGCCCACTTGGCACTTCGTACCAACATGGTTACTTGCACAAAATTCACATCTAGGAATACGAACAACTTTGACACTTATGTTATCAAGTTGGTTTTGAATTAGTGGGAATTCTGCAAGATAACTCTAACGCTTAAATCAGTATTTATCTCATGAAATAATAATAAAAGCATGTAATAAATACATATAACAAACATACAGTACTTAGCCTGAAAAGTGTAAAAGGTTAGAGTAGTTATTACTCCAGAGAGTTGACCGTTAAGGGTGATTGGAGGCTGAGGCAAAGGGGTGGGCTACCTTAAACGACGCTTGCCCTCAAGAGGAGAGAGAGGTGAAGAAGGGGCGGTTCCTCTTGAGGAAGAGGAGTATCTCAAATGAGAGGGGCCTCCCTTCTTTATATAGAATTTAGGTTCGTATGGCTAGTTGGTAATGGCAAGCTTGGTATTCTCTAGGTCGGTATTCTCTAGCTATGTATTCTCTAGCTTGGTAATCGCTAACTTGGTACTTTCTAGCTTGGTAATCTCTAGCTTGGTAATATCTAGGTCGGTAAACTCTAGGTCGGTAATCTCTAGCACAGTACTTTCTAGCTCGGTGATCTCTAGCTCAGTACTTTCTAGCTTGGTATTCTCTAGCTCGGTAATCTCTAGGTCGGTCATCTCTGGCTTAATACTTTCTAGCTGGGTATTCTCCAGCTCAGTACTTTCTAGCTCAGCATTCTCTAGGTTGGTATGCTGTAGCTTTGTACTTTCTAGCTTGGTAATCTCTACCTCGGTGCTTTCTAGCTCGGTAATCTCTGGCTCGGTACTTTGTAGGTCGGTAATCTCTAGCTTCGTACTTTCTAGCTCGGTATTCTTTAGCTCGGTAATATCTAGCTAAGTACTTTCTAGCTCGGTATTCTCTAGGTCGGTAATCTCTACCTCAGTACTTTCTTGCTCGGTAATCTGGTCAACAGGTGGTCAACGCTGGTGTATGCAAGTGTCTAGGTAATAGCTATGTGCCATTACTGGACAGTAATATCTAAGTCCCAACCGTGTTTGGGCAAGTATTGTAGACATATTGGATACCAGGCTAATATTTTAAAATACCGGGGCTAGTATTATAAACATATAGTCCCCCCATTCCATGGGCGAACTTCGGTCATTCCGACTTCAGCCATGGAGTGGATCGCATGTCAATTCTTAGCGTGACTTGCCAGCGTACAATGTTTGCCCTTGTGATGAGAATTTTGACCGTTGTTCCCTGGCTTTTCGTAATTGCCACCCTTGTGTAGGACGCGTAACCTCAAAAATGCATGCTGACAAACATAATGTTTTGGTTTTTATAATTGCTATTCGTGCTGTTAATAGGGCGCAGGCCCTATGTAAGCGGTGTGCAAGGTTTTTTGTCAGTTAATCAAATGTTTAAGTCATTTCGACTCGTAACTGGGTGTAGGGCCCATCATGAGCCTTAGCAAGGCTTTTGGCCAAATTGTAGATCTTAACTGAATGTTTATGCTGTTTACTTTATTAGAGCATTTAGCTTTTAGGGATTTTTTAAAAGAATATTTTATCTTTCTGCTTGTCCGAATGGGCAGTTTTCATTTGCGTTAAGAGTGTCTAAAATAATTTGAGCTTTTGAGGACTTTGAGCCATAGCGTATTCGCAGCATTTTGTTCCTTTAGTCTCATTAGCGCTTGTTGTGATATGAATTTTATGTGATAAGCATATGAGGATATCGTTATCATGACTAGCCACTAGTCACATAAATATTTAGTTTATAATATCCATGGAATGGTGAGCATGATGTATTTTGATGAAGTTATTTTGACAAGCAAGGCATATCTAGTTGAAGCTCCCAACACTTAATCTATATCCATTTAAAACATAGGTGATATGGGACACACCTGTAAGAGGTTTGTGTGTTCAATGTTCTGCATTTGTATAACGTATCTTTTAAACCTGTGATTTCAATGTGAGAAACTATACGCCATATATGTCAAATGAAAGTAAATAATCATGGTTAATGTATTATCTTTAAATAACCTTGAAGTGAGTCATGGCATCTTGTATTGTACTCGTTACTATTGATTGTGCAAGGGCGGGCCATGATGATAAGTGTTGCAACCATTGCGGGTGTTTCCACTAGGGCGGACCATGGTGGTAAATATTGCATCCGTTGCGGGTGGTTGCACCAGGGCAGACCATGGTGGTAAATATTGCACCCGTTGTGGGTGGTTGCACCTAGGCGGACCATGGTGGTTGGTATGTATGTGGATAATCGTCAGTTGTTACGCACAAAATACCTGGATAGTAGATCAAACCACACATGTCAGTGTAACACACTTGTCAAATATTGAATATGCCGGGGATAAAAAATAAATGCAATGTTCTTAGAAATAACATATTCTATGTAATGGACTTTTGTTATGTCATCCTTGAAGGATGTCCATGGCTAACGTTCATTGGTTCTAGATGTTTATTTATGAACTAATGAGCTTGGCATGGCTTATGCTAAGTGGTTATCGATAGTGCACACTCTTGCTAATACTGGGATGACAAGTATCTATGCGTAATGTGTGACTTACCAAAGATGAGTTTTTGAAGGCCTGTGGTGAGTCGCTTATGTTGGCACTGAATGTTGGTGAGTCTGTAAGATGCTAATGACAAAAGGCCTCTAAGGACATTACTGATATGGCATACGTATTGCTTGGTATGTATTAACCTTGTTATTCTGGCCTTGAGAGCACGAACTATTTCTACGGACTCGGCGATCGTTTGTTGTGTGTTCCCTTGTTGGCAGCGATAGTCGCTAGATCGAATATATGAAAGAAATTCTAGATTATTTGTAAGAAAGTTCACGACATCCTTGAGATAGGCCATTGTGTGTATTGGACTAATTGTTGGTTGTTTGAATTGTTACCTTCTGAAGGAGTTTTTACTATTAAATTGTTATGAATGTCAAGAAGTTTTGTATGTGGTTTGGAAGTATTGATTATATGCCATCCCAGAATATACGCGATTGAGAACATGGTGCTAAGCAAATGAAGATGGCATATTATGCTGCTCTTATCGAGCTGTTGACCAATAGCGGTACTAAATAGCTTAGAAGAAGGTTGTCTAAAGTGTGAGCTGTTCAAGTGTAGTAATAAGCGTGGTCCATGTTGGACAATTTAGTTAGACATGTTTTGTTAGGTCACAATAGGAGGCTAATTTACCCAATTATAGCCCGATTATTAACTCGCAGTGAATAACGAAGTCCTCAAAATATATCACCACGTTGTGTCACTTGACATGATTGGGAGTGCGGCTCACCAGCTTTGAGAAGGATTGCGACTTATAGATGGGTGCCTCTTGACTTGTAACTGGTTTTACTTGCTTTGCATCATATGAAAAGATTGATTTTTGAACCGTTGCTAATCGTGAAGCATCTTGATTTTGGACTGGTTTAGCTTTTGTGATGGAGGTAATGTCTAGCCTGTGCTTTGGAGGTAAAGTCCCATAGTCATGAAAAGTGATTTGCGCCATCGAGATAAAAAATTCGAAGTTGTGAATTGGGGTGAAGTCTCCCAGCCCTAAAAATAATTCGTCACCAGAATAAGGAAACGACCGAGGTGAAGTCCCCAAGTCTAAAAATGATTTGCCCCTAAAATAAGAAAATGACTGAGGTGAAGTCTCCCAATCCCAGAATAATTTGACACTAGAATGAGGAAATGACTGAGGCGAAGTTCCCCAGCCCTAAAAATGATTGCCCCTAACATGAGAAAATGATTGAGGTGAACTTCCCTAATCCTAGAATAATTTGTCATCAGAATAAGAAAATGACTAAGGCAAAGTCCCCTAGTTCTAAAACGATTTTCCCTAACATAAAGAAATGATTGAGGCAAAGTCTCCCAGTCCTGGAATAACTTATGACCAGAATGAGGAAATGACTGATGCGAAGTTTCCCAGTCCTAAAAATGATTTGACACTAGAATGAGGAAACGAATGAGGCGAAGTCCCCCAATCCTAAAAATGATTTGCCCCTAAAATAAAGAAATGATTGAGGCAAAGTCCCTCGGTCCTAGATTAATTTGTCACCAAAATGGGGAAATGATTGAGGCGAAGTTCCCCAGTCCTAAAAATGATTTGTCCCTCACATAAGGAAATGACTGTGGCTAAGTGCCCCAATCCTAGATTAATTTGTCACCAAGAATGAGGAAACAACTAAGGCAAAATCCTGGAGTCCTAAAAATGATTTGCCCCTAAAATAACGAAATGTCTGAGGCAAAGTCTCCTAGACATAAAGTGATTTACTTTGCCATGAATAAGGAATCACAAATGAAGCCAAAGTCCTCCCGCTCCCCCTATTTAAGAAATAATTTTTGACTTGGATGTATTTTTGATTTCTGATTTTACATGATTTAGCGAGGCTGGCGGATATCTCCCAAAAGGTAATTATCATACAACCACGTTTGGTTTCGAGAGTTGGTGACATCGCACTATTAATGAAGTAAGTTAGGTGTGGTGGAATTTCGTCCTTTTGACTAAATAATGCCTGCTAGTGCTTTTTAGATGAGTAACGAGCTTGATAGCATAAGGGGGGTAGCTTAGATTTTACGGATGACAATAATGTCCTGTATTCCCGTTTGATGACAATATATGGATGAGAAATTCATAGTAGATTAATCTGCTATGGAAAGAGATAGTAAACCTGTTCTGCAATTCCGGAAAGGTTATAAGGTTTCTGGCATGTCCCAACGAAGTCTTTAAACTTTGTTATCTTGCTGTTGGCGCTTTTGACACTTCTGAATTTGGTGCACTTGTATGCATCTTTTGATTTGCACTTGTGCCTCGTCGTTGCATTGTGTATGCCTTGTATTCTGGAATGATGAAAAGTATGGTTGATGACTTCGTTCCTTTAGTACCCTTAATCTCGAAATTTTTATGCTTATTTGCTAACTCGACAATTTGCGAGTAAGGATCTAGCGAAGTATGGTTCCCTACAAAAGATATATTATAGTGAACTTGATCACTTGATATAGTGGTCGGCAAGTATAGACAAGCTTTTGTGCTAGTTAATGAAAGTGATTTGTTCAAATATTCGGATTGGAGCAGTTTAGGATTGTGATGAGAACTGAATTCAGTCGAGAAATTGCAGCAAATATTGGTTAAAATTGTAATGAAAATTGGTTTAGCTAGGGATGAGCCAAACCGAGCTTGTAACGGGAGTTAGTTCGAGTAATGTTGAACTAAATTGATAAATACAAGTTCCTCTACAGCGAATAATTCTAATTTGAAGTACATGCATTCTCCTGCACCAGTTGCTCTCTCCCTTAATTCTTCAAAGTTTGCTTTTAGTCAAACTTATCAACCAACAGAAGTTTTAGAAAGTGCAAGCGCTAACTCCACAATGAGCGAGTGCCCTGTCACTCACTAGAATACACCGTTCGGAGTTCCGTTTAAGGGAACCTCATTTCTTATGTTGAAGGCATCACTGTATGCTTATTTTTTGTTTGGTTGGAGTTGAACACCTTACCACTTTGTTTTGATCTGAGAAAACTTACAATTGGAAATGGGTTGAAGTGCTGCTGTTAAATTGTGTTTGAATATTACAAACGGGAAATGATTGCTGTCAGTAATTTACGAGATAACACAAAGTGTATGATTACGCGCCTAAGGTATTGTTGTATTTATTTTAAAAATGTGTAATTAAGTTTATTATCATCCTAAGGCTTGCCTATTTCCCTTATTGGTTATATTAATGAAATTAGTTACCGCTTGTCATCATGATGTTGGGTATGTCTTATAGGATGGGCTGGAAAATTTGTGTTAAGGTTCTTATGGGGAGTATGGGTTATTTGAGTCTTGCAATATTTTTGTGCTTACTCATCAAACTATGAAAGACGAACAATTAAAAATGCTTTTATGTCATCGATTCGGCTTTCTTAGCATTAATAATTCAGCATTACCATTGTTAGGTGCAGGTGCTATGGTATACAAATGGCATTCCAATGGGTTAATTAGAGAATGTATTGGTTTCTTAGTAGTGCAGATGCGCTATGGAGGGGTTGGTTATCCATTCAGTATGGTGATCACTGAACGAGAACAAGCTTTCCTAGTGTACTACAAGGACAGTGTCATACTTTAGGCATGGCCGGTTTGTAAACTGAGATCACTTAACCTTGACCAAATTAATAGGAATCAATTTTATAATTAAAGGTGATGTGTCTTGGACCAGGTAAATTCGTAATTGTTTACTTCAGAATGATGTATAACTTTCAATTAATTTAGGTAGAGTTTGATTGGAATGGAATTGCAGCGAGAGTTAGCTGAAACTAGAACCTAATAGAATGGAATTATAGAGAGGATTAACTCTTTGGGGTTTGATTAGAAATGGAGTTGGCATGAAGATTGGTTATGTTGGCTATTGAGGTTGCGACAATTTAAGTTGATGTGCTATAGTTCTATCATTCGATATATAACAAGAGAAGTTTAGACATGTGTGATATTTATGAGAGGTAGGTGATACGAGTACACATAATTTGTGTGTGATTTCTAGTGTCTAACGGAAGTGGATAATGGAGATAATTTATATAGAAAGAGACTGCAGTTTTCTGTAGAAGGTATCGCTCAATGAATATTCAATTTGTGAGCGATTAATAGAAAAAAATTATTATTTTATTCATTTTCGGTAGAGTGTTAAGAGGAGTTCAGTTACTTGTGACTGATTGAGAGAGAACTGTCTAATTGAGACTCTCAGAATAAAAAGCGAAAAACTTTTAACCTTATATAATAGCTAATGTACCAATAAGATAGACTGTTTATTAGAGTTGTGTTATGAAATAACAATCAAAAGAGTCATAATTTCAATGAGAACACAAAAGAGATTCGAGTGCCATTATCAAAGATATAAGAAATTATAGCAAACCATATTCAAAGCTGAGATCGCATAGGTGATGAGCGACTTCAGCTGCTATATGAATATATGGGTAGAAGTTGATTTAGCCCATATTTGATTGGATAGGAATGAAATGTGAGTAGAATATACTTAATTATGATTTAGTCAAATGAGAATTGGTTCAATATGAGTTATAATGGAGGTTGAATCGAAACAAGATTTAGTTGAATTGAAATTGTGACACCAGTTGATCTTAGAATGGAAATGAAAACTGACCAAGTTGAGATTTACTTATCATGGGATTGTAACTAAAATTTACCAAGATTAAGACGAAATCGGTTTAACAAAGATAGTTCAAGTAGGGTTGAAATGAGATGGCAGCAGGAATCAGTCCAAATAGAGTAGAATTAAACAGATGCTACAATGAGAATTTCTCCATGAAAGTTAAAAGGGTTGAATTGAATAAGTGCAGCAATGAGAATTTATTCATACGAAGTTGAACTAAGCTGAGATTGTGGCAAAAGTGGTCTAATCCAGACCGGATTAAATCGATTATTGTAACAAAAATTTACTCTTTTATGGCTGATCTGAATTGAAACAGAGTTGAAAATTAACCTGTTTAGGGTCAAATCGAACTTAAGATCATAATAAAAATGATTCAATCAAGGTTTAACTGAACAGATATAGTAACGAAAATTGGCTCAATGAGGACTGAACTAGATTGGGCTTGTCAAAAAAATTAATCCAAACAAGGATGAATCAAGTTGAGATTGTGATAGGAATTGATCCCATTAGGGTTGAGTTAAACTAAGGCGATAACGGAAATTGGTTCTACTAGTGTTGACAAAAAATTAACACATGTAGAGCTACATTGAAAAAGGAACGCCACAAAATTAATATGTTACAGCTACATGTGATCGAGATTGCAAGGACAATTAATCCCTTTAGAGCTAGATTAAATTGGGACTGTACTGGGAATTTATTCAATCAGGGCTGACGAGAAGCAAAATTATAGCAAGTATAGATTCCATTAGAATTGACGAAAATTAATATTGTAACAAATATTAGTTGATCCAGAATTGACGAAAATTGACCTATTTATGATTGAATTAGAATGAGGTTATAATGCAGGTCAACGTGATTTTGAATAGAGATTGCTATTGAAAATTTGCGCAGTCAAGGTTGGGCTAAGTTGATATTGCGCTGGAAATTAACCCTTTAAGATTGAACTAAATTAATGACGTGGTAGAATTTGACCCAAGTTTGGATAGAGTGTAGCAGAGATGGTGATGAAATTTAACATATTAGGTTTAGGTTAAACTGAGGTTGTAGTGAAAAGCTGACCCCTTAGGGTTGAATTAAACAAAGATTTTAATGGGAATTACCTATTTTGGGGTTGAATTAAATAAATATTATAATAGAAATTGACCCTTTTAGGATTGAATTAAACAAAAATTGTAATAAAATTGACCTGGGTTCAATGTAAGAAAGTGCGAGAGAGAGCCACCAGCAGGGGTGGCTGAAGTGGGCTGTTGGTTGCTTGGCAGCACCGGAGTAAAGGCGTATCGCAGGCCACTGGTAAAGGCAACCCAAGCGCGTGTGAGTTGAAGTGTTGGTAAGCACGAAATGGGCGAGCTAAGACCGGCGGGATGAGACTGGCGGGGCTTGGACAGGGGAGCTAAGACGGCGAGCTGGGACCAGCAGGCTGAGACAGGCGAGCTAGGACCGGTGATCCGTGATGACGCCAGTAGCAGTGGTGGTGGTGTTTCTGTGCTGGGTGCGGTTGAGAGCTACCATGGATGAAGAAGAAAAAATGGTCAAAGTGTCAAAGTTGTTTACTTCTGTTATTTTTATATATATATTTTTTTCATGGGTGTCCTGTAATTTAAACAGGTATAAATTTTAAATCGTCAAGAGTTAGAATGCAAATTGCATATCAAGATGAAGTTCGCGAAGAACTTTGTGCAACTGGCATAATTTCTCATATTTTAAAGAAAGATATCAAAGACATGATTGGCATTTATCGAACATGGTAGTGATAACTTAACCTCGAAACTTAAACAAACATAGCTCTTAATCCCCAAGGAGCTGCGAGTTAGATCACCCATCAAAACAAAACTCTTGAAGATCTTTATGCAACGGACATGACATTTCGAGCTTTTGGATCTAACAAGGCATAAAAAGGTGAATCGAGTCAACAGATTGCCCGTTGTAGTTAGGTAATTTAACGTACAATTTAAAATAGGCATAACTTCTTATATATGAGGAGTTATGGAGCGAATTTTATGTCAAAATGAAACTCTTGAAGCTCTCTATGCACCCGTAGAAAGTTTTTGAATTTTTGAAGAAAAGAAGTACATGAAAAGTGACTTGGATGAGCTAGACGCAGGCAAGACATATAACATACCTTACAACTTCAAATTGACATAACTTTCAATCTGTGAAGATTTCTGGATCAAATTTTATATTAATATGAAGATATTGAGGTGCTCTAGGCACCCATATAAATTATTTGAATGTTTAATGACATAAAGTACCTGTAAAAGGCTTTTGGTGAGCTAGATGTAGATATGGCATATAACGTACCTTACAAATTAAAACGGACATAACTTTCAATCCGTGAAGATTAAAGAAGCTCTTGAGAATTTCTAGGCACCCATATAAAGTTTTTGAACGTTGATGATGGAAAGTACCTGAAAAAGGCTTTTGGCGATCTAGACGCAGGTATGGCATATAACGTACTTTACAATTTAAAACAGACATAACTTTCAATCCGTGAAGAGTTATGGATCGAATTTTATATCAAAATGAAGGACTTTAGGAGCTCTGGGAACCCATATGAATGTTTTGAACGTTTGATGACAGAAAGTACCTGAAAAAGGATTTTGACAAGCTAGACGTAGGTATGGCATTTAATGAACCTTGCAACTTAAAACGGGCATAACTTTCAATTTGTGATAAGTTATGGATCGAATTTTATATTAAAATGAAGCTCTTGAAGAGTTTTAGAAGGCATATAAATTTTTTGAATGTTTGATGAGAGAAATTACCTGAAAAGGGATTTTGGCGAGCTAAATGTAGGTATGGTATATGACGTACCTTACAAATTAAAACGGACATAACTTTCTATCTGTGAAGAGCTATGGATCGAATTTCATATTTAAATGAAGCTCCTAATAAACTCTAGTCATCCATTCAAAGTTTTTTGACGTTTGATGACAGAAAGTACTTGAAAAAGGCTTTTGACATGCCAGACGCAGGTATGGCATATAACGTACTTTGCAATTTAAAGTGGACATAACTTTAAATATGTGAAGAGCAAATTTTACATAAAAATGAAGCTCTTGAAAAGTTTTAGGCACCCATATAAAGTTTTTGAATGTTTGAGGGCAGAAAGTACCTGAAAAAGGCTTTTGGCGAGCTTGAGGTAGGTATGGCATATAACATACCTTACGAATTAAAACGGGCATAACTTTCAATCCGTGAAGAGTTATGGATCGAATTTTATATCAAAATAAAGCTCTTGAGGAGCTTTAGGCAACCATATAAAGATTTTGGACGTTTGATGACAGAAAGTACCCGAGAAAGGCTTTTGACTTGCTAGACATAGGTATGGCATATAAAGTACCTTAGCAAACATTACTTTCAATCCGTGAAGAGTTATGGATCAAATTTTGTATGAAAATTAAGCTCTTGAGAAGCTTTAGGCAACCGTGTAAATTTTTTAAGCGTTTGATGACAGAAAGTACCTGAAAATGGCTTTTGTTGAGCTAAACGTATGTATGGCATATGACATACCTTACAACTTAAAACGGACATAACTTGAACATGAAGAGTTGTGAATCGAATTTTATATTAAAATGAATCTCTTGAGGAGCTGTGGGCACCCATATAAATTTATTGAAAGTTTGATGATAGAAAGGACCTGGAAAGGGCTTTTGACAAGGGAGACATAGGTATGGCAAATAACGCACCTTACAACTAAAAACGGACATAACTTTCAATTCATGAAGAGTTACGGATCAAATTTTGGATTTAAACGAAGCTCTTGAGGAGCTCTAGGCAACCATATAAAGTTTTGGAATGTTTGATGTCTGAAAGTACCTGAAAAAGGCTTTTGGTGAGCTAGATGTAGGTATGGCTGATAAAATCCCTTACAATTTAAAATGGACATAACTTTTAATCCGTGAAGTGTTATGGATCGAATTTTATATCAAAACAAAACCTTGATAAGCTCTGTGTTCTTATCATGATTTTTAAGAATTTTTTCCAAAGAAGAAAAGAAAAAGGGGTGTAAAGATTGCCATACTTGTTCAATCGAACTTTCTTTATAAATTTTTGTTTAGATGGGCGTTCATAGAGAGGGCCCAGAAATCTGAAAAATACTGAAACTTACCTTGCTTGACCCTTAAATTGCTTGAACCTTGCAAGAAGCATCAAGCCAGGCGTGAGCTTGAGATCCTTCCCACAGATGGCGCCAGTTATGTTTTTGACGAATTTGGTTAGTATGCTTTTTCATTGTACTAGAGTTCGGTATGAGGTGGGGTTCGCAAGGACGAGCCGAACTCAAACTCTAGTTGCACGCTTGTCCCGAGGTGTTTCTTGCAAAACTCAAATACACGACTAAAGGGGCCCACGGATAACCCACAGGGGAACTCCTCTGATGTTCAAGTCAGTATTTATCTCATAAAATAATAATCAAAATGGGTAATAAATACATATAACAAACATGAAGGACTTAGCTTGAGAAGAGTAAAAGGTTAGAGTAGTTATCGCTCCAGAGAGTTGATTGTGAAGGGGGATCGGAGGCTAAGGAGAGGGTGGCCTACCTAAGATGAGGCTTGCCCTCAGGAAGAGAGAGGTGGGAAGAAGGGGCGGTTCCTTTTGAGGAAGAGGTTTATCCCAAATGAGAGAGGCCTCCCTCCTTAATTCTAGGTTAATAATGGCTAGTTGGTAATGGCTGGCTTGCTCTTGCTCGATAATTTCTTGCTCAGATTCTAGCTCGGTATTCTCTAGGTCGGTAATCTGAAGGTCGGTAATTGTTAAGCTTCAATTTGAGAAATTAAAGTTAACTTGTGAAGAGAGAGTTTAGGTGAGAAGAGAAGTGAGATTAGATGAGCGTAAGAGAAGAGATGAGAAGAGAGAGAAAAATATCTCAATATCAAAGCAATTTTTATTGAAATGAACAAGACTTACAAGGATTGACACTCTTATAGGAGAATCTTGATATAATGAATCCAAAATATCACTATAACTAAGCCTAAACCACCAAAACTAGCAACATATCAGCTATAACCGACTTTGGCGTCAAAAGGAAACAACCAACATTTGAACTAGGCAACATCTCTAACGCAATACAAGACTCTAACAACTCGATACATGGATTACAAGACTCAGAACAGAAAAAATCATAACTATCCCCTCCACTTAAAAAGATTCTTCACCTCAAGAAGAGAAATTTGGAAATTGACTCTTCAAGAACGCCAAATCTTCCCATGTAAAAAAATCTTAGTCCAAATTCTGCCACTGAACTAGCACTTCCTTAATCCTCCTGTTGCCTGCCTTGATCTCCCTGGAACCACGAACAGTAGCTGGTTGCAACGCCAAGGATCCAATGGATTCAACTTCTGAGGGTAACCTTTAGCTTTTACATCCTTTCTTTACCTATTTCTTAAGCAAAGAAACTGGAAAACCTGGGTGAATGTATGCATTAGAAGGTAGCTCAAGCCTATAAGCCACTTTACCAATCTTGTCAAGAATCTTATATGGTCCAAAGAATCGAGCACTTAGCTTGACATTGCTCCTGACAGCCACAGTAGACTGTCTATAAGATTGTAATTTGAGGTAAACCATATCACTAACTTCATAATTCTTGTCCACACGCTTCTTGTCTACATACATTTTCATCCTTGCCTGAGCTTGCTGCAGATGGTCCTTAAGCATATGTTGTAATTGCTTCCTCTGTTGCATCAATTCAGAGACTTCCAATACATATGAAGTCATATTTTGCAACGAAAAAGGAGTAGGAGGATACATAGAGGTTTGAAAGGAGTAGTGTCAAGAGAAGCATGAGCAAATACTCAGCTAGAGATAACCACTAGTTCCACTCTTTAGAATGAGTGAAAACCATGCTCCTAAGATATTGTTCAATGCATTGATTGACCCTCTCCGTATCAGTCTGAGGGTGGTATGAAGAGCTAAGAGGCAAAGTAGTTCCCATAGGCTTGAACAATTCCCTCCATAAATGACTTGTGAAAATTCTATCTCGATCAGATACAACAGATTGTGGCAATCCATGTAACTTATATATGTTATCCAAGAAGCATCTGGCTAATTTTTCAGCTTTGACTGGCTGGATCAAATTAATGAAATGGCTAAACTTTGGGAGACGCTCAACAACACCCATATCACTTCCTTGCCTTCAGACTTAGGCAAGCCTTTAATGAAATCCATACTTATATTCACCCAAGATCCATCTGGAACAGGGAGAGGCTGCAAAAGACCATAGTTCCTATGATCACCCAGCTTAGTTTGTTGATATACATCACAAGAGCTCACAAACTCAATTACTGCTTTCTTGAGACCAGGCCAACTGAAATGTTCTTTAATTAATTCTCTAATATGTGCCTTCTACACCTGAATGTCCATCTCAAGCTGTGTCATGAGAAGCACTTATGATCTGATCCCTCAATTCTGTTGAAGAACCAATGTACAACCTGCCTTTCATTTGAATTACTCCCTTACTTTCTGAAATATCTGCATCAGAAGTGCTCTTACTGTCTTTACTGATGTTAAAGGCAGTGATACACTCTTGGGAAAAAGCATCAACTTTATAGGACTTGTAAACCTTGTCTAACCAAGAAGGAAGGACAACTGAAATGGCTCCACAGTAGGGTTGCTCACCATCCTCTAATCTTCTTGACAAGGCATCAACAACTTGATTTTCTTTGCCCCTTCTATACTCAATTGCACAGTCAGGACCCAACATCTTCATTAGCCCTTTCTTCCGTATTCTTGTCACAATCTTTTGCTCTAGCAAATGCTTCAAACTTTGATGATCAGTTCTGATTATGAATCTGTGACCATCAAGATAATACCTCCATTTATCAACTGCTAACAAAATTGCCAAGTACTCCTTCTCATATGTCGACATTGCTTGATGTTTGGGACTAGGGGATTGACTTAGATAGGCAATGGGCCTTCCCTTCTACGACAACACTGCTCCAATTTGAGTTCCACTAGCATCAGTTTTTAAGACAGTCCTCCGCAAAGTTGGGCATAGCAAGAACAGGAGCTTCACACATAGCTTCTTTATGAGCTTCAAAGGCAGTTTGAGCTCTACCACTGCACACAAAAGCATCCCTCTTGAGCAGATCTGTCAAGGGTCCTGCAATCGATCCAAAATTATCAATAAACTTCCTGTAATAGCCTGTTAAGCCCAAGAATCCTCACAATTGCTTCAAGGCGACTGGAATTGGCCAATCTCTCATGGCTCGTCTCTTTGAGGGATCTGTGGAGACTCCCTTAGAGTATATGACATGTCCCAAGTAATCCAACTGTTGCTGCACAAAAGCACACTTAGACAACTTGGCAAAGAACTTGTGATTTCGCATGACAAGGAAAACTTCCCTCAAGTGCTGTAAATGATCTTCATAAAAGGCACTGTCAATGAGAATATCATCGAAAAAGGCCAGCACAAATCTCCTCAGAAATGGCTTGATGATATCATTCATCACTGCCTGAAATGTAGCCGGTGCATTGGTTAAACCAAAGGGCATAACCACAAATTCATAGTGGCCTTGATGAGTTTGAAATGCAGTCTTGCAGATGTCTTGCTCAAGCACTCTAACTGTCTCATATCCAACTTAGAGAAGAAATATGCTCCATACAATTCATTGAGTAAATCATGAATAACAGAAATTGAAAACTTATCTTTGATTGTCAAAGAATTTAGCTTCCAATAGCCGATGCACATCGTGGCAGAACCATCTTTCTCCTTTACTAAATATGACTGGTGAGGCCAAAGGGTTGTGACTTGGTCTAATGAAACAAGTCTTGAGTAATTCCTCTACTTGTCTCTCAATTTCTGATTTCTGACCATGAGGACACTTATATGGCCTCAATTTGAAAGGTGATACACCAAATTTCAGAAGAATGGCATGATCAAGACCCCTTTGTGGAGGAAGAGAATTAGGCTGCTCCAAAATGTCCTCAAACTTCTCGATCAATGTGTTAACTTCAGGCTGCTGTACATAACACAATACTGTTGGAGAAATTGCAAATAGCTAACCAAGCCACTTGTAAGCACTCTTCTTGAAACCTCCTTGTAAGCCCTTGTCTTTAATCAGCTGCAATTGAGCCTAATCTTCAATGCCTTGCAAAGTAACCTTTGTTCCTTAAATCTCAAAAGAAACAGTTAGCTTGGCAAAGTCAAAAACCACAGGGCTGACCAATCTAAAATCATAGGTGAATTGATGCTCTTACATAGACCAATAGAAATCTTGGCATTTGTTCTGTGTGAGGATAGAATTCCCATTTGCTACGGTTACAGCCAAGGGATGTGCCTTTGGATCAACAAAACTGTGAGTACTTCTACTATCGATTAAGATAGTAATGTGCCTTTTACCTGCTTTTCCTTTGATCCTTATCATCTTGTGAGCTCTATTACTAGTTAGAGCCTTCGTAGAAATCCTCAGACTCATGATCAGAATTGTCCCCATTAGGTTCACATTCATCACTGTTTGACTGTAATGCAACATTGAACCCCTGAGCAGACATCAAAAACTTGGAGCTGCACTTATGTCCTGGCTGATAAGGCTGATTGCACTTGTAACAAAGACTTTGAGGCCTCTTCTCAACAAACCTACGGGCCTAAGCCTATATGGGTGAAAACTATAAACATGGCTAACATTGATAAAATGTGTGCTTAATAGGATTCCACATAAAAGGCTAGACAAAACACCCTATGAATTATAGAAGAGCTATATGCCTAACCTTCAATACCTTAGAGTGTGGGGTGTCTAGCTAAAGTTGGGGTATCAAAATTAAAAAAAAAGTGAGAGAGGTCCCAAACTAGTAGATCATGTGTTTGTTGGCTATACTATGAACAATGCTGCATATAGATTAAATGTTATTGAATAACTCGAGCCCTGGGCTTGACAAAATCATGGAGTCTTATGATGCTGAGTTTTTTGAGCATGTGTTTCCTACGAAAGAATCAATGCACGTGCCAATGCCTATTTTTTTGCCTTATGCATCTACTTTATCCAGTCATTCGCCCCAAAACTCGAGGTTCAAGAACTTAAAAGAAGTAAGACGACTCGAACTGGGACTAGTTTTAGAGCTGACTTCAGTACTGGATTTCTATCCGAATACCCTGATTTTGGTGAACATGTTATTAGTGCATTCATGCTAGAGGAACATCCTAAAACTATCATGAGGCCATGAGATCCATAGATGCTCTATATCAAAGAGAGGTTGTTAATAATGAGCTAGTCTCAATTATGAGTAATAAAACTTGGGTGTTAATGAACCTTCCTAGGGCATGCAATTTAAGGCCCGATTAGTGGCTAAGAGGTACGTACAGCCTTTTTTTATACCTATTCATTTGTAACTAAGATAGCCACTGTGAGAGCCTTGATTGCTCTTGCATCCATATATAACCCCATAGTACATCAAATGAACGTCAAAAGCCACTTTCTTGAATGGTGACCTTAAAGATGAAAGTTACTTGGAGCAACTTGAGGGGCTCGAGGTTCCAGGTATAGAGCATAAAGTTCGCAAACTTGAAAAGTCCTTCTACGGTCTTAAGCTAGCTCCTAAACAATAGCATTCAAAAGTTTGATTGCGCTTTAGTCATGCATGGTTTTGTTACAAACAGTACCGATGCATGTGTGTACTCTGAGCTTTTTGATAATGATTGTGTTATTATTTGCTGATATATTGATGACATGCTTATATTTGGTACGAAGGTGAATATTGTGAATGTAACTAGACGAGGCTGATGTGACACCTGCATTTAAATTGTGAGAATCACCAAAGGTTTTGACTTGAAATTAATCCCCCTATGTGGAAGTTTGGTCACTTTGACGACACTCTTGCTAAAACTTCCTTTGGTTCGAATGTTCGCTTGAAAAGGAATACGGGGGATAGTGTGTCACATGCCGAGTACACTGAAATCATTGGTAGCATGACTTTTTTGATGAATTGAATGCGTCCTGATATGCCATTGGTAGATTGAGTTATAATACCCATAATCCAAGTGATGAGTACTGGGTTGCTCTAGTAAGACTTTTGAGATACCTTCAAGGTATCATGGATTGGGGTCCTAGTTATTCTAGTGGCTATGTTCTTATGCTTGCTAACGGTGCTGTGTCTTGGAGATCTTGTAAACATACCTGCATTGCTAAATCCACAATGGAATCTCAGTTTATTGCTCTAGAGATGATGAGTTTGGAAGCTGAATGGCTGGAGAATGTACTGTGTGACATTCAACTATGGGGAAAGCCCACACGGTTAGTCTTAATGTACTATAACTCATGTGCGGGCACTAGAATGCCACAAAGTGAGGTGTATAATGGAAAGTGCATGCATATTCGCCTGAGCTATGGTGTAGTAAGGCACATTACTAAAATATTGTGATTTCGTTCGATTTTGTGAGAAGTTATAAGAATTTGGTATAATCCCTTATAAAAGGCCTTTCTAAGAAGATGGTATATGATACAACAGAGGGAATGGGGCTTAAGTGCACTTGTGTGTCTTGATCTTGGTGGATATCCAGAGTTTGTCAAGGTTCAAGGGGTCAAACGAAGCCAAGGTTGAGCAATTTGTGATTAAACCACCCTAGCCTCGTCCGAGATAATGCTGCTGCTGGCTTGGATATGTAAAATCTGCCATGATGTTTAGGTTGAGCTCTACGTTCTTAATGTTGTCAATAGCTCATTGTGGTGGCGTGGGGTAGCACACCTATATGAAACATCGTACTGCCAAGACGTGAGGTTGGCTCTTAATGGTGTTCCCGGCCTTTGTTGGTGGTGTGGAGTAGCACACTTGATGGACTCACCTATGGACTCAAATAACAAAACTACTAATTTCGCTACTCATTTAATAACAATCCTCATGGGATGATACTCAAATCATTCTATATTACTTGATACGACTTAGTGCACTTGCTAAGCAAACACCAAGCACATCATATTTTTGGCGCCGTTGTCCGGGATTGTTCTTATTTGAGTGATATCGATACTAACTAGTTTTGGTACTAATTTGAAGTTATTTTGTAAAAACTTGTAAATTTTATTTACATTTGAAGAAGAATCTTTTATTTCATTTATTTCATTCAATTTGTTTAATTTGTAAAGTTTTTTTTAAAAAATGTGTATACAACACCCCCCTTACAAAATTGTGTTTTTGTTAAATGCTGTTAAATTTTTGCTATTTTGTTATTTTTCTTGTATTTTGTCTAAAACTTTCTTTCACTTATAAGTTCACTTTGAAGAAATTTTGAATGTCCAAAACATTGTTATTTTTAAGATTTTTAAAACATTAGTGTTACTACCCCCTTAAAATTTGGTTTTTGTAAAATTTCTATATTAGATTGTTGTATTTTTAAGCTTTCTTATTAATTTTATCTTTTTTTAACTTTTTAATTTACCAAGATAAGTTTTTCAAAACATTAGTATTACTCCCCCCCATCAAATTTTGTTTTTGTAAAAATTGTGTTATAGTGTAGTATTTTTATACTCTCTTATTATTTTTGCCTTTCTTTTAACGTTTAAGTTTTTTTTTTTTTTCCTTTTCTAAAAATTTAACACAGGAAGTTGCAAGAGGGGATGGCTAGCAAAAACTATATAAGACCTCAATATCAAGCTCTACCAAGAAAACCACTGGGAATTCATGAAATTAATGCATTATCTGCTCAACTTCACAAATTCGAAAGCAATTGGACAGTATATGTGCCAGAATTGCTCATACTCTTGCTATTACTGAATGCCAAGTGGGCAACTATTTTACCTCATTGGGTTTTGAACGGAATAACTACATGTTAAAGTACTTACGAGCCTAAACCCCTCCTTTAACACCTACAATGCCGGATGGATGAACCATTCTAACTTTTCTTGGAGCCATCATAAAGCACCTTTGTCACCTGTTCATCCATCTCAAGGAAAGAATTATGACTTAGAAGAGCCGTTTAGGGAGTTCATGCATGACTATACAAATTTTACTCAAGAAACCAGGGCTATCTTTTGAAATCAAGAAGCTTCGATCCGAAATTTAGAAACTCAAGCAGGGGCTACATTAGAGAAACTTTTTGAGAGGCCTAAAGATTCCTTGCTTTTCATTACCATCACCAACCAGGGGAACAAACTGACGCCATAGCATTGAGGGATGGGGACACATTAAAAGAACCACCTCAACGTAACATAACCCCCTTGCTCGACTCATTGCCAATAATGACGAAACCCATCTTGACCAACCCACCACCACCAATAATTGAATTAGAGTGCGAAATTGTCTAACGAAGATAGAGGTTGTTGAAGCCAATGGTGACTTGGTGAAAAAATGCAGAAAAGATCAGAAAAGGAAATTCAGGTCATGGCACATTAAACTCAAGGATCCCATCATTAGAGAAGATGGAGGTGGTCGTGCAAAGAAGGGTACAAAGAAGATCCACAGACGAAAATGGTCATTAAGGGTGGACGGATGAAACTCCATTCTCCTTCAGGATACAGGACAGAACATCATCAAAAATTGAAGCCAACAACTATAACTTAAGCGTTTCTTAGGAGGCAACCCAAGTTTTCCTTTCCTTACTTCTTTTCTTTCAATTTCCTTTAATTATTATTTTTTTTTACATTGTTGTACTTTTTGTTCAATAGGTTTTTTGAAATAAGTTTTGGGGTATCATGATATCAACATTCACCATCAAAAAGCAATCGTCAAACCTGGGAAGTATCTCTCACCTACTGCTCCGTTTCTTGTATCTCTTTTAATATTGAGAACAATGTTAAATTTTTGGTTTGGGGGTGAGAGAGAGAGTTTTTTCAAAAACATTTTCTTGTCTATTTCTATTTTATTTTTTAGTGTCGGCTTTAGTGCCGACAATAGTTTGGAGCCTTTGTATGTGAACATAGTATAGATTGTCTTTTTAAATTTTATTTTAAACTAAGTTAAAATCAAAAATAAAAATTTAAGATCTCATCATCATGCTTTTTAGGAAAATTTTCTTCTCTTTTTTGCACGTTTGCTTTAATTAGATTTGAATAACTAATCTTGATAAAACCGTAGTATTTGAGTTCACCAAGTTGTTTTACCTTTCTTTTTTATTAAAAGATGCTCAAATTTGAATGAATTACCTTAAGATTATCATTTCTAAAATAGACTATAAAGTGTAATGCCTAAGTCCTAAGAAAAATATGAAAAAAAAAGATAGGAAAAGAGAGAGAGGCATCTCTAGCACTGCTATCCCATATAAACATTATAAGATATGTGCTGCTCATAATAATGGCGTTCTCAGTGGTGGCATCTCTTATCCATGCGGTCACCACACATGGGTCAAGAGTTCGATTCTCGCTGAAGATATGTTCATGAAGTCATAATGAGGGTGTCATTAGTGCCTATCTTGTCCATGCAATCATCGCCCAGGGGTTAGACGTTTGATTCTCGCTATACTCACGCGGTTATATGGAAAACGTCTCAGGGGCAGCTTGTCTTACCCACGCGGTCATCACCCGCAGGTCAGGAGTTCGATTCTCGTTGAAAGATATACTCATCTGCTGGTCATCGTAAATAGAAAAAATAAAAAAATAAAATATAAAAACCAGAAGAGAAAATTTTGTGAATAACTTTTAGTCTTGGGCATACCTGAGAAATCTAGTTATAAATGGGATGATTTTTGTCTTCTATTCGGTTTCAAGCCCTTAAGATTAGAAAGAATGGATAAACTCGATTTGCTTAACCAACTGTTTAATTAGGTTATCTAGGTGATTGGCGGGTTTTTCCTCATAAACATTGTTTTGCCTTTAGAACCTTAAACTTTGAGCCTCGGTCAATCTTTTTTAATAGAAGTAGTCTCGCTTTAAATTGTGCTAAAATATTTTAAAAAGCATGAGATCCTGTGTTTTAATGTTTAGCCTTGCTCGAGAACGAGCAAGATTTAAGTTTGTGGGTATTTTGATAAGTCAAGTTTAGTATATAATTATTCATATCATTTAGGTTCATTTTTAAACCATTTTACATCAAACTTTTATCGCTTTTGCTCCTTTTTATTTCTATTGTTATTTCCTTACAAAAACTCTCATTTTATGCTAATTTTTGTTAGGTTTTACCATCAATATCAATAAGTGAATGCAAGATACATCAAACAAAAGCAAAAAAATGGGCTAAACACATCAATCTATGCGCTAAAGCAAGGATGAACAACGAACTTGTACAATTTGGTACAAATTGCAAATTTGGGAGGCAAAATGGGCATATCAAATGCAAGAACATCTTTTACACATCAAGAGCAAACCTGAAAGAAAAGCTGAATTTCGGCAGCGAGATGAAGAAAAAGTGAAGAAAGAACCAAGTTGTAAGCAGGTTGCAAAGAAGGGCGGCAAAAGTGGCAAATGAGGACGAAGCTTGTGAAATTTTTTATTTCTTAAATTTCCAACCTCATGCATGTAATCATCAGGCATTGGATTTTTTGTTGTTATTGTTGTACATATGTAATCATCAATTAATTCAGAAAAAAAAAAAAAAACCCAATCCAAAGTAGAAAAAAAATAGAGAAAATTCGGATAGAAGAGGAAGGGAGAGAAAAGAAAGAGCTTGGTTAGGAATTTTTTAATTTCAAGTTCTTTTCTATCATTTTCTTCTTTAAACTCGTGAATTTTATCTTAGTTTTGCTTTATATTATGTATACCATGAACTAATTTTGTCTTTCTAAGGCTATAATATAGCCTAAGTTGTAATATACGCTCTTTTTAAATTCAAAGTATTCAAAGGTTTTTTTTTTTGCATTGTTTGAGTGTTTATCATTGTTCTTCATGAGTTTTGAATGCTCAATCACCATTCAAAGCCTATAATGATTCATAATGAGTCCGAGAGGAGATTTATGATGAATGCTAAGGTGATAAATGCCACAAATTGAGCAAATGCTAGATATAGATTAACGCAATTTGTGCGGTCTGAAGTGAAAACCGTGGATCTTCAAAACTCGGTTCTTATTTAATTTCATTCAAGAGATTGATGATTTAATAAGTAAAAGAGCATGCTAAATGTTGCTCAAGGCGTATTATGTTTTGATACTTTATATTAATGGGTTATTTCTAGGTAGATCAATTATAAAGAAAAATCTACAGGCATCGAATCTAGTTTGTTGAGACGGACCTCATGCATCTGAATTGCACAGTGCGTTTCAAGTCGAGGACCACATGAAGGGAACTTGAATGATCTTCTTAATGACTACTCATGGTTCAAGACTATGTTCCCCAGTGGGCGGTTGTTGGACATGCCGATCTAAGTTCGAAAGACATTAGTACCATCAAGTGTGGGTCTCAATGCTCAGTAATCTCTTTTCGTTCTTCCCTTTATCAACATTGAATCATGTGGGGAATTGTTGAATTATTAGGTTAGGGTGCTTCAATTTTGGTGCCTTATAGATGTACCTCAATCCCATATAGAAAATCCAGAGGAAGAGAGCCTTGTTTATATACACCTTTCTCTTTGTCCTTGGTAAAGTGTTGTGGGCCTAGAGTGAGCTTAGTGGACCACACGTGCACGCTAGCCTTGCAGCACCAGGCCGGTTGGCGGGTCACATCTCCGTGCGATAGACTTTTTCCAACCTCGACCATTATCTTTACAGACATTATTGTTTTATAATCAAGAACGAACTCTAGGGGAGTTGTCGGGATTGTGCTAGGGCAAGTAGATTTGGGCTCGCGTCGAGCACAATGACTTTGTTTACATCCACTCTTTCCATAACCGTTGTTGCAGAATTTTTTGCTCCTCCAAATCCGTCAGCTTCCTAATTGAGGCTGGGTATCCTGCCCGCATTCCAAAATAGACTTTCAGTTGCGCATCAAATATTTTTGCTTATAAATACCATGCACTGGGGTATTATTCTATATATAGAAAAAACACAGAAATACATAACTCTACCTTCTCTTAATCTCTCTAATACCCTCTATGTATTTTCCATTACTCGAATTACTGAGGAATTTGGGGCATATTTTAATCCATGACCCGAGAGCACACCCCTATATTGCCGTATTAACCCTTGGAATCCAGGTCCCTGAAGATCCCATGTGTACGTGAGCTTAGGGAATTCCTAAATGCTGCAAGACAGGTGGTTTTGGAGCTCGAGGAAGTTATTGAAGCACAATTTCATGTACGTGAGCCTCAAGCCTATCCAATAGCACGTGGGCCATCAAGAAGAAATACTGATGTGGGCTTCCAGAAAGATGCTTGAGCACACCAATTCAGGGTGCATTCACTGCTCATTCACAGCGCATAAAGAGCTTTGAGGCAAACGTGGGAAGAAAATGCCGGGGAATTAGGATGAAGTTGTAAAGTGTCCAGCACCACTCATTCAAACTTCTTCAAATTTATTTACAGCACACTTGTGCTTTTTACTTAGGAGTAGCGCAACTTAACATAGCTTAGCATAGCCTAGATCTTTGTTATACTTGCTTTCATCAGAGTTAGTTCTTCAGGTTTTAGGTATGAATCCTTTGTTTTAATATGTTCCCACAATCGACAAGTTAAGAATTAAGCCATTAGTTTAAGGCTTTGACAACCAAGGCCCGACCTTGATTTCTCTGGTCCTCATAATGTGACCTAGATATAATTTGCTCCATATTAAACTTGTCAACTCATTTGAGGTATTGCAAGTGAAGGGCGCCAGGACTAAAAGTCTATTTTACTCAGGCTTATAAGTGGACTGCTAAACTCTTGAATTCTTCTCCATCTCAGTTCTCGACTTATAGGTGTATGAGGAAAGGTATCTATGGGACCTGCTCTTTTACTGTAGCTGCTATTTGTGTTATGTCCATATCCTTCTACTTTTCTATCACACTTAGATATACAAAAATCTACAAAAATACAAAAGCCTCCCTAATTGGAGCATAAATAGATTCCACATATTAATTGCAAACCGAAGTTGGATTCACCAAAAGCACCATCCCCTTTCTTCTAAAACATGAGTGGTTGAGGTCAAATGCATGTGGTTCTAAAATTCAGGCTCACTCCCTAGTCGCGGTGAGTCCCAACTTGCACGTTTGTTTGATTTGGATCTACAATGACAACATTCACACATGTAACAAACAAATAAAAGCAAACACACCTTTAGGCAACCATAGCGGGAGGCTTAAAATAAGGCTTAGCTATCTTTGACCCCATTGTGGATTATCAAAAAATAATTTCAGAGCATTCATGAAGGGTCAGAGCAAAGAGATCTTGTGCCCTTGAACCATACTAAACCCCTAGAACAAAGTCCTATATCACGAGGCATGAGACAAGTCACAACCACGGTAATGAAAGCGGAGGTGATGAAGACAACCCCCAAAAAAAGCCCATTGGGCATGATGGTTATTCTCGAAAGAGTTTTATGGCCATGCTTAAACGTCATATGGAGCTCATTGATCAAAGGGTTCAACAACCTTGAAAGGATCGATTTAAAGAGATGTGGTGAAATAGAGTCGACTTTAGGGGCTCAACATGAAAACTTTGCCGCAATGAGAGCTATTATTAATGACATTGGGACCTCAGTGAATGAAAGGCTTCATAGAGAAACTAACAGAGTCTTGGTTGAGATGAACTCAACCCTGTGTTCTACCACTACCCTTATAACTAAGGATATGGCGAGGCAGATAGTAGAGCCTATCTTAGTCCAGCCGTTAGAGAGGATATTAGATAACTTAGGCCTGTTCCTCCTCCTTCAAACTTGTCCTTTGAGTATATGAATGCCAATTACATAGGTTGACCACATAGTCCCTTAAAGAACGATAAACTCAACTTTGCCTAACCCAAGTGTTGCTCACTTGGATTTTCGCCATATAGGGGATAATGCATCTTTTAGGTTTGCAGGCCCTTGAACTACAGATACTCTCTAGCCTCGAGTGATCTAAATACTAATATTCAAGCCATGCTTGTTCTTGAGATAAGAGGCACATGTGTTCATACCCTCCTCACGCTAGAGAGATTGCCTCGAGGCAAAGCCAGAGCCTTGGAATAGGGGCACAAGGAAAAGTTTTGAGTCTTGGGGACCAAGCCCTTCCTTCTAGACGTCTTTCTGTTAGAAATAATATCCTGAAATCTAGATTTATTTTGTAATAATATGAATAAAATTAAAGTTTCAGTCATTTTCTCGTTAAATATATATACTACATGTTATTTTCTTTTAAGTATCATTTATGAGAGTCCTCATAGTAGATTTTAAATGTTTGTTCTACGTGAATAATGAGATTAAGTCTCAGATAGATTTGGAACAAATGGTACGAGATGTTATTTGAATAACTCATGGTCGTTGATAAGTTTGGGCTACTTGTCTATTAGGACCATGACTTGACACTTTAGATGACTTGTCCTATCATGTGGATAGTGATCTGAAAGTATTAGGCTGGTGTGTTTAATAAGATTGACACACTGAATTGGACCACGTCAGTTGCTTATTTCCTGACTACTATCGGAAACGAGTGATTTATGTTGTACTATTTGACTCTAAATTCTTAGAGTATTCTGGGCTTGTGAATAAATATTAGTTGCTTTATTGTACTATAAGTAAGGTCTAGACAAATGATTGAATTTTTACGTATACTGGGTAGCGGCGTGAAGTGTGACGAGGATCAGGTATTCAGTACAGAATCCACTGTCTCTTATAAGATAAGCTGTCATCTTAGTTGATTTGTAAGTGTTTGAATAGCTCGAAATTTTTAGCCAAAGTGTTCCAAGTGTTTGATATTGTAAATTTATACTGTGAATATGTTTAACTATAATTGAATTATTTAGTAAAGGGCGAGTTGGTAACTATTGAAAAAGCTATGAGAAAAAACAATGATAATAATTATAATTATTTTTTGTCATGGACATTTAGTGGAGGGGTTGTTTTCATCAATACAGTCTATTTGGAAATTATCGAATAAATGATTCAAGTCTAGAGTGCGGTGGGATTTAATTAGTGGAGTTAAGTCCCATCAAATTGATAATTGAATTTTATCATGAGATGGTAAATAATTTAACCCATTTGGAGCTAGATTTAAAATGTCCCGAAGATTCCTACGTGGGCCTTTGTTTTTATTGCCATCGAAAAAATATTAAAGAATTAAGAGGTGAATTATTTATTCATACGATTATTGAAGTAATTTCAAAATAAAGTGTCAAAACATAGCTCTGCAAAAACGACCTCGGGTGTTTGTGTGTCGACACACAGGTTTACAAAACCGCGTGTGTTGAAGTGAGTATCGAAACACATTTCGTCGCACAATCTTACAGTACCCCTGTGTGTTGATGCAAATGTCGACACTTTGTTCGATATACAGCCTTATTGTGAGTTGTGTGATGATCATATTGGATATTTTTTGGGTATAATTTTTTTGCCCGTGTTTGTATATTATTAAATATTTTAAAAATTTTAAAATTATGTAAAAGACTTTTATACATGTATACACACATATACATACGTATATATAACATATAATATATATGTATGTTTGCATGGTTGACACGCGTAACAGTGCAGTGGCAAAATCTTATATCACACGCGCCACCCAGCACCCTTTGTATATATTAATTGTAGAGCATCATTAAGAAAAACCGTGAACAATTGAAAAGAAAAAAAAGAGATAGAAATAATACAATATTATTTATTTGGTTTTGATATAAAATATTTGTTATTTTTTCTTCAAGCATATTTGAGTTTGTTTTTTTATCCTCCTCCTATTGAGTTTAATATCTTTATAGTTTTACAACACGTTATCAGGACGAATTTCTAGCTAGCCAAGGATTATCATAAGCTTGTTTTCTAACCTTCGTAATTTTTAATGGCTAATTTGACAAAGCTTGAGTTTACTACTCCTTGATATAAGTGGCAAATAATTATTTGTCTTGGACCCTTGATGGTGAGATTTACTTTGATGATAGCTCAAAGGTACAATAAAAAGGGATAATAGTGCATGCCTGCAGGATTGCGCAAAAGTAATAATATTTCTCAGGCATCATATCCATGAAGGATTGAAAACCGAGTATCTTACTGTAAAGAACCCCCTTGTCTGTTTAATTTAAAGGAGAGGTTTGATCACCAAAATATATGATTCTCCCTAAAGCTCGCAATGAATGGATTCACCTGTAGTTGCAGGATTTTGAAACTACAAGTGAGTATAACTCTACAGTATTTAGTATTACCTGCCGACTGCAATTATGCGGAGAAAATATTATTGAGGAGGATATGTTAGAGAAAACGTTCTTCACTTTTTATGTCTCGAATATGCTCCTGCAGTAGCAATATCGAGAGTGAAATTTTAAAAAATACTCAAGAGTTAAATTCAAAATCTCTTTGTTGCTGAACAAAACAATGAATTGTTAATGAAAAATCACCAGTCACGAGCAACTGGGTTAGAGCCATTCCCTGAAGTGAATGTTGCATCCCATGAAACTGATACATGTAACCATGGCCGAGGTCGTGGTTGCGGACGTGGCCGTAGTCGTGAACTTGATCGTGTTCATGGATGGGGTAATCAAAATGGACCAAAATTTAAGAGGTTCGGCAACAACGGAGTGAAAAATAAAGGGAGAAAACTTAGAAGAAAAATTTGTCAAAATATGCTGAAACAAATTGTTATCGCTGTGGAATAAAAAGTCACTGGTCGCGTACCTGTTGTACGCCTAAACATCTATTGAAGCAATATCAGACATTATTGAAAGGAAAAGAAAAGCTCCCAGAAATAAATTTCGCTGAAGATCATTCTCCACTTGATGTGATGTATCTTAACGTTTCTGATTTTTTTTAAGAATGCTAGTAGGAGAATTGGTCATCCGATAGGCAATGAAAATGTTATACTGGCCTAAAGTTTTTGTCTTTCAGTTTTGTTTTTTGTATTAAAGTTTGTTTTACTTGTAATGGGACAATATTATTTTGGTGTGTGTAATTTAATGTAATATTATGTTTTGATACTTTGTATTAATGGGTTATTTCTAGGTAGATCAATTATAAAGAAAAATCTAAAATATTATTATATTTGAGTACTTTCGAAATGCTTTATTTGTTACACTTTTAAAATTTTAAATAGATTCTCACTAATACATATGTATTTTACATATAAAGAAACATGGATTTGATCAAAGATGGTGATTTATGTCTAGCAACACTATCCTCAAAAGCAAAATATATTTTTCTTAGCTATATTAGCTGAATCGAATGTTAATACGATAAGCGATGCTCTGTTTTCAAGCAGATCACAGAGAAAATTTATCAGTTTTCGAGATATTTATCGAAATGGTTATTATATTGAAACTTAAGGACGATAAAGAATATCTTTATATTACATCGCTTACCTCAGGAAGGAAGAAAATACTGAAAAAATTACCAGCACTTTCTTCTGGGTTATATTATACTCATAGTAACCCGATTGAATCAAATAAAATGGTTAACTAGAAGTTAATTGATCATAAAACATTCACCCTGTGGCACGACTGTTTGGGCCATCTAGGTGTAACGATGACAAGATAAATCATTGAAAGTTCTTATGGGCACTCATTACAGAACCAAAAGATTTTTGACCTGATGAAATTTCATGTATTGCCTGTGCTCAAGGAAAAAAAGATTACTAGGCCATCTCCAACTAAATTCGGATTGAATCTCCTACATTTTGGAAAGAATACAAGGAGATATATGTGGGCCTATCATTCTATCATGTTGACCTTTTCGATATTTACGATGTTAATAGACGCCTCAACCCACTGGCCACATGTTTGCCTGTTATCCACTCGCATTATGGCATTTGCAAGACTTCTTGCACAAATAATCCGATTACGGGCACAATTTCTGGATTATGAGAACAAAAAGATCCGGCTTAATATTGCAAGAGAATTTACGTCCCAAGTTTTTAACGACTATTGTATGTCAATCAGGATTACAGTTGAGCACCATGTGGGTCACCAGCATACACAAAATGGTTTTATAGAATCTTTGATTAAATGCCTGCAGCTAATTGCTAGACCATTACTCATGAAAACAAAGCCGTCAGGTTCTGTATGGGGACACGCTATATTGCATGTTGCAGCACTTATTTGTGATAGGCTAGCTGCTTGTCATAAATACTCTTCATTGCAACTTGTGTTTGGTCAAGAACTAGATATATCCCATCTATGAATTTTTTGTCGCGCGATGTATGTTCCAATTGCTCCACCCTAGCGCACAAAGATGGTTACACAAAGAAGACTGGAGACTGTGAGTTAATGTTGGGTTTAAATTCCCGTTAATTATAAAATATCTTGAACCATTAACTTGAGATATTTTTACTGCACGATATGTAGATTGTTAATTTGACGAAAGAATGTTCCTAGAAAAATTAGAGCTGAAAAAGCATGAAATTGTGTGGAATGCATCATCAATGTGAAATGGAAGTCCAGAAGATTATTCATTCACAGAATATTGCAAACCAATTACCCGATGCATTCGTTGATACAAAAAAAGTGACCAAGTCACATGTTCTAGCTATGAATGCTCTTGTTCGAATTGATATACGAACGAACAATCTTCTAAGACTTTGGCAAGTACTGCATGCCAAAAGCGCGGCAAACCATTTGGTTCTAAACATAAGAATCCAAGAAAGAAAAGAGAACAATATAAACAAGTTGGCTCCTTTATTAAAACTCCTGAAGAGAAAACCCCTCCGAAGTGGTGCAAATGCAAATCCAAGAAAAAGATACCGAGGGCAAAATGGCTCTACGAGTGTATCAAGTACCTAAAAATTGTGAAAACGATAAAAGTGTCGAGAACGAAGAAATCTCGATAAATTATGTTATTACTGGCATATGATAAAATCGGAATAAAACGATTATTAATCAAGTGTTCGCATATAATGTGGCTGCTAATTTGACCACAGAAGGTGAAGATCTTGAACCTAAATCTATTTAAAAATGTCAAAGAAGAAATGATTGGCCAAAATGAAAAGAAGCAATACAGGCAGAGCAAAATTCACTTGCAAAACATACAGTTTATGGACCTATAGTTCAAACGCCTGAAAATACGAAACCCGTAGGCTAAAAGTGGGTATTTGTTAGAAAAAAAAATGAAAAGAATGAAGTGATCTAATATAAAGCACGACTTGTAGCTCATAGTTTCTCGCAGAGGCAAAGAATTCAAGTGCATTTAGATTGCATTTAGATTCTTAATGAGCCGGGCAGTTTCTGAAAGACTTCAAATGCGTCTTATGAATGTGGTAATGACTTATCTGTATGGATCACTTAATAATGCTATTTACATGAGAGTCCATGAAGGCTATAAATGCCAGAAGCATATAATTCAAAACCTCGAGAGTTGTGTGCAATCAAATTACAAAAATTATTGTATGGATTGATACAACCGGGGCGAATGTAGTATAACCATCTTAGTAAATACCTTCTGAGAGAGGGATATGTTAACAATCTTGTCAGCCCATGTGTTTTTACTAAGAAATCAAATTTTTGATTTGCTATCTTCGCTGTCTATGTTGATGATTTAAATATCATGGGAACGCTTGAAGCAATTAAACAAGCTGTTGCATATCTAAATAAAGAATTTGAAATGAAAGATCTTGAAGAGACAAAATATTATCTTAGCCTACAAATAGAGCACTTATCTGGTGAAATTTTAGTTCATCAATATGCTTATACAGAAAAAGTGCTTAAACATTTTTACATGGATAAGGCACACCCGTTGAGCACACCAATGATCGTTCGATCCCTTGATGTAAATAAGGACCAGTTTCGACCTCGAGGGGATGACAAAGAAATTCTTAGCCCTGAAGTGCTATATCTAAGTACAATAGGTGCACTGATGTATCTGGCTAACCATACAAGGCCAAATATATCTTTTTCGGTTAATTTATTACCATACAAGGTATAGCTCAACGCTTACCTGGAGACATTGAAACGAAATTAAACATATATTTCAGTATCTCCATGGTACATCTGATATACGATTATTCTATCTCAGACAACCAAATCCAAAATTGGTTGGGTATGCAAAGGCTGGATATTTGTCTGATCCCCATAAAGGCCAATCAAAAACAAGATATTTATTCACTTATGGTGACGCTATTATATTTTGACGATCTACCAAACAAACAACAGCAGCAACTTGTTCAAATCATGCTGAAATACTTGCACTGCATGAAGCAAGTAGGGAATGTTTATGACTAAGATCCCATATTCAACCTGTTCAAGAAGAATGCAGTATTCCAACGATTACGAGTTGTGTTTAGCTAATCACAAATAGTGCCATTTTCTTTTAATTCTTCCAACACTATTTTGCTTTTGCTTTTGTAGTTTACTACAAAGTCGTCCTCTAAATATTTCACGATTGCACTTACAAAAACCTTTAGATCAAAAGGACTGTCCCCCTTGCCCCCTTGGGATAACCAACAGACATGCACACCTCCTTTCTTGATTCCAACTTGTCAGGATTCTTTTTCAACACATGTGCTAGGCACCCCCAAATTTGAGAGTACGTTAGACTTGGCTTTCAACTAGTTCATAACTCCACAATCGTTTTAGGAACTTACTTCGATGGAACTAAGTTAAGAAGATATGCTGTTGTTTCCAAAGCATAACCCCAAAAAGAGATTGGTCAAGTAGCATGACTCATCATGGACCTTACTATCTCTAACAATATCCTATTCCTTCTTACTACAACACCATTCCGCTGCGGTGTACCCGAAGTAGAAAGTTAAGATTTTATCCCATTTGCAGTTAAGAAATCTTGAAATTCACCCAAAAGGTATTCTCTACCTCAATTTGATCGAAGTTACTTTACTTGTTTGCCTAATTACTTTTCAACTTCAGCTTTGTACTCTTTGAACTTTTTAAAAGAGTCTGACTTATGTCTAAGCAATACATACCATGAGTAAGCATCTGTGAATGTGATGAAGTATTCGTACCCGCCTCTTGCTTGAAAGTTCATTGGTCCACATACATCTCTAAGAACTAGCTCAAGCAAGTCAGCAACCTTGGACCTTAACTCTTTAACACAGACTTGATCATCTTATCTTCTACGTAGGATTTGCAGACTTGTAATTACTTCAAATCCAAAGGTTCTATCAACCCATCTTTTACCAGTTTTTGGATTCTGCTTGAATTAGTGTGACCTAAATGTTAGCGCCATGTGTAGACATTATCCTTTTCAGGTTGTTTGCTCTTAGGAGATTAAACAAGTAAGCTTCTATTAGATTTATTTAAACAAATGTTAGAGTTTTTGATAAGGAAATAGCATGAATAAACATTCCACATAAACCTTTGCAAGGAAACATGTTATTTCTTGTAATAAATAGTTCAGAGCAAAAATTCAATAACTAACCATTACCTACTAATCAAGAGACAGAAATCAAATTATTGCGAAATACGGGTACAAATAGACAATCCTTTAAAACGAAAAGCCTACCACTAAAGAATAAGCTAACATCTCCTACTTCTAAGACCGCTACTCTTGTATCATCTCTATCCGTTAGGTACACGACTCCATCATGTAGTCTCCTGGTTAGCCTGAGCTCCTATAATACAGACATGGTTAGTTGAACATGAGTCCACACACCAGGATTCCGGCGGACTCTCAACTGCGCAAGACTCAACTGAGATATCAAAATACCTTCAGTAGATGGCTTGATAGTCTTTGTAGGAAGGGCAGCTAACTCCTTGGTGCAGTCTTCTTTTCAGTGATCCATATCTGTACGAAGGAAACACTTTCCTTTGACTTGCTGACTGTTACTCAACCGTTATTCCAAGTGCACTCCTACTGCCCCACATCATGTCATTTGTTGCTTATTGCTCTTTCATTAGTTCTAGTACCGAATAGTTTTTGTTGTTCATATACAAATTTAGCCCGAATTGGACGAATGAGTTGGACATGATGTCCTTTTTAGTTTGACTATCAAACTCAGCTTGGAGGATCTCTAGTTTAGAAAAACACGTCATCAAATTCATGATGTCTTCTTCAACTGGTATTTCTTCAGACATCCTTATGTGCAACTTCTTTATGAGTTCTTGCATGGCGCTTTACAATGTTCCTTGAACACTTCTCCTAAATGTTCAATCATCTCAGCTGTTGTTTGCTTTTCAATTATCTGATACCTAAGTACTTTTGACTCTAAGGTCAATATATAGCACTTGGCTAACTCATAAGCCCCATGCTAGTGTTTTTATAACCTCTTTCTCAGTAGCTGTCTAATTAGCAGTGGGCATTAGTATACAAGGTTCAGTGAGAACAAACTCTAGACCCTTGTAAGTAAAAACTAAGTCCAAGTTATTTTTCTTGGCAAAGTAATTTTGTCCAGTGAGTATACTATGCATTAGAATCGAGTGAAGTTCACCCGTCGTATCCATTTTAAAACCTATAAATGCAAACATTTGTGTTACTGTCTAATATGAGTTATGTGTAATGCAGTAATATCTATTCTTTTATTTTAGCAAACACAATAAGTAAAATATCCACAAAATTGTACTATCATGCATGCAATGATGACCCCAACACATCACTCTTCACTCCTCGGCAACGGGGTCGTATGAAATTAGTTTGGGTAAGAACTATTCTCAATTAACATGTTTTCTCGTAAATCTTACTAAACATGATTGACTCACCAATTTGCTTCAGTCTCTAACATGAGACAATAGAGCTCTTTGGAGAGGCTAATGTAAGTGTAAACTATTACCTAAACCTCCATGCAAATACGTGTAATACTCCACGGCAGTGTAATCACATCACTTCTTTGCCCTTTAGTTTATCCTAATAGAAGTCTATCCCTATAGCTCGTCCCCGGGGAGGTCTGTCAATCCACTGTACTGCTAGACTAGTAATGGAGACTGTAAGGTTTCTACAATTGAATCTCAATTGATATTTATAAAATAGTGGTTTTAATAAACTTGCATTTATAACTTAGATTATCTCATAATCTTTTTAGAGTCTCATTCTACAATTAAATAAATTAATAAAGAATTAATTTTTAATTATTATAAAAACCCGTCAAAAAAATTTATTAAATTAAAATTTGCTGGCATCAGTGCCACATCAGCGTTGTGAGCACTGGGTTGATGCAAGCATCAGCAAAAAGTTTTTTTATATTAAAAAATAATTAAATCTAATCTCATTAGATCAATTTCATCAGATTTTGTAAATTATGATCAAGTATGCATAATCTCATTATATGAATAATATGAATGTAATTTTAATCAATCTACATTGACAAATCTGAATTAGCTATTAATTCATTATTGATCTAAGCAATTTAAACCAGTACTTAAACTGTTTTTCTTTCTTAATAAAATAGTCTATTTATTTAAATATTTTTATACCTATTCATGTATATATTAGGAAAGTAATCAGAGGTTGACTATGTTACCGATTGTTGGGATGAATTTAAATAACATTTCCCTAATTTAACAAAGTTAACACTGAGCAACAGTTTAAAATTCCTAATTTTAAACCTATAGATTTAAGTTTCTAATTTTAAATCAACAGTTCTCTACTCTAATACATTCATAATAATAACATGAACTTAAAGCAAGCATATTAAGAATACTGTAAGTAAATAGAGAAGAGAAAAAAACAAAAAAAGAAGGGAAAGAAAGATCCCTGGAATTGCTCCAAATAAAGAAAACTGGAAGAATAATAAATAAATCCGAGGAAATCAAGAAAGCCGAGAGAACACCGAGAGCCCACAGCCATCTACGCAATGACCTAGAAACGCTCCGAGAGTGGACTCTAAAAAGTATTAAATGGGAAAATTTTTCTCTCCAGTTAGATCTCCGATAGTCAACACTTTCAGCAATCTTTATTTTTTAATTTGATACCACACCATGAAATTATAGCTCCATTTGTGGTACAATATCAGAGCGAAAAAATGAAAATAGGTCAATATAGGACGTGCAAGTGAAGAGCAAAATCCTGTGTTTCTTGTATAAATACAATTAAAACAACGCGTTTAACCAAGTAAAAACATGCGTGCATATGCCTTGTCACTGCATACCATGTGGCACATGGTGATTGGTCCATCCCCAAAGACGTGGATCCCTCCCTTGGCAGCCCCAGCGCGCGACATGTGTTGCGCCCTGATCGGCTGCCTGCGTTGTATGCAGATTGCGACCATTGTACGTGTTTTTGCATATTTTAAAACTTTTTTTTGTTTTCTTTTATTTTTCACATGTAATATTGTTATATTATGTAACTTTTAACTTTTATTCTTCTCTTGAATAATCTTTGGCAAATCAAAACTTACTCATCTCATAAATTCTTTAATATTTTTTCGATCGCAATAAAACAAGGACTTGCACTTAGGGACAATTAAAATTTAGCTCCAAATGGGTTAAATTAATTACCATCTCGTGATAAAATGTAATTACCATTTTATGAGACTTAATTCCACTAAATACATCTTACTGCACACTAGACTTAAATTATTTGTTCAATAATTCCCAAATAGACAAATCTTGCAAACAAAACCCCTCTATGAGATGCTTCTTCATTAGTTACCAACTCGCCCTTTACAAAATAATTTATGTATACTTGAATATATTCACAGTATAAATTCCAAATGTCAAACACTTGGAACACTTTGGCTAAAGACTCTAAATTAATTCAAATACTTGTAAATCAACTAAGGGGACATCTATATCTTGTATGTAACTATAGACTTCCTACTGAATACCTAATCCTTGTCACACTTCACACCGCTACCTAGTGTATGTAAGAATCTAGTCGTTTATCAACACCTTACTTATAGCACACCAATGTAACTAACATTTCATGCACAGCTGCAGAATACTCTCAGAATTTAGAGTCGTCGTTTAGATAGTGCAACATGAATCACGCATTTCAATAGTAGGTTAGAAACAAGTAATCCATATGGTCAACTCAGTATTTCAGTGTTATTAAACACACCGATATAAAACTTTTTTATCTGCATCCACATGATCAAGACAAGTTATCTAAAGTGTCACGTTAAAGTCTTAGCATACAAGTGGTCCAAACTTGTCTTTGACTATGAGTTTTTTAAACAACATTCCATACCATTTGCTCCAAGTATATCTGCGGGTTAATCTCATAAACCACTTAGAACAAACATGTCAATTGTAATAAAAGGTCTACACCAATCGTATGGATATTTTAAGCGACAACACATGCACCATATATGCTCAATTATACAAATTTAATAAGAAAACGATTGGAACTTTAATTTTATTCCTTAATAAAGTATCATTTAGAGGGAAAATTTTGGATTTCCTAGACACCAGTCCTAACACCTCGTGCTCCCCCCAACTAGAGCCATGCAAGCAGTAGAGGAAGAAGAACAGAAAAAGAAGAAGAAGAAGTAGTGCCCATCTCATAGTTAGTGAGAAAAAGAAGAGGCAGATTTCCTGAGTCAGAGGTATTGACTTTTCTTTGTTGGTGTTTCTTTTGTTCGTCTTTGCCAAAACGTTTCTAGATTCTCCACCAAAGCAACCTGCACTAGAGCTCCCTCGTCACTTCAACTCCAGTGTTGAGGAAGGAGAAGACATCGTCACTTCAACTCTAGTGCTAATTATAAGTGAACATTTTGAAGAAGCTTCACTCCCACTCCTTTTGAACCATGGTCTTGTGCAGGCTTCATACCTCTTAACAAATGCATCCTCCACAACTTTTAAAGTGATCCATGAAGGTATAATCTCATTCTTTGGCTCATAGATCCTTGATGTCTAAACCATCAGTTGGTTCTAACATACAAGCATTGGCTTTCAGAAGCCACTCTCGAGGAGGGCATCCCAGCGGTTGAAGTGCCGGCAGAGGTTTCTCTTGCTGCTTCAATTGAAGTTTCAGAAGTAAAAATAGTCCATTTACAATTTGGTTTATTTCTAAAGTCCAGACTTCATCTAACTCCTTCTGATGTTGCCCCTTTCAGGTCACACCCCAAGAGTTATTCCTCCCCCAATCTCAAAGAGGACGGCATCCCCATTGGAAAAACTAGGGGCAAGTGGGAGATTGGCCTTCCAGCAGTTGGAGCAAGTATCTCCAAGGCTTCGTAGACAGAGAGAAATTTCCCGGTGCTCTGTCCATACTCTGACTAAGAAAGCCACCTACCAAGAGGCCACTTCTCTAGTAAAGGTATTAAAGGAGGATCCCAAGGTGGCTCCAGCCATTGCTAGAGAGCTCCGAGGCTCTGGAGAAGGTATTTACCAAAGTGAATCAACAGGTCCCATCATCCTTCAGAAGAAGCATGAAGATTTTGTTTGAAAAACTCCAAGCAGCCAAAAGTGTCCAGAGTGAACAGGCCCAAGACATCAAAGGCTAAGAGGATGAAATTTGTCACTTGGAGGAGAGGTTGAGTCATCTCATCGGACAGGTCTTCTCTCAGGAAGTAGCATATCTATCAAGGCTTAGTAGTTAGAAAGCTCGAGCAGGCCACTGGAGAGGCTTAAAGGAGCAATTAATCCATTCAAGAAGAGGCATTCTCATTGGACTAGCTGCTGAATGAAGCAACTAGCTAACCGTTCGCAACAATAGAATCCTCAATTAAAATTAGGACCGAGCTCTTTTGAATTTTTTCTTATAAAGAAGTTTTTTGGCCATACAAGTAACTTACTTTTACTGTTTTTATAAGCCATGTGCTTCTTGACCCTATAAATGAAGTACTCATTTTCGTCAAATACGTCTCTTTGTTTGGTAGTTCCTCTTTTTTACTCCCTTTCTAACTCAAGGATATTGGGGTTGATCCCAAGACATTGATATTTAAACTGAGCCCATAATTCAGGGAATCTAAATTTAAGGACATCCTTATTAGAAGCCCAAATAGATGGCACATATTTATTTAAGAACCTTCAATTGATGGCCCTTGGGTGAGTTCTCCCATCTAGGTCTTGGAGTGAAAGAACTTCCTCCAAATGTCTCTATGACTTTGAATTGATCCTCCCAGTTCGGGACCATTTCCCAAAGACACGATCGTTCTGGCCAATAAGTAGGACGACTTTTCATACTAAGTCTCCCAAGTCAAGGGACATAGGTTTGACATTTTTGTTATAGGATTTGGCCACCCTCTTCTTTTTTTTTTTTTTTTCCCCAGCTTGTGACCAAGCCTAACTTGGTCTAAGTTAGTTAGGTCATCCATCATAGCTTGCTTATACACAAGTTCAGAAAACCTCCCTTGACGAGCCAACCAAATATACTGAATTATGACTTCCATTGGGAGTACAGCATCATGGCCATATGTTAAATAGAAGGGAGTTGGTCTAGTTGCATCTTGTTTGGACATTTTGTAAGCCCAAAGGCCAGCAAGTAGCAGCTCATGCCACTTTCTGGGATTATCCTCAATCATCTTCTCAATATTGGCCTTTAGAATCTTATTAATAGACTCTGGTTGGCTATTAGCTTGAGCATAGTAAGGGGTTGAGTCTAAGATTTCTACGTTGAAACTCTTGGTAAACTCCTTAACCGCAACCCATTGAATACTTTAGCTTGGTCCACAATAATGGTTCCTAGGATTCTTAAAACCATATAAGATGCATTCATTGATAAAATCAATCATATCTTGCCAATTGATGTTTGTATATGGTTTAGCCTTCACCCATTTTATGAAGTAATCTATGGCCAAGTGAATGAGAAAGTGTTGCTTGTTAGAAGGAGGGTTATTCTCCCCTTTGATGTTCGTTCCCCATCCTCTGAAGGACCATAGGTTGACAATAAGCATGTCTCTGGCATGCTCTGCACCATTGGCAAACTTAATGCAATCATCCATCATTTATGGCCAGTAATAGCCATAAAGCCTAATGAGTTAATGAATCTTATTGGTAGCCAAATAGGATCCACAAATACCCTCATGGGCTCCTTCCATCACTAGCCATTCTTTGTCTAAGTCTAGACATTTAAGAAGCAGTCCACTAGCGTCCCTTTTGTATAACACTCAAGATTTATCATCTACATGAAATTTATGAGCTCTCATTTTCATCTTTCTGTCCTTAACATAGTCACGAGGGTTCTTGACGTAGTCCATTAAGGGGTTTCCTGCATTCCTGACATTCACATGTGATAGATAAATGTATCTTGACGCGTGTTAGTGAAATATCATTCTCACGAGGATTGTTTTATTGAATGATTTCTGAAATTAGTAGTTTCAGTGTTATTTGAATGACCTAATTTCAAAGTTTTCAATATGTAACTAACGAATTGGAAAGAAATAACGATCTTTTCCTCATTTTTAAGGTGAGCTTATAATTTTTAAATCGTAGGCATCTGATTTCACCTTTTTTCATCAATGCGACTTTCTATTCTTAGTATTCAAGTTGTTTAACCCTTGTTGATGCGCGAAAATCCTAATTTACTAATTCACATATTAACTCATCAATCTCTTGCATGAATTTAAATAAGAGAAGAGTTATGAAAATTTATGGTTTTCACTTACAAGACCACACAAATCGCGTTAATCAGTCTCAAATATTAAGTCAGCTTCTGGTGTTTATTACTTTAACAATTGTGATCAAGGACTCAAAACACATGCAGAACAATAATAAACACTTTAACAACAAAATGAACACTTCAGCATGTAGGCTTGGAAAAACAAAATTCAGTTCATGGTTAACATAAAATAAAACAAAACTAAAACAAAGGCCGTGAACTTAAAGAGAGGTAGAAAATAGCTTTGGAAATGAAGAATCATCAACCAAACTCTTTCTTTTTCTTCCTTTTCTCTTCTCACATGTGTGTTTTGAAATGACTCTTGCTTTCATTCTCTATTTATAATATTTCACGTAACCAATTTATGAATAAAAAATTTAATCAACTCACCCTCATTTCTTCATATTTGCCACCCATTTTTTCTTTTCGACACAACTTGCTTGCTTTTTCACTTATAGCGCCCATTCATGCAACTTGTTTGATTTCTTTAGTTTGTTTATTGCAAACATTGATTCATTGGTTGATTTTGCCGCCCATCCTTGCATTTTGTTGTTTAATCTTAGATTTTTTTGTACATTTGTGAATGTTTATCAAACCTAGCACGAATTAGCATGAGTTTTGTTGTGATGCAAAAACAATAGGAATGAAAAAAAAACCTAAGATGGCAATAAATTAAATCTAAAGAACATAAATATATGCATATAAAATTGGACTTATCAAATACCTCCAAAATTAAATCCTGCTCGTGCTCGGGCAAGGATAATCATGAAAGTGCAAAATCTCATGTGTTTTGAAAAAAATGATTACATTTCAAAGCAGTTATACTTCTATTTAAAAAAATAACAGTGATTCTTAGCTCAAAGTTCTATGTGCAAAACAATCTTTCTAAGGAAAACCTATCAATCACTTTGGGGAATAAATTCACAAGTTGGCTAAGCAAAATAGAAGATAATCTTGGTCATTCCAATTTTAAAACATTAAAACCAAATAGAAGATAATCTTGCCACTCATAACAAGATATTTTAGGTAGACTAAAACTAAAGGCAATCATTCATATAATTATCTCTTTTTAATTGCTTGGTTCCCTCTTAGCTTTATAAGCACCGGTTGTAGTGGGTTTTGAGGTCAATAATACCCTTCCAGTTGGCTGATGTTGCCAGGTCTTAAAAGACCCCTACGTACTTTAATGACCCAAGGTACCAAGGCACGAAACCATCACATCATAGCACATATCGGAAAGATAAATGTTTAAACAGGTTAGTGGTTCTTAGAGATTCTCTTTTTCTCTCTCTTTTTTTTCAATGTTGTTTATGGGTCCTTTTATGGCAGTTCTTCTTAAGCTTTCTATGTGCCTCATGTAACGAGCTTTCAATATGGCAGCTCCCGTTCTAGTTGGCCTAGGGTACAAGGCGTATAGACACTCGTACGGATCATCTTACTCCAGACACAAAGGCCAGAAGAACTAGCCACGGGTACTTACTTCAATTATCAGCACTAGTACCCATTTTTTCTCCTTTTTTTTCACGTTTTGCGTTCATTTAGGCTGAGGCATAACTCTGAAAGCCTATTATGCAAATGGAAATCTAATGCAATCTATTCAAATTTGAGAATCTGTTAATAAAAAAAAAAAGGGAGAACAACAATGCTAACTGATAAACCCAAACACAGTGTTTTTACCAAGACAAGGCCTTAGAGTAGATCATGCATTGCAATTAGAACACAAAAACAAATGATTCTCAGGTTCTTCAATTCCCATCAAAGAAAACAAGCTAAGAATGGTATTTGCCTAAAAAGCATGATGATAAGATTACTTTATCGTTTTATTTAATGTTGAAAGATTGATGATCTAAACTATAAGAAATAGAGAATCTTTTTGTTTGCCGACACTCTCTACTTCCCTGTACAAATACTCCAAACTCTGAAAGGCACAAAAGCCAACTCTTATAGATGAAATGGAACTAGAAAAGAAAACTTTTCAAAACATTTATCCAAAAATTTATAATTTTAAAAATTCTCTCTCCCACCCCCCTAATTAAAGGTAAACATTGTTGTCAATGTTAAAAGAAACAGAAAGAACAAATCATTAGGTGAAAGGTACTTCCTAAGTTTGAGGATTGATCTTGAAAATGAACTTTGAGGCCATGCTAACCCTCAAACATGTTTTAAAACCTGTTGAAAAACATATACAAACCCAAAAAATAATAAAAATGAAAGGAAAATTTAAAAAAATTACGGAATTAAACTTGGGCTGCCACTCGAGAAGTGCTTTAAGTTGTAGTCATTGCCCATTACTTTATTGAGATCAATGGAGATCTTCTACCGGGTCGAGCGCTTCATCAACAAGGGCTTCAACCGTTATACCATTAACCTTGAATGTGCCCTTCTTCTCATTATGAATCTCGACCGTGCCATATGAAAAAACATGAGTTACCACAAAGGATGCCGACCATTTAGAGCGTTGTTCTCTAGGAAAAAGTTGTATTCGAGAGTTAAAAAGCAAGACTTTCTTCCGGACCACGAATTCCCTATATAAATATGCTTATCATGCCATCTTTTCGTTCAATCCTTGTAAATCCTAGCATTTTCGTTCGATCCTTGTAAATCCCAACATTCTGAAACTCATCAATTTCATTGATTTGCAACATCCTCTTTTCATGGCCCAGTATGTTTTATGTCCCAACACCCCTCGTAAATGACACACCTTGCCATACACCAGTCGATATGGAGAAATTCGAATCAGTGTCTTGAATGCCATTCTATACGCCCACAACTCGTCGTTTAAACTCTTTTGACCAATTTTTCTTAGAAGCACTAACAGTCTTCTCTAGAATACTTTTCACTTCTCGATTTGAAATTTGCACTTGACCATTTTCTTGAGGACAGTATGGAGCACCCACATGGTAAGTGGCTCCATACTTACTCAAAAAACCTATAAGCCAGTGGTCACGAAAGCGTTTTTAACCATTACTTATAATTGCTCTTGGAGTTCCAAATCGAAAAAAGATGTTCTTCCTCATAAAGCTGACCACAACTCTTGCATCATTGGCCAGAAAAGCAGCTGCCTCAACCCATTTTAACTCATAATCTACATCCACCAAAATAAATCTTTTAGAAAACGATGAACGAAAATAACCCATGAAATCAATCCCCCGAACATCAAACAATTCAACAACTAAAATGTTGTTTACAGCCACCAAAGTAAAACTTTTAGAAAATAATAACGGAGAAGGACTCATGAAATCAATCTCCCGAACATCAAACAATTCAAAAACTAGAATATTGTTTAGGGGCATTTCATGTTTCCTAGAAATATTTCCTGTCCTTTGACATCAATCACATTTGCGAACAAATTTGAAAGCAGCTTTAAAAACCGTAAGCCTTGAAAATTTTAATTGAAAAACTTTTGTGCGGTCCTCGTACCACCAAAATGACCAACGGTTTCATATGAGTGACAGTGAGGAAGTATGTTCCTTCTCTTCCTCTAGTACACATCATCGAGTGATTTGATCCACACAATGCTTATAAGAATGATTCTTCCCAAAAATAACGCTTCAAATTAGCGAGGAACCTTTTCATCCATTGATATGTCATCTCCTCTGGTAGTTTTTGTGCAATCAAATAGTTAACAATGTTGGCATACCATGAATTTGGACCTTTGCTTACCATCATCAAACCTTCATCCGGGAATTTCTCATTGATAGAGGGACCCTCGTCCTCTTGTTCAAAGCATGATAAATGATCCGCCACCACACTCCATGTTCCCTTCTTGTCCCGAATTTCTAAGTCAAACTCTTAAAGGAGCAAAATTCATCTTATCAATCTCACTTTTATGTCCGGCTTTCCGAAGGGTTATTTGACAGTAGAGTGATCAGTTTAAAAAATTACCTTAGAGCTTAGCAAGTGGGAATGAAATTTGTCAAATGCAAAAACAACTAGTAGCAATTCCTTTTCACCAGTAGCATAGTTAACCTGTGCATCCGTCAAAGTCTTACTAGCATAGTAAATCGCATGAAACTTTTAGTTCTTTCTTTCCCTAGTGTAGCCCCTACTGCATAATCACTACCATCGCAGGTCAATTCAAAGGATAGGGTCCGGTTGGGTACCACAATTATCGGCACTGACACTTGTTTTTCCTTCGGAGTTTCAAAAGCATGCATATAGTCACTATCAGAATTGAAAGGGAAGTCCTTGGTAAACCTTCTATAGGAGCCAGCATGACCTAGAAAACTCTGAACTCCCTTAATGTAGGGGCGCTGACCATTCTATTACTTCTGTGTTGGCAAGGTCAACTTCAATCCCCCTTTTTTGAAATCATGTGCCCTAGCACAATCCCTTCTTGCACCATGAAATGACACTTCTCCTAATTCAAAACAAGGTTAGTCCTAGTACAGTGTTGCAAAAGCACAGTCAATTAGTCAAACAATTATCAAAAGAAGAACCAAAGGTGACAAAGTCATCTATGAATAGTTCTAATAAATTTTCTACCATGTCACTAAAGATTCCCATTATACAATGTTGAAGCATGGCAGGAGCATTGCATAATTCAAAAGTGGTTCTCCTATATGCAAAAGTTCTATATAGACAAGCAAAAGTGGTCTTCTCTTGATCCTCTTGTGCTATGGCGATGTGGAAGTCTTGAATAGCCATCATGGAAACAATAATAAGCATGGCTTGCAAGTTTTTCTAACATTTCATCCATAAATGGCAAAGGGAAGTCTTTCTGGGTAGTATCATTAAGTTTTCTGTAATCTATACATACCCTCCAAGCTGTGATGATTCTAGTAGGAATGAGCTCATTGTTTTCATTTTCTACGATAGTGATTCCACCTTACTACTTGTACTAGACTTTTCCACCTGGCATCTAATAATTTGATAACTTCATTCCTTACCACCTCCTTTGTAGCGAGGTTGAATCGACGTTAAGGTTGCATAAGCTATCCTCCATGAGAATCTTATGCATGTAAGTAAAAAAGGTAGGGCAAATCCCCTTGATATCTAAAAGGGTCCATCCAATGGCTGATTTATGCTCCCTTAGAACTCTAAGCAACTTTTCTTGTTCAACATTATCCAAAGAATCATTAACAATAATAGGATAAGTGTTAGAATCACCAAGATAAGCATACTTAAGATGAGATGGAAATGGCTTGAGATTGGGAGGCTCATCTTCCCCTACTTTATGTTATGTCTCAATCAATTGTATGCCCTCTACCTTTGCTTCATGGTGATAATTTAGGAAGTATATCCCTGAACGTCTTTGCTGCCAACTTGTCTATAACATCAATCTCAAAACAAGAATCCATGTCTGTGGGAAATTTTATAACACTAAAAACATTGTAAGTTACATGTTCATCTTGTACTCTTAGAATGAGTTTCCTTCGTTGCAAAGCAATTAAGGTCCTTCCCATAGCAAAGAAGGATCTGCCAAGAATAAGAGGTATCTCGTGATCCTCTTTAATGTCAAGTACTATGAAATAGGCCAGAACGTCCTCTATCACACCTTGTGGATACTTGATTGATTTGTTTGCTAACTGGAGAGATACCGTGGTGGGATTCACCTCTCGCAAGCCAAGTTCAGAACATACAGAGTGGCATTAAATTAATACCCGCTCTTAAGTCACATAAACCTTTATCAAAGGTAATGGTGCAAGTAGTTGTATGGTATAGTGAAACTCCCTTGATCCTTCAGCATCGAAGGCAACTTCTTCTGAAGTATGATACTACACTCTTCAGTTAGTGCCACCATTTCGAATTTTCCCAATTTTTTTGAAATGTCAGCAAAAGGGTCATTAAAATGTAATTTTTTTGAAAATTTCAAAAAATTTAGCAAATTGATCATCCACTTTTGCTTTTTTTAAATGCAGTGGAAATGGTACCTTCGGCTTGTGGGGTTGAGGCTCGGCCCTCTTTGGTTCAATTTCATCTTCTATTTTTGTCCTCTCTTCACTCTCAGTTTCTTTGTTTTTCTCTGTGGACAGGTCGGTTTCTATGGGTTGTTCGCTAGGCGTGGTTTTGGTCACTTGATTTGGTTCATTCAGTATCTTCCCACTCCTTAATTCAATTTCCTTAACGTGCTTTTGTGGGTTTGTGACTGTATTACTTGGTAGGGAACCTCGAGACCTTTCAGAGAGTTGGATTGAAATTTGCCTAGTTGGGTCTCTATTCAAATAGAAGCTTCATGATTCCTATAATGTTATTGTGTTTTTGGATGAAATTTTTGATTTCATGCAAAAACTTGTCGAACGTTTCTTTTAAGACCGATTGTCTTTTTGGGCGGTGGGTTTATGGGTGGTTTTTCTGCTCCTTGGTTACTCCATGAAAAATTTGGGTGGTTCCACCAACCTAGGTATTGGAATTGTGGTGAGCTCGTTTGAAATTTGAGAAATAATTAGCTTAGATTAGGCAAAAGTGTTTCTTGTTTCACATTCTATACTTGCTTGATTTCCTGCACGAAACTCACACATTAGTATACGAGAGTGAAGCATTAACATTGTTGGTACCCAACTGTTTTGAATCATTGAGAGTTGTGCGAATAATTGGGTTAATGCATCCACTTCGTGAACTCTTACAGGTTTCTTTCGTGCTGTGCAATCATTTGTTCTTACATAATTGTTGCTAGTCATCAATTCTAGCAACTCATATGCTCCTTCCGCTCTTTTGCTATTTGGAGCTCCTCCAGCAGCTGCGTCTATCATGGTTTGAGTACTAGGAGGTAAAAAGTTTGGAATTCCATCCAAACTAGTAAACCATGGTGCGAACACTTTATCAAAAGTTCTTTATATCTTTCCGATGGTTCATACAAGGACTCCATGTCATATTGTATGAATAAGGTAATGTCATTCCTCATGTTAGAGGATTTGGCCAATGGTAAATATTTAGTGAGAAATTTTTGGGTCAAATCCTCCCATGTTGATAGCACCTAGTGGTAATAACATTAACCACGCTTTGGCTTTGTCTCTGAATGAAAACAGGAACAATTTCGTGTGAGTGGCATGATTACTGACGCCATTATGTTTGAATTTATAACATATCTCTAGGAGTTAGAGATAAGTAAGTTCAGGTCCTCACTAGGTAACCCACCAAATTGAACTGTCTGTTGATTGCTGGTTTTATTTCAAAATTATTCGCTTGGATAGGTGGACTTTGAATGCTAGAGTTGCATCCACTAATTGTCCAAGTGTATTCTCCTGATTTGTGTTCTTTCAATTTCATGATCTAAAGGAATAATTTCTTTTTCTAGTGCATACAATGTACGAAAAATGAACTTATAAATTAAAAGAAAGATAAATGTAATGAGAGAATACAAATACAATAATACAACACAAAACTTAAGAAAATTCTTTTTGTTTTTTTTTTTTTGGGGGGGGGGGGGGGGGGGGGGGGTATAGTGGTACTAAAGTTTGAACAAAAGGAGATACTTAAAATAAAAATCCTAAGTTCCAAAAATCTCCCAAGATGAATGAAATAAATGAAAATAAACGAGATTTCTTTTTCAAATTTAAACAAGATTTAGAACTCTGAACAAAATAAATTCAAAGTAGTATTAAATTAGGTGGTATCAATATCACTCAAATAAAAACAAACCTTGGCAGTGGCACCAAAAACTTGGGTGCATGTTATTTACTAAGTAAGTATACTGTGTCATTTCAAGTAATAAAGTATAGTCTCACCAGGATTATTTTGTTAAATTGATTACTGAAATTAGTAGTTGAAGTACTATTTGAATAACTGAAATTCAAAGTTTTCCGTATGTAAGTAATAAAGTGGAATAAGGTAAAGATCTTTTACTGCAACAACAACAACAACAACAGACCCAATGCCTCAAAGGCTCCCGCATAAGCGAGCCTGTGGGTGGATGTACGCAGCATTATGCCTCCCGGATGTTTTTAAGGACCCCCAATCTTATACGGTTGACAACACGAGGTCAACCGTCCTCGACTCTTGCCCATGCATGCTTAACTTCAGATTTCTAATGGGATCCAGTGCATTAGTATCTGGTAAATGTACCCTCGCTAAATATCTTTTACACTTTTTTTAAATCCAAGGAATCCAATTTCACCTAGTCTTATCAATTAGACTTTCTATTCTCAATGTTCAAGTTGTTTAATCCATGTTGATGGTCAAAAACTCTAATTTACTAAATATTCTCTCTCAAGTAATGCTCAGCGTATACTTTTACATATTAACTCATCAATCTCTTACATGAATTTAAATAAGAAAACAGTTGTGAAAATTTATGATTTTCACTTACAAGACCGTACAAATCACGTTAATCTCTCTCTAACATTCACTCGACTTGTGGTGTTTATTACTTCAGAAATCATCATAAATCTCCCTTCGGATTTATTATGAATCATTACAAGTTTTCAATGGTGATCAAGCACTCAAAACACATGAAGAACAATAATAAACGCTTCAACAACAACAACAACAGTCTCAGTGTCTCACGGCTCCCGCAAAAAGCAGGGTCTGGGAGGGGTGGATGTACGCAGCCTTACCCCTTCCTAGTTGAAAGGAGGCTGTTTCCAAGGACCCCCAACCTGAAGTTTTTGAGCACCTGCAAATAACACCATCAATTAATTACCAATGGATTTTGAGGGGAAAAAAAAAAAAGAAGCATGATCAGAGAATAAACTAGCCTATAATTGCACCACTTGAGGTTATGATTGCCTAGAAATCTTAAACTACAAGTCACTCTCCGCACTAATCTACTCTGCCATATCCGCTACCCTTATGCTAGCCCTCCATCGTGCCCTATCTGAGGTCATCTCCTCTCTTAGGTTTAGGTGGGTTAGGTCGTGACGAATCGTCTCCAGCCAACTCCTCTTTGGTCTACCCCTCCCTCTTCTGCCTAGCGTCGTGTGAAGCTGTTCACACCTCCTGACTGGGGCTGTAGTCTGTCATCTGCTAAAATGTCCAAACCATCTTAGGCGGTGCTTCCTCAATTTATATTTGATCGAGGCCACACCCAATTTACCTCGTATTACATAGTTCCTAATCCTATCCTTCCTTGTTTGGCCACACATCCAGTGCAACATCCTCATCTCTGTCATCTTCATCCTCCGTGTTTGAATTAGAAATTTTGCCTTGGAAAAACAAAATTTAGTTCATAGTTAACATAACTTAAAGAAAAACTAAAATAAAAGTCACAAACTTAAAGAGAAAAAGGATAGAAAAGAACTTTGGAAATGAAGAATCACCAACCATACTCTTTCTTTTCTTCCTTTTCTCTTCACAAAGGAGTGTTTTGAATGCAATTTGATGTTCTAAACTCTTGCTTTCATCCTCCTTTTATAATTTTTTAAGTTGCCAATTCATGAAAATAAAATTTCATCAACTTCATCCTCATTTGCTCATCTTTGCCCATTTTTGCTTTTTAACTTTTTCCGGCCATTATTGGAAATTGTTTGAATTGCTTAGTTTGTTTATAGAAAATATTTCTCCATTTGGTTGATTTTTCTACACGTCCTTGCATTTTGTTATTTAATCTTTGATTTTCTTGTACATTTGTGAATTTGGCCATCAAACCTAGTAAAAATTAGCAAACAAAATGAGTTTTATTGAGTTGGAAAAACAATAGGAAAGAAGAAAGAGTTAAAACAACAGAAATTAGATGCAAGACGAAAATAAATTAAACCTAAATCACATGAATATATGCATACATAACTGGACTTATCATATCTCAAAGCAACCCAAGTGTTTACTTGGAATGACTTTGCTCTCAAAACTAAAGGTCACAGTGAATTCAATGTCATGGCCTAGAGCTTTGGTCTTATTGACTGTATACTTGGATATGGACCTAACTCAAGTAGCAGTTATAGTGACAAAGCAGGGCCCACAAACACCTTTTCTTGCACACTTAAAAGTCAAGAATAGAGATGGAGACAAACCCAAGAACACAGCAGTCCAATTACAAGCCCGAATCAATAAGATTTTTAAGCCTGGAACCCTTAATTTATAATAACTCGATTTTGTTTAGGTCTGGCAAGACTAAGATGGAGCAAACTGTATTTAAGTCACTGGATTAGAACTAACGCAAATAAGGGACAGTCCTTGGCAATCAAAGCTCAAATCAATGGCGCGAACCTAAATTCACTAGACTTAGAAACCAGTGACCGTAGTGTTAAAACCAAAGCAATCAAAGGGCAAGCCTTGGCCGTCCAAGCTTAAAACTAAGGCCTCAAACTTAAATTGTCAATTTTTGGGAATGGACTAAAACTGAAAAGTAATACTTGAAGCCCGAGAACTATATTACGACGAAGGTAAGTACAACAGAGATCTAAGTTATGCTACTCCTAGCTAAGTTACACTACTCATAAGCAAAAGCCACAAGTGTGTTGTAAAAGAAAACTTGAAGAAGTTTTGTAATGATTGTATATTATATGGACTGATGCAGAGGCCTTTATTTATAGAAAATAGGAAATAATGGATGTTCCTTCTTTCCTGGTAGCTCCACCCATGTTTAGCCCCTAAACTCTCTTTTGTGAGCACAAATCTTCAAGGAACGTGCCCTGAATTCAGTATTGGAGGGAAATCCTTGGTGTTCACATTTGAATCTTAGCAGAGGTTCCCTCCAGAAGCCCCACGTTCTCTTGGATTAAGCTTAGTGCTTAAGCAACCGAAATTGTGATCTGAGTAATTACCTCGAGCCCAGAAACTACTTAAGCTGCAGCCGTTTTTCCAAACCTTGGAGCTTGAGCTCACTTCATCCCTCAATCATCTCGAGCATCGAGTAGTTGATACCCTTGTCAAGAGTAATTAGCGTGGGGTCGAGATGCCGTTATGTTAGTTCTTCCCTTAACAAGGCCCTCACGTGCTGACAATGTAACATTATTCAAAACGGTGTCATCCCAGGCCCCTCAAAATTAGGGTGTAAACAAATGCCCCCTTTAGTCTTTGGTAAATTCAAATTTACAGCGAGTAAAAATTTGCCTGATTTGACCATTTGTGACTGCAGGGAGCTCTAGAAAACATTGTATGTTTCTTGCTTTTTCTTCCTGCATGTCAGTAATCATAACTTGATTTGACCCTCATTCACCATTTCTGCTTCTCCTCCTAACGCAGCCAGTCCCATTGCGTAGCTGATATGCTTTCTTCAATCTGACCCATTGTTAATCTCTGAAATTCTTCAAACCAAAGGACATAGCAACCCATTCAAGTGTTTCTATTGACCCAGGATACCAGCATGCTATTTTGTGAGTATCCTCCAAAGTAATCATAACTTGGTAGTATCCACAATAACCATCAACGGACAAAACCTCATTACTCAAGGCTGAATCAGTGAGCGCATCAACAATAGGCATTGGATATTCATCCTTTGGGGTGGCTACATTCAGATCTTTTAAATCAATATAGACACTGATTTTGACATTCTTTACAATGATAGAAAAACTATTTGCTCGCCACTCAACAGACCTCGCAGTTCTAATGAATTTGGCCTTTAAGAGTCTCTCAATCTCTTCCTTGACCAAATCAAAGACTTTTTGGGACATCCTTCTTTGGGCTTGAATGATGGGCCTCGAGCCGAGTTTAATAGGAAGCCTATGCTCAACCACTTTTCTATCTAAGCCAAGCATTTCATGATAGTCCGAAGTGAAGCAATCCTTGAATTTACAAAAATGCTCTATCTGCTCCTTAGAAAGCAGGGCGCTTAGATAAGTAGGTCTTGGAATAACTATTGAACCCAAATTAAACTCAATGAGGGGGTCTTGTACTTCCGCCCTTAGATACTCTATTTTGGCTGGTGCTACTCTTATATCGGAGAGCTCCAACTCTTATTCAGTCCAAAGTTGATAAGCGTGCCGGGCCTCGAACCTTGCTAATGCTGAAGAAATGGCCTCTTGGGCAATTAATGGGAGGTCTTGGTACTTTGGCATCGGGATTTTGGTGTGCCTTGGAAGTCTCATTCATCGAGAAGGGCTCTCATGAATCCCCAGGAGTCAGAGCCTTCAGACTTGACATGCGCTTGACTAACCTCAACTTTAGTCAATGGGCAGTCAAGGGTGGTAATCTTGTCCTATTGTTGGGCGGATTGAGGAGTGGTCCTTTTGATGTCTAGAGGTCCCACACTATCTTCATAGAATCTTACCTCAACGCAGTAGGAGCAAGCCATGAATGGCATATTATCTGCCAAAACAACCTCATATCTGTCATGGTTTTACAAGATTAGGAACTGGTGAAGTGAAGATGGAGTACAATAATTTGCATGCATCCAATCTCTATTGACCACAACATTATAGCTCGAGGAAGTTTCCATCAAAAAGAAAGCTGTTAAGTTGCTTTAAGCTCCTAATAGTTAAATCAATCAGGATGACTCCTTCAAGTTTGTTAGTAGCTCTAGATAAACCACATATTGCCACATCTGAAGTGATTAAGTCTTCTCAAGACTTACCGATGATCCCCCAACATAGATGAAGGTAACACATTAATAGCTGCCCCATTATCCACCGACACCCAGCACACTAGAATGCCATCAAATTTTTTATTGATCTATAGGGGCTTGATGTGTTTATTGGCAGTGTTCGGTCTATCAAACATCATCTTCATTATGTTAGGGGTGTCATCAAGCAAATAGGATGCTGTAGCATTAACCTTAAAAGGCAAAGGGTTGAGTGCACCTTTAGTGACAGCCACTTGACCATGAGCTTCAATTGAGGCTCCTCAGCTATTGCTATCACATCACCCTCAAGACCATCTTGAGCATCAACTACCGTGAAGTCCCACTACAAGAAAAAATGTCATTAACGACAGTGATTATCGTCATTAAAAGCTTAGTTTACCGTTAATACATTAATGACGGGGAAACTTCCCGTCGTTTCTCGTCATTAGTGCTTTTGATGTTAATACTATCCGGGATCAACGACCGCTAAAAAGAGCCATCGTTCAAAAGCATTTAAGACGGTATACTATGCCTGTCATCAAAAGTAAAATCAGCATGGAAGGCATAAGTTGTTAAAGAGTTGATGTTATGTGGCACCGTCGTTAAAAAGTTGATTAATAACGACAACAATTGTCGTTGTTACAAATATTTACAGCCATATCGGAAAAGGTTTTAACGACGACAAAAACAATTGTTAAAATTTTCGCGCTACTAGTTGAAAATAGTAATGGCAATATACACCGTCGTTAGTAAAAAAATAGCAACAATAAACCATCGTTAAAACATTTTTCACCAATTAATGATAAAAAAAGCTGTCAATTAAAAATGTTTCTCCCATCATGGACAATTATAACAAAAAAAATTATTAACATTAAAGGCCATGTACATTCATGGTACATTGTGTACATTCAAAAATACCTGTACATTTATACAACAAAATGATAATTTTCTAATTCTCTAAAAATTTTATACCGACAAAAGTTCACAAATAAATGTTCCAACAAAACAAGAATTTGCGGTGCAATCTTCCAACATCTAAAAAAAATAAATACAACACTCATGTTAGGAAATTGTTGCCACTTGGGCATCAATAATCAATAGTACAAACAACCACCGACCAGCAAAATAAAACTAAAAATACAACATTCTCCACAGTATAGAACTCAATCACAGTGTTGCAAATTTGAAACATCTGAAACTCGACCTAAAATTCAATCACAGAGTCCAAACTAAACAATGCTTTCAAATAACTCATCTCAATAATGTGTTCTTAATGAATACCAAAATAGTTGCAAACTCTTAACTCCATATGGAAACACAAAGTATTAAATCAACAAATCTCAAACTCACATAAAACTCAATCATACAATCCAAATGCATCAACAATTTCAAACAACTGAAGAGTGACTTTTTTTTTTTTTGATAAAAGCAAAAACTCATAATACAAAAAAAGACGCACCTACAAAGCTGGGCCCCGGGAGAACGGATGACCAAAACCAGAACAAAATAAAATAAAGCCCACATGCCATGACACATCAAAAGGACTAGGAAGATGCAAGCTCAAAACAAAGTGAAAAACTACCCACACTTACTTCAAAATGCCAATTCAAAAGCTCCCATAACAAACTCGAACTCTGTACAATCTGAGTCATAAATCAACAACATTCTTAACATAAATCAACTCTGCATAAAAATTAATCCCAAAGTCCATATCCATAACATTTCCAAATAACTCAATAATATATTCTTAATGAATATATTAATATACATAAGCGAAAACTAAGGGGGAAAAAAGAAAAAAGAAGAAAAAGAAGAAGATTACCACATACCTAATACTTAATCAATGTTGTCATCCATCTAAGTAGATAGGGAGGGAGTACTTGACCCATTGTTATGACCTCCATCCTCTAGTACTTTTACTCTAGCTACCAAATCATTAAATTCCTTATTGTTAAGAAGTGCTCAGTTTTTCTTCTTAGACTGACGAAGTTGTTCAAGAAGCTCGACCTTGGTAGAAGATGGTCCTGTCAAATCACTAGGCCTTACTCCCCCATAACCAAACACATGACAATGAGCTTGACATTTGTTGAAGACCTTCTCAGTAACTTCAATGCCAGATAAGGTGGGATCCTCTTCAATGACATCAACAATTTTTTTCCTACAAAATATGGTGAACTAAGAATGTAGTAAAGTATATTTGAAAACGAGTAATTGACTCTTTAAATTATTTAAATGCTACCTGCATATTACTGACTAAGCTCAGGTGTCGCCAACTTATCACCCTTTGAACATGTAGCCAAAAACATTTCCCTAAGATTCAAACTTTTCCTATTCTGTTGGGCCTTTACAATCTAAGAACAGTCATATTGTCCACCAGAGATAAAAATTAAGATACAAAATACTCAAGTTGTCAGCTGCATACTATATCTTTGAATATCTGCCTATGAGCTCTGCTACTAGTGCGATGAAGTAGTTCTTTTGAAAGCGCAGCCCTATTTTTGGAGTTTCTGGCATTCTTTACCTATGTTTTAAATGTTAAAAAGTTAATGTCCATGAATAGAAGTACAAAAAATAAAATAAAAAACAGAAGAGAATTTATACCTGGAACTCATCATATGCATAAAAATGTTTTACAATCCATACCCAATCCTCCTTATCCCACCCTTCTAGAGGCTGATCTGTCAAGGCCTTTTTCAAAGCTTGTTCCACAGTGAAGTTGGTAGGAGGCGGAGGGTGCTTTTTTGTTTTCGGCCGTTTCAAAATCTCAAACCGATAAAAGTCCGCTCTCCAATTTTTCCACAAGTACTGCATATGATCTAATAATTATCTCTTTGTGATAGTCCTTCAAGTCAATATTCTCATCATGAAATTTGTCCTAATTTAAATAAGTAAACTCAATTTATTTTCATGCTAATCAAATTTTGCCATTGTGAATTGGACATCTAATAATCATTGCAAAATTATTTACAAATAAAAATATAAGCTACACTACACATTTAAGTTACCAGGACTATAGATAACATGTGTTCTTTCTCTATTCCATCAATTTCATCCCACGAGAGCTTCCTCCTTGGAACCACATTTGTATCACGTACGATTTTGCCCGAGTGTCGAGAAAATTCATGTATATTTTCCCCAACACCACCGCAATTATGAAAAATTCAAATAGGCAACTTATTTCCTGGTTTAAGAGTTGCCAACTTATTTCCACGTCTTTTCCTCTTCATTCCATCGTTATTTTCAGCAGAGCCTACCAATAATGAAAAAGTGATTACATGCTAACAAGAAATCAAAGCCTTACCATTTCTGAAAAAAGCAAGAAAAACAATTACATTGTTTATCAATATCAATTTCATCTTTTGTTTCATGATTCTCCAACTCTATTTCAATTTGCAAAGCATTTGAATTAATATGGTCAGATGTTAGATCAGGTGCTTTAAATGAAGCTTCCTGTAATCTAATTGGTGAAGACAGCATATTCTTCTCTAAGCTGTGTATCATGGCTGTTGTTTGTGGAAGGGTAAGGCATATGAACAGCACCAACTGAATTATTTTAAATTTAATAGGCCTATTTCTCGTGTTAACTTATGCCTTTAACCCCTGACTACCTCTAGCTAGTGTTCCCGGTGGTAGGAACTGTTTATTAGCTTTTGAAGAGGGAGGCTTATTAATACCTTTACTTGGAAACATCGTCTTGTCACGTAAGAAGACAAGACAGTACAACAACAATAACAAGAACCTAGCAATTTTGGCATGCGTCTGATTTTACCACCTTTTATTTTACACTATTAGCAAACCGCTTCACCACTAGAAGAAAATCAAGAAGACAAGTCAATTGATGTGATAGAAACTCAAGTAGAAGAGAAGTCATATTATAATTCTTTGTTAAACTACAAAACAAAGAGAAAGATCAAAATTATAAACTATGAAACAAGAAAATAAGGTTATGTTCTTTTCTTTTTCTTCCTCTTTCTAGTCTCACTAGTCTCAGACAAATCAACAGCCATTGGCTCTATATCCGTCCCCATCCAGTTGACTGTATCATCCAAAGTTGAAGCAGTGGATGAGATTAAATTGAGTTTGAAGTGTTCGCCTTGTTGATTACATTATTGGAATCATCATTTTGTTCGACCTCATATAAGCCACGCGGTTGAGCCTCTCATATTTTGTGGCTACCTTACCTGATTTGCCAAAGCAAATAGCTCATCTATTTTCAGCTTATACTTAGGATCAATACTAACAACCCCATATTAATCTTTAACCATTTCTTTTCCATACACATCCCACCATTTACAACGAAATAGTACTACTCAGTTTCCACCATGATATTGTAACTGGAGTACCTCTGTCAATACTCCGTAATATTTCACATTTTCACTTCTATTATCAGTATCACCAACAACAAGCATCGCACTATTTTGAGTCTTCAAGCGTTTCTCACAATCTTCTGTATGAAACCGATATCCATTAACTATATATCCTTGATAGCTTGTAACGTATTGAGTAGTGCCACGAGAAAACGCCATCAAATAATCCATCTTTTTACTTTCATCATGCTTAGAAAGATCTGCGACCTACCAACATTTAACTTAAATTAGTTGTTTTAACTTATATGAATGACTTACTAAGAAGCAAAATTAAGCGAGAATTTAAAATCCAAAATAGCTTAATTATTTCATATTTGAACCAATGCATAATAGCGTAATCACAATCCTTTCCACGTAAATCAACGCCACTTAATGCAACAACTTCAGCAAATTGGCTACAAAACCATACAAAAGTGATTAATTTGGTGACTAAGAACATGAAAAATCTGACATATTTGTCATAAGGTTGTGATGTCTTACTCGAGAAATGGACCCACTTCATCGTAATTCCCCAATATGTGCATATAGCCTTATCCAACTCGTCATTGTCAATATTAGGAAACGAAGCAACTCCTAATGCTCATCCAAAATGACAAAATACAAATAAGCCTCCCTCATAGTTATATTCCTCTTCATTTCTCCTAAGGCAAGTAAACTTCGTCTTCATGTCTTCTAAATACCTAAAGCGAAATGTCATACACTCATCTTCTATGTAGCCCTCGATAATTGAGCCCTCTGGACGAGCTCTATTATGAATATGAGACTTTAGATTATATAATTCTTGCTCTGTAGGGAACATCCATCTAAATTGAATTGGCCCCCCTCATAAGGTAAATGAATAGGCAAATGCACCATTACTTTGGTAAGAAGATTGCGTATTGCTATAGGAAGTAGATGTTTGAGAATAATATGGCAGTCATGACTCTTCAATCCTGATATCTTACTCTCCTTCATATTCACGAACTGAGAAATATTAGAAGAAAATCAATCGGGAGCCTTTAAATCTTCTAAGAGATGGAAAAATTTACGCTTCTCAGGTTCAGAAAACGTATATGAACCAACATTTATTTTGGTCTTATTGCCCTTCTGATAAGGATGTAAATTTGGCCTTAAGTGCATTGCTTGCAAATCCAAACAACCTTTAACATGGTCCTCTGTTTTCCCTTTGATGTTCAGAAGAGTGCCTAAATTATTGTGACATGCATTATATCGTAACAAAAGGGCCCTCCAATAAGAAAACTTGAAAAAAAATACTCTTCTTTTTCCAATTATCTTTCCTAGTATCATATGTCAACTTGACCCTCTTGTGTGGAGCTTTACTTAATGTAATTTCCTCAAGATCCTCCACCTGATGAAGGATATCATCACCGGATAATGGCTTTGGCGGAAATCTTTTCTCAATTGTCCCATCAAAAGAGTCTTTATCTTTTTGCCACTTATGATTATGAGATAACCAACATCGGTGCCCTGTATAACACTATTTGGCATTATTCTGCAGCTGAGTAAATAGGGCATGCTAACTTACCCTTGGTGCTCCATCCTGATAAGTTCTCATAAGCAACCCGTAATAGAAAATTTTGTTTTCTCAATGCATCAAATGTTTCAACACCTGATTCCCATAGCTCATTCAACTCCTCAATCAAAGGTTGTAGATATATGTCAATTGCATTACCAAGAGCCTCGAGACCAGGTATAAGCATTGATAAAATCATATTAGACTGCTTCATACACATTTCAGGAGGCAAGTTATAGGGGACCAATATGATTGGCCAAATGCTATATGGCATCTTTGAATTTGCAAAGGGTTGAAAACCATCATTATTAAGACCAAGCTAGCATTACTGGGTTCTAGCAAAAATTCATTATGTGACTCATCAAATGATTTCCATGCAATCAAATCAATAGCGTGCCTTATTACATTATCTTTTCTCTTTGCCATCTCATCAAAGAAGTAGTCTTTGTTGACATATATAATTGTTGCAACCTTAGCTTTAGTGGGAAGTAACGTAGAGTCTTAAATGGTATTTCTTTACCATTTGTTTTGCATTTTTTCTCCCCGTTACACTTATCATCCTTCCATCTCAAAGCACCGGATATCTTACAGTCATCCAACTCTGCATCCTCCTCCCAGAATAGCATGCATCAATTTTAGTGTAAGAAAGGCCAAGGTCCTGAATAGTCTTTTTTGCCTCGTAATATGGATCTGGCAAAGTAGAATCCTAAGGTTAGCGCTTACTTTAAGGATTGCAACAACATGCTAAAATGATGCATTACTCCAACGGCCTACGGTCTTTATATGAAGCAATTTCACCAACATAGACAATTGAGAGATCTTCGACCCCTTATGTTGTGGTTGTTCTGAGCTCTCTAGCAACCTATAGAATTTCTTTGATTTCTCATTCGATTCCTCTTCATGCATATAATGTGATCATACCCAAAACTATAACTTGGCACTACTCCATATCTAAGTAGATGACTTGTTGCCCATTCGCGATCTCTAGAGTCACGTAGGTTGCATTTAGTACATGGACAAGCAAAAGTTCTCCCTTTCTTTCCTCGACATACTCTCCCGATCATGAACAAAATGCATCCATTGTTTATTAGGCACCATATTCTTATAAGTTATGTCAAGAATATACCTAAAAAGCATAGTTTAATTCAATTAGTGTAAGATGTTTCAACACAATTTCCCATTTAAATGTCAACAACAAGGGCAATGTTAAAAACAATGGCAAAATTAATATCTCTATAAATTCTAAACCCTAATATATAACTAATCACACACCTAAAAAGCAATGTCAAACATATGTGTTCAAACTAGTCATTTACATTGCAAAGCAACTGAATTAGGGCTATTAATCGTCAACGAAAAATAGACATGGACTTGTAACAAACATGAACTACCAACTAATTTTACAGCAAACATAACATGAACTACCTCTAAAAGGGACATATTCTCTTTGAAGCTTTGACAATCTAAAAAAATATCATTCAAAAGCTGGATACAATGTGTCAATATAGCAAATTACTGAATTAGGGCTGTTAATTGCAAACGAACAATAGGCATGGGCTTATAACAAACATGAACCACCAACTAATTTGTTAATTCAACAAACATAATAAGAACTACCAGCATAAAAGGGACAAATTCATTTTGGAGCTTTGTCAATCTAGAAAAATCATAGAAATCCTGGCTATAGTAGGTCAATACAGTGCAAAATCGAATTAGGGCTATTAATTACCAATGAACAATAAACATGGGCGTATAACAAAAATGAAGAACCAACTAATTTGTTAATTCAATGAATATAACACGAACTACCAAAGAACAAGACAAATTCACTTTAAAGCTTGGTCATTATAGTAAAAAAAATAATTGTTTGAAATCTTGGTACAATTGGTAAATACAGTAAAAAAATGGAATCAGGGTTGTCAATTAATCACTAGATGTTCGATTTCGCTGTTGTGTGCTGGTTCACGAAGTACCTACGAAGAATCACTCCGTGCGTCACTACTTCCCTGCTGCTCATGGAGTTCGAATGAGGAGGAGAAGATTTATGAAGGGTTAGGATTGTTTTGGGGAAAGAGATGATACGTGGGTATGGAGGAAGGAAGGGAAAACGTTTTGCCCAAAATTGACTTAATGTCTTTTTTGTTAAATTATTAAACTTATTATATTTTTTAATTAATTAAAAAATTGTATTTTAGTATATAAAATAAAAAATTATCAAGTATAATTGAAATATACTGAAGGCGTAAAATATCAAATTAAGTATTTGTTGGGATATTATTTAATTCTCGAACTCGAATTACGGTATGGATGGGTGAAACGTCAATTAAAAAATTTAAGAGAATAAAAAAATTGGCAATAACAAATTTAATGAAGAGCATAATTTTTAAAACTTAATGAATTTTAACTTTTTTGACCAAAATTTTACCACTTAGTTGAGCGTATTAACAATTGTTTGTGAGTAGAGTTAACGACATTATTTAGTGCCTGTCATTATAAACCCAACATGTACCACCTTTTAACGATGATGTTTTAATCCTGTCGCAACTAGGCACTACACACACAATATTGAAGACAAAAAAAAAATTCAGTCGTTATTTTTGGTCATTAAAAGCTACTTTTCTTGTAGTGAGGGAAGGAGTAAGGCAGTTTTGACATCAACTTTTTCGAGAAGCATTCGGAATTGTATCTGGACCCCTTAGTCTACTCACTTCGCAGGGCAATCAACCATGAATGTAATCGGATTCTGCTGTTGAGGACTTCCATTAGTATATCTTGTTCTTGCAGTTGGTCCTTGTGATAAACCACTAGGGTTTCAGATTCCTCTATAGGCTGAGGGAAATCTTCTTCATGGAAATTATTCTCAATGTTAGATCATGTCTGGTTGGCACGATTCAAAGGTTCCACTAAGTTAATGCCGAGAGGGGAGTATTCCTCCTCGTCTTCAGCAGATTTCAGCACCAGGGGGTCCATGCCAAGCCTTTCCCACCAAGATTCGCACTCTTCAGATGACGTGGAACTAGCCCATCTCTTGCTGCGAGCTAGCCCTTTCCCTATATTGAAATGTTTGGACTTAGCCAATTGATAATCAAGATCCGTATGCTCGGCTCACTTTCCCTTTTGGACCCTAACCTCTTCTTGAGAGAGCTTGGCCAAGCAAGAATCATGTGCAATTCTTTGCTGAGCTGTCTTTTTGTGCAGCTGCCTTCATTTCCGGGTTCGAGCAAGGTTGGAAGGACTAACTAACTCTTGATCAAGGTGATTCCTTCTCCTGACATTACCGAACCTAACATCGAAAGGCTGATATCCGGACTGTCGTGGTGGGACTGGTGTTCACATCTATTAGAGTGTACTCTGGATTCCTCTTTGGATGCCTTGTTCTCATGATCACCTGAGTCCTTAGTAGAGAGCTAAGAGCAAGCCTTGACGATGATGTCTTTATAGAAGGGGCCAGCTTTTATTTTGCAAAAAGGTTCAGCTTCTTCAGCTCGGATACCAGCTTATGACAACAACCGTTATAGAGGTCATGAGTGAGGCGCAGGAGTTTTCTCGACGCCTATATCTTAGAAGTGAGGACTGTCTGCCAACGGTCGCATGTGAGAATCGCCATGGCTAACTCTTCTACCTTGGAGAGGAGGATGGTACCTTCCTCTAGTTGCTTCTTTATGAACCTTTTTAACGCACCGTGATGTGCCATTTGTGGTGATCATCTGGCAATCTCAACGTGGTTCGAGGGAACCTCGATGTTCCTGGTTCGAGTAGCCTACTAAACAAAGCATTGGCAGCAACCATATTGTATATGTCTGCATTAATCCTGCACAGAGACCCGCCAGTGGTTTCGCCGTTATGGGGATGGTAGGGCTTCACCACCTCAACTACATTGACCTGGGAAGGACTAGGAAAGAGATCTTTATCCATGCCTATTTGTCCTTCTCCCGTGAAGATCAATTCCCTTGCTTCTATGGCATCTTGAACTACGTTTCTAAAGATCACGCAGTTCTTTGTTGATTGGGTCAACGAATCGTGCCACTTATAGTATACCTTTGCCTTATTATAGTTGGAATCAGGTTTTTTTGCAATATTGAGTTTCTTATTTGCCTTAAGCCAATCAAATATTACATCGGCTCGAGAGAGGTCAAATGAATATTTTCTTAAGTATTGAGACTGATAAGACTTCGTCTTTAATATCCTTATTGATCAAAGGATTATAAACCATTGGAGGTCCTTTGATGTATTCAGCAACGTCAATCTCGTGTGGAGTATCTTCTTCCTCTTCTATTGTATCATGCACATAAGTTGATAAGTCTAAATTAGTATATAATTATTCATAAGGTTCATTTTCAAACAATTTTACATCAAACTTTAATCGCTTTTGCTCCTATTGTTATTTCATTTCAAAAACACTCATTTTATGCTAATTATTACTAGATTTTATCATCAAATAAAAGCAAGATACATCAAATAAAAGCAAAAACTGGCTAAAGACATCAATCTACTCGGTTAAAGAAAGGATGAACAACAAACATGTACAAGTTATTACAAATTGCAATTTTGGGCAGAAAAATGGACAAATCAAGAGCAAGGATACTTTGTACACATCAAGCAAATGTTAAAACGGATGTCAAGACTGATTTTGGGCGGTGCAAAAGAAGAAAAACTGAACATAATCAGCAAAACATACAACTTGCAAAAGTGGGCTGCAAGGTGGTGCAATGAGAGCAAAGTTTATGTAATTTTTTATTTCTTGAATTTACAACCTCAAACACTATAAATTAGAGTGTTTGGGAGCTCTTTACGCACCAATTCATCCAGCAAAAACCAATTTCAAAGTAGAAAAATAGAGAGAAAACGTGAGGGAAGATGAAGAAGTGGAGAAAGGAATGTTTGGTTTGTAATTTTACATTTTTAAGTTCTTTATATCCTTTTTATCTTTAAGTTCATCGAGTTTGTCTTAGTTTTGCTTTATATTACATATACCATTTACTAATTTTATCTTTACAAGGCTGCGATGTAGCCTAAGTTGTAATGCTCTTTTCTTATTCAACATTATCAAAGTTTGTTTATTTCACTTTTTGAGTGTTTATCATTGTTTTTGTTAAGTTTTAAATGCTTGGTCACCATTCAAAGCCCATAATGATTCATAATGAGTTTGAAAGGAGATTTATGATGAATGCTAAAGTGATGAACACCACAAATTGAGCGATTGCTAGAGATAGGTTAACGCGATCTGTGTGGTCTTCAGTGAAAATTATGGATCTTTAAAAATCTTTTCTTATTTAAATTCATGCAAGAGATTGATGAGTTAATATGCAAAAGAGCATGCTAAATGTTGCCCAAGAGACAATATTTAGTAAATTAGAATTTTCGACCATCAATATGTAATAACAACTTGAATATCGCGAATAGAAAGGCGTATTAATGCAATTAAGTGAAATCGGATGCCTTAGATCTTATTAAAGTTTTCAAATCTTCTAAAATCAGTACACCTTTCATAAAATAAGTAAATATTTTTGTCCCTTTTAATTTTATTTTTGTTTCATATCCAAAACTTTAAATTTCGGTCTTTCAAATGGTGTTGAAACTACTAGTTTTAGTACTCATTCAATAAAATCCTCGTAGGACGACGCTCTACTCATTACTTGATATGACTTAGTACACTTGCTAAGCAAAGATTAAGAACTTCATCAGTCCCACACATGCTATTCTTCTTAAGGCTTTCTTCTTTTAAGATACGTATACAGCAGCACATTCCACTAGTTGCAAAAGCACCAGAAAGTTAGAGCCTTTGAATTTCTTTCCGAATTCAATATCTCTAAGCCATTTAAGGCCAGCTTGGTGTACTGAAATTCAGGAAGGGCTATAGTGCATTTTGACCTAGCACTCTTGAACCAGTTAATATAGTCGTCCGCTTACTGTGGCTTCTGTCTTATTTGAGCCAAATCTAACATGGAAGTTCCTAATTCCATTCTTAGGAATTGGGCCCAAAATTGCTTGGTAATATCATCCTAGTAGTAATCAAAATTAAGGGGCAAGCTGATATACCACTGAAAAGCAGTAACTGTTAATGAAATAAGGAAAAGCCTTAATTTGAGGGCTATAGTAATTCGAGGGCAAAACAATCCCTTCCTATGAAAAGTGGTAAACTCAGGGATCTTGTATCCTCGAAGAAAAGGGTAATCCTTACCTATGTAGTTAGGGAAAGGTTTACTATGCAAGGGTTTGTTAATCCTTCCGAGACCTGGTTCATACATTTGCTCAATGACATTATAGTAAGCCTTAGAGACAGAAAACCGCGAACTCGAGGGTATCTCCTGAGGGTAACTAGCCAGTACTAATAGAAGAGGTATAAGCCTAAGTTGCCTGATCCTCCCTAATGGCTTGGACCGATGGGTCTCAGCATGTCTAATGAAGATAGGTTTGACTTTGACCACTGTCTATCTAGCCGCATCCTTAAAATTAAGGCAAACCTTCAATGTATGTGCCTTGAAGTCATTATTGGAGGGAAATCCTTGGTGCCCATATCCGCACTCGTATCAAAAGTCCCCTCTGGATGCCCCGCGTTCTCTTGAATTAAGCTTAGTGCCCAAGTAGTTGAAATTATGCTCTAAGTAAATACCTGGAGCCTAGAAACCACCTGTCCTATAGCCTTCTTGGCAGCCCCTCGAGCTCGAGCTCACTTCACTCCTCAACTATCTCAAGCCTCAAGTGTTTGATACCGTTGTCAAGGGTAATTACCTTCTCAAGATTCTAGGCTCGAGACACCGTTATCTTAGCACTTAAAGGCCTATCTTGTCTCAAGAAGGCACTTAAATGGAGTCATCCCAACCCTCAGGCTAACTGAGCCAAGTCATTGGATTCTTTGTTTTACTCTTGAGGAATGTGTTCAAACTGAACACCATCAAACTTACTCAGCGGCTCTTGCACCATTGAGATGTACTTATTCGAGGTATTATATAAATACTAAAACTCCTCTTTTACTTGGAAAATGACCAACTTTGAATCCCCTCTAATGGTAACATTAGGGACTTGAATTTCTAAGGGATTCTATAGGCCTATGATCAATGCCTCATACTCTACCATGCTGTTGGAGCACTCGCCAACTAAGGTAATAACTAACTTGGTGATGATCTCAGTAGGGGATTCAATGCCAATCCCAACTCCAAAGCTTGAATTGGTCCTTGATCCATCAAAGTATAGCCTCTTAGGGACCATTTCGATGACTAGGAGTTGGTCCGGCTCATAGTCCAACCTAGTGTGAATATTAAGATGGTCAGCTTAAAAGATATGCTAAGCCTTGGCCTTTAACTAACTTTTGTGACACATATAGCAATTCAAACTGAAGTAGAGCAATACTCCACTTGTTTAATCTTTCTCTCATTAAAAATCTATCTAGAATGTACTAAAGGACAACTTTCTGAGCAACCACGTATACGGTAAATGCTAAGAAGTAGTGTCTCAATTTCAGATAGACACAATTTCTCAATAGAGGAATATTTTATTTCACAATCATTCCAACAACAGCGTAGGTAGAATACAACTTGTTCAAATCCTTGCTCATTGTTTGGTACAAGCAAGCAACCAATTGATTCATCTGCTGTAGAGACATAAATCTTCAATGGTTCGCCTTGCTTTGGTGGAATCAACACTGGCGGCCTAATTAAGTACTCCTTGATGGCCTCAAAAGCTACTTGGTGCGGCTCCTACCACTTGAAGTCTTTCTCAGACTGAGTCTTAGTAGTGCGGAGAAGACTTAAGTTTTCACGGCCTCAAAAGCTACTTGGTGCTGCTCCTCCCACTTGAAGTCTTTTTCAGACTTAGTCTTAGTAGTGGGGAGAACACTTAAGGTTTCCCTATGACATTTGAAATGAAACATCTCCGTAAATTAACTTGCCCTAAAAAACATTGAAGCTCCTTTTTTTCGAAGGCGGTTTAGCCTCTTAAATAGCCTTAGTCTTATCAATACCCGTCTTAATGCCCCTTTGTTGTACTAAAAACAAAGAAAGCTTCTTGCTTGGACGTCGGCTTCATCTTGAGGTTATGGCTTCTCATTCCAAGGAACGGCTGTATCAAGTCCTCCAAGTATTCGACTAAGGACTTTGATTTGACCATGATATCATCTATGTAGACTTCCATGGTATTTCCAATGAGATCATGAAAAATCCTGTTCCTGGCTCTTTGGTAGGTGGCACTAGTGTTTTTTAAGCTAAATGGCATAGCCACCCACTCAAAGGTCCTTATTGATCCAGCATATCTGAATGTTGTTTTGTGGGTATCCCCCAAAACAATCATAACTTGGTAGTACCTACAATAACCATCCATAGCACCTCATACCTTGAGGCTGAATCAATGGGCACATTTACTATTGGCATTGGGTATTTATCCTTTCGGGTGGCTATATTCAGGTTTTTGAAATCAATTCAAACTTTGATTTTGCCATTCTTTTTAGTGACACCAACAATGTTCACCAACCATTTAGCATACCGGGCAGTCCTATTGAATTTGGCCTTTGAGAGTCTCTCAATCTCTGTTTTTACGAAATCAATTATTTCTTGAGACATCCTTCTCTAGGCTTGAATGATGGGCCTGGAGCTTGGCTTGATAGGAAGCGTATGCTGAACCACCTATCTATATAGGCCAAGCATCTCATGATGATCCTAAGCAAAGTAGTCCTTGAACTCATGAAGTAAGGTGAAATACTGCTTCCTCTGCTCGTCAAAAAGTACAGCATTCATGTAGGTCTTAGGTCTTCTGTGTAGCTCAAGTTATCCTCAAGGAGGGGGTCTTGAACTTTTGCCCCTAGATCTTCCATCTTAGTCAGCACTACTCTTATGTTAAATAGCTTTAGTGCTTTTACTTGTTTCATTTGGATTTCAATGCCATCAAATGGCGGCTTAGCCCATAGTTGGTCCTTAGCTTGCCAAGCCACAAGCTTTGCTGTGGTTGAGGAAACAGCCCTCTGGGCCCCTACTAGGAGATCTTGGCTCCTCCATATATGGATCCTAGTGTGCCTTGGAGGTCTCCTTCATCAATAAAGGCTCTTATGCATTCCCGAAAGTCAAAGTCTTCTAACTTCACATCCACTTGATCAACCTCAACTTTGGTAAGTGGGTTGTCAAGAATGGCTATCATTTCTTGGTGTTGGGCAGACTAAAGAGTGACCCTTTTTACAACAAGTGATGCCATGCCTTCTTTGTAAAACTTTGGCTCAATATAATTAGAGCAAACCAATAATGGCTTGTTATCTCCCATAACGACCTCATATTTGTCATGCTTCCAGTAGATTTACAACTACTGAAATGAAGAAGGGATATAATAATTGGCATGTAGCCTATCTCTCCCAAGCAAAGAATGATCCCATCAGACTGAGGTAGTAGCCACTACAAAGAAGGTTATTAGCTTACTTAAGTTGCCAATAATTAACTCAATTGAGATGATCCCATCAGACTTAGCGGTTGCTCTAGAAAAGGCACTGATTGCAACATATGAAGTAATTAAGTCATCTTGCGATTTACCAATGACCCCCAACATTTATGAAGGCAAGACATTGATGGTAGTGCCATTATCCACCAAAACTCTATTCTCTAAGATGCCGTTGAATTTGGCTTCGATGTATAAAGGCTTGATGTGTTTATTGGAAATGTAGAGCCCATCAAATATCATCTTCATTATGTCAGGTGTATCATCAATTAACTTAGATGTTGGTGTTGTGATTTTAAATGACAAAGGGTCAGGGTTACATTTGGTAGCTGCTACTTCAGGTATAAGCTCCACCTGTGGATCTTTGTCTGAGGCTATCACATCTCCCTTAGCGCCTTCTTAAGCATTAGTTTCTGGCCAAAGGAAGCAGCAGGTAAGTTCTAAATCAACCTTCTCAGGGAGCATTCCAAACGGTATTTCAACCCCTCGGTCTGTTTCCTTCTTGTGACTACCATCCATTGGCACATCCTGATCTTGCTTTTGAGACTGACATCCGTTAACAGGTCCTAATCTAGAGGTTTGTCCTTTGGCTCAATCCCTTGAGTCTGGGATTCCTCTATAGGTTGGGGGCAATCTTATTTGTGAAAATCATTCTCTATGTCAGACCATATTGGCGTCACAAGCCTAGAGTTCGTGATGGGGAAGGGAGGCTTAGAGTTAAGATGGGAGAGAGAGAAGGGAGATAGAATATGGGATGATAAAGAGAGTTTAGATTAGAAGAGAACTAGAGAGAAAATTGAGATGAAAGGATAGAGTAAACTCTTGTATATTGATTGATGATTTCATTACAATGCTTAACAAGACTATTTATACTGGTAGAAACTAAGTACAACTGAATAGTATTGGAAAATATCTAAGTAGTCTGAAAAATACAGAAAATATTCTCAAAATCTCTAAAGAACATAGTTGGACAGATTATGGAAGCATGCGGAAGCTTCTAGACGCTTTTGGACTAATCTAGTGGTTTTTGGAAGCTTTTATACACTTCTAGAATAGGCTGCCCATGTTACTGCACAAAGGGACTGCTAAAGTGCCCTAACGGTGACTAGAAACAACTGATAGTGTGGCGGATGACTGGGAAAAACCGTTTCTGGCTGTGACCTCACTGTCACAAGCACTGCCCATCATCCCTGACTATGACGTAGGAAGCTGACAGGCACTGACTGAGACATGGCCCTGATGCCCGCTAAGACATAGACATTTGACACCTAACTCGTCATACTATGCTTCCAGCTTGCGCAGCAATGCACAAGTAAAGCGCATCAGTGCGCGTCATGGTGTAATCTGGCACTAAGCTTTATTCTTCACCGGTCAACCGAAACCAACCCAACTCCTTTATTCTTGACTACTTTTTAGTCCATGCGTGACAATGTCACAACTCAGATCCTGACATTCCCTTCCCCTTTAAATCATCCTTGTCCTCAAGGATGGAATTCCAGAGTTGGTTTTGTGACATTTTAACCTCTGACTATTGGCTTAAATGCTTTTGGCCACATGCAATCCCCTACCTAACTAACACACTATTCTATTACACATTATTTTCTAAGAATACATCAACACTACTACATCTACAAATTGAAGCCCTAATACATCAACTAAAACAAATCCTAGGTTATAACTGCAAAACAACCTAATAGCACATGTAACAAACTATTAAGGATTTTTTTTTTATTAACAACTTTTATGTCATATAAGCTACTAAGATATTTTGTGTACTAGCGCAACCTATCATACCCGTGGTCATTCTTTGCTACCCGATCCCCTTACATGTGATCAATTATAGGCAAATTTAGGTTATGCGTGTTGCTCTTCTTGCGCCAATTCTAGTTTGGCAAAAGCGTTTCCATGCCCGCGTCTTCTTTCCTTCTCTATTAAAGCTATTCCGTGAACTTGTTTGCGAACCACCCACAGCATTACTCATTGATCGTTTACTGAATACCGAAAAAGCTTTTCAAGGTTGACATGCCTACCTCCCCTTTGCTTCAAAATGGGCTTAAATCTTCGAAGGTGTGAATGTGGGAGTATGCTTCTTTGAGGAATCAAATGTTTCTTGAATCTTTACCGATGTTTTTGGTGCTTCTGACCATGAATCGCGCAATTTAATAGGAGATGACTTAACCGGCATTGTTACGCCATCACAACCCAATTCATGATATTCTAATGGACATTCGAGTACTGGATTCATAAGCAACGCTGTTTCTTATTTTGAAACCACTGCTACCGTTTCGTCATTGGCCGCGACATAGAGGTTAATGATCGAGTTCGGGCCTCTTTTCCTGGCTGCACAAGAATCGGTTCACAGCCTTGGTAAGAGAACCAATGGAAGCTCTTAGCCCCTTTCCCTATTTGAAGCTCCTTTTGCTCAAACTTGAGTTCTTCATTGATCCTGTCTTGCTCTTCCCTATCCTGCTGCCAAACTTGGGTCATAGCGTCGAGACGCTTCTTGATGGCCACAATTCACTTGTGGGACTCGGCAATGTCTTTGGATGAGGACATTGTTACACCAGCACAGTGTGTCTTGTTTTGGCTAGCTTCTTGATCGCAAGAAAGCTATGATACCACTTGTCACGAATCTAGGGTTCGTGACAGGGAAAGGGAGGTTTAGAGTTAAGAGGAGAGAGAGAAGTGAGATAGAATATGGGATGAGAAAGAAAGAGAGTTTAGATGAGAAGAGAATTAGAGAGAATATTGAGATGAGAAGATAGAGTAAACTCTTGTTGATGAATTGATTGATGATTTCATTACAATGCTTAAAAAGATTATTTATGCTAATAGAAACTAAGTACAACTGAATAGTACAGGAAAATATCTAAATAATCTAAAAAATACAAAAAATATTCTCAAAATCTCAAAATAACACAGTTGGATAGATCCTAAAAGCTTGTGGAAGCTTCTAGAGGATTCTGGACTGATTTGGCTCTTTCTGGAAGCTTCTACTCTTCTGGAATAGGCTGCTCGTGTAACTGCCTAAAGGAGCTGCTAAAGTGCCATGTCAGTGACTAGAAACAGCTGATAGTGTGGCAGAGGACTAGGACAAACTGTTTCTTGCTGTGACCTTGACACTGTCAAAGGCGCTGCCTATCATCCCTGACAGTGATACTGGAAGCAGACAGGCATGATTGAGACACGACTCTGATACCCTCTTAGACACAGACCTTTGACACGCAACCAGTCATACTATGTGCCCAGCTTGCGTGGCCATGCGCAAGTAATGCGCAGCAGTCTGCATCATGGTGCAATCTGGCACTAAGCTTTATTCTTCACTCGTCAACCGAGACCAACCTAACTCCTTTATTCTTTACTACTTTTTAGTCCATGCATGACAATGTCACAACTGGGGTCGCGACATCCCCTTTCCTTTCAAATCATCCTTGTCCTAAGGATGGAATCTAGAGCCAACTTTGTGATGTTTTGACCTCCGATTGTTAGCTTAAATGCTTTTGGCCACATGCCATAGCCCTAACTGACTAATACACTATTCTATTACACAATATTTCTTAACAATACATCAACACTACTACTTCTACAAATTGATACCCTAATACATCAACTAAAACAAATCCTAGGTTACAACTACCTAACAACCTAATAGCATATGTAACAAACTATAAAGGATTTTTTTTATTAACAACTTTTATGACATATCAGCTGCTAATATATTGTGTGTAGTGCAACAACCTATCATACCTGTGGTCATTCTTTGCTACCCGATCCCCTTTCATGTGATCAATTGTAAACAAAGTTGGGTTATGCGTGTTGCGCTTCTTATACCAATTCCAGTTCAGTGAAAGTGTTTCCACGCCCGTGTCTTCTTTCCTTCTCTATTAAAGTAATTCAGCAGGCTTCTTTGCAAACCACCCACAGCATTACCCATTGATCGTGCGCTGAAAACTGAAATAATCTTTTTAAGGATGACGCGCCTACCTCCCCTTTACAACAAAACGGGCTTAAATCCTAGAAGGTGTGAATGTGGGGTTACATTATATAGAATGCTTCTGCAAAGAATCAAAGTTTTCTTGAATCTTTATCGATGTTTTTCATGCTTTCGACCATGAATCGTGCAATTTAATACGAGATGACTTAATTGGCATTGTTACTCAATCATAACCCAATTCATGAGATTGCAATGGACATTCGGGTTTTGGATTCTTAAGCAACTGCCTTTCTCACTTTAAACCCGCTGCTCATTAGATCGATGGTAATGTAAGGGTCGTTTTCGGGCCTCTTTTCTTTGCTGCGCAAGAATCGATTAACAGCACTGGTCAAAGAATCAATGGAAGCTCTCAACTCCTTTCCTTATTTAAAGCTCCATTTGCCCAGACCTGAGTTCTTCATTGATCCTGCCTTACTCTTCCCAATCTTGCTGCCAAGCTTGGTCATAGCGTCGAGACGCTTCTAGATGGCCACAATTCGCTCGTGGGACTCAGCAATGTCTTTGGTTGAGGACATTATTTCAACAGCACAGTGTGTCTTGTTTTGGCCACCTTCTTGATCACAAGAAACCTCTGATATCACTTGTCACGTGGGGAAGGGGGGTCAAAGTTAAGATGAGAAAGAAGTGAGGTAGAATATGGGATAAGAAAAGAAATAGAGTTTAGATGAGAAGAGAATGAGAGAGAATATTGAGATGAGAAGATAGAGTAAACTCTTGTATATTGATTGATGATTTTATTATAATGCTTAACAAGACTATTTATACTAATAGAAACTAAGCACAACTGAATAGTGCATGAAAATATCTAAGTAATTTGAAAAATGCAAAAAATATTTTCAAAATCTCTAAAGGACACAGCTGGATAGATCCTTGAAGCTTGTGGAAGCTTCTAGAGGCTTTTAGACTGCTTTATCGAATTCTAGAAGCTTCTAGACTCTTCTGGAACAAGTTGCCCGTGTAACTGTCCAAAGAAACTGCAAAAGTACCCTGCCGGTGACTGGAAACAGTTGACACTGTGACGAAGGACTGGCACAAACCATTTCTGGCTATGACCTTGACACAGGCGCTACCAATCATCCCTGATTGTGATGTTGGAAGTTGACAGGCACTAACTGAGACACAGCCTTGATACCCGCTAAGACATAGACCTTTGACCCTCAACCTATCATACTATGCGCCCCGCTTGAAAAGCCATGCGCAAGTAATGCACATCAGTGTGTGCCAAGGAGCATGTCACCTAGGGGAGAGAATAAGAGATGAGAAAGTATTGAGAAAGAGAAGAGAGAATAGAGAGAATTGAGATAAGAAGAAGATATTTTATTTACTTTCATGATCATTACATTTGATGATACAAACTACTTATACTAGCAAATGGGGCAAAACCACTTGAAATATCTAAGCAACAACCTAAAAAATATCTAGATTCCTAACTAACTAACTAACCAACATCTAACTGACATTCCCTCAAAAATATCGAATTCACCACTTACTAATATCACTAAAGAAAGTACTATGACTGTGCCATCTGGCGCTAAGCTTTATTCTTCACCCGTCAACCGAGACCAACTCAACTCCTCTATTCTTTACAACTTTTTAGTCCATGCGTGACAATGTCACCACTAGGGTCGTGACAGCTGACTTAACACGGTCCAAAGGTTCTACTAAATTGATGCTCAGGGGGCTAACAAATTCTTGGCCAGTTGATCCCACCAAGATTCCTTTTCTTAGAAAAATGAAGTACTAGTCCATCACTCTAGCTTCTTATGTGGCTCTCCCTTACTGGCAATGGTAAGAGGTTTAGGCTTAGTCACTGGATCCTTGAGATCCACAGGCTCAGTTTGCCTACTCCTGCGGACTTTGGCTTCCTCTTCAGAGAGCCTTGTCAAGCAAGTGTCAAGCATAGCTCTTTGTTATGCTACTTTCTTTCGTAGCTTCCTTGTCTTATGAGTTTGAGTAAGGCTAGAGGGACCCATGTCTTCTTACTCAAGGCAATTCCTTCCCCAAACATTGCTAAAATGGACCCTAGAAGGCTGGTGTCTTGACTGTCGCGGTCCCTGATTGGTGTCCATGTCAAGCAGGTTGTATTTTGCACTTTCTTTTGGTGCCCAGCCCTCATGATGATTTGGGCCTCTAAAGGGGATCTTTAGCAGGCTCGTACATATGGGACTTCTTGAATGACATCTTTAACTCAAAAATGAGGATTTGCAAGGTAAATGTACTGAGGAAGCCACTTGAGTTTCCTCATTGCTCCTTGTATGTTCCCACAACAATGGTGGCATGCATTGTAGGATACCTTTTCTAGATCTCGAGATATTCTCTCTCAATTTGTAAGGCTCTGAGTGTGCCCATGATCACTACTTATTTGCATAGCACACTCCTTTGCCACTATTAGCATAATGGACGAGTTATTGTGGAGTTTGATAAGTAAGTTCTTGAATATCGAACATTTGTTCATGGGATGGTGTTCAGTAATGTGCAAACTACAAATCTCATCCTCAAGCATACACAAAAGGGTAGGAAAATTTAGTTAGTATTCCCTCAATGACCAACCCTTCAAATAGGTTGTTTGCCACCCTTGCTTTTTTGAGTGTTGTTCAAAACCATCTTTACCTTATAGAGGGGTAAAGGATTAGCCTAGACATTATAGCGATTATTTTTAACGTGAAGAGGACTAGGAAGGGGGTCTTTATCAAGATCCATTTGTCCTTCTCTAGGGAAGATAAGTTCCCATGCCTCAATGGACTCTTGGACCATGTTTCACGAGATCACGTAGTTTTTTATTGAATGAGTCAACTAATCATGCCATTTACAATATACCCTTCCCTTTGTTGAACTGGGGTCAGGTTTTTCTGTGTTTGCCTCAAATCTTGAGTTTGTTATTTCCTTAAGCTAGTCAAATATGACATTAGCTCTTAAGAGGTCAAATGAGTACTTCCTCAATTCTTAAGATTGATATGACTTCCTAGCTTCGATATTCTTCTTAACCAAAGGATTGCAAACCATAGGAGGTCCTTTAACATACTCACCAACATCAATTTCATAAGGAGGATCTTTATCCTCTTCAATTAAGTTGTGCATGTAGGTTTCATACACGCTATATTTTTTGAGGCTTTGTTCTTTTAAGATCGCCTCATATCTAGCAATACATTCTGCAAGCTCTAGAAGTGTTGTAAAGTTTGAGCCTTCAAACTTTTTCCTAAATTTAATATCCAAGCCATTCAAGGCTACCTTGGCAAACTCAACTTTAGGAAGGGCTACGGTGAATTTTAACCTAGCTCTCTTAAATCGGTAAACTAGTCTTCTAGTGATTTACTTGGCTTTTGTCTGGTTCCATTGCCTGAAATTGCAGAAAGCTGAATTGCCTGGCCATGTCATCCAAACAGTAAATGAAATTAGGTGGTATGCTATTGTACCACTGAAAATAGGTCCTAGTTAAAGAACTAGGGAACAACCCTAAAAGTTTAAGATATTGATTGTTAGCTGCTTCTCAACATTAGCAATTGCAGAAAGTTGGTGCCACCTACCAAAGAGCCATGAACATTATCTTCATAACCTCATTGGCGACAACATTGAAGTCTACATAGATGACATCCGGGTCCAGTTAAAATCCTAAGTCAAGCACTTGGAGGACTTGAGAGGTGCGTTCCTTAGAATAAGGAACCAGAACCTCAAGATGAACCCACTAAAATTTGCCTTTGGCATGCTAGGAATTTCTTGGTACACTAGAGGGGCAATGAAGTTGACATTAATAAGACTAAAATTAAGTTGGCATTAATAAGATAATTCAAGCGGCCTAACCATCTTCAAGTAAAATGGAACTTCAACACTTCTTAGGGAAGGTTGACTTCCTAAGTCGTTTCATTTCAAATGTCACAGGAAAGACGAAAGTCTTCTATCCACTACTGAGACTAAAGTCTGAGAAAGACATTAAGTGGGAGGAGCAACATATGATCTGATCGGACTCCGGACACGCAAGAGCCCAGCCTAGGAAGAAAGCATCGTCTCCCGGAACTTCATGGGACGAAGACCGGGGCTCCCTCTACCTCTACTCTAAACCTACCCCACTCGCCCAGGCCCTCTGGCACAATAAGAGAATGAGGGAGCTAATATGGTTGCTTGTGCCGGCGAGAACTACTCAACTAGGGCGAGCCAAAGGAGCTTGGAGTGTCTTGATTCTTTGCTCTTTGACAGCCCTAATAAGTCCCTCGAAGCTCTGCCCTTTGCTTTGCCCCACATTGTCTCCCTCCATTTGCCTCCGCCCAATAGGTTATAAAAGAAGCTTCGAGACCTTCCCATTCAAGGAAAAGGCTCTCTTGCTTTGCTGCTTGTTTGCTTTGCTCTTTATAGCACTGTGGCAAGCTCTCCTTTCATTAGTCTCGGGTGAAGTATTTGCTGTAAGCGAATCTTTCCTTCGTTGATCAAAGGTCATATACTCCCTTCTGGTCTATCCAAGTGCAACTGCTTAATCTGAAAAAGGAGAAAGGATTATAGCTTTTGTACCTAGTTCTCTTTTCACATCCGTAGGGGCTTTCTCTTCTCAAAGGCTCCCCGTGGAGTGGAAATTTACCTTTCTAACACTTGCGGAGTGTAGAGCTGAGTCCTTATTCCAATGATTTTCATCCCTTTGTTGTGGGGACAAGAGAGCACGAAGATTGAAAACATCAGTGATAAGTCCAATTTAGTATATAATTATTCATATAATTTAGGTTCATTTTCTATCCATTTTATATCAAATTTTTATTGCTTTTGTTCTTTTTCACTCCTATTGCTATTTTCTTACAAAAATACTCATTTTATGCTAAATCATGCTAGGTTTTATCATCAACATCAACAAGTGAATTCAAAATACATTAAACAAAAGAAAAAAAGGTTAAATGATAGAAATAATGTCCTAAAATCCAAATTTTAATAATATTATTTTATTACATAATAAAATTGAAGTTCCAGTCGTTTCCTTATTAAATTTATGTAAGTGAGCGCTTATACTGCATGTGATTTTCTTTTGGGAACTTCCATGAGGTGGGTGTAGTCCTCAAAACTACAATTTACGTGTTTGTTCTAAGTGGTTTATGAGATTAACCCACAGATAGACTTGGAACAAATGATATGAATTATTGTTTGAAAGACTCGTAGTCAAAGACAAGTTTGGATTGCGTATATGCTAAGACGATAACGTGACACTTTAGATGACTTGTAAGCCATGTATCCAAAAGTGTTAGGTTGGTGTGTTTAATTAGATTGACACATTGAGTTGGGCCATGTAGATTACTTGTTTCTAGCCTACTACGGAGATAAGTGATTCATGTCATACTGTTCGAACGACGACTCTAAATCTTGAGAGTATTCTGGACTTGTGCATGGAGCGTTAGTTACTTTGTTGTACTATAAGTAAGGTCTAAATGTACGACTGAATTCTCACTTATATTGGGTAGCGGCGTGAAATATGACAAGGATCAGGTATTCAATAGGGAATTTACAATCTCTTATGAGATACAGATGTCCCCTTAATTGATTCGCAAATATTAGAATAGTTCAGAAACTTTGGCCAAAGTATTCTAAGTGTTTGACAATTGAAATTTATACTACGAATATGTTCAAGTATAAATGAATTATTCAGTGAAGAGCGAGTCGGTAACAAATAGATGTGAGAAGGATAATGGTAGTAGTTACACTTATTCTTCGTTATGGATATCTAATGAAGGGGTTGTTGTCATCAATACAATCTATTAGGAAAATATCGAATAAATGGTTTAAATCAGGAGTGCTGTGAGATTTATTTAGTAAAGTTAAGTATCATTAAATGGTAATTAAAGTATTTAGTGAGATGATTGATTTAACCCATTTGGATTTAGATTTAAATTATCCCTGAGGTCCCTGCGCAAGCCTCTCTATTTATTACCACCAAAAAAATACTAAAGAATTCATGAGATAAATTATTTATCCATGAGATGGGTAATTTAATTTTTTCAAACGTTATTCATGAAATGAATAAAAGTTAAAAATTGTAAATTAAAATTTATGAGATGAATTTTTACATGTGAAAAACTAGGCAAAAAAAAGAAAAAGAAAAAGAAAAAAAGGGAGAATCGTGAAAATCCGAGGCGGTATTCGTGTCTACGCGTATCAGACCAATCGCATGCTGCCACGTGGCACGCGATGATAAGCCAAGGGGACATGTGTACTGTTCATGAAATGCAGTGTTTTTTTTCTGGTTTTTTGATAAAACGATGCGTTTATTTTAAAACTGATTTTTGATATCAGCGCGTCCCACATAGGAAATTGAGATTTTTTCACACCGGTATATTACTATAAATAGAGGTACCTATTCCAAGGGTTTCGTATTCAATCAAACAAATTATTTTGGGTTTCTGAAAATTATTTTGGAGACATAATTGGAAAGAAAATTTTTCGTTTAAATTTTTTTCCTCAGTTTAATATTTTTCGGAGCCCACCCTCCAGGCAGTTCGAGGTCATTGCGTAGAGGATCATAAGATCTCGATTTTTGGTATTCTTTTGAAGATTACGATTTCTTCTGGTTTTCTTATATTGGAGTAATTTCAGGTACGTTTACTTGCTTTCACTTTTGTTTTTGCTCTTCTTTTTATTTATAGTATTCTTTATTATTCCAGTTTAACTTTATGTATTGTTATGAATGTATTAGAGTAAAAGGCCTATAGATCTAAATTAAGAATTTGGATTTGTAGATTTAAATTGTTAATTTAAATATGTTGATTTGAAATTCCTAATTTTAAATCAACCCTATTCTAAACTCGTTTCACCGCATAAACTTTATAAAATTAGGGAGAATTGTTAAAATATTTTCCAACAATCGGTATTAGGGCAAAGCGTTTATAGAGATAAATTTATTTCCGGGAACTCTCGCACGTGAGGTGTCACAAAGCGTGAACCGGGGGCTTAGATAGGGAGAAGAGTCTCTTACTTTAAGTGCTCTAACAGGTACCCCTTATTGTGACCACAGTTGAAAAATTGTAAACCCAACGATTGTTAATAGAGTTTTTTTTTTAACAAAAGTTATTTTTTCGAACAATTGGTATTTGTGCCAACCTCTTATTACATTCATAATATACATAAATAGGTGTAATATGATAAAAATAAATAGATCTATAATTTAATAAAATAAATATTTTATCAAGAAGGGAAGTTTGCTTAAAGTAGTAATTTAAATTGTTCAAATCCTTAAAGCATTAATTGCTAATTAAATTGTTTCTTTTACTGTATCAATTAAATTGTTTAAATCAATAATGAATTAATAGTTAATTCAAATGATTGCATAAAGTAGTAATTTTAATTGTTTAAGTCGTTAATGAATTAATCGTTAATTCGGAACAACCTATTAACTTGCGATTATGTTGTTCATATAATGAGATTGTACGTTCTCAGTCATGATTTACGAAATCGAACAAAATTAATCTAATGAGATTAGATTCGATTAATTTTTATTAAAATTGGATAAAATTAAACTAATGAGATTAAATTCAAATATTTTTTTAACGAAATTTGATAAAGTTGATCTAATGAGATTAGATTCAATTATTTTCTTACGAAATCGGATAAAATTGATCTAATGAAATTAGATTCAATTTATAAAATTAAATAATTCAATTTAAATTTTAAAAAAATCTGTTGCTACTGTCTGCGTCAGGCTGACGCTGATGTTAGCACCCGTTGCCGCTGAGGTCTATGCTGACATCAGCATTTTTAAATTTAATTTAAAAAATATAATATTTTTATTTTATTTTTGGATGTATGGACGTCAATACTGATTTACATGGTTATAAATTAATTATTTTATTAATAATTTTCTTTTGAATTGAGATTCTAAATTAGATTATAAGATAATCTGAGTTCTGAATCAGTATTATTTTAAATAAAAGTTAGTTTAAATTATTTAAGAATAAGATTCTAAAGTGGACTATGAGATCGTTTAGATCGTTATTGTTTTAAAATAAAAGTTAAACTTTATTAAGCTTATGTAATTTTAGAATAAGATTCTAAAAAGGACTATTAGATAAAAAGGAACATAACTAGTGCCACAAGGGCTCCCGCCTACCCAGGGTCTTTTGGGGGGGGGGGGGGGGGCAGCGGATGTACGCAACCTTCCCCCTTCATGGTGTTAACCTGAGGAGAGGCTGTTTCCCAATGCCCCCAACCTGAGGGTGAGGACTTCCCAGGAGGTCACCCGTCCTGGTACTACTCTCGTCCAAGCAAACTTCGGAGTTCTCATGGGATCCGGTGACAGCGTGTTGGTGCCCTCTTTTAAAAAGGACTATTAGATACTCTAAGCTTATTTGATTTTAGAATGAGATTCTAAATAAGACTATGGGATGGTCTAAGTTCTAAATTGCAACTATTCTAGAATAAAATTATTTTATATTAATTTATTTAATTTCCTGAATGGAATTCTAAAGAACAGGTTATGAGATAATCTATGGTACCATTTTCAAAAATAAAATTAATTAATTAATTTTATTGAATAAATTTTGAAAGAAATTCTAATGTAAGATTATGAGATGATCGATATTGTAAAATGATAATGTGTTGAATAAATTAGTTAATTAATTTTGGTTAATTTTTAGAATGAGATTCTAAAGGGGGTTATGAGGTAATATAGGTTGTAAATACAAGTTAATTAAAAATCGCTAGTTTTAAAAAATCAAGTGGGACTGAGGTTTCAATTGTTGTAACCTCACGGTCTCTATTACCTGCCTAGCAATATAGAAGATCGATAGGCCCCCAAGCGGAGGACATCGGTTTGCAGATTACAGGGTTAGACTTCTATTGGGGTGAAACAAAGTGCAAAGAAGCTATGCAACCACGCTACCGTGGAGTATTTTACGTATTTTTATGCAGGTTTAGGTAATGGTTTATACTTTGTTGCATATTTGTGTGGAGTATTAGAATTGATACATTAGCCTCCCTGCGTAGCTTTATTGTGTTGTGCTAGAGACTAAGGTAAAGTGGTGAGTTAATCATGTTTAGTAAGAGTTACAAGAAAATATGTTAATTGAGAATAGTTCTCACCCGAGCTAGCTTCGTGCGACCCCGCTGCTGGGGAGTAAGAAATGGTGTGTTGATAGTATAGCCTGGTAGATATCTGACTTATTGTGTATACTAAATTGAAAGAATAGATATCACTGTATTATACATGACTATTGTTAGACAGTTACACGAATGTTTGCATTTACAGTATTTTGAATTGGATACGACTGGTGAATTTCACTTGATTACTAATGAATGAACTCATTAGACGAAATTGCTTTGCCTAGAAAAACCAAATTGGGCTTAGTTATTGCTCACAAGGGACTTACTCGAAAGAAAAAAAAAGGGTAAGGTTGCTATTGTAGCAATGAAGTCCATCAAAAAGTTAGCAAAAGGAAAGTATTTATTTTGCGGGAAAAGTTTGCCACTGGAAAAAAAATTACACTAAATACTTAGCTTCTCCTCTTATAAAGACTACTAAGCTTTCTGGTGAAGATATGTTGATCTCTCATTTAGTTGAGCCATACACAATTGAGAGTCCACCAGGTTCTTCGTATGTGGACTCAGGTTCAACTGACCGTATTTGTTGCATGTTATGGGGGCTCAGGCTAACCTAGAGGATGCATGATGGAGAGCTGTAACTAATGTTAGGGACAGTACAAGAGTAGTGGTCTTATGAATAATTATTATTCGGTTGATTTTGCTAATAATGCTTTTAATACAAGAAATAAATTTGCAAAATATACATGTATAAATAGTTTATTCATGTTGTTTATTGATCAAAACTCTCATATTTGTTTAAAAGAAGCCAACACAAGCTTACTTGTTCGATCTCCTAAAAGAAAATACTTTGAAAGGGATAATACCCTACATAAGGCACCAACATTCAGGTCATATTAATTCAAATATGGTCCAAAGACTGGTAAAAAGATGGACAAATAGAGGCTATAGACTTGAGGTCATTACTAGTCCATTAGTCCTTCATAGAAAGAAAGATGACTAAGTCTGTCTTTAAGAGTAAAGGCAACAGGGTTGGTGACTTGCGTGAGCTGGTTCACATAGATGGGTGTAGAGCAATACATGTTCAAACAAGATGTGGATATGAGTACTTAATCACATTTAGTGATGATTACTCAATGCATGGACATGTTTACCTAATGGGACATAAGTCGGGCATTTTGAAAAATTCAAAGAGTAGAAAGTTGAAGCTTAAAAGCTATTAAGTAAACAAGTTAAGTCACTTCGATCAGATCAAGGTAGTGCATACTTTTTAGGTGAATTTCTGGATTTTCAAACTGCAAATGAGATAAGATCTTACCTTTCTACTCCGGGTACACCGTAGCAGAATGGTGTTGCAAATAAAAGGAACAAGGACAGCCTTTTCTATAGTTTTTGATTAAAAAGATTTCTGTAAATACAATGCAAAATACTTAAAGAAGCTTTTTGCAAGTAAAGTATAAAAACAAAAACAAAATCGTATTATAAGAATTAAAGGAAAATGACGCTAATTCTGAATAAGTAGACACGACTCAAGACATAAAGGATGCATTAGATGCACCCACTATTAGGAACGAGAATGTTCCAGGTACACGAGAGTTTAGGTGTGGTGGGAGGATCGTTCATAGCGGGAACTTTTAGTGGTTGACCGTGGCATTGAATCTGATCCTTTTAGTCACAATGAAGCAATTAAGTCTTATAGTTTTGAGCAATTAGTTGAACAGACCATGTGTATACAAACAACATTAAGAGAAAGTAGTGACTTTCTTGATATTGTATTTCAACAATATACTACTCATTGGAAATGATGTGGGGATGTCAGACTTGGTTTTCAAGATAGCCTTCTCTACTCTTAGGATTTAGCTTCTGCAAGTGCTACGTGCTGAGTGCAGCAAATTAAAATTAAACTCTAAATCAACCTAACTAACTAGTAGATAGGGTAAGTAGAGGTCGATCCCGTGAGGATTAATGTGTTTCAATTATCTAAATTCGAGTTTCCTACATAACTAATCTAATAACGCAAGTAAATTCGGGAGGGGGGGGGGGGGTTTTCAGGATTCAACTATCTAAAGTACGCTTGATGAGGTAATCTGTTAAAGATATGAACTTTCTAAATGTTCTTAACAATATATTAAAAGCATTCAGTAGAGAATAGAGAAATTCAACATGAATTTAGTAATTAGTCATCGACACATTTAATTCACTAGTTTAAATATATTAACTATAGAATTCACCAACGAAGCTATAATCCCTATCTTTCCTTAATTTTGGTTTAATCCGGACGACCTGCAATTAAACCCTAACCACTAAACAACCCTCAAATGATTGAAAAGTTTAATCTAATGGCAGCTTTAACGAATAAGAAAGACATCATCAATCCTAGACAATAACATATGACGACGCAGATATTTAATCTAGACTATGAAACACCACAACAGAAAGCATAAACTTACCGTCCATGTCTCTATTATTTGCTACTTGTGTTAATTCAACCGAGCAATTACGAACTTAGAATCATTAACTAGCATTAGATATCAAGAAGTAATTGAGTAGTAGGGCTCCTACACAACCAATACATCAATCACGACATTCGAGCATAGATGATTCATAGATATTTGAACATAGCGATGTGAAATTCATTAAAATCAAAATACTTGTCTCATGATCACAAATTCATGATTTCAATCCTTTCTCTACTGAATAATAAAAGATTACACACTTATGATCATTGAAGAAAAGAAAGAATTAAAGGAAAGATAGGAAGAACTCATGCTGAATTTAATTGATGAAGAACACGTCTCTATAGCTCCTTGGATCTTCAAAAACGTGTATCCCTTGATGATCCTTGGTTAGGGCTCTCCACCATGTTTTATTATTATTTTTTTAATTGAATTCTCCTAAAAATTAGGCATGTAATTTTCTTGGAATCCTTTTTTTGAATTAGGAAACACCTTAAGATAAGCATTTGTCAGCTGGAAAATAAGTCAAAAAGCCCCAAAAAAAAACATTTTGCCACATAAAACGAGCTTCTTGGCGCCCAAGTAACTTCCCATTCTTATCCAATTGAGATTCTAAGTAGATTTTTGTCCAAATTGAAATTCCCTCCAGCGTGCCATCCAAATTTCTTATCAATTAATCCCATATCAGCTCCTAAAATCAAGGAAACACTCAAATAATTACTAAAATCCGAAAATAAAGAATTATTAGTTTAAAAACATAAATATTCATAAAAAACACAACCTTGGTCGTCCTCGAGCAAAACTTGCACTGCATTTGAACTCTACCTTTCCATAGATATCAAAGGACCTCACATCATAAGTAAGAACATATCCAAGTAATCTGAGAAACACAGAATTTCTCAAATAAATCTTCCCAACTAATTCAAACTCATATAGACTTTGAATCGAATAGCTTAACATATCAACATAGTAGATCCTCACACGGTATTGTGTTTGCACTCCAACTCTCATGTGTTTCGGTTTCATTTATTATCGCTCAGGTTCAATTCATGGAATGTGCTACCATAGGCTTGCTTGTCCATCTCATCTCCACTACTTAGATCATATGCAAATCGTGAATCAAAAGGTCTTCTAATTTTGTTGTACCGGGGCCATGGGTAACCAAGGTATGGAACATTTAGGTTATGTGTTGCTAAAAACCATAGGATATAGTAGAGCAATTAAATCCTTAACCTAACATTGTAATATCAGGAACAATACAACCACTTTCCACCCCAAAGACGACAATTTATGAGCATAACATACTTCTTATTTTTTTTCTGCTTCATTACACCTTCTTTTTTTAAACACATACGAATATTATTTTGATCAAAGCAAATAAGATATGTCCTTCCTTGATTACGTAAACTCAATTTCCGGTCTTATTCCACTTCTTCTAATGGACACCAAACTTCACCATTAAGTCAAGAACTCAAATGCTCTACTAATATCAAAAATTTCACATGCAAGTATAGAAGTTAAGGGAATTTGATTCCTTTGAGAGATGTTACCTTTTCTTTGGCATTGTTCATAAGTCTTACAGAACAAATGTGCATCCTTATATTAGAAGGCAAATAAAATCCACATTCAAGTACCTTATGTGCTGTCCTTTTCGGGCCAAAGTGACCTCCACCTTCATAAGAGTGACAAAAAGTTAGAATAGAATAAAATTCGCCCTCCGGAACACACCTTCTTATTACCTGGTCTGCACAATGTTTCCATAGATATGGATTATCCCAAACATAGTATTTTGCATCACTCTTGATTTTATCCCTTTGAGCGTTTGTCAAGTTGCCATGAAGTGACTTAATAACCAAATAATTAACTATATCCACATAGCAAGGCACTCCCGTGGACATAGCATACAAATGCTCATCGGGGAAGAGTTCCTCTAAAGGTAGTGCTTCTTCTCGAACTAAGTGGCTCAAATGATCTGCCACATAATTCTCTGCACCTTTTCTATTCTTCACCTCGATGCCAAATTCTTGCTGCAACAATATCCATCTTATCAGTCTTGGTTTGCTTCTTTCTTCTTCCAAAGGTACCTTAGAGCTGCATGACCAGAATACACAATAACTTTAGTACCAAGCAAATAGGAACGAAAATTTTCCAAAGCAAATACAATAGCAAAAAGTTCTTTTTCTATCGTGGTGTAGTTGCATTGGGCAGCATCCAAAATCCTTGATGCATAGTAGACAATATGAGGTACTCGTCCTACTCGTTGGCCCAGCACTGTCCCCACTGCTCTGTCACTAGCGTCACACATTATCTCAAACGGTAGGTCCCAATCTGGAGGTTGTATGATTGGAGCTGAAATCACGTACTCCTTTAGCTTGTTAAACGCCTCCTTGCAACTCTCATCAAACACAAATTCCACATCCTTGCCTAGCAAATTACACTGGGGCAATGCTATCTTGGAAAAATCTTTGATAAACCTTCGATAGAATCCTGCATGGCCCGAAAAATATCGCACTTCCTGCACATTCGTGGGGTATGGTAAAGATTTTATAACATCTATCTTAGCTTTATCAACTTCAATTCCCCTAGAAGAGACAACATGTCCTAGAACTACACCTTGTTCAACCATAAAACGACAATTTTCAAAATTCAAAACAAGTAACGTTTCTATGCACCTTTTAAGTACAAGTGTAAGGTTCTCTAAGCATTTATCAAATGAATTTTCGTGAACTGTAAAATCATCTATAAATACTTCCATTATGTGCTCAACATAGTCAAAAAATGTGCTAACCATACACCTTTGGATTCAACTATCTAAAGTACGCTGGATGAAGTAATCTGTTAAAGATGTGAACTTTCTAAATGTTCTTAACAATATATTAAAAGCATTCAGTAGAGAATAGAAAAATTCACCATGAATTTAGTAATTAATCATCGACACATTCAATTCACTAGTTTAAATATATTGACTGTAGAATTCACCAACGAAGCCATTATTTCCTATCTTTCCTTAATTTTGGTTTAATTCGGACGACCTGCAATTAAACCCCAACCACTAAACAACCTTTAAATGATTGAAAAGTTTAATCTAATGGCAGCTTTAACGAATAAGAATGACATCATCAATCCTAGACAATAACATACGACGATGCAGATATTTAATCTAGACTATGAAACATCATAACAGAAAGCATAAACTTGACCATCCATGTCTCTATTATTTTCTACTTGTTTAATTCAACCAAGCAATTACGAACTTGGAATCATTAACTAGCATTAGATATCAAGAAGTAATTGAGTAGTAGGCCTCCTACACAACCAATCCATCAATCATGACATTCAAGCATAGATGATTCATAGATATTTAAACAGAGCGTTGTGAAATTCATTAAAATCAAAATACTTGTCTCATGATCACAAATTCATGGTTTCAATCCTTCCTCTACTGAATAATAAAAGATTACACACTCATGATCATTGAAGAAAAGAAAGAATTAAAGGAAATATAAGAAGTCATGCCGAATTAATTGATGAAGAACACGTCTCTACAGCTCCTTGGATCTTCAAAAATGTGTATCCCTTGATGATCCTTGGTTAGGGCTCTCCACCACATTTTATTTTTTATTTTTTAACTGAATTCGCCTAAAAATTAGGCATGTAATCTTCTTGGAATCCTTTTTTTGAATTAGAAAATACCTCAAAATAAGCATTTGCCAGCTGAAAAATAAGTCAAAAAGCCCAAAAAAAAAAAATATTTTGCCACATAAAACGAGCTTCTTGGTCCCCAAGTAACTTCCAATTCTTATCCAATTGAGATTCTAAGTGGATTTTGTCCAAATTGAAATTCCCTCCAGCTTGCCATCCAAATTTCTTATCAATTAATCCCATACCAGCTCCTAAAATCAAGGAAACAATCAAATAATTACTAAAATCCGAAAATAAATTAATTTAAAAACATAAATAATCATAAAAAACACAACCAAAAAGAATAAAGTATGATAATTAAATATAGCATTTCTAGCACTTATCAGCAAGGTCATACGAGTAGGATGTTGGGTCATTATCACTTATATTGGCAAAATGTGGTCAACGTATTGTATGGAGGACTCTAAGAAAGGTTTTTTTTACCTTTTAGGGATGTAGTCGCTTTTTCTCTTTAGAGGTGTGTTCCATGGCACCACAATTGGAGGAATAGTTGAGGAATATTCCATATGCTTTGGTAGTTGGAGTCTCATGTATGCCGTGGTGTGCACGAGATCAGATATTCGATATACTATGGTATAGTAAGCAGGTGTCAGTCTAACTCAGATCGGAGGCACTAGGTGGCAATGAAGCATTTTCTCTAGTTCATAAGAAGGACTATATATGCCAGACGTTCGATGTCCGGGCATGACTTTACCCGTGGAGTAGGAGCCATTAGTGGGAGGAATGTCAAGCAGTATTGTGTTGCTGACTTCACCATAGGGGCTAAATACGTTGTAGCTTCAGAAGCTGCATAGACGGCATGTTGGTTCAGATAGAATAATTAACCTAGTAGACTTTTGGTTCATACATAAAAGAGATAGGTATAAAGCTCGTCATAAATGGGATTTATAAAGCTGGTATGGATTATTATTTGAAAGACTCGTAGTTGAAGACAAGTTTGGACCGCTTGTATGCTAAGACTATAACACGACACTTTAGATGACCTGTCTTGGTCATGTGGATGGAGATCCAAAAGTGTTAGGTTGGTGTATTTAATAAGATTGACACACTGAGTTGGACCATGTGGATTACTTGTTTCTAGAATACTAGGAGATAAGTTATTCAAGTTGTACTGTTTGAATGACGACTTTAAATCCTAAGAATATTCTAGACTTGTGTATGGAGCGTTAGTTACTTTGGTGTACTATAAGTAAGCTCTAAATGCACGACTGAATTCTCACGTACACTGGGTAGCAGTGTGAAGCGCGACAAGGATCAGGTATCCAAAAGGAAATCTACCGTCGTTTACGAGATACAGATGTCCCTATAGTTGATTTGCAAATATTTGAATAGTTTGAAAACTTTGGCCAAAGTATTCTAAGTGTTTGACATTTGCAATTTATACTATAAGTAAGTTCAAGTATAAATGAATTATTCAGTGAAGAGCGAGTCTGTAATTAATGTAAAAGTTGTGAGAAGGATAATGATCGTAGGTATACTTATTCTTCATCATGGATATCTAGTTGAGGGGTTGTTGTCATCAATACAGTCTATTAGAAAAATATCGAAGAAATGGTTTGAGACTGTAGTGTAATGAGATTTATTTAATGGAGTTAAGTCTGATTAAATGGTAATTAAATTATTTTATCAGATAATTATTTTAACCCATTTAGAGCTAGATTTAAATGGTCTCTGAGGTCCCTGCGCAAGCCTCTGTACTTATTGCCATCGAAAAAATATTAAAGAACTCATGAGATAAATTATTTATCCATGAGATAAAAATTAAAAACTATAAAATAAAATAATTTAAAAAAATTAAAATTTATAAGATGAATTTTTACATGTGAGAAACTAAGCAAAAAAAGAAAAAAAAAAGAAAAAAGGGAAAATCGCGAAAATCCCAGGTGGTATCCATGTCTGCGCGTATCGGCTGTTGCGCGCTGGGTTGCCAGGGCACGATCCACTCTTTGGGCACTGGCCAATCACACGCCGCCACGTGGACACATGATAAGCTAGGGTATACTATAAATTGAGTTTTGAACTGATTTTTGAAATCAGCGCGTCCCACATCTAAAAATTGAGATTTTTTCGCTCCGGTATACTATAAATTGAGGTACATATTCCAAGGGTTTGGTATTCAATAAAACAAATTATTTTGTGTTTCTCGAAGTTGATTTGGAAACCTAATTGGAGAGACAATTTTCCGTTGAAATTTTTTTCCTCAATTTAATAGTTTTTGGAACCCAGCCTCCGGGCAGTTCGAGGTCATTGTATAGAAGATTGCGGGGTCACAATTTTGGGTATTCTTTGGAAGATTATGATTTCTTTCTGGTTTTGTTATACTGGAGCAATTTCAGGTACGTTTTTTTTCTCTACTTTTATTTTCTTTTTTCTATTTATTTATAGTATTCTTTATTATGCCAGTTTAAGTTTATGTATTGTTATGAATATATTAGAGTAAAAGGCTTGTAGATCTAAATTAAGATTTAAATTGTGAATTTAAATATATATATTAAAAATTAGGAATTTTAACTCAATCCTCGGTTTAGAATTATGAATTCTAAACCCGTTTCACTGCATAAACTTTATAAAATTAGGGAGAATTTTTAAAATTTGTCCTAACACCCGGTATTAGGGCAAAGGGTTTATAGAGATAAACATATTCCCTAGAACTCGCGCACGTGAGGTATCATGAAGCATGACTCTCCGACCGGGGGCTTAGATAGAGGGAAGAGTCTCCGACTTTAAGTGCTCTAATAGGTATCCCTTGTTGTGACCATGGTTGAAAAATTGTGAACCCAACGATAGGTATCGGAGTTTATTTTTCCCGCAAAAGTTATACTTTTCCAACACTAAATACATCAAATCTACATAGTGTTCGCAAGGAAACAACAAGAACATGTACAATTAGTTACAAATTGGAAATTTGCGCTGTAAATTGAATAAACTGAAGGCAAAGATACATTGTACACTTCAAGAACTTGTTCAACCTGCAAGAAAGGTTGATTTTAGGTGGTGCGAAGTGAAGAAAATGAAAAGAAATTGCAAGTTGAATCAAGTTGTAGCAATGGGCGGCAATAAGAACAAATAAGATTAAAGTGCTTAAAATTTTTTATTTCCTAAAATCCTATCCTTATGTACTCTAAGTAGGAATGTTTGGCGAGTCTTTTAGCATCAACTCACTCAGTAAAAACATAATACAAAGTAGAAAAACATAGGTGAAACCATGAGGAGGAGAAAAAAGTGAAGAAAGAAAGTTTGGTTTGTAATTTTGTATTTTTAAGTTCTTTCAATCTTTTTCTTCTTTAAATTTGTAGATTTTTCCTAGTTCTACTTTAATTATGTATACTGTGAACTAAATTTGTCTTTCCAAGGCTACGACGTAGTCTTAGTTGTAATATACGTTCTTTTTTAATTAAACGTAGTCAAAGTTTTTTTATTGCGCTGTTTGAGTGTTTAATCACTATTCTTCATGAGTTTTGAATGCTTGATCACCATTTAAAGCCTATAATAATTCATAATAAGTCTGAGAGGAGATTCATGATGATTGCTAAAGTTATAAACACCACAAATTGGGTGAATGCTAGAGATAGATTAAACACGATTTGTGTGGTCCTAAGTGGAAACCATAAATCTTTAGAACTCTTTTCTTGTATAAATTCGTGCAAGAGATTACTGTGTTACTATGTAAAACAGCATGGTAAATGTTGCTCGAGAGATAATATTTAGTAAAATAGGGTTTTTGACCATCAACATATAATAACAACTTGAATATCGAGAATAGAATGGCATATTGATGCAATTAGGTTAAATTGGATGCCTTGGGTCCTATTAAATCATCTAAAATCAGAATACTTTTCATAAAAAACGGGTAAACATTTGTGTTCTTTTTCAATTTGTTTTGTTTCATATCAAAAACTACAAATTTTGATCTTTCAAATAATGCTGAAACCATTAATTTTCGTACTATTTCAATAACAATCGTCGAGGGCAAATACTTTGCTCATTTCTATATTACTTGATACGACTTAATGCACTTGCTAAGCAAACACAGAAAGCATCTAGTTTTTGGCGATGCTGCCGGGGATTGTTCTTATTTGAGTGATATTGATACTAACTAGTTTTAGCAATAATTTGAACTTGTTTTGTAAATTTTGTTTATGTTTGAAGAAGAAATTTCTTGCCTTTCATTTATTTCATTCACTTGATCGTATTTGTAAAGTTACTTTTACTTGAAAAATTCGTTTGGCACCCCAGCCCCCGCCCCCTCAAAAAAAGTGTTTTTGTTAAGTTTGTGTTATTTTCTTGTTTTTCATGTATTTCTCCTTTATTTTTATTTTTTTTTGTTTATAAGTTCACTTTGACAAAATTTTAAAAGATTTAAATTGTTATTTGTAAGATTTCTAAAACATTAGTATTGCTACTCCCCCCCTCCTTCCTTTAAAATTTGGTTTCTATTAGGTTTTTGTATTAGATTGTGGTACTTTTAAGTTTTCTTATTAATTTTACCTTTCTTTTGACGTTTTAATTCACCTAAATAAGTTTTTCAAAGTTAAGTTTGTATTTTTAAGCTTTTTAAAATATTAATATTATTACCCCTCCCCCAAAATTTGGTTTTTGTTAAGTTTTGTATTATAGTATTTTATTTCTGTACTTTCTCATTATTTTTATCTTTTTTTTTTTTAACTTTTAAGTTTGCTTTTTTTTTTTTACATTACTCCATTAGATCTAAAAAATTAACATAGAATGTGTCCAGAGATGATGGCTAGCAACAACTATATGAGATCTCAATATCAAGTTATACCCAGAACACCACTAGGAATTCATAAAATTAATGTGTTATTTGCTCAACTCTGACTAATTAAAAAACAATTGGATAACATAAGTGTCAAAGTTGTTCATACTCTTATATGTGAATTTTGTGCAGGTAACCATGCTAATACGGAGTGCCAAGCGGGCAACAGTTTTTCCTCATTAGGTTTTAAATAGGATAACTACATGTCAAATTATTAACAAGCCCAATACAACTCTTACTATAGCACCTCCAGTCAAGGATGGATGAACCCTTCCAACTTTTCTTAGAACCATCACGAAGCACCTTGGTCACCCACTCACCCAGCTCAAGAAAAGAAATATGATTTAGAAGAGATATTTAGGGAGTTAGTGCATGAAACGACAAAATTTGCTCAAGAAATATGGGCTGTTTTAGATACCAAGAGGCCTCCGTCCGAAATTTAGAAACTCAAGCAGGGACTGTACTAGAGCAACTTTCTAAGAGGTCCAAACCCAAGGGAACAAACTAACACCATAGCATTGAGGGATAGGGACACATTAGAAGAACTGGCCATCTCATCCCAACAATAGATGTAATTAGGTGGTAGGCTAATGCACCACCAGAAACCTGTCCCAATTAAAGAACTGGGGAACAGTCGCAACTTGAGGTACTAATTTTCAGCTGCTTCTCTACTCTTGCAATTGAATCTTGCCAATTGCTTGAGGGCACACATCATTCCTTCTCCAGGGAAGACAGTAAACTCGGGAATTTTGTATCCTCAAGGAAAAGAATAGTCCATGTTTATGTAGTCAAGGTAGCGTTTATTGTACAGGGGTCTATTAAACCTTTTGAGGCTTGGCCCATGCATCTATTCAATGAAGGTAGCTAACGGGTCTTATATGGGTAGGTTAAGCACATGGTTATGCGCCTGTCATTTCCCCCCAAGTAAGTGAGGATCTCAAAGGGGGATATGTGGATACCCTTGAGCATACATCACAATCGGGTGTGGGAACGGATGTTGCACCCAAACCTCAGGTAACCCTCTGATCAATTTTGCCATGCGCTTGGTTGGCCCAGCAAGACCGGGGTTATATGGCATGCCTGGGAGAACATCAATCTTAGCAAAGTGTTGGTTCATCCTTGTTTGGTTAGTCCAAAAGTCGTGATACCAAAGAAGTGGGTGGTTTAACTTGTCCCCTAGTGTGATAAGCTTAGACAGGTCTAAGAAAGAGGGGTTGGCCCTTAGAAGTGGGAACCTATCCTAGCATTCCTACTTCAAGGCCTTGAGTGGGCCTCGAGGCTATCACTACTACCTGAGGAGGGTTTGAACAGTTTTGTCCCCTGTCTCAGGGGACAGGAAATGTTGGCACATTGGCGTCGAGAGCCCTCAAGGTCCGAGAAAGCCTTTGATTTGAAGGATCAGCAACCCCAAGGGCACATTGTTCCTATGGCCGGATTCCAAGTGTGTGACACTTGGGATAGCCATAATTGGATTTTCCATTATCTTAGGGACAATATAGTCAATCTGAGTCACTGGTAATCTTGAGCTTGAAGAAGCCTCGCGAGGATATCCAGTTGGTGCAAACGGAAGAGGTGCTAGCCTAAGTTGCCTGATATTCTCTCTAACACCTTGAACTAAGCAGTTGTGAGCCTCAGCCTATCTAACCAAGGTAGGCTCAACCTCAACTATTACCTATCTTGCCACATCCTGAGCAATAACTGTAGAAGTAAAAGACAAGGTTGAGTTTATTTCAACTAAGACTCTGTCAATCTCTTTGTGAAGCTTATCAGGCATTGTGGTTCCAACTTTATTTGTTACGACTCTCATGGCGGCAAGTTTTAACATTGGGTCGATAGATTGCGCTCTATTTCGGCATGTTGTCTCTCGAAGGCTTCTCTCATCCTTTGTCAGACTCTCTGGTCCACGATTTCTAAACAGCATTTTAGGATAGCCATGAAACTCTTGCGAGAATGGCCATCCGGCCCCATTTCGTTCATTGTCACGAACCTAAGTTCGAGACCCTGGATAGACTTGATTATAGGAAAAATGAAAGAGAAAAGGAAGAGAAAGAGAGAGAGAATTTGGAGAAAGGAAGAACTCAGAATTTAGAAGAGGAAAAGAGAGAGAGTTGAGACGTGAGAGAGGGAAGGAAAGTAGAATTTTTATTTATCAATTTTCAGTGCTCAAAACAATACAATAGCTTTAATATTTATAGGCTTAAAACATCAGGAATTTCTTTGGATAGTATCAGCCATTAAGGCTGATTTTTCGGCTAAAAATCCTAATTTGTCCTGATTTTTAGGCTGATTGTTTATTACTTAAATTGAATTCAAATCTTTTCCTAATTTGTCCCAAGATCTAGTTGGCCTGATTAGGGGCTGTGACAATACCCTCCCCTCCAAACAATCCTTGTCCTCAAGGGTTGAAGCTCGGAAACTGTTTGCGAATGAAGATCCAATCTTCCCAAGTGATTGCATCGTCTCCCATATTCTTCCACTGAACCTGCACCTGCTTGATCTTCTTCTTGTCACGCGTTACAGTCCTTCGGTTGAGAATGGCTAACGGAGTGACCTCGGGTTCTTCATCCTTGTCGGTTTGAGGAAGGTCGGAAGTAATGTGTACATTGTCCCCTATCTTTTTCTTGAGTCTGGAAACGTGGAACACTGGATGAACCTTTGAACCTGCAGGTAACTCCAGCTTGTAAGCAACTTCTCCAATTCGGGCTTCAACTCGGTAGGGTCCATAGTAGCTGGCAGCTAATTTCAAATTTCTTCGAACAACTATGCAAGTTTGCCTATAAGGTTGTAGCTTGAGATAGACCCAATCTCCCACTTCAAAAGTTCTTTCGCTCCTCTTTTGATTGGCTTGATGCTTGTAACGCTGCTGTGCTTCATTCAGGTTCTCCTTGAGCAAATTGACCAAGTTTTGTCTTTCATTAGTGAAGTCTTCAACATCCCCAGATGCGGAAATGCAAGGGAGATCAATGGCAAGGATCCTCGGTTCGTAGCCATAGAGAGCAAAAAAGGGGTATTATTCAACGAAGAGTAGTAATGAGTGTTATACCAAAACTCGGCCAAAGGAAGCCATTGGGACCATTGTTTTGGTTTATGGAGGGCCATGGCTCGGAGGAAGCTCTCAAGGCACTGTTTCACCCTCTCGGTCTGACCATCCGTTTGAGGATGGTAAGCACTACTCATCTTCAACTCCACTCCGGATAGGCGCATAAGTTCTCTCCAAAAGATACTCTGAAAGGACGCATCTCGGTCTGAAATAATGTCTTTTGGAAGCCCATGAAGACGGTATACAAGATCCAGGAATAATCGGGCCACCTTGGCTGCGGTGTAGGGATGAGCCAAAGCTAGGAAGTGAGCATACTTGGTGAGTCGGTCAACAATTACTAAAATGACGTCCTTCCCTCTTGATTTCGGTAGACCCTCTATGAAATCCAAGCTAATACTTTCCCATGCTTGGTTAGGCATGGGTAGCGGTTGTATGTATGCTGGGTAGGCGACGTTCTCATGTTTGATGCGTTGGCAAGTGTCACATCTACTCACCCATTCATGAACACTCTCCTTGAGGTTGGGCCAATAAAACATGCGTTTGACCCTCATCAGTGTGCCAAGGAGCCCCGAGTGACCTCCCATGGGAGAGTCATGAAGGGCTTGAAGAACCTTCTCTCTCATTCCTTCGTCTCCTACAACATAAAGCCTTCCCTTGTATTTGAGAAGACCTCCTTCAAAGGACTAGGGCTTGTTGCTTGATGGGTCAAAGGATGAGCTGCTCTATCATCTTGGTGATGCGGGTGTCATTCTCATAGCTTCGATTGAGCTCATGGACCCAAAGAGGCTCCGTAGAGGTGATGTGAACGTACATGGCTGTGGCTTCTTCTTCATCGCGCCTAGATAGTGCGTCAGAGGCTCGGTTCTCGGCTCCATTCCGGTACTGGATGCTATACCGAAGGCTCATCAATTTCGACATCCCCTTGAGCTGTAGTTACGTGGAAACTCATTGCTCTAGCAAGTGACGGAGGCTTGCATGATCGGTCTTAATTATGAAATGATGGTCCATCAAGTAGTGTCTCCATTTCTCTACTGCCATAAGTACTGCAAGAAACTCTTTTTCATAGACCGAAAGCCCGAGGTGGCGTGGGCTAAGGGCCTTGCTAAGGTAGGCTAGGGGCTTGCCTTCTTGGGATAGGACCGCACCAATTCCAGCTCCAGAAGCATCGGTTTCAAGGATAAAAGGTTTGGAGAAGTCAGGAAGTGCAAGGACTGGAGCGGTCATCATGGCCCCCTTCAGGGCCTCCAAAGCTTGCTCAGCTTCTTCATTCCAATGAAATCCCCCTTTTAAGGAGGTTAGTCAATGGGTTGCTCAAAGTCCCGTAACCACGGACGAACTTCCGATAGTACCCGGTGAGCCCCAAGAATCCACGAAGGCTCTTGACACTTGTCGGCCTTGGCCACTTCTTCATAGCTTCTATCTTGCCCTCATCGGTTGCAACCCCTTCTCTTGAAATCACGTGCCCCAAGTACTCGACCCGGTCTTGGCCGAAAGCACACTTTCTTCTCTTGGCATAAAGGTGGTGCTCACGCAGGGTCTCAAGCACCTTGACCAGATGCTCTAGATGGGATGGTCGGTCTGTGCTGTAGACGAGGATGTCGTCGAAGAATACTAACACAAACTTGAGGAGGAACGGACCAAAAACTTCGTTCATGAGAGCTTGAAAAGAGGCGGGAGCATTGGTGAGACCGAAAGGCATGACTCGGAACTCATAATGCCCTTGATGAGTGCGGAAAGCGGTCTTGTGCTGGTCTTGTTCACAAACTCGAATCTGGTTATAACCGGCTCGAAGATCAATCTTGGAGAAGATCGAGGCCCCATTGAGTTCATCAAGAAGATCATCTATCACCGAAATTGCAAACTTATCTTTCACGGTCATGTTGTTCAACTGTCGGTAGTCTACACAAAAGCGATACGTTCCATCCTTCTTTCGAACTAAGAGCACGGGTGTGGCAAACGGGCTTCGGCTCGGCTGGATGATGGACGCCTCCAACATCTCCTTTACTTGCTGTTCGATCTCATTCTTTTGATTGTGAGGGTACTGGTATGGCCGAATATTCATTGGCTTGGCATTTGGCACGGTCGGTATTCTGTGGTCATGCGAACGGGGTGGAGATAGGGACTTTGGTGAGTCGAAGATGTCCTGATATCTGTTCAAGATGCCTTCAATCTCCGGTTGGACGAAAGAGTTTTGATCCAACACTGCAGTAGCCATGAAAAGATGGCCCATAACGTGCCTGGCCTTCTTAAGGAACTTGGTTAGGCCTTTTCCCGTAATGGCATGCAGCGAAGCCTTCTCGGATATGCCTCGCAAATGGACTGCCTTCCCGTCCTTGTAGCACGCGAACTTAAGGCTGGTAAAGTCAAATGTCACGGGCCCATAGCGTTGGAGCCAATCAACAGCAAGGACCATGTCACTACCTCGGAGTTCAAGCACTCTAAGGTCATCAATGAATGCAGTACCTTGGACCTTCCACTTCAGCCCTGGACATTTTTGATAGCTGATGAGACTTTCTCCATTAGCCACAGTCACGGTCATGACAACGGTAGGCACCGCTTCTAATCGAAGTTCTTGAACCACGCGAGCATCCAGAAAGCTATTGGTGGACCCACTATCCACCAGAATGTTGACCTCCTGTTTCTTGATCTACCCCTTCAACCTCAAGGTGTTATGCGTGATTCGGCCCGAGAGTGCATTAAGGGAAATCTTCATGGCCCCATTTTCTTCTTGTTCGGTTTCTTCTTCTTCAATCGCAGCCCCCTCCTCTTGTTCTTCATTTTCGATCTCTTCGCCCTCCATGCTTTGTAATTGCTTTGTCTTACAAATGTGCCCGGGAAAGTCTCATGGCACTTGTAGCCTTGGCCGGGCTCCCGTTTAGACGCGCTTGACCTGGCATAGGAGCTAGCACTGGATCGGTTGGCACCGGGCTTGGATACGGACCCTTGGGATTGTCCCGAGCCTGAGAACGAGACCGTAGGTGCTGTCCAGTTGCTTGTCGCTAGTTTGGTGCTGTAGCGGGGCCAAATGGTTGGCTTGGTGGCTGACTTGATTTCGGCTATAGCAACCTCTTGGAGTTTGGCTTGTTCAAAAGCCATACTCAAATCGGTAGGGCGGCTTGCTTTGACGGATGCTCGGACTGCGGGTTTGAGTCCACTAATGAAACTTGAGACGAAGTACGCCTCACTTAAGGTTGGGTGATGGATTAACATGCAACTCTTCAATTCTTCAAACTTCACTACGTCCTCCTCCACCGGTCCATTTTGTGTCATTTTGCTAAACTCCTCGACAACGTCTTGAAGTGAACGATCCCCAAAACGTTTGCAAAATTCATTCATGAAGAACTGCCAAGTCATATGAGGATTTTTGAGTTCAAGAGCATGATACCATGAATCCCCATTCTCATGTAGATAGCTCGATGCATACTCCACCCATTCATTTTCTGGAACTTGATACCAACGGAAGTACTTGAGACACTTTCGAATCCTAGCCCTCGGATTCGTACCTTCGAACTTCGGAATCTCCAATCTTGGCATGTGGTTGGGCCATGAACGGTTGCTTCCAATGCTCCTACTATTCTCCCCATCTTCCATGACCTGGGGTGGACTACGGTTACCTTTCAGGTCTGAGTGAAGTGCGGCTGGAGGTGGCAAGATACCATCTCCGGTTCGGCCATAATTTTCGGATCCTCCCTGCGTGGTAAACTCGGGTGCAACAGCGGGTGGTGCCACGGGCTCAGTTTCGGGCCTTTTCTCTTGGGCTTTCACCAGACGGCTAACAGTCTCCGTTAGGGTCCTAATCCCTAGCCCCATAGTTTCCATGGTGGCTTTCAACTCTGTGCTATGGTGATTTTGTTGCTCAAGAGATTCTCCAAACGGTTCTCCACGGCAGGAGCCCATTCGCTGGACTCGGTATTCTCGGATGAAGACATGGTTTCGGCGGCACGAGTTCTCCTTGTGATGGCCTGTTTAACGATCGTAACGTAACTCTGATACCACTTTGCCACGAACCTAAGTTCGAGACCCGGGATAGACTTGATTACAGGAAAAACGAAAGAGAAAAGGAAGAGAAAGAGAGAGAGAGAATTTGGAGAAAGGAAGAACTCGGAATTTAGAGGAGGAAAAGAGAGAGAGTTGAGACGTGAGAGAGGGAAGAAGAAAAGGAGAATTTTTATTTATCAATTTTCAGGGCTCAAAACAATACAGTTGCTTTAATATTTATAGGCTTAAACATCAGGAATTTCTTTGGATAGTATCAGCCATTAAGGCTGATTTTAAGGCTAAAAATCCTAATTTGTCCTGATTTTTAGGCTGATTGTTTATTACTTAAATTGAATTCAAATCTTTTCCTAATTTGTCCTAGGATCTAGTTGGCCTGATTAGGGGCTGTGACATTCATCTTTCGGGATGTCATCATTGCCACCACTCTTAGTGCTGTGGCTATGACTCAATTCATCCCTTCGTGTTATAGGGCTTTGTTCAAGAGGATGGTTAAACAATCCAATCAAGGCTAAGCCCTCTGACTCATCATACCTGAGAGCATTGGACCTCTTAGTTCTAAACATACGTGAATGGTCTAAAATTATGTCCTGGTAACCCACAATGGGCTAAAGACGATGAAGTCCTATTTTAAGACTCCCATTATGGTTATGAAAAGGCGGGATTGCTTTAATTTGTTTGTAATTAAGTGTGAAGTGGTCACCCTAAAAATGAAAACAAAACAACCATGCAAAAGAGACTCACTACAACTAGGGAGTGAGCCTAAATTCGAACCACACATCTTTGACTTCGACTATTCACCGTTTTTGGAGAAAAGATTGAAATATTTTAGTGTATCTGACTTGGGTTACACCGTGAGTTCTGCTTACATTTCAATTAAGATGACTTGGCTTAATATTTTTCGTGGATTGGTTTAGTATTTTTTGTGGATTTTTTAATATATAAATTGATAGGAAAATAAAGGGATATGGACCTTACTCAAGTGGAAGTTATAGTGACAGAGTAGGGCCCGCAAACATCATTCCTCGTAACTTACAAGCATGAGTGAATTAGGTTTTTAAGCCTGTCACCCTTGACCTATAATAACATGAATGTGTTTAGGTCTGACATAACTAAGATGGAGCAAATCCTATTCAGGTCACTGGACTAAGACCAATGCAATCAAGGCCAAACCTCGAACCTAAATTCACCTAACTTATCAAGCAATGATAGTTGTGTTAGGACCAACGCAATTAAGGTCAAGCCTTGGGCATCAAAACCTTAAAGTAAAGCCTCAATTCTCAAATTTCCAAAATTTGGGAATAAATTTAAATAGGAAGTTCATATCTAAAACTAGCTAGACAGTATTGCTGAAGAAGTAAGTGCAGCAAGTTCTTCTATGATAAGTTATGATGAGTTACGCTACTCCTAAGAAAAGAGCACAAGTGTGCAGTAAAGAAAACTTGAAGATGTTTTCTATTGAGTGTGTACTGATTTGGACTATAACAGCGTCCTTTATTTATAGATAAACTAAGTAACGGCTGCCCCTGATTCCGCAACATTTTCCCCCCACTTGAGGCCATTAAGCTTCTTCTTGCATGTAAAGGATCAATCAACGCATCCATAATTATGTTCTGGAGGGAATTCCTTAAAGCCCACGTCCAAATTTCTAGCTGAAGTCTCCTCTAGAAACCCCACATTTTTTTAGATTAAGCTTAGTGCCCAAGTATCTGAAATTGCGCTCCAAGTAACTATCTCAAGCTTGGAAACCACCAGTCTTGTAGTCTTCTCAGCAGCCCCTTGAGCCCGAGTTCCCTTGACCCTTCAACCATTTCGAGCCTTAAATTGTTGATACCCGGGTTAAGATGATGACCGTCTCAAGATACTGGGCTAGAAATGACGCTACTTCAGCATCAAAAGGCCTAATTCTCCTTGAGGAAAGCCTCACATGTTAAGCACGTGGCATTTTCCTGAAAACAGCGTCGTCCCAACCCCTTGAATTTAGAGTATAAACAAGTTCGCCATGTTGTCGCTTGCCTGCTTATAGATTTAGCAAAAGCCCAAGCCCAGTCCCCTCATTTACCCCAAAAATTACAAGAAATGTTTGTCAACAAAAAGTGCCTTTTCGATCGAATAGATACTACACCCATAGAAAGCCCAAGCCTTTAGATCTTAAGGTCCTGAACCCCACCTTTGCCGGCTATTGATACATTGATTCTCATCACTGCAGATGGCACGCCCCCAATCTTAATAGTCTTTGATGCAAAAGGCCCGATTGCAGGTTTACGCCATGGCGGGTTCTGTTTCCCCTTAGTCACCGAGCATGATGATCTTCTTCAGATGGCCCTTTGAAAAAAAATTTGATTCTTCTCATTCATTCGGTCATCAATGACATACTCTATAAGCCAGTTTCCCTTTAAGCATAAAAGCTAATAGTATTCCCTAATCGAGGGACCTTCATTCCCTGGCACTATCGGATTCTTAGAGTGTCCAGCCTGCTCCCTTTGTTCAATCGGAAGACTTTTCTTTATCAAAAAAAACTTTTTAGTTCCCGTTAACAAGAAAAGTTCTACTTAAATGAGATGCACTCTCATTGTCTCGATTAAGTCAGCAGCAGGGCATACAACAGGATTTGAATAGTCTTGAGAGGTGGACTTCTAGTCACCGGTTATGAGTTAATGACATTGTTAACTACTAAACTAAAAAAAATTTCTACATCTTATGTTAGGGAAAGCATACCAAAAGATCAAATGTTCGCTCAAAATCTGAGTTTGGATAAGTAGAGTAATGCTCGATTTCGATTCATACTTTTAAATAAATAGGTGAATAGTTGAAAGTAGATGGGGAACGATAAAGGCAGAGCTCTTGTTGCACTCGACTAATAATTCTTATGGTGATAGTATATACAAGGTAAGGTAGGAATAGAGCAGAAGCTACCGCTTTCTTGCTAAGTTCAACTCAAAAGGGCTCCACAAAGGCGATAGAGGAGCACTTAATGTGCATTGAGCTTTTTTTCTATTTATGACCATGTGAATTCAGTTTATCTGTAGTAAAGTTAAAGTAAAATACTGCCACTGCTACGGAGTTCACCATTCTGCTGACGCTATGTGATCTAATTAAGGTGAATTTTTTGACTTGACAATCCTTTCTATATCATTGTATAGACATACATAGGATTCTATTTAATCTCTAGATGAACTAGAAGATTAACCTTATGAAAGAGAGAAGAGAAGTGAAGAAGATGAGAAAAATAGAGAGAATTAAATGAGAAAGAGAGAAAATACCTTAACGAGATGATTGTAAATTTTTATTGAATGAATGAAGATTACACTTAAGTCCACTCTTATACTAAATCTATATACAATGTTAAAAGACAAGCTAAAACTAACTTACTAGAGCTTCACCGCCACAATTGACCTTACTTGACCCTATTTAACCGTCTTAACTTACTCTAACGACCATTGGTGCCAACACACGAATTCAAACATTACAATCCAGCACATTACAACGCAACACTAAATTAATGCTAATACATTGACTAACACAACAACAGCAAGATCATAACATTCTCCACTCTTTGAAAACGTTCTTGTCCTCAAGAATGAAAGCTAGGAAATTGGTTCTTCAAGAATGGAAGCTCTTCCCAAGTTAAAAACTTGGCATCCAAACTGCTCTAGGTCACCTAGACTTCTGATATACTTCTTCCTTCAACATTCAGCTCTTGAGAAACAAGCACTGCAGCTACTTGCAGTGACAAAGCTCCACCGGAATCTACTTCAGTAGGCTGCAAAGAGTACACATGGCCCTTCTTCACCTGCTTCTAAAGGAAAGATACATGAAAAATAGGATGAATGCAAGCATTAGGAGGTAGCCTATGGCTGCTTTGCTATCTTCTCCAAAACCTTGTAAGGACCAAAGAATCTCACGTACAGCTTCACATTCTACCTTACAGCTGCAGTTGTTTGTTTATAAGGCTGCAATTTCAGATAAACCATATCCCCTACTTCAAAGCCCCTATCCACATGTTTTCTGTCTGCATACAACTTCATTCTACCTTGGTGAAGATTGTCTTTCAACATTTACATCAAATGTCTTCTCTGCTGAATCAGATCAGTAACTTTCGGAACTGATGATACAATCCCTTTAAAATTCATAGGTGTTGGAGGATCATAGCCATAAAGAGCTTTGAATGGAGTAGTTCCAATAGAAGTATGCACATGTGTATTGTGCCAAAACCCAGCGAGGGATAACCACTTGCTCTACACTTTTGGATGATTGAACAACATACTCCTGAGGTACTGCTCAAGGCACTTATTGACTCACTCGGTCTGTCCATCGGTTTGAGGATGGTATGATGAACTAAGAGCCAATATTGTTCCCAAAAGACTGAACAATTATTTCCAAAAATGGCTTGTGAAAATCCTGTCTTGATCTGACACAATAGAGCATGGCAAACCATGAAACTTGTAAATGTTATCCAAGAAACTCCTTGCCAACTTCTCAGCTGTTATAGGTTTGGCCAGCCCAACAAAATGACTGAATTTGGTAAACCAATCAACCACAACCCAAATTACCTCCTTACCTTATGACTTAGGCAATCCATCAATAAAGTCTATGCTTATATTTTGCCAAGCACCCTCTGGAATAGGTAAAGGTTGAAGGAGACCTTGATACCTATGATCTCCAAGCTTAGTTTGTTGACAAACTTCACAAGCTTGCACAAATTCAGTCATTGATTTCTTCATTCCAGTCCACTTGAAGTAGGCCTCAAGCCTTTGATAAGTGCCTTCCACCCCTGAATGACCTCCTCACACTGAATCATGGGAGGTGCTAATGATCTGTTGCCTCAATTCAATGGAAGAGCCAATGTATAACTTGCCCTTCAACTAGGTGATACCTTTCATCACAGAAACATCTACATCAGTAGTAGGCTGGCTTGTTCTGCTCACACTAAATGCTGCAATGCAATCTTGTGCAAAAGGATCATCTTCATAAGATCTGTACACCTCTTCAATCCAGGTGGGAAGTATCACAGATATTGTTCCACAAGAACCTTGCTCACAGTCTTCTAATCTGCGTGACAAAGCATCAGCTGCAGCATTTTCTTTTCCTTTCTTGTATTCAATGACATAATCGAGCACCAACATATTCATCAACCCCTTCTTCTGAATCCTTGTCACAATTTTTTGTTTAAGAAGATGCTTCAAACTTTGGTGATCAGTCTTAATCCTAAATCGATATCCATCCAAGTAATGTCTCCATCTATCCACAGCCAACAAGATTGCAAAGTATTCTTTCTCATACGTGGATAATGCTTGATGTTTAGGACTTAAAGCCTGACTAAGGTAGGCTATTGTCCTGCCTCTTTGAGACAAAACTGCCCCAATTCCATTCCCACAAGCATCTGTCTCCAAGATGAACTCAGCAGCAAAATCTGGCATAACTAAAACTGGAGCTCCACACTTTGCAGACTTCAAAGACTCAAATGCAACTTGGGCTTTCTCTGACCACTTGAATGAGTCTTTCTTCAATAAAACAGTTAAAGGTTTGGCTATGGAACTATAACCAGCAACAAACTTCCGGTAATAACCAGTCAAGCCCAAAAAATCTCGCAATCCCTTCAAAGTCACTAGCTCAGGCCACTCTTTCATTGCTTGAACCTTAGAAGGATCAGTAGAGACTTCTTTCTAAGAAATAAGATGGCCCAAATACTCCAATTGGGTCTGTGCAAAAGAACATTTAGCCAATTTTGCATATAGCTTATGCTTGTGCATGGTTAAGAAGACTTCCCTTAGATGCATCAAATGGTCTTCAAGTGAAGTGCTATGGGTCAGAATATCATCAAAGAAAACCAATGCATATTTCCTCAAGAACTGCTTGAAGACATCGTTCATCACTGCTTGAAATGTAGCCGAAGCATGAGTTAAGCCAAAAGGCATAACCACAAACTCAAAGTGGCCATGTTGTGTCCTGAAGGCAGTCTTGTACACATCTTGCTCCAATACTCTGATTTGATGATACCCTTGCCTCAGATCAAGCTTGGAAAAGATACTAGCCCCATGTACCTCATCCAACAGATCATCTATGACAGGAATTGGGAACTTGTCTTTCACTGTCAAGGAATTAAGCTGCCGGTAATCTACACACATCCTAGCCGTGCCATCTTTCTTCTTTACTAGAATAACTTGTGACGCAAATAGGCTGTGACTTTGCCTCACAAAGCATGTCTTAAGCAGCTCATCTACCTGCCTCTCGATCTCAGTCTTCTGAGCATGGGGATACTTGTAAGGCCTTAGCTTAACAGGCTCAGAATTAGGCTTAAGTGGAATAGCATGGTCCAAATGTCTCTTAGAGGGTAATGCCTTTGGTTGTTCAAACAAGTCCTCAAACTCTTCAATCAAAGCTCTAACTTCAGGCTGAAGAATGTCTCCTAGTTCTGTAGGAGAAATAGCAAACAATTGTCCTACCCAATGGTAAGCACTCTTCTTGAATCCTCCTTTTAACTTCTTGCCTCTGATTTCTTGCAACTGAGCTTGATCTCCCATTCCTTGTAAGACAAGTTTGGAGCGTTGGATCTCAAATGACACAGTCAATTTTGCAAAATCAAACATCACAGGGCTGAAGGATCTCATCCAATCTACCCGCAAAACAATGTCACATCCACCAAAAGGTAGAATTCTAAAACCATGATCAAACTTGGGGTCTTGCATAGTCCACTAAAGCCCCTGGCACTTGTTTTGAGTAAAAATGGACTTTTCATTAGCGACAATCACTCTAAGGGACGAGTTCTAATCACTTCATGTCCTACTTTCTTCATCACTTTGGGATCAATGAAGCTATGGGTGCTTCCACTATGATCAAGGACCTCTTGCTTGCCTTTCCGTTGATCCTAATCGTATTGTGAGCTCCATTCCTGTCAAAGCCTTCACTGAAATCTCAGCTTCATCCTCAATCAACTCATCTTGCGATTTTAGATTTGAGCTATCATCCTCAGCTTCAGATTCACCACTTTCAACATGTTCTTCAGCAATGATTCCATGAGCAGACATGAGACAAGTTTGGAGCGTTGGATCTCAAATGACACAGTCAATTTTGCAAAATCAAACATCACGGGGCTGAAGGATCTCATCCAATCTACCCGCAAAACAATGTCACATCCACCAAAAGGTAGAATTCTAAAACCATGATCAAACTTGGGGTCTTGCATAGTCCACTAAAGCCCCTGGCACTTGTTTTGAGTAAAAATGGACTTTTCATTAGCGACAATCACTCTAAGGGACGAGTTCTAATCACTTCATGTCCTACTTTCTTCATCACTTGGGGATCAATGAAGCTATGGGTGCTTCCACTATGATCAAGGACCTCTTGCTTGCCTTTCCCTTGATCCTAATCGTATTGTGAGCTCCATTCCTGTCAAAGCCTTCACTGAAATCTCAGCTTCATCCTCAATCAACTCATCTTGCGATTTTAGATTTGAGCTATCATCCTCAGCTTCAGATTCACCACTTTCAACATGTTCTTCAGCAATGATTCCATGAGCAGACATGAGAAATTTTGGATTACACTTGTGTTCAAACTGATATGGCTGATTGCACTTGAAGCAAAGCCTTTGAGCTTTCGTTTCATGTGATTGATTAGTTTTGGATCCAACAGATTTCTTCTGCTATTTGGAACCACTAATTCTATACCTTGTCCCATCATTTGAAGCAGGAACTGTTGCTTCATAGAGCTTGGCTTTAGCATAAGCCTTGGACAATGTTTTAGGAGCAACTGTCTTAACAAGATTCTTAATTTTGGGCTTTAAACCACTTATAAAACTCGAGACATAATATGCCTCAGTAGCTTGAGGATATGCAATTATCATGCTAGCCCTAAGGTTCTCAAACCCTGTCATATACTCCTTCATAGATGTTTCTTGTATCACCTTACTAAATTTATCAACAATATCACTAGAATCTTCATCACCATATCGCTCACAAAGTTCCTCACAAAATCAGCCCAAGATAAGGTAGGATTGCTTTTCAACAGACTGGAAAGCCATACCTCATGATCTCCAAGAAGATAAATAGCTGCTATCTGCACCTTTTCAGCATCATCAATATGATCGAAATGAAAATAATGATCGCATCTTCTTAACTATGAATGAGGTTGCTTTCCATCAAATAGATCAATCTGAACTCTTGGCTGGCTGTAACCATTACTTCTGTTATTGGATGAAGCATCATTGCTCCCTGAATCCTACCGATGCCACTGATCAGGTGGCCGATCCAACTGTTCCACATTCAGACTGGCAATTTTGAAGTGACCTGATTGATCAAGAGGATGATCGCTCTGTCCTGGATTCAAACTTGCAGATCATGAATGAGCTTGGTTAAGTGACTAATCCTGTGCTCTGGCAGTTACCTTTACTTCTTGAGTTCGATCCTGAACTCTAACTTCAGCTGCTGGAGCTTGATCTTGCGATCTAATCATCACACAAGGCATTTGATGATTCACTTCATCAGGAGGCCTCATCTGTAGATTTATAAGTGACATACTAGCAGGTAGCAAAGGTTCTGAATTAGGAGGCATATTGTGTCCCCTGAATTGATTACGTATCTCAGCAAATTTATCGTCAAACCTCCTTAATTGTTGACTCAATTGATCGGAAATCTTTTCTTCAAACTCTTATGCTTGCTGATTAATTCGATCAGTAATCTTTTCTCAACTCGCTGAGAATGTTGAGCAAATCATTCATCCTGTTTCTGATCCAGTTCTCGCGCCAATTCAGCTTGTGTCTACTGCATTTGCACGAACATTTCTTTCATTTGGAAGTTGAATTGAGTTGTTGTAATAACTTCCTGATCGGTTGCTGCATTAGCACCAACAACCTCAGCATAGGATGGACTTGCTACAGTCTTTGCAGCACCTGACCTTGTTGTAACACCTCCTGCCACAATTCTCAATTCTTGCAATGCAGTAAAGAGAATATAATAACAAAACAACTTGATCAAAGCGTACACAATCAAATAGAAGTAATTCAACTTAATCGATAGCCTATAACGAGGCTCTAATACCAATTGTTAAACCTCTAGATGAACTGAAAGATTAACCTTGTGAAAGAAAGAGTATAGATGAGAAGAGAAGTGAAGGAGATAAGAAAAATAGAGAGAATTAGATGAGAAAGAGAGAAAATATCTCAAAGAGATGATTGTAAATTTTTATTGAATGAATGAAGATTACACTTAAGCCCACTCTTATACTAAATCTAGATACAATGTAAAAGGTTGCTAAAACCGACTTACTAGAGCTTCAGCCGCCACAATTGACCTTACTTGACCCTATTCAACCGTCTTAACTAACCCTAAGGACCATTGGCGCCAACACACTAATTCAAACATTACAATTTAGCGTATTACAACGCAATACTGACATTGACTAACATAACAACAGTAAGATCATAACAGATTCATGACTGATGATGCACCCTGCGTACTGTAAGCAAGTTACTTCACCAAGAGAAGTGCAAACTGGGCACTCTCAGTAGCATTAGCTAAGTTATATGCAAATGACAGCCAAGGAAGGAATCGGGCTGGGAAAGAAGACTGGAACCGATGTTCCAGATCATTACGAATCTTAAGCCAACTGAGTTATCTTATTTGGTGTGGACATAAGTTGAAGTTTCTGTTGTTCTAATTTTTCCGATGATTATTATGGGATTTTATGAATAAAGTTAACTTTATGGAAAGATTTAGTCACGCTGAAGTCCTAGTGGCAAAGAAGAAAATCAGTTCGCATTAGGGTATGAAAGACCCATCTCTTATTATTATATATGTGAGAAAATCCCATTCGTACACAAGACAGAAGAGAGATTTTACTACCACGGGTAGGGGACAAGACTCAAGTCCTTGGCCACAAGCAAAGAACCGCTTAGCAAACTCCAAAGCACCAAATGACAATACTAACATTTTTTCCAACGAAATTTGGACATTTTGTTACAACATAGGCTCGTGATAACGCTCGGCCATCTGCTCATCTCCAAGGTCGATATCATCACCGAGATTGCGCGTAAAAAGAACTCGTGGATATACTCTGCTGCTATGAACAAAATCACCAAATAGCAAGTTAATGCAAAAGCAGGCCAAGCTTCGTTTGATGAATTTACCAGTTATAAAACAAACTTTACCTCGAGCAAGCCGATGATGAGAATTTTGAAATGTTGGGAAATCATAGTAGTAGTTAGTAGGCAAAGTTGACCAATAGTCTTGTCCAGATGACAACGGAAATTCATCTTTGGAAACTAAACATGCTTTATTGAGATTTCAAAAATTGATGCAAACGCGAACATTTCCATCCTTCTTAGGCACAAGAACGATGCTTGAAATCCAATCAAAATAATCTACTGCCTTAATGAATTCAATATAATAGTACCAAGACAACTACAGAGAAGATTATGCGGGGAAGAATCAACCTCTTCCCGGTGAGGTTTTGATATAACGTAGAATCATAAAAGTAGCTTCTAAATGAGATGATCACGGCTTGTTCATAAAAATCAGCTTAAAACTTCCTACTATGTTGTAAGTTATAATCCTAGTTAATTTTTATTACAATCCTAGTTCAATCCAACCCTAATTGAATCAGTTTTTGTCCTAAGTTCCATCAAATTCCAATTGAATTAACATTCACTACATTTCCTGGCTGAATAAACTCTTTTCGAACACACTCTTACTACAATTTCTAGTTCAATTAAACCACACCTAAATCAATTTTCCGTTGTAATTTTGTCTTTTGGGATCTTCAATTGCAAACTTACTCTTCTATGCTCTGATAAGGGTGCAATTGGAACATTCAAAAAAGGTTTAACTTTTTGGATAGTTCTTTTCGGATAGCAATTATCAAGACTTTAATTTTAGCGCTCAATCCCCAATTGGGTTAGACCAAAAATTTCGAGATATTAAGAAGGGAACCAAAGCTTAAGATTTTGGAATCCAATTCTAAGCAATGAAATAGAGAATAACATAACAAATGAGGAAACAATGGGTTTGAGAAACAACAACAACAACAACAACAACAAACCCAATGCCTGCAAAGGGCTCCCGCAAAAGCAGGGTCTGGGGGGTAGATGTACGCAGCCTTCCCCCTTCAGGAGGTACCCTGAAAGAAGTTAGTAAAGCTAGAAGAATTAAGTTTAGAGTTATTGTCTTATACTAGGATTTTCAAAGGCAATAACGATAAAGATTCCAAGCATAATGTTAGGGGAATAGGTTGGCACATGAATTCATAAGGGTTTTATGAACTAGAAGAAAACAGCCTTGTGGGATTTGAATTTGGTAACAAGTTCCAGGTATTTTGAATGGGTCAAATGTTGATATTGGTGTATTAAAAAATTCAATTAGTTAGTTTTAAATATTAAATAAATAAAATTATTTTATTTATTTTTTGTCGGACTATATTTTACTAGCCTAATGTACGTGTGATTCTTTTCTAAAACTTTACATGAGATGGACATAGTCCAAGATAATATGTCAAATTTGATTTAAGTGGTCAATAAGATTAAACCACATATAGACTTGGATCAAACTAGTGATATGTTGTCCAATTATGTTCGTAGTCGGTAATAAATTTGGACAACTTGTCTGATAGGACAATAATATGATAATTTAGATGACGTGTCGTAGTCATGTAGATAGGGATCTAAGAGCTTTATGTTGGCGTTGTCAATAAAATTTGAACACTGAGCTGAACCATCTGAATGATTTATTTCTAAATTGCTATAAAAAATAATTAATTATGAAAGCAATAACTCCAAATCCAAGAAATAGTCTGAACTCGCGCATGGATTGTTCATTTCTTTAATATGCTAGAAGGGTTAGTCACAGTGCGTTGACTTAAATTGTACATACGTTTGGTACTGTATGCAGTGTAGTGGGAAAGGTATTTTACGAGGAATCTGCAATCTCTTACTAGATAAAGATGTCCGCTTAGTTGAATCACAAGCATACAAATAGATTTTTGAATCTTTGGCCAAAGTATTCCATATGTTTGACATTTGTAATTAATACGAAAATTATTTTTGTATTATTTAATTGTTTGAGAAGGGTGAGTCGGAAACTAGCGCGAAATATATGCGAAAGTAACGATAGTAATTAAAGTTATTTTTGCTCACGGATATCTAATAGAAAGGTTGATTGGCATAATAGAAGTTATATAGGAAATCTCGTGTGAATATATTTAATTCTAGAGTACAGTACAACTTACTTAGTGAAATTAAATTTTACTAAATGGTAATCAATTGTTATCATGAGATGATAATCAAATTTGACCTGTTTGGAGCTAGAGTTAGATTGTCCCTAAGGTCCCTTCACAAGCCTTAGCTCAAGCATTATTTGAAAATATTGAAAATGAATTCATGAGATGAATTATTTATTTATGAGATAAATAAAATTTTTGTTAAACTAAAATTATGAGATGAATTTAAACTTGTGAAAACTTAAAAAAAAAAAAACTATGCGCGCATGAACACAAGTCCCGATCCGTGGCTAATGCAACATGCTAATGAGGCGTTGGCACATGGCGCAGGTGCTGGACTGCCCAGCCTGTCGATTCGTGCCTTATGCCGCGGACCAATGATGGGCCACCACGTGTCACTGTTTTTGTTTACAATTCACGCGTTTTTTGCCGTGAATAATAAGAAGTAGAAGGGTTTTGGTACTTTGTTTTCTCCCAAGACGAAAGCCCTAAAAATTATTTTTAGGGGTTTTCTAAATTTATTGTTTAGCATAATTTTTCCAAAAAATTATTTTGGAATAGATTAAAAGAGAACTTTTGTTCTGAAATGTTTCCTAAAATAAATATTTTGGGGGTCCATTCTCTCAGGTTCTAGAAGAGGTCATTGCGAAGAAGACCTTGAGGTGTCAAGAAATCTTCTTCTAATTTCAGATCTTCAAGTCGGAGTTGGAGATTCGTTCTTCAGGTCTGTTCAATTAAATATTTGATATTTAATTTTTTTCCTTTATTTTGTTCATTCTGCATACCTTGTTTATACATATTTTATATGATTTTTTTGTTTGCTATATTAGAGTGAGATCTTGATTTAATTAAATAATTTAATTAGATTGGAGATTCAGATTTAAAATTAAAAATTTTAAATTGGTATTTCGCTACGCCTGCTGTAGGAAATATTTTTGAAATATTTCAACATCATATTAGGAAAGATGACGGTCCCCGTGCGCCATTATCTTCTAATGCTTACATTAAGATTTCGCCTTGGAGGATTTTGGTCAGACAGAAATGAAAATTCTTGTAGTAACACCAACGGATGATAGTTTGACTAAATCATGTGTGAGCCGAATGAACTAGTTGCGAGTTTCATCTTTGAGAGCGACTAAGCAAGCTCACTTACTCGATGTATGATAAGACTAGCAGGTGCACTATCTTAATCATTACCTGTGAGCTACTCATTTTGTCGACTTGTACATAGGTTCGTCTACTGTTGTAGATTTTTAAGGTTTAGAGTTGACATCACACCCCGAAAAATTATAATCGCTTAGTAAACGAATTAGCAGGAAAGCCTATTCTAACATACTAGCTAGTATACCAAGCAAGTAACCTACTTGTTTGTAAGGCATTTTTCTCATGAAGGACCATGTTTCACCAAGTCTTTATCCATTCATTGTTAGGTGGATAGTTGGACGCAACAATTTTAGATCGAGAATGCTAGAAGGATGTGATACTCAACCCTATCCTTAATGATTTAAAATGTGTGCCCCAACATTCACATAAAATCCAATACCAAGGCACAAATACAGAACGAAAAAGGCGCACATCAGAGCTGAATTTGGAAATGACAAATGAGCTTATAGCAAGATGGTTGGGATTTTGTAATCTATTCCAAAACCCTTGTTCTGGCATACAGGAGGCCTTATAAGTCCCTTTAAACCCAAAGAGCATGCACACTTGATTTACTAATTATATTCCATTCTTTTTGTTATGATCATTACATTCATGGCTAATTTGACCATTCCATGAACCGCTTACTTTCCTATCTTATACACCCAAAAACAATTCTGGAACCAAACAATTCATCAAATTCAAGCTCGGGTCGTCATTCTGCCCCTGAAATCCCGACTATTTGCTACGTTTTGGCCCATCAGCTATTCTCCTGCAAAATATTAGAAGAATTATTTAAGTTACAAAAAGGGACCTCACCATGCTTCAATTGCTTTGATGAATTAAACAATGCCATTATCTAGTCAAGCCAAGTAAAACCGAGGGTCAGTAATGAGTTTAAGGTAAACCAGTTCATAAATGATCAAAATTGGAACTTCGTTCACAATCACAGGCTAAATTCACTTTTAAGATGGTGGATAAATATCATTTTCTCGGTGGTGTATAAATAATTTTAGTGCAGGGGGCTTCGCCCCCACAACCCATATTTTCTTTTTTCGGTAGTGTACAAATAATTTTAGGGTAGGGGGCTTCACTCCCACAGCTCAGAATTCCTTTTTCTCGGTCGTGTACAAATAATGTTAGGGCACCCACGGCCAGATTTCCTTTTTCTCGGTGGTGTACAAACATTTCAGGGCAGGGGGCTTTGCCTCCACAACCCAGATTTCTTTTTCTCAGGGGTGTACAATAATTTTAGGACAGGAAGAGCTTCACTCCCATAGGCCACATTTCCTTTTCTTGGTGGTGTACAAAACACTTTGGGGCCAAGGGTCTTCACCTCGATGGCCAAGATTTCCTTTTCTCGATGGTGTAAAAATAATTTTAGGGCAGGGAAGCTTCATCCACACAACCCAGATTTCCTTATCTTGGTGGTGTACAAAACATTTAGGGTGGGGGCTTCAGCCCCACAGTGCAAACTTCTTTCCCTCGATGGTGTACAAATCATTTTAGGGCGGGGATCTTCTCCTCTATTCACACCGTAGATTTCATTACATCAAAAGCACGTAAATTGCTTTGGGACTGGGGGGCTTCACCTCCATTATGAGTTAGACTTCATTTCCTCAAAAGCATGTAAAGCACTTTAGAGCCAAGGGGCTTCACCCTCATTCGCAGGTTAGATTTTATTTAGTGAAAGTTGTATAAATCAGTTTCGTATTAGTTCTTGTCGCAGTCCGCAGCTAAATCCTGTCAACAAATTGCAAACCTTTTCATGGGTTAGTGGGCATTGCCCCAGCCTCGATATGAACCCCATTCACAAGTTACGAACCTCTTTAGAACTAAAGAGTTTCACCCCTAGCTGCAAGTTTGTTTTATCTCTTCTACATTGTTATACATCATTTCACTACACTTACAAGAGATATCTCATTCACGATGTACAATCCTTTTAGGATTGTGGGGCTTCACCCCCAACTATATTCTTAAATATAATATCATAGTATGACTATTGGCTTCATTGTCTGTCGTAGTCAATGATTAAATATAATGAGTAGACTTAGTCGTTCCCTACAGTTCATAAATATTTCTAATGGGAAGGTCCAACGTGGACCACACATGCTTCCCCACTCAAAGTAGCCTGTGCTTACCCATCTTAGCCAGCCTTCTACTAGCCTAGTATCGTTATAAGTCAACAAATTAATAAAAATAATGTAGAATGTCGCTTTTCCTCTCTTATTTCCCAGCATCTATTAAACACTATCATATTCATCTCGTCATGTCGGGCACAAGTCTCACGGTGCAAAACCATTAGATGCTCACCGTCATTAAGACATCTCTTACTTGAGTATCATTTGGACACGAGCGAATAGAGTTGCTTTCAAATTGCATTATTGGAGTATTGTTTGTTTGTGAATTGTATAAATGCTACTAATGACTAATTATTTAGCTATTTACTTATAACCATTCAACGCAAATCACATCTGGCTTATCGGTTCAGTGGTAAAAATTGGGAAAAAAAGAATATCAACCATGGACAGCCATTAAGGATAATGTACCACAAGTTTGGCTCTTTATGTCTCTCATTTAGCACATAGTTATAGCCTGCAAAGTGTGTTATTTTCAACTACCTATCCCCACTTTCATATGCGTCACCAACATGTTTGCTATTAAATGTGCATGTTATACTAATCGGTTGATTTGATTATATCTGGATGCGGCATTTTTATCACCACGGTCTGCCCTGGTGCAATCACGTGCAGCGGGTGAAATATCCATCACCACAGTCCGCCTTGGTGCAATCACCTGCAATAGGTGCAGTATTTATCACAACGGTCAGCCCTAGTGTAATCACCCGCAAAGGGTGCAATACGTATCACCAGGGTCCGCATTGGTGCAATCACCCCAACGGGTGCAACACCTAGCACCACGGTTTGCCTTGGCTCAATCACCTGCAACGGGTGCAATATTTGTCACTGTGCCCCTATCCTGGTGCTTTATACATGACATCGGACAACTATGTAGATGCGACATATTTTATATTAAGGTTATCTGGTTGCAACATATTTTATAGGCATGGTCTTATCCTGATTATCAACTTATGTTTTTGTTTAATACGTATGATTTCAAAGATATACCTGCAACAATCATTATGATTCAGTCACCCTTAATAAGTCGCCATAGGCGCTTGAAAGAATGGAGAAACAAGATGCTCCTAAGAAGCTAATTCAAAGCATTTGCAAAAACTCAAATTCCTCTAAAACATTTGCAAAAATTGAACAATTTTGAGCAAATACCACGTTACGTCTTATCCAGATTAATAATGGGTTGGGGGCCCTTTCGAAATTCATGCTAAGCTAGATGCCTTGATAAAACCCATAATAAATTAAACATTCTGCATCCTGTTGAAATTCATGACGAGTTAAACCCGCGATTTATGTCATATGCCTTGTTGACTTTAGGCAAAGTCCAAAATTGCAAAGCCCAGCATTCGCATAAACAACAACTAAAGAAAGTTAAAGACAGAGCTCCGATGCCCTTATCACTCAATCAAGCATTGTGTTATAGCAAGCTATGTTAAAAAGCAGCTTATGAATATACTCCAAGACCAAACTTGGAATGACCAAACTTTGCCCATGAAGTAGGGGGCTAATATGTTTATAATTATACCCATATAAGACGAAAAATTGAAATGTAACATAAAACATAAGGGGGCCGCCTAACTTGAATCCCAAGTCCCCATCTATATAAGGAAAAGAGAGAGACCAAAAGGAAGGGGGAGTAGAGAGAGAAAAAGGCGAGGGAAAGGAAACCCTTAATGATCTCTCCATAAAAGCTTGAGTTTAGCTTATCCGACCTAACCAAAAAGTCCATCGCAAACACCTACCTCTCTGTTTGAGTGACTTGCAGGAAATGTCTAGCCAGGCGTGCAGCAAGAGCTTGAGTTTAGCTCATCCTAACGAACCTCACCTTAACAAAACTCAAATGTGATGAATAAGCCCAATGCCCTGAAATTATTTTTTTTTTTGGATCAACTTTCAGATTTATCATAAACAACTATGTTCATACGTATTTTATATGTTACTTGTTTTTCATGTTATGAACATATCAGAGTAAGATCTAGATCTTATTAAATAATTTAATTAGATCGGGGCTTTAAATTTCAAATTAAGAATTTTAAGTTCGTTTTTGGTTGTGCTCGCTCCAGGAAATATTTTTAGAAATATTTCCAAAAATTGGTATCAGACCCAACTCTGAATACACTCCTGATTGATATTAAAAATAGCAGTTTTGATAAAATTGGAGTATGTATAATTACGAAAACATGAAATTGGGAATTTTATTAAAGGAAAAAGACAATTATGAATATTATTGTTAAAGAGTTTAATAACAAAATTGAATGTTCATTAAAGTTTTAAAATGTTTAAAATTTTAGATGAGTCATTATTCAATCATGGAGCATATTTATAAATCAAGTCTAATGTCAATAGATATTTAAAGAGTTGAATGATTTAGATTATTAAATCTAATGAGATTAGATTTTGAACCAATGGGTGAAATATTCAATTGTTGGATATTTTATTATAGTCCAGAACAAAGAATATCTAATGGGATTAGATGTTCAATATACGATCTAATGAGATTAAGATCGTATTTAATTATTTATATATTTATTTATTTAAAAAATGTTATGACATGCCCAAAGTGTGATGTGTCCCTTTGGGCCACGTCATCCAGTTATTTTTTTTTTGTTTAAAAATAAATAAATAAAAAATTAATTAGAATGAGATTCTAATTAAGATTATGTGATAATCAATTCTAAAGGTGTTTAGAAAAATCTTTAATTACTCCAACATTGTTGGACCTTAAGTAATGTTATTCAAAAGGTTTGATAATATATGATACTAATTGAATTTTGTTCACATGTTTGATATTATTTAAATAAATTAAATATTACATATAATGTGAATAAAATTAGAAGGCCATTCAAATATGAAACTCGGTGAAATATTTGATTTTATCAAGTGGGAGAATTTTTTCAAACAGGTCTGGTTGAATTATTTGGAGAGACAATTCTCATAAAATATCTAATGAGATTGTATTACATAGGTTAGATAATTAAAAGAACCTAATACGGTTAGTGTTTTATTTAATTGTTAAATAAAATTTAGAATGTGATTCTAATGTTGAGATAATCAAACTTAAAAGAAAGATCTACTGTTTAAAATTTCATGTGAGAGCAAGGTTCAAAAGTTGATCCCTCTAGGTCTCCGTTGCTAGTCTAATAGTATAGTGGATAGACGCTACTTCCCATGGCGGGCATTTGTTTGTGGAATACGGGGTTAGACTTCTTTAGGATAGATGGACGTACGACAAACCAAATGTGACCGCATATCCATGGAGTATCTTGTTTACTTGTACTCAAGTCGAGGCAGTGGTATACACTTGACTTAAGATAGTATGGAAGTCTCTTAGGGAGCATTGTGATATTGTCTTAGAGGCCAAGGTAGAAACGATGAGTTAATTATTTTTAGGAAACATACTGATAACTTATTACGCCCCTCTCCTATGGAGTAACAAGTAGATTGGTTAGGTCATCATTGCACACACATAGAGCATGGTTAGGCAAATCCAATGCTTTGTTTGTTTGCCAAAATTATTAAAAGGTTCACAAGACTCAAAATATTAAGTGAAAGCGAGCTTCTAAATGAATGCTCTTGGCCTCCGTTACCGAGCTATCAGTATAGTAGCTCGGCGCTACTCCACCACTCCCCCCCCCCCCCCCACCACCCCCGAGGACAGCATTCATTTGCAGAGTACAAGGTTAGATCTCTTACGAAACTTACTGATAACTCATTGCGCCTGTCTCCAATGGAGTAACAAGTAGATTGAAGTGTCGGAAAAACGGGTATGGCCATGCCGACATGGGGTAATTTGGTGGACTTGTATGATGTCAAGGTAATGGTTTACATTTGACTAGGGTGCTACATTAGCCTTCCCAAGGAGTTCTGATGTGCGACCTTAGAGGGTGGAAGAAGAGTGGTGTGTTAAATATATTTATTAAGAGCTTACAAGAAAACATATTAATTGAGAAGAGTTCTCGCCCTTCTGGTGCCTCAATTCGGCCTCGCTGATGGGGAGTATTGGGCAGTTCGGTTGGCTCGCTATGGCATACATGTAAGTGTCGGATTGAGAACTCCAATCTTTGATTGTTTGCTAAAAGTAAGAAAAGTAATCCTGAATATTATATGAATTGTTTTACAATTATAATTTCAGACTGATTGTTATCCTATGCATTGCAATCAATACGGATATATGTTCCTTGTTTATTTTATTTTGGTCATTAAAATTTAGTATGTCTTAGTACATGTGGAGCACTAATACATGCTCAGAATTCTCGAGCTTGTTACTAGTATATCTAAATGACCTCTATTCTAATAATAGATACTTATGTTGAGATACTTTAATTTCGAAAACTAAATTTTCTTAGATTGGCTCGATCAGCTGCATTGGAAATAACTTTAAAATTCTTTAATTTTAAATCTAAATGACCTCTATTCTAATACATACATAACTAGCATAGAATATCAAAGCATAATAAACATTAAATTAAAGCATATATAAAATTGTGAAAATCAAAGGAAAGCTTTTAAAAGAATAGTTATAAGGAATTCTTGAATTGTAGACTACAATTGTCACCCAGGAGAAATCATTGAGACCGTAAAATCTTCTCGACAATGACCTAACACCTGGAGCGTTGGCTTCGAAAATGTTTACTAGGAGAAATTTTAAAGAGAAATTCCTCTTAATTTTTTGAGAAATCATATTTTTCAAAGAATTATTTGGTTACTAACCTGAGTAACGAAGACCCCTATTTGTAATAGGGTGATGTGTAAAACAATTCTTAAGTCCTTGACGTGGGATACATTCAAAAGAAACAAAAAACACACTTTTAATAACATAAACGACGTCGCTTCGTATGATAAATGAGCTCCAATGTTATACCGGTCATCGCACCACGTGTTGCCTTGTTATTAGCTGCATCTATTAGACACGGATTGGGATAGGGCAGCGCACAATCCCAGTAGTGCCACATGGCAAACACTGATTGGGCAGAGGGCTGCGTGCGGATAGGTGATGCGGATGCACTGCCAAAACGCAGGCGCATGCCATGTGCTACCTATTGATGTTCGGTGCGTGCATTTCACTTGTAGGTCGAGTATTTTTCTTTTTTTGTGTTTAATTTCTTTCATGTATAAATTTATCTTATGAACTATATTTGGTAAAATTAATTTATTCATCTCATGAATTTTATTTAGCAAAATTAATTTATTCATTTCATGAAGTTTATTTATCAAAATTAATTTATTCATCTCATGAGTTTTGTTTAACAAAATTAATTTATTCACTTCATACATTCATTTTTAAATATTTTCAATCGTTGTACTTTTAGAGGCTTATAGAGGGGCCTTAGGGAACCCATAATTTTAGCACCCAACGGGTCAAATCTAATTATTAACACTTGATAACATTGATTAACATTGAGTATATTTAATTCTATTAAATAAATATTATTACACTATAAAATTAAATATATTTATTCAGTAATTTCCAAATGACATTCATTGTGACAATCAAACCCCCATTAAATATCCGCGAGGAAAAATAGTTTTAATTACCATTGCCAATTTTCTTACATCTTTCACTGTAGTTCCCGACTCGCCATTCTCAAACAATTCAATAATACATAAAATAATTTCAACTCGCCATTCTCGAACAATACAATAATACATAAAATAATTTTTGTACTAATTCTAAATATCAAACATATGAAATACTCTGGCCAAAGATACTAGAATCTGTTTGTATGCTTGTGGTTCAACCAATGGGACATCTTTATCTCATTAGAAATTGTAGATTCCACGTTAAACAGCTGTTCCCGCGACAATTCATGCTGTTACCCAACGCATGTAAGATTCAAGTCAACACACTTTGACTAATCCTTTTAGCACATCAATGCCGTTATCGTCTTACAAAATTAATTATTTTTTATAGCAGTAAAGAAACAACTAATTCAGATGGTCTTGCTCAGTGTTGTAATAATATAAACAACACTTATCCAAAAAAAAAAACCAATATAATGTTTTTGGATCCTTATTCGCATGATCAAGATAAGTCATCTAAAGTATCATATTATAGTTTTATCAGACAAGTTGTCCAAATTCATCACCGACTACGAACATAGTTGGAAAACATATCATTATTTTGATCTAAATCTATATGTGGTTCAATCGCATTGACCACTTAAAAAAAACCCTGACATGTCATCTTAGACTCGTCCATCTCGTGGAACGTTTTAGAAAACAATCATACATATATTAGACTTGCAAAACATAATCATACAATAAATAAATAAAAATTTTATTTATTTAATATTTGAAAACTAACTAATTGGATTTTTTAGGACATTGATTCCAACAACTTAAAAATTTAATAATAGTAAAGAATGTTTGCCTTTAATAAAAGTTCTTGACATTAATTTTTAAAAGGAATTGCCTAAGCACTTGGATATTATTGTTGCCAAGACAGATTGCCAAGATGACAGGGTATTTGATATCATGTTTCCTCTAGTTGTGATTGGTGAATGGGTTTTTAGTAAGGGCACTACAAGATAATAGAATAAATCAAGAAATGTGGTTTTTGATTTTTAATAACTATATTAATGTACTTTAGAAATTTGATTTCTATCCAATATTTGTTTTGAAATAGTTTTTTAATTATTTTTTAGAAAAATAGACTGATAGCTACATAAATAAAATATTTATTTAAAAGGTACATTAGTAGATATTTAACTAATTTTTATTCAATAGTATGTTAATGGTAATTTATTAATCTAATACAAGTTAGGGCGTGTAATCATATAAAAGAAGAATTTCTTGAAGCTTATATAGATTTTTAAGTTGCACTTGATCTTAGGTCACAGTAATCTTGTATGATTCAAAACTGTTTGTTTCGTCTTATGGAATTATTAAGTACTAAAATAATAACCAGTATGTGAATCATGTTTGAATTAATGGTGACTGAAAGAGCCTTTAAATGTGAAGGCAATAGAGCCACTAAACTGCTAGAACTTATTCATAAAATATTTATGGACTGCTAAAAGTTCAAGTGAGCTGAAGCGAATAGTATTTCATAAAATATTTATATTACAATTAGTTGATATATGGATATACCTATGCAGATTGGAGTCTTGAATCCTTTGAAAAGTTCAAAGAATTAAAGACAAAATTTGGGGTCAGTCAGGTAATTATATTAAGGCACTTTGATTAGAACAAAGTGGTAATTTCAAGAGAATTCTTATTTTTCCTTACTACAATATTGTAGAAAGAATTAATAATGTGTTATTGAATATGATAAGATTCAAATGATGAGTCACATCTACGTATCAAAAGGTTTGTTATGTAAGAGGTTTTAGAAAGTGTTCTAAAAGTATAGCAGATAGCTTGTGTTGGATAGATTGATAGTGTGAGATACTATATCTTTTTGATACAACTTATAGTGTAGATTATGTATTAGATATATCTTCAACCAGATTATTGTCACATTAAGTAGATGAGAGCTTTGGTATAGTGGTAGGATGGTCAGGGCCACCTTATGGATTAATGTCCTCAGTCTTAACTGTTAAGCAAGATGGAGAATCTAATCCTTTAGACCATAATGAAACTCTTAAGTGTAAGGATGCAAACCAATTGGTCTGGGTAATAAAAGTTAAGTTATAGTAATTGTATTTTAACTAAGTCTGGGAATTTGTAGAGGCATCGAAAGACATTAAGTCTTTTAGATTGGATCTGAATGGATCTGCAAGAATGAGTGGATAAGAAGGTAGAGACCTTCAAGGCTAGATTAATGGCAGTGGGTTATATTCTAATAGAAGGAGTCATCTTTGATGAGATCTTCTATGTGATGCTTAAGTCCATAAGGATACTCTCATCCATTGTATTTCATTATAATGAGATATGAAAATTGAAGTCAAGACGACATTTTCTGAATCGTTATCTTGAAAAGGTTGTATATATGATACAACCAAACAAGTTTGTTGCCAAGAGTCAGGAGCATATAGTATGCAGCTTGAGATAGTCTATTTGTAGACTTAAATAAGCATCTTATTCATTGAATAGTAGATTAGATGACAGTTATCAAGTCCTTGTGATTTGAATTAGTGGTTAGTGAACCATGAGAGTATGTGTGACACGGCTAGAAAGTAGTGACTTTCAATGTGTTGTATATAGAGGTAGCATTTTGCTCATTGAGAATGGTGTAGAATTGTCATGAGCTGTTAAGATTTAATTATCCAGTTAGTTTAAAATGAAAGAACCAAGATGAGCACACTATGTCCTTGGGGTCAAGCTTTAGCAAGATTCTAAGAAAAGATGTTGAGTTTGCCATGGGTTGTTTGTTTTAAAAGGGAGTTTAGATGTTTGACATTAGAAATCCATTTTTACCCTTATAGTGGAAGTTATTAGATGGTGAAGAGTGAAGCAATCTTGTATTGCTTAGTTCACTATGAAAGTCGAGTACTTGATAGCTATGAAGTTGTTGAGTAGACTAGTTGCCTCAAACGGTTTCTAGTACATCAAAGTTTGAGAGCAAAGGAATGAGACAGTGACAAATCGGTATTGGTTAAAAGTTTATAGTTAAAGAGTTGATAGATCCCCAGGGGATAGTTTGCAACGCAAGGCTAATTGGGTTTACGACAAGTGGGAGATGGTTGAAATTGGTGTCCTAGAAAACCCAATTGGTTAATTTTAAATATTAAATAAATAAAATTATTTTATTTATTTATTTTCTGATTATATTTTAAAAGTCAAACATGCTTGTGATTGTTTTCTAAAATGTTCCATAGGGTGAACGTAGTTCAAGATGACACGTTAAGTTTGGATTAAGTTGTCAATGAGATTGAGCCGTAAATAGGCTTAAATCAAATATGTGTTATGTTGTTAAAGTATATTCGTAGTAGGTGATAAATTTCGACAACTTGTTTGATAAGACTATAACATGAAAATTTAGGCGACTTGTCTTGGTCATGTGGATAGGGATCTAAAAGTGTTATATGAGTGTTGTCAATAAGATTAGAAAATTGAGAAGGACCATCTAAATTCTTTTTTCTTAACTGCTATCAGAATTAATTAATTTTGTAAGATAATAACACTAAATTTAGAAAATAGTCTGAATTTGTACATGGATTGTTCGTTGCTTTGATTTACTAAAAGGTTTAATCACATCACATTGACCTAAATCTTATGTGCGTTGGGTAACAGTATAAAGTGTAGCGGGGACAGTTGTTTTACGAGAAATCTACAGTCTTTAATGAGTTAAAGATGTCCCCTTAGTTGATTCGCAAGCATAGGAACAGAAGAATCTTTGGCTAAAGTACTCCATATGTTTGACATTTAGAATTAATACGTTATGTATTATTGAATTGTTCAAGAAAGGCAAGTCAGAAACTATGGTGAAAGATGTGAGGAAAATAACAACAATAGTTAAAGTTGGTTTTACTCACGGATATCTAATAATGGGGTTATTTGAGAAATTTTTGAGTGAATATATTTAATTCCAGAGTGAATTAAAACTTATTTAGTGGAATTAAGTTTTACTAAATGGTAATTAATTGTTATCATGAGATGATAATCAGATTTGACCCATTTGGAGCTAGAATTAGATTGTCCCGAAGGTCTCTTCGCAAGCCTCAACTTAAGCATTGTTTGAAAATATTTATAAATGAATATAAATTATTTATTTATTAGATAAATAATTTTTTTTGCTAAATAAATATTCAAGAGATGAATATAATACGATGTATTGTGTCGTGTTTTGAACAAAAAAGGAAAACACTTTATAACAGGACAACCCGAGCGTGCACTGCACTCGCAAAGCCTGCAAAATTCATGGCTGAACTAATGCAGGAGAGTCACGCACCAGAGTTGGCATAAACTTGATGATGCCTCTAGGTGCTGTCCGCCTGGCCGTCCACGAATTATACACGCAAGAAGTTCTTCTGGCTGATGTTAGCACCTGGATATTTTTTTCTATATAAATGAGTTTTATCGTGGATGATTTTTAAAGGTTTTGGTACTTAGTTTTCTCTCATGATAAAAACCTAAAAATACTGTTTTTAGGGGTTTTCTAAGTTTATTATTTATCATAATTTTTCTGAAAAATTATATTTCGGAAAGATTTGAAGGAAAGATTGAAAAATATTGATTGTAACCGAATCTGCTATTTAGTGACCAAGATTCTAATTTAAGTCCTTAAATGGACTTCCTCAATTTGCATACAATATGCTCCTGATATTTGGCAATAAACTTGTCTGGTTGTATCACATACATATGTCCCTCAAGATGTCAATTCAAAAATCGTCGTCTTAACTTTCATTTGTCATATCTCATCATAATGAGATACAATGGACAAGTGGATTTAAGCATAGAAATCAGCTGGAAGGTCTCGTCAAGGACGATTCCTTCCTTTAGGGTATAACCAATTGCTATCAATCTTTTCCTTGAAGGTTTTTACCTTCTAATCCACTCCTATCTATCTGTTATAGATCCATTTAGATCCAATCTAACCGACTTAATGCCTTTCGGCACCTCTACAAGTCCCCGGACTTTGTTAGAATACATTTAATCCTATTTAGCTCTCACTACTGTGACGCATTGGTCTGCATCTCTATTCTTAAGAGCTCCATTGCAGTCTAGAGGATTAGATTCAATGTCATGCTCAACCATTAAGGCCGATCAAATGAATCTATCAAATGCCCTAATCATCCTCCCACTACACTAAGGCTCTCGTGTTTTCAGTGCAATTTAAGATTAGCTTTAGTATGCCTCAAATACGTCAACCAAAACGAATTATGCTGTTAAGATAAAGTATCTTATATTGTCAAATTCTTTAATGTAAGCTTACCATATTCAAGATTGATTCAGCATATAAATCTTACCATATTCAATAATACATTATTGGACCTTTCTACAACACTTTAGAGTAAGGAAAAACTAAGATCTCTCCTGAAATCTGCCACCTTGATCTAATCAAAGTGATTTGAGTCGTCAACTAAAAAACTTATTGAAATACTTATAACTTCCACCTAGTAGAACAATCTTCAGTTCACAAACATTTTGTGTACAAGTTCAAGCAACTTAATAGCTTTGTTGCCTTTACTTTTAAAGACTCTTTAAGTCACCACTTATTCAAACATGATTGGCAGGCTGGTTATCATTTTGAATCCACTAATCCTAAAGACCATCTCAAACCAGTCTTCGAATCATATTAGACTAATGTGACCTAAGCTCAAGTGCCACTGAGAGCTATATCTACTTTAGGAAAATCTCCCTTTCCATGGTAATGCAGCTTAGCTTGTATTAGACACATGATTCCCACTGACAAAGTTTTGACATAATCTACTGTAATGCAGCTCAAGTTTAGTTGTATACAATTCAGTTTATTTTTCAAAAAATAACTGAAAGTGATTTATAAACAAAATTAGAAATAGAAATCAAATTTCTACAAGACTGATATATGAAGATAGTTCATCATAACTAAGTTCCAAAAACTTAAACCATTAATTCTTGGTGCCAAAACTGAAACTCTTATACCACATTCAGGGGAAGGATACAACTTGCCATCTACACTCCTTGCAAATATGATTGGTTGATCCGTAATCCACCAGGACACTGGTGGACTACCAACTAATCTCAACTACTGGCAACAACATATCAAATACCTTATTCTAATGGCTTTCAAACCTTGGCAACAAGAATAGATGAGGCAACTCCTTATTTAACCTTTTAATCACCAGTCCATTTTTGTTTTTATTTTAATTTATCCTTTAGAGGTTCCTAATTCCCTGAGATGATTGCTCCCACTAAGTTGACTTTTCTCTTAGTACCCGTGACACCCTTTTACTCACTCTTTGTACCTTCATCAATCCAGACAACGAGTAATCGCCATTATTGATGCTTGCTGTTGAGATTGGATATCAATATCTGCGTCAAGAATTCTAGTTAAATTGTAGAAGTTATCATCTTTGTGATGCACTCTTTAACTAAAAATCCTTAACACATTTGGGCATCTCTACCACGATGGATTTTTCAAGTATCTCATACTAGAATATATTCGATACTAATGTTCGAATCTAGCACCCTACTATCTAGATAGCCTAGGCCACTATTCAAAGATGTTCTTTCAACTTAGTAGATGTTTTAGTAGTAAACTAGAGAACAACGAGCATTCTTATGTATCAAACATACATTTTCTAGTGAGCTTAAGAGGACATCAATATTGATCGCAATGCAATATAAAAATTTAAAAACAAGCAATTTGAAAAATAAAAACTGTAAACAAGTCACATAACATATATAGACATATTTCTTTATTTTAGCAAACAATCAAGTATGGAGTTCATAATCCCATGCTAAAATGTATGCCGTGTTATCCCAACCAAACTACCCAATGCTCCTAACAGTGGGGCCGCATCGATTTATCGGTAAGGTCAAAATTTTTCTCAATTAATTTTGTTTTCTTTTAAACTCTTACTAAACTAAATTAACACACCGCTTTACCTTCATCCTTTAAGGTCATACAATAGAGCTCCTTGGGGATGCTAATGTAGTACCCTAGTCAAGTGTATACCACTACTTAGACATCCATACAAGTTCACAAATTACTTCATGGTGGCGTGGTCGCACCTGTTTTCCTGCACTTTAGTCCATGTCTAAGAGGTCTAACCTTGTACACCGCAAATGATTGCCCTCCGTCGGGAGTAGCATCCATCAACTATACTATTAGATCGGTAAAGGAGGCCGTCAAAATCATAGAAATTTGCTCCCACTTGACATTTGAGTAAATGAATTTTGTAATTGCTTTAGCAAACAAAACGGCGCATGAAAACCACCTAACATTATGCAACGATGACCTAACTAATTTACCCGCTGCTCTCTGGCTGTGGAGCTGTATCGAGTTATCAGATAGGTGAGATATATCACGGCGCACCATAGGAGTCCTACATACTATCCCAGTCAAGTATGTGCCATTGCCTAGACTTTGGTGCAAGTCCATAAAATGCTCCATGGCAGCGTGGCCACACCTGTTTTCCCGTACCTCAATCCATCTCGTAGAAGTCTAACCCTGTAAACCACAGATAAAACACCCTCCTTAGGGAGTAATGCATTATGATTCAAGATCAATCTTGAATCATAACCTAAGATAGAGAAGGAATTTGAGGTGAGAATTAAGAGAAGAGATGAGAAGTAGAGAGAATTAGGGTTGAGAAAGAGGAATTGGATCATTATCATTCAATGAATCTTATTACAAGAAGAATCTAGCTAGTTATACTAATGATAGTTAAATCAAGATACAAAGCACTTGGACTATGTTATGAATCAAGATAGATCTTGATTCATAACCTAAGATAACAGAGTATGGGATGAGAAGAGAAGTGAAGAAGATGAGAATTAGAGAGAAAAATTGAAATGAGAGAGAAAACACTTTGATTTCATTCAATGAAAGCCAAAATACAATAGAGCATCCTACTTATACTAATGTCTTACGAATTAGAATACATTGAACGAAGACAGCTAGATCAAATTAACTAATCTAGCAGCCGCCACAATTGACTTGACTTAAGCAACCGAACCAACTTTCCCGCCAAAGCATGGATAACAACTTAAACTGCTTTTCCTGCCATTCTGCTGTTGTGGAACCAGCTACCAAACGCTGCTAACTTGCTGCATATTGAACTCCACTGCATAAGCGATTAATCAACAATCAATTTCTTTATTAAGTGAATAAGAATGCTCTCAATCATAACAATACTCTCCTCTCAAGAGCATTCTTGCCCCAAGAATATAAGAGGGGAGAATTGAGTTTGAATAAACTTCAATTCCTCCCAAGTGGAGTCTTCTTGGTTCAAATTAGCCCAATGCACGAGCACCTCTTTAACTTGATGTCCTTGCTTTTGCATAGTTCGAGAACCCAAGAATGCTGTTGGAGCTAATAAAATTTTACCACAACTGCTTGCTTCAGGAGGAGTTGAAGAACTCAATTTGCCCTCCGCTACATGTTTCTTTAAAAGAGAAGTGTGAAACATTGGATGGACAAACGAATTCATTGGTAGCTCCAACTTATAAGCAACCTTGCCCAATTTCTCCAGAATCTTGTAAGGCCCAAAATACGATTGCTAAGCTTAACACTTTTACACACTGTGACAGAAGACTGTCTGTAAGGTTGCAGCTTCAAATAAACAAGATCCCCAACTTCAAAGGACTTGTTCGAACGCCTCTTATCAGCAAAGAACTTCATTTGTGCCTGAGCCAACTGAAGATTATCCTTTAATTGATGTATCAAGTTCTTCCTTTGTGATAACAAGTCATTAACTTCTGTCACCGTAGAGATGGCTCCTTGAAGAACCATGGGAGAAGGGGGTTCGTAACCATAAAGAGCCTTGAAAGGAGATGTCCGCAAAGCTGAATGAGTATGCGTGTTATACCAAAACTTAGCTAGAGATAACCATCTATTCCATGTCTTTGGATTATTAAAACACATGTATACCAAGTACTGTTCGACGCACTGATTAATTCTTTCTGACTGTCCATCCGTCTATGGATGATAAGATGAACTCATTGCTAGAGAGGATCCCAAAAGCAAGAACAACTCACGCCAGAAGTGACTAGTAAATAGTCTGTCCCGATCAGAAATCATGGAGTGAAGTAATCTAGGAAGTTTATAAATGTTGTCTAAGAACACTTGGGCCAGCTTCTCTGAGGAAATTGGATGATTGAAAGCAACAAAATGCGCGAAATTGGTGAATTGATCCACAACTTCCCAGCTTATCTCCTTCCCCTCAGATTTAGGCAAGCCCTCGATGAAGTCCATTCTTATGTGTTGCCACGTACGATCTGGTATGAGTAATGGTTGAAGCAGCCCTAGATAGTGCTTGTGATCAGCATTAGTTCTTTGGCAAGTATCACATGTTTGAAGAAATTCCTCCACTTTCTTTTTCATCCCTTGCCATTGGAAATAGCTCTTGATCCTTTGATAGGTGCCCTCAATGTCGGAATGACCTCCCCAAGCTGAATCATAAGAAGCTGCTATGATAAGTTTTCTTAATTCCGTTGTTGCACCAATATAGACCTTCCCTTTGATCCTTATAATGCCACTAGCAATTTGAACATTAGAGTCTGTAGAAGGAAGACTTCCATTAACACTGTAAGCTGTAAGACATTCTTGAACAAACCTATTTCCATCATATGACTTGTGTACTTCTTCCATCCAAGAAGGGTAAACTGATGATATAGCATAGAAAGAGCTTGCTGCTGCATCTGTAGCACAATTTGAACCTACATCTGCATCTTCATATTTCCTGGACAAGGCATCAGCTGCCAAATTTTCCTTACCACTGATATATTGAATCGACTAATCCAACCCCAACATTTTCATCAACCCCTTGTGTTGCACTTTAGTAGAAATCCTTTGTTCCAATAGGTACTTAAGACTCTGATGATCTGTTTTGATAACAAAGTGATGACCTTCCAAATAGTGCCTCCATTTCTTCACGGCCATAAGAATAGCAAGATACTCCTTCTCGTAAATGGAAAGCTCTAGATGTCTAGGACTAAGGGCTTGACTGAGGTAAGCCACTGGCCTCCTTTTCTGAGATAAAATAGCCCCGATTCCCTCTCCACTTGCATCTGTCTCAAGCATAAAATCCACACTAAAGTCAGGCATGGCTAGTACCGGAGTAGAGCACATAGCTGCCTTCAAGCCTTAAAAGCCTCTTGAGCTGCATCCGTCCAGAGGAAAGCATCTTTCTTCAGTAATTCAGTTAAGGACTTTGCAATTGTGCCATATCCAGCAACAAATTTTCTGTAATAACCGGTTAGTCCAAGAAATCCTCGCAGCTACTTAAGTGTTTTAGGAGTAGGTCACTCCTTCATAGCTCGAATCTTGGAAGGATCAGTGAATACCCCTTGATAAGAAATGATATGGCCTAGGTATGCAACTTGTTCTTGACCAAAGGAACACTTGGAAAGCTTCGCAAATAACTTGTGGTGACGCATAATACCGAAGACTTGCTACAAGTGATTTAAGTGTTCCTCCCACATAGAGCTGTAGATCAAGATGTCGTCAAAGAAGACTAGCACAAACTTCCTCAAGTATGCCTTGAATACTTCATTCATTAAAGCCTGGAATGTAGCTGGGGCATTGGTCAATCCGAAAGGCATTATCACGAACTCATATTGTCCATGATGTGTACAGAATGCAATCCTGTATATGTCTTGCTCAAGCACTCGAATTTGAAGGTAACCCTATCTCAGATCAAGCTTTGAGAAGAAATGAGAACCATGAAGTTCATCTAGAAGATCATCAATAATAGCGATCGGAAATTTGTCTTGGATAGTAAGTGAATTGAGTTGCCTATAATCAATGCACATTCTCGAAGTCCCATCCTTTTTCTTTAATAATATCACGGGAGAAGCAAATGGGCTGTGGTTGTACCGAATAAATTCAATCTTCAAGAGTTCCTGTACTTGTCATTCGATCTCGTTTTTCTGGGAGTGCGGATACTTATAAGGTCTCAGATTGACCGGGTCTGAATTAGATTTTAGAGGAATAGCATGATCCAATGATCTCATTGGAGGTAGCTTAGTAGGCTGCTCAAATAAGTCTTTATACTCTTCAATTAATCGAATTTAAGTCCTTCTGATGCTCAGCTAAAGAAATAGAAATAGAGAAGAGTTGTCCAACCCACTTATAAGATCCCTTATTAAATACCTTTTCCAATCGCTTGCCGGCCATAACTTGCAGATGAGCCTGATCACGAATCCCTTGCCGCTTAACCGACTTGCCATTCATCTCAAATGAGACAGAAAGCTGTGAAAAATCAAACAATAGTGGGCTTACTGTCTTCATCGAGTCCACTCCTAGTACCATGTCGCAACCACCAAGCTGTAAGATCCTGAAATCATAAACAAATGGTTGATCCTGCATTGCCCACTTAAAGCCTTTGCACTTGGCTTGGGTGAGAATTGAATTCCCATCCGCAATGGTTACTGCCAATGGACTGGTCTTTATCACTTCATGTCCTACTCTCCTAACCACCTTTGCATCGATGAAGCTATGCATACTTCTACTGTCAATCAGAATCAAGAGAGATTTGCATCCGGCCTCCCTTTTGAATCTTATTATATTATGAGATCCATTGCTGGTTAGTGCCTTGACTGAAATCTCTACTTCATCCTCAAATGCTTCATCTTGCTCCACATCTTCTTGATCTCTAACTCCAGATTCCTCTTCCACTTCCTCATCATCTTTTTTAGCTTGAACACCGAAAACTGACATAAGAAGCTTAGGATTGCACTTATGCCTGAAAAAATACCTCTGATTGCATTTTAAGCACAACCTTTGTGCCTTCTGCTCTTCCAAGCTTAAGGACTTGGGAGCTATTTTACCACCAACTGATGTTGTGGTACTAACTTGATGATCCTTGCTTCGGAATGTCTCAGAACTTGCAAGCACTGTGGATTCATACAATTTCCCCTTTGAGAAAGCACAGGACAATGTCAAGGAATTGACTGCCTTAACTAAGTTCTTAATCTTGGGCTTTAACCCACTGATGAAACTGGAGACATAATATGCTTCACTGGCACCTAGATTCAATGCCACATCCTTGCCCTTAAATTCTCAAATCAAGTCATATACTCTCTCATAGTAGTAGTCTGAGTGACTTTGTTGAAGTGATCCACCACGTCGCTTGGATCTTCATCTCCATATCTCTTGTAAAACTCATCAACAAATTCATACCAAGTGAGGTCCAGATTACTAAGAATCAAATTGTGGAACCATACCTCGTGGTCTCCTTGTAAATGGACTGATACCAATTCTACCTTCTCATCCTCCTTAACTTGATAGAATCGGAAGTACCTTTCACACCTTCTAATCCATGATTGTGGCTGAGTTCCATCATATGTATCAATCTCAACTTTGAATGTCTAAAACCAGTATTTCTACCCCTGTCGCAACCTTAGTAACCTCCTCATGAGCTCGGGAATTGCCAAGATTAGAGGTTCTTTCCATCTGCCTTGCAAGTGTAAGAAGTCCAGCCAACCAGGCTTATCTTATGAAGAATATCTGGGTTCTGCTCACTGATCGTGACTCTCTCTAGCCTCGGTGGATCCATGCCAACCGACTCAAGGGGAAGTCTTTCTGGGATATTCAGCCTCGAGGTTCGATTCCATGGTCATGGAGGAGCATCCTGGATGTTAGATCGTTGTGTGCCGGGGCCTTTAGGCACATTATTGGTGACGGACATGATACAGCGCTGTGGTCTAACTACTGGTTGCCATGCGGACGCTTAGAGGGGCGGTTCACATTCCGTCGCCTTCATTCCACTGGTCATCGCTTGGGCTCTCGTGTTTCTGACATTATTGAGGGTGATCAGTGGCGCTTCCCACAGGATATTGCTAAGCTGCTGCCTATCTGGGATTCTGTTGACTTCAGGCCCCGGCCGAGGGTAGCTGATAGTGTGCGGTGGATGGGTGACCCATCTGGGGTCTTCTCCACTAGATCGGCTTAGGAGATGATCCGTAGCCAGAGGGAGGAGGACTCCATCCACCATCTCCTTTGGTTCCAGCTTCATATACCGCGACATTCCTTCGTCCTTTGGCTCGCTTCCTGTGAGCGGCTTTGGACTTCTGACAGACTGCTAAGGCATAGAGTGCGGGATGTTCGGGCTACTTGTGTGCTGTGTGGGACGGATGATGAGTCGCATAGTCATCTCTTCTTTAGCTGCAGCTTCACTGCTACTGTCTGGTCCACGGTGTCTTCTCGCACCTCTGTCGCCTGGCCTTTGCTTCCTTGGCATGAGTTGGTTCAGTGGCCCCTACCAGGCTCCATGGTCGCGGGGTGGATCGGACCCTTGCCCGCCTTTGTCTCTCTGCGACGGTTTACATTCTCTGGTACGAGCGTAACCTGAGGATTCAGCGCTTCCAGTCCAGGCCTTCTGCAGTTGTCACTGAGGAGATCACAGGATTGGTTCGCAGCCGTCTCATTGCAGCGCACACGCTTCGTGGTGCCCATCGTCACTCACAGCTGTTGCAGGAGTGGGGGATTGAGCATTAGCTTTGTTTTGCATTTTGTGCTTTGCTTTCTTATTGTTTGGACGTGTTGGCCTTTGATACTGATGTTTGATTCTTTCTTTGGATTGATTCTTTGATGTAGGCCTTAGGCCTTGGCTTCGGGTATGCCCCTCGTAGACTTATACATATATTCTTTCGTATGTATGATACTCTCACACTGATTTACCAAAAAAAAAGTAAGAAGTCCAGCACCAAGAGGCAAGTTCTGTAGTTTAACTTTCTCTTTCATATCTACTAACTGCTGCTTAACATCCTGATGCGAATCAGCCACACTGTCCATCATTAGCAGTTCCTTCTTGAACCTTGTGTGCACCGGTAGTCACACTAGCATATGTTGCAGGCGTGGTTCCAGCATTAAATCCTGCATTTGCAGCTGCAGCTGCAGCAGCTCCACCTCTAGTAGTTACTCCTCTAGCTATGACCTCAGCTTTTGATTAGATTAATAACTCCACGTAAAGAGCGAAATGTAAGGTGTTGTAGTTAACTTGAATCACAATCAACTAGATCGAGTTAATCTTAGCACTTCAAATCAAGGGCTCAGTATAACTAATCAAGTAATAGCTGTGCTACACATTGATCAAATCGCACTAACAAAATTCTGCATCTAAAGTTCAAGTCCTCTATGTCGTGATCAAGATTAGATCGGTTGAAATATGATCCCTAAAATTTAGAGTAATCCGAATGCAATTATGTCTTAATCAACTAGATCACAAGCTATCACAACAAATTCGAATGTGATTCAACCCAATTGGAAGCTAATCACAAGCTCTGATACCAATTGTTATGAATCAAGATAGATCTTGATTCATAACCTAAAATAATAGAGTATGGGATGAGAAGAGAAGTGAAGGAGATGAGAAGTAGAGATAAAAAGATTGAGATGAGAAAGAGAAAACACTTTGATTTCATTCCATAAAATCCAAAATACAATAGAGCATCCTGCTTATACTAATGTCTTATGAATTAGAATACATTGAATGAAGACAACTAGATCAAATTAACAAATCTAGCAGCTGCCACAATTGACCAGCTTGACTTAAGTAACCGAACCAACATTCCCGCCAAAGCATGGATAACGACTTAAACTGCTTTTCCCGTCATTCTCTTGCTGCTGAACCAGCTACTGAACGCTCCTAACTTGCTGCATATTGAGCTCCACTGCAGAAGCGATTAATCAACAATCAATTTCTTTTATTAAGTGACTAAGAATGCCCTCGATCATTACAGACTAACTAAAGCCACCAACTTAACTAACTTCAGCTGCCAAAACTAGCTAACACATCAACTACTGCTAACCTCCCTTCCGGCCAAAACACATTCAAACTATTTACAAGAGTTAAAGCCCTTATTCGGAGCATGCAACCCAAAAACATACTTTATTGGTCAAAATCAGCCGTGATCATGACAATACCCACCCCTTAAGAGCATTCTTGTCATCAAGAATGAAATGGAGTAAATTGCATCTTGATAAACTCTAATTCGTCCCATGTAGCATTCTTGTGTTCCAGGTTTGCCTACTGAATGAGTACTTCTTCCTTGCTTCTATCTTGCTGCTGCACAGTATGACAGCCCAAAATGGCTATAGGTTCTTGCAAGAGCATTTCATTGGTAGAAGCTGCAAGTGGTGCGGCAAAGCTTGTCATGCCTTCTGCTATATGCTTCTTCAAGAGAGGGATGTGAAATACTGGATGTATACAAGAATCCAGAGGCAATTCGAACCAGTAAGCCACAGTTCCCAACTTCTCCAACACCTTGTAAGGACAAAAGTATCGAGCACAAAGCTTGACATTCTTGCGAACTGCTACAGAAGATTGCCTGTACAGTTGCAACTTCAAGTAAACCTGGTCAGCAATAGCAAAAGTCTTATCGGTTCCTTTCCTATCAGCAAAAAACTTCATTCTTGATTGTGCCAATTGCAAGTTGTCTTTGAGTTGATGTACTAACTATCTCCTCTGCTCCAGTAATTCACTAACTTCTGTTACTACATAAATAGCTCCTTGAAGTTCCATTGGAGAAGGTGGATCATAGCTGTGGAGTGCCTCGAAAGGAGTTATTTCCAGAGCTGAGTGAGTGTGGGTGTTGTACTAATACTCAGCCAACAAAAGCCACCTGTGCCACTACTTAGGATGGTAAGAGCAGCTTAAAGCAAGTGTGGAACCAAGCAATAGGAACAATTCCCTCCAAAAATTGCTGGCAAACAGCCCATCTCTATAAGATATGATGGATTGAGGCAATCCATGAAGCTTTTAGGTGTGGTCCAAGATTTGCAAGTCCCTAAGCTGAAATGGCATGATTGAGGCTAATAAAGTGTCCAAACTTGGTGAAGCGATCTACCACAACCTAGATGACCTCTTTCTCTTCTGACTTAGGCAAACCTTCTATGAAGTCCATACTGATGTGCTACCAAGCCCTCTCCGGAATAGGCAACGGCTGAAGTAGCCCTTGGTAAGGCACATGATCACTCTTCGTTTGTTGGCACACCTCACATACTTGAACACAATCCATCACGCTCCTCTTCATGCCTGACCAATGAAAGTATTGCTTCAACCTCTGATAAGTGCCCTCAATTCCAGAATATCCTCCCCATGCTGAAGCATGGAAAGCTAGAATGACTTGTCCCTTCAGATCAGTTTCAAGCCCAACGTAAACCTTTCCCTTAACACGTATAACACCATGGCTGATAGTCACATCAGGCCCTTCATTTGATGAATGCTTAACATTAAAGGCTGTGATACAGTCCTGAGCAAAGCTGTCTCCTTCATATGATTTTTGCACTTCCTCCATCCAAGATGGCAAAGCTAATGATATGGCATGACAAACTGCAAAATTCCCTACATCTTGACTCCTAGACAGAGCATCAGCTACAAGATTCTCCCTTCCACTTTTGTATTCAATCAAATAATCTAATACCAACATCTTCATGAGCCCCTAGTGCTGCACTCTAATAGTGATCTTCTGCTCAAGCAAGTACTTGAGGCTCTAGTGATCAGTCTTGATGATGAAGTGATGTCCTTCTAGGTAATGTCTCCATTTCTGCATTGCCAACAGGATTGCAAGATAGTCTTTCTCATATATGGACAAGCTGAAATTCCTTATACATAAGGCTTGGCTAACGTAAGCCACAGGTCTACCTCCTTGAGAGAGAACTACTCCCACCCCCTTGCTACTAGCATCAGTTTCCAAGATGAATGGCAACTTAAAATTAGGCATTGCTAACACAGGAGCTGCACACATAACTGACTTCAGGTGCTTCAATGCTCTTGAGTTGCTTCTATCCACACAAATGCATCTTTCTTGAGAAGATTTGTTAATGGCTTAGCTATCATACCATATCCAGAGACAAACTTTCGGTAATAACCAGTCAAACCCAAGAAACCCCTCAGTTGCTTGCGTGTAAAAGGAGTTAGCCAATCCCTCATCGCTTGAATCTTTGAGGAATCAGTGGCCACACCCTCACTTGATGTGATATGACCTAAAATATTCAACTTGCGAAAGAGCAAAAGAACACTTAAAAGAGTTTAGCATACAACTTGTGTTGCCTCATAGTGTCAAACACCAGTCCCAGATGCACCACATGAGAATCCAAGGTAGGGCTATACACCAAAATGTCATCAAAGAACACTAGAACGAACTTCCTCATGAAGGGCTTGAACACGGCATTCATTAAGCTTGAAAGGTGGCTGGAGCATTGGATAACCCAAAGGGCATAACCACAAATTCGTAATGACCATGGTGGGTTCGAAATGTAGTTTTGTGAATGTCCTGATCCAATACCCGAATCTGATAATACCCTTACCCTAAGTCCAAGTTGGAGAAGTATCAAGAGCCATGTAATTCATCCAGAAGATTATCAATGATTGGAATCGGAAACTTGTCTTTGATTGTTAGTGAATTAAGTTTTCTGTAGTCAATACACATTCGGGAAGTCCCATCCTTGTTCCTAACCAATATCACAGATGAGGCAAAAGGACTGTGGCTGTGTCTAATGAAATTTGTCTTCAGAAGCTCCTCTACTTGCCTCTTAATCTCACTTTTCTGAGAATGAGGATACTTGTATGGCCTGAGGTTCATTGGATTTGAGTCTGATTTCAAAGGAATAGCATGATCTAACTACCTCTTGGGAGGAAGGATATTTGGTTGCTCAAAAAGATCTTTGTAGTCTTGAATGAGCTTGTCAATTAAGGGATTCCAATTCACCTAAGCTTCCACTAGTTTGGCATCAATAGAGAACAAATGGCCAATCTATTGATAGGCCTCTTTCTTGATTAGTCCTTCCAATCTTTTACTCGACATCATCTGCAACTGCCCTTGCTTTATAATGCCCTGCAACTGGACACTTTGATCATTTATTTCTAAGGAAACTGATAGCAGAGCAAAATCAAACACAATGGGGTTAATGTTTTCATCCAATCCACTTTAAGGACCAACACCCACCTAGCCTCAAAACTCTGAAATCATACACAAAGCTATGTCCTTACATTAGCCAACAAAACTGCTTGCACTTAGTCTGCGTCAGTATAGAATTTCCATCAACAACTATTACTGCCAAGGTGTTAGTCTTGATCATCTCATGTCCCACTACCCTCACTATCTTTGGATGCACAAAACTATGCGTGCAACCACTATCAATTAAGATCAATAGAGGCTTGTGACCAAGTTCTCCTTTGATCATGATTGTGTTGTGAGAGCCACTCCCAGTTAAAGCTTTAACAGATATTTCCATCTCATCATCGTCAGACTCCACAGCCAGCTCCCGCTCTTGAGCATCAGGACTTACTTCACCCTCTGGATCTTCTGAATCTTCTTCAGTTTCGGCTCCAGTGACAGCCATAAGAAACTTGGGATTGCACTTATGACCCAAGAAGTACTTCTGATTGCATTTAAAACACAACTTTTGAGATTTTTTCTCCTCTAGACTCATATGCTTATTATTTACTGGAGCCGCTACTTGCAAAGGTGCTACAATCTGTCCACTCCTGAAACGTTGCCCCTCTGGTGCAGCCAAAACTATGTTCTCAAACAACCTTGCCTTGGAGTAAGCCTAAGACAAGGTGGAAGGATTTCATGCTTTAGCAAGATTCTTGATTTTAGATTTAAGTCCACTAATAAAGCTTGAGACGTAATAAGTTCATTGGCTCCCGGATTCATGGCCATCATCCTTGCTCTTAAATTCCCAAACCGTGTCATGTACTCCTTAACTGATGTTGCTTGTGACATCTTGTTAAAATTGTCCACCACATCACCAAGATCTTCATCTCCATATCTCTTACACGTTTCATCCACGAATTCAGGCCATGTGATTGAAGGTTTATGGTGAATCAAACTGTAGAACCACACCTCTTGATCACCACGAAGATACACTGCAGCAAACTTCACCTTCTCTGCCTCGGCTATATGATAGAAGCGAAAGTATCTTTTACATCTTCTAATCCATGACTGAGGTTGCATTCCATCAAATGGTTCCATTTTCCACTCGAAGCTGCCTAAATCCATTATTCTTAGCCAAAATCACTACATCTCCACTATCACCAAACACTTGAGGCTGCAAAGGATCTGGTGGTCTAGCGTGCTGACTAGCAGCTGATAACACTCCAGCCCCCGTAGGTAGACTTTGTCTATGGAGTTGCTCCTGCAATCCAATGACCTGTCGTTGTATCTGCTGAGATTGCTGCTCCAGCTTTTGATTCATATTTTGTTCCTGAGCTTGCTGCATTGTTTTCATCTCTTGCATCTGTCGCCTCAATTGCTCCAATTAATCAACCGTATTAGTTCCAGCATTAGCTCCAGTATTAACTCCACCAGCCATTTCAACTACCTTCCTGCATCTGGCCAGATTGTGCACATACAAACCGCAATCTCTCAGAATCTGATTAATACAATCTGATCAGATGAGCTTGAAACGAATTAAGCTTGATCGAATGCTAAGGCAATCAAATTGAATGTAATTCAACTTGATCGGAAGCAATATCACAAGCTATGATACCAATTGTTATGATTCAAGATCAATCTTGAATCATAACTTAAGATAGAGAAGGAATTTGATATGAGAATTAAGAGAAGAGATGAGAAGTAGAGAGAATTAGAGTTGAGAAAGAGGAATTAGATAATTATCATTTAATTAATTTTATTAGAAGAAGAATCTAGCTATTTATACTAATGATACCTAAATCAAGATACAAAGCACTTGGACTAAATAAAGCCGCCGACTTAACTAATTTCAACCACCAAAACCAGCTAACACATCAACTACCGCTAACCTTCTTTCCCACCAAAAACACATTCAAACTATTTATAGTTAAAGCCCTTATTCAAAGCAGACAACCCAAAAACAGACTAAATTGATCAAAATCAGCCTTGATCCTAACATAACACTTATTTAGTATACTATTAGACTAGCCATGGTGGCTGTGAGGATTCAACTCTTGAAACTCGATCCTACTTGATGTTTTCGATGGTGGATCTTTCTTTTAGTTTTAATTATCTCATAATCACTATCAGAATCATATTTCAAATTTTATTTAACTATTAAATAATTCTGAATCATATCAGGTCGCCCTTTTATTTATTATTATTATTATTATTATTATTATTTATTTAACTCTAATCCTATTAGATTTCACTGAAAATATTTTTCTTTCCAAATGATTCAACCATTGAATGTCTAATCCTATTAGATATATTTGGAAATACTCCCATTAAAGTTTTGCAAACTAGTGGTTCTTTAATTTATTTAGAGGGCATTTACAACTACATTATCTTATGATTTAAATTAGAATCATATCATATAATAACTTAAATAATAAAATAAAAATTTATTATTATTATTTAAAACTAGTACTGACATCTGCACATCCCCAAAATTTTTTTTTAAATCCACGCCAGCGCTGACATTAGCGTCAGAAAAAAAATGATTTAATTTTTTTATATTTAAAAAATATTGACTCTAATCTCATTAGATCTCCGAATGCTGTTTTAGGTGATTTTCATGTGCAGCCCAGAATGTGTCACATGACACGTTCTGGTTGGTCCGCGCCTGTTGGCATAGGTCAACACACAAGACGTCCTAGCGTGTGGCACGTGTGGTGCATTGTTTCTTCCAACACGAGAGGTGCGGATCATGCCTCTCCTGTCGCGCCATGGTTTGCAAACTTCTTAAATGCAAGGATTGCACCTATTTGTTTTTTTTGATATCTGTTTCCCACATGTAAAAATTCATGTAATGAATTTTATCTTAACGAAATAATTTTATTTTAAAATTTAACTTTATTGATCCAATGAATAATGCTTAGCAAAATTGAATTTACTCATATCATGAATAAAAAATTCATTTCATAAATTATTTATTATTTTTCTAATGGCGTAAAATTAGAAGCTTGTGTAGGAACTTCGGGGACAATTTAAGGGACAATTTAAATCTAACTCCAATGGGTCAAAACTCATTATCATCTTATGATAATATTTGATTACATTTAAAATAACTTACTTCCACTAAATAAATCGTATTGCACTCTAGAGTTAAATTATTATTCGATAATTCCTAATTTGTAATAATTGAATGATGAACCCCACTATTAGATATTAATGAGAAGCAATAATTAAAACTACCGTCATTATACTTCTCACTGTTTCTCCTTAAGTTCCCGACTCGCCCCTTTTTAATTATTCTATGACATGAGAACTTATTTTTCGAATCAACTCCAGTGAGGAACACTAGGAATACTTTGGCCAATGATTCTAAATTTTTCAAATACTTACGAATCTACTTGAAGGGGTTGTCACCTAATCACAAAGAACTATTTATTTATGATAGCAGTTAAGAAATAAACAATTCCGATGGTCTAGCTTAGTGTTCCAATCTTATTGACGAATACTAACTATGATACTTCCGGATCCTTATCCACATGACCTAGATAAGTCATCTAAGATATTATGTTATAGTCTTATCAAACAAGTTGTCCAGAACTCATCACCGAGTATGAACTTACATTGACAACATGTCACAATTTTGATTTAAGTCTATCTATGGCTCAATCTCATTAACCACTTAACCAAACTAACATGTCACAATGGACTATATGCATCTCATGGAACATCTTAGAAACAATCACAGGCATATTGACCCAAAAACCATAATCAGACATAAAATCGATGAAATAATTTTGTTTCCAACAATTTCTGTATGAAGCCTTTCATTCATTGAGGGCCCAATGTCATTTTTACGGCTCTCACGGAGGCAGAGTTTTCACAATGTGCCGCTAAAGTGCGTTCTGATGCAGCACCTGATTTTTCAAAGGCCTCTTTCATGGCTTTTTTAACCTTTTAATTTACGATTTCCAAACTATGCTTGAGCATGGCCATAACACTCTTGCAAGAATAGCCATCAAGTCCAATGCGCTCGTCTCTTGGATGTCTTCATCACCTCCGCTTTTATTTTCGCTGTTTACACCATAATTTCGAGTAAGTTGGGACGACGCCGTTTTGAGCAAAGTACTGAACGCTTTCCACATGAGGTCCTCCTCAAGGGGAGTCAGACCTTTAGGTGCTAAGATAATGGCATCTCGAGCCCAACATTTGGAGAAATTTGTCACCCTAACAAGGGTACCAGCCACTCAAGGCTCGAGATAGTTGAAGGGTGAAGGGAGTTCGAGCTCAAGGGATTGCCAAGAACGTTGTAATATAGGTGGTTTCCGAGCTTGAGACAGTTAATTGTAATCTTAGATACTTGGGCACTAAGCCTAATCCAAGGAAACATAGGGCTTCTAGAGAGACTTCAGCTAAAAATATAGACGTGGGCTTAGGGGGCAGCCGTTATTTAGTTTTTCTATAAATAATAGACTTTGTGAAGAGTTCAAATTAGTACATACACTCAATACAAAACTTCTTCAAGTTTTGGTTACAGCACACTTGTGCTCTTTTCCATAGAGTAGCGCAACCTAACGTAGCTTAGCTTAGTATAGATCTTGTTGTACTTGCCTCTTCAGTAATATAGTCTTTCGGGGTTTACGTATGAACTCTCGGTCTTAATCTGTTCCCAAGTTTAGACAAGTTAAGAATTGAGGCTTTATTTTGAGGCTTTGACGGTCAAGGCTTAACTTTGATTGCGTCGGTCTTAACAGTACTATCGTTGCTTGAAAAGTTGGGTGAACTTAGGTTTGCGCGCCATTGATTACAGCTTTGACGGCCAAGGCTTGACCTTTGTTGCATTGTTCCTAATCCAGAGGCCTGAATATAGTTGACTCCACCTAAACCTTGTCATACCTAAATTCATTCAAGTTATTGTAAGTCAAGGGTGCTAGACTTATAAACCTAATTAACTCGGGCTTGTAAGTGGACTACTAAGCTCGTTTGTCTCCACCCCGAGTTCCTAACTTTTAAATGTATGAGGAAAGGTGTCTATAAGCCCTGCTTCATCACTATAGCTATCACTTGAGTTAGGTCCATGTCCCTTTTATTTTCTGTCAATCAATATATAACAAATCCAAAAAAATATTTATTCAGGTCTGCTTAATTGAAACATAAGTTGGATTCACTATATAATCGATGTTAGATACACCAAATTATTACAATCCTTTTCTTCGAAAATGATGAGTGGTTGAGGTCAAAGACGTGTGGTCCGAATTTAGGCTCACTCTATAGTCGCGGTGAGTCTCTTTTGTACATTTGTTTTGTTTAAATTTTTACGGCAACCACGTCACACTTAATTTTAAACAAATAGAGCAAACATGCCTTTTGGTGACCGCAGTGGGAGGCTTAAAACAAGATGTCATTGTCTTGAGGCAATCATGGATTACCAGAACGTAATAGCAGACCATTTGCTAATGGTAAGGCTGAGCCCTGAGTGGATCCCCACTTGAGCATCCTCTTGAACAAACTCCTATAACACAAAGGGATAAACCAAGCCACAGCCATTACAGTGAAAGCGATGGCAATGATGACATCCCAAAAGATGAATGTGTTGGGCTAGATGGCTGTTCTCGAAAGAGTTTCATAGCTATGCTCAAACGTCGTTTAGAAATCATGGATCAAACAGTCCAAACAATGCCAGAGGCCTTTGAGAGACAACGTGCTGAAACAGAGAACAATCTAGCAGCTCAGCATGAAAACCGTGCCGCCATGAGAGCCGTGATAAACGATGTTGGAACCTCAATGAATGAAAGGCTTCATAAAGGCTTAAAAAATCTATAAAAACATTTAACCACGTCTTCTTAATTGAAGCATATGCTAAACTCATGGTATAACAAAAGTCAGATACACCAAAATATCACAACCCTTTTCTCTGAAAACGGCAAGTGGTTGAGGTCAAAGACGTACGGTTTGAATTTAGGCTTACTCCCTAGTGGCGATGAGCCCCTTTTGCACGTTTGTTTTTGTTTTCATTTTAACGGCGACCACATTACACTTTATTACAAACAAAATAAAGCAAACACGCCTTTTGGTGACCGCAGTGGGAGGCTTAAAACAAAATTTCATTGTCTTAGCCCATCGTGGATTGCTAGAACATAATTTTCGACCATTCACCAATGGTTAGAACAAGGAGGTCCAATGCTTTCGAGCTTGAGGAGCTAGAGCGCTTAGCCCTGATTCGATCCCCGCTTAAGCATCCTCTTGAACAAGGCCTTATAACACGAAGGGATGAATCGAGTCATAGCCACGACAGTGAGAGCGGTGGCGATGATGACATCCCAGAAGATGAATGTATTGGGCTGGATGGCCATTCTCGCAAGAGTTTCATGGCTATGCTTAAACGCCATTTAGAAATCGTGGAACAAAGAGTCCAACAAACAATGAGTGAAGCCTTTGAGAGACAAAGTGTTGAAATAGAGCGTATCTAGCGGTCCAGCATGAAAACTCCGCCGCCACGAGAGCCATGATAAATAACGTAAGAACCTCAATGAATGATAGACTTCACAAAGAGACTGACAGAGTCTTAGTTGAAATGAACTCAATCTTGTCTTCTACTACTAGCCTTATTACTAAGGACGCCACGACAGACATTGGTCAAGCCTATCTTGGTTAGACAGGCTGAGACTCATAATGGCTTGGTTCATGTCGTTAGAGAGGACATCAGGAAACATAGGCCTGCACCTCCTTTGTTCGTCCCAATTGGATATCCTTGTGATGCTCCTTCGAGCTCATGATTACTAGTTGCTCAGGTTGACTACATTGTTTATGAGAGAACGGAAAATTCGGTTATGGCTAAGCCAAGTGTCACACAGTTGGAATCCAGCCAAAGGAATGACAACATTGCCCCTTGGGGTTGCTGGGCTTTCGAATCAGGGGTTCTCTCTAACTTTGATCTTAACACCAATGTGCCGGTGTCATCTGTCCCTTAGATAGGAGGCATAACCATTCACACCCTTCTCAAGTAGGAGAGGTTGCCTCGAGGCTCACTCAAAGTCTTGAAGTAAGAGTGCAAGGACAGATACCCACTGCTGGGGCCAGACCTTCCTTTCTAGGCCTCTTCATGCTTGTCACACTGGGAGGCAAGCTAACCACTCAGGTCCTCAAGATCATAACTTGGGGATTGATCAGGCATGGATGAACCAACAACCTGCTAATATTGGTATGCTCTTAGGCATACCATATAACCCAGGCCCTGCTGGAACATGCCCTGCTGGAACATACTTCTTGGCCAACAAAACACATGGCTAAAATGATGAAGGGGGTTACCTCAAGGTTGGGGGTTAACCACATTTCGCACACCCGATTGTGATGGGTGCTTAGGGGTATCCTGTAAATCCCCCTCGAGATCCTCACACACTTGGAGGGGCCATGGCAGGTGCATAATCATGTGCCTTACCTTCCCCTCCATGACCAATTGGCCGCCCTTATCGAACAGATGTATGGGCCTGACCTCGTGAGGGTCAATAGGGAGACATGCCTAATTATAAGTTACTCAACAAAAAAAAAAAAAAAAAGAGAGAGAAAAAAATGGAGAAGAATAGACTTGAGATCTTTATTCCAGTTAGGGATACTTACTCCTTTAATTATTTTCACTAATCGTCTTAGATATGAAAGGTCTAGAATAAGATAGAAGGAGAAAGTTTTTAGCTTGCTTACTACTAGTAAGACTGAAATGACAAAGACTCTAGCCAGAACCTATGCAGTAATACCATTATTCCTACGATTTTTTCGGCTATACATGTGTGGTATGGCGTAATTGATGTGTATTTAGGCTTGGAATGCATTGGAGCAAGGATGTCTTGAAAAGCGGTGAAGAATGAGCTAAAATTGGGCATATTTGAAGACTACATTGAGAAACCTAACCACGTGCAAAAAAAGGACCTATCGAGTCGAGATTCGGCAGCCCAAATCAAATTTATAAGGCTTCAGGAAGGGATCTACCAATCACCGAGTAGAGCCGATCAATCGGCAACCAACATAGTGTTTCTGCTGACCGTCGATCGATCAGAGGCCAACAAAAGCGTTCCGTTGGCCTCCGATTGATTTGGTGTGGGGACTTATGGTTTTTATACCCTTTACTTTTCATTCTCTTCGCCTCTTTCCTCAAGCCGCCAAAAGAGACTGGGATTTTCTCGAAGGCTGAAGCAAAAGTGGTCGAAGTACCAAGGGATTAAAGGCAGAGTCACGTCAACATCAATCAAGGGGAGTCTTCATCCATGCATTTTATTTGACTTTTATCTTTTAATTTTGAGATTTGTAAAACTCCTATGGAGAAGTAAACTGCTAGTTTAAGGGTGAAGGACGGGTAGCCGTCAGGATCCCATATTTATATTTTATTTTCGATAATGACTTGTGTAATGCTATTTCCGCACCCATGTGGGAAGTTCTATATTGAGATTGGTTTACTATTTATGTGATTGTAGCCATGGTTAGATTTCCAATATATTTGTGATTTATGTTGTACTTGCAGCATGAATCATAGTGTAACAGGTTTTCATGAGTGGTCAGGGTTGAGGTTATACCAACCCTATGCACAATCTTTTACATAAATTAACATAAAATTAAAAGTGAGAAAGGAATTAAGTAGTTCTATTGAGATAACCCATACAATACCAAGAGTGATTAAATGGGTTATGCCCTTAGATTAGTTTATTATCCTAAGCTCTAATCTAAGTGTTTACCCAGGCTTAGACCTTGTAGCCTAAATCATTAAAGTCAATGTCCTAGTAAAATATAATGATGGGATCCGAGTTAGGCTAACCTAAATTCCTACCCTAAACTATCTCTAATTGATTGACATCTTTAATTTACTGTTAAATTTCGGTAACTTAGTTAAATATTCAGTTCCAACGAAAACACTAATTTTAACTACTCGTTAATTTCTCAATATAACTTTATACCGATTTTCTATGGATACGACACCCATATACTTGCCACACACAGCTACAACTTGCGAGTACACTTGCACGTACGCGGTTTTTAAACCCCTACCCTTAGGGTGTAAATAAGCCGAGTCGAGCAGAGCACCCTCTTGTTCGAACTCGTGTTCAATAAAGATTATTGAGCTCGAGTTCAAGCCGAGCTCTTATCGAGAATTTCTAACCCTTGTTCGAACTTGATTCGATAAGATTTTAGTTCGATACTCGGCTCAGCTCGGCTCATTAGGCTTGTCGAGGTTGTTATCGAGTCGAATTGAGCTTATTATCGAGCCAATCAAGTTTAAAATCGAGCCAAGCTCGCAATCAAGTCAAGCTCGTTAACAAGCTGAGCTTTCTAAGTCACTATCGAGTCATTATCGAACCATTTTCAAACTAGTACCAATTGTTATCGAGCTCATAACGAGCTCATATCAAGTCTCTTAACGAGCCCTTATTGAACCCTTATCAAACTGTTCGTGAACATTAGCGAGCCGAGCACCCCACTGTTTGAACTCGGCTCATTAAGCTTATCAAGCTTACTCGAACTCGGCTCGATACGCTATTAAGCCCTCATAATGAGCACGAACAAGCCCTAATTGATTTCGAACATGAGCAGTTCATCAAAGATTTGGTTCGTTTACAACCCTACCTACACAAAGTTATGTAGAATAAATTTGATTTGAATAAATAATGATTCATGAGTATGTACATTAGCCAACCAATAAAACTATGCATTGCACGGGAAATAACTAGTAATAATTAATGCTCGAGGAGGTTTAGACTAGTGTTCATCAATGGAAACCGAGAAGGTAAAAATTTTCGGTATTAAGAAATTTTCATGGTACTAATTTTCCATGTTGTTGATGAAATTGAGGATTATCTGTATGCTAAAAAAAGCTACAATTGCCTTAATTAGGGAGGAAGCCCGATGACATGAAGGACAATGATTGGAACATGTTGCATCCGTAAGTTTTAGGTGTCATTCAACTTACTCTGTGCCAGACAGTGGCACATAATGTTGTCAACAAGAGGATAATGACGAGTCTGATAGCAGCTTTGTCAGGCATGTGTGAAAATTTTTCGATGAACACCAACATATATCTAATGAAAAGTGGTTCAATTTGAAGATTATGGAAGGCATATAAATGATTTTGATATGTCTGAACATTAGTATTGTTAAGAGTCTGTCTATCAGTTGTGAAGCCATAACAATGGCAATTAGTAACTCCGTTGGAAAATAAAAATTAAAATATAGTGACATACGTGATTTAATTTTGGTCTCGGAGGTGCTCTGACGTGCTTCCGACGATGATTATGACTTAATGTAGGAACTCACGATAGGGGTTTAAAAAATCATGTAGGGGCAAAAGTAGCAATAGTACAAGTCAAAATAGGCCATGTTAGGTCTACAGGAAATCGGGACATATGAAACGAGAATGTAGAGTCATGAAAATGTTTTGCCCTACTTCGGCCAATATTGTAACTAAGGTTATACAAGATGCTCTCTCTCTTAGTACGTTCCCCAGTGGATGATTGGGTTTTAGATTCAGGGGCCTCTTCTCATGCTGCGTCATATAGGAATGTGATATAGAATTGTATGTTTGGGGATTATGGTAGTGTATTTGGCAAATCTATAGCTGTTAGAAGTTTTTGATATGAGTGATGTTAGTATTTCATTACAAAATTGGCCAATGTAGGCTTTATAGAGTGTAAGATGTGTTCGAGTTGAAGAATAATTTAATATCGGTGGGACAACTTGATGATAGTGGTTATTCTTAGGGGTGAGTATGGGTTGAGTATCCGAAACATGAAATTCACCAAAATCATTAATCATAATGTGATTTAAAAATTCGGGTACCCAAATTAATCAGGTACCCTAAAATATCGAGTCGAATTACATCAGGTCAGGTACCCCCCCGCGGCCCCAATTTCAGTAAAAATTTCTTGTCAAATTAAGTTGTTTGTGATTATACTATAAAATTATTATAACATTATTCCACTTGAGCTTCATAATTTAAAATTAAAAAAGATTACACATAATTGTCATAATTTGATAGTCACAAAATCGTAAACCACCTTAAAATGACCACAAAATATAAATCAAAGTTTCATAAATATGTGAAAGCTCAAAGATTACATACCAAGAGATAGAGTATGTGGGGAGGGGGGGATCTTATTCTACTAATCAACTATTATTAATTCATTCAAGAACTATGAGAAAAGACTCCTTTTTTTTTTTTGTTTTACAACAGATAGCTAAAACATTAAAACTTTGCTTTTGCTGAAACAAGAAAAGAAGAATGCATAGTCTGAAAAATATTTGGTGTAAACTATAATAATTATCTCAAATACAATATAAATATTTATATAAGACAATATGTATGATCAATATCGGGTTAGATCAAATGCCCGGGAATTTTCCAAAATGATATATGTATCCAAACCGGTATCCATATATAATTGGGTCAGGTATATCCTAACCAGAATATTTTTGGGTCGGTTACCCTAATTTTTCGGATTGAATTCAGTTCAATTTCTCGGGTTTTTGGATATTTAGGTATTTTTGCTCACACCTAGTTATCCTGTCAAGTCCTCGAGTGTAATTGAATGATCTTGAAGAGGGTGTTAATGATATCTCATGCTCTAAAGTCGAGTCCACTGTTTTCAACGTCGAAGTTAACTGAAAGATCTCTATTGTAGGAAAATCGATTTTGAGCAAATTGAAGCATATTGCTTAAAGTCCCTTCCCAAGGTTACATACTAGTCTAGAAAACCGATACACTTGGATTCATCAATAAGGTAGTTTTGATGTAGGTTTGAGTACACCTAGAAATTAGGAGCTAGAATGAATTCCTTGAATAAGAAGACTAGTGCGAGCATGAATCCAACTCTTTTGCTACAGAAGAGCGTACCACCTAAAAATTGAAGTGGAGGCAAGCTTCAGTAAGAGGCCATGTGCGATGATTGCATTAGAGGGGTAGCATGTACCATTGTGGGTGAGAATGTATATGATTTAAGCACCCTCTAAGTGGGGGAATTGTTGAGCTTAAGCATGGAGCCTGATTTAATGGGCCTTATTTTATGAAGTCGAAGATTGGATCAATCCGGGTTATGCGTATGGCACACAAAGGTTTTAGTGTGTAAGGTTCTATATATACTTATGAGGATTGTGAGAGTTATGTACCACACAAAATTGCCACTACTACCATTCTCAGAAATAGTGAAATTACTTTGCTACCTTCCATGGATGTAAGCTCTACGTTGGACCATAAAAATTCCAATGTTAAGACTAGAACAAGCACATTTTCATTGAGATTGAAGGCTTCAAGTGTCAGAGAACTACTCATGTACGAGGTCTTCCCTTAGGCATCAAACCAAGGTAATTGTATGTTAAAGCTATCCGTAAAAAAGTAGGAAAAACAACGAATAAAAAGCCATTTAGTCAAACTTTTGACAATGTAAGACTAGAAAACAACTTACATTCCTGGAAGACCGATGCGCAATTACAAGACTAAAAAACAGCTTATACTCCTAAAGACGAATGCACTTGCAATGAATCATCATACAATAATACTGCAAAGTGCAACGCGCAAGCTTATGTGTATAAAACTCTAAGTAAAGAGAAGCGTTCAAGATGCAATAATTTACTCTCCATTTGGTTTGAGGAAGATTTTTTCAATTTCAATTCCATCATGTCCGTAAATAATTGAGTAGTAATAAGGCTCTAGATAGAGTCACTTTAATCCTCAAAAGGGCAAAACGAAAACCCTTTACAAGAAATAAACTTAATAATAAGAGAGAAATTCTCAAAGAAAAATATCTTCCACCAATCACATAGAGCATTAGTAACACTTCTCCATCCAGCATCCTCTGCAAAATAATAGATTGTGTTCAAGACTATGCGAATGATTAAGCACTCTAGAAAGAAATAATTTCATTTCAACCATATGGCTGCTTCACTAGTCGCAAGCATGGTTATTAAACTCCCGATCCGAATCTTAGAATCTTACGATTCTATGATCTCACAATCGTCGATTGGTCCGGATCCTAAGTAGAATCTTAATTTTGTAGAATCTTACGATCCATTGATATTAGACAAAACTAACAGATAGGATCATTTCTACCGATCCTACCTCGATCCTACCATACATACATAAAAAGTTAAAAAGCAAAAATTCCATGCATATATTATAAATGTTTATATATTCTCAAGAAACTTAAATTAAGCTTAGTTTTAAGTTAAAGCCTTATATCACGTGCTTAAATTATTTAATATTAAAAGTGAAGATTATTGGGATTTGAACTACCTTTGGGTCAATAAGACTAATACTATGTCAAAGAACTAACTTTTCAAAAAGGTTAAACTGATGGGCAAATGTTCAATATTGATTTTATGCCTTAAAAGTAGAATCTTACGATTTTCGATTCTATAAACCCCTACGATCCCAAGTAGAATCTCGATTCTAACAACCTTGGTCGCAAGTGGCAACAACAGAATACAAAACTAATATAAAAGTCCATAAGAGTATAAATATAATATAATAGCATAAAAAAAGTATTATGTAAAAACTATCTTCTAAAATAAAACTCACATTACAGCTATGCGAAAGGAAACCCTAAAAGGATATTACTTTTCCAAATAAAAAGCAGGAAATTATGTTTTACACAAGATAGGAAACATAATTTGACCAAAGAAGAAAAGTCACAATATGTTTAAAAGCGAAACATATTTTTGAAGCTTCATGTTGTCCTTTCCAATACATTCTCATTTTTCAAAGACATAATACTTCTTTTGAAGGTATTTCTTACTTATAGCTACCACTACATCAGTTTTATGGAAGCAGAACCTTAGCCAGACTCAAGGAAGCCGTTAAATTAAAAAGGCGATGCTTCGGAAAAAGCATATTAGTGCAGCAGGTGATAGCGAACAGAACACAGCTTGAGATGAAGAGAGCTTACTGGGTCGACTGCATATTTTTGCCAAAGCTCGAAGGGTTCAAGGTAGATCATATTTCACGTGTCCAAGGTATAGACCACAGGCAGGCGCCATGGGACTCGCAGCAGTCACAGTCTTGGCTTTAAGAATTCTTTCCACTGTAACAGTTCATTGCAAATCACTAAACGAAAACAAGGCTATCATAGAGGATAGAGGTCCATAGATGGGTAAAGTCATCTAAATGCCACGTTGAGGATCAAACTGAAGAGTACCTACCTGCTCTGTCTTTGGACCAAATTAGCAGGTTTGGTCTTGGTTTTGCTCCAGACAAGGAGATATTTAGGCATTTTTCAGAAACAAGAATTTTTTTTTTGGAAAATATTCTATAAAAGTGGTAAACTAAAGAAGTTTTTCAAAAGACCAATTTTCTAATTGAAGTCAAGGGTTTTTGCATTTTACCACCTAGGTTTTATACTATCTAGCTTTTAAACAATATTTTATTTTATTATTATTTTTTTTTAACCACCAAAATTATTTTTTTTTTTCTTGCAAATGACGACCGATGAAATATTCCGTTAGAAAAAATAGAATATTCCATGCAATTTTGAAATATTGCATGTTCATTCCCAATTTATAATATGTAGTTTTTAACCATCTCCAACTTTTTTTTGAATAAAAAAACATATTTTTTAATCAAATCTTAATTTTTTCTAAACAGGTCAAACAGCTAAAAAAAAAAAAAAAAACAATTTTCCAATTTTCATATTCTATTCGAAAAGTTGGAAGCTAGTTTTAAACTGCTTTCAAAATTTCTCTACACCCTTGTTTTCTTAATGGAGAACACAGGCACCTGTGCCTTCCATATTCGATTATAACAACGAATTGTTCGTTTTGTTTTTGCTCAAGAAAGCATTACAAGTAGATGTTTTGTACTTTAAACTGTGTACTCAAAATGGATTGGATGCACTTAAACCGATATTTAACTTTTATCAAATGGAAGTACATGAACCAGTCATTTTCAGTTCGAATTGGACAATAGGGTTTATGAATTTATGGCAAACATATACCTATACTTTTAAAATGAGAAAAAGACAATGCTAGGAAACACCCTGGAAAGTTCTATCGATTTTCCATTCCTAAATGTGTTTTTGAAATAGACAATGAAAAAGGAAAACAATAGATAAAAGAAAAATAAAAAATGGAGAATACAAATTGTCTTCTATTTCTAAACAATGTCTTATTACTCTAAACTCAGACTGGGCTGAGAACTAGTAAAAGGCAAATCTAGAACCACGGACCGAACCAAATAGCAACCAATTCAATCCAATCTTATGACCAAATAGCGTGGTCGACACTATTATTTGAACAGCCCTAGCTTTCTCAAGTGTGAGACTTGGGTTGCATTTAGAAAGACAAAGGTATGATTGTAGACAAGGGCTAACCATCGGAAACAGTAAGATCACTGGTGCCAACAGACTTCAGAACGCCAACAAGCAGTCTCACCTGAGAAAGGTTTACATCCATGCAATGAGGTGAGGGGGAGGACCACGGAATCAAATGTATGTTATTATGTAACATAATGATCATTACGTAAATGATCTAAACTATCCAATACGCCATAGTAATGGTACTTTTGTAACAGTTTCAAAATGCAAATATATTGTATTTATTTATTAAAACGCATTCAAAAAAATATTTATAGTAACATAAACATCAAGACAGTATTACAAAAATAAGCAGCAACTAAAGTTCCTACAAAATCACAGTGATCGACACAACATCCACAACACCCCATTTTTGTGTTTCAGCAAAAACACGACCATAAGAGTTATGTGACCAAACCACCACTGGGTTCCATGTTAAGAATTGGGCAATCCCAGCAATACTACAATAGGATTGACAGATAGACAACAATCATGCATATACGCATATAGCAACAACAATTATACGTTTAAGGTAAATGCACCTGAAAATGGAAAATAATGCTAACCTGGTGATAGAGAAAAGAGCGCGCACGGGCTGTTACCACCAAGCAACGGTGACCTCTCCTAATTCCGAATCCTTGGCCAGATCCATTAATTGAAGATTCATTTCTGTCATTAGGCATTAAAATTTGCCACATCTTAGGCAGATTTCAGGTTACCCATTCAGTGTAGTAATTGACAGGGTAATCATTACCCCAAAAAAAGCATTTAGGGATAAAACAACAAGCCCAGTGCCGCAAGAGCTCCCACGTGAGTGGGGTCTGGGAGGGAACAAAAAGCATTTAGGGAACACATATCCGGAAATTTTCTAGTTCTTTTCAATTGTGAATTAACTATCAAAATATTGCAACATTTTGGCCTTATATTGGGAAAATGTTTTTTAGGGATAAAGTTCAAAATCAAATCAAATAGAGTTGAAAGAAGGTCAATAATCACCATTACAACCGTGCCTTTAACCTTAAGTGAGGATGTGGATGAATCATACCCATTAAAATTCTTTACCGCTGGAGCCCCCATGATGGATAGAAAATGCGGGGTTGCAACAGACTCATATACACGGAGTTCATCTAGAGTGCGTACAGGTGACTTAGCCTGTAGATCATAACAAAACAATCAATCTGATTTAATTTAACTTGTTCAATATAGTCCGGTATTACCATCAATGCCGTGCATAGGAAAAGAAACACGGGGGAGGGATTTGGGTGGAATCAAATTTCAGTTTGCATCCATGTACCAGTCATGGTCCCGGTGTCACGTGTGTCACAGGCATTAGTAATGAAAGGGATTTACGTTAAGTGTTTTTAAGAGAATATAAGCTACATTTAAGTGTCAAATTTGCAAAAAGAAAATAAATAAATAAATAAACAAAGTCATATTATATAACTTCGATACTTTTTAAGTTTTAAATATAAATATATTTATAAGTAGAGTGTGTGTGTGTTTTGTGTGTGTGTGTGGGTGTATATATATGTGCGTATATATAAATGCACATACACATAGAGCATGGCTCACATGACATGGTGAGAGATGAGATGAGGTAATAATAACTATTAGATCTAAATCAAGGGAATCTGAAACATTGACTCTGATGAGAAGTGCAAAAGCAATTTTGAAATTTATGCCCTTGATTTAGATCTAATGGTCCATACATATATGTGCGCGCGCGCGCGTGCATGATCACGTATTATGGAGACTACCACAAAAGTAACGTTATTTGAAGGAAAAAAAAACAGCACAAAATTTGATTCTGTGGGTTTTCGACCTGGAGAACAGTCCTAGAACATTTGACATCCACAGAATTTTGTCACCGTCTGATTATCAAAACCCCTTCAGTTACTTAGTGAACTTTAATTTTACTTAGTGTTCGATATTTTAGTAAAAACATCTTTCAATTATGATCTTGAAATTTAATATCACTTTGATAATATTATTTAAAAAATTTCTATCTAGTATTGTTTTTAAAAAAATAATACTAATTTAAAAGTATTAAAATTAGCATGCATTGACTGATTTATTCTTGAGCTAAATGCTGTGACCCTTGTAAGCAGTTCCAAATGAAAAATACTAATGTTGTTGCAATGAGGTGTATAAAAATTCTCAAGCTCTTTCTTATGCGGTGGAAAAAAAACAAAGATCGAGTAATTTGGCAAAGCATATTTTATTAAAAAATTATTTCTTTATTACTTTTGGTTAAGTTAAGTGTTGTGAAGGTTCTAACTTTCGAGGTTATTCAGACAAAGAAAGTGGCAACTATACTAGTTGGGCGTGGTATCTTGGAGGTAGCGCGCCAGTACCTGCTGCACAAGCTTAGATCCAAGAAGGTTGCGAAACCATCTTAAACAGAGCGTGATCCGCACCTCGCTCAACTATTACTTTATTGATATTTTGGTATTTCGACACATTCCAAATGATATCTACTTCATACATTTTGTATAATATTGTTTGTAATTTGTTCCAACACTTGGATGTTACAACGTTCCAATAGATTCTCATCCATTAAGTCATACATTGTGAATATCAAACTCCTAGGCTGTGTTTGGCTATAGAAAAATTTTATTTAAAAAAAAAAAAACCGAAGGCAATGAAAAAAAAAAAAAAAAAAAAAAAGATAACCACCACCACCACCCAGTGCATAAGCGGCTCCCGCCAAAGCAAGGTCGGGGAGGGATTGAAATGTACGCAGCCTTAGGGTGTTATCCTAAAGGGAGGCTATTTTCGAAGGGGCCCCAACTCTAGAAAAAATGAAAGAAAAGATAATCTAAAGAATTTTAATTTTTTTCCTTTGTTGGGAAGTGTGGGAAAGTTTAAAGGAAAAATAAGAACAATTTTATATAAAAAGAACATACAAGAATCTAGAGGTATTCGATCACCTGTCTGGACCGTAAACATGATCAGATTGACTACTGGCGTAAATTATCTGAGCCAGCTCGCATGGCTCAGCCTATTTAGAGCTCAAGCCAAGCCAGCTCGCCTAGCATAATGAGCCGAGCCCAAGCCTAGTGAAGCTCATAGTTCGTTGGCACACAAGCCTAAACAAGCCTATCTTGTTATAATTTACAAGGCTTATTATGCCCAAACGAGCAGCATTTGAGCCTAAACAAGGCTAGGTCGAGCTCAAATGAGTCTAAGTAAAGTGAGCTTAGCTCGGAGCTCAATCAAGCTACGGGGAGCCCAAGTGTATGAGAAGCCGGGCTCAAGCTTGAAGTTCCAAACTCGGCAAGCTTGGAGCTAAATGTTAACGAGTTCAGCATTGAACCCAACAAGCCCGGGCTCTACTCGGCTCATATACACCCCTAAGATTGACTACTAAGTTCGGTTTTTAATCCTTAATTTAGATGTTAACTGATTTTTGGTTGCTCGAATTCAAGCTTGAGATAATTAACATAGTCAAAATAATAGTGGTCCAGAATGAAAACTATAACATGTTGGAGAATTAGTTTAAGATGAATTGGACCAGCTTTTGTTTGGTTTAGTCTTGGTCCGTGATTTGGATCTTAATATGTCTTTTAGAATGATCTGTTTCATTTGAAGTAATATTCAACATGTTTAGACTGTTAAAATCCATTTGAAAACCTCGTTTGGATCAATAAGACTGGCTATTGCTCAATCTGTCCCTTGGTCCTTGATACCACCCTTTCAAGTCTTCAGCAATGTTTAAAACAGCAGGCCTAAGGCAAGCTAGGCACTAAGGCAAGCCAAGGCGTAGGATCATCATCTAACTAGCCTGAGGCGCGGCGATTTCACCTAGGAGCATGTGGCGACCAAGGCGCGCTTTATGTGTTTAAGACCTTATTTTGCCATAATCTGCATAATTTTTTATTAAAAAATTCATGTGATTTTTTTAATTAGTTTATTGTGTGTACAAACTTCTAGATACTACTAACCATATAAGAAAAGAAGAGGAATAGGAAGATGATGATTATGTATGACATATTAGATGATGATTATGTATGACATAGTATCATTTGTCTTTTAATACTTGGCATAACCATAACATGTTAGGAAAGAGGAGCACACCAATGCTAGTTCACGGTGTCCTTAGGCTTGCATCTCTGTTATGGTTGCTACTTCTTGAGACTTAAGTAGTGCCTACTTCTAATAAGTATTGTTCAGCCTTCAGAAACAGTCTCTCTACAAGGTACCACTCTGTAGAAATAAGGCGGTGTACATTTTATTCTCTCCAGACCCCTTGCTTTAGTGGGAGCCTCATTGAGGCACTGAGTGGTTGTTATTAGTAGTTATGCATGATTGACTTTGGTTATCTTTATTTGGACATACGAGGGAAGTGGGAGAGCATGATATTGATACCATATATTTTTGGTGGATTTTGTGGTTCCTTGCATTTTTGTTAAAAAGCTTATGTTGGTATATAATATAGTGCATTTTGATAAATATCGATATCTTTAGATGTTTTTTTCTTAAGTACAATAGATATTATTAATTAGAGTTTCCATCTATATAATCCATTGATTTCATAGCTTATTCCCATAATATATATTATAAATATAAAATATGAATGTAAATTACAAAAATATGCGCCTCACTTCACTAAAGCGGGCGCCTTTGCCTTGGGCCTAGGCACTAGGACCCCCTATCGCCTCAATGCGCCTTACGCTTTTTTATACACTGGTCTTCATTATGGCCTTGTTCAGGCTTGAAGTAGCCCTAAAGCCTAGAAAATATTGGAAAATTCGCTCTAAAATCTAATTGAACTATTACTTATTCAATGCTAACCCCAATCCTCCATTTTTACACACTACACTTACAATGTTTATCAATCCGAACCTAGATAATTTTGAATTCAAGATCAAGGGATGAACCAAACAATGTTGGTCAGGTTGATCTCAGACCAACATTACAGTCTGGTGGTTTAAGTTTCAATATTGAATTGAAGATGTAATAATTTGAATGTATTAACTGCTTTAAACATGGGCTATTATGGACCATAGATTATTAAACTCCAATCGAGGAACAAAGACCGAAATCATATACCACCAGTCATTCTAATGCTAAACCAGATTACTCAGATTCAATAATAGTTCTAGAACTCAGCTTTATCAATATTTAAGCGCCCCTTAATGAAGATTTGGATGCTTGCACAACTTTTTTGCCATTTTCCTTCCATAATTTTGAGGAAAATGAAATTCACTAAAATTAACTAAGTTTTCCTTAACTTTTGCATTTTTCTTTTTTCATTCTCATTTTCCTTCTTATTTTCCATTGGACCCAAACATGATAAATCATTTTCCTTGCAATAATTTTTTCTTTCCCTTGATTTTTCCTTGTTCCAAACATTGCCTTACGGAGAAAACATAATAAATCCAAGAGACAATGACCAAACAGAAAAGGGCTGTTGAAGGTGCCGCTTTGATCAATTTTTGTTTAATGGGAAAGAAGTGTTGGACTTTGAGGGTAGTGTCGGACTTTATTTTTACAGCCATTATATCTGTAGTCGAACTCGAGGTAAGTTCCCTTTTTGGCTAAGCTCAAGCTCTAGTTGTAAATCATAGACCCCACATGTAAAGCCTATTTACATACAATTTCCTCTTTCTCAACCCAATTTTTAGGGCTTTATAACCTCAACCCATAAACCCTAGCTCCAAACACCCCCCCCCTCTTTCTTGGATCATGTGACTGAGTTCTCACTGTCAAGCACAGAAACTCAACAATGGAAGAGCTTACGGTGGCGGCGGGGTGAGTGAAGGCCGAGATTTGAGCCCAGACTCGGTGAAATTCACCCTCGAATCGAACATCAGCAGCCTCTTTGAAATTCACTCTCGAATCTAACATCAGCAGCCTCTTCTCCACCACTTCCGCTAGCGTCGGCCACAGCTCTGCCGCCTTCGATCCTCTCGACCCTGATTCTCTCTCCTCCGATTTGTCTCCAAGGTCTTGACAATTCCGGGAAGACCACGACCGTGTTGAAAATCAATCGCGAAGATACCAGCATTATTACTCCTACGTTAGGGTTCAATATCAAGAATATCTCTTACCAGAAACAATCATCAATTGCTGTTTTCCTCACTGAAAAGCTGACAAATTGGATCTTCCTCTTTGACAAGGTCTTCCCTTCAGTACTCTGTTTTATATACGTGTCTACGCCAAGAACTAAGGTCGAAAAGGTGGCTAAATTTGCCGTGGATGATGCTTGATTAACCAATAAAGATTGGTGCAATCTATGTCTTGGGCTTCGATTGGAATTGGGGACATGTCGAGGCCTTTCGGTTTTCTTTTTTTTTTTTGGTTATGTTACTAAGCAAGTTGGGGCATACTCCAACCCATCATCCGAGAGTACACTCCCGTGTTGGGTGCCGTGTTAACCCTAGGAGTCAGAGTGCTAGAGATCCCATTTGTACCAGTGCGAGGCCATAAACGACTTAAGGCAAAGGTTTACTCCTCGGCTAGGTATTATTCAATTTGATTCCTTTCTCTGCCCTTTTCATTATTCATGTCTTTGTTTGATTATGCTTCTCATTTTATTCACTTGCCCGCTAGAGCTTAAGTATGGTGTTGTTTAAGCTTGAGATTGTTTAGTTCATATCAAGATTTGCTCCTTTTGAGTATGAGCTTGGTTATGTAAAAGTTCTTGATTAACTCCCTTCAAGGTCGAGGTCAATCCTATTGAGATTAATTCAATTCAAGGTCAGTAAATTCCTCTTCTAAACTTGACTTGAGCATATCAGTTTCCTTCTATTTATCATGAGTTCATATTTTGATTGCTCATTGACCCCATATTTTCCTACAATCTAGGTCATTTATGTATAATGAGTAATCAAATTAGAGTAAAAGCTAATTTCATTGTCCCTAATATGTTGATAAATGGACCCTTTGAAATATGAATAATTATAACATATGGTTGGACTAGATGAAAATACTCCTGAGTTGGACCAGATGAAAGTACTCCTGAAGAAAATTTTGATTCCATTATGTGATTGAAAAGTAATAAAACTTTTGAAGGGTCAAATAGGAATTTTGACAAAGGATACTTGAACTTGTGGAGAAAAAGACTCTATCAAGTTGTGGTAAAGTGAATAATATGAGTTGAACTTCTATTTATATTGACGAATTATTAGATTTGTGGCTTGCTAGGCTCAAATGTGGGAATTGGACCTCAGTTGAAAAATCTTATAGCCACTTAAATTCATTCTTAGAAACTTGTGTGACCTTAAGAACACCATAAGTATAGGTAGTAAAAAAGGTACTATATATTGTTTGCAGATGACTAATCGAGATTTACTAAGATACATCCTTTGTAGTTCAAGATGAGGGTATCAAGAAGTTCCTCAAATATAAAACGGAAGTTAAAAATTAACTAGACCATAAATCAAAGGGATTAGGTCGAACAGAGGTGGTGAATGTGATACCACCTTCCTTAAGGAGATTGCGAGGAGATTAGCTTTGAGCTACCCTTGAGGTTGTGGGGGAAGCCCTGTTGCGGTTGCTACTTACTTTAAAGGGAATCTAATTTAAAGGCTAGATAAAACACCTTAATGTAAAAAGGTTATGTTCCTAATATCCACTACCTATAAGTGTGGTGGTCTCTAGCCAAAGTAGGTTTTTCTAGTTGTGCTTTTGCGTTTTTAGCTAAGCACTTCGGTTTTTGGTGTTCATGTTGTTAGTGTATAAAAGATATAGTAAATCCTAAAACCCTTGATGAGGCTATGAAATAAAAGATGCACTAATTTCTAGAATGGTCATTGATAATAAGTCAGACTCGATTATGAGGGGTTAACAGAAAAACCAAAATTCTTGAATTATGATATTAAGGGAGAAACATTTATGGAACAAACCTGAAGGGTTTTGAGGTTCCTGAATGAAAAATAAAGTTTGTATGTATGGAATTCCCTGTGTGATCTTTATCAAACCCCTATAAAATAGCATCATAATTTGACTGTCTTTAGTCATGTATGAGTTTATTTATGGTGACGTTTTGAATGTGTGATAAATCATGATGATGATATTTCCCCCTTTTCGCACGAGTGTAAATACTATAAATACTATAAAGTCTTTCTTGAGTTTATGTTTGATATGAAATATCTACATGAGGACGATGTGATAATCAGGCGAAAATCACTACAACACCGAAGGGGTTTAACTCTTGATTATGTGGAGAAAATCCTTAAAGAGTTTGGTCTTTTATAAAACATGCTATATAACACTAGTGTTCACTTGAAAAGGAGAAAGTAACATTGTGTCACAGGCTAAATAAGTTAAGATGTTCAATAGCGTTATGTTTTGTTGAATAACACAACACATGTCTTAGTATATCATATGTCATCGGTAGGTCTTAATCCAAATGATGAGCATTGAAGTGCTCTAAACAAATAGTTAAGGTACTAGTGAAGTACTATGGATTGGGGTTTACGTTGTAAGAGACTTCTTGTTGTGTTAAAGGGATATTATGATGCCAGTTGGGTATCTGATATTGAGGAGAACTATTCTACTAATGGCTATGTGTTTAGGCTCATTAGTGATTATGTATCCTGGGATTCCCCCCTCAAACCTGCACTGTTGATCTGACCTTAAAGTCTGAGTTGACAGGTAGAAAAATTGAATGGCTTAAGAATGAAGTGTGAGACATCTAATTGGGGGGGGGTTTTGTGAGCACCCAAGAGCCTATGAGATATGTTGTTTGACCATAACCTCTCGTAACTGATAGCATGATGGTGGAAATATTATTGTGGTGACCATCCTAAGTTAGTGCGGATATCTTGATGACGTCAACACTTGGGCTTGAAAGCCCTGCAAATGTGTTGGCAAAAGACACTTTGTGGATTATGGTCTTCTGCGGACTAAGTGGTGGTGGTCCAGTTGAGTTGAGATGATAGAGTTCACTCTTGTGATAGTATGTAAAACTGATATTTCGAGGTACATAATTGTTTTGCAAACAACAACAACAATCGACCCAGTGCCTCAAGGGCTCCCATAAATGCGGAGGTTTTTTTCTTTTTTTTTTTTTGGGGGGGGGGGGGGGATGATGTATGCAACCTTACCCTTTCAATGTGTTATCCTTAAGGGAGGCTGTGTTCGAGGACCCCCAATCTGAGAAGAAGAGAGGTATACAGGCATAAAGCATAAAAGTATAAGAGCAAAAACAGAGGCACAAAGTAAGTATAAAGGAAGCTTGAAGCAACAAGGCGATAGGTGATACAATAGCTCCCAAACATATCTCATAAGCAAAACAGGCAGACATATAAGTCTACCCACTAGTGCTAGCCAAAATAAGCTCCTCTATCCTACCATGCTACACTGCTACCCCTATGCTAGCCCTCCATTGAGCTCTCTCTAAGGCCATTTCCTCCTGTAGGTTTAGGTGGGTGAGGTCGTGTCGGATCGTCTCCATCCATCTCTTCTTTGGCTTGCCTCTCCCTCTCCTCCCGATCATAGCATGGAGTTGTTCGCATCTCCTGACAGGGGTAGTGGTCGGTCTCCTCTTAATAGGCCCAAGCCACTGCAAACGCTGCTCCCTTAATTTATCTTCGATCGGAGCCACGCCCAATTTGCTTCTTATGACGTCATTCCTGATCATATCCTTCCTTCCGTATCCACACATCCACCGCAACATCCTCATCTCTACCACCTTATGCTGCTGTGTATGAAAGCATTTCATTGGCCAACACTCCACACCATAAGACATAACCAGTCTCACGACCATCTTATAGTATTTTCTCTTTAACTTTAATGGGAACTTTCTATCGCACAATACAACAAAGGCCAACCTCCATTTATGCCAGCCCATTTTAATGCGGTTGTTGACATCCTCGTCAACTTTGCCATCTAGTTGTACCATGGAACCCAAATATCCAAAGCACTTCTTTTTCGGTATGGACTCTGATCCAATCTTGATGTCTTTAATGGTAGGTCGGTGGAGGTGCCGAACTTAAGTTCCATACACTAGGACTGGGATCTACTTAGTTGTAAGCCTTTTGATTCTAAGGCTCTTCTCCAAAGTTCAAGCTTCTCATTTACTTCTTCTCATGACTCCCCCACCAGAGCTATGTCATCTGCGAAAAGCATACACCAAGGCACCCCCCCTGGATGTGCCTAATGAGCTCATCTGTTGCAAGGGACTCAAGGCAGATCCTTGGTCCACCCCCAATGTGATGGGAAAAGCGTTCGTCTCCCCTTTCACTTTGCGCACATTAGTTTGTGCATCCTCATATATGTCTCTAATGGCTCAGATATAGGGCCCAGGGATGTCTTTCCTCTTCAGAAGCCTCCAAAGGACCTCTCCTGGCACCTTGTCATATGCCTTCTCCAAATCAATGAAAACCATGTGGAGATCCTTTTGCCTGTCCCTGTAATGCTCTATCGTTCGACTTAAGAGATGGATGGTTTCTATTGTTGATCTACCAGGCATAAATCCGAACTAGTTCTCAGACACCTCTCTTTGTTGTCATAACCTCCTCTCTATAACCCTCTCCCACAGCTTTAAAGTGTGGCACATCAGTTTGATACCCCAATGGTTGGCGCAACTCTAGATGTCGCCTTTATTCTTATAGATCGAGATTAATGTACTCTTCCTCCATTCGTCAGGCATCTTCTTCCCTAGAAGAATTTGGTTAAATAGTTTAGTCAACTACCTAATGCCCTTCTCTCCAAAGCATTTCCATGCCTCTATGGGTATTTCATATGGGCCAACTGCTTTACCCATACCCATATGTTTCAATGCTTCCTTAACTTCCTCAGGTCTAATTCACCTGCAGTAACAATAGTTCTGGTACTCCTTAGTTATTTGAAGATCACCTAGGTATATATATCTGTATCCCTCTGTTCGTTGAACAGACTGTGGAAGTAGGGTTTCCACCTAGCTTTAATTGGTTGCTCGTCCACGAGCACCTGTCCATCCTCCCCTTTTATGCATTTTACTCGATCCAAGTCCACAGACTTCCTTTCTCTCGCTTTAGCGATTCTATATTGGTCCATAGCTCCCTCCTCCGTGTCCAGCCTCTTGTAGAAATCCTCGTAGGCTTTAGATTATGCTTTCCTAACTGCTATCTTTACATCTTTCTTGGCTTGCTTATTCTGATGTTTCTTATCCTTGTCTCCACTTCAATCCCACTCCTTGAAACAATCTCGTTTGGCCTTTATCTTCTCTTGGACCTCCTTACACCACCACCAGGACTCTTTGTTGTTTTCTGTCCTGCCCTTTGACACGCCCAGAACTTCGCATGCTAAGCCTCTAATCTTTTGGGCTAGTCGGTTCCACATGTGGTTTATATCTCCCTCCAAACCCCAGCCCATCTCAGACGTCGCTCTTTCCTTGTAGATTTTATACTTGCCCCCCTTCAAGTCCCTCCAACGAGTATGTGTCTACGCTAGTTTTCTAGTTCTTTGGCTCCTCCTCTTGGCCTTTACATCCGCACATAACACCCTGTGCTGTGTAGAGAGGTCTTCCCCTGGGATAACCATATAATCCCTGCAGTCTATTTGTGCCTTTTTCCTAAATAGTATGTAGTCAATCTGAGTCCTTGTCCCACCACTTTGATACGTGATGATGTGCTCATCATGCTTTCTGACGAAGGTATTGGCAACCATTAGCTCGTAAGTGACCGCAAAGTCTGGGAGGGCTTTGCCCTCATCATTCCTAGTACCAAAATCAAACCCTCCATGGTATGATGCATAGCCATCTGTGGTTGTGCCAACATGCCCATTGAAATCCCCACCAATCACCACTTGTTCCGTCTGGGGTATGCCTTGCATCGTTATGTCTAAGTCCTCCCAGAACCTAGCCTTATCGTTCCTAGTTAGTCCAGTCTGGGGTGCATAGGCACTGATTACATTCAATACCTCCCCATCTAAAAACAACTTGATGCCTGTGATCCTATCGCAAATCCCAGACACTTCGACTACTTTAGCCTTAAGGCTGCTATCCACAATGATGCCAACTCCATTCCTACCTCTGACCTTGCCCGCATACCACAACTTATATCCCAACACATCTCTAGCTTTCATGCCAATGCATTTAGTCTCTTGCAGGCACAAGATGTTAATCTTTCTCTTCATCATCATTTGGACGAACGAAACTCTTCTTTGTTAAAGTTCCGACATTTAATGTCCCAAGTCGCAGGTTTCCCTCCACATGTTGCGTCGCTCTCCCCCTTCCCAACCCCTTCGAAGATAGCCTCAAGTTCTGAGCTCCATAACTAGTAGCATTGATCAACTAACTGTTACAATCACAGGTAAGCGAGCATCGAAACACAAAGCATATCACCAAAGCACAATAATGAGTTGCAATCAATAATAATCAGAATCAACTAAGTGCAAAAGTAGTTCAAAAGTAGAAAAGAGCAATCGAAATATAATACCCAACAACGGGACCTCAACGCTCATGCAAAATCACGGAGCAGAGAGATCTGGCCTGAGAGAGCGCGAAAATAATAAAGGAGAGATCTGACCCAGAGATGGTGCCTAATCGAGAATCTTGAGCCGAGTATCACTTATCTGGTGCTGGCTTGTGGTTGTGGACTGCGATGGTGGGTTAGGGTCAAGTTTGGGTTAGCCCTTAGATGAGTTAGGTTTAGGGTTCAGGTTGGCTGGGTTGTAGGTTGGGGTTTCGGGGTCAGGTGGTGGCGCTTGGGGTTCGGCGGTGGCTAGGGGGAGGTTCGAGGTGATCATTGGGCTGGGCTATGGTGGTTCGAGGGTGTTTCGAGGTGGCCACGGGGGAAGGTCAGAGAAGGGGGTTTTCGGGGGGGGGGGGGGGGGGGGGAGAGTATTGTTAGGGTTAGGGTTCGGGTTGTGGTTCGAGGGGGTGGTTAGGGGTGGTTCGTGGTGGTCACTAAGCTAGATGAGGGTGGTTGCGAGGAGAGGGAGGAGGAGGGCAGGTTAGAGGAGAGGGTTTTCAAAGGGTTAGGGTTAATGACTGCTGTACTGTAGCTGGCATCGGGGTGCCGCCATCATGGCCGCATCGCTGGTGCTGGTGCCTCAGCTGCATCGGCGAGCGTGTCGACGGTGAGGGGAGGGTAGCGAACCGTTTGGGGTGTCTCTAAGAGAGAGAGAGAGAGACGCGTGGCAAGTTTCTTGAAATTGTAGGGGAGAGAGGGACGGCGAGCGTGCTGACATACGTAATTGTTTTGCCAACTGTGTGTATATTATATGAGTACTTTATAGTGGAGATATAATTTTATTGATATGATATGTGATCCACTATTGTGTTATACTCACTATTGTTGAAGTTGGTAGGCTATGGAGCTGGTTGTTTAGAAGCTCATTTTTAGATGCCTCAATGTGGGTGTAAGAGCAACTCATGATTGATGTTGGCAGTGGCCAACTTAAGTACCACCTTGCTTTATGTACAATGTCGTAATGCCAAGGTTGAGCTTGGTGCTAACCTACCCACAGTCCGTGAAGGATGGTGTGAGTACTGCACATCTAATGGGTTTGGCAAGAGAAGGGCGTGTTGCCTTAGCTATGGTGTCGAGAGACATTTATAATCTCACTTAAGTTAGGAGTGAGACTGCTTGACGGATCTTATAAATAAAGGCCTTTTAAGAAGGTGACACATGTCTAAGCGCCTTTTAAAAAGGCGAGATGTGATAAAGCAGAGGGAATGGGGCTTAACCCACTTGTGAATCTTAATCTTGGTTGATACCTGTCTTGGGATTTATTCTTGATGTCCAATGGGTCAAACGAAGCCAAGACTGGGAAAGTTGTGATTAAGTCACCCTAGCCCCTTCCGAGTTTATTTTGTTTTGTGGCTCAAGGATTTGTCAAATCTGCCATGACGTTGAGGTTGAGCTCTACGCTACTAATGTTGTCCATAGCCTGTTATGGTGGCGTGAGGCAATACACTTGATCAACTCACTGACCAGCCACGATGTTAAGGATGAGCTCTATGCTCTTAATGCAGTTGATAGCCTTTGTGGTGGTGTAACCCAATGGACTCACCTACGGGAGCAAGGGTCTATTCTCTAGAGCATTCCTGAGTACTCGGGTATCATATTTAATTTGCTGAGAAGGACATCACATGTCCGGATTGCATAGTACGTTTCAACCTAAGAACCACATGAAGGGGATTTGTATGCTCTTCATAATGATGGCCCAGGATCAAGACTATGTTCACCTAAGGTGATCCTGCAACATGCATATTCACTAGGTGTCGATTTAAGTCCAAAAGATACTAGCATCGTCAAGTTGGGTCTCATTGCTCAGTAACATTATTTCCTCCTCTTTCTCAAAATTGAATCATGCAGTGGACTGTTGGATTTTTGGGGTAGCGTGCTTCAATTTTGTTCAAGTAGCACGAAGTCTTGTATCCCACGTAGATGTTCTAAAAGGTGGGAAAGCCACTTTGTATCCCTCCTTCTCCTTTGACTTAGTTAAATCTTGTGGGCCAAATGTGGACCTTTCCTAACCCGGACCTTTATTTTTATAGCCATTATATTTGTAGTCGAACTCAAGGCAAGTTCCCTTCTTGGCTAAGCTCGAGCGCCAACTATAAATCATAGGCCCCACATGTAAAGCCCATTTACACACAATTCCCTCCCTCCCTCTCTAGTTGTAAATGATAGGCCCCACATGTAAAGCCCATTTACACACATTCCTCTTTCTCAACCAAATTTTTAGGGTTTTATAACCTCACCCCATAAGCCCTCCCTCTCCCTCTGTCTCTCCCTCTCTCTAGATCATGTGATTGAGTTCTCACTGCAAAGCTCAAAAACTCAACAATAGCGGAGCTTAGGGCGGCGACAGGGTGACAGGAGGTTGAGATTTGAGCCCAAAATAGGTGATCTTCACTCTCGAATCGAACATCAGCAACCTCCTCCCCTTCGCTTCTGCTAGTGTCAGCCATAGCTTTGCCGCCTCCAATCCTCTCGACCCTGATTCTCTCTCCTCCGATTTCTCTCCAAGGTCTTGACTATTCCAGGAAGACCATGATCATGTCAAAAATCAATGGCGAGAATACTAGCGTTATTAGTCCTACATTAGCGTTCCATATCAAGACCATCTCTTACCAGAAACAATCATCAATTGTTGGTTTCCTCATTGAAAAGCTGACAAATTGGATCTCCCTCGTTGACTGGGTCTTCCCCTTCAGCATTATGTTTTCTATACATGTTTGCACCAAGATCTAAGGTCAAAAAGACGGCTAATTTTGCAGTGGATGATGCTTGATTGACCAATAAAGATTGGTGCAATCTATATCCCTGGTTTCGATTGGAATTAGGGACATGTTAGGGCCTTTTTATTTATCTATTACTGGGCAAGTTGGGGCAATATTTCAACCCATCACCCGAGAGTACATTGTGTTGGGTGTCGTGTTAACCTTGGGATTTGAAGTGCTAGAGATCCTGTTTGTACCAGTGCAGGGGCATAAACGACTTAGGGTAGAGGTTTACTCCTGGGCACGATAATGTTTCGATTTGATTCCTTTCTCTGCCCTTTTCATTATTCATGTCTTTATACGATTATGCTTGTCATTTTATTTACTTGCCTACTAGAGCTTGAGTTTTGTATTGCTTAAGCTTGAGATTGTTTAGTTCATATCAAGACTGACTCCTTTTGAGTATAAGTTGCATTACATAAAAGCTTTTGATTAGCTCCCTTCGAGATTGAGGTCAGTTCTATTGAGATTAATTCAATTCAAGGTCAGTAAGTTCCTCTCCTAAAGTTGACTTGATCATTTCAGGTTCCTTTTGTTTATCTTGGGTTCATATTTTGATTGCTCATTGACCCTATATTTTCCTACAAGAAGAAAGTCATAGAAATACCATTCTTATAATTCTCTAGTGCATTTGGTTGGTTAAAAAAAAAAAAAAAAAAATTAAATACAAGGATTCTACCACTCTTATAAAAAGGGCAGTCTTTATAGAATGTTTTTGACAAAAAGCTCCAAGAATTTCACTGAAGTAGCCTTCATGTTACTACCTTCTAGTTCTTATTTTTATTTGCTATGTATTTTTTCAGGACATCTCGTCTTTAATACTACATGAGTTTTGCCCCATGCGATGCACAATTATTGTTTATGTTTTTAAGAATATTCTATCTTTTGTGTTGCTATTATTTGAAACAAGAAGTAATGTTATTGTCTTAAATTTTGCATCACTTGTTTATGTTTAATTATTAAAATCATGACTATTTATTTTGACTATTGTTTTGTTATATTCAAAATTGTAATTGTAGTAGTTGAGTGTGATTATAAAAAGTACATCTACATTTATTTGAATAATATGTGTTTAGTGTGCTATTAATAACACTACTTATATATATTTTAGTATTAGAGTCTTTTTGCTACCCTTTCGTGAAAACCAAAGGCTAAAAATGGAAAAACCGAAAAATTATCTCAAACACGGTTTTTAATATCTAAAAGACCAAAAACTATAAACTAAAAATGACATTCAACAGGCAATAAGTCATTTTTGTTTTTATGATTTCTAAATATCCAGTAAACTTTTGTTCATTATAGTTTCCTTTTTCCAAAGATAAACTTTTGTCTTCAGAAATATAGTTTATATTAAATTACTTGTTGACTTGTTCTTTTATTTTATAAAAATTTTCATAAGAAAATCAATTTCACCATAATTGTTTTCCGAATTTATTTTTATTTTTGTTGCTTTGCATTGTGTTGTTTTTGTTTGCAATAAAATTATATTTTTCATATTCTTAATTTTTTAAAGAAATATTTTTTTGGTTTTCTTCAGGAAATAGTTTTCGTTTTTTCAGGTCTTATTTACATGCAACCTCAAAAACATCCAAATTTCAATGACATAACCAAAAAAAAAAAAAAAAAAAAGCGAGAATTAGTGTCGAATTCAAAGGTAAATATGATATTGATGTTTCAGAAAATAGAAAAATAGAGAGATCAGAAGACAGTATATCAAAATTCCAAAGTAAGATATGGGATAGATTTAGAGCACAGCTTGATTAAACCATACATCACGAAAAATTGGTGTGAATTATGTTTGGAAGTTCTGTTTTACATATCCATTTGTGAAAAAAACATTTGAGACTGTAAGGTTTGCTTTGCATTTAAGTTGTGAAATGGTAGTCCAATTGAAAATCAAATTTTGATTACTATAAAAGTGTTAAACAAGAGGGTTGGTTACTAAATTGTCAAAAGTAGTGGGGTGAATTGGGAAGTTCCAAATTTTCTAATATTATTATTTTTTGGGTCTCTTTAAATGGGAAGGGAAATGGCTTCCATTTTGAGGAATAAGCGACGGAAGCTTATTAATGAGTCGAGAGAACTGCAAAATAATTAGTATAGATATAGATATATGTTGGAATTTGGAGGTAGTGTGCTTCAATTTTGATAACTTGTATAATCAACTCAATCCCACATTTTAAATATAGAGGTGGGGAGCCTTGTTTATATATCCCATATCATTGTACTTAGTGTTGTAGGCCTAGAGTGCGCATAGTGGGCCACATGCACACGAGTGTGCCCCATCGCGCGGGGGTCGGCCGGCGTGTTGCGGTGTGCACTTTTTCTAATCCGGACTTTTATTTTTACGATCATTGTTTTCGTTCAAGTTGTCGTAGCGAGGCCTTTGACTCGAGCTCGAATCCCTTAGTTAACCTCGAGGATGCTGACTCGAGTCAGATCCTAGACCGTAACCTTATCATGACAACACAACAAGGCGCCTATTAGTATTTTATTATTATGACTTAAGTTTAGCCATTATATGTAAAAAAATAGCTAAGAATTATTGGGATGTCATAGCCTTGTCCTAGGCCCAGCCCACCTTGTCATGTGCTTGTCAAGGCACCTTGTTAAGGCCCTTGCCGTGGCCCAGCCCAGGCCCTTGTCGTGGCTAACCCAGGTCCGCGCCTCATGCCTTGGCACGGCCCAAAGCCCTGCCCAATTCGCATGTCTTGGCCGGCCCATTTTGCCACACAGTTTCTTGGCCCAAATCCCATGAAGTCTTCTAGAATATTACTTAGAAAATATCTAGGCTAGTTGAAGGGTTTTCCCGCCTTTTCCCTCCCCTTTCCACATGTGAGCTTGTGACTTGTGCAAGCAATTAATTAGGTTCATGTATTAGCTCTAAGTATTGAATGTAAGTAGTTGAAGTCCTAGCTCTATAAATATGAGCTCTTAGTTTGTAATCCTTATCCAACAAGTATTATGAATGAAATCTCTACTTTTCTCGTCTTGAATTTCTCTCTCTTTCTCATCTAAATTTTCACCTTCTTTATCATCTCATATTCTAACTCTATTTCTCTTCTCATCTAACCTCTACTTCACCATCACGGGCTTAGGTTCGTGAACATCCCGTCACCAACTCTCGGGTTTGTGACAAAGCGGTATCAGAGCTAGCTTTCGATCGGAGGCTAGTTTTATTAAAAAAAAAAAAAAAAACAATTCAGACCGAGAGCCTGAATTACCGAATCAAAAAAAAAAAAAAAAAATTCCAAAACAAATCAAAGTCCTTGAAGCCGGCCATAACAAGAAGTTACCGAGTTGCATTAACAATGTCCTCATCCGAAGACACCAATGGAACTCAGGAGAGGCTCTCAACCATCGAGAAATGCCTCATGGCTCGTACTTGGCAACAAGATAGGGCAAAGGACCGAGAGGACTATGACCGAATCCATGAGGACTTCCGATCCTCCATCACAGCAAACCAAACTAGAGTTGATAAACTCATGCTTGTGGTGGACTCAATTGCAATTGACGTAAAGCGGTTGTTGACAAGCCAAGAGAAAAGGCCAAAGGCTGTGCCGGAGACAACCCTGGATAATGCTACGCAACAAGCAGCTGGGGGCGCAAGGAGTTATGTTCGGTTGGGCAGACCCGGGATCCGACCAGCACCACCACCATACGAACCACAAGAGATTAGAAGCTAGAACCAAGTTTGTGAAGAAGGGAAAAACAGCCGTAGCAATGGTGACAACCGTTCATGGACAATCCATCACAATCCTTAAATTCGAAGGGACTAATCCGAGAATTTGGATCCGAAAATGTCTCAAATATTTTCGGTGGTACCAAGTTCCAACCGAGGAGTGGATGGAATATGCCTCAAGCCATCTACTATGGGGATGTATGGTTCCACGCCTTGGAACTAAAGCATGCGCACATAACTTAGCAATTCTTTTTGGATGAGTTTTGCAAAAGATTCGAAGATCGCTCTCTTCACGATGTGGTGGAAGAATTTAGCAAAATGACACAAGAGGTGACAGTTGAAGAATATGTCATTCGCTTCGAGGAGCTAAAGAGTTGGATGATAATGTATCACCCAACATTGAGCGAGGCCTACTTCATCTCGAGCTTCATTAGTGGGCTTAAGCCGGCCCTAAGAGCTATGGTTAAGGTTGGAAAACCACCGGACTTAAGCAAGGCCTTTGAGCAAGCCAAACTACAAGAGGTTGCGGTGGAGGAGTTAAGGGTCACCATGCAGCCAGCACCAAGGTCTATCCAGGGCCGCAGGGATGAAACCGTGACCAAGTCTGGCACGTTGATCCAGGCCCAGCAGCCATAGTCCCCATCCAGCTCCATTGCCAAGCCGACCGTGACCAAAGGAGGGCCAACCATGTCAAATGGTTCATCACAGCCCACGCGCGACTACCGCAAGTGTTACTGGTGTTAGAAGAGATACTTTCCGGGGCATGTGTGCAAGGTAAAACAACTCAACAGCATGAAGGGAGTTGAGGGAACACGTGAGCAAGAACCGGACCAAGAGGAGGAAGCTAATGAAGAAGAAGAGAATATGGAGGTCTCGTTGTGCGCCTTGGAGGGAAAGGTCACGCACAACACTTTCAGAATTAAGGGAAGCATCCAAAGGAAGCCCGTAACGATCCTCGTGGACAGCGGAAGCACTCATAGCTTCATTGACGACCACCTAGTCAAGGAACTCAAGCTGTCAACACTACCTACCGCAGCTATGAACGTGACCATGGCCAATGGGGAAGCCTTGATGAGTTACTTGCATTGCCCCAAAGTTCAGTGGAAGGCACAAGGGGAAACGTTCCTAGACAATCTACGGGCGTTGAACTTGAAGGGCCATGACATAGTGCTTGGGGTGGAGTGGCTTCAGAAATATGGACCGATCACCTTTGACTTTGCTGCACTAAGGCTCACATGTCACAAAGAGGGGAAGGAAATCACACTGCAAGGACAGAAAGGGAAGGCCACCTTGCACTCATTGACTCACAAGGGGATAGTCAAGACTGTCAAGAAGAAGGTCGGGCAAGTAATGAAGCAACTTAAGAAGACCAAGACCAAGGAGAATGCTACCTTTGAGCCCACAAGAGTCCTAAAGCGGCGTTGGGACAAGCACAAAGGAAGAAGGGTACGCAAGATCCGGGTGCACTGGACCAACGGCACGAAGGAAAGGGAAACTTGGGAGGACTTATCCTTTATTCGAGGACAATTTCCAGACTTTGATCCTTGAGGTCAAGGATCCTTTCAAGAGGACGGCATTGTCACGATCCTAGACCGTGACCTTGTCATGACAACACACCAAGACGCCTATTAGTATTTTATTATTATGACTTAAGTTTAGCCATTATATGTAAAAAATAGCTAAGAATTGCAAGGATGTCATAGCCTTGTTCTAGGCCCAGCCCACCTTGTCATGTGCTTGTCAAGGCACCTTGTCAAGGCCCTTGCCGTGGCCCAGCCCAGGTCCGCCCCTCATGCCTTGGCACGGCCCAAAGCCCGGCCCAATTCGCATGTCTTGGCCGGCCCATTTTGCCACACGGTTTCTTGGCCCAAATCCCATGAAGTCTTCTAAAATATTACTTCGAAAATATCTAGGCTAGTTGAAGGGTTTTCCTGCCTTTTCTCTCCCCTTTCCACACATGAGCTTGTGACTTGTGCAAGCAATTAATTAGGTTCATGTATTAGCTCTAAGTATTGAATGTAAGTAGTTGAAGTCCTAGCTCTATAAATATGAGCTCTTAGTTTGTAATCCTTATCCAACAAATTTTATGAATGAAATCTCTACTTTTCTCATCTTGAATTTCTCTCTCTTTCTCATCTAAATTTTCACCTTCTTTATCATCTCATATTCTAACTCTATTTCTCTTCTCATCTAACCTCTACTTCACCATCACGAGCTTAGGTTCGCGAATATCCTGTCACCAACTCTAGGGCTTGTGACAACTCAAGGGGTTGTCCATACTGCAGGTTGTTGGAATTGGTATCCTGGAAAACCCAATTAGTTAGTTTTAAATATTAAATTAATAAAATTGTTTTATTTATTTATTTTCCGATCATGTTTTACGAGTCGAATATGCGTGTGATTGTTTTCTAAAACATTCCATGGGATGGACGTAGTCCAAGATGACATGTCAGATTTGGCAGATTTGGTTTAAGTGGTCAACGAGATTGAACCACATATAGACTTCGATCAAACTAGTGATATGTTGTCAAAACATGTTCATAGTCGATGATAAGTTTGGACAACTTGTCTGATAAGGCTATAATGTGATACTTTTGATAACTTGTCTCGGTCATGTGGGTAGGAATCCAAGAGTATTATGTTGGTTTGTCAATAAGATTAGAACACTGAACAGGACCACCTGAATTATTTATTTCTTAACTGCTATCAGAAATAATTAATTCTACAAGACGATAACTCTAAATCCAGAAAACAATCTGAACTCGTGTATGGATTGTTCGTTGCTTTGCTATACTAAAAGGATTAGTCACACTGGTACGTGCGTTGGGTAACGGCATAAAGTGTAGCGGGAACATGTGTTTTACATGGAATCTATAGTCTCTTACGAGACAAAGATGTCCCCTTAGTTGATTCGCAAGCATAAGAACAAATTCTAAAATCTTTGGCCAAAGTATTCTATATGTTTGACATTTGGAATTAATACGAAAATTGTTTGCATATTATTGAATTGTTTGAGAAGGGCGAGTCGGGAACTACGGCAAAGGATGTGAGAAAAGTAATAATAGTAGTTAAAGTTACTTTTGCTCCTGGATATCTAATAGAGGGGTTAATTGTTATAATAAAAGTTATTTGGGAAATTTTTGAATATATTTAATTCTAGAATGCAGTAAAACTTATTTAATGGAATTAAGTTTTACTAAATGGTAATCAATTGTTATCACGAGATGATGATCAGATTTGACCCATTTGGAGCTAGAGTTAGATTGTCCCTGATGTCACGGGATGACATTTTACCCATGTCACGGCCTCCAGATGCCCTTAACTTCACCCCTAACGGTTCCTCGTTAAGACCCGCAATGCCACTTAGCTTCACTCCGAAAGTACCTCACAAAGTCAGGCAAACCCCAAAAATACGAGAGTGATGATAATAACGCAGCGGAATAATATTTGGAAGGGAAAGGAAAGATGAACACAAGTATGCTTAGAGAGAGAAAGAGGCACGGTAGAGAGAGAGAGAGAGAGAGAGTTAGGATGGATGAGTTCAAGTGTATATAGTGGCATATTCCCCACCTTCATAGTTATAGATGAATGTCATACATTGAATGTGGACAAGAACTCTCTAGAACTCTTTGGAGACGTGTGGCCCTTGAGCTACCCAACTACTCTAGAACCTTCCTAATTTAATTAAGCTAAGTAATTACTCTAACTACCCTAGTCCTAATCCAACCGTGCATTAACTCATGATGGCATTGTTTGTCTTTTTCTTACTTAATTCTAGTTTATTCTAGATTCTTCCACAAGGCTCCCTAAGTGAGCCGCGCACTAAGTGCACTTCCACCCAAGGATCTTGTTCTAGCCTATTCTAGAGAATTCTACACTACACTAGATTATTTATCCTTAGTCATATTTTACAAAGCCTCCTAGGGACACGCCCCTTCAATGAACCGTGCCAAGCACCTTCACCTAAGGGTTGCGTCCTTACATCATCAACTAAGTTACAAGACACAGTAAAATTAAATAAAGTCCCTAGTAAATTAAGCGGTCCGTGACACTCTCCCCCACCTAAGCTATTGACGCCCTCGTCAATGCTAGGCGGCCTTGAGTGCTTCAGATGTCTCCCTTTGTTGTTTCAAGTCTTCCTCTACTTCTTCGTATCTTCTAAGTCTGGAAGACCCTTCCAACGCACCAAGTAAATGAAGTACTTAGTGTGGTCCCTACATCCCAAGCCTTGTTCAGCAGGTTCCTTCAGCTTCTTTGGCAGCTCCACCCGTTGCTTCACTGCCCGTTGTGCTGCAGAACCGTTGTCCAGCAACGTGGTCCAGCTCTGAATGCTTGCGCACCCCAAGAGCCTTAAGTCTTGTTTGTTCTTGTTTGGCAAAGGTCTGGGCACCCGTGATTCCCTCATCAGCATATAGATCTTTTTGTCCCTTAGATGTTCAGCCCCTTCTGAGTTATGCCAGCCCCGTGCTATGCTATGCCTCCAGCTTTCCCATCCTTGAGCCAAGATCCTGTTGTTCACGGTCTGTGACACCCCACAGTCTGTCCCGAGCCTTTGCATTCTCAGTTCTGGTTCAGTCTTCAGCAGCTCCCATGCTGAAGAGTGATGTGCCCCTAAGCACATCTCATGCCCAATAATGCGCAAGCCTTGCGCACTCAAACGCAAGCCCGGCGCTGTCCAACGCAACCCATGCCATCCCAAGCACAAGTCACGCCCAGCCGTGCGCAACGCATGCGCACTCATGTCCAAGTTAAGAGCCTTCGTGTGCAACCCATACGCACTCAAGCCCAAGTCATGTGCCCCTGCGCACTCTAGCCTATGTCATGCACACTTCCAGAAAAGTTGTGTGCAACCAAGTCCAAGTCAGGCACGTCCGGCCCCAAGTCTCGTGCATTCGATCTTGAGTTTTGACAATGCCCTCCACAATAAAAGTTGTGCGCTGTAACGCGTACCCTTGCATCCCATTTTGCATCCAATGCGCCAGCCAATGCACCACATGCGCATCCCTGGGTACTCCTGGCGCAGCCCTGTGCGTGTCATGCCCAGCACTGTCTTTGTCTAGCCCAGGCGCAACCCTGCGCACCTTGTGCGCTGCATTGGCCTTGTCCTGATTGTGCTTCACCGTGGTTGGAAGCCCTGTCCCAGGCCCCAACCTGTTGTTGCAGTCAACTTCCTCCCCTGGAAGTATCAGCTTGTTCCAATTCTTCTTGTCTATTGCGTGTAGGTCCTGACAATGTCAAGCTCCTTGGCCTCGTCTTCTACCGCATCAAATTTCCATAGTTTTAGGGAAGAAGTGTCTTGTGTTAGGATGTGTATCCCATGCGCAACCCATCCCAAGCACTACCATGTGCACCCCCATCCTAAGTCATGCCCTGTCCATGCACATTTAAGCACACCATTGGCATTGTCATGCGCAGCACCTGCGCACTCCAACACAGCCCATGTGCGCCTCTTGCTAAGTTCACGATCCTGAGTTCTACCTCTGCCCCCAAAGGTGTTTGCTTCGGTTGATCTAGTGGTTCTACGTCTTCTTGAGCCTCAAGTTCACTTCGCGCTTCCTTAGTCTGAGTCATCATTATAACGTCATTCATTGGAAGGGAAAGTGGTTTTTGGACATTGAAGAAGTTCATCCCCAACACCGTCTTGAAGTCATCTTCTAGGACCACCATCAAACCCGTTGTGCTATGCCAACCCTTAGTACAAGTTGACACTACACGTCCCCTATAGTAGATGAACCTAAATGAAGAAATCCCTCTCTTCATCCATCTCAGCCCTTTGTCAAGGCGCAACCCGAACCCCTCCGCTTCTTATCCTGAATCGGAATTATGTTTGGCACCCATGTTACAAAGTGTCTTGATCTTAGCAGCGTGCACCCTTGTGTTGACAACTCTATGCCTCCATTTTGAGTGCCCAACTGTTGATGAGTCATGCGCACCTAAGTGCGCGCCTTCCCGGACCCCAGTGCACCCTTGCGCCAGCGTCCTTAACACCAACGTGTCCTCCTGAACCTCCGCACGCATTTGTGCCTTGGTCCTAAGAATCCTTTGGGCCTGCGCAGCATGCACATGCCCTTGAAATTCTGCACCCTCTAGTACTTCGGTTCCAGTAACACAATCTCGAACCTCTGCACGTTCTATGGCTTCGGTTCTGTCAGCGCCTTGGGCTTGCGCAACACACGCATGCCCTTGCTTTTTGGTACGCCCTTGTACCACGGTTGTCCCTTGCACACAACGTTGTGCACTTTGTTTGACCTCCACGAATCTCACTCGCTTCAGTCACTTGGATCCCCTTGGTCTGCGCGACGTGTGCACCCTTGGCTGACCCAAGCACGTCCCAACACGCACCATGTCGGACCTCAGCACTCCCCCGTGTTTTAGTCTTGTGGAACCCCTTGGCATGTGCCCCATGCACACCCGCGGCTGACCCACATGCATCATCACATGAATTTGTTTGGACCTCCACACTCTCAAGTGTTTCAGCCCCATGAGCCCCCAAGGCATGCACAACGTGTGCATCCAAGGCAAACTCGAGCACCTCAGCTCCAGACCCTTGCTCCTTCCCATTGGCTCGTGTCTGGTTACTTGTGTACACCCGTGCACTCAGTTCGGGCCCATGGGTAGTCCCATCGGCATGTGTCCTGACATCTGTGCACACCCGTGCACCTTCCTAGACCTCCGCGCACCCCAGCGCCTTGGTCTCTTAAGCCTGGGCCTGCCCCTTGACATACGCAGCACCCGGGGTTTGCGCCATGACGTGCGCAGCACCCTGTGTCCATGTCCTGACATGGGCCTGCGTCTGAACCATCGCAGCAGCCCGTGTCTCGTCTGTTCCTGGGACCTGTGCACCTGGTACTGTCCGTTGTGCCTAGGCACAGTCCTAGGCACCATCCCGCTCAACAACACGCAAGTCCCCCCCAGCTTGCGTGCTGTCCCCATCTGGTATGGTGTAAGCCTCCTCGTCATCCAACCCTGCCCCTTGTTCAAGTGCAGCTACCCGCGCCTCTAGTGCCTGCCTTTTAGGACATTCACGTGCTTAGTGCGGCTCCCCACACAAGAAACAGGTATGACGCCTGATTCGATTGCCCCCATAGCCCGAAGTACTTCCCCCTGAAGTGCCCACGGTTGGTTGGACTCTATGAACCTCACCCGGCACCAACCCAATGTTGAAACCATCCATGTCAAGGCTTGTAAGCGCACCCCGCAAAACCCAGGGGTCCTTACCCTTACTTGACACTACCCCACGTGTTTTGGACTCAATACCTCATCTCCGTTTCTCCTCTATTTGTGATGTGCCCAACCTCCTTTCCTCCACGGTTTCACTCCCAGTCATGAGCGAACCTCGCTCTGATACCACGTTGTCACAGGATGACATTTTACCCATGTCACGGCCTCCAGATGCCCTTAACTTCACCCCTAACGGTTCCTCGTTAAGACCCGCGATGCCACTTAGCTTCACTAAGTCAGGCAAACCCCAAAAATACGAGAGTGATGATAATAATGCGCGGAATAATATTTGGAAGGGAAAGGAAAGATGAACACAAGTATGCTTAGAGAGAGAAAGAGGCACTATAGAGAGAGAGAGAGAGTTAGGATGGATAAGTTCAAATGTATATGGTGGCATATTCCCCACCTTCATATTTATAGATGAACGCCATACATTGAATGTGGACAAGAACTCTCTAGAACTCTTTGGAGCCGTGTGGCCCTTGAGCTACCCAACTACTCTAGAACCTTCCTAATTTAATTAAGCTAAGTAATTACTCTAACTACCCTAGACCTAATCCAACCATGCATTAACTCATGGTGGCATTTTTGTCTTTTTCTACTTAATTTTAGTTTATTCTAGATTCTTCCACAAGGCTCCCTAAGTGAGCCGTGCACTAAGTGCACTGCCACCTAAGGATCTTGTTCTAGCCTATTCTAGAGAATTCTACACTACACTAGATTATTTATCCTTAGTCATATTTTACAAAGCCTCCTAGGGACACGCCCCTTCAATGAACCGTGCCAAGCACCTTCACCTAAGGGTTGCGTCCTTGCATCATGAACTAAGTTACAAGACATAGTAAAATTAAATAAAGTCCCTAGTAAACTAAGCGGTCCGTGACACTAAGGTCCCTTTGTAAGCCTCAACTTAAGCATCCTTTGAAAATAAAATGAATTCATCTAAATTCATGAGATGAAAGAATTATTCATAAGATGAATAAATTTACTTTGCTAAACATAATTCATGAGATGAATTATTTACTCACAAGATGAATAAATTTACTTTGCTAAACATAATTCATGAGATGAATTACTTATTCATAAGATGAATAAATTTATTTTATTAAATATTATTCATGAGGGAATTTAAACAAAAAAAAAAGAAGGAAAATAGCGTTTTAAAGCAAGTCGCGATCCGCTTGCACACGAGCCAGCCAATCGGGTAATGACACGTGCGCATTGATCTAGGGTAGCCAGAGGTGTTATCTGTGTACTTCTTCTTCAGCCAATAAAGTCATGACACGTGGTAGGCGTGGGCAAATTTTGAACACATTTTTTGCTTTGGCTTGACGACGTAACGGTTTAGTATAAACGCGTTTAAGTTTTTTTTAGAATCCCACATCAACAATTTGGAAAAAGTTTCTACCCGAGGCCTATTATAAATAGGGGTCTTTGGGGTTCAGTTTAGCAATCGAATAATTCTCTGAAAAATATGATTTTTCAAAAATTTAAAAAGAGGAATTTCTCTTTGAAATTTCTCCTAATAAATAATTTTGGGAGCCCACAGTCCCAGTGCTAGAAGAGGTCATTGTGGAGAAGACCTTGAGGTGTCAAGATATCTTCTTCTAATTTCATATCTTCAAAGTCGCAGTTGGGATTTGCGCTTCAGGTATGTCTAGTTAAATATATGATATTTAATTTGTTTTTTCCTTTATTTCGTTCATTCTATATACTATGTTTATACTTGTTTTATTCGATGTTTTTCGATTGTCATATTATGAACCTGTTAGAGTAAGATCTAGATTTTATTAAAAAGTTTAATTAGATCAAGGCTTTCGATTTAAAATTAAGAATTTTAAATTTGTTTTCCGTTACGATCGCTCGAGGAAATATTTTTGAAATATATTTCCAACACAGGTCTCGAAGCTCGAGACTACAAGCACAAGCCCGAGTACGCGTTTTTGACTATGTCAATTCCTGCTCCATCCATAAACCGTTTTTATCCATAACAGAAGCCAAATTTTTAGGCTCTCCCATATCCGCCACTTTCCTTGTTTAAGCTGGATTCTTAGGCATGATATTTTCCTTAACCTGCAAGGTTTTTCCTCTATAAAACGAACCTTAGGGCTTTGTCAAACATACGAATTTCACATAAAATAACTTCTTGTTCTTCACCGCTGTTTTTCTCTCTCAAAATAATTCTCTCCTGCATCACTGAGCAAGTTGGGGCATACTCCAAACCATCTCTACGAAGTACACTACTGAGGCGGGTGTCGTGTTAACCGTAGGGGTCAGAGTGTCGCTCATCCCACTCTACCTCTGTGGGGGCATAAACAACTTAGTGCAGTGGATTTTCCACAGTCTTTGGTCAATTGTTTCCTTTCTATTGTTTATTTTTGAGTCGTTTCTGTCATACTTTTGTAAACCTCAAGATCACTTTGATTGTAATAAGAGTGATATTTTGATCACTCATCCATCCTAATTCTCCAACAATCTAAGTCATTTAATATAATAAGCAATCATAATATGACTCACGCGGGCTTTATTATTCCGGATGTCTAAAAATGCACCTTTGGATGGGAAGAACTACAAGATGTGGGCTGATAAGACGGAGTTCTTCTTAAGCCAAACAAAGGTTCATTATACTCTGTTTAATGATAGAGCCCCACCGAGGTCCAATAACGACTTTGAGAAAGAAAATCGTACATGCAGGAGAATATTTCTCCGTTACATAACAGCGCCTCTTTACTAAATTTATAGTAATAAAACCGCTAAAAAAATATGGGAAGCGTTGTTAAACAAGTATGGCTTAGATGATAGTGCAGCTAAAAAGTATGTTCGCAGTAGGTGGTTAGCTTTCACCATGGTTGATGAAAAACCTATTCTTGAGCAAATCCATGAATACAAAACCTTATGCACTAATATACTGAATAAGGGCATGAAGTTTTGTGAAACATTTCAAGCTAATTGCCTAATTGAGAAATTGCCTCCCTCATGGAAAATTACAAGGCGTCACTAAAACACAAAAAGAAGGACTTCACATTGCAGGAACTGATCTCCTTTATTAATTTGGAAGGTCAGAACCGAAAACAAGCTAGAGAAGTCCTCGGAGCACTCCTCCTTGGCAACTAACCATATGGAATCGAGAAAGGCAGGAAAGAAAGGCAAGTTCAAGAAACCTTGGAACAATGGTAGGTCTAATGCTTGAGAGGAAGACTCTAGCAGCAAGCAAAGCCAATCTCGAGGAAAGAGGCCAATGAAAAATGTTGATGATAGCCAGAAAAAGATGAAAGGAACATGCTGGACTTACGGCAAGAGTGGCCACACTAGGAATTGCAGGAAGGGATTCGGACCTGGAAATCACATAGAACACAGGCTCTAGGCTAATCTCATCTAGGAAGGAGACATGTTTGTTGCCATGATCTACGAGGTGAATATGGTTGAAAACACGGTCGAGTGGGTTGTAAATACTGGTGCCACAAGGCAAATCTGCACCAATGAGGACTTATTCCATGAATATAAGAAAGCCACTGATGTGGAGAAGGTGTACATGGGCAATTCCAGTCAATCCCTGTCCACAGCAAGGGAAAGGTCCTTCTAAAACTCAAATATGGAAAATCTCTTTGTTTACAACGTGCTGCATGTTCCTAAATTGCACAGGAATTTAGTCTCAGGTGCTCCGTTAAACAAAGTTGGCTGTAAGTTAACTTTTGAGTCTGATAAGTTGATCCTTACTAAGACCACGAACTTTGTCAAGAAAGGCTTTTCTAATGGTGGGCTATTTGTTCTTGATGTTTTGAATGATATGAATAAAACTGGCTCGAGTTCTATTTATATTGTTGAATCCTTTAGACTTTTAGCATGCTAGGCTTGGGCATCTGAATTATAATTCGATGAAGAAACTTAAACAAATGAGTTTAATTCTGAATTGTGATCTAATTGTTCCTGATAAATGCGAAATATGGGTCAAGGCCAAACATCCTAAAAAGGCATTTAACAAATCAGTACAAAACTTTTAGCCTACTCGAGCTAGTAAATAGAGATCTAAGTGACTTCAAAAGCCTTTAGATTTTTAGCATGCTAGGCTTGGGCATCTGAATTATAATTCGATGAAGAAACTTAATAAATGAGTTTAATTCCTAATTGTGATCTAATTATTCCTGATAAATGCGAAATATGTGTCAAGGCCAAACATCCTAAAAAGGCATTTAACAAATCAGTACAAAACTTTTAGCCTACTCGAGCTAGTAAATAGAGATCTAAGTGACTTCAAAAGCACCATGAGCAAAGGTGGCAAAAGATATTACATCACTATCGTAGATGATCACTCGAGATTCAATAAAGTATATCTTTTAAGCACTAAAGATAAGGCTAAGGATATGTTTCTTAAATATAAAGCTGAGGTTGAAAACCAGCTGGACCGTAGGATCAAGAGAATTAGGTCTGATAGAGGAGTAGAATATGGTACTACCTTCCTCAAGAAATATTGTGAGGAACTTGGAATAATTCATGAGGTCTCAGCCCCTTATATCCCTCAACAAAATGGGATAGCCGAAACGAAAAATAGGACCCTTACCAAAACGAAAAATAGGACCCTTAAGGACATGATGAATGCTATGCTAATTAGCTCAGGCTTACCCTCGAGCTTGTGGGGGGAAGCCATGTTATCTACTTATCACGTACTTAATAGGGTTCCACATATAAAGTTAGATAAAACCCCTTATGAACTATGGAAGGGCTACGCGCCAAACCTAAACTATCTTAAAATGCGGGAGTGTCTAGCTAAAGTAGGAATTCTTGAGTTTAAAAGAAGTAAAATAGGTCATAAAACTGTAGATGCTATTTTTGGTGGGTATGCCATGAACAGTGTTGCATATAGATTCATGCTATTTAATGACTCAAGCCTTGGGCTTCATTAAGTAATGGAATCTCGAGATCCTGAATTCTTCGAGCAAAACTTCCCATGAAAGAATCTATGCATGCTTCATTACCTTATTTTGTGCCTGTTGCATCTACATCATCATGTAGTCATGCGCACCCTGAACTCGAGGTCCAGGAACTTGGAAGAAGTACGAGGGCTCGAACTGAGACTAGTTTTTGACCTGACTTCATAACTGCTTTCTTGTCTGAACATCATGACTTTGATGTACAAGTTGTGACTGCATTTATGTTACAGGAAGATTCCAAAACATATGATAAGGCCATAAGAACCATAGATGCTCCTTTCTGGAGAGAGGCCGTTATTAATGGGTTAAACTTTATAACGAGCAATAACATTTAGGTGTTAGTGGACCTTCCCAGAGGATGCAAACCTATAGGGTGCAAATGGATGTTTCGAAAGAAACTAAAGACTGATGGGTCCATAGAAATTTAAGGCCAAGCTAGTGGCTAAAAGATACACCCAGAAACAAGGAATAAATTTCTTTGATACTTATTCACCCATAACTAAAATTGCCACTGCCCATGTATAACTTTGTAGTACACCAAATGGACATAAAACCGGATTTTTGAATAGTGACCTTGAGGAAGAAATCTATATGGAACAACCCGAGGGGTTTAAGGTTCCTGGTATGGAGCATAACTGGAACACCTTGGTCATGCATGGTTTTGTTGTAAACAGTGGTGATGCGTGTGTGTATTCAAAACACATTGATAATGATTGTGTGATTATATGCTTATATGTTGATGACATGCTTATCTTTACCACGAGTTTAAATGTTGTGAATGATACATAGTCTTCCCTGAGCACATGTTTTGATAATGAAAGACCTACAAGAAGCCGGTGTGATACTTGAGGTTAAAATAACTAGAACACCTTAGGGTTTGACTTTGAGTCAATCCCATTATGTGGCGAAAATATTGAGAAAATTTGGTCACTTTGATGACATATCTGCTAAAACTCCATATGGCCCTAGTATTCATTTGAAAAGAAACACAGGAGATTGTGTATCACAGGCTGAATACGTTAAGATAATTGGTAGTGTAATGTTCTTAACGAACTACCCCCGTTCTGATATTGCTTACGTCGTTAGTAGACTTAGTTGTTACACCCATAACCCTAGTGATAAGCATCGGAGTGACAAGACTATTAAAGTATCTTAAAGGTACCATGAATTGGGGTTTACACTATAAGAAATTCCCTGCTGTGTTAGAGGGATATTGCTAATTGGGTGTCTGATTCTGATGAAATACATTCTACTAGTGGCTCTGTATTTGTGCTTGCTAACTGTGCTATTTCATGGAAATCATCTAAACAAACCTGTATTGCTAAATCGACCATGGGGTCCGAATTTATTGCACTTGAGATGGCAAGTCTGGAAGATGAATGGCTGAGAAGTGTCATGGGATACATTTCATTGTGAGGGAAACTTGCGCGCCCTCAAAGCCATTATACTGTGACTCACGAGCAGCATGGGTGTTGCTCAAAGTGAGGTATATAATGGCAAGCAGAGGCACATTTGCCTCAGACATAGTGTCGGAAGAAATTTGATCACGAACAAGTGATCTCACTCGAGTTTGTAAGGAGTGAGAAGAATTTGGCAACTCCATTAACAAAAGGCCTTGCAAGGAAATTGATAAATGAAAAAGCGGAGGGAATGGGTTTAAAGCCCATGTATGTGTCCTAATCCTGATGGATACCTGTCTCGGGAGTTACTCTCGATGTTCAATGGGTAAAAACAAAGTTAGAGATCGGAAAACTTGTGATAGCCACTCGAACCCATCCCGAGATGTTGCTGTAGTAGTGGTTATAGGATCTGTCAAATTTGCCATGATGTTTAGGTTGAGCTCTACGCTCTTCTTAATGTTATCCATAGCCGTTGTGGTGGTGCAATGTAGCACAACTGATGGACACCCTATACTGCTATGACATGAGGATGAGACTAAGGCTCTTAATGATGTCCATAGCCTTTTATGGTGGTGTAGGGCAGCGCACCTGATGGACGCACCTATGGGATTGTGGGGGTAGAAGGTCCCCCTGTCAAGAGTAAGGGCTTAATCTCTAGAGCATTCTTGAGAATACCAGGTTTCAGATCATTTTTTGAGGGACCTCATACATTCTTATTGCGGAGTGCATCTCAACCTCTAGAACACATGAAGGGGTTAGGTATGCTCTTCTCAAAGACTGCTCGTGGTTTAAGACCTTGTTCACCATTGGGCGGTCGTGGGACATGCTTAGTCACTAGGTGCTAATTCAAGTCCAAAAGACATTAGCATCGTCAAGTGTGGGTCTCATTGCTCAGTAATACTCTTTCTTTCTTTCCTTTTCTCAAAATTGAACCATGTGGGGGATTGTTATAATTTGGGGGTAGTGTGCTTCAATTTTGATAACTTGTAAAACCAACTCAATCCCACATAGGAAATTGTTATAATTTGGGGGTAGTGTGCTTCAATTTTAATAACTTGTAAAACCAACTCAATCCCACATAGGAAATTTAGAGGTGGGGAGTCTTATTTATATACCGCCTTATCGTTACACTTAATAAAGTCTTGTGGGCCTAGAATGGGCATGGTGGGCCACATGCATGCGCGCCCCACTCCGCCGCACCGAGACGGGCGGTGCATCATGGTGTGGTGGACGTTTTCTAACCCGAACTTCATTTTTACGACCATTGTTTTTGTTCAAGTTGTAGTAAACGAACTCAAGGTGAGTTCTTGTCTTTGGGAAGTGCTCAAGGCCTTTGGCTCGAACTCGAGGTGTCCCTTAGTTAACCTCGAGGGTGCTATCTCGAGGGGTTGTCCATACTCCGGGTCTCAAGGCTCAAGGCTACAAGCTTAAGCTTGAGTACGCGTTTTTTACTACGTCAATTCCCACTCTTTCCATAAACCGTTCTTATCCATAACAAAAGTCGGATTTTCAGGCTCTCCCACATCCGCCACTTTCCTTGTTTAAGTCGGATTCTTAGGCATGATCTTTTCCTTAACCTACAAGGTTTTTCTTCTATAAATACCGAATGTTAGGGCTTTCTTAAACATACGAATTTCACAGAAAATAACTTCTTGTTCTTCACGGCTGCTTTTCTCTCTCAAAATAATTCTCTCCTCCATTACGAAGTAAGTTAGGGTGTACTCCAACCCATCTCCCTGGAGTACACTGATGGTGCCATGTTAACTCTGGGGGTTGGAGTGCTGTTCATCCCATTATACCTCTATGTGGGCATAAACGACAATGTATTATCCACGGCGAGGCAATTCTTCGGTCAATTCTTTCCTTTCTGCCGTTAATTTTTGAGTCGTTTCTGTCATCGTTTTGTAAACCTCGAGATCACTTTGACTGTAATAAGAGTTATATTTTGATCACTCATTCACCTTAATTCTCCAACAATATATAGATATACTCTTTCTCTAGATTTCCTTTTCAATTAAAAAAAATGACTGAACAGAAAAGAGAAAACAGGCACAAAGGATGCAAATGATCATAAAACTTGAACTAACCTGACAACCAGAAGCCCTAAACGAACTGAAATCATGCCGTCCAACAAGGATATCACACGCTGCCTGAACAAATGTATTTGCGTAGCATTATCATGACATGTTTACTAAAGAAATGAAAAGTAAATATAATACACCTCTTGAACTATTGCTTGAAATCAAAGTAAGCTCCAATTTCAATTTCACTAAACACATTGTCCGAACTATAAATTTAAATAAATTAAACCCTCTACTTCAAATCCATCAAATTTTATTAACTCGGTCAATAATTGAATCATACGTATATCACTTGATGTGATATGCGGGTCTAATTTAAACTAATGAAGTCATCCACGTGAATTTTTATGATCGTGGACGGAGTTAAAATGAGGAATGTTAGTTAGGAGGTGTGTTTCATGAAATTGAGGCTGGAGGGCAAACTTCTACCTCAAACAATTAGGGTGGTCTTCATAGTATTTATCTGACAGAAAAATGCTTGCAAACAGTAACTAACCTGCATAGCATGAAGATTCAGTTCCTCAGGAACATGCCATGCCCTGTCTTTGTCAAATGTTGACAAGGGATCTAGACCTGAGAGCAAGCGATAGTAATACCTAAAATACAATTTTGATACTGTTTTTAGACATTTTTTACATATTTCAAGGATAGAGAAAGGATAATGCCATATAAACGCCGCCATTATTGCTTAAAATCGAAGTGATCTTGTCAGTTTTCAATTAACTCAAATAAGCCCAGTCGACTATCAATTTGTATTAGTTAGGCACTCTAATTCAATCTCGTCCATTTTTTTTTAACTTCGTCAACAATTACACAAAATCAAGTGACGTGACATTGGGGGGAGCGGGGTTCTCTAATTTGAAGTAATTAAGTGATGACAAAAGGATTGGGTTGCTTACAAAGTTAAAAATTGGGACGGAATCACAACATCAAATCTAATGAATACAAATTGATAGTTTAGGGGGTGTTTGAGGAAATTGAATGGGAAGGGATCACTTTAATTTTAAAGAGCAGTTGGAGTGCCTCTACAGTATCTACCCAAATAGAAAACAAGCACCACATCTGGAGTTCAACGTTCCACTCGCATTCTCCAAATAATCCAAGGTAAGATCAACCATCAGTGAACACTTACAATGACAATGGGAAACATGAAGTACAAATAAGCAATCCACTAGAAACGTAATTAAGAAAAATCGACAATGCAAGTAATTCACTTAAAGGACACAAGGAGTAAAACAGAGAGTGTTTTCAACAAAATAAATACAAAGAAACAAGTTTATACACTTCAAAGAAGAAACTATGTTTTCCTGTTTACAGGTTCAGTTTTTAAAAAGCCAAATACTAGGGGTTTGCAAATGAATTTTTCCAACTTCTGATTTCTACTTTTCGGTTTTTGCCCAAGTCTTTTAAAAACTACAAAAAAAAAAAAAAAAAGGAAACAAAAAACAAGAAATAAGACAATTCCAAAACTAATTTATAGTTTCTTAAAAACGAAAAATGACACCAAACAAACCCTTAAATCATATTTCCCAGTGTATGAAAGGTTCATATGATACTTGTTCTGTCTGAAGCGCCTCATTACAGATGTTTATGGATAATCCAGCTATATAAATACTATTTCCATCTGTTGATACCTACGTGCGCTCTTGAGCCTTATATCTAGCGTGAAAATCATATGGAACACATCGAACATCAATGACCATTATGTCATCCTCTTTCTGCCATCAAAAAGTACAAATGCATATTAGTACCTCATCACCATACATACAAAATAAGGGCAGCAGCGGAGGTGGTGAAAAAAATAAAGAAATAGAAGCAAGAGAGAGGGATTTTTTCTAGAAGGCAAAAAATACATTCAATCCTGGCCCCAATCGAGGATAAGTTGAGGAAGCAACGATGTTTGCGGTGGTTTGGGAATGTTCGGAGGAGACCGACCACTGCCCCTATCAGGAGATGTGAACAACTCTATACTACAATCGGGAGTAGAGGTGGCCAGTGGGCCAGGTTGGCCCGAAACCCGGCCCGGCCGGGCCCACCCCGTTTGGGCCATGCCAGGCCGGCCCGGTTACGTTATATCATCATAGAAAAAGTTCAAATAGTTTGTTTACCCAACAAAATCATAAAAAGATTGCAGCTCACATGGTAATGGGTGTGTCTTACATGTTAGAAGTAAGGGGTTCGAACCCCGCTTGTGTCATTTTTGTTTCATTTTTTCTTGACATATTAAAAAAAAAAATGCCGGGCCGGGCTTGCTAGCCCAGGCACAAACCCATGCCCAGCCCGGGCCAGGTTAGGAAACAGGCCCGACCCATCCCATGGCCACCTCTAATCGGGAGGAGAGGGAGAGGCAGGCCAAAGAAAAGTTGGACGGAGTCGATTCGACATGGCCTCACCCACCTCAACATAAATGAGGAGATGGCCCTAGACAGAGCGGAGTGGAGGGAGCCGATATAGCAATTTAGGATGCAGGAGCACAGCTAAGTTAGTACTAGCACCCTTAGGGTTATATGTATGCCTGTTTGATTATATTTGCTATTGCTATGTGTTGGTTGCCTATCGTTCTGTCGCTATGTTGCTTTATTGCTATGGCTGCTTTATGCTTTCTGCTTTCTATGTGCCGTCGTTTTTATGGTTTTCAGGTTGGGGTCCTCAGACACAGCCTCCCTTTAGAGTAGCACCCCCCCCCCCCCCCCCCGGTTTTCAGGTTGGGGTCCTCAGACACAGCCTCCCTTTAGAGTAGCACCACCCCCCCCCCCCCCCCCCCCCCCCCCAAAAAAAAAAAAAGGCGACCCTGCATATCCGGAGCCCTTGAGGCATTGGGTTTCTTGTTGTTGTAGAAAATATTGTATATTGTATGCAAGCTTGAAGCTTTCAACCATGACAAATATTAGAACTTGGGGGATTAAACCCACTAAATAGATCAATATCAGGGGAAAGAGAGTTAAAAACTAAATATACTAAAACAAATCTGGGAATAAAATCAATTGCCTGCAAAAAATGGTTCACAGCTTTTCTAACCACTGATGCTTCATGAGGTGGCAACTGCATTAAACAAACATTTAGGTAAATGGTAAAACCCACATGAGTCAAAAAGAAGAATTGGAAATGCATTAGCTAGTGTTAGACTCTCGAAAGAGGTTCAAATATGTCCTTCGGGATGATCCATTAATTAGAGTCATCCACAAATGGGTACCTAATGCTACTCCTGTGTTCAACTTAAATATTAAACAAGATTGCCCATATTACATGACCAACATAATATAAACACACTTACAACAACAACAACAACAACAACAAACCCAGTGCCTCCAAGGGCTCCCGCAAAAGCAGGGTCTGGAATATAAACACACTTCAAGGAAGATATATTTGTGCTTTCTCTTTTCCTTATAAAGTTCTTAAAAAATATCTGAGGGAGGGAACAGAAATCCAAGCTCACCACCTTGTCAGCTTCGATTCTTCATCATTGATTCATATAATAAAGAAAGAAAACTCACTAAGACCAAGAAAGACAACACAATACATCTCCCAAGTTTTCCATCAATGCAGGTACAAACATAACATGCTGATATAAGTACTTCCTTATGCCACAAATTAGAGCTCCAGGAGATAATGAATGCTATCAACTTTGGAATCAAATAAGAAATATGTATCACACAATGGATTTCAACTAACTGTCACTAGAGTAACCATTACGTAAAGGTACTTCTGTAACGGGTTACACAATGATGGTCTCACCCTGATGGGGTAAGACTGCGTACATCCTTCCCCTCCTAGACCCGGCGCGAGTGGGAGCCCTTCAGGCATTGGGTTTTTTGTTGTTGTTGTTACACAATGCTTATATATTTAATTTTATCTACCAAAGGACATTCATACATGTATTTATGTTAAAAACTATGAAAGAGATATAAAAATTAATGATTTATTGTTACTCATTTTAATGTTTGCAAATACAAAGCTTGAAAACAACTTATGTTTCCTGAAAAAACTCAATGCGAGCACTTCAACCTATTACATAAAGCCTGTGATACCCCACTTCTGCTACACCAAAACTGCAATTGTTATGCAACGCAAATCGCTATTTGACTAGATGCTACCAACCAAAAAAATGATGATTCATAGAAAACATACCACTTCACCAGGTTTTCTTTTGCTAATGCGTTCAACATCTACATGACAAACGTTTGACAAGGCATGTACTCCTGCATCCTGGACATTAGAGAAGGAACATCCAAATCACAATCTTATTCCCTCTTCTTTCTTTTTTGTTTCCTTTTTTTTTCTTCTTTTGCCGTCAATGTCAATTAACAAGACTTCTCAAGAAACAAGACAGACTAGAAACATCAAGACATGGCAAATTAAGGCCAGGCATGCATCTCAAATTATTCTGTATCAGTTAATGTTTATAGAGAGAATAAGTTGGATACCAACAATCATTTGCAGTTTGAGGTCAGTAGTTTTGCTGAAGGGGGTCGCCACAGATAGGAAGGGGACTGAAGTAGCGAGAAAGGAGAAAAAGAGGCAGATAAGAAAGAGAGAAAGAGAGAGAGAGAGAGGACAACAAAAGAGGGAGAGATACGATCAAAGAGAACGAATTGCTTAATTTCTCAATGCTTTCTGCAGTCCAAACCGTGGATGTATATAAAGCCATCAGCCAGCATACAACTGCCAAGATTTCCATAACCACCCCAACAATATTTCAAATTACTCGCCAACTTCTTTTAGCAACGATTCAAAATGTAGAAGCTTCTATAACAAGCGCAGTTAAGGGAAATAATTGCAGGGAAATTGCTAAAATCAATATCAAGTATCTCCCCCTTAAACAGCCTTGTCCATAAGGCTGAAATAAGAAAATCTGTGCCAAATGTTGAACAGAAATAGCTTCATCTTCTGGATTGTCTAAACACTTGATCAATACTTGTGTTATTGCGGGGCTTCCATGCTTTACCTTCCTCTGAACCAAATTGCACTCAGGTTGTCGATCCTGAACATGGGTGTTGGGAGAGCTTGAACTATCTTAGGAGTGCGGGGAAGGCCCTGGGAGGATTTAAACGGACTAACACGAAAAGTTGCATACGTGCATCTAGGGGCAGCTTTAAGCAACAAGGCCCAATTTTCGCAAAAACTCTATCAGGCCCGAAATACTGAGTTTCAAACTTCTGAACAGATTGAAACACCACAGAAGACCAGCAGCGGGGCTTTGGCTGCAAAGCCCAATCTCAGAATTGAAACTAACATTCCAGTGTTCATGTTTCATAAATTCTATGCTCAATCCAATTGAAATATTAAAGTCTGTATAAAGGCTTCTCAGTCCTACCTGAAATGGTCTATCGCAGCAACTTGGGATTTCTCCCAGACAAATAAGGCATGTTAATTGGTGAAGGGTAGCTGTAAAAAAAAATTCGAAGGGTGTGCTATAAGTAGCTATGTGCAATGTCGTATTGTACCATTGTTACGCCAATGAAATCCAACTAGCCCACTTAGGAGCATGAGACACATGCATTGAAGGTATGTCTTGAGCCACCAATTTAGCATCTCAATCTGTCCATCTGTTCGTGGGTGGAATGTAGAATACAATAGGAACTCAAACCCCAGGAACATTGAACAGGCCATTCCGTAAATTGCTTAGAAAACAGAATCTCAATCAATAGCATTTATGTGAGGCATGACATGATGGAGCTTGAATACATGATTGATTTAAGCATGGTTGACATCAGATGCAGAGAGTGGATGGGACAAGGAGATGAAATGGTTGTACTTACTCGGTCAACGGACACTAAAATCATGCAGAATACAATAGGAACTCAAACACCAGGAACATTGAAGAGGCCTTTCCGTAAATTGCTTAGAAAACAGAATCTCAATCGATAGCATTTATGTGAGGCATGACATGATGGAGCTTGAATACATGATTGATTTAAGCTTGGTTGACATCAGATGCAGAGAGCGGATGGGACAAGGAGATGAAATGGTCGTACTTACTCGGTCAACGGACACTAAAATCATGTCCTTCCCGAATGCATCAACTGTTATATTCTCTTCACCACTCGTATACAAGATGTCATAATAGGAGCTCATAATTTTGGACAACCAAAAAATATAGGAGCAGCATCGAGCCTTTCTACTCAAGAAGGAAGGCTTCGTTAATCAGTATGAGTAATAAAGCGCCCCATGCTTAAGCGCTTCTCCCGTTTCTGTATTGCACAGACAGCACCATAATCTCTTTTTCATACACTGAAAGCTTTTGAGGGAGAATTGCACGGACATCACCATAAGCTTTTTTCCATACACCGTGAGATTTTGATGTTTAAGACCAAGCAGGCGGCAGATATAAAAGATCAGACGGCCATCTTGCATAAGGACTGCTCCAATTCCCTTACTGGATGCATTGGTTTCAACTTTCAACAATAAACGTTTCACGAAATTATGCAAGGCAAGCACAAGAGCTCAAGTAATAGCTTCTTTCAACTACTGAAAAGAACAAGAAGCTTGTTTGATCCATACAAAGCCTTCCTTTTGTAACAGAGAAGTCAATGGCTTGTTGATCTCCTCATACCCTTTCACAAAATGACAATACTAACCTGCCAATATGAGAAAACTTAGTATTTTTTTTTAATTGTGAAACTGCAGCCAGTCACACACCGCAGCGACCTTTTCGGTGTTCATAGCAACCCCTTCCCCAGAAATGAGATGACCAAATATTCCGCATACAGTGTGCCGAATGAGGACTTGCTGAGCTGAACATTGTGTTCTTGTGCAAAAGTGTGCCCTCCATTCTCAACTACATCTAGTATATTGTCAACAAAAATGAGCATAAACTTGCAAAAAAGTAAGCGAAACATGTTATTCATCAACCCGCAAAACATGTTATTCATCAACCCTAGAAACATGGTCGGGTCATTGGTTAAAACGAACGGCATATAACCGAAAATTCGTAGCGTTTGTAGTGCATTTTGAATAGGCTGTAAATGAGCAGAGCCAAGCCCAAGCTCACAATGCATGAGGCTCAGCCTCAAATCATTTTGCTCCACTCGGCTTAAAGCTCACCGAGCCTAGAGATCACAGGCTCGAGCTCGGCTCGACATTGGCTTGAACTCCATTGACCATTAACTCAAGCTTGGAGTATCAATCCCAAATTCCTAAGTATAACATGAATAAAAAATTAAAAAAATAGTGAAAATTTTCGATACTAGAAGACAAATAAGAACATACTCATTTGGTAATTTCTCACTTAGGTACCCTGACGTTAGGGCATTTATCACCTAAGTATCCTAGAATTTTAATGTAAACAATGAGGTACCTTGAGGTTTCAAACTTTATCACCTAGGTACCCTAGGATGCTAATGTAAACAACGAGGTACCTTGAGGTTTCAAACTTTATCACCTAGGTACCTTATCCCGAAGCTTGGCGAAATTTTTATCAAAATCGAATCAATTTTCACCATAGAATAATGACGTGATAAATGATTACAATAATATATTTGAATTATATCAATGTTTTCAATACAGATCCAGCAAATTACGAAAAAAAAATCCCTAGATTATGAATGATAATGACAGAAGATATTTATAGATGAGCAAAATAATGCGTCATGGTAGCATTTTACGATAACAAATCATAACATTATGATCAAGGACACATGTAAATTGTTATAATTATGTTCCACCTTAGCAACTTCTAATAAAAATCTATCGAATTCCGAGAAAGGGTATCTAAATGATAAAATTCTTGAACTACAAGTACCTAAGCAATAAAATTTTGAAATCTCACAGTATCTTATTCTATACATTGAAACGTCAAGGTACTTGATAAATCCTCAAACCTCAAAGTACCCAAATAATAAATTGGCCATTGTGGAGTTTGTAAGGGCTTGTGCATAATAGTGACTGGACACTCAATTTGCTGGCCATGGCTAGGTCCAAGACATTATATAAGGGCTTGTTGCGGTCTTCCACCACACCCAGACCAAAGCATGTGCTCAAACCTCTAAGGAGAGGTCACTTAGCTCTACTGAACTGGTCCCTACAGCTTTTTGAGCCTCAACCTCTTCTTGAATTTCAACAAAGAGCTTACTCCTCTTCATCTTGCTTTTGTGGCCAATTTCATAAGGGTTATCACAAAAATAGCATAATCCACAAGCTCTTCTATCTGCCATTTTCTGATGTCAGTATCTTGAGAATCTTAGGCCACAAGGAAGATGTATTCAAAGCTGCCAAACTCAAAGGAACTAACATTTTTTTATGTGACTTTGATTTCTTAGAAACATTCGCATTGGCTGGTATAGCTCTGCATAACTCAACTTATTCGGAGTATTTGGCCTGTAACTCCATTTATCTCTAGTTAAATGGCTTAAGCAGTCTTTTTCCTATGCTCGAGCAAATATGAAAGCCTCATTTCAATGACGTTGGCATTAGCACGTTGACAAAGGTCTTAATCTCATCCTTGAGTCTTCCAAAATATTCTTTTGTAAGTGCAAGACACTACTACAACACCAATGCCTTCAGTTCTTCAAAAAGTTCATCATCCCTTCTGCTGCAACGTATGAAATTCTTCTATTCTGTTGACAACAATATCTTCTATAAATCGCTAACAGACCTCCACCACTAGTTCATCTTAAGGCGTGATATTTCCGGCCATCTAACAATGCATCCAAGAATCAATTGCGCCTGAGATATGTATGGAGCCAATTTCAACCATCTGGTGTTCGAAAAAGGGGGAAGAACTAATGGCACTCCGAACACAGCTTCTCGGATATATACCACCGCAGCTGGAAAACTACAACATAGAGATAAATAGTACATTGTATTGAGCTGAATTAGTCATAGACAGGGATGGCAATTCTACCCAAATCCGTTGGATATCCATCTAACCCAATTCACTTATGATGGATTTGGATGTAAAAAAAGGGTTTTGAATGGATTTGGATTTGGATGTTCATAAATGGGTTTTTGGTCGGGTTGGATTTGGATGACATCAAATCCAACCAAAACCCAACCCAAAATTACATTTTAAGTGCCAAGAAAGATGCTCTGATACCATTGTTGAAGGTGACTCAACCAAAGAATTTTGAGGAAGGGAACATAAGTAAAAAGAAGAAGAAAAGGAGGGAGAAAAGAAAGACATGGGACAACGAATTGCTTTATTGCTCAGTACTTTCTCCAGTACAAACCTTAGGTCTATATAAAGCCATTTGTCAGCACACAACTACCAAGATCTCCCCGGCAACAAACCATAACCCCAAAAATATTTCAATCCGCATGCCCACCTCTCTCGACAACAATTCAAAATGCAGAAGCTTCTAGAACAAGCACGATTAAGGGAAGAAGTGCATGAAAATTGCTAAAATCAATATCACAATCACAGAACCAAATTGCAACCATCGCATTGGGTTTTTAGGAAGGGTATGAGAGAGAGAAAGAAAGAGAAGGGTGGAGAGAAGAAAGTGAAGGGAAGGGTGGAGTAAACCAAGAAGAGAGAATGAAGTTGAGATTAAGAAAGAATATGAAGAAACATGTGAAAAACACAGAGGTAGGAAATTCTGGAAAATTACTATTTTCCAAATTTTCCACAAGAACAGGGAAAACTGGAAAATGGTTTTCCAACTTACCAATTGGAAAAAAAGTTTTTTTTAACTTCTCTAATTTTCAGTTTCTCTTGGAATGAACCTGGTCCGAACAATTACGCCACTGGTTTGAGTACAAGTATCACTTTGATGCACAATTCTAAACAGCAAACCACCTACTCATATTGCTTAATCAGACACAAAGAAAAAAAGTAATTGATTTTTGTATAATACAAATATAACCTACCCCATAGAACATGCTAACTTTTGTATATTTTGGGACATAATCACCTTTATGCCATCTTGTACAATGATAATATCGTTCTCATTATAGACTACCACACATTATCTACCATAAGTGAATAATATATATGCTTTGTCATTTATTCACACAATATTGAAATTATGCTTTGTCACCTTAATGGATGATTTGGTATAAAGCACAAACGAGTTCCCCCAAGTGAGCTTCACTTTAAAAATGGGGAACTTCAACTTAAGTACACAAAAAGCACACTCGATTATGTTCCACAAAGATAAGTGTTGTTAAACAACTCACATGATCCTCTTATGCGTCTTCGAACTTGAAGGATAGGTCGTAAGTTAGAATTGATGGCAAGGGCGTCAGAACGTGTGAGAAAGAGTGGAATGAGGAAAAAGAGAAAGAAAAGAAAATTAAGAGTAAGCGAGAACAGGAAGAAACTTATAAGAAACATAGAAGTGGAAAATTTAGGGAAACAGTTTAAAGACGAGACCCGGAACATTTTTTTACTCTTTATGAGGCGGATCTGCCGACCATCTCTTCATTTCGATAGCCATCTGCGATGACGGCAGAAAGGGGTTGCCCCAGTGGATTTGTCCGAGATTGCACCCCAAGGATCCCCGACCCCGCCAGGGGCTAGGAGTCCGGGAAGTATTATAATTAATTAGGAGAGCTCTGTCCCTTGAGGAGTAGCCAGATCAAAGGCATGGTTTTGAAGCGAGAGAGGCAATGAAATTGTATTGGCACTTAGACAAGATAAAGAAGATAATCAAAGAATTGAGAGCAGTGACAGTCAAGAAGAATAGAAGCCCGGTCTAGCAAGGGACAAAGGCATGACGTTAGGTCTTCGTTGCCTGATTGGCAACTTCAAAGCTTAAAGTAATTGTTTTTGAAATTTTCCAAAAGAGTGAGGAAACTTGAAAGCTATTTTCCAACTGTTTTCCTAGAAAACTGGTCTTCTTAAAAAGGTTTTTCTAGTTTCCAGGAAAAATTTCCAAGAAAACTAGAAAACTCTCTATTTTTAAATAACCCCTATATGTTTATAAACCACCCCTATGTTACTTTAAATGAGTGGCCATACAAACACTATGTTTCATACCTCTTTGGTGGTTTCCAACGTTTATAAAATATATCCACAAATATGTTTAGCAAATAAAGTAAAATAAATTATAGAGTTTTTTGCACAAAACCACCTTCAAAAGTTGTAATTTTTCAATTAACCATCACAACTTTTAAATTTTTAGAAAAACCACCTTCAAAAGTTTTAAAATTTTCAATCGAGCACTTGTACAATCGGCTGTTACATTTCTGTCAGTGACATGTGTGTTTTGGTATAGATTAAATAAAATGAAAAGAGAACATTCACTAAACATTAGAGCTAGCATAGTTGGTAGAGGCTTTACCCTTCATTTAATGACACCAGGGTTCAAGCCATGCCACTAGCAAAATGACACGAATATTCTCCCTTTGTGGGCAATTTTTTTTTACTATTCATTTTTAAATAATTATTATCTATATTATATGTTTAATATATGTTTAAAATACATTATTTATTCATATTTAGTAATATCCGCATAATATTCTTTTATATATTAATATAACTATTAAATAGTTTATATATAATATTAATAATATATCCTAATGTACTACAATTTTATAAATAAATATTATTTATTTTTCATTGCATAAGTAGTATTCTTTTTATTGTAGATAATATATATTTTTGAGAAATTATCACTTAGGTACTCTGAGATTTGACCATTTATCATCTAAGTACCCTGATGTTTCAATATATACAATGAGGTACCCTGAGGATTGAATATTTTAACACTTAGGTACCATGTGTCGCAATTTAATGAATTCTTGTAAGAATTGGGTCAATTTCATAAAAAAGATGCTAATGTAACACATGATTACGATAATATATAAGCTATGTCAATGTTTTCATCAAAAAGTCAACAACTTACAATAAAAATTAACTAAATTTGGATGAAAACAAGGTATATATTGTCAAAATCATGGTTCATTTCAACATGTTTTGGTAAAAAATCATCAATTCCAACGAATATACATATATATTGTTGGAATATCATGCTTTATTTTAGCATTTTTCAACGAAAATCTATCAAATTTTGGAAGAAGGATACTTGGTTGATAGAATTTTGAAACTTCAAATTACCTAAGTGATATTTATGATACTTAGATGATAAATGGTCAAACCTCAGGGTGCTTAAGTGATATTTTTTATTCTTTACAAAAATAATATATATATATATATATATATATATATGATACATGTGTATTTTTATAAAGGTAATAATTCCATATACATATGCATATATACATGTATTAGAATTCAATGCTAAAATTTTACTATATATTACATAATTCTATTAATTTAAATTATTTACTTAAATATTTCATCTGTAACAATGACTTATCTACTAATTTAAATTATTTACTTATATATTTCATATGTAATAATGACTATTTTTTGTATATTATACGAAAAATAATATTTGCATGTAGATAGCAATATTATTAGACATACTATCAGTATAATACGTAGACAATTTAATAGTTATATTAGTATATATTGGCATAAGTTGGTTAACTAAACTATTCAACCAAATTCTTTAAGGTAAGAAGATTCCTAACAAGCGGAGGAAGAGCATGTTGATATCGATATATAAGAACAAAAGGCGACATCTAGAGTTGTGCCAACTATAAGGGTATCAAGCTAATGAGCCACTTTATGAAGCTTCGGAAGCGGGTCATGGAAAGAAGGCTACAGCAACAAACAGGGGTCTCAGAGAACCAATTTGGATTTATGCTGGATAGATCTACAATTGAAGCATCCATCTCCTAGGGTGTACTATTGTACCACAGAGATGGACTAAAAGACCTTCACATGGTTTTCATCGATTAGAAGAAGGCATATGATAACTTACCAAGAGAGGTCCTATGGAGGGTCTTGCAGAAGAAAGGCATCCCTGTATTCTATATCCGAGCCATTAAAGACATGTATGAGGACGCGTGGACCAATGTGCATATAGTGGAAGGGGAGACCGATGCTTTCCCGCTTACAGTCACGGTACATCAAGGATCAATGAGTCCCTTCCTGTTTATTTTGGTTATAGACAAGCTCGCTAGGTGCACCCAAGGGAGTGTGTCTTGGTGCATGCTTTTTGCAGATGATATAGTCCTGGTGGGTGAGTCAAGAATGGGTGAGTCAAGAAAGGGCCTTGGAGTCGAAAAGCTTAAGGCTTAGTGGATCCAAAACAGAGTATATGGAATTTAAGTTCTGTACCTCAACTAAGCCGAGTATGGAAGAAGTGAAGATTGGGTCGGAATGCATACCGAAAAAAGAATGCTTCAAATATTTGGGATCCATGGTGTAGCAGAAAAGCAGAATCGACTGATACGTCTCATATTTACGCATCTTTTAATTGTTATTTTAATTATTTTGCACCTATTTAATTATAATTTTACACTCATTTTGGCAATTTTTATGTTCAACGGGTTTGAAATTAAAGTTCCGAAAATTGTCAAATGTTGGTGCAAATAAGTCAAATTCGATGCGTAAACAATTAAATCAAACCAATCGAGATTCGAGACAAGAAGTAAAAGCCCGACCCGCACCGCTACAGTACCCGAGCCGGTACTGTTCATCGCCTTCAACCCCTAGCTCCGCGGCAACAGTAACCTCGGCCCATCAACGCCCAGCCAGCCCAAACGCAAGCCCAACACACGCAGCATCACCAATCCAGCAAGCCCACCAGAACTCCGGCCCAGCTCGTAGACCAGCACCGTCCTCACCTCCGGCCCAAACACCACCGAACCAACACCAGCATCGGCCCAGCTCCGGCCCACCAACAGCCACACCAGGACATCCTCGGCCCAGCCCAACAGCACCGACTTAGGGCTCGTTCCGATTTAAAAAGAAGAAGAGAGGCCCTGGAGCAGTGGGGGACGACCGCTGCGCTCTTTCTCTCGCCTCAGTTTTCTCTCTCTCCTCTCTTCCCTGTTCTTTCTCTCTCTTCTCAGATTTGTTTATTTTTATTTTTCTTTCTTTTTTCGTTAAATTGGAACGGGAGCGAAATTAGCGTGAAGACCGACATGAGTTCGTTCATCTCCTCCTTCACCGGATCATCCTTGATGGAAGGCTAACTTGTTCTCTGGGGTTAGATGAAATCTTAGCCTTTACTTTTGTTTACTTTTAATTCGGATTAATTTGATTGTTTACATGAATTGTTTGGTTGAGATAAATACTTGAAGTATTATGTTTTTATTGTCTATTCAATTGATATGATTATCGGGTTTGTAACCTTTAATTGTTGATATTGATATTTATAAATTAATTCTTTGTGCTTGTAGCCTTAGGACCAAAGAGGGCACCAACACACCGTCACCGGATCCCATTAGAACTCCGAAGTTAAGCGTGCTTGGGCGAGAGTAGTACCAGGATGGGTGACCTCCTGAGAAGTCCTCACCCTCAGGTTGGGGGCACTAGGAAACAGCCTCTCTTCAGGTTGACACCCTGAAGGGGTAAGGCTGCGTACATCCGCCCCCCCCCCGGACCCTGCTTAGGCGGGAGCCCTTGAGGCACTGGGTATGTTCCTGCTTGTAGCCTTAGGATTAATTAATCAAGCAATAGTATTAACCGAATTGTTAATTAAAGCCTATCTTCCCTATGCTTTAATTAGATAGGGTCAATACGTAATAATTAACAATACGTTAGGTAGAGCCTATTTTCCTTATGCTTTAGTTAGATATGGTCAATACGCAATACTAACAACATTATCTTAGTAGGTTGAAGCTTGTAGCCTAAACCACTACCCGTGTAACAATTAATAATCCCAAGTTAAAAGTTAACGCAAAAGTAATTGGCTAACGATGGATTTGAAACCCTAGGTTCCAATTTAATACACTTTTTCGATTAGAAATAGATTACTTTAGTTTAATTGTTGCTTCCTAAGGTTAAGTAATACAAAAACCTCTCAATTTCATTCAAATCAATTTAAGTCATAGAGTAAAATTCACGCCCTCTTAGTCCCTGTGGTTCGACACCCTCTCGCTCTACACTTCAATTTAGGTGTGTTTAATAGATAGGGTTTTATATTAAATTTTGATAAACGTAGAAAAATACATCATCGACATGGATGTCAACAACCAAATTAAAGTAGAGTGGCATATGTGGAAGTTGGCTTCGGCAATACTAGACGATAAAAAGTTCCCACTAAAGCTGAAGGGAAGGTACTATAAGATGATAGTGAGATCAGCCATGACTTACAGTGCAGAGTGTTGGCCAGTTACAACACATGCAAAAGTTGAAGATAGCGGAGATGAGGATGTTGCAGTAGATGTGTAGACACACAAGGAAGGATAGAGTCAGAAATGACATTGTTAGAAGCAAATTAGGTGTAGCCCCAAAGGAGGATAAGCTGAGGGAGCAGAGTTTACGATAGTTTGGGCATGTTAAGAGGAGACTAACCATTGCACCTATCCGGAGATGCGAATAACTCCATACTACGCTCAGGAGGAGAGGTAGAGGCGGGCTAAAGAAGAGCTGGATGGAGACAATTAGACATGACCTCACCCATCTAAACCTCAATGAGGAGATCACCTTAAATAGAGCTGAGCAGAGAGTTAGAATAAGTGTGGTTGACATTGCAAATTAGGATAGAGGAACACAGCAAAGCTAGGCCATAGCGCCCCTAGGCTTACACGTTTGCTATTATTTCTATTGTTGCTTGTTGCTTGTTGCTTGTTGCCTGCATGTTTTATGGCCGCACTATGGTTGCTTTGTTGCATTGTTTGCTTTGTGCCCTGCTGCTTGTTGCGTTGATGCGCTCCTATGCTTTTTTACTGTGTTTGCCTTTTGCTTTTTAAGGTTGGGGGCACTTGGACACAACCTCCCTTTAGGGTTGCACTCTGAAGGGGTCAAGCTAAGTACATCCCCCCTCCCCCAAAAAATAGACCCTACCCTGGTGGAAGCCCTTGTTGCACTGGGATTGTTGTTATTGTAATAGTATATGTTATCAAATTTAATATCCTTTTGCTAAAAATGAAATAGATTTAATACATTAATGTGTATATATACCACACATACATACATATTCTAAGTATAAAATATAAATAATATAATTGTTTTTTTTTTACACTAGGAAATGCCGATGGTAAAAATACCAAAATGCGCAAAACATGAAAACTCCTTTTGTGCATTTGTCAAGCCCCAACCCAAGTGGCGGCTTTTGGCAGGAGGTTGCAAAGCCAATTTTGCTAGATTGAAGTTACGTACCAACATCATTTATTCCGTATTTAACATAATCCTAACGGTGTTAATATAGATAATTGAAAAGTTTATAACTTTTGAAGACTATTTTCTGAGAAATGCAAAGTTGTAGTGATTAAATAAAAAACGATAACTTTACACCCACCCACCCACGCACGCACACACTCACACCCCCCCCCCCCAACGCACGCATGCCCCCCCACCCCCACCCACACGCACGTCACATACATACATATATGTATGTATATATATATACATATATACACACATACACACACATACACACATATACACACATATACACACATATATATATATATATGCACACACACACACACACACACACACATATATATATACAAACATATATATGTGTGTATATATAAACTATTTAATAATAATATTAATATATAGTAATATACTATATTAATATTACTAAATATGAATAAATAATGTACTTTAACACACAATATAGATAATAATTATTTAAAAACAAATAGTAAAAAAATGGCCCAAAAAGAGGAGAATATTTGTGCCATTTTGCTAGAGGCATGGCTCAAACCATGGTGTCATTAAATGAAGGGTAAAGCCTCAACCAACTATGCTAGGTCCACTTTTTAGTGAATATTCTTTTTTAATTTTATTTAATCTATACCAAAACACACGTCACTAACGGAAATCTAACGGCGTTTTGAAGGTGGTTCAGTGAAAAATTACAACTTTTGAAGGTGGTTTCGTGTAAAAAACCCAAAAATATATACACAAATTATCAAAATCATTACAAAAGAATATTCTATTATAGCCAATCGAATAACAATTAGCTCAAAATTCATTAGAAGTTGTTCCGTTACGTAAAGGGCTTATTTTAGTCAAATGGAACAAACTAAAGGCCTTTACCATAGCGTAAGGCCTTTATGTAAGGGAATTTCAGCTAGCAAATATATGATCGCCCATAACACATGGACTGTGTTGGTAACATTCCCAAAACACACACTTACAACAACAGCAGTCCAATGCCTTAAAGAGGCTCCAGCCAAGGTAAGGCCCGAGAAGAGTAACTTAGCCTTACTCCTACAGGCTGCTTCCCTATAGAGCCAAAGCACACACTTACAGTGTTCTATAATTCAAAGGTGTTCCGAAATTCAAACACAGTAAAAGAAACAGTCCAAATTACATCGCTGCACTCTCAGATCAGACACCACAATGATACATAACAGATCTTATATCAAATTAGAAACAAATAGAGAGATGTGAATTTTACCGTTCTACTTGAGCACAATATTGAAACTGGTTGACCAATGAACTTCCGAAAAGCTTCCTGCACAAACCTATGAATCATCAATACCACAAACCCATTATGATCACATACTCATCAGAATGTATTCCATGAGCACCACTCAAAGATCCCAACCAACAAACTAGTAGAGGGAACAAATTCAGGAATGATACATGAACCTCTCAATATTCCACCTTCTTTGAACTTCAACACAATTTCTTGGGTCAAAAACCAAAACATTATTAAAAATAGAATGTATATCGCGTTATGGATAATATGTTCTCAAAAATTCGAAAATAAAGAAGGTCAAAAAAAATAAACCAGAAGTTAGTAATATAACCACCCCTTGTGTCTACACAAATCAATCAAGCTTATATGTACACCGTCGCCCCAAACGAACCCTAAGAAGACCACATTTTCCAAAAGAAATTAATCGAGGCACACTAGTACATAAAAATCCTTGCATTTCTCTCTAACCAAATACACTAGAAAAGAGGCATAAGGGCAGCAACAGTACCATTTTTACAGCTTCCCTCATTTCCGCACTATGAAATTTGATCAATAGAACACTTGCAGTAGATCTTAGAGACACATACACTTCCACACATGGGGCATTATTTGCCATGTGGTAAATAAAACTATAATTGCTCCCTAGCCAGTGACAAGGCAATATATTTTCAAAGCATGAGCAATTAAAATCATAGGAAGTTCACATAGAGGGTTGTAAAATGACCAAGGAACTTGGACTTGGTGCCTCATAAAGTGTCATAGCTTAGGTTTGAATCATGCTACTGGGTGCAAATAATTTCTTGAGGCTCCCCACACAATCTGTATGGCCCAACATACCATGTTCCATGGGGGCACATCAGATGTTACGTCATTTCAAAAATTCAAAAGTTGAAATGTACCTAGAAAAGAAATATTAATTTCGAAATCCTCGGTTCCCCATTGACATCGTGGTGAAAGTGGTCAATCACAATCAGTTAAGTATCCAAATCAACATAAAATAGCACAATCTGTTGGAACTCGGCATATGGATATGCTTCAATTTTCTTCAACTTGTTCAAAATCCCTCATCCCACATAGAACATTTGAAGGTGGGAAAGTCTCTTTATATCCCCGTTCTCCCTGAACTTGGTAAAGTCATGTGAGCTTAGAACGGGTAAAGTCAAGTCACCTTTAGTCACCAAAGTGGTCGAAAATGGACAAGTTGGTCAAAAAGTAAAATTTTTGGTCGATTTAATCACCTAACTCTCAAAAAAGGTCTCATTTAGTCAAACAACTCCTAATAAAAGTCTCATTTAGTCAACCAAGTGGTTTAAGATGGACAAGCTGATCACCCAAGTAAAACTAGAAATCACCCAACTTCAAATAAAAACTCATTTTCATCACTAAAATGATTTAAAAATAATAAAATTCAGCAACCAAGTAAAAAATAACAAATTTAATCACATTTTTGACTTAATTATTTCATTAGTTCTCATCTTTTTTTTTTTCAAAATAGTTCTTCATTGTTTTGTAACCAAATTGATCCTAATTACTAAAATTTGGTAAAAATTAAAAGATGGGAAGCCAATTTTGGCATAAAATAAAATATAAGAAAATATTCAAAAAATGAGAGTTCAAGAAATATATATAAAAAATTAGACTCAAGGAATGACATTTGAAATAAAAATGATTAAAAAATGATGAAGATCAATTTGGTTAAAAAAAAAAATATTTTTTCTAATTATTTCATTTGTTCTTATTTTTTTTTAATATCCTATCATACTTAAAGCACCTAGTATTCCTTGTTTCTCATGTTTTTAAAATATCCTTACATGTTTCTTTTAAGGGTTATTTACATTTTAGTACCCTGTGCTTTTGAAAATAATAAAAGGACCCTCCTTTTTGAATTAATAAAAAGACCCTAAGTTCTTGTTGTATTGAGAAAAAGGCATCTCTCCAGCGCGATGACGTCATTTTTCGTCTACAGAGTTGGCGTGACAACTGTTTTTTTTATTAATACTACAGTAAAATGATAAAAATACTCTTCAATACCCTTATTCTTACTTTATAAGCACAAAACTCGAGATGGTGTATTATGTAGAAACTATATGTTTTCGCTTAATTTGCTTAAAAATATTGTTATTGAAGGGTATTTTTGCCATTTTGCTGTAGCATTAATAAAAAAAAGCATTTGTCATGTCAGTTCTATTGACCACAAATGACTTCACCACGCCTAATAGGGGCATTTTTATTAATACGACAAAAACTTAGGGGTTTTTTTATTAAATCAAAATTATCAGGGTCCTTTTTTATTATTTCCAAAAACGTTAGGATACTAAAATGTAAATAACCCTTCTTTTAATGTCAAAATTGGTTTCTAATCCTTTAATTTTAACCTAATGTTACTAACCAGATGAGAACCAACTTGGTTACAAAATAAAATGAATGACTACTTTGGAAAAAAAAAAATTATGAGAACCAATGAAATAATTAAGTAAAAAAAAAATATAATTGAATTTGTTATCTTTTACTTGGGAAATAAATTTTATCATTTTTAAATCATTTTACTGATCAAAATGAGTTTTTACTTGAAGTTGGCTAACAAAATGTTCTAAATTTTTGCTTGAATGACCAACTTGTCGATTTTAAAACACTTGGATGAATAAATCTTCTAAATTTTGACTTGGATGATCAACTTGTCCATTTTAAAGACTTTAATGACTAAAAGGGAACTTTACTTAAAATGAGCATGGTGGGCCACATGCGCCCGCCAGGCTAAGCCGAGCCGGCGCGTCATGTCAAGGCATGGTGTGGACTTTTTCCTACCCGAACTTTTGTTGTTACTGTCATTACTTTTGTAGATTTCAAAGGAATTCTTATCTTGGTCGAGCTTAGGCTTGCAACCTCAAGCCCTGGGTATTAACCTTTACCCATTACTCTACATTTGAACTCGAGGCTGCAAGCTGGAACTCGAGATACGCTTGTTGACTAATTCAACACCCACTCATTCCATATCCAAGCCTTCCTCATTTCAGTCGAATTCTTTGCTCCCCATTTATATGCCCACACCTTTCGTTTCGAGGCCAGATTTTTTAGCATTGACTGTTCCTTTAACGGGTAGAATTTCACCTATAATAGAGCACCTTGGTTGATTGATCAACATACAAAATGAGTAAAAGAACCTCCTTCTCCACTCTCATACCTTCTCTCTCAAAATCAGTTTTTTCCATTCCATTACTGAGCAAGTTGAAGTGTGCTGCAGATCTCCCTGGAGTACACTTGAGATAAGTCTAACCTTTGGAATCAAAGTGTCATTCGTCCCGTTGTACCATTGCGGGGACATAAACAACTTAAGGTAGTGGTAAACCCCCGATGTGTCAATCCTTTGGTTTGATCTCTTCTTCTACTTCCTATAGTTTTTTTATTAATACTTTTGTTGTTTTTCATATTGTCCTCGAGATCACCTGGTCCTAGTTCGATTTATTTCAGTTTGAGTATTGTTCGGTTAAAGGCTCTAAGTTGGTCTCCCATCCAAAGTAACCTTCTGGTTTTTATATCATATTTGGTTGCTCATTAATGCTATTTTCCCAAAAATCCGTTTAAATAAAATGAGCAATCACAATATGACTAACACAAAGTTCATCTTTCCTGATATGTCAAAAACTAAGCCCTTAGAAGGAAAGAACTATAACATGTGGGCCGCCAAAATGGAGTTTTTCCTAGTACATATGAAGGTTCGCTATACACTTTTAAATGATAGAGCACCGACTAGGTCTAATAAGGTTTTTTGAGAAAAATACCAAATTTGTAGGGGAATGCTATCAGCTATCCTTTTCTATGGTTGACGAAAAACCAATTTTTTTTTATCAGATACAGGAATATAAGGCTCTCTGCACGATGTATTGAGTAGGGATGAGATTTTGTGAAACGTTTCAAGCTAACTATCTTCACAAGAAATTGCCTCCCTCTTGGGACTTATAAGCTACAATTAAAAAACAAGAAAAAAGACATGAGTCTACGGGAACTGATTTCTCACATCAACCTGGAGGACCAAAGACATGACTTGTATGTCCTCATCTTGATGGATACCCATCTCGGGAGTTATTCTGGAGTTCAATGGACAAACGAAGTCAAGGGTTGGGAAAAATAAGATATTGGCACTCGAGCCCATTCTGAGACATTGCTATTTGTGTGACTTACGGATCTCCCAGTACTGTTATGACGTTAAGGCTAAACTTAATGCTCTTAATGATATTCATTGCCGGTGTTATGGTAGTGTTGGGCAGCACACTTAATAGATTCACCTATGGGAATGTGGGAATATTTATCATCCTCTATTGAGAGTACAAGCTTACTCTATAGAGCTTTCTTGAGTACCCAGATATCGAATTTGTTTCGAGGGATCTCATACGTCCTCATTACAGATTACGTTTCAACCTCGAGAACCACATAAAGTAGGTAGGTATGCTTTTCACAATAACTACTCAAGTTTCAGATTATGTTGACCTCGGTGGTTGTGGGACATGTACACTCATTAGATATCGATTCAAGTTCAAAAGGCTTAGTATCGTCAGGTGTGATCCTCACTGCTCAATAATACCTTTCTTTTTATTTCCTCCCTTTTCTCAAAATTGTATCATGTAGGGAATTGTACGAATTTGAGGTATGGGTGCTTCAATTTTGTTTAACTTGTTCAAAATCTCTTATTCCATATATAAAATTTCAAGGTGGGAAGGCCCCTTAATTTACCCCTTCTCCTTAGACTTGGTAAAATCTTATAGGCCTAGAATGGGCATGGTGGGCAACGCACGCGCCCAGCCCCGTTACACCACACCGGGCTGGGTCAGCCACCATGCTGCAGCGGGGTGTGGTGTGGAATTTTTCCTACCCAAACTTTACTTTTACGACCACTGGTTTTATAATCATTGCGGAAAAAAAAAATCGAATTCAAAGGAATTATTATCTTGGTCGAGGGGTATTGACCCTTAACGATTACTCTAAGTTCAAACCCAAGGCTACAAGCTCGAGCTCAAGGTACGCCTGTTGACCAATCCAACCACCCACTCCTTTCATATCTACGCCATCCTCGTTTGAGTCAGATTCTTCGCTCCTCCCATATCCTCCCACTCTTTCCATTTCCGGAACGATTTTTGGGCATAGACTATATCTTCAACGGGTAGAATTTCACCTATAAATAGGGCACCTTGGTGGATTGATCAATATTCAGAACTACTAAGAGACACTCCTCCATTGTCATAACTTCTCTCTCGAAATTAGTTTTCTCCTCTCCATTACTGAGTAAGTTGAAACATGCTCCAATTCATATCATTGCAGTACACTATTGAGGTGAGAGCCGTTTTTAGCCCTGCGAATTAGAGTGCAATTAATCTCGTTGTACTGGTGCAAAGCCAAAAACGACTTACGGCAATGGTAAATGGCATGGCGATTCTTTGTTTTGACCTCTTCTTTCTACTTCCTATATCTTTTATTGATCTTTTTGTTGTTCTTTGGACTGTCCTTGAGATCACCCACTTTCAATCCAAGTTATTTTAGTTTGAGTACTGTTCGGTTAAAGGCTCTAAGTCTGTTGCTTTTGATTCAAAATTCTCATCTCAAGCTAACTTTTTGTTTTAAAAATCATATTTGGCTGCTCATTAATGCTATTTTCCCAACACAATCACACAGGCATAAAGGAGTGGAGCTAGATAACAAGCCCTTGTATAAACTAGCTCCTTATAAAGTTCCAAGACTTTGGCTCATTATGAGGCCAAGCCAAACCAGCTCGGTTAACTAAATGAGTCAAGTTCAAGCCTACACAAGAGGTTCACCATAAGTTTAAACAAGTAAACCTCCATATAAATTATGATTTTAAAAGCATTAGTTTGAACTAACAACAACAACAAACCCAGTGCCTCAAGGGCTCCCACCTGAGCAGGGTCGCGATGGCCTTACTCTTACCCTGAAGAGAGGCTTTATCCATGGGCCCCAAACCTAGCAACAAATGGTAGGAACAAAGAAAAAGTGAAAAGAAAGAAAGTAAAAAGTAAGTCGACAACAAGATAAAGCAACAAGGACGCACAACGCAAAAAGCAAGCCAAAAAAAAAAAAAAAAAAAAAAAAAAAAACCAAGTAACAAAAGAGCAACCCTATTACCAGCAATCAAGCTGTTATGATTCATGATTAATTAATCTTGGATCATAACCTAAGGAAGAGAATAAGAAATGAGAAAGAATTGAAATTAAGATGAGAAATAGAGAGAATAGAGATGAGAAGTAGAGAGAATTAGGGCAGAGAGAAGAAGATTGTTCTCAATACCATTCAATGAATCTTACAAGTGATGCAACTCACCTACTTATACTAAGTACTCACTAAGTCGATTATACAAGAAAATATCTAACTATGCAATGCACCTAGACAATACAAGACTCACCACCACTAATAACCGACATTCCCTCCAACAAGACCCTTAAGCTACGGTTAAAGGAACCTCAATACAAGAACATCTAAATGAAGTACTAAATTGACCTATACTAATGACTTTTACTATTTTATCACAACCAATGAATTATTAGAACTTAGCCACATATATCCAATATACTAGGATCATGACAATACTTACTCCCCTCCTCCCCCCCCCCCCCCCCCCCCCCCCCCCCGGGTTTTTGACATTCATGCCTCAAGGATCTTAGTAGAGAAGTTGTGACTTAAAGACCCTTATTGTTGCTGAGATTTCCGCTAGAAGAGTGTTTATTGTTGCAGAAGTTGCGTTTATTGGCACAATATGTACATTTGAAATACGAACATTTGGATCTGAATTGCACCTTGAAGACTTGCTATTGTTGTTGAATTCCTGCTGTTGCAGATGTTGCAGCTTGCAAAAAATTCCTCACAAACCCAATAACGTGCTGCCTTCTCAATAACGTGTTGTTGTTGCTGATGCTGCTTTAGCATATGAACTTCACTCAAGAAGCTGCTATGAATATGTCCAGTGCCCTCTGCTTTAAACAACTTGCAAATATCCTCCCAACTGCAAGGTTTCACTATGAAGTCCATAGTGTTCTTGATGCAAGTATGAAGTCTGTTGGAACCTTGACACATCTCACCAACTTGCATATAGTTCCCTACCTTAGTCCTCATGTCTTTTCCACTAAAGAAAACTGCTTCACTCTTGTTAATCTTAGAGACATCAGAACTGAATGGCTGAATAAAACCCAAGAGCATGAGACATTGGAGAGTGTAGCGATCTAAATCACAAGATCTTGCCTTTATCACCCAACCAACCATCCTTATTGTAGGAACTTCTAAACAACAGACTCTTTTCCTTCCAAATTTTGGAGTCCAATCGATAACAGGTTGATCCACTTCATAAGCTACGCAAATGTTTCCCATTCCAGCCTTTCGTTAGGGTTGAGAGAAGATGAGAAATGGAGATGAGAAGTAGAGAGAATTAGGGTTTAGAGAAGAAGATTGTTATCAATATCATTCAATGAATCTTACAAGTGATGAAACTCACCTACTTATACTAACTACTCACCTAAGTCGGTTATACAAGAAAATATCTAACTATGCAATGCACCTAGATAATACAAGACTCACCACCAACTACTAATAATCAACATTCCCTCCAACAAGACCCTTAAGCCATGGTTAAAGGAACCTCAATACAAGAACAAATAAATGAAGTACTAAATTGACCTATACTAATGACTTTTACTATTTTATCACAACTAATGAATCATTAGAACTTAGCCACATATATCAAATATACTAGGATCATGACACAAGCAAGCAATCGTCAACAATATCTAACATGAGAGCCTAGGGGTTTTACGCACTAGTCTCGTAGTACCCCTCCATCCTAAACCACTACATCAATTACACCTATTCCAACCCGCCACTCAGCTCTATCTAAGGTCATCTCCTCACTTAGGTTCAGTTGGGTGAGGTCATGTCTAATCATCTCCATCCAGCTTTTCTTGGGCCTTCCTCTACCTCTCCTCCCGTTCATAATGTGGAGTTGTTCGCATCTCTGGACTGGAGCAATGTTCGGTCTCCTCTAACATATCCAAACCATCGCAAGCATTGCTCCCTCAATTCAATTGGAGCCACGCCTAATGTGCTTCTTATAACATCATTTTTGATCCTGTCCTTATGTGTCCACACATCCACCGTAGCATCCTCATCTCCATCACCTTCAACTTCTGTGTATGTTGCCATTTAACTGGCCAACATTCCACCCTTTATGACATAGCAGGTCTCGCTATTGTCTTATAGTATTTTCCCTTCAACTTCAATGGAAACTTTATGTTGTAAAGTACTGCCGAAGCCATCCTCCACTTATACCATCCTACATTAATATGAACCAAGTTTGAGCCAAATGAGCAAAACTCAAGTTGAGGTTGACCTTAAATTAACCTAAACTAGGAGAAGCTCTCCAAGTTGGTTTCTAGTTTAAACTCAAATTTTCTAGGCTCAATAAGTTTGAGCCAAGCGAAATGTCGCCAAACTGCTCAGATTCAACTCGGTTCATTTACATCCTTTTACGGATACAAGAGACATGCAGCAGAAAGAAGAGAGAAAGATGCAGAGAGTTTGGCACCTCGAGAACACCAACGACGGTTCTGCAATTAGGTTGCTGTTGAGATCCAGAGAACCGAGTACCCATATACTCCACCGCGACCAGGTACCGTTGCATTCCAGCCTTTGGATTCATCTTCCTATCTCTTTCTCTCTCTTCGTCTTCTTCGTCTCCCTCAACGAGGTCGTTTTCTGCCACAGGCTCTTCCTCCGTTCTGGCGATCTTCGGCGGGCGATGGGGTGGATCTAAGTGCTGATCAAGTAGGTGTTTAGGTTGATAACGATGATGGTCGCTGCCGGCAAAAGAAGACGCCGCTGGTGGTTCCTCCGGGGCGCTACCGCTCATTCTCCGACACAAGCGGGTTTTGCCTTCGGGGTTTAGGCAGGGTTTTGGGGCAACTTCAAATAGGTTGTTTTGCACATACGAGCAAGGCACGCTGACATGCACCTAATTCATTTTGTGCCTTGTTTGGAGTCGGTTACCAAAATAATGTTAAAAAATAAAAAAATAAAAAATAATACTAAAAAATAAATATTTACCAATCTACTATTGAACCGCGTTTTATAAACGCGGTTATATTAAACCGCGTTCAAAAAATGCCGTTATATGTAAAAATAACCGCATCAAGAACAAATAATTATATAAAGCATAAACCGCGTTTAGAAAACGCGGTTTACTATCATATGAACCGCGTTTAGTAAACGCGGTTATGATGCTTTATGAGTAAAATAATATAAATAACAAACTAATAGATATATAAAAATAACGAACTACTATATAAAAAATAATATAAATAAAACATAAATAAATGTTCAAAAAAATGAAACATAAATAAATATTACCGTCACATATTTCACTGCTGCTAGCTGCTAACCGAGCCTCGTGCTCCTTTTTCATCTTGCATGTCAATACATTATGACATTTTCTTTTACAGAACCCACGTGTGACCCTTCGTGCATAGTCATTTCATCCATTTCATTTTGAATTCGTTTCGAGCGTGGGCGTCCTTGACTTCAAGAATTGGGCTTTACAATTATATGAACCGCGTCTTTAAGACGCGTTTTAATCCTCTATGAACCGCGTCTTAAAGACGCGGTTTAGCTTCAAATGAACCGTGAACGCGGTTTAGCTTCACATGAAACGCGTCTTTAAGACGCGTTTTATAACTGGAAAAAACATTTTTCCATTAGTTCAGTTATTTTTGGAGAAACGCGGTTCAACAGTAGATTGGTAATTATTTATTTTTTGGCATTATTTTTTTATTTTTTTATTTTTCAGCATTATTTTTGGAACCGACTCCTTGTTTGGTGAGGGTATTGTTTGCTTTTTTGTTTGTGTAGTGTGTGTACGTAGGAGTGCACACGGTCCAGTTAAAACCATAATCCAAATTGGACCAAATCATATTTTGCGGTTTGGTCAGGTTAACGGTTTAAAAAGAATGGTTCGATTTTTATAAATTTGGTTTATACAATTTACGATTTCAGTCCGGTTTAAATCTGGACAAAAACCGTAAACCACTTAAACAATAATCACTTTTTTTTTTATCAACGGACAAAAGTATTATTAGGTGATATTATTGCTTACACTTCTCTCACTGCATTTCTCACTGCATATTTATCACACTTCTCACTGCATTTCTCTCTCGCAATCACCGATCTGCATTTCTCTCTCCCTTTTCATCTCAAGCTTCAATTAAGCATTTCTCATCCAAATCTCCAGTTTTACGGTAAGATGTATGTTTTACTCTCTCTTTCCATTTGTCCAAATCTTGATTTAAATGCTAGTGTTTGGGATTGTTAAAAATTGGAGCAATTTGATTCAAATTTTTGATGATTTGTGTTTAAATTGATGTATATTTAGGATTCTTTGAGTTTCTTGAGTTGTGTTCAATATTGGATGAGTGGAATTTTCGGGTATAGTTCGAGAATTAATTAGGGCTTTGGATTTTTTAGAACTTGACAACAGATTTTGTTGAATTAGGGTTTCATTTTAAGAGCTGTTGATTTTTTAAATTGGAATGAGGGCTTTGGATTGTGTTTGCTTGTTGATGATGAATTAGGGCATTGTTTTTTCTTCTTTTTTCTTAGTAGATTTTATCTCTGGCTTTGTTCTTGTTTTCCTTAGTTTTGTAGTTTGTTCTTCATTCTTCATTGTTTAATCGGAGTTGGTTTTCTACTAGAATTTTGGGTTGTCTAATATATTAATCTTTGTCATTTTAGATGCTACAAGATCTTGAGGTTCAACCCCTATGTTCAACAGAAGAGACAAATTATACTTCCAAATCTATTGCACAAGAAGTAATTTCAGATGCAACTAGCAGTCAATGGAAGGGAAAGAGAAAGGCTATGAAGGAAAGAGCTAATGTGTGGCCACATTTCAGCAAATTTGTGGATAGGGAAGGTGTTAATCGATGCAAGTGTAATTATTGCGCCCGAGTTTATAAGCATGAATCGAGTATAAGTGGCACTAGCACACTTAGGAATCATTTAAAATCATGCCTGAAAATACCAGAGAATATAAATAACGAGTTTAAGACTAAAAATGATAATAGCTTGACAAAGTGGAGTTATGATTATGAAAATATTAGAAAAGCTGTGGCTTATATGATTATTGTCGATGAGCTTCCTTTCAAGTTTGTGGAGGGCCAAGGCTTTAGATACTTTTGTTCCCAAATTCAAAATAGGTTTGTTGTTCCTTCACGAACCACTGTTGCAAGAGATTGCTATGAAATCTTTGTTGATGAGAGGTTGAAGTTGAAAAGCCTTTTGAGTAGTAGTTGCTCGAGGGTATGTTTGACAACTGACACATGGACTTCTCTACAAAGAATCAATTACCTATGTCTTACGATTCACTTCATTGATAGTGACTAGAAGTTGAACAAAGAATTTTAAACTTTTGTCCAATTTCAAGTCATAAAGGTGAGGCCATAGGTAAGGCAATTGACAAATGCTTGATTGCTTGGTGCGTAGAGAAAATCACAACTATTACTGTGGATAATGCTGGTTCCAATGATGTTGCTGTTAACTATTTAAGGAAAAGAATTAACACTTGGGAAGGAAGCGTGTTGAATGGACAATTCCTTCATATGAGATGTATTGCTCATATTATGAATTTGGTAGTGAATGATGGTTTGAAACTAGCATCTAGGTTTGTTGCTCGTATTAGGAATGCCGCTCGATATTTGAGACAATCTCCTGCTAGACTTGAGAAATTTAAAAAATGTGTAGAAGAGGAGAAAATACAAAGTAAATCTCTCTTATGTCTTGATGTTCCTACTCAGTGGAACTCAACTTACCTTATGTTAGATTGTGCTGCAAAGTTTCAAAGGGCATTTGACAGATTTGGGGATCAAGATTCACACTTCGAAATTGACCTTGCGAATGAAGGAAACCTACTACCGATGATTGGGATAAGGTTAGGGATTTGACGAAGTTGTTGGAGGTCTTTTACATTCTTACTTTACGTATATCGGGTTCAGTGTATGCCACTTCAAACATTTGTTTACATGAAATATGTGATGTTGATACTCTTTTGAAAGAATGGTGTAGAAGTGATGATTTGCAACTTGCTACTATGGCTAAAAAGATGAAAGAGAAGTGTGATAAGTATTGGGGTGATCCAGAAAAATTCAATGTAATGATATTTATTGCTTGTGCTCTTGATCCGCGATTTAAGCTTGAGTATGTGAATTTCGCTATTTCACAAATGTATTCTAGTGAAAAAGCTGAAGCACTATCTAAACGGGTCAAAAAAGCTTTTTATGATTTGTTCGATGAGTATACAAAAAAGTTTCCAAGTGACATATTAAGTAGTTCTTCAGAAAGTGCATCTTCTTTGGTCATAGAGAGGGCTATTGACATCATGGAGAGACTGTCTACAAAAACAAAGTCAATAACAAGAGGTCGTTTTAAAAAGTTTAAGCTTGGAAAAAGCTCTGGGGGTGAAAATACGGAGTTGGATAAATACTTGTTGGAAGAAACTCTAGAGGATGTTGATGCTTTTGATATTTTGGGTTGGTGGAAGAACAATTGCTCAAGGTTTCCCATTCTTTCACTAATAGCCCGTGACGTATTGGCAATATCGATCTCTACAGTTGCTTCTGAATCTACGTTTAGCACTGGAGGAAGGGTTCTCGACTCATTTAGGAGCTCTTTATCTCCTCAATTGGTTGAGGCCCTTATTTGTGCTGAAGATTGGTTATGTTCATCTCCTACTCCAATTAATGTTGAAGAAAAGCTAGATGATATTGAAAAATTTGGAAAATGGTAATATACCTTGCCTTTTACTTATTTTTTAGTACAAAATATATTGCTTTTCTATATTTTAGTGCTTGATTTTTGTTATTCAATTGTTGAACAGACCTAACAAAAATCAAATTAGCCCCTGCCGTGGTTGATGTTTCCTGACATTTGCAAGTTATGTAAGTAAATAGAGATTTGGTATACAAATGCTTTATTACTATTTGTATATGATTTAATTTTTATAGTACAAGTTTTATCTACTTATGAATTTACTATATTAACATACAATTTTTTTATTTTGTTGAATTTGACATCAGATTTCCTCATAGATGGGCAAGGAGTGCTATTGGAGTTTTCGGTGCATGGAAAACTGAACATGGTTGTTGGCCTTCTGTCAAATGTTAATAACATACTTGAATTTTCTATTTTTCAGATTTTTTTTTTCTGTTTTTTGGGTCCAAATTGGTATAACTCAGGGCTTCAGATACCCTTTTTTTTTTTTACGTTTGCACGATTTTTCAATTGTTGAACCACTGTTGTTCCTCTCCTATGTGGAATTTTGGGATTTTTTTAAGTTAATGTTGATTATAGTATTGATTAAATTATGTTCATATTAGTGTTAGCAACAAATTTTCTATTATAGTGGTTAAAACCATAAACCGGACCGGACCGCACCACAACTACGGTTTGGTCCGGTTTGGTTTGTGAGACAAAATGGTTGGGTTTTGGATTGCAAAATAATCAAACCGTATTTTTACGGTTTAGTCCGGTTTGGTAACCATAAACTATCAAACCGGACCGTGTGCACCCCTATGTGTATGGTTGCTCTGAGAAAAAAAAAAGTCAAACAAATATGTAAAAAAGAATTGGTAGCGACTTGGGAACAAGCCTGTTTACTCTATTTTGTTTCAAATTTTGTATGCGTAATCATCATAAATGTGAAAACAAAACAAACGTGCAAAATGGACTCATCGCAACTAAGGAGTGAGACTAATTACGAACCGCACATCTTTGACCTCAGCTATTCACCATTTTCAAAGAAAATGTTGTGATATGTTGGTGTACCTGACTTCGATTATATAGTTATCATTAGAATACAATTGGGATTAAATGGGTTTTAACGATGTTAAAAGTATAAAAAGCAATGTATGTTTCTGATTTTAATCAAGCAATAAAAAAATACTTTCTTCTCCTCTCTCTCTCTCTCTCCTCTTCTTTCTCTCTCTATTTCTCGACTTCCCCTCTCCCCTTTCTAACCCGAATCTCTCTCTCTCTCTCTCTCTCTCTCTAATTCTCTTCTCTAACCCTAATTCTTCCCCAATGTTTGTGATGGATTTGATCAGTGTGCTTATCCATCACTTTGGAGTTCAGTATGAGGTGGGTTTCATAAGGATGAGTTAAACTCAAGCGCTAGCTGCACGCCCGACTTAATATTCCATGTTTGTGGTGTTTAGTAGGGGTTTGAGAAGAAGCTAAACTCAAGCTACTTAAAGATTATTGAGATTCCCGTTATCCCTTGGTTTTTTCTCCCTCTTTTTCTCTGTTTATAGTGGTAGGATGATGTTTTTTATTGTTTGGATAAGTGTCCTTCTCCTTTTCTTACAAATTTTCTTTTATTATTTTTTAAAATGTATCTTAAAAGAAGTGAAGATGGATAAGTTTAGTTTGTTTGTGCATTATATGGGCGAATTATGTAAATTTTTATCCCCTACTGGGCGAATAATGTTGATTTTTATTACTGGGTGAATTGTGTTGACTTTCCTTCGACTGGGCAAATAATGCTGCTTTTCTACCTCTATTGGGCGAATAATGTTATTTTTACCTTTACTGGACGAATAATATTATTTTTACCTCTACTGGACGAATAGTGTTGTTTTTTACCCCTACTGGGCGAATAATATTATTTTTCTACCCTTATTAGGCGAACAGTGTTGATTTTGCCTCTACTGAGCAAATAATGTTATTTTTTACCCTTACTGGGCGAATAGTGTTGATTTTCCTCCTACTGGGTGATTAATGTTGTTTTTGTACCTCTACTGGGCGAATAATATTATTTTTACCTCTACTGGGCGAATAATGTTGTTTTTACCTCTACTGGGCGAATAATGTTGTTTTTTACCCGTACTCGATGAATAGTGTTGATTTTGCCTCTACTGGGCGAATTATGTTGACTTTCCTCCTACTCGGTGAATAATGTTGTTTTTTTTACCTCGATTGGAGGAATAACGTAACTCTATTGGGTGAATAATGTTGTTTCTTACCCCTACTGGGCGAATAGTGTTGATTTTGCCTATACTGGGTTAATAATGTTGTTTTTCACTCCTACTAGGCGAATAGTGTTGATTTTGCCTCTACTGGGTGGATAGTGTCGATTTTGCCTCTATTGGGCGAATAGTGTTGATTTTGCTTTAATTTTTGTCCAAATAATTGTCTGTGTTACCTACTTACCCCTCTACAGTAGCAAGCTGCTCAATTATAGTTTATCAACATATTAGTCCCTCTACTTCGTGAGCGAATCGTGGTCATCCCAAGTTCGGTCATGAAGTAATAAATTTATCTTGTTCTTAACTAGCTACTATACATCGTTTTCTTGAGTGATAGCGATATTTAGTGTTCTGGCCCTTCATAATTTTCGTTTTCATTTTTACTCGAAATCAATAAGATGTGTAACGGGGTATTTGACACTTAATAGGATGTTTAAGCCATCATGACTTATAATTGGACGCATGTCCAATCATGAACTTTAATAGGATGTTTAGCGCAATCATGGGCATTAGTAGAGCATTTTATGTCGCAACTCTTATTTGTGCAAGAATGTTTAGGAGAGTCCGGGCTTCTAAGGTCTTTTTTGAAACTTAGAGTACTCAAGTATTTTGCCTCTCTATATCAGTGAGTGTTCATCATGATTCAAGCTCTATGTGATAAACATGTAGAATATCAATATCATGATTAGTCACTAGATATATTTGCATTTGGTCAGTAATACCCACAAGGCAATGAATGTGGTGTATCCAGTCCATGTTACTTTAATAGACAAAGACACCTCTGGCTAGAGCCAGAGGGGGTTGAATTCATACACCTGGTTGGTATACCAGTGATAGGTGTAGCCTACTTAAACGAGATTAAAGTGTCAAATATATTGCGTTGTTCATTTAATGCCCGAGTAAGCAGTATGTAATATATCGTATTGTAGTTAATATGATGAGTATGTTCCTGAGGGATGTTGCATTCAATTGTGGGTGATTGTGCCAGTGCGAACCATGGTGATGAATGTTGCACCCATTGTGGGTGATTGCGCCAGGGTGGACCATGGTGATGAATGTTGCACCCGTTGGGGGTGGTTGTGCCAGGGCGGACCATGGTGATGAATGTTGCACCCGTCGCGGGTGATTGCACCAGGGCAGACCATGGTGATGAAGGTTGCACCCATCGCGGGTGATTGCACTAGGGCAGACCATGGTGATAAATGTTGCACCCGTTGTGGGTGATTGCACCAGGGCGGACCATAGTGATGAATGTTGCACCTATTGCGGGTGATTGCACAAGTACGGACCACGGTGATGAATGTCGCACCCGTTGTGGGTGATTGCACCAGGACGGACCACGGTGATGAATGTTGCAACCGTTGCGGGTGATTGCACCAGGACGGACCACGGTGATGACTGTTGTACCCGTTGCGGGTGATTGCAGCAGGACGAACTATGGTGATGAATGTTGCACTCGTTGTGGGTGATTGCACCAGCGCAGACCATGGTGATGAATGTTGCACTCATTGTAGGTGATTGCACCAGGATGGACCATAGTGATAATTATTACACTCCTTACGAGTGATTGCACTAGGATGGACCATGGTGATGAATGTTGCACTCGTTGCGGGTGATTGCACCAGAGGACCATGGTGCTGAATATACATTTGGTAAATATTGAGTGTCGCGTACGGAATACCTCGATAAGTCAAGGTAGCCGGCATAATTGAGATAATAAACCACATAGGGTAGTATCCTTATCTGATGATAAGCATGCCAAAGACATATATCGAAGTAAAGACATGTTATTAAAATTAACACACCTTAGGGGCTATTACATGTCAAGCAGGAAGTAAATCAAGCATATGGCATATCTGTTAAGCTTCAAGTTCAACTTGAGCTTAACCTTGTGAAAGGATAGGATTGTAAGAAAATCAAGATGAGAAGAGAATTGAAAGAGATGAGAGATTAGAGAAGGTTAGATGAGATAGAGAGAAAATGTCTCAAAGAGATGTTTGTAAATTTTCATTGAATGAATATCACATTACACTTAAGCAACTACTTATACTTGATCTAGATACGTTGCACTTTGGCACAGCCAAAATCAGCTAGCTAAGCCTTAGCCGCCATAATTTACCCATGCTTGACCTTACAACCGACTTAACTAACTACTAAGACTCTTGGCGCCAACAGCAAGCCAATCCAAACATTACAATTCAGTTATTGAAATGCAACAATTAACTAAAGTTATTACAACAACAAGATCATAGCATTCCCCTCTCCTTGAAAACGTTCTTGTCCTCAAGAATGAAAGCCAGGAAATTGGCTCTTCAAGAATTGAAGCTCTTCCCAAGTTGAAAACTTTGCATCCAAATTGCTCCAAGACACGAGAACTTCTGATATACTTCTGCCTTCAACAATCAGCTCTCGAGAATCTAGCACTACAACTAGTTGCAGCAACAAAGCTCCACTGGAACCTACTTCAAGAGGCTGTAGAGAATGCTCATGGCCCTTCTTCACCTGCTTATTAAGGAAAGATACATGGAAAACATGATGAATGTAAGCGTTAGGAGGTAACTCAAGCCTATAGGCTACTTTGCCTATCTTCTCCAAGACCTTGTAAGGCCCAAAGAATCGCGCACACAGCTTCACATTCTTCCTTACAGCTGCAGTTGTTTGTCTATAGGGCTGCAATTTCAGATAAACCATGTCCCCTATTTCAAAGTTCCCGTCCACATGTTTCTTGTTAGCATACAACTTCATTCTAGCTTGTGCTCGATGAAGATTGTCTTTCAACATCTGCATCAAAATGCCTCCTCTGCTGTATCAGATTAGTAACTTCGAGAACTGATGATACAATCCCTTGCAATGTCAAAGGTGTTGGAGGATCATAACCATATAGAGCCTTGAATGGAGTAGTTCCAATGGAAGCATGAGCCCGTGTGTTGTACCAATATTCTGCAAGGGATAACCACTTGCTCCACACTTTAGGATGATTAAACACCATACTCTTGAGGTATTGCTCAAGGTAGTGATTGACTCTCTTAGTTTGTCCATGGGTTTGAGGATGGTATGATAAACTAAGGGCCAATGTTGTTCCCAGGAGGTTGAACAACTCCTTTCAGAAATGACTTGTGAAGATCTTGTCTCGATCTGATACAATAGATTATGGCAACCCATGTAGCTTGAAGATGTTGTCCAAAAAACTCCTTGCCAATTTCTCAGCTATCATGGGTCTGGCCAAACCAATGAAGTGACTAAATTTAGTGAACCCGATCAACCACAACCCAAATAACCTCCTTTCCTTTTGATTTGGGCAAACCTTCAACAAAATCCATGCTAATATTCTTCCAAGCTCCCTCAGGGATGGGTAAAGGTTAGCGAAGGCCTTGATATCTAAGATCACCTAACTTAGTTTGCAGACAAACCTCGCAAGACTGCACAAAATCAGCCACTACTTTCTTCATTCCTGTCCGGCTGAAATAGGCCTTAGGCCTTTGATAGGTTCCTTCAACCCCTGAATGTCCTCCCTTTGCTGAATCATGAGAGGCAGCAATGATTTGTTGTCTTAGATCAGTGGAAGAGCCAATGTACAACTTGCCTTTCAATCGGATAACTCCCTTCACGACAGACACCTCTGCATTGGTGGCAGTGCTACTTGTTCTGCTCACATTAAAAGCAGTTATACATTCTTGTTTTAAAGAATCATCTTCATAGGAATTATAAACCTCTTCAACCTAAGCTAGAAGTATAATAGACACTACACCACAGAATCCTTGCTCATAATCTTCCAACCTGCGAGACAATGCATCAGCTACCACATTTTCTTTCCCTTTCTTGTACTCAATGTCATAATCAAGCCCCAACATCTTCATTAGCCCCTTCTTCTGGATCCTTGTGACAATTTTCTGTTCAAGAAGATGTTTCAAACTTTGGTGATCAGTCTTGATCGTGAAGTGATGGCCATCCAAGTAACAGCAAGCAAGATTGCCAAATACTCCTTCTCATAGGTGGACAATGCTTGATGCTTAAGACTCAAAGCTTAGATGAGATAGGCTATTGGCTTCCCTTTTTGAGACAAAACAACCCCAATGCCATTTCCATAAGCATCTATCTCCAAGATGAATCCCACGGCAAAATCTGGCATTGCAAGAACTAGTGCCTTACACATTGCAGACTTTAAAGCTTCAAATGCTTCTTGAGCTTTATCAGACCACATAAATGCGTATTTCTTCAATAGATCAGTTAGAGGTTTGGCTATGGCTCCTTAACCAGCAACAAACTTCCGGTAGTAACCAGTTAAACCCAAAAACCCTCTCAACTGCTTCAAGGTAACCGGCACAGGCCACTCCTTCATTGCTTAGACTTAGAAAGATTGGTAGAGACTCCTCCATGAGAGATAACATGGCCCAAGTACTCCAATTGAGTCTGTGCAAATGAACACTTAACTAATTTTGCATATAACTTGTGATTGCGCATGGTCAAGAACACCTCCCTTAGATGCACCAAATGATCTTCCAATTAGGAAAGGTAAATCAGGATGTCATCGAAGAATACCAATGCAAATCTTCTTAAGAACCGCTTGAAGACTTCATTCATTACTGCTTGAAATGTTGTTGGAGCATTGGTTAAGCCAAAAGGCATAACCACAAACTCAAAGTGCCCATGATGTGTCCTAAAAGCAGTCTTGTACACATCTTGCTCCAGTACTGTGATTTAATGGTATCCCGGCCTCAGATCAAGCTTTGAAAAGATATGAGCTCCATGTAGCTCATTTAACAGATCATCTATGACCAGAATTAGGAACTTATCCTTCATTGTCAATGAGTTGAGTTGCCTGTAACAAGTATAACTGGAGAAGCAAAGGGGCTGTGGCTCTGCCTCACAAAGCATGTCATGAGCAATTCATCAACCTGCTTCTCTATTTCAGTCTTCTACGCATGAGGATACTTATAGGGTCTCTACTTCACCGACTCAGAATTTGGCTTGAGAGGAATTGCATGATCCAGATTCCTCTTAGGAGGTAATGCCTTAGGTTGCTCAAATAAATCCTCAAACTCCTTTATCAAAGTTCTTACTTCAGGTTGAGGAATGACTCCCACCTCTATAGGGGATATTGCAAACAGTTGTCCTACCCACTGATATGCATTCTTCTTGAATCCTCCTTTCAGCTTCTTGTCTTTAATCACTTGCAACTGAGCTTGATCAGCAAGACCTTGCAAAATCACCTTAGATCCTTGTACCTCGAATGATACTGTCAACTTAGCAAAATTAAACACCGCAGGACTAAGGTTCTCATCCAATCTACACCCAAAACCATGTCGCGTCCTCCCAGGGGCAAGATCTTGAAGTCATAAATGAATTTGTGATTTGGCATAAACTACTGAAATCCTTGACACTTGTTCTGAGTTAGGATGGAATTTCCATGAGCAACAGTCACTGCTAGGGGATGAGTCTTGATAACTTCATGTCCTACTTTTTTCACCGCCTTTGGATCAATGAAGCTACTAGTGCTACCACTATCAATCAAAACAATGATTGATCTCTTGCCAGCCTTCCCTTTGATCCTTATAGTATTATGAGTTCCATTGCCTATCAATGCTTTCATGGAAATTTCAACTGCGTCATCAATAAGCTCATCTTGTGATTCATGGCCTGGAATATCCTCTTCAACCTTAGATTCATCACTGCCAGATTGCTCACCAGCACTGACTGCTCTAGCTGTCATGAGAAACTTAGGATTGCATTTGTGGCCAAACTGATAAGGCTGATTGCATTTGTAACAAAGCCTTTAAGCTTTCTTCTCAACAGAACGAGTAACCTTAGGCTTATCAACTCCGTTCTGCTGCTTGGAGCTTCTACCTTGTACCTAGGTCCATTAGTAGAAGCCAAAACTGTGGCCTCAAAGAGCTTAGCTTTAGCATAAGCTTTGGACAATGTTTTAGGACCAATTGCCTTCACAAGGTTCTTGATTTTAGGCTTTAAGCAACTAATGAAACTCAAAGCATAATAAGCCTCAATGGCTTAAGGATATGCAACTATCATGCTTGCTCTAAGGTTCTCAAACCTTGTCCTATACTCCTTCACAAATGTTACTTGAGTCACTTTGTAGAAACTATCAACAATATCACTTGAGTCTTCATCATCATATCTCTCACAGAGTTCTTCCATAAACTCAGCCCAAGAAAGAGTTGGATTAGTCTTCAATACGCTATAAAGCCACACTTCATGATCTCCTTGAAGATACACAATAGCCAATTCCACCTTTTCTTCATTTGGAATGTGATAAAAATGAAAGCACCGATCACATCTTCTAATCCAAGATTGTGGCTGTTTGCCGTCAAAAGGTTCAATTTGTATTCTTGGCTGCCTGAATCCACTGCTTTTATTGCTGGATGAAGCGTTATTACTTCCTGATTGTTGCTGAAGCCTCTGATCAGGAGGACGATCCAACTGATCTACATTCATACTGGCAGATTTAAGGTGTTCTGGATGATTAGGAGGGAGATCAGTCTGTTCAAGGTTCATACTGGAAGATCGAGATTGCTCTTGACTAAGTGTATGATCATGAGGTCTGGTAGTTACTTTAACTTCTGGCATTCGATCTTAAGGTCTAACATCAGCTGCCTGAGGACGAATTTGGGGACTAATTGTCACATTAGCCATCTGAGGTCTGTCTTGAGATTCAACAACAACATTCGGAACTTGAGATTGAACCACATTAGGAGGTTGCATCTGCTGACTTGCTGGCAACAAGATTCTAATTCCGGATACAACACCTTGTCTATTAAACTGATCTTGCAAAACAGTGAGCCTCTCCTCTAATTGTTGCAATTGCGGAGACATTCGACCTTCAAAACTTTGATTGCTCTCTAGTTGCACTTACCTCATCGTCTGAAGCATTCGTTCATCCCTCTTTTGATCATTCTCCTGTTGCATTTGTTTTAACCGATCAAACATTTCATCTCTCTGTTGATCACTTTCCTGCTGCATTTGCTTGAATCGATCGAACATTTTGTTCATCTGATCATTAGTAACAAACTAAACACCTCTTACTGTACTAGCACCTACTGCCGTAGCATAAGAGACATTAGGATCAACAAAAGTAGCTGGATTTCTAGCTCCTGCTCCCGATCGAGTTGTTACACCACCAAACATTGTTGAATTCTGTTTCTTACGCCTTGCCAGCTCGAATCAATCAACAAACGAGCAATTTATAGCCAAACCCGACTCTGATACCAAATGTTAAGCTTCAAGTTCAACTTGAGCTTAACCTTGTGGAAGGATAGGATTGTTAGAGAATCAAGATGAGAAGAGAATTGAAAGAGATGAGAGATTAGAGAAGGTTAGAAGAGATAGAGAGAGAATATCTCAAAGAGATGTTTGTAAATTTTCATTGAATGAATATCACATTACACTTAAGCAACTACTTATACTTGATCTAAATACATTGCAATTAGGCACAACTGAAATCAGCTAGCTAAGCCTTAGCCGCCACAATTGACCCATACTTGACCTTGCAATCAACTTAACTAAGACTCTTGGCACCAACAACAAGCCAATTCAAACATTACAATTTAGTTATTGAAACACAACACTTAACTAAAGCTATTACAACAGCAAGATCATAACAATATCATTCCCAAATGGATGTCTTTGATTATCATTGGTTTACCTCTGGCATTCATCTATGAGCTGACGAGCTTTATATGCGTCCTGTTTGGTGGTTGTAAATAAACAATCACACTTGTAGTAATTAGTAGTATTCATGTAATGCAATTTACACATGAACATTATCCAAAGTATGTGATTCATCATATAGGCTATTGCTCGTTTTTGTAGCACTTATGTCTAATAAGCGGCTTAATAATGACTAGCCCTTAATGTCCTCCTATCATGACACTTATTGCTAAACAACATCTATTGCGAAATTAAATAGGCTACGACAAAAGTTTAAAGTGGACTATAAGAAAGTCCAAGAACATCTTGAAGCAGGTCATTGCGGGAGTTGAACTAGCTCATCTTATTCCTAGCTCTTTGTTTAGACTACCACATTCTGAAGGGCTTTTTACTATGGAGTAATCATTTATGTTCATACGTCACTTGCTTGTGATTGTTCATCTTGATTGAGCGGTTAATAAGTGCCTAGAGTTAGGTAGATAAAAGCAATCTCTTTTATCATAGGCTGTAGCACTGATTCGTGCCAGGCCAACTGCTTATCATAAATACTCCCCATTGCAACTTGTTCCTGGTTTAGAACCAAATATATCCGATTTATGAATTTTTGGTTGCGTGTGTATATTCCAATTGCTTCACCCTAGCGTACAAAGATGGAACCACAAAGGAGACTGAGAATTTATGTTAGGTTTGAATCCTCGTCAATTACAAAATATCTTGAACCATTGACGGAAGATATTTTTACTACACGGCTTGCAGATTGTAAATTTGACGAAACAATTTTTCAAGAATTATGGGGAGAAGAATTAAAGTTGGACAAGCGTGAAGTTGTGAAAATGATGAAAATGTCGAGAATGGAGAAATCTCGATAAACAATGCTATTACCGTCATACGATGGAATCAAAATAAGACGATTATTGATCAAGCGTTGGCATATTATGTGGCTACTAATTTGACCACAGAAGGTGAAGATCTTGAACCTAAATCTGTTTAAGAATGCCAAAGAAGAAAAGATTGGCCAAAATGGAAAGAAGCAATTCAGGCAGAATTAAATTTGCTTACGAAATGTGCAGTGTTTGAACCTATAGTTCAAAAGCTTGGAAATACAAAACCTGTAGCTACAAATGGGTATTTGTGTGGAATGAAGTGAAAAGAATGGAGTGGTCAAGAAACCAAATTCAAGATTAATGGAGACTGTTCCCTGAGATTTGGGGAACGAAGGCTATATATTGCTAATGATTTTCAGCTGAAGAAGGCGTTACTAGAAGAGGCTCATAGCTTGAGTTATTCCCGCATCTTGGCAAGACTAAAATGTATCGGGACCTTTATAAGATACTGGTGAAACAATATGAAGTAGTACATAGCTCAATTTGGGGCTCAATGCCTAACAAATAAAGACAGAACATCGAAAGCCAGCGGGTGAGCTTCAACCATTGCCTATACAAGGATGGAAATGGAATATTGCAATGGATTTTGTAATTGGGCTTCCAAGTATAGCAAGGGAGCATAATGCAGTTTGGGTAATTGTAGATCGTTTAAATAAATCAACCCACTTTTACCCATTAGGATCACCTACAACCCAGACAGACTTGACAGGTTATATCTACATGAGATTGTCCGGTGTCATGGTGTTCCAGTATACTTTTCTTCAGTTTTTAGCTAGTAGTAGCGTCTAACTAATAGAGAGTTAGGTTAGGTATGGATTGCTTAGGTATAATAAGAAACGCAGCTCATTTCGGATTCTCTTATTGAAAATATTTTGTCAAGTTGCTATAAGCAACCAAATTTGATCGAGAAGCGAAGTCTCTAAGTCTTAAGATGATTTATACCATCGTTAAAATAAAGTTTGGACTGTGAACAGGGACGAAGTCCCCCAGTCCTAAAATGATTTGTACCATCGCTGAAATGAAGTTTGAACTGTGAGCAGGGACGAAGTCCTTCAGTCCTAAAATAGTTTGTATCACCGCTGAAATGAATTTCGGACTGTGAATAGGGATGAAGTCCCCCAGTCCAAAACTGATTTGTACCGCAGTTGAAATGAAGTTCGGATTATGAACAGGGACAAAGTCCCTCAGTCCCAAAATAGTTTGTACCACCGTTGAAATGAAGCTCGGACTGTGAATAGGGACGAAGTCCCCTAGTCCTAAAATGATTTGTACCACCGTTGAAATGAAGTTTGGACTGTGAACAGGGACTAAGTCCCTTAGTCCAAAAACGATTTGTACCACCACTGAAATGAAGTTCGAACTGTGAACAGGGACGAAGTTCCCCAATCCTAAAATGATTTGTACCACCACTGAAATGAAGTGTAGACTGTAAATAGGGACGAAGTCCCTCAGTCCTAAAATAGTTTGTACCATCACTGAAATGAAGTTCGGACTATGAACATGGACGGAGTCCCCCAGTCTAAAAATGATTTGTACCACTGTTGAAATGAAGTTCACACTGTGAACGAGGATGAAGTCCCTCAGTCCTAAAATAGTTTGTACCACTGCTGAAATGAAGTTCGGACTGTGAACAGGGACGAAGTCCCCCAGTCCAAAAATGATTTGTATCACTGCTGAAATGAAGTTTGGACTGTGAACAGGGATGAAGTTCCTCAGTCCAAAAATGATTTGTACCACAATGGATAGGGAATCGCGGATAAAGGAAAAGTCTTCCAGCTCCCAATACTTATGAAATGATTTTTGACTTGGATACATTTTTGACTTTTGATTTGGCTTGATTTAGCTACTGAAAAGTATCTCTAAAAAGGTACTTAGCCCACAGCCGCGTCCTATTTTGAGAGATAGTGATATCTTGCAGCTTATGAAATAAGGTAAGTATGGTGAAATTCTTTTTTTTTTAATTTTTATTTAATAGCCCTTGCTAGCATCTTGTAGGCGAAAAATTGCCACGCTGGCACATGACGAGTAGCTTGTACCATAACAGCACATTGAGTTCCCCTTGGATGAATTGTTTGCTTCGGGATTTTCTTCGTTGGTGTATGGAATATGCCAATAAGAAATTCATTGAGTAATTGGATTAGTCATGGATGGAAAGAGACAAATGACGTGTCTTGTGAATTCCAAGGGAGTTATGAGGTCTCTTATGTTCCCAAACTAGATTCTTGGAAAGAATCGTATAACCTAGCTATTTTGTTATAAGTACTTTTACTATTCTAGAACTCAGTACTTATGTGTTCTTTGATCTGTACTCATGTGTTAGTGTTGAATAATGTATGTTTTGTATTTCAAAATCATTAAGGGTAGGGTCGATGACTCTGTTCCTATAATGCCTTTAATTTAGAATTGTTGTGTCTAATTGCTAATTTGACAATTTATGGGTAAGGATCTAGCGAAGTATAACTTAGTTGAACCAGAAGCCATCGCAAGAGTGTGTTGAAGTACATTTTGTCTAGACTAGAAATTTTAGCAAAGGTTTACTTAGCTTAAAATCCATCAAACGGAGTTGTGATGAAAACTGATTCTCTAAGATGCTGATTGAATAGAAATTGACATAATCAGGACTTGAGCAGGCTAAAACTCTCGCAAGTAGTGATTTAGCTGGGAATTGAAATGAACTTATGATGTAACAAGAATTAGTTCAATTAGAATTTGATTTAATATGAAAGTTAAATTGAACTAAGATTGTCATAAAAATTGACCCGAATTCGGGTTTGAAGGAGAGTGCAAGGGTTTGACCATGGTGGGCGGCGAACGACTAGTGACGGCCAGCGTGCCAATGGTGGCCGTTGTGCAACCGAGGGAACCGGTGGATATGGGTGTTATGCCAGTGCCAGTGGTGGTGGCAGATGAAGCTCCACATGAGGTGAGCGATGTTGGGAAAAACAAAAAAAAATTTGTTGGAAAATAAACTCTGATGCCGACTATTGGGTTCACAGTTCACAACTATGGTCACAACAATAGGCACCTATTAGAGCACCTAGAGTAGGAGACTCTTCACTCTACCTAAGCCCCCAGTCGGAGAGTCACGCTTCGTGACACCTCACATGCGAGAGTTCCTAGGAATAGGCTTATCTCTATAAACCCTTTGCCCTAACCCCGGTCGGTGGGATGAATTTCAAAATTCTCGCTAAAGATTACGCAGCGGAACAGGTTTAGAATTCATAACTCTAAACCTAAGGTTGATTTAAAATTCCTAATTTTAAATCTACCGACTTAAATTCATAATTTAAATCAACGGATCTAAATTCCTAATTTAGATCTACAGGCCTTTTACTCTAATACATTAATAACAATACATAAACTTGTACAGTCATAATAACGAATACCGTAAATAAATAGAAAAGCGAAACTAAAAGAAGAGGGAAAGAAGAACATACCTGGAATAGCTCCAATAAAAGAAAAACTAGAAAGACAATAATATTCTTCAAAATCGAGACCCCGAGACCTTCTATGCAATGACCTCGAACTGCCCGGAGGGTGGGCTCCGAAAAATATTAAACTGAGGAAAGAAAAATTTTAACGAAAATTTTTCTCTCCAATTAGATCTCCGAAACAATTCCAGAAACCCTAAGAAAATATTTCAATTTGAATTGCCAAACCTCGAACTAAGCCCCTCTATTTATAAGAATATACCGGAGCGAAAAATTATTAAAATAACGATGTGGGATGAGCACAGTTCAAATTAAAACATGTCGTTTTATTTAAAAAAGCAACTAAAACGCAGCGTTTCAACGTCCAGCTCACGCATGCTCTGGCCTATCACCGCGTGCCGCGTGTCGCCGCGTGATTGGTCCCCGTGTGGGGACGTGGATAGCCCTTGCAGGCGTGCGCTGGTTCGTTGGATCCGAGACACACGGATTGTGAGCTGTGTTGTTTCTCTTTGTATTTCTTTTTTGCTTTGTTTCCCACATGTAAAAATTCATTTTATTAATTTTAATTTTCCAAAATTATTTTATTTTACAATTTTTAAAAAATTTTATTCCTCTCATGAATAATATTTTGCAAAATTAATTTACCCATCTTATGGATAAATAATTCATCTCATGAATTCTTTAATATTTTTTCAATGGCAATAAAATATAGAAGCTTGCTCAGGGACCTCAGGTACAATTTAAATCTAGCTCCAAATGGGTTAAATTAAATCATCTCATAATATTAATTTAATTACCATTTAATGAGACTTAATTCCACTAAATAAATCTCATTGCGCTCCAGACTTAAATTATTTATTCGATATCTCCCTAATAGACTGTATTGATGACAACAACTCCTCCACTAGATGTCCATGACAAAAGATAAATATAACCACTACCATTATCCTTCTCACAGGTTCTCCATTAGTTAACGACTCGCCCTTCACTGAATAATTCATTTATACTTGACTATATTCACAGTATAAATTTCAAATGTCAAACACTTAGAATACTTTGGCCAAAGTCTCCGAACTATTCAAATATTTGCGAATCAACTAAGGGGACATCTGTATCTCATAAGAGACTGTAGATTCCCTATTGAATACCTTATCCTTGTCATACTTCACGCCGTTACCCAGTGTACATGGGATTTCAGTCATTCGTTTAGACCTTACTTATAGTACACCAAAGTAACTAACGCTCCATGCACAAGTCTAGAATACTCTCAGGATTTAGAGTCGTCGTTCATATCTGATAGTAGTCTAGAAATAAGTAACCCACATGGTCCAACTCAGTGTGCCAAACGTACTAACCTAACACTTTTGGATCTCCATCCACATGACCAAGATAAGTCATCTAAAGTGTTACGTTATAGTCTTAACGTACAAGTGGTCTGGACTTGTCTTCGACTACGAGTCTTTCAAACAACAATCCATACCATTTATTTCAAGTCTATCTGTGGCTTAATGTCATAAACCACTTAGAACAAACATGTAAATTGCAGTCTGAGGACTACACCCATCTCATGGATGTCTCCCAAAAGAAAATCACATGCAGTATAAATGCTCACATACACAAATTTAACTAGGAAACGACTGGAACTTCAATTTTATTTATTAATTAAAATAATATATCCAGAATAAATCTGGATTTTAGGACACTATTCCTAACAATTTTTCACTTGTCCTAAATCCAATTTATGACAAAGTCTATACTCACCCCTTTTAAGTTTGAACCAAAAATCTACTGAGCCTAACCCTTAGTGAGCACAATTACTCTATTGTGAAGTCAGCAGTATAATACTGCTTGACATTTCCCTCACTAATGGCTCCCACTCCAAGGGTAAGGACATACTTAGACGTCGAACGTCTATCAAACTAATCTGACTGGAAGTCTTAAATTAGTATAACCAACTAGAACCATCTCGTCACCTTGAAAGATCAGCATAGGATCTCTAGTTCTTCTCAAGAACTAGGGAAAACACTTCACTGCCACCAAGTCCATTGGACCCAGATTAGACCAACACCTGCATACTATCCCATAGCATGGCAGACATCAAGTGTCGTGCACAACATGGCATACCTGAGGCTCCCACTGCCAAAGCTTATGGAATACTCCTCAATTGCTCGTCCTCTTGACGTGTCCTAGAACACTATTCAAAAAAGAGAGAGACTCCATGCTATACCTTGACAACGTCTTGTCAATATAAGTGGCTAGGGAAAGACCCAACATCCTCCTTTTACAACCTCGTAGAAGCTTAATCCTAAGAGTAGAGCTGGCTTCTCCTATGTTTTTCATACTGAGATATCATGACAACCAAGTCTTTACAGCTAATGACACCCCTACATCATTCTCAATGAGTAGTATATCGTTGACATATAAAACTAAAAAAGTCACTACTTTCTCTTAATATCATTTGTACACGCATGATTTGAGCAACCGATTGCACAAAACTAGAAGACTTAATTGCTTCATTGTGGCTAAAAGGATCAGATTCAATGCCACGGTCAACCACTAAGGCTCCCCCTATAAACCTTTCCAGTGTCTTGACAATCCTCCCACCACACCTAAGCTCTCATGTACCTAAAACATTTTTGTTCCTATCAGTAGATGCATCTAATGCTTCCATGATGACTTGAGTTGTGTCTAGCTGTTTAGAGTTAGTGTCATTTTCCTTTAAACCTTTTTTTTTTAGTAGCTTGCTTGCAAAATCCTTCTCTAAGTGTTTTGGGCTGTGCTTTTAAAAAAAAAAAAAAACTTTTAAATCAAAAACTGTAGAGCAAAACCGTGCTTGTTCCTTCTATCTGCAACACCATTCTGCTACAGTGTACCCAGAGTAGAAAGCTGAGATCTTATATCATTTGCAGTTAGGAAACTCACCCAAAAATTATTCACATCGAAGTGGCTTAATTTGTTTACCTTATAGCTTTTAAAATTTAGCTTTGTACTCTTTGAACTTTTCAAAAAAAGTCCGACTAATGTCTAATTAGGTAAACATATACACATCTTGAGTAATCATCACTGAACGTGAATAAGTACTCATACCCACCTCTTGCTTGAACATGTATTGGTCCTCATACACCTATGTGAATCAGCTCAAGCAAGCCACCAACCCTGTTTCCTTTACTCTTAAAGACAAAATTGGTCACCTTTCATTCTATGCAAAATTCGCAAACTGGTAATGACCTTAAGTCCAAAGCCTCTATCAGTCCATTTTTTACTAGTCTTTGGCCCCTGTTCGAATTAGTGTGACCTAAACGTTGGTGCCATGTGTAGGCAATATCCTTTTCAAGGTGTTTTCTTTTAGAACATTGAACAAGTGAACTTTTGTTAGATTCATTTAAACAATTACAATTGTTTTGATAAGGAAATAACATGAATAAATAATTTATTCATGTACATGTACGAATAGATAATTTATTTCTCATATTAAAATTTTCATTATGAAAATCAACTGAATAACAATTATTAATAAAACAAGACATAGAAATCAAATTCATGTGCAAAGAAGGTTTAAATAATCAATCATTTAAAATAAAACTCTATCACTAAGGTCTAAGCTAACATCTTCTACACTTAATACTACTATTACTATACTGTTCCTGACCGTCAGGTACAACATCCATCATGTAGCCTTTAGCCTAGCCTGAGCTCCTGTAACATATTACAGATATGATTAGTTGAACCTGAGTTCACCCACTAGGAAACTGGGGGATTCTCAACTACGCATGACTGAACTGGGTGAGATATCAAAATGCCTTCACCAGATGGCTTAGCAATCTTTGTCGGAAAAGTAGCTATGTACTTAGTGTAGCTTCTTTTCCAGTGGCCTAGTTTTCTTGCGAAAGCAACACTTTTCTTTTACTAACTTCCTTATGGACTTGGTTGCTACAATAACAACCTTGCCCTTTCCTTTCTTTCTATAGGTCCCTCATGAGTAATAACCAAGTCTAACTTATTTTTTTTACGGCAAAGTAATTTGGTTCAGTGAGTACATTATGTATTTAAAAACAAACAAAGTTCGCCAGCCCTATCCATATAAAATATTGTAAATGCAAGCATATGTATAATTGTCTAACAAGAGTCATGTATAATGCAGTGATGTATATTCTTTCAATTTAGCATACACAATAAGTCACATATCCACCAAACTGTACTATCATGTATACAATGATGACCCAAACATACCACTCCTTACTCCCCGGCAGCAGGGTCGCAAGAAACTAGTTCAGGTGAGAGCTATTCTCAATTAACCTGTTTTTCTTGTAACTCTTACTAAACATGATTAACTCACCACTTTACCTTAGTCTCTACCATGACGCAACAGAGCTCCTTGGGGAGGCTAATGCATCACGCTAGCCAAGTGTAAACCATTACCTAAACCACCATACAAATACACGAAATACTCCATGGCAGCGTGGTCGCATCGTTTCTTTGCACTTTGGTTTATCCTAAAGAAGTCTAACCATATAATCTACAAACCAACATCCTCCGCAGGGAGGTCTATCGATCTACTACACTGCTACACTGGTAATGGTGACCGTAAGGTTACAACAATTGAAAACTCGCTCCCACTTGATTTTTATAACTAGTGGTTTTTAATTAACTTGCATTTACAACCTGGATTATCTCATAATCCCCTTTAGAATCTCATTCTAAGATTAACCAAAATTAATTAATTAATTTATTCAAAATATTATCGTTTTACAGTATAGATTATCTCATAATCTTACATTAGAATCTCATTCTAAAATCCAATCAATTAATTAATTAATTTTAATTAAATAATACCAACATTTAATTTAGATTATCACATAATCTACTTTTCAAAATCTCATTCCAAATTAAATTAAAAATAATTTTATTTAAAAACAATAGTGATTTTATGCTTAGACTATCCCATAGTCTATTTTTCAGAATCTTATTCTAAAATCAAACAAGCTTAGACTATCCAATAGTTTAGTTTAGAATCTTATTCTAATATTTAATTAACAAAATTTAACTTTTATTTTAAAAATAAAGTTAATTTAGACTGTCTTATAGTCTACTTCAGAATCTTATTCTATAATAATTTCAAATAACTTTTATTTAAAATAACACTGATTTACAACTTAAATTATCTCATAATTTAAATTAGAATCTCATTCTAAAAAGGAAATTAGTTAGTAAAATAATTAACTTAATTATTATGTAAATCAGTACTGACGCCTGCACGTGTCAAAAATAAAAAAAAGCTTTTTTTTTTAAATATCTGACGTCAGTAGCTGGCGCTGACGTCGGCATCTGCTGAAGAAAAAAAATATTTTTTTTAAAATTAAAATATTTAATTTTTAAAATAAATTGAATTTAATCTCATTATATCAATTTTAACCGATTTTGTATAAGATAATTAAATCTAATCTCATTAGATCAACTTTATCCATTATTAAAAAAATATTTGAATCTAATCCTATTAGATCAATTTTGTTCGATTTCGTAAATCATGACTGAGAACGTGCAATCTTATCATAAGAACACATAATTGCAAATTTATAGGTTATTCCGAATTAACGATTAATTCGTTAACGATTTAAACAATTTAAATCGTCACCATAAACAACTTGGTTAACTATTAACTCTATTAACCGATTTAAACAATTTAAATTGATACTTTAAATCAATCTAATTAACAATTAATTACTTTAATGATTCAAACAATTTAAATCACAAATACAAACAATCATCTCAATTAATTATTAATTCTTTATTGATTTAAACAATTTAAATCGATAGGTCAAATTAAACTAATGTTCTATTTAATAAAATCTCTATTTTATTGAATCGCAAATCTATTTATTTTGATCTTAGTATACCTAGTCATGTATATTATGAATGTAATCAGAGGCTGGCTCTGATACAAATTGTTGGGAAAAACAAAAAAATTTTGTGGGAAAATAAGCTCTGATGCCTACTATTGGGTTCACAGTTCACAACTATGGTCACGATAGTAGGCACCTATTTATTTAAAAAAGCAACTAAAACGCAGCGTTTGAACGTCCAGCTCACCCGTGCTCTGGCCTGTCACCGCGTGCGACGTGTCGCCGTGTGATTGGTCCCTACGTGGGGACACGGATAGCCCTTGTTGGCGTGTCACGCGCTGGTTCGTTAGATCCGATACGTACGGAGCGTGAGCTGTGTTGTTTCTCTTTGTATTTTTTTTTTTTTGCTTTGCTTCCCACATGTAAGAATTCATCTTATGAATTTTAATTTTTCAAAATTATTTTATTTTACAATTTTTAAAAAATTTTATTCATCTCATGAATAATGTTTGGTAAAATTAATCCACCCATCTTATGGATAAATAATTTATTTCATGAATTCTTTAATATTTTTTCTATGGCAATAAAATACAGAGGTTTGCGCAGGGACCTTAGGGACAATTTAAATCTGTCTCCAAATGGGTTAAATTAAATCATCTCATGATATTAATTTAATTACCATTTAATGAGACTTAATCCACTAAATAAATCTCACTGCACTCCAGACTTAAATTATTTATTCGATATCTTCCTAATATACTGTATTGATGACAGCAACCCCTCCACTAGATGTCCATGACAAAAGATAAATATAACCACTACCATTATCCTTCTCATAGCTTCTCCATTAGTTACCTACTCGCCCATCATTGAATAATTAATTTATACTTGAACATATTCACAGTATAAATTCCAAATGTCAAACACTTAGAATACTTTGGCCAAAGTTTTCGAACTATTCAAATATTTGCGAACCAACTAAGGAGACATATGTATCTCATAAGAGACTGTAGATTCCCTATTCAATACCCGATCTTTGTCACACTTCACGCCGCTATCCAGTGTACGTGGAATTTCAGTCATTCATTTAGACCTTACTTATAGTACACCAAAGTAACTAACGCCCCATGCACAAGTCCAGAATACTCTCAGGATTTAGAGTCGTCGTTCAAACAGTACAACATGAATCACTCATATCTGATAGTAGTTTAGAAATAAGTAACCCACATGGTCCAACTCAGTGTGTCGAACACACTAACCTAACACTTTTGGATCTCCATCTACATGACCAAGACAAGTCATCTAAAGTGTCACGTTATAGTCTTAACATACAAGTGGTCCAGACTTGTCTTCGACTATGATTCTTTCAAACAATAATCCATACCATTTGTTCCAAGTTTATCTGTGGCTTAATCTCATAAATCACTTAGAACAAACATGTAAATTGCAGTATGAGGACTACACCCATCTCATGGATGTCTCCCAAAAGAAAATCACATGCAGCATAAATGCTCACATACACAAATTTAACTAGAAAATGACTGAAACTTCAATTTTATTTATTAATTAAAATAATATATCCAGAATAAATTTGGATTTTAGGACATTGTTCCTAACAAGCGAAGCGTCATGTGGTGGCGACTTTGGAGAGGATGGTGGTTAAGGTCCCAAGCGTCGCGGAAGTGACGGTCGTTAGCGAGAATGATGACGGCGGCTTAGGATGGTGATCGTGGTGTGGTCAGCAAAGTGTCAAGAGTAATGCTAGGTCTTAGGGATGGCGCTTGGTTTTAGATAACGCCGGGTAGGTAATTCATCGGATGGTGGAATTTGGCGGGCTACGTAACTTGACCTTGTTACTTGAGGCGGCCACAACTTTTAATCCGTAAGGAGTTACGGATTCAATTACCTATCAAAATGAAGCTATTTAGGCGTTTTATGTAATCATGATGACTTATAAAGCTTTTGATTGAAGAAAACATAAAGATGAGGTGAAAATATGAAGTGGGTGTTTCTCTCTTATAATAGTTATATAGCTTGACCCCTTGACTTAAAATGAGCATAACTTTCGATCTGTGAGTAGTTATGGAACGAATCAGCTGTCAAAATGAAATTTGGGAAGTATCTTAGGTAACTATAATGATATTTTAAGTTTTGGATCAAAGATAATATGAAAAGGAGGTGAAAATTCGAGCTGGGCGAATTCCGATTGGTGGTTACTGTATAACGTACCTTGTAACTTAAATCACGGGTAACTTTTAACGCGTGAAGAATTATTGATTGTGTTCCATGTCAAAACGAAGCTATTGAAGAGTTATATGTAAATATAATGAGTTTTTGAGTTTTTGATCAAATAAAATATGAAAGGGAGGTGAAAAGATGAAACGAGCGAATAACATTGGTGGTAATTGTATACCATACCTTGTAAATTAAAACGAACATAACTTTCAATCCATGAAGATTTATGGATTGGATTATATATCAAAACAAAGCTCTTGAAGAATTATATATAAATATAATGAGTTTTTGATCAAAGAAAATATGAAAGAGAGGTGAAAATTTGAGCTAGGCCAATAACATTGGTGGTAGTTGTATAACATACCTTGTAAATTGAAACGAACATAACTTTCAATCCGTGAGGAGTTATAGATTGAATTATATATCAAAATGAATATATTGAAGATTTATATATAAATATAATGAGTTTTTGAGTTTTTGATCAAAGAAAATATGAAAGAGAGGTGAAAAGATGAACCGGGCAAATAACGTTGGTGGTAGTTGTATAGCATACCATGTAAACTAAAACGAACATAACTTTCAATCCGTGAAGATTTATGGATTGAATTATATATCAAAACAAATATCTTGAAGATTTATATACAAATATAATGCGTTTTTGATTTTTTTATCAAAAAAAATATGAAAGAAGGGTGAAAAGTTGAACCGGGCTAATAATGTTGGTGGTAGTTGTATAACAGACCTTGTAAATTAAAACGAACATAACTTTCAATCCGTGAGGAGTTATGGATTGAATTATACGTCAAAACAAAGCTCTTGAAGAGTTATATGTAAATATATTGATATTTTGAGTTTTTGATCAAAGAAAATATGAAAGAGAGGTGAAAAGTTGAACCGGGCGAATAATGTTGGTGGTAGCTGTATAACATACCTTGTAGATTAAAACGAACATAACTTTCAATCGATAAGGAGTTATGGATTGAACTATATATCAAAACAAAGATCTTGAATGACGTTAAAAATTTTTGAATTTCACAAGAACACCAAGCCAGGCATGAGCTTGTGATCCTTCCCACAGACAACGCCTATATGTTTGTGATGAATTTGGTCAGTGTGCTTGTCCATCACTTTGGAGCTCGGTATGAGGTGGGGTTCATGAGGATAAGCTGAACTCAAGTTTTAGCTGCACGACCGACATGATATTCCGTGTTTGTGGTGTTTAGTATGTGTTTGGGAAGAAGCTAAACTCAAGCTACTTAAAGATTATTGAGATTTCCGTTATCCCTTGGCTTTTTCTACCCTTTCTTTCATTCCCCTTTTTCTTTTTTTAAAGTGGTAGGATGATATTTTTAGTATTTGGATAAGTGTCCTTTTCCTTTTCTTACAAATTATGTTTCTTTTTATTATTTTTTAAAATGTATCTTAATAGAAGTGAAGACGGATATGTTTAATTTGTTTGGGCATTATGTGGGCGAATTACGTGAATTTTTACCGCTACTGGGCGAATAATATTGATTTTTATTTCTACTGGGTGAATTGTGTTGATTTTCCTTCTATAGGCGAATAATTTTGGTTTTTTTTTTTTTTGGCGAATAATGTTATTTTTACCTCTACTGAGCGAATAATATTATTTTTACCTCTATTGAGCGAATAATGTTATTTTTTTACCCCTACTAGGTAAATAATGTTGTTGTTTTTTTATTTTTATTTTTTTTTATCCCTACTGGTTGAATAGTGTTGATTTTGCCTCTACTGGGCGAATAATGTTGTTTTTTATCCCTACTGGGTGAATATTGTTGATTTTCCTCCTACTAGGCGAATAATGTTGTTTTTTACCTCTACTGGATGAATACAATTATTTTTACCTTTACTGAGTGAATAATGTTGTTTTTACCCCTACTGGGCGAATAATATTTTTTTACCCCTATTGGGCGAATAGTGTTGATTTTGCCTCTACCAGATGAATTACATTGATTTTCCTCCTACTAGGCGAATAATGTTGTTTTTTTTTACCTCTACTGAGCGAATAATGTTATTTTTACCTCTATTGGACGAATAATGTTGTTTTTTATCCCTACTAGGTGAATAGTATTAATTTTGCCTCTACTAGGCGGATAATGTTGTTTTTTGTCCCTACTGGGCGAATAGTGTTGATTTTGCCTCTACTAGGCGAATAGTGTCAATTTTGCCTCTGGGCGAATAGTGTCGGTTTTGCCTCTGCTGGGCGAATAGTGTCGATTTTACTTTTATTTTTGTCCAAATAATTGTCTGTGTAACCAACTTGCTCCTCTATAGTAGCAAGCTGCTGAATCATAGTTTACCAATGCCTAATTCTCCTTAATTCCTTTGATGTACCTCTAATTGGTGCATCATTTGGTATCAGATTTCAAGTTCATGTTGCGTATTTTCTTGAACGTGGCTGAAGGCACATGAAGTATATCCGATTTATGCCTATTGGAAGCATGATTGGATGATACTAAAAGTTGAATTCAACGTTCAGTTGATGCACAATTTCAGGCCTACAAAGATCGCGAAAAATGGATGATGGACACAGTCACTGGTGTGCAATCAGATGTCGCCTCGGTCAAGCAAGAATATAGCAGGATTGTGGAGATACTACGTGACATTCAGAATCAACAATGCCATGGCAATGGACTCCTCACTCGACCGTTAGACCCACCTATAAATCCTGTAACCGCCTCGATTCCGGCCTCTGGTATGAATTCGACAGCTACTTCTCCGTATCGATTTAATACTCGTTTGTCTAAAATTGATTTTCCACGGTTTTCGGGTGGTGATGGTGTCAAAAATGGGGTGTAGAAGACTGAACAATTTTTCACTATAGGTAATACTCCTAATTCCATTAAAACAAAGCATGCGTCCATGCATCTTGAGGATGAAACACTTGAATGGCACATGTCGTTTCTCTAAATGCAATCCCAACCTATTGAGGAAATCATTTGGTCCGATTATTCGGCCTTGTGCACCCAGCGATTTGGTAATGTTAACAAAAATCCAATGGCTGATTTGATGACATTGAGGCAAACTGGCACTGTGTTGGTGTATCAGACTCAATTTGAAGGTTTAGTGCCTCGCTTAAGTCTTGACGAGACCTACTTGGATTTTGTCACTGGGTTAGACTATATTCAATATCCAATACTCATGCTTCAACCAAGCACGTTAACACATGCAATGAAATTAGCTCGCTTACAGGAGGTTTATTTGCTCTCCAATCCATTAGTGGTTCTTCTAGTTTCGTTTCCTTTTGTAATCCTCCTAGTTCAGCGGCTTATTCTTTGGCTACCGGGTCAATTGTTCGTTCTTCTATTGGCTTTAGCATGGGATCCTGAAGTATTAAACATTATGGTTGTACGATATCGGCGGCCAAAATTGAAGATCGTAGGGAGAAGGGCCTTTGATTCTTTTGTAGTGACTCTTTGACTCCGGGTCACATGAAAGTTTGTAAGGTCAAGAACCCTGAATTGAAGATGATTTCCAGCACTATTAATGAGATTGAAGATGTAGATCCCGGTGACTTGATGCTAGATCCAGGTGAGCCATTGCTAGAAGATGGTCCGCAAATATTGTGTCATGCTTGGGCCGATGCATCTTCTTATAGTACCATGTGGATTACAGGCTACTACTATCGTAAACCACTTCACATTCTTGTGGATAGTGGTAGTACACATAATTTCGTTCTAAGGCCTGTTGGTAGGGTGTGTGATCACTTCGCTTCCGGCATTATCACTGGTGGTGACGGATGGACATTGGGTTCATTACTCTGAGATATGGCGCAATTTCCATTGGAAGGGTCACGATTTTGACAGTTCCGACCTTTTGCTTGAATTGGGAGACTACGACATGGTTTTGGGTATTCCATGGTTGGCTATCCTTGGTCCTATTGTTTGGGACTTTGATCGTTTACAAATGTCATTTACTTGGCAGGGAAAGTAACTAGTGCTGCGTGGCTTGTCTTCTTCGATTCGTAATACTGAATATGGTACAAGCCATGGTCTCAAAAGGTTTAGGGATGGCATATGTCTATGGGACTATATTAATTTAGATCTTTTATTAGCTGTGTTTCTTTCGGTACTTCTATTTGCCAATTCATTCTCAATGGACATGCACCAAATAACGAGGTGTATAGAGCACATGTTTCTGCTTGCTGGTGTTTTGATATCACCTTTATATCTTGGATCAACATTGAAGCTGACTTTTCCATACAACTGGAGTAGGAAGACCTCATTGCTACTTGGTGTTCTTTCCTTGTGGACAAGGAAATTCTTTTTTTTTTTTTGGGGAGGGGGGGGGGGGGCGGGCGGTGGGGGGGGGGGGGGGGGGGGGGGGGAATAATGAAGTATAGCTATCATTAGAATACAATTGGGACTAAGTGGGTTTTAATGATGTTAAAAGTATAAAAAGCAATGTATGTTTCTGACTTTAATCAAGCAATAAAAAGTACTCTCTCTCTCATCTTCTTTCTCTCTTTGTTTCTCGACTTCCCCTCTCCCCTTTCTAACCCTAATCTCTCTCTCTCTCTCTCTCTCTCTCTCTAATTCTCTTCTCTAACCCTAATTCTTCTCTAATTCTCCCTAATTCCTTTGGTGTACCTCTAATTGGTGCAGCAGTTATATTGCGAGTCCTGCTTACGTTTCAATTAAGAAGACTTTTGTTAAATGTTTTTACGGATTTTTTGCATAAAAGGATATGGACCTAACTCAAGTGGCAGTTACAGTGATGGAGCAGGGCCACAAACACCTTTCCTCGTACACTTCAAAGTCAAGAACTGGGATGGAGACAAGCCCAAGAGCTCAGCAGTCCACTTTCAAGCCCGAGTTAATCAGGTTTTTAAGCCTATCACCCTTGCTTATAATAACTTGAATGAGTTTAGGTTTGACAAGTTTAAGATGGAGCAAACTGTATTTTGGTAACTAGATTAGGACCAATGCAATCAAGGGATAAGCCTTGACCGTCAAAGCCTTAATCAATGGCGCGAACCTAAGTTCATATGACTTATCAAGTAGTGACAATAGTGTTAAGACCAATGCAATAAGCCTTAAACTAAAGCCTCAAATCTCAACTTGTCGATTTGTGGGAATATATTAAAGCTGAAAAGTCATACCTGAAGCCTGAGAACTGTATTACTATGAAGGTAAGTATAGCAGAGATCTACATTATGCTGTGCCTAGTTAAGTTATTCTACTCTTAAGGAAAAATTACAAGTGTGCTATAAAAGAAAACTTGAAGAAGTTATGTAATGAGTGTATGTGTACTATTTTGGACTGATGCAGAGTCTTTTATTTATAGAAAAGAAGAAATTATTGTTGCTCAATCTTTCCTGGCAACTCCACCCATGTCTGGCTAGTAAACTTTCTATTGCGTTTGTAAATATTCAATGAAAGTGCCCTGAATTCAGTATTAGAGGAAAATCCTTGGTGTCCACGTCCGAATTCTTAGCGGAAGTCCTCTCTAAAAGTGCCACGGTCTCTTGGATTAAGCTTAATGCCTAAGTAGATGAAATTGCCCTCCAAATAACTGCCTCAAGCCCGAGAACCACCTATCTTGTAGCCTTCCTGATAGGCCCTCGAGCTCACTTCACCCCTTAACCATCTCGAGCCTTGAGTTACCTTCTCAAGATGCTGGGCTTGAGACACCATTATCTTAATACTTAAAGGTCTCACATTCCTCGAGAAGGCCCTCACGTGCTGATCACGTGGCACTTTATACAAAACGACATCGCCCCAACCCCCTCGAATTTCGGGTGTAAAGAGAGCCTAATTTATAAACCCATGTGTTTGATCTCAATCAATCAACTCTGGGGAGGACTGATGCTTTTAGTGAATTCGACTTTAGTTTGCAATAATAATGTGGATTCTACACTTGTTACAATTAAGGAAACTTTAAGTATATATTTTTGGGTCTTTTTTACATTATTTTGTTTGTAATTGAGTGTAATTTGGTCACAGTAAAAGTGAAAACAAAACAAACGTGCAAAAAGGCTCATCTTGATTAGGGAATGAGCCTAAATTCGAACCGCACACCTTTGACCTCAACTAACTCACCTTTTTAGAGAAAAGGTTGTGATATTTTGGTCTATATGACTCCGGTTATACAGTGAGTTTAGCTTATGCTTCAATTAAGAAAGACTTTGTTATATATATATTGACCAAAATTAAAGGGATATAACTTAAGTGGCAATTATAGTTACAGAGTACGGCCAACAGACACCTTTCCTGGTACACTTAAAAGTCAGGAACTAGAGTGGAGACAAACCCAAGAGCTCAGCAGTTCACTTACAAGCCCAAGTCAAACAGGTTTTTAAGCCTGGCACCCTTGACTTGTAATAACCTAAATGAGTTTAGGTCTGACAAGATTGAGATGGAGCAAACTGTATTCTAGTCACTACACTAGAACCAATGCAATCAAGGTAAGCATTGACCTTCAAAGCCCTAATCAATGGCGCGAACCTAAGTTCCCCTGACTTATCAAGCAATGATAGTAGTATTAAGACCAACGCAATCAAGGTAACTTTGGCCGTTAAAGCCTTAAACTAAAGCCTCATTTTTTAACTCGTTGAAATTTGGAAACAGATTAAAACAGGAAGTTCATATTTGAAGCCCGAAAGATTGTATTACTAAAGAAGCATGTACAAGAACTTATATGCCAAGCTATACTACGTTAAGTTACACTATCCCCGAGAAAAGAGCACAAGTGTTCTATAAAGAAAACTTGAAGAAGTTCTGTATCGAGTGTTTGTATGTCTGTTCGACTATCACAGAGTCCCTTATTTATTGAAAAACTAAATAACGGCTGCCCCCTAATTTTGCGGCATTTTCTCCCACATCAAGCCACTAAGTTCTTTCTTGTGCGTGAATGATCAATGAACGTGTCCATGATTCAGTTTTGGAGAGAATTCCTTGGAGCCTACGTCCGAATTTCTTGCTGAAGTCCCTTTTGGAAGTCCCATGTTCTCTTGGATTAAGCTTAGAGTCCAAGTATCTGAAATTGTGCTCCCAACAATTGTCTTAAGCTTGGAAACCTCCTATCTTGCAACCTTTTTGGCGGTCCCTTGAGCCCGAGCTCGCTTTACCCCTCAACCATCTCTAGTCTCAAGTGGTTGATACCCTTGTTAGGGTGGTAATCTTCTGAAGATGTCGGGCTTGAGATGCTGTTATTTCAGCACCTGATGCTTACTGGGTGTATAGCTTAGCAAGTGCGCTAAGTCGTATCAAGTAATAAAGAATGAGTAGAGTATTGTTCCCATGAGGATTGTCATTGAGTGAGTACCGAAATTTGTAGTTCCAGTATTATTAGAAAGACCGAAAATTATAGTTTTTGAAATGAAATAACACAAAATAAAAAGGGAACAAAAATGTTTACAAATTTTTATGAAAAGTTTTACTAGTTTTTGTTGGTTTTTATGATTTAATAAGATCCAAGTCATCCGATTTTACCTAGTTGAATTAATACTAGATATTCTCTCGGGAACAACACTTAGCATACTCTTTTACATATTAACTCATCAATCTCTTGCATGAATTTAAATGACAAAAGAGTTTTAAAGATCCATGGTTTTCACTTAAGACCACACAAATTGCGTTAATCTCTCTCAAGCATTCGCTCAATTTGTGGTGTTTATCACTTTAGCAATTATCATAAATCTCCTCTTGGACTCATTATGAATCATTACAGGCCTTAAAGGGTGATCACGCATTCAAAACTCATGAAGAACAATGATAAACACTTCAACAACTCAATAACAAAACATTGAATACTTTGAATTGGAGTAGTGCTATATTACAACTTAGGCTACATCGTAGCCTTGGAAAAATAAAATTAGTTCATGATAAACATAAAATAAAGCATAACTAAGACAAAATTCATGAACTTAAAGAAGAAAAGAATAGAAAGAACTTAAAAATGCAAATTTACAAACCAAACTTCCTTTCTTCTTCTTCTTCTCCTTCTCCTTCCCTCCGGTTTTCTTCTTCTTTTCTCTTCTATTTCCTTGTGTTTTCTGGTTTGAGGGATGATAAAACTCATCCCAATCACCCCCTATTTATAGCATTTGAAGGGTGAATAAAAATACGAAAAAAATAACATCAAGCTTCATCCTCATTCGTTCCTTATAGCCGCCCATGAACAATTTGTGCACACTTGCAATTTTTTTAATGTTTTTCCTTGCTTTCCACCGCCCAAATTTGATAATTTAGACCCAAATCACTTGCTGAAGTGGGGATTGTGATTGGTAGGCAAGTGCTCTAACAATATGGCAAAGCACAAGGCGTTGATTATTGGCCTGCAAACTCTCTTAGAAATACGAGTCCCTAATAAAAATTATGAGAGGGGATTCATGTTATAATTCAAGATCAGCCTTTAGTCATAACCTGGGATAGAGGAAGAATTGAGATGAGAAGTAGAAGAAAGAGATGAGAAATAAAGAGAGAATTAGGGTTGAGGAGGAGAATCTGTTCAATTTCATTCAATGAGTTTCTTGCAAGAAAATATCTTCCTACTTATAGGATTTGAGCTAAGGAGGAAGAACAAAGCATCGGGGAAATATCTAACTACTTATAGGATTTGAGTTAAGGAGGAAGAACAAAGCATCGGGACACTAATTCCACCGCCTTACAACTTCAGCAGCCAAAGTAGACCAAAACCACTTAACCGACATAAATACCCTTCCCACCAAAGACTAAATCAAACCAAACACTAGAATTAGACTTATTCTAAAGAATTACAACCTTCCAATATTAAGATAGGAGCAATTACAAGCAATTACAAACTCTAATACATATCCCCTCTGCTGAGATTATGACAATACCTCCCCCTTAAAAACATTCTTGCCTCAAGAATGTAAGGAAGGAAATTGGGTCTTGAGGAAATTCAAGTTCTCCTATGTAGCCTTCTCCAATTCCAGGTTTGCCCACTGCAAAAGCACTTCCATGGAGCCTTTTCCTTGCTGTTACACCACACGAGAGTCCAATATAGTAATACGTTCCTGCACAATGTTTCCCTGAGCAGTAGTTGTTGGAGGCGCTGCAGTATTTGTAGAGCCCTCTGCTATATGCTTCTTCAAGAGTGACACATGGAACACCGGATGTACAAATGAGTCAGGGGGCGACTCCAACCTGTAAGCAACCTTTCCAAGCTTCTTCAAGATCTTGTAAGGCCCAAAGTAACGAGCAGAAAGCTTTACATTCTTGTGCACTCCCACAGTTGCTTGTCTATATGGCTACAACTTTAAGAAAACAAAATCGCCAACTTCTAAAGTTTTGTCATTTCTTTTCTTATCTGCAAAATATTTCATCATGGCCTGGGCTATTTGAAAATTATCCTTGAGTTGTTGTACTAACTGCTGCCTTTGAGTTAAGAAGTCATTGACTTCAAAAATCTTGGAAGTTGCTCCTTGGAAAACAAAGGGAGAGGGTGGATCATACCTATACAATGCCTTGAATGGAGTGATCCCAAGAGCTGAATGAGCATGTGTGTTGTACCAAAAGTCAGCCAAGGATAACCATTTGTGTCAATTCTTAGGGTGATTGAACGTGATACTCCTCAAATATTGCTCTAAACATTGGTTTACTCTCTCTATTTGCTCATGTTTAAGGATGGTATGAGGAACTTAAAGCAAGTGTTGATCCTAGCAATAAGAACAATTCCCACCAGAATTTGCTATTAAACAACCTATCTTGATCAGAAATAACAAAGTAAGGTAGCCATGGAGCTTGTAATGTGATCCACAAACAATCTTGCAAGCCTTTCAGCTGTAATGGGATGATGGAGAGCAATGAAATGTCCAACCTTGGTAAAACGATCCACCACTACCCAAATAACCTCCCTTCCCTCAGACTTAGGGAACCCCCTCAATAAAATCCCTACTGATGTGCTGCCAAGCTCTCACCGGAATAGGTAATAGTTGAAGTAACCCTTGGTAATGAACATGATCACTCTTCGTGCGTTGACAAGTCTCACAAACTTGAACCAACTCAATTACATCTTTCTTCATTCCAGGCCAATGAAAATACTGCCTTAGCCTCTGAATAGTACCTCAATATTGGAAATGGCCACCCCAAGAAGATGAATGAAAGACAAAGACCACCTGCTTTCTCAAATCCCATGTTGTGCTACTATAAACTCTTCCCTTGAATCTAATAATGCCTTTGCTAACACAAAGATCGAAGTCACCATCCTAAGAGTTCTTCACACTGAAAGCTGTAATACATTATAGAGCAAACCCATCTCCTTCATAAGAATTCAGAACATCTTCCATCCAAGCAGGTAAAACAAATGAAATGGAATCACACAAAGCAGGCTCTGCATCTTCTTGCCTTCTTGATAGAGCATCAGCTGCAAGGTTTTCCTTCCCACACCTGTACTCAATTGAGTAGTCCAACCCCAACATCTTCATGAGCCCCTTACGTTGAACTCTTGTGGTAATATTTTGGTCAAGCAAATAATTGAGACTTTGATGGTCCGTTCTTATGATAAAGTGCTGACCTTCTAGATAATGTCTCTATTTTTGTACTGTTATCAAAATTGCTAGATATTCCTTTTCATATATGGATAGACCCAGATGTCTTGGGCTTAAAGCTTGACTTAGATAAGCCAATGGTCTTCCATTGTTAGATAGAACTGCTCCAACTCCTCTACTACAAGCATAAGTTTCAAGGATGAATGGCACATTCTGCTGCAAGCATAAGTTTCAAGGATGAATGGCACATTAAAGTCTGGCATTGCAAGAACTGGTGCTGAACTCATGGCAGTCTTCAACTGATCTAATGCTGCTTGGGCTGATTCAGACCAGATGAAAGTATCTTTCTTGAGGAGATCTGTCAAAGGCTTGGAAATCAAGTCATAACTAGCTAAAAATTTGCGGTAAATAACCAGTTAATCCCATAAATCCCCTTAGCTATTTGAGTGTCAAGGGAGTAGGCAATCTTTCATTGCTTGAACCTCGGAAGGATCTATAGCTACTCCTTTACCTGATATAACATGGCCCAGATATTCTACTTGAGTTCTAGCAAAAGTGCATTTGGATAGCTTTGCATACAACTTGTGCTGTCGCATGGTATCAAACACTTGTTCCAGGTGTGCTATGTGAGCCTCCAGAGATGGGCTGTATACTTTGCATACAACTTGTGCTATGGCATGGTATCAAACACTTGTTCAAGGTGTGCTATGTGAGCCTCCCGAGATGGGCTATATACCAAAATGACGTCAAAGAATACAAGAACAAACTTCCTTAAGAAGGACTTGAACATTGAATTCACTAAAGCATGGAATGTTGCTGGGGCATTAGATAAACCAAATGACATTACCACAAATTTATAATGCCCGTGATGTGTTCTAAATGCAGTCTTGTGAATGTCTTGATCTAACGCTCTAATCTGATAATAGCCTTGCCTCAAATCCAACTTGGAGAAATACAATGCTCCAAACAGCTCATCTAAGAGATAGTCAATGATGGGAATTGAGAATTTGTCTTTAATTGTGAGGGATTTGAGTTGCCTGTAATCAATACACATTCGGGAAGTTTCTGTCTAACCAATATCACCAGAGAGCCAAATGGACTGTGACTATGTCTAATGAACTTTGTCTTCAATAGCTCATCAACTTGCCTTTCAATTTCAGATTTTTGAGAATGAAGATACTTGTAAGGTCTAAGGCTCACTGGGTTTAAACTTGCTTTTAAGGGGATAGCATGATCTAATGTCCTCTTGGGAGGAAGGGAGGTTGGCTGCTCAAACAAGTCATTATAGTCCTGTAAGAGCTTGTCAATTGCAGGATCAAAATTCACCTGAGTACCAATCGGGGCAGAATCAATGGAGAACAACTGACCTATCCACTGATAGGATCCCTACTTGATCACTCCTTGCAACCTCTTACCTTTCATTAATTGCAACTGTCCATGCTCCATGATTCTTGCAGCTTCACACTTTGGCCATTTCTTTTGAAGGAAACTAATAATTGAGCAAAATCAAAGACTAAAGGGCTGATAGTCTTCATCCAATCAACTCCCAAAACCATGCCATAGCCTCCCAATCTTGAAACTCTAAAATCATACACGAAATTTTGACCTTGCATCTGCCAACAGAACTGCCTACACTTAGTCTGTGTCAATATCGAATTTCCATCAGCAATTGTCATTGCTAGAGGGCTTGTTTTGATCATTTCATGACCCACAACTCTTACAACCTTTGGATCCACAAAACTGTGTGTGCTACCACTGTCAATTAAAATTAGTAGGGGCATGCAGCTGGCTCTCCTTTGATTCTTATCGTGTTGTGTGAGCCATTCTCTATCAATGTCTTTACTGAAATCTCCAACTTGTCTTCATTTGATTCCTCCTACAAATCCTCAACTTGTTCACTATCTGGATCCTTCATTACTTGGACTTCTTGATCACTTTCAGCCTCATTGCATGTAGCTATCATCAAGAGCTTAGGATTGCACTTGTGTCCAAAGAAGTACCTTTGATTGCACTTGAAGCACAACCTTTGAGCCTTCTTCTCCAACAAACTCAAAGTCTTGGGAGCTATAACAGCAGAGGAATGATGGGGAAGATGTTCTTGCTCGTCAAATCATCAGAATTAGCCAAGACAATGGCTTCAAAAAACTTAGCTTTAGAGAAAGTTTGCGTCAAGGTTGTAGGATTCAATGCCTTAACCAAATGCTTAATCTTTGGCTTAAGTTCGCTGATAAAACTTGAGATATTATAGGCCTCATTTGCTCTAGAGTTCTTTGTTTTATGTCTGCTGATAAAACTTGAGATATTGTAGGCCTTATTTGCTCCAGAGTTCTCCGTTATCATTCTTGCTCTTAGGTTCTCAAAGCGAGTCATATATTCTTTCACAGATGTTGTCTGAGCTACCTTGTTGAAGTTATCCACCACATCTCCTGGATCTTCATCTCCATAACGTTCACACAATTCTTCCACAAACTCAGGCTAAGTGAGTGTAGGTCTGCTGCGAATCAAGTTGTAAAACCAAACCTCTTGATCCCTTTGAAGATAAACAGTAGCTAACTCCATGTTCTTTGCCTTAACAATGTGATAGAAGCAGAGGTATCATTCACATCTCCTAACCCCTGATTGTGATTATATTCCATCAAAGGTGTCGATCTCAACCTTAGGCTGGTGAACTCCATTGCTCCTTAGCACAGCCACACCATCAGAACGTTCTTCAGACGCTCGTGGATACAGAGGATCAAGAGGTCTAGTATGTTGACTTCTAGATGACAAAATTCCAGTTCCAGGAGGCATAGCTTGATGCGTGATTTGTTCTTGCATCCCTACCAGATGTTGTTGCACTTGTTGCGATTGAGATCTATCTCAAACCTTTTGAATCATTGAACCAACTGCTAACATCAAATCGTGCAATTTCTTCTGAAGTTGAGCAATCCTGTCAACTTGATTCGAATCCACAGCTGCTACTCCATCATTAGTAGCATCATTGGCTTTAGTAATTACTCCACCTGCCTTTGTAATTGCTTTCTTATGTCTGGCCAAATCGTGCACTCACTTCACCAGAGTTTGATCAAACAACCTGATCAGATGATCTTGTAACTAGTGAAGCTTAATCGGATTGCTAAATGATCAAATCAAATGTAATTCGATTCCAACAGTAGCAAATAGTCAAGCTATAGGATAGAGGAAGAATTGAGATGAGAAGTAGAAGAAAGAGATGAGAAATAGAGAGAGAATAAGGGTTGAGGAGAAGAATCAATTCAATTTCATTCAATGAGTTTCTTACAAGAGAATATCTAGCTTGAGCTAAGGAGGAAGAGCAAAGCATCGGGACAGTAATACCATCGCCTTACAACTTCAGTAGCCAAAGTAGACCAAAACAACTTAATCGACATAATTGCCAAAGACTAAATAACCAAACACTAGAATTGGACTTATTCTATAGAATTACAACCTTCCAATATCAAGATAGAGCAATTACAAGCAATTACAAACTCTAATACAGATCCCCTCAATCGAGATCATGACAATTCACAATTGGTGATTTGTCATGCAAAAGGGGAATTTTTGTGTCTAAGTGATAGCTCGAATAAGCATGTCTTAATGGTGCAAGGTCTGTTGAGAAACTTTGATGGTGTTTAGTTTGAACATATACCTCAAGAACAAAACAAAGCATCCAAGGTCTTGGCCCAATTTGCTTTGAGGTACAAATTGTTAGATATAGTGTCCTATGGAACCCAATTTCAGTGAACATTTTTATTAGGGAATGAAATTTGGTTATTGTCGTTCATATGTTTGCGAGTTCTTTTTATGAATTGATTTTTGTTTCTTTCAAAGCACTTACCATGAGATGGACGAAGTCATTAAATGACCTTTCGTATTCTGTTTTAGTGGATAACGAGATTATGCCATGGATAGACTAATAAGTTTAATAATCAGTTCGTAGTTAGTGATGAGTTTGGGCTACTCATCTACTAAGACTATAAAAAAAACATTTAGATAACTTGTCCTAGTTATGTGGATGTTGATCTACAATGTTATGTTTGTTAGGAATAGTGTCCTAAAATCCAAATTTATTTTGTTAATATTACTTTATCAATGACTAAAATTGAAGTTCCAGCCGTTTCCTTGTTAAATTTGTGTGAGTGAGCATATATACTGCATGTTTATTTTTTTTAAGTATTGTCCATGAGATGGACATAGTCCTTAGATTATATTTTACACGTTTGTTCTAAGTGGACAATGAGATTAAGCTACAGATAGACTTGGAACAAATGGTACGGAATGTTATTTGAAAAACTCGTGGTCGGTGATAAGTTTGGGCTACTTGTTGTTAAACCTATGACTCGACACTTTAGATAACTTGTCTTGGTTATGTGGATGATGATCCAAAAGTGTTAGGTTGGTGTTTTTAATAAGATTGACACATTGAGTTGGACCATGTGAGTTGCTTGTTTCTAAGCTACTATCGGATAGGAGTGATTCATGTTGTACTGTTTGAACAAAGACTATTCATGTTATACTGTTTGAACAAAGACTCTAACTCGTGAATATTCTGGACTTGTGCATGAAACGTTAGTTGCTGTGGTGTACTATGAGTAAGGTCTAGACAAATGACTGAATTCCCATGTACATTGGGTAGCAGCGTGAAGTGTTACAAGGATTAGGTATTCAATAAGGAATCTATAGTTTATCAGATATATATGTCCCCTTAGTTGACTCGCAAGTGTTTGAATAGTTCGGAATCTTTGGCTAAAATGTTCCAGTTGTTTGACATTTGGAATTTATACTAATATGTTCAAATATAAATGAATTATTCAGTGAAGGGTGAGTTAGTAACTAATGAAGAAGCTGTTAGAAAAATAATGGTAATAGTTATAATTATTCTTTGTCATGGACATCTAGTGCAGGGGTTGTTGTCATCAATAGAGTTTGTTTGGGAAATATTGAATGAATGATTTAAGTCTAGAGTGTAGTGGAATTTATTTATTGGTGGAATTAAGTCCCATTAAATGATAATTTAATTTTACCATGAGATGGTAATTAATTTAACTCATTTGGAGTTAGATTTAAATTGTCCCTGAGGTCCCTGCGTAAGCACCTGCATTTATTGCCATCAGAAAAATATTAAAGAATTCATGAGATGAGTAAATTTAAATTTGTGGAACATTTATTCATGAGATTAAAAAAAATTCAAATTTATAAAATAAAATAATTTTTTAAAATTAAAATTTATAAGATGAATTTTTACGCTTGAGAAACAAAGAAAAGAAAAAAAAGAAGAAGAAAAATTGCAAATCACAACCGCGATCCGCATAATCGTGTGACCCAAGAGGGTAATCGGCGTGCACACGCACAGGCCAATCGCAGCTTGCCACTTGGCACACAGATTGAGTTAAAAAACAAGTGTTTTTTTCCCTAGTGTGAAACATGGCGTTTTGATTGCTTTTGTATACGAAACGCTCCGTTTGGTTTTATATTTTTGAGTCCTACATTGAAAACTCATTAGTTTTTTGCTTTGGTATCCAATTATGAACAGAGGTATTAGTTTTATGGTTTGGCATCCAATTCAAAATTAAAGATTTCTGAAAGTGTTGACTTTCAGAGACTTAATTAGAGAGAAAAATTTCTGTTGAAAATTTTAATTTTGCAATTTAATATTTTTTGGAGCTCACTCTCCGGGCGTTTCGAGGTCATTACTTAGAAGGCAAACGGGTCTCAGTTTTCTCAAATTTTCAGAGTTCTTTATCATTCTGGTATTCTTTATTTTTGGAATAAATCCAGGTGTTCTTCTTTCCCTCACTTTTAAGTTTTTTGCTTTTCTTTTTATTTACAGTTTTCTTATTATGCTAGTAGTTCATGTAATTAGTACAAATGTATTAGAGTAGAGGCCTATAGATTTAAATTAGGAATTTTAAATCAACCTTAAGTTCAAAATTAAGAATTTAAAACCCTTCCGCTGCTTTAACTTTATCAAATTAGGGAAAATTTTTGAAATTCGTCATGACAATTGGTACCAGAGCTAGCCTCTGATTGCATTCATAATATACATGGATGGATATAATAAGATCAAAATAAATAGACTTACGATGTAATAAAATAGAGATTTTATTAATTGTTTAAGGTAACAATTTAAATTGTTTAAATTGTTAATGAATTAATAGTTAATTCAGATCTGTTAATTTATTAATTTGCAATCATGTTGTTCGTATAATGAGATTTTGCATTCATAATCAAGATTTACAAAATCTGTTAAATTGATCTACTGATATTATATTTAATTATTTTTGATTTAAAAAAAATAAAAAGGGGATCTTGATGCTAACCTCTGCATTGCGGACGTGAGCAGTCAGCACTGACATGGCGATGATGCGTCACTGACATGTTATTGACAAGGCGGTGATGTGGCGCTGACGTGACGGTGATGTGGCGCTAAAGTAGCATTTTATTAAAAAAATTTAAAAAAATTAAAAAATAAACGAATTTTTTTTTTAAACGTGCAGGCATCAGTACTAGTTTGCATAATAATTAAAGAATTAAATTTTTTTTAATTAATTTAATTTTAGAATAAGATTCTAAAGTAGATTATGAGATAATATATACTGTAAGTCTGTACTATTTTAAATAAAAAATTAATTAATTTTATTAGTTAATTTAATTTTTTAGAATGAGGTTCTAAATGAGATTATTAGATAATCATAGTTGTAAATGCAAGTTAATGAAAACCCCTAAGTTATAAAAATCAAGTGGGAGCGAGGTTCAATTGTTGAAACCTCACGGTCTCCATTACCGGTCTAGCAGTATAATAGATTATCGGACCTCCCCGCGGAGGATGTCGATTTTCAAGTTACAGGGTTGGACTTCTAAAAGGATAAATCAAAGTGCAAAGAAGTGATGCGACTACGCTGCCATGGAGTATTACTTGTATTTGTATGGAGGTTTGGGTAATGATTTATACTTAAATAGCGTGATACATTAGCTTCCCGAGGAGCTCTGTTGTGTTATATTAGAGACTAAGGTAAAGTGGTGAGTTAATCATATTTAGTAAGAGTTACAAGAAAACATGTTAATTGAGAATAGTTCTCACCCAAACTAATGTTGTACAACCCTGCTGCAGGGGAGTAAGGAGTAGTATGTTTAGGTCATCATTGCACGCATGATAGTATAGTTTAGTGGATACCTGACTTATTGTGTACGCTAAAATAAAAGAATAGATGTCATTGCATTATACATGACTCATATAAGATAGTAACACAATTGTTTGAATTTATAGTGGTTTAGAAATGGTTGTGACTAGTGCACTTCATTCAATTATGAAGATAATACTTTAACTGGACCAAATTACTTCACCTAGAAATGAACTTAGACACAGTGTTAATCCATGAGGGTCATAAGTCTGTTCTCGCTGATGCTCGACCAATGGTGCCCGCTAACAATTTTACGACTGTTGTTAAAGAGCATTATGAATGTTGGCATAAGGCTAATGAGTTAGCGAGATGCTATATTTTGGCTTTAGTGACAAATGTTCTCAAGCATCAGATGCTTGAGATGGAAATAGTGGCTGAGATGATCAAACATTTAAAGGAAATGTTTGGTGGTCAAGACAGGGCAGCTAGGCATGAGCTAATGAGGAAGCTCTTGAATCTGAGGATGTTAGAAGGGTCGCCAATTCAGGAGCACATCATAAAAATGATGTGTCATGATTCTATAAAATGGGGCTTTTGGAATTAAGTACCAATAATTCATAAGCTTATAAATAAGCAGTATAATTCCTTAGTCCTACCTTAATTATCTTTGTTAGTCTCTTATATAGTCAAGTGAGTCAAATGTTAGTGGCGGCTAGGTTGGTTAATGTCGGTTGGCATTAGGTGCCTTGTGCATTGTATCTAGTTAACCGCCATTAGCTTGAGTTTAGCATAAGTATTAGGTGCATCTCTTGTAATTGGCATTGATTAATGATAATATCTTGATCTTCTTCCCTCAATCCTAATTCTCTCTATTTCTCTTCTCTTCCCTCTGCTTCTAATCTCTCAACTTCTCTTCTCTATTCTCTCTAATTCTCATCTTAAATCTCTAATTCTCTTCTTTTCTCTCTCTTTCTCTACTCTAATTCTACATCTATCATATGTTATGATTCAAGTTTGATCTTGAATCATAACAATTAGTATCAGAGCTTTGTGATTTTGCTTCCTAGTAAGTTGATTGAGTTCAATTTGATTGCATAAGCATTAGATCAAGTTTAAGTTGATATCAAGGCCTTTCATCGGTTACAATTGATCAAGATTTTAGTATTTGGATTCTTGATTCAAAAGCTTGCGGTTATTAGCTTCATTAAGCAACTTCTTCACAGAGCTTGCAGATTTGCATTTGATTTAGTAGAATTTACTTCAATTAAATTGAGTATGTATTGAATCAAGCATGATTTACACATGAGCTTAGCAGTTGCAGCAGGAGAAGTTATTGTTGATTAGATGCAGCAAGAACTGAACGCAAGATTTTAGCAATGAAGGAAGCAACTCACACAAGATTTCAAGCTTACATTGCAATGATCACAGCAGCAATTTGTGCAGAGGCAACTGCAAATTCAACAGCAAATTCATAGGAACGTAGAACCTCAACCGATTGAAGTGCAAGAAACACTATAATAGACAAGGAGGAACTACTCAAAACTCTTTCACAGATTCTACAGGAATTGGAATAAATTTGAGCTTGAATGTTGATGCTGCGAGTTAGATTAATGTGGAACCAGTTCGTTAAGCTCTTCGTGATTCATTGGGAATTTTGGTGCTAAGCTTGCTGCGTTTGAGAATAAACCAAAGCAATTGAGCTGGAATCGAGTTATGAATGATCAAGAAACTGTTAGTTAGCCAAAGTTAAGTTCAACTTCATTTGTGAAGGCTTATGGAGCAGAACGACTTGGAATTGGTTCACTACAACCTGAAATAGGTGCAATTCAATCAGTAATTAAAGTATCACAACCAGAGGCGCAATTTGTGGAATCAAATTCTAGTGCTGCAAACACGTCTCAGGTACGAATTGAGGTTTTGAGCACCAAGAAGTTGCGGGTGAAGGTTAAATTTCAGCAATATAAGAACATCAGTTTGGTCCTTCATATAAATCGCGAGAAATGTTATTCAAGCAAGAAATTAATAGAGAAGGGGAGGCCAATTTTGGTATATATTAGAAGTGCACCAGATTTCTTATAACTTGAAGAAAATGAAGAAGTTCTTAACAAGTTATACATGACCAAGAAGTTGGGAATGAAGCCGGCCAAGGTGTTATTTATGTCTATTGATAGGCTTAGAGCATTTTCTTTAATCTAAAGAAGTATTAAGAGGGCTAGGAAAGGATACAAATCTAGCGGCCAAGGCATAAGATCAGCATTAAATCAAGAAGATTGCACTGCAGAGCTTCCAAATACAGAATAAGTAGCTGTTAATTCTGGTGTCAATGCTTTTGCTGGTTGTAATGCTGAAGTTGGAACTAAAACCGAAGTAAATCAATTTGAACAATTTGGGCTTCAGATGCAAGAATTGCTTGTAGTAGTGCACTGTTCACTGGAGGAGAAATTGGATAAGAAATTGAAAGCATTGGATCAAAAGTTGAATCAGCATTTCCAACAATGGCAACTGCAGATCAATGGCATAAAAGAACAGCTCAATAGACAACTTTTACCTATGGGAATTGGATTCTTTTTACATGCTAGCCATCAAGTTCGACCACCAGAAGTTGTGCACCCTCCTATGTTCGAGGACATGTTGTAGAAGAACACTTTAGAAGAGTATGTAATTGGTTTTGAAGAATGGAGAGCAACGAGGTTATCTATGCAATAAGGAATTGGTGAGGAATACTATATGACTTGTTTTATGGATGGCCTCCCTTCCCCACTCAAACATTTTATGCGGGCCCTTAATCCTAGCACTTTGGCTATAGCATATGCTAAAGCTAGGTTGTTTGAGTCCTTAACTTTTCCTCAAGTGGGGGTAAATCAAGGAGAAATCGATCATGTATTAAGGGAAGTATCTCACCATCCAAAACCAGCACCGATATTGAGTAATGAGGCAGCATGATGGTCTGCCAACTTCCTTCAAGATCAGGATGTAGGATTGATTGAGGTAGGGAGAATATTAAGCAGTAACAAGTCTAGACGGAAGTCCACAGATCCCCCTCATTTGGAAGTAAAGTGAGTGGAAGTTGTCGAGTGCCAAGTGAAGCATCTTATTTTCCAGATTCAGCACCAATCTTGGGTGAAAGGGCAGCCAGATTACCTAATAAATTCATTCAAGTTCTGGATAAAAGATCGTTGAGCACCAATCTTAGGCTGAAGTTTACAACATGTCCAAGTGTGAGAGGTCAGCTAAGCTCTTGCAAATGGACTACGATGAAGAGATTGCGTGCTATATGGGTTGATCTAGGAGTCCTTCCAGCAATACAACCCAATGTGAGGCCTCCGGAATGGTTATTATCATCCTTCACAATGCCAAGTGATAGAATTGATCAACCGTTCATATTACCTAAGAGTAGGGAATAGTATTGGTGGCAAGAAGGATCAATAGTTGGCTTAAATTTGGTTGAGAAAGTGGCTCAAGCTTACCAACAGCTTCAGGAATGGTTCCTACTAGTTACAATTAGGCAACATTTGCTCAGAAAAGAACCTCATCAGCTGGCTGTAATACATAATTGTGTTCTTATGCAAGCAAAGGAAGCTGACATGAGTTTAAGGACTGAGAAAAGTTTGGGTGAGCTAAGTGGTGATAACAACAGAAAAGTGAGGCAGTAGGAATGGGGATTTAATCAGCTTCTCAAGTTTGAATTAGAGGGAACATCCACATTACAAGTATAATGTTATATGGGACCATCCTGTGAGATGGTGGAGATTTGGGCAAGCCAACAGAGAAAAGTGTGCAGTATATCTCTCTCACTGGAATCTGGGAACTTAGGTTCTTAAGGAGTTTTTGTGCAATCTCATTCAATCTTGGCAAGTAAAAAAGGTGAAATTATGCAACGGGGATAGCAAGGATCAAGATCGGTCTATTATTGAATGTGTAAGAGTTTGGGAAAAGAAGATTGAGTCTCCCATAGCATCAATGGACAAATTTGGTATGCAGCTAGCAGATTTCAGGAAGGCCAACGTTAGTTCATTGGTTAGCTTAATTGAATCGTGGGAAGCAGCTCTTATAGATGCTAAAAGAACAATGGATTATGCAAGTCTGATTCCTTGAAGCCTTAGGAACTCGAGAACAGTTGAAATCCTTTTCCAAAATAGGACAAGAGTTGAGTTTTACAAGGTTAACAACAGAAAAGCACTTTGGTTCTGTGAAGGTATGATTAGACAAGTGAAATTCAGATTGAGGGTTGAGGTTCTTGGGTTACAACTACTGCAATCCTGGCCATCAGTGCACCTCTGCTGCAATATATTAATGTTTGGCTGCACTAGTCGCAACAAAAGGCTCATCGGTGTGGTTATTGGCTGCACTGGAGTTTGGCTGTTTTTGTATGGCAGTGGTAGACCTCCTGATGTATATTCTTCAAGCCGCGTCATCAACACAGGTGCTTAAGCAACTCAACTTCCACTGCCCATAGCTCAGGTGTACAACAATAACAGCACTACGCAACAACAACTCACCGTTGGGCACGCTCTTCGGTGACAGTAGGGACTTCAAGTGTCAATGCTCTATTTAGATTCTTGGGGACAAGAATCTTTTAAAGGGGGGAGTATTGTTATGATTCTACAAAATAAGGCTTTTGGAATTAAGTACCAATAATTCATAAGCTTGTAAATAACTAGTATAATTCCTTAGTCCTAGCTTAATTAGCTTTGTTAGCCTCTTATATAAGTCAAGTCAAATGTCAGTTGAAGGTCAAGAGTGGCAGCTAGGTTGGTTAATGTCGGTTAGCATTGGGTGTCTTGTGCATTTTATCTAGTTTGCTGCCATTAGCTTGAGTTTAGTATAAGTATTAGATGCATCTCTTGTAATTGGCATTGATTTATGATAATATCTTGGTCTTCTTCCTTCAATCCTAATTCTCTCTATCTCTCTTCTCTTCTATCTACTTCCCTTCTCTATTCTCTCTAATTCTCATCTTAAATCTCTAATTCTCTTCTCTTCTCTCTCTTTCTCTACTCTAATTCTACATCAATCCCAGGTTATGATTCAAGTTTGATCTTGAATCATAACATGATGGTGTGCTTGTCCGAGTTGGAGATTCTAGGTGCTAAGATTGATAGTTACTCTCCACAGGACATCATCCTCAGCTCTCTATCCAACTCTTTTACTCTGTTAGGCTTAACTACATGACAATAAATAAATATTATTCATTGCATGAGCTGATGAAGGAGCAGCAGGTTGTAGAGGGTGTGATTCAAGCCAAAGGGAATGTCCACTTGACTCAGGTATTAAGGGCTAGTGGGAGCAAGCAGAACCAGGGACCAACTAGAGAGAATGGCAAAGGCAAGGTTGCTAGTGTAGCAACTAAGCCTAACAAGAAGCCAGCAAAAGGAAAGTGTTTCTTTTACGGAAAGATGGGCCACTAGAAGAGGAACTGCACAAAGTACATAGCTACTCTTCCTGCAAAGACTGCTAAGCCATCTGGTGAAGTTATGATGTCTTCTCACCTAGTTGAGTCATGCGTGGTTGAGAGTGCTCCAGGCTCTTGGTGTGTGGACTCAGGTTCAACTGAGTCTGTAATATGTTACATGGCTTAGGCTAAACAGGAGGCTGCATTATAGGGAGCTGTACCTGATGGTTGGAAATGATATAAGAGTAGCGGTCTTAGAAGTAGAGGATTTTAGCATAGTCTTTAGTGGAAGAGCTTTGTTTTTGAAAGATCGTTTATGATTTATGTGTCCCGTTTAATGGATTTAGTTAATTTTGGTTGTGAACCTTTTATTTCAAGGAATAAATTGTTCATTTGCAAAAGGTACATGTGTGTATGATTCATTCATATTGTTTTTTGATCAAAAGGTTTTTTGAAAATGTAAATGCGAAATGTTTAGAGGAGGATTTTTGTAGTAGACTGCAAAAGTAAAAGCAAAGTAGTTTTCGAGGAATTGAAAGAAAATGACACTAATTCTGAACATCTAGACACAGCTAGGAGGACAATGGATGCATTAGGTACACCTACTAATAGGGTAGAGAATGTTCCAAGTACAAAAGAGCCTAGGTGTAGTGGGAGGATTGTTAGGGCACCTGATAGGTTCATGGCAGGAGCCTTAATGGTTGACAATGACATTGAATATGATCCTCTCAGCTGCAATAAGGCAATTAAAGATAAGGATGCTGACTAATGCGTCTTAGCAATGAAATATGAGATAGGATCTATGTATTCTAATCATGTCTAGGATCTTGTAAAGGTGCTTGTTGGCATTAAGCCAATTGGCTATAAATAGGTCTACAAGAGGAAAAGAGGAGTGGACGGGAATGTAGAGACCTTCAAAGCAAGGCTGGCTGCTAAGGGTTCTACCCAAAAGGAAGGAATCAATTATAATAAGACCTTCTTGACAGTAGCCATGCCAAAGTCTATAAGGATACTTTAATCCATTGTAGCTCATTATGATTATGAGATTTGGCAAATGGATGTCAAAATAGCCTTTTTGAATGGTCATCTTGCAGAAGACATCTATATGGTTTAAACAGACAGTTTCATTAGCAAAAATAGTAGCATATGGTATGTAAACTGAAGAAGTCCATATATGGACTGAAGCAAGCATCATGCTCATGGAATATTAAATTCCATGAAGCGACTAAGTTATAGTTTTGAGTAATTGGTTGATGAACTATGCGCGTATAAACGACATCGAGAGAAAGTAGTGACTTTCATAGTATTGTATGTTAATAATATACTACTCATTGGGAATGATGTAGGGGTGTTGTCAGTTGTAAAGTTTTGGTTGTCAAGTTAGTTCGATATGAAGAACTTAGGAGAAGCTAGCTATAATCTTGGGATCAAGCTTTTGCGACATCATAAGAGTAGAATGTTGGGTCTTTCTTAAGCTACTTATATTTACCAGATGTTGTCAAGGTATCGCATGGAACACTTTAAGAAAGGGCTTTTACCTTTTAGGCATGGAGTCCCTCTTTCTTTAGAGTAGTGTCTTGAGCCACCTCAAGAGGAGGAGCAGATAAGGAATGTTCCATATGCTTGGGCTATGGGAAGCCTCATGTATGCCATGATATGCACGAGACTAGATATTTGCTATGTTGTTGGTATGGTAAGTAGATAGCAGTCTAATCCGGGTCCAACGCACTGGGTGGCAGTGAAGCATATTCTCAAGTACTTGAGATGAACTAGAGATTATATGCAGATCTTTCAAAGTGATGAGCTGGTTCCAGTTGGCTATATAGATTCAAACTTCTTGTCACATAGAGATTCCAGACGTTCGACATCTGGTCATGTTTTTACCCTTGGTAGAGGAGCCATTAGTGGGAAGAATGTCAAGCAGTATTGTATTGCTGACTTCACTATAAAGGCAGAATAGATTGCAGCTTCAAAAGCTGCAAAGAGGGATGTTGGTTCAGATAATTGACTTTACTAAGGCTTTGACTCAGTAGACCTTTGGTTCATACATATAAGGGATGGGTATAAAGTTTGTAATAAATTGGATTTAGGACAACTGAGAGACTGTTAGGAATAGTGTCATGAAATCCATATTTATTTTGTTAATATTACTTTAATAGTGAATAAAATTGAAGTTTTAGCCGTTTCCTCGTTAAATTTGTGGAAGTGAGCATACATACTGCATGTGATTTTCTTTTAAGTATCGTCCATGAGATGGACAGAGTCCTCAGATTACATTTTACATGTTTTTTCTAAGTGGATAATGAGATTAAGCTTTAGATAGACTTGGAACAAATAGTATGGAATGTTATTTGAAGAATTTGTGGTCGGTGATAAGTTTGGACTGCTTGTCTGTTAAGACCATGACTTGTCTTTGTCACGTGGAAAGTGACCCAAAAGTGTTAGGTTGGTGTGTTTAATATTATTGACACACAGAGTTGGACCATGTGAGTTGCTTGTTTCTAGACTACTAGCAGAGATGAGTGATTCATGTTGTACTGTTTGAACGAAGACTCTAAATCTTGAGAGTATTCTGGACTTGTGCATGAAATGTTAGTTGCTTTGCTGTACGATAAGTAAGGTCTAGACAAATGACTGAATTCCCACGTACACTGGGCAGCGGCATGAATTGTTACAAGAATTGGGTATTCAATACGGAATCTAAAGTTTATGAGATATATATGTCCCCCTTAGTTGATTCGCAACTGTTTGAATAATTTGGAATCTTTGGCCAAAGTGTTCCATGTGTTTAACATTTGGAATTTATACTAAGAATATGTTTAAATATAAATGAATTATTCAGTAAAGGACGAGTCAATAACTAATGGAGAAGCATGAGAAGCATAATGGTAATAGTTATAATCATTCTTTGTCATGGACATATACTGGAGGAGTTGCTGTCATCAATAGAGTCTATTTTGGAAATATCAAATAAATGATTTAAGTCTTAAGTGCAGTGGGATTTATTTAGTGGAATTAAGTCCCATTAAATGACAATTAAATTTTATCAGGAGATGGTAATTAATTTAACAGATTTGGAGCTAGATTTATTTTTTCCTTGAGGTCCCCGTGCAAGCCTCTGTATTTATTGCCGTCGGAAAACTATTAAAGAATTCATGAGATGAGTAAATTTAAATTTGCTAAATATTATTCATGAGACAAATAAAAATTTAAAATTATAAAATGAAATAATTTTTTGAAATTAAAATTTATAAGATGAATCGAACATTATTCAAAAATCCCAGCCACGAAAATTGGCCAAACATTAGTCATCAATTTTTAGTGCCTCCTAGAGTTTAGAACTTTTGCATGGGGATGTAGATAATGTCGGCCAACAAAAAGATTTTTGATTTTCTATAGTTTAGATCATTAGTCTTTTTAAATTTCATTGCACACTTTGAACCAATTTAAAATCATAAAATAATTTTGAGATCTTATCATCATATGCTTTTTAGGAAAAGTTTCTACCCTTTTTAGTTCGTTTACTTTGATTAGACTTGAATAACCTAAGAATCATTTGTTTTTGTGTTCAAATTGCAATGCATGATCTATTCTAAGGCACTATCATGATAAAACCATGCATTTTGAGTTCACTAGTTAGCATGGCTATTTTACCTTTCTTTCTATTTAAAGGATGTTCAAATTTTATTGGATTGTATTAAGATTATCATTTGCATAATAGAATTCGAAGAGTTATGCCTAAGTCTAAGTAAAACCAAAACATGAAAAAAAGAGAAGAAAAAGGGAGCGTCTCTAAGCACCGCTATCCTGTATAAATGTTTATCTTTTGGAAATGTGCTATGGTGTGATGGTTTTGTGCCTTGGTATCTCGAGCAAGTAGATCCGTAGGGGTGTTTCATCACCTGGTACCCTAGGCCAATTAGAATAGGAGCTGCTGCATTGAAAGCTCGCTACAAGGGATACTTAGAAATCTAACGAGGAACCAACCACTTAAAAAGAGATAATATTATAAAAAAAGGGAGAGAATTGCTAAGACCGCTATCCTGTTTAAACGTCTATCATTTGGATATGTGCTACAGTTTGATGGTTTTGTGCCTTGGTACCTCTAGCAAGTAGATCCATAGGGGTGTTTCAACACATGGTACCCTAGACCAACTGGAACAGGAGCTGCCGTATTAAAAGCTTGCTAGATAGAGTACTTAGAAAACTAACAAAGAACTGAGCATTTAAAAGGAAAAAAAGAGAGAAAATTTTGTCAATAATTGCTTTTAGCTCTAGTCTTAGGCATACCTGAGAAGTCTTTTAATCTGAGTGGCATATTTTTTTGTCATCTATTCGGTTTGAACGTTTTGAGATTAGAAAGAAAGGATAAAATTAATTTGCTTAGCCAACTTTTGAATTCATTTACCTAGGTGATTAATGGATTTTTCCTTAGAAAGATTGTTTTGCCTCTAGAACCTTAAGCGATGATTCTCGGCCATTCTTTTCTATTAGAAGCATACTTGCTGGGAAAGGTGCTAAAATTCTTAAAACGCATAAGATCCGGTACTTTAGTGTTTAGCCTTACTCGAGGACGAGCAAGATTTAAGTTTGGGGGCATTTTGTTAAGTCCCATTTAGTATATGATTATATCTTTTAGGTCTAATTACTAGCCATTTTACATCTAATTTTTATCGCTTTTGCTCTTTTTCTCTCTTATTGTTATGTCCTTGCAAAAACACTCATTTTATGCATATTCTTGATAGGTTTTATCATAAAAATCAACAAATAGAAGCAAGATAAATTAAAGGAAAGCAAAGAAATGGGCTAAAAAAAAATAAAAAATACACAATTAAGGGAGGATGAAAAATAACATGTACAACTTGCCTCAAATTGCAATTTTGGGAGGAAAATCTAGCAAATAAAATGCAAGGATCATTTAAACAATTCAAGAACAACTTTAACTTGATGCAAGTGATTGATTTTGGGTGTCCAAAGTGGAGAAAAATGAAAAAAACAAATTGCAAGTATAAGCAAGTTGCAATAATGGGTGGCGATGAGGTGAAATGAGGGTGAAGTGTTTGATTTTTTTATTTCATGAATTCCCAACTCCATGTACTATAACTAGGGGTGTTACAGAAGTGTTTTATCATCATTCAAACATGATTCAAAGCAAAGAATAGGTAGAGAAACCGTGAGGAAGAGAAGGAAGAAGTTTGGTTCATGATTTTTCAATTCTAAGTTCTTTTCTATCATTTTCATCTTTAAAGTTCATGGATGTTATTTTATTTTTGCTTTATGTTGCATCTACCATGAACTAATTTTGTTTTTTCTAGGTCAAGATGTAGCCTAAGTTGTAATATACGCTCTTTTCTAATTCCACGTATTCAAAGTTTGTTTATTGTGTTGTTGAAGTGTTTATTGTTGTTTTTTATGAGTCTTAAATGCTTGATCACCACACAAAGCTTGTAATGACTCATAATTAGTTTGAGAGGAGATTTATGATGATTGTTAAAGTAATAAACACCACAAACTGAGCGAATCCTAGGGATAGATTAATGCAATTTGTGTTGCCTTAAGTGAAAACCATGAATCTTCAAAACTCTTTTTTATTTAAATTCATGCAAGAGATTGATGGGTTATTATGTAAAAGAGTATGCTAAGTGTTGCCCGAGAGAGAAAATTTAGTAATTTATGCATTTCGACCATAACATGGAATAATAACTTGAATAATGAGAATAGAAGGACGTATTGATGCAACTGGGTGAAATCGAATGCCTTGGATCTTATAATTCAGAAACTTTCCAAAAAAATTAGGAAGATCTCTAGTTCATTTCATTTTGTTTGTTAGATACCAAAAATTACAACTTTCTGTCTTTCAAATAGCATTGACACTACATATTTCAGTAATCACTCACTCTTTATTACTTGATACGACTTAGTGCACTTGCTAAGTCAACACCAAGCAATCAAGTTTTTGGCGCCGTTGTTGGTGATTGTCTTTATTTGAGTGATATTGATACCATCTAGTTTTTGTATTAGTTTGAAGTTATTTTTTAAAAACTTGTAAATTTTGTTTACATTTGAAAAATAATCTTTTATTTCATTCATTTCATTCACTTTGCTTCATTTATAAAGTTCTTTTCTTTAAATTCATATACAACACCGGGTATTTCTTAACTTTTGTATTGTATTTTTAAGTTTTCTGACTAGTTTTATCTTTCTTTTAAATGTTTAATTCACCTAGATAAGTTTTTGAAAGTTAAGTTGGTTATTTTTAAGTTTTTTGAAACATTAGTATTACTAACCCCTCCCCCCCTAAAATTTGGTTTTTTTTTGAGTTTTGTGTTATATTTGTGTATTTTTGAAGCTTTCTCACTTTTTTAATCTTGTTTTGACTTTTAAGTTTATTTTTCTTAATTTGTATGCAAAATTAAGAAGAAAAAAAAATAATCCCTTCGGATCCTAAATCGAAAGAACGCTTCGACAAATCATAAAAACCAAATGAACTTAAACAATGGTTGATCAAAATAGGGATAATGAAAGAGCTTTAAAAGATTATGCTGTCCCAACTATTGGTGGATGCATCTCTAGCATCCGATGTCCACCTATCCAAGCGAACAATTTTGAAATTAAACTAGCGATCATACAAATGATCCTACAGACTGTTGAGTTTGGCGGTCTACCTAGTGAGGACCTGAACTTACATATCACTAACTTCTTAGAGATATGTGACACATTTAAGCATAATGGTGTTAATGTTGATGCCATTCTCTTAAGACTATTCACATTTTCACTAAAAGACAAGGCCAAAGCATGGTTAATGCCATTACCACCAAGTACTATCACCACATGGGAGGATTTGGCACAAAAGTTTCTTCCTAAATATTTTTCACCAGCCAAATCTGACAAGATGAGGAATGGCATTACCTCTTTTACACAATATGACACGGAATCATTACATGAAGCGGGGAAATGTTATAAAGAGCTTTTAAGAAGGTGTCCACATCATGGTTTACCAGTTTGGATGCAAGTCAAAACTTTTTACAATGGTTCGGCACCTAATACTCAATAATGGTAGACACGATTGCTGGAGGAACCTTAAACAACAAGAAACCAGAAGAAGCATGCGAGTTGCTCGAGGTAATTGCTAGCAACAACTATGTAAGTACAACTGATCGTACAATGCAAAAGAAACCTGTAGGTATTCAAAAAGTAGACGCATTCACAAAGTTATCTGCTTAACTTTCGATGATTCAGAAACAACTGGGTAACACAGGTGTTAATGCCATTCATTTTCCTATGCCAACATGTGAGCTTTGTGCAAGAAATCATGTGAGCATAGAATGTCAAATAGGGAACTCTTTTGCCTCATCCAGTCACGAGCAAACCAATTTTGTTTCAAATTTTCAAAATTCACAATACAATCCCTACTCCAACACTTTCAGTCCTTGGTGGAGGAACCACCCCAATTTTGCATGGAGTAACTAATGGATTCAAAGACAACCCATTCACCCACCACTTGAAAAGAAAATTGATCTTGAAGAAATGCTTGGCAAGTTTATGCACGAAGCCACAAGTTTCATGCAAGAAATACGAACAAATCTTAGAAATCAAGAAGCTTCTATTTGAAACCTTGAGAGTCAAGTAGGAAAAATTTCAAAGTATCTCCCTGAGAGGTCTCAAGGTTCTCTACCAATATCGTAGTGACTAACTGTAGAGAGCACATAAATGCCATTACTTTTGAAAGAACACCTAGAGAGAACAACCCAAACAAACCAGCCATGACCACATCACACCTTAAACTTAAATGAGTAGACGAGTCTAAAAACCAATACAAAATTCAAAGAGGGCCTAAGCCCTACAAAACAATAATCCCATTTCACCAATGATTGAAAATGCAAATGTGGATAACCAATTTATGGAAACTTTTAAGAAATTACCTATTAATGTCCTTTTTACTCATATGTTGGAAGAAATGCACAAAAATGAAAAATTCTTGAAAGAAATCTTGTCTAACAAAAGAAAACTAGAAGATTTCGAGATCGTGGTACCGAAGGAAGAATGTACTACCATACTACAAAAAAAGCTTCCTTCTAAACTCAAAGATCCCTGGAGTTTTTTAATACTTTGTACTGTTAGCACTAGTACTTTAATAATGTCTTATGTGATTTAAGTGCAAGTATAAATTTGATGGTATCACTCAAATTGGCAGATAAGTCTATCAGCGGTAGAGGATGTCTTGGCGAAAATAGACAAGTTCATCTTTCCAGTTGATTTTGTAATGATTGACATAGAGGAGGATGACCATTTCTTACTACGGGAAGCGCCTTAATAGACCTGCAACAAGAAAAACTAATCTTAATGGTCGAAGATGAGCAAGTGACCTTCAATGTTTTTAAACCCATAAAACTTGCATGACAGAAGGACACTTGTTTTCAAATTGAAGATCAAGTTTTACCAACTAAGTTGGAGGCTTTGAGAGCCACAGATGATTTAATAAAGAAAAGCGTCCAAATTATAAGAAGAAAACTCAGGGAGTGGCGCATGGTTGTGCCAAGAAGGGCACGAAAAAGATTCATAGAAGAATACTATCGCTAAAGGTGGATGGGGGAAGTTCCATTCTCCTAAAAGATCCGGGATAGAACATTGTTGAAACTTTTCTCATGTTTCTATTTATTTTGTTCAAACAGGTTTTTAAAACAAGTTTGGGGGTTAAACATGACATCAACGTTCCTCATCAAAGAGAAATCCTCAAACTTGGGAAGTATCTCTCATTTACTATTTCATTCTTTGTATTTCTTTTAACATTGAGGACAATGTTAACTTTTATGTTTGGGGGTGGGAGAGATATTTTTTTTTTACATTTTAAATATTTTCTTATCTAGTCTTATTTTATTTTTTAGAGTCGACTTTAGTGCCTCCTAGAGTTCAGAGCTTTTGTATAGGAATGTAGATAATGTCGGCCAATAAAAAGATTTTTGATTTTCTATAGTTTAGATCATTAGTCTTTTTAAATTTCATTACACACTTTGAACTAATTTAAAATCATAAAATAATTTTGAGATCTTATCATCATGCTTTTTAGGGAATTTTTCTACCCTTCTTAGCTCGTTTACTTTGATTAGACTTGAATAACCCAAGAATCATTTGTTTTTGTGTTCTAATTGCAATGCATGATCTATTCTAAGACACTATCTTGATAAAACATGGTGTTTGAGTTCATAGTTAGCATAGCTATTTTATTTAGTGAGCATGGCTATTTTATCTTTCTCTCTGATTAAAAGATGCTCAAATTTGAATAGATTGCATTAAGATTATCATTTGCATAATAAATTTTGAAGAGTTATGCCTAAGTCTAAGTAAAAGCAAAATATGAAAAAAAGAGAAAAAAAGGGAGCAACTCTAAGCCCCACTATCCTGTATAAACGTTTATCTTTTGGATATGTGCTATGGTGTAATGGTTTTGTGCCTTGTATCTTGAGCAAAGAGATCTGTGTGTTTTCACATTTTGTACCCTGGGCTGACTGGAATGGGGGCTGCCACATTGAAAGCTCGCTACAAGGGATACTTAGAAAGGTAACAAGGAACCAAGCACTTGCAAAGAGATAATATAATAAAAAAGGGCCTGTATAAACGTCTATCATTTGGACATGTGCTACGATGTGATGGTTTCTTGCCTGGATACCTTGAGTAAGTAGATTCGTAGGGGTGTTTCAATACCTTGTACCATGGACAAATTAGAACGGGAGATGCCATGTTTACAAGGGGTACTTACATTGCTAACAAGGAGCCGAGCACTTAAAAAAAAGGAGAGAAAATTTTATGAATAATTGCTTTTAGCTTTAGTCTTAGGCATACCTGAGAAGTCTTATTGTGAGTGGCATAATTTTTGTTATCTATTCGGTTTGAATGTGTTATGATCCTAGATTTCATTGTATTGATCAAGTGTTGCATTTTTCTTGTTCGATTAGCTGTAGGAGTTTCAAAAGATCCTTTGGCACCAAAGTCGGTTGTTAGTTAATAAGGTGCGGTTAAGCTTGTGTCTAGGTGCTTTGTATCTCTAGATATTTTCCTCTTTTGTCGTTTGATTCTTGATTATATAAGTAGCAATCTAGCTTGTACTTTGAAAGGTATTGAACGTTAATTGATCTCTTCTCTTCTCAACCCTAAATTCTCTCTAATTCCTCATATTTTTCACTTCTTTCTCATCTCATACTCTCTTATCCTTAGGTTAAGATTCAAGATTGTGCTTGCACCTTATCAATTGGTATCAGAGCTTGTGTTTGTTGCCGATTGATCTTGATTTGGTTAATAGGAGCTGGCTAGATGGAAGAAGAGTGTACCAATGGCAAGTGGAGTTACATCTCGAGCAAATGCAGCTACAAATGTTGCTACGAATGCTACTTATGCTACTGTTGCTGGCACAAATGCTGGAGCAAGTACTGAGGTCAATCAATTTGAACAATTGAGGCTTCAAATGGAGGAGATGTTTGCCAGAATGCAGCAGACACAAGATTAGAAGCTTGCTGAAAGATTAGATCAGCATTCTCTGCAAATTGAGGTTAAAATCCAAGGATTGCAGCAACAAATCACAAGGAAAAATTTGTCTTTAGGAGCTGGAGTTTTGTCTGCTGCCAGTCAGCATGATTGACCTCCAGAGGTTATGCAACCTCATACATCTGGTGGAGCTGTTGGACAATTCGGGCATCCTCTAGATGAGATGCAACCTCAGGCCTTAGGAGCAAGTGATGGCACTGCCAGTAGTAGAGCTAGTGGATTCAGGCAGCCAAGAATTGAAATTGAATCGTTCAATTGTAACCAACCTCATAAGGAGATGCGAAAGGTACTTCCATTTCTATCACATTAGTGAGGCAAAGAAGGTAGAATTAGCTGTTGTTTATCTTCAGGGAGATTAGGAGGCATGGTTCTATAGCCTTATGCACAACAATCCTTCATTGTCATAGTTTGAATTTGTGGAGGAATTATGTGAGTGATACGGAGATGAATACTCAAGTGATATTGTGGATAACATCAAGGTGTTTATACTACATCTATGAGAGAATACATGACAAGGTTTGAGGATTTGAGAGCAAGAATGATCTCTGTCTATCCTAACGCAAGTGAGTCTTACTATGTCTCGAGTTTTATCAGTGGCTTGAAGCCAAAAATTAAGAGCGTTCTCAAGGCCTTGAATCCTAGATCCCTATCTAAAGCCTATGCCAAAGCCAAGTTGTTTGAGTCTTCTGTATTGACAGCATCTGAGGGACAAAGAAGCAGAAGCAACCAAGGCTCTTAGAAGCAGTAGAATATGCCTACAAGGTCTAAGGATTTGAGTTTGGAGGAAAAGAAGGCTCAAAGGTTATGCTTCAAGTGCAATCAACATTACTTCTTTGGAAATAAGTGTAATCCCAAGCTCCTTACATTAGCTAGAGGAGCAGAGGCAAATGAGGATACTGAAGAGAAGAATTGGAAGCTGGATTGATTGAACAAGAGCACGAATTTTCGGATAAACTGGTGGATGATGAGATGGAGATATCTGTGAACACTTTAATTGGGAATGGATCTCACAATACCATAAGGATCAAGGGTGAGGCAGGACACAAATCCATTTTGATCATGACCGATAGTGGCAGTACTCACAATTTTATTGATCCTAAGGTCGTGAGGAAAGTGCGACATGAAGTGATTAAAACAAGCCTACTAGCTGTAACCATGGCTAATGGGAATTCTATACTCACTCAAACCAAATGCCAAGGATTCAGTTGGCAAATGCAGGATCATAAATTTGTGTATGACTTCAGGATCCTACAATTGGGAGGCTGTGACATGATTCTTGGTGTTGATTGGATGAAAACATTCAGCCCATTGCTCTTTGATTTCTCTCAGTTGACAGTTTCTTTTGAGATGCAAGGAGCTACTGTCAAATTACAAGGGATTATGGAACAGGCTCAGTTGCAATTGTTGAATGGAAAGAAGCTGGAAGGAGGAATCAAGAAGGGAGCCTATCAGTGGATAGGGAAATTGTCTTCAATAGAACATTTGGAGGCTCAGGTGCTTCCACATTTAGAAATTGGCACATTGATTGAAGAATACAAGGACTTGTTTGAACAGCCAAAGTCTTTACCCCCTAAGAGAACTTTAGGTCATGTAATTCCACTGAAGTCTAATTAAGATCCAGTGAACTTGAGACCACATAAATATCCTTTCTCTTAAAAGACTGAGATAGAAAAACAAGTTGAAGAGCTGCTAAAGACTTGTTTCATTCGACAGAGCCACAGCCCTTTTGCCTTTCCAGTTATATTGGTCAAGAAGAAGGATGGCATGGCTAGAATGTGTATTGATTACAGGAACCTAAATTTGCTTATAGTCACGGACAAGTTTTCCATCCTAATTATTGATGATCTTCTAGATGAACTTCATGGTTCACACTTCTTCTCTAAGCTGGATCTGCGACAAGGATTTTATCAAATCAGGGTTTTGGAGCAAGACATATATAAGACTACTTTTAGAACTCACTATGGACATTATAAGTTTGTGGTGATGCCTTTTGGTTTAACAAATGCTCCAGCTACATTCCAGGCTTTTATGAACGATGTGTTTAAGGCATTCTTGAGGAAATTTGTACTGATTTTCTTCAATGACATTCTGATTTATAGTGCAACATTTGAGGATCATGTGGCTTATCTGAGGAAGGTATTCAAGCTCTATGCTAAACTATCCAAGTGTTCCTTTGCTCAGTCACAAGGGGAGTATTTATGCCATATCATTTCCCATGAAGGAGTATCCACGGATCCTTCAAAAGTTCAAGCTATGAAGGAATGGCCAACACATGTTACATTGAAGCAATTGAGGGGATTTTTGGGCATGACTGGATATTATAGAAAGTTTGTAGCTGGATATGGAGTCATTGCCAAGCCATTAACTAAACTCTTGAAGAAGGATACTTTTAAATGGTCTGAAGCAGTGCAAGAAGCCTTTGAAGACTTGAAAGCAACAATGTGTGCAGCACCAGTTTTGGCTATGCCTGATTTTAGTGAAGATTTTGTGTTCGAGACTGATGCTTGGGTATGGGGAATTGGAGAAATCTTATCGTAGAAAGGAGGACCAGTGGCTTATCTCAGTCAGACTCTAAGTTTAAAGCATTTGGAGTTGTCTATATATGAGAAAGAGGACCTTGCTATCCTCTTGGTAGTCAAGAAATGGAGACATTACTTGGAAGGCCATCATTTTATCATTAAGATTGACCAATCAGAGCCTCAAATACTTGTTAGAGTAGAAGATTGCTACAAGAGTTCAACACAAAGGCTTGATGAAGATGCTTGGTCTGGATTATTCAATGGAATACTTGAAGGGAAAAGAGACTCTGGCTGCTGATGCTTTATCTCGTAGAATGGAAGAGACTGAATCTGGTTTTTGTGGAGCTATGTTAATTGTATTACCAGCTTGGATGGAAGAAGTCTACATATCTTATGAAAGGATAGCTTTGCTCAGGAGTGTATAACAACTTTTAGCATTAGCAAGGCCATCCCTGCTGCACCAAATGTTAAGATTTTTGTGACAAAAGGAATCATTAGATTGAAAGGGGAGTTGTATATAGGATCATCCACTGATTTGAGGAGACAGATCATTGAGGCTTCTCATGATTCAGCTTGGGGATGGCACTTTGGCATACAAGGAGCCTACCAAAGGCTCAAGAGTTATTTCAGCTGGACTAGTCTGAAAAAGGATGTGATATAGTTTGTTCAATCTTATGAAGCATGTCAACAGACAAAGCCCGATGGTAAGAAGTATTAAGGCTTGCTCTAGTCTCTTCCAATCCCTAATTAAGCGTGGCAACACATAAGTATGGACTTCATTGAGAGGTTGCCTAAATCTGAGGGAAAGGAAGTTATATGGGTGGTTGTGGATCATTTCACCAAATTCATCCATTTTGTTGCCTTGGGCCATCCTATTACAATAGAAAAGCTTGCCAAAGCTTCTTAAACAGCATCTACAGGCTTCATAGATCACCACACTCCATAATTTCTGATCGTGACAGGCTCTTTACAAGCCATTTTTCGTGTGAGTTGTTCCTTCTCTTGGGTACTACTTTGGCTTTGAGCTCTTCCTATCATCCTCAGACTGATGGACAAATAGAGAGGGTTAATCAGTGTATTGAACAATGCTTGAGGAGCATGACCGTATGTCGTCCTAAAGAATAGGGTAACCCGTGTTTGGCATAATACTAGTATAATACGCATGCTCGTTCTTCTCTAGGCACTACTCCCTTCAAAGCATTATATGGATGTGATCCTCCTTCTCCTTTGGTATTGCAAAGGATCAACAAAAAACCGCTACAATAGGTACCTAAAATCCGGTGTTATTTCAACAAAAATTGTTGCTATAGGCATTTCTGTAAAAAAAAAAAAAAAAAAAAAAAAACAAACGTTGCCTTAAATAAAAATAACTGTTGTTATATGAAATTCAAAAACCATTGCCATTGATAGATCTACTGCAACGGTTCCTACGTCGTTGCTGTTGTGCAAAAAGCCGTTGCCTTAGGCTACGACAACAACCGTGTATTAAACGGTTCAAAAACCGTTGCCATAGACTACGATAACGGTTTTGAGTCTACAGCAACAGTTTTGAACCATTGGCGTAACCCTATTTTGTAGAAGTGTAGTTAAGGGGGGGATGAGGGCTAAGAGGACTGTTCACTTAACCCAAGCACCTTGGACAGGGAATAAGAAATCGTTAAAGAGAAAGTCTAGAATGAAGAATAAGAGCAAAGCTGCTAATGTAGCAGCTAAGCAAATGAAAAAGAAGTCATCAAGAGAAAAGTGTTTCTTCAGTGGGAAGGATGGCCACTAGAAGAGAAATTGCCCTAAGTACTTATAATTTTCTTGCTAAGATAAATAAATCATTAGGACAAGGTATGGAGATATGTTATCCAATTGACTTATGTGTAGTTAAGAGTCCACCAAGTTCTTGGTGTGTGGACTTAGGTTCAACTGACCATGTCTATAATATGTTGCAGGGACTTGGGCTGACCATGAAGCTACATGATGGAGAGTTGCACCTAACCGGAGGAGATGGGATGTGCGTTTCAGTCTTGGGAGTGGGAGCCATTAGCTTAGTTTTTAGGAGTAGAGTTTTAATTTTAAAGAACTTTCTTTATGTACCTGCGTTAGGTAGTAATTTGATATATGTGTCATGTTCAATCGATCATGGATATTCAGAATGTTTTGGAATTGATTTTGCTCTTAAGTATAATAATAAATTTTTTATTTGCAAAGGTACTATTGTGGATGCTTTTTTTTTTTTTATTTCGAGGCCTGATCAAAACTCTACTAAATGCAAGTTCGAATATAACACTAGTAGGTTAAGTGTACCTCTAAAAAGCAAAAGTCCTGAAATTGGTAATGCCTTCAAATGGCACCAGTGCCTTGGTCATACTAATTCTAGTAGGATCCAAACACTAGTGGATGAAGGATTAATGGTGCCTTTAGACTTGAAGTCCTTACCACTTTGTGAATCCTACATAAAAGGAAAGATGACTATGTCTTTCTTTATGAGTAAAGGCTATAGAGTTGGTTGACTTACTTGAGCTAGTTCACACAGATGTATGTGGACCATTGAATGTTTAGTTAAGAGGAGGGTATGTGTATTTGATCACTTTTACTGATGATTACTCTAGGTATAGTTATGTTTACTTGAAGAGATAGAAGTCTAACTCTTTTGAAAAGTTTAAGGAGTTTAAGGCTAGAGTTAAGAATACGATAGGTGAACATATCAAATCACTTCGATCTGATTGAGTTGCTGAGTACCTTTCGGGAGATTTTCTAGATTTCTTAACTGCAAGTGGGATTAGATATCAGCTTTTTGCACCGGGTACATTGCAACAAAATGGCATTGCAAAAAGGCAAAATAGGATGTTGTTAGAGATGGTAAGTTCCATGATAATTCATGCTACTTTGCCAATCTCCTTTCAGGGTTATGCCTTAGAAACATCAGCTTATGTTCATAATTCGGTTCCTACAAAGTCGGTTCCTGAAATAGTTGTGGAGTTGTGGACTAGGCGCAAGCATAGTATAGGATATCTTCGTATTTGGGGATATCCAACTGTTTTGAAAAAGAGCCCGGACAAGTTGGAGTCTAGAATCGAAGTGCATGTATTTGTAGGCTAACCTAGGGGTACAAAGGTGGCCTTTTCTATTGTCACTTGGACCAAAAGTCTTTTGTTAGGGCAAATGCTAGATTTTTGGAGGAGGATTTTCTGATGGACTACAAAAGCAAGAGGCAAATAGTGTAAGAGGAATTAAGTAAAAATGACGCTACTTCTGAATGGTTTGATATGTCTCAAGACTGAGTAGATATAGAAGATACACCTGCAATTCGTTCTGAGATAGTTCCAAGTACACGGGCGCCTCGACGTCATGGGCGGATTGTCAGTCGATCGGACAAATAATTTTCTTGCACCCTTGTTTTGCAGCAAGACGATGTATCTGCTCCTCTTGATTATGATGAGGTGCTCGAGGACAAGGATCCTGACCAATGGCACTTAGCAATGAGATCTGAGACAGAATCTATTTATTCTAATCAAGCTTGGGACTTGTAGCGGAGCCCTTGGCAATAGACCCATTGGTTGTAAGTGGGTCTACAAGAGGAAGACAGGAGTGGATGGGAAAGTCAAGACCTTCAAGGCAAGACTGATTGCTAAAGATTAATACCCAAAAAGAAGGTGTCGATTGATGAGACCTTCTCACTAGTAGCCATGTTTAAGTCCATTAGGATACTCTTGTTCATTATTGCTCATTAAGATTATGAGATTTGGAAAATGGATGTCAACACAGCCTTTCTGAATGGTGGTTTTGATGAAGACATCTATATGGTGCAATAACATAGGTTCATTGGTAAAAATCAAGAGCTCATGGTATGTAGATTGAAAAGGTCAATTTATGGACTTAAGTAAGCATCTCACTCGTGGAATAAGAGATTCAATGAAGCGATAAAGTCCTGTAGTTTTGTTCAATCAGTTGATGTGTAAAAGTGCAATATAGATAAAGTAATGATTTTCTTAGTATTGCATGTGGATGAAATCCTACTCATTGGGAATGATGTGGGAGTTTTATTAGCTGTTAAGATTTAGTTGTCAAGTTAGTTCGATATAGAAGACTTAGGAGAAGCTAGCTACACTCTATGGATCAAGGTTCTTCGACATCGTAAGAATAGGTTGTTGGATCTGTCTCAGGTTGCCTACATACTCAAAGTGTTCTCTAAGTTTAACATGGGGGACTCCAAGAATGGTTTATTTCCTTTTAGGCATGGAGTATCTCTTTCTTTAGAACAAAGTCTTAGGACATCTTAAGAGAAAGAATATATGAGCAGTATTTCATATGCTTTAGTTGTGGGAAGCCTTATGTATGCTATGTTATGTACTAGATCTGATATCGTTTTTGCTATTGGCATGGTCAGTAGATGTCCATCTGATCTAGGTACTATGTACTGGAAGGCAATAAAATATGCTCTTAATACTTAAGAAAGACCAGAGATTATATGTTAGTTTTTCATGGTGACGAGTTGTTTTCAGCGGGCTATTTTGACTCAGATTTTCAGTCAGACATAGATGCGAGATGTTCAACATTTGGTTATGTTTTTGCTCTCTGAGGTAGATCCACTAATTCGAGAAGTGTCAAGTGGCATTGTATTGCTGACTACACCATGGGAGTCTGACTACACCATGGGAGTCAAGTATGTGGCACTTCTGAAGCTGTTAAGGAGGCTTGTTGGCCAAGGAAGTTCCCCATGGAGCTGGAGGTTATTAAGGAAGGAATTACACCTATTGCCATTTATTGTGACAACTTTGGTGTGGTTTCTAACTCTAAGGAACCATGGAAGCAAAAGTAGTCCAAGCACATCAAAAGAAAGTATCACCTTATTCAGGACCATGTGGAGAAAGAGGTGATTGAAATTTTGATGGTTGATACAAAAAATAATTTGGGAGATCCTTTGGCAAGGACTTTAGCTTAAAAGTCGTTTGAGTCTCATTTAGATAGGAAGGGAATGCGCTGTAGGGCAAATTGGGTTTAGGACAAATGGGAGGTTGTTAAAGCTAGCATCTTAGGGAACCCATATTATGTGAACACATTTATGAATGAAAGTTGTTTACTGTCTTCTATATGCTAACTAGTTCTTTTATGCATTTGATGTTGTTTTCTTTGAAAGGATGTACTATGAGATGGACGAAGCCTTTAAATGACATTTGGTATATCTGTTTCAGTGGACTATGAGATTATGCCACGAATAGACGAATAACATATTAAAATGTTGTTTAATAATTAGTTTGTAGTCAGTGATGAGTTTGGGCTACTTGTCATCTAAGACTATAATATAACATTTAGATATCTTGTCATGGTTATGTAGATCTTGATCCATAATACGATGTTCGTAGTCAGTGATGAGTTTGGATTACTTATTTGCTAAGATGTTTTATTTTAAATGTCCAAGGAAAGACTAAAGTCTTCTCCTCATTACAGAGGCTCAAGTCTGAAAAGGATATCAAATCGGAGGAGCCAAACCAAGTAGCTTTTGAGGCTATCGAAGATTATTTGATTAGGCCACAACTGTTGATTCTCCCTAAGCAGGGCAAACGATTAAAGATTTATGTCTCTGCTTCTAATAAGTTAAGTGGTTTTCTACTTGTACAAAACAAAGAGCAGAGGTATGACCAGGTTATGCTCTACCTAAGCTGTTCCTAAGCCATTGTTGAAATCAGCAGGAAATCAAATATTCTTCCATTGAGAAATTGTGTATATCTATGTATTATGCATCTACAAAGTTAAGACCTTACTTCTTAGCATTTACCATATGTGTAGTTGATTGGATAGATGTCCTTAAATTATATAGATTCTTAATGAGAAAAAAAATTAAATAAGTGGAGTATTGCTCTACTGTAGTTTTATTTAATTTATGTATCGAAGAAGTCAATAAAATGTTAAGCTTTAGCAAACTTCATGGCTGATCATCCAAATATTCAAATTGAATTAGTCCATGAGCCAACTGAACTTTGGGTAATTGCAATGGTCCATTGGAAATTATGTTTCGATAGATTAAGGACCAAATTTACATGCTGTAGTGGGGATTGAATCCTCAACTAGGATCATTTCTAAGCTTGCTGTTACTTTGGTAGGCAAGTGCTCTAACAATATGGATGAGCATAAGGTACGAATTGTTGGCTTGGAAACTCTCTTAGAAATGTGACTCTCTAGTAAAATTGTCAGAGGGGATTCACAATTGGCGATTTGCCAAGAAAAACGGGCACTTGAGTGTTTGAGTGACACCTTAAATAAGTATGTCTCAATGGTGCAAGGCCTATTGAGAAACTTTGATGGTGTTCAGTTTGAACATATACTTTGGCAACAAAACAAAGAAGTCAATGACCTGACCCAATTGCCTTCTAGGTACAAATTGTTAGACCGGGTGTCCTACAGAACCCAATTTATATGAACAATTTTATTAGTGATAAAAGTTTTTAATTGTCATCTATACATTTATGAGTTCATTTTATGCATGCGATGTTGTTTTCTTTCAAAACACGTAGCATGAGATGGGCGAAGTCCTAAAATTACATTTGGTATATCTATTTTAGTGGATAATAAAATTATGCTATATATAGACTAATATCATATTAAAATGTTATTTAATAGTAGTTAGTGATCAGTTTGGGCTACTTGTCTGCTAAGACAATGACGTAACATTTAGATAACTTGTCTTGGTTATGTAGATATTTGAATGCTATGTTGGTAGTCAATGGTAAAGTTTGGGCTACTTCTCTGCAAATACTTTTTATTTTAAATTTCCAAGGAAAGACTAAAGTCTTCTCCCCTTTATGGAGGCTCAAATCTGATAAAGGACTTCAAATGGGAGGAGCCAAACTAAACAGCTTTTGAGGCCTTCAAGGATTATTCGATTAGCCCAGCGGTGTTAATTCTCCCTAAGCAGGGAAAACCATAAAAGATTTATGTCTCTGCTTGATGAGTCAATTGGTTGTCTGCTTGTACAAGGCAATGAGCTAGGGTATGAATAGGCTATGTTCTACCTAATCCATTGTTTAAATAAGTGAGAAATCAAATATTTTTCCATTGAGAAAATGTATCTATCTCAATATTATACATCTATAAAGTTAAGACATTACTGCTTAGCATTTACCATCTACGTGGTTGCTCTGACATATATCATTATAGTTAGATAGAACCTTAATAAGAAGAAGATTAAATAAGTGAAGTATTGTAGTACTTCGGATTGAATTAATCTATGTATCGAAGAAGTCAATAACGGGTCAAGCTCTAGCAAACTTAATGGCTGACCATCCAAATATTCACAGTGAATCAGTGCATGAGGCAGGAGAACTTTGGGTAATTGGAGTGGTCCCTTGGGATTATAGTTTAATAGATTAAGGACCAAATCACGTGCATCACGTGCTGGAGTGGGGATTGTGATTGAATCCCTTACTGGGATCATCACTAAGCTTGCTATTACTTTGGTAGGCAAGTGCTCTAACAATATGGCTGAGCATAAGGCATGGATTATTGGACTACAAACTCTCCTAGAAATTCCACTCCCTAATAAAATTGTCTGAGTGGATCCACAATTGATGATTTGCCAAGTAAAAAGGGAATTGCTGTGTTTGAGTGACACCATGTCTTAATGGTGCAAGATCTGTTGGGAAACCTTGATGGTGTTCAGTTTGGACATATACCTCAGGAACAGAACAAAGCAACCAATGACCTAGCCCAATTGGCTTCTAGGTGCAAATTGTTGGAGCGAGTGTCCTAGGGAACACAATTTATGTGCACATTTTTATTAGTGAATAAAAGTTATTTATTATCGTCTATATGTTTACAATGCATCGGATGTTGTTCTCTTTCAGAGCACGTACCATGAGATGCTCAAAGTCTTTAAATGACATTTGGTATATCTGTTTTAGTAGATAATGAGATTATGACACGAGTAGACATATAACAGATTAAAATGTTATTTAACAATTAATTCATAGCCAGTGATAAGATTGGGCAACTTCTCTGCTAAGACTTTAATAAAACACTTAGATAACTTGTCTTGGTTATGTGGATGTTGATCCAGAATGTAATGTTGGTGTATTTCAATGAGATTGTTACACTGAATGGACCATGTGATTTTGCTTGATTCTACACTACGATCGGAAGTTTGCAGCTGATTTATATTTTGTTTATACAATGACTCTAAATTCGGGAAATAGCCTGAACTCATGCATGGAATGCTAATTGATTTGATGAGCTAAAAGGATCTTACATTCTGAAGTAAGTGACTCATATATATTTTGTTTATACAATGACTTTAAATCCAGAAAATAGTCTAAACTTGTGCATGGAATGTTAATTGCATGAAGTAATAAATTTGGCATATGTCATGTGCTGGGCGCCCCTGGGGGCGATCTGCACCTATTGGCTCGAGCTAATCACAGGGTGCCACGTGACACCCAGTGATGAGAAGAATATGTTTGCGCCTTGTTCTTGAGTTTTTAGAAAGTTATTTTTGGTATTTTAACTTACCAAAAATACAATTTTATTTTTATATTTCATTTTAAATTAAATGCGTCAGTTTTTTAGCCTCCTTTAATATAAGAAATCTGGCTCATTAGGGTTTAATAATTTTTGCTTTGTTTTCTCCCAATTAATTATGGAATTAAAAAGGAAAAAATCTCTCTTATCAATTAATTCTTAAAATAGTTTTAAGAATTACTTGATTTCACGACGCTCACACATCCAGTGCTAAGATCTAGGGGGTTTTGTTAGAGCATCTATTACACTTGTGATCTACAATGAGGTATGAGATTTCTTGACTTATACTTTTGGATTTGTATTTAATTGTTTTTCTGAGTAAGTCATCCTATGCTATGCATTGTTATATTTAATTAGCATGGTCAATATGTATATATTTAAAATTGATAATTTTAAATTATGACTTCGCTGCGTTTGATACAATCGTTGCATGTAATTTTAGTTTATGAAATTAAAATTGCCCGTCCAACACAAATTGCCCAGGACATGTGAAGAAACTATGGTCATCAAGACCAAGCTTTTAAACCATGACCTCGAGATCACTGTTATTAAGCATCGAAAGCAAGGTAATTACAAGTGAACACTTGGATTGCCTTGAAGCACAACAATCTATCACAAGCCAGCGTGAGGATTGGAGGAAACCCTGATGGTTACTTCAGAAACCCTCATGACTATGTTAAGGATAGAAAAATGAAAATGGGAGCTCATAGATATCATCTTGACAATGAATTTGGAGATTTAAACAAAAAGGGTGCTTGTTAGGTGCTTTTCAAATGTCTAAGCTTAGACAAAGTAATGCTAGGGTTGGTTGGAGCCCATGAGGGAATCTTTGGATCCCCTTTGGCTGGAAATAAGATGCACTGACTCATCAAACATTATGGCTATTATTGGCCAGCAATGATGGATGAGTATATCAAATATGCCAAAGGGTGCACATGGACATATACCAAGGGTCCTTGTAGTTGATATACATGCGATAGTTGAACCATGGCCCTTTCAAAGATGTGCAATGGACATTAAAAGGAAGATCAATCCTCCATTAAGCAAGCTGCATTTGTACAATCTTGTGGCCACAAACTATTTCACAAGGTGGGTGGAAGCTAAGCCATATAGGAATATCAATCACTAGGATGTGATTGACTTCATTAAAGAATACGTCATATCTAGGTTTAGAATCCTAGAGACCGTAACTGGGGACCAGGCTAAAGTCTTTCCTGGTTCTGAGGTTAAGGAGTTTACTAAGAGTTTCAATATTGAAATTTTGAACTCAACACCTTACTATGCCTAAGAAAACATTGAGAAATGATCAAGGATAACCTCAGGAGGTGGCATGAACTGCTACTTAATGCTCTTTTGGCCAATAGAATGTCCAAATGTGATGCAACAGAGAAACTCCCTTCTATTTAACGTATGGCCATGATGTTATGCCTCCAATGGAAGTAATGGTTTAGTCTACTAGGTTGTCGCATCAAGGGAGGTTTTCTGAACTTGAATATGAGCAAGCTACGATGGATGAATTGACTAACCTAGATCAAGTTAGGCTTGATGCTCTTCATAGGCTAGAAAAGCAAAGGATACGAGTGGCTAAAGCCTACAACAAGAAGGTCTAACCAAGGTTCTTTGACTTAAGGGTCTTAGTCGAGAAAGTGGTATTGCCAATTGGCCATAAAGACCGAATCTTTGGAGTGGTCCCCAAATTGGGAGGGTTCATTCAGAGTGATAGAGGTATTCGAGGGTTCATTCTAGAAGGGCCTAGGACGTGCTAGTGCCTTCAAGAATATTCATGCGTGTGTTTTGAGTTTAAGTTCATGTATGTATGAAGAGTCATGTCCGTTGGTGCGAAGGACGTGTCCCTCCATGCACATGGGCCTTGACAAGGTCCATGCACATGGGCCTTTGGGAATGGACATGGCCCTTCCTTTGTTAGATGCGTGTATGTGGGAGAGACGTATCCCTTGGCATGGAGAGACGCATCCCTTGGGTCCTTGACATGGTCCAAGTGCGCGGGCCTCATGAGGGGTCACGTCCCTTCCGAAGAGGCGTGTCCTTTGACAAGTAGAGATGTGTCCAATGAACCTTAACTTGGTTCACTGGCACAGCTTGCTCTAAGGGGACGCATCCCATACTTGTTATTTAAGATTCATGTACTTATATTAGGATGTATTGTACACGGTTGGCATGATGAGTTGTGTCCCATCCATGTAGTGCATGTACATAGGTAGAGTTATATCTTTTGGTGCAGAGATGTATTCCTGTATTTGTAAATATGCTTGAGTATAAATAAGAGAAGTGGCATTTGGCCACGGGTGACCATGATCAACCCAATTCATCCAAACTCTCTGTCTATTGTTCCAAATACTTAAACCATGTGAATCATACTTGTGTCCCTAATATTTTCCCTTGCTTTCTAAACTCTTTCCTTGTGTTGAATACTTTTGCATTATATTATTCCGCATAAACATAACCTCTAGGTTATCGGGTAGCCTAACTTAGTGAGGGACTTTAAGAGCGAACCTAAGTGGCGCACGCACTTTACAAGGGTGTCAAAAACGATCCCGTGACAGTTGGTATCAGAGCTGTTGCAAGAATGGCAGGAAGCGTTGCCATGGAAGATGGGAACTTTAGTACATCACAAGTTGTGGAGGAACAACCAAGAGAATGGCCTGAGACATGTGGAGAAGTGTCAAGCAAGGGTAAGGACCCGCGGGTGAGGCGGAGTGCACTTACAAGTCTTGACATGCGTGATGCTAGGATGGAGTTGGAATCGGGTGTGGTCCAAGTGGTCTATGAAACCGTGGACACTTTGTGTGAAAGTGATGCGGGATTTGGGGGCAAGCGAATCTGACGCCATAACTGTTTCTTGTGTGGAGAGAAACACTTCGCACGTGACTGTCCCAAAAGAGTGGCATTAGAGGCACAGGTGGCTGCACTTGAACAGGGGTAGAACCGGATAATAAGGAGGCTTGCATAGGACCATTTGTGCGCAGCATGCAGGCTCGGGGAGACTTGCGTGGCGCTGTGCATGGTGGTGCCCAGGACCGTGCCCAGGCACAACGGACAGTGCCGGGTGCACGGGTCGCAGGGCCAGATGAGACACGGGCTGTTGCGTTGGTTCAGACACAGTTCCATGTCAGGACACAGGATGGTGCCTAGGCACAACGGACCGCTCAGGGTGCATAGGTCCCAGGAGTTCCAGGACATGACACAGACAGCACACAGGAGGCTGTGCATGTTCGGACACAGACGCAGGGCGCTGGGCATGTCCAGGCTCAGGCCCCGGGTGCTGTGCGTGACAGGGTGCAGGCCGAGATCGTAGAGACGCAAACTCAGGGTGCCGGGCGTGTCCAGTCACAGGCCCAGGCCCCAGGGAGCAGTACGGACAGTGAACCTGTCCAGAGGGCCAAGGCGCAGGGAGGCGCGGAGGTCCGAGAGAGTACACATGAGTTTGCCTTAGATGCGTGCATTGTGTAGGCCCTGGGGACTCATGGGGCTGAAACACTTGAGAGTGTGAAGGACCAAACGAATACATGTGATGAGGAACGTGGGTTAGCAGCGGGTTTGCATGGTGTACAGGCCAAGGGGGTCCACCGGACTAAGGCACGGGGGTGTGCTCAGGTCCAACATGGAGCGTGTTGGAGTGAGCTTGGGTCAGCCAAGGGTGCGCACATTGAGCAGGCCAAGGGGATCCAAGTGACCAAAGTGAGCGTGTTCGTGGAGGTTAAGTAAGGTGCACAACAAGGTGCACAAGGGACAACCGAGGTATGGGAACGTATTGAGGATTAAGGGCATGCGTGCATTGAGCAGGCCCAAGGTGCTGACAGAATCAAAGCAATGAAGCATGCAGAGGTTCAAACTTGTGTTACTAGAACCGAAGCACAGGTGGTGCATGGAGCTTCTGAGAGTGAGGCCTACGTTGGGCTTGGTGGGCGTAGGGTTGCGCAGGTCCTGGGCCAGGCACAACCAAAGGCACTGGATTTGGAAGTCACTGGTGCCAACAGAAGCAAGACACGGGTTGCTGCACAGGTTCGGGCGCAGGTCCATGTCATGACACCGGTGCAGGGTGCTGCGCTGGTTCAGGCGCAGGCCCGGGTTAAACAGAAATAGGCCTAGGGTGTTGTGTGTGCTGAGGCACAGGCCCAGGACTAGGGAACCGAGGTGCGGGCACGCACCAAGGTTCAGGACGTGGTGACGGTGACTTTGGCGCAAGGGTCTGCTGGGGTCTGGGAAGGTGCGTACTTAGGTGTGCATGATTCATCAATAGTAGGGTACTCAAGATGGGGACAAAGGGTTGTCAACACAAGGGTGTATGCTGCTGAGACCGAGGCACTTTGTGACATGGGTGCCAAACACAACTCCTGTTCAAGACAAGAAGCAGAGGGGCTCGGGTTGGGCCTTGACAAGAGGGTGGGATGGATGAAACGAGGTCTCTTTCATCCAGGCTGATCTATGATAGGGGACGTGCAGTGTCATCTCATATGAGGGGTTGGCATAGCACATCTGGTCTGACAGTGGTCTTAGAAGATGGTTTCAAGACGGTGTTGGGGATGAACTTCTTTGATGCCCTAAAACCACTTTCACTTCCAATGAATGACGTTATGGAGATGACTCAGACTATGGAAGCGCAAAGTGAACTTGAAGCTCACAAGGACGCAGAACCACCAGACAAACCAAGGCAATCAACTTTTAGGGAAGAGGTGGAACCCAGGATCATGGACCAAGTCAAGGGCGCACATGTACTATGTTGGGTCGTGCTGAGGTTTCCCATGACAGTGCATGGGGTGCGCATGGATGCGCACATCCTAGGCATGAGAGGGCATGACTTAGGGCTAGGTGCGCAATGCGTGGGGCCCGGATCACTAGAATTGACATTGGGTGCACATGGAGTGCGCACCAATGCACTTAGTTTGCACATTGTGGTGCAATGCCTAAAATGGGATGCTCATGAGATGCACATCCTGACACAAGACACTTCTTCCATAAAATTATTGAAGTCTGATGCGGTAGAGGACAACACCAAAGAACTTGACATTATTAGGACCTATACGCAAAAGACATGGCCGAAGAAGAAGTGAGACGAGCTTAAACCTCCATTGGAGGAAGTTGACAGCAACACCGAGTACGGGTCTGGGATAGGGCCTCCAGCCACGATGAAGTTCAACCAGGACAAGGCCATAACAGCACACGTGGGGTGCTGGGCCGTGCCTGGGCTGACAGAGGACGCTCACCGGGAGCCCAAGACCGGGCATGGGATGCGCGGGGCTGCACATCACTTGATTTGGATGCGCATGACTTGTGCTTGGATGCCCACGACCAAGGCATGGGTGCACATGACTTGTATTGGAGTGCACATGGGTTGCAAACTGGTTTGCATGGGATGCACACGACTGTGCATCACTTGGAAACACGAGAGCTGTTCAAGATTGCACCGGAGAAGGAGATGCAAAGGCTTTGGACAAGGACACTGACAAAGGATGCTTGTCATGGGCCACGGACGCTAGAACCTCTACAAGACCGGGGCAAGCTGAACTTGAGGCACTTGATGCGTGCCAACACTGATGACCTTGCTGAGCAAGATATGGGACGCAGGGAAAGGACTAAGTACATAGAGTACTTGGTTCATTGGAAGGGCCTTCCAAACATTGAAGCTTCAGGAGGCATTTGAGGCATTCAAAGCCACTTGGCATTGACGAGGGCATCAATGGCTTGGGTGGGGGAGAGTGTCACGAACCGCCTATCCTAGTAGGATTTTTACTTAAGTAGGCCTTGTACTTAGGGATAGTCTAGAAGGGCCTAGGACGTGCTAGTGCCTTCAAGAATATTCATGCTTGTGTTTTGAGTTTAAGTTCATGTATGTATGAAGAGTCATGTCCCTTGGTGCAAAGGATGTGTCCCATGGGCCCTGGACAAGGTCCATGCACATGGGCCTTTAGGAATGGACATGGCCCTTCCTTTGTTAGACGCGTGTATGTGGGAGAGACGTATCCCTTGGCATGAAGAGACGTGTCCCTTGGGTCCTTGACATGGTCCAAGTGCGCGGGCCTCATAAGGGGTCACGTCCCTTCCATTAGAGGCATGTCCTTGGACAAGTAGAGATGCGTCCAATGAACCTTGACTTGGTTCATTGACACGGCTTGCTCTAAGGGGACACGTCCCATACTTGTTATTTAAGATTAGTGTACTTATATTAGGATGCATTGTACACGGTTGGCATGAGGAGTTGTGTCCCATCCGTGCAGTGCATGCACATAGGTAGAGTTATGTCTTTTGGTGAAGAGATGTATTCCTTTATTTGTAAATATGCTTGAGTATAAATAACAGAAGTGGCAATTGGCCACGGGCGACCATAATCAACCCAATTCATCCGAACTCTCTCTCTATTGTTCCAAATACTTAAACCGTGTGAATCATACTTGTGTCCCTAATATTTTCCCTTGCTTTCTAAATGCTTTCCTTGTGTTGAATACTTCCGCATTATATTATTCCGCATAATCATAACCTCCGGGTTGTTGGGTAGCCTGACTTAGTGAGGGACTTTAAGAGCGAAGCTAAGTGGCTCATGGGCTTGACAAGGGTGTCAAAAACAGTCCTAAGGCAGACTTTGCGCATGCGTTAGCAAGTGCACTAGTCGTACCAAGTAATATAGAAGTGAGTAGAGTATCGTTCCTGCAAGGATTGTATTGAGTGAATACCAAAATTAGTAGCGTCAATGCTATTTGAAAGACCGAAAAATTTAGAAATTGGATATGAAATAAAGTAAAATAAAATAAAAAGAAATAAAAGTTAAAACGAGATTAGGGAGAGAGTCGATTTTTCTTGGTTTTATTCAGTTTATAAAGTCTAAGGCATCCGATTTCACCTTGGTTGCATCAATACACCTTTTCTATTCTCGATATTCAAGTTGTTATTCTATGTTAATGGTTGAAAATCCTAATTTACTAAATATTCTCTCTCGAGAAACATTTAGCATACTCTATAACATATTAACCCATCACTCTCGTGCATGAATTTAAATAAGAAAAGAGTTTTAAAAAGCTCTATAATTTTCCTTTGAAAACCACATAAATCGCGTTAACCCCTCTCGAGCATTCGCCCAATTTGTGGTGGTTATCACCTCAAGAATCATCATAAATCTCCTCTCGGACTCATTATGAATCATTACAGGCTTTAAATGGTGATCAAGCATTTAAAACTCATGAAGAACAATGATAAACACTTCAACAACACAATAACATGAACATTGAATACGTTGAATTAGAAATAAGCGCATGTTACAACTTAGGCTACATCGTAGCCCATTAACAAAATTAGGTCATGATAAGATTAATATTAAACATTATAAACACAAAATTCATGAAATTATGAAAGAAAAAGGATAGAAAGAACTAAAAATACAAAATTGCAAACCAAACTTTCTTCATTTCTCTCTTTCACTCGATTTTTCCCTCTATTCTCAACCAAATCTTGTCATTTTTGGTTTTGAAATCTGATGTCTAAACACCCCCACACCATCCTCTATTTATACTAGTTGATTTGGGATAAAAAATTGAAAAAAATCTCGACAAAAATGCTCCTTATTGGTCGCTCTTGTTGGTTGCTGCAGGATGATTCTGAGCTGCCGCTCTTGCTCCTTTTTCTTCAATTTTTTTTACATTAAACCTCCCAAATTCTGCTCAAAATCATCATTTTCATGTAATATAAGGTGTATGTAATGAATTTGAGCTAAAATATTGCATAACATAGCCACCCAAAGTGAAGTAAGTAAGCAAGTTGTGCACAGATTTCTGATTTTCTGCAGCTGCAAGTGGTGTTCTTCACCCATTTTTTCCATTTTTTTTCTGTACTACACCGCCCAAATCTCTCAAAATATGACTTAATACATGTAAAAGTATGTTTATAAAATGAATTTGGGTAAAAATCGTTGAGTTTGTGCTGCAAAATTGAAGCTTGAATCTGATTGCACCACCACCTGCACCTGCCGCCCAGATTCCGCAATGGCCATTCAACTAGATTGTTTTTCATTTTTTCTTGCTTTTAACCGCCCAAAATCAGCTTTATCATCAACTTGAACATGTTAATGAAGTTTTAAAGGAGTTCTTTCATGTTATTTGTCCATTTTGCCACCCAAAATTGCAAGTTGAAATGGCTTGGTTGAGCAAGTTGCACTTCTCTGTTCTTGCTGTTCTCTGGCTGATTTCCTACAGATTTTTGAGATTTGAATTACCTAAATTCAAAGTTTACATCAACTTTGACATGTTAATGCAGTGTTTAATATATCCTTGCACTTGATTTGTGCATTTTGTTACCCATTTTTGCAAATTGAATTGAATTGTGCATGAACTTGGTGATTTCTTGCTTTACCCATGCGAATTATTATGTTTTGCCCTTTTTTTCTTTGGTTTGGTGTATCTTGCTTTTACTTGTTGATGTTAATGATAAACCTAGCAAGATTTAGCATAAAACGAGTGTTTTTGCAAGAAAATGGCAATATGAGCAAAAAAGAGCAAAATCGAGCAAAAGCGATAAAAATTTGATGTAAAATATTTAAAAATATAGTAAAATAATATAAAAAATTATATACTAATTTAGACTTATCATGTCCCATTACAAAATGCTTGCTTACTTTCAAATTTGGATGGAAGAACTCACACTAGGGCCATTAATGGGAGGTGCCTTAAGAAATATGTGCATTTGTGATTCTAACAAGGAAGTTCATGTGCCTATTTGATAATAGAAAATGCGCTAATTTTTAAGGAAAATTTTCTTGAAAAATTGGAAAATTCGAAGACATGTTCTACAGTCCAGTTTTTTAATTGGAGAAGTTGGAAAACAATTTTCCTTTTTTTTTTTTCCCCTAATCTTTCACAAATTTGGAAAACAACTTTAAACTTTATTACAAATTTTCTTCATAATATGGAGACATTGCTTTCCAACTTTTCCCCCACCCCCTTTAACATTTTTACACTACTGACTCATTTTATATTATTTTTTTATATTCCCCCATCTCTTCCTCCTCTTAAGGCTAAGTTCCCAATTTTAAAAGCGAAAAATAATTTTCAAGGCAGATGACAAACAAGAGGGTAATGCAATTATTTAATTATAGACACCCATCTTTGTAGGGAAAACACATTAATTTTGTTGGAAAATAAACTCTGATACCGACTATTGGGTTCACAGTTCTCAACTATGGTCATAGCAATAGGCACTTATTAGAGCACTTAGAGTAAGAGACTCTTCTCTCTACCTAAGCCCCCGGTCGGAGGGTCATGCTTCGTGACACCTCACGTGCGAGAGTTCCTGAGAATATGTTCATCTCTATAACCCTTTTCCCTAATACCGGTTGTTGGGACGAATTTTAAAAATTTCCCTCAATTTTATACATCGAAATAGGTTTAGAATTCATAACTCTAAACCTAGGGTCTATTTAAAATTCTTAATTCTAAATCTACTGACTGAAATTCAAAATTTAAATCAACAGATCAAAATTTTCAATTTAGATCTATAGCCTTTTACTCTAATTCATTCATAACAATACAAAAACTTAAACATGCATAATAACGAATACTATAAATAAATAGAAAAGCGAAAAGAATAAGGAAAGAAGAACATACCTAGAATTGCTCCAATAATAAAGAATACCAAGAAAATCGAGATCCCACGATCTTCCACATAGTGACCTCAAACTGCCCGGAGGGTGGGCTCCGAAAAATATTAAATTAGGAAAGAAAAATTTTAACGAAAATTTTTCTCTCCAATTAAGTCTCTGAAACAATTTCTAGAAACCCAAAATAATTTATTTTGATTGAATACCAAACCTCTGAAAAGGTACCTTTATTTATAGAAGGCTACCGGAGCAAAATAATTCAAATAAACAATGTGAAATGCGCCAGGGTTAACATCAAATTACATCGTTTCATTTAAAAACTAGCTCAAAACGCCGCTTTTTGAAATAGTACAAATCGCTTGTGAGGGCCCGTCACCATGTGCCACGTGTTGCGGCCTGATTGGCCAACGCTCGAGCACGCGGATTTGCCCCTTGGCCTCCAGCACGCGACGCGAGTACTCGGATGGCAACCTGTTTATACACAATTTTGTTTTTTTCCCCACATATAAAAAACCATCTTATGAATTTTAATTTTCCAAAATTATTTTATTTTATAATTTTAAATTTTTATTCATCTCATGAATAATGTTTGGCAAAATTAATTTACCCATCTCATGGATAAATAATTCATCTCATGAATTCTTTAATATTTTTTCAATGGCAATAAAATACAGAGACTTGATCAGGGATCTCAGGGACAATTTAAACCTAGCTCCAAATGGGTTAAATTAATCGTCTCATGAAATAATTTAATTACCATTTAATGAGACTTAATTCCATTAAATAAATCTCACAACACTCCATACTCAAGTTATTTATTCGATATCTACCTAATAGACTGTATTGATGATAACAACCCCTCCACTAGATGTCCATGACAAAGAATAAATATAACCACTACCATTATCCTTCTCACAGCTTCTTCGTTAGTTACAACTCGCCCTTCACTGAATAATTTATTTATACTTGAACATATTCATAGTATAAATTCCAAATGTCAAACACTTGGAATACTTTAGCCAAAGTTTTCGAACTATTCAAATATTTGTGAATCAACAAAGGGGACATCTGTATCTCATACGAGACTGTAGATTTCCTATTGAATACCTAATCCTTGTCACACTTCACGCCGCTACCCAGTGTACGTGGAAATTCGGTCTAATATAAAAAAATACGTACACTTAAATTAAACGAAAGGATTCGCAAATAAAAGAGCTAATGCTACAACCAGCCCATAAATTGTTAAAGCTTCCATAAAAGCCAAACTAAGCAATAAAGTACCTTGTATTTTTCCCTCTGCCTCGGGCTGTCTTGTAATACCTTCTACAGCTTGATCCGTGGTAGTACCTTGACCAACTCCAGGTCCAATAGAAGCAAGCCCCATGGCCAACCCAACAACAATAACGAAAGTAGCAGAAATCAGTGGATTCATGATAAGTTCCTTGCAAAAAAAAAAGAACAAAAGAAAAAAGAAATGGTTAATGATACAATCAACTAATGAATTATGACAATTATGACTTAATTATTTCATTAATAATATTTATTATTTATCTAGTCAAAGTAACTAAGAACTACGAATTGAAATATTGAAATAATAATATTATTGAATCATCAGAAAGACTTCATCTTAATTAATTCCCATTCGCAAAGTTTTTATGGATCCACACAACTTAAGTTTTTTCCATTTTGTTGTTGCTTTCTTTGAGTTCCTCGATCTATTTCTTGATTTTATCTGTTCATTCATTCAATTCATCGTTATAAACAAAATGAAAGGACTTCTATTGGTATCCCCATCTAAATTCAAGCAGGCAAAATCAAATTTAATATTATTTCATATATAACTAGTCAATATTTAATGTCAAATATACATGCGTTTGTTCCATAATATTAACCACCTATTCTATTACATCTTATATTCAATCAATCAGATTTTAGAATTGTTCTGCAAAACATCTAATCTACAAGAATTGACTTATAGACATTAGATTACATATACCTAGTAGAACCCCTTTTTCTTAACCAAACCTTTGTTTTTCATTTTTTTTTCTTTTATTTTACAATTCTCTAATATCATTTTTTATATTACTCTAGACCTTATTTGTATAAATATGTTTGTTCCCTAAGTAGATTATTTTAAGCCATACACTGCCTTGGTCTAAGCCAAAAAATAGACTCTTTCAAAAACTAATCAATGATGTCCCTCTGTAGATTCGCCTATATAAGCTGCGGCTATAGTTGCAAAAATAAGAGCTTGAATACCACTTGTAAATAATCCAAGGAACATGACTGGTATAGGAACCACTAAAGGTACTACAGAAACAGGAACAACAACTACTAATTCATCCGCTAATATATTTTCGAAAAGTCGAAAACTAAGTGATAGATGTTTTGTGAAATCTTCTAAGATGTTAATGGGTAAAAGAATTGAAGTGGGTTGAATGTATTTACCAAAATAACCTAATCCTTTTTTTGTAAGACTCGCATAGAAATATGCTACAGACGTGAGTAAAGCTAAAGCAATAGTAGTATTTATATCATTCGTGGGTGCGGCTAACTCCCCATGGGGTAATTGTTTGAGTTTCCAGGGTAAAAGAGCCCCTGACCAATTAAAAACAAAAATAAATAGAAACATAGTCCCAATAAAAGGAACCCAAGGATGATATTCTTCTCCAATCTGAGTTTTGCTCACATCCCGAATGAATTCAAGGGCATATTCAAGGAAATTCTGACCGTCAGCCGGAATGGCTTGTGGATTCCAAATAGCGATAGCGGCTGAACCTAATAAGATAGCAATTATAACCCAAGAAGTAATAAGTACTTGGCCTTGGATTTGGAAATCCCCTATTTGCCAATAGAAATGTTGGCCTACGTCCACATCGGATATATCGTATAACCCCTTAAGTGTGTTGATTGAATAATTAACATGTTTTTAGCTCTTGAATGCTCAATTGACTAATTAATTCTTTATAACATATTGGTATCCCCCAAATACAAAGGTACCCTAGACTTGGCTTTTGCGCAGTCCATAATTCCACAGGTGTCTTAGGAACTGACTTAGATGGAACTAAGTTAAGAAGATATGCTCCTGTCTCTAAGGAATAACCCCAAAAGGAGATTGGTAGAGTAGCATGACTCATCATGGACCTTACCATCTCTAACAACGTCCTATTCCTTCTTTTTGCAACACCGTTCTGCTGCGGTGTACTCGGAGCAAAAAGTTGAGATCTTATCCCATTTGCAGTTAGGAAATCCAAAAAAACACCTGAAAGATATTCACCACCTCGATCTGATTGAAGTGACTTAACCTGTTTACCTAATTACTTTTCAACTTCAGCTTTGTACTCTTTGAACTTTTCAAAAGAGTCTGACTTATGTCTCATTAGGTAAATATATCCATACCTTGAGTAATCATCAGTGAATGTAATGAAATACTCATATCCACCTCTTGCTTGAACATTCATTGGCCTACATACATCTGTGTGAACCAGCTCTAGACAGTCACCAACCATGTTGCCTTTACTCTTAAAGACATACTTGGTCATCTTACCTTCTATGCAGGATTCGAGATTGGTAATGACTTCAAGCCCAAAGGTTCTATCAGTTCATCTTTTACTAATCATTGGATCCTGTTCAAATTAATGCGACCTAATCGTTGGTGCCATGTGTAGGCAACATCTCTTTCAGGTTGTTTTCTCTTAGGAGATTGAACAAGTGAGCTTGTGTTAGATTCATTTAAACAAATATCAGAGTTTTGATAAGGAAATAGCATGAATAGACCGTCCACGCTTGTACCTTTGAAAATAAACAATTTATTTATAATAATAAATAGTTCAGAACTAAAATCCAATGAATAACCATTATCCACCAAGCGAGCGACATAAATCAAATTTATGCGCAATGTAGGTACAAACAAACAGTCCTTCAAAAACAAAACTCTACCACTAAAGATTAGGTTAACATCTCCTACTCCTAAGACTGCTACTCTTGTACCATCCCCAACCGTCGGGTACAATTCCCCATCATATAGTCTCCTAGTTAGCATGAGCCCCTGTAACATATTACAGACATGGAGTTGAACCTGAGTCCACACACCAGGAACCTGGTGGACTCTCAACTGTGCATGACTCAACTAAGTGAGATATCAATATATCTTCACTTGATGGCTTAGCAGTCTTTGTAGGAATAGAAGCTAAGTAATTAATGCAGTTTCTTTTCTAGTGGCTATTAAGTCCCTTATTAGTGATAACTAAGTCCAAGTTGTTTTTCCAGGTGAAGTAATTTGGTCCAGATAAGGCATCATCTTTCAGAATTTAATGAAGTGCACCAGTCGCAGCCATTTCAAAAACACTATAAATGCAAACAATCCTGTAACTATCTCATATGAGCCATATACAATGCAATGATATAAATTCTTTTATTTTAGCATACATAATAAGTCAGATATCCACCAAATTGTACCATCATGCATACAATGATGACTCAAACACACCACTCCATACTCCCTGACAGCAGGGTCGCACGAAGCTAGTTCGGGTGAGAGCTATTCTCAATTAACCTGTTTTTCTTGTAACTCTTACTGAACATGGTTAACTCACCATTTTACCTTAGTCTCTAATATGACACAATAGAGCTCCTCAGGGAGGCTAATGCATCACGCTAGTCAAGTGTAAACCATTAGCTAAACCTCCATTCAAATACACGTAATACTCCATGGCAGCGTGGTCACATCGCTTCTTTGCACTTTGGTTTATCCTAAAAGAAATCTAACCCTGTAATCTGTAAACCGACATCCTTCGCAGGGAGGTTTATCTATCTACTATACTACTAGATCGGTAATGGAGACCGTGAGGTTACAACAATTAAAACCTCGTTCCCACTTGATTTTTATGACTAGTGTTTTTTTTTTATTAACTTGCATTTACAACGGATTATCACATAATCCCCTTTAGAATCTTATTCTAAATTTTTACAATTAATTAATTTTACTTTTAAAATTAGTACCATAGATTATCTCGTAACCTATTGCTCAAAATCCAATTCTAAAACTAAATAAATTAATTTAATTTAATTTAATTAATTTATTATTATTTTTTAAATTAAACTTGCTGACATCAGTGGCTGACATCGCCAAAAATTATTTTTTTAAAGTTTAAATTAAAATAATTTAATTTAAAGTCAATAATTAAATCTAATCTCATTAGATTAATTTTATCTAATTTTACAAATTTGAGCCAAACGATCATTGTCTCATAATAAAGATCATGTAATCCCGAATTTATAGGTCGTTAGATCTGAATTAACGATTAATTCTCTAACGATTTAAACAATTTAAATCGTCACTAAAAACAACCTAGTTAATTATTAAATCTTTTAACCAATTTAAACAATTTAAATAGATACTTTAAATAACCTAGTTAACTATTAACTCTTTTAATGATTTAAACAATTTAATTCACTAATTCAAGCAAGTTTTTTCTTCTTAATAAAATCTCTATTTTATTAAAATGCAGATCTATTTATTTCGATTTTATTATACCTATTTATGTATATTATGAATATAATCAAAGGCTGGCTCTGATACCAATTGTTGGGAAAAAAAACATGAATTTTGTTGGAAAATAAACTTTGATGCCGACTATTGGGTTCACAGTTCTTATGGTCACAACAATAGGTGCCTATTAGAGTACTTAGAGTAGTAGACTCTTCTCTCTAACTAAGCCCCCCGTGTGGAAAATTTTGACTAATTTTGTGATAATTGATTGATATAGATTCTTCTTGGTTGAGACCACACGGAAAAATGGTATTGCCAGAAATTGACAAGGTAATATTTCCATTTATTCATCAAATAAAATGTCCCTTTTGAAGCCAGAATTGATTTTTCTTGATACTTAACATAATGCATGAAAGGGTCCTTGTAGAGCCGTAAGATGACGTGCAAATCCTTAGTAAAGACTTTTACAAGGTTTTCTAGCTTTTCATAGAAATAGCTTCGCCCAAGAAGGGCTCCAGAAGATGTTGATCGTAAATGAGAGGATTGGTTGCGGAAAAAAACAAAGAGAGATTCGTATTCCCATATATGGGAATTATATAGGAACAAGAATAATCTTTGATTCCCCTTTGAAAAAATAGAAATGGATTTAGTTGAAAGTAATAATACTATTCCTATTATGATACTCATAAAGAAAGGGTCGTAATAAATGCAAGGAAGAGGCATCTTTCAGCCAGGAGTGAAGAGTTTGAACCAAGATTTCTATATGGACGAGGTAAGGTATCCATATATCTAATATATAATTTAAATGTGAGAATTTGTCCTCTAAAAAAGGAAATATTGAATGAATTGATCGTAAATTACGAAATTTTACTATTTCTTTTCCTGCTAGGGAAGATATTAATCGTAGGAATAATGTAATTTCCACAATGATTGCAAATCCCTCTGATATCATTTGAGAATACAAATTCTTCTTGTGTCCAAAAAATTCATTTTGATTAGAATCATCAGCAGAAAGAATCAAATGATTCTGTTGATACATTCAAGTAATTAAGCATTTCACAATTAGAAAACTATATTTCTTGTCATAACCCACATTTTCCAACAAAAAATATCTATTTAAGCCATGATCATGTGCAAATGCATAAATGTATTCCTGAAAGATAAGTGGATATAAAAAGTCATGTTTCCAAGACCTATCTAGCTCTAAATATCCTTGGAATTTCTCCATTTCATTTAAAGTTAGACCAAAAATTAAAGTACTTAAATACTTAAATACAAGAAGTACTTAAATACAAAGTAGAGGGTTTCTTGAATTATCAAATGATACATAGTGCGATACAATCAAAACAAGGCATTATAGCAAAAAATAATATATATCTAGGAGACAGATAAATTCATCAATGGAAAGATTTGAGAATGAAGATAACTGTCAATGCAATTATTAATGTGATTATTCCAACTATATTTTAAATCTTACTGCACTCCAGACTCAAATTATTTATTCGATATCTCCCTAATAGACTGTATTGATAACAACAACCCCTCTACTAGATGTCCATGACAAAGGATAAATATAACCACTACCATTATCTTTCTTACAGCTTCTCCATTAGTTACGACTCACCCTTCGCTGAATAATTCATTTATATTTGAACATATTCATAGTATAAATTGCAAATGTCAAACACTTGGAATACTTTGGCCAAAGTTTTCAAACGATTCAAATATTTGCGAATCAACTAAGGGGACATCTGTATATCATAAGGGACTGTAGGTTCCCTATTGGATACCTGATTCTTGTTACACTTCACGCCGCTACCCTGTGTACGTGGGAATTTAGTCATGCATTTAGACCTTACTTATAGTACACCAAAGTAACTAACGCTCCATGCACAAGTCCATAATATCCTTACGATTTAGAGTCATTGTTCAAACAATACAACATGAATCACTTATCTCCGATAGTCGTCTAGAAATAAGTAACCCACATGGTCCAACTCAGTGTGTCAATCTTATTAAACACACCAACCCAACACTTTTGGATCTTCATCCACATGACTAAGACAAGTCATCTAAAGAATTAGGTCATGGTCTAAACAGACAAGTAGTCCAAGCTCATCATTGAGCATGAGTTATGCAAATAACATTCCATACCATTTGTTCCAAGTCTATCTGTGGGTAAATTCCATTATCCACTTAGAACAAACATATAAAAAGTAATCTGAGGACTCCGTCCATCTCATGAACAATACTTAAAAGAAAATCACATGCAGTATATAAGCTTACTTTACACAAATTCAATTAAAAAATGACTGGAACTTCAATTTTATTCACAAATAAAATAATATTAAAAAATAAATTTGGATTTCAGGACACTGTTCCTAACAATCTTTGCAGAATGTGATAGAGCGAGCTTTAAGGTACTTAAAGCTAGGTCCCTTTTTAAAACTGATACCGAACTATCCACTAAAGTAAGAGTGTAATCGAACCAAATGTTTGATGAACTACTTGCATTTGAAATCGATCCGGGCTCGATATTTCGATCAGGCTCGATAAGCTTAATAAGCCCAATTCGAATAGGGGCGCTCAGTTCATTAACACTCGTGAACAATTTGATAAGAGTTCGTTAAGGGCTTATTAAAATCTCATTAAGAGCTCTTTAACAGTCGATATTTGTTCAAAAGTGGGTCGATAATGGCTCGAAAATAACTTGAAAAGCCTCAGTAGCAAGCTCCAGTTGATAGTAAGCTCCACTCTGTTTGAAGCCTGCCTGAGCTCAATAATGAGCTTGACACTGGTTGATAATAAGCTTGACTCGACTCGATAAGCCTAATGAGCTTAGTCGAACCGAGTGTCAAACATAATAAAATCTTACTGAATCAAGCTTGAGCAAGGATTGGAAAAGCTCGATAAGCTTTAACATGCTCGAGTTTGGACAAGGGAGTTCTTGGGTTGGCTCAACTGGTCAACACCGTTGCATTAAGGCAACAAAAGTTGATTTCTATATCGTTTTATACATTTTTTAGTTTTCTATGTTGCAAACCTTGAAAGGAAAACTGAAGATGAAAAGGAAAACTAGAAATGAAAAGAGAAAACAATTTTCTATTATCAAACATTATGTTTAGATTTCTAGAGTTGTGGGCCCAATTTCAAGATAAATGTCTTTAGGATCAACTTAATGATCCTTTTGAAATTGAAATGATAAGCTTATAAAAGGAACTACTAAGTTAAGAGATGTATTAGAACATAACATGTATTACATTAATGATTTTAGAGTAGTACATGTCAACTGCAAACAATACAAGTAAGCCACTTGTATGGCCCAAAACATCTATACAATCTCCGAAATGTTTGATTCCTAATCCTAACTAAGGACTCCTCTATGGATGTTAACTAGTTTGTTGACTCGTTCAACCGTTGGTCCATGAGATAACTTCTTCTTGAGGGGCCCGCTGATCGTTTTGGGCTATTGCTGCTTGTTAGAGCTCTAAAACTCTTCAGCCTTGAAGGGTGAGGCATGATTATTTAGTGAGTACACTGAGTTGATTCAATTATTAAAGAGTAAGTAGAGTATCATTCGCACGAGGATTGTGTTATCAAATGATTTCTTAAATTAGTAGTTGTAGCACTATTTCAATGACCGAATTTTGAAGTTTGGAATATGAAACTAATGAAAAGTAAGAAACTACAATCTTTACTAATTTTTAAGTAAGTTTGGAAGATTATGTATCCAAGGTATCCAATTTTACCTAGTTGCATTAATATGTCTTTTTATTCTCAATATTCAAGTTGTTTTATCCATGTTGATGGTCGAAAACCATAATTTATTAAATATTCTATTTCGAGAAATACTTTGCATACTATTTTACCTATTATCATCAATCTCTTGAATGAATTTAAATAAGAAAAGAGTATGAAGGTTTACGGTTTTCACATACAAGACCATATAAATCGGGTTAATCTATCTCTAGTATTCGCTCAACTTTTGGTGTTTATTACTTTAGTAATCATCATAAATATTCTATTGTACTCATTATGAATCATTAAATGTTTTGAATGGTGATCAAGTAGTCAAAACACATGAATAGCAATAATAAACACTTCAACAACGAAATGAACAAACTTAGAATACTTTGAACTAGAAAAGAGCATGAATTACAACTTAGGCAACATAATAGCTTTGGAAAAACTAATTTAGTTCTTGAATAACATAATATAAAGCAAAAGTAAAACAAAAGCCATGAAAGAAAGAGAAAAAAGGATAGAAAAAACTTGGACATGAAGAAGAGCACTAAACCAAACTCTTTTTTTTTTTTTTTTTTCTTCCTTTTCTCTCCTAGTCGTGTGTCTGTGATGTTTTGAATTAATGAATTTATTATTGCCTTAAGCTCTTGTTTCTTCCTCTATTTATAGCAATTTACCATGATTTCAATTTGCTTTGCTTACATTGTAGGTTCATTCATAATTTAAGAAAAGTTCAATCCACTTGCTTCCTTTATTTATTTTGCTGCATACTTCCGATAGTTTTTGTGTGAACTTGCTAGGTTTATTCACTTTCTCATTGCATACTTGCTTCCTTTTCACTTCTTTGCTACCCACCTTCACCACTGTTCAATTCGTTTTGATGGCAAATTGGTCAGCTTGCTTTGATTGGTTCATTGTGCCACCCTTGCTGTCCTGGCCGCCCAATCCTAGCAAAAATTAGTATTAAATGAGTTTTGTTCTAATGAAATAACAATGAGAGTGAAAAAGAGAAAAAGCAATAGAAATTAGATGTAAGATAGAAGTAAATTAAATTGAAATCATATGAATATATGCACACAAAAATGGACTTATCAAATACCTCCAAACTTAAATCTTGCTAGTCCTCGAGCAAGGTTCATCATGAAAGTGCAGAACTTCATGCTTTTAAAAGTTTTATCATAATTCATAGCAAGTATACTTCAATTAGAAAAGAATGACAGACATTCTTAGCTTAAGGTTCCAATGGCAAAACAATCTTTCTAAGAAAAATCCCATCATTCACCTAGGGGTATGAATTCAAAATTTGGCTAAGCAAATTAAGTTTTAATCATTCTTTCTGATTTCAAGACATTGAAACTGAATAGAAGACAGTAATCATCCCACTCACAACAAGATTTCCTAGGATTGCCAAAGACTAAAAACTAAAAGCAATCATTCATACAAATTTCTCTTTTTAGGTGCTTGGTTCCTTGTTGCTTTCTAAGTACCCCTTATAGCAGGCTCTGAGGTCAACAATCCCCTTCCAGTTGGCCAAGGTTGCCAGGTTTTGAAGGACCCCTATGTACCCTAATCAACCGAGGTACCAAGGCACGAAACCATCACACAATAGCACGTATCCAAAAGATAAACTTTTACAGAGGATAGCGGTGCTTAGAGATTCTTTTTCTTCTTCCCCTTTTCTTTTTTATGTGACTTTTATGCTAGTTCTTTTTAAGCTTTTTCTTGACCCATGTAACGAGGTTTCAATGTGGCAGCTCCCATACCAGTTCACTCAGGGTACTGAGTGTTGAAACACCCCTATAGATCTACTTACTCGAGACACAAAGGCTAAAAAAACTTAACTAGCCATGAGTACTTCAATTTTCAACATTGGTACCCCCCCCCCCCCCCCCCCCCCCCCCCCAACCCCCTTTTTTTTTCTTTTGAGCCTCATTTTCCTTATTCTTTTTCTTTTCATTTTTACTTTCATTTAGGCTTAGGCATAACTCTCAAAGTCTATTATATATATGACATTTTAATGTGGTCTACTCAAATTTGGGCATCCATCAATAATAATGAAGAGTAAGATAGCCATGTCAACTAATGCATACAAACACCATGGTTTTATCATGATAATGCCTTACAGTAGATCAAGCATTGCAATTAGAGCACCAAAAAAAATAAAAAAAAAAATTATTCTCAAGTTACTCAATTCAAATGAAACCAAACAAGCTAAGAAAGGTCGTACAATTTCCTAAAAGGCATGACGATAAGATCTTAGTAATACTTATTGTATATTCAATGTGGCTTTAAATGTGAAAAAAAATCATGTTGTGGGCTGACACTATCTACATCCCCGTACAAAGGCTCCGAACTCTAGGAGGCACTAAAGCCGACACTAATAGATAAATAAAACTAGACAAGAAAACTTTTTGAAACAATTTTTAAAATTTAAAAATTTTCTCTCAATGGCAACGACGCCATTTGTCTTAGAATACAAAAAATGATTCTCAAGTTATTCAATTCCAATCAAAGTAAACAAGCTAAGAATGTAGTAAATTTGCTTAAAAAGCATGATGATAAGATCTTAGTGATACTTTTTTGATTTCCATTGGAGATTACGAATAGATGGGCTTTCTATAGAACCCATTTTACTGACGGGATTCCTCACTACTTTAGCTACTTTAGTGGCTTGGCAAGTTACTTAAGATTCCTGACTATTCCATTTCTTGATGTTAGCAATGTATAGTGGTCAAATAGGATCATTTTCGTCTCGAGACTTTTTACTTTTTTTTCATAATGTTGGAATTAGAATTAATTCCTGTTTATCTACTCTTATCTATGTATCTATGGGGGGAGGGGCGAAACATTTATACTCAGATACTAAGTTTATTTTGTACACTGCAGGGGGTTCTATTTTTCTATTTATGGGAGTTCTGGGTGTGGGTTTATATGGTTCCAATGAACCAACATTAAACTTTGAAACATTAGTTAATCAATCATATCCTGTGGCATTAGAAATAATATTCTATATTGGATTTATTATTGCTTTTGCTGTCAAATCAACGACTATACCCCAACATACATACATGGTTACCAGATACACATGGAGAAGCACATTATAGTACTTGTATGCTTCTAGCTGGAATCTTACTAAAAATGGGAGCATATGGATTAGTTCGGATCAATATGGAATTATTACCTCTTGCTCATTCTATATTTTTTCCTTGGTTGATGATAGTAGGAACAATATAAATAATCTATGCAGTTTCAACATCTCCTGGGCAACGTAATTTAAAAAAACAAGTAGCCTATTCCTCTGTATCTCACATGGGTTTCATAATTATAGTAATTAGTTCTATAACTAATATGGGACTTAATGGAGCCATTTTAATTTTATAAATAATCTCTCATGGATTTATTGGTGCTGCGCTTTTTTTTCATAGCAGGAATTTGTTATGATAGAATACGTCTTGTTTATTTTGATGAAATGAGCGGAATAGCGATTCCAATGCCAAAAATACTAATTACTTTTGGAATGGCAATTGGAATGATATTCACTCCTATTTATTATCTATGTCATGCCAAATGTTTTATGGATACAAGTTTTTTAATATTCCAAACTCTTATATTTTTAATTCTGGGCCGCGAGAGTTATTTGTTTCGATCTCTATCTTTCTACCAGTAATAGGTATTGGTATTTAGTCATATTTTGTTTTCTCACTATCAGGTGAGAAGGCGGAAACTATTGTATTGTATCTAATTATTTTTATAGATAAGTTTGACATTTGTGAGAACCATTTAAATCAAATAAAGTGGTGATCAAATGGTTCTCACCTATTTACATGAAATTTTCTTCTTTTATTTATATGTCTTGGTCTATATTTTTCTATATTTGTGTTCTTAAGGTCTTTTCTTCAATTCAATTATTTGTTAATATAAATGAACCATAACTATGTAATCCTATTCCTCATAGATTGACCCCAAAATAACATATCCAAATTAGAAGAAAGCCTATAGAAGCCACAATTGCAGAATTTTGACCTTGAAAATTTTTATTTGTTCTAATATGTCTATAAATCGCGAGATGGTCCAACTAATAAATGCCCAAGATTCTTTTTGGTCCCAATTCCAATATGATCTCCATGGATCATTAGCCCATACTACTCCCGAAAGGATACCTACGGTTAAAAAGACAACTCCTAGACTAATCAAACGATGACTCCAATGATCCAATTGTTCAATTAACTGAGGTCTGCAATAATTACTAACAGAAAAAAGTGAATTACTTTGTAAAAGATTGTTTTTGTCATTCATGTATTGGATCCCACCAAAAAAAAAAAACCTCATTTAATAAATGTCTTCTATTACCAAAAATTCTTATATCTTTTTGAAATGCAATGACTAGAAGTGCTAGGGATAATAATGATCCGCATAAAAGAGTTGCATAACCCAATAGCATCATACTTACATGCATCATTAACCACTGGGACTGGAGAGCTGGTACTAATATTTTGAATTGATGCATTTCAGTTAAAAGGCCCGAAGTAGCAAAGCTTTGAGTAAAAATAGCCCTTGGGACGGTTATTGTCCTTAAATAATTTTTCTGTTTTGTAAAATATGGAATCATATGAATAATGTAGAAACTCCACGAGAGGAAGATTAATGATTCACATAAATTACTTAATGGGAAATGATCTGAATAAATCCAATGAATAATTAATAATCCTGTTATACAGAAAAAAGTAACTATCATGCCTTTTTTTAACGAATCATATAGTCCTACTATTTCATTGACTAATAAAGTTATTAAATGGAGTTTAATTACAATTTAAATGATCGAAAAGGAAATATAAAAGTCAAAAATATTATAAACATAAAAAAATTAAATTAAAAAAGTACCTTAATTACAAATTAAGAAAAGTCAAAAAAGTACCTCAGTGGTTGATCGTAGCATTGAATCTGATCCTTTTAGCCACCATAAAACAGTTAAGTCTTATAGTTTTGAGCAATTGGCTAAACGAACCATGCATGTAAAAATGGCATTAAGAGAAAGTAGTGACCTGCTTAGTATTGTATGTCAACGATATACTACTCATTGAGAATGATGTAGGGGTGACATTAGCTGTAAAGACTTGGTTGTCATAATAGCTCAATATAAAAGACATAGGAGAAGCCAGCTCTACTCTTAGGATTAAGCTTCTGCAAGGTCGTAAGAGTAGGATGTTGGGTCTTTCTTTAGCCACTTATATTGACAAGATGTTGTCAAGGAATAGAATAGAGTCCCTATCTCTTTTGAGTAGTGTTCTAGGACACCTTAAGAGGAGGAGCAATTAAGGAATATTCCATATGCTTTGGCAGTGGGATCCTCAGGTATGCCATGTTGTGCACGAGACTTGATGTCTGCCATGCTATGGGATAGTATGCAGGTGTTGATCTAATCTGGGTCCAATGGACTAGGTGGTAGTGAAGTGTTTTCTCTAGTTCTTGAGAAGACCTAGAGATCCTGTGCTGATCTTTCAAGGTGACGAGCTGGTTCCAGTTGGTTATACTGATTTAAGACTTCCAGTCAAATTAATATAATAGACATTCGACGTCTACGTATGTCTTGACCCTTGGAGTGGGAGCCATTAGTGAGGGAAATGTCAAGCATTATTGTATTGCTAACTTCACATTAGAGTAATTGTGCTCACTAAGGGTTAGGCCCAGTAGATTTCTGGTTCAAACTTAAAAGGGGTGAGTATGGACTTTGTCATCAATTGGATTTAGGACAAGTGGGAGATTGTTAGGAACAGTATCCTGAAATTCAAATTTATTCTGGATATATTATTTTAATTAATAAATAAAATTAAAGTCCCAGTCGTTTCCTAGTTAAATTCGTGTATGTGAGCATTTATACTGCATGTGATTTTCTTTCGGGAGGCATCCATGAGATGGGTGTAGTCCTCAGACTACAATTTACATGTTTGTTCTAAGTGGTTTATGAGACTAAGCCACAGATAGACTTAGAAAAAATAATATGGATTGTTGTTTGAAAGACTAGTAGTCGAAGACAAGTCTGGACCACTTGTATTTTAAGACTATAACGAGACACTTTAGATGGCTTGTCTTGGTCATGTGGATGGAGATCCAAAAGTGTTAAGTTAGTGTGTTTGACACACTGAGGTGGAACATGTGGGTTACTTAGTTCTAGACTACTATCGGAGATGAGTGATTCACATTGTACTGTTTGAACGACGACTCTAAATCCTGAGGGTATTCTGGACTTGTGCATGGAGCGTTAGTTACTTTGGTGTACTATAAGTAAGGTCTAAAACGAATGACTGAAATCCCACGTACACTGGGTAGCGGCGTGAAGTGTGTCAAGGATCAGGCATTCAATAGGGAATCTACAGTCTCTTATGAGATACAGATGTTTCCTTAGTTGATTCACAAATATTTGAATGGTTCGGAAACTTTGGCCAAAGTATTCCAAGTGTTTGACATTTGGAATTTATATTGTGAATATGTTCAAGTATAAATGATTATTCAGTGAAGGGCGCGTCGGTAACTAATCGAGAAGCTGTGAGAAGGATAATGGTATTAGTTATATTTATCCTTTGTCATGGACATCTAGTGGAAGGGTTGTTGTCAACAATACAATATATTAGGGAGATATCGAATAAATAATATAAGTCTGGAGTGCAGTGATATTTATTTAGTGGAATTAAGTCTCATTAAATGGTAATTAAATTAATACCATGAGATGATTTAATTTAACCCGTTTGGAGCTAGATTTAAATTTTCCCCAGGGTCCCTACGCAAGCCTTTGTATTTTATTGCCATTAGAAAAATATTAAAGAATTCATGAGATGAATTATTTATCCATACAATGGGTAAATTAATTTTGCCAAATATTATTCATGAGATGAATAAATATTAAAAATTATAAAATAAAATAATTTTTGAAAATTAAAATTCATAAGATGAATTTTTATATATGTGAAACCAAAAAAAAAAAAAGAAAATCGCAAAACAGGGCTGAATCCGCATGCTCATGGACCGACCAATCAGCGAGCGACACGTGTCTCTATGGGTAGCCGGATGGAGATCCGCGTGTGCAGGGACAGGCCAATCACGGCCCGCCACGTGTCATGCTCAATTTAAAGTAAGAGGCGGTTGCACTGTTGACTAAAACGACGCATTTAACTGTATATTTGATCTAAACGCTGCATTTTGGACTTTAACTGGAATTTATTTTTTGCGTCCCACATTGAAATTTTTCGTTTTTTCACTCCAGATTATTTCTATAAATAGAGGGGCTTATTCCGAGGTTTGGTATTCAAGTTCAAAAATAATTCTTTAGAGTTTCTGAAATTGTTTCGGACACCCGGTTTAATATTTTTGAAGCCCACCCTCCAGGCAGTTCGAGGTCATTGCGTAGAAGGTCTCGGGGTCTCGGTTTTGAAGAATTTTATTATCTTTCTGGTTTTCTTTATTATTGGAGCAGTTCCAGGTATGTTCTTCTTTCTTTATTCTCTTTCACTTTTCTATTTATTTACAGTATTCGTTATTATGCCTGTTTAAGTTTATGTATTATTATGAATGTATTAGAGTAAAAGGCATGTTGATCTAAATTATAAACTTAGATCTGATGATTTAAATTAAGAATTTAAGTCAGCAGATTTAAAATTAGGAATTTTAAATCAACCCTAGGTTTAGAGTTATGAATTCTAAACCTGTTCCACTGCGTAATCTTTAGGGAGAATTTTTGAAATTCATCCCAACAACCGGTATTAGGGCAAAAGGTTTATAGAGATAAACCTATTCCCGGGAACTCTCGAACGTGAGGCGTCACGAAGAGTGACTCTCCGTCGGGGGCCTTAGGTAAAGAGAAGAGTCTCCTACTGTAAGTGCTCTAATAGGTGCCTATTGTTGTGGCCATAGTTGAGCACTGTGAACCCAATAGTCGGCATCATAGTTTATTTTCCAACAAAATTCGTATGTTTTTCCCAACACCAAGTTCCTGGTGTGTGAACTCAAGTTCAATTGGCCATATCTGTAATATGTTACAGGGACTCAGGCTAACCAAGAGGATGCATGATGGGGAGTTGTACCTGATAGTCAGGGACAATACAAAAGTAGTGGTCTTCGGAGTAGGAGAATTTAGCTTAAACTTTAGTGACGGAGTTTTCTTTTTAAAGAATTGGTTGTTTAAACTTGCGTGGTACAATAATTTGGTTTCTTTATTTCATTTAATGGATAATTGTTATTCAATTGATTTTGATAATGAAGATTTTACAAGAAATAAATTGTTTATTTAAAGATGTACATGAATAAATTGTTTACTCATGTTATTTCCTTATCAAACTTTAGTATTTATTTAAATGAATTTAACACAAGTTTGCTTGTTCAATATCCTAAAAGAAAATACGTTGAAAGGGATAATTCCACGCAAGGCACCAACATTTAGGTCCGCTTAATTCGAATAGGATCCAAAGACTGGTAAAAGATGGACTGATAGAGGCTTTGGACTTGAGGTCATTACCAGTCTGCAAATCCTGCATAGAAAGAAAGATGAACAAGTCTAGCTTTAGGAGTAAAGGCAACAGGGTTGGTAGCTTGCTTGAGATGGTTCACATAGATGTATATGGACCAATACATTTTCTTTTAATACTCAAGACATAGGTGTGGTGGGAGGATTGTAAGGACACCTGACAAGTTCGTAGCGGGAACTTTTAGTGGTCGACCGTGGCATTGAATCTAATTCTTTTGGTCACAATGAAGCAATTTAGTCTCATAGTATTGAGCAATTGGTTGAACGAACCATGCGTGTAAAAATGACATTAAGAGAAAGTAGTGACTTTCCTGGAATTGTATGTCAACAACATACTACTCATTAGGAATGATGTGGGGGTGTCATTAGCAGTAAAGACTTGGTTGTCATGATAGCTCAATGTGAAGAACATAGGAGAAGCCAGCTCTACTCTTAGGATTAAGCTTCTGCGAGGTTGTAAGAGTAGGATGTTGGGTCTTTCTCTAGCCACTTATATTGACAAAATGTTATCAAGGTATTGCATAGAGGACTTTAAGAAAGGTTTTTTAGCTTTCAGGCATGGAGTCCCTTTTTCTTTTTAGAGCAGTGTCCTATGGCACCTTAAAAAGAGGAACAGTTGAGGAATATTCCATATACTTTGGGAGTGGGAGCCCCATGTATGCCATGCTGTGCATAAGACCGGATATTTGCTATACTGTGGTATAGTAAGACAGTGTCAGTCTAACTCGGGTCCGATGCATTAGGTGGCAAAGAAGCGTTTTCTCTAGTACTTAAGAAGGACTACAGATTATATGCTAATCTTTCAAAGTGACGAGCTGTTCCAGTTGGATATATTGTTTAAGACTTCTAGTCAAATGTATATGCCAAACGTTCGACGTCCGGGCATGACTTTTCCCTTAGAGTAGGAGCCATTAGTGGAAGGAATGTTAAGCAGTATTGTATTGCTGACTTCACCATAGAGGCTAAATACGTTGTACCTTTAGAAGCTGCATAGAGGGCATGTTGGTTCAAATAGAGTAATTGAGCTCACTAAGGATTGAGCTTAGTAGACCTTTGGTTCAAACTTAAAAGGGGTGAGTATGGATTTTGTTGTAAATTGGATTTAGGACAAGTGGGAGACTGTTAGGAACAGTGTTTAAATCCAAATTTATTCTGGATATATTATTTAATTAATAAATAAAATTTAATTCCTTGTCGTTTTCTGGTTAAACTTGTGTAACCGAGCATTTATATTGCATGTGATTTTCTTTTGGGAGACATCTATGAGATAGGTGTAGTCCTCATATAACAATTTACATGTTTGTTCTAAGTGGTTTATGAGACTAAGCAATAGATAGACTCTGAACAAATGGTATGGATTGTTCTTTGAAAGGCTCGTAGTAGAAGACAAGTTTGGACCACTTGTATGCTCAAACTATAACGTGGCACTTTAGATGATTTGTCTTGGTCATGTGGATGGAGATCCAAAAGTCTTGGGTTGGTGTGTTTAATAAGATTGACACACTGAGTTGGACCATGTGGGTTACTTATTTCTAGACAACTATCGGAGATGAGTGGTTCACGTTGTACTGTTTGAACGTCGACTCCAAATCCTGAGGGTATTTTGGACTTGTGCATGGAGCGTTAGTTACTTTTGTGAACCATAAGTAAGGTCTAAACACATGACTGAATTCCCATGTACACTGGGTAGCGGTGTAAAGTGTGACAAGGATTAGGTATTCAATAGGGAATCTACAGTTTCTTATGAGATACCGATATCCCCTTAATTGATTCGTGAATATTTGAATAGTTTGGAAACCTTGGCCAAAGTATTCCAAGTGTTTGACATTTGGAATTTATACTGTGAACATGTTCAAGTATAAATGAATTATTCAGTAAAGGGTAAGTCGGTAACTAACGGAGAAGTTATGAGAAGGATAATCGTAGTAGTTATACTTGTTCTTCGTCATGGACATCTAGTGGAGGGTTTGTTGTCATCAATATAGTCTATTAGGAAAATATCGAATAAATGGTTTAAGTTTGGAGTGTAGTGATATTTATTTAGTGGAATTAAGTCTCATTAAATAGTAAATAAATTATTTCATGAGATGATTAATTTAACCATTTTGGAACCAGATTTAAATTGTCCCTGAGGTCCCTACGCAAGCCTCTGTATTTAGTGCCATCGAAAAAATATTAAAGAATTCATGAGATGAATTTTTTATACATGAGATGGGTAAATTTTATTTTGCCAAACATTATTCATGAGATGAATAAAATTTAAAAATTGTAAAATAAAATAATTTTTAAAAATTAAAATTCATAAAATGAATTTTCATATGTGAGAAACAAAGCCAAAAAAAAAAAAAAAAAAAAAAAAAAGAAAAAATCCCAAAATAACTCACCCAGCACGCGACACGTGTCGCACGCTGGGACGTCCCAGTAGGTGATCCGTGTCAACGCATGGGAGCCAATCATGGCTCACCATGTGACAGCCCGGGAGAGGCGGTTGAACGCCAGACTGAAACGCTGCGTTTTGGTCACTTTTCAAGTTAAGTACTGTGTTTAATATTAAAACTCTGGGTTTGTTGTGCACGTCCCACATCGCTTATTTGCTATTTTTTGCTCTAGTAGCCTACTATAAATAAAGGTACCTAGTCCAAGGGTTTGACATTATGTCAAACAAATTTTTTTTGGTTTTCTAGAAATTGTTTCGGAGATCTAATTGGAGAGAAAATTTTTCGTTGAAAATTTTCTTTCCTTAGTTTAATATTTTTCTGAGCCCACCCTCCAGGTAGTTTGAGATCATTGCCTACAAGATCGTGGGGTCTCAGTTTTGAAGATTATTATTATTTTCTTGTTTTCTTGACTTGCAGTAATTCCAAGTATGTCTTCTTTCCTTCACTTTTCATTTTTGCTTTTCTATTTATTTACAATATCTATTATTATGCCTATTTAAGTTTTTGTATTATTATGAATGTATTAGAGTAAAATGCCTGTAGATCTAAATTAAGAATTTAGATTTGTAGATTTAAATTATGAATTTAAATCTGTAGATTTGAAATTATAAATTTTAAATCAACTGTAGGTTTAGAATTATGAATTCTAAACCCCTTCCGCTGCGTAAACTTTATAAAACTAGGGAGAATTTTTGAAATTTGTCCCAATAACCGGTATTAGGGCAAAGGGTTTATAGAGATAAACCTATTCTTGGGAAATCTCGCACGTGAGGTGTCACGAAGGGTGACTCTCCGACCGAGGGCTTAGGTAGAGAGAATAGTCTCCTACTCTAAGTACTCTAATAGGTGCCTATTGTTGTGACTATAGTTGAGAACCATGAACCCAATAGTCGGCATCAGAGTTTATTTTTACAACAAAATTTATATTTTTTTCCCAACAATCGTCTCGTCACCTAGTTAATTGAATAAAACCATAAACCTATCATCAATTAAAATCAAAGGGTATTCTCTTAAGGGAGATACAAATAATAGTGCATCACCTTAAATAGGGTCGTTTCCTAAATTAATAAAACATATATGCACCTCGTATATGGGAAAATTAATGTTTTACAAATTTCATGTTTTTGCACAATATAATTTTTGGCACGCTCGGGGGGACCCTATTTTTTTTTACATCTCCAATTGAACTCCAATTTCCACTAACTACTGGTGTGATGCTATGCAGGAACAATGGCATAACAAGTGACAATCAAGTTGAATAAGCTCCCAACCACTCTCATTGTCGAGGGAGGGCTTTTTCGCAAGGAGAGGAACCTTGCGATGCTTCGCAACGTGGGAACAAATTCGCTTGCCACTGAGATCCCGCTAAAGAATTCCATGGAACTGCTGAACAAAATGGATGAGATGTCTGTCTCAATGCATGCTACAATCAAGCTAGTAGTTCCAAGAAAGGAAACAAAGAGCGCTAAGCAAAATGCACGAAGGACAACGAAGAGACATACAAAGAAGGCCGACCAAACAGTGGCACCTAACTTTGTCTCGAAGCTCGTGAAGGGAGCTCTAAAAGGGGTCACCTCAAAGAAATTCACCATGACGAAACATGTCAAAGAACAAGTCATTAACGTTGTGAACTAGATATACATCGGCTCTATTCCAATCATTTTGGGGCATGCTGAGCAAGTCATGGTCGCCTTCTATGTTGAGAAGGATGTCCAGCCAAAAATAAAGAAGGTTAAAACCTCTATGCCTTCAAAACCTGAAACCAGCTGATATGAAGACAAAGACACTCCAGAATCAGAGGAGTGTTTCTACTAAAACCTCAAAAGAAGGGTAGGAGAGCATGTCGATGACATCTAAATGGTCTAGTAATTTGAGTTTTGAAGGAGCGAAGTCCTTGTAGGAAGTGAGAATTTATACAGGTCCAATTACTCGATTAATGGCTAAGTCAAATGACATATGCTGAGATGGTATCGGCAAGCCAAACGAAGCCAATCGACCTAATGGAGGACGCAAGCTCTTTCTTATATGGAGAAATTAGTTTTCTCTTCATTGAAGAGGATTTTTTGAGGGAGTTTCAGGAGAAATTGAACGTACATGACCAATTAGAGGATATACCGATTTTACTCATCAGAACTACAAGCATAGAGGAACCGTTGTAGGAATTACAATGAAGGCTCTTTGAAAAGGAGGCTGAAATTGTTGCACTTGCTACACAAGCAGCCAATCAAGCTAGTGCATCAGCACAAACTCCACAACCATAAGAAAGGGTTCAAAGTCAACAATCTAAGTTGACACGGCAAAAAGTTAAAGCCATGATAGCTGAAGGGATAAAGGAATACCAAGCTTCTATAAACCTGCCTGTCCTGGGTTATCAGAAGCCATGTCCAGCACACCATGATACAGTGCTATTCGCTCACGGATATCAGAAAACAAAGTTCAAGAAGTTTGATGAAGTCAATGGGTCATGACACGAGCATTTGGCCCACTCTCACTTAGCGTGCAGTGAGAGAGCCTTGAGTGATACCTTACTAGTAAGATAATTCATCTAGTCCCTAAAAGGATCAATGTTCCCATGGTACACTTAGTTATTGCCTAGGTCAATTTAGACTTGGGATGATTTGCAAAAGGCATTTCTAGCTTGGCTCGTGAGTTCTAAGAAGAAAGTGTTGATAATGGATCTAGCCTAGGCCGTTCAAAAGCCATATAAGAATGCAAACGACTTCAGTACACGATGGAGGAGCTTAAGTCTCCAATGTCCTGATAAATTGAGTGAACACTCTACGGTTCAAATGTGTGCCAACAACCTCGAGCCAGAGGTAGCTACATATGTGCTTACTACAAAGTCCCAAGGTTTCAATGTGCTCATTACTAAAGCTTGTAATGTCGAGAGACAAATCGCTCAATAGAAGATTGCTTCTTATAAAATCTAAATCGCTGACGAAAGGAAGGTAAAAAATAAAAGGCCAGTAAAAAAGGTGGGACTATGGCCACCTTTACTAATGGAAGGGTGAAGTTTCGCTCATTACTATAGGTGATTTAGCCCTCAGTCAGGCGACCGATTGTTATAAACTGGAGGGCAAGAGGCAAGTTCGAGCGGAAGTGGGAGGGATCATCTGTCGTCACAAAGGTATATCCAAAAGGCACTTATGAATTATCCAATGCTGAGGGAAGGGTCATATACTCTTGTGTCAGTGGAAAACTTAAAAAGAAATTCTTTGCTTAAACCAAAAAAAAGGCTGAAGTCTAGGTAGTTGAGTTTTAATGAACTATGGAAGGCTAGATCCCTTAAAAGGGTACATAGGTAGTCAAGTCATGAACTAGATCTAGCCCCAATAATAATAAAATTTCTTTTTCCCCTGGTTAAAATCTTAGAGTGTTTGTCAGCCGATAAGTTAAATAGGCTCGATTTGACCTGAACAACCAAATCCAAGATAAGTTGCATCACTTATCTCTTGAACATGTCAAAAAAAAAAAAAAAAAAAAAATTTCCATTGACTAGCTCAACCCCAAATAAATTTTGATTCCATCCAAACTCCAAGAAGAAAGGCTATGTCCCTAACAACCTTGTTCCAACTTCATGACCATCCCACTAAATTTTCAAATGGTGCATGTATGGTTCCTTTGCAAATCAAGAACCAAACACAACCATTAAAATTGAGTTATTACTCAAGTAAGTGTAAAAGGTTCAACTATAAGGTCGAGCTTTATCCGCGTTTAAAGATTCACATGCACAATGCTCGAGGGACAACTGTTGAACGTGAAATTTTTGTAATTTTAAGTATTAAATCTCACGGTCTACACTTGTTAAAGTTTGTTTTTCTAAGTCTACCTTGAGTAATCATAAGCGAACTTATAAAAAGTGAAACGCATAACTCAAGTGTAAAAATGGGCGCAATATGATTCTAGAATGGATCTGAAACCAAAGCACAATAAACCCTAAAAAAATATTGGCTCACATGCCCCCAATTAAAATGAGCGTTGGTTCAATACAACCCAAATAAAATAAACTTGGCCCAATAAAACTAAAGGCAACCTCTTAAATTGAAAAAAAAAAAAAAAAAGGAATACCAATAGTAATATATTTAACGTAGTCCAAAAGTAGGAAATGGTTATGTCATGACCACGAGGCATTTTCTTATTTGCAGCTGCTATCTTAGTCGAATAGTTATGATTTAGCTTTTGTTCATTCAAATGTCAACTTGGTGGGAACGATAGTTTAGTTGATTAGCGGGTGACGTAAGTTTTGGCGATTAAGTTTGGTTTAGTTGGTTTAAGTGCTTGTCTTGGTTCAATGTTTTAGCCGTCTTAATTCTTGTGTATAAATAAGGAAAATATCTTGTGTTCTTGATTCATTGAATAGAATTTGATCTCTTTCCTCTCTCAACCCTAATTTCTCTCTAATCGCTCATCTATTTCACTTCTTTTCTTATTTCATACTCTCTTATCCTTAGGTTATGATTCAAGATTTACCTTGAATCATGACTATTGGTATCAAAGCTTGTGTATGCTGGCAATTGATCATGAATTGATTGATTGGAGCTAGCTAGACGCAAGTAGAGTGTATCAATGGCTGGTGGAGTTACAACTAGAGCAAGTGCAGCTGCAATGTTACTGCAAATGCTACATATGCTACTGTTGCTGGTGCAAATGTTGGAGCTAGTGGAGAAGTCAATCAATTTGTGCTGTTAAGACTTCAAATGGAAGAGATGTTTGTAAAAAGGCAGCAATCATAGGATCAAAAGTTAGCTGAAAGGTTAGATCAACATTCACAGCAAATTAAATTGAAGATCAATGGACTACAGTAGCAAATTACTTAGCAAAATTTGCCTGCGGGAGCAGGAGTTCTGTCAGCTACTAGTCAACAAGATCGTCCTCCAGATTTTTTGCAACCTCAAGCATCAGGAGCAAGTGATAATGGAGCAGCTAGTGGTAGAAGCAATGGATTCAGACAACCTAGAGTTAAAATTGAACAGTTTGATGGTAAGCAACCTCAGTCTTAGATTAGGAGGTGTGAAAGATATGATTCTATCATATTGATGAAGCAAAAAATGTAGAGCTAGATGTGGTATATCTACATGGAGATCAAGAGGTTTGGTACTATAGTTTAATACACAGTAATCCATCCTTGACTTGGACAGAGTTCGTGGATGAACTTTGTGAAAGATATGGAGAAGAGGATCCTGGTGATGTAACAGATCACTTTAATGAATTGGCTCAAATGACTCCAGGGAGGGAGTATATGAGTCCCTTTGAGAATTTGAGGGCTAGGATGATGTCAATTAACCCTGGAGCCAAGGAATTTTACTATGTATCAAGCTTTATCAGTGGCCTCAAGCCAAGAATTAAGAATATGGTAAAGGCATTGAATCCGGAGACATTGACTTAGGCTTTCTCTAAGGCAAAGTTGATGGAACTTATGGCTTGGCTAGTTCTTAGGGACAAAGGATGAAGGCTCCCCAATCGTCGTCTGCTCAACAGACGACACCTGCTAATGGCCCAAGAACCTTAAGTTTGAAGGACAAGAAGAACCTGAGATTGTGTTTTAAGTGTAATAACTGTAATCCAAAGCTTTTAATGATAGTCACTGGAGCTGAAGTTGATGATGACCATGAGAAACAAAAGAGTGAGGAAATTGTTGATGATCAGGGAGAAGAAGTGCAAGAGGACCTTGAGGATGATGAAATGGAGTTATCAGTAGAAGCTTTAACTGGATATAGTTCCCACAACATAATAGGAATCAAAGGAGAGTTTGACCATAAGCACATACTGATATTGATAGACAGTGGGAGCGCACATAGTTTTGTGGATCCAAAAGTGGTGAAGATGGTGGGGTTTGATGTGATTAAGACCAGCCTTTTAACTGTTACAGTTGCTGATGGTAATTCCATATAACACAGATGAAATGTAAGGGGTGGGTTACACCATCAAGGACCACTTCTCTTATCTTAGCAAGGATTTAATCTCCTCTGGAGGAGCAAAAGGCAAGTGACGGGCTGGCCTTCTAGCAACTAGACCGTGACTTCTCTCTAAGATTCTAGAGGCTAGGGGAGTTATCTCATCTCCCTATTCTCTCTTTTGCTGAGGAATCCAAACGTTAAGAAGCTATTTCCCTCATGAAAGCCTTGAAAGAATACACCAAGGTGGCACCTGCAATTGGTAAGGAACTCCAAACATTGGAGGGGGTGGACTAGAATTTCCCAAGAGGCCCTAGCACTTTTTTAATAGAATGGTTGCCGCCCCTACTAATATTAAGGGCATTCGAAGTTGTCTAAGACATGCCGAGTTCTATAGAAGGTTTATTATGGACTACTCTAAAATCCCTAAACCTCTTTGCAATTAATGAAAGGCGTCCCTTTTAACATCGACAGTGACTGTATGCGTGCTTTGGAAATTTTGAAAGCAGAACTAGTGTCGGTCCCGATCATTGTTGCATCTGATTGGACCTTACACTTTGAATTGATGTGCGATGCTAGTGATTATGCCATAGGGGCTATTCTAGGGAAAATAAGAACGAAAGTTCCATGTAATTTACTATACTAGTAAGACTTTGACGGATGCAGAGGTTAACTATGCTACTACCAAAGAGGAATTACACGCATTTATTTTTGCATTTGACAAATTTTATTCCTAGGTACTGAACTACAAGGTAATTGTTTGCACTGATCACTCTACTCTCAAGTACCTATTTGCAATGCAAAACTAGGATTGATAAGGTGGATTTTGTTGCTTCAAAAATTTGGCTTGGAAATTAAGAAAAAGAAAGGAATAGAGAATGTTGTGGCGGATCATTTATCGCACCTTGAACAAGAGGACGAAGGTCCCTCCATCAATGAGAAGTTCCAAAATGAAAGTTTGATGACGGTAAGCAAAATTTCAAATTTTCCATGGTATGCTGACAAAGGTAACTGTTTGGTTACACAAGAATTGCTAAAGAAGATGACGTATCAATAAAAACGTTCTTCACCGATTTGAAGCATAATTTTTGGGAAAAAGCATTCTTATATTGGCGTTGTTCGAACCAAATCATTCAAAGATGTGTACCAAAAGAGGACGTGAAGGACATTCTTCGTCATTGCCACTCATTTGAAACCGATGGTCATTTTGGTGGAATGAGAACCTCGGCTAAATTTTTACAATCAGAATTTTATGGGCCTACCCTTTTCAAAGATGTTTTTTGGTGGATTGATTTCGTGGGCCCTTTCCTTAATTGTTTTCTAACAGATTTGTTTTGGTCGTTGTAGATTATCTGTCAAAATGGGTTGAATCAACTGCTTTTCCAATCAATGATGTAAATGTTGTGGTTAGGTTAGTAAGGAAGAAAAACTTTTCTCAATTTGGAGCTCCAAGAACAATTATAAGTGATCATGAGAAACCCTTTCATGATTGCCAACTTAAAGCTTTGGTGAGTAAGTATGGAATCACTCACCATGTGGGTGCTCCTTACCATCCTCAAACAAGTGGTTCGTGGATATTTCAAATCGTGAAATGAAAAGCATTCTAGGGAAGACCATTAATGCTTTAAGGAAAGATTGGTCAAAAAAGTTAGAAGATGCATTGGAATGTCTCGATATTGACCGGTGTATGGAAAGGCGTGTCATTTACCCGCGGAGTTGGAAGATAAAGCATATTGGCCCATGAAAACCTTCAATTTCAATATAGAAGCTGCAGGTGAGAAGAGAATGTTGCAAATAAATGAGATGGACGAGTTTCAAAATGAAGCCTTTGAAAATGCTCAGATTTACAAGGACTGAAACAAAAGATGGCATGCAAACATATTTTCAATAGGGAATTTGTAGTCCGGAAGAAAGTCTTAGCTTTTAACTCTCGGTTACAACTTTTTCCTTGAAAACTATGCTCTAGATGGTCAAGAACCTTTGTGGCAACTCGTGTCTTTCCATATGGCATGGTCGAGATTCATGACGAGAAGAACGGCACATTCAAGTTTAACGGTCAAAGGTTGAAGCCATATGTTGATGGAGAGCTAGTTACAGAAGTTGGGAAGTGTGGCTTATAGATTAGAACTTCCTTCTGACTCTTATGTTCACCCTCTATTTCATGTTTCTCTTTTAAAAGGACAAAGGGTAGAAGGAAAAGGATGCTCAACTCGTCCTCCGGAGGCAACCAACAGTGGGAATCTGGTTCAAGCTCCTACCGAAGTCTTGGGGTCACGTACGGTGCAGCAGAATGGCAAACCAGTGGAAGAAGTTTGTTATGATCCTAGATCAAACTTAGATCATAAACTTGAGACGTAAGAGTATGGGATGAGAAAAAAGTGAAAGAGATGAGAAATAGAGAGAAAATTAGGGTTGAGAGAGAGAATTAGATCAATTTCATCTGAATGAGCCCTCAATTACAAGATTGATGCTTATTTATACTCAACATTCAGACGGCTAGATTAAACAAAGCAAAACAAGCTAAAATCCAACTACAACCAGTTTTCCCGCCAAAACAACAAACCGGCCTAACTACTTCCCCCGCTATTCCCATCGTAAACTGAATTTGAATTCAAATGAGAAATATACATCAAGAATCAACTAAAAATGCATAAAATCCTTCACGGTCATGACAATACCCTCTCCTCAAAATCATTCTTACCCTAAGAATGAAGAAGAAGGGAATTGGCTGCGTAGAAACTTCAATTTCTCCCAGCTAGTTTGTGTTGGATCCTAATTGATCCTCTAAACCAAGACTTCCTTCTCTGCTATGCCTTACTATTGTACCAAACGTGAATCCAGAATTACTACAGGAGCTTGTATCAGAGTTCCATTGTTTGCTTCAGGAGGCTACCTTGAACACTCCTTCCCTTCTGCCTTGTTCTTCTTTAAAAGAGAGACATGAAAAACAGGATGCACAAAAGAATTAGGTGGTAGCTCTAACCGATAAGCTACATTGCCCACTTTCTCTAACACCTTTTAAGGACCAAAGAAGAGAGCCCCTAACTTGACATTCTTGCGAACTGTAATAGAGGACTACTATAAGGTTGGAGCTTGAGATAAACCAACTCTCTAACTACAAATGATTTATCCGAACATTTCTTATCGCCATACAACTTCATTCTTGATTGAGCAAGTTGAAGATTGTCTTTTAATTGCTAAATCGGTTGTCTTCTTTATGAAAGGAGATCAATAACCTCTGCCACATGAGATGTTAAACCTTGTAGCACCATGGGGGAAGGAGGATCGTACCCCTATAAGGCCTTAAAAGGTGTGGTCCCAATACCTGAATGAAAGTGAGTGTTATACCAGAATTCTGCTAATGATAACCAACGAGACTAGTGTTTAGGGTAGGTGAAGGTCACGCTTCGAAGGTCCTACTCCACACACTAGTTCACCCTTTCTGTTGACCCATCAGATTAGGGATGATAGGATGAAATGAGAACAAGAGTAGAGCCCATTAATAAGAATAACTCCCTCTAGAACTAACAAGTGAACATTCTGTCTCGATCTGATACAGTGGATTGAGGCAATCCATGAAATTTGTTGATCTTATCAAGGAATGCCCTGGCCAACGTTTCAGCAGAGATGGGATGACTTAAAGCAATGAAGTGGCTAAATTTAATAAATTGATCCACAATGACCAAGATTACCTCCTTGCCTTCAGCCTTTGGCAAGCCTTTCACGAAGTCCATGCTTTGGTGTTGCCAAGCCCTATTAGGAATTGACAAGGGTTGTAGAAGACCTGGGTACTGGACATGCTCAGACTTAGTCCTCTGACAAATTTCACAACTTTGCACAAATTCTTCAACCCCTTTCTTAGCTCCAACCTAGCAAAAGTACTACTTCAGTCTCTTGTAAGTGCCCTCTATGCTAGAGTGACCACCCCAAGCAGAATAATGAAAAGCTTAAATGATCTGTCCTCTCAATTCAGTGGAGGTTCCCACATATATCTTCCCTTTAATTCTAACAATTCCATTCAAAACAGTGACTTTAGCTTATGTATTGAATGAATTACTCACACTATAGGTTGTAATGTAGTCTGTAGCAAACTTATCTCCTTCATATGACTTGTAAACCTCCTCTATCCAATCAGGAAATACATAGGAAATAGCTGAACAAGAGCCAGATTCACTTTCTTCCAACCTTCGAGAGAGAGCATCAGCAACAATGTTCTCTTTCCCTTTGCGATACTCAATAGAATAACTCAGTCCCAACATCCTCACGAGCCCTTCCCTTTGCATTCTAGTGGTAATCTTTTGTTCCAGGAGGTATTTCAAGCTCTGGTGGTCAGTTCTGATTATAAAATGATGTCCTTTGAGGTAATGCCTCCATTTCTGCACTGCTAACAGGATGGCCAAATATTGCTTCTCATAAATCGAGAGTTGCTGATTCTTGGATTGAGACCCTGACTGAGGAAAGCTATTGGCCTGTCCTGCTAAGAAAGCACTGCTCCAATTCTCATGCTACTAGCATCAGTTTCTAGTACAAAGGGCTTCCCAAAATCTGGCATAACTAGAGCTGGCGCAGAGCACATGGCTAACTTGAGACCTTCAAATGCCCCCTGAGCCAAATCAGACCATAAGAATGCATCCTTCTTCAGAAGATCAGACAAGGGCTTTGCCAACACTCCATACCCCGCAATAAACTTTCTATACCCAAACAACACAAGGAAACCCCTCAGCTGCTTGAGGTTTTTAGGAATAGGCCACTCTTTCATTGCCTATATCTTACTGGGATCTGTGGCTACACCTTCTTTAGAGACTATGCGACCCAAGTATTCCACCTGAGTTTGAGCAAAATAACACTTGGCAAGCTTAGCATACAACTTACTCTAGCGCATAATTCGAAATACTTGCCTCAAATTCTTGGCATGGTCTTCAATGGAAACGCTCTAAACCAATATATCATCGAAGAATACCAAACAAATTTCCTCAAATGAGCTTTGAACACCTGGTTCATCAATGCTTGAAAGGTTGCAAGAGCATTAGTCAAGCCAAAAGGCATAACCGCAAACTCATAATGCCCATGGTGTGTCCTGAAAGCAGTCTTGTGAATATCTTCATCCAACACTCGAATCTGGTGATATCCTTGCCTCAAGTCCAACTTGGAGTAATACTATGAACCATTCAATTCATCAAGCAGGTCATCAATAATAGGAATGGGAAACTTATCCTTAATGGTGAGGGAGTTAAGATGCCTGTAATCCACACATATTCGAGATGAGCCATCCTTCTTCTTGGCAAGAATCACAGGAGAAGCAAAAGGATTGTGACAATGACCAATAAAATTTGTCTGTAATAGTTCTTCAACTTGTCTCTCAATCTCACTCTTCTGTGAGTGAGGGTATTTATAAGGTCTTAAGTTCGCAGGATTGGAAAGAGCCTTAAGAGGAATAGCATGATTCCGCATCCTCTTAAGAGGCAAGGTAGATGGCTGTGAAAACACATCTTCAAACTCAAGCAAGAACTGTCCAATGGAGGGATCTAAAGTCTCAAGAGCTGCATTAGTACCGTCAGTGATGGAGAACAACTGACCAATCCACTGACATGTTCCCTTCCTGACCAGCTTCTCCAGGCGTTTCCCTTTCATCATCTGTAATTTCCCTTTCTCCATGATAACTTGCAGAACCACTTGTGGCCCTTCTCTTTCAAAAGATACTGATAACTGAGTGAAATCAAAGATAAAAGGGCTTATAGTTTTCATCTAATTAACTCTAAGGACCATGTCACAACCACCTAGCTTAAGTACTCTGAAGTCATAATCGAACTGGTGCCCTTGCATTCTCCAACAGGATACCTTACACTTCATCTGTGTGATCATAGAATTCCCATCAACCACTGTAACAGCTAATGGACTTGTTTTTATAATTTCATGCCCAACTTGCTTCATAACCTTAGGATCCACGAAGCTATGTGTACTGCCGCTATCAATCAAGATCAACATATGTTCGTGTCCTATCTCTCCTTTGATTCTTATCATGTTATGAGAACCATTACTAGTGGGAGCTCTAACATAAATCTCCATTTCATCATTCTCAAATTCTCCTGTATCCTCCTTATCCGGCTCTTCAGAAACCTCTTCTATCTCCTGATCCCCAATGTCCTCACCCGCCTCAGCTCCAGTAACAGCCATTAGGAACTTAGGATTACATATATGTCCAAAGAAATACCTCTGATTGCACTTGAAGCACAACCTTTGATTCTTCTTCTCTTTTAAACTCAAACAAGAAGCTTTAGGACAAGTAATAGAGGTAGCCTCCTTTTGAGAAGATGATTGTGGAGCCTTACTCTTAGGTCCATCAGAACCAACCAAGATTGTGGCCTCCGTCAATTTAACCATTGAAAAGGCCTGAGTTAAAGTACTTGGATTCAATGCCTTAACCAAGTTCTCAATCCTTGGCTTAAGGCCACTAATGAAACTGGATATATAATAGGATCATCATCTCCGGGAGTAATTGTCAACATCCTCGCTCTCAAATTCTCAAAAGGAGACATATAATCTCTTAGAGATGAAGTTTGAGTCATCTTATTAAATTGATCAATCACTTTGCCAGGATCCTCTTCTTCATATCTCTCACATAATTCATTCACAAATTCATTCCATGTCAAAGAAGGATTGCTACGAATCAAGCTATAACACCAGACTTCATGATCTCCTTAGAGATATACCGCAGCTAATTCAACTTTCTCAGTTTCATCAATACGATAGAATTGAAAATACCTTTCACATTTCCTAATCTATGATTGAGGCTGCTTTCCATCGAGTGTATCAATCTCCACATGTGGCTGTCTGTATCCTTAAGTCCTTCCTCTAGCAGATTCATTCTCACTGGATCCAGCACACTAAGATTGAATAGGATCAGGGGGATGATTGCGCTGACTACCAGCAGATAAGACTCCTACTCCTGGAGGTTGTTTTTGGCTAGTGATCTGCTGTTGCAGTCCATGGAGTTTCGATTCAATTTGTTGAGAATGCTAATCTAACTTCTCAGTTAGCTTTTGATCTTGCGATTGCTACATCCTTGCAAAATTGATTGACCTCCACACCAGCACTAGGATTTGCACCCACAATAACAGCATAAGTCACATTTGCAGCAGCATTTGCTCGAGTAGTCACTCCATCAGCCATTGGTACTGTTTTCTTGCATCTAGCCAGCTCCAATCAATTGATCAAGTAATTAATCGGCAGCAAACACAAGCTCCGATATCAAATTTTATGATCCTAGATCAAATTTGGATCATAAACCTGAGATATAAGAGTATGGGATGAGAAAGAAGTGAAAGAGATGAGAAATAAAGAGAAAATTAGGGTTGAGAGAGAGAATTTGATCAATTTCATTTGAATGAGTCCTCAATTACAAAATTGATACTTATTTATACTCAACATTCAGATGGCTAGCTTAAACAAAGCAAAACAATCTAAATCCAACTACCAGAAATTTTCCCGCCCTAACTACTTCACCCGCTATTCTCGCCATAAACTGAATTTGAATTCAAATGAGAAATTTACATCAAGAATCAACTAAAAATGCATAAAATCTTTCACAGTCATGACAAGGTTTTGATACAGTGGGCTAATTTGGATCCAGCAGATGCAAATTGGGAAGATTTGAAGTTCATTTGAAGCCAATTTCCTTCCTCTTCATTCTTAAAACAAGAATGATCTTAAGGAGGGGATATTGCCATGACCGTGAGGCATTTTCTCATTTGTAGCTATTGTCTTAGTAGAATTGTTATGATTTTGCTTTTGTTCATTCCAATGTCAACCTGGCGGGAACGATAGTTTAGTTGGTTAGCGGGTGAAGCAAGTTTTGGCAATTATGTTTGGTTTAGTAGGTTTAAATGCTGGTCTTGGTTCAATGTTTTAGCTGTCTTAATTCTTGTGTATAAATAAGTAAAATATCTTGTATTCTTGATTTACTGAGTAAATATTGATCTCTTTCCTCTCTCAACCCTAATTTCTCTCTAATCTCTCATCTATTTCACTTTTCTTCTCATCTCATACTATGTTATCTTTAGGTTATGATTCAATATTCAGCTTCAATCATCACAAGTTAATCAAAAATAAAATAAAACAAAAAGGAGGTGGCACACTGGCCATAATTTCCATGAACCTAAAATTAGGAGAAGTGGAGTGCATAATGGAAGAGGAGTCGAAATTCAAGAGAATCTATATATATGGCATCATTGGCATAGAAAATCAGGAAAAGATTAGGAAACCACAAAAGGAAAAAAAAAAACGTCGTTGAAGAGGAAACAAAAGAGGGAGAGAAGAAAAAGAAAAAAGAAATAGAAAAAGAGACACAGAGAGAGAAAGAGTTAAAAAAAAAATTAGTGACAAAATTTTATCAATTGGCAAGAAGCTTCAGTCATTGAAAGGGTACATGATTTCTCTTTTATAAGTTCAACTTTTTTTTTTTTTTTTTAATTTCTCTACTCTTAATTTCCCTTAGTGACTTTTCATTTCATTTTCCCCATACCATACTTCAAATTAGTTTTACTCTCTTCAAAACAAAGTTTTGAGTTCTTTTCGGTGAAATTAAAGAAACAAATTTCCATATCTTTCTAAACTAGGAAGAAGGTATAATTTCTTCAAACTAATTTCTTTCACCCCACTTTAAATTGGGTTTACTTTCAAAAAAAAAAAGAGTTAGAAAAAAAAATTATGGGAAAGGGGCCAAAAAAATATAAATAAATAAATAAAACAGCAATGAAAATGGAGAAGAAAGAAAGAGAGGGGAGAAAGAGAGTAAAAGTTTTAAAAAAAATGAATAAATAATTTTTGTTTGTTTGTATCAATTTGAAAAAAAAGAGAGGAAAAAAATTCAAACGGGTTTCAAAAAAAATTTTCAAGTCCCTGTTAAATTTTAAAGTGTTGTAACCTATAGTGGATAGAAAAATTTTGCGTGGGGGTATTTAACCCACGATGGATTGAAAAATCCGGCGTGGGGGTGGCTCGAAAAGGCAGTAAATTTTATTCCATGATGGATTGAAAAATCCTACGTGGGGGTGGCCCAAAAGGGTAGTAAATTTTAGCCCACGATGGATTGAAAAATCCTACATAGGGTGGCCCGAAAGGATAGCAAATTTTAACCCATAATGGATTGAAAAATCCTACATTTTTTCTGGTAAGTCTGCATTTTTATTTTTTATTACCAAAAAGAAAGAAGAACAAGCGTACATGGACATACCCCCTACAAGACCAACTGGCCTACATGACAGGCGGGACAAAACAAAGCATAAGAACTAAAAGCAGCTTGAAAAGGAGAAACAAGGAAAGAAGAAACCCAACAATAGGAGAACGACTTTGACAAATAAAATAAGAAAAAAAGAGAAAAAAAGGAAAGGGAAAAGAAAAAGAGAGCGGGGAAGTCAATCTCAGTAGCAGCAGCTGCGGCCTTTGTAGCTGCTTGAGTCATCCAACGCTCAGCCTTCCTCGAACGACGAGAAGAAGTGGCAGTCCAACCAGTGTTATCCATATCCATTGCAGAGGATGATGCCGACACACTATCATGGTTCCTAACTAAAGGAGTAATACTAGGAACAGTAGAAGTGTGGTTCAGTGTACATTGGGAAGGCGTAATTGCCCCGGGCCGGGGGGGGGGGGGGGGGTCTGTGTCACAATCGCTGGATCCAAAGAGTCCGAAGAGATAGAAAACTCAGAAAGTCTTAGAGGAACTAAACAACCCTGAGCATGGTATGAAGAAGCGGTAGACCGACTCATAGAGAAAATCCTCGATTGGACCAAGGGGGGAGGACTCGAAGAGGGCCCATGGGGATGAGTGCCTCTTGAGGCAATAAGGGCTAAACCAATCTCATAAGGGGGTCTCGAATCATTACCTGGATAGCCACGCCAAGCGAAGAATTCCAAATTTTCAGCAAAAACTATCGCTCGGGTATAGGGGACCACATGGTGCAGCAGCCATGCTAATTAATCCCGACCCATGAGATGAAATGGCTACTAAAACAGACGGCATCAAAGAAATCCGGGAAGCCAAATGCACCGATGAAATCCGAAAATCACGAAGCAAACCTGGAGCAGTATTAGTAGTCCGAGAAGCAGTAGGTGGCCTATTGCCACCCAGGCCCAAAGAGATAGCAAGGCACACATTCCCCCTGCTGAAATGGGCCTCCCAGGCCTAAAGCGAGGCCAACAGGGGGCCGCATGCCCCCTGCATAAGGACTAGGCCTAAGAGGCCCACTGCCTTCCAAGCCCACAGAGGCTGGGGGCAGTGTGCCCCAGTAGTTAGAACGGGCCCGGGATGCCTAGTGACTCCAGGGCCAAGCAAAACAGGCCCAACAGCCATAGAAACCCCATAATTTGTAGGATCCAGCCCATTGGCAATAGTAGCCTTAAGATGAACCAAATTATTCCCATGTTGGGGAATTGACCCATGTTGTGGGCATTGACCATGCTCTAGCTCTTCATGTAGGGGCCCAATAGCTTGCGTAGGCTCGATCCCTTCATCCAGGCTGCCATTTCCCGGCCCAACACGCCTATGGTTGTGCCGACGGCGTACCACACCATTGACAATATCAAGAGGAGGAAAAGGGTCGTAATTGGGGTAAGCGTGTCCAAAAGCTGAGAATTTAGTACAAATCTGAAGCAAGCTTTCATATGTGATTGAGATCAGGATGCAATGGCCATCATATTCAAATTCCAAGCTACTCGGTGGGGAGTTCTTAGAGCTAACTTGCACAGAAATCTGGGCGTATTGAGTAGAAGTCCCCTCGAGAGTCAGTTTGTCCATATAAAGAGGAGTTCCAACCCCACTAGCAACCGAGCTAAGGGCCTTGTCCGTCCGTAAAGGTGCATGAAGGCCGTGAATCGATATCCAAATCGGAAGAGAAGAAGGTTCATCTTGAGTAGACAAGTCAGTGCGGGATCACTGACGTAGAGATAAGTAACGGCCCATAAAATGCCAAGGACCGTTTGTTAGAACCTTGTCGGCATCATAAAAAGAGCAGAACCGAAAGAAGTATTCCGTTTTTGAGGGGATTACACACTCAAAACCCATCGATCCCCAAAGAGAAGTAGCAATGGCTGTGCAACTCGAAAGTGTAACCCGATCACCAATGAAACATCCCTTTAGACAGCGGCTCCATTTTACAAATCCTAGGGCGACATCACTACAGGATATAGTGGTAACAATGTTTCCTTCGACCATCTTTGGTGGAACAATGGAGAGAGTGCCAGCCGAATGGGCACTAATACGATCATACCACGAATAAAAAATCCTCCCCTGAGCTCTGATCCCAAAAGTCATGAAAAATATCTTCAATTTTGAAAATATCCTAACAACCCATGCACACTCCCCAACAACTCTACCCTCCCCACCCCAACAACCCCACTACCCTAAGCCACGCGCCACCACCAGGAGCCCACCACCAGTAACCCATGCACCAATACAACATAGTTCACTCCCCAGCCACCGCTACAACCACCATACCACCATAAACTTTCACAACCCCAGGTTCACCCAAAAAAACCCAATCATCACCGCAAGCCAAAGAGTAGAGTTCGAACACACCAAATCAAATATGGCGAAAACATGATCTTAAGCGAGACCCAAGCAAGATTCAACTATCTCGAACCACGAATCAAATGCAAATAATCCAATGCAGAGCAAGACAAACCAGAAATCCGAAAACCTAGCAAAATCAGTGTCGCAGCTCAATCAAGTATTGGAGGGGATGAACTCCCTTGTTACTCCCGAAAAAAGGGCACAAATGAGGAACCCAAACAAACCGTGATGGAATCAAGAATCACAAACCAAAGCGGTAATTTGGCATTCACATAGAGCAAAGAAGAGATAAAGAATGCTTTACCCAAATTCACTCCTGTGCAGGAATCGGGGCAACCGAAAGCTAGAGGAGATAGCAAAAGAGAGAGAAAATGCATTGCTAGTCACAATCACCACCACCACCACAACGGGGATCAACCAGAACTGAGAGGAGCCACCAGAAGAAGGATAGATGAGATCTTGGAAAGCAAGATCATGAGTCCTACGCAAATCGCCCAAACCTTCAACTCCCTTACTTACAAATGTTTACACCCTTAAATCATGGTAGAAATTGAAGATTGGAGCAGGTTACTGGATTCTACAGGCTTCAAGGACTACGATAATTGAAAAAGTACAGCCGTATGAGGCCACACGCGCCCTCATGCACAAGGAGAAGCCTTTGCGCATGCTACCCACATGCCCACGCGCCGCCCGCACACCCCATGCGCCACCACCTGAAAATCGCTAATTGAGAGCTCCTCTCTCTAGTTTCTCACTCTAGAAGTTACAAATGATCCCCTACAGAAAAAAAAAAAAAAAATCTAACCCACGATTGATAAAAAAAATTCTACTTGTGGTTGGTCCAAAAAATCCTACGTGGGGGTGGCATAAAAGGGTAGTAAATCTTAACGCACGATTGATACAAAAATCCTACGTGGGGTTGGCTTGAAAAGATAATAATTTTAACCCATGTTGGATTCAAAAGATCCTATATGGAGGAGTTCAAAAAGTTTTATAATTGATTTCGACAAATGACAAAGTTTCAAAAGATGAATTTTTCAAGTCGGGTTCGGTTCCAATTAAAATCCTCTGGATCCATGAAATTTACTTAGCAATTTCGAAAAACACTTTTTTTAAAGAAAAATCAAATTTAAAAAAGAAAAGAGTGTACGTACAGTGCCCCAAAAAATAACTTTTTAATTAAAAAAGAAAAAGAGAGGAAAAAAGATAATTAAATAAAAAATGGGGGAAGGTACTATACAAGTACCATCCCCCAATACTTTTTTTTGTTTCTTTTCCCTTTTTTTCCCTAGATAAAAAAAAAAGCAACATTTTGATTTTTAGAGGGAAAAAAATTGTCAAATACCTCGCTAAAAAAAAGAAAAAAAGAAATTTTCTTTACGATTACAAATGTGTAAAATTTTCTTTACGATTACTAAGAACATTTCTTAGTACCAAGAGAGGTCCTATGGAAGGCCTTGGAGGGAGGAAGGCATCCCTCAGCCCTATATACGTATCATCAAAGATAAGTACGAAGACGCCCAAACTAATGGGTGAACAACGGAAGGGGACACAGATACTTTTTCCATTACAGTTGGGGTACACCAAAGATCAGCTTTGAGTCCCTTCTTGTTTCTTTTGGTTATGGACGAGCTCACTAGGCACATCCAAGGGGACGTGCCTTAGTTAGAGGTGGCCGCGGGCTGGGTCGGGCCGGGCCTGGAGGCCTCAAGGGCCAGGTTCCTTCAAGCTGAAAAAAAAAAGCAAAATTTAAATAATACAAAGTCGTTTCATACTAAAATTATTATAATTCATTGATAAATAATATGAGATACAATCCAAGCACTAATAATACTAAATATACATGTTCAAAAAAAAATAATACTAAATTTATGTAATAAAATAAAATATATAATAAGTAATAGTAAATAATGGTAAATATCTTATCAAAAAAAATAATGGTAAATAAATAACGTACCAAGTACAAATACAACGCAGTTGGAGCCTAATATTTAAAAGTATAAATTTGTTTATCAAAAAATACAAAGTTTGACGTATGGAGGGTGCTATCGTCTTTTGATGTAAATATTTAAAAGTAAATAATTGACATACAAAAGTATTGATATCAGTCGCATGGGGGGGTTGCCGTGCCATCGTTTGACGTATCAATGGTGCGGTCGTCTTCTTCATCGCTCGATAAATCCAGCTTCATTCTCTTTTGATCCCTTGCCTCTGCTAGCAGCCAATCCTTCAAGCACACAGACATCTCCAAGCTTGACGGCGATAGCTTTGCCCTCTTCGTTCCAAGCAACCTGCCACCAAGATTGAAAGCACATTCCGATACTACTGAAGACACCGGACAACTTAGTATAGATCCTACTGCAGCAGTACTAGAATATGGATTATTAGATGCTAATTTCTAGGAATATTGGGAAAATAAACTATGCACGTCGTTATCGACTTCGGCAATAAAAGTGTCAATATTGCGACTAGGATACAAATATTTAAAAAAATGTTGGCAAAACAAGTTTAAACCCCCGCGTTTACAACGAGGATCTAAAATAGTTGCTAAGCAGTATGTAAGAGGTAGTTTAGAATAATATTTAGCAAACTTTTCTTTCATTGCCTTAATCGATTCGAACAAAATGGGATTGGATTCATTACCCGCCATCCAACTTACAATATCAAGCAATCTTGATATTGCTTGAGGCATGGTCGGATAGTAGCAACCAGAAAAAAATGTCGGGGCCTCTTTAACCATGCAAAAAAATTTACAAATTTCATCTATTGTCTCCCAATGTATACCGTCCAGGTTGTAATTGCTCCATTCTGTACGATTGTCCTGTGCGAATTCCATCATACCGTCTTTATATGGTAGAATGTGCTCTAACATTTCTACCGTAGATGACTACCTAGTTTGGGAGTCTAATTTGAATTGTTTATATTCTATGCCATGCAACCTACATAAATTTCTAAATCTTTTTTTCTAGTGCCGGATGATTTAACAGATATTATTACGGATCTTAAGGTGGTAAGGGATGTGTTTACAAGCTCTAAACCACCCATTACCATTAAATGCAAAATGTGACAAATGCAACGAATATGGAAACACTTCCCACCTAACATGGGTCTCATGTGCCTAATTAAATGTGTAACGGATATAGTGTTGTTGGTAGCATTGTCAAACGTAACACTGAAGATAAGTCGCTTTATGCTCCAGTCGCGGACTGCCGACATAATCGCACCCGTAATTATCTCGGCAGTGTGGGGGCAATATAAAATACCAAAATGAATTATTCTCTTTTGGAGGATGTAGGACTCATCGATCCAGTGTGCCGTTATGCACATATAAGGTTGGCCAGGTTTCGACTTCCATATGTTTGACGTCAACGAGAACATGCTCGTGTTCGTCGCAAAAAGTGTTAAGACCCCAGCTTTCATACTGTGGTACAACGTAAAAGCGTCCCGCTTTACGGTGTTCCGAGGAACCCTCACAATGGCGGGGTTCACCCATTGTTGGATATAGTCGACGAAATATGGGTTTTGGCCGGCGTTGAAAGGCCTTTCACCCAAAATTATATATTTAGTTAGCCCCTTTTGGTTGCCCTCTTAAGAGAACCTAAAATTAGCAAGTGCACCGGTCACTTGCTGTACTAGACGTTGTTGGCTCTTATCTGGGCATTGCTCGGGGTGGCACCTAAGTATATGTCTGCTTAATGTGCATGTCCCACTGCCAGGTTGATGGCTAAAAGTCCTAGGTGGGTCACATAATTTACAAGTTGCTCTATTAGTTGTTCTATTAAGGGTAAAGTGATTCCATATCCCACTAGTTGTATGCCTACTAGTAGAGGTACTACTTTCAGGCTGGGCTTCGGTGGTGGGCATGGGTTCCTCATCACTTTGTGAGTCTTCAACCCCACCACCCGACTCATGATAATCTTGTTATTGTGAAAAGACCCAACCCATGCTATAATCACTGTATGGGGGTGATGGGTCTAGTTGTATAAAAGCTCGTTCTTCCATATTAAGTATGACAATTCTACTCCTTTTAGGGATTCTGGGTGGCCGAGAAGAGCTAGAAGTAGCACGACCGGCTCCAGAGGATGATGAAGAGTTGTGTGCCATAATAGTATAAGTGATTAGTATTATAAAATGCAAGTACTAATGAAAATTAATTAACTGAAAATGCGAACCAAATATAATTGCGATACTAAAATTACCGAAACGAGAGAACAATGAAATTCAAACTTCAGCCAAACACTTTACGAACTTCGAACTTTAGAGCACAATTTTGCAATTAGCAAAGTTAAAGAAGATGGGAGACGATGAATATCTAGAGAGAGAAGAGAGGATTGAAGATTTAGTGAGGAAATGGGTTGGGGAGGATTAGGTATTTATAGAAAAAAAATATATAATTTTTTTTTAATTAATAGAGCATTTGCAACGGCTCTATCAAAAGAGCCGTTGCCCTAACGACCCTGTTCTTTTGGCCCGGGCCAGGCTGGGCCCAGCAGCCATGAATTTTTGGCCCGTGGCCCGGCCTAAGGTATACCGGGCTCGGGCCGGGCTGGGCCAAAGACAATCGGCCAAGACCCGGCCCGTTGCCCTCCCCTAGCCTTAGTGCATGCTTTTCGCAAATGATATAGTGCTGGTAGGAGAATCTAGGGAGGAGATGAATGAGAAACTAGAACTTTGGAGGATGGCTTTAGAATAGAAAGGCCTTAGACTTAGTAGATCTAAGACCGAGTATATGGAACTCAAGTTCGGCACCTCTACCATGCCAAGCACAGAAGTCCTCAAGATTGGATCAGAAAGCATGCAATAGAACATGTGCTTCAAGTACTTGGGTTCCATGGTGCAACAAGATGCTGAAATGGACGCAGATGTAAACAACAGGATTAAGGTGGGTTGGCATAAATGGAGAATGGACTCTGCGGTACCGTGTGATAGGAAGTTCCCGTTAAAGCTAAAGGGTAAATACTATAAGACGGTAGTGAGATCGGCTATGTCCTACAGGGCAGAGTGCTGGCTAATTAAGTGTCATCACACACAGAAGCTGAAAGTGATGGAGATGAGGATGTTGAGATAGATGTGTGGACATACAAGAAAAGATAGGATCCAAAGTGATGATATAAGAAGTAAATTAGGTGTTGCCCCAATAGATGATAAGTTGAGAAAGCAACATGTGCAGTGGTTTGGACACATCAAGGGGAGACCCACCACTGCCTCTGAAAGGAGATACGAACAACTTCTTATTACAAATGGGAAGAGAGGAAGAGGCTAGCCAAAGAAGAGTTGGATGGAGAAAGTTTAAAACAACCTCACCTATCTCAACCTAAATGAAGAGATGGCTCTAGATAGAGCTCAGTGGAGGATTAGTATAGGGGTTCCCGATTTAGTGGTGTAGGAACAGGGAGCATGCGTAAGCTAGCTCTTTCTATCTACTTTCTCTCCCTCCCTCCCTCTCTCTCTCTCTCTGTCCACTTTATCTCTCTCTATCTCCCTATACTCCCTATATGTTATACTCTCTGTATTTTTTGCAGTGTGTCGCATGTGAGATCTCTCTCCTTCTTGCTTGTTTGCTTTTCCCTTTTGCCCCAGCTGCTATGCTCACATGCCTATAGGTTTTCATGTTTACATGCTTACATGCTTATTTGCTTCCATGCTTACATGCTTACTTGCCTATATGCTCACATGCTTTTCATGATCCCTACACTTTACATGTTCTTCATACATGCTGTACATGCTCTACTTACATGCCCTTCTTATCTATCAACTATCCGGTTAGGGGTCCTTTGAAACAGCCTCTCATTAGGGTCTCACCCTGAGGGGGTAAGGCTGCATACATCCTACCCCTCCCAGACCCTGCGTTTGCAGGAGCCCTTGAGGCACTAGGATTATTGTTGTTGCTGTTGTTGTTGTTGTTGTTGTTGTTGTTTACTTTAGGACTACATTAACCTAATTCCAGAAAGGGTACTTAGGTTCTACTTTTAGCACTATGTTAGTCTGATCTTGAAAGGGTACATGGAAAACCCAATACAAAATTGGGTGCGGTAACAAATGTTTAAAAATCAAATTTGAAAATCCCAATGTTCTATTTCTTAGAACTATGTTGTTTATTTTTTAGAACTACGTTGAATTGATCACTAAAATGGGTATGTAGGAAACCTGAAATAAAATAACATGTGCATTTGAAAATGACTACATATGAAACATGAAATGCCAGACTCAGGTGGTTTGACCAAGGACAACCTAAGATTAGGATTGATTTGATCAGGGTACGAAATAACATACAGGACCTTAAGCTCAAAGTCGGACCAAGTATGCCTTTTTTATCTAGACGGGATCTAACATCTCTAAATCAAATTTAATCTCAAATAAGAATAAATTTCAACATAAAGTCAAACTACGAATGGCTTGATCCCTTAAAATGGTACGTAGGCAACTTAATTTGGGTGTCGCCCAAATAATGAATTCTTTTTCTCTCGTGGGATTAATATGAATATTATGTCAACATTTTGACTAGTTGACTAAACTCGATTTGACTCAGGTATGTCCAACTCAAATCCAATACATCTTCCATGTTAAACCAAATTCTTAAAGAACGACTTCCATGTGAAACTTTAAGCCCAAATTAAATTTGATTTTGTGTCCGAATCAAAATTTAACTTCATCAAGCTGAAACTCAAACTCAAAATAACTCAAACCTCAAATTGACTTCCATGTCACACTCAAACCTAAATTGACTTCCATGTCGAACTTAAATCAAATTTTACTCCAAATTCAAATTAAAAAGAGCTCCCATGTCAACCTAAGCACTAAATGACTAATAGGTCTAACTTAAAGTCAAACCCAAATTACAAAGCCAAGTTGACTTATACGTCAGACCCAAATTTAAATTGAATCCCACGTCACTACAACATAAATGGCCTAACCCAACAGTCAAAAAGCGTTGCATATTCACAAATAACCGTTGCATTATGTCTAAGGCGACAATTGCATGACCGTTGCTTTAGAAAGTGTCTTCTATTCTATAGGCAACGCTTTTTCAACAATAGGCAACAGTTTCAAAATTTTACCAAATAGGCAATGGTTTTAGGCAACAGTTCTCGGCAACAATTGGAAAACTGTTGCCTATATTTGGTAACACACAAAAACTGTTGCCTATATCATGTAACACACAAAAATTGTTGCCTTCAGTAGGCAACACATTACAAACCATTGTCTTTCTAAAGCAACGAATTATAAACTGTTACCCATAACATATTAGGTAATGGCAACAAACCATTGCCTTTCATGTACAACGAAATCAAAGTATTGCCTATGTCGTATCAAAGATAAGAATTGTTGCATAACAAAGAATCAAAACCGCAAATACAACTTATCAAATCTATATGAATTGCATAAACTGATTTTCACAAATAATCAACAGTAGTTGATAAGTGACAAAATACATATCTCGTGTTCCAAAAAGTAACAACTTAGAATTGAAATATGAGCAATACCGTACTTGAGTATTCAAAATACAAATGGCCTATGAGACAAATTTCAAATTTAACATTGTTCTCAAAAGCTAAATCTCTTCATCATCTTCTTCTTCGTCCTCTTCTTCCATAGATTGCATCCCCTGCAGTATAACACATGTTTTAGAATAAACAATTTTAAACATGTATTCAAAGGCATAACATAATACCACAATCAATAATTATCATATAGTAGTCACAAGATTCATGGTATCACTTAATTTAAAATGCGTATATATTTAAGTTTTATGGAAAGATTTCTATGAGCTCTTTCTAAAAGATGAGCAATCTAAATTATTTCACATTAATAACAGGATGTTAAGGTTTGGATTCAAGTCATAGTATTAGTAGAGCAATTTCTTGTCATGAATACTATATGTACTCAACTCGTTAGTATTAGCTAAGATATTTAGAATGTATTAGATTTGAACGCTACCTTTTGTCTCTAGACTACGAGTCCATCACAAACCTAAAGCCGGAAACGCAAACTCCCATAATCCTGGAAACACCTTTTACAATATCCAAAATGTTTGCATCTTTTCTAAGCCCTTAAGGTACCAAAATCACAAAGATTCTTTTGAGATCAAACCTTCTCTCTCTCGTCTAACTCTTCTATTTCTCATCCCTATTTCTCTAATTTCTCATCTCAATTCACTTCTTTCTCATCTCATAATCTCAATCTATCCTAAATTTACTTAGCTTATGCTTGTGATTCAATCACGAGCATAACACCAACCTATACAACCCTTCAGACAAGAAAAGGCATCCAAATTCAGTAAAGAAACTTGTTGCTATAAGGATTCAAATGCAACTACAAAAAGCAATTCCAATATTGGCTAGCCAGATCCTCTCTACTTCTCTCTCTATTCTCTCTAATTCTCATCTGTGTGAAACAAAGATTTCATAATGTGAAACAAAAAGTTAATCCTTACCATATCTCGCTTATCTCCATCACTACGTTTCTTTATTTTTGGCTTGCGTGTCTCAATCCACATATCTGCTTCCGTGAGGTCCTTCATTTATAAGAATTCAACCATAAATCAATTTCATAATGTGAAACAAAAAGTTAATCCTTACAATGATTTTATCTCGCTTATCTCCATCACTACGTTTCTTTATTTTTGGCTTGCGTGTCTCAATCCACATTTCTGCTTCCGTGGGATCTTCACCAGTTTTCTTTTTTCTTGTCTAGAAATCATAAGAAAATTAACAAAAGAATGAAAGATATTATCAATACACACCAAATATATAAAAGTGATCTATTAACAAGTTACGACATACACATACCATTTCATCCCGTATCACAGCATAGCTATATGGGCCAGTCGTGTGCATTGTGTTGTTCTTCTTAACCACGTCACGATTTTTTGAATTAGTCTCAGAAATTTCCTGAGAGGTTTAATATTTCGCTTGTTCATCACATATTTGTATCATTCTTTGGTGTCAATTCATCCTATGAAATTATAAAAAGATCGATAAATAAAACACATAATACCTGATCTTCCTTGGAGTTCCATTTTTTTAATAATTCTGTAAATTGTGAGATTGGTAGAATCCTAGGCCGATGTTTCAACCTATCTGCATCTTTTGTATATCTCTTGAAGTGAACATTCTTTATTCGACATTTGTATCTCTCCACGATGCAGCTATAGTGCGCAAACCCATTTCTTGGCGTGGTGAGGAATGACATATTTTTGCTACAAAATTCAATGTAAGTGTAAAACACATAAAGTTTGCAAGTAAATAATTAAATGTAAAAAAGGATAGAAAGTAATACAAGAACATATCCCCACAGCTCCTCCTTGATTTCAGCCTTGAAAGCATGCTAGCTCTTAACAGTCAATGGCAAAACCGTTGTATTGCGACCAAGTGATCCCAAAAAGTTGTTGAATTTGACCACTGATTCACGATCAGGACCCACAAGTTGGTTAAATTTGTTTAATGTAATGTGTGTTCGATCTTGTAGCTGTCGTTCATGAATAGCATTGCACATCGTGGGCCCTCTTCTTCTTGTTTCTGAAGAAAAAATGTTGTACAAATTCTAAAAAAGGAAGTCGATGTGACATTGACTATCATATGGGATTAGAAATAAATGTAACTATAGTGTTATGAAAAAGGATCTTTGTAAGATATGAGGTGCATTGACCTTGCTCTACACCTACCATTCTAGTTTCTTTGATTTGTTGTATGTGCACCTCACTTTCGTTTGAAGTTCCAAGGCCCACTTCTTGTTGTCGACGCATAAAAGCCTTACTCATGGCTAACACACGATTTCTTCGTTCTTTACTTACACACTTCTGTACCAAAAAGTAAGAAAAATTGCCATTCAACATATAGGCATTCACCATAAAGTCTCACATATATAGAATCTTTTTTTATATGATATGTACATACCTTTACACCTTCTATCAATCCGTGGCCATCGACATCACCTGTTTGCACTGATTTCTTTTTCTTTTTCTCTCCAAAACTTTTTGATTTACTCATAATTTTTTGCTGAAGGTTAAACATTGTAAATAAATAGTTAGAAAATACAAAGAAATAATAAAATATCAATGATAAATAAAAAATTAGACTAATAAAGAAAATCGAATAAACATTGAACATGTGTACATTGTTAACAAATATGCATATGCACTTACAAGATTCTCCATTTCAAAATGCAAAGTGTTTGGTTCAAGAACTAGCATCCATATAATCCCAATCAGTATCATCTACAATCTCATCATCATCCGACTCATCTAGCTCCGGCTGTGAATTTAGAATATGTAAAGGAATTTCAGTAGTCGAGGCAGGTAGGTCAGGCCTTGACCAATTCAAGATATGATCATTCGTTGGGGGCACTGTAATTAGATCCAATATCAACGGTCTCGCTCCAATACGACTCTCTAAAGGTTGCATCTAATTCTCCATTGACGTCAAATAAGTCTCTGGGAACAACTTTCATCACATAATTCCAATTTTCATCAATAGGATCTTGCACATAGAAAACTTGATTCACCTGGGAAGCCATCACAAACGGATCATTTGAGTAGCATGTTCTAACAATTTACATGTGTCAAACCATAGTCATCTTGCTGATCATAAAACCAGTCACACTGAAACAACACAACTTTAAATTGCCCAAAATAATCCAACTCAATGATATCCTTCACAACTCCATAGTAGCTAACATTTCCCATTATAGAATTTTTATCTCTAGAACTCGCAAAACTTCGAGTTAGTGCAGTCAAGGTGACTCCACTACATTGAGTTTTCAATTTGGAATCGCGTGCTGCTATATGGAATCTGTAACAATTAATTAGATACCCAGTGAATCTTCTTGCGCTATAATTGGGGCCTCTTGACAATGCTTTAACTTGTGCAGATACATTCTCATTCTCTAGACGATGCCGAATCCAATAAATTAAACCTTCACTGTGATCTCGTGCCCTTACAAATCTAGTTCTTTTACCTTGGTTATTGCTTAGATCTTGATGCTCACTGTTTGAGAAAAATGAGAGGTTATTAGACATTTAGCTTTGAATTTCAAGTGTAAATTGAGAAACATTCTAACATTAGATTACTTACCGAATGTATTCATCAATTTGATTGCAATTGAATAACACATATCGATGTGCTCGGGTCCAAGTGCGGTCATCCAAATTAAATCTTTTTCCTCCACTATGCTTCTTTCCACCAATAGGACGACCATGGGAAGGAAAAATAGATGACGGAGCAGACGAAGAACCACAATCAATAGTATGTCGATTTCTGGAAGGTTGATCGCTCTTTGCCTGCACATCATGACGGAGATATCTTGTACAAAATGTAAGGCATTCCTTTGCCAAGTACCCGTATTCAATGGAACCCTCTGGCCGACATTTATTTTTAACGTAGGACTTTAATTTTCCTAGGTATCTCTCCCGAGAGAACATCCATCGATACTGCACAGGGCCTCCAAGCTGTACTTCATTCACCAAGTGAATGGGCAAATGCACCATTATGTCAAGGAAACTTGGAACAAAAGTCTTCTCAATCATACACAATACATCTACAATTTCATATTGTAAATGCTTGAGTTCTTCGGTGCTAATGACTTTGCTACATAACCCTTTAAAAAAGGCACTCAATCTAATCCTCGTTAGAGCCACAGGCTTTGGCAAGACTCTTCGGACTGCAACTGGAAGTAAATAATGAAGTAAAAATTATAGCCATAAATTTTCCTTTCTTCATAGTTCACACGTCTAGAGATATTCGTTGCACAACCATCTGGAAACTTAGCACTTTTTATGACATCACAAAACAAACTTTTCTGTTCACTTGAAAGTGAAAAGCATGCTCTTGGTAGAGCGACGCGTCTCTGATCATCTAACCATTTTGGGTGAAGCTCTTTTCTAATGCCCATGTCTCGCAAATCAAAATGAGCATTTGCGTGATCTTTTGTCTTCCCAGGAATATCAAGAAGTGTTTCTAATATATTATCACATATATTCTTTCCTATATGCATTACATCAAGATTATGGCACAAATTGTTATGCTTCCAATATGGCAGTTGAAAGAATATTGACTTCTTCTTTCATGGGCTGTCTCTATTGTTATTCTTCTTTTTCTTCTTCCCAAACTTGTTCACAAAACCCTCCAAATTCTCCAAAACATCAAATCTAGACATACTAGAAGGTGCAGGCCTCAACTCTACATTATCATCAAAGGAACCTTTGTTACGGCACCAAGGATGTGCATTGTCTAGAAACCTTCGAGCCCCTGGATAACAAGTCTTTCTACTGTATTTCAAATATCGAGAGCATGTATCATAATTACAACAAGGGCATGCCATCTTCCCCTTTGTCTCCACCTAGACAACATGGCATATGCAGGAAAATCATTAATCGTCCATAACAAAGCTGCACGCATAGTAAAAGTCTCATCCATTGAAGCATCACAAGTATCTACGCCAACCTCCCATAGCTCGTTCAACTCTTCAATCAAGGGTTGCCAGTAAACATCAATGTCATAACTAGGAGAATAAGGCCCAGGAATAAGCATGGACATCGTAAAAAACTCAGCTTTATTGCACAACTACGGTGGCAAATTGTAAATTGATAACACAACTGGCCATATACTATAAGCAACATTCATCGTCCTAAAAGGATTAAAGCCATCACTCATAAGTCCTAGCCTCACATTGCGTGGATCAGCTGCAAAATCATGATGCAAAGAATCAAAATCTTTCCATGCTTGTCCATTAGCAGGATGACGCAACTTTCCATTTTTAGGCCGCTCTCTATCATGCCAGGTCATGGAACTTGCTGTTTGGGAAGACATGAACAATCTTTGGAGTCGATCTTTCAAAGGAAAATATCTCAAAACCTTGGCAGGAATCTTATAGCTAGAAGCAATACCCAAATTAGCTTATTCATAATCACCCAATTTCCACCTAGAAGCACCACATATACAACACGAAGTATCTTTTTCATGTTCTTTCCAAAAGAGCATGCAATAATTTGGACAAGCATCTATTCTTTTGTAATCTAATCCTAGGTCTTTAATCATTTTTCTAGTCTTGTTAAAAGTTTGGGGAAATTGTGCAAAAGGAAAAGCCTCCTTTATTGTCTCCAATAATTCATTAAATGAAGAATTACTCCACCCATGTTTGCACTTCAAATGATAAAGTCGGATGATGAAAGACAACACTGAAAAATTCTCACATCCAGGATATAGCTTTTGTTGTGCATCTTCTACCAATCTAAAGAACTTTTTAGTATTCGCATCAGGACATTTTCTAGCTTCTCCTGCTTTGAAGCTAATGGTTGCTTGTACTGTCCCTCTAAAAATTTCATGTACCATCTCATTCACAGAATCACAATCATCTTGCATAATATGACGTCTGTGTTGTTGAGACCCAGCAATTCTAGAAGATAATCCTTCGCCGTGAAAATCCCAAACTTTATAACCTTTCTTGAACCCCTTAATTACAAGTGCTCAAATACTGCAGCTCTGTAGTGAAAATAACAATTCAAACATTTTACACAAGGACATAAGATTTCTGGTTCATCTTCTTCCTCAGAGGTATGATCAATGTGTACTTTAGAAAATGCAAAATCAAGAAACTTTTCAACTCCATTAATATAAGCATAACTATATCTTGGTGCATCCATCCAACTCTTATCTATTTGTTCCATAGCTTAAAACTATCTGGGAGTTGTATAAAAGAAATAATATTAGTATGTATAGTAATATGAAATACAATAAGCTTGAGAACTTTATATTATAAGGCAGTACATATAAAACAACGCAAATTTTGGTCAGAATTACAACCAAAAGGAACAAATATAAAGTTACACTAATTCATATAAGATAGTAGTGAACATGAAAAAAGACAATGCATTAGTACTTAGATATACATAAAAATCATGAAAAGATAAAGAGAGACTATCTTCACACAATGAGAATTCTCAGTTCTTCTGCTTCTAGAAATCTTATTCCCAACTCTACTTGCGTAATTTAAGTTCTCGTCTTCGACATCATCATTAGGTGTATAGTCCTTGTCTTCATCAACATTTGCCTTGAGATTTTCTAGCCTTAATTTTTCCGTTTCTTCTCCACTCCATTTTTCAAGGCATTAGCCTTTTTAACAAGGCCTACGAATTTCATTTTTTTCATATTTTGTTCTATCCGTGTCATCCTTTGTTTTTCATACTCATTCATCCGGATAGAAATTTCCATCTCTTGGGAATTTGAGCAGTTACTGGTTTGTATTGGAGTGCATTTCTTTTTTGCCATAGTTTTCTACTATAGAAATACGATTAGCGGGTTAAACAAACCGAAAGTTTAACAGAAGACAACAAATTAAAATTCTTTTATTAACTAAAACATAGTCAATCAAACTCATCCACGAATTTAAGGGCTCTAATGTTCCGACCTCGGACCCAATTTAAGGGCTCTAATGTTCCTAACAAAATCCATATTCATTCATGTGTAAAAGACTATTCGTCACATTCTTTTCACTTCATTGCAATGATAACAGATAGAACCACCACAGCAAGCAAACAGTTTGCTCGTATTTAATTAAAAATCAACTAATTAAAACAGAAAATTTACAAAGAGTTAAAGACAAGGCATCCTCAAAATTACAAAATGCAACAATAACAAACTGTCATGATCCTAGATATTAGAGGGGTTAAGTATGTTCAGCCTTGATTGATTTCGTTTGTAGTCAGATTGGATTTAGCAGGTTGCAATTATTTCTATTGCAGTTTAATTGAAAAGCATTTGATCAAGTTAAATTGATATTCAATTCTTGATCAAATTGAATTGATCCCTACCGCAGCTGAAATAACTACCAGATTGCTGTGTTGCATGTGCAAATTGATCAAATTGCTGTGTTGCAGAATCAGATGCAACGTATCCAATTGAATTGATCAAATTGAATTGATATCCAATTCTATTGTTGTGTTGCATAATCAGATGCAAAAACAGAATGTAGATGCAAGTGTTGGTGGTTTGTTGCATGCAAGTCGACCTAAGTTCATCTTCAACCAGCTGATGTTAGACCTCAAAATCAAACTGCAATAGCTGAAACAACTACCAGATTGCATGCGCGTTCATTCGAGCAAGTGCAAAATCAGTCTTCTAGCAAGAATCTTGAACAGAATGCACATTCTCAGGATCCTCTAGTGCAATTCAGGTAAAAAATAATGGATGGTTTGCAAGTTTTTTTGTGTTGGGTGAATAATTATGAACTTAGAGTAGCTGATATGCACTGTCGGCTTGATGATCGGCAAGATCGGGATGATCTATTTCCTTTTTTGAGTGGAGTTTTGATTTACCCAAATACAAACATGGGTGTAAAACTTCCTTCTGATCAGGGTGAAGGAATTTGTAGACTTGAGCAAGCAAGTGATGAGGTAACAACATCATTCCACACTCAAACATTGAACCTTCAAGGAATGGATGTTGGGTTCAAGAGCAATAGGGTCTCCTACATGAAGCTATGCTATTGGGAGGATATTTGTGAGTTTTTCACCAAGCTATACTGCAGCAACAAGTTCTCATCAGCTGCATTTCATAGTTCTAGCTGTAAATTCTGCAGTCCTGGCCTCAAAACAAAAAAATCTGCACTAAAGTACATCAAAATTTGCTTCACAAGCATGCTGTTGCTGCAAAATTTCAGTATCTTGAAGTACTCTTCAGCAGTGGACTTCAACCAGAAGTCTCCTACATCAATAAGTGGTCTTCAAAGTCTCAACTCTCTTCCATTCTTGAGGACAAGAATGTTTTCAAGGGGAAGGGAATGTTATGATTCTAATAGGTGGGGCTTATGACAAATGTAATTAGAATTAATCATTAGTTTAGTATATGTCTTTAGTCAAGTATATGTAGCATATTAGGAGTATTTCCACAAGCTACGTAGTATGCATTAGTTTTAGTTAGTAGTTGCTGCGTGTATTGTAATAAGCTGCCAATGTCTTCTGCGTTGTTAGACCTGCAGTGGCTTTGCTTTCATTGCAGCAAGTCTGGGCTGATTTGGTGATTGTTCTTGGCGCCAAATGTTTAGGATGTTAGTTAGTAGATATTTTAGAGTTAGTTACAAGATATTTTCTAGATGCTTCTAGTTAGTTCCTGAGTCGGTTAAGCCTTAAGTCTAGGTGCAATGTACTTGCTTGCTTAAGTTTGCCTATAAGTAGTTGAGGAAGTGTATTGTTCAGATCATTCAATGAAATATCAACAAAACAATCTCAATTCGAGATCAATTTCTCTCTCTCATCTAACTCTCTCTATTTCTCATCTAATTTCTCTACTTTCTCATCTCAATTTCACTTCTTTCTCGTCTCAAACTCTCAATCTATCCAAATTTACTTAGCTTACTTTCATGATTCAATCACGAGCGTAACACATATTTAGAAATTTACAAATCAAAAACTATCAACATGTTCTAAGAATCAATATTTGCAAACATGACACATAAATGCAACTATTTTCCCTAAAAAACCCCATCATGATTGTCTTGATACTGCGAGAAAACCGGTATTGACCATCTCTAATAAGTCATAAATTAGTTTTTGAGATGGAGTAGGAATGGGAAAATATCCATCTCAAATCCATCTAATTTTGTGACGAGTTCATTCGCCACAAAGCCCTTACTATATACTACAATTCTCACTTTTTGAGGTGAATTAGATGGTTTTTTATCCGTCTCAAATTTATGTTATAAATTCGTCTCTAATTCATTTCTAGATTTTTTCGCCGTTAATCTATTTCTAATTTTTTCCTTATCTACTTCATTTCTAATTTTCCGGTCTCTAATTTGTCATTATACTGTTTCCAATCCATTTCCAATTACGTAAAGAAATTTTCTGATTTGTATAATGGTGTTTTCTAGTAGTACGATGCCTTGCATAATATTTGCAACACCACAACCATAAACCCAGCCCAACCGTAAACTCCAATTTTACTCCATACTTTATACTCACAATTTAACACATGGAAACAATTTAACACATGCTACTAATGTCACATAACAACAACACTGGTAACCAAATATGAAAAAAGAGTGGGTAAATGATTAAGAACATAAATGAAAGTAAGTGTGGTATTAACAGGTGACATAAATGAGTGGCTCGTTCCCTTTTTTCACTTCATCTTCAAACTCACCCATCTCTCTTTCTCTCTCTCTTCTCTCTCTCGCTAGAAGTACCCAGAAACACCCAGAAACACTTGAATAAACTTGATTACTTTAGCCACAACCAAATATGAACAATTTGGAGCTCAAGATCAAATTTTAATGGAGACCCAGAAACACCCAGAAGAAAAACTTGTCACTTGATAAAAAAGAAGACACAAAAATGAAAAAGAAAATCAAAAGAGGAGGAGTTGCGGTTTGAATATTACAAAATTTTTAAAGGGTAAATGTATAACAGGAAACCTCCAAACAGAAATCTAAATTAAATTTCCAATTAAGCGAAATCCAAAGATACAAAGTCCAAAGACTAAATTTTCATATGACTTAAAAACATTAGGCTCCACTTTAGACAAAAAAACATACGAGAGACGAATTTGAACAAACTTAAAAGCATCAGGTACCAACAGTCCAAATAACTCTTCCAATAAAAGCTGCAGCATCATCAACTCACAGCAATAATCTAGGTCACACAGATCCACGACTACATCAAAACCACAAAATCGTATCTGATCTCCGATCGATCTAAAACCTAATCAAATCCAACATATGACGACAAATCTAACCTAAAGCAGATGAAAAGAACAATATGACAATCAAAATACGATTAAGAAAAATTGCGAAATAGAAAGCAAAGATGAACCACAACATACCTAAACTGGAGGAGGAGGAGGTGATGGTGGATGGGAGAGGATGAAGGAAGTGTGGCGTGGGAGTGATGTTTGGGCGAGAGGATGAAGAATGGTGCGGGAGGGAATTTTTCCCTCCAATTTCATGTCCTGGGCCCTTTTTTTTTTGAGTTAAAAAACTAAAATTATTAGTATATAAATTATGGATTATTTACAATTTAGTATCCTAGATTTTTTTGGAAATAATAAGGGTTTCAATATTTTTGAATTATTAAAAAATTCCTAAGTTTTTATCGTACTAATAAAAAAGTTACTCTCCTGCCCGAAAATATCATTTTTCATAGATAGAGCTGATTTAACAACTAATTTTTTTTAATTAATACTATAGTAAAATGATAAAAGTACCATTTAATACTCTTATTCTCACCCTATAAGCAAAAAATTTGATTATATATTGTTGTATGTAGAAGAAATCTGCTTTATTACGTTGGAGAGTGGACAAAAAATGGCTATTTGGCACTTCAATTTCAAGGACAAAAAAGGCGTTATTATGCCGAAAAGTGGACTTTTAGTAATACTACAAAAGATTAGGGGCAATTTTATTAATATGACAAAAATTTAGGGGCCTTTGCACTAATTCAAAAATATCAGGATCCTTTTTTATAATTTCAAAAAAGATCGGGGTACTAAAATATAAGTAACCCGTAAATTATAGTTACAATTTAATGTTCTGTTTCATGATCAAGACCTTCACCCTTAGTAGCTCAGATGCAATGGGGATGCAGGAACTATAACATAGGGGCTATATATGCTGCAGGATTTTGTTTGGTTTATGTTTTTGAATATGTTAGAATATGCTTTTGCATTTTGATGATATAAATAATTTTGTACGCATTCTCCGATAAATGAAAGTATCAATTACAAAATATATATATATATATATATATAGTTTTGTCTCATACTTCTTAGATAAATTATATCATAATTTAGAGGATTTTTTAGCATATGAAGGTAAAATCATACTACATAATTGCAAGTTGAAACGTAATTGTACAATTAATTGTTTCAAGTTTTGAATTAATCGAGTTTGATCATTCTATATTCTAGGGCTTCGATCAAATTGGATCACGTAGTATTCTAGTCATGTCCAGTTTCGAGTCAATTCGATATGGGTATTAGTTGGTTAAAGCATATGGTGCTGAAGTCATATTCGCTTTTGGGTAAATTAGATGGGTTCATTCTAAGATTTAGCTTAAGGTTGGGTTTGAATTTGGGTAGGGCGATTTACGGCTCTAATCATCTTGGTTTCAGGTTAATAAGGTTGGATAGTTCCTATTTGGTCAGGTCAATTAGATTGGACTGAATTGTGTCATGTCATCTTAGTTACGAGCATCTCAAGGTAGAAGGTCATTTCAGTTGTATTATATCTGGTTTTGGAGTAATTTCATTGGGTCTCGTTTAAGTCAAACTTCAATCAGTTAGTGTCAGTTTATATTTAAATCATCTACAATTTTGCGTGTATCAATTTGACTATACTTTCAATTTTCAGTTAGACCCGGTCTAGGCTAAGGTCATGTCATATCATTTTGGGTTCTAATACTCAATACAATCATTTTGAGTGAAGATTGGGTCAAGCGTTCCTATTTTAAGTCATCTTGGGTTTCTATATTTATAACTGAGTTGTAACATTCAAAGCTTCATATCAGTAGAGTTAGTAAAGAATTACAATTCGTAATTAAGAACTTGGACTATATGCTTTTTAATTAAAACCCAATTAAATGGAATTTGACAGTAGAATTGTAATTATAGTTAATGAAACCGACAAAAAAAAAAAAAGGAAATATGGCCTTCAATTTCAACCTAACCCTTAGCCCAACCGCATTCAAATTCCATACATCAAATAAGATCCAGCGAAACTTATATCACTTAGATACCTATCCAATTTTACCAATAAGTTAATTAATCAATTTAATCAATAAAAAATATATAATAAACTCATTGTCACATGATTTGAAATTAATTAATTACTTGGCATAATAGAAAATTAACTCGTGGTAAAAAGGAAACATTTAAAAGTTGAAGCCGTATAGCTAACAACAAAAGCAACAAGTTAGAAAGTATTGCCTATTACTGCAACACTCAACTAACCGCCACCTTTAGTTGAGCAAATGCAACGGATTTTCATTTCCGTTGCCTTCAACATCAAAGGCAACGGTTTTGGAACCGTTGCCATGAGATTTATACATCAGATTTGAGAATGAAGGCAAAAACATAGAAAGTGTTGCCTTTGACTAGTTTAGGCAACACTTTTTACTACCGTTGCAGATTTTTCGTTGCCTATGTCCATTTATGTTGTAGTGCGTCAAATTCAAATCCTAAATGCCAAGCCAAAATTGAGATGTCTTCCAAGTTAAATTTTAAGCTAAATAACATTTCAGCCAATTTTATGCTTGAATCCCCAAACCAAATAAAATTCTATGTCAAACCTAATCCAAATTAATTCCAAGTCAAACCCCAAATCCAAATCAATTTCAAGTCAAACCCCAATCCAAATGAATTCCGAGTCAAACCCCCGATCAATAATTACTTCCCGATCAAACCAAAACTTGAGACTACTTTTAAGTCTAACAAATGAAGATCCAAATTACTTCTCAACCAAGCCAAAGATCAAAATTTTCAAATAACTTCCAAATTCTCAAGTCAAATCTAAACCAAAGTCAAATCAAGTCCAACATGATTTTCAAGTCAAATCTTGACCCAAGTTAAACTTCTATAAAAAAAGACTTCCAAGTCAAGTCTAAATCCAAAATACTTTTCAAGTCAAACCCAAGTATAAATGACTCAGCTAAGACTAAATGATGCAGAGTATAAAATCTGAGAATTAAACTAATCTTAATAGTAAACAACTTCCTGATGCGGCGTCCAGGTCAAGCCGCCATCAACCAACACCCCCCAATCCGCTACACAGCAAACATAGCCATAGCGGTAACGCTGGTTGCATCACTAAACCTAAATAACCTTCAAGTTTAACAAAAATACAAATAAACCTAAAGTGTCTTTTGTAGACTTAAATCAATTAATTTTCTACTCACTTAGTCGATTGATTAAAACCATAAACCTATCATTAATTGGAATCAAAGGGTATTCTCTTACGGGAGATGTATTAAGGGTATACATCACCTTGAATAGGGTTGTTCCATAAATTAATAAAAACTAAATACGCCTCATATATGGGGTAATTCATGTTTCGTAAATTTCATATTTTTGAACCAGTGTCTCCTTCTTCCTTAGTGCTTGAGCCCAGCGATTCAGTTTTTGAAGGGGGCTCTAGCACTGGATGTTTAGGTGGAGAGTCTGGAATCTACATAATGATTGAGGATGTTCAATGCTTTGGCTGTGCAAAGCCAAGTTAGAGACAGTTTTTGGTAAAAGAAGAACAAAAGAAAAATGAACGAAGAAAGACCAATACCTTTGATTGAGGGAGCTTCGCTCTTCTCTTACTCACAAACTATGAGATGGGTACTTCTTCTTCTTGATCTTCTTCTTCTTCCTCTATTGCCTGAATGGCTCTTGTGGGAAAGTAGAGGAAGCATCTCTCTTCTTTTTTTTTTTTTTTTTTTTTTTTAAGCCACCAACTTAAAGGGATAGTGGAGAGGTTCCTGGAGGTGACTCCACTAGCAACATTCTAGTAAAGCTCTTAGTCCTGGTACTCCTAGGAGTTTCCTAAACAGCTGTGGCTGTAAAAAGAACAAACATCTATCTTTGTTAAGGCATTTAAGGGACAAACATAAGTTTGCTTCAGAGATGGCTATTTATGTTGAAGTGCCTTCTTCGGGGTCTACCTTATGCTCACTAACGAAGCTCCCCTCGAGCTAGGACTTGCAAGCTCAAGTGAAGGCATGAAATAATGCTTGGCGCCTTTGGTCTCTAGAGACAACCAATAGGCCTAGAACTGTGCTACAAAATGAGATGTGCTATATGGGGAATACCTACAAACAATAGGGTACCAATAAAGTGATTTAACATCTTGGTTGGACTCACAATGCTCTTTATATTAGGAGAGCTGAAAAGAGATCCTTTTGGCCCACCAAAGGTTCTAGGTCCTCAAACTAGGAAAAGGGACATTCTGGACCATCCCAAATTGCTTGGCAAACAACCCAAATGTATGGGTTTGCACACCAAGATAGGTCTGGTAATAGAAGAGGAGGTCCCGAGGGCAAAAGATTGCCTACCAAGTCTGAGAATTGATGGCCATAGTGACATCATAATGAAGGTTCAATTTCTTGAATGAAGGAGGACCGAGTTATATCTATTTGAAGGGAGTCCATTGAATCCCAATTTTACCTTGAGGACACATAAGTCTCCCAAGGCATTGGTCAAATGACAATCCTCGGGGTAAAAGGACCTCACATCAAGCAAATTACTGTCCATAATAGATGACACAATCATTTGTGGAGACAAAGTGACCTCTTTGGCAGAGCACAGGAAAGGGGTCTTGGGCCAAAAGTTAGATCAGCCACAAGGATCCTTCTATCTGGATAGCATAATTCTTAACTACGATGTCCCTAAGGCATCCATATACTTGGGCAAAAAACAATGGTCCTATAGCCAATGGCCAGTGCTAAAGGCAAGGTTATTCTCTGTGGTCGTAAGGGATTTAAGTATAGAGTTGGAGGAGTTAGTGAAAAAGAAGTTGTTCAACCAAAATATGTAGAAGCAGACCTCTTCTTCCATAATGTGCCTCTATTGCAATAGACTTAATAAAGACTCATAACCACTTGGCAAATTGCACACAGAGAAAGATGAGGCAAAAGCTTTAGCCTCATTAGAAGTAAAAGAATTAAGAGGAACTTCTCTCCTCCTGGATAAGGACAAGTTAAGGCTGCTATTCTTATAGAGTAATTCCAAGAAAGCCCTTGAGGAGGACAAAAGCATTGTAATGGATGCTCTAATAACAGGTGAGTACTTTCATAACGTTGTAGTCATACCTAAAAGCAATATTGGAAAGCCTGATAGCCTCATAAATGCGAAGGTTCTTCCATTTCTCTCCACAGGCAGGAGTCAGTTGGTCTACCCATTCAGCATACTGCTTAGTTAAGAACGTCCATCCTTTGAAGGGAGCCGCTTCTCTACTAATGCGCCTTCCACTCCAAGATTGACCTATAGAAGTTGTACAGAGTCAAGGAGATTTGTCAGTATCTAGAAACATGCCCTCGAAGCCAGGGATGTTATGAGAAGGGTCAAAGATGGGCCCTAGGCCACTTGGTTCAAAGATTGAAGAAGTATCATTCTCTGACATCCAAGAAAGATCCTCTTTGATGTTACCCAGATTAATAGAGCTCTACATCCTATTAGAGACCATTGAAAGATCTGATTGAACCAGATGTGCCAAGTTCCCAATAGGGCTATCAGCCTTTACAACGGTAACAGAGATGGCATAAGAGATTTGAGCCATTGTTGCTTGGTTTAAAGAAATGAAATAAAAAAGGAACGTGTTTCCAAGCATTTGATCATAGCAAAGAGAGAGCACAGAGCACGCAAAGTGAAGATTTGAGGCCCTAGCTATCATATTTATAGACACATGGGAAGGAAGCTTAGCTATTGAGGGTCAAATCATGTAGATTTTTTACTCGTTGTAAATTTAAATTTACCAACAGCTGGGGGGGGGGGGGGGGGGGGGCGGCATATTGTTTACACCCTAAATTCGAGAGAGTTGGTACGACGTCGGCTTGGGTGAAGTGCCACTTGCTTACCTCATGAGGCCCTCCCCGAGGTAAGTCAAGCCTCTGGTTACTAAGATAAAATCACCTCGAGCCCAGATACTTGAGAAGTTTATCACCCTAACAAGGATATCAGCCACTCAATGCTCGAGATGGTTCAAGGGTAGAAGGAGCTCGAGCTTAAGGAACTTCAACAAGGCTAGAAGATAAGGGGTTTTCGAGCTCGAGACAGTTACTTGGAGCACAATTTCAAATGCTTGTTCACCAAGCTTATCCAAAGAGAATGTGGAGCACCTAGAAGAGACTTCAACTGAAAAAGTAGATGTAGGGTTCCAGAATTATGCTCGAGCATACTAAATCAAGGGCACATTCACTGATCATTCACGTGCTTAAGAAGTTTTATGGCCTACGTGGGAAGTAAATGCCATGAAAATAGAGGCGAACGTTGTTTAGTTTTTTTTGCAAATAAGTGATACTATTGTACTTGTAAAGTGCCCTACACCGCTCACAGAAAACTTCATCAAGTTTTCTGTACAACATACTTGTGTTTTTTACCTATGAGTAGCACAACTTAGCTTAGCGCAGCGTAGATCTCATTGTACTTGCTTCTTCAATAATACAATGCTTCACGCGTCAAGTATGAACTTCTTGTTTTAATGTACTCCCAAAATCAACAAGTTAAAAATTAAACCTTTAGTTTAAGGCTTTGAAAGTTAAGGCTTGACCTTGACTGCGTTGGTCTTTACACCACTGTCAATGCTTAATAAGTCAGGTGAATATATATTTATGCCATTATTTAAAGGCTTTGACAGCCAAGGCTTGACCTTGATTGCATTGGTCCTCATCCAGTGACCCGAATACGGTTTGCTCCATCAAAATCTTGTCAGACTCTAACTTACTTGAATTATTATAAGTTAGGGGTGCCAAGCTTAGAAATCTAATGGACTCAGGCTTATAGGTGGACAGTTGATCTCTTCAGTTTGTCTCCACCCCAGTTCCTGACTTTTAAGTGTACAAGAAAAGGTGTATGTGGACCTTGTTCCATCACTGTAACTGCCGCTTGAGTTTGGTCCATATCCCTCTAATTTTTTGGCCAAACTACACACCAAAAACTCCACAAAAAATATTAAAAAGTCTTCTTAATTGAATCATAAGTAGAACTCACGTATTTACTGAAGTTAGATACATAAAAATATAACCTCCTTTTCTCCGAATATAGTGAGTGGTTTAGGTTAAAGATGTGGGGTCCGAATTTTGGCTCACTCCCTTGTCGCAGTGAGTCCCTTGTACACATTTATTTACATTTGAATTTACGGCAACCACATCACACTGATTAACAAACAAATATAGCAAAAAACCTGCAAGCTCAAGGGAAGGCATAAATTGCTGCTTTGCACCTCTGGCCACCAAAGAGGACAAATAGGCTTAGAACCAAGCTTAAAACCTAGGTGTAGCCTATGGGGCATTGCCTACAAGAACCCGAGTATCCATATGCTAACCTACTCTCCAGATTGGACTCATAACGCTCGCTATATTAAGAGAGCTGAATGGAGGTCCTCTTAATCCACCGTAGGTTCCTGGACTTTAGGGTTGGAAAAGCAATATCTTGAACCGTTCCAAATTGCATTGAAAAAAAATCAAGGCCTATAAGTCTCTACACCAGAGTGAGTCTAGTGATAAAAGAAAATATCTTGAGGGAATAAGATTACATGCCAAACCAAAGCATTGATGTCTGCAGAAACATCATAATGGAGGCATAGTTTCCTAAACTAAACAGGAGCAATGTTTCTCTCTTTGAATGGAGTCCATTGGAGCTCCTCATGATATTGGACAAAGGACCACCGCATAGGTGTTCAAATCATAATTTTGAGGGAGCTAGGACGACGTCGTTTTGAGTTAAATTGCCACGTGCTTATCACATGAGGTCCTCCTCGAGGAGAATAACACCTTAAGGTTCTAGGATAACGGTGTCTCAAACCCTGTATCTTGAGAAGTTTATCACCCTAACAGGGGGTATTAGCCAATCGAGACTCGAGATGGTTGGTTGAAAGGGAGCTTTGAGCTTAAGGGACTTCCAAGAAGGCTGCAAGCCTGGTGGTTTCCAAGCTAAAAATAGTTGCTCGGAGAGTAATTTCAGATTCGTGGGTACTAAGCATAATCTAAATGAAGGTTGACCGTTTAAAAGAGACTTAAACTGAAAATGCGGATGTGGGCATCAAGGAACATGCATGACTACAAAAATCCAGGGCAAGTTCATTGATCATTCACACGCTAAAAGAGCTTGGTGGCCTGATGTGGGTTGAAAGTGTAGTAAAAATAGGGTGTGGCCGATATTTAGTGATACGATACTTGGGGCTTCAGGTATGAACTCCTTGTCTAGAGTAGGGTAGTCTTGTTGCACTTGCTTCTTCAGTGATATAATGCTTCGGGCTTTAGGTATGAACTTTTTGTTTTAATCTATTCCCAAAAATCAACAAGTTAAGAATTGAGGCTTTTGTTTAAGGCTTTAACAACCAAGGCTTGACCTTGATTGCGTCAGTCTTAACAGTGTCATCAGTGCTTAACAATTTAGGTGAACTTAGGTTTATGCCATTGTTTAAGGGCTTTTCCTGCTAGGGCTTAACCTTGATTGCAGTGGTCCTCATCCAATGATTGCAATAGGGTTTGCTCCATCTAACTCTTGTAAAAATCTGAGTCATTTGAGTTGTTATAAGTTAAGGGTGTGAAGCCCAAAAATCTAATTGACTTGAGCTTATAATGGACTACAGAGCTCTTGGGTTTGTCTCCACCCTAGTTCTTGACTTTTAAGTGTATAAGGAAAGGTATATGTGGCTTTACTCCATCACTATAACTACCACTTGAGTTAGGTTCATATCTCTTTAATTTTCCGTCAAAAATATATATGAAAAAATCCATAAAAAAAGCATTATAAAGTCTTCTTAATTGAAGTATAAGGAGAACTCATGTATTAACCAAAGTTAGATACACCAAAATATCACCTCTTTTTCTCAAAAAATGGTGAGTGGTTATGGTCAAAGAGTGCAGTATAAATTTATTCTTTGGGAAATGGTTCCTAAGTTGGGAGGGCCCATTTAAAGTTGTAGAGGTATTTGGAGGAAATGCTTCGTTACTCCAATACTTAGATGGGATAACTCACCGAAGAGCCATCAATGAAAGGTTCCTAAATAAATATGTTGCATCAATTTGGGATTCTAATAAGAAAGTCCTTAAATTTAGATTCCCTGAATTATGGGCCCAATTTCAATATCAGTGTCTAAAGGATCAATTTAATGATCCTTGAGTTTGAAAATTAACACAGGAGTACATGTATTTAGCAAAATGTATTTAGCCAAATGCGTATTTCATTGATAGTATTGAGGAGTACATGGCTTATACAAAAACAATTCAAGTAAGTCGTATAGCCAAAAAGCTTCTTCATGACTAAAGAATCAAATAATTGTGTCTTGATTCTAACAAAGGATTCTTCTTTAGCTGAAAGCTGGCTAGTTGCCTTGTTCAACTGCTGGTTGAGGGAGAGTGCCTCTACTTGAAGGACTTGATTTGTTCTTTGAGACTCTTCGGGCTTGCTCAAGCTCTCTTACTATCGAGCCTAGGGAAGTGTGTTGTTGCATGAGAGAAGACAGTTGTTCCTTGGGTTGGCTCAACTTCTCCTGCATGTGATGGATTTCATCTTCTAAGCCATTAATGTCTTGGGTTTACTGACTACGCACATTCTAAGCTGCTTGGAGTTCCTCTAAGAGAAGCCATAGGCCTCTTATGCCAATTCAATGCCCCGAGTCCCTAATTGCATCTTGCCAATGCCGGTTCTTATGAAGGAGTGGTGGGACCTTCTAGATTAATTTGGCAAACAACTCCTTTAGCAATGGTTGGGGCGACCTTGGACTCCTTCTTCAAGGCTTTCACCAGAGAAGTCGTTTCCTGGTAGGTGGCTTTTTCAATTAGATCAAGGACAGGGAGCTATGCTAGTTATCTTAGTCTTTGAAACCTTGGAGATACTTGGTTTGAATCCTCGAATAAGAATCTCCAACTTGCTCATAGTTTTTCCAGGGGGACCTAATCCTCTCTAAGATTAGAGGAGGGATAACTCTTAGTGGTGTGGCCTAAAAGGGTAGCCATAAAACAAAGTCAAATCAAGTCCTAACTTTTGAAATAAGCCAGAGTATGGCAGGACTAATTTTTACCTCTAAAATTTCAGTTGATGGGATAAGAGAAAACTTCGTTAGTACTTTAGCCATTGGATTATCTTCTTCAAGGGGGCTTTTGAAAAAGCAACGCCTATATGTCAAAACTAATTAATGATTTGGACATCAAGGATTTATGAACCAAAGAAGGAGATCATATCTTCATGAATCACTTCAATGGCAATGAAGGATGCTGCTGGAAGGAGGTATGGAGCCGGCACAAGACCCTTTTTCAAAGGGACTGGGACTGATGCATCTCAAGCGGTTCACTATGGCTCCAAAGCTGTCCTTCTTCCTTAGTTCTTGAGCTTAGTGATTCAGTTTCTTAATGGGTCTCTGGCACAGATTGTTGTGGTGAAGAGTCTGGAATTCCACAATACTTAAGGATGTTCCTTCCTGTGGTTGTGCAAAGCCAAGTTCGACATAGTTTTTGGTAAACGATGAACGAAAGAAAAACCAACTAAGAATGCACAATAACTCTGATTAAGGGAGCCTTGTTCTTCTCTTTCACACTAGCTGTGAAATGGGTACTTCTTCTTCATCTTATTCTTCTTCTTCCTCTACTTTGGTGGGAAAGTAGAGGGAGCATTTCTCTTCTTTCTTTTCTTTGAGGCACCAACTTCAAGGACTGGTAGAGAGGTTCTTGGAGGGTACTCCTCTAGCAACATTCTAGTAAAGCTCATAGTCTTGGTACTCCTAGGTGTTTACTGAGCAGCTGTGGCTATTAAAAGAACAAGCATCAGTTTTTTTTTAGGCCATCTAAAGGAAAAACATAAGTCTGTCGGTTTATCTCGAAATACCTACTTTGGTTTCTATCTTATGTTGGCTGGCAAAGCTACCCTCGAGCTAGGACCTGCAAGCTCAAGTCAGGGAATGAACTTGGCGCCTTTAGTCTCCACAGACGACCAATAGGCTTGGAACCGTGCTACAAAAGTGGGCGTGGTGCATGGAGAATACCTACAAATAATAGGGTACCAATAAAGTGATTTAACTTCTTGGTTGGATTCACAAAGTGTTATGTATTAGGAGAGTAGAATAGAGATCCCTTTAACCCAACCAAGGTTCTAGGTCGTCAAACTGGAAAAAGGGATGTCCTGGACCATTCAAAATTACTTGGCAAACAACCCATTCCTATGAATTTGTACTCCAGGACAAGTCTGGTGATAGAAGAGGAACCCCTGAGGGCATAAGATTGCCTGCTAGGTTTGATAAGTGATGTCTATGGAGACCTCATAATGAAGGTTTAATATCCTGAATGAAAGAGGACCAAGTTTCCTCTCTCCGAAGGGAGTCCATTGGATCATAATTCTACCTCGAGGACACGTTAGAGTCTTAAGGCATTGGTTAAAAGACCATCGTAGGCGTAAATGGACCTCACGTCTAGCAAATTACTCTCCAAAACAGGTGACGCACTCATCTATGGAGATGAAGGGGCCTCTGTGGCAGAGCTTAGGAAAGTAGGCTCAGGTCCAAAGTTGGACCAACCATAGGGGTCCTCCTATCTAGAAAGCATAATTCTTGACTATGACGTCCCTAAGGAATCCATATACTTGGCCGAAAAACAATGGTTCTAGAGCCAAGGGATTAGTGCTAAAGTTAAGGTTAATCACCAAGGTCTTAAGAAATTTAAGTACAGAGTTATAGGAGTTATTGAAAACGAACTTCAACCAAAACAAGTAGAAGCAGACCTCCTCTTCCCTTTGTCCAAAGTCACGTGTCTCTGTGATAATAGCCTTAACAAAAGACTGATGAGGCAAAAACTTTAGCCTCATTAGAAATAAGAGAATGAAGAGGCAGCTCCTTTCTTTCAGGAGAAAGGCCCGTTAAGGCTGCTATTTAGTCTAGAGTGATACCAAGAAAGCCCTCAGGGAGGACATTGTAACAGATTTTTTGATAATAGGTGAGTACTATCATAATGGGGTAGTCATACCTGAGAGCAATCTTGGAGAGCCTGAAAGCCTTATAAATGTGGAGGTCCTTCCATTTCTCTTCATGGGCGAAAGTGAGTTGATCTACCCATTCGGCATACCGCTTAGTCAAGAACATCCATCTTTTAAAGGGAGCCGCTTCTTTGCAAATGCGCCTTCCACCTCAAGATTGACCTACAGAAGCTATACAAAGAAAAGGAGATTCATTAGTATCTAGAAATACATCCTCAAGGCTAGGAATGTTATGAGAAGGGTCAAAGATGGGCCCTAGGGCATAGGGCCCAAAGATTGAAGAAAGATCATTCTCTAAGATCCAAGAAAGTTCCTCCTTAATGTCACCAAGATCAAAAAGACTCTAAGCCTATAGGAGACCATTGAAATGTCTTATAGAACCAGATGTGCCAACTTCTCGATAGGGCTATCTGCCTGAGGGACGAGAGCAGAGATGGCATAAACGATTTGAGCCATCATTGCTCACAAAGAAAAATGAACAGATAGGCAATGGAGATCGGAGATTAAGAACAGAGGGAAAGTGTTTTCAAGTGCTTAATCACAACAAATGGAGAGCATAGAGCACTGAAAGTGAAGATTCGAGGCCTAAACTATCATATTTATAGACATGTGGGAAAGAAGGTCAACCATTGAGGGTCAAATCAATAAGATCTTTTACCCGCAGTAAATTTAAATTTATCAACGACTAAACGGGGGCATTTGTTTACACCCCAAATTCGAGAGAGTTGGGACTACATCATTTTGGGTAAAGTGTCAATTACCACTTGAGATCTTCTCCGAGGAAAGTTAGGCCTCTAGGTATTACCATAACGATGTCTCGAGCCAAACTACTTGAGAAGTTTCTAATCTTAATGGGAATACCAACCACTCAATGCTCCACATGGTTTAATGATAGAAGGAGCTTGAGCTCAAGGGACTTTCGAGAAGACTGGAAGATAGGGGGTTTGCAAGCTCAAGATAGTTACTTGGAGTACAATTTCAATTGCGTGGGCACCAAACTTATCAAAAGGGAACGTGGAGCATATAGAAGAGGCTTCAGCTTAAAAAGTAGACATGGGCTTCAAGAAATATGCTCGAGCATTCTAAATCAAGGGCAAGTTTTCCCAAAAAGACTAGAGCGGGCGCCGTAGAAAACCAATTTATAATTCTTAGTTTTAAATATAAAACTCTAATCTAATTAAAATATTTAATTATGTGTAGAACTTACTCTAATAGGTTTATAATATGACAAACAAAAAATATCCAATAAAATAAATTCAAAAATGGCATGAAGAATAAAAGAAACAAAAGAAAAACAATAAAATATTACATATTTAATTAAGTTTACCTAAAGCACGAATTTCAATTCCGATTTGAAGATCTAAAATTGGTTTTCTTCAAAATGACATCTTCTACCACCAAGAGTCTGGCTCCCAAAAATATTTATTTCAGTAAAATTTTGAAAAAAAAATATTCCTTTTAATCTTTTAAAAAAAAATACTTTTTAAAAAAAATATACTAAATAATAATTTAGAAAACCCTTAAAATAATTTGAATATCCGTCAAAAAAAATCAGGTTCCCAAACCTAAAAAATCACGTCCATTGTTTAAATGCTAAAAAAAATTGGGTATGTCACGTATGACGTTAGCAGTATATGCCCCATACCCGCAAGAAACAGGGAGGGAGGCTTTGTCGCTAACGTTAGTGTGACATCAGCAACACTGCCTTTCCTCCCTTTAATTTTTTTATTTTGATTCTACTGTGCTCCAACGCATGGCCGCAAGAATTGTTTTTCATTTCCTACCCCCTTTTTTTTTTTTTAAACCACAATACAAGTTGTGGCTTAAGGAAAGCTCCAAGTAAATCCAATTTGATTATCATCTTATAATAATAATTGATTACAATTTAGTAAAATTTAACTCTACTAAATAAATTTTATTGCACTCTAAAGTTAAATATATTTATATAAGATTTTCCCAAATAACTTTTATTTTCGACAAATAACCCCTCTATCAGATATCATTGAGCAAAAGTAACTTTAACTACTATCATTACTTTTCTTGCATCTCTCGCTGTAGTTTCCGACTCACCATTCTCAAACAATTCATAATATAGAAACAATTTCTGTATTAATTCCAATTGTTAAACATATGGAATACTCTGACCAAAGATTCTAGAATCTGTTTGTATATTTGCGCATCTCCTTAGGAGACATCATACATTGTACATTCCTAGAAAAAATATATGTTCCCTTGACACTTCGTGCAATAGCCCAACAAAATTAAGATATGATGGGTTCATAGTTCTCCAACTGTGGTCACAACAAAGGGCACCTATTAGAGCACTTAGCGCAGGAGACTCTTCTCACTATTTAAGCCCCCAGGCTGAGAGTCATGGTTAGTGACACCTCACGTGCGAGAGTTCCTGAGGATAGGGCTATCTCTATAGATCTCTTTGCTCTGATACTAATTGATGGGATGTATTTTAAAAATTTTTCCTAACTTAATAAAGTTAATGTAGTGGAAAAATTTGAAATTCTTAATTTTAAATCTAAGTTTGATTTAAATTTCCTAATTTTAAATCTACATATTTAAATTCATAATTTAAATCTATAGGCCTCTACTCTAAAACATTTATAATAATAAAATGAACTAAAAACATGCATAATAAGAAATACTGTAAACAAAAAGAAAAGCAAAATTCTAAAAAGAAGGAAAGAAAGACATACCCGGAATTGCTCCAATATAATGAATACCAGAAAGATATTAACTCCACGAAAGCCGAGAAACAGAGACCCAACGGCCTTCTATGCAATGACCTTGAACCGTCTGGAGAGTGGGCTCCGTGAAATATTAATCTTTGAGGAACAAAAAGTTTCAAAATAAATTTTTTCTCTCCTACTAGGTCTCGAAAAGTCAACACTTTCTGAAATATTTAATTTTCAAAATGATTGCCAAACAATGAAACAAGTACCTCTATTTATAGTAGTATATCAGAGCAAAAAATTAACAAATAATGGATGTGGGATTCGCCAGCTTTAAAACAAAACGCGTCGTTTCATCAAAAGTACAGTTAAAATGCATTGTTTTTTCAATCTGAAAAAAACGCGTGTTTTGGGCCACATATCGGGTGCCATGTGTCGTGTTCTCATTCGTTGGCTTACACGAGCGCGGATTGCCCAGGGGGATGTGTCGTGCACTAGTTTGTCAGATTCGAAACACACGGATCGCGACCCTGATGCACATGCTTTTCGATTTTTTTTCTTTTTTTTTGCTTTGTTTTCCGCATGTAAAAATTTATCCTATGAATTTTAATTTTTGAAATTATTTTATTTTATAATTTTAAACTTTTATTCATCTCATGAATAATGTTTGGTAAAATTAAATTTGTTCATCTCATAAATAAATAATTCATCTCATGAATTCTATAATATTTTTCCGATGGCAATAAATACATCGGCTTGCGCTGGGACCTCATGACAATTTAAATCTAGCTCCAAATGGGTTAAATTAGCCATCCCATAATATAATTTAATTACCATTTAAAGAGACTTAATTCCACTAAATAAATCTCACTGCACTCTGGACTAAAATCATTTATTCGATATTTCCGAAATAGATTGTAAACCCTTCCACTAGATGTCCATGACGAAGAATAAATACAACTACTACCATTATCTTTCTCATAACTTCTCCATTAGTTACCGACTCGCCCTTTACTGAATAATTCATTTATACTTGAACATATTCATAGTATAAATTCCAAATGTCAAACATTTGAAATACTTTGGCCAGAGTTTTTGAACTATTCAAATACTTGTGAATCAACTAAGGGAACATTTGTATCTCATAAGAGACTGTATATTCCCTATTAAATACCTAATCCTTGTCACAATTCATGCCTCTAGCTAGTGTACATGGGAATTCAGTCATTTGTCTAGACCTTACGTATAGTACACCAAAGTAACTAACGTTCCATGCATAAGTCTAGAATACTCTCTGGATTTAGAGTTGTCATTAAACTAGTGCAACATGAATTACTCATCTCCGGTAATGGTCTAAAAACAAGCAACTCACATGGTCCAACTCAGTGTATCAATCTTATTTAACACACCAACCTATCACTTTTGGATCAGCATCTACGTGACCAAGATATGTCATCTAAAGTGTTAAGTCATTGTTTTAATAGACAATTAGCCTAAGCTCATCATCGACCATGATTTATTCAAATAACATTTCATACCTTTTGTTCGAAGTCTATCTGTTGCTTAATCTCATTATCCACTTAGAACAAACATATAAAATATAATTTAAGGACTCTGTCCATCTCATGGACGATACTTAAAAGAAAATCACATGCAGTATAAATGCTCGCTTACATATATTGAACAAGAAAACGATTGGACCTTCAATTTTATTCATTAATAAAGTAATATTAACAGAATAAATCTGGATTTCAGGACACTATTCCTAACAAGATCTTGGTTAAACACAATAACCTCATCCTTTTAGCGCATTAAAGCAATAAACATTCCATGCGCGAGTCTGGACTATTTCCCGGATTTAGAGTTACTGCGTTACGGAATTAATTATTTCTGATAGCAGTTAAAGAAACAACTAATTTATGTAGTCCTGCTTACTGTTCCAATCTTAATGAAAACACGAAAATAATACTGTTGGATAACTATCTACATGACCAGAAAAGTGATCAAAAGCATCATATTATAATCTTATCAGACAAATTGTGCAAACTTATCACCGACTACGAACATACTTTGACAATACGTCAATAGTTTGATCTAAGTCTTTTAGTGGTTCAATCTTCTTTATCACTTAAACCAAATCTAACATGTCATCTTGAACAACGTCCATGTCATGGAACATTTTCAAAAAAAGATCACATGGAAGTTTAACTCGTAAAATATTACCAGACAATAATTAAATAAAACTAACTAATTGAGTTTTTGTAGGATCAGTATTCCAACAATCTCCCACTTATCTTTTAACCCAAGTGGCCAAAATAAAAATAAAAAAAAGAAAGGAAAGGCAGTGTTGCTGACATCACGCTGACTTCAGTGACATAGCCTCCCTCCCTCTTTCATGCGTGTACGGGGCATATACTACTGAAGTCAGCAAGCCCTTTTTTTTTGGGCTTGATTTTTCAGGAAGCGAATTTTTTAGGTTTCAGAACCTAATTTTCTTCCATAAAGATTACCCTAAAGTTGTTTTAAAGGCTTTCTAAATTAATATTTAAATTTTTTGGAAAATTTGTTTTTCATAAAGAGTAAAAGGAAAACTCTTATTTTGAATTTTTTTTTACTAAAATAGATATTTTTGAAATCCTACACTCCTGATGTGAGAAGAGGTCAATCTGAAGAAGATCTTGAGGTGTCAAAAATTCTTCTACTAATTTTAAATTTGTTTTCTGCTATGCCCGCATGAGTCTATTAGGGAAAACTTTTTGAAATACGTTCCCAACAATTGGTATCAAAGCGAACTCCAAATACGTTCATGATTGACATAAAAAAACATTTGATTTGATGAAATTAGAATATATAGAATTACGAAAATATGAAATAGGAAATCTTATTAAAGGAAAAAGGCAATCCTAAATTTTGTTGTTAAAGAGTTTAGTAACAAGATTGAATGTTAATTCAAATTTTAAATTGTTTAAAGTTTTAAATGATTCATAATTCGATCAAGGAGTGTAATTCTAAATTGGATATAATAAAATTAGATATTCAACGACTTGAACGATTTAAATTGTTAATCTAATGTGATTAGATTTTGAATCAAGGCATAAAATATTCAATTGTTGAGTATTTTCTGATAATCTAAAACACTGAATATCTAATAAAATTAGATGTTCATTTTACGATCGAATGAGATTGCGATTGAATTTAATTATTTATTTATTTTATGTTAAAATAAAAAAATATAATATAGTTAAGAGAAATGTCCAGCATCGTGCACTGGACATAATCTCCCGATATTAAGTTTGTTTTTTTTTAATTTTTTAATTAGTTAATTAGATTATACAATAATCTTTTCTAAAAAGGTTTAGAAAAATCTTTAATTGCTCCAACCTTTAGGGCCTTAAATGTTATCATTCACATTGTTTGATAACATGATACTTTTTAAATTTTGTTCACATGTTTAATATCATGTAAAGGGTTAAATAATTTGTACAATGTGAATAAAATTTGAAGGCCATCTAAATATGCAACTTGGTGAAATATTTGATTTCATCGAATGGAATAATTTTTCAAATAGGTCTAATACAATTAGAAAATTCAAAAGTCAAATTATTAGAAAGAAAAATTCACATGATGTATCTAATGACATTGGATTACGTAGGTTGGATAGTTAAAGGAACCTAATTAGATTAGGATTTTATTTAATGATTATATGAAAATTTGGAACGTGATTCTAATGTTGATTATGAGATAATCAAATTTTGAAAAAAAATCTGCTATTCTAAATTTCAAGTGGGAGCAAGGATCAGGAGTTGATTCCTCACGGTCTCCTTTGACAGTCTGATAGTATAGTGGATAGGCACTACTCCCGGAGGAAGGCATTTGTTCATAGAGTACAGGATCAAACTTCTTATTGATATAGCTTTTAAGTGGTACTTAATCTTAGGTCACACTAATCAAGTATGATTCAAAAACAGGCCTGATATGTCTCATCGTATCATTATGTACTAAAATGATAACGGGTATGTGAATCATATTCGAATTAATGTTGACTGAAAGAGTCTTTAATAGTAAAGGCATAAGAGCCACTAAGTTGCTAGAACCTGTGCATAAAACGTTTATGGACTGCTAAAAGTTTAAGTCAGCAAGACAAATAGTATTTAAAAAAGTGTTTATGAATAACTACTCAATTAGTTGATATATGAATATACTTATGAAAGACTGAAGTCTTGAATCCTTTGAAACGTTCAAAGAACTAAAGACATAAGTCAGAATCAATTAGCTAAATATATCAAAGTCACTTTGATTAGATCAAAGTGGTGGTTCTAGGAGAATTCTTAGTTTTCTTTACTATAAAGAGTTGCAGAATGGATCAATAATGTGTTATTTAATATGGTGCAATTCATATGATAAGTCACATCGGTATATCAAAAGGATTGTTATGTAAGAGGTTTTTGAAAGTGTTCTCAAAGCACAGCAGAGTGGTTATCTTGGATAGATTAACAACATGCGATATTCTATCTCAACAGCATGATACAACTTATATTGTAGGTGATCTATTGAATACATCTTCGACCGGGTTATTGTCACCAAGTATATGAGAGTTTTGTTGTAGTGGGACTATCATCATAATCACCTGATGGATTCCAGTCTTCAGTTTTAATGGTTAAGCATGATGGTGAATCTGACTGTTTAGACTAAAATGAAACTCATTTGTATAATGATGCAAACCGATTGGTCAGGGCAACAAAAGTTAAGTTCGAGTAATTGTATTTTATCTAAGTCTAGAAATTGTAGAGGCATCGAAAGGCATTAAGTGTATTACATTAGATCTGAATGGATCTATGATGTGTTTTTCTACATCTATCAAAATTTAATATAAAACCCTATCTATTAAACACACCTAAATTGAAGTGTAGGATGAGAGAGTGTCGAACTACAAGGACCAAGAGTGCGTGAATTTGAGCTATGATCTCTATGGATTTAAGGAAAAGTGATATTTTTGTGTTAATTAATCTAGAAAACGACAATTAAACTAAAATAATCTGCTACTAATCAGGAACGTGTATTAAATTGGAGCCTAGGGTTTCAAATCTATCATTAGCCAATTATTGTTGCGTTAACTCTTAAATTGGAATTATTGATTGTCACACGGGTAGTGGTTTAGGCTACAAGCTTCAACCTACTAAGATAATGTTGTTAGTATTGCGTATTGATCCTATCTAACTAAAGCATAAAGAAAATAGGCTCTACCTAACGTATTGTTAATTATTACGTATTGACCCTATCTAACTCAAGCATAGAGAAGATAGGCTTTAATTAATAATTTGGTTAATACTATTGCTTGATTAATTAATCCTAAGGCTACAAGCACAAAGAATTAATTTGTAATATCAATATCAACAATTAAAGGTTGCAAACTCAATAATCATATCAATTGAATAAACAATAAAAATATAATACTTCAAAGTATTTATCTCAACCAAGCAATTTATGTAAACAATCAAATTAACCCGAATTAAAAGTAAACAAAAGCAAAGGCTAAGATTTCATCTAACCCTAGAGAGTAAGTTAGCTCTCCATCAAGGATGATCTGGTGAAGAAGGAGATGAACGAACTCATGTCGGTCTTCATGCTAATTTCGCTCTCGTTCCAATTTAACCAAAAAAAATAGAAAATATAATATAAAATTATGGGGAGAGAGAAAGCTAAGAGAAAGAGGGAAAGAGAGAGAAACGATGAAGCCCTCAGAACCCCCAAAGCCAGAGACGCACCAAACAACCCCAAAAATGAACCAATTTATATCCTTCCCAAACCGACTCTTCTTCCTCTCTCTAAGCCCTACCGGTTTTGGGCCGTAGTCTGGTGGTGTCGATATGGGCTGGACGCGGCTGGTGGTGGACGGTGATGAGCTGGTCGTGGCTGGTGGTGGGCCTGAGCGTGTGTTGATGGGCTAGGGGTTGATGATGTCGGTGTGGGCCGAGCTTGACGTGGAGATGGTGTAGGGCCGGAGTTGATGATGACGTGCTAGGCCTGGGTCGGGCTTTAGGTGGAGATGGTGTTGGTGGTGTCGTAGGCCGGAAGCGGGGGATGTTGGGCTGGAGATTGATGACGGTGAACAGTGCAGTGATGTTGGGCCGTGGCTGGTGGTCGATCTACGTGTGTTGGGCTGGAGTTGGGCCTGCGGGTGTTGGGCTGCTGGTGAATCTGGGCTGTCGTTGTGTGTTGGGCCCGATACGGGTCGGGCTTGAGTTCCGAGCTTATACATTCATGTCCCGAATCTCGATTGACTTGATTTAATTATTTAGGCATCGAATTTGCCTTATTTGCACCAAAATTTGATAATTTTTGGAACTTTAATTTCAAACCTATTAAATATAAAAATTGCCAAAATGAGTGTAGAACTATAATTAAATAGGTACAAAATAAATAAAATAACAATTAAAAGATATGTAAATACGAGACACATCAACACCCCCACACCTAATCTTTGCTAGTCCTCGAGCAAAGCATGGAATAGACATAGTGACTTGAGTGACCACCTACTCCAACCATCACAACCCTCACCCAGTTTTCCAAGATTAATCCCTATATTATAATTCAAGACAAGATTAAATCATTTAGAGCATTCTCCAATTCCATGAATTCAGATGATTAAACTCCAAAACTCGTTATAAAATTTCATTAACCTTGTATCAACTAATAGGAATTACTCAAGCAATTTAAGTGTACAAGTGAAAGTGATTAGGATTTCATACCACGGAATCTCCTCAAATTCTCGCTCCCAACCAAATATATAATGGTTTTGTGCACCCGCACCATTGAATCACCTAAACAAATGCCTATACATAGAGAAACTTTAAGTGGCATATGAGTGACCACTTTACAACATTTTGACCTTGATATAGTACAAAAGAATCTTTATCACGAACGTACATCAATTTTTAATTTTTCTTTTTCTTTTGCTTTTTTCTTTTGGAGGAAACCCTCTTTTTTCCTTTTCAATTTTTTTCTCTTTTTTTTGGTTTCCTTTTTCTTTTCTGTCCATTTTTGGATTTTTTTTTTTTTTTTAACACATACTTCATCATTACAATTGACATTGACCAACCAGTACTTTACATAACATCAAGGGCAAGGATTAGGATAAGCCAATAGGGCAGGCTTGCAAAACTCGAGATATATAAGGTTGTTTACTCAAATTCTTCAAATTTTTCGCAACATGAAAGTCCTGTGCTCAGTGAATATGTGAGCGGCATGAGTAGAACCCATTAATATCAACAATAATCAACAACACTCATTAACAAGTATGAAGTAGAATCATTTAATTTCATGGAATTAAGAGAACAAAATAAGCAACTAATCCCACTGTCATCATAACATACGCGTCGATCAAGGAAAACTTGGCTAAACGGTTATAATGCACGCTCAAAATGCATAAAAAGATGTTCAAAATTTTAAAATTTTGACCAAAAAGGAGCATATGCAAATGAGACTCACCCCCACACCTAAATCATGCATTGTCCTCAATGCAACAACATCAATCATTAAAGCACAAGAGATAGGTGAGATGAAGCAATACAACCTGATGAGATGGCGCGAACGTGTATATATGACTTCTTCAACACGGGACAAGAGCATGAAAAGAGATCAAACAAGTCTCCAAGAAACTAATTAGTTCAAAAACTAAACTAAAACAAGAATTAACAAAACCTAAGCTGCCTCCTAGGAGCACTAAGTTTTACGCCTTTAGCCGGGCGCAATGGGTCCAGCAAAGATCAAGTAATGGCATCAACCAAAGAAAAAACTTCATCGAGCTCACCTAAGACAACATCTACAGCATAATCAGAAGTGTCACACATGATTTCAGGAGGAAGAGAGTAGTGGGGTGGATGCCTAATGGGGGCAACAACAAGTGTAAATCGAAGCTTATGAAAAGCATCTAACCAAGACTCATTGAGCTCAACTGATATGTCCTTAGATAGCACACTAGTCAGTGGTCTAGTCAACTTTCCACGATCCTTAAGGAATCCCTTATAGAAACTCGCACGACCTAGAAAGTCTCTAACTTGCTTCACATTTGAGGAAGGGGGCGAGTTCACATTCAAATCTATCGTAGCTCTATCAACCTCAATACCCTCCTTAGACAACCTCAATAACATCGTGATTCTTATCCCAACCCAAGACTTCTTTCATGTCCGGGTTCAACCTTCGTTGCATCTCTTTAGAAGGTTTTGCATTTTTCATCAAGAGGGTCATTAACTAGGGTAGAGGAGAGTGTTTGCTCTACCAAATCATCAACAACATCTACACAAAAACACTCTAACTCATCCTCACTAGTGGGTGACGTTGAAGCATTAAAAATATTTAACCTGATAGTCATGTTTGCAAAGCTAACATCCATTACCCTAGATCCGCAATTAATCGTGGCATTGGCCATTGCTAAGAAAGGCCGACCTAGAATGACAAGGGTATGGTTTTTTGAATGACTAGAAGGTTCCATATCAAGCACGAGGAAATCAACAGGAAACAAGGCTTTGTCTACCTTCACCAGCGAGTTAATCAGCTCACCACGGGGAATCCTAGTTGATCTATCTGCTAATTGCAAGGTCACCGTGGTGGGTTGGAACTCTCCCAGGCCTAACTTCTCATAAACCGAGTAAGGAATAATGTTGACACTCGCTCCTAAGTCCAGTAAGGCTTTATCGATCGGGTAGTCACCAAGTGAACAAGAGATGGTGGGGGACACCAGGATCATTGTATTTAATTGGACTGTCACACTTCAGAATAGAGCTCACTTGCTTGGCTAAGAACACTTTTTTAGGCAGATGTGCTCTAGATCGCCTCTTTTGGTTAAGTAGATCCTTAATGAACTTCGCATAGGCCGAGATCTGTTTAATTGCATCAAGAAGGGGAATGTTAATCTTTACTTGCCTAAATGTCTCCAAAATGTCTTCCCACTTCTTGTCCTTCCCATTTGGATGTGGTGCAACTAAAGCCTAGGGGAAGGGTACTCTAGGTACATATGATGAAGGAAGATCAGATGTCTTATGAGTGGGAGAAGGGTGCATTACCTCTTCGGTTGCCTTCTCTCCTTCCTTGCTCTTCTCTTCTCCCTCACTACTTATGGGTACTTCACTCTCAACACTCACTCCATCGTCAGCCTCCGTCCCACTTTTTAACACTGTAATGTACTTTGCTTGTTCTTGATGAGGAGGATAGTTGTCTTACCTCACATAGTTCCTAGGGTTTTCTATGGTTTGGCTATGGAGTCTTCCCTCATCTCTCCTACTCAAAGTGTTAGCTAGTTGACCTATTTGGGTTTCTAGCTTTGCAATCGATTGTGTATGGGAGTGGAGGAGTTGGGAATTAGCTTTCAAACCTTTCAGCGCACTCAAAACCTTCTTTTCAAAATTCGAATTAGAGCTCAAATTAGGAGGTTTAGAGTAGTTAGAAGCATACCCTTGTGGTTGAAAACCGACAGGCCGGGGCATACCAAGTTTTTAAGGTCGTGGGTTCTGTTGTTGTGGCATAAACTGTCCTTCTCCTCCTTGCCTCCAGGAGAAGTTAGGATGGTTTCTCCAGCCCGAATTGTACGTGTTAGAGTAAAGGTCATTTCGTGGGAATCCTTGGGCTGTATTGACTTGTTCCTTCGGCCACTTCACATAAGGTGAAGCAGAGGGGCAGTCATGTGTAGCATGAGAGACACTAGAGCATGAAGAGCAAGCACATATTTGAAACATGAGACACATTACGTATAGTAGAGGGGGCCAATGTCATCTTAAATAGGGAAGTTAACTGCTCTATGGAAGAGGCAAGAGAGTCTACTTTCTTATCTAAGATGGAGGTGTGAGCAATCTCATTTACTCCTCTATTTCACCTAGTAGCATTAAGATGTGCATGTGCTGTAGATTGTTGTGAATTCTCATTTAAAAGTTTGAACAATTCCCATGCCTCATCCTCATTCTTTCTAAGGAACTGACCGCCACATTAGGCATCAACAGTTTGTTGACCCTTCTCATTTAACACATAACAGAAATTTTGGACTAGTTGCCATTCAGGGATAGCATGATGTGGACAAGCTCGTAAGAGTTCCCTAAACCTATGCCAACTCTCGTGAAACTCCTTAGTAGGGAGTTGGGCGAAGGTGTTAATGGCTCTCCTAGCAGTGTTAGTCTTACTAATGGGATAGAATTTCTTAAGAAATTCTTGTTGCATTTGAGTCCAAGTACTAATTGTTACACTAGGTAAGGTACTTAACCAATACTTAGCCTTTTCCTTTAAAGAGAAAGGAAAAAGGCGAAGTAAGATGGCGTCATCACTAACGTTAGGGATCCTGATGGTTAAGCAAACCTTCATGAAACTATCCAAGTGTGTGTACGGGTTCTCATTGCCTAAGCCATGGAATTAAGGAAGCATCTGTATGGTATGTGGCTTAAGCTCGAACTAATGAGTTACAGGTGGCAACCTAATGCAAGACGGTGAGGCGTATGTAGTGGGTGTAAAATACTCCATGAGCGCACGTGGTTGTTGTTCGTCAGCCATTACTAAATCAAAGTTAGCACTAGCGGATTTTGCTCAGTGTTGGGCTCTAAGGTCTCTTAAAGTTCTTTCAATTTCAGGGTCGCATCTAGCAAGGTCCAGAGACAAGGAGTGACGACCGTGCATGAACAATTAACCACATGAAGCAAGTAAATTAAATTAAATAAGCAAAACAAATAAAACAGACGAACAAATACTAAAAAAAAGACAAATAACAAGATACCCTAAAATCTACTTATGCACAAAAATCACAAGAAAAAAATAATGGTAATAAAAGAAAATAAATTTTTTTTTTTTGAAAAGAGACAATAACAATTAAAGAGAATTAAAAATCAAAAATCCTAAATTAAGAATCAATTTAAGATTTCAAATCCTAGGTTAAAAAATAAAATAAATAAATTTAAAATTAAAGAAGAAATAGAAAGTTAAAAATCAAAGAAAATCACAAAAATAAAATCACGAATGTTGCCTAGTCCCCGGCAAAGGTTCCAAAATCTTGATGTATTTTTCTACGTTTATCAAAATTTAATATAAAACCCTATCTATTAAACACACCTAAATTGAAGTGTAGGGCGAGAGGGTGTCGAACCACAGGAACTAAGAGTGCGTGAATTTAATCTATGATCTAATTGATTTAAGGAAAAGTGATATTTTTGTGTTAATTAATCTAGAAAACGACAATTAAACTAAAATAATCTCCTACTAATCGGGAACGTGTATTAAATTAGAGCCTAGGGTTTTGAATTCATCATTAGCCAATTATTTTTGCGTTAACTCTTAAATTGAGATTATTGATTGTCACACAGGTAGTGGTTTAGGCTACAAGCTTTAACCTACTAAGATAATGTTGTTAGTATTGCGTATTGACCCTATCTAACTACGGCATAAGGAAAATAGGCTCTGCCTAACGTATTGTTAATTATTACGTATTGACCCTATCTAACTAAAGTATAGGGAAGATAGGCTTTAATTAACTATTCGGTTAATACTATTGCTTGATTAATTAATCCTAAGGCTACAAGCACAAAGAATTAATTTATAAATATTAATATCAACAATTAAAGGTTGCAAACTCAATAATCATATCAATTGAATAAATAATAAAAATATAATACTTCAAAGTATTTATCTCAACCAAGTAATTCATGTAAACAATCAAATTAACCCGAATTAAAAGTAAACAAAAGTAAAGGCTAAGATTTTATCTAACCTCAGAGAGCAAGTTAGCTCTCCATCAAGGATGATCCGGTGACGGAGGAGATGAACGAACTAATGTCGGTCTTCACGCTAATTTCGCTTTTGATCCAATTTAACGGAAAAAAAAATAGAAAATATAATATAAAATTCTGAGGAGAGAGAGAGCTGAGAGAAAGAGGGAAAGAGAGAGAAACGGTGAAGCCCCCAGAAACCCCAAAGCCGGAGCCGCACCAAACGACCCCAAAAATGAACCAATTTATTCCCCCCCCCCCCCCCCCAACCGACTCTTCTTCCTCTCTCTAAGCCCTACCGGTTTTGGGCTGTAGTCTGGTGGTGTCGGTGTGGGCTTGACGCGGCTGGTAGTGGACGGTGATGGGCTAGTCGTGGCTGGTGGTGGGCCTGAGCATGTGTTGATGGGCTGGGGGTTGATGATGTCAGTGTGGGCTGAGCTTGAGGTGGAGATGATGTTGGGCCGGAGTTGATGATGATGTGCTGGGCCTGGGTCAGGCTTGAGGTGGAGATGGTGTTGGTGGTGTCATGGGTCGGAAGCGGGGGTTGTTGGCAGGAGATTGATGACGGTGAACAGTACGGTGAAGTTGGGCCGTGGCTGGTGGTCGATCTGCATGTGTTGGGCTAGAGTTGGGCCTATGTGTGTTGGGCTGCTGGTGAATCTGGGCTATCGTTGTGTGTTGGGCCCGATACGGGTCGGGCTCGAGTTCCGAGCTCATACGTTCATGTTCGGAATCTCGATTGGCTTGATTTAATTAATTACGCATCGAATTTTCCTTATTTGCATCAAAATTTGACAATTTCTGGAACTTTAATTTCAAACCTGTTAAATATAAAATTTGCCAAAATAAGTATAGAACTATAATTAAATAGGTGGAAAATAATTAAAAATAACAATTAAAAGATGCGTAAATAAGAGACGCATCCATCTATAAGTATAAAGAGTCAAGTGGACGAGAAAGTAGAGACCTTCAAGGCTAGATTGATGCCAATGGGTTATACCCTAATAGAAGGAATCGTCTTTGATGAAACCTTCTAGCAAGATGCTATGCTTAAGTCCATAAGTTGCCCTTATCCATTGTATCCCATTGTGGTGAGGTATGGGAATGGAAATCAAGATGACAGTCTCTAAATGTTCATCTTGATAAGCTTACGCATATGATACAACAAGACAAGTTTGTTGCCAACAGTTAGCAGCGTATAGTATGCAAAATAATGTAGTCTATTTCAAGACTTAAATAAGCATCTTGTTCATTGAGTAGTAGATTCGATGACAATTATCAAGTCCTAGGGATTTGAGTCAATGGTTGGTTAACCATCAGTGTACCAGTGACATGACAAGAAAGAAGAGACTTTCTAAGTATTGTATATCCGATGACATTCTACTCATTAAGAATAGTGTAGAATTGTTATGAGCCGTTAAGGTTCAATGGTCCAGTCAATTAAAAGCCAAAAATCTAAGATGAACTAACTATGTTCTTAGGGTCACGCTTTGGCAAGATTCAAAAGAAATGATGATGGGGTTTATCATGGATCGTTTTATTTTAAAAGGGAGTTCAGACATTTAATGTCAGGATTCTTGTTTACCCTTGCAGTAGGAGTCATTAGATGGTGAAGAGTGAAGCAATCTTGTATTGCTTATTTCACTAAGGAATTTGGGTACTTGACAACTATGAAGTTATTGAGTAGACTACTTGACTTTGATGGTTCCTTATAGATGAAAGCATGTGAGCAAAAGAATGAGATAATGACAGATAAGTATTGGTTGATACTTATAGTCAAAGAGTTACCACATCCCTAGTGGATAGTTAGGCAATGCATGGCTATTTGAGTTGTGTCCCCACACGTGGCTGTGAGATTGTTAGTATTCATCTCATGAATATTTTTTAGCATAAAAATTATTTATTTCATAGATAAATAATTTATCTTTGACTTCATTTTTAAATATTTTGAACAGTACTATAAGTTGATGCTTGCGGAAAGAGCTCATGGACAATCTAACTCTAGCTATAAATGGGTCAAACCTGATTATTATTTTATGATAATAATTGATTACCATTTTGTAAAACCTAATTCCATTAAATATATATATTATTGCACTTCGGAGTTAAATATATTCACTCAAAAAATTCCCAAATAACTTTTATTTTTGACAAATAACCCCTCTATCAGATATCCATGAGCAAAAGTAACTTTAATGACTATTGTAACTTTTCTCACATCTCTCGCTATAGTTTTCGACTTGGCCTTCTCGAACAATTCAAGATATAGAAACAATTTCTATTTTAATTCAAAATGCCAAACATATGGAATACTCTGGCAATAGATTCTAGAATACTATGGCTAAATATTCTATAATCTATTCGTATATTTGTGAATCAAGTCAAGGGACATCTTACATTCCTAGTAAAAAATATCTGTGCCTGTGACACTTCATGTAATTGCTCATCTAACGTATGATCTTGGTTAAACTTAATAACCTCATCATTGTGGTTCATCAAAGCAATTAACATTCCATGCATGTGTCCGGACTATTTTTCGGATTTAGAGTTATCATGTTAAAGAATTAATTATTTCTGATAGCAGTTAATGGTACAACTAACTTAGGTGGTCTTGCTCAGTGTTCTAATCTTATTGAAAACACCAATATAATACTCTTGGATCCCTATCCACATGACCAAGACATGTGATCAAAAGTATCATATTATAGTCTTATCAGTCAAGTTATCCAAATTTATCATCATCTATGAACATACTTTGACACGACATCACTAGTTTGATCTATGCCTCCGTGGTTCAGTCTTATTGACCACTTAAACCAAACCTGACATGTCATGTTGGATAACATCCATCTCAAGGAATGTTTGTGGATAAAATAATCACACGCATGTTTAACTTATAAAACATAATAAGAAAATAATTAAATAAAATAATTTCATTCATTTAATATTTAACACTGACTAATTAGGTTTTTCTAGGAGCTATTCCAATAGAAACATCATAATGGAGGTCCAGTTTCCTAAATTAAATGGGATCAAGGTTTCTCTCATTGAATGGAGTCCATTGGAGCTCTTCAAGACGTTGGACAATGGACTGCGTAGAGGTGTATATGTCATAATTTTGAGGGAGGTAGGGCGACGCTGTTTTGGATAAAGTGCCATGTGCTTACCATGTGAGGTGCTCCTTGAAGAGAATCAGACCTTTAGGTGCTAAGATAACAGTGTCTCAAGCTCAACGTCATGAGAAGTTTATCACTCTAACCATCAGCCACCTAAGGCTTAAGATGGTTGATGGGTAAAGGGAGCTTGTGCTGTAGGGATTGCCAAGAAGGCTACAAGACAGGAGGTTTCCAAGCTCAAGACAGGTGATTTGAGTGCAATTTCCGATGCGTGGGAACTAAGCTTAATCCAAGAGAACGTAGAGCATCTAGAACATGCTTCAGCTGAAAATGTGGAGAAGGGCAACAAGAAACACGCCCAACAACCAAATAAAGGGCATGTTCATTGATCATTCACACTCTAAAAAAGCTTGGTGGCCTAATGTGGGAAGAAAGTGCAGCGAAAATATAGCGGGCAACCGATATTTATTTTTTCTATAAATAAGTGACTTGGATGTAGTTCGAAGTAAGTACATACACTCATATAAAACTTCTTCAAGTTTTCTTCATAGAACACTTGTGCTTTTTACCTAGAAGTAGAGCAACTTAACTTAGTCTAGCATAGCGTAGATCTTGTTGTACTTGCTTCTTCCATAATATAGTGCTTTGAGCTTCAGGAATGAGCTCTTTGTTTTAATCTGTTCCCAAACTTGACAAGTTAAGAATTGAGGCTTTAGTTTAAGGCATTGATGGCCAAGGCTAGACCTTGATTGCATTGGTCTTTTCTGTAACCGCTTAATACGTTAGGTGAACTTAGGTTCACGCAATTGTTTAGGGCTTTGACAGCCAAGGTTGGACCATGATTGCCTTGGTCCTATTCTAGTGACCTAAATACGGTTTGTTCCATGTAAATCTTGTCAGAGCTGAACTCATTCGAGTTATTATAATTCGGGGGTGCCAGGCTTAAATACTTGATTGACTCGGGCTTGTAAGTGGACTGCTGAGCTCTTGGGTTTTTCTTCACCTCAGTTCCTAAATTTACGTGTACAAGGAAAGGTGTCTATTGGCCCTCCTCCGTCACTGTAATTACTACTTTAGGTCCGAATCGCTTTAATTTTTCACCAAAAAATATATAAAAAATCCACAAAAAGATATATCTAGAAAAGTCTGCTTATTTAAAACATAAGCATAACTTATAATATAACCGATGTTAGCTACACCAAAATATCACAACCTTTTGTGTAAAAATGGTGAGGGATTGAGGTCAAAGATGTGTGGTTTCGAGTTTTGGTTCACTCCCTAGTCACAGTGACTCTCTTTTGCACGTTTGTTTATATTTGTATTTACGGTGACCACATCGAACTCAATAATAAACAAATATAGTGAACACACCTTTTGGCATCCACAGTGGGAAGCTTAAAGTAAGAGTTCATTGTCTTAAACCTGTCATGGATTACAAGAACGTAATTATAGGCCATTCGCCGATGGTTAGAACCAGGAGGTCTAGTACTCTTGAACATGAGGAATCCAAAGGCCTGACCTTACTTGGATCCCCACTTGAGCATCCTTTTGAAAAAAGCCCTATAGCACGAAGGAATGAAACCAATCACAGCCGCAGCAATGAAAGTGGTGGCGATTATGACATCCTAAAAGACGAATGCATTGGGCTCAATGGCCATTCTCAAAAGTGCTTCATGGCTACGCCCAAACTCCGTTTAGAGATCGTGGATCAAAGGGTCCGACAAACTATGAGAGAGGCATTTGAGAAACAACATGCTGACATTGAGCGCACTCTAGCGGCCCATCATGAGAACTCTACCACCATGAGAGTCGTGATAAATGACATTAGAACCTCAATGAATGAAAGGCTCCATAAACAAACTGATAGAGTATTAGTTGTGATGAACTTAACCTTGTCTTTTACTACGACTTTTATCACTAATGATGTGACAAGAAAAAGAGTAGTTGAGGTCGGGCCTATCTTAGTTAGATAGACTGAGGCTCAAAATGGCTTATGTTGGCACTAAAGGCCATTGACATTGTAATTTTGATGATAACAATCATTTAATGTGTCATTGTATTTAATTACTCCAATCTTGTTTGAAAGTGACTCATAATTAAGTTAGGAAAAATCAAAATTAATCATGTTGGTATCAAGTTTTCCAAGATGATGGATCAAGAGGCAATCGAGCCAAGTTGAAGAGAAAGCTGATCCTAAGTCAAGAGAGCGAGATCGGAGTCCAGGCGCTTTAAGTTGTTTATTTTTATTTTGTGGGACTTAGGATTGGGATATATCAATTGAGCCAATTCTCAATATTGATATGTGACGCTCTAATAAAAATATTTTTGAAATTTAATTTTCCAAATATTATTTGAAAAATATTCAAGTCAAATTTAAGCCAATATAGTTTATCAATAAAAAAATTTATCAAATTGGTATTATGAAAAGCATGCCCAAAAATAAAAATATCAAATTTTAATAGGGTGATATTTTAGCTTGATTGAATGAACTACTAGTTCAAAGGAATAAAGAAACATGGTAATTAATTAAAAATGTAAGCTAATATGGTTAATTAATTAATTGATCAATTTAGCTTAGCTAATATGGTAAATCAATTAATTAATCAAACTCAATGGTCAAAAATATTCAAATCCACCAAGGCATGCTGAGTGTCAACGCACAAAAGGGATGTGTCGACACACAGATATATAGTAGCAAATCGAAGTAGCTGTGTGTCAACACATAGGTCTATGTGTTGACACACAGCTCTACAACGAGTCCAGTAGCTATATTTTTGATATTTCTTTCTAATCGTTTTTAAACATTTCCCAATAGCTCCTAAGGCTTCTTGACCTATAAATAGGACTTAAATGTTTTACTTGTGCTTTAAAATTTTAATCTCTTGTTTTCTTGAAGCTTTTCTTAAGCATCACTAATTCACTTTGATTGAGTTTATTGAACTTCATTGGAATATTCTTAGCTTTTTCTAAGCTTGATTTTTTGTCAAATCACTCTTTCAAAAGTGAGAGTTTCAATGCTTAAATTTACTTTATTATAAAGGTTGGATCTTGACCCTACCTTTATAAAAGGATAAGTTGTAAAAGGTTGGTCTTGAGACTACGTACAAAAGGACCGATAATAAAGGTTGGGTCTTAAGCCTACGTGAAAAACATTGATTGTAAAGGTTGGATCCCAGGCCTAGGTTTTTAAAAATGATCATCAAGCTTAGTGAAAGGCTCAAGTGACAAAGAGTAGTCACATGAGGAGGGGACTAGCTTCCGAGTTGGAAGTGAACCGCTATAAAAATCCTTGTGCATTATTTTCTTCTTGCCTTTGTTTCTTACATTTCGTATTTATTGTTTAGCTTTCAATTTATTTTTTGGTTCATAATTTTTAAATTTACATTTTATGGAGAAAGAACCTAATTCACCCCTTTTTTTGGTCTAACAACCTTTGAGTGATCTTTATGCCAACCTTTGCACATATTTTGGCCCACGGTGAATCGCCCGACAAGCCTCCTATTTTTTACGGTGAAAAACTTAGAATGAGACTTTTTATTACACCTATTGATTTTGACTTGTGGCTAATCAAGAAAAATGGTGATTTTGTTCCTTTTAAAAATGAAGGAAATGCAATTCTTGAAAAATTTGAAAATATGGTTATTCAACATGACATGACAAAGCTTGATAAAAATGCTAAAGCTCCCTTCCAATTATTATGTGCTATTGCTTCCAAGGTGTTCAATCATGTTAAAAGTTACAAGACTGTAAAAGAGATTTGGGATAAACTTAAAGCCACATTTGAAAGAAAGAAAGTTGGAGGAAGAATCTCTTGATACAAATGAAGAGGAGCAAGTTAATTCGTGCCTCATGGCCATTGAAGATGAGAGCATTAAAGAAGATGAGGTAACTAGTCTAACTTATGATGAACTTGTTGTTGGATTTCATGAATTATATGAGAAATATAAAAAGAAAAATTAAAAAGTGACACATTGCTTTCATAAAGGGTCTAGAAAAAAGGGTCTAGAAAAGTAGTCAAAACAATATTTATTGTTTGAACAATCTTTAAAGAAAAAGAACGAGTTTTTGAATAATCAATACATAAAACTAACTAATAAAAAAGTTCTTGGAAGAAAAGCTTCAATCATATGAAAATGAAAAAGGCAAATCTATGGAAGATGAATCACTATTGAAAAAAGGGAGTCTTTAAAAGAAAGAGTTAGGTCAAAACAATATTTATTGTTTGAACTTCACAATTAATCTTTAAAGAAAAAGAACGAATTTTTGAATGATCAATACATAAAACTAACTAATAAAAAAATTCCTTGGAAGAAAAGCTTCAATCGTATGAAAATTATAAAGGAAAATCTATGGAAGATGAATCTCTATTGAAAAAAATGAGTCTTTAAAAGAAAGAGTTAGAAGAACTTTCAAAAATCTCTAAAAAAGTTTTCAAAGGATAAGAAACACTAGACATGATACTCTCCTCTCAAAAATAGTTTACAACAGAGTTATGGGAATATTCAAAAGAAAAATGTGACTGTACTTTTCATCAAAGCCTCCTCACCCGCAACAAGCTCTGTAAGATGTCACTATTGTGGAGACCATGTGCATATTGTATACAAATATCCTTTAAAAAAGAATTTGAGAAAAACCAAGATGATTTGGATTCCAAAGAGATCTCGATCACCAAAGGACAAGACTAACAATGGAGGACCCAGAAAATTTGGGTACCAAAAGATCGTTAGGTCATGTCGGTATGCTTGAAGGTTGAGAAGAAAAATAAAAAAAATGATGCTTGGATAGTAGTTTCACAAGTCACATAACCAGAGAACAAATAAAGAAAACTTTTGGGAAACCAAGGAAAGCAAATCCCACTTTCAACAAGAAGAAAGGAAAAATTCTTTGTATCGATATTCTTGCTCCTAACTCCTCTCATTGCATAGATGATGGTTTACTTGTTGATGGTCTTATGCATAATCTTCAAAACATTGGCCTATTATATGATAAAGTTATTTTGTGCAATCTTGAGTCATTTAAATATGTAGTGGCAGATGCTTAAATGAATGAACTATTACTTAATCAATTAGGATGTGATAATGTCATGTGATTAATTTTGAATGTATGAACTTTGTTAAATGTTATAGTGTCTTGAATGAACATGATCATTAGATTTGAAATAGATGATTTGGACATGCTAGTATGGATTTGATTTCAAAACTTTAAAAAAAGTGATCTTGTTAGAGGATTATCAAAACTAAAATTTGAAAAAGATCGTATTTATGATGCATGTTAATATGGTAAACAAACTCGAAAATGTAGTTTCAACATCAAGGCATCTTGAACTCTTACATATAGATTTGTTTAGTCCTACTCGTCATTTAAGCCTTCCTGGAAAGTGATATGGACTTGTATTTCTTGATGTTTACTCCCATTTTGCTTTGGGCTTATTCGCTTCTCATAAGAGTGAAACCTTTGATAAATTTGAAAAAGTTTTGCAAACAAGTGCAAAACGAAGAACATTTGAAAACTGTTTGAATTAGAAGTGATCGTGGAAGGGAATTTTAAAAAGGTAATTTGGAGAAATATTGTAATTAAATTAGAATCCACCATAATTTTTTGAACCCTAAAATTTCTCAACAAAACAGAGTGGTTGAAAAAATATATATAGAATTCTTGAATAAATGGCATAAACCTTGCTTTTTGAAAATAATTTGTGAAATCATTTTGGGCTGAAGTCGTTAACATTGTGTTATAATTCCATTAGTTCATTTGCTTTTTAATTGATGTAATGGCGTGGGGGTATTGCTTGTAATTTTTGAAATGTATCGGGTGGCGCCAAAATCTATTAACAGCTTTCAAATAGCCGGTTAACTGCATTTGGTGCCAGAAGTGGTTTAGCTCGGTTTTAGGAGAAGTCTTGATGCAATGTACTAAGATCTATTATAAATAGATCTAAATCTTGTATTCTTGTTATCCAATTAATAAAATTCAGATTACCTTTTGATTATTCTCTCTATTATCATCTCCTTCTCTATTTTCTCATCTCCCTTCACTTCTATTTCTCATCTTACCTCTATCCTTCACAAGGTCAACTATCAATTTAGGGTTGGTAGTTAACAATTGGTATCAGAGCTGGTTCAAGTGGTCAATTGCTTGAATTGAGCTCGCAAAATCAAAGAAGCACGATCAAAGAATGGCTGAAGGTGTAAGGACTTGATCGGGTGCAGGTGGTGGCATTGTTGCACCTGAGGTTCAAACTGAAAGATCAGATGCTGCTGAGGCTGGTGCGAACAATCCAAAGGAGAGTGTCACACTTGATCAGATACAGGCATTGATCATTCAATCAGAAGATCGCTGGTTCGCAAGGTTTCAGCAAGTAAACCTGGAAAATCAGCAAACGCAGTTAGCAGTTCAGCAAAAGAATGATGATCGGTTGTCTAAATTGGAGGAAAGGATGGAAAATTTGCAAGATCATGTCAAGAAACAAGGAAAATCATCCATCAATGCAATCCTTAAACCTGCAAGTCAGCTGGTTCTTCCCTCTAATGTGACTCAACCGTAGGTTAATTTGGACAGTGATGTGAATGTGGCTGGAAGTCGAGGCAAATCACCTGTGATTTAGACAGAAGCAGGTCCCTCAGTTCACATCGGATCAGCAAAAGATCGACCTTCAGTTGTGGAAGTTGCTGCAGGAGCCTTTGATCGAAATGTTGGACCTGGACAGTTCAGAAATTGTGGCCTGAGTACCGGTCTGCATTTTAAGCCTCCTGATTTGAATGAGCATCCAAGGCCTTCATCCGATGAGTTGGAACAACATTATAGACCTCCTGATTTGTATCAACAGTAGCGATCCTTGAGTAATGAGGTTACATCTGGTGGCAGAGGTTTTTCTCATAGACAGCCAAGAGTACGAATTGAGCCTTTCGATGGAAAACAACCTGAATCTTGGCTGAGGGGATGTGAAAGGTATTTTCACTTTTAAACATCAATGAGGCGGAAAGAGTTGAGCTTGCCACTATTCATCTTCATGGAGACCACGAGGTATGGTTTTACAGTGTCTTGAGGACTAATTCTTGTCTTTCTTGGGACCAATTCGTGGAGGAGTTGTGTGAAAGGTATGGTGAAGAGGATTCAAGCGATGTTGATAGCTTTAACAAAGTCTATCAAACATCTACGGTGAAGGAGTACATGACTAGATTCGAGAACTTGCGTGCCAATATGATAGCCATTAATCCACATTCTACGGAAGCTTATTATGTTTCAAGTTTTATTAGTGGATTGAGGCCAAGAATTAAGAGCTTGGTTAAGGCCATAGAGCCAAAGGCTCTCTCCAAAGCCTATAATAAGGCTAAATTGATTGAGTCTACACTTGTATCTTCAAGTGACAAAGGTAAATTCAAGAGTAGCAATTACAAGGCTCATCTAAGGGAAGCATCCAGCAGTAAATCTGGTCGGTCTGTGGACAGGAGGTTTGCACGGTTGTGGTTTAGATGCAATCAGCCATATCAGCCTGGACATAAGTGTAATCCAAAGTCTTTGATGTCAGCAAGGGGTTCTCTTGTGGAGCTTGCATTAGAAACCGAAAGCTCAGATTTTGCAGAGGACAAATCAGAGGTGGATTCACTTGATGAGTTGCTTGAGGATGAGGCAGAAATTTCTATGAAGGCTCTTACTAGGAGCGGAGCACATAACACTATACGCATTGAAGGTCAAGCCGGGAAAATTTCCATTACCATCCTTGTGGATAGTGGAAGCAGGCATAGCTTCGTTGATCCTAAGTTGATAAAGAAGGTGAAGCACGAAATCATCAAAACTCATCCCTTGGCCTTAATGGTAGCTGATGGAAATTCAATTATGATTCAAAACAAGTGCCAATTATTCCAATGGTCTATGCAAGACCATAAATTCACTTTTGATTTTAGAGTACTTCCTTTAGGGGGTTGCGATATGGTCCTTGGTGTTGATTGGATGAGGTCCTTTAACCCGATGTTATTTGACTTTGATAAAATGACCGTGTCCTTTGAAGTTCATGGCAAGAAAGTCACATTACATGGCATTTTAGATCATGCTCAGCTGAAATTTATTAATGGCAAGCTCTTGCAAGATAGTTTCAAGAAGAGGACAATACAATGGTTTGGGCAATTATTCTTGATCGCCACTGCAGATCTGCTTACTGTTTTGCAGCCTGAAGTTCATGCTTTGTTGGTGGAATTTGATGATATTTTTGAGGCACCAAAGAGCCTCCCTCCTCAAAGAATTGTTGATCATGCCATTCCACTTCGAGCTAATTCGGATCTGGTGAAAATCAGGCCATACCGTTATGCACATGCTCAAAAATCAAAAATTGAAAAGCACGTAGAAGAGCTGCTGCAGATGAGTTTTATTCGTCCAAGTCATAGTCCTTTCGCTTCACCCGTGATTCTTGTTAAGAAGAAGGATGGCACGGCTCGAATGTGCATAGATTATCGTCAATTGAATTCATTGACAGTGAAGGATAAATTTTCTATCCCTGTCATAGACGACTTGCTTGATGAATTGTATGGGGCTCGTTTTTTCTCTAAGCAGGATTTAAGGCAAGGGTACCATCAGATTAGAGTTCTTGAGCCGGACATATACAATACCGCTTTTCAGACTCACCACGGACACTTTGAGTTTGTGGTAATGCCCTTCGGTTTAACTAATGCTCCGGCCACGTTCCAAGCAGCTATGAATGATATTTTCAAGCCTTATTTGAGGAGATCGGTGCTGGTTTTCTTTGATGATATACTGATCTATAGTTCAACATATGAAGATCACCTTAATCATCTTAAGGAGGTGTTCCTTGTGATGCGGCAGCACAGGTTTTATCCAAAGTTATCGAAGTGTAGTTTTGCTCAATTTAAGCTTGAGTATTTGGGGCACATAATCTCTCACGAAGGTGTCTCTACCGATCCTTCTAAGGTGCAAGCGATGCAAGATTGGCCAATTCCCTTGACATTGAAGAAATTGAGAGGGTTCTTGGGGTTGACCGGTTACTATAGGAAGTTTATAAATGGTTATGGGTCCATTGCAAAGCCCTTAACCGAGCTGCTTAAAAAAGATGCATTCAAGTGGAGTGATAAGGCACAAGAAGAATTTGATGACCTCAAGTACGCTATGTGTAAGGCACCGGTATTAGCAATGCCAAATTTTGCGGAAGACTTCATTTTGGAGGCCGATGCTAGCGGGACTGGCTGTGGGGCTGTTCTTTCACAAAATGGAAGGCCGATTGCTTATTTGAGTCAAGCCCTTAGTCCTAAACATCAGGCCATGTCCACCTACGAGAAAGAATATTTGGCAATCCTTCTTGCAATCGAGAAATGGAGGCACTATTTGGATGGACATAGGTGCATCATATGAATGGATCATCAGAGCCTCAAGTACCTTTTGGAGCAAAAGATAGTCACACGAATCCAAAAGAAAGGGTTGATGAAGTTGCTTGGGTTGGGCTATGCTATCGAGTACAAGAAAGGAAAAGAAAATCTGGCCGCAGATGCACTTTCTAGGAGATTTGAGGACCCCAAGCAAGGTTCTTGTGGGGCTTTATCCATTGTATTACATTCTTGGATGGATGAATTCTACAAATCATATGAAGGGGACAAGTTTGCTCAAGAGGCCATGGCTGCAGCAGTGACTAAAAACAGCTTCCCGAGTGACAGTGCTGCTGGTGTGTCTGTGCAAAATGGGATTGTCCGTGTGCAAAGCAGGATATACATTGGTTCCTCCACTGATTTGAGGGATCAAATACTAAAGGCATCGCATGATTTAGCATGGGGTGGTCATTCCGGGGTTGATGGTACTTATCAACGAGTCAAGGCATATTTTAGTTGGCCCGGATTGAAGGGGTCTGTTTCAGATTTTGTGAAGTCTTGTGAGGTGTGCCAACAAACCAAGTTGGGGGATCATTGATATCAAGGACTCTTGCAGCGACTTCCCATTCTGGAGGGTGCTTGGATCAACATTAGTATGGATTTTATTGAGGGGCTTCCAAAGTCTGATGGTAGGGAAGTAATTTGGGTCATGGTGGACCGATTCACGAAGTATAGTCATTTTATAGCCTTGATTCAACCTGTTACAGCTGAAAGGTTGGCTAAGAGCTTCTTAGACAACATATATAAATAGCACGGCTTGCCCCAATCCATTGTCTCAGATAGGGACAAGATCTTTACGAGAAACTTTTGGCGAGAATTGTTCAAATTGTTGGGAACAACTTTGGCACTCAGTTCATCTTACCATCCTCAATCGGATGGACAAACAGAGAGAGTCAATAAGTGTGTCGAGCAATATCTTCTAAGTATGCTCTTTTCCTGGCCTCGGGAGTGGAATCAATGGCTTTCTTTGGCGGAGTATTGGTTCAATACTCACTTTCATGTTTCCCTTGGCACATCTCCCTTTCAAGCATTGTATGGATACATACCACCCACTCTAATGTTGCTGCAACAATGCAATCAGTCTGATTCTGCAGCTACAGACCTGATTCTGCAGAGGAGGGAAATGACCCAGCTTCTCAAGGACAATTTGCAATAAGCTCATGCTCGAATGAAGTTTTACACTGAAAAAAAAAGGGTAGACAAAGCTTTCGAAGTTGGAGACATGGTCTACCTAAAATTACAACCCTATAGACAGTCCTCATTGGCTGTCCGAAGAAACGTCAAGCTAAGTGCACGATACATTGGTCCATACCGAATCTTGGAGAGGATTGGAAATGTTGCTTCCAAACTTGATTTGCCATCACATTCGTGCATTCACCCTGTGTTTCATGTTTCATTGCTGAAAAAATAGGTCAAGAGGGGTGTAAAATGCTCAAAAACACCACCAGAAACAGAATCAGATGGAAGCTTACTATTGGGACCGGTAGCTGTCAAGAGATCTGGTCTGATTGCAGCTGGAACCGGGTCTTCGTATCAACTTTTGGTGAGATGGGTGAACTTAGAGAAAGATTTCCTCACATGGGAGAACCCAACGTTCTTGAAGAGTCAATTCCCGAGCTTCTCTCCTTGAGGACAAGGAGCTTCTCAAGGGGGAGGGAATGTTATAATTCCATTAGTTCATTTGCTTTTTAATTGATGTAATGGCGTGGGGGTATTGCTTGTAATATTTGAAATGTATCGGGTGGTGCCAAAATCTGTTAACAGCTTTCAAATAGCTGGTTAACTGCATTTGGTGCCAAAAGTGGTTTAGCTCAGTTTTAGGAGAAGTCTTGATGCAATGTACTAAGATCTATTATAAATCTAAAGCTTGTATTCTTGTTATCCAATTAATAAAATTCAGATTACCTTTTGGTTATTCTCTCTATTCTCATCTCCTTCTCTATTTTCTCATCTCCCTTCACTTCTATTTCTCATCTTACCTCTATCCTTCACAAGGTTAGCTATCAATTTAGGGTTGGTAGTTAACACATTGCTTGCTACATCTTAAATTGAGCTTTAACAAGGCCTATTTTAAAAAAACACCCTATGAACTTTTACGAAAAAAGAAATCCTAATATTGCACATATCAAACTGTTTGGGTGTAAATACTTCATCCAGAACAATTGTAAAGCAAACCTTGGTAAATTTGACCCATGAGTGGATGAAGGTAATTTTTATTGTATATTCTTTAATTAGCAAAGCATATAGAGTCTATAATAAAGACAAAGGTTGTATAAGAGTCTATACATGTGGTTTTTGATGAAACTAATGTCTTGTCCTCTAAAATCCTTGTTATGATGATGATATAGTAATCAAGCGAATAAACATCCACCCTCATCAAAGGACTAAGAAAAGGATAAATCCAAAACTCCTTGTGAAGAAATGTTGAAAATGTAGAATCTATAGACGAAGACTTGCTACATGTGATTGGAAATTCTTGAACGATCACCAAGAAGTCAAATCACCAGTGATCCCTATCAATATGGTAAGAAACAAGGAAAGGATAATAGCTAAAAGCTATAACCAATAAGAATTTATAGACTATGAAGAAAACTTTGCACCCCTTGTCAGATTAGAAGCTCCTTGGCAGGTTCGAAGCTATTAGACTCTTACGTGCCTTTGCTTCATTCAAAGATTTTGAACTTTTTCAAATGGGTGTAAATAGTGCATGTTTGAATGGTTTTATTAGAAAATTTTATGTTGTAAAATCACTCAATTTTTGGATAACAAATTTCTCAATCATGTTAGTAAACTCAAAAGGGCTCTTTATCGATTGAAACAATCTCCTAGAGCATGGTATGAAATATTAGTTCTTTTATAATGCAAAATAAATTTTCAGGAGAAGGTTGAAACCACACTTTTTTATCAAACACTCTAGAAATGATATTCTCATTGCTCAAATATATATTGAAGATGTAGTGTTTGATGCTACTAACCCCTCTATTTGTGTTGTATTTACAAATCTTATGAGTAGGGAATTTGAAATGAGCATAATGGAGGAAATGAACTACTTCCTTGAGTTGACAAGACAAGAAAGGAATTTTCATCAACCAAGCCAAGTAAATCAAGGAAATGCTTAAGAAGTTTGGCATAGAAAATTCGAAAACAATGGCAATCCCAATGAGCTCAACACTGAAGCTAGACTTGGATGGAAAGTGTAAAAAGGTGGATCAAAAAGCTAAATAGAGGTGTGATTCGATCCTTTCTTTACCATTCCATGAATAGACTTGATATCTTGTTTAATGTGTGCGTATGTGATTGATTTCATACATGTCTAAAAAGATCGCAATAATGTTCCATGATATTTTTTTTTTTTCGATGCCTATTTGGTATTTAGACTTGTTCTATCCAAGTGTGGTTTCCTAGATCTAGTTTGATACAATGATGTGGATTTTACTTGTTACAAAGTGGGCTAGAAATTGAATTGTGGAACTCGTCTATTTATAGGTCATGCTTTAGTGTCATGTTTGGAAAAAAAGAAAAAGAAAAGAAGGAAAAAACTGGAATGTTGCCTCATCCACCTTCAAGGTCAAGCACATTGCATGTGCAAGTCATTGTGCGCAAACATCTTGTTATTGCATGAATTTGATGATTAACACATTAATAATGAACATGCTCCCATAATGTGTGATACAATATGCTTAACCAAAACTCCTAGTCAACGTTTTAGAACCAATCATATAGAGTTGGACATCATATCATTTGTGATCATGTGCTTAAAGACGATGTCATTATAAATTTGTCCCCACAAATGGTCAATAATTAGACATTTTTACTAGGCCTCTATGTGGAACTATTTGGTGACATTAAAAGAAGGATTTACATGTTGAAATATCATTACTTGTGTTCATTAATTTCATATGCATGGTTTTATTAAAAATGACTTTCAAAGATTTAACATGATGGCACATAACTGTCCATATATTCTTATCCAATCGAATGGATATTAGTGCTTGGAAACCTTTTCTAAAGGAAATACTAAAATTGAGTTAATTTCAATCTATGTTTTGAGCAAAATCTCTCTCACGTTTGTTTAACTGGAATCTTTTATTACATTCTTGCTCATAAATTCTTCCTATTGATCAAAGTTTAAATGTCTTCTCAAAAACACAAAACTTCCCCAAAGTTTAAAACCCTAACTTTGTGAAACTTTTTTCAAGTTCACCTCAATGAGACATGCAGAAATATTAGTGACAAAATAGGTGAAAACATTCTTTAAGTTGTTAAGCTGTATTTGCAAATGCTACCTTTATATTTTGACCTTTAATATGTATAGGTCTCTCTATTTCTGATATTGTCTATTGTAAGGGCCAGAAAAGGCCAATGAGATTCACTTCACTTATTGCTTTTTGTTGATGACAAAGGGGGAGAGAGATTGGTGTAGTTTATGTTAGCTTCAAAATTGTGCAAATTATTCCTTGTCGAAATACATTCTATATATGATTTAAGGAGAGACAAATACAAAACATGGTGCATCAAATTGATTTATTCTCTTCTTGTTGAAGACAAAGGGGGTGAGATATTGGTGTTTAGTTGATTCATGTATAAAAATGATGCTTAGCGTAAGTTACTGAACAATTTCTTGGAATATTGGGATATCGTGCTTCAATTTTGGAGTCTTTTGTTTTTCCTCTATTCCACAAAGGAAGAGAAGTTAAGGGAGCTCTAGTCTAAATATATCCCTCTCCTTGTGGTTGGTAACGTCTTGAGGGGACTAGAGTAGGGTTTGTGAACCACACGCGAGCGTGCACCCGCCCCACCTTGCCGAGCCGCTTCATTGTGTGGTGTGGACTTTCTCTAACCCGGACTTTTATTTTATGGAAACTATATTTTATTTATCATTATCAAACTCTAGGGGAGTTCTTGGACTATGTTCGAGGTTGTTATGCTTGAGCTTGAGGGCCCCTTGTGTCCAACCCTGAGGTTGTTATGCTTAAAGGTATGTCCATTAGTCCAGGTTCGCGTTCGAGGCTACAAGCTCGAGCTAGTCGTACTCATTTTGATCGCACATCTACCCCCTTCCTTCCATAACAGTTTTTTTTCCTAGATATTTTATGCTCTTCCATATTCGCCACTTTCCTAATTCTGGCCAGATATCTTGCCCACAATCCTTAACTGATTCTTACTTACACGCTAAGTATTTTGGCCTATAAATACCGTGCTTTGGGGACTTGTTTGATACATAGAAATAAAATAAAGATACAGAAATCATTCATCTTCTTCCCTCTAAAATTCTCTCTGTTCTTACTTTAGTTACTAAGAAAGTTGGGACGTACTCCAACCTGTCACCCGATTGTACGCTTCTGTGTTGGGTACCGTGTTAAGCCTAGGATTCAGAGTGCCTAACGATCCTGTTTGTACCATAGCGGGGCATAAATGGCTTGGGACAGTGGTGAGCTCCACGGCATGGCGACTTCCTTTAGTTCAATCTTTCCTCTCTGAATCTTTTATATTTTAATTGTTTAATTATCTTGCCTTAAACCAAGTTGGTGTAATAAGAGGTCTATTGAGTTCCTCTTTGTCATTGTGTCATTTAAGTTTATTTTGCCCCCATCTTGAGTTAGTCATGATATATTGAATTTGATAAATTGGTTGCTCATTTACTCATATTTTCCCAACAATCTAAGTCATTTAGTAAAATGAGTAATCAAAACATGGTTAACGCTTGTTTTATCATACTTGAAATGTCAAAGATTGAACCTTTAGATGGGAAAAACTATAAAATTTTTCTGATAAGAAGGAGTTTTTCCTTGGAAAAATTGACGTTTATTACACCCTCTCCAGTGTTGAAGCTCCTCCTGGGTCGAGTTGAGACTTTATGAAAGATAATCGAACTTGTAGGGGGTTGTTTTTGCATTACATGACAGCCCCACTTACCATATTTATACTAAGAGGAAAAATGCTAAGGAAATCTGGGAAGCATTGCGTAACCAATATGGTATGGATTACAGTGTAGCTAAGAAGTATGTATGCACTAAGTGGTTATCTTTCACCATGATGGATGATAACCCTGTTCTAGATCAGATCCACGAGTATGAGAATTTGGGTGCTGATATACTTTATGAAGGAATGAAATTGTGTGAGACATTTCAGGAAAATTGTCTCATTGAGAAATGGCCTCCTTCGTGGGAAAACTATAAGACTTAATTAAAATATAACAAGAAAGACATGACTCTACAAGAGTTAGTTTCCCATATTAATCTCGAGGACTAGAACCAAAAACAAGCAAAAGAGAGGTCCTCTAAGCACTAATCTATGTCTCTAACCTAGTTGAGTCTAAGAGTACATTAAAGAATGACAATTTTAAGAACCCATGGAACAAGAGATGTTCCAACCGAGGCTTGAGCTTGAGTTCGAACTCGAAGTAGAAGAAGCCCTGTGGCAAAAGACCTTAGAACAACCCTGAAGGGGGACAGAAACAAGTCAAGGGAACATGCTAGACCTGAGACGAGATAGGCCATTGCTCGAGACTGTAAGAAGAGATTTGTGATAAGTCTAAATTAGTATATCATTATTTATATCATTTTAATATATTTTTAGCCATTTTTACATCAACTTTTTATCGCTTTTGTTCGGTTTTTCTCGTTTTGGACTATATTGTTATTTTCTTGAAAAAACACTCATTTTATACTAAATCCTGCTAGGTTTTATCATCAACATCAACAAGTAAAAGCAAGATACATCAAAAAAGGAAAACAACAACAAAACTATCCAATTCTCACGGTTTACATAAAATAACAATTTTTGCACACAATTTGCATTTTGGGCGGTAGATATTTCAATATTTTATGTTCAAATTCATTGTATGAGTATTTCATAACATCAACCTGATCTCCTTTTGCATTTTTTTGGGCGGTGGAATTCAGGAAAAAAAAAAAAAAGGGATGAACAAATGCAACTTGTGGAGGCTGCCGTAAGCAAGCTCAAATGAGGATCAAGTTGATACAATTTTTCTTCAAATTTTTTGTAAAGCCTAAAATACCATAAATAGGGGGTGTTGGTGTGTGTTTTATCTCATCCTTCACCCGCAAAAAGTTCTCATACAAAGTAAGAAAGAAGAGAAAAACGTAAGGGAGAAAGAAGGAAAAGGAAGGAAGTTTTGTTTTTAATTTTGTAATTTTAAGTTCTTTCTATCCTTTTATTCTTTAAATTCATGAATTTTGTGTTAATAATGCTTTATATTAAGTTTATCATGAACTAATTTGTTATTCCAAGGCTACGATATAGCCTAAGTTGTAATACACAGCTATTTCTAATTCAACGTATTCAATGTTTTGTTATTGCGCTGTTGAAGTGTTTATCATTGTTCTTCATGAGTTTTAAATGCTTGATCACCATTTAAGGCCTATATGATTCATAATGAGTCTGAGAGGAGATTTTTAATGATTGCTAAGGTGATAAGTACCACAAATTGGGCGAATGCTCGAGAGAGATTAACGCGATTTGTGTGATTTTTAAGTGAAAATCATAGAACTTTAAAAACTATTTTCTTATTTAAATTCATGCACGAGAGTGATGGATTAATATGTAAAAGAGCATGCTAAATGTTGCTCGAGAGAATGTCTAGTAAATTAGGGTTGTCAACCATCAACACGTAATCACAACTTGAACATCGAGAATATAAAGGCGTATTAATTCAACTAGGCGAAATCGGATGCCTTGGATCTTATTAAATTATAAAAACCAACTAAAAATCAGTCATAAGAATTTGTAAACAATTTTTTTCCTTTTTATTTTGTATTATTTCACTTCAAAAATCATAATTTTTGGTCTTTTAAATAGCACTAGAACTACTAATTTCGGTACTCACTCAAAAACAATCCTCGTGAAAACGATACTCTACTCATTCTATATTACTTGATGCCACTTAGTGCACTTGCTAAGCATACGCAAAGTAAGCATCAAGTTTTTGGTGCCGTTGCCGGGATTGTCTCTATTTGAGTGATATTGATGCCAACTAGTTTTGGTGCTAGTTTGAAATTATTGAAAATTTGTAAATTTTGTTTAAATTTGAAATAAGTCTTTTTTCATTCATTTATTTTATTTGTAAAAATAATTCTTAAAAATAAATAAATAAATTCGTATATACCTCCCCAAAAAAAATTTATTAGTTTTGTGTTATTTTTCTTTTGTTTTGTCTTTATTTTTATTTTTATTATAAGTTCACTTTATTAGTGTTTTAAAAGTTAATTTTTTTATTTTAAAGTTTTCAAAAATATTAGGGTTACTACCCCTTTTTCCTTAAAATTTGTGTTTTCTTAACTTTTATTTTAGATTATTGTATATTTAGGCTTTCTGATTAATTTTAACTTTATTTTAAATTTTTTTTATCCACCTACATAAGTTTCTCATAGTTTGTTATTTTTAAGGTTTTTCAAAACATTAGTATTACTACCCCTTTAAAAACTTCGTTTGCAAAAATTGTCGTAATTTAAAAAATTTTCTCATTAATTGTATCTTTCCCCAAATTGTTTATTCATTTATTTATTTATTCATTTTTTTTGTATTTCAAAAAAAGAAAAGGAGATAGCTAAAAGTGATGGCTTGCTACAACTTTATGAGGCCTCAATATCAAGCAGTATTCAGTGCATTATCTGCTCAACTTTTGCTAATTCGGGACATAATTGCTGCTCGTGCTCCTAGATGTGAATTTTGTGCAGGTAACCATGCTATTATGGAATGCCAATTGGGTAATAGCTTTTCCTCATGGGATTTTGAGCAAGAAAGCTACATGTTCGATTATAACCAACCCCAGTACAATCCCTATTCTAGCACCTATAGTCAAGAATGGATGGACCCTTCTTGGAATCATCATGAATCATCTTGGTCACCCACTTATCCGCCTGAAGAAAAGAATAATGAATTAGAAGAGACATTTAGGGAATTCATGGAACCGTGAGTTACTTAAAGAACCAACGAGCCTCCATCAAAAATTCAGAGCCTCAAGTAAGGACTACAATAGAGGAACTTATGGAGAGGTCTAAAGATTCCTTGCCCAGCAATACCATCACCGACCTTGGGGAGCAAACTAACGCCAGAGCATTGAGGGATGATGACGCACTAGAAAAACCACCTCAATGTAACATAATCCCCTTAGTCAACTTAGAGCCACTAATGACCAAACCTATCTTTACCTACCCACCTCCACCAATCATTGAAATAGAATGTCGATCTTATTTGACATGGTTCAAGATTTTCAAAACTGATGCCTTGGAGAGAAATTGTAGAAAAGATCCGAAAAGAAAATCAAGGTTGTGGCAAAACAGGCTCAAGGATCTCAAGATTAGAGAAGGTAGAGGTGGTCGTGTAAAGAAAGAAACAAAGAAGCCGCATGGAAGGAAATGGTCATTGAGGGTGGATGGCGGAAACTCTATTCTCCTTCAAGACACAGGATAGATCCACCCAGAATATCGAGCTAACGACTATAAACTAAGCGCTTCTTGGGAGGCAACCCAAGTGTTTCTATCTTTATTTATCTAATTTTATTTTCCTTTCATTAGTTTTATTTTTCTCATGTTTATTTTTAATTAAACATGTATTTTGCAGCAAGTTTGGGGATGGCAACATGCCAACATTCACCATCAAAAAGCATTCCTCAAACCTGGGAAGTATTTCTCACCCACTTAATCTTTTATTTCTTTTAACATCAAGGACAATGTTAACTCTAAATTTGGGGGTGGGAAATGTAATTTAAAAAAAAAATTGTAACAAATTTTTTTTTGAAAAAGTTTTGTATTTTATCGTTTTAGAGTCGGCTTCAGTGCCTCCCAGAGTTCAGAGCCTTTGTATGGGGATGTAACTAGCATCGACCAACAAAAAGATTGTTTATTTTCTACAGATCAGATCATTAGTCTATTTTTTTTTTTAAAAAAGAGAGAAAAAAAAAAAGGAAGAAGAACTTATCATCATATTTTTTAAGCAATTTTTCTACTCTTTTTAGCTCGTTTACTTGAACTAGATTTGAATAACTGATAATCAATTATTTTTGTGTTCTAATTGCAAAACCATGGTATTTGACTTCACTAGTCAGCATGGCTGTTTTACTTTTCTTTATGATTAGAAGATGCTCAAATTTGAATGGATTACATTAAGATTATCATTTACATAACAAAGTTTAAAAAATTATGCCTAAATCTAAAGAAAAATATGAAAAAAAAAGGAGAGAGCGGAAAGCATCTCTAGCACCACTATCTCATATAAACAATTTTAAGATATGTGCTACCCATTAAGAGGTCGTCTCAGTGGTGGCTTCTCTTACTTATGGGTCATCAGCCAAGAGTCGGAGCTTGATTTTTACTGAAGATATACATGGGAAGTCATAATAAAGGCATCTCAGTGGTGACTTCTCTTACTTATGAGCCATTGCCCAGGAGTCAGAGCTTGATTCTCGTTGAAAATGTACTCACACGGCAATATTGGGGGTGTCTCAGTAGTGGCTTCTCTTACTTATGGGTCATCGGCCAGGAGTCAAAGCTTGATTCTCGCTATAGATATACTCATGTGTTGAAATTAACTTGAGTAAACAAATTTCGCAAAAAAAGGGGGCGCAAAAATAATTAGTTTTGGGCATACTTGATAAGTCTTGTTATGAGTGGTATGATTTTTGTCCTTTATTCGGTTTGAATATCTTAAGATTAGAAAGAATGGATAAAGTTAATTTGCTTAGCTAACTTTTGAATTCGATTACCTAGGTAATTGACAGATTTTTCCTTGGATAGATGATTTTGGCTTTAAAACTTTAAACTTTGAGCCTCAATTATTTTTCTTTAATAAGAGTATACTTGCTTTGAATTGTGGAAAAATTCTTAACAAGCATGAGATCCGGTGTTTTAATGTTTAGTCTAGCTCAAGGACGAGCAGGATTTAAGTTTGGGGGTATTTTGATAATTCTAAATTAGTATATCATTATTTATATCATTTAATATATTTTTAGCCATTTTTGCATCAACTTTTTATCGCTTTTGTTCGGTTTTGCTCGTTTTGAACTATATTGTTATTTTCTTGAAAAAACACTCATTTTATACTAAATCTTGCTAGGTTTTATCATCAACATCAACAAGTAAAAGCAAGATACATCAAATAAAAGCAAAAAAAAAAAAAACAAAACTACCCAATTCTCAAGGTTTACATAAAATAACACATAAAATAACAATTTTTGCGCACAATTTGCATTTTGGGAGGTGGATATTTCAATATTTTATGTTCAAATTCATTGTATGAGTATTATATAACATCAACCTGATCTCCTTTTGCAGTTTTTGGGCGGCGGAATTCAAAAAAAATAAAAATAAAAAATTGATGGACAAATGCAACTTGTGAAGGCTGCCACAAGCAAGCTCAAATGACGATCAAGTTGATAAATTTTTCTTCATATTTTTTTCAAACCTCAAATACTATAAATAGGGGGTGTTGGGTGTGTTTTATCTCATCCTTCACCAGCAAAAATTCTCATACAAAGTAAGAAAGAAGAGAAAAACGTGAGGGAGAAAGAAGGAAAAGAAAGGAGGGAAGTTTGGTTTGTAATTTTGTAATTTTAAGTTCTTTCTATCTTTTCTTCTTTAAGTTCATGAATTTTGTGTTAATAATGCTTTATATTAAGTTTATCATGAACTAATTTTGTTATTCCAAGGCTACGATGTAGCCTAAGTAGTAATATATATTTATTTCTAATTCAATGTATTCAATGTTTTGTTATTGCGTTGTTGAAGTGTTTATCATTGTTCTTCATGAGTTTTAAATGCTTGATCACCATTTAAGGCCTATAATGATTCATAATGAGTCCGAGAGGAGATTTATGATGATTGCTAAGGTGATAAGCACCACAAATTGGGCGAATGCTCAAGAGAGATTAACGCGATTTGTGCGGTTTTTAAGTGAAAATCACAAAATTTTAAAAACTATTTTCTTATTTAAATTCATGCACGAGAGTGATGTTTTAATATTTGAAAGAGCATGCTAAATGTTGCTCGAGAGATAATGTTTAGTAAATTAGGGTTTTAAACCATCAACACGTAATAATAACTTGAATACCGAGAATAGAAAGTCGTATTAATTCAACTAGGTGAAATTGGATGCCTTAGATCTTATTAAATTATAAAAACCAACTGAAAATCAGTAAACATTACATAAGAATTTGTAAACAATTTTTTTCCATTTTTATTTATTTTGTGTTATTTCACTTCAAAAACTACAATTTTCGGTCTTTCAAAAAGTACTAGAACTGCTAATTTTAGTACTTACTCAAAAACAATCCTCGTGGAAATGATACTCTACTCATTCTATACTACTTGATACGACTTAGTGCACTTGCTAAGCATACGCAAAGTAAGCATCAATTTGCACTAGGAAAGCCCAAAGAAAACAAACCCCATGCCAAGCTCATTGAGAGCAGAGATGTCTATGTGGCCATGATCTCAGAGGTGAATATGGTTGGGAACGTGGTCGAGTGGGTTGTAGATACTTGTGTGGCGAGGCACATTTGCACCAATTAGGATTTGTTCTGAGCATATGAAAAAGCCGATGTGGTGGAGTGTGTTTTCATGGGAAATTGTAGTGCAGTCCCTGTTCTTAGCAAGGGAAAGGTCCTTACAAAACTTAACTCGGGAAAGTTTTTATCTTTGTAAAATGTGTTGCATGTCCCTGATTTGCGTAGAAATCTTGTTTCTAGTGCATTGCTTAACAAAGCTCGTTTTATACTAACCTTTGAACTTAATAAGCTTGTTATTGTTAGGAACAGTGTCCTAAAATCCAGATTTATTCTGGATATATTATTTTAATTAATAAATAAAATTGAAGTCCCAGTCGCTTCTTAGCGAAATTTGTGTAATTGAGCATTTATACTGCATGTGATTTTCTTTTGGGAGACATCCATGAGATGAGTATAGTTCTCGGACTACAATTTAAATGTTTGTTCTAAGTAGTTTATGGACTAAGCAACAGATAGACTGGGAACAAACGGTATGGATTGTTGTTTGAAAGACTCGTAGTCGAAGACAAGTTTGGACCACTCGTATGTTAAGACCATAATGTGACACTTTAGATGACTTGTCTTGGTCATGTGGATGGAGATCCAAAAGTGTTGGGTTGGTGTGTTTAATAAGATTGACACACTGAGCTGGACCATGTGTGTTACTTATTTCTAGACTACTATCGGAGATGAGTGATTTACGTTGTACTGTTTGAACGACGACTCTAAACCCACAGAGTATTCGGGACTTGTACGTGGAGTGTTAGTTACTTTAGTGTACTATAAGTAAGGTCTAAACGAATGACTGAAATCCCACGTACGCTGGATAGCGGCGTAAAGTGTGACAAGGATTAGTTATTCAATAGGGAATCTACAGCCTCTTCTGAGATACAGATGTCCCCTTAGTTGATTTACGAATATCTGAATAGTTCGAAACTTTGGCCAAAGTATTCTAAGTGTTTGACATTTGGAATTTATACTGTGAATATATTCAAGTATAAATAAATTATTCAGTGAAGGGCGAGTAGGTAACTAATGGAGAAGTTGTGAGAAGGATAATGGTAGTGGTTATATTTATCCTTTGTCATGGATATCTAGTGGAGGGGCTGTTGTCATAAGTCTATTGGGGAGATATCGATTAAATAATTTAAGTCTGGATTGCAGTGAGATTTATTTAGTGGAATTAAATCTCATTAAATGATAATTAAATTATTTCATGAGATGATTAATTTAACCCATTTGGAGCTAGATTTAAATTGTCCTTGAGGTTCCTGCGCAAGCCTTTGTATTTTTTGGCCATTGAAAAATTATTAAAGAATTCAAGAGATGATTTATTTATCCATGAGACGGGTAAAGTTAATTTTGTCAAACATTATTCATGAGATGAATAAAATCAAAAATTATAAAATAAAATAATTTTGGAAATTAAAATTCATAAGATGAATTTTTATATGAGGGTAACAAAGCAAAAAACAAAAAAAGATTCAAAATCGCGTATAAAACAGGTTGCGATCCGCGTACTCGCGGATGGGCCAACCAGAACGCGACACGTGTCGCGCGTTGGAGGCCTAGCGGCAGTTCCTCGTGCGCCTGCGTCGGCCAATGTCGAGCTCTGGTTGGCCCAGAGGCGGTTCCTCGTGCGCCTGAGACGGCCAATCAGGCCGCGACACGTGGCACGCTATAATAGGCCCTCACACACGGTTTGTACTGTTTCAAAACGCGGTGTTTTGAGCTATATTTTAAACAAAACGAAGCGTTTTGATGTTAACTGGTGAATCCCATATCGATCAATTAGCTATTTTTCGCTCCGGTAGCCTACTATAAATAGAGGCACCTATTTCAGAGGTTTGGTATTCAGTCAAAATAAATTTTTTGGGTTTCTGAAAATAGTTTCGGAGACCTAATTGGAGAGAAAAGTTTCCGTTGAAATTTTTCTTTCCTCTGTTTAATATTTTTCGGAGCCCACCCTCCGGGCAGTTCGAGGTCATTACGTAACAGATTGCGGGGTCTCGTTTTTCTTGGTATTCTTTATAATTGGAGCAATTTCAGGTATCTTATTCTGTCCTTAATCTTTTAGTTTTCGCTTTTCTATTTGTTTATAGTATTCGTTTTTATACATGTTTAAGTTTATATATTGTCATGAATGTATTATAGTAAAAGGCCTATAGAACTGAACTAAAAATTTAGATCTGTTGCTTTAAATTATGAATTTAAGTCAGTAGATTTAAAATTAAGAATTTTAAATCGACCTTAGGTTTAGAGTTATAAATTCTAAACCCATTCCGTTGCGTAAACTTTAGGGAGAATTTTTGAAATTCGTCCCAACTACCGGTATTAGGGCAAAGGGTTTATAGAAATAAACCTATTCCCGGGAACTCTCGCACGTGAGGTGTCACGAAGCGTGACTCTCCGACCGGGGGCTTAGATTGAGAGCAGAGTCTCCTACTCTAAGTGCTCTAATAGGTGCCTATTATTGTGACCATAGTTGAGAACTGTGAACCTAATAGACGACATCAGAGTTTATTTTTTCAACAAAATTCATATCTTTTCTCAGCAATTGGTATCAGAGCCAGCCTCTGATTACATTCATAATATACATGACTAGGTCTAATAAGATCGAAATAAATAGATTTACGGTTTAATAAAATAGCGATTTTATTAAGGTGAAAAACTTGTTTGAATTAGTGATTTAATTTGTTTAAATAATTAAAGTAGTTAATTATTAATTAGAGTATTTTAAATTATCGATTTAAATTATTTAAATTGGTTAAAAGAGTTAATAGTTAACTGGGTTATTTAAAATATCGATTTAAATTGTTTGAATCTGTTAAAAGATTTAATAGTTAACTAGGCTATTTTTAGTAATGATTTAAATTGTTTAAATCTTTAATGAATTAATCATTAATTCGGAACAACCCATAAATTTGCGATTATGTTGTTCGTATAACGAGATTGTACGTTCTCAGTCAAATGATTAGATTAGATTCCAATACTTTTAACAATAATGGATAAAATTGGTCAAATGAGATTAAATTTGATTAATTTTTCCAAAATAGGATAAAGTTGATATAATGAGATTACATTCAATTATTTTTATAAAATCAGATAAAATTGATCTTATGAGGTTAGATTTAATTTATTTTAAAATTAAATATTTTAATTTTAAAATTTAATTATAAAAAAAAATTTCAGCAGACGCTGACGTCATGTTGACGTCAGCGCCTGCTGGAGACTTCCACAGTTTGAAAAATTAATAAATTTTTTTAATTTTATTTTTAGGACGTGTAGACGTCAGTACTGATTTACATAATTATAAATTAATTGTTTTATTTATTAATATATTTTAGAATGAGATTCTAAATTTAGGTTATGTGATAATCTAAGTTGTGAATCAGTGCTGTTTTAAAATAAAAGTTGTTTTAAATCATTTTAGAATAAGATTCTAAAATCGACTATCTGATAGTCTAAGTTGACTTTATTTTTAAAATAAAAGTTAAATTTTATTAATTAAATTTTAGAATAAGATTCTAAAGTAGTCTATTGGATAGCCTAAGCTTGTTTAATTTTAGAATGAGATTCTAGAAATGGACTATGTGATAGTCTAAGCCCAAAATTGCTACTGATTTTAAATAAAATTAATTTTAATTCAATTTTGGAATTAGATTTTTGAAAAATAGATTATGTGATAATCTAAATTAGATGTTTGTATTATTTAATTAAAATTAATTTATTAATTTATTGATTTGTTTTAGAATGAGATTCTAATGCAAGAATATGAGATAATCTATATTGTAGAATGATAGTATTCTTAAATAAGTTAATTAATTCATTTTTGTTAATTTTAGAATGAGATTCTAAGGGGGATTATGAGATAATCCAAGTTGTAAATGCAAGTTAATTAAAAAAAAAAATCACTGGTTATAAAAATCAAGTGGGAGTGAGGTTTAAATTATTGTAACTTCACGGTCTCCATTACCGGTCTAGCAGTATAGTAGATCGATAGACCTCCCTGAGGGGGATGTCGGTTTGCAGATTACAGAGTTAGACTACTTTTTGGATAAACCAAAGTGCAAAGAAGCGATGCGACCACGCTGCCCTAGAGTATTTCGTGTATTTGTATGGAGGTTTAGGTAATGGTTTACACTTGACTAGCGTGATGCATTAGCATCCCCGAGGAGCTCTGTTGTGTCATGTTAGAGACTAAGGTAAAGTGGTGAGTTCATCATGTTTAGTAAGAGTTAAAAGAAAATAGGTTAATTGAGAATGGTTCTCACCTAAACTAGCTTCGTGCGACCCCGCTGCCGGGGAGTAAGGAGTGGTGTGTTTGGATCATCATTGTATGCATGATAGTACAGTTTGGTGGACATCTGACTTGTTGTTTATGCTAAATTGAAAGAATATATGTCACTGCATTATACATGACTCTCATTAGACAATTACACATATGTTTGCATTTACAGTATGTTTGATTTGGATACGGCTGGCGAACTTCACTTGATTTGGAATAAATAATGTACTCACGGGACCAAATTACTTTGCCTTGAAAAGTATGTTAGACTTACTCACTGCTCATAAGGAACACACTAGAAAGAAAGTGAAGGGTAGGGTTGCCATTGTAGCAACTAAGTCCATAAGGAAGTCAGCAAAAGAAAAGTGTTTATTTTGCAAGAAAACTAAGCCACTGGAGAAGGGACTGCACTAATTACATAAGTACTCTTCCTAAAAGGACTGCTAAGCCACCTGGTGGAGATATGTTTATATCTCACTTAGTTAAGTCATGCGCAGTTGAGAGTCCATCAGTTTCCTCGTGGGTGGACTAAAGTTCAATTGACCAAGTCTGTAATATGTTACAGGAGGTCAGGCTAGGCTAAAGGCTACACGATGGGTGTTGTACCTGATGGTCAGGGACAGTACAATAATAGTGGTCTTAAGTGTAGGAGATGTTAGCTTAGACTTTAGTAATAGAGTTTTGTTTTAAAAGATTGTTTATCTGTAGCTATTGTGCACATGAATTTGATTTCTATATCTCGTTTTATGAATAATTGTTATTCAGTTGATTTTGATAACGAAAATTTTAATAGGAGAAATAAATTATTTATTTGCACATGTACATGAATAAATTATTTATTCATGATATTTTCTTATCAAAACTATGGTAATTGTTAAAATAAATCTAACATAAGTTCACTTGTTCAATCTTCTAAAAGAAAACACCCTGAATGTGATAGTGCCTACACCTCACACCAACATTTAGGTAACACCAATTTGAACAGGATCCAAAGACTGGTAAAAGATGGACCGATAGAGGTTTTGGACTTGAGGTCATTACCAGTCTGCAAATGGTGCATAGAAAGAGATATGACCAAGTCTGTCTTTAAGAGTAAAGGCAACAAGGTTGGTGACTATCTTGAGCTGGTTCACACAGATGTACGTGGACCAATGTATGTTTAGGCAAGAGGTGGGTATGAGTACTTAATCATGTTTAGTAATAATTACTCAAGATATGTATATGTTTACCTAATTAGACATTAGTCAAACTCTTTTGAAAAGTTCAAAGAGTACAAAGTTGAATTATAAAAGCCATTAGATAAACAAGTTAAGTCACTTCGATCAGATCGAGGTACTGAATATTTTTTGGGTGAGTTTTTGTTTTTTCTAACTGCAAATGAGATAAGATCTCAGCTTTCTGCTCTGGTTACACTGCAGCAGAATGGTGTTGCAGATAAAAGGAATAAGGATGAATTTTTTTTTTTTACAGTTTTTTTTTTATTTAAAGGTTTTTTTGTAAATACAATGCGAACTACTTAGAGAAGAATTTTGCAAGTAAACTACGAAAGCAAAACCAAGATAGCATTGAAAGGAAAATGACAATAATTCTAAACAGCTAGACACAACTTAAGACATAGTGGAAGCATTAGATGCACCTACTGATAGGAACAAAAATATACAAAGTACACGAGAGTTTAGGTGTGGTGGGAGGTTTATCAGAACACCTGACAAGTTCATAGCGGGAGCCTTAGCCGTAGATCGTGGCATTGAATCTGATCCTTTTAGCCACAATGGAGAATTCAAGCCTTCTAGTTTTGTGCAATCGGTTGCTCAAACCATGCGTGTACAAATGACATTAAGAGAAAGTACTGACTTTCTTAGTGTTATATTTCAATGATATACTACTCATTGACAATGCTGTAGGGGTGTCATTAGCTGTAAAGGTTTGGTTGTCACGAAAGCTCAATATGAAGGACATGGGAGAAGCCAACTCTACCTTTAGGATTAAGCTTCTGCAAAGTCGTAAGAGTAGGATGTTAGATCTCTCTCCAGCCACTTACATTGATAAGATGTAGTCAAGGTATAGCATGGAGTCCCTCTCTCTTTTGAGAAGTGTTCTAGGACACCTCAAGAGGAAGAGCAGGCAGTGGGAGCCTCAGGTATGCCATGTTGTGTACGAGACTTGATGTCTGCTATGTCATGGTATAGTATGCAGGTGTTAGTCTAATTTGGGTCCAATGGACTAGGTAGCAGTGAAGTGTTTTCTCTAGTCCTTGAGAAGAACTAGAGATCTTATGCTTATCTTTCAAATTGACGAGCTAGTTCCAGTTGGATATATTGTTTTAAAACTTCCAGTCAAATATATATGACAGATGTTCGACATCTAAGCATGTGTTTACCCTTGGAGTGGGAGCCATTAGTGAGAGGAATGTCAAGCAGTATTGTATTGCTGACTTCACAATAAAGTAATTAAACTCACTAAGGGTTAGGCTCAGTAGACCTTTGGTTCAAACTTAAAAGGGGTGAGTATGGACTTTGTCGTAAATTGGATTTAGGACAAGTGTGAGACTGTTAGGAACAATGTCCTAAAATCCAAATTTATTCTAGATATATTATTTTAATTAATAAATAAAATTGAAGTCTCAGTCGTTTCTTAGTTAAATTTGTGTAAGTGAGCATTTATACTACATGTGATTTTCTTTTGGGAGACATCCATGAGATGGGTATGGTCCTCAGACTACAATTTACATGTTTGTTCTAAATGGTTTATGAGACTAAGCCACAGATAGACTTGGAACAAATGGTATGAATTGTTGTTTGAAAGACTTGTAGTCAAAGACAAGTTTGGACTACTTGTATGTTAAGACTATAACGTGACACTTTAGATGACTTGCCTTGGTCATGTGGATGGAGATCCAAAAGTGTTGGGTTGGTGTGTTTAATAAGATTGACACATTGAGTTGGACCATGGGGGTTACTTATTTCTAGACTACTATCGGAGATGAGTAATACACGTTGTACTGTTTGAACGATGACTCTAAATCCTTAGAGTATTCTGGACTTGTGCGTGGAGCGTTAGTTACTTTGGTATACTATATGTAAGGTCTAAACGAATAACTGAAATCCCAGGTACACTGGGTAGAGGCGTGAAGTGTGACAAGGATCAGGTATTCAATAGGGAATCTACAGTCTCTTATGCGATACAGATGTCCCCTTAGTTGATTCGTGAATATTTGAATAGTTCGAAAACTTTGGCCAATGTATTCTAAGTGTTTGACATTTGGAATTTATGCTGTGAATATGTTCAAATATAAATAAATTATTCAGTGAAGGGTGAGTCGGTAACTAATGGAGAAGCTGTGAGAAGGATAATGGTAGTGGTTATATTCATCCTTTGTCGTGGACATCTAGTGGAGGGGTTGTTGTCATAAATACAGCCTATTAGGGAGATATCGAATAAATAATTTAAGTCTGCAGTGCAGTGAGATTTATTTACTGGAATTAAATCTCATTAAATGGTAATGAAATTATTTCATGAGATGATTAATTTAACCCATTTCGAGCTAGATTTAAATTGTCCTTGAGGTCCCCGCGCAAGTCTCTGTATTTTGTGGCTATTGAAAAAATATTAAAGAATTCATAAGATGAGTTATTTATCCATGAGATGGGTAAAGTTAATTTTGCCAAACAGTATTCATGAGATGAATAAAATCAAAAATTATAAACTAAAATAATTTTGGAAAATAAAAATTCATAAGATGAATTTTTATATGTGGGAAACAAAAGAAAAAAAAAATACAAAATCGCGTATAAAATAGGTTGCGATCCGCGTAATCACGGATGGGCCAACCAGCACGTGACAGGCCCAGGGGCAGATTCGTGTGCACCCGCGTCGGCCAATCAGGCAGCGACACTTGGTACGCGGTGACAGGCCCTCACATGCGGTTGGTACTGTTTCAAAACGCGGTGTTTTGATCAGTATTTTAAACAAAACGACGCGTTTTGATGTTAACTGGCGGATCCCACTTAGATCAATTTGCTATCTTTCGCTCCGGTAGCCCACTATAAATAGAGGCACCTATTCCAGAGGTTTGGTATTCAATAAAAATAAATTTTTTGGGTTTCTGGAAATAGTTTTGGAGACCTAATTGGAGAGAAAAGTTTCCATTAAAATTTTTCTTTCATCAATTTAATATTTTTCGGAGCCCGCCCTCCGGGCAGTTCGAGGTCATTGCATAGAAGATCGCGGGGTCTCGTTTTTTCTTGGTATTCGTTATAATTGGAGCAATTCCAGGTATGTTCTTCTTTCCTTCTTCTTTTAGTTTTCGATTTTCTATTTATTTATAGTATTTGTTATTATACCTGTTTTAGTTTATGTATTGTTATGAATGTATTAGAGTAAAAGGCCTATAGATCTAAACTAAGAATTTAGATCTGTTGATTTAAATTATGAATTTAAGTCAGTAGAATTTTGAATCGACCTTAGGTTTAGAGTTATGAATTCTAAACCCGTTCCGCTATGTAAACTTTAGGGAGAATGTTTGAAATTCGTCCCAACTACCGGTATTAGGGCTAAGGGTTTATAGAAATAAACCTATTCCCGGGAACTCTCGCACGTGAGGTGTCACGAAACGTGACTCTCCGACTGGGGGCTTCGGTAGAGAGAAGAGTCTCCTACTCTAAGTGCTCTAATAGGTGCCTATTATTGTGACCATAGTTGAGAACTGAGAACCCAATAGACAGCATTAGAGTTTATTTTTAAACAAAATTCATATATTTTCCCAATAGTTATCACCAAAAATACCAACTTTGTGTGGAAGGGTTTTTATAATGGAGTCTCTTTGTACTTGATGTTAAAATGAATGAGATTGCATCTACTTCTACTTATATTTAAGTCCTTGGATTTGTGGCATGCTAGGCTTGGACATGTTAATTATAATTCGGTTAAGAAACTTAAACAAACTAGTTTATTTCCAAACTCTAGTCTAACTGAAATTGAAAAATGTGGAATATATGTTGGGGCCAAGCACCCTAAGAATCCCTTTAACAAATCAGTTGAACGAACATTTGGCCTGCTTGAACTCGTGCACAGTGACTTAAGTGACTTTAGGAACGCCTCGAGTAGAGGTGGTAAGAGGTATTATATTACCTTTGTTTGTGATCACTCAAGATTCACTAAGGTGTATCTCTTGAGTTCTAAGGATGAGACTGAGGAGATGTTCCTCAAGTATAAGGCAAAAAAAGAGAACCAATTAGACTATACAATCAAAAGGTTTAGGTCTGATTGGGAAGGTGAGTTTGACACTACCTTCCTCAAGAAGCATTATGACAAATGCGGCATTATTCATGAAGTATCAGCCCCTTATGCACACTAACAGAATGTTATAGCTGAAAGAAAGAATATAACCCATAAAGAGATTTTGAACGCTATGTTAATCAGCTTAGGCCTATCCCTGAACTTGTGGGGCGAAGCCATGTTGTCTGCATGCCATGCTTAATAAGGTTCCATATAAAAAACTAGATAGAACACCTTACAAATTATGAAAGGGCGATGAGCCTAACCTTCAATATCTCAAAGTGTGGGGGTGTCTAGCTAAAGTTAGTATTACAGAATTGAAAAGAAGTAAAATAGGCCCCAAAATTGTAGATGTTCTGTTTATTGGTTATGCTTTGAACAATGCTGCATATAGATTCATGTTATTGAGTAGCTCGAGCCCTAGGCTCAGTAAGATCAGGAAGGCTTGAGATGCTGAGTTCTTTGAGCATGTGTTTCCCATGAAAGAATCTGTGCATGCGCCATTACCTATGACTTTTCTTGATGCATCTACTCCTTCATCTAGTCACTTGACGACTAAACTCGAGGTTTAGTGCTTAAGAGAAGTAAGAGGGCTCAAACTGAGACTAGTTTTAGACCTGACTTCATTACTGCATTTCAGTCTGAACGCCCTGATTTTGGTGAGCATGTTGTAAGTGAATTCATGTTAGGCGAAGATCTTAGGACCTATTATGAGGCCATGAGATCCATAGATGCTCCAATTTAGAGAGAGGCCATCAATAATGAGTTGGACTTGATTATGAGTAATAAGACTTGGGTGTTAGTGGACTTTCCTAAGGGATGCAAACCCATAGGGTGAAAATGGATGTTTAAAAAGAAACTTAAGGCTAAAGGGCCAATTGATAAAGTTAAGGCCAGAGTAGTGTCCAAGGGGTACACTCAAAAACAAGGTACAAACTTCTTTGATACCTATTCACCCGTGACTGGGATAGCCATTGTGACAGCTTTGATTGATCTAGCGTCAGTACATAATCTTGTAGTACATCAAATGGACTGCATAACCACATTCTTAAATGGTGACCTTAAGGAGGAAATTTACATGGAACAACATGAGGTATTTGAGGTTCTAGGTATGGAGTGTAAAGTTTGTGAACTTGTAAAGGCCTTATATGGTCTTAAGCAAGCCCCTATAAAATGGCATCAAAAGTTTAATTGCACTTTGGTCATGCATGGTTTTGTTATGAAAAGTTGTTATGCAGGTGTGTACTTTAAGCATGTTGATAATGATTGTGTAATTATTTGATTTTATGTTGATGACATGCTTTTTTTTTTGGTACGAGTGTGAATGTTGTAAATACTACTAAGTCTTTCTTGAGTTTGTGCGTTGATTTGAAAAACATAGGCGAGGCTGATGCGATACTGGGAATTAAAATTGTTAGATCACCTGAGGTTTTGACTTTAACTCAATCACGCTATGTGGAGAAAATATTGAGGAAGTTTGGTTACTATGATAACATTCCTACTAAAACTCCCTATGACCCAAATGTTCGCTTGAAAAGAAACATGGGTGATAGTGTGTCATAGGCTGAATATGCTAAAATTATTGGTAGCGTGACGTTTTTGATGAATTGCACTTGTCCAAATATTGCCTATGCTATTAGTAGATGGAGTCATTATACTTATAGTCCAAGTGATGAGCACTGGGTTGCTCTGGTCAGGCTTTTGAGATACCATCGACGTACCATGGACTGGGGTTTTGTTATAAATCATTCATTATTGTTTTAGAGGAATACTGTGATGCCAATTGAGTATCTGACAGTGATAAGATTTACTCTACTCGTGGCTATGTTTGTATGCTTGCTAATGGTGTTATTTCTTGGAAATCTTGTAAATAGACTTGCATTGCTAAATTAACTATGGACCTAGAATTCATTGCTCTTGAGATGGCAGGTTTGGAATCTAAATGACTGAGGAATGTGCTGGGAGACATTCCACTATAGGGGAAGCCCACGCCGTCAGTCTCGATGCATTATGATTCACAAGAAGCCCTTGGAGTTACTCAAACTGAGGTATATAATGGCAAGCGCAGGCATATTCGCCTGAGGCATGGTGTAGTGAGACACCTTATTGAGAATAATGTGACCTCCCTCAAGTTTGTAAGGAGTGAGAAGAATTTGGCAGATCCCCTTACTAGAGGCATTTTTAAGAAAGTGGTATGTGATACATGAGAGGGAACGGTGCTTAAGCCCACTTGTGTGCCTCGATCTTGGTGGATACCTGTCTCGATAGTATTCTCGATGTTAAATGGGTCAAACAAAGCCAAGGATGAGCAATTTGTGATTAAGCCAACTAGCCTCTTCTGAGATATTGTTGTTGGTGGCTTGTATCGGTCAAATTTTCCATAACTTTTTAGGAAGAGCTTAAGGCTCTTAATGTTGTCCATAGCCCGTAGTGGTGGTGCGGGGCAGTGCACTAGATGGACTCACCCTGCCATGATGTTGAGGATGAGCTTTATGCTCTTAATGCAATACATAGCCAATGAGGTGGTGTGGGGCCTCACACATGATGGACTCACCTACAGGAATGTGGGGGTGGTAAGACATCTTCTGTTGAGAGTAAGGAGTTACTCTCTAGAGCATTCTCTGGTACCTAGGTATCAGATTTGTTTTGTTGAGAAGGATTTCATACATTCGGATTACGGAGTGCATTTCAACTCGAGAACCACATAAAGGGGATGTGTGTGCTCTTCACAATGACCGCTCATGGTTCAAGACTATGTCTACTTCTGGGTGGTTGTGGGACATGCATGTTCACTAGGTGCCGATTCAAGTCTTAAACACATTGGTATCGTTAAGTGTGGGTCTCCTTGCTCAGTAATCTCCTTTCTTTCTTCTTTTTGTCAAAATTGAATCATGTGGGGAATTGTTGGAATGTTGGGGTAGCATACTTCAATTTTGGAGTCTTTTCTTTTTTCTTTATCCCACATAGGAACAATAGTGAAGGGAGCACCAGTTTAAATATATCCCTCTCCTTATACTTGGTAAACTCTTGAGGGGACTAGAGTGGGTTTTGTGAACCACACACGAGCATGTCCGCCCGCGTGCCTCGTTGAGCCGCGTCGTGATATGGTATGGACTTTTTCTAACCTGGACTTCTATTTTTTGGACACTTATTATTTAATATTATCGAACACCGGTGGAGTTCTTGGACTGTGCTTGAGGCTTTTATGCTCAAGCTCGAGGGTCCCTTGTGTCCAACCACAAGGCTATTATGCTCGAGGATATGCTCATTAGTCCAAGTTCTAGTTCAAGGCAGCAAGCTTGAGCTTAAGATACGTGTTTTGACTGTGTATCTACCCACTTCCTTCCATAACCATTATTTTCTTGATTAATGCCTGGATTTTGCACTCTTCCATATCCGCCACTTTCCTAATTGTGGCCGGATATCTTGCCCACAATCCTTAACTTATTCTTACTTGCACGCTAAGTATTTTTTCCTACAAATACGATGCTTTGGTGCTTTGTTCGATACACAGAAATACACGAAAAATACAAAAATCAATCGCCTTCTTCCCCTTAAAATTCTCTCTTTTCTTATTCTGTTTAATGAGCAAGTTAGGGCATACTCCAACCCATGACCTGAGAGTACACTCCTGTGTTGGTGCCATGTTAACCCTGGGAGTCGGAGTGTCTGATAATCCTAATTAAAATGTAGCGGGGGCGTAAACAACTTAGGAAAATGGTGAGCTCCACATCATGGCGACTTCCTTCGGTTCAATCTTTCCTCTCTGAATCTTCTATATTTCAATTGTTTAATTATCTTGTCTCTAGTCAAGTTCGTCTTTCTCATTATGTGGTTTAAGTTTGTTGGCCCCTCATCTCAAGTTAGTCTTGATATCTCGAATTTGAGAATTTGGTTGCTCGTTTGCCTATATTTTCCCTGCACTTTTACTTCCTAAAATGCATCAACCATAGTATAAAATTTGTGCTTAATTGAGAAATGTTAAAAATGATGTTGATCTTAAGCAATTGAATGTGTGATTCATAAAATGCATCGACATAGGGGTAGACACTTGAGTTTGAGCTTTTAACATGATATACATTGCTCAATGACATGTTACAAATTGGTTTTCTGTATGCTTTCACAGATCAATACGTTTACGTTGAATTCTATACTTCAACTTTCATATTTTAAGAGAAAACACCAAACATTTGTCATCATGAAAAAGGGGGAGATTGTTTCCCCTACAGGCCATTTACATTGTGATTTTGATGATAACAATCGTTTAATGAGTCATTATATTTAATTGTTCTAATTTTGTTTAAAAGTTACTAATAAGAAAGTTAGGAAAAAATAGGATTAAATGTGTTGATACAAGTTTTCCAAGATGATGGATCAAGAGGAAATCGAGCCAAGTTGAACAGAAAGTTGATCCTAATTCAAGAGAATGAGATCCAAGTCTAGACGCTTCAAGTTATTTTTTTTATTTGGTATGAATCAAGATTGGGATATAACAATAGAGTCAAATCACAATATTGATATGTGATGCTTTAAAACTTTTTTTTTTTAATTTTTGAAATTGAATTTCCAAATAATATTTGAAAAATATTCGAGTTAAATATAAGCCAATCTAGTTTGTCCATAAAAATAATTTTCAAATTGGTATTATGAAAAGCATGCCCAAAATAACAAGATTAAATTTTAATACGGTGATATTTTAGCTTGATTAAATCAACTATTTATTCAAATGAATAAGGAAACATGGTAAATAATTCAAAAAGTAAGCTAATATTGTAAATCAATTGATCAATCAATTTAGCTTAGCTAATATGGTAAATCAATCAGTCAATCAAGCTAAACGGTAAAAAACGCTCAAATCGACCGAGGCATGTTGAGTGTTGGCATAAAGAACAGATGTATCGACATACAGACATACAGTAGCCAATCGAAGTATCTATGTGGTGACACAGAGGGTGTGAGTCGACACACAGTTCTATGTTTTGACACACAGCCCTTGTGTGTCGACACACCGCCCTACGACAGCTTTAACAGCTACATTTTAGATCCAATTCCTTTCCAATTTTTTTTTAAACATTTCCCAACATCTCCTAGGCCTTCTTGGCCTATAAATGGGGCTTAAATCGTTTGATAAAATTGTTCAACTCTTGAAGCTTTCATTGATCAAAAAGTTCTTGTGTTTTACTTGTGGTTTAAAGCTTTAATATCTTGTTCTCTTGAAGCTTTTTTTAAGCATCACTAATTCTCTTTGATTGAGTTTATTGAGCTTCATTGCCACATCCTTAAGTTTTGCTAATCTTGATTATTTGTCAAATCACTATTTCAAGAGTTAGAATTTCAGTTCTTAAATTTATTTCATTGTAAAGGATGGATTCTGAGCCTACCATTATACAAGAATTAGTTGTAAAGGTTGGTTTTGAGCCTATGTACAAAAAGAAATGTTGTAAAGGTTGGGCCTTGAGCCTACGTACAAAAAGACCAATTGTAAGGTTGGATCTTGAGCCTAGGTTTTGAAAAAGGATCATCAAGCTTTGTGAAACGCTCAAGTGACAAAGAATAGTCACTTGAGGAGTAGACTAGCTTCCGGATTGGAAGTGAAGTAGTGCAAAAGTCCTTGTGCATTGTTTTTCTTTTTGCCTTTATTTTTTACATGTCTTATTCATTGTTTCGCCTTCAATTTTTTTTTTTTTTTTTTTTTTTTTTGGGTTCTTAAAGTTTAAAGTTTTATTTCATCGCGACCCCCCCTCTTAGGTTGCTCTTTGGGGCGTCAACTTAGTTTAAGCCATTGGAGAGGACATCAGGCAACTTAGGCATGTACTTCCTCCATCCGTTCCAACTGGATACCCGTGTGATGCTCTTTAAAGCTCATGGGTGCTGGTTGCTGAGGTTGACTATAAGGTCCCTTACAGAATGTAAAACCCAATTTTCACTAACCTAAGTTCTACACACTTGGAATCGAGCCATAGGAATGACAATATAGCCCTTAGGACTGTAAAAGCTTCAAATTAAGGATTTTCTCGGGCTTCAAGGGATCCCAAAGCCAATATGCTGATGTGATCTATTCTCAAGGCATGAGGGCATAACCCTTCATACCCTCCTCAAGTTGGAGAGGTTGTCTTGAGATACACTTAAAGCCTTAAAATAGGTGTGCAATGACAGGTACCCACTTCTTGGGACCAAGCCTTTCCTCGTAGACCTCTTCATACTTATCACACTAGGGGTAAGCCAACCACCCACATCCACAAGATCAAAACTTGGGGATTGATTGAGCAAGGATGAACCAACAACCTGCTAATCTCGATGTGCTCTAAAGCATGCCATACAACCCAGGGTTTATTGGAACATACTTCGTGGCCAATTAAACCCATGGCCAGAATGATCAAGGGGGTTGCCCTAGGTATGGGGGCAACAACCGTTCCCACACTCGATTGAGACGGGGGCTTTGAGGTTTCCTAAAAATCCCTCTCAAGATTCTCAGCCACTTGGGGGGGGGGGGGGGGGGGGGGGGGGGCTCGAAGACCAATTCGAATAGATGTATGGGCTAAGCCTCATGAGAGTTAATAGCCCCTTGTATAGTAAACTATACCCTGACTATATTGATAGGGATTACCCTTTCCCTCGAGGATAAAAAATCCCCAAGTTTACCCTTTTCTATGAAGAAGAAACAGTGTTTGCCCTCGTGCATTGAGCAGAGTTTAATTACCAATGTAGAGAAGCGGCTGATAATTTGTATCTCGACCTTAGTTTGTTCTCTAGTTATTTAACAGGGACCGCTTTTTAGTTATACATTAGCCCACCAGCTGATTCCATTTGCTGTTGGAATGACATGGCCAGACAATTCAAGGCCTAGTGCCCAAGAATGGAACTAGGAACTTCCATATTTTACTTGGCTCCAATGATACAAAAGCTAGGTGAACTAGTGAAAGAGTACATTAACTGCTTCAAGGGAGCCCGATTTAAATGCACTGTAGCCCTTCCCAAGTTGAATATACCATGCTAGCCTTGAATGGCTTGGATATAGAATTTAGGAAGAAGTTTGAGATATTAAATTTAGGAAGAAGTTTGTAGGCTCAAACTTCACGACACTTCTATAGCTGATAGAATATGGGGCTATCTTAAAAGAAGAAAGTCTCAGAAAAATGTGTATGGAACCCATGTACATGACTTAATTGAAGAGAAGGAAGATTCTCCTTACAAACTTGACGTCGCTCAGTATGTCAAGGGACCTCCTACTATTTGCAATCCTTTGGTCAAAAAGGATGTTAAAGCCAGGAAGTCATATCAATCCCAAGACTAGAGGAAGTACTCATTTGACCTCTCAAGAGCTGACATCATATTTGATTGGCTTGAGGAAAATAATAAAGTCAAGATTAGATACGCACAGGCTAAGCCATTTCAATAAAGGGGATGGTGTACTATAAATGGCATGATCCATTGACTCATTCAATGAAGAACTGCGAGATCTTTCGGCACGTGGTTCAAGATGCCATTAAGGTAGGGGAATTAATCTTTCCCAGAGAAGGACAGATGGGTGTTGATAAAGACACTTTAGTCTTAACCAAGTCAATATAATTAAGGCAATAAAACCTTATAGTACACACGATATCCCTACAAATGGAAAATCTCTATGCAGAATGCGTGGAGACAAAGATAGTCTAACAGTAGCCAAGGCTTTGTTTGACAAGTTATTAGAGAGGGGATACTCAGGTTTCCCAGAGCCTCCATAGAATTGTCAAATGATTACTGCAAGTGCCACATCATGGTTGAGCAACTGATACATGACTGTACCACCTTCAACAGATTCTTGAAGAAGTAATTACAGGAAAGAGCTACCCCTCTCTAAAGAAGATGAATTAGCCATGGCAATATCCACCGAGGACCATTAGCAAACTATCTTTTCCACCAAGAAGCAAGCATCGATGAAGCCTTGGCGCCTCACTCATGACCTCTGTGGGGCCGTGGCCACCAGTTGGTGTCTGAGATGAGGAAGCTAGGCCTTTACCCAAGGAAAAAAATAACCTCCCTCAGTGAGGACATTGTTGATTGGACCTCCTCGAGGCCTCACTTCAAGACTGAGATCATCATGAGGATTGGGCATCCGAAGAGAAATCGAAAATACTACTTACTCGACATGGACACCAGTCAGGAACCACGACAATTAGGATACCAACCTTCGTGGATAAGTTTTGGTAACGCTTAGAGAAAAACCACCTTAAGCATGAGGATGCCAATCTCTCCAACCCTACTCGAATCTGGAAGAGAAGGTAGCTGTAAAAGACGGTAAGACAACGTGGAACGAAATTTCAGATGCGTGGGCACTGAGCTTAATCTAAGAGAATGTGGAGCATCTAGAAGTGACTTCAGCTAAAAATGTGTTATGATTCAACCTTATATCTTGTAGTGTTGCATTTTGTGGTCTGTTAGCGATTGGCTTTAGCTGAAGTTATGGGCGTGTTACGATTGAGGCCTGATTATAGAGATAAGCTGGGAGTGATGGGTTGAAGTGCAAATTCAATTCACAATTCTTACAGAAGGCAAAATATTGGAAGTAAAGAAAGGCGGGAAAGTTGGTTAGTTAGCCGGTAGTAGCCTTGGTTAGTTAAGTCGGTTGTTCAGTCCAGTTTGGTGGTGTGGTCTTAGCTAGTCAGTTCAATAAGGTTGTCTAGTTCATTGTATCTTAGTTGGGTAAAAATAGCTTAAGGTCTTGCATGTGAATGGTATGAATGAAAATATCTTGATTTCTTTCTCTCATTTCCAATTCTCTCTCTAAGCTTACTTTGCTGATTAAGCTTGGAATTGAATTGATTGAACTTAAAAGTCATATCAAAATGGTGACAACGAGAGCTGGCACAGCTACTAATAACAATACAGCTTCAGATGCAGCTACGTATACTGATGTTGTTACTGGAAATGAGGCTGGTGCTACTGTTAGAGATAGACATGATGAGCAGTTCGATCGGATAAATCAGCAGAGGTGAACATCAATCAGAAATTTAAAAGGAAATCACAATAATCTGAGAGGAAATCGAAACAAATTGAAGGAATTGAGGACCGAATTCATCAGGAACAACAATCTCCTAATGCAGGATTGCTCGCTCCTACTAGTCATATTGAAAGGCTGCGCAATTTAGCTCTAACACATGTTTCACTGCTTGATTCTTCAAATAATGGTATAAACTCAGCTAATTCCAGGTGATATAGCAACAGGTAGCCTTGAATTGGACTAGAAACATTTGATGGAACAATGCCTCAGTCATGGATCAGGAAATGTGAGAAGTACTTTCGATTTTATAACATTCTTGAGTCAGAGAAGGTAGAAATAGCACCAATATATCTGAAAGGAGAAATGGAGGCGTGGTACTATAGCCTTGTTAGAGTTAAACCCTTGATAACATGGCTAGAATTTGAAAAGGAGTTGTGCGAAAGGTATGGAGATGAAGATATTAGTGATGTGGTGGAAAACTTTAACAAGTTAGTGCAAGCGACTTCAGTGAAAGAGTACATGTCAAGGTTTGAGAACCTTAATTCCGAGATGTTGGCAGTTTATCTGGATGCTACTGAGAAATATTACATCTCCAGCTTTACCAATGGCTTAAAGCCAAAGGTCAAAAATTTGGTTAAAGCATTCGAACCTACTTCCCTGTCTCAAGCCTACTCGAAATCTAGGAAGGTTGATAACACAGTCACAGTTCCTAATGAAATACCAAGAGCAAGGAACCCTCAGCCATAAGGACCTTGGTCTAAAACCGCTGCAACTAGAAACAAACCATTGAGCATTGAAGAGAAAAGGTTTCAGAGACTTTGCTTCAAGTGTAACCAAAGGTTTTTCTTTGGTCATAAGTGCGATTCCAAGTATTTGATGTCAACTTCTAGATGTGAGTATGAGGATGAGACTTAGGATGAGGAAGGGTATGGTAATGAAGACGTGCAAGAAAATGTAGAAGTTGAGGAACTTGAAGATGAGGATATAGAGATATTTGTGCAAGCCTTGGCAGGAAATGGTTCACATAACACCATTAGGATAAAAGGAGAAAAAAGGAATAAATCATTGCTGATTTTAGTTGATAGTGGAAGCACGCATAGCTTCATTGATCCAACATTTGTAAGACGTGTGAGGCATGAGATGATCGGAACCACTCTAATGGCAGTAATTGTGGCTGATGGAAATGCAATTCTGATGCATACCAAGTGCAGTAATTTCAGGTGGATGATGCAAGGACAAAGCTTTGAATATGATTTCATAATATTGAGATTAGGTGGTTGTGACATGGTTTTACGAGTTGATTGGATGAAGACCATTAGTCCCTTGCTCTTTGATTATGCTCAATTAACTATTTCCTTTGAAAGAGGGGGACAATCTATGAAGTTACAGGGAATAAAGGAGCAAGGACAATTGCAAGTAATTAGTGGGAAGCAATTATAGGAATTATTCAAGAAGAAGAATTATCATTGCGTGGGACAACTCCACTCCATCAATGCTCTCAACAAGGAGGAAGAGCCTTGTTTGAAACAAGGAAAGAAGACTTCTGATCCAGCTATTAATTCTAAGTTGCTACAATATCAAGATTTGTTTAAATAGCCTTGTTCATTGTCTCCCAGAAGGGTATTTGATCATTCCTTACCTTTGAAAGAAGGGTCTAATCCTGTGAATCTTCGACCCTACAAGTATCCTCACTCCCAAAAGAGTGAGATTAAATGACTAGTAGAAGAATTGCTGAAGATGAAATTTATCAGACACAGTCATAGCCCATTTGCTTCGCTAGTTATATTGGTTAAGAAAAAGGATGGAACATCAAGAATGTGCATCGACTATCGTCAATTGAGCTCAGTGACAGTTAAGGAAAAGTTTCCCATTCCAATCATTGATGACTTGTTGGATGAGCTTCATGGGTCTAAGTTTTTCTCCAAGTTAGATTTGCGGCAAGGTTATTACCAAATCGGGGTCTAAGAGAATGACATCTACAAAACAGCTTTTCAAACACACCATGGGCATTATGAGTTCTTGGTGATGATGCCTTTTGGGTTATCTAATGCCCTTGCCACGTTTTAGGCATTGATGAACTCAGTGTTCAAGCATTTCCTCAGGAAATTTATACTAGTGTTCTTTGACGATATATTAGTTTACAGTCCTTCAATGGAGACTCATTTGAATCATCTTGAGCTGGTCTTCCAGATCATGAGACAGAATCAATGGTATGCTAAGCTCTCTAAATGCTCCTTTGCTAAAACACAAGCGGAGTATCTAGGTCATATCTTTTTCAGAGGAGGGTATAGCTACTGATATGAGCAAGGTGCAAGCCATGAAAGATTAGCCAATTCTTAAGACTCTCAAGCAGCTTAGAGGGTTCCTTGGGTTGATAGGGTATTATCCGAAGTTCATTGCTGGATATGGATCATTTGATGACCCTTAACTGAGTTGTTGAGGAAGGTTGCATTCAAGTGGAATGAACTTGTTGGGGTTGCTTTTGTACTACTTAAAGAGGCCATGACTTATGCTCCTGTTTTTGCTATCCCAGACTTCACTCTACCATTTGGTTTAGAGACAGGTTCGTGCAACAAGAGAGTTGGAGCAGTGTTGTCCCAAAATGGCAGACCTATAGCATATTTGAGTCAAGCCTTGAGTTTTAAGAATCAAGGCCTCTCCATATATGAAAAGGAGTACTTAGCAATATTGATGGCAGTTCAAAAGTGGCGTCACTACTTGGAGGGGCACCATTTCATAATTAAAACAGATCATCAAAGTTTGAAGTACTTGCTTGAATAAAAGATTAGTACAAGGGCACAGAGAAAAGGGCTTATGAATTATACCATTGAGTATAACAAGGGAAAGGATAATAGAGCAGCGGATGCCTTATCAAGAAGATTGGAAGGTTAGGGGGTGGCTGATTGTACTGCTGTATATGAAGTTGTACCTTCTTGGATGATAGAAGTAGTTTAGTCTTATGAGGAAGACACCTTTGCTCAGGAACAGGTCAGGGCTCATCTGGTTCATAGTATAGCAGATGTTGATTCTGAAGGTACAGTTCAACCGAGGGTCATCAGAGTAAAAGGAAGGGTTTATGTAAGAATTGGTTCGTATCAGAGGAAGTGGGTTATTATGGCTGCCCATAGCTCTGCTTGGGGTGTCCATTCAGGTATTAAAGGTACCTATCCAAGGTCGAAGCAGTATTTCCATTGGCCCGGGTTGAAGAAGGAGATTCATGACTTGATCCAACAGTGCAAGGTTTGTCAAAAGACCAAGAGCGAGCATCAGTTTTATCAAGGGTTATTACAGCCCTTACCCATACCTGATAAGGCTTGGCAACACATTAGCATGGATTTTGTTGAAGGCTTACCTAAGTCTGAAGGGAAGGAAGTCATTTGGTTGGTCGTTGATCTTTTTAAGAAGTTCAGTCACTTTGTGGTTTTCACTCACCCTATTTCTACTGAGAGGTTAGCAAGACTCTTCTTAGATCATATCTACAAGCTCCACGGTCTAACCCAGTCCATAGTTTCAGACTGAGACAAGCTGTTCATAGGCAACTTTTGGTGTGAGCTCTTCTCATTGTTGGGCACTACATTGACTATGAGTTCATCGTACCATCCCCAATTGGATGGTCAAACTGAGAGAGTTAATCAATGTGTAGAGCAATATTGAGAAGCATGACATTCACCCATCCTAAGAACTAGAATAGGTGGCTTTCCCTCGTTGAATTTTGGTATAATACACATTTTCACTCAGCGCTTGAGACTACCCCGTTCAAGGCCTTAAATGGGCACCACCCCCGAGGTCACCAGTGATGCTGCAGGGTGCAATTTCGCATGTAACTGAAGTAAATGAATTGTTGGGGCAGAGGAAATAACTTGTACAGCAACTGAGAACTAATCTGTAGGTGGCTCAAGCACTGATAAAGTATTTTGCAGATAAAAAGAGAATTGATAAAGCTTTTGAGATTGGGGACCTAGTTTTCTCAAAGCTACAGCCTTATAGGCAATCTTCAATAGCTTTGCGTAAAAATATCAAGCTAAGTGCTTGGTTTTCTGGACCTTACAAGGTGTTGGAGAAGATAGGAAAGGTTGCTTATAAGTTGGAATTACCACCTGATTCCACGGTCCACCCTGTGTTCCATGTATCCTTGCTCAAACAGTACGTTGCAGCAGGGGCTGATATTCTTGTAGAGCAGCCATAAGCAACCTTACAAGGGCTATTGGTTTGGCAGCCTCAAGCCATTTTGGATTCAAGCATAATACAGTAGCAAGGCACGCAAAGGAGGGAAGTGTTGGTGCAGTGGAGTAATCTTAGTCCCAAGGTTACTACTTGGGAAGAGCTGTCATTTCTTCAATCTCAATTCCTAAGTTCCATCCTTGAGACAAGAATGGTCTTAAGGGGGGAAAATTGTTATGATTGGGGCCTGATTGTAGAGATAAGCTAGGAGTGATGGGTTGAAGTGCAAATTACGTTCGCAATTCTTACAGAAGGCAAAATATTGAAACTAAAGAAAGGCGGGAAAGTTGGCTAGTCAGCCGATAGTAGCCTTGGTTAGTTAAGTCGGTTGTTCAGTCCAGTTTGGCGGCGCGGTCTTAGTTAGTTGGTTTAATAAGGTTGTCTTGTTGCATTATATCATAGTTGGGTATAAATAGCTTAAGATCTTATATGTGAAGGGTATGAATGAAAATATCTTGATTTCTTTCTCTCATCTCCAATCCTCTCTCTACTTCTCATCTTTCTCACTTCTTTTCTCATTTAACTCTCTCTTATCCGAGGTTATGAATCGAGGTTGATCTTGATTCATAACAGGGCACCCTTTTTGAATTGTTGTTGAGTCGGTTATTGGTCAAGTAGCAAGTCAAGTATGGTGGCTGAGGTTTAGTTAAATTGGCTGTTAAGAGCCTAAGTCCAATGTATCCTAGCCTGTCAAAGGAAGCTTATTAATAGCTTGATTCATCTTGTATTAAAGCATTCAGTGAATGAAAAAGAAATACCTTAATTCTCTTTCTCATCTATTTCTCTCTCTATATCTCATCTCCTTCATTTCTTTTCTCATCTTCTACTCTCTTTTCAACAAGGTTAAGATTCAAGATTGTTCTTGAATCTTAACAATTGGTATCAGAGCTTGTGTTTGCTACCGATTGGTCATTCCTTGGTTGGTTAGAGCTGGCGAGGTGCAAGAAGCAAAAACCAATGGCTGGCGGTGTTACAACTCGATCTAAGGCTGCAAATGCTGCGGCAAATGCTACTGTGACCCTTATGCTTTGGTTGTAGGTGCTAATGCAGTAGCAGGAGCTAAGGTCAATCCAATTGATCAATTGAGGCTTCGAATGGAGGAAATGTTCTCTCAAATGTAGCAGATACAGCTAAGTCAGGATCAGAAGTTTGCTGATCGATTAGTTCAACATTCTTAGTAGATCGAGGATAAGATCTTAGGTTTGCAGTAACAAATCGCTATGTAGAATGTGCCTTCAAATGTTGGAGTATTATTAGCTACCATCCAGCAGATTCGTCCTCCATAGGTTGTGCCACCGCAATCACCTCTTGTGGTAGCTGGTCAATTAGATCATCCACCTGATCCAGTGCAACCTCAAGCAGCAAGTATGACAATTGGACAATTAGATCATCCATCAGATCAGCTACAGCAACAAAATTTTGGAACAAGTGATGCTTTAGCCAGCAATAGGAGTGGTGGTTTCAGGCAGCCAAGGATTCAGATGGAACCTGTTGATGGAAAGCAACCTCAATCGTGGATAAGGAGATGTGAACAATACTTTCGCTTTCATCGCATTAGTGAGGCTGAGAAGGTGGAACTAGCGGCTGTTTACCTTTCGGGTGATCATGAGGAATGGTTTTATAGCCTTTTGAGAAGCAATCCTTCACTGTTATGGGGTGAATTTGTGGAGGAACTGTGTGAGAGATATAGTGAAAAAGATTGAAGTGATATTGTGGATAATTTCAACAAGGTGGTGCAAACTACCACTGTAAAAGAGTACATGACAAGATTTGAAAAATTCAAAGCAAGCATGTTCTCTGCTTATCCAAATGCAACTGAGACATACTATGCTTCGAGTTTCATTAGTTTCAAGCCTATGCCAAGGCTAAATTGTTTGAAGTTACCATTCTTGCATCATATGATGGACCTAGGAGCAAAAGTAATAGCTCACATCAGCATCAGAAGGGATCAGAGTGGTCTAGGTTTGCTCGTTCTGATGAGAAAAAGGTCCAAAAACTATGTTTCAAATGTAATCAGCCTTAGTACTTGGGACACAAATGCAATCCTAAGTTCATTATGTCAGCAAGAGGAGCTGATACAGATGATGACTCTGAGGAAGAAGAAAGGGAGGTTGAAATGGATAGTTTAGGACAAGAATCACAGAATGAGTCACTTGAGGATGAAGTGGAGATTTCTGTGAAGGCTTTAACAGGAAAAGGACCTCATAACACCATAAGAATCAAGGGATAAGCAAGGAAGAAGGCTATTGTTATCTTGATTGACAGCGGAGGTACTCACTGTTTCATTGATCCTAAGGTGGTCAGGAAGGTTGGGCATGAAATGATCAAGACACAGACTTTAGCAGCAACCATGGCAGATGGAAATTCTATTCTTACTCAGACTAAATGTTAGGAATTCAGTTGGTTAATGCAGAATCACAAGTTTATGTATGAATTTAGGATCTTACCATTGGGGTGTTGTGGCATGGTTCATGGAGTGGATTGGATGAGATATTTCAGTCCAATTATCTTTGATTTTGTTCAGCTAACAGTTTCATTTGCGAGGCAAGGAACCCCTATCAAATTGAAAGGGATGGGTGAACAGGCTCAGCTGCAATTGCTTACAAGCGAGTGTTTTGAAGATGGAATCAAGAAAGGATCTTATCTGTGGGTTGGCCAGCTATTTGCAATTAAGCACACAGAGTTGGGAGAGTTATCTCATCCTAAGGTTTATTATTTTATTGAGAAGTTTAAGGATTTGTTTGAACAACCAAATTCATTGCCTCCAAAGAGAAGCTTGGATCATGCAATACCCCTCAAGGTTAATTCTGAACCAGTGAAACTAAAGCCTTATAAGTACCCACACTCACAGAAGATTGAGATAGAGAAGCAGGTGGAGGAATTGCTTAAGACTTGTTTCATTCGACAGAGTCACAGTTCATTTGCTTCTCCGGTCATTTTGGTTAAGAAAAAGGATGGCACGGCCAGAATGTGCATTGACTATGGTCAGCTTAATTCGCTTATAGTCAAGGATAAATTTCCTATCCCAGTTATTGATGACCTTTTGGATGAGCTTTATGGTGCACATTTCTTTTCTAAATTGGATCTGAGACAGGGGTACTATCAGATCAGAGTTCTGAAGCAAGATATCTATGAAATAGCTTTCAGAACTCATCCTGGGCATTATGAGTCTGTGGTAATGCCCTTTGGATTAACCAATGCTCCAGCAACTTTTCAGGCAATAATGAATGATGTTCCATTGATTTATAGTGCTTTATTGGAGGAACATTTGGGTCATCTGAGGGAAGTGTTCATGGTGATGCGCAGCCACAAATTTTATGCCAATCTGTCTAAGTGCTCATTCTCCCAGTCACCAATTGAGCACTTTGGACATGTGATTTCTCATGAAGGAGTTTCCATGGATCCCTTTAAAGTCCAAGCCATGAAAGAGGGCCAAGCCATGGATCCCTTAAGCAATTAAGAGGATTTTTGGGATTGACTGGTTATTACAGAAAGTCCGTGGTTGGTTATGGAGCAATTGCTAAGCTATTAACTAATCTCTTAAAGAAGGATGCTTTCAAGTGGTCAGATGTAGCTCTAGATGCTTTTAATGCTTTGAAGGCCGCTAAGTGTGCAGCCCCAGTCTTGGCAATGCTTGATTTCAAAGAGGAGTTTGTGCTAGAAACTGATGCTTGTGGAAGAGGTATTCGGGCTGTGTTATCTTAAAAATGGAGGCCTATAGCCTACCTTAGCCAAGCATTGAGTCCTAAGCACATGGAGTTGTCCACATATAAGAAGGAGTACCTTGCTATCCTCTTGGCTATTGAGAAATGGAGACATTACTTGGAGGGCCATCATTTTGTCATCAGGACTAATCATCAAAGCTTAAAGTATTTGCTTGAGCAGAGGATTGCAACAAGAATTCAAATGAAAGGATTGATGAAGATGCTTGGTTTGGATTATGCAATTGAGTACTTGAAGGGAAAAGAAAACCAAGTCGCAGATGCCTTGTCTCAAAGGTTAGAAGAAGCTGAGTATGGTTTTTTAGAGCTCTATCTATTGTACTCCCAGCTTGGATTGAAGAAGTTTATAGGTCTTATGAGGATGACAATTTTGCTCAAGATTGTGTGACAGCTTTCAGCATTAATAGAACCAGTTCTTCAGCATCTGATGCTGAAGCATCTGTTATCAAAGGTAACATCAGGCTGAAGGGAAGGTTGTACATTTGATCCTCCACTGATTCGAGACAACATATTATTAGTGCCTCACATGACTCTGCTTGAGGTGGCCATTCTGGCATTGAGGGAACGTATCAAAGGATCAAGGAATACTTCAGCTGGACTGGATTGAAGAAAGATGTAAAGGAGTTTGTTCAAGCTTGTGAGGTTTGTCAGCAAACAAAGACTGGAAACAATAGGTATCAAGGTCTTCTCCAACCTCTACCAATTTCGGATTGTGCTCATTGAAGGCTTGCCTCAGTCAGAAGGCAAGGAAGTCATTTGGGTAGTTGTGGTTTGCTTTACCAAGTTCAGCCATTTTGTTACTTTGGAAAGACCAATTACAGCTAAAAGACTTACAATGTTATTCCTTGATAACGTATGCAAGCTTCTTGGGTTAACATAATCCATAATTTCTAATCGGGACAAGCTTTTCACTAGTAACTTTTGGAGGGAATTGTTTGTTCTTATGCGCACCACGTTTGCATTGAGTTTTTCTTACCATTCTCAAACTGATGGCCAAAGTAAATCAATGCATTGAGCAGTACCTGAGGAGCATGGTTTTCAGTCATCCTAAAGCATGGGGTAAATCGTTATCCTTATCAGAATATTGGTACAATACTCATTTTCATTCCTCTATAGGCACTGCTTCCTTCAAGGCTTTGTAGGAATAAGATCCTCCTTCACCTTTGGTTTTGCAAAGAATTTCTTCTTTAGTTGTAGAAGTATCTAATCTTTTTCTTCAAAGAAGGCAATTAATGCGGCTTCTCAAGGATAATCTTCAACATGCTTGAGCAAGGATGAAGTATTATGCTGATAAGAAGCATGTTGATAAGTCCTTTGATGTTGGCGACATGGTTTACTTGAAGCTTCAGCTCTACAGACAAGCATCTGTGGCAGTTCGCAAGAACACCAAGCTTTGTGCTTGATATTTTGGACCTTACAAAGTTATTGAGAAGTTAGGAAAAACATGTTAAGAAAGGAAAAATATGTTCTGCTCACCCTCTAGAAGTTGGTGCCAGTGGAGCTTTACTGTAGGTTCTAGCAGTAATTTTGAACTCCAAGCTGTTGCAGCCTTCAGGGAGACCAATGGAAGAAGTATTGGTACATTGGCATAATTTGGAAGAAGAAGATGCTACTTGGGAGAAGATGAAATTCTTGAAGAGTCAATTCCCAACCTTCCATTCTTCAGACAAGAATGCTTTCACGAGGAGGGAATAGTTATGAATCAACCTTATATTTTGTATTGATGTCAATTGTAATAAGCATTGTAGTATTGTGTTTTGTGGTCTGTTAGCAATTAGCTTTAGCTGAAGTTATGGGCGCCCTTCTTGAATTGTTGTTAAGTCGGTTATTGGTCAAGTAGCAAGTCAAGTATGTTGGCTGAGGTTTAGTTAAGTCGGTTATTAAGAGCCTAAGTCTAATGTATCCTAGCTGGTTAAGGAAGCTTATTAATAGCTTGATTTGTCTTGTATTGAAGCGGTCAATGAATGAAAAAGAAATATCTTGATTCTCTCTCTGATCTAACTTTCTTTATATCTCATCTCCTTCACTTCTCTTCTAATCTCCAACTCTCTTTTCCACAAGGTTAAGATTCAAGATTGTTCTTGAATCTTAACAAAATACTGATGTGGATTCCATGAAACATTCTTGAGTAATAAATCAAGGGCATATTCATGATCAGTTATGCGCTAAAGGAGCTTCATGGCCTGACGTGGGAAGAAAGTGTTGCAGAAATAGGGTGTAGCCGTTATATAGTTTTTCTATAAATAAGCGACTATGTGGTACTGTAGATCTTGCTGTACTTGCTTCTTCAAAAATATAGTGCTTCATGCTTCGGGGATGAACTCTCTTTTTTAATTTGTTCCCAAATTCAACAAGTTAAGAATTAAGGCTTTAGTTTAAGACTTTGATAGTCAAGGATTGACCTTAATCGCACTGATCTTAACACTATTTTCACTGCTTAATACGTCTAGTGAACTTAGGTTTGCACCGTTGTTTAGAACTTTGATGGCCAAGGCATAACCTTGATTACATTGGTCCTATTCTAGTGAACTGAATATGGTTTGCTCCATAAACTCATTCAAGTTATTCTAAGTCAAGGGTGCCAAGCTTAATAACTTGATTGACTCTAGCTTGTAAATGAACTGCTGAGCTATCTGTGGGCCCTTCTCCATCACTGTAACTTCAACTTGAGTTAGGTCCATATCCCTTTACTGTTGTGTAGAATAATGTATAAAAAATTAACAAAAAAATAATCTAAAAAAGTCTTCTTAATAACAGCATAAGTAGAACTCGTGGTGTGACCGAAATTAGACGCACTAAAATATCACAACCTTTTCTTTGAAAATGATGAGTGGTTGAGGTTAAAGAAGTGCAGTCCGAATTTAGGCTCACTCCCTAGTCACTATAATTTCCTTTTCCACATTTGTTTACATTTGTCTTACGACAACCACATCTCACTCAATAACAAACCAATATTGCAAACATGACGTAAGCGGAGCTCCGTGCGAGCAAATGTCTCCCATAGCAGGTGACTGCATAACCTATGGGGATAAAGGGTCATCACCAAAAAAACTTTGGAAAGTATGCTTGGGCCCATAATTAGACTAACCACAAAGGTCTTCTTAATTGGATAGTATAGTTTCTAACTATGATGTCCCTAAGGCAGCCATGAACTTAGGCCAAGAACAGTGGTTCCATAGCCAAAGGACTACTACTAAAGACCAGGCTCACTGCAACCATCTTAAGAGATTTAAGACTAGTGTTGGAAAAGTTAGCAAAGAAAAACTTGTTCAACCAGAACAAATCTAAAGAAACCTCTTCTTCCTTGGACCCTTGCCTATAGTTATGTCCCTCTATGAGGAAGAACTTGACAAAGGTTTCGTAACCAGTGGGAAAAGTGGCCACAAGAAAAGAGGAAGGGAAGACTTCAGCCTATTTTGAAACAAAACAATCCAGAGGTAGTTCAGCTTCCCTAAAGAAACACCTGTTAAGATGTATATATCTTACAAGGTGATCCAATGAAAGCCCTTAGGACATTTCAACAGCAGCTTAGGGCTATCTTGATTGGGTATTCATACCTTGGTGTAATCTTAAAAACTCTAATGACTTTGTCAATGTAAAGATTCTTCCGTTGCGTATCGCTTGTGAAGAAAGTCCACCCCAGGAAGGGGGCGGATTCTTTGTAAATGTGTCTTCCTCCACAAGGATGACCTACAAAAATAGTAAGAAGCAAAGGGGAGTCATCAGTATCAGGTAATATGCCTTCAACATTGGGAACGTGAAAAGAGGGGTCAAAGATTCGCCATACGTCACATAGTTCGAAGGGGGAAGAAGGATCGCTCTCAACCATCCAAGAAAGATCCTGCTTAATGGAAATAAGGTCAATAGGATTTTGGAGTTTATGTAGAAACAATGAAACATCTGATTGAACTAAATGTGTCAATTGATATATAAGCTATAAGCTTGAGTGATGGGGGTAGAAAAGGCTATAGGTGATTTAAGCCATTGTCAAGGGTTTGAAGGATTCTAAAAAGTTCTAAGGTCGAAAAAGAGTTTTTAGTAAGTAAGAAAGATATATAAAATGAAAAAAAATATGTACAAACTGTGAGGGGCACACCCGAAGACAAGGCCGAAGCCTATAAAGAGGAACTAGAGTCCAAGACAATTTCCCGAAAGAACAACAAACACAATAGCAAAAGCTATAAGGAGTAGAAGGAAAGGCTAAACTTCAAAACCCCATTGCTAAAGCAAGGAGGCATAATTCTGAGCTCTCCTAAACGATGGAGCAGCAAGCAAACAACTCTAAACCAAACCCGTAATCTCCTCTCACATGGCCTTAACTGGTTTGGACTGAGAACACTGAACCCTAAGGTTACGCTCATATTGGAGGATGTTATGCCCGCGGAAAGGTAGAGTTGGGCCATGATGCTACCAATCTTATGGCCCCTAAGGTGCAAAGCAGCCCAAGGAATGAGAATAGGTAGTGGAAGGGCAGGGCAGGTAATAGATGTGGCAGGAGTAATACAGCTCTAGGCAGAAGCAGACAATGGGCAATCAAAGAAAAGGTGCTCATGAGTCTTATAAGTAGTACCACAATGAACACAAACACTCTGAATACCTTGTACTCTATCTTAGATGTCTATCTTAAGTCCATAGATGCTCACTAGGGGCAAGCCATAGAACAAACGAGCGCCTCAAAATGTGAAGCTAGAACCAAATCAGGTGATGCATAGAATCCTCATCTATACTACTGAGGATGATCTCCCAAATGAACTTGGTGGTGAAATTCCTCAAGGGGTAACCGAACCACCTGATGTAATCCATAACACTAGCTCGAGGGCTACAATCAATCATATCCTAGATCGGGTGGAGCTCCAAATATCCCTATGGAAATTTCCCCTGATCACCCTCTTTAATTGTTGAGACTCGAGATTCCCACGAAAATCCAGGCAAGGTGAGCCAGACGACAGGGAGAAGGGCAGCCAATATTTAGTTCATAGGGCCGCGTCTAGCCCATCCTCAATGATGTGACAAAATGCACTAGAACGAAGATAAAAATTGAAAAGAATCTGCCTCCAGCACCAAGAGGCCGAACTCTTCGTCCAAATCATCTAGAAACTCGTCCCTTGAAGTCAGTTCCGATGAACCCAGCGAGGGCATAATGAGGAGGGATCAGAGATAATGAGCCAGATGTGCTTCATAATCGATGCCTTGTTCCACTCAGCAAGATGCTGTAACCCCAAACCACCATCAAGTCTGGGGTAGCAGAGGTGTCTCCTAGCCACCTTCAACCCCCCCACCCCCAGTGTCAACGAGGCACCTCTCCACAGGAAAGCTGTAAGGGTGGACTCGAACTTCCTAATCATCGTACTTACGAGCATGAAGATTGATGACTAGTAGATCAGAATAAAAAAAAGCGCTAATCTAATGAGCGCTAATCAACCGGCGTAATAGAGAGAGTGAGAAGTTCAAAGCCATATGTGGGAGAGAATGCAACCAATGAGCAGCTTAAATTCTACACAATGTAGTCGAGAAGTGATGAGAGGTACTCCCAGGTACCTAACCGCACACTGCCCTAGGCTAAAACCCAGAACATCGAGAATCTAAAAATCAAACCTAGCTAGAAAAATAGTGTTCTTTGCTGTATTTAAGCAGAGCTTTGAAAGAGCAGCAAAACGATCAAGAACATCATGAATCATCGAAACAATGCCCAAGTCACCTCTGCAGAAGATCATCAAGTCATCAACAGAGCATAAGTAAGCAAGACGAGTAAGGCAGCAACTCAGATGGAAACAGAAGCCTGAGTCATCAATAGCCCGTCGAAGAAGACCCTGAAGACCCTCCATTGCAAGAAAAGTAAAATTATCGAAGCCCTAAATGTCATATTTATAGACAAGCAGGAACAAAGAAAGCTAAAATGTCAAACAATGCTCTCTCGAGCTTCTTGTAGCCATTGGAGGTCAAATTTTGCAGATCTTTTGCCGATAGGACATCGGAAATTACAAACGGGTAAAATGGGGGAATTTGTTACACCCCAAACTTGAGGGAGTTGGGATACCGTTGTTTTAAAGTAAAATGGCATGCGCTTATTAGGTGAAGCCATCCTCGAGTGATTATAGGCTTTTGGATGTTAAAACAATGAGGTCTTCAGCCCAGTTGCTTGAAGGGCTAAAATCCCTTAAATGGTGTCCAACACACGAGATGATTGATGGGGTAAAGGAGGCTGAGCTCGAGGGACTTCGCTGAAGGCTATAAGACAGGTAGTTTTAGAGCTCAAGACAAGTTACTTGGAGCGCAATTCTAGAAACATGGGCCTCAAGTCTATAAAAAAAGAGGGAGGCATCTGGAAGGAACTCGGACGAGTTATGCAGATGTAGAGCTTCCACAAAAACGCTCATGCACACAATTTCAGGCCATGTTTGATGCCCATTTAGCGCGCCAATGGAGCATTAATGCAGACATAGGAAGGAAATGCCAAAGAAATAGGATACATTAGTTCTTTCGTTGTTTATAAATAAGAGACTATATTATAGTTGTAAAGTATCCAGCACCACCATGCAAACTTTTTCAAGTTTATTTACAACACACTTGTGTTACCCAGGAGTAGTACAGCTTAGCCTAGGTTAGCATAGTGTAGATCATCTTTTTTCTTGCTTTCTTCAGGCAATACAATATGTTGCTTTCAGATATGAACACTTTCATTTAATCTACTGTTACCACAACTATCCAGTTGAGATTTTGGGCGATCGTTTAAGGCTTTGATGGTCCAGTCTTGTCCTTGATTATGTTAGTCTTAATAGCAGTGTCACTGAGTCAGGTTAACTTAGTTTTGCGTTATTGTTTAAGGGTGTCAATGGCTAAGGCCTAACCTTGATTGTGTTAGTCATCATCCTGCAATGCAAATACGGTGTTCTCCATCTAATACCATATCAAACTCTAACTCATTCAAGTTTTTAAAAGTCAAGGGTGCCAGGCCTAAAACACTTTGTATGTGGACTGCTGAGCTCTTGGGTTTTCTCCACCCTAGCTTCTAGTATTAAGTGTACGAGGAAAGGTGTCTGTGGGATTTGCTCTATCATTGTAAATGCAACTTGAGTTAGTTGTTGTGAAAATTTAATTTGGATACGAAATTTTTCCGAGATTGGTTCAAATAGGCGCAACGGAAATAACTTAAAATTCTTTAATTTTAAATCTAAGAACCTCTATTCTTATATATACATAATGAATATAGAATATCAAAGCATATTAAACATTGAACTAAAAGCATAAATAAAATTGCTAAAATTAAAGGAAAGCTCTAAAAGAATAGTTATAAGGAAAAAACAGATTGTAGATGGAAATTGTCGCTGGGGAGAAATCATTGAGACCGCGAGATCTTATCGGCAATGACCCCTTGGCACCGGGTGTATAGGCTCTAAAAATATTTACTATGAGAAATTTGAAAGAGAAATTTTTCAATTTTAATTTTTTGAAAAATCATATTTTTCAAAGAATTATTCAATTGCTAAACTGAACTGCAAAGACCACTATTTGTAATTGGCAATGGATAAAAGAATTCTCCAAAATATCAATGTGGGATTTCTCTTAAAAACAAAAAAAAAAAAAAGAAAAACGCATTTTAGATATCATAAAAACTGATAAGTCTAAATTAGTATATAACTTTTTATATCATTTTTATACATTTTTAACCATTTTACATCAAATTTTATTCACTTTTACTCATTTTTGCTCGGTTTTGACTATTTTGCTACATTATTGCAAAAACACCAATTTTGTACTAAATCTTGCTAGTTTTATCATTAATATCAATAAGTAAAAGCAAGATAAATCAAAAAAATTGCAAAATAATAACAAAAAATTATACAAAATTACCAAGAACACCTAACTTATACCCTATTTCACAAGTTTTGCATCAACTTTTAGCTAAAATTCAAGCTTTTATCCTCATTAATCTTCTTTTATGCATTGTAAAATACAATTAAACATTACTTAAAGCTATTTTAAGCATATTTTACATAAAAAATCAGAAAAAAATGAAAAAATATATTAAAAAAAAATCACAAGTTGCAGAGCAACTTGCAGCTGGAAGGCAACTTTTCAGCTCAATATTTCTTTATTTTTTTCAACTAAATACATTGAAACAAATCTTAAATAAGTTATTTAATATCTTCTTAACATGTTATTGTAGTATTTGGGTGGAGGATTTCATAAAAAAAAAAAAAAAAATGAAGAAAAATGGCAATGAAATCAGCTTGACAGAATCTGTTCAAGAAACTTGCACAGTTCACTTCAACTTGCAATTTGGGGTTGTAAAATGGACGAATAAAGTGAAAGAACCTCTTATACACTTCATTAACATGTAAAGTTGATGTTAGGACTGAATTTGGGCGGTGCAAAATAAAAAGCATTGAAAAAAATCAGCAAGTTACGGCTAAATCTGCAGAATTGGGCTGTGTAGCATGAAGGTCCAACGGGGATGAGTTTTGAAGCTTTGTTTTTCACGCTCTTTTGGTGTAATCTTTTCAATAAAGATTAACCAATGGGAGCTGATTTTTGAGATTGTTTCTAAGTTTTTTGTTCCAAGCTCTACTTGTATAAATAGGGGTCGTGTTGGGGTGTTTGTTCATGGAATTTTGAGAGCCAAAAAACACACTAGAGTCAGGTTTAAGAGAAGGTCGAAGTTGGCTAGTCGTGCACTATCAACAGCCTCTATTTTATGTGTTTTTGGTATATTTTTCTGAATTTTTTTTTTCTTTTTTAAGTTCATAAATTTGTGTTTGTTATGTATTATATTGAGTTTATCATGAACTAATTTTGTTAATCTAAGACTACGATGTAGCCTAAGTTGAAATATACGCTTATTTCTAATTCAAAGTATTCAATGTTTATGTTATTGTGTTGTTGAAGTGTTTATCATTGTTCTTCATGAATTTTAAATGCTTGATCACCATTTAAAGCCTATAATGATTCATAATGAGTTCGAGAGGAGATTTATGATGATTTCTGAGGTGATAAGCACCACAAATCGGGCGAATGCTTGAGAGAGATTAACGCGATTTGTGCGATTTTCAAAAGAAAATCATAGAGCTTTTTAAAACTCTTTTCTTATTTAAATTCATGCATGAGAGTGATGGGTTAATATGTTAAAGAGTATGCTAATTGTTGCTCGAGAGAGAATATTTAGTAAATTAGGATTTTCAACCATCAATACATAGTAACAACTTGAATATTGAGAATACAAAAGGCGTATTGATGCAACTAAGGTGAAATTTGTTGCCTTAGGCTTTATAAACTGATAAAAACCAATAAAAAAATTTGCCCGTCCTAATCTCGTTTTAACTTAATTTCTTTTTATTTTTATTTTACTTTATATCATATCAAAATCTTAAATTTTTCGATCTTTCAAATAGTATTAAAGCTACTAATTTTGGTATTCACTCAATACAATCCTCGTGGAAACTATACTCTACTCACTTCTATATTACTTGGTACGGCTAGTGCACTTGCTAACGCATCGCAAAGTCTGCATCAAGTTTTTGGCGCCGTTGCCGGGGATTGTCTCTATTTGAGTGATATCGATACCAACTAGTTTAGTGCTAATTTGAAATTGTTAATAATTTTTAAAATTTGTAAAATTTGCAAATTTAATCTCTATTCATTCATTTAGTTTATTTGCAAAGATAATTCTAAAAAAAAAAAATTAATTAAATAAGAAATTCATACATAAATTTTTTTTTAAAATTTTTGTTTTGTGTTATTTTGTTATTTTTCTTTTTTTTTTTTGTCTTTATTTTCATCTTTATTTTGATTTAAGTTCACTTTGTTAATTTTTTTTTTTAAAGTTTTCAAAAACAGTAAGGTTACTACCCTCTCTTTAAAAGTTTTTCAAAACCTTTAGTATTACTAATACCCCTTTTTTAAAACTCAGTTTTCAAAGGTTGTTGTTGTCTTAATCTTTCTCACAAATTTTATTATAATTAATTTGTTTTCCTCTAACACTTAAGTTTATTTATTTATTAATTTATTTTAATTATTTATTCATAAAAAAAAGGGATTGATGGCTTGCTGCTACGCTATAAGATCTCAATACCAAGCTTTATCTTAATCGTTATCTGCTCAACTTTCACTAATAGAAGGCAGGCTTGCTGCTAGTACTCCTAACTGTGAATTTTGTATAAGTAACCATACTAGTATGGAATGTCAATTGGGTACTATCTTTTCTTCATCAGGTTTTGAGCAATATAATTTTATAAGACTTCAATATCAAGGTGAACCGAGAAGAAAATTGAGCATTAATGAAATTAGTACAATATCTATCCAAATTTCACAAATTCATGTATTAGTAGATGAATTAAATGCTATTGGTGCTTGTAGATGTACATTTTGTGGTAGTAACTATGCTAGTAAGGAAGATCTATTAGGTAATAGCTTTTCCTCATGGGGTTTTGAACAAAATAATTACATGTCAAATTTTAGCCTACCCCAGTACAATCCCTACTCTAGCCCTTATAGTCAAGAATGGATGGACCCTTCCTAGAATTATCACAAAGAATCTTGGTCACCCACTTATCCGTCCCAAGAAAAGAGGTATCACTTAGAAGAATCATATAGGGAATTCATGAAAACCGTGAGTGACTTAAAAAAAATAAAGAGTCTCCATTCAAAATCCTGAACCTCAAGTAGGGATCACAATAAAGGAGCATTCAGAGAGATCTGAAGAATTCATGCCTAGCGATACCATCACTGAACTAGGGGACCAAACTAACGCCATAACATTGAGGGATGAAGACACACTAGAAAAACCACCACAATGTGACATAATCCCCTTAGTCAACTCTGAACCACCAATGACCAAACCTGTCTTTACTAGCCCACCACCACCAGCCATTGAAATAGAACGTCGAGCTTATCTAACATGGTCAGAAATTTTATGAACCATGGATGCTTCAGTGAAAAATAGCAGAAGAGATCGAAAAAGGAAATTCAAGCTGTGGCAAATCAGGCTCAAAGATCCAAAGATTAGAGAAGGTGGAGGATGTCGTGTATAGAAGAGAACAAGGAAGAGTCACGGAAGAAAATGGTCATTATGGATGGATGGTGGAAACTCTATTCTCCTTTAGGACATGGGATAGATCCACACAGAAAGTCGAGCTAATGACTATAAACTAAGCGCTTCTTGGGAGGCAACCCAAGTGTTTATATCTTTATTTATCTAATTTTATTTTCCTTTCATTATTTTTATTTTTCTCATGTTTATTTTTGATTAAACAGGTATTTTGAAACAAGTTTGGGGGTAGCACAACGTCAACATGCATCATCAAAAAGCAATCCTCAAGCCTGGGAAGTATCTCTCACCCAATTTATCTTTTTAGTTCTTTTTAAAAATAAAGTTTGGGGGTGGGAAAAGTAATGTTAATAAAAAAATAATAATAATAAATTAAAAATTTTTTTTTTTAACAAATTTTACTTGAAAAGTTTGTTTGTTTGATGCTTTAGAGTCGGCTTCAGTGCCTCCCAGAGTTCGGAGCCTTTGTATGGGGATGTAAATAGTGTCGGCTAACAGAAAGATTGTCTACAGTTTAATCATTAATCTTTCCAAAAAAAATTTTATAAAAAAAAGAGAAAGAACTTATCGTCATGCTTTTTCAGGCAATTTTTTAACTCTTTTTAGCTCGTTTACTTTAATTAGATTTGAATAACCGGATAATCAATTGTTTTTGTATTCTAATTGTAAAACACGATCTAATCTAAGGCACGATCTTGATAAAACTATGCTATTTGACTTCACTAGTTAACATAGCTGTTTTACTTTTCTTTCTGATTAAAAGATGCTCAAATTTGATTAGATTGCATGAAGAGTATCATTTACGTAATAGATTTTGAAGAGTTATGCTTAAATATAAATACAAGAAAAATAATGAAGGGAGAGAATTACTAAGCACCGCTATCCTATTAAAAAAAAACGCCTATCATTTGGATATGTGCTATGGTGTGATGGTTTCGAGCCTTGGTACCTCGAGCAAGTACATCCGTAGGGGTGTTTCAACACCTGGTACCCTGGGCCAACTGGAACTGGAGTTGCCGCATTGAAAGCTCGCTACGAGGGGTACTTGGAAAGCTAACAAGGAACCAAGCAATGAAGAAAAAAAAAACAAAAAATAAGAGGGAGAAAAAAATCTCTATCACCGCTATCCCACATAAATAAGATATGTGCTACCCGTTAAGAGGGGGTCTCAGTGGTGGCTTTTCTTACTTACGGGTCATTGCCCAGGAGTCGGAGCTTGATTCTCACTGAAGATATACTCGGGAGGTCATAATACAGGCATCTTATTGGTGACTTCCCTTACTTATGGGTCATCACCCAAGAGTCAGAGCTTGATTCTCGCTGTAGATATGCTTATATTGACTTGAGTAAATAAATTCCTCCAAAAAAAGAAAAAAAGAAAAAAATTTGGTGCAAAAATAATTAGCTTTGGGCATACTTGATAAGTTTTGTTATGTGTGGTATAATTTTTGTCCTCTATTTGGTTTGAATATCTTAAGATTAGAAAGAACGGATAAACTTAATTTGCTTAGCTAACTTTTGAATTCGATTACCTAGGTACTTGCATAGTTATCCTTGGGAAAGATGGTTTTGTCTTTAGAACCCTGAACTTTGAGCCTCAGTTATTCTTCTCTAATTTGGAATATACCTGCTTTAACTTGTGGTAAAATTCTTAAAAAGCATGAGATCCTGCACTTTAATGTTTAGCCTTGCTCAAGGACGAGCAAGATTTAAGTTTGAGGGTATTTTGATAAGTCTAAATTAGTATATAATTTTTTATATCATTTTTATACATTTTTAACCATGTTACATCAAATTTTATTCGCTTTTGCTCGTTTTTGCTCGATTTCGACTATTTTGCTATTTTATTGCCAAAACACCAATTTTGTACTAAATCTTGCTAGTTTTATCATTAATATCAATAAGTAAAAGGAAGATAAATAAAAAAAATTACAAAATAATAACTAAAAATTATACAAAATTACCAAGAACACCTAACTTACACCCTATTTCATAAGTTTTGCATCAACTTTCAGCTAAAATTCAAGCTTTTATCCTCATTATTCTTCTTTTATGCATTGTACAATACAATTAAACATTACTTAAAGCTATTTTAAGCATTATTTTACATAAAAAATCAGAAAAATAAAATGAAAAAATATATAAAAAAAAAAATCACGAGTTGCAGAGCAACTTACAGCTGGAAGGAAACTTTTCAGCTCAATATTTCTTGATTTTTTTCAACTAAAGACATTGAACTAAAGCCTAAATAAGTTATTTAGCATCTTATTAACATGTTATTGCAGTATTTGGGTGGAGGATTTCATAAAAAAAAAATGAAGAAAAATGGCAAAGAAATCAGCTTGACAGAATCTGCTCAAGAAACTTGCACAGTTCACTTCAACTTGCAATTTGGGTGACAAAATGGACGAATAAAGTGAAAGAACCTCTTATACACTTCATTAACATGCTAAAGTTGATTTTACGACTGAATTTGGGCGGTGCAAAGTAAAACAAATTGAAAAAATCAGCAAGTTACTGCCAAATCTGCAAAATTGGGCTGTGCAGCATGAAGGTCCAATGGGGTTGAGTTTTGAAGCTTTTTCTTTCATGCTCTTTTGGTGTAATCTTTACAATAAAGCTTAATTAACATGCAAATAATCATCCTAGCTGAAATATGTGATGTGATATGAATAGAAAAAGCAAGATAATTGGTTGTGAAAGTGGCTTGAAGCACGCAGAGCAGCTGTTGCAAAATATTAACCATTGAAGATGAAGTTTGAGCTGATTTGGGCTGTGTAGCTACAAGAAAAATGTAAAATAACTCCATTGATTCATCAACCACAAGATTAACCAATTAGGATCAAGATTTGGGCGGTGCTTGAGCTGAAAATCAAAAAGCAAAAAAAAAAAAAAAAAATTGGAAGAACAAAGCAAGTTGCAGAACTGCCGCAGGAAGCTCTAATGGGATGTTTGAGATACTTAGAGAAGTTTGAGATTGTTCCTAAGTTTTTTATTCCAAGCTCTACTTTTATGAATAGGGGGTATGTTGGGGTGTTTGTTAATGGAATTTTGAGGGCCAGAAACACACTAGAGTCAAGTCTAAGAGAAGGTTGAAGTTGGCTAATCGTGCATTGTCAACAGCCTCTATTTTCTGTGTTTTTGGTATATTTTGCTGAATTTTTTTTTTTTTTTTTAAGTTCATGAAATTTGTGTTTGTTATGTATTATATTAAGTTTATCACGAACTAATTTTGTTAATCTAAAGCTACAATGTAGCCTAAGTTGTAATATACGCTTATTTCTAATTCAAAGTATTCAATATTTATGTTATTGTGTTGTTTGAGTGTTTATCATTGTTCTCCATGAGTTTTAAATGCTTGATCACCATTTAAAGCCTATAATGATTCATAATGAGTTTGAGAGGAGATTTATGATGATTGTTGAGGTGATAAGCACCACAAATTGGGCGAATGCTCGAGAGAGATTAACGCGATTTGTGTGGTTTTCCAAAGAAAATCATAGAGCTTTTTAAAACTCTTTTCTTATTTAAATTCATGCACGAGAGTGATGGGTTAATATGTTAAAGAGTATGCTAAATGTTGCTTGAGAGAGAATATTTAGTAAATTAGGATTTTCAACCATCAATACATAGTAACAACTCGAATATTGAGAATAGAAAAGGCGTACTGATGCAACTAAGGTGAAATCGGATGCCTTAGACTTTATAAACTGATAAAAACCAACCAAAAATTAGCACGTTCTAATCTCGTTTTAACTTTTATTTCTTTTCATTTTTATTTTACTTTATTTCATATCAAAATCCTAAATTTTTTGGTCTTTCAAATAGTATTGAAGCTACTAATTTTGGTATTCAGTCAATATAATCCTCGTGGGAATGATACTCTGCTCACTTCTATATTACTTGGCACGACAAGTGCACTTGCTAATGCATACGCAAAGTCTACATAAAAAACGATGTCACATAAATAAAAAAACAAACACACAGTTCATAGGTTAGAAAATGCTACGCATTGCTCCACTAGACTTTTGCTATGACGATTCTTTCACATGTTAAGGTACATTAATTGCACAATATTCTAGCATTTGATTGCCACAATGCAAAGATATGAACAATAAATTTAGCATTTGGCCAATCAAATGCTAGAATATGGTGCAATTAATGCACCTTAATATGTGCCCATTGGGCACATGTTAGAAAATTCCTGCTATGAATTGGAGCGGATTGACCTTCTTGGGCCGCTCAGATGATGCCACATGTCGCCACCAAGTTGGATTACGACAAAGGCCAATAGTACACCCTTTCTGCTCTGACTGCATATGGCACGTGTCAACATTTTACTGTTATATGTTGAATGTCATAGATTCAGACTTGTGTGTTTTTTATTTTTTTAAATTCAACCAATGTGATTTCAGATGCTTGTAGAGAGACCTTAAGGCCAACTTAATTCTAGCTCCAAATGGATTAAATCTAATTATAAATACTTAATAAAATTGATTACAATTAAGTAATATTCGATTCCACTAAATAAATGCATTTATTTAATAATTCCCAAATGACTTTTATTCTGACAATCTACCCCTCGATTAGATATCTGCAAGGAAAAATAGCTTTAATTACTATTACTAATTTTGTCACAATTTTCACCGCAGTTCCCGACTCGCCCTTCTCGAAAAATTCAATAATACGGAAAACAATTTCTATACTAATTTCAAATGTCAAACATATGGAATACTTTGGCCAAAGATTTTAGAATCCAATTATATGCTTGCAAATCAACTAAGGGGACATATTTATCTTGTTTGAGACTATAGATTCCACGTAAATAACTGCTCCCGCTGCACTTCATGCCATTACCCAACACACGTACAATTCAAGTCAATGTACTTTGACTAAAGGTTTCGGTACATGAATGAAACGTACAATCCATGCACGTTCAGACTATGTCCAGGATTTAGAGTTATCTTCTTACAGAATTAATTATTTCTAATAGCAGTAAAGAAACAGCTAATTTAGGTGGTCCTACTCAGTATTCTAATCGTATAGAGAACACCAATATAATACATTTGGATCCCAATTCACATGACCAAGATAAGTCATCAAAAGTATCACGTTATAGTCTTATTAGACAAGTTGTCCAAACTCACCACTAACTCCGAACATATACTTTTGCAAGATATCACTAATTTGATTTAAGCGTATTTGTGGCTCAATCTCATTGACCACTTAAACCAAACCTAACATATCATTTTGGACTACGTCCATCACATTGAATGTTTTAGAAAAACAATCACACGCATATTTGACTCGTAAAACATAATCAGGTAATAAATAAATATAAACAATTTCATTTATTTAATATTTCAAATTAACAAATTGGATTTTTCAAGACACTAATTCAAACAATCTCCAACTTGTCCTCAACCCAATTAGCTGCTTAAGGGTTAGAGGAATAGGCCACTACTTCATCGCTTGTATCTTGCTTGGATATGTTGCCACTCTCTCACTTGAAACTATGTGTCCCAAGTATTCCACTTGAGTTCGAGCAAATGAGCATTTAGATAGCTTAGCAAACAACTTGTTCTTGTGCATAGTCTGAAAGACTTGTTTAAGATGCTTGACATGTAAATCCAAAGAAGGACTGTGAACCATTATGTCGTCCAAGAATACCAGCACAAACTTCCTCAGATAAACCTTGAACACTTGATTCATGAATGCCTGAAAGGCAGCTGGAGCATTGGTTAAACCAAAAGGCATAACCAAAAATTGATAATGCTCGTGATGTGTCCTGAAGGCAGTCTTGTGAATGTCCTTGTCCAACACTCTAATCTAGTGATATCCTTGCCTCAAATCCAACTTGGAATAATACTGAGATCCATTAAGCTCATCTAACATATCGTCGATGACAGGAATTGGAAACTTATTGTTATGTATCAAGATGGATCTTGATCATAACCTAGAAGAGAGAACAGTTAAGATGAGAAGTGAAGTGAAAAAGATGAGAAATAGAGAGAGAGAGATTTAGGTGAGAAAGAGAAATATAGATATTATTTCATTCATGAAATGATTCTTACATGATAGTCATTTATTTATACCAATACAATCAAGAACACAAAAACGATGAATCTAGTCGCTTCATCTTAACCACCAACCGACTTATTAACTAAGACAGCCGCCAGAATTGACTTAAGCAAGGACTAGCAACCGCTAAGACCACCAACAGCTTTTCCCGCCAAAGGCAGCTTCTGATTTGAACTCCGGTCATGACAATACCCTCCCCCTCAAGCACATTCTTGCCTCAAGGATGTAGGGAAGGAAATTGAGAATTCAAGAAGAACCAATTTTCCCATGAAGCATGCTCCTGATCCAAGTTTGCCCATTAAACTAGCACCGACTTAACCTTTACATCATGCTGCTGTATTTCACGACTAGCCAAGATTGCTTCAGGTTCTTGAACCAGAATTCCGTGCAAAGTGGCCTGAAGTGAAGCTGTTGCACAAGTGACTCCATCTGAAATGTGCTTCTTGAGTAATGAAACGTGAAAAAACTTGATGCACCAAGCTGTCTGGTGGAAGTTCCAGCTTGTAAGTTACCCTTCAAATCTTCTCTAAAACCTTGTAAGGACCAAAATATCGAGCACACAACTTGATATTCTTGCGAATGGCCACTGATCTCTGCTTATAAGGCTGCAATTTATGATAAACAAGGTCTCCTACTTCAAAATGCCTGTCAGATCTCTTCTTGTCTGTGAAGTACTTCATATTAGCTTGAGCAAGCTGAATATTATCTTTGAGCTGTCAAACCAACTATATCCTCTGACTGAGAAGCTCATTAACACCTTCTACATGTGAAACCATGCCTTAGCTGATCAAAGGAGAGGGAGGTTCATACCCATATAAGGCTTTGAATGGAGTTGTGCCTAAAGAAGAATGTGAATGAGTATTTAAGGGGCAACTTCTTGTGCTAGTTCTTGGGATGTGAGAATGTCATCCCTCTTGAATACTGCTCAATACACTGATTCACCCTCTCAGTTTGGCCATCAGACTGTGGGTGATAAGAGGAGCTCATAGCTAAGGTGGTACCCAACAATAGGAGTAACTCACGCTAGAAATTGCTAGTAACTAATCTGTCCCTATCTGATACAATTGATTGTGGAAGTACATGAAGCTTGTAGATATGATCCAAGAAGAGCCTAACTAACTTTTCTGCTGAAATTGGATGAGAGAGGCTAATGAAGTGGACAAGCTTGGTAGAGTGATCTACGACCACCCAAATAACTTCTCTACGTTCAGACTTAGGCAAGCCTTCAACAAAATCCATACTAATGTGTGTCCAAGCCCCATCAAGAACGGGTAAGGGCTGCAGCAAGCTGTTTACCTTTTAGGTGATCACGAGGCATAATTTTATAGCCTTTTGAGAAGCAATCCTTCACCGTTATGGGGTGAACTTGTGGAGGAACTATGTGAGAGATATGGTGAAGAAGATTCAAATGATATTATGGATAATTTCAACAAGGTGGTGCAAACTACCACTATGAAAGAGTACATGACAAGATTTGAAAACATCAGAGCAAGCATGATCTCTGCTTATCCAAATGCAACTGAGACATACTATGCTTCAAGTTTCATTAGTCTCAAACCTATGCCAAGGCTAAATCGTTTGAAGCTACCGTTCTTGCATCATATGATGGACCTGGAAACAAAGGTAATAGCTCACATCAACATCAGAAGGGATTAGAGCGGTCGAGGTCTGCTCGTTCTGATGAGAAAAAGGTCCAAAAACTATGTTTCAAATGTAATAAGCCTTAGTACTTGGGACACAAATGCAATCCTAAGTTCATTATGTCAGCAAGAGGAGCTGATACAGATGATGATTCTGAGGAAGAAGAAAGGGAGATTGAAATGGATAGTTTAGGATAAGAATTACCAGTATGAGTCACTTTGGGATGAAGTGGAGATTTCTGTGAAGGCTTTGATAGGAAATGGATCTCACAACACCATAAGAATGACAAGCAGGGAAGAAGGCTATTGTTATCTTGATTGACAGCGGAACTGCTCAAAGTTTGATCCTAAGGTGGTCAGGAAGGTTGGGCATGAAATGATCCGGACACGGCCTTTAGCAGCAACCGTGGCAGATGGAATTTCTATTCTTACTTAGACCAAATGTTAGGAATTCAGTTGGTCAATGCAGAATCACAAGTTTGTGTATGAATTTAGGATCCTACCATTGGGATGTTGTGGCATGGTTCATGGAGTGGATTGGATGAGATATTTTAGTACAATTATATTTGATTTTGCTCAGCTGATAGTGTCATTTGAGAGGTAAGGAACCACTATCAAATTGAAAGGGATAGGTGAACAGGCTCAGCTTCAATTGCTTACAGGAAAAATTTTGGAAGATCGAATCAAGAAAGGATCTTATCTGCGGGTTGGCCAGCTATTTGCAATTGAACACACAGAGTTGGGAGAGTTATCTCATCCTAAGGTTTATTCTTTGATTGAGAAGTTCAAGGATTTGTTTGAACAACCAGATTCATTGCCTCCGAAGAGAAGCTTGGATCATGCAATACCCCTCAAGCCTAATTATGAACCAGTGAAACTAAAGCCTTACAAGTACCCACACTCATAGAAGATTGAGATAGAGAAGCAGGTGAAAGAATTGCTTAGGACTTGTTTCATTCGACAGAGTCACAGTTCATTTGCTTCTCCGATCATTTTGGTTAAGAAGAAGGATGGCACGGCCAGGATGTGCATTGACTATGGGCAGCTTAATTCACGTACAGTCAAGGATAAATTTTCTATCCCAGTTATTGATGACCTTTTGGATGAGCTCCATGGTGCACATTTCTTTTCTAAATTGGGTCTGAGATAGGGGTACTATCAGATTATAGTTTTGGAGCAAGATATCTATAAAAACAGCTTTCAGAACTCATCATGGGCATTATGAGTTTGAAGTAATACCCTTTGGCTTAACCAATGCTCCAACTATGTTTTAGGTAATAATGAATGATGTATTCAAACAGTTCTTGAGGATATTTTTGTTGTTGTTCTTTGAGGACATTCTGATTTATAGTGCTTCATTGGAGGAACATTTGGGTCATCTGAGAGAAGTGTTCTTGGTGATGTGCAGCCAAAAATATTATGCCAAGCGGTCTAAGTGCTCATTTGCTCAGTCACAAATTGAGTACTTAGGACATGTGATTTCTCATGAAGGAGTGTCCACGGATCCCTTTAAAGTCCAAGCCATGAAAGAGTGGCCAATACCTGTTACGCTTAAGCAATTAAGAGGATTTTTGGGATTGACTGGTTATTACAGAAAGTTCGTGGTTGGTTATGAAGCAAGTGCTAAGCTATTAACTAATCTCTTAAAGAAGGATGCTTTCAAGTGGTCAGATGTAGCTCAAGATGCTTTTAAAGCTTTGAAGGCCGCTAAGTGTGTAGCCCCAGTCTTGGCAATGCTTGATTTCAAAGAGGAGTTTGTGTTGGAAACTAATGCTTGTGGAAGAGGTATTGGGGCTCTGTTATCTTAAAAAGGGAGGCCTATAGCCTACCTTAGCCAAGCATTGAGTCCTAAGCACATGGAGTTGTCCACATATAAGAAGGAGTACCTTGCTATCCTCTTTACTATTGAGAAATGGAGACATTACTTCGAGGGCCATCATTTTGTCATCAGGACTAGTCATCAAAGCTTGAGCAGAGGATTGCAACCATAATTCAAACGAAAGGATTAATGAAGATGCTTGGTCTGGATTATGCAATTGAGTACTTGAAGGGAAAAGAAAACCACGTAGCAGATGCCTTGTCTCAAAGGTTGGAAGAAGCTGAGTATGGTTTTTTTGGAGCTGTATCTGTTGTACTCCCAGCTTGGATTGAAGAAGTTTATAGTTCTTATGAGGATGAAAATTTTGCTCAAGATTGAGTGACAGCTTTTAGCATTAATAGAACCGGTTCTTCAGCATCTGATGTGGCAGTAACTGTTATCAAAGGTATCATCTGGCTGAAGGGAAGGTTATACCTTGGATCCTCCACTAATTTGACAAAAAAATATTATTAGTACCTCTCATGACTCTGCTTGATGTGGCCATTATGGCATTGAGGGAACGTATCAAAGGATCAAGGGATACTTCAGCTAGACTAGATTTAAGAAAGATGTAAAGGAGTTTGTTCAAGCTTGTGAGGTTTGTCAGCAAACAAAGATTGGAAACAATAGGTATCAAGGTCTTCTCCAACCTCTACCAATTTCGGATTGTGCTCATTCAAGGCTTGCCTCAGTCAGAAGGTAAGGAGGTCATTTGGGTGGTTGTGGATCACTTTACCAAGTTTAGTCATTTTGTTTCTTTGGCACGACCAATTACAGCTAAAAGACTTGCAAAGTTATTCCTTGATAACGTATACAAGCTTCATGGGTTAACATAATCCATAATTTCTGATCGGGACAAGCTTTTCACTAGTCACTTTTGGAGGGAATTGTTTGTTCTTATGGGCACCACACTTGCATTGAGTTCTTCTTACCACCCTCAGACTGATGGCCAAAGTAAATCAATGCATTGAGCAGTACTAGGAGCATGGTTTTCAGTCATCCTAAAGCATGGGGTAAATTGTTATCCTTATCAGAGTATTGGTATAATACTCATTTTCATTCCCCTATTGGCACTGCTTCCTTCAAGGCTTTGTATGAATATGATCCTCCTTCACCTTTGGTTTTGCAAAGAATTTCTTCTTCAGTTGCAGAAGTATCTGATCTTTTGCTTCAAAGAAGGCAATTAATGCAGCTTCTCAAGGATAATCTTCAACATGCTCAAGCAAGGATGAAGTATTATGCTGATAAGAAGCATGTTGATAAGTCCGTTGATGTTGGCGACATGGTTTACTTGAAGCTTCAGCCCTATAGACAAGCATCTGTGGCAGTACGCAAGAACACCAAGCTTTGTGCTTGATATTTTGGATTTTACAAAGTTATTAAGAAGCCAGGAAAAGTGGCTTATAGGCTAGAATTGCCTCCTGATTCTTATGTTCACCCGATGTTCCATGTTTCTCTTTTAAAGAAATAGGTTAAGAAAGGGAAAACATGTTCTACTCACATTCCAGAAGTTGGTGCCAGTGGAGCTTTACTGTAGGTTCCAGCAGCAATTCTAAACTCGAAGCTGCTGCAGTCTTCAGGGAGACCAGGGGAAGAAGTATTGGTACATTGGGATAATTTGGAAGAAGAAGATGCTACTTGGGAGAAGATGAAGTTCTTAAAGAGTCAATTCCCAACCTTCCATTCTTTAGACAAGAATACTTTCAAGGGGAGGGAATTGTTATGAATCAACCTTATATCTTGTACTAATGTCAATTGTAATAAGCATTGTAGTGTAGCATTTTGTGGTCTGTTAGCAATTGGCTTTAGTTGAAGTTGTGGACGCCCTTTTTGAATTGTTGTTGAGTTGGTTATTGGTCAAGTAGCAAGTCAAGTATGGCGGCTGAGGTTTAGTTAAGTCGGTTATTAAGAGCCTAAGTCCAATGTATCCTAGCCGGTTAAGGAAGCTTATTAATTGCTTGATTCGTCTTGTATTGAAGCGGTCAATGAATGAAAAAGAAATAGCTTGATTCTCTCTTTGATCTAACTCTCTCTATATTTCATCTCCTTCACTTCTCTTCTCATCTCCTACTCTCTTTTCCACAAGGTTAAGATTCAAGATTGTTCATGAATCTTAACAAAATGCTGATGTGGATTCCACGAAACATTCTTGAGTAAGAAATCAAGGGCATGTTCATGATCAGTTATGCGCTAAAGCAGCTTTCGTGGCCTGACGTGGGAAGAAAGTGCTATAGAAATAGGGTGTGGCCATTATATAGTTTTTCTATAAATAAGCGACTATGTGATACCGTAGATCTTGTTGTACTTGCTTCTTCAGTAATATAGTGCTTCGTTCTTCAGGGATGAACTCTCTGTTTTAATCTGTTCCCAAATTCAACAAGTTAAGAATTAAGGCTTTAGTTTAAGACTATGATAGTCAAGGCCTGACCTTAATTGCACTGGTCTTAACACTAGTTTCACTGCTTAATACGTCTAGTGAACTTATGTTCGCACCATTGTTTAGAACTTTGATGGCCAAGGCATAACCTTGATTACATTGGTGCTATTCTAGTGAACTGAATATGGTTTGCTCCATCTAAATCTTGTCAGACCTAAACTCATTCAAGTTATTATAAGTCAAGGGTGCCAGGCTTAATAACTTGATTGACTCTGGCTTGTAAATGAACTGCTGAGCTCTTGGGTTTGTCAAATTCTTGACTTTTAAGTGTATGAAGAAAGTTTTCTATGGGCCCTGCTCCATCACTGTAACTGTCACATAAGTTAGGTCCATATCCCTTTAATGTTGTGTAAAACAATGTATAAAAAAAATCAATAATAAAATAATCAGAAAAAGTCTTCTTAATTACCGCATAAGTAGAACTCGTGGTGTGACCGAAGTTAGATACACTAAAACATCACAACATTTTCTTTCAAAATGATGAGTGGTTGAGGTTAAAGATGTGTAGTCCGAATTTAGGCTCACTCCCTAGCCACTGTAATTTCCTTTTCCACATTTGTTTACCTTTGTCTTATGACAACCGCATCTCACTCAATAACAAACAAATATTGCAAACATGACATAAGAGGACCTCCGTGCCAGCAAATGTCTCCCATAGCAGGTGACTACATAACCTATGGGGATAAAGGGTCATCTCAAGAAAAGCTTTGGAAAGTGTGCTTAGGCCCATAATTAGACCAACCACAAAGGTCCTCTTAATTGGATAGTATAGTTCCTAACTGTGATGTCCCTAAGGCAGCCATAAACATAGGCCAAGAACAGTGGTCCCCTAGCCAAAGGACTAGTACTAAAGACTAGGCTCACTGCAACCATCTTAAGAGATTTAAGAACAGTAATTGAAGGCTTAGCGAAGAAAAACTTATTCAACCAGAACAAATCGAAAGAAACCTCTTCTTCCCTGGACCCTTGCCTATAATTATGTCCCTCTATGAGGAAGAACTTGACAAAGGTTTTTTTTAACCGGTGGGAAAAGTGGCCCCAAGAAAAGAGGAAGTGAAGACTTCAACCTATTTTGAAACAAAACAATCCAGAGGTAGTTCAGCTTCCCTAAAGAAACACCTGTTAAGGCGTATATATCTTACAAGATGATCCAATGAAAGCCCTTAGGACATTTCAATAGCAGCTTAGGGCTATCTTGATTGGGTATTCATACCTTGGTGTAATCTTAAAAACCCAAATGACTTTGTCAATGTAAAGATTCTTCCATTCCGTATCGCTTTGCGAAGAAAGTCCAACCCATGAAGGGGGCAGATTCTTTGTAAATGTGTCTTCCTCCACAAGAATGACTTGCAAAAATAGTAAGAAGCAAAGGGGAGTCATCAATATCAGGGAATATGCCTTCAAAGCTGGGAACGTGAAAAGAGGGGTCAAAGATTCGCCATACGTCACATAGTTCGAAGGGGGAAGAAGGATCGCTCTCAGCCATCCAAGAAAGATCCTCCTTAATGGTACTAAGGTCAAAAGGATTTTGGAGTTTATGTAGAAACAATGAAACATCTAATTGAACTAAATGTGTCAATTGATATATAAGCTATAAGCTTGAGTGATGGGAGCAGAAAAGGCTATAGGTGATTTGAGCCATTGTCAAGGGTTTGAAGGATTCTAAAAGGTTCTACGGACGAAAAAGAGTTTTTGGTAAGTAAGAAAAATATATAAAATGAAAGAAAATATGTACAAACTATGAGGGGCACACCCAAAGACACGACCGAAGCCTACAAAGAGGAACAAGAGTCCAAGCCAATTTCCCGAAAGAACAATAAACACAGTGGCAAGAGCTATAAAGAGTAGAAGGAAAGGCTAAACTTCAAAACCCCATTGCTAAAGTAAGGAGGCATAATTCTTAGCTCCCCTAAACGATGGAGCAGCAAGCAAATGACTCCAAACCAAACCCATAATCTCCTCTCACATGGCCTTAACTGGTTTGGACTGAGAACACTGAACCCTAAGGTTACGCTCATATTGGTGGATGATACGCCCGCGGAAATGTGGTGTTGGGCTATGATGCTATCAATCTTATGGCCCCTAAGGTGCGAAGCAGCCCAAGGAATGAGAATACGTAGTGGAAGGGTAGGGCAGGTAATAGATGTGGGAGGAGTAATACGGCTCCAGGCAGAAGTAGACAGTGGGCAATCAAAGAAAAGGTGCTCATGAGTCTTATAAGTAGTACCACAAAGAGCACAAACACTCTGAATACCTTATACTCTGTCTTAGATGTCTATATTGAGTCCATAGATGCTCACTAGAGGCAAGCCACAGAACAAATGAGTGCCTCAAAATGTGAAGCTAGAACCAAAGCAAGTGGTGCATAGAATCCTCATCTATACTACTGAGCATGATCTCCCAAATGAACCACGATGGTGAAATTCCACAAGGGGTAACCCAACGACCTGATGTAATCCATAACAGCAGCCCAAGGGCTACAATCAATCATATCCTAGATCGGGCGGAGCTCAAAATATCCCTGTGGAAATCTCCATTGATCACCCTCTTTAATAGTTGAGACTCAAGATTCCCACGAAAATCCAGGCAAGGTGAGCAAGACAGCAAGGAGAAGGGCAGCCAATAGTTAGTTCATAGCGCCGCGTCTAGCCCATCCTCAAAGATATGACAAAATGCACTAGAACAAAGATAAAAAAATGAAAAGAATCTGCCTCCAGCACCAAGAGGCCGAACTCTTCGTCCAAATCATCTAGAAACTCGTCCCTTGAAGTCAGTTCTGATGAACCCAGCGAGGGCATAATGAGGGGGGATCAGAGATAAGGAACCAGATGCATTTCATGATCGATGTCTTGTTCCACTCAGCAAGATGGTGCAACCCCAAACCACCATCAAGTCTGGGATAGCAGAGGTGCCTCCTCGCGACCTTCAACATCCCCACCCCTAGTGTCAGCGAGGCGCCTCTCCGCAGGAAGGCCATAAGGGCCAACTCGAACTTCCTAATCATCGTATTTATGAGCATGAGGATTGATGACCAGTAGATCAGAATAATAAAAAAAAGCACTAATCTGATGAGCGCTAATCAACCGGCATAACAAAGAGAATGAGAAGTCCAAAGCCATATGTGGGAGAGAACACAATCAAGGAGTAGCTTAAATTCTACACAGTGCAGTCAAGAAGTGATGAGAGGTACTCCCAGGTACCTAACCGGACACTGCCCTAGGCTAAAACCCAGAACATCGAGAATTTAAAAATCAAACCGAGCTAGAAAAATAGTGTTCTTTGCTGCATTCAAGCAGAGCTTTGAAAGAGCAGCAAAATGATCAAGAACATCATGAATCATCGAAATAATGCCCAAGTCACCTTTACAGAAGATCATCAAGTCATCAACAAAGCATAAGTGAGCAAGACGAGTAAGGCAGCAACTCAGATGGAAACGGAAGCCTGAGTCATCAATAGCCTGTCGAAGAAGACCCTGAAGACCATCTATAGCAAGAAAAGTAAAATTATCGAAGTCCTAAATGTCATATTTACAGAAACGCAGGAACAAAGAAAGCTAAAATGTCAAACAGTGCTCTCTCGAGCTTCTTGTAGCCATTGGAGGTCAATTTTTCCAAATCTTTTGCCAATTGGAAATCTGAAATTACAAACGGGTAAAATGGGGGAATTTGTTACACCTTAAACTTGAGGGAGTTGGGATGATGCTATTTTAAAGTAAAACGACATGTGCTTATTAGGTGAAGCCATCCTCGAGTGATGATAGGCTTTTGGATGTTAAAACAATGAGGTCTTGAGCCTAGTTGCTTGAAGCGTTAAAATCCCTTAAATGGTGTCCAACACACGAGATGATTGAAGGGGTAAAGAAGGCTCGAGCTCGGGGGACTTCCCTGAAGGCTACAAGACAGGTAGCTTTAGAGCTTGAGACAAGTTACTTGGAGCGCAATTCTAGAAACTTGGGCCTCAAGTCTATAAAAAAAATGAGGCATCTAGAAGGAACTCGAACGAGTTATGCGGATGTGGAGCTTCCAAAAAAACGCTCATGCACACAATTTCAGACCATGTCCGATGCCCATTCAGTGCGCCAATGGAGCATTAATGCAGACATAGGAAGAAAATGCAAAAGAAATAGAATGCATTAGTTCTTTTCATTGTTCATAAATGAGAGAAAATATTGTAGTTGTAAAGTATCCAACACCACCATACAAACTTTTTCAAGTTTATTTACAACACACTTATGTTACCCAAGAGTAGTATAGCTTAGCCTAGCTTAGCATAGTATAGATCATCTTTGTACTTGCTTTCTTTAGGCAATACAATATGTTGCTTTCAGATATGAACACTTTCTTTTAATCTGCTGTTACCACAACTATCTAGTTGAGATTTACGGTGATCGTTTAAGGCTTTTCCAGTCCAGGCTTGTCCTTGATTATGTTAGTCTTAATATCAGTGTCACTAAGTCAGGTTAACTTAGGTTTGCGTTATTGTTTAAGGGTTTCAATGGCATCATCCTGCAATGCAAATGCGTTATTAAGTTTTTAAAAGTCATGGGTGCCAGCCTAAAACACTTTGTATGTGGACAGCTGAGCTCTTAGGTTTTCTCCACCCTAGCTTCTAACATTAAGGGTACGAGGAAAGGTGTCGCCTGAGAGAAATCATTGAGACTGCGAGAACCTCTCGGCAATGAACCCTTAGCACCAGGTGTATGGGCTCTAAAAATATTTACTATGAGAAATTTGAAAGAGAAATTCCGCCTTTTAATATTTCGAGAAATCATATTTTTCAAAGAATTATTCAATTGCTAAACTGAACTACTAAGACCACTATTTGTAATTGGCAATGGGTTAAAAGAACTGTCCAAAATATCAATGTGGGATTTCATTACAAAAAAAAAAAAAAAAAAAGAAAAACACATTTTATATACCATAAAAACGATGTCACATAAACAAAAAAACACACAGTTCATCGGTTAGAGAATGCCATGCATTGCTCCACTAGACTTTTGTTATGAAGAGTCTTTCTAACATGTGCCCAAATTCCTGCTATGAATAGGCGTGGATTGACCTTCTTGGGCCGCTCAGATGACGTCACATGTCGCCACCAAGATGGATTACGGCAAAGGCCAGTAGTACACCCTTTCTGCTCTGACTGCATACCGCACATGTCAACATTTTATTGTTATGTGCTGAATGTCATAGATTGAGACCTGTGTGTTTTTTTTTTTTTTAAATTCTCACATGCATGAAATTCATCTCATAGGTATTGGTTGGTAAAATAACTTATCTTATGGATTATATTTAGCAAAATTAATTTTTTTTTATTTCATGAACAAATAGTTCATCTTATGAATTTATTTTAAATATTTTCAACCAATGTGATTTCAGATGCTTGCAGAGAGACCTAAGGCCAACTTAATTCTAGCTCTAAATAGATTAAATCTAATTATAAATACTTAATAAAATTGATTACAATTAAGTAATATTTAATTCCACTAAATAAATGCATTTATTTAATAATTCCCAAATGACTTTTACTCTGACAATCTTCCTCTCGATTAGATATCTGTGACGAAAAATAGCTTTAATTACTATTACTAATTTTCTCATAACTTTCACCACAGTTCCCGACTCGCCCTTCTCAAAAAAATCAATAATACAGAAAACAATTTCTATACTAATTTCAAATGTCAAACATATGGAATACTTTGGCCTAAGATTTTAGAATCCAATAATGTGCTTGCAAATCAACTAAGGGGACACATTTATCTTGTTTGAGACTATAGATTCCATGTAAAATGACTGCTCCGGCTGCACTTCATGCCATTACCTAACACACCTAAGATTCAAGTTAATGTACTTTGACTAAACATTTCGGTACATGAATGAAACGTACAATCCATGCACGTTTAGACTATGTCTAGGGTTTAGAGTTATCATCTTACAGAATTAATTATTTCTAATAGCAGTAAAGAAATAACTAATTTAGGTGGTCCTGCTCAGTATTCTAATCGTATAGAGAACACCAATATAATACATTTGGATCCCAGTTCACATGACCAAGATAAGTCATCAAAAGTATCACATTGTAGTCTTATTAGACAAGTTGTCCAAACTCATCACTAACTACGAACATATACTTTTGCAAGATATTACTAATTTGATTTAAGCGTATTTGTGGCTCAATCTCATTGACCACTTAAACCAAACCTAACATATCATTTTGGACTACGTCCATCTCATTGAATGTTTTAAAAAAACAATCACACGCAAATTTGACTCGTAAAACATAATCAGGTAATAAATAAATATAAACAATTCCATTTATTTAATATTTCAAATTAAGAAATTGGATTTTTCAGGACACTAATTTAAACAATCTTCAATGTGTCCTAAACCCAATTAGACCTGCATTACAAAACTATCCCTTAGGGATCTGTCAACTCTTTGACCATAAACTTTGATCAATACCAATTTTTCCCTACCCCATTCTTTTGCTCACATGATTTCATGTATAAGGAACCATCTGATTCAAGTAGTCTACTTGATAACTTCATAGCTATCAAGTTCCCAACTTGCCGGAAGGGTTAAGACTGCGTACATCACCCCCCCCAGACCCCACGTTATGCGGGAGCCGCAAGGCACTGGGACTGTTGTTGTTGTTGTTGTTGTTGTATCAAGTTCCCAACTTCCATAGTGAGTTAAACAATACAACACTGCTTAACTTTTCACCATCTAATGACTCCTACTATAAGAGCAATCACGGATTTCTAACGTCAAACTTCTAAAATCACTTTTAAAACAAACAACTCATGAAAAACTCAACATATTTTCTTAGAGTCTTCATAAACCTTGACCTTAAGAACATAGTGTGCTCTTCTAGGGTCTTTGGTTTTAAATGAACTGGAACAGTAAAAAACTCAACAGCTCATTACAATTCTACACCATTCTCAATTAGCAGAATGCTATTTACAACACATTGAAAGTCACCACTTTCTAGCCATGTCACACATACATTCATGGTTAACTAACCATTGATTAAAATCTCTAAGACTTGAAAGAGGCCATAGAATCTACTATTCAATGAACAAGATGCTTATTAAAGTCTACAAATAGATTTCTTCAGTTTGAATACTATATGCTCCTAACTCTTGGCAACAAACTTGCCTGGTTGTATCATATACATAACCTTTTCAAGATGGCCATTTAAAAAATGCCGACTTGAGTACCATTTCCATGTCACACCATATGAAATAAAATGGATGAGATTGTGCCAATGGACTTAAGCATAAACTCTGGCCAGAAGGTCTCATCAAAGATGATTCCTTCTTTTAGGATATAACCCACTGCCATGAAATTAGCCTAGAAGTTTCAACCTTCTCGTCTACTCAACTCTTTATTCTCATAGATCTATTCATATCCTATCTAATGGACTTAATTGTTAAGTATAGTGTCTTGAAATCCAGATTTATTCTTGATATATTATTTACTTAATAAATAAAATTAAAGTCTCAGTCGTTTCCTAGTTAAATTTGTGTAAGCGAGCATTTATACTGCATGTGATTTTCTTTTGGGAGACATCCATGAGATGGGTGTTGTCTTCAGACTACAATTTACATGTTTGTTCTCAGTGGTTTATGAGACTAAGCCACAGATAACTTGGAACAAATGGTATGGATTGTTGTTTGAAAGGCTCATTGTCGAAGACAAATTTGGACCACTTGTATGCTAAGACTATAACGTGACACTTTAGTTGACTTGCCTTGGTCATGTGGATAGAGATCCAAATGTGTTGGATTGGTGTGTTTAATAAGATTGACGCATTAAGTTGGACCGTGTGGCTTATTTATTTCTGGACTAGTATCGGAGCTGAGTGATTCAAGTTGTACGGTTTGAATGACGACTCTAAATCCGGAGGGTATTCTGGACTTGTGTATGGAGCGTTAGTTGCATTGGTGTGCTATAAGTAAGGTATAAACGAATGACTGAAATCCCACGTACACTGGGTACCGGCGTGAAGTGTGACAAGGATCAGGTATTCAATGGGGAATCTACAACCTCTTATGAGATACAGATGTCCCCTTAGTTGATTCACAATATTTGAGTAGTTTGAAAACTTTGGCCAAAGTATTCCAAGTGTTTAACATTTGGAATCTATACAGTGAATATGTTCTAGTATAAATGAATTATTCAGTAAAGGGCGAGTCGGTAACTAATGGAGAAGTTATGATAAGGATAATGGTAGTGGTTATATTTATCCTTTGTCATGGACATCTAATGGAGGGATTGGTGTCATCAGTACAATCTATAAGGGAGATATCAAATAAATAATTTAAGTTTGGAGTGCTGTGAGATTTATTCAGTGGAATTAAGTCTCATTAAATGGTAATTAAATTATTTCTTGAGATGATTAATTTAACCTCTTTGAAGCTTGGTTTAAATTGTCCCTGAGGTCCCTGCGCAAGCCTCCGTATTTATTGCCATCGAAAAAATATTAAATAATTCATGAGATGAATTATTTATCCATATGATGGGTAAATTGCAAAACATTATTCATGAGATGAAAAAAATTAAAAATTATAAAATAAAATAATTTTGAAAAGTTAAAATTCATAAGATGAATTTTTACATGCGGAAAAAAAAGCAAAAAAAAAAAAATCGAAATCGCATTTAAGACAACTCGCGATCCGCGTGAATTGAATCGGACGAAGTCGCGCACTGGGATGTCCGCCATGGGTATCCACGTCCCCACGCAAGGATGAGTCACGCGATGACAGGTGTCATGCGGCTGGTGGACCACGGCCATGGTTTTTGACCTGGTGTTGAAATGCTGCATTTTGAACTTGCTTTTAAATAAAACAACGCATTTTACTGTTAGGTTTGCGCATCCCACATCGAAAAATAGAGATTTTTTTGCTCCGGTATACTACTATAACTAGAGGTACCTATTCTAGAGGTTTGACAATTCAATCAAACAAATTATTTTGGGTTTCTGGGAAAGTTTTCCGTGACCTAATTGGAGAGAAAATTTCCGTTGCAATTTGAGACCATTGTGTAGAAGATCGCGGGGTCTCGATTTTCTTGGTATTCTTTATTATTGGAGCAATTCCAAGTATGTTCTTCTTTCCTTATTCTTTTCGCTTTTCTATTTATTTATAGTATTGGTTGTTATGTCTGTTTAAGTTTATATATTATTACGAATGTGTTAGAGTAAAAGGCCTATAGATCTAAATTAAAAAATTTAGATCTGTTGATTTAAATTATTAATTTAAGTGTGCAGATTTAAAATTAGGAATTTTAAATTAACACTAGGTTTAGAGCTATGAATTGTAAACCCATTCCGCTGCATTAACTTTATAAAACTAGGGAGAATTTTTAAAATTCGACCAAACAACCGGTATTAGGGCAAAGGATTTATAGAGATAAATCTATTCCCGGGAACTCTAGCACATGAGGTGTCATGAAGCGTGACTCTCCGACCGGCGGCTTAGGTAGAGAGAAGAGTCTCCTATTCTAAGTGCTCTAATAGGTGTCTATTGTTGTCACCATAGTTGAGAATTGTGAACTTAATAGTAGACATCATAGTTTATTTTTTCCAACAAAATTCATGCTTTTTCCCAACAATAGGTATCAGAACCAGCCTCTGACTGCATTCACAATTATGTAAATAGGTACAATAAAATCAAAATAAATAGATTTGCGATTTAATAAAGTAGAGATTTTATTAAAGAAGGAAAAACTTGTTTGAATTAGTGATTTAAATTGTTTAAATCAGTAATGTAATTAATTGTTAATTAGATTGTTTTAAAGTATCAATTTAAATAGTTTAAATCGGATTTAAAATTTTTAAATTGTTGTTGAATTAATCGTTAATTTGGAACGGCTCATAAATTTGCGATTATGTTGTTCGTATAATGAGATTGTACATTCTCTATCATGATTTATGAAATCGAACAAAATTGTTCTAATAAGGTTAGATTCAAATATGTTTAACAATAATGGATAAAATTGATCTAATGAGATTAGATTCAATTAATTTTAACGTTATTGCATAAAGTTGATCTAATAGGAATAGAATCAATTAATTTTATGAGATTGGATAAAATTGATTTAATGAAATTATGTGCAATTATTTTTCTAAATTAACTATTTTAATTTACAAAAAAAAAAAAAGAATAGAAAACCTGACGATATCAGCTACTGACGTCACCTATTAACGCTGACGTCAGCGAGTATTTATATAAAAAAAATTTATTGGGGACATGTAGATGTCAGTATGGATTTACATAATAATAAATTAAATTTTTTAATAATTAATTTATTTTAGAACAAGATTCTAAATTTAGGTTATGTGATAATCTAAGTTGTAAATCAGTGTATTTTAAATAAAAGTTATTTGAAATTATTTTAGAATAATATTCTAAAATAGACTATATGATAGTCTAGGTCAAACTTAATTTTTAAAATAAATGTTAAATTTTATTAATTAAATTTTTGGATAAGATATTAAATTAGGCTATTGGATCGTCTAAGCTTGTTTAATTTTGAAATGAGATTTTAAACATAGACTATGGGATAGTCTAAGCAAAAAATTGCTGTTAATTTTAAATTAAATTGTTTTTATATTAATTTTAGACTTAGATTCTGAAAATAGATTATGAGATAATCTAAATTTCAGCATTATTTAAAAAAAATTAAATTAATATATATTAATTTATTTAGTTTTTAGAATGAAATTCTAAATAATAGGTTATGAGATAATCTACGGTACCATTTTTAAAATTAAAATTAATTGATTAATTTTATTGAATAAATTTGGAATGAGAATCTAAAGTAAGACTATGAGATAATCCATGCTTTAAAACGATTTTGAATTAATTAATTAATTATTTTTTGGTTAATTTTAGAATAAGATTATAAAGGGGATTATGAGATAATCCAGGTTGTAAATACAAGTCAATTAAAAAAGCCACTGGTTATAAAAGTCAAGTGGGAATAAGATTTCAATTGTTGTAACCTCACGGTCTCATTACCAGTCTAGCAGCATAGTAGATCAATACACCTCCCTACAGAGGATGTCAATTTGCAGATTACAGGGTTAGACTTCTGTTGGGATAAACCGAAGTGCAAGGAAGCGATGCGACCACGCTGCCATGGAGTATTTCGTGTATTTGTATGGAAGTTTAGGTAATGGTTTGCACTTAACTAGCGTGGTGCATTAGCCTCCCTGAGGAGCTCTGTTGTGTCATGTTAGAGACTAAGATAATGTGGTGAGTTAATCATGTTTATTAAGAGTTACAAGAAAACAGGTTAATTGAGAACAGTTCTCACCTGAACTAGCATCGTGCAACCCTACTGTCGGGGAGTAAGGAGCGGTGTGTTTGGGTCACCATTGTATGCATGATAGTACAGTTTGGTGGATATCTAACTAATTGTGTATGCTAATTTGAAAGAATATATATATCACTACATTGTACATGACTCATATAAGGTAGTTACACGATTGTTTGCATTTACATTGTTTTCAAAATGGCTGCGACTAGTGCTCTTCATACAATTCTACAAGATAATGCCTTAACTGCACCAAAATACTTCACCTAGACAATGAACCTGGACATAGTATTGATACATGAGGGTCATAAGTTTGTTCTCACTAAAGCTTGACCTATGGTGCCCATTAATAATTCTGCAGTTGCTATTAAAGAGCGTTATAAACGCTAGAATAAGGCTAGCGTAAGCCATATGCTACATTTTGGCCTATGTGACCAATGTACTCAAGCATCAGATGCTTGAGATGGAAACAATAGCTGAGATGATCAAACATTTAAAGAAAATGTTTGGTGGTCAAGATAGGGCAGCTAGGCAAGATCTGATGAGGAAGCTCTTGAACATGAGGATATCAGAAGGGTCCCCAGCTCAGGATCACGTCATGAAAATGATGGCATGCTTGTCTAAGTTGGAGATTCTAGGTGTTAAGATTGATAGTCAATCTCAGCAGGACATCATCCTCAGCTCTCAGTTCAGCTCTTTCACTCAGTTCAGGCTGAACTACACAATGAATAATAAGGATTATTCTGTTCGGCTCTTTCACTCAGTTCAGGCTGAACTACACAATGAATAATAAGGATTATTCATTACCTGAGCTGATGAAAGAGCTACAGGTAGCAAAGGGGGTTATGTGAACCAAGGGGAGTGTCCACTTGACTCAAGTATTGAGGACTAGTGGGAGCAACCAGAATAAGGGACTAACTAGGAAGAAAGGCAAAGGCAAGGTTGCTAGTGTAGAGACTAATCCTTACAAAAGGCCAGCAAAAGGAAAGTGTTACTTTTGTGGAAAGATGGGCCACTGGAAGAGAAACTGTGCAAAGTACGTGGCTACTCTTCCTGCAAAGACTGCTCAGCCATCTGGTGAAGGTATGTTGGTATCTCACTTATTTGAGTCTTGTGTAGTTGTGAGTCCACCAGATTCCTGGTGAGTGGACTCAGGTTCAACTGACCAAGTTTGTAATATGTTACAGGGGCTCAAGCCAACCAAGAGGCTACATGATGGGAGCTGTACCTAATAGCTGAAGGTGGTGCATGAGTAGCAGTCTTAGTAGTAGGAAGCGATAGCTTAGATTTTAGTGTTAGAATTTTATTTTGCTTCTTAAAAATTCTTATTGATTTGTACCTGCATTGGACAACAATTTGATTTACATGGTTTGAAGAATAATTGTTATTCAGTTTGAATATCGTTGTGAACCTTTATTACAAAGAATAAAATTTTTAATTATTAAGGAACATGTGCTTATGATTTATTCATGTTATTCTCCTTATATACGTGAACAATGCGAAATACTTAGAGAAGAATTTTGCAAGTAAACTACAAAAGCAAAGAGAAGAATTTTGCAAGTAAACTACAAAAGCAAAAACAAAATAGCATTGAATGGAAATGACAATAATTCTAAACAGCTAGACACAACTTATGACATAGTGGATGCATTAGATGCACCTACTGATAGGAATGAGAATGTTCCAGGTACACGAGAGCTTAGGTGTGGCGTACGGATTCTCAAGACACTAACAGGTTCATAGTGGGAGCCTTAGCGGTTGACCATGGCATTGAATGATGTAGGGGTGTCATTCGTTGTAAAGGTTTGGTTGTCAATAAAGCTCAATATGAAGGACATGGGAGAAGCCAACTCCACTTTTAGGATTAAGCTTCTACAAGGTCGTAAGAGTAGGATATTGGATCTCTCTCCAGCCACTTATATTGACAAGACGTTGTCAAGGTATAGCATGGAGTCCCTCTCTCTTTTGAGTAGTGTTCTAGGACACCTCAAGAGGAGGAGCAATTAAGGAATATTCCATATGCTTTGGTAGTGGTTGCGTCAGATATGCCATGTTGTGCACCAGACTTGATGTCTGCTATGCTATGGTATAGTAAGCAGGTGTTAGTCTAACATGGGTCCAATGGATGAAGTGGCAGTGAAGTGTTTTCACAAGTTCTTGAGAAGAACTAGAGATCCTATGCTGATCTTTCAAAGTGATGAGCTGGTTCCAATTATATATGTTGTTTTAAGACTTCCAGTCAAATATATATGATGGACGTTAGACGTCTAAGCATGTCTTTACCCTCGGAGTGGGAGTCATTAATGAGAGGAATGTCAAGCAGTATTGTATTTCTAACTTCATAATAGAGTAATTATGCTCACTATGGGTTAGGCTCAGTAGACCTTTGGTTCAAACTTAAAAGGGGTGAGTATGGACTTTGTCATAAATTGGATTCAGGACAAGTGGGAGATTGTTAGGAACTATGTCCTGAAATCCAAATTTATTTTGGATATATTATTTAATTAATAAGTAAAATTGAACTCCCAGTTGTTTCCTAGTTAAATTGGTGTAAGCGAGCATTTATATTGCACGTGATTTTCTTTTGGGAGACATCCATGAGATGGGTGTAGTCCTGAAACTGCAATTTACATGTTTGTTCTAAGTGGTTTATGGGACTGAGCCACAGATAAACTTGGAACAAATGGTATGGATTTTTGTTTGAAAGGCTCATAGTCGAAGACAAGTTTGGACCATTGTATGCTTAAACTATAATGTGACACTTTAGATGACTTGTCTTGGTCATGTGGATGGAGATCCAAAAGTGTGGGGTCGGTGTGTTTAATAAGATTGACACACTGAGTTGGACCATGTGGGTTACTTACCCCATTCTTGATCCAATGTGGAGATAGGGTATGTTCCTTATACCTTTCATGACTCGTTTAGGAATAACCAATTCGTGGGCTAGTATCGGAGATAATTGTTTCAAGTTCTACTATTTGAATGACAACTCTAAAGCCTGAGGGTATTCTGGACTAGTGCATGGAGCGTTAGTTGCTTTGGTGTACTATAAGTAAGGTCAAACGAATGACTAAAATCCCACGAACACTGGGTAGCGGCGTGAAGTGTGACAAGGATCAGGTATTCAATAGGGAATCTATAGCCTCTTATGAGATGCAGATGTCCCCTTAGTTGGTTCACAAATATTTGAATAGTTTTGGCCAAAGTATTCCAAGTGTTTAACATTCGGAATTTATACTGTGAGTATGTTCAAGTATAAATAAATTATTCAGTGAAGGGCAAGTCGGTAACTAATTAAGAAGCTGTGAGAAGGATAATGGTAGTGGTTATATCTATCCTTTGTCATGGACACCTAGTGGTGGGGTTGTTGTCGTTAATACAGTCTTTTAGGGAGATATCGAATAAATAATTTAAGTCAGGGGTGTAGTGAGATTTATTTAATGGAATTAAGTCTCATTAAATGATAATTAAATTATTGCATGAGATGATTAATTTGACCTGTTTGGACCTAGATTTCAATTACTCCTGAGGTCCCTGCGCAGGCCTCTATATTTATTGCCATCGAAAAAATATTAAAGAATTTATGAGATGAATTATTTATCTATAAGATGGGTAAATTAATTTTGCCAAACATTATTCATGAGATGAATAAAATTAAAAATTAAAAAATAAAATAATTTTGAAAAATTAAAATTGATTCAATGAATTTTTACATGTGGAAAACAAAGCAAATAAAAAAAATATCAAAATCGCATTTAAAATAACTCACAATCCGCGTGAACTGAATCGAACGAACCAGCGCGCGACACATGCCTTGCGCTGGGACGTCCGCCATGGGTATCCACGTCCCCACACGGGAACGAATCACGTAATGACACGTGTTACGTGGCTGGCGGACCACGGAGGCGGTTATTGACCTGGGGTTGAAATGCTGCGTTTTGAACTTGCTTTTAAATAAAACGACGCGTTTTACTATTAGGTCTGCGCATCCCACATCAAAAAATAGAGATTTTTTTGCTTCGGTACACTACTATAAATGGAGGTACCTATTCCAGAGGTTTGGCAATTCAATCAAACAAATTATTTTCGGTTCTGGAAATTATTTCGGAGACTTAATTGGAGAGAAAATTTCCATTGAAAATTTTCTTTCCTCAGTGTAATATTTTTTGAAGCCCACCCCCCGGGCAGTTTGAGGTCATAGCATAGAAGATCGTTGGGGTCTCGATTTTCTTAGTATTCTTTATTATTGGAGCAATTCCAGGTATGTTATTCTTTCCTTATTCTTTTCGCTTTTCTATTTGTTTATAGTATTGGTTGTGATGTTTGTTTAAGTTTATGTATTGTTATGAATGTATTAGAGTAAAAGTCATGTAGATCTAAATTAAAGAATTTACATGTGTTGATTTAAATTATGAATTTAAGTTAGTAAATTTAAAATTTGGAATTTTAAATCGACCCTAGGTTTAGAGTTATGAATTCTAAACCTGTTTCGCTGCATTAACTTTATAAAACTAGGGAGAATTTTTGAAATTCATCCAAACAACCAGTATTAGGGCAAAGGGTTTATAGAAATAAACCTTTTTCCGGGAACTCTCGCACATAAGGTGTCACGAAGCGTGACTCTCCGACCGGGGACTTAGGTAGAGAGAAGTGTCTCCTACTCTAAGTGCTCTAATAGGTATCTATTGTTGTGACAATAGTTTAGAACTGTAAACCCAATAGTCGGCATCAGAGTTTATTTTTTCTAACAAAATTCATGTTTTTTCCCAACATTAATGTCTTTCAATGCCTTTAAGAGTTCCCAGATATTGTTAAAATACAATTATTCTATGTTAACTTTCTTTACCTTGATGAATTGTTCTGCATCTTTATTCTTATAAGTTTCATGGTAGTCTAAAGGATCAGATTCACCATCATGCTTAACCATTAAGAATGAAGACATGAATCCATCAAGTGACCCTAACCATCCTCCCACTACACTATAGCTCTCATGTACTTAGTGTGACAATAACTAGGCTAAAGATATACGTAATACATCATCTACACTCCAAGTTGTATCAAGCTGTATAGATACGGTATCTCATATTGTAAATATATCCAACATCAGCTATTTGCTATGCTTTTAGAACACTTTCTAAAACTTCTTACATAACAAACCTTTTGATATGTAAGTGTGACTCATCATATGAGTCTTACCTCATTCATTAACAAGATATTGATCCTTTTTACAACTCTTTGTAGTAATGAACAATAAGAATTATCCTAAAATCCCCCACTTCAATCTAATAAAAGTGACTTGATATAATTACCTATCTGATCCCAACTTTAGTCTTTAGTTCTTTGAACTTTCCAAATGATTTAAGACTTCAGTCTTCATAAGTATTTCCTTATATCAACTAATTGAGTAGTCATTCATAAACATTCCATGAGACACTCATCGCTTTGACTGACTTGAACTTTTAGCAATCCATAAACATTTTATGAACAAGGCCTAGTAGCTTAGTGGCTCAACTGCATTTACTCTTAAAGGCTCTTTCAATCACCATTAATTCAAACATAATTCACATGCTAGTTATCCTTTTAGTACTTAACGATCACATAAAAGCTATATGGTTTTCAAAAATTTTTCTTTTACATGGTTACACAGCCTAGCTTATATTAGACTAATAACGTAGTTTTGACTAAAATAAGTCAACTATCCGCAAATGTACCTTTTAAATAAATACTTTATTTACTTAACAATCAGTCTATTTTTTTGAAAAATAACTAAAAAACCATTTCAAAGTAAATAGTGGTAAGGAACCAAAATTCTAAAGTACATTAAGATAGTTACTCAAATACAAAAGTACATTAACTGACTTAAACTACTATCTCTTGACGTCCTTTATGAAAAACCATTCCTCGGAACACTAGTGAACCACCTAATAGTCATAAAGATATCAAATACCTAGCCATGTTGGCTTTCGGTATTGGCAACAATATTATCTAAGTACCTAGGCAATTCCTTTTAAATACTAATGTCCAGTGTTTTTAAAGACAAAAATATTTGGACTGATGTTTTATTTTATGCCCTAAAGGTTCCATTCCTAAGATAGATGTTTACACTAAGTAAACTCTTTCTTTAGTTCATTTCATCTTTTCTTAAACTGTACTTTCATCAGTTCAGACACTGAACAATCTCTGTTACTCAATGTATCCAGCCTAAACCAAGAAAAGACAATGATAGGCAAGTCAGAATCATATCCTGTTGAGAGTGGCTACCAATACTTGCATTAAGAATTCCAGTTCAATTAAATAAGCCATCATCATATGACAAGCTCTTAAATTGAACTTTCTGAATGCAATCTAGTGCCTATCATCTTTCTCTTAAGTTGTTCTCATCCTACCAGTTCTCTAATCAAACACTTCTTTCAACTATCTGATCATCTTTACTATAGTTGACAAGTCAAGTATCTAATACTAGAATACATTCAAGATCTAATGTCCTAATGTTGCATGTGACAAAGTCATTAGTCTAGTTTAACGTTCCAAACGTTTTTATTCAACTTACTTGATATACTAGCAGCAAACTAAAGAACTCTTAGCATCTACTAGTGCTCTACATTAACCAAGACATATTAAACCATAGCGAGCAAAATAGAATAGACAAGTAAAATACATATTAGTAGGGATGACAATGGGGCGGGGTGGGTATGGGGGGTGCCTCCTCATACCCGTAGCCAGCACCCAAATTCTATACACGTACTTGCCCTATTACCTACCATAGGTATGAAGTGGGTACCCGTACCCGCCCATGTGGGTACCAACCCATACCCGTACCCGCCCATTTGGGTACCAACCCATACCCATACCCACCCTATTACCCACAGGTATTCAACAGGTATCCATTACCCGCCCCATACCCTCCCTAGTGTGAGTAGAAAACAATTATTTAAGCTCACTCATATTAGTTATTTAAAAACCAATTATTTTTTTATAATATTGAAAGACAATTAGGGTTATTGAACTTAAACATGCAATTTTTAATTTGAAGGTTAACTATGTACAAAATGAAGCGGGTATGGTGGGCATGAGGTGGGGCGGGGCCGAGCGGGTATGGAGCGAGGTGGGGCGGGTACAAAACGATGCCCATACCCACCCTATGCCCGTGACCAGTACGGGGCAGGTACACCTAACCCACATGTTATGATTCAAGATTGAACTTGAATCATAAACTTGAAATAAAAGAGTATGAGATGAGGAGAGAAGTGAAAGAGATGAGAAATAGAGAGAATTTGGGGTTGAGAGGAGAAAGAGACCACTTTTCTATTCAATGAATCAAGAATAAAAGATATTTTGCTTATTTATTAATGGCAGCTAAAACATTGCATCAAGACAAAAGCTTAAACCGACTTACATAAGCGACCTGCCAAAACAAGCTTCACCCGCTAACTAACCAAACCAAATTTCCGGCCAAAACGACATTCAAATGAACTATTGTAAAAAAAAAAAAAAAAAAAAAAGAGGCAATTTGATTAAGATAGCAGCTGAAGATGAACAAAATACTTCATGGTCATGACAATATCCCCTCTTTATTAACATTCTTGCCCCAAGAATGAAAAAGAAGGAAATTGGCTTCGAATGAACTTCAAATCTTCCCAGCTTGCATCCGTTTGATCCAAATTGGCCCATTATATCAAGACCTACTGATTTGCCACTTTGATGCACCATACGTGATCCAAGCACTGTTGTAGGAGCTTGCACCCAAGCTCCACTGCTTGTTGCCTTCATAGGATTAGCTGAACAATCTTTTCCCTCTGCCCCGTGTCTTTTTAAAAGAGAAAAATGAAACACAGGATGAATAAAAGAATTAGGAGGCAGCTCCAACCTATAAGCCACACTTCCCAATTTTTCTAACACCTTATAAGGCCCAAAGAAACGGGCACACAACTTGACATTCTTGTGCACAGCTACTATGGACTATCAGTATGGCTGAAGCTTAAGATACACTAAATCCCCCACAACAAAGGACTTGTCAGTATGCTTTCTATCAGCAAAGTACTTCATTCTTGACTGAGCTAACTGCAAATTGTTCTTTAATCGTTGAACTAATTGCCTTCTTTGTGACAGCAAATCATTGAACTTGGAAATATGAGAAGTTACCCATCTTATGCTGCAATTTTTGAGCTGTCGAACCAACTGTATCCTCTGATTGAGAAGCTCATTAACATCATCTACATGTGAAACCATGCCTTGGCTGATCAAGGGAGAGGGAGGTTCATACCCATATAAGGCTTTGAATCGAGTTGTGCCTAAAGAAGAATGTGAATGAGTATTATACAAATACTTAGCAAGGGACAACCACCTGTGCCAGTTCTTGGGATGTGAGAATGTCAACCCTCTCGAATACTGCTCAATACACTGATTCACCCTCTTTGTTTGGCCATCAGACTGTGGGTGATAAGAGGAGCTCATAGCTAAGGTGGTACCCAACAATAGGAGCAACTCACGCCAGAAATTGATAGTAAACTATATGTCCCTATCTGATACAATTGATTGTGGAAGTTCATGAAGCTTGTAGATATGATCCAAGAAGAGCCTTGCTAACTTTTTTGCTAAAATTGGATGAGAGAGGCTAATGAAGTGGACAAGCTTGGTAAAGCGAGCTACTACCACCCAAATAACTTCTCTACCTTAAGACTTAGGCAAGCCTTCAACAAAATCCATACTAATGTGTGTCTAAGCCCCATCAGGAATGGGTAAGTGCTGCAGCAAGTGCTTGTATGGAGTAAGCTCACCTTGATTTGCTAACAAACCTCACATTGCTGCACAAACTCCTGAACTTCTTTCTTCAGCCCATTCCACTGGAAGTATTGCTTGATCCTTTGATAAGTCCCTTCAACTCTAGAATGCCCTCCCTAAGGAGAATCATGAGAAGCTTTAATGACTTGCGTCCTTAACCCAGCTTCCTCACCAATGCAGATATTTCCTGTAATTTGAATAATTCCCTTGCTAACTTCCACCTCTCAATCAGAATCAATTGGTGTTGCCTATGTGTAGCTGGGAAGGATATAAGTTTGAGCAAATGCATCTTGATCATAAGATCTGATCACTTCAGTCATCCACTGTGGTATAACTTGAGAAATTGCAGCATAAGAAGCTTCTGTTTCACCTTCGTCCTGTCTCCTTGAAAGAGCATCCGCAACAAGATTATCAGCTCCTTTCCTATACTTAATCATATACTCCAATCCCTACATCTTCATCAATCCTTTCCTTTGAACTCTTGTAGAAATTCTTTGCTCAAGCAGGTACTTGAGACTTTGGTGGTCTGTTTTGATTACAAAATGACGACCTTCCAAATAATGCCTCCATTTCTCTACAACAAATAGAATTGCCATGTATTCCTTCTCATAAATTGAAAGCTTCTGATTCTTGGGACCCAATGATTGGCTGAGATAGGCCAATGGCCTACCATTTTGTAAAGGAACTGCCCCAATTTCGCTGCTGCAAGCATAAGTCTCCAATGTAAAGGGCAAGCTGAAATCTGGCATTACCAATACTAGAGCCATAGTCATAGCCTACTTCCACTGGTCAAAAGCTTCTTTAGCCAAATCACTCCAAAATAAAGCCTCCTTCTTAAGCAGATCTGTCAGTGGCTTTGTAATAACTCCATATCCAGCTATGAATTTGCAATAGTAGCTTGTTAAACCCAAAAAACCTCTTAGCTGCTTGAGGGATCTTGGCTCTGGCCAATCCTTCATAGCCTAAACCTTACTTGGGTTTGTAGCTACCCCATCACTTGAGATAACATGGCCAAGGTACTCCACCTATGCCTTGGCAAATGTGCATTTAGAGAGCTTGGCGTATAGCTTATGCTATCTCATGGTCTAAAATACCAAGGCTAGATGAGTAAGATGCTCCTGCAGAGAAAAGCTGTAGACCAAAATATCATCAAAGAACACAAGTATAAATTTCCTTAAGTAAGGCTTAAACACAAGATTCATCAAAGCCTGCAAAGTTGCAGGGGCATTGGACAGTCCAAAGGGCATTGCCACGAATTCATAATGCCTTTGATGTGTTCTAAAAGCTGTTTTGAGGATGTCTGTCATGACCATGGTGGATTCTTATATAGATCATAGTGAACCTTGATGTAATTTTCATATTGTAATTCAAATAAGGGTTTTGGCGGGTCTAGTGGTTATTTTAGTTGATTTTTGGCCGGAAAATGCATAAGTAGTGTATTTGCTCTTTGATTGTTTTAGCTATGCTCATTTAGTATAAATATGGTGCTTAGCTTGTAATGAGGATTATCAATGAATGAAATCAAACTAATCCTTTTCTCCCTTTCATCTATAACCTCTCTAGAGATTCTTCTAATTCTCGTCCCCTTCCCTTCTTCCTAATCTCAAATTCTACTATCCCCTTGTTATGACTCGAGTTGTTCTTGGTCATAACAATTGGTATCAGAGCCTTGATTATCAAGCTCTTAATCCAGAAAAAAAAATAAAATTTATAACTGATTTGTTGTTACTGCACGAGGACTTCAGATGCTTTGCATTTGATTTAGTTGAATCTATTTCAACTAAATTGAGTTGTATTGTGTCAAGTGTTGGTGCGGAATTTAGCTCAGTTTCAACTAATCAAAGCTCCATTGTTGCTACTGGATCAACTTGATCAAGCACAGTTCAGATCGTGTAGATCAAGTTCTGTTCTAGTGGTGTTTGATCAAGAATTGTGCTTAAATAGTTGGAATTTTAGTTCGTGCTGCTTCTGAAACTTGATATTGCTGCTCCGACTTGCGTTGGATCAAGATTTTGTGCAAACTCCCCAGATTCTCAGACATTGCTACAACGATAACTGATTCTGATTGTCAGGTTTGGTTCGATCGTGAATTTAGTTCAAAAAAATCCTTGTGATGCTACAGGTTGTTTGCTGAATCTATTTGGTATTACTGAAATTACAAGTGAACTAAGGTTTAAAATATCGAATTCTGGATAGTATTGCTATTCTTTGGTTCGTATAAGCTAGAAATTCCATTTGTTAAAGCGAAAACCTAACCATTAGCCTGGAATCTAGTTCGGTAGTTCATTCTAGTTATTGTTGCCCTGAGTTAAGCTGAATTAGGTTCGAATTTGGCATTTTGTTGGTTGAAGCAGTACCTGAAATTGTTAGAAGTCACCCTGACTCAGAGGTTGTGTACAAAATGTTACAATACGACATGCCGAAATGGTTCGATTCAGTTTCGATTCAAGATAAATCTTTTAATGATGCTAGACTATTAGTTAAAGTCTTTAAGACGCTTTACCATATAGACGAGGATACTCTCTATCAAGTGTTTTGCCCGTATGGTCCTCTTGAAAGTATTGAGGTGGTCTCTTCTTCCATCATTGAGGTTACGGCTCATATTAGGTATTATACGAGAAGGAGTGCCGACTTAGCTTTGAATGCATTACACGAGAGAAACATATATGATGGATGTTGTGTTTTGGATGTTAACTACTTCAAGAGAATGGAGAAAGAAATTGAGCACAAAGGAACTGGTAGTGTGGCACATCAAATGAATAAGGCAACATTGCATTCATGGGATCAAGTTAAATTGGTACAGCAGCAACTTGTCCTAGAATGTCAAGACAAGGTGGAGGAAGTAGCAGTGTTTGATGTGGCAGCAGAACCACTTGTGTTTGATCCTTCATCACAAATAAATGATGTAAAAAAGGGTGGTGAAAGTGGAGCAACATAGATTAATTCGCAGCAGATTAAGAGGCTAGAGAACTTGCAAGACCAAGCTATGAGCAACCAAGGGAAACTTAAGCAAATGCGACAGAGGAAGGAGCATAATTCAACCGACAGTATTGGATTCCATTGGGAATTGGGTGCTGCAGCTGTAAGGCAAGAAGTTAACATCACACCATGCTTTAGGACTTAGAATAAGCTTGGTATGGCTGAATTTCAGAAGTTTTAGAAGCTCAATCTTGCAATGGCAACACCAATTCAGAATGAAAGTGAGTTATTGCAAGTGTTAGAGCCATTAAATGTTGCAACCAAGGAATTACAAGTTTACATTAAAGTCACGAGCATTGGGAAGTTATGTGTGAAATTTATATTATAGCAAGGAGTTGAGATCAAATTGGTAGTGCACATAAAATCACAAGAAGTGTTATTCAAGCAAGAGATTAAGTGCAAAGGAAAAGCCAATTTGGGTCTACTATGGAAGGCCCCCTGATTTTCTTTTTCTCAAGTCCAATAAGATGGTTCTTAACAAGCTTTTCATGCTCAAGAACTTGAAATGGAGACATCCCAAGTTGGTGTTGGGGTCAATTGATAGATTTGGAGCATGGTCTTGGATCAATAAAATGTTAAAGAAGGCAAAGAGAATGAAGTTTTCAGCAAGGGATCCGGTTGGTCTTGCTGCAGAGAAACCAAATTCAGTGGGGCGTCAAGTTATTGCTCCTGTAGGACAACCTGTATAGCTAGGAGGATTGCAAAATCAAGTCTAATGGCAGGCTCTATTGAGGCCTTTTGATCCTGGATAGAAGGATACACTTAGAAAATATGTAAATCCATCAAGAAATCAGGGTAACCTCACTGCAATACACTCAAATACAACAGAAAAAATGGTTGATTCAGATTTGGTGCCAACAAACTCATTAAAGACTCAAGTTATGATCACTCCAATGCGTGTTGAAGTTCTGGAGGGTGTAAGGGCTGTAGTCACTGATCAAACCTCTTACAAGCAATTAGATGTATGTGGTATGAAGCAAAGTATGAGATCTAGAGCATTCCAAACTAATAAAGTTGCGCAGTAGTTTAGCATGGATAGAGTCTGCAACAGAGAAGAGCTAGATGCTTGTGTTCTTCAAGTTAATAGTGTGGGCCACCTTCCTAAAGTCCAAGCTAATGTAAGACCCCCTAAAATTCTTAGGCAAGAACATGAATTGAGAGGAGCAAATACTTTGATTAAGGGGCAAAACAAGAGAACCCGATCTTATCCAGCAGCTAATGAAGTTGAGCAGTTTCTCATGACTGAATCTAATGAAATCAGTGATGTTCAAACAATTTCACCTCTCACTCCACCTAAAGTCTTGGTAGCAGTAGCACATGGAGGGTTAGTTGCAGCAAATACAACTCCAATTCAATGTGAAGCTGAGGAACTACCATTGGTTATGCTTAAAGAAATGGTCACTCGAGAAAACTTGAAAGCTTGGTTTCTCAAGTGGCTCTTGAGCAATTCTATGATACCTTGGCAAGAGACATGGGTGGTAGTGAATAAACATGATGATCAACCTAATTTGGAGGGAAAGGAAGTTAAAGCCAAGGAAATTGTGATGCCTTTGAAATCTGAATCCAAATTTGGTATGCAAAGAGCAATGGGAGCTGCGGTTTTTGGGTTACTGTTGCTATACTCTTGGCCATCAATGCTCCTTAGCTGCATAATAGTGTTCTTGGGCTGCATTGGAGTGTGGTTGTTATGGTATGACAATGGTAGACCTCCTGATGGCATTCTTCAAGCTGCATCATCTATACCAGTGTTAAGCATCTCAAGGCTGCAGAATGGTGTTTAGCAGGTGTATAGCAATGCGAGGTTCTCATACGCTTTGGCAAAGTTTGGCAAGAGGAAGGCAACATGATATTGGAATTATGAGTTCTGTTTAGCCGCAACTTTCGACGTCAATAAGAAGGCTTCAAGTCACTACTCTCTACTACGATTCTGGAGGACAAGAATCTCTAAAGGGGGGAGTATTGTCATGACCATGGTGGATTCTTATATAGACCATAGTGAACCTTGATGTAATTTTCATATTGTAATTCAAGTAAGGGTTTTGGCGGGTCTAGTGGTTATGTTTGTTGCTTTTTGGCGAGAAAACGCATAAGTAGTGTATTTGCTCTTTGATTGTTTTAGCTATGCTCATTTAGTATAAATATTGTACTTAGCTTGTAATGAGGATTATTAATGAATGAAATCAAACTAATCCTTTTCTCCCTTTCATCTAGAACCTCTCTAGATATTCTTCTAATTCGCATCCCCTTCCCCTCTTCCTCATCTCAAATTCTAGTATTCCCTAGTTATGACTTGAGTTGATCTCGGTCATAATAATGTCTTGGTCTTGCACTCTAATATGATAATAGCCTTGCCTCATATCCAAATTGGTGTTGTACCAAGAGCCATGAAGTTCATCCAACAGATTGTCTATGATTGGGGTTGGAAATTTATCCTTGACCATAAGAGAGTTAAAGTGGCGATAATCAATGCACATTCATGAAGATCCATCTTTCTTTTTAACCAAGATTACTGGAGAAGCAAAGGACTACGGCTATGCCTTATGGATCTTGTCTTCAACAGGTCCTCAACTTTCTTTTCAATCTCATTCTTCGGAGAATGAGGATATATATAAAGACGAAGATTCACTGGGTTATAACCTTCCTTTAGAGGAATTGCATGATCAAGCTTCCTTTTTGGGGGTTAAGGTCTTTGGTTGCTCAAACAAATCACCATAGTCTTGAAGCAGAGAATCCAAAGCAGTGCTAGAATCCAAAGCCGTGCTGGAGTCTATTTGGTTGAGTTTTAAAACAGCAGGGATTGAGTAGAGTTTTCCCACCCATTAATAAGTTCCCTTCTTAAGAGCCTTTTGTAGACTCTAGCCCCTCATCAACTGGAGCTGGCTTTGCTCCTCAATGCCTTGCAACTTGATCTTTTGCCCATCTCTTTCAAATGACACAGTGAGCTGGGGGAAATTGAAGAGTATGGGAAGGACTTCATCCAATAAACTCCCAACACCATATCACAACCTCCCAACTTCAAAACTCTAAAATCATACTCAAATTTGAGTCCTTGCATCTTCCAATTGAACTTCTTGCAGTTTATGCGTGTCAAAATTGAATTTCCATTGGCCACTGTGACAGCCAAGGGCTAGTCTTAATCAATTCTTGTCCCACAGCTCTTACAACCTTGGGATCCATAAAGCTATGTATACTATCAATGAGTATCAATAAGTCTCACTGCCCAACTACTCCCTTAATTCAAATGGTATTATGCGAGCCACTCCTTGTTAAGGCTTTCACAGAAATTTCAACGTCATTTTCTTCCTTAAAACCATCCTTATTCTCTTCCTCTTGCTCCATGAAATAAAGCATCTCATCTTCTTCTGCTTCAGTAGCTTCTACTCCAGTGGCTGCAATGAGATACTTAGGATCACATTTATGACAAAAGAAGAATTTCTGATTGCATTTAAAAACAAAGCTTCTGTGCCCTTCCATTGTCAGTACTTCTAGCTCTACTATTGGACTATGTAAATCTCGATGAAGATGATCTATTGGGAGCACTTCTCAATTTCAGAGAATCAAGAACTGACAATACCGAGCTCTCAACCTTTCTTGCCTTTGAATAAGCTTGATAAAGAGTAGAGGGATCAAATGCCTTAACCATGTTCTTGATTTTAGGCTTAAGTCCACTCACAAAGCTTGAAACATAATATGATTCTGGTGCCTCAAGATACACATTAAGCATCATGGCTCTCAATCCTTTAAACCTTGTCATGTACTCCTTCACAAATGAGACTTAAGTTACTTTATTGAAGTTGACCACCACTTCGCTCACAATTTCATCTCCATACCTATCACAAAGCTCATTTGCAAACTCAGTCCAGGTGATTGTAGGTCTATTGTGCATCAAACTAAAATGCCAGACATCCAATTCTCCTTTCAAATACACAGCTGCCAACTCAACCTTCTCACATTCTTCAATATTGTAGAAACAAAAGTACCTCTCACATTTCCTTATCCAGGATTGAGGCATTGTACTATCAAAAGGCTCTAGGTCTACACTAGGCTGTCTAAAACCATGGCTCCTTGCACTTGATACACTGTCATTTCTATCCACAGGAGGAGGCCTTGTATCACTGCTGTCCATCGGTGGAGGCCTTGGATCAAGAGGTCTATTTTGCTAGCTTGCAGCCAAAGGAATGCTACCTCCAGCCGGCTGTTGCTGCCTGCCCATTTTCTGCGGCAATCCATTAATCTACCGTGAAATCTCTTAAGATCATGATTCAAACCTCTGATTCATATCCTACTGGAATGATTGCATCATATTCTACATCATCAGAAGCACCCGATCCATCTAATTCCCTTGATTAGCTCCACTATCAGTACTCGCAACCGCAGTCGCATAAGTACCAGTGTTATTAGCTGCATTGTTAGCTGCACGGGCCCAAGCATTTGCTCTACCAACCATACCAACAGATTGCTATTTCTAACCAGATTGCAACACGATTCAATCAATTCAACACTGAACAAGCCTAAACTTCAACAATTCAATCGAATTGAAAGTCAATCAATCTGATTGTATGCAAGCTCAAGGCTCTGATACCAATTGTTATGTATCAAGATGGATCTTGATCAAAACCTTGGAGAGAGAAAAGCTAAGATGAGAAGAGAAGTGAAAGAGATGAGAAAGAGAGCAAGAGAGTTAGATGAGAAAGAGAAATCAAGATATTATTTCAACCATAAAATGATTCTCACATGATAGTCATCTATATACCAATACAATCAAGAACACAAAAACAATGAATCTAGTTTCTTCGTCTTAACCACCAACCGACTTATTAACTAAAACAGCCGCAAAAATTGACTTAAGCAAGGACTAGCAACTACCAAGACCACCGATAGCTTTTCCCGCCAAAGATAGCCTCTAATTTAAACTCTGGTCATGACACTTATCCTTGATTGCGAGGGAATTGAGATGCATGTAGTGAAAACACATTCGAGAAGATCCATCCTTCTTCTTAACAAGGATCACTGGAGAAGCAAAGGGGCTATGACTGTGTCTAATGAAATTTTTCTTCAGATGCTCCTTAACCTATCTTTCAATCTCATTTTTCAGAGAGTGAGGATACTTATAGGGCCTTAGATTAACTGGATTGGAGTTAACCTTGAGATGGATAACATGGTCCAAGACTCTTTTAGGTGGCAATGTAGTGGACTATGTAAACAAATCTTCATACTCTTGTAACAATCTTCCAATGGCAGGATCTGAATTCACCTCAGCAGTCTCTGGACTAGCATTGATAGAAAACAAATGCCCAATCCACTAATATTTCCCCTTTTTGACCACCTTCTCTAGGCTTTTCCCTTTCATCATTTGCAGTTGTCCATGCTCCATAATTCCTTGCAATGTCACACTCTGGCCTTCTCTTTCAAAAGAAACAGATAGCTGAGCAAAATCAAAGACTAAGGAACTAATAGTTTTCATCCAGTCCACCCCTAGGACCATATCACATCCTCCCAGCTTAAGCACTCTAAAATCTTACTTAAATTGGTGTCCGTGGATCCTCCAACAGAAGCCTTGACAGTTTATGTGATTATTAAGTTCCCATCGGCAACGGTTATAGCTAAAGGGCTGGTCTTGATCATCTCATGCCGCACCAACTTCACTACCTTCGGATCCCTAAAACTATGCGTGCTTACACAGTCTATCAAAATTAGCATATGCTTGTGTCCAACCTCTCCTTTGATTCTTATCATATTGTGAGAACCATTTCAAGTTAGAGCTCGTACAGATATCTCCATTTCATCATCCTCAAGGTCCTCTTGCTCTTCTTCTCCATGATCCTTAGCAGCTTCCTCAACATCTTGAACCTCATAGAGATCACAAGCCTTGGCTCCAGTGACTGTCATTAACAGCTTTGGATAAAACTTATGTCCATACAAGTACATCTGATAACATTAAAAGCACAATCTTTGATTCTTCTTTTCCTTCAAACTTAATGCTCTTAAACAACTAGCAGGAATTATCTACTGAATAGAGGATGATTGAGGAGCTTTGGTATTTTGTCCATCAGAACCAGCCAAGACTGTAGCTTCCATCAATTTTGCATTGGAGAAAGCTCGAGTCAAAGTCCCTGGGTTCAGCGCCTTAACCAAATTTATAATTCTTGGCTTGAGGCCACTTATGAAGCTTGATATGTAGTAAGATTCATTGGCTCTGGGGTGCATTGTCAATATTCGAGCACTCAAATTCTCAAAGCAAGACATATACTGCCTCACTGAAGATGTTTGAGCCAATTTATTGAAATGATCCATCATCTCACCAGGATCCTCTTCCCCATACCTTTTTCAAAGTTCAATCACGAACTTAGTCTAAGTTAAGGATGGATTGCCACGTATCAAGCTATAGTACCAGACTTCTTGAAATCCATGTAGATATACCACAGCTAACTCTACCTTTTCTATTTCATCTATATGATAGATTCAAAAATACCTCTCACACCTCCTAATCCATGATTGAGGTTGCTTTCCATCAAACGGTTCAATTTGAACAAGAGGCTATCTGAATCTATTACTTCTTCCACTAACTGTCCCATTCTCACTAGCTCCTGAGGACTAAGGTTGCAGGATGCCTAGAGGACGATTGTGCTAACTAGCAGCTTACAATACACTAGCTCCCACAGGTAGATTCTATCTCGTGATTTCCTGCTGTAATCCATTGATCCTTAATTCAATATGTTAAGAGTGTTGATCTAACTTCTAGGCTAACTTTTGATCCTGTGATTGTTACATCCTTACAAACATTTCCTCCATTTTCTCCATTTGATGTCTCAATTGTTCAAATTAATTAACTTCTACCTTAGCTCCAGCATTTGCACCAACATCAACAGCATTTGCTCGATTTGTTACTCCACCAGCCATTGGTACAGTCTTCTTACGTCTAGCTAGCTCCAATCAATCGAGTAACAATCAATCGGCAACAAACACAGGCTCTGATACCAATTGTTATGATTCAAGATCAAACATGAGTCATAAACTTGAAATAAAAGAGTATGAGATGAGGAGAGAAGTGAAAGAGATGAGAATTAGAGAGAATTTAGGGTTAAGAGGAGAGAGATCAATTTTCTATTCAATGCATCAAGAATACAAGATATTTTTCTTATTTATACACCAGATTAATGGTGGCTAAAACATTGCATCAAGACAAAAGCTTAAACCGACTTAACTAAGCTACCCGCCAAAGCAAGCGCTAACCAACCAAACCAAATTTCCCACCAAAACGACATTGGAATGAGCAATTGTAAAAACACAGCAATTTGATTAAGGCAGTAGCTAGAGATGAAGAAAATACTTCACAGTCATGACACCACACCCACTACTTGCCCCACTTATATCCGCAACCGCCCTAAATGGGGTAGGTACCTACGAGTAGCGGGTCTTGCCCGCCTCATTGCCATCCCTACATATTAGTATTGATTGCAATGAATAATTTAACAACCAGTTTGAAATAAAAAGTATAAAACATGGCATATAACCTACAGGATTGCCTTTCTTACTTTTAGCAAACAATCAAAATTCGAAGTTCACAATCCAACACTCACATGTTTGCCTTAGTGACCTAACCAAACTACAGAAAAATCATGTTGGTGAGGCCAAATAGAGATATTAGAAGGGTGAGAACATTTCTCAATAAATATGGTTTCTTGTAAACTCTTAACTAAACATATTTAAAACACCACTTTTCCCTCAGCCTATAAGGACATACAACAAAGTGCCTTAGGAGGCTAATGCAGACCTTAGTTAAGTGTACACTGCCATCTCGACATCCAAACAAGTCCACGAAATACCCCACATCGGTGGGGCCACACCCGCTTTTCCTACACTTCAGTCTATCCTTAGAGGTCTAACTTTGTATTCTGCAAATGAACGCTCTCCTAAGGGAGTCACACCGACCTACTATATACTGCTAGATCGGTAGTTATGGCCATGAGCATTCACTTAGACGCTCACTCCCACTTGATATTTTGAGTCTTTTCAACCTTTCAATAATTTTAGCAGAAGAATAAAACATGGAATCCACCTAATCATTCTCTATATGTGTGCAACAATGAGCTAAACAATCTACCCGTTACTCCAGGGGAGGGGGTCGTAACATGTTATTAATCAAGTGAGAACTATTCTTTATTAATATGTTTCCCAAACATATTTAACTCACCGTTTCTTCCTTAGTCTCTAAGACAATATCACAATGCTCCCTAGGAGACTAAATTACTATCGTAGTCAAGTGTTACCATTGCTTAGATACTGGCACAAGTCTAACCCTATATTTCGTGACCAAATGCTCGTCATCTTGAGTAGCACCTATTTACTATACTGCTAGACTAGCAATGGAGACCGTGAGGAATCAACTCCTGAACCTCGCTCTCACTTGAAATTTTAAATGGCGGATCTTTCTTTTTGATTTGATTATCCCATAATCCATATTACAATCATATTCTAAATTTTATTTAACAATTAAATAAAACTCTAATCATATTAGGTTGCTTTAATTAACCAACCTATAGTAATATAATCTCATTAGATACATTATGAAAATTTTTCTTTCCAAATAATTCAACTTTTAAATTTTCTAATCTTAGTGTGCCTACTTGAAAAAAATTCTCCTACTTGATGAAATCTACTATTTCATGAAGTTGCAAAATGAATGGCCTTTAAATTTCATTCACATTGCATAATTTTTTATACTATTTAATAATGTTAAGCATGTGAATAAAATTTAACAAGTATCGTGTTATCAAACTATCTTGAATAATATTACTAAAGGCCTAACAAGGTTGGATTAATTATTTACTTTTCTAGACACTTTTATGAATAATTGTTACAAAATCCTAATTAAAATCTGATTCCAATTAATTAATTGTTTGTTTATTTATTTTAATTACAAAAAAGGGACACATGATACAATCTCAGTCTCATTAGATCGTAATATTTTTTACATAACCAAATGTCTAATCTAATTAGTTGTTCCATATGATAATGTAAACATTTTAACATGACGGAACATCTAATCTCATTACATATTCAATGCGACATTGTATATGTCTAAATCATTCAACTTCTAAATATCTAACTCTTAGATTATTTAGAAATATACTCCCCCTTACTCTAATTATAATACATCCTAATTTAAACAATTAAATTCGCTGAATAGCAATCTTGTTATTAGACTCTTTAATAACACAATTGGGTACTCTTTCCTTTAACAAAATTCCCTAATTCTCAATTTCTCAACTCTATTCATGGCAATTATTGTGCTTATATTAAGCTCATGCCTATTATGAAGATAACTACAGGTGGCTTTGATACCAATTGTTGGAAAAGTTAATTTCAGAAACTAAATCTTTCCTAGATTGGTTCGAACAAGCACAGCGGAAATACAACAACAACAATAACAACATACCCAGTGCCTCAAGCGCTCCCACTTAAGCAGGGTCTAGGAGGGGTGGTTGTACGGAGCCTTCCCCTTCAAGGTGTAACCCCGGCGAGAGGCTGTTTCTAAGGACCCCTAGCCTGACAAGGATGGCAAGATGAGAACATCCCAGAAGATCATCCATCCTGGTACTACTCTCGCCTAAGCACACTTAACGTCTGGGTAATAATGAGATCCGGTGCCTTAGTGCTTGGTAAATGAATAGGCACAGCGAAAATAACTTTAAAAATTCTTTAGTTTTAAATCTAAGAACCTCTATTCTAATATATACATATGAACATAGAAATCAAAGCATAGTAAATATTGATTTGAAAGCATAAAAAATTGTGAAAAAAAAAGCAAAGCTTTAAAAAAAAAATTATTCTAATGTAGACTGCAACGTCCGGAAGAAATTATCGAGACTGCAAGATCTTCTCGCCCATTGACACTTGAAGTGGGCACCGAAAATATTTGCTAGGAGAAATTTTAAAGAAAAATTCCTCCTTAATTTTTTGGAAAATCACATTTTTCAGAGAACCATGTGATTGTTAAAGTGAACCCCAAATACCTTTATTTATAATAAGGCAATGGAATAAAAAAACTCTCCAAAATATCAATGTGGGATTCCTTTAGAAAAAGCAGAAAAAGGCATTTCATATATCATGAAAACAAGTCTCATAAACAACACAAAAAAAAAAAAAAAAAAAAAAAACAAATGTGGGGATTGACCTTGTTAAGCCGCTCAGATGACGCCACATGTCGTTACTAGGTTGGCTTATGGCAAAAGCCATGGATACTCCCTTTTCGCTCTAACTACATGCAACATGTTTCTACATTTTATTGGTCTGTGCTGAATATTGCAGATTGAGAACAGTGTTCCATTTTTCTGGTTTAAATTCTAACATGTATAAAATTGATCTCATCAATATTATTTGGTAAAATAATTTTATTCATGTAACAAATAAATAACTTATCTCATAAATTATGTTAAGAAAAAATAATTTATTCATCTTATGAATAATTAACTCATCTCATGAATTCAATTAAAATGTTTTGTAAAATCTAATTTCGACACTTGATAACGTTGATTTCCAACAACAACAAACCCAGTGCCTGCAAGGGCTCCCGCAATAGCAGGGTCTGGAGGGTAGATGTACGCAGCCTTCCCCCTTCAGGGGGCTACCCTGAAGATATGCTGTTTCCGAGGACCCTCAACTTGAGAGGCTGGTCCACAGCATAGAGCATGTGACCTGGCAGCAGGAGAGCAACAAAGCATGAGTAGGGCAAAACACACAACGAGCAAGACACCAGACATAAAGCTATGTTGATTTCCATTTAGTAATATTTAATTTCACTAAGTAAATTTCACTGGTCTCTAAAATTAAATATTTTTTTTAATAATTCCCAAATGAAGTTCATTGTGATAATCAACCCTTCTATTACATATCCATGAAGAAAAATAGCTTAAACTACTATTGCTAATTTTCTCACATCCTTCACCGTAGTTCTCAACTTGCCCATCTCAAACAATTCAATGATACATAAAACAATTTTTGTACTAATTGTAAATGTCAAACATGTGGAAAACTTTGCCCCAAGATTCTAAAATCCGTTTGTATGCTTGCGAATCAATTAATGGGACATCTTTATCTCGTTAAAGACTGTAGATTCCACGTAAAACAAATGTTCCCGCTACACTTCATGCCATTACCCAGCGCATGTAAGATTCAAGTCAATGCACTTTGACTAATCCTTTTGGTATATTATAGCAACGAACAATCAATGCACAAGTTCAGACTATTTCTTAGATTTATAGTTGTCGCATTACCAACTTAATTATTTTGATAGGAGTAAAGAAACAACTAATTTAGGGGGTCTTGTTTAGTGTTCTAATCATATAGACAACACCAATATAATACTTTCGGATCCCTATCCACATGACCAAGACAAGTCATCTCAAATATCATGTTATAGTCTTATCAGACAAGTTACCCAAACTCATCATCGACTACAAATGTATACTTCAATGGCATATCACTAATTCGATTTAATGCTTATTTGTGGCTCAATTTCATTGACCAGTTAAACTAAACCCAACACGTCATCTTGGACTACTTCCATCTCATTAAACATATTAGAAAAAAATAATTACACGCATATTTGACTTGTAAAACATAATCAAACAATAAATAAATGTAATAATTTTATTTATTTAATATTTAAAACTAGCCAATTGGGCATTCAATGACACCAATTCCAACTTTAGGTATATATCCTTTAAATTTCTGTTATATATATATATATATATTGAAAAATCTACAAAAATATTTAAAAAGTCTCCTTAATTGGATCATAAGCAGAATCCATATTAGGTGCAAACCCAAGTCAGAATCACAGAAAGCACCATCCCTTTTCCCTGGGAAGGTGATTGGTTGAGGTGAAACACATGCGGTCTAGAATTTAGGTTCACTCCCACGTTGTTGCAAGCTCGTTTTTGTTTGTTTGTTTGATTTGTATTTATGGCGACCACGCACACACTAAGCAAACACTCATGAAAGAATGGGAGAGCCCTTTTGTAGAGAAAGAGACTTGTGTTGGCTCAAATGAGACCCCCCCCCCCCCCCCCCCCCCCCCCCCCCCCCAAAAAAAAATCATAGCTTCCCCCAAAATCATAGCTTTGCAGTCCTTTTTATTGGAAACAAAGGATCCGTAACAGAGCTTCTAGCATTAAGGATTACTAATAGGGCTTCTAGCTTCAGGGGTCTTTAATAAGACTTCTAGCATCAGAAATATGTAATAGGGCTTCTGGTTTCCGGGAATCATAATAGGGCTTTTGGCTTTAAGGGTCTGTAACAAGTCTTTTTGGGTCAAGAATATGTAATCCAGCTTCTGGCTTCTTGCATCTATAACGAAGCTTCAAGCTTCAAGCTTCAAGGATCTGTAACAGGGCTTCTGGCATCAGGGATTCATAACTGGGTGTGTGGCTTTAGGGTCTTGCAATAGGGCCTTTTGCTTCAGGCACGGATAAAAGAGTGTACGAAATCATGGACCCATAATAGGGCGTCTAATATCAAGGACCCATAATAGCGTATCTATTATCATGGACATGTAACTTTGGACATGGTATATACTTACTCGGCCTTCTACAATAGCAAGTTGTTAAACTACATCTAACAAGACCTTTAGTGTAGAGTAGAAGTATGGATGAATTGATAGGATCCTCCCCCCTCCTAGGTCTCCCTTTCCTGTCTCTCTCTTCCCTGTCCCTTTACTCTTACTATACAAATCTTACCTTATACTTGTAAATCCACCCATACTCTATGTTGGATCTTAGATATCATTTCTTGAGAGTGGATTTTAGCAATATCTAATCAGAGTTACAAGTGTCGATGGAAGATTACACGAGTACAACAACAAAACAAAAGAGAGAACACTATATTCACATGGTTCAACCCTAAATAGCCTACATCCACGAGCTCCTGACAACTACAGAGGTCTTTCCACTATTAAAATTAAATTATTACATATTACAGACCGATTTCAAACCCAAGCTATGAATTACAAATCTTTTCTTGAAGCTTCTAAGACTGAAACTTAAAAAGCACAAAAGGATATACCAGACTCATAATAGAACTGCCATTAGAGCCATACAAGGAGAGATTAATCTGCATCAAAACCCTTGCTCAAGCTAAACACCACACGGTTAGAGAAAAGGGCAGAAATGGCACAAAACTCTCAGTAGATTTTCGGAGAAGAAAGGGAAACAGTAAAAGTGCCAGAAACGCCGGCCTTTTATAAACGAAAGCCAATCCACGTGCAATCGAAAAGGAGAAATTCCAGCCATCATTATCACACGGATCAATGGTCTAGGTTTGCCTAAATAAACACAAAACAGGCATCTAAGATTAGAACACATGTACAAGCTAAGAATCATACTACGAGGACACGAAAAACATGCCATAAAGGGAGCTTCTAAGGCACACATGGCACACGAGCAACAGCCGACAGGAGCAGTGCAACGGAAAATCTTGGAACAGGGCAGCAAGGGAAGGGGCATGATGGTAGTTGGCCAAATGACATTTTGAAACCCATTTTCTGAGCACAATGAGCCCTAATGTTTATTTTAGTTATAATAATGCCACTGCTAGGTTTAACACATGAAACGTTGTGCTTTACTTGTTTATCCACCTAGGTTTATTGTTTTAGTGTTGCATTAATTTTATAGTTTGTACACATGGGAACCATTATCAACAATTCTCCTCCTGGTTACTATATACACTAACTACTTGTCTCACTCTTGAAATAGGGAGAATTCAGAGATCTTAGTGACCACTAAGATCCCATACGGTCTGGATCAAGTTGATAAATGTCATCAACTTATCTAGAGGCACAGCCTTGATTCCCATATCTATTAAATTTTCATCAGCGGAGATTTTTTGCAGATCTAATTTTTTGGTTCTAGATGTTCCTCGACAAAGTTTCTCTTAACAGTTAAGTGTTTAATCCTGTCATGATACACTAGGTTTTTGCTAAGTGCTAAGGTTGACTAACTATCGGCATATATAATTGGTACCCCTAAGTTTGGTTTAATTTCACATAGAAGTCCACTAACATAGCCTCAGTCATTGACAATGCTATCGTTAACTGAGGCTTAGATCTCCAGTTAGCAGCCCCACCATTTAAGGTAAAAATAAAGGAACTTGTTGACTTTCTCCTAGCTATATCTCCATTATAGTCAATATCAGCATTTCCTATGAGTCTTTGGTCTGACTCCACATTTCAAAATGTTGGTGCTAAACAAACTATCCCATTTATATATCTAAGTAACCATTTAATTCCATTCCAATGTTCCTTTCTTAGGTTTGCCATAAACCTAGACAAGACACTTATTAGATAGGCTAAATCTATCTAGTACATGTCATGGCATACATAATTGATCCTATTATCTAAGCATATGGTATCTTCGACATCTATGATTTTTTTATGTCGGTTTTTGGACTTTGATATGTTGAAAGCTTATAACATGTGACTATGGAAATTTGATAGGTTTTGAATCAGTCATGTTAAAGCATTGCAGAGCCTTTTTAAGATAGTTATGTTGAAGTAAGTGAACAATTTTATTTTTCCATTTCTGCTAATTTCCATTCCCAAAATCTTTGGGGCTTGGCCCAAATCTATCATGTCTAAATTGTTTTTGAGAAGCTCTTTTAATTTCTTAATTTCATTCATTGATTTACTAGCCAGCAACATGTCATCCACATGTATTAGTAGGTACCTCACAAAATCCATCTTACTATTCTTGAAATTAAAAAAAAAAAAAAAATTCATGTTTGGATTCTACCAATTTCTTACCCAAAGGTCTAGGGACTAAGGTCTATGTTTGGCCTTTTCTATTAAACTTTATTTTAGTCATCATGGCATTCAAACAATCAATTGAACACTTGTTGTTGTAAGTCTCTTTAAAAATCTCAAATTTAACATATTCCAAAGCCGTGTTTAAAGCATAATCTATGCAGTCAGCAAAGCCTAGTCTTTTTGGTTGCCTTATTTCGCTTCTAACTCTATCCCTAGCCAACTGAAAGTTGTCTTAGTTATGTTCAATTAGGACATCTTCAGTTTGAGTGCACCTTTTCAGCAATGGACTATCTTTCAACGGGTTCTAAGACTTGTTGTTCTGTTTAAGTTCTTATTCTTGGATACTAGGGTATAAACGGTCAGGTGGATCTAGCTCAAATTCATTTTTTTAAGAGTTAAATTTTCTATTTTTTTAGGTTCTAGACAGTAGCTGGATAACCAGCATCCTGAGCTAAGTAGTGCATTTTAGTTTCATTAAGTGTTACATCCCTACTAATTATGACTCTAGTTTTACTTCCTTCCTTGAACCCTATTCTATATCCCTTTACACCATAATTTTCCCTCGAAATGATGAGCATATGTGGCACAGCCAAACACACGCAAAATAGAATATTCTGCTGGTTTGCCTAACCACATCTACTCAGGTGTTTTGAAATCTATCCTCATTGATGGGGTTCTATTCATCAAATAACATGCAATTTTAATTGCTTCACCGCATAAATGCTTGTTAAGTCCAGAGGGAAATAGCACGCACCAAACTCTATCGAATAAGGTTTAGTTCATGCGTTCTACTGTACCATTTTATTGTGGTGTCCTCCTTACAATTTTATGTCTTTTGATCCCATCTTTGGCACATAATTCGTCGAGTTCTGAATTAATATATTCTAGTCCATTGTTGATTCTTAATAGTTTTATCTTTCATCCAATTTGGTTCTCAATTAGATTTTGCCTTCCTATAAAGGTGGGAAAATAGTCATGTTTGCTTTTCATAACAAACAGCTAAACTTTGCGAGAACAATCACCAACAATTGATAGAAAATAAGATGCTTCACCCATAGTAGTGACCTTTGAGGGTCTCCACAAATTGGAATGCACATAATCAACAGGGCCTTTAGTTACATGCTTTCCAGTCCTAAAAGCAAGCATATGATGTTTTCTAAGGACACATGATTCACAAAAGTCAAGTTTTCGAACAAAATTGCCGTATAACAATCCTTGTTATGACAGTTCATTAAGTCCTCTTTCAAATATACGACTAATCTCTTATGCCAAAGGTTGGTAAGGTTTGGTTTTTCACGTGTCACAATACGAGATTCACCTAAAACTATTTCACCATTTAGGACATATAGCCCATTTTTGACCTCCTCTCTTAGAACAACTAAGGATCCCTTCAACATTTTCACTTCTCCTTAACAGGCTCTAAAGTTTAATCCCTTTTCGTCAAGTTGTCCTAGTCACATTAGGTTCCTACGAAGTATAGGCACATGCCTAACCTTGTCTGTAGTATAAACAGTCCCATTTGATATTTTGATTCTAACATACCCTATCCCAACAACCTTGCTTCCATGATTATTTCCTGACATTACTTTCCCCCATTAACGATTCTGTAATATATAAAGTTTGAACTGTTTGATGTAAAGGGGAAACTACATCTTGAATCTAAGACACGTTCAAGCTTTGTAGCATTAGATAAGGCAAGTAACACTTTATCAGAATTACAATCAATAGAAGTAGTGTTAACAGCATGCATATCAGATGAAACAAGTAACACTTCAGCACAATCAGCATCGAAACAAACAACATTATTAGTCAAGCCATGGGTCTTATTCTTTTAAAGATAGTGTCTCCTAATATGTCCTATTTTGTTGCATTCATAACACTTAATGTTAGTGTAATCTTTCCTAGCCTTAGAGGATGAATAGTTCTTACGCTTAGAGTGCTTTTTTTTATTGTTCCGATTGCCATCATTATCCCTATTCTTGTTGCTTCCCCTCACTAAGAGTCCCTTACCAATGGAACTGGAAGTCTAATACTTCCTATCCCTTTGAAGTTCATTGATCTTACTCCTAAGGGCCTTAGAAATGTTTTTCACAGTAATAGTCTCATGTTCATACCTAAGTGTGTCCTTAAAAGATATAAGATATTCAGGTCAAGCACACAAAAGCACTATTGCTTGAATTTCATCTTCAATGGACACGTTAACGTTCGTTAGGTCTTGAAGTATCATATTGAACTCATCTAGGGAATATTCTAAGGGCTTGTTTTCCTCCATTTTGAAGGTTAAAACTTTTCCATAAAGAGTATACGGTTAGAAAGTAATTTAGACTTGTAAATCTGTTCTAACTTAGCCTAGACCTTAGCTACAGTGGTCTCACAAGCAACTTGGAATAAAACATTATCAAGACATTAAACGGTAGACCCATAAGCACAATATTAAATTTCTACCTTATCCTTCTCAATCAAATGAGAAGGTTATTTTTCTGGTGGCAAAAGTGTGGCTTTAGCTCCTTGGGACATCAGCGAGGCCCTCATTTTGACTTTTCATTACCTAAAATCAGTCTTCCCTTAAACCTTCTCTATATCAAACTTTATAGAAGCTATAATGAAGAGTTATCGATCTTGATAGTGGTTTTAGCAAGAACTGATTAGAGTTACACGTGATGATGGAAGATTACACAAATACATTAATGATATAGAAGAGAGAACACCAGATTTACATGGTTTAACCCTAAATAGCGTACATCAAGAAGCTTCCTACCCCTAGAGACGTCTTTACTATTAAAATTAAATTATTAGAAATTACAGACTGATTGCAAACCTAAGCTACCACTTACATGCTCTTTTCTTGAAGCTTGTATGACATAAACATAAAGAGTACAAAAGGTTATGCCAGACTCATTGGAGAATGCCATTGAAGCCATCTAAGGAGAGCTTGAACTACGTCCAAAGCCCGACTAAGGTTAAGCACCACATGGTCAAAAAAAAGGGGAGAAACAACACACAAAACCATAAAACTCTAAGAGGATTTTTGGAGAAGAAAGGGAAAAGGATAATAGTGCCAGAAACACTACCCCTTTTATAGAAAAAAGCCAATCTATGTGCAACCTAGGAAGGAGAGATCTCAGCCATCCTTATCACGTGGATCAGTGGTCGAGATTTGCCAAAATAAACACAAAACGGGCATCTAAGATTAAGACATGTGTCCATGCTACGAACAAAACAATGAGGACACGCAATAAAGGAAGCTTCTAGGGCATGCTTAGCAACGGCCAACAATGGGTAGGAGTAGGCCAGCAAAAAATCAAGAAAAGGACAACAGCAGCAAGGATAAGATTGTAATTGACCAAAGGACATTTTGAAGCCCAATTTCATAACAGAATTAACCCCCGATGTTCCTTTCAATTGTAATAGTGCCATTGCTCGGTTTAACACATGAAACGTTGTGCTTTACTTGTTTATGCACCTAGGTTTATCGTTTTGATCTCATATTAATTCATAGTTGGTATATAGAGGAAACATTATCAACACTTTTTTAATACAAGTCTTATACTCCAATTGGTCTCTTCTTTTTAGCGTAAGAATTGTTTTGTTTTCTCATTGATTGTGTTGAGTTGTGTTGTGGAATTATGGTTCATATCAAGACCAGGACTAGCAAACGTGTCGTGTTTGTGTTTGTGTTATGCAAGTTGTCTTAGAAATAGGGTTAACCCAAACCCAACCCATTTATTATATGGGTTATGAACTCTGAACCCTTATCCAAACCAATTATTAAATGGGTAACCCACGAGTTACCCATTTAATTATATAGGTGACTTTTTTTCACTAAAAGTTACTTTGTCAACTTACGAACATGTCAACAATATACTTCACGGTTGATATTAGCAATGCCTACATGACATATTCATAAATTATCAAATTAACATTACTAAATACAATTTAAATTATCTTATGTGAGATAGGCTACTGAAAAAATATATATAAGAACAACAGTATATCATTCAGATACCTAACACAAGCACATAAATGGGTCAAGCGTGTTGTAAATGGGTTATATGGATCAAACCCAAATTCAGCCCAATTACCAAAACAAGTTATATGAGTCAGCCCAAATCCATCCCGGCATAAAAAACCCCGACTTGGACCCACTATTTTGTATCTTGTTTGTATCGTTGTCATGTTGTGTCTAATTTTGTGACCCTTGACATTGAAGACCCTTCAAAATCCCACCCCATTGCCTTCTTATATTCAAGGAATACTCATAGTAGCCTTCAAGCTCACTCTTTCTTCACTTTTCGACCATCTTCTTGCTCACTTTTTAGTTCAACAAATTGGAATTTTGGCATAGTGTGCTTTAATTTTGCCTATCCTGTGTTTTACCTCTATTACACATGGGAAGATAGTGAAGGAAAGACTAGTTTATATATCCCCTTCTCCTTATACTTGGTCAAGCCTTGAGGGGATTAGAGTTGGTTTTGTGTACCACACACGCGCGGGGGCCCGTCTTGCCGAGCCAAGCCACGTCACGGTGTGGAATTTTTCTAATCCGGCCCACTAATTTTATGGACATTATATTTTATTTATTATAAATGAACTCCAAGGGAGTTCGGGGACTGGTCTCGAGCTCATGGGTTTGGGCTCGAGCTTGAGGTGTTCCTTTGTGTCCAACCTCGAGGCTGTTATGCTCAAGTATATGTCTGTTAGTCCAAGTTAAGCTCGAGCCCTAGATATGCGTTTTGACCGTGTATCTTCCCACTTCTTTCCTTAATTGTTTTGCCTTGATTGTGCTCTTCCATAGCTGCCACTTTCCTGATTGAGGCCAAGTGTCTTGCCCACAATGCTTATCTGATTCTAATTTGCATGTCAAATATTTTGGCCCAAAAATACTATGCTTTGGCATGGTTCTTCATACAAAAAAAAAAAAAAAAAAAAAAAAGAAAACACAGAAATTCTCCTTCCTCTTCCCTGTAAAAATTCCTCTATTCTTACTCTGGTTTTGAGCAAGTGGGGCGTACTCCAATCCATTACTCGAGAGTACAATCCTGGGTTGGACACCATATTAACCATGGGAGTCGGAGTGTCTGATGATCACGATTGTACCATAACGGGGGCACAAATGACTTAGGGCAGTGATTAATTCCACGGCATGACAACTTCCTTTGGTTCACTCTGTTGTAAAAGTATTTCAAAAAATTTTCTCAAATTAACTAGAACAAGTGCAGCAGAAAACCAATTTAAAATTCTTAATTTTAAATCTAAAGCCCTTATCCTAATTAAACTATTTAATTAGATCTATATCTTACTCTAATACGTTCATAATTTGACAAACAAAAAAACGTTTAATAAAGAAATATAAATGTATTATATAGAATAAATGAAATAAAGGAAAAGCAAATGTCAAATATTTTACTTAGACATACGTGAAGCGGGAATCCCAATTCTGATTTGAAAATCTTAAATTCATCTAAGAATTCTTAACACCACTAGCAGAATTTCCCAAATATTTTATTACAATAATTAACCCCTCTAGTAGATATCCACAAGCAAAAGCAACTTTAACTACTATCATTACTTTCCTCACATCTTTCGTTGTAATTCAAAACTCGCCCTCTCAAAAAATTCAATAATACAAAAATAATTTCCATATTAATTCCAAATGTCAAATATATGGAATACTCTGGCCAACGATTTTTGAATAGTTCATAAGTTTACGAATCGACTGTGGGAGCATCTTTATCTCGTTAGAGATTATAGATTCCATGTAAAACAATTGTACCCGCCACACTTCATGCCGTTACCCAACGTACGTAAGATTCAAGTCAACGCAGTGTGAATAATCCTATAAGCACATCAAAGTAACGAAAAATCCATGCTCAAATTCAGACTATTTTGTAGAATTAGACTTATCGTCTTATAGAATAAATTATTTCTGATAGCAGCTAATGAATAACTCATTTAGGTGGTCCTGCTCAGTGTTCCAATCTTGTTGAAAACACTAAGGCAAGTCATCAAAAGTATCATATTATAGTCTTATCAGACAAGTTGTCCAAACTTATCACCGACTACGAACATAGTTTGACAACATGTCACTAGTTTGATCTAAGCCTTCCGTAGTTCAATCTTATTGACCACTTAGACCAAACCTGACATGTTATTTAGGCAATTTCCATCTTATGGAACGTTTCAAAAAAAAACCATACGTATGTTTGACTCATAACACATAATCAGACAATAAATAAATAAAATAATTTCATTTATTTAGTATTTAAAACTAGCTAATTGGGATTTCTAGACACCACTTCCAACAATCTCCCACTTGTCCTTAAATCCAAATAGCACTGCATTTGCATAGCTATCCACTAGGGATCCGTGAACTCTTTGACTATAAACTCTAACCAATACTGATATGTCATTGTCTTATTCTTTCTTCACATGCTTTCATCTATAAGGAACCTTTTGAGTTAAGTGGTCTCCTTAAGAACTTCATAGCAGTTAAGTACCCGACTACCATAATGAAGTAAGCAATCCAAGGCTGCATCTCTCTTCACCATCTAATGACTCCCACTACAAGGGTAAACTAAAATTCTAACGTCAAAAGTCTAATCCCTTTTAAAACAAACGACTTATGATAAGCCTAACATCCTTCCTTTCAAATCTTGCCAAAGCTTGACCCTAAGAACATATTTGGTTCATCTTAGGTCTTTCGCTTCTAGTTGATTGGACAATTAACCCTTAACAACTCATAACAATTCTATATCTTAATGAGTAAAATGTCATATTTATACAACCCTTAGAAAATCTCTACTTTCCTGTCATGTCACTTGTACATTGATTGTTCACTAATCATTGACTCAAATCACTAGGACTTGATTAACCTTGTTCAATTCTATAATTCAATGAACAAGTTGCTTATTCAATTCTACAAATAGACTTCTTCAGTTTTAATGCTATACACTTTTGACTCTTGGCAACAGACTTGTCTAGTTTATCATATACGTTAACTTATCAAGATCGAGATTCAGAGAATGTAGTCTTGATTTCCATTCCTATATCACGTCACAGTGGGATACAATGGATAAAAGCAGCTTTATGGACTTAAGCACGACATCTTGCTACAAGGTCTCATCAAAGATGATTCCTTCCTATAGGGTATTAACCCACTACCATCAATCCAACCTTGAAGGTCTCTACCTTTTTATCCAATGAATTATGTACACTGGTAGATCCATTTAGATCTAAGTTAATGGACATAATGTCTTTCAACGCCTCTACAAGTTCCAGGCCTAGTTAAAATACAATTACCTTAACTTTTATTACCCTGACCCATTAGTTTGCATCTTTATACTTAAGAGTCTCATTGTAGTCTCAAGGATCAGATTCGCCTCTACAAGTTCCAGGCCTAGTTAAAATACAATTACCTTAACTTTTATTACCCTGACCCATTAGTTTGCATCTTTATACTTAAGAGTCTCATTGTAGTCTCAAGGATCAGATTCACCATCATGCTTAACCGATATGACTGAACACATGAATCCATTAGTTGACCTTGACCAAAGCTCTCATGTATTTAGTGTGACAATAACCTGATTGAAGATGTATTTAAGACATCATCTACACTATAAGTTGTATTAAGCTGTAGAGACACAATATCTCATACTGCCAATCTAACACAAGCCATCTGCTATACTTTTAGAACACTTTCTAAAACATCTTACATAACAAACCTTTTCATATGTAAACAAGACTCATCACGGGAATCTTACCAAATTTAGTAACACATTATTGATCCTTTCTACAACTTTTTATAGTAAGGAAAACTAAGAATTCTCCTATAATCCACCACTTTGATCTAGTCAAAGTGACTTGATATGATTACCTAACTGATCCCAACTTTAGTCTTTAATTCTTTGAACTTTTCAAAGGTTTCAAGACTTTAATCTTCATAGGTATATCCATATATCAATTAGCTGAGTAGTTATTCACAAACATTTTATGAATACTATTCGCTTCCGCTCGCTTGAACTTTTGGTAGTCCATAAAAATTTTATGAACAAGTCCTAGCAGCTTAGGGGCTCTATTGCCTTTACCCTTAATGGAATTTTAGTCACCTTTAATTCAAACATGATTCCCACACTATTTATCATTTTAGTACTTATTGATCGCATAAGACATATCAAACAACTTTTTGAATCATATTATATTAATTGGGCTGAGAAATAAGTACCACTTAAAAGTAATATGGCTTCCGAAAATTCTTCTTTGACATGGTTACACAGCCGAGCTTGTATTAGACTAATACATCGTCATTAACATAGTCTTCATTAAAATAAATCAATTATCTACCAATGTACCTTTTAAATAACTACTTTATTTACTTAACTATCTATTTGCTATATTTTGTTTTAAGTGATTTATAAATGTGAAAAGAAAACAAAGGTGCAAAAGTGACTCATCACGATTAGAGAGTGAGCCTAGTTAAGAACCGCACAACTTTGACCTCAACCACTCACTGTTTTCGGAGGAAAGGTTGTGATATGTTGGTGTATCTAACTTGGGTTATACTATGAGTTCTGCTTATGCTTAAATTAAGAAGACTTTGTTAAATATTTTTGTGGAATTTTATATATATTAATGACATGAAATTAAAGGATACGGACCTGACTCAAGTGGAAGTTACAGTGACAGAGTAGGGCCCACATACACCTTTTGTCGTACACTTAAAAGTCAGGAATTGGGGTGGAGACAAATCCAAGAGCTCAGCAGGCCACTTATAAGCCTAAGTCAATTAGGTTTTTAAGCCTGGAAACCTTGACTTATAATAACTCGAATGAGTTTATGCCTGACAAGATTAAGGTGGAACAAACCACATTCAGGCTACTGGATTAGGAACAACACAATCAATCGACAAAGCCTTGGCCGTCAAAGCCTTAATAAATGGTGTGAGCCTAAGTTCGCCTAACTTATCAAGCAGTGACAGGGGTGTAAAGACCAATGTAATAATGGGACAAAGCCTTGGCCATCAAAGTCTTAAACTAAAGCCTTAAATCTCAACTTGTCGATTTGTGGGAACAGATTAAAACTAAAATGTCATACCTGAAGCCCGAGAACTATATTACTGTGGAGGTAAGTACAGCAAGGATCTACATTACACTACGCCTAGCTAAGTTATGCTACTCTTAGGAAAGAGCCTAAAAAAAAAAAACTTTTAGAAGTTTTGTATTAAGTGTATGTGTACTCCTTTGGACTAATGTAGAGTCCTTTATTTATAAAAAAAGAAAATAATGGCTGCTCCTAGTTTCATGGCAACATCACCCACGTCCGGCCACCAAGCTACTCTTTTGTACATAGTGCACTCTTCACAATTGTGTCTTGAGGTTTTGAAGGGCAATCCTTTTTGCCCACATCGGGATTTTCTTCAGTAGTTCCCTGAAGAAGCCCCACATCTTCCTGAACTAAGCTTAAGGCCTAAGCACCTGAAATTATGCTCCAAGTGACTTCCTCGAGCTTGGAAACTACCATTCTTGTAGCTTTTTTGGCAGCCCCTTGGGCTCGAGCATCCTTCACCTTTGAGCCATCTTGAGCCCGAGTGGCTGATACTCTTATCAAGGGTGAAACTGCTTCCCAAGTACAGGTCCTAAGGTGCCGCTATCGCAGCATCTAAAGGCCTAAATCCTCTCGAGGAGGACCTCACATGATGGCCATGTGGCACTTTAACCAAAAACGGCATAGCCCTAACCCTATTAAAATTAGGGTGTAAACAGATTCCCCCTTTTAGTAGTTGGTAAATTCAAATTTGCAATGGGTAAAATCTAATGGATGTCACCCTTAACGGCTACAGGGGCTCCTTAAGAGAATATGTATGTCACTTGCTCTTCTTTTACATGTGTTAATAACTGTGATAGTTAGAGCTTGAAGTTTTCACTTTCTGCTTTGTGTTCTATCTACCATTATCAAGTTCACTTGCAACCTCTTGCCTTTGTCTATGAATTGCTAAGTCTATTGGGAAAAAATATAATTTTTTGTTGAAAAGATAAACTCTGATACCGATTGTTGGGTTCACAATTTTTCAATTGTGGTCACAATAAGGGGTACCTATTAGAGCACTTAAAGTAGGAGACTCTTCCCTCTACCTAAGCCCCCAGTCGGAGAGTCATGCTCTGTGACACGTCACGTGCGAGAGTTCCCGAGAACAAATTTATCTTTATAAACCCTTTGCCCTAATACTGGTTGTTGGGACAAATTTCAAAAATTCTCCCTAAAGTTTACACAGCGGAAGGGGTTTAGACTTCATAATTCTAACCTAGGGGTGATTTAGAATTCTTAATTTTAAATCTACATATTTAAATTCAAAATTTAAATCTACAGATCTAAATTCATAATTTTGATCTACAGGCCTTTTACTCTAATAAATTCATAACAATACATAAACTTAAACATGCATAATAATGAATACTGTATATAAATAGAAAAGTAAAACTAAAAAAAGAAAGAAAGAAGAGCATTCCAGGAATTGCTCTAATAATAAAGAATACCAAGAAAATTGAGACCCCGCAATCTTCTACGCAATAACCTCAAATTGCCCGGATGGTGGGCTTCGAAAAATATTAAATCGAGGAAAGAAAAATTTCAACTGAAATTTTTCTCTCTAATTAGGTCTCCAAAACAATTTTCAGAAATCTAAAATAATTTGTTTGATTGAATGCCAAACTCTTGGAATAGGTACCTCTATTTAAAATAGTGTACCAGAGCGAAAAAACCATGATTTTACGATGTGGGATTGCCCAGCTTAAAATGAAACGCATCACTTCATTCAAAAAGGAATTCAAAACTATGCGTTTCCGTGCACAGTGCACGCGTCATAGACCCTATCACCTCGTGCCACGTGTCACGGCCTGATTGGCAAAGGCCTGTACACGCGGATCTATCGTGTCGCGCTCTGGTTTGCCCATCCGCAAATACGCGGATCGTGACCTGCTAACATGATTTTTCCCTTTTTTTTTTTTTTTGCCTTTGTTTCCCACATGTCAAAATTTATTTTATGAATTTTAATTTTCTAAAATTATTTTATTTTATAATTTTCAAATTTTATTCATCTCATGAATAATGTTTGGCAAAATTAAATTTACCTATCTCATGGATAAATAATTCATTTTATAAATTCTTTAATATTTTTTTCGATGGCAATAAATATAGAAGCTTGCGTAGGGATCTCATGGACAATTTAATTATGGCTACAAATGGGTTAAATTAAGGATCTCAGAAAATAATTTAATTACGATTTAATTAGACTCAATTCCACTAAATAAATTTCACTGCACTCTAGACTTAAACCATTTATTCGATATTTTTCTAATAGACTGTATTGATGACAGCAACCCCTCTACTAAATGTTCATGACAAAAGATAAATATAACCACTACTATTATCCTTCTCACAGCTTCTCCATTAGTTACCGACTCGCCCTTCACTGAATAATTCATTTATACTTAAACATATTCATCGTATAAATTCCAAATGTCAAACACTTGGAATACTTTGGCCAAAGTTTTCGAACTATTCAAATATTTGAGAATCAATTAAGGGGACATCTGTATCTCATAAGAGACTATAGATTCCCTATTGAATACCTGACCCTTGTCACACTTCACGCCGCTACCCAGGGTACGTGGGAATTCAGTCATGCGTTTAGACCTTACTTATAGTACATCAAAGTAACTAGAACTACATGCATAATTCCAGAGTACCCTCAGGATTTAGAGTCATCATTCAAACAGTACAACGTGAATTACTCATCTCCGATGGTAGTCTAGAAATAAGTAACCTACATGGTCCAACTCAGTGTGTCAATCTTATTAAACACACCAACCCAACACTTTTGGATCTCCATCCACATGACCAAAACAAGTCATCTAATGTGTCACGTTACAGTCTTAGCATACAAGTGGTCCAAGCTTGTCTTCGACTATGAGCTTTTCAAACAACAATCTGTACCATTTGTTTCAAGTCTATCTGTGGCTTAGTCTCATAAACTACTTAGAACAAATATATAAATTGTAGTCTGAGGACTACACCCATCTCATGGATGTTTCCCAAAAGAAAATCACATGCAGTATAAAATCTCGCTTACACAAATTTAAGGAGGAAACAACTGGGACTTCAATTTTATTTATTAATTAAATAATATATCCAGAATAAATCTGAATTTCAGAACACTGTTCGTAACAATCTCCCACTTGTCCTAAATACAATTTATGACAAAGTCCATACTCACCCCTTTTAAGTTTGAACCAAAGGTCTACTGAGCCTAACCTTTAGTGAGCTCAATTACTCTAATTTGAAGTTCGCAATACAATACTGCTCGACATTCCTCTCACTAATGTCTCCCACTCCAAGGGTAAAGATATGCCCTGACATCGTACGTCTAGCATCTCTATCTGACTGGAGGTCAAAATTCGTATAGCTAGCTGGAACTAGCTTACCAAATCCATATAGCTGATAACACCCCTACATCATTTCCAATGAGTAGTATATCATTGACGTACAATACTACAAAAGCCAGTACTTTCTCTTAATGTCGTTTGTACATGGATGGTTTGTCAACCAATTGCTTAAAACCATAGGACTTAATCATTTCATTGAATCTAATATTCGATGAGCATGATGCTTGCTTCAGTCCACACACGGAGTTCTTCAATTTGCATACCATATGGTCCTGATTTTTGCCAATGAAACTGTCTGGTTGCGCCATATAGATGTCTTCTTCAAGACGACTATTCAAAAAAGTCGTTTTGAATACCATTTGCCAAATCTAATGATGAGCTGCAATGGACAGGAGCATTCTTATGGACTTTAGCATGGCTACTGGTGAGAAGGTCTCATCATAATGAATTCTTTCCTTTTGGGTAAAACTCTGGGCAACTAGTCTTGCCTTGAAGGTCTCTACCTTCCTGTCCACTCTTCTTTTCCTCTTGTAGACCCATTCACATCCAATGGGCTTAATGCCAACCGATGCCTCTATAAGATTCCATACATGATTAAAATACAAAGATCCTAACTTAGATTTCATTGCTAAGACCTATTGGTTAGCATCCTTGTCTTTAATTGCCTCATTCTAGCTGAGAGGATCATATTTAATGTCACGGTCAACCATTAAGGCTCCCGTCATGAACTTATCAGGTCCCCTAACAATCCTCCCACTACACCTAGGCTCTCGTGTACTTGGAACATTCTCAACCTTAACAGTACGCGTATCTAATGCATCCACTGTATGCCGGGTTGTGTCTAACTGTTTAGAATTAGGGTTAGTTTCTTTTAACTCCTCTAACACTACTCCATTTTCTCTTTTGTACTTTACTAGCAAAATCCTTCTCTAAGTATTATGCACGTTCATTTACAAAAACCTTTTGATCAAAAGAGCTGTAGAAAAGACCGTCTTTGTTGCTTTTATCTACAACACCATTCTGCTGCGGTGTACCTAGAGCAGAAAGTTGAGATCTTACCTCATTTGGAGCTAATAAATCTAGAAGCTCGCCCTAAAAAATATTCACCACCTCGATCTGATCGAAGTGACTTAACTTATTTACCTAATAGCTTTTAAACTTCAACTTTCTACTCTTTGAATTTTCCAAAAGGCATCCGACTTTTGTCTCATTAGGCAAACATATCCACGCCTTAAGTAATCATCACTAAGTGTAATTAAGTACTCATACCCACCTTTTGCCTGAACATGCATTGATCCACATACATCTATGTAAACCAGCTCAAGCAAGTCACCAACCCTGTTGCCTTGACTCTTAGAGATAGACTTGGTTATCTTTATTTCTATGCAGGATTCACAGACTAGTAATGACCTCAAGTCCAAAGCCTCTATCAGTCCATCTTTTACCAATCTTTGGATTCTGTTTGAATTGGTGTGACCTAAACATTGGTGCAAGGTGTAGGCATTATTACTTTCAGGGTGTTTTCTTTTAGGAGATCAAACAAGCGAGCTTGCGTTAGATTCTTTCAAACAAATACCAAAGTTCTGATAAGGAAATAACATGAATAAATAATTTATTCATGTACATTTGTAAATAAAAAAATTATTTCTTATATTAAAATCTTCATTATCAAAATCAACTGAATAACAATTATCCATTAAACGAAATATAGAAATTCAAATTCCTGTACAGCGCAGGTTTAAATAAACAATCCTTTAAAACAAAAGTCTATCACAAAAGTCTAAGCTAACATCTTCTACACTTAAGAACACTATTATTGTATTGTTCCTGGCCATCAGGTATAGTACGCATCATGTAGCCTTTTCCATAGCCTGAGCCCCTGTAACATATTACAAACATGGTAAGTTGAACCCGAGTCCACCCACCAGGAACCTGGTGGACTCTCAACTGCGCATGACTCAATTAAGTGAGATATCAACATATCTTAACCAGATTGCTTAGCAGTCTCTGTAGGAAGAGTAGCTATGTACTTAGTATAAGTTGCTACTCTAGTGGCCTAGTTTTCTTGCAAAAGAAACATTTTTCTTTTGCTGACTTTCTCATGGACAAGGTTGCTACAATAGCAACCTTACCCTTTTCTTTCTTTCTGGTAGGTCCCTTGTGAGTAATAACTAAGTATGACTTATATTTCAAGGCAAAGTGATTTGGTCCATTCAGTACATTATGCATAAGAAATCAAGTAAAGTTTACCAGTCATATCTATTTCAAAATACTGTAAATGCAAACATTCGTGTAACTGTCTAACAAGAGTCATGTATAATGTTGTGATATCTATTCTTTCAATTTAGCATACACAATAAGTCAGATATCCACCACACTGTACCATCATGCATACAATAATGACCCAAACACACCACTCCTTACTCCCTAGCAGCGGGGCTGCATGAAACTAGTTCGGGTGAGAATTATTCTCAATTAACATGTTTTTTCTTGTAAATCTTACTAAACATGATTAACTCACTACTTTACCTTAGTCTTTAACATGACACGACAGAGCTCCTTGGGGAGGCTAATGCATCACGCTAGTCAAGTGTAAACCACTACCTAAACCTCCATACAAATACATGTAATACTCTACGGCAGCATGGTCACATCGCTTTTTTGCACTTTGGTTTATCCCAATAGAAGTCCAGCCCTGTAAACTGCAAACCAACATCCTCCGCAGGGAGGTCTATCGATCCACTATATTGCTAGACTGGCAATGGAGACCGTGAGGTTAAAACAATTGAAACCTCGCTCCCACTTGATTTTTAAAACTAGTGGTTTTCAATTAACTTGCATTTACAAGCAGGATTATCGCATAACTCCTTTTAGAATCCCATTCTAAAATTAGCCAAAATTAGTTAATTGATTTATTCAAAACATTATCGTTTTAAAGCATGGATTATCTCATAATCTCACTTTAGAATCATATCCTAATTAAATCAACAAAATTAATTAATTAATTTTTCTTTTAAAATCGATACCACAGATTATCTCATAATATATTCTTTAGAATCCCATTCTAAATTAAATTAATTAATAAAATTAATTTTATTCAAGATCAGTAGCGATTTAGACTTAAACTATCTCATAGTTTATTTTTAGAATCTTATTCTAAAAATTAAAAAAAGCTTAGACCATCTCATAGTCTGTTTTAGAATCTTAAAATTAAATTAATTAATATAATTATTTTATTTTTAAAATAATATTAACTTAGACTATCTCAGAGCCTATTTTAGAATTTTATTCTAAAATATTTTAAAATAAATTTTATTTAAAATAACGCTGGTTTACAACTTAGATTATCTCATAATCTAATTTAAAATCTCTTTCTTAAAGAAAATTGATTAATTAAATAATTAATTTACAATTGTAATGAAAATAAGTAAATAATTAATTATTTTATTTTTTTTTAGATTTGATGCTAAAGTTAGACTGACATCATCATTGATGCTGACATCATTTTAAAAATTAATAAATAAAATATTTAATTTTAAAAATAATTAAATATAATCTCATTCGATCAATTTTATCCGATTTCGAAAATCATATAAAAACATGCGTAACCTTACTATACAAATAACATAATCGCAAGTTCATACATTGATATATCCAAATTAAAGATTAATTCATTAATGATTTAAACAATTTAAATCATTACCTTAAACGGTCCAATTAACTATTAATTAATTATCAATTGAAATAATTTAAATCGTTACTTTAAACAATTTAATTAACTATTAATTTTTAACAATTTAAAAAATGTAAAAGGTTACTTTAAATAATCATTTGAATTAACTATTAATTCAATATCGATTTAAACTATTTAAATCGAACCATCAAACTAAACTGACTTTCCTTCTTAATAAAATCTCTATTTTATTAAATCCCAAATCTATTTATTTCAATCTTATTATACCTATTTATGCATATTATGAATGTAATATGGGACTGGCTCTTATACTAATTGTTAGGAAAAAAATATAAATTTTTATTGAAAAAATAAACCTTGATACCGATTGTTGGGTTCATAATTTTTCAACTGTGGTCATAACAAGGGGTACCTATTAGAGCACTTCAAGTAGGAGACTCTTCTCTCAACCTAAGCCCCCGGTCGGAGAGTCACGCTTCGTGACACCTCACATGCGAGAGTTCCCAGGAATAGGTTTATCTCTATAAAACATTTGCTCTTATACCGGTTGTTCGGACGAATTTCAAAAATTTTCCCTAAAATTTACGCAGCGGAAGGGGTTACAATTCATAATTCTAAACCTAAGGTTGATTTAAAATTTTTAATTTTAAATCAACATATTTAAATTAATAATTTAAATCTACATATCTCAATTCTCAATTTAGATGTACAGGCCTTTTACTCTGATACATTTACTATAATACATAAACTTAAACAGGCTTAATAATAAATACTATACATACATAGAAAAGCGAAACTAAAAGAAGAAAGAAAGAAAAACATACCTGAAATTACTCCAATAATAAAGAATACCAAGAAAATTGAGACCCCGCGATCTTCTATGCAATGACCTCAAACTACTTGGAGGGTCGGCTCTGAAAAATATTAAACTAAGGAAAAAAAATTTCAACGGAAAATTTTCGATCTAATTAGGTCTCCTAAACAATTTCCAGAAACCCAAAATAATTTGATTGATTGAATGCCAAACCCTTGGAATATTTATAGTAGTGTACCGGAGTGAAAAAACCCCGATTATTTGATGTGCGATTGCCCGGTTTAAAACGAAAGGCATTACTTCATTCAAAAAGGAATTCAAAATGACGGGTTTTGATGCATAGTGCACGCGTCATAGACCCTGTCACTGCATGCCACGTGTCACGCGTTGGTTTACCCATTTGCAAATAGGAGCATCGTGACCTGTTAACTCGATTTTTCCCTTTTTTTGGCTTTTGTTTCCCACATGTAAAAATTCATCTTATGAATTTTAATTTTCTAAAACTATTTTATTTTATAATTTTTAACTTTTTTTCATCTTACGAATATTGTTTGGCAAAACTAAATTTACCATCTCATGGATAAATAATTCATCACATGGACTTTTAAATATTTTTTCGATAGCCATAAATACAGAGGCTTGCGCAAGGATCTCAGGGATAATTTAAATCTAGCTCCAAATGGGTTAAATTAATCATCTCATGAAATAATTTCATTACCATTTAATGAGACTTAATTCCACTAAATAAATCTCACTACACTCCAGACTTAAACCATTTATTCGATATTTCCCTAATAGACTGTATTGATGACAACAACCCCTCCACTAGATGTCTATGACAAAGGATATATATATAACCACTACCATTATCCTTATCACAGCTTCTCCATTAGTTACCGACTTGCCCTTTACTGAATAATTCATTTATACTTGAACATATTCATAGTAGAAATTCCAAATGTCAAACACTTGGAATACTTTAGCCAAAGTTTCCAAACTATTCAAATAATTGCGAATCAACTAAGGGAACATCTGTATCTCATAAGAGACTGTAGATTCCCTATTGAATACATGATCCTTGTCACACTTCACGCCGCTATCCAGTGTACGTGGGAATTCAATCATGTGTTTAGACCTTATAGTACACCAAAGTAGCTAATGCTCCGTGCACAAGTTCAGGATACCCTCAGGATTTAGAGTCATCGTTCAAACAGTACAACGTGAATCACTCATCTCCGATAGTAGTATAGAAATAAGTAACCCACATGGTCCAACTCAGTGTGTGAACCTTATTAAACACACCAACCCAACACTTTTGGATCTCTGTCCACATGACCAAGACAAGTCATCTAAAGCATCACATTATAGTCTTAGCATACAAGTGGTCCAAACTTGTCTTCAACTACGAGCCTTTCAAACAACAATTCATACCATTTGTTTCAAGTCTATCTGTGGCTCCGTCTCATAAACCACTTAGAACAAACATGTAAATTGTAGCCTGAAGAATACGCCCATTTCATGGATGTCTTTCAAAAGAAAATCACTCGCAGTATAAATGCTTGCTTACACGAATTTAACTAAAAAACGACTGGGACTTCAATTTATTTATTAATTAAAATAATATGTCCAAAATAAATCTGGATTTCAGGACACTGTTCCTAATAGAATCCTCGATCTAATCCACTTTGCACCCTTCTGCTTTCTTTTAATTTGATAATGGTACAAATCTCATTCACCATCTCTGTTGCCCCTCCTCATGCAAACAGCCCTACTGAGCAACTGACCCGATTTTTCGATTTGACCTTTTAATCGTCTCTGATGTTCTTCAAAGCCCAAATGATCTTAGTATTATATAGGAGGATCTTCTTCGGCTGTCAAAGAATGATCCCTCATCGAACTTGCCATCTCGTGCGCTGGAGCCAATCTTTACTCTATCTCATGACGTTCCAAGTCTTGATGGATAGTTTCCAGACACTAACGAGTATCCTCTTCTTCGTGCAGTGTCTTCAAGCCATTCTTGGGAGGCCAACGGAGTTACAAGGAAGCGGCGCCCTTTAAAGGATGGACTTTCTTAACATAACCTCACCCTTAACAGGTGGATGATCTAATGGTGACCCATGGCGAGAAATGGAAGCGTCTTCGCATCTATGATGTCATTAGGCTCTCACCCCGCGCTCTGAGGCATGATTGTCTAATTGTAATAGCACTAGCTTGTTGCCGGAACACCTGTTACAACGATTTTATCCTTTTTGAGGGATTGCTAGGAATTGCTCTAGAGGACATAGTAGCTCTAATGGGTCTTTCTTCAAAAGGTGAAGCCTTTGCTTCTTCCTTCTTTATCACACACTTGCCTAGACGCTATGAGTCTTTGTTAAAAAGTTTGTAACAGGAGCTCATAATTTTTGGCAATGTTCTAGAGAGAAGGATGTATGCTTTTACTTGTTCTAGTTGAAAACGTTTTTCTTTGTAAACTCTTCTAACTCAGTTCTTAAGTTCCTAAAGAACATGGCCATGAACCTAGTTTTTAGCAGTGGCCCTCTATCATTGGGATCAATGTTTTTGGACTAGGTATATGGATGCCTTAGAGACCTCATAGCCAAAAACTATGTTGTTCACATATGTGGTCCCGTATGGTTGGTCTAGTTACCCAAGCCTATATGCCGGAGCTATGTCCAATAGGCCCTTATGTTCCCACAAAAGAAGGGTTTCCAATTTTGGTGAGCAATTTGATCATTGTGCGGTTCAACTTCCTCTGAGATGGTCATTTAACTAATGCCTTGAGGCTCTAATGTCCCCTTAAGAGAGGTGAGGGAGTCAACAGACTCCTTTTAAGAAAAGAAATCTTGGTCCTAAATGGTTTATGAAATTGGAGCTTCATAACGATGTCTAAGTGGACGTTAACTCCCAAATCTGGCAAGCAATCTTATGCCCCTGAGATTTGTTCTTTCGCTACCAGACTCATCCTCGTGTTGAGACATATGGGCCTAGGTTGTTTTCTAGGCAATTTGGTATGGTTCAACAAGGACCTTTTCAAAGTCTAAGAACCAAGAACCTTTGGTCGGCTAAGAGGGCTTCTCTTCCACCTACTCAGCTTCCAGAGCTTCGTGCCTTGAATCAAGAGATTAGATTTCTTTATGAATATCATGTGGCTTGTAGGTATACTCCATGTGCCATGCCACGCTTTTCAACTTGGTACTAAGCCTAGTTGTCCTCCCTGGAGGCCAGAGGCGTCAAGCAACATTTTATGTCTCTGCTTGAGCTTGCAGGTAATAGCTAGAGGAGAAGTCAGGAAAAGAAGAACCAAGCTCCCTCAAGCAGAGGCATTGGTCATCCTTCAATGGGCATTCTCATTTATCTTTTGTCAAAGCAGCATTTGACATGGCTTTTAATAGCCACAGGAGGAGCCAACTCTATATATTGTGGAGATCCCAGATTGTCCATCCTGAGAAACTGCTCTAGAGCCTCCTCAAGACAGTAAATCAATAAGCTCAAATGCTGAAGGAGAAGGAGACATGGCTACTTTAGTTATGGAGCCAATTGTCAATTATCCTTTTGAAGTGGTTTCTTCCTCAATTACCTTACACTAGGGCCTTGTCCAGGCTCCTTTCCTCCTCACTAGAGTCTTAGTCCCAGTTGAAGAGACCTTTGAAGGCAGAGTTTAATCTGAATTATCACTCTTGATGTCTTGAACCATGTTTTGCCTTAACATGCAAGCATTGTCGCCAAGAACTTCCTTTGGAGAAAAGCAAAGCGACGGCAGAAGAGTTAACAACGATCAGCTGGGTTGAGGCACCTGCTGGAGCTCTAATGATGTATGTATCACTAGTAGCTCTGAGGGCAGCCCTACCAATAGTGGCACCTTCCTTGCCTCAGACTGTGGCCTTAGAGGTCAAGGCATTCCTTTTAAACCTTGGTTGTTTTCTAATGTCAAAACTCCGCCTAATTTTGTTAATCTTTCATGTTACTCTTCCCAAAGACATCCCCTTTCTGAAGATAGGGGAATATCTTCTCTAATAGAGAAGCTCGAGCAAGTGGTAGGTTGGCCATTCAGAACAAGAATCTCCCGAATTCCAATGGCTGAGGGAAATTATGCATTTCCCTGCTCTGACCCTAGTTGATGGGGTCATTTTCTAGGAGGCCATGTCCTTAATAAAATATTTGAAGGAAGATCCAAACGTGGATCCTTCCATAACCAGGGAACTTGAGGTCCTTGAAGCGATGCTCCTAAAGATCAACCAAGAGGTCCCAATTCTCAACAAGAGAAAATGGCGTTGCCAAGATGCCATCAAGAACCTAGGGCGTTCAGCTGGCCTGGGAGGCTTGCAGCTATTATTTGAAGTATTCCATGTAGCAAGAAGAGCCCAAGACCAACAAACTCAAGGGATCATAGGCTTGGAGGATGAAATCCACCACTTGGAGGAGAGATTACATCACCTTAATGAAGAAGTATTCCCCATGAGACCACAATATGTTTCTCAAGGCCCAATGGTTGGAGGACTCGAAGACGCCATCAGTGAAGCTCAAAGTAAGCTTTCTCCTTAGACCAAGAGCTAGGTGATAAGGTGTTCAAAAAAGAGCGAGCTGATAAAACTAGCAGACAATCCTCAATAGAGGAGTCCTTAGTGAGGATTAGCACTCCACTCTTTTGATTTTCAGTTTTATACGGAGGCATTGGCTTCACTAGATACTTGTAATATATGCATATGTAACTAATGTACCTTTCCTAAATTAATGAAATATGCATTTATTCAGTACATCTCTCAGTATAGGGGTTCTTTTCTTTCTTTCACTCTACCTACGGAAGATGCAGACTTTGCGTATGCGTTAGCAAGTGCACTAGTCGTACCAAGTAATATAGAAGTGAGTAGAGTATCGTTCCCATGAGGACTGCATTGTGTGAATACAAACATTAGTAGCTTCAATACTATTTGAAAGACCGAAAAATATAGGATTTTGATATGAAATAAAGTAAAATAAAATAAAAAGAAATAAAAGTTAAAACGAGATTAGAATGTGCTAACTTTTTGATGGTTTTTATCAATTTATAAAGTCTAAGGCATCCGATTTCACCTTAGTTGCATCAATACGTCTCTTCTATTCTCGATATTCAAGTTGTTACTGTGTGTTGATGGCTGAAAATCCTAATTTACTAAATATTCTCTCTCGAGCAACATTTAGCATACTCTGTAACATATTAACCCATCACTCTCGTGCATGAATTCAAATAAGAAAAGAGTTTTTAAAGCTCCCTGATTTTCTTTTTTGAAAACCACACGAATCGCGTTAATCTCTCTCGAGCATTCGCTAATTTGTGGTGCTTATCACCTCAGCAATCATCATAAATCTCCTCTCAGACTCATTATGAATTATTATAGGCTTTAAATGGTGATCAATCATTTAAAACTCATGAAGAACAATGATAAACACTTCAACAACACAATAACATAAACATTGAATACTTTGAATTAGAAATAAGCGTATATTACAACTTAGGCTACATTGTAGCCTTAGAATAACAAAATTAGTCCATGACAAACATAATATAAAGCATTATAAACACAAAATTCAAGAACATAGGAAATAAAAAAGGATAGAAAGAACTAAAAATACAAAATTACAAACCAAACTTTCTTCCTTTCTTCTTTCTCACGGTTTTTCTCTTTTTTCTTACTCAAATCTTGTGATTTTTGTTTTGAAATTTGTTGCTTAAACACCCCAAAACTATCCCCTATTTATAGTAGTTGAGATCAAATTAAAAAATTACAAAAAAAATATCAAACTTCATCCTCATTAGCTGAATGTTGCGACTGTTGCTGAAGCAACTTTGTTCATCCATTTTTTTCTACTTTTTTTTTTTTGAATTTCACCGCCCAAAACCTACATGAAAGCATCATGTATATGTTGCATAAGGTGTATACAATTAATTTGAGCTAAAATATTGCATAATATAGCCGCCCAAAGTGGAGAAAGTAAGCAAGTTGTGCAAAATCTGTCAAATTTCTGCAGCTGTAGCGGTGTTGCTTGATCATCTTTTTTTTTCATTTTTTTCTAAATTCCACCACCCAAAACTTGCAAAATATGACTGAATACATGTTAAAGTATGTTTAAATGAATTTGGGCAAAACGCATTGATTTTTTGCTCCCAAAATGCAAAGTGAAGCGGATTGCACCACCACCTACACCCTTGCCGCCCGTATTTTGCAATGGCTGTTGAACTCAATTTTTTTTCTTTTTTATTGCTTTTCTCCCCCCAAAATCAACTTTAAAATCAACCTGAACATGTTAATGAAGTGTTCAAGAAGTTCTTTCATGTTATTTGTCCATTTTGCCGACCAAAATTGCAAGTTGAAATTGATTGGTTGAGCTTGGTGCATTTTCTCCGTTCTTGCAGTTCTTTGCTGATTTTCTTCAAATTTTTTAGCTTAGACCCACCTAAATTCAGAGTTTACCTTAACTTTGACATGTTAATTCATTGTTTAATTAATCCTTGCACTTGATTTGTGCATTTGTTTACCCATTTTTGCAAGTTGAATTGTATTGTGCATGAACTTGTTGTGTTCTTGCTTTAGCCATGTTAATAATTATGTCTTGCCCATTTTTTTTCTTTGTTTTGGTGTATCTTGCTTTTACATGTTGATGTTAATGATAAAACCTAGCAAGATTTAGCATAAAATGAGTGTTTTTGCAAGAAAATGGCAATATGAGGGAAAAAGAGTAAAATCGAGCAAAAGCGATAAAAATTTGATGTAAAATATTTAAAAATATATTAAAATAGTATAAAAAAATTATATACTAATTTAGACTTATCAAAATACCCCCAAATTTCAATCTTGCTTGTCCTCGAGCATGGGTGAATATTACAGCACAGAATCTCATACTTTTTAAGAATTCTTCCACAATTTAAAGCAGGTATACTCGAAATTAGAGAAGAATAACTGAAGCTCAATGTTCAGAGTTTTAAAGGCAAAACCATCTTTTCTAAGGAAAAATCTGTCAATTACCCAGGTATTGGAATTCAAAAGTTAGCTAAGCAAATTAAGTTTATTTTTTCTTTCTACTCTTGAGATATTCAAATCGAATAGAGGATAAAATCATACCACTCATAACAAGACTTATCAAGTATGCCCAAAACTAATTATTTTTACGCCATTTTTTTCAATTTTTTTTTTTTCTTTTTGGAGGAATTCATTTACTCAAGTCAATTTTGGTTCATGAGTATATCTGCAGCATGAATCAAGCTCCGACTCCTGGGCGATGACCTATAAGTAAGAGAAGCCACCAGTGAGATGCCTTCATTATGACTTCCCGAGTATATCTTTAGCGAGAATCAAGCTTCGACTCCTGGGCGATGACCCAAAAGTAAGAGAAGCCATCACTGAGACGTCCTCATAGTGGGTAGCACATATTTTAAAATATTTATAAATGGGATAGCAGTGCTAGATATGATTTCCTCTCTTTTTTTTTTTCCTTTTTTTTTTGGGTGCTTGGTTCCTTGTTAGCTTTCTAAGTACTCCTTGTAACGAGCTTTCAATAAAGCAACTCCTGTTCCAGTTGGCCCAGGGTACCAGGTGTTGAAACACCCCTACGGATCTACTTGCTTGAGGTGCCAAGGCACGAAACTAGCACACCATAGCACATATCCAAATGATAGACATTTTTAACAGGATAGCGGTGCTTAGTGATTCCCATCCTCTATTTTTATTATATTTTTCTTTTATTTAGACTTAGGCATAACTCTTCAAAAGCTATTATGTAAATGATAATCTTAATGCAATTTATTCAAATTTTAGTATCTTTTAATCAGAAAGAAAGGTAAAACAGCCATGCTAACTAGTGAAGTCAAATACCATAGTTTTATTAAAATAATGCCTTAGATTAGATCATGTTTTGCAATTAGAACACAAAAATAATTGATTATCAGGTTATTTAAATCTAATTAAAGTAAACGAGCTAAAAAAGAGTAGAACAATTGCCTAAAAAGTATGATGATAAGTTCTCTCTCTTTTTTTTAATGAAATTTTTAAAAGACTAAAGGTTAAAACTGTAGAAAATAGACAATCTTTTTGTTGGCCGATACTATTTACATCCCCATACAATGGCTTCGAACTCTGGGAGGCAATGAAGCTGACTCTAAAACATGAAATAGAAAAACGTTTCAAATAAACTTTGTTAAAATTTTTTTTTAATCTATTATTATTATTATTATTATTATTATTATTATTATTAACATTATGTTTCCCACCCCCAAACTTTATTTTTAAAAAGAACTAAAAAGATAAATTGGGTGAGAGATACTTCCCAGGTTTGAGGATTGCTTTTTGACGGTGCATGTTGACATTGTGCTACTCCCGAACTTGTTGCAAAATACCTGTTTAATAAAAAATAAACATGAGAAAAACAAAAATAATGAAAGGAAAATAAAATTAGATGAATAAAGATATAAACACTTGGATTGCCTTGCAAGAAGCGCTTAGTTTATAGTCTTTAGCTCGACTTTCTGGGTGAATTTATCCAATGTCTTGAAGGAGATTAGAGTTTCCACCATCCATCTATAATGGCCATTTTCTTCCATGACTCTTCCTTGTTCTCTTCTTGACATGACCTCCCCCACCTTCTCTAATCCTGGGATCTTTGAGTCTGATTTGCCACAACTTGAATTTCCTTTTCCAATTTCTTCTTCTATTTTTCTTTGAAGCATCCATGATTTCGAAAATTTCTGACCATGTTAGATAGGCTGGACATTCTATTTCAATGATTGGTGGTGATGGGTCAACAAAGAAAGGGTTGGTCTTTGGTGGCTTTGAGTGGACTAAGGGGATTATGTCATATTGAGGTGGTTTTTCTAGTGTGTCTCCATCCCTCAATGCTATGGCGTTAGTTTGCTCCCCTAGGTCGGTGATGGAATTGCTAGGCAAAGAATCTTTATACCTCTTAGAAAGTTTTTCAATTGTAGTTCATGCTTTAGGTTCTCGATTTTGGACGGAGGATTTTTGGCTTTTTAGGTCAGCCACGGCTTCCGTGAACTCCCTAAATGTCTTTTCTAAATCATATTTCTCTTCTTGAAATGGATAAGTTGGTGACCAAGGTGCTTCATAATGGTTCCAAGTAAAGTTAGAAGGGTCCATCCATTCTTGACTATAGGCGCTACAGTAGGGAATGTACTGGGATTGGTTAAAATTTGACAAGTGATTACCTTGTTCAAAACCCCATGAGGAAAAGCTATTACCTAATTGATATTCCATACTAGCATGGTTGCTTGCACAAAATTTACATCCAGGAGCATGAGCAGCAATCATCTCATTTAATGTTTCTCGAATTTGTGAAAGTTGAGCATATAATTCACTATATTCACGAATGCTTAGTTTTCTATTTGGCATAGCTTGATATTGAGGTCTTGTAAAGTTTTATTGCTCAAAACCTGATGAAGAAAAGCTATTACATATTTGGCATTCCATACTAGTATGATTACCTGCGCAAAATTCACATCTAGGAGTACTTGTAGTAAGCGTGTCTTCAATTAGTGAAAGTTGAGCAGATAATGCATCAAATACCACTTGATATTGAGGTCTTGTAAAGTTGGAGCAAGCCATCACTCTCTTTTTTTTTTTTTTTTTTTTAATAATGAAGAAAAAAATGAATAAATAAGTAATTAATTAAGCTTAAAAGTTAAAGGAAAGATAAAATTAGTGAGAAAGCTTTAGATTACAATAATCCAAGGATTATATATATATATATAAAAGGGTGCGGGTTAGTATTAAATATTTTAAAAAATTAAAAGATAACAAACTTAACTTTAAAAAAAAAAATTATCTGGCCGGATTAAAAAGTCAAAATAAAGTTAAAATTAATCAGAAAATATAAAAATACAACAATCTAAAAAAAACTAAAATAAAATAAGTGAATGAATGAAGATTAATTTCTTAAATTTTAAACAAAATTTGTAATCTATTAATAATTAGTATTAAAACTAACATTTTTTTAAGGGGGATTTATATATATATATATATACAATTTTTTTTTTAATTTATTTATTTTTAAGAAATATACTTACGAATAAAATAAATGAATGAAAAGAGATTTATATTTTAAATTTAACAAAATTTACAAATTATTAACAATTCAAATTAGTACCAAAACTAATTGGTATCGATATCACTAAAATAGAGACAATCCCCGGCAACGGCACCAAAAACTTGATTCAGACTATGCGTATGCGTTAGCAAGTGCACTAGTCGTACCAAGTAATATAGAAGTGAGTAGAGTATCGTTCCCACGAGGATTGTATTGAGTGAATACCAAAATTAGTAGCTTCCATACTATTTGAAAGACAGAAAAAATTAGGATTTTCATATGAAATAAAGTAAAATAAAATAAAAAGAAATAAAAGTTAAAGCAAGATTAGAATGTGCTAACTTTTTGTTGGTTTTTATCAATTTATAAAGTCTAAGGCATCCGATTTCACCTTTGTTGCATCAATACGCCTTTTCTATTCTCGATATTCAAGTTGTTACTGTGTGTTGATGGTTGAAAATCCTAATTTACTAAATATTCGCTCTCGATCAACATTTAGCATACTCTGTAACATATTAACCATCACTCTCGTGCATGAATTCAAATAAGAAAAGAGTTTTTAAAGCTCTATGATTTTCTTTTTTGAAAACCACACAAATCGAATTAATCTTTCTCTAGCATTCGCCCAATTTGTGGTGCTTATCACCTCAGTAATCATCATAAATCTCCTCTCAGACTTATTATGAATCATTATAGGCTTTAAATGGTGATCAAGCATTTAAAACTCATGAAGAACAATGATAAACACTTCAACAACACAATAACATAAACATTGAATACTTTGAATTAGAAATAAGCGTATATTACAACTTAGGCTACATCGTAGCCTTAGAATAACAAAGTTAGCTCATGATAAACTTAATACAAAGCATTATGAACACAAAATTTATGAAATTAGGAAAGAAAAAAGGATAGGAAGAACTAAAAATACAAAATTACAAACCGAACTTTCTTCCTTCCTTCTCTTTTCCTCTTTCTCACGGTTTTTCTCTTTTTTCACTCAAATCTTGTGATTTTTGTTTTGAAATCTGATGCTTAAAACCCCCACACCATCTTCTATTTAACCCATCACTCTCGTGCATGAATTTAAATAAGAAAAGAGTTTTTAAAGCTCTATGATTTTCTTTTTTGAAAACCACACAAATCGAATTAATCTTTCTCTCGCATTCGCCCAATTTGTGATGCTTATCACCTCAGCAATTATCACAAATCTCTTCTCATAACAAGACTTATCAAGTATGCCCAAAACTAATTATTTTTGTGCCATTTTTTTTCTTTTTTTTTTTCCTTTGGAGGAATTCATTTACTCAAGCTAATTTCGGTTCATAAGCATATCTGCAGCGAGAATCAAGCTCCGACTTATGGGCGATAACCCATAAGTAAGAGAAGCCACTACTGAAATGCCTTCATTATGACTTCCCGAGTATATCTTCAGCGAGAATCAAACTTCGACTCCTAGGCAATGACCCATAAGTAAGAGAAGCCACCACTGAGACGTTCTCATAATGGGTAGCACATATCTTAAAATGTTTAAAAATGGGATAGCGGTGCTAGAGATGATTTCCTCTTTTCTTTTTTCTTTTCTTTTTTTTCCCTTTTTTTGGGTCCTTGGTTCCTTGTTAGCTTTTTAAGTACCATTTGTAGCGAGCTTTCATTGCAGCAACTCCCGTTTCAGTTGGCCCAGGGTACCAGGTGTTGAAACACCCCTACGGATCTACTTGCTCAAGGTTCCAAGGCACGAAACCATCACACCACATCACGTATCCAAATGATAGACGTTTTTAACAGGATAGCGGTGCTCAGTGATTCTCTCCCTCTATTTTTATTTTATTTTTCTTTTCTTTAGGCCTAGGCATAACTCTTCAGAATCTATTATGTAAATTATAATCTTAATGCAATTTATTCAAATTTGAGCATCTTTTAATCAGAAAGAAAAGTAAAACAGCCATGCTAACTAGTGAAGTGGAATACCATTGTTTTATCAAGATAGTGCCTTAGATTAGATTGTGTTTTGTAATTAGAACACGAAAACAATTTATTTTCAGGTTATTTAAATCTAATTAAAGTAAATGAGCTAAAAAAGAGTAGAAAAATTTCCTAAAAAGTATGATGATAAGTTCTCTCTTTTTTTTTAATGAAATTTTTAAAATTCGAAAGGTTAAAACTGTAGAAAATAGACAATCTTTTTGTTAGCCGACACTATTTACATCCCAATACAAAGGCTCCAAACTCTTGGAGGCACTGAAGTCAACTCTAAAACATAAAATAGGAAAACGTTTCAAATAACCTTTGTTAAAATTTTTTTTTAATCTATTACTATTTTTATTATTGTTGTTATTATTATTATTATTATTATTATTATTATTATTATTATTATTATTATTATTATTATTATTATTATTAACAACATTACTTTTCCCACCCCAAACTTTATTTTTAAAAAGAACTAAAAAGATAAATTGGGTAAGTGATACATTCTAGGTTTGAGGATTTCGTTTTGATGGTACATGTTGATATTGTGCTACCCTTAAACTTGTTGCAAAATACCTGTTTAATCAAACATAAACATGAGAAAAATAAAAATAATAGAAGAAAAATAAAATTAGATAAATAAAAATATAAACACTTGGATTGCCTCCCAAGAAGCGCTTAGTTTATAGTTGTTAGCTCGACTTTCTGGATAGATTTATCCCGTGTCCTTAAAGAATAGAGCTTCCACCATCCATTCATAATGACCATTTTCTTCCATGACTCTTCCTTATTCTCTTCTTTACACGACCTCGTCCACCTTCTCTAATCTTGGGATCTTTGAGCCTGATTTTCCACAGCTTAAATTTCCTTTTCCAATTTCTTTTGCTATTTTTCTCTGAAGCATCCATGGTTTCAAAAGTTTCTTACCATGTTAGATAGGCTCGACATTCTATTTCAATGACTGGTGGTGATGGGTCAGTAAAGATAGGGTTGGTCCGTGGTGGCTTTGAGTTGACTAAGGGGATTATTGTCATATTGAGGTAGTTTTTCTAGTGTGTTTCCATCCCTCAATGCTATGGCGTTAGTTTTCTCCCCTGGGTTGGTGATGGGATTACTAGCCAAAGAATCTTTATACCTCTTAGACATTTCCTCTATTGTAGTTCCTACTTTAGGTTCTGGATTTTGGATGGAGGCTTTTCAGCTTTTTAGGTCAACCACGGCTTCCGTGAACTCCCTATAGGTATTTTCTAAGTCATATTTCTTTTCTTGAAATGGATAAGTGGGTGACCATGGTGCTTTGTAATGGTTCCCAGAAAAGTTAGAAGGGTCCATCCATTCTTGACTATAGGTGCTACAGTAGGGAATGTACTGGGGTTGGTTAAAATTTGGCATGTAATTACTTTGTTCAAAATCCCAAGAGGAAAAGCTATTACCTAATTGAAATTCCACACTAGCATGGTTACCGGCACAAAATTCATATCTAGGAGAATGAGCGGCAATCATCTAATTTAATGTTTCTCGAATTTGTTAAATTTAAGCAGATAATTCACGATATTCACAAATGCTCAGTTTTCTTTTCGGTATAGCTTGATATTGAGGTCTCATAAAGTTATATTGCTCAAAACCTGATGAAGAAAAGCTGTTACCTATTTGGCATTACATACTAGTATGGTTACCTGCGCAAAATTCACATCTACGAGTAATAGCTGTTATCATGTCTTCAATTAGTGAAAGTTGAGCGGATAATGCATCAAATACAACTTAGTGTTAAGGTCTTATAAAGTTTTAGCAAGCCATCACTCTCGCCTTTTTTTTTTTTAATGAAGAAAAAAATGAATAAATAAATAATTAATTAAACTTAAAAGTTAAAAAAAAGATAAAATTAGTGAGAAAGCTTTAAAATTGCAATAATCTAAGGTTTATATATTTAAAAAGGGTGGGGGTTAGTACTAAAGATTTTGAAAAATTAAAGGAAAATCGTACGGATTGGACCCCCCAGCCCCCCCTTAATGTTTTTTAGACCCCTTTAACCATAAATAGACTCTTTTGGACAAAAATGCCCTCCCACCTCACACCCCCCCCCCCCCAATCCGTCCCCTCTCTCTCTCTCTCTTTCTCTCTCCTCATTTAATGCAAGGCAGGCAAAAGTACACTCTTTTGACCTTTCACTCTCCTTTTCTTCATTTTTTTTTCCTTTTGAATTTTTTTTTGTCCAAAAAAAAAGTTAATTTCTAAATTTGCCCTTTCTTCTTCTTCCCTCCCAGACCTTGTTTAGGCGTGCTTGAAGTAATTAATAAAATCATACACTAGGTATGATTCCTTTTAATGGTGTAAAATGAGCTTATTCAGGTGTATCACAAGAAATTAGTGGTAAAAGACTTATCATACACAATGTATGATAGGTTATAATGGCATAAAATCAACTTTTGCTTTTTGTTTCACGTAATTAGACGTACAGTTGGATGAAATCGAATCATACACTAGGTATGATGTGTTTTAATGGTGTAAAATGAACTTATTCAGGTGTATTCCAAGCAATTAGTGGTAAATGACTTGTCATACACAATGTATGATAGGTTATAATGGCATCAAATCAACTTTTGCTGTTTTTTTCCAGTAATTAGGGGTATAGTGGTCTGAAATCGAATCATACAATGGGTATGATGAGTTAAAATGGTGTAAAATGAACTTATTCAGGTGTAGTTCAAGCAATTAGTGGTAAATGCCTTGTCATACACAATGTATGATAGGTTATAATGGCAAAAAATCAACTTTTGCTGTTTTTTCAAGTAATTACTATTACAGTGGGCTGAAATCTAATCATACAATGGGTATGATACTCTGAAATGGTCTAAAATGAACCTTTTCAGGTTTTATTAAAACAATTAGTAGTAAATGACTTATCATACACAATGTATGATAGGTTATAATCGCATGAAATCAACTTTTGCTGTTTTTTTTCAAGTAATTAGACGTACAGTGGGATGAAATCGAATCATACACTAGGTATGATGCATTTTAATGGTGTAAAATGAACTTATTCAGGTGTATTACAAGAAATTAGTGGTAAATGACTTGTCATACACAATGTATGATAGGTTATAATGGCATAAAATTAACTTTTGCTGTTTTTTTCAACTAATTACTGTTACAGTGGGATGAAATCGAATCATACAATGGGTATGATACATTTTAATGGTGTAAAATGAACTTATTCAGGTTCTTTTCAAGCAATTAGTTGTAAATGACTTATCATACACAATGTAGGATAGGTTATAATGTCAAAAAATCAACTTTTACTGGTTTTTACTTCTAATTACTGTTACAGAGGGCTGAATCGAATCATACAATGGGTATGATGTGTTTTAATGGTGTAAAATGAACTTATTCAGGTTTATTTCAAGCAATTAGTTGTAAATCACTTATCATACACAAATTATTATAGGTGTTAATGGCATGAATTCAACTTTTACAGATTTTTGTAGGTAATTAGTGCTATAGTGGTCTGAAATCATATCATACACTGGGTATTATGTGTTTTAATGCTGTAAAATAAACTTATTCAGGTTTATTATAACAAATTAGTGGTAAATGACTTGTCATACACAATGTATGATAGGTTATAATGGCATAAAATCAACTTTTACTGGTTTTTTCAACTAAATACTGTTACAGTGGGATGAAATCGAATCATACAATGGGTATGATAATTTTAATGGTGTAAAATGAACTTATTCAGGTGTTTTTCAAGCAATTAGTTGTAAATGACTTATCATACACAATGTATGATAGGTTATAATGTCAACAAATCAACTTTTACTGGTTTTTACTTCTAATTACTGTTACATAGGGCTGAATCGAATCATACAATGGGTATGATGAGTTAAAATTGTTAAGTATGAACCTCTTCAGGTATGTTTCAAGTAATTAGTGGTAAATGACCTATCATACACAAATTATTACAGGTGTTAATGGCATGAATTCAACTTTTACAGATTTTTGTAGGTAATTAGTGCTATAGTGGTCTAAAATCGTATCATACACTGGGTATGATGTGTTTTAATGGTGTAAAATAAACTTATTCAGGTTTATTTCTAGTAATTAGTTGTAAATGACTTATCATACACAATGTATGATACGTTATAGTGGCAAAAAATCAACTTTTACTGTTTTTTTTCAAGTTATTAGGGGTACAGGGGTCTGAAATCGAATCATACAGTGGGTATGATTCGTTTTAATGGTTTAAAATGAGCTTATTCAGGTTTATTACAATAAATTAGTGGTAAATTACTTGTCATACACAATGTATGATAGGTTTTAATGGCATACAATCAACTTTTACTAGTTTTTTCAAATAATTACTGTTACAGTGGGATGAACTCGAATCATACACTGGGTATGATGCATTTTAATGGTGTAAAAGGAACTTATTCAGGTGTTTTTCAAGTAATTAGTTGTAAATGACTTATCATACACAATGTATGATAGGTTATAATGGCAAAAGATCAACTTTTGCTGTTTTTTTTCAAGTTATTAGGGGTACAGGGGTCTGAAATCGAATCTATATACGTGTAGTTCAAGTTTTATTGGTGTATGATGCACTTCATACACGGTATATGATGGGTTATATTTGTGTAAAATCAACGTGTAATTGTGTATTTTAGTAATGTGTATTTAGAAAAAAAAATATACATTTTGAGTATAGTAATCCGTACGATTTTCCTTCAAAAAGGCCCTCCCATTCACCCCCCCCAACCCATCCCCTTTCTCTCTCCTCATTTAATGCGCAGCCGATTACTGTACTTTAGCCTCTCTCCACTCCATTTTCTCTCTCTTCATTTAATGCAAAAGTACATATTTTTACTTTATGTCATGTAACTTGCTTCTCACTCTATTCCTCCCTTCTTCTCATTTCCCGCCCATTTACTCACCTCTTATTCATGGTATTTGTTACTTTTCTCTTAATCTGAATTCCCCAAGTCCATTTTTCTCTCATTTTTCTCTCAATCTGCTACATTGGGCCCTCGGAAGAAGAAGAAGAAGAAGCCATTTTAAGATCGTGTTTGAAACTTCGTGGCATTGCTGTAGGTTCAACGTTGAGTCCTTACACACATTTCACGGTTTTCAGATCAGATACTGAAGGTAACATGACCATTTGCTGACATTGTCGTTAACGTATCCTTGTCCTATGAGGTCGGTGTGTTACAAGTCGTTTATGGTTTATGATTGGTTGAAATGATGTATTATAACTTTCTTTTGGTGTGTTTGAACTCATTAGTGGTGTATGATTAGTCATACATCGTGTATGATAGGTTTTAATGGTGTGAAATCAACTTGTTTAGGTGTGCTTCATGTAAATAGTGCTGTATGATCTATCATACACCGTGTATGATAGGTTTGAATGGTGTGAAATCAATTTGTGTTTGTGTATGTTAAGTAATTAAAGGTGTATAATCAGTCATACACTGTGTAGGATTGGGTTTAATGGTGTATAACCAACTTGTGTTTGTGTGTATTAAGTAATTAGTGGTGTATAATCAATCATACACTGTGTATGATTGGTTTTAATGGTGTATAACCAACCTGTGTATGTGTATGTTAAGTAATTAATGGTGTATAATCAGTCATACACTGTGTAGGATTGGGTTTAATGGTGTATAACCAACTTGTGCAGACATTTTTTAAGTAATTAGTGGTTTATGAGCAACCATACACTGTGTATGATTGGGTTTAATGGCGTATAACCAACCTGTGTATGTATATGTTAAGTAATTAATGGTGTATAATCAGTCATATATTGTGTAGGATTGGGTTTAATGGCGTATAACCAACCTGTGTATGTGTATGTTAAGTGTATAATCAGTCATACACTGTGTAGGATTGGGTTTAAAGGTGTATAACCAACTTGTGCAGACGTTTTTTAAGTAATTAGTGGTTTATGAGCAACCATACACTGTGTATGATTGGGTTTAATGGCGTATAACCAACCTGTGTATGTCTATGTTAAGTGTATAATCAGTCATACACTGTGTATGATTGGGTTTAATGGCCTATAACCAACCTGTGTATGCGTATGTTATGTAATTAATGGTGTATAATCAGTCATACACTGTGTATGATCGGGTTTAATGGCGTATAACCAACCTGTGTATGTGTATGTTAAGTAATTAATGGTGTATAATCAGTCATACACTGTGTAGGATTGGGTTTAATGGTGTATAACCAACCTGTGTTTGTGTATGTTAAGTAATTAATGGTGAATAATCCATCATACACTGTGTATGAGAGCTTCAAAGGGTGTATGATGAACTTATTTTGGTGTCTTTCAAGTACAGAATGGTGTATGGCTTACCATACACCGTGTATGATAGGTTTGATTGGTCTAGGATGAACCTGTTTTGGTGTCTTTCGTGTATAGAATGTGGTATCCTTAACCATAGACCGTGTATGATTGCTTTAAAAGGTGTGTGATGAACTTGTTTATGACTGTAACGCAAATCATACACCATGTATTCTTTCTTAAAGTAGTGTTATTTGTGTATTATGGTTTTAAACCAATCATACACCGTTTTTAGTGGTTTCAATGCTGTACTTTCATTCCACCCTAGTGTGTTTCATGTCAATTTTGCTTTGATATCATGTTTTTTTCTTGTCCACAGTAATGGGTGATGCTGCTATTGCATGCGTTCTGTACGGTGGCTACTTTAGGGAGAGGGCAAAGTACGCTGGTGAAAAATTGGCTTATATTTTTGTGGATGAGAAAACTGACTTCGTGGGTTTGCAAAGGACTGTGGCGGAGGTGATTGGTGCTCAGTTGGATGCGGGTTCAAAGATGCATTTTCAATCTTTCACCGCTGTTCCGGCCGTGCCCTTGTACGATGTCGTTGACGATGAGTCCGTTATGTTTTGGAAGGCACTAGCCAAAGAAGATAGGGCGAAGCATCCTTTGATCGTAACTGTAGAGTCATCCGGTGACAGGAATCCTAGCTTCAATTGGCAACGAACTCCCTTTCAAACAATTCCCGATGGTGACGAGAATAGTGGCCGTTCGCACCCTGAGGTTCCCGAGACTTCTGGTGGATGTATGGATGCGGGGATGGAAGAAGCAGCCCGTGCAGATGCATCCGATGTAGATTTGAACATGCCTACTGTGACGGTTGAGGCAACAGCAACAGGTGGAGATTGGGAAAATTCCAATCAAAGTGCATGGGATAATTTGGACAATATCAATTTATCCCAGGTGCAACCGACTGTACCTGATGCCTCACCTCCAGAGGGGCACACTTATGAGCATCGTAATATTTCCCGTAAAGACCCTCTGATTGTCGAACCTGAATTGGAACGGAATGCGGAACCCAGCGGTCAACTGAATGTCCACCCTGACATCCAAGCTGCTGGTGATCCTCGTTCTGATGATGAGGCTGGCTCCGGTGATGAGAGGAGCCGGATCAACGAGGTATATGCGCAGGGCCGGATGGTTGAGGATATTGAAGTCGATTAATTATTTACGACGAAGAGGGACTTGTTGACTAACTTGGCAGTGATTGCGCTTAGGGAAAAATTTGAATTCAGGAGCTACAAGTCGAACAAATCCTTAACGGTTGTCCGCTGCGCACAAGAGGGCTGCACATGGAGGGTTCGGGCTACGTGTGTAGCAGATGGTGGCTGCTGGATGGTTACAAAAGTAGAAAAGAACCACAACCACCCTAGCGGTCTCACCACTGTTAGACACAGGCAGGCAACCAGTTGGGTCGTCGGGGAGTGCGTCCGCAAGAAACTTGTGAACCCCGGGAGAGTGTTCAAGCCACGGGATGTCATAGATGACATCCGAAGTTGCTACGGTGTCGATATCAGCTACAGTGTTGCTTGGAGGGCGAGAGAGTTTGCATACGACAATGTTAGATTGGGTACGGCCGAAGAGTCCTATGCATTCTTGCCTGCCTATCTGCAAGTCCTCAAACAGACTGACCCCGGTGCCACATTTTATTTACAGACAGATGATGAAAGTAGGTTTCAGTACCTCTTCATTGCGTTTGGTGCTTCACTTAATGGGTACCGGTTTTGCCGGCCGGTTGTGAGCATTGACGCAACACATCTGAAGGGAAAGTACCGGGGTGTTTTGTTCATGGCCATTTGCCACGATGCCAACCAGCAAATTTTCCTGATTGCTATCGGTATCGGTGATTCAGAGAATGATGCATCGTGGCATTGGTTCCTTAGTAGGTTAAAGGAAGTAACTGGGGAGCCTGCTGGCCATGTCATTGTATCCGATAGACACCGAAGCATCCAACGCGCGGTGGAAGAACTTTTCCCTGTCACATTTCACGGGCTCTGCATGTACCACTTGCTGAACAACTTAAAGGCCAAATTCAAGAGCAACAGGAAGCATTTGGATCAGTACTACTACAAAGCAGCCAAAGCATACAACATTCAAGAATTCCATAGTTTGTTTTTCAGTTTATGTTATGCTGTACCCGGGGCTAAAGATTACTTGGAAGATGTGGGACTGGACAAGTGGACTCGTTCCCACTCCCCTTGTCGTCGGTACAACATAATGACGACAAACATTTCGGAATCCATGAATGCGGTATTGGTCAAGGTACGTGGCTATCCAAGTACAGCCCTTGTTGATGAGTGTAGGCTACTGTTGCAGAGGTGGTTTCACGAAAGAAGAGCCAAGGCTGAAGCTTGCATCAGTACAATGTCCCCCGACGTCGAAAAAAAATTACAAGACAGATTCAAGTTAGCAAGAACGATGACGGTAAGCTCCGTACATTTTGTCTTATTTTCTCATATTTTTGTATTTTGCATGCACCTTGGTTGTTTGACGCGTTTGTCTATTATTGTGGTAATGCAGATATTGCGAGCTGATGATCATACGTTCGACGTCATCAATGGGGAGAAAAACTTTGTAATAGATATGTCGCTCTGGACATGTACCTGCCGCAGGTTTCAGCTTGAGCAGCTTCCATGTGAGCATGCGTTAGCAGTGGTACAGCAAAGTCCTTATGCTCTGTACGACTTGTGCTCGCCGTACTACAGTAGAGAATATTGGTACGAGTCGTATAGAGGTGTCGTCTACCCGATGCCACACATAAGTGACTGGCGTATCCCTCGTGATGTAGCTGACATGAATCTTCTTCCACCCGACGTTAGAACCTCTTCTGGGAGGAGGCGGAAGAGGAGGATTCCGTCTGTCGGTGAGGAGCGTGTTCATCAAAGGTGCAGTCGGTGTAAGGAACACGGGCATAACTGATCCACGTGCAAGAATCCAATTGCTCTGCATCCTAATGGCGAATGCACCTCATCCAACTCCGGCCGTCCATCTCAAGTCCCTCCTCCAAATTAACTTATAGTCTTCAAATGTATAAATTTTACTTGTGACATACCTATATAATTTCGTTTTACCATAGGATTTACATTGTACATTACCATAGGATTTACGTTGTATCCAGTGTACTGAAAATTGTCGGAAGGTTGTGATGTGTACGTAATAGGGTAATGAAAAATGTGTATATTTCCATACTGTTGTATATTCCTATAATGAAAGCTGTCAATGAATTGATTTGAAGTTGGTCCCAATTGTGTGTTCTAAGTGGTTGATGTGTTTTTCAAGTGTGTTACGATGTATGTCGACAAGCGTGGATGGTGTATCGCCACACGTATCAGCATCAAAGGTAAGTCATACACCACTAAGTAGTTGAAACACACTTGTAGAAGTTGATTTCACACCATTAAGACTTGTCATACACTAAGTAGGGTAAGTCATACACCACTAGGTAGTTAAAATACACTTGTACAGGTTGATTTCACACCATTAGGACTCATCATACACTAAGTATGGTAAGTCATATACCACTAAGTAGTTGAAACACACTTGTACAAGTTGATTTCACACAATTAAGGCTTGTCGTACACTAAGTATGGTAAGTCATACACCACTAAGTAGTTGAAACACACTTGTACAAGTTGATTTCACACCATTAAGACTCATCATACACTAAGTATGGTAAGTCATACACCACTAAGTAGTTGAAACACACTTGTACAAGTTGATTTCACACCATTAAGGCTCATCATACACTAAGTATGGTAAGTCATACACCACTAAGTAGTTGAAACACACTTGTACAAGTTGATTTCACACCATTAAGGCTTGTCATACACTAAGTATGGTAAGTCATACACACTAAGTAGTTGAAACACACTTGTACAAGTTGATTTCATACCATTAAGACTCATCATACACTAAGTATGGTAAGTCATACACAACTAAGTAGTTGAAACACACTTGTACAAGTTGATTTCACACCATTAAGACTTGTCATACCCTAAGTATGGTAAGTCATACACCACTAAGTAGTTGAAACACACTTGTACAAGTTGATTTCACACCATTAAGACTTGTCATACACTAAGTATGGTAAGTCATACACCACTAAGTAGTTGAAACACACTTGTACAAGTTGATTTCACACCATTAAGACTCATCATACACTAAGTATGGTAAGTCGTACACCACTAAGTAGTTGAAACACACTTGTACAAGTTGATTTCACACCATTAAGGCTTGTCATACACTAAGTATGGTAAGTCATACACCACTAAGTAGTTGAAACACACTTGTACAAGTTGATTTCACACCATTAAGACTCATCATACACTATGTATGGTAAGCAAAACACTACTAAGTATTCGAAACACTATAATTGCCACAACCATTAATGAAATTGTGTACCAAGCAATATAAATGCCCTTGTTGATTTATATGGATGAGGCTGAGCGGTTGGGTTGGTTGGTGGTTGAACATTGAATGTTCAGGGGGTCATAATGGACTACAAAGCAAGGCATTTAATTACCTCAACTACCACCTACTTTATCATACCCCTCTCCCACGGTTCTCCCCCTATAAAGGGATGAGATGGACAGGAAGCCAAGCATATACAGTCCTCAATATATCGACCCATTTAAATTCCTAATGTAAGTGGCTCTAGCAGCGGCGGTGGTGGGCCAGTGACAGCTGAGACACAAAGAGAGGTGGCACTTCTACGGGTCATGTTTCATCAACGGCCTACCAAGCAATTAGTGGTGTATGATCAATCACACATGGTGTACGGTGTACGATGAGTTGTAATGGTGTGAACTTCATCCGCATGATAAGGATCTTGAACTTTGTATGCATGCAGTGGATGCACTTTACAGACAACATATGCAGAGGGACAACTGTATGTAGTTCCAGCAGTTATATATGTCCAGTTTGTCATGCAAATTGTATGCAGGGTTTTAATGTGTGTCAAGTTCTACGTATCATACACAGTGTATGACGAGTTTTATGTATGGTAAAATCATGGGTTGTGCATGTATTTTTAAGTTTGTTGGAAATTATTGGTGTCACACCATTAATACGCTGTGTATGATGAGTTATATGGGTGAAAAATCAAGTTCTACAATTGTGTTTTAGGTACTTAGTGGTGTATAACCAATCATAAACGGTGTAGGATGAGTTTGAATGGTTAATAACAACCTTTGCACGTGTGAATACATCAATAGGAAAATACAACAACATCGAAATATCTGTAAACTTACATACAACTTTCAATATAATGAATACAATGTAAATCCTTTGGTACAAGTATACATTTTTATTACAACATTTGAAAATACATCAATAGGAACATACAACAACATCGAAATATACAATATTACATACAACTTTCAATATAATGAATACAATGTAAATCCTTTGGTACAAGTATGCATTTTTATTACATACAACTTTCAGTATAATGAAAACAATGTATAATGAATAACATAATTTTATGGACATGCATGCAATTGAAGCCGTTTATTCCTTCCGTGTCTGTACAAGTGTACGGAAGTATACAGCCGCAATTTCCCCATCTGCTCTTGCGTGCATTGGGAGATGCTCAGTCCTTTGGTAAGCAAAAACTCTATGAACTTTACAACAAAAATTCCACAGTCTGACCTGCAGTTAATATTAATACAAGTTTCTCAGTCAGAAATTGTACATCATTGCAAGTAATGACTATTTTGCATCCACTTCATAACCAAAAGTCCAAATGAACGGAATAGTAAAATTGCATGGGAAGTAGATGTCATACCCCCCTTGTTGTGGACATTCATTCCGTTTGTAAGTTACCGAGAAAGGCTTGCCCTTGAACTGTATGAGGTCCTTTCGGACATCCCAAAAATTAACCAACGCTAGAGCATGTGGAAGCAATTTTGCAATTGGTTCCACATGTTCTAATCTTGCTGCCCTGGATTTGGCGGCGTACAAGGAATCAAATACCTGTATCCGCCAATCATTAAGATGGATGGCAGCAAGGAACCAATGTTGATTAGGTTGATTAATGGGCATGTATATCCGATCCACGTTGTGGCAGCTGACCCCATACGTGGCATCCCCGGCAAGGAACTTAATGATCAACGAATCAAAGTCAGTAAAAGCTGACTCAAGCGGGATTCCACTGTTTTGAATCTGTTTCAGTAGGGGTCCAAATTGAGGAGCAACAGTTGTGTCCGCGCATGTTGCCCTATGGTCGAATTGCTCTGGCCACTGATGTTTCTTCTCCAAAATGTAGTGCAGAATTACATCCATTTCCTGCGATTCAAAACTAATTAGTTGAGACAAGTTGATTTTACACACATAAATAAGTTCATTTTACACAGTTGAACCCTATGACTAATCATACACCACTCTTTATTCAAAACACACTAACACAGGTTGATTTTACACTTTTAGCATCAACCATACACGGTGTATGACTAGTAATACAACACTTACTTAATACACAATAACATAAATAGATTTAACACAGGTTGATTTTACTTATTAGTTGACACACGGCAAAACTATCATGATGGGAAACATACCTCATCAGTAAGCCAGGCGTCCTCGTTTCTCAACCGATACCAAAATTGACCCGTCGTCACAGTCAAAACAGAGAAATCCATTCGTTGATCATTAGGTAACGGAAAGGGGGTCTTCAAATCTCTGTAATATACAACACCAAGCACGATATATAAGCATACCATAAGAAAGATGATTTCAGACCACTGTAACAGTAATTACTTGAAAAACGAGCAAAAGTTGATTTTATGCCATTAAAACCTATCATACATTGTGTATGACAAGTCTTTTAACACTAATTTCTTGTAATAAACCTGAATAAGCTCATTTTAAACCACTAAAACGAGTCATACCCAGTGTATGATTCGATTTCAGACCACTGTAACAGTAATTACATAAAAATAACTACAAAAGTTGATTTTATGCCATTAAAACCTATCATACATTGTGTATGCCAAGTCATTTACCACTAATTGCTTAAAATACACCTGAATCGAATCATTTTACACCATTAAAACGCATCAAACCCAGTGTATGATTCGATTTCAGACCACTGTAACAGTAATTACATAAAAAAACTGCAAACGTTGATTTTATGCCATTAAAACCTATCATACATTGTGTATGCCAAGTCATTTACCACTAATTGCTTAAAATACACCTGAATCGAATCATTTTACACCATTAAAACGCATCATACCCAGTGTAGGATTCAATTTCAGACCACTGTACCCCTAATTACTTGAATAAAACAACAAAAGTTGATTTTATGCCATTATAACCTATCATATATTGTGTATGACAAATCATTTACCACTAATTAATTAAAATACACCTGAATAAGTTCACTTGATACCATGATAGTGCATCATGCACAGTGTATGATTTTCTTTCAGACACCACTAATTACTTGAAACACACCTAAGAAAGATGCATTCTAGAAACTTTTACATACAAATTATCAAAAAGCATCGTGCAAAATCACACTCACTTAGCGACCGTTGCGTGGAAACTTTTGTAAAAATCTTCAAAATCTTCTATGTCTTTGTCGGAGGGAGGCTGGAATGGATTGAAGGGCAGAACTGGCTCCGGTCCAGGATGGGTAATTTTTGCCCGTTTGCTCTTACCCTCCGCAGTCCATTCCTCACCTTTGTACTTGGGGTTTGGCTTGGGGTCCCTCCTCTCTTGCCCCAAACTACACACTGTCTCGGACAATGTCAACAAGTTTTCAACGCCTTCGACATGCGGTGACGATGGTTCCTTGAAGACATTTTCCTCGGCCCTAGATGGCATAGCACATAGCAAAAGTCAATAAGCATCAACATGCATGAAAACATAACAAATTGGGACACTAACAAGGAATCTAGTGTCTTACCCAGTGCGTACAGGAGAAACTATTATGGCTTGCTCAATCGGGGATGGATGAGCGGAAGTCGATGAACATAAGTGCGGCGATGCGGCCTGCGCTTGACGGTCTGAGAGCAGCTCCTTAATCAGTGCATCCTGAGCCTCAAACCGTCGTTCGTACATTTGCAGCATTCGCTGGTGCGCTTCAAGCTGCATCCGTACCATTTGCACCTCTTTATCCATCGCTTCGAGTCTCTCTATAACCTGCAATAAGTCCTCCAAATTGGCATAATCAGCAAATTTGAATAATGTAGTATCCACACGGATAAAAATACGATTAAATAAACACAAAATAATTCATCATACCGATTGGTCCGCCGAATTGGTTGGCGTAGGATACGGGTCCTCCCTGGATGCCGGCAACGGAGGTTGAGTTGCCAATGGTTGTGGCTCCTCACCAAGCTCTGCTGGCATTGCCATACCAGGAGATTGAAACCCCTCCTCTGCATCCTCAGCATAGGGAAGGCCTTGTAGATTAGGCTGACCGGCTTCCGCACTCGTCAGTCTAATCGGTTCGGCATTCAATTGCTGATCAAAGGAAGATACATCATATACACGTTAGTAAAATTACAAAACACACTTCTAACCCAAAATATATGAAACATACAGTAGTAAAACAATAACAACATAGTGTATTTATTACCTGATCAAATACCGTTGAGAGCAGAGCGGAGTACGGAGCCTTAACGGACATCTTCCAGTTAAGGATCCGCCCAAGAGGCTGGTCGCCAACCCTCACCGCCCCAACCTTGGCAAGTTCTGGAAGGGTTTCCAGGGCAAATATGGAAACCACATCGTAGAACCCGTGGACGGAGTAGGTATTCTCCAAACCGTGGTGCATTCTTGCAGCGAAATCCTTGAGCTTCCGCACCAAGAATTTCCAGCTCAAGGATCCCCATGCAACACGATTGAAAGAGTCCACATCGTCCACGAGGGCCAGGATGTTCGGGTCAATGCCCGTTCGCTTGCATTTGGCGAACAGTAGACCCTCGACCAGGTACGCAACAGCAAGCTTAACCTGGTCCTCCATGATGGAGCAGGTTCTGCATGCATCAAAAAGCTGCTGCCTAGTCATCCTCTCCCTCATGCCATACTTGGCAACCAGCCTTTTGGGACCACCGCGTACATCTTCCACACCGGCATATCTCAAGCCGGTGATAATGCAAAACTCCCTCCTCCCAAGGTGCACTACCTTCCCACCAAATAAGAATGATAACTCCTCGGGATTGGGGTTGGCCACCTGGTGGAGAAGGACAACGTGAATGAGACTATGCCAGAAGCTGACATTGGTCTCACTCAGCCCAAGCAGATGCCCGATATTGTATTGTGAGGCAAGGGCAAGCTGTAATGCAAAACACTTTTAGTTAATATGGTATCATAAATGTCATTGTCAAAAGTCAACATAATTAAAATGAATACAGTGTCAAACCTTGGCTTCGTCGTACTTCAAGATTTCCTTTATCTCCGTAACAACCTTGGTTGACAAACCTATTTGGTTGATTTGGAGGAATTTCCAGAAACCCCTCGGGAAAATGTAATCAACCTCAACGGCAGGACGGCTCTTCCTACGTGTGTAAAATGCCATCTGAAATAAAAACAATACACCATTAACTGAACACAAACAGACACACTTTGGTTCTACACCATTGAAACAAATCATACAGAGTGTATGATTGATTATACACCACCACTAATTACTTATAATACACAAACACAAGTTGGTTATACACAATTAAAACCAATCCTACACACTGTATGGTTGCTCATATGAAACATGCAGAAGTTCATTATACCACAAAGGTCGATTTTACGTGAAAAAAAACCACAAAACATGCAGAAGATCATTTTACACAAATAAAAAACACTAATCACAAAGCCACTAACACCGAAACCCTAAACCCTAACAAATACTATGCACTATGTTCAGGAAATGGTACGAAACAAACGGATATTATACATTGGAGCACCAAAACCCTAAACCCTACAAAAATAACTCTTACTCACCTTCGAAAATGGTGATTAAAGACTGGAGCAGCTATAGATCAAGGATGAAGGTGTGAAAACAGAGGTCAGACCCACGGGAACGACAATCGCAGCTGAAGTAGAGGAGAAAGAGGATGAACAAATTCGGAAAGAGGAGAGAGAGAATGAACGGGTGAGAGAAAGAGGAGAGTGACTGGTGGCTTGTAAAACAAGTTGCTAATGGGGAAGACAGAAAGGCGGGAAGGGGTTTTACAGCTGTAAGTAAATGAGGCGAGAGTAGGGGTACGGATGGGATGGCATTAAATGAGGAGAGAGAAAGGGGACGGGTTGGGGGGGGAGGGGTGAATGGGAGGGCCTTTTTGAAGAGAAATTATACGGATACACTCAAAATGTATATTTTTTTTCCAAATACACATCCCAAAAATACACAAATATACGCTGATTTTACACAAATATAACCCATCATACACCGTGTATGAAGTGCATCATACACCAATAAAACTTGAAATACACGTATATAAGCAGATTTCAGACCACTGTACCCTTAAATAAATGGAAAAACCTGCAAAAGTTGATTTTATGCTATTAAAACCTATCATACATTGTGTATGACAAGATCTTTACCGCTAATTACTTCAACTATACCTAAATAAGGTCATTTTACACCATTAAAATGAATCATACCCAGTGTATGATTCGATTTCAGACCACTGTACCCCTAATAACTTGAAAAAAAACAGCAAAAGTTGATTTTTTGCCATTATAACCTATCATACATTATGTATGATAAGTCATTTACAACTAATTACTTGAAAAACACCTGAATAAGTTCCTTTTACACCATTAAAATGCATCATACCCAGTGTATGATTCGAGTTCATTCCACTGTAACAGTAATTAGTTGAAAAAACTAGTAAAAGTTGATTTTATGTCATTAAAACCTATCATACATTGTGTATGACAAGTAATTTACCACTAATTTATTGTAATAAACCTGAATAAGCTCATTTTAAACCATTAAAACGAATCATACCCACTGTATGATTCGATTTCAGACCCCTGTACCGCTAATAACTTGAAAAAAAAAGCAAAAGTTGATTTTTTGCCATTATAACCTATCATACATTGTGTATGATAAGTCATTTACAACTAATTACTTGAAAAACACCTGAATAAGTTCCTTTTACACCATTAAAATGCATCATACCCAGTGTATGATTCGAGTTCATCCCACTGTAACAGTAATTATTTGAAAAAACTAGTAAAAGTTGATTTTATGCCATTAAAACCTATCATACATTGTGTATGACAAGTAATTTACCACTAATTTATTGTAATGAACCTGAATAAGCTCATTTTAAACCATTAAAACGAATCATACCCACTGTATGATTCAATTTCAGACCCCTGTACCCCTAATAACTTGAAAAAAAACAGCAAAAGTTGATTTTTTGCCATTATAACGTATCATACATTGTGTATGATAAGTCATTTACAGCTAATTACTAGAAATAAACCTGAATAAGTTTATTTTACACCATTAAAACACATCATACCCAGTGTATGATACGATTTCAGACTACTATAGCACTAATTACCTACAAAAATCTGTAAAAGTTGAATTCATGCCATTAACACCTATAATAATTTGTGTATGATAGGTCATTTACCACTAATTACTTGAAACATACCTGAAGAGGTTCATATTTAACAATTTTAACTCATCATACCCATTGTATGATTCGATTCAGCCCTATGTAACAGTAATTAGAAGTAAAAACCAGTAAAAGTTGATTGTTGACATTATAACCTATCATACATTGTGTATGATAAGTCATTTACAACTAATTGCTTGAAAAACACCTGAATAAGTTCATTGTACACCATTAAAATGTATCATACCCATTGTATGATTCGATTTCATCCCACTGTAACAGTATTTTGTTGAAAAAACCAGTAAAAGTTGATTTTATGCCATTATAACCTATCATACATTGTGTATGACAAGTCATTTACCACTAATTTGTTATAATAAACCTGAATAAGTTTATTTTACAGCATTAAAACACATAATACCTGGTGTATGATACGATTTCAGACCACTATAGCACTAATTACCTACAAAAATCTGTAAAAGTTGAATTCGTGCCATTAACACCTATAATAATTTGTGTATGATAAGTGATTTACAACTAATTGCTTGAAATAAACCTGAATAAGTTCATTTTACACCATTAAAACACATCATACCCATTGTATGATTCGATTCAGCCCTCTGTAACAGTAATTAGAAGTAAAAACCAGTAAAGGTTGATTTTTTGACATTATAACCTATCCTACATTGTGTATGATAAGTCATTTACAACTAATTGCTTGAAAAGAACCTGAATAAGTTCATTTTACACCATTAAAATGTATCATACCCATTGTATGATTCGATTTCATCCCACTGTAACAGTAATTAGTTGAAAAAAAACAGCAAAAGTTGATTTTATGCCATTATAACCTATCATACATTGTGTATGATAAGTCATTTACCACTAATTTCTTGTAATACACCTGAATAAGTTCATTTTACACCATTAAAACGCATCGTACCTAGTGTATGATTCGATTTCATCCCACTGTACGTCTAATTACTTGAAAAAAAAACGGCAAAAGTTGATTTCATGCGATTATAACCTATCATACATTGTGTATGATAAGTCATTTACCACTAATTGTTTTAATAAAACCTGAAAAGGTTCATTTTAGACCATTTCAGAGTATCATACCCATTGTATGATTAGATTTCAGCCCACTGTAACAGTAATTACTTGAAAAAAACAGCAAAAGTTAATTTTTTGCCATTATAACCTATCATACATTGTGTATGACAAGGCATTTACCACTAATTGCTTGAACTAAACCTGAATAAGTTCATTTTACACCATTAAAATGTATCATACCCATTATATGATTCGATTTCATCCCACTGTAACAGTATTTAGTTGAAAAAACCAGTAAAAGTTGATTTTATGCCATTATAACCTATCATACATTGTGTATGACAAGTCATTTACCACTAATTGCTTGGAATACACCTGAATAAGTTCATTTTACACCATTAAAACGCATCATACCCAGTGTATGATTCGATTTCATCCAACTGTACGTCTAATTACTTAAAACAAAAAGCAAAAGTTGATTTTATGCTATTATAACCTATCATACATTGTGTATGATAAGTCTTTTACCACTAATTTCTTGTGATACACCTGAATAAGCTCATTTTACACCATTAAAAGGAATCATACCCAGTGTATGATTTTATTAATTACTTCAAGCACGCCTAAATAAGGTCTGGGAGGGAAGAAGAAGAAAGGGCAAATTTGGAAATTAACTTTTTTTTTGGACAAAAAAAAAATTCAAAAGGAAAAAAAAAATGAAGAAAAGGAGAGTGAAAGGTCAAAAGAGTGTACTTTTGCCTGCCTTGCATTAAATGAGGAGAGAGAAAGAGAGAGAGAGAGAGGGGACGGATGGGGGGGGGGGGGGGGGGTGAGGTGGGAGGGCATTTTTGTCCAAAAGAGTCTATTTATGGTTAAAGGGGTCTAAAAAACATTAAGGGAGGGCTGGGGGGTCCAATCCGTACGATTTCCCAAAATTAAAAGATAAGAAATTTAACTTTAAAAAAAAAATTATCTGGTCCGAATAAAAAGTCAAAATAATGTTAAAATTAATCAGAAAACATAAAAATACAATAATCTAAAATAAAATTAAATAAAATAAATGAATGAATGAAGATTAATTTCTCAAATTCTAAATAAAATTTACAATCTATTAATAATTAGTATCAAAACTAACATATTTTTTTAGGGGGATATATATATACAAAATTTTTTTTTTAATTTGTTTATTTTTAGGAATTATGTTTACAGATAAAAAAAAATGAATGAAAAGAGATTTATATTTTAAATTTAACAAAATTTACAAATTATTAACAATTCAAATTAGTACCCAAACTAGTTGGTATCGATATCACTCAAATAGAGATAATCCCCAGTAACGGCACCGAAAACTTGATGCAAACTTTGCGTATGTGTTAGCAAGGGCACTAGTCGTACCAAGTAACATAGAAGTGAGTAGAGTATTATTCCCACGAGGATTGTATTGAGTGAATACCAAAATTAGTAGCTTCAATACTATTTGAAGACCGAAAAAATTTAGGATTTTGATATGAAATAAAGTAAAATGAAATAAAAATAAACAAAAGTTAAAACGAGATTAGAATGTGCTAACTTTTTGTTGGTTTTTATCAGTTTATAAAGTCTAAGGCATCTGATTTCACCTTAGTTGCATCAATGCACCTTTTCTATTCTTGATATTCAAGTTGCTACTGTGCGTTAATGGTTGAAAATCCTAATTTACTAAATATTCTCTCTCAAGCAACATTTAGCATACTCTTTAACATATTAACCAATCACTCTCATGCATGAATTTAAATAAGAAAAGAGTTTTTAAAGCTCTATGATTTTCTTTTTTGAAAGCCACACAAATCGTATTAATCTTTCTCTAACATTCGCCCAATTTGTGGTGCTTATCACCTCAGCAATCATCATAAATCTCCTCTCAGACTCATTATGAATCATTATAGGCTTTAAATGGTGATCAAGCATTTAAAACTCATGTATAACAATGATAAACACCTCAACAACGCAATAACATAAACACTAAATACTTTGAATTAGAAATAAGCGTATATTACAACTTAGGTTACATCATAGCCTTAGAATAACAAAGTTAGCTCATGATAAACATAATACAAAGCATTATGAACACAAAATTCATGAAATTAAGAAATAAAAAAGGATAGGAAGAACTCAAAATACAAAATGCAAGTCGAAGCGGATTGCACCACTACCTGCACCCTTGCCGCCCAGATTTTGCAATGGCTGTTGAACTCGATTTGTTTCATTTTTTTTTATTGCTTTACACCACCCAAAATCAGATTTAACATCAACTTGAACATGTTAATGAAGTTTTCGAGAAGTTGTTTCATGTTATTTGTCCATTTTGCAACCCAAAATTGCAAGTTGAAATGGACTGGTTGAGCTTGGTGCATTTTCTCTATTCTTGCTATTCTTTGCTGATTTTCTTCAAATTTTTGAGCTTAGACCGACCTAAATTCAGAGTTTAAATAAATTTTGGCATGTTAATGCATTGTTTAATTAATCCTTGCACTTGATTCGTGCATTTTTTTACCCATTTTTGCAAGTTGAGCTGTATTGTGCATGAACTTGTTGTGTTTTTGCTTTAGCCATGTTAATTACTATGTCTTGCCCAATTTTTTCTTTGGTTTGGTGTATCTTGCTTTTATTTGTTGATGTTAATGATAAAACTTAGCAAGATTTAGCATAAAACGAGTGTTTTTGCAAGAAAATGGCAATATGAGCAAAAAAGAGCAAAATTGAGCAAAAGCAATAAAAATTTGATGTAAAATGTTTAAAAATATATTAATATAATATAAAAAAATTATATACTAATGTTGACTTATCAACGGATCTTGAGATTGATCCTCTAGGCATTGAAATTGAGCTCATAATTCTGGGAATCTATACTTAAGGACTTCTTTTTTAGAATCCCATATAAATGGCACATACTTCTTTGGGAATCTCTCATTGATGGCCCTTGGGTGAGTTCTTCCATCTTGGTCTTGGAGCAAATAAGCATTTCTTCGAAATACTTCTATGACTCTAAACAGGCCTTCCTAATTTGGGGACCATTATCCAAAGACACGATCCTTCTGGCCAGTGGGTAAAACCACCTTCCAGACAAAATCTCCTAAGTTAAAAGACCAGGCTTGACCTTTTTGTTGTAGACTTTGGAAACCCTCTTCTTTTGAGTTTCCAATTTATAAAGAGCATTGAGCCTTACTTGGTTTAGACTGGTATGCTCGTCCATTATAGATTGCACATATTCAAGTTTAGAAAATCTCCCTTAATGAGCTAGTCTAATAGATTGAAGCTATTATCTCCATGGGGAGCACTGCATCATGGCCATATGTTAAATAAAAAGGAGTTATCCCAGTGGCATCTCTCTTAGAAATTTTGTTGGCCCAAAGGGCATCTAGTAGCAACTCCTGCCACCTTCTAGGGTTATCCTCAATCATTTTCTCAATGTTTGGCTTTTAGAATCTTGTTAGTTGATTCTGCCTAGCCATTAGCTTGAGCGTAATAAGGTATTGAGTTGAAGATTTCTATATTGAAACTCTTGGTAAAGTTCTTTACCTCAGCTCCATTAAACACTCTGGCTTAGTCCATTGTGAGGGTTTCAAGAATACAAAACTTACATAGGATATACTCTTACATGAAATCAATCACATCATGCCGATTGATTTTCTTATATGGTTTAGCCTCCACTCACTTTGTGAAGTAATCAAGGGCCACAAGGATATAAGAATGTTGTTTGTTTGAAGGGGGATTAATCTCCCGTACGATGTCCATTGCCCAGTTAACCTGCCTTAGGAAGCTTTGAAGCTCTTTTTTGTTTGAAGGCGGCTTAGCCACTTTGATGGCCTTAGTCTTATTAATATCCACCTTGATGCCCCTTTGATGGGCTAGAAAACATGGAAAGTTTCCAACTCGTACGCAAAAGTGCAATTTAATGGATTAGTCATATGGTTGTGAGTCCTCATCCTAAGGAACGCACTCCTCAGGTCTTCTAAGTGCTTAACTTGACCAAGTTGTCATCTATATGGAATTCCATGGTGTTGCCAATGAGATCATAAAAAATCATGCCCATGGCTGCTTGGTAGGTGGCGCTAGCATTCTTCAAACCAAAGGATATGGCCACCCATTCAAACGTCACTATTGATCTAGGATGCCTGAATGCCATCGTGTGCATATCCTTTAAGGCAATCAATCCTTAGTAGTATGAAGGACAAAACCTCATGCCTCGAGGCTGAGTCGATGAGAACATTAGTAATAGGCATTGGGTACTTGTCCTGTGGGGTGGCTGCATTTAGATCCCTGAAATCAATACAAACCCTGATTTTTCCATTCTATTAATGACAGGGACAAAATTAGCCAGCCACTCAGCATACTTGGCAGTTTTGATAAATTTGACCTATAGGACCCTTTCAATCTCTTCGTTGACCAAATTAATGACTTCCTAGGATATCCTCCTGTGGCCCTGAATGATGGGCTTTGGACATGGCTTGATAGGATGTCTATACTCTACCACCTTTTTGTCTAAGACATGCATCTTATGATGATCCCAAGCAAAGCAATCCTTGAAGGTGGCCTCTTGAGCCATTACTTGGAGGTGTTTGTGCCTCCGCACTAGGATTTTGGAGTGCCCTGGGAGTCTTGTTCGTCAAGAAGGGCCCTCATGTATTCCCAAAAGTCAGAGTCTTCAGACTCGACATCCATTTGACCAACCACAACTTCAATTAGTGGGCTGTCAAGGATGGCTATCGGGTCTTATTGTTGGGCAGATTATGAAGTGGTCCTTTTGATGTCTAGTGGTCCCACAGCATCCTCGTAGAATTTCGCTTCAACATGGTTAGAGCAAGCCATGAATGGCCCCTTATCTGCCATAATAAACCTCATATTTGTCATGGTTCCAAAAGATTAGCAACTGGTGAACTGAAGATGGAATACAACGATGGCATGCAGCCAATCTCTACCAAGCAAAGCATTATAGCTTGAGGTGATTTCCACCACAAGAAAGTTGTGAACTTGCTTAAGCCGCCAACAGTTAAGTCAATCGGGATGACCTTTTAAGATTTGACGGTAGCTCCGAAAAAACCACATATTGCCACATCTGAAGTTATTAGATTTTCTCAAGACTTACCAATTACTCCTAACATATATGAAGGGAACACTTTGATAGCCGCACCATTATCCACTAAGACCCTAGCCTATTTTTAGCTATTTTTTTATGTATCTTGCATTCACATGTTGAAGTTGACGATAAAACCTGGCAAGTGATAAGTCCAATTTAGCATATAATTATTCATATGATTTAGGTTCATTTTCAAACCATTTTACATCAAACTTTAATCACTTTTGCTCGCTTTTGCGCCTTTTTACTCCTATTGCTTTTTTTTTTTTGCAAAGACACTCATTTTATGCTAAATCTTGCTAGTTTTTAGCATCAACATCAACAAGTGAATGTAAAATACATCAAACAAAAGCAAAAAATGGGAAAAACACATCAATTTTGCACAGCTAAGCAAGGAAACACCATGTTCATCTACAATTCATTTCAACATGCAATTTTGGGCGGCAATTCAAGCAAATCATATACAAAAACCTCATAAACACTTCAAGAAAACATCAATATTGATGTAAAAGCTGAGTTTTGGGTGGCGAAGCTAAATAAAATTGAGAAAAATTAGCAAGTTGTTTGAAAAAAGCAGTTTTGGGCGGCAAGGGTGGCAACATGAACAAATGAGAATAAAGCTGTTGTAATTTCATATTTCGAGTATTCCCAACCTCATGTACTATAAATAGATAGGTTTGGAAGTGTTTTTAATCAACTCATTCTGCAAAAAACCAATACAAAGTAGAAAAATAGGGTAGAAAACCGTAGGGAAGAAGAAGGAGAAAAGAAGAAGTTTGGTTTGCACTTTCATATTTTTTAGTCCTTTTTTTATCTTTTTCTTCTTTAAGTTCATAGATTTTAGTCTTAGTTTAACTTTATATCATGTATATCATGAAGTAATTTTGTCTTTCCAGCCTAAATTGTAATATGCGCACTTTTCTAATTCAACATATTCAAAGTTTTTTTATTGCGCTATTTGAGTGTTTATTATTGTTCTTCATCAGTTTTGAATGCTTGATCACCATTCAAGACTGATAATTATTTATAATGAGCTTGAGAGGAGATTTATGATGAATGCTATAGTGATAAACACCGCAATTTGAGCGAATACTAGAGATAGATTAACGCGATTTGTGTGATCTTAAGTAAAATTCATGGATCTCCGAAACTCTTATATAAATTCATGCAAGAGGTTGATGAGTTAACATGTAAAAGAGCATGCTAAATGCTACTCGAGAGAGAATATTTAGTAAATTAAGGTTTTCGACCATCAACACGTGATAACAACTTAAATATCGAGAATAGAAAGGCATATTGATGCAACTAGGTGAAATTGGATGCCTTGGATCTTATTAAATCATAGAAATCATCTAAAATTAGTATACTTTCATAAAATCAGTGAACATTTTTGTTCATTTTCATTTTGTTTTGTTTCATATAAAAGACTTTAATTTTCGGTCTTTCAAATAATGCTAAAGCTACAAATTTCGGTACTCACTTGATAATCAATCCTCGTGGTAACGATACTCTACTTCCTCTATATTACTTTATACGACTTAGTGCACTTGCTAAGCAAACACAAAGCACATCATGTTTTTGGCGTCGTTGCCGAGGATTGCTCTTATTTGTGTGATACTGAAACCAACCATTTTTAGCACTAATTTGGAGTTGCTTTGTTAAAATTTGTAAATTTTGTTTAAGTTTGAAGAAGAAATTTCTTTTCTTTCATTTATTTCATTCACTTGATTTTATTTGTAAAGTTCTTTTGACTTGAAAAATTCGTATAGCACCCCCCTCAAAATTTTGTTTTTGTTAAATTTGGGTTATTTTGTTATTTTTCTTGCATTTTCTCTATATTTTCATCTTTCTTTTACTTAAAAGTCCATTTTGAAAAAATTTTGTTAGTTAAAATTGTGATTTTTAAGATTTTGAAAACATCAGTGTTACTTCCCCCCTCCCCCCTTCTTAGATTTGTTTTTTTTATTAGGTTGTATTTTTAAGTTTTCTTATTAGTTTTATCATTCTTTTAACTGTTTAATTCACCTAAATAAGTTTTTCAAAGCTAAGTTTGTATTTTTGTGTTTTTCAAAACATTAGTATTACAACAACAACCCCCCCCCCCCCCCCCCCCCCCCCCCCCCCCCCTCTCTTCTCAAATTTGGTTTTTGTTTTAGTTTTGTGTTATAGTGCTGTATTTTTATTCTTTCTCATTATTTTTACCCTTCTTTTAACTTTTATGTTCATATTTTTCTAAAAATTTAACACAAAAAGTTGCTAGAGGGGATGGCTAGCAATAACTATATGAGACCTCAATATCAAGCTGTACCAAGAACACCACTGGAAATTCATGAAATTAATGCGTTATTTGCTCAACTCTCACCAATTCAAAAGCAACTGGATAACATAAATGTCAGAATTGCTCATACTTCTATAGTTAGAGTGAATTTTGTGTAGGTAACCATGGTAGTACGGAATGCCGAGGAGGCAATAGTTTATCCTCATTGGGTTTTGAATAGGATAACTACAAGTTAAATTACCAACAAACCCCTACCCTAACTCCTACAATCAAGGATGGATGAGCCCTTCTAACTTCTCTTGAAACCATCATGGAGCACCTTGGTCACCCTTTCATCCAACTTAAGGAAAGAATTAGGACATAGAAGAGATGTTTAGGGAGTTCATGCATCAATGTTCAAACTGTATTCAAGAAACCAGGGATAACCAAGAAGCTTCCATCCAAAATTTAGACACACAAGTAGGCGCTACATTAGAGGAACTTTCTGAGAGGCCCAATGGTTCCTTGCTTTTCAATACCATCACAAATTTAGGGGAACAAACTAATGCCTTAGCATTGAGGGATGGGGACACATTAGAAGAACTACCTCAATGTGACATAACCTCCTTGATCGACTCATTGCCACCAATGGCCAAACCCATCTTGACCGACCCACCACCATCAGTGATCGAATTAGAGTGTCGAGCTTGTCTAACACAATCAAAGGTTTTTGGAGCCAAGGATGACTTTACGAAAAATGCAGAAAATATTGGAAAAAGAAATTCAAGTTGTGGCACACTAAGCTTAAGGATCCTATGATTAAAGAAGGTGGAGGCGGTCATGTAAAGAAGGGTACAAAGAAGATCCATATAAGGAAATGGTCATGTAAAGAAGGGTACAAAAAACATCATCAAAAAGTCGAGCTAACGACTATAACTTAAGCGCTTCTTAGGAGCCAACCCATGTTTTCCTTTCCTTACTTCTTTTCTTTTAATTTTCTTTAATTGTTACTATTTTCTTAATTTTTTGTACATTTTGTTTAACAGGTTTTTTGAAACAAGTTCGGGGGTAGCATGATATCAACATTCACCATTAAAATGTAATCCTCAAACCTAGAAAGTATCTCTCACCTAGTACTTCGTTTCTTGTATTTCTTTTAACATTGAGGACAATGTTAACTTTAAGTTTGGGGGTGGGAGAGATATTTTATCACAAATTTTTTTTTTTTTTAAATTTTGAACAATTTTTTTTGAAAAGTTTTCCTGTCTAGTTCTATTTTATCTTATAGAGTCGGCTTAAGTGCCTCCCAGAGTTCGGAACCTTTGTATGGGGATGTAGAAAGTGTCGGCCAACAAAAAGATTTCCTATTTCTATAGTTTAGATCATTAGTCTTTTTTTTTTTTTTAAATTTCATTTAACATATTAGAGCAAAATTCAAAAACTTTTGAGAACTTATGACCATGTTTTTCAGGCAATTTTTCTACTCTTTTTGGCTCATTTACTTTAATTAGATTTGAATAACCTGAGAATCAATTGCTTTTGTGTTCTAATTGCAGAACATGTTCTATTCTAAGGCACAATTTGGTAAAACCGTGGTGTTTGAGTTGACTAGTTAGCATGGCTGTTTTACTTTTCTTTCTGATTAAAAGATGCTCAAATTTGAATGAATTGCATATAAGATCATCATTTGCATAATAGATTTTGAAGAGTTATGCCTAAGTCTAATGAAAACTATGAAAAAAAAAGAGAAAATGAGGGAAGCATCTCAAAGCACCACTATCCCATATAAACATTTTAAGATATGCGATGCCCCATCATGATGGCGTCTCAATGGTGGCTTCTCTTACCCATGCGGTCATCGCCCAAGGGTTAAGAGTTTGATTCTCGCTGAATATATACTCACACAGTCATAATGAGGGCGTCCCAGTGGCGACTCCTCTTACCCATGCGTTCATCACCCAGGGTCAGGGGTTTGCTTCTTGCTAGAGATATACTCATAGGCTGGGTTTAACTAGAGGAGATAAGTCCCTCATAAATTAATATAAAAAACGAAAGTTTTGTGAATAACTTTTAGTCTTGGGCATACCTGAAAATTCTTGTTATGAGTGGCATGATTTTTGTCATCTATTCCGTTTGAATGTTTGAGATAAAAAAGAATGGATAAAAATAATTTGCTTAATCAAATTTTGAATCCGGTTACCTAGGTGATTGATGGGTCTTGTTTCCTTAAAAGATTGTTTTTCCTTTAGAACCTTAAACTTTGAGTCTCGGTCATTCTTTTCTAATAGAAGTAGCCCTGCTTTGAATTGTGATAAATTCTTAGAAGGCATGAGATCTCGCGCTTTCATGTTTTGCCTTGCTTGAGAATGAGCAAGATTTAAGTTTGGGGCAATTTTGATAAGTCTAACTTAGTATATAATTATTCGTATAATTTAGGTTCATTTTCAAGCTATTTTATATCAAACTTTAATGGCCTTTGCTCGCTTTTGTACCTTTCGCTCCTATTGCTATTTTTCTGTAAAAATAGTCATTTTATGCTAAATCTTGCTAGGTTTTATCATTAACATCAACAAGTGAATGCAAGATACATCAAAAAAAGCAAAAATGGAGCAAAACACATCAACTTCACACTGCTAAACAAGGAAACACCAGTTTATGTACAATTCATTTCAACTTGCAAATTTGGGCTGCAATTCAAGCAAATCAATTACAAGAACTTCATAAAAACTTAAAAAACACATCCAAATTGATGTAAAAGGTGGGTTTTGGCCGGCACTGCTGAAAAAATTGAGAAAAATCAGCAAGTTGTTTGAAAAAGTAGTTTTGGGCGGCAAGGGTGTGACCAAGAACACGTGAGAATAAAGCTATTGTAATTTTTTATTTCAAGTATTCCCAATCTCAAGTACTATAAATAGAGAGCTTTGGGAAGTGTTTTTCATCAACTCATCCAGCAAAAAACCAATACAAAATAGAGAAATAGTGTAGAAAATAGTAGGGAAGGAGGAGAAAAGAAGAAGTTTTGTTTGCAATTTCATATTTTCAAGTTCTTTTCTATTCTTTTCTTATTGAAGTTCATGGATTTTTTATTAGTTTTGCATTATATTATGTATACTATGAACTAATTTTGTTTTTTCAAGGCTACGATGTAGCCTAAGTTGTAATATGCACTCTTTTCTAATTCAACGTATTCAAAGTTTGTTTATTGCACTGTTTGAGTGTTTATCATTGTTGTTCATAAGTTTTGAATGCTTGATCACCATTCAAGGCCTATAATGATTCATAATGAGTCCAAGAGGAGATTTTTGATGAATGCTAAAGTGACGAACACCACAAACTGAGCAATTGTTAGAGATAGATTAATGCAATTTGTGTGATATTAGGTGAAAACCATGGATCTTCAAAACTATTTTCTTATTTAAATTCATGTATGAGATTGATGAGTTAATATGTAAAAGAGCATGCTAAATGTTGTTCAAGAGAGAATATTTAGTAAATTAGGGTTTTCGACCATCAACACGTAATAACAACTTGAATATTGAGAATAGAAAGGCGTATTGATGCAACTTGGTGAAATTGGATGCCTTGGATCTTATTAAATCATAGAAATCATATAAAATCATGCCTTTCATAAAATCAGTGAACATTTTATTCTTTTTCGCTTTGTTTTGTTTCATGTCAAAAACTTCAATTTTCGGTCTTTCAAATAGTGCTAAAGTTACTAATTTCGATACTCACTTAATAATCAATCCTTGTTGGAATGATGCTCTACTCACTCTATATTATTTGATACGACTTAGTGCACTTGCTAAGCAAACACCAAGCACCTCAGTAAGAATTAGCATAAAATGATTGCTTTTGCAAGGAATTAACAATAGGAGTGAAAAAGGGCAAAAGGGATAAAATTTGATGTAAAATGGTTAGAAAATGCACTTAAGTGATATGTATAATTATATACTAAATTTGACTTATCAACCCCTTTTACCAAAATTCCATTAAATTTGGCATTGATAAATGGGGGCTTGATGTGTTTATTGGCGGTATTAGGCCCATCAAACATCATCATCATTATGTCAAGTGGATCATCAGGCAATTTGGATGTTGTAGCGTTAACTTTAAAAGATAAAGGATCGAGTATACCTTTAGCGGTTGCTACTTTAGCCACTAGCTCCACTTAAGGCTCCTCATCTAATGCTATCATCACCCTCGAGACCTTCTTGAGCATCAGCTGCCATGAATTTCAAGGGAAGGAGTAAGGAAGTTTTGATGTCAACCTTTTCGGGAAGCATCAGAAATGTATCTGGATTCCTTAGTCTGTCTCCTTCTTAGAGTTATCAACCATGGGTGTATCTTAATGTTGATGAATAACATTAGTCGGCATGTCCTGCTCTGGAGGTTGGTCCTTGAGGTCAACCTCTGATGTTCGAGATTCCTCCATAGGTTGGGGAAAGTCTTCTTCGTGGAAATCGTCTTCGATGTCAGACCATGTTGGGTTAACATGGTCCTGCGATTCCACTAAGGTAATGCTAAGAGGGGAATACGCCTCCTCATTCTCAGCTGATATCAAAGCTAGGGAGTCCTTGGCAAGGTGATGCCACCAAGATTCTCACCCTTCAGAATACTAGAGACTAGCCCATTTCTATTGTTTCTTGTGAGTTAACCCTTTACTAGAAGTAGAAGGCTTGCACTCAGTCACTGGATTCTTAAGATCCACGTGCTCGGTTTTCTTGTCCTTACAGACCCTAGCATCCTCTTGAGAAAGCCTTGATAAGTGTAATTTAGTATACAATTATTTATGTCATTTAGGTTCATTTTCAAACCATTTTACATCAAACTTTTATCGCTTTTGCTCCTTTTCGCTTCTATCATTATTTTCTTGCAAAAATGCTCATCTTATGCTAAATCTTGCTAGGTTTTATCATCAACATCAACAAGTGAATGCAAGATACATCAAAAAAAAGCAAAAAATGGGCAAAACTTATCACTTCTACACAGTGTAGCATGGATGAACCAAGTTAATGTACAATTCAATACAAATTGCAGAAATGGGGGGCAAAATGGACAAATTAAATGCAAGGATCCTTTGTACACTTCAAGAACATGTTCATGGTGATGTAAGAGCTGATTTTGGGTGGTGCAAACGTTATGATTCAAGATTAATCTTGGATCATAACATAGGATAGGTGAAGAATTAGAGTAAAGATGAGAAGAGAATTAGAGAATTTAGATGAGAATTAAAGAATATAGATGAGAAGTAGAGAGAATTAGGGTTGAGAGGAGAAGATAGGAATCATTATTATTCATCAATGGCCAATTACAAAGCAAGACAAGCTATTTATACTCCTCTTAGATCATATGAAAATGTCGGGCAAAGCACTTCACCTAGACACTTCAACAACTACCAACTAACCTTCCTTCCAATACTTACTGAAAATCCCTCCTTTTCACCTATTAATTAACAGCTAATGAGCTTATTAGGCCATTCCAATGACTTGAACTCTTTTACAACCTTTTACAACCTTGATTACAATCTTGACCTATTAGTACTCAATTCCATGTGCCTCATCTTCTCGAATCATGACAATACTTCCCCCTTTAAAGATTCTTGTCCTCAAGAATCTTAGTAGAGAAGTTGTAGCCTTGAAGAACTCTTGATGTCGATCTACCTCCAAATGTTAAATGCTTACTGTTGCTGACATTGAAGCTTCACAATTGATGCTGACTTAGAGACTTGAGGTTGCTTCTTGACTAGTATGTATGCTGCAACAACGTAGATCCCAATTCTACTCCTGTAACTACTCCAAACCCATTTCTAATCAACTTCAACACACCTACTACAGTTTCGCTTTCATTTTTCAGTAGCATGATGTGAAAAAGCTTGGAAATCTCCTCCCATTTGAGAAGCTTCACAATGAAATGCTCATTGCTGTTGAACATGACTTGAATGCTCTTGAAACCTTGCTGATTTTCACAAGTTTGGGTACCATTCGCCATCTCTCACTTCATGTCATTCCAACTTGCCACAACTATGACAAAACAATAGTCCATAATGCTCAAGCGTAGACCTTGTCCCCATTTCACAGCAGCAGCTATCCTTCTTTTATTACCATACTCAACCAAGGCCTTAATTGCAATCTTCTGCATAAATACTTGGCTTTGTTTACTAACTTTAGTTGCAAACAAGAAGCAAACAGCACCTTCAGACCCCTCACTATCCAACAACCAAATAACTTTAGATGAAATAAAATAATTTGAATGCTTTATTGCGCACCAAATCAACATATACTCTGCAGCAATTGGATTTTGGCTTGAATTTTGTGAAATTTTCAACCAAGACAAATTCTCAAGTGCCATAGCTAGACTCCAGTGGAATTCATTCATGAATTGAGCTCCTATAGAAACCCAACGATTTGAATTATTCAGCTTGCAACACATGAATTCCGGATCCTTCTCATAACCTTCTATTCTTGTCTGAACCTTCTGTTGCTTCCTACATTTCAATGAATCATTCAGTCTTGTATTTACTCCTGCAGCATGGACTAAGAAAATCTGATTTTCCTCAACTCTTATGTAATCTTGGAACATATTACGATCAATTTCAGATCTGATTATGTTGTTGCCCTTGCTAAACAGCCTAATGATAACATCATAATCTGATCTTAATCTCGTGTGTAGCTTGCCAAAAGGAACATTTTCTCCTCAAAATTCACCATCTGGCTGGTGGATGAAAGACCATAAAAATTTAGGAGGTCTTACATGAGCATGAATTCTTGGAAGATGCTCCTTACTCTTAGCTTGACTAACACAAGCATCTAACTCTTGTCCAAACTTCCTTGATAATTCAGTGATAGAACCCATCAAAACCAACATGGAATGACTTTAAGTCCTAACATGAACTCTTGATTGCCATTACATTCTATCCATTGAGCCTTCCTCTTCTTTCTTCTCTCTTTTGTGCTAACAAACTCGTCTACCAAAACATCTATGCTGCTGACTTCCTGCCTACTGCTCCTAACAAATTGCTCCTTTTCCCTTAGACCAAGTGGCCTATTGTTAGTGTTCTTTGATGAACAAACACCAGCTCCCCTCAATTGTGCCTGCATTTGGATCTGATCTTATAATTTTTTCAACTAAACAGATTGATATGCAGAAGTAACAACTTGATGTTTCCTAGAATTTGTTTGCACTGCAATAGCATCACCCTAATTTTATGTTGAACTTATATCACTGCTGATAAAAATTCTTTTTTCTCCTAGCCTTCATCAACATTCTTTTGATCCAAAAAGATGCTCAAAGTCTATCAATTGACCACAACAACATCTTAGGCTGCCCCAGTTCCAAATCCTTGAGCATGTTATACCTGTCAAGAAACACTTTATTTTCCTTGAGAAGTAGAAAATTTGGAGGTCTTCCATTGTAGAGCAAGATTGGCTTGTTCAAGGCTCTTAATCTCTTCCTTGAATAACACTTCTTATGGTTAAGGCGAACTACCGCTTTAATCTTAAGTTTCTGCTACATTGTGAGCTTAAACCTCAACCTTCTAATGCTCAAGATCTCGATTTGTACATGTGGTGTTGTTGAAGAAACTTTAGGTGGTTCAACATTTTGAACTTTAGGCTGTAAGGCATTAAATTCAGACAATAATGCATAATTTCGTGGTCAAGTCACTCCAAGTACATCCCCATTTAAAGTTGAACTTGTACCGCTTGACATTCCAATAGCAACTCGTTCCATTACATCCTCAATTGGCACACAATTCATCACCTTATGATGTTGATCTTGCATAATTTCAACCTCATCCTTTCCTGGTTGCGGCATTACTTATGCTATGTCCAACATCCTTTGAAGAATCTGCTAAATCTTCTGCCAATGTTGCGTGAAAATTCCCATACTCCTCGAAATCAAGCAGTTTGTTTGATCAATCTTAGCACAATTCCCACTCAATTGTTCTTGTTTACTCTCAAACACATCACTAAGTTGAATATCTAATAGGCAACAATTGTCATAGATATTTCTTCCACGTAGCTAAATAAATGCTGAATTAGCTTGTTTTCCTGAAGAAAAGATTACTTGTGCCCTAACCTTTAAGGTTGATATTGAAGTGACTTCATTTCTTTAAATATGACCGTACGTATAAAAAACATGGTAAAGGATATCTCTAGTGATAGGATACAGGACATTCAAAATTTTTACCAAAAGTGTAGCACAGTTAGAGAAGTTTCTTTGGATGAAGCTGACCTTGTTTATATCTGCAATCTCTTATAATGATTTTGCAACAGCTGTTAGGAACAGTGCCCTGAAATTCAGATTTATTCTAGATATATTATTTTAATTAATAAATAAAATTGAAGTTCCAGTCGTTTCCTAATTAAATTTGTGTGTTTGAGCATTTATACTGCATGTAATTTTCTTTCGAGAGGCATCCATGAGATGGGTGTAGTCCTCAGACTATAATTTACATGTTTGTTCTAAGTGGTTCATGAGACTAAGCCATAGATAGACTTGGAACAAATGATATGGATTGTTGCTTGAAAGACTTGTAGTCGAAGACAAGTCTGGACCACTTGTATGTTAAGACTATAATGTGACACTTTAGATGGCTTGTTTTGGTCATGTGGATGGAGATCCAAAAGTGTTAGGTTAGTGTGTATGACGCACAGAGTTGGAGCATGTGGGTTACTTATTTCTAGACTACTATCAGAGATGAGTGATTTGCATTGTACTGTTTTAACGACGACTCTAAATCCTGATGGTATTATGGACTTGTGCATGGAGCGTTAGTTACTTTGGTGCACTATAAGTAAGGTCTAAAACGAATGACTGAAATCACACGTACACTGGGTAGCGGCGTGAAGTGTGACAAGGATCAGGTATTCAATAGGGAATCTACAGTCTTTTATGAGATACAGATGTCCCCTTAGTTGATTCGCAAATGTTTGAATGATTCGAAAACTTTGGCCAAAGTATTCCAAGTGTTTGACATTTGGAATTTATACTGTGAATATGTTCAAGTATAAATGAATTATTCAGTGAAGGGTGAGTTGGCAACTAATGGAGAAGTTGTGAGAAGAATAATGGTAGTAGTTAAATTTATCCTTTGTCATGGACATCTAGTGGAGGGGTTGTTGTCATCATTACAGTATATTACGGAGATATCGAATAAATAATTTAAGTCTGGAGTGCAGTGAGATTTATTTAGTGGAATTAAGTTTCATTAAATGGCAATTGAATTAATATCATGAGATGATTTAATTTAACCCGTTTGGAGCTAGATTTGAATTGTCCCCGGGGTCCCTACACAAGCCTCTGTATTTTATTGCCATTTGAAAAATATTAAAGAATTCATGAGATGAATTATTTATCCATACGATGGGTAAATTAATTTGGCCAAACATTATTCATGAGATGAATAAAAGTTGAAAATTATAAAATAAAATAATTTTTGAAAATTAAAATTCATAAGATGAATTTTTACATGTGAGAAACAAAGAAAAAAATAAAAATAAAAATAATACAAAATCGCAAAACAGGGCATCAATCCGCGCCGTCGCGATCTGACTAACCAGCACGCGACATGTGTCGCGCGCTGGGACGTGCGATGGCTATCCGCGCCCGCGTAAGTGGGCCAATAGGAAGCTGACACGCGTCGCGCAGTGATAAGCCAAAAGACGCTTGCACAGATCCTGAAACGCGTCGTTTTGTTTTTAATTTCGAACGATACACTGCGTTTTGTTTTAAACTGTGCAATCCTTTTTCAATTTTAATTATATTTTTCGCTCTGGAATATTTCGATAAATAGAAGGATTTATTCCGAGGTTTGGCATTCGAGTTCAAAAATAATTCTTTAGGGTTTTTGAAATTGTTTCGGAGATTCAGTTTAATATTTTTCGGAGCGCACCCTCCAGGCAGTTTGAGGTTATTGCGTAGAAGGTCTTGGGGTCTCGGTTTTGAAGAATATTATTCTCTTTCTGGTTTTTCTTTTTATTGGAGCAATTTCAGGTATGTTTTTCTTTCCTTCTTCTTTTAGTTTCGCCTTTCTATTTATTTACAGTATTCGTTATCATACCTATTTAAGTTTATGTATTGTTATGAATGTATTAGAGAAAACGGCCTGTTGATCTAAATTAAGAATTTAGATCTATTGATTTAAATTGTGAATTTAAGTCAGTAGTTTTAAAATTAGGAATTTTAAATTAACCCTAGGTTTAGAGTTATGAATTCTAAACCTGTTCCGCTGCATAATCTTTAGGGAGAATTTTTGAAATTCATCCCAGTAACCGGTATTAGGGCAAAGGGTTTATAGAGATAAACCTATTCCCGGGAACTCTCGCACGTGAGGTGTCACGAAGCGTGACTCTCCGACCGGGGGCTTAGGTCAAGAGAAGAGTCTCCTACTCTAAGTGCTCTAATAGGTGCCTATTATTGTGACCATAGTTGAGAACTGTGAACCTAGTAGTCAGCATCAAAGTTTATTTTCCAACAAAATTTATATGCTTTTTCCCAACAATTGGTATCAGAGCCAACCTCTTACATTCATAATATATATGACTAGGTATAATAAAATCAAAATAAATAGATTTGCGATTTAATGAAATAGCGATCTTATTAAGAAGGAAAGTAAGTTTAATCTAACGATTTGATTTAAATTTTTTAAATCAATGAAGAATTAATAGTTAATTCAGATTATTATTTGTATTTATGATTTAAATTGTTTGAATCATTAAAGTAGCTAATTGTTAATTGATTGTTTTAAAGTATCGATTTAAATTGTTTAAATCGTTAACGAATTAATCATAAATTCGAAATAACCTACAAATTTGCAACTGTGTTGTTCGTATAATAAGATTATACATTCACAGTTATGATTTAGGAAATCAGATAAAATTGATCTAATAAGATTAGATTAAAATTTTTTTTTTTGGATAAAGTTGATCTAATGGGATTACATTTAATTATTTTATACGAAATCGGATAAAATTGATTTAATGAGATTAAATTCAATTTATTTTAAAATTAAATATTAAAAAAAAATTCTGACGCTTTTTGTCAGCGTCAGGCTGACGCTGACATCGGCTGCTGACGTCACGCTGATGTCAGCAATAGTAAAAAAAAATTTTTTTAAAAAACATTTTTTTTATTTTGGGACGTAAAGACGTCAAGACTGATTGACATAATAATTAAGTTAATTGTTTCATTAACTAATTTCTTTTTTAGAATGAGATTCTAAATTAAATTATGAGATAATTTAAGTTGCAACTCAGTGTATTTTAAATAAAAGTTATTTGAAATTATTTTAGAATAAGATTCTAAAATAGACTATGAGATAGTCTAAGCTAAACTTTATTTTAAAATAAAAGTTAAATTTTGTTAATTAATTTTTAGAATAATATTCTAAACTAGACTATTAGATAGTCTAAGCTTGTTTAACTTTAGAATAAGATTCTCAAATAGACTATGGGATAGTCTAAACACAAATTGCTACTGTTTTTAAAATTACTTTAATTTAATTTTGGAATTAGATTTTGAAATGTAGATTATGTGATGATCTATATTAAATATTGGTATTGTTTAATTAAAATTAATTAATTAAATTTTATCGATTGGTTTTAGAATGAGATTTCTAATGCGAGATTATGAGATAATCTATGCTTGAAAACGACAGCGTTTTTGAATAAATAAATTAATTAATTTTGTTTAATTTTAGAATGAGATTCTAAAGGGGATTATGAGATAATTCAGGTTGTAAATGCATGTTAATTAAAAACCACTAGCTATAAAAATCAAGTGGGAGCGAGTTTTCAATTGTTGTAACCTCACGGTCTCCATTACCAGTCTAGTAGTATAGTAGATCGATAGATCTCCTTGCGGAGGATGTCGGTTTGTAGATTACAGGGTTAGACTTCTTTAGGATAAACCATAGTGCAAAGAAGCGATGCGACCACGCTACCGTGGAGTATTTCATGTATTTGTATGGAGGTTTAGGTAATGGTTTACACTTGACTAGCGTGATGCATTAGCCTCCCCGAGGAGTTCTGTTGTGTTATGTTAGAGACTAAGGTAAAGTGGTGAGTTAATCATGTTTAGTAAGAGTTATAAGAAAAACAAGTTAATTAAGAATAGTTCTCACCTGAACTAGCTTTGTGCGACCCCGCTGCCGGGGAGTAAGGAGTGGTGTGTTTGGGTCAGCATTGTACGCATGATAGTACAGTTTGGTCGATATCTGACTTATTGTGTATGCTAAATTGAAAGAATATATAAATCACTGCATTATACATGACTCTTGTTAGGCAATTACACATATGTTTGCATTTACAATATTTTATATGGATAGGGCTGGCGAACTTTGTTTGTTTTTAAATACATAATGTACTCACTGAACCAAATTACTTTGCTTTAAAAAAAAAAAAAAAACAAATTAGACTTGATTATTACTCACAAGGGACCTACTAGAAAGAAAGGAAAAGGCAAGGTTGTTATTGTAGCTATCAAGTCCATAAGGAAGTCAGCAAAAGGAAAGTGTTTCTTTTGCAAGAAAACTAGGCCACGGGAAAAGAAACTGCACTAAGTACATAGCTACTCTTCCTATAAAGACTACTAAGCCATCTGGTGAAAGTATATTGATATCTCACTTAGTTGAGTCATGCGCAGTTAAGAGTCCACCAGTTTCCTGGTGGGTGGACTCAGGTTCAACTGACCATATCTGTAATATGTTACAGGAGTTCAGGCTCAGCTAAAGGTTACACGATGGGTGTTGTACCTGATGGTCAGGGACAGTACAATAATAGTGGTCTTAAGTGTAGGAGATATTAGCTTAGACTTTAGTGATGGAGTTGTGTTTTAAAGGATTGATTATTTAAACCTTTTCTGCACAGGAATTTGATTTCTATGTCTTGTTTTATGAATAATTGTTATTCAATTGATTTTGATAATGGAGATTTTAATATGAGAAATAAATTGTTTATTTGCAAATGTACATGAATGAATTGTTTATTCATGTTATTTCCTTATCAAAACTATGGTAATTGTTTAAGTGAATTTAAAGTAAATTCACTTGTTCAATCTTTTAAAAGAAAACACGCTGAATGTGATATTGCCTATGCATGGCACCTACGTTTAGGTCACACTAATTCGAACAGGATCCAAAGACTGGTGAAAGATGGACTGATAGAGTTTTTGGACTTGAGGTCATTACCAGTATGCGAATTCTGCATAGAATGAAAGGTGACAAATTCTGTCTTTAAGAGTAAAGGAAACAGGGTTGGTGGCTTGCTTGAGCTGGTTCACAGAGATGTATGTGGACCAATACATGTTCAAGCAGAGATGGGTATGAGTACTTATTCACGTTTAGTGATGATTACTCAAGGCATGTATATGTTTACCTAATTAGACATTATTCGGACTCTTTTGAAAAGTTCAAAAAGTACAAAGTTGAAGTTGAAAAGCAATTAGGTAAATAAATTAAATCACTTCGATCAGATCGAGGTAGTGAATATTTTTTGGGCGAGTTTTTGGATTTTGAAACTGCAAAATGAGATGAGATCTTAGCTTTTTGCTCCGGTTACACCGCAGTAGAATGGTGTTACAAACAAAAGGAGCAAGGACCGTTTTTTCTACAGTTTTGATTTAAAAGGTCTTTTGAAAATACAATGCAAAATACTTAAGAAGGATTTTGCAAGAAAGCTACAAAACAAAAACAAAATAGTATTAAAAGAAGAATGACAACAATTCTGAACAGCTAGACACAACTTAAGTCATGGTGGGAGCATTAGATGTGCCTACTAATAGGAACAAGAATGTTCCAGGTACACGAAAACTTAGGTGTAGTGGGAGGATTGTCAGGACACCTGACAGGTTCATAGCGGGAGCCTTAGTGGTTGACTGTGGCATTGAATCTGATCCTTTTAGCCACAATGAAGCAATAAAGTGTTCTAGTTTTGTGCAATCGGTTGCTCAAAAACTTCACACTGATTTACCAAAAAAAATATATATATGTTGCTCAAATCATGCGTGTACAACTGACATTAAGAGAAAGTAGTGACTTTCTGGGTATTGCATGTCAACTATATACTACTCGTTGAGAATGATGTAGGGGTGTCGTTAGCTGTAAAGACTTGGTTGTCATAATAGCTCAATATGAAAGATATAGGAGAAGCCAGCTCTACTCTTAGGATTAAGCTTCTGCAAGGTCGTAAGAGTGGGATGTTGGGTCTTTCTTTAGCCACTTAAATTGACAAGATATTGTCAAGGTATAGCATGGAGTCCCAATCTCTTTTGAGTAGTGTTCTAGGAAACCTCAATAGGAGGAGCAATTGAAAAATATTCCATATGCTTTGGCAGCGGGAGCCTCAGGTATGCCATGTTGTGCATGAGACTTGATGTCTGCCGTGCTATGGGATAGTATGCAGGTGTTAGTCTAATTTGGGCCCAATGGACTAGGTGGCAGTGAAATATTTTCTCTAGTTCTTGAGAAGAACTAGGGATCCTATGCTGATCTTTCAAGGTGATGAGCTCGTTCCAGTTGGTTATACTGATTTAAGACTTCCAGTCAGATTAATATGATAGACGTTCGACGTCTAAGTATGTCTTTACCTATGGAGTGGGAGACATTAGAGAGGGGAATGTCAAGCAGTATTGTATTGTTGACTTCATAATAAAGTAATTGTGCTCACTAAGGGTTATGCTCAGTAAATTTCTGGTTTAAACTTAAAAGGGGTGAGTATGGACTTTGTCATAAATTGGATTTAGGACAAATGGGAGATTGTTAGGAGCAGTGTCCTGAAATTCAGATTTATTCTGGATATATTATTTTAATTAATAAATAAAATTGAAGTTCCAGTCGTTTCCTAGTTATATTTGTGTGTTTGAGCATTTATACTGTATGTGATTTTCTTTCGAGAGGCATCCATGAGATGGGTGTAGTCCTCAGACTGTAATTTACATGTTTGTTCTAAGTGATTTATGAGACTACGCCACATATAGACTTGGAACAAATGGTATGGATTGTTGTTTGAAAGACTCGTAGTCGAAGACAAGTTTGGACCACTTTTATGTTAAGACAATAACGTGACACTTTAGATGGCTTGTCTTGGTCACGTGGATGGAGATCCAAAAGTGTTAGGTTAGTGTGTATGACACACTGAGTTGCACCATGTGGGTTACTTATTTCTAGACCGCTATCAGAGATGAGTGATTCACATTGTACTGTTTGAACGACGACTCTAAATCCTGAGGGTATTCTAGACTTGTGCATGGAGCGTTAGTTACTTTGGTGCACTATAAATAAGGTCTAAAACGAATGACTGAAATTACACGTACACTGGGTAGCGGCATGAATTGTGACAAGGATCAGGTATTCAATAGGGAATCTACAGTTTTTTATGAGATACAAATGTCCCCTTAGTTGATTCGCAAATGTTTGAATGATTCGGAAACTTTGGCCAAAGTATTCCAAGTGTTTGACATTTGAAATTTATACTGTGAACATGTTCAAGTATAAATAAATTATTCAGTGAAGGGCGAGTTAGTAACTAATGGAGAAGCTGTGAGAAGGATAATGGTAGTAGTTATATTTATCCTTTGTCATGGACATCAAGTGGAGGGGTTGTTGTCATCATTACAGTATATATTAGGGAGATATCGAATAAATAATTTAAGTCTGGAGTGCAGTGAGATTTATTTAGTCGAATTAAGTCTCAATAAATGGTAATTAAAATAATATCATGAGATGATTTAATTTAACCCATTTGGAGCTAGATTTGAATTGTTCCTGGGGTCCCTACACAAGCCTCTGTATTTTATTGCCATTTGAAAAATATTAAAGAATTCATGAGACAAATTATTTATCCATATGACGGGTAAATTAATTTTGCCAAACATTATTCATGAGATGAATAAAAGTTGAAAATTATAAAACAAAATAATTTTTGAAAATTAAAATTCATACGATGAATTTTTACATGTGAGAAACAAAGAAAAAAATAAAAATAAAAATAATAAAAAATTGCAAAACAGGGCAACAATCCGCGCCGTCGCGATCTGACAAACCCGCATGCGACACGTGTCACCCGCTTGGACGTACGATGGCTATCCGCGCCCGCGTAAGCCGGTCAATAGGAAGCTGACACGCGTCACGCATTGATAAGCCAAAAAATGCGTGCACAGATCCTGAAACACGTCGTTTTGTTTTTAATTTTGAACGATACGCTGCGTTTTGTTTTAAACTGTTCAATCCTTTTTCGATTTTAATTATATTTTTCACTCTGGTATATTTATATAAATAGAAGGGTTTATTCTGAGGTTTGGCATTCGAGTTCAAAAATAATTCTTGAGGGTTTTTGAAATTGTTTCGGACATTCAGTTTAATATTTTTCGGAGCCCACCCTCCGGGCTGTTTGAGGTTATTGCGTAGAAGGTCTCGGGGTCTCGGTTGTGAAAAATATTATTCTCTTTCTAGTTTTTCATTTTATTGGAGCAATTCCAGGTATGTTTTTCTTTCCTTCTTCTTTTAGTTTCGCTTTTCTATTTAATTATAGTATTCGTTATCACATCTGTTTAAGTTTATATATTGTTATGAATGTATTAGAGTAAACGGCCTGTAGATCTAAATTAAGTATTTAGATCTATTGATTTAAATTATGAATTTACGTCAGTAGTTTTAAAATTAGGAATTTTAAATCAACCGTTGGTTTAGAGTTATGAATTCTAAACCTGTTCCGCTGCGTAATCTTTAGGGAGAATTTAAGAAATTCATCCCAGTAACCGGTATTAGGGCTAAGGGTTTATAGAGATAAACCTATTCCCGGGAACTCTCGCATGTGAGGGGTCACGAAGCGTTACTCTCCGACCGGGGGCTTAGGTAAAGAGAAGAGTCTCCTACTCTAAGTGTTCTAATAGGTGCCTGTTATTGTGACCATAGTTGAGAACTGTGAACCCAATAGTTGGCATCAGAGTTTATTTTCCAACAAAATTCATATGCTTTTTCCCAACAGCAGCATCTAAATCCATTGTTGCCTTGTTTGTATGACAACAATTCAGCCAATGTTTTATAATCCTACTCAGTTTAAAGTCGAGATACTTAATTCAAGACTTCAGCACAATCTTAGCTAAAGATTCCGCACCACTGCTCAACTAAACCTGAGAACCATAGGTCAAACCCTGGCTTGAATAGGAATCCAGAGATCGAGCGCAACTTTAGCACAATTTCAAAACAAGGCACTAATTGCACAGCCTTGCTTGTATGTAATTCCTGCTAAATTGAGTATAAATTCAACTTATATGCTGAAGTTGAGTATGAAGATGATTCAAGTTGTCGGCAACAATCTGTTCAATTTAGCTCAAGTAATAGCTTAGAAGGCTTGTTTGCATGTAAATCAGAGAGATTGAACCAAATTGTTATGATACCAATGCCAAAAGATCGCACAAATCAGTTGCAATTCACAATAATAACAACTAATCACACTAGCAGCACATTTCTGATCAAGAATAAGCACAGATTCTTGCTTATGAAGTTCAGCAACTTGTTTGTTCTTAATTCAATAGTGTTTGATATGTGATCAGCAGATTCGAGCCTTGTTCCAGTTGAATTAATGTTGCCAAATCACAAGGTCACCAAAGACTACACTATAGAATTCCAGATAAATTGAAGTGATGAAGATATGATCAGGTTTAGAGAACGCCGCAAGCAAGAGATCCAGTATAACTACAGCTAACTCAACAAATCTAAACAGTTTAGCATGATCTGTTGATCAAATTCAATTTGATCAAGAAATAAATATCAAATAGCCTAATCCAAAGCTTATGCAATAAAATTTAACTAAATTAACTTAATTGGAAGCAAATTCACAAGTTCTGATACCAATTGTTATGATTCAAGATTTGTCTTGGATCATAACGTAGGATAGGTTAAGAATTAGAGTAAAGATGAGAAGAGAATTACAGAATTTAGATGAGAATTAGAGAATATAGAGGAGAAGTAGAGAGAATTTAGGTTGAGAAAAGAAGACAGAAATCATTATCATTCATCAATGCTCAATCACAAGGTAAGACAAGCTACTTATACTCCTCTTATATCATATGAAAATATCTAGCAAAACACTTCACCTAGACACTTCAACAACTACCAACTAACCTTCCTTCCAATACTAACCGACAATCCCACCCTTTCACCTATTGATTAACAACTAATGAACTTATTAGACTATCCTAATGACTTAAACTACTCTTTTACAACCTTTTACAACCTTGATTACAATCTTGACTTGTTAGTACTCATTTCCATGCGCCTCATCTTCTCGAATCATGATAGCAAAGCAGGAAAAACTGAAGAAATTAGCAACTTGCGGACAATGAGCAGCAATGGGTGGAAAAATGAACAAATAAGAATGAAATTAACGTATTTTTTTATTTTTTGAAATTGCAACCTTAAGTACTCTATATAGGGGCGTTTGGGAGGTCCTTAATCATCAATTCATTCAGAAAAAAAACCAAAAACAAAGTAGAAACATATGTAGAAATGCAGATAGAAGAGGAAGGGTGTGAAAAGAAAGAGTTTGGTTTGTAATTTTTCAATTTCAATTTGTTTTCTATCCTTTCCTTCTTTAAGTTCATGGATTTTGTCTTAGTTTTGTTTTATATTAAGTTTACCGTGAACTAATTTTGTTTTTCCAAGACTACAATGTAACCTAAGTTGTAATATACACTCTTTTCTAATTTAACGTATTCAAAGTTTGTTTATTGCACTATATGAGTGCTTGTCATTATTCTTCATGAGTTTTGATTGCTTGATCACCATTCAAAGCATATAATGATTCATAACGATTCCGAGAGGAGAATTATGATGAATGCTAAAGTGATGAATACCACAAATTGAGCAAATGCCAGAGATAGATTAACGCAATTTGTGTGGTCTTAAGTGAAACCATGGATCTTAAAAAATCTTTTCTTATTTAAACTCATGCAAGAGATTGATAAGTTAATATGTGAAAGAGCATGCTAAATGTTGCTCGAGAGAGAATACTTAGTAAATTGGGGTTTTCGACCATCAACACGTAATAAAAACTTGAATATCGAGAAAAGAAAGGCGTATCGATACAAATGGTAAATTCGAATGCCTTTGATCTTATTAAATTATAAAAATCACCTAAAATCATTACACCTTTCATAAAATCTGTAGCCATATTTGTTCTTTTTCATTTTGTTTTGTTTCATATCAAAAACTTCAATTTTCGATGTTCTTAATAGTGCTAAAGCTATTAATTTTAAAACTCACTCAACAATAAATCCTCATGGAAACGATACTCTACTCACTCTGTATTACTTGATACAACTTAGTACATTTGCTAAGCAAAGGACCAAGCACATCTAGTTTGGTGCCATTGCTGAGGATTGTTCTTATTTGAGTGATATTGATACCAACTAGTTTTGGTACTAATTTCGAGTTATTTTGCAAAAACTTGTAAATTTTGTTTACATTTGAAGCAGAGTCTTTTATTTCATTCACTTATTTAATTTGTAAAGTTTTTTTTTTCTTTTTAAATTCGTACACAAAACCTCCACCCCTAAAATTGTGTTTTTGTTATGTTTCATTGAATTTGTGTTGTTTTCTTGTGTTTTCTCTTTATTTTAACTTCCTTTTCTATAAGTTCACTTGAAAAAAAATTTGAAAGTTAAAACTATTATTTTTAATATTTTCAAAACATTAGTGTTACTACCCCTTCCCCCCCTAGTTTTAGAAATTGGTTTTCATTAAGTTTTTGTATTAGATTGTTATATTTTTAAGTTTTTTAATTAATTTTATCTTTTTTTTTTTTTAACTTTCTACTTAACCTAGATCAGTTTTTCACAGTTAAGTTTGTCTTTTCAAGTTTTTTTAAAACATTATTATTACTACCTCCCCCCCCCCCCCCTAAAATTCGGTTTTTGTTAAAGTTTTGTGTTATAGTGTTATATTTTTATACTTTCTCATTACTTTTGCCTTTCTTTTAACTTTTAAGTTTTTTTTTCTTTTCTAAAAATTTAACATAGTTTTGCTAGAGGTGATGGCTTACAACAATTATCAAGAACACAACTGGGAATTCAAGAAATTAATATGTTAGCTGCTGAACTCTCACTATTCAAAAAACAACTAGATAACATAAGTGCCAAAGTCGTTGTGCACCTAGTTATAAATTTTGTATAGGTAACCATGCTCGTATGGATTGCAAAGCAGGTGACAGTTTTTCCATATTGGGTTTCGAAAAAGAAAACTACTTGTCAAATTATCAATGAGCCCAATGCAACCCTTACTCTAGCACCTATAGTAAAGGATGGAAGAACTCTTCTAAAGTTTTTGGGAACCATCACGAAGCACCTTGGTCACCCATTCATCCACCTCAAAAAAAGAAATATGACATAGAGGAGACATTTAGGGAGTTCATGGCAGAAAGTGCAAATTTTACTCAAGACATTAGGGTTATATGCAGAAACCAAGAAGCCTCCATCCGAAATATGGAAACTCAAATAGGGGCTACATTAGAACAACTTTTTGAGAGGTCCAAAGATTCTGCACCTAGCAATACAATCACCAACCCAGGGGAACAAACTGATGCCATAGATTTGAGGGATGGGGACACGTTAGAAGAACCACTGACATAACCCCCTTGATTGACTCATTGCCACCAATGACCAAACCTATCTTGACCGACCCACCACCACCAGTGATCGAAATTGAGTGTCGTACTTGTCTAACAAAGTCAAAGGCCTTTGGAGCCAAGGATGACTTAGAGAAAAAATGCAGAAAAGATGGGAAAATGAAATTCAAGCCATGGCACATTAAGCTCAAGGATCCCATCATTAGAGAAGGTGGAGGTGGTCGTGTAAAGAAGAGCACAAAGAAGATCCATAGAAAGAAATGGTAATTGAGGGTGGATGGAGGAAACTCCATTCTCCTTCAGGACACGGGATAGATCATCACCAAAAAGTCGAGCTAACGACTATAACTTAAGCGCTTCTTGGGAGGCAACCCAAGTTTTCCTTTCCTTACTTCTTTTTTTTAATTTCTTATAATTTTTATTATTGTCTAATATTTTTGTACATTTGTTCAACAAGTTTTTTGAAGCAAGTTTGGGGTAATATTATAACAACATTTACCATCAAATGAGCAATCCTCAAACCTAGGAAGTATCTGTCATCTACTGCTCCATTCCTTGTATTTCTTTTAACATTAAGGACAATGTTAACTTTATGTTTTGGAGGTCGGAGAGACATTTTGTCACAATTTTTTAAATTTTAAATTAAATTTTTTGAAATTTTTTCCTGTCTAGTCTTACTTCATCTTTTAGTGTCGGCTTTAGTGCCTCCCAAATTTTGGAGCCTTTGCATAGGGATATGGATAATGTCGGCCAACAAAAAGATTTTCTATAGTTTAAATCAGTAGTCTTTTTAATTTTTCTTGCACATTTTGAACCACAAAAAAATAATTTGAGATCTTATCATCATGCCTTTTAAGCAATTTTTCTACTCTTCTTAGGTCGTTTGCTTTGATTAGACTTGAATAACCTGAAAATCAATTATTTTTGTGTTCTAATGGAAAAACAAGATCCATTTTAAGGCACTATCTTGATAAAACTATGGTGTTTGAGTTCAATAGTTGGCATGGCTGTTTTACTTTTCTTTATGATTAAAAGATACTCAAATTTAAATGAGTTGTAGATAAGATTATCATTTGCATAATATATTTTGAAGAGTTATGACTAAGACTGAAGAAAACTATGGGAAAAAAAAAAAAACAGAAAAAATGAGGGAAGCAATCCTAAGCGCCGCTCTCCCATTTAAACATTTTAAGATATATGCTGTCCATCATGAGGGCGTCTCAGTGGTGACTTCTCTTATCCATGTGGTCATCGCCCAGGGATTAGGAGTTTGATTCTCGCTGAAGATATACTCCTGGAGTCATAATGAGGGTGTCTCAGTGGTGGCTTCTCTTACCCATGCGGTCATTGCCCAGAGGTCAGGAGTTTGATTCTCGCTGAAGATATACTCACACGGTCATATTGAGGGCGCCTCAGTGGTGGCTTCTTGTACCCATGTGATCATCGCCCGGGGGGTTAGGAGTTTGATTCTTGCTAAGGATATACTCATGGGCCGGGATTGACAAGGCTAGATCAGTCCCTTATAAATAAATAAATAAAAAAGAGAAAATTTTGTGAATAACTTTTACAGTTGGGCATACCTAAGAACGCTTGTTATGAATGGCACGATTGTTGTCATCTATTCGGTTTGAATGTCTTGAGATTAGAAAGAACGGATGAACTTAATTTGCTTAGCCAACTATTGAACTCGGTTACCCGGGTGATTGATGGGTTTTTCCTTAGAAAGATTATTTTGCCTTTAGAATCATAAACTTTGAGCCCTAGTCATTCTTTTCTAATAGAAGTAGGCTTGCATTGAATTGTGTTAAAAATTCTTAAAAAGCATGTGATCATGTGCTTTAATGTTTATCCTTGCTCAAGTACGAGCAAGATTTAAGTTTTGGGGGTATTTTGGCAAGTCTAATTTAGTATATAGTTATTAATATCATTTAGGTTCATTTTGAAACTATTTTACATCAAACTTTTGTCGCTTTTACTCTTTTTCTCTTGTATCATTATTTTCTTGCAAAAATGCTCAATTTATGCCAAATCTTGCTAGGTTTTATCATCAACATCAACAAGTGAATGCAAGATGAACTAAGTTTATGCACGGTTTAGCAAGGATGAACTAAGTTTATGTACAATTCATTACAAATTGCAAAAATGGGAGGCCAAATGCACAAATCATAAGCAAGGAGACTTTGTACACTTCAAGAACATATTCATGGTGATGTAAGAGCTAATTTTGGGTGGTGCAGTAGGAAAAACTAAAGAAATCAGCAACTTGTTGACAATTAAGAGCAATGTGTTACAAGCTGGGCCTTTGAACACCAACTCGTGCGGCCTTAGCTACTCGCGACGTCAAACGAGCCCTTAGTCAGCCTTTCAACACCTCGAGCCTATAAGGAGGACAAGAGGTTCAGTAGTGTTTATGAAGTATTTGGGAATGATACACAAGAGAATTTAATGGGAAAAGAAAGCTTTTTATTACAAGAAGGCCTTTACAAGTATATGAGGGGATTGGAATTTGGTGGTTGGATTGGATGATGCTTATAGGCTATGTGCACTTGGGTATTTATAGGCATTTAATATGTACAAATGGACAAAAAATATCATGGGGGCATGGAGGGAAGGATGGGTGCCGGTTTGGCTTCCCTCCCTTCCATTTTTATCGGATTTTCCCTCCTTAATTTTAAATTCTTGCTTTGGAGAAAATTCTTCCCTCTTTTGGCCATCCCCCTTTGTTCTCCCTAGAAGCTTCCTAAATAAGCTTCTCTCTACATAATTCTAGATAATTCTAGGCCATGCTAGATACATATATATTTTTACATATCGTCCTATGGACACACCCCTCTTCAGATGTATGCGGAGCACTTTTCCAAGGGTTCGCGTCCTTACAAAATCGGACTAAATAAATAAATACATATTTGCAAGAATATTCAAGAAGAGCCTAGAACATTCCGTGGCCTTCGAGAACATTCCGATCATAAAACGATTCATAATAAAATTAAGTAAAATTTTTACGGAACTAAGCAATCGGTGACATCCTCCCACGCCTAAGCTATTGAGGTCCTCGTCAATGTTAGACGGTCTTGAGTGTCTTCGATGCCCTTCCTTATTAGTTCGGGCTTTCCTCTTCGCCTTCATGTCTTCAAGTCTGGAAAGCCCTTCCAACATATCAGGTACAAAAAGAATTTACTTCAGTTCCTGCTTTGCGAGCCTCGTTCAGCAGGTCCCTTCATCACAGTTTGTGACCCTTCGCAGTTGCTCCCAAACCTCAGCATCTCGATTCTTATTCTGATCTTTAGCAGCTCCGGTGCTGAAGAGTGATGCACACCTTTGCACATCTCACGCCCATCCATGGGCAAGCCCTGTGCACTCAACCGCATGTCAAGTGCACTCCAACGCAACCCATGCCATCCAAAGCATAAGTCACGCCTAGCCGTGCGCAACCTGTGCACACCTATGTCCAAGTCAAGGGCCTTCATGTGCAACCTATGCGCACCTATGTCCAAGTCAAGGGCCTTCGTGTGCAACCCACATGCACTCATGCCCACGCCCAGTGCCTTTGTGCACAGCCCTCGTGCACTCCAATCTCCATTGTGCGCACTCCCGAAAAGGTCGTGCGCGCCCAATTTTCATTAGGCTCATCCACCCCCAAGTCTTGACAATCCGAACTTGAGTCCCGACAATGCCTTCCCCAATACCAATGGTGCGGTGCAGTGCTCACACCTTGCCTCTCGTTTTGCATCCAGTGCACTGTTAAATGCACCAAATGCGCAGCCCTGGGCATTCTTGGTACGGTCCTAGGCACGTCATGGCCGGATCTGTCACGACTCAGCCCAAGCGTAGCCATGCGCACCCTGTGTGCGCCTTCTCGAACCTCGGCGCACCCTTGCGCCAATGTCATCGACACATCTCCTGAACTTTGGTACATGCCCGCACCTTGGTCCTCTGATCCTGGGCCTATGTCTCCATACACACAGCACCCTGGTGTCGTTTCTGCGTCGCTTGGGCCTGCGCCTGAACCAACGCAGCGTCTCGGGCCTTAGTCTTGACCTGCGCAGCGCCCTGCACCTGTGTCTTGACAGGGGCCTACGCCCGAACCTGTGCAGCCCCGCGCCCATTAGGCCCAATGTAGGCCTTATACTCAGAGTCTCCGAGCACCACCTATGCTCCGGTCTTGGCTTCGAAATTTTGAACTGCAGCCTGTTCCTTGGCCTCAGTTCTATCATCATCATGGGCCGGCTTAACATACGCCTGCCCTCGGTCCTTGGCACGCTCCCGTGCCTTGGTTGGATCTCGCCCAAACCGTTGTGCCTCCTTCGCAAGCTGCATAACTAAGAGGGTTTTGCCCTTGCTCTCGAGCTCTCGCCTCAACGGCACCATAGAGGTCTTCTCCCCTGTCATGATGCATAGAGCGTCAAGGCAAGGTAGGAGCATTGTGCGTGCCTTATCCAAGAACTCCATGCCTAAGACAAGTTTGAAGTCATCCATGGGCACAACGGAGAGGTTGATCCTCCCCTTCCAATCTCCGACCGGCATCTCGACGTCTCGGGCAGTGCCAAGCGCGGGCTTAGCACTAGCATTGACGGTCTTCAACCATCCTCCATCTTTGATAACGCGGAGGGCTAGTGTCCGTGCTTCATCTTCAGAGACAAAGTTATAAGTGGCCCCTGTGTCAACAAGGGCTCGTGTCTCCCGGCCATTCACCCACACGGCCGCATACTTAAGACCTTTTGACGAGGTCTTGGTAGGTTCAGATCTGGAGGCAGCATTCAACAATTGGAGGGAACCGATCCGAATCTCCTCTGATGTCTCGGCCCTCTCTTGACCCTCCATTTTGGAAATGAGGGCATTGAGTGCCTTTCTTTTAGGACACTCACGGGTCATGTGTGGCCCTTCACAAAAGTAGCATTTGGGGGTCCAAGATTCTTTGGACTTACCCTTGTGGCGACGGTCATCATTCTTGTAGAAGGGACATGACTTGTCCTTTGGTCTTTCTCCCCCGCCTCTGCCATTGTCACTCCTCCTTTCCTTGTGTTTCGGAGACTCCCTCCGACATTCCATCAGCATCTCGGCGGCGAAAATTGCAGCGGATAAATCAGGAACGTCCAGACGTTGCAACTCCTGTTTGGCCCATGTCTGGAGCCCGTCAAGGAAGAATAATTTCTTGTCTCGCTCGAGGAGGTCAGGGATCTCTAGGATGAGCTTCGTGAACTCATCGACATATTCCTGAATAGAGCCCGTGTGCTTCAACCACCTCAACCGGGCTCAGTCCTCATCCTCCGCATCCTTGGGGTAGAACTGGGAGCAAAGCTCTTGCTTAAATGCGCCCCAAGTGTTTATGACAAGGGTGCCCCGAGCAATGTCCTCTCTCTTCCTCTTCCACCATGGGCTAGCCGAATCCGTCAAGAAGAGTGCCGCGGAGCTGATGTGCTGTGCGTCACTGCGCAGGCCAAGGTGATCGAAATATAGCTCCAAGCCGCACAAGAACCCATTGAGCGTTTTGGCATCACGGCGTCCGTCATAGGACTTAGGATGAGGGACATCCACCTTTACGACATCAAGTGTTGTGCCAAGACGATTGGCGACGGCGGCTTTGCATAGGGACAAGTCTTCCTTGTGCGCCCTTACTTCGGTCTCGAGTGAAGCAAGTCTATCATTAACGCCCTCAATAGCATCCATATGAGCCACCAAAGAATCGAGGCCCGCATCCACCTCTTGTCTTAGCAAGTGTGTGGTAGAGTTAAGTGCCTCAAGCACATCACCCAAAAGATCGTCATTTCCTTCTTTCGAGGGTGGGCGTTGGACCTTAGTAACGAGTATGTCCATTTGTCGGGACAACTCGGCCACGGCCAACTCCACCCGATCCATGCGATCGGCAAGGTCCTTGTTGGACCTCTTTCCTTTCCTCACGTGGGCCTCCACATCCGTCAATGTGGACTCTGCCATAGTCACGGCCTCAACTCAATCCCAAACACAGCAACACCACAACAAAATTGAACCCAAGGGCAACCGTGTGCACTTATTTGGGAATGTGGCTCTGATACCAACTGTCACAATATGGGCCTTTGAACACCAACTCGTGCGGCCTTAGCTACTCACGACGTCAAACGAGCGCTAAGTCAGCCTTTCAACACCTCGAGCCTATAAGGAGGACAAGAGGTTTAGTAGTGTTTATGAAGTATTTGGGAATGAGACACAAGAGAATTTAATGGGAAAAGAAAGCTTTTTATTACAAGAAGAAGGCTTTTACAAGTATATGAGGGGATTGGAACTTTGGTGGTTGGATTGGATGATGCTTATGGGCTATGTGCACTTGGGTATTTATAGGCATTTAATATGTACAAATGGACAAAAAATATCATGGGGGCATGGAGGGAAGGATGGGTTCTGGTTTGGCTTCCCTGCCTTCCATTTGAATTGGAATTCCCTCCTTAATTTTAAATGCTTGCTTTGGAGGGAATTCTTCCCTCTAAAGGCCATCCCCCTTTGTTCTCCCTAGAAGCTTCCTAAACAAGCTTCTCTCTACATAATTCTAGATAATTCTAGGCCATACTAGATACATATATATTTTTACATATCGTCCTATGGACACGCCCCTCTTCGGATGTATGCCGAGCACTTTTCCAAGGGTTTGCGTCCTTACAAAATTGGACTAAATACATGAATACATATCTGCAAGAATATTCAAGAAGAGCCTAGAACATTCCGTGGTCTTCTAGAACATTCCGATCGTACAACGATTCATAATAAAATTAAGTATAATTTTTACGGAACTAAGCAGTCTGTGACAAATGGGTGGCATAATGATCAAATAAGAATGAACTTGATGTATTTTTAAAATTTTTGAAATTGCAACCTCAAGCACTATATGTAGGGGTTTTTGGGGGGTTCTTTAAGCATCAATTCATTCTGGAAAAAAAAAACCTAAAATAAAGTAGAAACATAGGTAGAAATTCGGATAGAAGGGGAAGGGTGTGAAAAGAAAGAGTTTGGTTTGCAATTTTTCAATTTCAAGTTATTTTCTATCCTTTCTTTCTTTAAGTTCATAGAGTTTGTATTAATTTTTATTTATATTATGTTTACCATGAACTAATTTTTTCTTTCTAAGGCTACAATGTAGCCTAAGTTGTAATATACACTCTTTTCTAATTCGAAGTATTCAAAGTTTTTTTATTTCGCTATTTGAATGTTTATCATTGTTCTTCATGAGTTTTGAATGCTTTATCACCATTCAAAGCCTATAATGATTCATAATGAATCCAAGAGGAGATTTATGATGAATGCTAAAGCGGTAAACACCATAAATTGAGCGAATACTAGAGATAGATTAGCGCAATTTGTGTGGTCTTAAGTGAAAACCATGGATCTTCAAAACTCTTCTTTTATTTAACTTCATGGAAGGGATTGATGAGTTAATATATAAAAGAGCGTGCTAAATGTTGCTAGAGAGAATATTTAGTAAATTATGATTTTCGACCATCAACACGTAATAACAACTTGAATATCGAGAATAGAAAGGCGTATTGATGCAACTATGTGAAATCGGATGCCTTGGATCTTATTAAATTATAAAAATCATCTAAAAAAATCGGTATACCTAGCATAAAACCAGTAACCATTTTTGTTCTTTTTCATTTATTTTGTTTCATATAAAAAACTTCACTTTTCGATCTTTCAAATAGTGTTAAAACTACTAATTTTGGTGCTCACTCAACAATCAATCCTCGTGGGAATGATACTCTACTCACTCTATATTACTTGATAAGACTTAGTGCACTTGCTAAGCAAAACATCAAGCACACCAAACCTAGTCACGTAAAAATCAAGCATGATTCTCAATTGAGCTGCCATTTTCCACCCTGCCTTCTTTTCTGAGTTCTAGTAAGTTTGGAAGGACCAACTGCCTCTTGATCGAGGTGATAGCTCTTCCACACATTACCTAACCTAATGCCTGGAGGCTGATACCCTGACTATCGTGGTGCCAAACTGGTGTCTATATCCAGTAAGGTGTGCTTTGGGATGCTGTTAGGGCGCCTTGTCCTCATCATGATCTAAGTTGTAGACACAAAGCCTCGAGAAATGCCTACTGATGACATTGTTGTTAGAGAAGCGACCCTTTTTTTGGAAAAAGGTTCAACTTCTTTATGTCAAGTACCAGCTAATGTCCACAACCCTCGTAAAGGTCAGGAGTTTCCTTTATGCCTGCTTCTTTGAGGCAAAGGACTGTTTGCCAATTATCGTCAATGAGAATCGCCACACCTAACTCTTCTTGCTTAGAGAGAAGAATGATGCCTTCCTCTAACTGCTTCTCTATGAACCTTGTAAATGTTCCATAATCGTGAGTAGAGTGTTCAACCATGACATGCCATTTACAGTGATCCTCTGGCAATCTCAACGTGGTTCGGGGGAACCTCAATGTTCCTAATTCAAGCAGCCTATCGAACAAAGGGTTCGCCACAGTCATATCCACCTTGTCTGCATTCATCTTACTCAAAGATTCACCAACTATGGGGATGTTAAGGCATTACTACTGTTTGTGATGAAATTGGTCAGTATGCTTATTCATCATTTTGAAGTTCTGTATGAGGTAGGATTTGTTAGGATGAGCTGAACTCAAGCTCTAGCTAAATGCCCGAAATGATATTCCCTGCAAGATCAAACAAAAGGTTAGAGGGGCCTATGGAGCAACCCATGGGGGACCCCTCCTGTTTGTGGTGTTTATAGGTGTTTGGGAAAAAGCTAAACTCAAGATACTTAAAAATTATTGAGATTCCCGTTATCCCTATTTTTTCTGTCATTCTTTCATTTCCTTTTTTTTCTATTTATAGTGGTAGGTTGATGTTGTTAGTGTTTTGATAAGTGTCTTTTTCTATCTCTTATAAATTAAGTTTCATTAGTATTTTAAAATGTATCTTAAAAGAAGTGAAGATGGATAAGTTTAATTTCTTTGGTCATTATATGGGAGAATTGTGTGGAGTTTTACTCCTACTCGGCGAATAATGCTAATTTTTACCCCTACTGGGCGAATTGTGTAGATTTTTCTCCTACTGGGTAAATAATGTTGCTCTTTACCCCCACTGGGTGAATTGTGTTAATTTTTCTCCTACTGGACGAATAATGTTGATTTTTATTTCAACTGGGCGAATTTTGTTCATTTTTCTCTTACTGAGAGAATAGTGTTGATTTTTATCTCTAAATATTGTTGATTTTGTCTCTACTAGGCGAATAGTGTTGATTTTGCCTCTACTAGGAGAATTGCGTTGATTTTGCCCTACTGGGCGAATTGCGTTGATTTTTCCTCTACTGGGCGAATAGTGTTAATTTTGCCTCTACTAGGCGAATAGTATTTATTTTGCCTCTACTAGGCGAATAGTGTTGATTTTTATCCTACTAGGCAAATTGTGTTGATCTTTATCTTGACTGGGCGAATTATGTTGATTTTCTTCCTACTGGGCGCATAATGTTATTTTTTACTTCTACTGGGCGAATAATGTTATTTTTTTCTCCTATTGGGTGAAGAATGTTGATTTTGTCTCTGGTGTAGATTTTTCCTCTAGTGGGCGAATAGTGTTGATTTTGCCTCTACTAGTTGAATAGTGTTGATTTTGCCTCTACTGGGCGAATAGTGTTGATTTTGCCTCTACTGGGCGAATAGTGTTGATTTTGCCTCTACCGAGCGAATAGTGTTGATTTTGCCTCTATTGGGCAAATAGTGTTGATTTTTCTTTAATTTTTGTCCAAATCATTGTCTGTGTAACATAGTTGCCCCTCTACAGTAGCAAGCTATTCAATTGTAGTTACCAACATATTTGTCACCCTACTTTGTGAGCAAACACTGGTCAGTCCAAGTTCAGTCACGAAGTAATAAATCTATCTTGTTCTTAGCTGGCTACAGTACACCGTTTTCTTCAGTGATGGCGGTATTTAGTGTTCTGTTTTGGCCTTTCATAATTTTCGTTGATGTGTATTTTTATTTTTACTCAAAATACTGTCTGAATAAGAAGTGTAACGAGGTATTTGACACTTAATAGGATGTCGAATCCATCATGACTTGTAATTGGGCACATGACCCACCATGAACTTTATTGGGGCATTTACCGCAATCGTGGCTATTGGTAGTGCGTTTTATGTCCCAGCTCTTATTTGTGTAAGAATGTTTAGGAGAGTCCGGACTTCTAAGGTCTTTTTTGAAACATAGAGTACTCCAGCATTTTGCCCCTGTATATCAGTGAGCATTCATCATGATTCAAGCTCTATGTGATAAACTTTAAAGGATATCAATATCATGACTAGTCACTAGAGCTCTGTTTGTTTCAGGGGAAAACCACATTCTAGGAAGTGGTTTTCCCCTTTTCCTTTGTTTGGCACGTCATTAGCATACGGAAAAGGTTTTCCAATGGAAAACCTTTTCCCTCAAATGAGGGAAAATGACTTCCCTTTCAAAATGGGGGAAGTCGTGATTCTAAGTGGCTCGAAAACCTTCGCGATTATTATCATGCAAATCGAGATCGAATCAAAATCAATCAGACCGCACTGTAGGCATTTAACGTCATAACATTGGACAAGAATTGGACTGAATAATAAAAAGCAGCTTGAATATTACTTTGTTATTGTTGCAACAGAACAACTTTAATCAAGTTGAATTGTTGTATAATAGTATAGAAGAAAATTATCTAGGTAATATTTTAGCGTTTATTACATAGATACTATGATATTTTAGTAATATATAATGATGTACCCTAAAGTTTAGAATTTTTTTTCATAAATCAAGTATCTCTTGCCAAAATTTAGCATATTTTAAATGAAAATAGCAATCTATATGTATCATATATTATAATGTAATAATTTCTTTTGTCCAAAAAAGCTAACATGGCACATTTTTTTATTATATATGAGTAATTTTTGTTAGAATGTGGACAACCTTTTGATAATATAATATTTGTATCATCAGTTTTTTGACAAAAATTAGTCAAATTTTAATAAAAATTTACCAGATTTTAACACAGTATATACACAAGTGATAAAATTTCTTATCTCATGGCATCTCATTGTATATATTAAAATGACAGAGCATTTAGATGATAAATGCTCAAATTTTAGAATACCTAAGAAGCAATTTTTTTAATTTATACAGCTTTGATAGTTAGTTTTTTATTTTTTTACTTCATATATGTTGTATTATTACTTACGTTGTCCTATAAAAAGATATAAAATGATTGGTGAAAAATATTTTTTTTAAAACATACAAGAAGACATCACAATGGGGAATTGAGTTTTCCTTTGAAACAAACAATGGAAAATCCCACCCGGAATTTATATTTCCTTGGAAAACCTTTTCCGAAGAAAATCAATTCCTAGATTCTACTTTTCCATTAAAACAAACGGAGCCTAGATATATTTGCATTTGGTCAGTAATACCGACAAGGTGATTAATGTGGTATATCCGGCCCATGTTACTTTGATAAACAAAAATAACTCTAGCTAGAGCCAGAGGGGGTTGAATTCATGCACCTGGTTGTTATATCGGTGATAGGTGTAGCCTGCTTAAATGAGATTATAGTGTCAAAGATATTGCGTTGTTCGTTTACTGCCCTAGTAAACAGTATGTAATATATCGTATTATAGCTAATGTGATGAGTATGTTCTTGAGGGATGTTGCACTCAATTGCTAGTGATTGCGCCAGGGCGGACCATGGTGATGAATGTTGCACACATTGCGGGTGATTGCACTAGGGCGGACCATGGTGATAAATTTTATAAACACTACGGGTGATTGCACAAGGTGGACCATGGTGATGAATGTCGCACCAGCTAAGGGTGATTGCACCAGGGTGGACCATGGTGAGGAATGTTGCACTTGTTGCGGGTGATTACACCAGGGTCGACCATAGTGCTGAATATACCCTTGGTAAATGTTGAGTGTCACGTACAGAATACCTAGATAAGCCAAGATAGCCAACATAATTGAGATAGTAAAACCACATAGGGTAGTATTCTTATCTGATGATAAGCATGTTGAAGACATTATCAAAGTAAAGACAGGTTATTGAAATTGACACACCTTAAGGGCTGTTACATATCAAGCAGGAAGTAAATCAAGCATATGGTATATCATTCCCAAAGGATGTCTTTGATTTTCATTGGTTGACCTCTGGCATTCATCTATGAGCTAACGAGCTTGATATACGTCCTGTCCAGTGGTTGTAAATAAACAATCGCACTAATTGTAATTAGTAGTATTCATATAATGCACTTTAAACATGAACATTATCTGAAGGATGTGATTCATCATTTAGGCTATTGGTCGTTTTTGAAGCCCTTATGACTAATAAGCAGCTTAGTAAAGACCAGCTCTCAATATCCTATTATCATGACACTTATTGCTAAACAACACCTATTGCATAATTGAATAGGCTACGACAAGATTTTAAAGTGGACTGTAAGAAAGTCTAAGACCATCTTGAAGCATGTTATTGTGGGTATTGAACTAGCTCATCTTATTCCTAGCTCTTTATTCAGACTGCCACATTCTAAAGGGCTTTTTACTATGGAGTTATCATTTATGTTCATACATCACTGGCTTGTGACTCTTCATCTTGATTGAGCGGTTAATAAGTGCCTAGAGTTAGGCAGAGAAAAGCGATCTCTTAAATCATAGGCTACAGCACTGATTCATGCTAGGCCAACTGCTTATCATAAATACTCCCCATTGCAACTTGTTTCTGGTCAAGAAACAAATATATCCCATCAATGAATTTTTGGTTGTGCTATGTATGTTCCAATTGCTTCACCCTAGCATACAAAGATGGGACCACAAAGGGGATTGAGAATTTACGTTGAGTTTGAACCCTTGTCAATTACAAAATATCTTGAACCATTGGTGGGAGATATTTTTACTGCAACGTTTGCAAATTGTAAATTTGATGAAACAATGTTCCCAGAATTAGGGAGAGATTGGAAAAAGCGTGAAATTGTGAAAATGATGAAAATGTCGAGAATGGGGAAATCTCGATAAACTATGCTATTACCGTCATACTATGGAAACGAAATAAGACATTTATTGATCAAGTGTTCGCATATTATGTGGCTACTAATTTGACCACAAAGGTGAAGATTCTGAACCTAAATCTGTTTAAGAATGCTAGAGAAGAATAGATTGGCCAAAATGGATAGAAGCAATTCAGGTAGAATCAAATTTACTTATGAAACATGCAGTTTTTGAACCTTTAGTTCAAACTCCTGGAAATACAAAACTTGTAGGCTACAAGTGAGCATTTTATGCGGAAAGAAGTGAAAAGAATGAAGTGGTCAGATATAAAATACGACTTGTAGCTTATGGTTTCTCATGGAGGTCAGGATGTGATTGTGAAGAGACATATTCAAAAGTAATTGACAAAATTTCACATAGATTCTTAACAAGTTTGTAAGTCTCAGAAAGACTCCAAATGCGTCTTATGGATGTGGTGGCGGCGTATCTATATGGACCACTTGATAATAGCGTTTATATAAAAGTCTTTGAAGAACTGCAAATGCCAAATATATATATATAACTTAAAACCTCGAGAGTTATGTTCAATCAAATTACTAAGATCTTTGTATAGGTTAAATCAATCAGGGCGAATGTGCTACAATTGTCTTACTGTCTATCATCTGGGAAAGGGATATATTGACAATCCCGTGAGCCCATGTGTTTTTATTGAGAAATTGAATTTTGGATTTGATATAATCACAGTCTATGTTAATGATTTAAACATCATAAGAACTTTTCAAGCGATCAAACAAGTTGTTGCATATGTAAATAAGGAGTTTGAGATGAAAGATCTTGGAAAGACAAAATATTGTCTTGGCTTGCAAATAGAGCAATTATCTGATAGACTTTTAGTCCATCAATCTTCTTATATAGAAAAAGTGTTAGAATGTTTTAACATGGATAAGGTACACTTATTGAGTACCCTAATGATCGTCTGATCCCTTAATGTAAATAAGGGCCCTTTTGACCTTGAAGGGATTACGGAGAAATTCTTGGCCCTGAAGTGCCATATTTAAGTGCAATAGGTGCACTGATATATCTTACTAACTATAAAAGTCCAGATATAGCCTTTTCGGTTAACTTATTAGCAAGATATAGCTCAAAGACATTGGAATGGGGTTAAACATATAGTTTGGTATCTTCGTGGTGCATCTAATATGGGATTATTCTATTCGAAAACATATTAGTAAGGAGCGTTCCTGAGTCAATGCATACCAATCTTGTGAACTAATTTCCCAAAAGTTGCTATTGGAATTCCTTTTGTGAATGAATCTGCTAGTTTCTATCTTAAGTGAACTTGATGAACATCTATATCACGCGTGTCCTGGAGCTCATGTGTAAAGAAGAACCTTGGTGAGATATGTTTAGTTCTGTCACCTTTCTTGTATCCACCTTTAATTTGAGTAATACATGCCGTATTATCTTCATACAGTATCGTCGAACTCCCCTTGATCGCTAAAAGACCACATTCCTCTTGAACATGTTGAATAAAAGATTTCAACCATAAACATTCCCTTCTCGCTTCATGAAGTGCAAGTATTTCAGCATGATTTGAATGGAACGAAGAGTGTGAAAGGAGCTTGTACAGCTCAAGCAATGTTTAGTTTCTGCTCCTATATTAACAATTCAAGCTCGCTTGCTCAACTAATGATTCGGCCAACCCTAATAGAGCGGATCAAAGACACCTAAAAGGGTTGTTGTAAAATTGGTCCCTATATGACTTAACTATGTCAAGAAAATTTAAGTCAAGAAATGTTCAAATATTATAGATTAAAGGGTGTAAATGTCAAGTGGCATAAGTTGTAAATTTTTTGGTAAATATATTTTTGGGTACCCAGCTATTACTGTACATTTAAATAAATCAAGAGGTAAAATGCCATTGCTGCCCCTGACCGTGTGCGTTATTTACTTGCCCGTGCCACTACCCGCTGCCCGTAGCTTCTCCAGGAAGCTTCCCTGTTTTCAGTTTAAATTGATGACACGCGTCAGCCATCCGGGTAAACTGTTTGTGTTTCTTGTGGGCTTTTATGGACCGTTGATCTGGTTCGTACGAACGGCCGAGATTGAACCTTGGAGCTTTGCCACGGATCGGAGTTCGGTTGCCTATATATACTGACCCTTTTAGGGTCTGCCGTACGCCTTTTATTTTGCTCTCCGTTTTTCTCTTCAGCCACCGCCTCTCTTTGGTTTGCTCTGGCGATCTTGAGGCGATCGAAGGCGATTGAGTATATCCGTGGGTGTTAAGGCTTGATCGTTCAAATCTTGGTAGTTTGGAGCATGTATGAAGCCTTGTAGGCTTTGGTTGTAAGCTTTCTTTTCCCTTACTCTTTATTTTCGTTCTTCTTTAGGCTTCTGACTTAGAAGCCTTAAGGATCGGTTTTGTATAAAGTTGTATATCATTGAAGTCTGGTCTGTAATATTTGAACTCGACTTATAGTGGATAGACTTCCCTAGAAATAGGGAGCCGTGGAGTAGGTCCTTCTTTAAAGGCTGAACCACGTAAATCTCGTTGTTATCGCTGTGTTCTTTGTGCATGTGTTCGGTGTTGGATGAATCTTGCTAAACTACAGTTACAGGTTTCTTGAACTAGATCTGAAGTAGTGAATCTTTGTTGTTATTGTCGTTTTATCAAGAACTAAAGTTGATAAGATTAAACCCTAGGAATACGACCTGAAACTCAACAAGTGGTATCAGAGCATCAGGTTCTTTACCTTAAAGAAACAGTATGGCGTCTGCTAGGGTTGATATTGAAAGGTTTGACGGTAGAAATGATTTCAACCTATGGAAACTAAAAATGAAAGCTATCCTTATGGCACAAGGTGCTGGAACTGCACTTTTGCCCGAAAAGGATCAACCAACTTATCTAACTGAAAAGGAGAAAGTAGAAGTCGAACATAAAGCTTATGCTTCTTTATTACTTAGTCTTGATAACTCGGTACTTAATCAGATTCGCTCTGAAAAGACCGTAGCAGATATATGGGCTAAGTTAGAAGAAATCTACAAGTCTGAGTCATTGTCCAATAGGATATTGTGCATGGAATCCCTTTTCACCTTTAAGGTGAGTGAGACTAAACCCCTAGAGGACTCTATAGATGAGTTCCATAAAATCTGTCAAGATCTAGAAAATGTTAAAGTTACTGTTGCTGATGAATTGTTGGCTGTATTGTTACTATGTGCCTTACCTAAATATCTTAGGTCCTTTAAAGACACACTAAGATATGGACGTGACACTGTAGCATTGAAAGACGTAACAAAGGCCCTAAGATCCAAGATCCTAGAACTTAGGAAGGAAGGGAAGTATCCACCAACCAGTAACAGTGGGGAAGGGCTGTCAGTCAGGGGTAGGACAAAGACTCGAGACAACCATAACAACCATAACAACCATAACAACCATAACAACTACAACAATAAGGAAAGGAGAAGAAGTAAGAGTCGAAACAGATCTAGTTCAAGACCGAGAAGAGATTGTAGTAAAGTAAAGTGTTATGAGTGTGGTAAACTAGGCCACATTAAAAGATACTGTCCAGATTACCAAAGAAAATTTAACGGCACAACTGACAACACTGAATTTAATGACGGATATGACTCCGCTGAAGTATTAGTAGTATCCACAGACCAAACTACACATGAGTGGGTTCTAGACTCAGGGTGTAGCTTCCATATGACTTCAGATAGATCCTTCTTTACTGAATACCGGACTGTAGCAGGGGGAAAGGTGCTGTTGGGAAATAACCACGGATGCCAAGTAGTTGGGATAGGGTCAGTTAGGGTTAAGGGGTCAAACGGGATTGACTTTACCCTAAAGGGAGTTAGGCATGTGCCTGAACTTAGAAGGAACCTAATTTCTCTAGGACAATTAGACCAGGCTGGTATGACCTTAAAGGCACAACAGGGGGTAATGAAGGTCCTTAAGGGTTCCCTTGTAATGCTAAGAGGAGAGGTCAAGAACGGTCTATATGTGCTTAGAGGTGACGTAGTTCCTGCTGGCTGCTCTATTGTAGAGAAAACTGACCTAACCAACCTTTGGCACAAAAGATTAGGACATGTATCAGAGAGGGGCCTGAATGAGCTGAACAAGAGAGGGCTGTTAGGGGGTGGTTATGTGTCTAAACCTGATTTCTGTGAGTCATGCATATTTGGAAAACATCATAAACTATCTTTTAAATCTGGAATCCATATAACTAAGTCACCGTTAGACTATATCCACTCTGACCTGTGGGGACCAGCAAGGGTACCCACTTTAGGTGGAGCATACTACTTCCTATCTATGGTAGATGATTTCTTTAGGAAGGTTTGGGTTTACCTACTTAAAACAAAGGATGAATGTTTTAGTGCCTTTGTTAGGTGGAAGAACCTTATAGAAAATCAAACAGGTAGGAAGATTAAGGTACTTAGAACTGATAATGGACTTGAATATATAAACGCTGAATTTGATAGTTTATGTGCTCAAAATGGTATTAAAAGACACAACACTGTTAGGAAAACTCCTCAACAAAACGGACTAGTTGAAAGAATGAACCGTACGCTCCTAGACAGGGTAAGATGCATGTTATTTGCATCAGGACTTGGTAACAACTTTTGGGGGGAGGCTGTAGCTACTGCATGTTATCTAATTAATCGTACTCTCTCCTCTGCAATTGATTTTAAAACTCCTGAGGAAAAATGGACTGGAAAAACAAGCGACTATTCTATTTTAAAAGTTTTTGGATGTGCTGCGTATGCACATCAATCTGAAGGAAAACTTGAACCCAGGGCTATAAAAGGTGTTTTTCTAGGCTATCCGGATGGTGTAAAGGGGTATAGGGTGGGTGTTAGGGATGGAAACAGAACCAAAATAATAATTAGTAGGGATGTAACCTTTAATGAAGAGGAATTCCCTTACTTGGAGAAAATAATGGCTGCCGATACAGCAGCCACTTCCTCCAACCCTAGGAAGTATGATCCTGAACTCTATGAGTTCGAGATCAGCCCACCAGAGCCTGTATACCAGGAAAACCAGACCTTAAATCCTGAGGAAGAGGTGACTGACAGTGCTGAAGGGAGCACTGAACCTCAAGAAACAATTGAACAAACAGACCTATCAAACTACCAACTAGCTAGAGATAGGGAGAGGAGAGAAATTAGGGCACCAGTTAGGTTTGGCAGTGCGGATTGTATTGCATTTGCCCTAAATACTGCCCTAGAGTATGTAGAATCAGAACCTCTCACTTATACTCAGGCTATTAGTGGGGCTGCCTCTGAACAGTGGCTTAAAGCCATGACAGAGGAAATGGAGAGCCTCAAAAGGAACAAAACTTGGGTTTTGGTTCCTAAACCAATGGATAGGAAATTGGTAGGTTCTAAGTGGATTTATAAGGTAAAAGAACCCGATACATCATCTGGACAGCCAAGGTTCAAGGCTCGACTAGTTGCAAAAGGTTTTTCACAAAAGGAAGGGGTAGACTATAATGAGATTTTTTCTCCCGTTGTAAAGCACACAACCATAAGAATACTTATGGCACTAACTGCTAAGTTTAGCCTATTTCTGGAACAAATGGATGTTACAACAGCTTTCCTTCATGGTGAGCTGGATGAGGAAATCTTTATGGCCCAACCTGAGGGCTTTATTGAACCAAACCATGAAAACCATGTTTGTCTACTTAAGAGGTCTTTATATGGCCTAAAACAATCCCCTAGACAATGGTACAAACGCTTTGACCAATTTATAAGAAGCAGGGGCTTTAGTAGATCAATACATGATACTTGTTTTTATTTTAAACATGCTGATACTGTTGATGCACTGTATTTGCTGATTTATGTGGATGATATGCTGCTGGCCAGTAAATCCATGAATCATATTAATGATTTGAAACTAACGCTTTGTGCTGAGTTCGATATGAAAGATCTAGGAAAGGCCAAGAAGATACTTGGTATGGAAATTACCAGGGATCCAACAGCTGAAACAGTGCACTTATCTCAACAAAGGTATTTGGAAAAGGTATTGGTTAGATTCAACATGTCTGAATGTAAACCTGTAAAATTGCCCTTAGCAAGTCAGTATAAGCATACAGTTCAACAGTGTCCCACGAATGAGATAGAAAAGAAACAAATGGAAAGAGTCCCATATGCGAATGTTATAGGTTCCTTAATGTATGCTATGACTTGTACACGTCCAGACTTAGCTTTTCCTTTAAGTGTTTTGTCTAGGTTTATGAGTAACCCCGGAAAGGAACATTGGGATGGAGTTAAGTGGTTGTTAAGGTACATTAAACAAACCTATAAACTGGGACTTACTTTTGGTCGGACAAAAACCTACCTTAGATTGATAGGTTACACCGATTCTGACTTTGGGGGGGACGTAGATAAAAGGAGATCCACTAGTGCTTACATTTACACTTTAAATGGTGGAGCCATTTGTTGGAAGTCTAAGTTGCAGCCTGTGACTGCGCTGTCAACCACTGAGGCTGAATTTGAGGCCCTCACAGAAGCCATAAAAGAGGCTACCTGGCTGAGAGGCTTACTGTCAGAAATAAACCTCGATAACGGGCCTCCCGTACTGTTTTCGGACAGTCAATCAGCCCTTGCATTGTGTAAAAACCCCGTGTTTCAAGATAGGACTAAGCACTTAGCTATCAAGAGGAATTTTGTAAACGACATGCTTGAAAGGAACACTGTTGAACTGCGAAAAATCTGTACTGCTGAAAATCCAGTGGATATGGGCACAAAAAATTTGACTTTGGACAAGTTACTTAAGTGTATTAACTTGGTTCAAAGTAATTGGGACCATGGATGACGAACCCAATGTGTTTTTTGCTCCTATTACTAGGGAATGTCCAGTAGTTAACCCATATAGGTACCAAGGTGGAGAATTGTTGTAAAATTGGTCCCTATATGACTTAACTATGTCAAGAAAATTTAAGTCAAGAAATGTTCAAATATTATAGATTAAAGGGTGTAAATGTCAAGTGGCATAAGTTGTAAATTTTTTGGTAAATATATTTTTGGGTACCCAGCTATTACTGTACATTTAAATAAATCAAGAGGTAAAATGCCATTGCTGCCCCTGACCGTGTGCGTTATTTACTTGCCCGTGCCACTACCCGCTGTCCGAAGCTTCTCCAGGAAGCTTCCCTGTTTTCAGTTTAAATTGATGACACGCGTCAGCCATCCGGGTAAACTGTTTGTGTTTCTTGTGGGCTTTTATGGACCGTTGATCTGGTTCGTACGAACGGCCGAGATTGAACCTTGGAGCTTTGCCACGGATCGGAGTTCGGTTGCCTATATATACTGACCCTTTTAGGGTCTGCCGTACGCCTTTTATTTTGCTCTCCGTTTTTCTCTTCAGCCACCGCCTCTCTTTGGTTTGCTCTGGCGATCTTGAGGCGATCGAAGGCGATTGAGTATATCCGTGGGTGTTAAGGCTTGATCGTTCAAATCTTGGTAGTTTGGAGCATGTATGAAGCCTTGTAGGCTTCGGTTGTAAGCTTTCTTTTCCCTTACTCTTTATTTTCGTTCTTCTTTAGGCTTCTGACTTAGAAGCCTTAAGGATCGGTTTTGTATAAAGTTGTATATCGTTGAAGTCTGGTCTGTAATATTTGAACTCGACTTATAGTGGATAGACTTCCCTAGAAATAGGGAGCCGTGGAGTAGGTCCTTCTTTAAAGGCTGAACCACGTAAATCTCGTTGTTATCGCTGTGTTCTTTGTGCATGTGTTCGGTGTTGGATGAATCTTGCTAAACTACAGTTACAGGTTTCTTGAACTAGATCTGAAGTAGTGAATCTTCGTTGTTATTATCGTTTTATCAAGAACTAAAGTTGATAAGATTAAACCCTAGGAATACGACCTGAAACTCAACAAGGGTGATGCATAATTATGTAAAATCCGCAATAATGTGGGAAGTGGTCAAGAAACCAAATTCACGAAATGAAACAGATAAGCAAGACGTACCAGTATTGATCGCAATACAAAATATAGCAACCAATTTGAAATCAAAAACTGTAAAACATTTCATATATCATACATGATTGCATTTATTACTTTTAGCAAACAATCAAAGTTCAGAGCACAGAATCTGACACTTACATGTATGTCGTGGCGACCCAATTGAACTACCCTAAACTTCCTGCCGGCGAGGCCGAATTAAGATACCAGAAAGGTGAGACCATTCCTCAATAAATATGCTTGTAAATATTTTACTAAACATTTTATCATACCACTTTTCCCTCAGCCTCTAAGGTCCTACAACAGAGCTCATCAGGGAGGCTAATGTAGACACTAGTCAAGTGTACACCATCACCTGAACATTCGTACAAGATCTCCATATACTCTAAGGCGGCAATGGCCGTACTTGATTGCTTGGACTTTAGTTCATCTCTAAGAGGATTAACCTTTTATTCTGCAAATGAACAATGTACTTAGGGAGTCATGCCCACCTACTACATTGCTAGACCAGTAACGGAGGCAATAAGCATTCACTTAGATGCTCACTCTCACTTGATAATTCGAGTCTTGTGAACCTTTTATTAACAAACAAACAAAGTATGGGATCCACCTAACCATTCTCTATTTGTGTCTAATGATGAGCTAACTAATTTACCTGTTACACCATGGAAAAGGGCGTAACAAGTTATTAGTTAAGTGAGAACTATTCTCAATAAATATGTTTCTTGAACATATTTAACTTACCATTGCGTCCTTTATCTCTAAGACAGTATCAAAGTGCTCCCTAGGAGACTATCATACTATGCTAGTCAAGTGTATACCATCACCTAGATTTTAGTGCAAGTAAACAAGATACTCCACGTCAGCGTGGTCGCATTCGTTTTACCCATATCTCTATCTATCATTAAGAAGTGTAAACCTATATTTCGCAAACAAACGCCCTCCTCGGGGAGTAGCACCTATCCACTATAGTATAAGACTGACAATGGAGATCAGGTGTAATCAACTCTTGATCCTCGCTCTCAATTGAATTTTCAAATGGTGGATCTTTCTTTTAAGTATGATTATCTCATAATCAATTTTATAATCTCATTCTAAATTTTATTTAACAATTAAATAAAATCCTAATCTAATTAGGTTCCTTTAATTATCCAACCTATGCCATCTAACCTTATTAGCCAAATTATGATAATTTATCTTTCAAATAATTCAACTTCTGAATGTTCTAATTATGTTACACCTTTTTGAAAAAATTATCCCACTTGATGAAATCAAATATTTCACCAAGTTGCATACATTATTAGCCTTAATTCAAACTTTATTCACATTATATGTAATAATTTAACCCATTTAAACAATATTGAACATATGAACTAAAATTTAAGAAGTACCCTGTTATCAAACAATTTGAATAACAATACTTAACTCCTAAACATCGGAACAAGTAAAGATTTTTCTAAACTATTTTAGAAAAGATTATCGCATAATCTAAATTAGAATCTCATTATATTTAATTATTTACTTTTTCAAATAATAAAAGTAAAAAATAAGCAAAGAATATAATAACTAACGTGACCTTTGGATCATATCATACACTTATGATTTTTTAAAAATTATTATTTAAATAAATAAATAATTAATTAAATATGATCCTAATCTCATTAGATCGTAAACCAAACAACAAATCCTATTAGATATTCTTTGTGTTGGAATATCATAAAATATTCAGCAACTAAATATTTTACACCTTGGTTCAAAATCTAATCGTATTAGATTAATAATCTAAATCGTTGTATTAGATTAATAATCTAAATAGTTTAACTCCTTGAATATCTAATCTCATTAGAGCCGATTTAGAAATACGCTCCTCGAATTGAATCCTGACTCATAAAATTTAAAGAATTTAAAACTTCAATAAATATTCAACATTGTTATTAAACTCTTTTAACAACGACCTTCAAGGTTACCCTTTTCCTTTAATAAAATTCCAAATTTCATATTTTCTTCATTCTACATACTTGAATTTTATCAAGCCTAACGCTTTTAATTTCAATCATGAACGTATTCAGCGTTGGCTCTAACTTTTTTGGAATCAGCTAGAGCGAGCACAGCAGAAAACCAGTTTTTAATTCTCAATTTTAAATCTAAAGCCTTGATATAATTAAACTATATAATTAGATATAGATCTCACTATAAAAATTTCATACTATAACAAAAAAAAAAAGATTAAAACAAAATAAACGTAGTATGTAGAATAAACGTAATAAAGTAAAAGAAATTACATATGAAATACTTAATTTAAACAAATCTGAAGTGCGAATCCTGATTCTGATTTGAAGATCTAAAATTAGTAGAAGAATTTTTGACATGTCAAGGTCTGTTTCACAATGACTTCTTCTAACACCGGGAGTGTCTGCTCCCAAAAATATTTCACTTATAAAAAATTTCGAAACAAATTTTTTCCTTCAATCTTTCCAAAAAACAATTTTTTAGAAATATTATGCGAAACAATAATTTAGAAATCTCCTAAAATAATGTTTGGGTTTTGGTTGTGTAAGAAAACCAAGTTTCTAAATCCTAAACCTTAATTTAAAAACCATAGCCCAACGCACTTATAAATCCAAAACACAGGACACATGTCAATATATTATTTGCCAAAACAAACACACGAGATAAGTGAATGGGCAGCCCCAGCACAAGGCACGTGCCACATGTCGCTCTCCTATTTGGAGTGCTGCTTTGCTGTGGAGATTCGTCCTTCGGTGGGTGCGTGGCACATGCCATTAATTTATGTCGCGGGGCCGAGTTTTATTCATTTTTTTAATTTCTATTTAAATTAATTTAATTTAGATTCCCACATATATAAATTCATCTCATGAGTTTTATAATTAGTAAACTTAATTTATTCATCTCATGAACGAATCATTTATCTCATGAATTATATTTAGCAAGATTAATTTATTTATCGTAGGGACAAATAATTCATCTCATGAAATTATTTTATATATTTTCAAATGATGCTGAAGTTGAGGCTTGCAAAAGAATCTCAAAGACAATTTAACTCTAGCTCCGAATGAGTCAAATCTGATTATCATCTCATGATAACAATTGATTACCATTTAGTAAAACTTAGCTCCACTAAATAAGCTTTATTGCACTCTAGAGTAAAATATATTCGCTCAAAAATTTCCTAACTAACTTTTATTATGATAATTAACCCCATTAGTGGATATCCATGAACAAAAGTAACTTTAACTGCTATCATTACTTTTTTCACATCTCTCGTTGTAGTTTACAAGTCGCCATTCTTGAACAACTCAATAATACAAATACAATTTCCGTATTAAATCCAAATGTCAAACATATGGAAAACTCTGGCCAAAGATCTTTAATATATTCATATGTTTGCGAATCAGTTAAGGATACATCTTTATCTCGTTAGAGACTATAGATTCCACATGAAACAACTTTTCCCGCCGCACTTCATGACGTCACCCAATGTACGTAAGATTCAAGTCAACAAGGTGTGACTAATCCGTTCAGCACATCAAAGCAATGGATAATCCATGTATGAGTTTAGGCTATTTCTTGGACTTAGAGCTATCATCTTACGGAATTAATTATTTGTGATAGCAGTTAAGAAACAACTAATTCAGATGGTCCTGCTCAGTGTTCCAAATCTTATTGAAAACACCAACATAATACCTTTGGATTCCTATCCGCATGACTAAGACAAGTCATCAAAAGTATCATGTTATAGTTTTATCAAAAAAGTTGTCCAAACTCTCACTGACTACAAACTTACTTTGACAACACATCACTAGTTTGATCTAGGCATCTCCGTGGTTCAATCTTATTCACCACTTAAACCGCACCTAAAATGTCATCTTAGACAACATCCATTAATGGAACGTTTTTAGACAAATAGTCACACGCATGTTTGACTTGTTAAATGTAATCAGACAATAAATAAATAAAATACTTTTGTTTATTTAGTATTTAAAACTAATTAATTTGGTTTTCTAGGACATGAATTCTAACACATTCTTCCTCTCTGAATATTTTAATTCTAGTTGTTTAATTACCTTGTTCGAAGTCTAGCTGATGTAATAAGATGTTTATTGAATTTAGCTTTGCCTATGTGTTGTTTAATTATGTCGGAGTGATTCAATTTGAGTTCGAAGTATTTTATTTTCGAGTCAAATCGGGTAGAGTATAGTGGTAAATCATTTGCTGTTCAAGTTACCTTGGATTTTTTGTTAATCGGGTCAGGTATTTATGAGATTCAGGCTAACTATGATTGTGTTTGTGTTCATTAAGGTCATTTCAAGCTCAAGTGATCTTAATTATGGACAAATGAGTTGTATCATTTCAAATTTCGAGTGAGTTTAAGATAGGTCGAGTCATTTTTGGCATGGGATGTATTAAGATTTAGGTCAATTTGGTCAAGTCATTTCCACTGTAACTCGGCTTGTTTACATCACATTCAAGTCGAGTAGTTTCATTTTCTGGATTTGAGTCATCTCGAGTTTCGGGTCAGTCGGGTGAGGTCACTTTGGACTTTGAGCTAAGATGATTTCGGTTATTTCAAATTCAACTCATTTGAGTTGGGTGATTTCGAGGTTTGCGTCAAATTTTTAATTCGTGTCTAAATCTTTGGATTTTAAGTCAACTTGGATTAGGGGTTAATCAAGTTGGGTAATTTTGGGTTTTAGGTCAACAAATTTAATATGAAATTACAATTCCTTACTCCTACCCCAAGGAATTGGAAAGTATGATTTTCGGTTAAAATCATATCCCATGAAATTGGACAGTGGAATCGTAATTCGAATTCCAGCACGTGACCCAAACAACAAAATTAGCTTTCTAAATGCTCGAGTTCCGGTCTCAGCACGAATTCCAGCCTCAAATTCTATGCCTCATACATAGCCTAAGCAATTCTGGGAGGCCTTACGTAGTAAGTATTGAATGGATGATACTGCTGCTAAGGAGTACGTTTGCGCTACGTGGTTATCTTTCACCATGTTTGATGACAAAGATGTTTTAGATCAAATTCGTGAGTATGAGAACTTGTGTGCTGACATAGTTAATGAAGGAATGAAAATATGTGAGATGTTTCAAGTGAATTGTCTCATTGAGACCTTCATGTTAAAACTATAAGGCTCAACTAAAGCATAAAAAGGACATGACTTGGCAAGAGCTAGTTTCCTACATTAATCTCGAGGACTAGAACTGGAAACAAGCAAAAGAAAGGTCCTTTGAGCAATCGTCTATGTCACTAACCTGGTTGAGTCTAAGAGCACAGGAAAGAATAACAGGTTCAAGAAGCAAGAATAAGCGATGTTCCAATAGAGGCTCGAGCTCAAAGCAGAAGCAGACCTGTGGCAAGAGAACTCAGAACAACCCTAAAGGTGGACAGACTCAAGTCAAGGGAATATGCGGGACATGTGGCGAGATATGCCATACCTTAAGAGACTGCAAGAAAGGATATAAAATAGTAAAACCTATAGAACACAAACCCAGGCCAACCTCATCGAGAGCGAAGATGTCTTTGTGGCCTTGTAAAATGTCCTCCTAAAACATAACTTTGAATGTTTTTATCTTTGTGAAATGTGATGCATGTCCCTGATTTGCATACAAATCTTGTTTCTAGTGCTCTACTGAATAATGCTAGTTTTAAACTGACCTTTGAATCTAATAAGCTTGTTATCACCAAAAACACAAACTTTGTTGGGAAGGGTTTTTACAATGGAGGTCCCTTTGTTCTTGGTGGTTAAATGAATGAGAATGCATCTACTTCTGGTTATATCATTGAGTCCTTGAACTATACACAGTACACCTTAAACTTAAGCCAGATTATCCTCAAACGATGATAATCAAACAACATAAAAATGGAGAAATAGAAAGGAACGATCAAACTAAGGAAATTATTGTGTTATGGAGTTCACCATTGCCCTAATTCATTTATGACCCGCACCGGTGAATATGAGTTAACTTGTACTCAGATTCCAAGTGTTGACATAATGTCAGCCACTAGAGTGTACTCTCAAGTAGTGGACAGATATATGCCTTAATTCATGTACTAACAAAGAACTAAAGGAACTCAAGAATAGAGAATAGAAAGATGATATCCGTTATTTCTATGTTTTAATAAACCCCTACGTCATTTTATTCATATAGAAAATTCTACCTATTAGCGTAACTGCTAGTCATAGAACGAGGGCTTGAAAACTAGTTAAGTATTTTCCACTCCTCCCACGAGGGTTCCAATTCCGTGTCGTTAAAAAAAGCGTGAATTTAAAAGAGTGAATGGTCAAACCAGTCGATGATTAACATCTTAAGCTCAAGCCCAGTGTGACATCTAAGAGAAGGATTTTCCCAGTGACTTTGTTGCAAGGACTATAAAAGTAACAGCCCATAACCATAAAACTCCAAGTCCGAAAAAGTCGACACTAAGTCGGAACTTGGGGTTAATATGCTTAAATTTTGAAGACTTGTGTTTTTGCCCCATTCCCACATAGAAAATCTAGAGGAGGAGAGTCTACTTCATTTAACCCCTTGTTATTCTACTTGGTAAAGTATTGTGGGGTCTAGAGTGGGTTCTGTGAACCACACAAGCACGCACATGCTCACCCTACCTTGTTGAGCCGACTGGCGCATCGTGGTGTGCTGTGGACTTTTTCTGACCCAAAATTTTATTTTTTACAACATTTGCGTTTGTTCAAGTTGTCATAAATAGACTCGTGATGAATTCTTGTTGTCAGGTTGAGCTCGAGGCATTTGGCTCGAGTTCAAGATGTAACCTAGTTGACCTCGAGGGTGCTGCCTCAAGGAGTTGTCCACAGTCCAATCTCAAGGCTCGAGGCTACAAGCTCGAGCTTGAGTATGCATTTTGACCATGTCTTTTCCTGCTATTTCTTTAACTAATTTTTCCCATAACTGACCGAGTTTTTAGGCTCCCATATCCTCCACTTTCCTAATTTGAGGCGGATTCTTTTCCGTGATCTTTTCCTTAACCTCCAAGTATTTTCTCCATAAATATGAACCCTTAGGGGTTTACAAAGTATGCAGTTAAAGCTGAAATACAATTTAAACTGAAACTCAATCTTCACTAAAATTACTCCTTTTTCATGCTTTGTTTCTCTCAAAAATATTCTCTCCTTCATTAATAAGCAAGTTGGGGTGTACTCCAACCCATCTCTTAGGAGTACACTACTAAGATGAGTGCTGTGTTAACCCTAGGGGTTACAGTGCCATTCCTCCCGTTGTACCTCTATGAGGGCATAAACGATTCAGGGCGATGGATTCTCCACAGCACATCAATTTCTTTAGTCAAATCTTTTCCTTATATTAATCTTGTTACAATCATTTCTTTCATCATTCTTGTAATCTCGAAATCAATTTCTTTGTACTAAAAGAGTTATATTTTAGTCGATCATTCACCTATTACACCAACAATCTAATTCGTTTAGTATAATGAGTAATCATAATATGACTCACTTGGGATTCATTATACCTAATATGTCAAAAACTGAGCCCTTGGATGGCAAGAACTACAAGATGTGGGATGATAAGATGGGGTTCTTCCATGGCCAAATTGAGGTTCATTATTCTCTATTTAATGATAGAACCCCACCTAGGTCCAATAAGGATTTCAGGAAAGACAACCGTACTTGTAGAGGGATGCCTCTCCATTATATGACCGCACCTCTTGCCAATATGAAAACCGCTAAAGAGATATGGGAGGCGTTGCTAAAAAAGTTTGGATTTGATATTAACGCGGCAAAAAGATATGTATGCAGTAAGCGGTTATCTTTTTACCATGGTTGATGAAAAGCCTATTCTTAACCACATCCATGAGTACGAACTTTTTGCACTAATATTCTGAAAGAGGGCGTGAAGTTTTGTGAAACGCTTCAAGCTAACTGCTTGATTGAAAAGTTTCCACCTTGGGAAAATTATAAAGCATCTTTAAAACATAAGAAGAAGGACAAGGCTTTATAGGAACTGATCACCCATATTAATCTAGAAGATCAGAACCACAAACAAGCCAAGGGGAAGTCCTTTGAGCACTCTTCCTTAGCAGCTAACCTTGTTAAATCAAGAAACGCGGGAAAGAAAGGCAAGTTCAAGAAAGGCAAGTTCAAGAAGCCAGGGAACAAGGGTAGACCTAATGCTCGATAAGATGGCTCTAGCAGCAAGGAAGGGCCAATCTTGATGAAAGAGGCCACTAGAAAATGCTGATGATGCCCAAAGAGAAACAAAGGATCGTGCTGGACATGTGGCGAGACCGATCACACCTCGAGGAACTACAAGAAGGGATACGGGCCTAGAAATCACATAAAACACAGACCCTAGGTTAATTTGACCAAGGAAGGAGATGTGTCTGTGTCCATGATCTTTAAGGTGAATATGGTTGGGAATACAATCAATAGGGTTGTAGATACTTGTTCCACAGGGCACATCTGCACCAATAAGGACCTATTCTATGAATATGAGAAAGCCACTGATGGGGAGAAGGTGTACATGTGCAATTCTAGTTCAGTCCCTATCCTAGGCATGGAAAAGGTCCTCCTTAAATGGGTATCCCCCCCTCCCCCCCAACCAGTGATGCTACAGGGTGCAATTTCGCATGTAACTGAAGTAAATGAATTGTTGGGGCGGAGGAAACAACTTGTGTAGCAATTGAGAGCTAATCTGTAGGTGGCTCAAGCACGGATGAAGTATTTTGCTGATAAAAATATAATTGATAAAGCTTTTGAGATTGGGGACCTAGTTTTCTTAAGGCTAAATGCTTATAGGCAATCTTCATTAGCTTTGTGTAAAAGTATCAAGCTGAGTGCTCGGTTTTTTGGACCTTACAAAGTGTTGGAGAAGATAGGAAAGGTTTCTTATAAGTTGGAATTACCACCTAATTCCACGGTCCACCCTGTGTTCCATGTATCCTTGCTCAAACAGTACATTGCAACAGGGGTTGATGTTCCTGTAGAGCAGCCACAAGCAACCTTACAAGGGCTATGGGTTCGACAGCCTCAAGTAATTTTGGATTCAAGCATAATACAGCAGCAAGGCAAGCAGAAGAGGGAAGTGTTGGTGCAACGGAGTAATCTTAGTCCTAAGGTTACTACTTGGGAAGAGTTGTCATTTCTTCAATCTCAATTGTTCAATCTCAATTCTTGAGTTCCATCCTTGAGGCAAGAATGGTCTTAAGGGGGGAATATTGTTATGATTGGGGCCTGATTGAGAGATAAGCTGGGAGTGATGGGTTTAAGTGCAAATTTAGTTCACAATTCTTAAAGAAGGCAGAATATTGAAAGTAAAGAAAGGCGGGAAAGTTGGTTAGTCAACCGATAGCAGCCTTGGTTAGTTAAGTCGGTTGTTCAGTCCAGTTTGGCGATGCGGTCCTAGTTAGTTGGTTTAATAAGGTTGTCTAGTTGCATTATATCTTAGTTGGGTATAAATAGCTTCATATCTTGCATGTGAGGGGTATGAATGAAAATAGCTTGATTTCTTTCTCTCATCTCCAATTCTCTCTCTACTTCTCATCTTTCTCACTTCTTTTCTCATCTAACTCTCTCTTATCCTAGGTTATGAATCAAGGTTGATCTTGATTCATAACAGGGCACCATTTTTGAATTGTTGTTGTGTCGGTTATTGGTCAAGTAGCAAGTCAAGTATGGCGGCTAAGGTTTAATTAAATTGGTTGTTAAGAGCCTAAGTCTAATGTATCCTAGCTGATTAAGGAAGCTTATTAATAGCTTGATTCATCTTGTATTGAAGCATTCAATGGATGAAAAAGAAATATCTTGATTCTCTTTCTCATCTTACTCTCTCTCTATATCTCATCTCCTTCACTTCTTTTCTCATCTCCTACTCTCTTTTCAACAAGGTTAAGATTCAAGATTGTTCTTGAATCTTAACAATTGGTATTAGAGGTTGTGTTTGCTACCGATTGATCATTCCTTGGTTGGTTAGAGTTGGCGAGGCGCAAGAAGCAAGTACTAATGGCTGGTGGTGTTACAACTCGATGTAAGGCTGCTAATGCAGCGAAAAATGCTACTGTGACACTTATGCTTTGGTTGTAGGTGCTAATGGGGTAGCAAGAGCTAAGGTCAATCCAATTGATCAATTGAGGCTCAAATGGAGGAAATGTTCTCTTAAATGTAGCAGATACAGCTAAGTCAGGATCAGAAGTTTACTGATCGATTGGTTCAACATTCTCAGTAGATCGAGGATTAAATCTCAGGTTTGCAGTAACAAATCACTAGGTAGAATGTGCCTTCAGATGCTGGAGTATTATTAGCTACCAGCCATCAGGTTCGTCCTCCAGAGTTTGTGCAACTGCAATCGCCTCTTGTGGTAGCTGGTCAATTAGATCATCCACCTGATCCAGTGCAACCTCAAGCAGTAAGTATGACATTTGGACAATTAGATCATCCATTAGATCAGCTATAGCAACAGAAATTTGGAAAAAGTGATGCTTCAGCCAGCAACAGGAGTGGTGGTTTCAGGCAGCTGAGGATTCAGATGGAACCTTTTGATGGAAAGCAACCTCAATCGTGGATAAGGACATGTGAACGATACTTTCACTTTCATCACTTTTGTGAGGCTGAGAAGGTGGAACTAGCGGCTGTTTACCTTTTAGGTGATCACGAGGTATAGTTTTATAGCCTTTTGAGAAGCAATCCTTCACTGTTATGGGGTGAACTTGTGAAGGAGCTATGTGAGAGATATGGTGAAGAAGATTCAAGTGATATTATGGATAATTTCAACAAGGTGCTGCAAACTACCATTGTGAAAGAGTACATGACAAGATTTGAAAACTTCAGAGCAAGCATGATCTCTGCTTATCCAAATGCAACTGAGACATACTATGCTTCGAGTTTCATTAGTTTCAAACCAATGCCAAGGCTAAATTATTTGAAGCTACCATTCTTGCATCACATGACGGACCTAGAAACAAAGGTAATAGCTCACATCAACATCAGAAGGGATAAGAGCGGTCGAGGCCTGGTCGTTCTAATGAGAAGAAGGTCCAAAAACTATGTTTGAAATGTAATAAGCCTTAGTACTTGGGACACAAATGCAATCCTAAGTTCATTATGTCGGCAAGAGGAGCTGATACAGATGATGATTCTGAGGAAGAAGAAAGGAAGATTGAAATGGATAGTTTAGGACAAGAATTACCAGAATGAGTCACTTGAGGATGATGCGGAGATTTCTGTGAAGGCTTTGATAGGAAATGGATCTCATAACACCATAAGAATCAAGGGAAAGCAAGGAAGAAGGCCATTGTTATCTTGATTGACAGCGGAAATACTCACAGTTTGATCCTAAGATGGTCAGGAAGGTTGGGCATGAAATGATCAAGACACAGCCTTTAGCAGCAACCGTGGCAGATGAAAATTCTATTCTTACTCAGACCAAATGTTAGGAATTCAGTTGGTCAATGTAGAATCACAAGTTTGTGTATGAATTTAGGATCTTACCATTGGGATGTTGTGGCATGGTTCATAGAGTGGATTGGATGACATTTTTCAGTACAATTATCTTTGAATTTGCTCTGCTGATAGTTTCATTTGAGAGGTAAGGAACCACTATCAAATTGAAAGGGATGGGGGAACAGGTTCAACTTCAATTGCTTACAGGCAAAAGTTTGGAAGATAGAATCAAGAAAGGATCTTATCTGCGGGTTGGCCAGCTATTTGCAATTGAACACACAGAGTTGGGAGAGTTATCTCATCCTAAGGTTTATTTTTTGATTGAGAAGTTTAAGGATTTGTTTGAACAACCAGATTCATTGCCTCCAAGAGAAGCTTGGATCATGCAATACCCCTCATGCCTAATTCTGAACCAGTGGAACTAAAGCCTTACAAGTACCCACACTCACAAAAGATTGAGATAGAGAAGTAGGTGGAGGAATTGCCAAAGACTTGTTTCATTCGATAGAGTCACAGTTCATTTGCTTCTTCGGTCATTTTGGTTAAGAAGAAGGATGGCACGGCCAGGATGTGCATTGACTATGGGTAGCTTAATTCTCTTACAGTCAAGGATAAATTTCCTATCGCAGTTATTGATGACCTTTTGGATGAGCTTCATGGTGCACATTTCTTTTCTAAATTGGGTCTGAGATAGGGGAACTATCAGATTAGAGTTTTGGAGCAAGATATCTATAAAACAGCTTTCATAACTCATCATGGGCATTATGAGTTTGAGGTAATGCCCTTTGGCTTAACCAATGCTCCAGCTACTTTTTAGGTAATAATGAATGATGTATTCAAACAGTTCTTGGGGAGATTTTTGTTGGTGATCTTTGAGGACATTCTAATTTATAGTGCTTCATTGGAGGAACATTTGGGTCATCTGAGGGAAGTGTTCTTGGTGATGTGCAGCCACAAATTTTATGCCAAACTGTCTAAGTGCTCATTTGCTCAGTCACAAATTGAGTACTTAGGACATGTGATTTCTCATGAAGGAGTTTCCACGGATCCCTTTAAAGTCCAAGCCATGAAACAGTGGCCAATACCTATTACGCTTAAGTAATTAAGCGGATTTTTGGGATTGACTGGTTATACAGAAAGTTCGTGGCTAGTTATGGAGCAATTGCTAAGCTATTAAATAATCTCTTAAAGAAGGATGCTTTCAAGTGGTCAGATGTAGCTCAAGATGCTTTTAAAGCTTTAAAGGCCACTAAGTGTGTAGCCCCAATCTTGGCAATGCTTGATTTCAAAGAGGAGTTTGTGCTGGAAACTGATGCTTGTGGAAGAGGTATTGGGGAAATGTTATCTTAAAAAGGGAGGCCTATAGCCTACCTTAGCCAATCATTGAGTCCTAAGCACATGCAGTTGTCCACATATAAGAAGGAGTACCTTGCTATCCTCTTCGCTATTGAGAAATGGAGACATTACTTCGAGGGCCATCATTTTGTCATCAGGACTAATCATCAAAGCTTAAAGTATTTGCTTGAGCAGAGGATTGCAACCATAATTCAGAAGAAAGGATTGATGAAGATGCTTGGTTTGGATTATGCTATTGAGTACTTGAAGGGAAAAGAAAACCAAGTAGCAGATGCCTTATCTCAAAGGTTGGAAGAAGCTGAGTATGGTTTTTTTGGAGCTGTATCTGTTGTACTCCCAGCTTGGATTGAAGGAGTTTATAGTTCTTATGAGGATGACAATTTTGCTCAAGATTGTGTGACAACTTTTAGCATCAATAGAACCAGTTCTTCAGCATCTGATGCTGAAGTATCTGTTATCAAAGGTATCATCAGGCTGAAGGGAAGGTTGTACATTGGATCTTCCACTTATTTGAGATAATATATTATTAGTGCCTTTCATGACTCTGCTTGAGGTGGCCACTATGGCAATGAGGGAATGTATCAAAGGATCAAGGGATACTTCAGCTGGATTGGATTAAAGAAAGATGTAAAGGAGTTTGTTTAAGCTTGTGAGTTTTGTCAGCAAACAAAGAATGGAAACAATAGGTATCAAGGTCTTCTCCAACCTCTACCAATTTTGGATTGTGATCATCGAAGGCTTGCCTCAGTCAGAAGGTAAGGAGGTCATTTGGGTGGTTGTGGATCGCTTGACTAAGTTTAGTCATTTTGTTTCTTTGGCAAGACCAATTACAGCTAAAAGACTTGAAAAGTTATTCCTTGATAATGTATACAAGCTTCATGGGTTAACATAATCCATAATTTCTGATCGGGACAAGCATTTCACTAGTCACTTTTGGAGGGAATTGTTTATTCTTATGGGCACCACATTTGCATTGAGTTCTTCTTACCATCCTCAGACTGATGGCCAAAGTAAATCAATGCATTGAGCAGTACCTGAGGAGCATGGTTTTCAGTCATCCTAAAGCATGGGTTAAATGGTTATCCTTATCAGAGCATTGGTACAATACTCATTTTCATTCCTCTATAGGCACCGCTCCCTTCAAGGCTTTGTATGAATATGATCCTCCTTCACCTTTGGTTTTGCAAAGAATTTCTTCTTCAGTTGCAGAAGTATCTGATCTTTTGCTTCAAAGAAGGCAATTAATGCAGCTTCTCATGAATAATCTTCAACATGCTCAAGCAAGGATGAAGTATTATGCTAATAAGAAGCATGTTGATAAGTCCTTTGATGTTGGTGTCATGGTTTACTTGAAGCCTCAGCCCTACATACAAGTATCTGTGGCAGTACGTAAGAACACCAAAATTTATGCTTGATATTTTGGACCTTACAAAGTTATTGAGAAGCTAGGAAAAGTGGCTTATAGGCTAGAATTGCCTCCTGATTCTTATGTTCACCCGGTGTTCCATGTTTCTCTTTTAAAGAAATAGGTTAAGAAAGGTAAAACATGTTCTGCTCACCCTCCATAAGTTGGCTCCAGTGGAGCTTTACTGTAGGTTCTAGCAGCAATTCTAAATTCCAAGCTGCTGCAGTCTTCAGGGAGACCAGTGGATGAAGTATTGGTACATTGGGATAATTTGAAAGAAGAAGATGCTACTTGGGAGAAGATGAAGTTCTTGAAAAGTCAATTCCCAACCTTCCATTCTTCAGACAAGAATGCTTTCAAGGGGAGGGAATTGTTATGAATCAACCTTATATCTGGTATTAATGTGAATTGTAATAAGCATTATAGTGTTGAATTTTGTTGCCTGTTAGCAATTGGCTTGAGTTGAAGTTGTGGGCGCCCTTTTTGAATTGTTGTTGAGTTGGTTATTGGTCAAGTAGCAAGTCAAGTATGGCGGCTGAGGTTTAGTTAAGTCGGTTAGTAAGAGCCTGAGTCCAATGTATCCTAGCCGGTTAAGGAAGCTTATTAATAGCTTGATTCGTCTTGTATTGAAGCGGTCAGTGAATGAAAAAGAAATATCTCTCTCTTTGATCTAATTCTCTCTATATCTCATCTCCTCTACTTCTCTTCTTATCTCCTACTCTCTTTTCCACAAGGTTAAGATTCAAGATTGTTCTTGAACCTTAACAAAATGCTGATGTGGATTCCACGAAACAATCTTGAGTAAGAAACCAAGGGCATGTTCATGATCAGTTATGCGCTAAAGGAGCTTTCGTGGCCTGACGTGGGAAGACCGTGCTGCAGAAATACGGTGTAGCCATTATATAGTTTTTCTATAAATAAGCAACTATGTGGTATCGTAGATCTTGCTGTACTTGCTTCTTCAGTAATACAGTGCTTCGTGCTTCAGGGATAAACTCTCTGTTTTAATCTGTTCCCAAATTCAACAACTTAAGAATTAAGGTTTTAGTTTAAGACTTTGATAGTCAAGGCTTGACTTTAATCGCACTGGTCTTAACACTAGTTTCACTGCTTAATACGTCTGGTGAACTTAGGTTCGCACCATTGTTTAGAACTTTGATGGCCAAGGCATAACCTTGATTACATTGGTCCTATTCTAGTGAACTGAATATGGTTTGCTCCATCTAAATCTTGTCAGACCCAAACTCATTCAAGTTATTATGAGACAAGGGTGCCAGGCTTAATAACTTGATTGACTCCGTCTTGTAAATGAACTGCTGAGCTCCTGGGTTTGTCAAATTTTTGACTTTTAAGTGCATGAGGAAAGGTTTTTGTGGGTCCTGCTCCATCACTGTGACTGCCACTTGAGTTAGGTCCATATCCCTTTAATGTTGTGTAAAACAATGTATAAAAAAATCAACAAAAAAATAATATGAAAAAGTCTTCTTAATTACAGCATAAGTAGAACTCGTGGTGTGACCGAAGTTAGATACACTAAAATATGACTACCTTTTCTTTGAAAATGATGAGTGGTTGAGGTTAAAGACGTGTAGTCCGAATTTAGGCTCACTCCCTAGTCACTGTAAGTTCCTTTTCCACATTTGTTTACATTTGTCTTATGACAACCGCATCTCACTCAATAAGTAACAAATATTGCAAACATGACGTAAGAGGACCTCTGTGCCAGCAAATGTCTCCCATAGCAGGTGACTGCATAACCTATGGGGATAAAGGGTCATCTCCAGAAAAGCTTTGGAAAGTATGCTTAGGCCCATAATTAGACCAACCACAAAGGCCCTCTTAATTGGATAGTATAGTTCCTAACTATGATGTACCTAAGGCAGCCATAAACTTAGGCCAAGAATAGTGGTCCCCTATCCAAAGGACTAGTACTAAAGACCAGGCACACTGCAACCATCTTAAGGGATTTAAGGACAGTGATGGAAGACTTAGCGAAGAAAAACTTATTCAGCCAGAACATATCGAAAGAAACCTTTTCTTCCCTGGACCCTTGCCTATAGTTATGTCCCTCTATGAGGAAGAACTTGACAAAGGATTTGTAACCAGTGGGAAAAGTGGCCACAAGAAAAGAGGAAGTGAAGACTTCAGCCTATTTTGAAAAAAACAATCCAGAGGTAGTTCAGCTTCCCTAAAGAAACACCTGTTAAGGCGTATATATCTTACAAGATGATCCAACAAACTCCCTTAGGACATTTCAACAGCAGCTTAGGGCTATCTTGATTGGGTATTCATACCTTGGTGTAATCTTAAAAACCCAAATGACTTTGTCAATGTAAAGATTCTTTCATTGCGTATCGCTTTGTGAAGAAAGTCCACCCCATGAAGGGGGCGGATTCTTTGTAAATGTGTCTTCCTCCAAAAGAATGACCTGCAAAAATAGTAAGAAGCAAAGGGGAGTCATCAGTATTAGGGAATATGCCTTCAAGGCTGGGAACATGAAAAGAGGGGTCAAAGATTCGCCATACGTCACGCAGATCGAAGGGGGAAGAAGGATCACTCTCAGTCATCCAAGAAAGATCCTCCTTAATGGTACTAAGGTCAAAAGGATTTTGGAGTTTATGCAGAAACAATGAAACATCTGATTAAACTAAATGTGTCAATTGATATATAAGCTATAAGCTTGACTGATGGGGGTAGAAAAGGCTATAGGTGATTTGAGCCTTTGTCAAGGGTTTGAAGGATTCTAAAAGGTTCTAAGGACGAAAAAGAGTTTTTGGTAAGTAAGAAAAACATATAAAATGAAAGAAAATATGTACAAACTATGAGGGGCACACCCAAAGACACGGCCGAAGCCTACAAAGAGGAACAAGAGTCCAAGACAATTCCCCGAAAGAACAATAAACAAAATAGCAAAAGCTATAAAGAGTAGAAGGAAAGGCTAAACTTCAAAACCCCATTGCTAAAGTAAGAAGGCATAACTCTGAGCTCCCCTAAACGATGGAGCAGTAAGCAAACAACTCCAAACCAAACCCATAACCTCCTCTCACATGGCCTTAACTGGTTTGGACTGAGAACACTGAACCCTAAGGTTACACTCATATTGGAGGATGATACGCCTGCGGAAATGTAGAGTTGGGCTATGATGCTATCAATCTTATGGTCCCTAAGGTGCGAAGTAGCCCAAGGAATGAGAATAGGTAGTGGAAGTGTAGGGCAGGTAATCGATGTGGGAGGAGTAATACGGCTCCGGGCAGAAGCAGACAATGGGCAATCAAAGAAAAGGTGCTCATGAGTCTTATAAGTAGTACCACAAAGAACACAAACACTCTGAATACCTTGTACTCTATCTTAGATGTCTATATTGAGTCCATAGATGCTCACTAGAGGCAAGCCACAGAGCAAACGAGTGCCTCAAAATGTGAAGCTAGAACCAAAGCAAGTGGTGCATAGAATCCTCATCAATACTACTGAGCATGATCTCCCAAATGAACATGGTGGTGAAATTCCTCAAGGGGTAACCCAACCACTTGATGTAATCCCTAACACCAGCCCAAGGGCTACAATCAATCATATCCCAGATTGCGCGGAGCTCAAAATATCCCTATGGAAATCTCCATTGATCACCCTCTTTTATAGTTGAGACTCGAGATTCCCACGAAATTCCAGGCAAGGTAAGCAAGACAGCAGGGAGAAGGGCAACCAATAGCTAGTTCATAGGGCCGCGTCTAGCCCATCCTCAATGATATGACAAAATGCACTAGAATGAAGATAAAAAACGAAAAGAATCTGCCCCCAGCACCAAGAGGCCGAACTCTTCGTCCAAATCATCTAGAAACTCTTCCCTTGAAGTCAGTTCTGATGAACCCAGCGAGGGCATAATGAGGAGGGATTGGAGATAAGGAACCAGATGCATTTCATGATCGATGTCTTGTTCCACTCAGCAAGATGGTGTAACCCCAAACCACCACCAAGTCTGGGATAGCAGAGGTGCCTCCCGGCGACCTTCAACCCCCCCACCCCCAGTGTCAGCGAGGCGCCTCTCCGCAGGAAGGCCATAAGGGTCGACTCGAACTTCCTAATCGTATTCACGAGTATGAAGATTGATGACCCGTAGATCAGAATCAAAAAAGCACTAATCTGATGAGCTCTAATTAACCAGCGTAACAGAGAGAGTGAGATGTCCAAAGCCGCATGTGGGAGAGAATGCAATCAAGGAGCAGCTTAAATTCTACAGAGTGCAGTCAAGAAGTGATGAGAGGTACTCCCAGGTACCTAATAGGACACTGCCCTAGCCTAAAACCCAGAACATTGAGAATCTCAAAATCAGACCCAGCTAGAAAAATAGTGTTCTTTGCTGCATTCAAACAGAGCTTTGAAAGAGCAGCAATACGATCAAGAACATCATGAATCATTGAAACAATGCCCAAGTCACCTTTACAGAAGGTCATCAAGTCAACAACGAAGCATAAGTGAGCAAGACGAGTAAGGTAGCAACTCAGATGGAAACGGAAGCCTGAGTCATCAATATCCTATTGAAGAAGACCTTGAAGACCTTCTATAGCAAGAAAAGTAAAATTATCGAAGTCCTAAATGTCATATTTACAGACACGCAGGAACAAAGAAAGCTAAAACATCAAACAATGCGCTCTCGAGCTTCTTGTAGCCATTAGAGGTCAATTTTTGCAAATCTTTTGCCGATTGGAAATTTGAAATTAAAAATGCGTAAAATGGGGGAATTTGTTACACCCTAAACTCAAGGGAGTTGGGATGACGCTGTTTTAAAGTAAAACGACATGTGCTTATTAGGTGAAGCCATCCTCGAGTGATGATAGGCTTTTGGAAGTTAAAACAATGAGGCCTTGAACCGAGTTGCTTGAAGGGTTAAAATCCCTTAAATGGTGTCCAACACACGAGATGATTGAAGGGGTAAAGGAGGCTCGAGCTCGGGGGACTTCCCTGAAGGCTACAAGATAGGTAGTTTTAGAGCTTGAGACAAGTTACTTGGAGATCAATTTTAGAAGCGTGGGCCACAAGTCTATAAAAAAAATGAGGCATCTAGAAGGAACTCGAACGAGTTATGCGGATATGCAGCTTCCAAAAAAACTCTCATGCACACAATTTCAGGCCCTGTCCGATGCCCATTCAGCGCGCCATTAATGCAGACATAGGAAGAAAATTCAAAAGAAATAGGATGCATTAGTTCTTTTCGTTGTTCATAAATAAGAGAAAATATTATGGTTGTAAAGTATCCAACACCACTATTTAAACTTTTTCAAGTTTATTTACAACACACTTATGTTACCCGGGAGTAGTATAGCTTAGCCTAGCTTAGCATAGTGTAGATCATCTATGTACTTGCTTTCTTCAGGCAATACAATATGTTGCTTTCAGAAATGAACACTTTCTTTTAATCTGCTGTTACCATAACTATCCAGTTGAGATTTGCGGTGATCGTTTAAGGCTTTGCCGATCCAGGCTTGTCCTTGATTATGTTAGTCTTAATAGCGGTGTCACTGAGTCAGGTTAACTTAGGTTTTCGTTATTGTTTAAGGGTTTCGATGGCTATGGCCGAACCTTGATTGTGTTAGTCATCATCCTGCAATGCAAATATGATGTTCTCCATCTCAAACCTTATCAAACTCTAACTCATTCGAGTTTTTAAAAGTCAAGGGTGCCAGGCCTAAAACACTTTGTATGTGGACTGCTAAGCTCTTGGGTTTTCTCCACCCTTGCTTCTAACATTAAGTGTACGAGGAAAGGTGTCTATAGGATTTGCTTTGTCATTGTAACTGCAACTTGAGTTAGTTGTTGTGAAAATTTAATTTGGATACGAAATTTTTTTGAGATTGGTTCAAATAGGCGCAACAGAAATAACTTAAAATTCTTTAATTTTTAATCTAAGAACCTCTATTCTAATATATACATAATGAATATAGAATATCAAAGCATATTAAGCATTGAACTCAAAGCATAAATAAAATTGCTAAAATTTAAGGAAAGTTCTAAATGAATAGTTATAAGGAACACCTAGATTGTGGATGGCAATTGTCGCCTGGGAGAAATCATTAAGACCGCGAGATCTTCTCGGCAATGACCCCTTAGAACCGGGTGTATGGGCTCTAAGAATATTTACTATGAGAAATTTGAAAGAGAAATTCCGCCTTTTAATTATTGAAAAATCATATTTTTCATAGAATTATTCAATTGCTAAACTGAACTGCAAAGACCACTATTTGTAATTGGCAATGGGATAAAAGAACTCTCCAAAATATGAATGTGGGGTTTCTTTAAAAAAAAAAAAAAAGAAAAATGCATTTTATGTACCATAAAAATGGTGTCACATGAACAAAAAAACACACAGTTCATCGGTTAGAACATGCCAGGCATTGCTTCACTAGACTTTTGTTATGAAGAGTCTTTCTAACATGTGCCCAAAGGGCACATGTTAGAAAATTCTTGCTATGAGGAGGTGTGGATTGACCTTCTTGGGCCGCTTAGATGACGCCATATGTCGCCACTAAGTTGGATTATGGCAAAGGCCAGTAGTACACCCTTTCTACTCTGATTGCATATGGCACGTGTCAACATTTTATTGTTATGTGCTGAATGTCATAGATTGAGACCTGTGTGTGTGTGTGTTTTTTTTTTTTTTTTTGAAATTCTCACATGCATGAAATTCATCTCATAGGTATTGTTGGGTAAAATAATTTATTCATCTTATGGATAAATAACTTATCTTATGAATTATATTTAGCAAAATTAATTTTTTTTATTTCATGAACAAATAGTTCATCTTATGAATTTATTTTAAATATTTTCAGCTAATGTGGTTTCAGATGCTTGCAGAGAGACCTTAAGGACAACTTAATTCTAGCTCCAAAAGGATTAAATCTAATTATAAATACTTAATAAAATTGATTACAATTAAGTAATATTCAATTCCACTAAATAAATGCATTTATTCAATAATTCCCAAATCACTTTTACTCTGACAATCTTCCCCTCGATTAGATATCTGCGCGGAAAAATAGCTTTAATTACTATTACTAATTTTCTCACAACTTTCACCGCAGTTCCCGACTCGTCCTTCTCAAAAAATTCAATAATACAGAAAATAATTTCTATACTAATTTCAAATGTCAAAGATATGGAATACTTTGGCCTAAGATTTTAGAATCCAATTATATGCTTGCAAATCAACTAAGGGGACATATTTATCTTGTTTGAGACTATAGATTCCATGTAAAATGACTGCTCCCGCTGCACTTCATGCCATTACCCAACACACGTAAGATTCAAGTTAATATACTTTGACTACACGTTTCGGTACATGAATGCAACGTACAATCCATGCACGTGCAGACTATGTCCAGGATTTAGTGTTATCATCTTACAGAATTAATTATTTCTAATAGCAGCAAAGAAACAACTAATTCAGGTGGTCCTGCTCAGTATTCTAATCGTATAGAGAACACCAGTATAATACATTTGGATCCCAATTCACACGACCAGGATAAGTCATCAAAAGTATCACATTATAGTCTTATTAGACAAGTTGTCCAAACTCATAACTAACTACGAACATATACTTTTGCAAGATATCACTAATTTGATTTAAGCGTATTTGTGGCACAATCTCATTGACCACTTAAACCAAACCTAACATATCATTTTGGACTACATCCATCTCATTAAATCTTTTAGAAAAACAATCATACGCAAATTTGACTCGTAAAACATAATCAGGTAATAAATAAATATAAACAATTTCATTTATTTAATATTTCAAATTAACAAATTGGATTTTTCAGGACACTAATTCAAACAATCTCTAACGTGTCCTAAACCCAATTAGACTTGCATTACAAAAAAATCCCTTCGGGATTTGTCAACTCTTTGACCATAAACTTTAATCAATACCAATTTTTCCCTACCCCATTCTTTTGCTCACATGATTTCATGTATGAGGAACCTTCTGATTCAAGTAGCCTACTTGATAACTTCATAGCTATCAAGTTCCCGACTTCCATAGTGAGTTAAACAATACAACATTGCTTCACTCTTCACCATATAATGACTCCTACTATAAGGGTAAACACAGATTTCTAACGTCAAACTTCTGAAATCACTTTTAAAACAAACAACGCATGAAAAATTCAACATATTTTCTTAGAATCTTCATAAATCTTGACCTTAAGAACGTAGTGTGCTCTTCTAGGTTCTTTTATTTTAAATGAACTGGAACAGTAAAAAACTCAACAGCTCATTACAATTCTACACTATTCTCAATTAGCAGAATGCTATATACAGCACATTGAAAGTCACCACTTTCTAGCCATGTCACACATACATTCATGGTTAACTAACCATTGATTAAAATCTCTAAGACTTGAAAGATGCCATAGAATCTACTATTCAATGAACAAGAAGCTTATTAAAGTCTACAAATAGATTTCTTCAGCTTGAATACTATATGCTCCTAACTCTTGGCAACAAACTTGCCTGGTTGTATCATATACATAACCTTTTCAAGATGGCCATTTAAAAAATGCCGACTTGAGTACCATTTCCATGTCACACCATATGAAATAAAATGGATGAGATTGTGCCAATGGACTTAAGCATAAACTCTGGCTAGAAGGTCTCATCAAAGATGATTCCTTCTTTTAGGACATAACCCACTGCCATGAAATTACCTAGAAGTTTCAACCTTCTCATCTACTCAACTCTTTATTCTCATAGATCTATTCATATCCTATCTAATGGACTTAATTGTTAAGTATAGTGTCTTGAAATCAAGATTTATTCTTGATATATTATTTACTTAATAAATAAAATTAAAGTCACAGTCGTTTCCTAGTTAAATTTGTGTAAACGAGCACTTATACTGCATGTGATTTTCTTTTGGGAGACATCCATGAGATGGGTGTAGTCCTCAGACTACAATTTACATGTTTGTTCTGAGAAGTTTATGTGACTAAGCCACAGATAGACTTGGAACAAATGGTATGGATTGTTGTTTGAAAGGCACGTTGTGGAAGACAAATTTGGACCACTTGTATGCTACGACTATAACGTGACACTTTAGATGACGTGTATTGGTCATGTGGATGGAGATCCAAAAGTGTTGGATTGGTGTGTTTAATAAGATTGACACATTGAGTTGGACCATGTGGGATATTTATTTCTAGACTACTATCGGAGCTGAGTGATTCAAGTTGTACTGTATGAATGACGACTCTAAATCCAAGGGTATTCTGGACCTGTGTATGGAGCGCTAGTTACTTTGGTGTGCTATAAGTAAGGTATAAACAAATGACTGAAATCCAACATACACTGGGTAGCGGCATGAAGAATGACAAGGATCAGGTATTCAATAGGGAATCTACAGTCTCTTATGAGATACAGATGTCCCCTTAGTTGATTCACAAATATTTGAATAGTTCAAAAAATTTGGCCAAAGTATTCCAAGTTTTTAACATTTGGAATCTATACTGTGAATATGTTCAAGTATAAATGAATTATTGAGTAAAGGGCGAGTCAGTAACTAATGGAGAAGCTATGAGAAGGATAATGGTAGTGGTTATATGTATCCTTTGTCATGGACATCTAATGCAGGGGTTGTTGTCATCAATACAATCTATAAGAGAGATATCAAATAAATAATTTAAGTATGGAGTGCAGTGAGATTTATTTAGTGGAATTAAGTCTCATTAAATGGTAATTAAATTATTTCTTAAAATGATTAATTTAACCTATTTGAGGCTAGGTTTATATTGTCCCTGAGGTCCTCGCTCAAGCCTCCATTTTTATTGCCATCGAAAAAATATTAAAGAATTCATGAGATGAATTATTTATCCATACGATGGGTAAATGGCAAAATATTATCCATGAGATGAAAAAAGTTAAAAATTATAAAATAAAATAATTTTGAAAAGTTAAAATTCATTAGATGAATTTTTACAGGTGGAAAACAAAGGAAAAAAAAAATCAAACTGATTGTGTATGCTAAATTGAAAGAATATATATATATATATCACTACATTGTACATGACTCATATAAGGTAGTTACACGATTGTTTGCATTTACATTGTTTTTGAAATGGCTGCGACTGGTGTTTTTCATTCAATTCTGAAAGATAATGCCTTAACTGGACCGAAATAATTCACCTAGAAAATGAACCTGGACATAGTATTGATACATGAGAGTCATAAGTTTGTTCTCACTGAAGCTCGACCTATGGTGCCCGTTAATAATTCTGCAGCTGCTATTAAAGAGCGTTATGAAGCTAGAATAAGTCTAGAGTAAGCCATATGCTACATTTTGGCCTATGTGACCAATGTACTCAAGCATCAGATGCTTGAGATGGAAACGGCAGCTTAGATGATCAAACATTTAAAGAAAATGTTTGGTGGTCAAGATAAGGCAGCTAGGCAAGATCTGATGAGGAAGCTCTTGAACATGAGGATGTCAGAAGGGTCCCCAGTTCAGGATCACGTCATGAAAATGATAGCATGCTTGTCTAAGTGGGAGATTCTAGGTGTTAAGATTGATAGTCAATCTCAGCAGGACATCATCCTTAGCTCTCTGTCCGGCTCTTTCACTCAGTTCAGGCTGAACTACACAATGAATAATAAGGATTATTCTTGACCTGAGCTGATGAAAGAGCTACAGGTAGCAGAGGGGGTTATGTGAACCAAGGGGAGTGTCCACTTGACTCAAGTATCAAGGACTAGTGAGAGCAACCAGAATAAGGGACCGACTGGAAAGAAAGGCAAAGGCAAGGTTGCTTGTGCAGCGACTAATCCTTACAAAAGGCCAGCAAAAGGAAAGTGTTACTTTTGCTGAAAGATGGGCCACTGGAAGAGAAACTATGCAAAGTACGTGGCTACTCTTCCTGCAAAGACTGCTAAGCCATCTGGTGAAAGTATGTTGGTATCTCACTTATTTGAGTCTTGTGTAGTTGTGAGTCCACCAGATTCCTGGTGAGTGGACTCAGTTTCAACTGACCAAGTCTGTAATATGTTACAGGGGCTCAGGCCAACTGGGAGGCTACATGATAGGAGTTGTACCAAATAGCTGAAGGTGGTACAAGAGTAGCAGTCTTAGTAGTAGGAAGCGATAGCTTAGATTTTAGTGTTAGAATTTTATTTTGCTTCTTAAAAATTCTTATTGATTTGTACCTGCATTGGACAACAATTTGATTTACATGGTTTGAAGAATAATTGTTATTGAGTTTGAATATGGTTGTGAACCTTTATTACAAAAAATAAAATTTTTATTTACTAAGGAACATGTGTTTATGATTTATTCATTTTATTATCCTTATATACGTTAACAATGCGAAATACTTAGAGAAGAATTTTGCAAGTAAACTACAAAAGCAAAAACAAAATAGCATTGAAAGGAAATGACAATAATTCTAAATAGCTTGACACAACTTAAGACATAGTGGATGCATTAGATGCACCTACCGATAAGAATGAGAATGTTCCAGGTACACGAGAGCTTAGGTGTGGCGTACGGATTGTCAAGACACTGACAGGTTCATAGCGGGAGCCTTAGCGGTTGACCATGGCATTGAATTTGATACTTTTAGCCATAATGAAGCAATTAAGTCTTCTAGTCTTGTGCAATTGGTTGCTCGAACCATGCGTGTACAAATGACATTAAGAGAAAGTAGTGACTTTCTTAGTGTTATATGTCAACGATATACTACTCATTAAGAATGATGTAGGGATGTCATTAGCTGTAAAGGGTTGGTTGTCAATAAAGCTCAATATGAAGGACATGGGAGAAGCCAACTCTACTTTTAGGATTAAGCTTCTGCAAGGTCGTAAGAGAAGGATGTTGGATCTCTCTCCAGCCACTTATATTGACAAGACGTTGTCAAGGTATAGCATGGAGTCCCTCCCTCTTTTGAGTAGTGTTCTAGGACACCTCAAGAGGAGGAGCAATTGAGGAATATTCCATATGCTTTGGCATTGGGAGCCTCAGGTATGCCATGTTGTGCACGAGACTTGATGTCTGCTATGCTATGGTATAGTAAGCAGGTGCTAGTCTAACCTGGGTCCAATGGATTAGATGGCAGTGAAGTGTTTTCTCAAGTTCTTGAGAAGAATTAGAGATCCTATGGTGATCTTGCCAAGTGACGAGCTGGTTCTAATTGGATATATTGTTTTAAGACTTCCAGTAAAATATATATGATAGACGTTAGACGTCTGAGCATGTCTTTACCCTCAGAGTGGGAGCCATTCGTGAGAGGAATGTTAAGCAGTATTGTATTTCTGCCTTCATAATAGAGTAATTGTGCTCGCTAAGGGTTAGGCTCAGTAGACCTTTGCTTCAAACTTAAAAGGGGTGAGTATGGACTTTGTCATAAATTGGATTCAGGACAAGTGGGAGATTGTTAGGAACAGTGTCCTGAAATCTAGGTTTATTCTAGATATATTATTTAATTAATAAATAAAATTGAACTCCCAGTCGTTTCCTGGTTAAATTTGTGTAAGCGAGCATTTATATTGCACGTGATTTTCTTTTGGGAGACATCCATGAGATGGGTATAGTCCTCAAACTACAATTTACATGTTTGTACTAAGTGGTTTATGAGACTAAGCCATAGATAAACTTGGAACAAATGGTATGGATTGTTGTTTGAAAGACTCATAGTCGAAGACAAGTTTGGACCATTGTATGCTTAAACTATAATGTGACACTTTAGATGACTTGTCTTGTTCATATGGATGGAGATCCAAAAGTGTGGGGTTGGTGTGTTTAATAAGATTGACACACTGAGTTGGACCGTGTGGGTTACTTGCCCCATTCTTGATCCAATGTGGAGACAGGGTATGTTCCTTATACCTTTCATGACTCGTTTAGGAATAACCAATTCGTGGGCTACTATCGGAGATAAGTGATTCAAGTTCTACTGTTTGAACGATGACTCTAATGCCTAAGGGTATTCTGGATTTGTGCATGAAGCGTTAGTTACTTTGGTGTATTATAAGTAAGGTCTAAATGAATGACTGAAATCCCACCTACACTGGGTAGCGACGTGAAGTGTGACAAGGATCAGGTATTCAATAGGGAATCTACAGCCTCTTATGAGATACAGATGTCCCCTTAGTTGATTCACAAATATTTGAATAGTTCAAAAACTTTGGCCAAAGTATTCCAAGTGTTTAACATTTGGAATTTGTACTGTGAATATGATTAAGTATAAATAAATTATTCAGTGATGGGCGAGCCGGTAACTAATGGAGAATCTGTGAGAAGGATAATGGTTGTGGTTATATCTATCCTTTGTCATGGACACCTAGTGGTGGGGTTGTTGTCGTTAATACAGTCTTTTAAGGAGACATCAAATAAATAATTTATGTCAGGAGTGTAGTGAGATTTATTTAATGGAATTAAGTCTCATTAAATGATAATTAAATTATTTCATGAGATGATTAATTTAACCTATTTGGAGCTAGCTTTCAATTGTCCCTGAGGTCCCTGCACAGGCCTTTGTATTTATTGCCATCGAAAAAATATTAAAGAATTTATGAGATGAATTATTTATCTATAAGATGGGTAAATTAATTTTACCAAACATTATTCTTGAGATGAATAAAATTAAAAATTATAAAATAAAATAATTTTGAAAAATTAAAATTAATTCAATGATTTTTTTCATGTGCAAAACAAAGCAAAAAAAAAAAAAAAATCAAAATCACATTTAAAACAGCTCGCAATCTGCGTGAACTGAATAGGACGAACCAGCGCGCGACACGTGCCATGCGTTGGGACGTCCACCATGGGTATCCACATCCCCAAACGGGAATGAATCACGCAATGACACGTGTCACGTGGCTGGTGGACCACAGAGGCGGTTTTTGACCTGGGGTTGAAATGTTGCATTTTGAACTTGCTTTTAAATAAAACGATGCATTTTACTATTAGGTCTGTGCATCCCACATCAAAAAATAGAGATTTGTTTGCTTCAGTATACAACTATAAATGGAGGTACCTATTCTAGAGGTTTGGCAATTCAATCAAACAAATTATTTTCGGCTCTAGAAATTGTTGAGGAGACCTAATTGGAGAGAAAATTTCCATTGAAAAATTTCTTTCCTCAGTGTAATATTTTTTGAAGCCCACCCCCCAGACAGTTTGAGGTTATTACATAGAAGATCGCGGGGGTCTCGATTTTCTTAGTATTCTTTATTATTGGAGCAATTCCAGGTATGCTATTCTTTCCTTATTCTTTTTGCTTTTCTATTTGTTTATAGTATTGGTTGTTATGTTTGTTTAAATTTATGTATTGTTATGAATGTATTAGAGTAAAGGGCCTACAGATCTAAATTAAAGAATTTAGATCGTTGATTTAAATTATGAATTTAATTTAGTAAATTTAAAATTTGAAATTTTAAATTGACCCTAGGTTTAGAGTTATGAATTCTAAATCTATTTCGCTGCGAACTAGGGGGAATTTTTGAAATTCGTCCAAATAACTGGTATTAGGGCAAAGGGTTTATAGAACTAAACCTTTTTCCGGGACCTCTCGCACGTGAGGTGTCACGAAGCGTGACTCTCCGTCCGGGGACTTAGGTAGAGAGAAGAGTCTCCTACTCTAAGTGCTCTAATAGGTGTCTATTGTTGTGACAATAGTTGAGAACTCTGAACCCAATAGTCGGCATCAGAGTTTATTTTTTCCAACAAAATTCATGTTTTTTCCCAACATTAACGTCTTTCAATGCCTTTAAGTTCCTAGATATAGTTAAAATACAATTATTCTAAGTTAACCTTCTTTACCTTGATGAATTGTTCTGCATCTTTATTCTTATAAGTTTCATTGTAGTCTAAAGGATTAGATTCACCATCATGCTTAACCATTAAGAACGAAGACATGAATCCATCAAGTGACCCTAACCATCCTCCCACTACACTATAGCTCTCTTGTATATAGTGTGACAATAACTAGGCTAAAGATATATGTAATACATCATCTGCACTCCAAGTTGTATGAAGCTGTAGAGATAGGATATCTCATATTGTAAATATATCCAACATAAGCTATTTGCTATGTTTTTAGAACACTTTCTAAAACTTCTTACATAACAAACCTTTTGATATGTAAGTGTGACTCATCATATGAGTCTTACCTCATTCATTAACATAATATTGATCCTTTTTACAACTCTTTGTAGTAATGAACAATAAGAATTATCCTAAAATCCTCCACTTCAATCTAATAAAAGTGACTTGATATAATTACCTATCTGATCCCAACTTTAGTCTTTAGTTCTTTGAACTTTCCAAATGATTCAAGACTTCAGTCTTCATAAGTATTTCCTTATATCAACTAATTGAGTAGTCATTCATAAACATTCCATGAAACACTCATCGCTTCGACTGACTTGAACTTTTAGCAATCCATAAATATTTTATGAACAAGGCCTAGTAGCTTAGTGGCTCTACTGCCTGTACTCTTAAAGGCTCTTTCAATCACCATTAATTCAAACATAATTCACATGCTAGTTATCCTTTTAGTACTTAATGATCACATAAAAGCTATATGGTTTTCGAAAATTCTTCTTTTATATGGTTACACAGCCTAGCTTATATTAGACTAATAAATTGCCATTAACGTAGTTTTGACTAAAATAAGTCAACTATCCACAAATGTACCTTTTAAATAAATACTTTATTTACTTACAAATCAGTCTATTTTTTTGAAAAATAACTAAAAAGCCATTTCAAAATAAATAGTGGTAAGGAACCAAAATTCTAAAGTACATTAAGATAGTTACTCAAATACAAAAGTACATTAACTGACTTAAACTACTATCTCTTGACGTCCTTTATGAAAAACCATTCATCGGAACACCAGTGAACTACCTAATAGTCATAAAGATATCAAATACCTAGCCATGTTGGCTTTCGGTATTGGCAACAATATTATCTAAGTACCTAGGCAATTCCTTTTAAATACTAATGTCCAGTGTTTTTAAAGACAAAAATATTTGGACTGATGTTTTATTTTATGCCCTAAAGGTTCCATTCCTGAGATAGATGTTTACACAAAGTAAACTCTTTCCTTAGTTCGTGTCATCTTTTCTTAAACTGTACTTTCATCAGTTCAGACACCGAGCAATCTCTGCTACTCAATATATCCAGCCTAAACCAAGAAAAGACAATGATAGGCAAGTCAGAATCATATCCTGTTGAGATTGGCTACCAATACTTGCATTAAGAATTCCAGTTCAATTAAATAAGCCATCATCATATGACATGCTCATAAATTGAACTTTCTTAATGCAATCTAGTGTCTATCATCTTTCTCTTAAGTTGTTCTCATCCTACCAGTTCTCTAATCAAACACTTCTTTCAACTATCTGATCATCTTTACTATAGTTGACAAGTCAAGTATCTAATACTAGAATACATTCAAGATTTAATGTCCTAATGTTGCATGTGACTAAGTCATTAGTCTAGTTTAACGTTCCAAACATTTTTATTCAACTTACTTGATATACTAGCAGCAAACTAAAGAACTATTAGCATCTACTAGTGCTTCACATGTACTAATACATATTAAACCATAGCAAGCAAAATAGAATAGATAAGTAAAATACATATTAGTAGGGATGGCAATGGGGCGGGGTGGGTATGGGGGGTGCCTCCTCATACCCGTAGCAAGCACCCAAATTCTATACCCGTACTTGCCCTATTACCTACCACGGGTTTGAAATGGGTACCCGTACCCGCCCATGTGGGTACCAACCCATACCCATACCCACCCTATTACCCGCGGGTATCCAACATGTATCCATTACCCGCCCCATACCCTCCCTAGTGGGAGTAGAAAACAATTATCTAAGCTCACTCGTATTAGTTATTTAAAAACCAATTATTTTTTTATAATATTGAAAGACAATTAGGGTTATTGAACTTAAACGCGCATTTTTTAATTTGAAGGTTAACTATGCAAAAAATGAAGCGGGTGGTGGGGCGGGGCCGAGCGGGTATGGAGCTGGGTGGGGCGGGTACAAAACGATGCCCATACCCACCCTATACCCTTGACGAGTACAGGGCAGGTACACCCAACCCACATGTTATGATTCAAGATTGAACTTGAATCATAAACTTGAAATAAAAGAGTGTGAGATGAGGAGAGAAGTGAAAGAGATGAGAATTAGAGAGAATTTAGGGTTGAGAGGAGAAAGAGATCACTTTTCTATTCAATGAATCAAGAATACAAGATATTTTGCTTATTTATTAATGGCAGCTAAAACATTGCATCAAGACAAAAGCTTAAACCGACTTACCTAAGCTACCTGCCAAAACAAGCTTCACCCGCTAACTAACCAAACCAAATTTCCTGCCAAAATGACATTCAAATGAACAATTGTAAAAAAAAAAACAAAAAAACAAAAAAAATTTGATTAAGATAGCAGCTGAAGAAGAAGAAAATACTTCACGGTCATGACAATACCCCCCCCCCCCCCCCCCCCCCCCCTCTATTAACATTCTTGCCCCAAGAATGAAAAATAAGGAAATTGGCTTTGACTGAACTTCAAATCTTCCTAGCTTGCATCTGTTGGATCCAAATTGGCCCATTATATCAAGACCTCTTCTACTGATTTGCCACTTTGATGCACCATATGTGATCCAAGCACTATTGTCGGAGCTTGCATCCGAGCTCCACTGCTTGTTGCCTCTGGAGGATTATCTGAACAATTTTTTCCCTCTGCCCCGTGTCTTTTTAAAAGAGAAAAATGAGACACAGGATGAACACAAGAATTAGGAGGAAGCTCCAACCTATAAGCCACACTTCCCCATTTTTCTAACACCTTATAAGGCCCAAAGAAACGAGCACACAACTTGACATTCTTGTGCGCAGCTACTATAGACTATCGGTATGGCTGAAGCTTATGATACACTAAATCCCCCACAATAAAGGACTTGTCAGTATGCTTTCTATCAGCAAAGTACTTCATTCTTGACTGAGCTAATTGTAAATTGTCCTTTAATCGTTGAACTAATTGCCTTCTTTGTGACAGCAAATCATTGACCTTGGAAACATGAGAAGTTACACCATGAAGTACCATTGGTGAAGGAGGATCGTACCTATATAAAGCCTTGAAAGGAGTAGTCCCTATAGCAGAATGAAAAAATGAGTATTATACCAGAACCCTACCAAAGAAAACTACCGATATCGGTGCTTGGGACAGGTGAATGTCATGCTCCTCAAATACTACTCAACACATTGATTTACCCTCTCAGTTTTTCCATTTGTTTGAGGGTGATGAGCTAAGAGGTAGTGTACAACCCAACAACAGGAATAAGTCTTGCCAGAATTGACTGGTGAACATTTTATCCCGGCCCGAGACAATGGACTGGGGTAAACCATGCAGCTTATAGATGTTGTCAGGGAACATCTTGGCCAACTTTTTTACAGAAATTGGGTGATTTAAAGCAATGAAGTGGCTGAATTTGGTGAATCAATCCACTATGATCCATATCACTTCCTTGCCATTAGCTTTAGGTAATCCTTCCACAAAATCCATGCTAATATGTAGCCAGGCCTTGTTAGGAATTGGCAAAGGTCGCAATAACCCTGGATATTGAACATGATCTGACTTAGTGCTCTGGCAAACATCACACCCTTTAATAAACTCTTCAACACCCCTCTGAGCTCCAGTCTAGCAGAAGTATTATTTAAGCATCCTATAAGTACCATCTATTCCTGAATGTCCACCCCAAGCGGATAAACGGAAGGCTTGAATTATCTGTCTTCTCAATTTAGTAGATGCTTCTACATACACCTTTCCCTTAGCTGTCACAATTCCATTAACAACATGAATTCTGATTCTGAAGTTGAAGAATTGTTCACACTGCAGGCTGTAATACAATCATTAGCAAACCTATCTCCTTCATAGGACTTGTACACCTCTTCCATCCAGTCAGACAAAGCACCTGAACCTACTGAGCATGAATCGGATTCCCTCCCTTCTAATCTTCTTGAAAGGGCATCAACAACTAAATTCTCTCTGCCACTTCGATATTCAATTGAATATTCAATTGAATAACTCAAGCCCAGCATCTTCATAGGCCCTTTTCTTTGCACTGTAGTGGTGATTTTTTGTTCAAGCAAATACTTAAGGCTTTGATGATTAGTTCTGATAATGAAATGTTGACCCTCAAGATAATGCCTCCACCTCTGCACTACTATAAGTATAGCCAAATATTCCTTTTCATAAATGGAGAGCTATTGGTTCTTTGGACTAAGGGCCTGACTAAGAAATGCCACTAGTCTTCCCTTTTGAGTTAGTACTGCTCCTACTCTTATACAACTGACATTAGTCTCCAAAACGAAGGACTCACCAAAATTAGGCATGATCAAGACAGGTGCTGCATGCATTGCTAGCTTGAGACGCTCAAATGCCTCTTGAGCAGCTTCATACCATAGGAATGCATCTTTTTCAAGAAGATTAGTTATTGGCTTGGCCATTACTCCATACCCCGCTATGAACTTCCTGCAGTATCTAGTCAATCCAAGAAATCCTCTTAGCTGCTTAAGGGTTAGAAGAACAGGACACTGCTTTATCGCTTGTATCTTGCTTGGATATGTTGCCACTCTCTCACTTGAAACTATGTGCCCCAAGTACTCCACTTGAGTTCGAGCAAACGAGCATTTAGAAAGCTTAGCAAACAACTTGTTCTTGTGCAGAGTCTAAAAGACTTGTTTAAGATGCTTGACATGTAAATCCAATGAAGGACTATGAACCATTATGTCGTCCAAGAATACCAGCACAAACTTCCTCAGATAAGCCTTGAACACTTGATTCATCTATGCCTGAAAGGCAGCTGGAGCATTGGTTAAACCAAAAGGCATAGCCAAAAATTCATAATGCCCGTGATGTGTCCTGAAGGTAGTCTTGTGAATGTCCTTGTCCAACACTCTAATCTAGTGATATCCTTGCCTCAAATCCAACTAGGAATAATACTGAGACCCATTAAGCTCATCTAACATATCATCGATGACAGGAATTGGAAACTTATCGTCATGTATCAAGATGGATCTTGATCATAACCCACAAGAGAGAACAGTTAAGATGAAAAGAGAAGTGAAAGAGATGAGAAATAGAGAGAGAGAGTTAGATGAGAAAGAGAAATCAAGATATTATTTCATTCATGAAATGATTCTTACATGATATTCATTTATTTGTACCAATACAATCAAGAACACAAAAACAATGAATCTAGTCGCTTCATCTTAGCCACCAACCGACTTATTAACTAAGACAGGTGCCAAAATTGACTTAAGCAAGGACTAGCAACTGCTAAGACCACCAACAGCTTTTCCTGCCAAAGTCAGCCTCTAATTTGAACTCCAGTCATGACAATACCCTCCCCTCAAGCACATTCTTGCCTCAAGGATGTAGGGAAGGAAATTGAGAAATCAAGGATGCAAGCTACCCTGCCAATCTTCTCTAAAACCTTGTAAGGACCAAAATATCGAGCACACAACCTGATATTTTTGTAAATTTTCACTGAGCTCTACCTATAAGACTGTAATTTAAGATAAACAAGGTCTCCTACTTCAAAATTCCTGTAAGATCTCTTCTTTTCTGTGAAGTACTTCATATTAGCTTGAGCAAGCTGAATATTATTTTTGAGCTGTCGAACCAACTGTATCCTCTGACTGAGAAGCTCATTAACACCTTCTACATGTGAAACCATGCCTCGGCTGATCAAAGGAGAGGGAGGTTAATACCCATATAAGGCTTTGAATGGAGTTGTGCCTCAAGAAGAATGTGAATGAGTATTGTACCAATACTCAGCAAGGGACAACCACTTATGCCAGTTCTTGGGATGTGAGAATGTCATCCCTCTCGAATATTGCTCAATACACTGATTCACCCTCTTTGTTTGGCCATCAAACTGTGGGTGGTAAGAGGAGCTCATAGCTAAGGTGGTACCCAACAATAGGAGCAACTCACGCCAGAAATTGATAGTAAACAATCCGTCCCTATCTGATACAATTGATTGTGGAAGTCCCTGAAGCTTGTAGATATGATCCAAGGAGAGCCTTGCTAACTTTTCTGCTAAAATTGGATGAGAGAGGCTAATGAAGTGGACAAGCTTGGTAAAGCGAGCTACTACCACCCAAATAACTTCTCTTCCTTAAGACTTAGGCAAGCCTTCAACAAAATCCATACTAATGTGTGTCCAAGCCCCATTAGGAATGGGTAAGGGCTGCAACAAGCGCTTGTATGGAGTATGCTCACCTTGATTTGCTGACAAACCTCACATTGCCGCACAAACTCCTGAATTTCTTTCTTCAGCCCATTCCACTGAAAGTACTGCCTAATCCTTTGAAAAGTCCCTTCAACTCCATAATGCCCTCCCTAAGGAGAACCATGCGAAGCTTCAATGACTTGCGTCCTTAACCCAGCTTCCTCACCAATGTAGATATTTCCTATAATTTGAATAATTCCCTTACTAACTGTCACCTCTCAATCGGAATCAATTGGGGTTGCCTGTGTGTAGCCGAGAATGATATAATTTTGAGCAAATGCATCTTGATCATAAGATCTGATCACTTCAGTCATCCACTATGGTATAACTTGAGAAATTGCAGCATAAAAAGCTTCTGTTTCACCTTCCTCCTGTCTTCTTGAAAGAGCATCCGCACCGAGATTATCAGCTCCTTTCCTATACTTAATTGTATACTCCAATCCCTACATCTTAATCAATCCTTTCCTTTGAACTCTTGTTTGCTCAAGTAGGTACTTGAGACTTTGGTGGTTTATTTTGATTACAAAATGATGACCTTCCAAATAATGCCTCCATTTCTGTACAACAAATAGAATTGCCATGTATTCCTTCTCATAAATTGAAAGCTTCTGATTCTTGGGACCCAATGATTGGCTGAGATAGGCCAATGGCCTACCATTTTGTAAAGGAACTGCCCCAATTTTGCGGCTGCAAGCATAAGTCTCCAATGTAAAGGGCAAGCTGAAGTCTGGCAATACCAATACTAGAGCCATAATCATAGCCTGCTTCCACTGCTTAAAAGCTTCTTTAGCCAAATCACTCAAAAAAAAGCCTCCTTCTTAAGCATATATGTCAGTGGTTTTGCAATAATTCCATATCCAGCTATGAATTTGCGATAGTAGCTTGTTAAACCCAAGAAACCTCTTATCTGCTTAAGGGATCTTGGCTCTGGCCAATCCTTCATAGCCTGAACCTTGCTTGGGTCTGTAGCTACCCCATCACCTGAGATAACATGGCCAAGGCACTCCACCTGTGCCTTGGTAAATGTAAATTTAGAGAGCTTGGCGTATAGCTTGTGCTGTCTCATGGTCTAAAATACCAAGTCCAGATGAGTAAGATGTTCCTGCAGAGTAAAGCTGTAGACCAAAGTATCATCAAAGAACACAAGTATAAATTTCCTTAAGTAAGGCTTAAACACAAGATTCATCAAAGCCTGCAAAGTTGCAAGGGCATTCGACAGTCCAAAGGGCATCAGCACGAATTCATAATGTCCTTGATGTGTCCTAAAAGCTATTTTGTGGATGTTTGTCATGAACATGGTGGATTCTTATATAGATCACAGTGAACCTTGATGTAATTTTCATATTATAATTCAAATAAGGGTTTTAGCGGGTCTAGTGGTTATTTTAGTTGATTTTTGGCGGGAAAACGCATTAGTGTATTTGCTTTTTGATTGTTTTACCTATGTTCATTTAGTATAAATATGGTATTGAGCTTGTAATGAGGATTATCAATGAATGAAATCAAACTAATCCTTTTCTCCCTTTCATCTAGAACCTCTCTAGATATTCTTCGAATTCTCATCCCCTTCCCTTCTTCCTCATCTCAAATTCTACTATCCCCTGGTTATGGCTCGAGTTGTTTTTGGTCATAACAATTGGTATCAAAGCCTTGATTATCAAGCTCTTAATCCAGAAAAAAAAAAAAAAATTCAGAACTGATTTGTTGTTATTGCACAAGGACTTCAGATGCTTTGCATTTGATTTAGTTGAATCTATTTCAACTAAATTAAGTTGTATTGTGTCAAGCGTTGGTGCTGAATTTAGCTCAGTTTCAACTAATCAAAGCTCCATTGTTGCTACTGGATCAACTTGATCAAGCCCAGTTCAGATCGTGTAGACCAGGTTCTGTTCTATTGATGTTTGATCAAGAATTGTGCTTAAACAGCTGGAATTTTAGTTCGTGTTACTTCTGAAGCTTGATATTGCTGCTCCGACTTGTGTTGGATCAAGATTTCGTGCAAACTGCCCAGATTCTATGACATTGCTACAACGATAACTGATTATGATTGTCAGGTTTGGTTTGATCTTGAATTTAGTTCAAAAAAATCCTTGTGGTGCTACAGGTTGTTTGCTAAATCTGTTTGGTATTGCTGAAATTACAAGTGAACTAAGGTTTACAACATCGAATTCTGGCTAGTATTGCAATTCTTTGGTTCGTATAAGCTGGAAATTGCATTTGTTAAAGCAAAAACCTAACCATTAACCTGGAATCGAGTTCTTTTTTTTTTGTTTTGGTAAGTCAGTGTGAAAATATCATATATGAACAAATATATGTACAAGTCTACGAGAGGCATACCCCAAGCCAAGGCCCAAGGCCTACATCAATGAATCAATCCGAAGAAAGAAATCAAAAGAATGAAATCAAAAGCCAATATGGGTAAACAAAAAGGACAAAGCCAAAAAGCAAAAAATATAAAGCTAGCGCTCAATCCCCCGCTACTGCAGAAGCTGTGAGTGACGATGAGCACCACGAAGCATAGGAGTAGCAATGAGACGGCTGCGAACCAATCCTGTGATCTCCTCAGAGACGACTGCAGAAGGCCTGGACTGGGAGCGCTGGATCCTCAGGTTACGCTCGTACCAGAGGGTGTAAACCGTCGCTGAAAGACAAAGGCGGGCAAGGATCCGATCGACCCCACGACCACGGAGTCTGGAAGCAGCCCACTGAACCAGCTCATGCCAAGGAAGCAAAGGCCATGCGAAAGAGGTGCGAGAAGACACCAGACAGTAGCAGAGAAGCTGCAGCTGAAGAGGAGATGGCTGTGCGACTCATCATCTGACCCACACAACACACAAGTAACCCGAGCATCCTGCACTCGATGTCTCAGTAGCCTGTCAAACGTCCAAAGCCGCTCACAAGAGGCAAGCCAAAGGATCCTGGAATCGAGTTCGGCAGTTCATTCTAGCTATTGTTGCCCTGAGTTTAGCTGAATTAGGTTTGAATTTGGCAATTGTTAGAAGTCACCATGAATCTGAGGTTGTGTCCAAAATGTAATAATACGACATGCCGAAATGGCCCGATTCAGCTTCGGTCCAAGATGAATCTTTTAATGAAACTAGACTATTAGTTAAAGTCTTGAAGCCGCTTTACCATATAGACAAGGATACTATCTATCAAGTGTTTTGGCCGTGTGGTCCTCTTGAAAGTATTTAGGTGGTCTCTTCTTCCATCATTGAGGTTACGGCTCATATAGGTATTATACGAGAAGGAGTCCCGACTCAGCTTTGAATGCATTACACGGGAGAAACATATATGATGGATGTTGTGTTTTGGACGTTAACTACTTCAAGAGAGTGAGCAAGAAATTGAGCATAAAGGAACTGGTAATATGGCACATCAAATGAATAAGGCAACATTGCATTCATGGGATCAAGTTAAATTGGTACAGCAGCAACTTGTCCTGGAATGTTAAGACAAGGTGGAGGAAGTAGTAGTGTTTGATGTGGTAGCAGAACCACTTGTGTTTGATCCTTCATCACTACAAGTAAATGATGTAATGGAGGGTGGTGAAAATGGAACAATAGAGATTAATTGGCAGCATATTAAGAGGCTAGAGAACTTGCAAGACCAAGCTATGAGCAACCAAGGGAAACTTAAGGAAATGCCACAGAGGAAGGAGCAAAATTCAACTGACAGTATTGGATTCCATTGGGAATTGGGTGCTGCAGCTGTAAGGCAAGAAGTTAGCATCACACCATGCTTCAGGACTCAGAATGAGCTTGGTATGGTCGAATTTTAGAAGTTTTAGAAGCTCAATCCTACAATGGCCACACCAATTCCGAATGAAAGTGAGTTATTGCAAGTGTTAGAGCCATTAAATGTAGCAGCCAAGGAATTACAAGTGTACATTGAAGTCATGAGCATTGGGAAGTTGTGTGTGAAATTTATACTGCAGTAAGGAGTTGAGATCAAATTGGTAGTGCACTTAAAATCACAAGAAGTGTTATTCAAGCAAGAGATTAAGTGCAAAGGAAAAGCCAATTTGGGTCTACTATGGAAGGCCCCCTGATTTTCTTTTTCTCAAGTCCAATAAGATGGTTCTTGATAAGCTTTTCATGCTCAAGAACTTAAAATTGAGACATCCCAAGTTGGTGTTGGGGTCAATTGATAGATTTGGAGCATGTTCTTGGATCAATGAGATGTTAAAGAAGGCAAAGAGAATGAAGTTTTCCGCAAGGGATTCGGTTGGTCTTGCTGTAGAGAAACCAAATTCAGTAGGGCATCAGGTTATTGCTCCTGCAGGACAACCTGTATAGCTGGGAGGATTGCAAAATCAAGTCCAATGGCAGGCTGTATTGAGGCCTTTTGATCCTGGACAGAAGGATACACTCAGAATATTTGTAAATCCATCAAGAAATCGGGGTAACCTCACTGCAGTACACTCAAATACAGCAGAAAAAATGGCTGATACAGATCTGGTGCCAACAACCTCATTAAAGACTCAAGTTGTGATCACACCAACGCGTGCTGAAGTTCTGGAGGGTGTAAGGGCTGCAGTTACTGATCGAACCTCTTACAAGCAATTAGTTACATGGTATGGAGCTAAGTATGAGATCTAGAGCATTCCAAACTAATAAAGTTGCGCAGTAGTTTAGCATAGAAAGAGTCTGCAATAGAGAAGAGCTAGATTCTTATGTTCTTCAAGTTAATAGTATGGGTCATCCTCCTAAAGTCCAAGCTAATGTAAGATCCCCCTAAACTTCTTTGGCAAGAACATGAATTGAGAGGAGCACATATTTTGATTAAGGTGCAAAACAAGAGAACCAGATCTTATCCAGTAGCTAATGAAGTTGAGCAGTTTCTCATGACTGAATCTAATGAAATCAGTGAGGTTCAAACAATTTCACCTCTTACTCCACCTGAAGTCTTGGTAGCAGTAGCATATGGAGGGTTAGTTACAGCAAATACCACTCCAATTCAATGTGAAGCTGAGGAACTACCATTGGTGATGCCTAAAGAAATGGTCACTCGAGAAAATCTGAAAGCTTGGTTTCTCAAGTGGCTCTTGAGCAATTCTATAATACCTTGGCAAGAGACATGGGTGGTAGTGAATAAACATGAAGATCAACCTGATTTAGAGGGAAAGGAAGTTAGAGCCAAGGAAATTGTGATGCTCTTGAAATCCAAAGCCAAATTTGGTATGCAAAGAGCAATGGGAGCTGTGGTTTTTGGGTTACGGTTGCAATACTCTTGGCCACCAGTGCTCCTTAGCTGCATAATAGTGTTCTTGGGCTGCACTAGAGTGTGGTTGTTATGGTATTACAATGGTAGACCTCCTGATGGCATTCTTCAAGCTGCATCATCTATACTAGTGTTAAGCATCTCAAGGCTGTAGAATGGTGTTTAGCAGGTGTATAGCAATGCGAGGTTCTCATACGCTTTGGCAATGTTTGGCAAGAGGAAGGCAACAAGATATTGGAATTATGAGTTCTGTTCAACTGCAACTTTCTATGTCAATTATTGTGGAGGACAAGAATCTCTAAAGGGGGGAGTATTGTCATGACCGTGGTGGATTCATATATAGATCATAGTGAACCTTGATCTAATTTTCATATTGTAATTTAAATAAGGGTTTTGGTGGGTCTAGTGGTTATGTTAGTTGCTTTTTGGCCGGAAAACGCATAAGTAGTGTATTTGCTCTTTGATTGTTTTAGCTATGCTCATTTAGTATAAATATGGTACTTAGCTTGTAATGAGGATTGATTGTCAATGAATGAAATCAAACTAATTCTTTTCTCATCCCCTTCCCTTCTTCCTCATCTCAAATTCTACTATCCCCTAGTTATGACTGGAGTTGATCTCGGTCATAATAATGTCTTGGTCTTGCACTCCAATCTGATAATAGCCCTACCTCATATCAAAATTGGTGTAGTACCAAGATCCATGACGTTCATCCAACAGATCGTCTATGATTGGGGTTGGAAATTTATCCTTGACTATAAGAGAGTTAAAGTGGCGATAATCAATGCACATTCGTGAAGATCCATCTTTCTTTTTAACCAAGATTACTGGAGAAGCAAGGACTATGGCTATGCCTTATGAATCTTGTCTTCAACAGGTCCTCAACTTTATTTTCAATCTCATTCTTCGGAGAATGAGGATATATATAAAGACGAAGAATCATTGGGTTAGAACCTTCCTTCAGAGGAATTGCATAATCAAGCTCCCTTTTGGGGGTAAGGTCTCTAGTTGCTCAAACAAATCACCATAGTCTTGAGCAGAGAATCCAAAGCAGTGCTGGAATCCAAAGCCATGCTGGAGTCTATTTGGTTGAGTTCTAAAACAACAGTGATTGAGTAGAGTTGTCCTACCCATTAATAAGTTCCCTTCTAAAGAACCTTTTGTAGACTCTTGCCCCTCATCAACTGGAGCTGACCTTGCTCCACAATGCCTTGCAACTTGATCTTTTGCCCATCTCTTTCAAATGACACAGTGAGCTTGGGGAAATTAAAGAGTATGGGACAGAAGGACTTCATCCAATCAACTCCCAACACCATATCACAACCTCCCAAAATCATACTCAAATTTGTTTCCTTGCATCTTCCAATTGAACTTCTTACAGTTTGTTTGTGTCAAAATTGAATTTTCATCAGCCACCGTGACAGCCAAGGGCTAGTCTTGATCAATTCTTGTCCCATAGCTCTTACAACCTTGGGATCCATAAAGCTATGTATACTCCCACTATCAATGAGTATCAATTAGTCTCACTGCCCAACTACTCCCTTAATTCGAATGGTATTATGCGAGCCACTCCCTGTTAAGGCTTTCACAGAAATTTCAACCTCATCTTCTTCCGCAAAACCATCCTTATTCTCTTCCTCTTGCTCCATGAAATAAAGCATCTCATCTTCTTCTGCTTCAGTAGCTGCTACTCCAGTGGCTGCAATGAGATACATATGATCACACTTATGACAAAGAAAGTATTTCTAATTACATTTAAAAACAAAGCTTCTATGGCCTTCTATCATCTGTACTTCCAGCTCTACTATTGGACTATGTAAATCTCAATGAAGAAGATCTATTGGGACCACTTCTCAATTTCTGAGAATCACGAACTGTAAATACCAAGTCCTCAACCTTTCTTGCTTTTGAATGAGCTTGATAAAGAGTGGAGGGATTAAATGCCTTAATCATGTTCTTGATTTAGGCTTAAGTCCACTCACAAAGCTTGAAACATAATATGATTCCAGTGCCTCAGGATATACAGTAAGCATCCTGGCTCTCAGTCCTTTAAACCTTGTCATGTACTCCTTCACTAATGAGACTTGAGTTACTTTATTGAAGTTGTCCACCACTTTGCTCACAATTTCATCTCCATACCTATCACAAAGCTCATTTGCAAACTCAGTCCAGGTGATTGTAGGTCTACTGCGCATCAAACTGAAATACCAGACCTCCAATTCTCCTTTCAAATACATAACTGCCAACTCAACCTTCTCGCATTCTTCAATATTGTAGAAACGAAAGTACCTCTTACATTTCCTTATCCAGGATTGAGGCATTGTCCCATCAAAAGGCTCTAGGTCTACACGAGGCTTTCTAAAACCATGGCTCCTTGCACTTGATGCACTATCATTGCTGTCCACAGGAGGCCTTGTATCACTGTTGTCCATCGGTGGAGGCCTTGGATCATGAGGTCTATTTTGCTAGCTTGCAGCCAAAAGAATGCTACCTCCAGCCTGTTGTTGCTGCCTACCCATTTTCTGCTGCAATCCATTAATCTACCGTGAAATCTCTTGAGATCGTGATTCAAACCTCTAATTCATATCCTGCTGGAAGGATTGCATCACATTCTGCATCATCGGAAGCACCTGATCCATCTGATTCCCTTGATTACCTCCACTATCAGTACCAGTAACCGCAGTAGCATAAGTACTAGTTTTATTAGCTGCATTATTAGCTGCACTGGCACAAGCATTTGCTCTACTAGCCATAACAACATATCGCCTATTTCTAGCCAGATTGCAACACGATTCAATCAATTTAACACGGAACAAGCCTAAAATTCAACAATTCAATTGAATTGAAAATCAATCAATCTGATCGTATGCAAGCTCAAGGCTCTAATACCAGTTGTTATGTACCAAGATGGATCTTGATCATAACCTTGGAGAGAGAAGAGTTAAGATGAGAAGAGAAGTGAAAGAGATGAGAAAGAGAGTGAGAGAGTTAGATGAGAAAGAGAAATCAAGATACTATTTCATTCATAAAATGATTCTCACATGATAGTTATCTATATACCAATACAATCAAGAACACAAAAACAATGAATCTAGATTCTTCATCTTAACCACCAACTGACTTATTCAATAAAATAGCCACAAAAATTGACTTAAGCAAGGACTAGCAACTGCCAAGACCACCGATAGCTTTTCCCGCCAAAGATGGCCTCTAATTTAAACTCTGGTCATGACACTTATGCTTGATTGTGAGTGAATTGAGATGCATGTAGTCAACACACATTCGATAAGATCCATCCTTCTTCTTAACAAGGATCGCTGGAGAAGCAAAGGGGTTATGACTGTGTCTAATGAAATTTGTCTTCAGAAGCTCCTTAACCTGTCTTTCAATCTCACTTTTCAGAGAATGAGTATACTTATAGGGCCTTAGATTAACTGGATTGGAGTTAACCTTGAGATGGATAACATGGTCCAAGACTCTTTTAGGGAGCAATGTAGTGGGCTGTGTAAACAAATCTTCATACTCTTGTAACAATCTTCCAATGGGAGGATCTGCATTCACCTCAGCAGTTTCTGGACTAGCATTGATAGAAAACAAATGCCCAATCCACAAATATTTTCCCTTTTTGACCGCCTTCTCTAGGCTTTTCCCTTTCATCATTTGCAGTTGTCCGTGCTCCATAATTCCTTGCAATGTCACACTCTGGCCTTCTCTTTCAAAAGAAACAGACAGCTGAGCAAAATCAAAGACCAAGGGACTAATGGTTTTCATCCAGTCCACCCCTAGGACCATATCACATACTCCCAACTTAAGCACTCTAAAATCTTACTCAAATTGGTGACCTTACGTCCTCCAACAGAAACCTTCACATTTCGTTTGTGTGATTATTGAGTTCCCATCGGCAATGGTTATAGCTAAAGGGATGGTATTGATCATCTCATGCCCCACCAACTTCACTACCTTCGGATCGTTAAAACTATGCGTGCTTACACAGTCTATCAAAATTAGCATATGCTTGTGTCCAACCTCTCCTTTGATTCTTATCATATTGTGAGAGCCCATTCTAGTTAAAGCTCGTACAGATATCTCCATTTCATCATCCTCAAAGTCTTTTTGCTCTTCTTCTCCATGATCCCTAACAGCTTCCTCAACATCTTGAACCTCATAGTGATCACAAGCCTCGGCTCTAGTGACTGTCATTAACAGCTTTGGATAAAACTTATGTCCATACAAGTACTTCTTTTCCTTCAAACTTAATGCTCTTGAACAACTAGCAGGAATTGTCTGCTGAATAGAGGATGATTGAGGAGCTTTGGTCTTCTGTCCATCAGAACCAGCCAAGACTGTAGCTTTCATCAATTTTGCATTGGAGAAAGCTTAAGTCAAAGTCCCTCAGTTCAATGCCTTAACCAAGTTTATAACTCTTGGCTTGAGGCCCTTATGAAGCTTGATATGTAGTAAGATTCATTGGCTCTGGGGTTCACTGCCAATATTCGAGCACTCGAATACTCAAAGCAAGACATATACTCCCTCACTGAAGATGTTTGAGCCAATTTATTGAAATGATCTATCATCTCACTAAGATCCTCTTCCCCATACCTTTCACAAAGTTCATTCACGAACTCAGTCTAAGTTAAGGATGGATTGCTACGTATCAAGCTGTAGTACAAGACTTCCTGATATCCATGAAGATTTACCACAACTAACTCCACCAGCCATTGGTACAGTCTTCTTACGTCTAGTTAGCTCCAATCAATCGAGTAACAATCAATCGGCAACAAACACAAGCTCTGATACCAATTGTTATGATTCAAGATCAAACTTGAACCATAAACTTGAAACAAAAGAGTACGAGATGAGGAGAGAAGTGAAAGCGATGGGAATTAGATAATTTGGGGTTAAGAGGAGAAAGAGATCAATTTTCTATTCAATGAATCAAGAATACAAGATATTTTTCTTTTTCATACACAAGATTAAAGGTGGCTAAAACATTGCATCAAGACAAAAGCTTAAACCGACTTAACTAAGCTACACGCCAAAACAAGCGCTAACCAACCTAAACAAATTTCCCACCAAAACGACATTTGAATGAGCAATTGTATAACACAGCAATTCGATTAAGACAGTAGCTGAAGATGAAGAAAATACTTCACGGTCATGACACCACACCCACTACCTGTCCCACTTATATCCGCATCCGCCCCAAATGGGGCAGGTACCTCCGAGTAGCGGGTTTTGCCCTCCTCATTGCCATCCCTACATATTAGTATTGATTGCAATGAATAATTTAACAACCAGTTTGAAATCAAAATTATAAAACATGGCATATAACCTACAGGATTGCCTTTCTTACTTTTAGCAAACAATCAAAGTTCGGAGTGCACAATCCAACACTCACATATTTGCTTTAGTGACCTAACCAAGATACTCAAAAATCATCTTGGTGAGGCCAAATAGAGATATTAGAAGGGTGAGAACATTTCTCAATGAATATGTTTTCTTGTAAACTCTTAACTAAACATATTTAAAACACCACTTTTCCCTTAGCCTCTAAGGACATACAACAAAGTGCCTTAGGAGGCCAATGCAGACCTTAGTTAAGTGTACACCGCCACCTTGACATCCATACAAGTCCACGAAATACCCCACGTCGGTGGGGCGGCACCCGCTTTTCCTGCACTTCAGTCTATCCTTAGAAGTCTAACTTTGTATTATGCAAATGAACGCTCTCCTAAGGGATTCACATCCACCTACTATATACTGCTAGACCGGTAGTCATGGCCATGACCATTCACTTAGACGCTCACTCACACTTGATATTTTGAGTCTTGTCACCCTTTCAATAATTTTAGCAAAAGAACAAAGCATGGAACCCACCCAATCATTCTCTATATGTGTGCAACAATGAGCTAAGCAATCTACCCGTTGCTCCAGGGGAGAGGGTCGTAACATGTTATTAATCAAGTGAGAACTAATCTCTATTAATATGTTTCCCAAACATATTTAACTCACCGTTTCTTCCTTAGTCTCTAAGAAAATATCACAATGTTCCCTAGGAGACTAAACTACTATCCCAGTCAAGTGTTACCATTGCTTAGATACTTGTACAAGTCTAACCCTGTATTCCGCGAGCAAATGCTCGTCTTCTTGAGTAGAACCTATCCACTATAGTGCTAGACTAGCAATGGAGACCGTGAGGAATCAACTCCTGAACCCCGCTCCCACTTGAAATTTTAAATGGCGGATCTTTCTTTTTGGTTTGTTTATCTCATAATCCATATTACAATCATAGTCTAAATTTTATTTAACAATTAAATAAAACTCTAATCATATTAGGTTCCTTTAATTAGCCAACCTATAGTAATCTAATCTCATTAGATACGTTATGAAAATTTTTCTTTCCAAATAATTCAACTTCTGAATTTTTCTAATCGTAGTATGCGTACTTGAAAAAAATTCTCCTACTTGATGAAATCAACTATTTCATGAAGTTGCAAAATGAATGGCCTTTTAATTTCATTCACATTACATAATTTTTTATACTATTTAATAATATTAAGCATGCGAATAAAATTTAACAAGTATAATGTTATCAAACTATCTTGAATAATATTACTAAAGGCCAAACAAGGTTGGATTAATTATTTACTTTTCTGGACACTTTTATGAATAATTGTCACTAAATCTTAATTAAAATCTCATTCCAATTAATTAATATTTTAATATAAAAAAAGGAACACATTTTACAATCTCAATCTCATTACATAGTAATATTTTTTAGATGACCAAATATCTAATCTGATTAGATATTCCATATGATAATGTAAATATTTTAACATGACGGAACATCTAATCTCATTACGTATTCAATGCGACGTTGTATATGTCTAAATCATTCAACTTCTAAATATCTAACTCTTAGATTATTTAGAAATATACTCCCCCTTACTTCAATTATAATTTATCCCAATTTAAACAATTTAATTTCGATGAATTGCAATCTTGTTATTAGACTCTTTAATAACACAATCGAGTACTATTTCCTTTAACAAAATTCTCAATTTCTCTCATTTGCAACTCTATTCATGACAATTATTGTGCTTATATTAAGCTCATGCCTATTATGAAGATAATTACAGGTGGCTTTAATACCAATTGTTGGAAAATTTAATTTTAGAAACTAAATCTTTCCTAGATTGGTTCGAACAAGCACAGCAGAAATACAACAACAACAATAACAGTATACCCAGTACCTCAAGGGCTCCCACTTAAGCAGGGTTTACGAGGGGTGGTTGTACGGAGCCTTCCCCTTCAAGGTGCAACCCCGACTAGAGGCTGTTTCTGAGGACCCCCAGCCTGACAGGGATGGCAACACAAGGACTTCCCAGCAGGTCATCCGTCCTGGTACTACTCTCACCCAAGCACACTTAACTTCGGAGTACTAATGAGATCGGGTGCCTTAGTGCTTGGTAAATGAACAGGCACAGCGGAAATAACTTTAAAAATTCTTTAGTTTTAAATCTAAGAACCTCTATTATAATATATACATATGAACATGGAAATCAAAGCATAGTAAATATTGATTTGAAAGCATAAAAAAATTTGTGAAAAAAAAAATAGCAAAGCTTTAAGAAAAAATTGTTCTAATATAGATTGCAACGTCCGGGAGAAATCACCGAGACTGCAAGATCTTCTCGGCAAGACCCATTGACACTTAGAGTGGGCACCGAAAATATTTGCTAGGGGAAATTTTAAAGAAAAATTCCTCCTTAATTTTTTAAAAAATCACATTTTTTAGGGAACCATGCAATTGTTAAACTGAACCCCAAATACCTTTATTTATAATAAGGCAATGGGATAAAAAACTCTCCAAAATATCAATGTGGGATTCCTTTAGAAAAACCAGAAAAAGGCGTTTTATATATCATAAAAACAACTTCTCATAAACACAAAAAAAAAAAAAAAAAAAAACTAAATTTGCGGATTAACCTTGTTGAGCTGCTCAGATGACGCCACATGTCGCTACCAGGTTTGCTTATGGCAAAAGCCACAGATACTTCCTTTCTGCTCTGACTGCATGCAACATGTGTCTACATTTTATTGGTCTGTGCTGAATTTTGCAGATTTGTTCCTTTTTATTGGTTTAAATTCTGACATGTATAAAATTCAGCTCATCATTATTATTTAGTAAAATAATTTTATTCATCTTATAAATAAATAACTTATCTCATAAATTATGTTTAGCAAAATTAATTTATTCATCTTATGAACAATTAACTCATCTCATGAATTCAATTAAAATGTTTTGTAAAATCTAATTCAACACTTGATAACGTTGATTTCCAACAAAAACAACAACAACAAACCCAGTACCTGCAAGAGTTCCCGCAAAAGTAGGGCCTAGGGGGGTAGATGTATGCAGCCTTTCCACTTCAGGGGGCTACCTTGAAGAGAGGTTGTTTCCGAGGACCCCCAACCTGAGAAGCTGGTCCGCAATATAGAGCATGTGATCTTGCAGCAGGAAAGCAACAAGCATAAGTAGGGCAAAACACACAGCGAGCAAGACACCAGACACAAAGCAATTTTGATTTCCATTTAGTAATATTTAATTTCACTAAGTAAATTTTACTGGTCCCTAAAATTAAATATACTTAGTTAATAATTCCCAAATGAATATCATTGTGATAATCAACCCTTCTATTACATATCCGTGAGAAAAAATAGTTTAAACTACTATTGTTAATTTTCTGACATCCTTCACCGTAGTTCTCAACTCGCCCATCTCAAACAATTCAATAATACATAAAATAGTTTTTGTTCTAATTCCAAATGTCATGGAAAACGTTGCCCCAAGATTCTAAAATCCGTTCGTATGCTTGCGAATCAATTAAGGGGACATCTTTTTGTCGTTAAAGACTGTAGATTCCACGTAAAACAAATGTTCCCGCTACACTTCATGCCGTTACCCGGCGCATGTAAGATTCAAGTCAATGCACTTTGACTAATCCGTTTGGTACATTATAACAACGAACAATCAATGCACTCTTAGATTTATAGTTGTCGCATTACAAAATTAATTATTTTTTATAGGAGTCAAGAAACAATTAATTCAGGCGGTCCTGTTTAGGGTTCTAATCATATAGACAACACAAATATAATACTTTCGGATCCCTATCCACATTACCAGGACAAGTCATCTAAAATATCATGTTATAGTCTTATCAGACAAGTTACCCAAACTCGTCACCGACTACAAATGTATACTTTAATGGCATATCACTAATTCAATTCAAAGCTTATTTGTGGCTCAATTTCATTGACCAGTTAAACTAAACCTAACACGTCATCTTGGACTACTTCCATCTCATTAAACATTTTAGAAAAAGACAATTACACACATATTTGACTTGTAAAACATAATCAAATAATAAATAAATGTAATAATTTTATTTATTTAATATTTAAAACTAGCCAATTGGGCATTCCATGACACCAATTCCAACTTTAGGTATATATCCTTTAAATTTCTATTATATATATATCAAAAAATCTACAAAAATATTTAAAAAGTCTCCTTAATTGGATCATAAGCAGAATCCATATTAGGTGCAAACCCAAGTCAGAATCACAGAAAACACCATCCCTTTTCCCCGGGAAGGTGATTGGTTGAGGTGAAACACATGCGATCTAGAATTTAGGTTCACTCCCACGTTGTTGCAAGCTCATTTTTGTTTGTTTGTTTGAATTGTATTTATGGCGACCACACACACACTAAGCAAACAAAAAGAGCAAATACTCATGAAAGAATGGGAGAGCTCTTTTGTAGAGAAAGAGACTTGTGTTGGCTCAAATGAAAACACCACCCCCCCCCCCCCCCCCCCCCCCCCCCCCCCCCCCAAAAAAAAGAAATTTCATAGCTTTGAAGTCCTTTTTTATTGGAAAAAAAGGATCCTTAACAGAGCTTCTTGCATCAAGGATTAGCAATAGGGCTTCTAGCTTCAGGGACCTTTAATAAGACTTCTAGCATTAGAAGTATGTAATAGGGCTTCTGGTTTCTGGGATTCATAACAGGGCTTTTGGCTTTAAGGGTCTGTAACAAGTTTTTTTGGGTAAAGAATACGTAATCAAGCTTCTGGCTTCTTGCATCTATAATGAGGCTTCAAGCTTCAAGGATCTGTAACAAGGCTTCCGGCATCAGGGATTCATAACCGGGTGTGTGGCTTTAGGGTCTTGCAATAGGGCCTTTTGCTTTAGGCACCCATAAAAGAGTGTACGAAATCATGGACCTATAATAGGGTGTCTAATATCAAGGACCCCTAATAGCATATCTATTATCAAGGACATGTAGCTTTGGACATGGTATATACTTACTCAGCCTTCTACAATAGCATGTTGTTGAACTACATCTAACAAGACCATTGGTGTAGAGTAGGAGTATGGATGAACTGATAGGATCTTCCCCCCCCCCCCCCCCCCCCCCCCCCCCCCCTTTTCTCTTCTCCTAGGTCTCCCTTTCCTGTCTCTCTCTTCCCTATCCCTTTACTCTTACTATACAAATCTTACCTTATACTTGTAAATCCACATATACTCTATGCTGGATCTTAGGCACAATTTCTTGAGAGGGGGTTTTAGCAATATCTAGTCAGAGTTACCCATGACGATGGAAGATTACAGAAGTACAACAATGAAACAAAAGAGAGAACACTATATTTACATGGTTCAACCCTAAATGGCCTACATCCACGAGCTCCTAACAACTACGAGGTCTTTCCACTATTAAAATTAAATTATTACATATTACAAACCGATTTCAAACCCAAGCTATGAATTACTTGAAGCTTCTAAGGCAGAAACTTAAAGAGCACAAAAGAATATACCAGACTCATAGTAGAACTGCAATTAGAGCCATCCAAGGAGAGATTAATCTGCATCAAAACCCTTACTAGGGCTAAACATCACATGGTCGGAGAAAAGGGGAGAAATGGCACAAAACTCTCAGTGGATTTTTGGAAAGGAAAGGGAAAGAGTAACAGTGCCAGAAGCGCTAGCCCTTTTATAAACGAAATCCAATCCACGTGTAACCCGGAAAGGAGAAATTCCAGCTATCGTTATCACATGGATCAATGGTCTAGGTTTGCCTAAATAAACACAAAACAAGCATTTAAGATTAGGACACGTGTATAAGCTAAGAATCATACGATGAGGACATGGAAAAGAGACGATAAAGGAGCCTCTGAGGCACACATGGCACACGAGCAACAACCGACAGGAGCAGTGCAACAAAAAATCCTAGAAAAGGACCAACGAGGGAAGGGGCATGATGGTAGTTGGCCAAATCTCATTTTGAAACCCATTTTCTGAGCATAATGAACCCTAATGTTTATTTTAATTATAATAATGCCACTGCTAGGTTTAACACATGAAACATTGTGTTTTACTTGTTTATCAACCTAGGTTTATTGTTTTAGTGTTGCATTAATTTTATAGTTTGTACACATGGGAACCATTATCAACAATTCTCCTCCTGGTTACTATATACGCTAACTACTTGTCTCACTCTCATAATAAAGAGAATTCAGAGACCTTAGTGACCACTAAGATCCCATAAGGGAGATCAAGTTGATAAATGTCATCGACTTATCTAGAGGCACAACCTTGATTCCCATATCTATTAAATTTTCATCAGTGGAGATTTTTTGCGGATTTATATTTTTAGTTCTAGATGTTCCTCGACAAAGTTTCTCTTAACAACTAAGTGTTTAATCCTGTCATGAGACACTAGGTTTTTGCTAAGTGCTAAATTTGACTAACTATCGGCATGTATTATTATTGGTGCACCTAAGTTTGGTTTAATTTCATATAAAAGTCCACTAACATAGCCTCAGTCATTGACAATGCTATCATTAACTGAGGCTTAGATCTCCAATTAGCAGTCCCACCATTTAAGGTAAAGATAAAGGAACTTGTTGACTTTCTCCTAGCTATATCTCCATTATAGTCAATATCAGCATTTCCTGTGAGTCTTAGGTCTGACTCCACATTTCAAAATGTTGGTGCTAAACAAACTATCCCTTTTACATATCTAAGTAACCATTTAATTCCATTCCAATGTTCCTTTCCTAGGTTTGCCATAAACCTAGATAAGACACTTATTAGATAGGCTAAATCTGTATAGTGCATGTCGTGGCATACATAATTGTTCCTATTATCTAAGCATATGGTATCTTATTCATCTATGATTTTTTTTATGTCAGTTTTTGGACTTTGATCTATAGAAAGCTTATAACACGTGACTATGGGAACTTTGATAGGTTTTGAATCAGTCATGTTAAAACATTGCAGAGCCTTTTCAAGATAGTTATGTTGAGGTAAATGAACAATTTTATTTTTCCATTTCTGCTAATTTCCATTCCCAAAATCTTTCAGGCTTGGCCCAAATCTATCATGTCTAAATTATTTTTAAGAAGCTCTTTTAATTTCTTAATTTCATTCCTTGATTTACTAGCCAGCAACATGTCATCCACATGTATTAGCAGGTACCTCACAAAATCCATCTTAATATTCTTGAAATAAAAAACAAATCATGTTTGGATTCTACCAATTTCTTACCCAAGGTCTAGGGACTAAGGTCTATGTTTGGCCTTTTCTGTGTAACTTTATTTTAGTCATCATGGCATTCAACCAATCAGTTGAACACTTACTGTTGTAAGTCTCTTTAAAAATCTCAGATTTAACATATTCCAAAGCTTTGTATAAAGCATAATCTATGCAGTCAGCAAAGCCTAGTTTTCTTGGTTGCCTTATTTCCCTTCTAACTCTATCCCTAGCCAGCTGAAAGTTGTCTTGGTTATGTCCAATTAGGACATCTTCAGTTTTAGTGCACCTTTTAAGCAATGGACTATCTTTCATCGGGTTCTAAGACTTGTTGTTCTGTTTCACGTTCTTATTCTTGGATACTAGGGTATAAAGGGTCAGGTGGATCTAGCTCAAATTCATTTTTTTTAAAGTTAAATTTTCTATTTTTTTAGGTTCTAGACAGTAGCTGGATAACCAGCATCCTGAGCTATGTCGTGCATTTTAATTTCATTAAATGTTACATCCCTACTAATTATGACTCTAGTTTTACTTCCTTCCTTGAACCCACCATAATTTTCCTTCGAAATGATGAGCATATGCGGTATAGCAAACACATGCAAAACAAAATATTCTGCTGATTTGCCTAACCACATCTACTCAGGTGTTTTGAAATCTATCCACGTTGATGGGGTTCTATTCATCAAATAACATGCAATTTTAACTGCTTCACCGCATAAATGCTTGTTAAGTCCAGAGGCAAATAGCACACACCAAACTCTATTTATATGAGGTTTAGTTCATGGGTTCTGCTGTACCATTTTATTGTGGTGTCCCCCTTACAGTTTTATGTCTTTGATCCCATCTTTGGCACATAATTCATCAAGTTCTGAATTAATATATTCTAGTCCATTGTCGATTCTTAATAGTTTTATCTTTCATCCAATTTGGTTCTCAATTAGATTTTGCCTTCTTATAAAGGTGGGAAAATAGTCATATTTGCTTTTCATAACAAACAGCTATACTTTGTGAGAACAATCACCAACAATTGAAAGAAAATAAGATGCTTCACCCATAGTAGTGACCTTTGAGGGTCTCCAAAAATTGGAATGCACATAATCAACAGGGCCTTTAGTTACATGCTTTCCAGTACTAAAAGCAAGCATATGATGTTTTCTAAGGACACATGATTCACAAAAGTCAAGTTTTGGAACAAAATTGCCATATAACAATCCTTGTAATGATAACTCATTAAATCCTCTTTCAGATATATGACTAATCTCTTATGCCAAAGGTTGGTAAGGTTTGGTTTTTCACTTGTCACAATACAAGATTCACCTAAAACTATTTCACCATTTAGGACATATACCCCATTTTTGACCTCCCCTCTTAGAACAACTAAGGATTCCTTCAATATTTTCATTTCTCCTTAATAGGGTCTAGAGTTTAATCCCTTTTTGTCAAGTTGTTCGAGTCACATTAGGTTCCTACGAAGTATAGGCACATACCTAACCTTGTCTGTGGTATAAACATTCCCATTTGATATTTTGATTCTAACATACCCTATCCCAACTACCTTGCTTCCATGATTATTTCCCAACATTACTTTCTCCCATTAACGATTCTGTAATATATAAAGTTTGAACTGTTTGACATCATGTGGAAACTACATCTTGAATCCAAGACCCATTCAAGCTTTATAGCATTAGATAAGGCAAGTAACACTTTACCAGCATTAGAATAAATAGAAGTAGTGTTAACAGCATGCATATCATATGAAACAAGTAACAGTTCAGCACAATCAGCATTGAAAGACACCACATTATTAGTAAAGCCATGGGTCTTATTCTTTTAAAGATAGTGTCTTCTAATATGTCCTATTTTGTTGCATTCATAACACTTAATGTTAGTGTAATCTTTCCAAGCCTTAGAGGATGAATAGTTCCTAGCCTTACATGGTTTAACCCTAAATAGCATACATCAAGAAGCTTCCTACAACTAGAGAGTTCTTTCCACTATTAAAATTAAATTATTAGAAATTACAGACTGATTGCGAACCTAAGCTACCACTTACAGGCTCATTTCTTGAAGCTTGTATGACATAAACATAAAGAGAACAAAAGGTTATGCCAGACTCATTAGAGATTGCCATTGGAGCTATCTAAGGAGAGCTTGATCTACGTCCAAAGCCTTACTAGGGTTAAGCACCACACGGTCAAAGAAAAGGAGAGAAACAACACACAAAACCAAAAACTCTAAGAGGATTTTTGTAGAAGAAAGGGAAAAGGATAATAGTGCAAGAAACACTGCCCCTTTTATAGACAAAAGCCAATCTATGTGCAACCTAGGAAGGAGAGATCTCAGCCATCCTTAGCACACGGATCAATGGTCGAGATTTGCCCAAACAGACACAAAACGGGCATCTAAGATTAAAGCATGTGTCCATGCTAAGAACAAAAGGATGAGGTCACGCAATAAAGGAAGCTTCTAGGGTATGCCTAGAACCGGCCAACAATGGGTAGGCGTAGGGCAGCAAAAAATCCAGAAAAGGGCAACAGGAGCAAGGATAAGATTGTAATTACCTAAGGACATTTTGAAGCCCTTTTTCATAATAGAATTAATCCATGACGTTCCTTTTAATTGTAATAATGCCACTGCTCGGTTTAACACATGAAACGTTGTGTTTTACTTGTTTATCCACCTAGGTTTATCATTTTGATCTCATATTAATTCATAGTTAGTATATATAGGAAACATATCAACACTTTATTAATACAAGTCTTATGCTCCAATTGGTCTCTTCTTTTTAGCATAAGAATTGTTCTATTTTCTCATTGATTGTGTTGAGTTATGTTGTGGAATTATGGTTCATACTAAGGCTAGGACTGGAAAATGTGTCGTGTTTGTATTTGTGTTATGCGAGTTGTCTTAGAAATGGGGTTAACCCAAACCCAACCCATTTATTATATGGGTTATGAACTCTAAACCCTTATCCAAACCAATTATTAAATGGGTAACCCACGAGTTACCCATTTAATTATATAGGTGACTTTTGTTAACTAAAAGTTAGTTTGTCAACTTACGAACATGTCGACAATATACTTCACGGTTGATATTAGCAATACCTACACGACATATTCATAAATTTTCAAATTAACATTACTAAATACAATTTAAATTATTTTATGTGAGATAGGCTACTGAAAAAATATATATAAGAATAATAGTATATCATTCAGATACCTAACATAAGCACATAAATGGGTCAAGCGTGTTGTAAATGGGTTATATGGATCAAACCCAAATTTAGCCCAATTACCCGAACAAGTTATACGAGTCAACCCAAATCCATCCCGGCATAAAAAACCCTGACCTGGACCCATTATTTTTGTATCTCGTTTGTATCGTTGTCATGTTGTGTCTAATTTTGTGACCCTTGACATTGAAGACCCTTCAAAATCCCACCCCATTGCCTTCTTATATTTAAGGAATACTCATAGTAGTCTTCAAGCTCACTCTTTCTTCACTTTTTTACCATCTTCTAGCTCCCTTTTCAGTTAACATGTTGGAATTTTGGCATAGTGTGCTTTAATTTTGCCTATCCTATGTTTTACCTCTATCGCACATAGGAAGAGTAATAAAGGAAAGACTAGTTTATATGTCCCCTTCTCCATACCCTTGGTAAAGCCTTGAGGGGACCAGAGTTGGTTTTGTGTACCACACACGCGCGGGGGCCCGCCTTGCCGAGCCAAGCCACGTCGTGGCGTGGAATGTTTCTAATCCGGACCTCTATTTTTATGGACATTATATTTTATTTATTATAAACAAACTCTAGGGGAGTTCTGGGACTGCTCTCGAGCTCATGGATTGGGGCTCGAGCTTGAGGTGTTCCTTTGTGTCCAACCTCAAGGCTGTTGTGCTCAAGTATATGTTCGTTAGTCCAGGTTAAGCTCATGCCCAAGATACGCGTTTTCACTGTGTATCTTCCCACTTCTTTCCATGATTGTTTTGCCTTGATTGTGCCAAGATTTTGTGCTCTTCCATATCTGCCACTTTCCTAATTGAGGCTGAGTTTATTGCCCACAATGCTTATCCGATTCTAATTTGCATGTCAAATATTTTGGCCCAAAAATACTGTGCTTTTGTGCGTTTTACTTTATACAAGAAAAAAAACAAGAAAACAAATAAATTCTCTTTCCTCTTCCCTCTAAAAATTCCTCTATTCTTACTTTGGTTCTGAGCAAATGGGGGCATACTCCAATCCATTACTCAAGAGTAAAATCCTGGGTTGGACGCCATATTAACCACGGGAGTCGGAGTGCCTGATGATCATGATTGTACCATAACGGGGGCATAAACAACTTAGGGCAGTGATGAACTCCACGGCGTGACAACTTCCTTTGGTTAACTCTGTTGGAAAAGTATTTCAAAAAATTTTCTCAAACTGATAGAACAGGTGCAGCAGAAAACCAATATAAAATTCTTAATTTTAAATCTAAAGCCCTTATCCTAATTAAACTATTTAATTAGATCTAGATCTTACTCTAATACGTTCATAATTTGACAAACAAAAAACATTTAATAGAGAAATACAAATATATTATGTAGAACAAACGAAATAATGGAAAAGCAAATATCAAATATTTTACTTAGACATACGTGAAGCGCGAATCCCAATTTTGATTTGAAATCTTAAATTCATCGAAGAATTCATGGCACCTCTAGCAGAATTTCCCAAATATTTTATTATGATAATTAACCCCACTAGTAGATATCCATGAGCAAAAGTAACTTTAACTACTATCATTATTTTCCTCACATCTCTCGTTGTAATTCCAAACTCGCCCTTCTCAAAAAATTCAATAATACAAAAACAATTTCCATACTAATTCCAAATGTCAAATATATGGAATACTCTGGCCAACGATTCTTGAATCGTTCATAAGTTTGCGAATCAACTGTGGGAGCATCTTTGTCTCGTTAGAGATTATAGGTTCCATGTAAAACAATTGTTCCCTCCACACTTCATGCCATTACCCAACGTATGTAAGATTCAAGTCAACGCAGTGTGACTAATCCTATAAGCACATCAAAGTAACGAAAAATCCATGCTCAAATTCAGACTATTTTCTAGAATTAGACTTATCGTCTTATGGAATTAATTATTTCTGATAGCAGCTAATGAATAACTCATTTAGTGGTCCAGCTCAGTGTTCTAATCTTGTCGAAAACACTAAGGAAAGTCATCAAAAGTATCATATTATAATCTTATCAGACAAGTTGTCCAAACTTATCACCGGCTACGAACATATTTTGACAACATGTCACTAGTTTGATCTAAGTCTTCCGTGGTTCGATCTTATTGACCACTTAGACCTGACATGTTATTTTAGACAATGTCCATCTTATGGAACGTTTTAAAAAAAACAACCATACGCAGGTTTGACTCATAACGCATAATCAAATAATAAATAAATAAAATAAATTTATTCATTTAGTATTTAAAACTAACTAATTGGGATTTCTAGACACCACTTCCAACAATCTCCCACTTGTCCTTAAATGCAAATAGCACTGCATTTGCATAGCTATCCACTAGGGATCTATCAAATCTTTGACTATAAACTCTAACCAATACTGATATGTCATTGACTTATTCTTTTCTTAACATGCTTTCATCTATAAGGAACCTTCTGAGTTAAGTGGTCTGCTTAACAACTTCATAGCAGTCAAGTACCCGACTACCATAATGAAGTAAGCAATCTAAGGCTGCGTCACTCTTCACCATCTAATGACTCCCACTACATGGGTAAACTAGAATTCTTATGTCAAAAGTCTAATCCCTTTTAAAACAAACAACTTATGATAAGTCTAACATCCTTTCTTTCAAATCTTGCCAAAGCTTGACCTTAAGAACATAGTTGGTTCATCTTAGGTCTTTCACTTTTAACTGATTGGACAATTAACACTTAACAACGCATAACAATTCTATACCATACTTAATGAGTAAGATGTCATATTTATACAACCCTTAGAAAATCTCTACTTTCTTGTCATGTCACTCGTACATTGATTTTTCACTAATCATTGACTCAAATCACTAGGACTTGATTAACCTTGTTCCATTCTATAATTCAATGAACAAGTTGCTTATTCAATTCAACAAATAGACTTCGTCAGTTTTAATGCTATACACTTTTGACTCTTGGCAACAAACTTGTCTGGTTTATTATATACGTCAACTTATCAAGATAAAGATTCAGAGAATGTAGTCTTCATTTCCATTCCTATATCACATCACAATGGGATACAATGGATAAGAGCAGCTTTATGGACTTAAGCATAACACCTGGCTACAAGGTCTCATCAAAGATGATTCCTTCCTATAGGGTATTAATCCACTACCATCAATCCAGCCTTGAAGGTCTCTACCTTCTTATCCACTGAACTCTGTACACTTGTAGATCCATTTAGATCCAATTTATGGACTTAATGTCTTTCAATGCCCCTACAAGTTCCAAACCTAGTTAAAATACAATTACCTTAACTTAACTTTTATTGCCCTAACCCAGTAGTCTGCATCTTTATACTTAAGAGTCTCATTGTAGTCTAAAGGATCAGATTCACCATCATGCTTAACCGATATGACTGAACACATGGATCCCTTAGTTGACCTTGACCATCCTTCCATGACACCAAAGATCTCATGTATTTAGTGTGACAATAACCTGATTGAAGATGTATTTAATACATCATCTACACTATAAGTTGTATTAAGCTGTAGAGACACAATATCTCATACTGTCAATCTAACATAAGCCATCTGCTGTACTTTTAGAACACTTTCTAAAACATCTTACATAACAAACCTTTTGATATGTAATCAAGACTCATCACGGGAATCTTACCAAATTTAGTAACACATTATTGATCCTTTCTACAACTTTTTATAGTAAGGAAAACTAAGAATTCTCCTATAATCCACCCCTTTGATCTAGTCAAAGTGACTTGATATGATTACCTAACTGATCCCAACTCTAGTCTTTAATTCTTTGAACTTTTCAAAGGCTTCAAGACTTCAATCTTCATAGGTATATCCATATATCAATTAGCTGAGTAGTTATTCATACACATTTTATGAATACTATTCGCTTTCGCTCGCTTGAACTTTTGGCAGTCCATAAAAATTTTATGAACAAGTCCTAGCAGCTTAGTGGCTCTATTGCCTTTACTCTTAATGGAATTTTAGCCACCTTTAATTCAAACATGATTCCCACACTATTTATAATTTTAGTACTTATTGATCGCATAGGACAGATCAAACAACTTTTTGAATCATATTATATTAATTCGGCTGAGAAATAAGTACCACTTAAAAGCAATATGGATTCCGAAAATTCTTCTTTCACATGGTTACACAGCCAAGCTTGTATTAGACTAATACATCGTCATTAACATAGTTTTTATTAAAGTAAATCAATTATATACCAATGTACCTTTTAAATGACTACTTTATTTACTTAACTATTTGTTTGCTATATTTTGTTTTAAGTGATTTATGTGTGGTCTTCAGAAATGTGAAAAGAAAACGAAGGTGCAAAAGGGACTCATCACGATTAGAGAGTGAGCCTAGTTAAGAACCGCACAACTTTGACCTCAACCACTCACCGTTTTCGGAGGAAAGGTTGTGATATGTTGGTGTATCTAACTTGGGTTATACTATGATTTCTACTTATGCTTCAATTAAGAAGACTTTGTTAAATATTTTTGTGGACTTTTTATATATATTTGTGACATGAAATCAAAGGATATGGACCTGACTCAAGTGGTAGTTACAGTGACAGAGTCAGGCCCACATACACCTTTTGTCGTACACTTAAAAGTCAGGAATTGGGGTGGATACAAATCCAAGAGCTCAGCAGGCCACTTACAATCCTAAGTCAATTAGGTTTTTAAGCTTGGAAACCTTGACTTATAATAACTCGAATGAGTTTACGCCTGACAAGATTAAGGTGTAACAAACCATATTCAGGCTACTGAATTAGGAACAACACAATTAAGGGACAAAGCCTTGGCCGTTAAAGCCCTAATCAATGGTGCGAGCCTAAGTTCGCCTAACTTATCAAGTAGTGACAGGGGTGTTAAAACCAATGTAATAAAGTGACAAAGCCTTGGCCATCAAAGTTTTAAACTAAAGCCTCAAATCTCAACTTGTCCATTTGCGGGACAGATTAAAACTAAAATGCCACACCTAAAGCCTGAGAACTATATTACTATGGAGGTAAGTACAACAAGGATCTACATTACACTACGCCTAGCTAAGTTAAGCTAATCTTAGGAAAGAGCACAAATGTGTTGTAAAAAAAACAAAAACTTTTAGAAGTTTTGTAGTAAGTGTATGTGTACTCCTTTGGACTAATGCAGAGTCCTTTATTTATAAAAAAGAAAATAATGACTGCTCCTAGTTTCACCGCAACTTCACCCACGTCCGGCCACCAAGCTGCTCTTTTACACGCAGTGCACTCTTTACAATTGTGTCTAGAGGTTTTGAAGAGAAATCCTTTTTGCCCACATCGGGATTTTCTATAGTAGTTCCCTCTAGAAGCCCCACATCCTCCTGAACTAAGCTTAAGGCCTAAGAACCTGAAATTGTGCTCCAAGTAACTTCCTTGAGCTTCGAAACTACCATTCTTGTAGCTTTTTTGGAGACCCCTTGAGCTCGAGCATCCTTCACCATTTAGCCATCGCGATCCTCAAGTGGCTGATACTCTTATCAAGGGTGAAAATGCTTCCCAATTACTGGTCCTAAGGTGCTGCGATAGGCCTGACTCCTCTCGAGGAGGACCTCACATGATGGCCACGTGGCACTTTAACCAAGAACGGCATGGCCCTAACCCTATTAAAATTAGGGTGTAAAAAGATGCTCCCTTTTAGCAGTTGGTAAATTCAAATTTGCAAAGGCTAAAATCTAACGGATGTCACCCTTAACGGCTATAGGGGTTCCTTAAGAGAACATGTGCGTCACTTGGTCTTCTTTCACATGTGTTAATAACTATGGTAGTTAGGGCTTGAAGTTTTCACTTTCTGCTTTGCTTTCTGTCTACTATTATCAAGTTCACTTGCAACCTCTTTCCTTTGTCTGTGAATTGCTGAATCTGTTGCGAAAAAATACAAATTTTTGTTGGAAAAATAAACTCTGATACTGATCATTGGGTTCACAATTTTTCAATTGTGGTCACAATAAGGGTTACCAATTAAAGCACTTAAAGTAGGAGACTCTTCCCTCTACCGAAGCCCCCAGTCTGAGAGTCATGCTCTGTGATACGTCACGTGTGAGAGTTTTCGGGAATAGATTTATCTCTATAAACCCTTTGCCCTACTACCAGTTGTTGGGACAAATTTCAAAAATTCTCCCTAAAGTTTATGAAGCGGAAGGGGTTTAGAATTCATAATTCTAAACCTAGAGTTGATTTAGAATTCGTAATTTTAAATCTACATATTTAAATTCAACTTTCAAATCTATAGATTTAAATTCTTAATTTTGATCGACATGCCTTTTACTCTAATACATTTATAATAATACATAAACTTAAACATGCATAATAATGAATACTGTAAATAAATAGAAAAGCGAAACTAAAAGAAGAAAGAAAGAAGAGCATATCTGGAATTGCTCTAATAATAAAGAACACCAAGAAAATTGAGACCCTGCAATCTTCTACGTAATGACCTCAAATTGCTCGGAGGGTGGGCTTCGAAAAATATTAAATTGAGGAAAGAAAAGTTTCAACCGAAATTTTTTCCTCTAATTAGGCCTCCAAAACAATTTTCAGAAATCCAAATAATTTGTTTGATTGAATACCAAACCCTTAGAATAGGGACCTCTATTTATAATAGTGTACCAAAGCGAAAAAATCCTGATTTTTTGATGTGGGATTTCCCAACTTAAAACTAAACACATCACTTCATTCAAAAAGGAATACAAAACGACGCATTTCCGTGCACAGTGCATGCATCATAGACCCTATCACCGCGTGCCACATGTCACAGCCTGATTGGAAAAGGCCCGTACATGCGGATCCATCATGTCGAGCCCTGGTTTGCCCATCCGCTAATACGCGGATCGTGACCTGCTAATGTGATTTTTCTTTTTTTCGTTTTTTTCCTTTTGTTTCCCACATATAAAAATTCATCTTATGAATTTTAATTTTCTAAAATTATTTTATTTTATAATTTTTAACTTTTATTATTCTCATGAATAATGTTTGGCAAAACTAAATTTACCCATATCATGGATAAATAATTCATTTTATTAATTATTTAATATTTTTTTCGATGGCAATAAATATAGAAGCTTGCGCAGGGATCTCATGGATAATTTAAATATGGCTCAAAATGGGTTAAATTAATCATCTCATAAAATAATTTAATTACCATTTAATTAGACTCAATTCCACTAAATAAATCTCACTGCACTCCAGACTTAAACCATTTATTCGATATTTCTCTAATAGACTGTATTGATGACCGCAACCCTCTACTAAATGTCCATGACAAAGGATAAATATAACCACTACCATTATCCTTCTCACAACTTCTCCATTAGTTATCGACTCGCCCTTCACTGAATAATTCATTTATACTTAAACATATTCATAGTATAAATTCCAAATGTCAAACACTTGGAATACTTTGGCCAAAGTTTCGGAACTATTCAAATATTTGCGAATCAACTAAGGGGACATCTGTATCTCATAAGAGACTGTAGATTCCCTATTTAGTACTTAATCCTTGTCACACTTCACGCCGCTACCCAGGGTATGTGGGAATTCAGTCATGCGTTTAGACCTTACTTATAGTACATCAAAGTAACTACTGCTACATGCATAATTCCAGAATACCCTTAAGATTTAGAGTCATCGTTCAAACAGTACAACGTGAATCACTCATATCCGATGGTAGTCTAGAAATAAGTAACCCACATGGTCCAACTCAATGTATCAATCTTATTAAACACACCAACCCAACACTTTTGGATCTCCATCCACATGACCAAGACAAGTCGTCTAGAGTGTCACGTTATAGTCTTAGCATACAAGTGGTCCAAACTTGTCTTCGACTATGAGCCTTTCAAACAACAATCTGTACCATTTGTTCCACGTCTATCTGTGGCTTAGTCTCATAAACTACCTAGAACAAATATATAAATTGTAGTCTGAGGACTACACCCATCTCATGGATGTTTCCCAAAAGAAAATCACATGCAGTATAAAATCTCACTTACAAAAATTTAACTAGGAAACAACTGGGACTTCAATTTTATTTGTTAATTAAAATAATATATCCAGAATAAATCTGGATTTCAGAACACTGTTCCTAACAATCTCCCACTTGTCCTAAATCCAATTTATGACAAAGTCCATAGTCGTCCCTTTTAAGTTTGAACGAAAGGTCTACTGAGCCTACCCCTTAGTGAGCTCAATTACTCTATGGTGAAGTCAGCGATATAATACTACTTGACATTCCACTCACTAATGGCTCCCACTCCAAGGGTAAAGACATGCCCAGACGTCGTACATCTAGCATCTCTATCTGACTGGAAGTCAAAATTCGCATAACCAACTGGAACTAGCTTACCAAATCCTTACAGCTGATAACACCCCTACATCATTTCTAATGAGTAGTATATCATTGATGTACAATACTACAAAAGTCAGCACTTTCTCTTAATGTCATTTGTACACTGATGGTTCGTGAACCAATTGCTTAAAACCTTAAGACTTAATCACCTCATTCAATCTAATATTCAATGAGCATGATGCTTACTTCAGTCCACACATGGAGTTCTTCAGCTTGCACATCATATGGTCCTGATTTTTGTCAATGAAACTGCCTGGTTGCACCATATAGATGTATTCTTCAAGACTACTATTCAAAAAGCCATTCTTACTACCATTTGCTAAATCTCATGATGAGCTGCAGTGGACAGGAGCATCCTTATGGACTTTAGCATGGCTACTGGTGAGAAGGTCTCATCATAATGAATACCTTGCTTTTGGGTAAAACCCTTAGCAACCAGTCTTTCCTTGAAGGTCTCCACCTTCCTGTCTACTCCTCTTTTCCTCTTGTAGACCCATTCACATCCAATGGGCTTAAAGCCAACCGATGCCTCTACAAGATTCCAGACATGATTAAAATACATAGATCCTAACTTAGATTTCATTGCTAAGACCTATTGGTTAGCATCCTTGTCTTTAATTGCCTCATTGTAGCTGAGAGGATCGGATTCAATGTCACGGTTAACCATTAAGGCTCCCGTCATGAACTTGTCAGGTCCCCTGACAATCCTCCCACTATACCTAGGTTCTCGTGTACTTAGAACGTTCTCAACCTTAACAGTATGTGCATCTAATGCATCCACTGTATGCCGGGTTGTATCTAACTTTTTAGAATTAGCGTCATTTTCTTTTAACTCCTCTAACACTACTCCATTTTTCTCTTTTGTACTTTAATAGCAAAATCCTTCTCTAAGTATTATGCACGTTCATTTACAAAAACCTTTTAATTAAAAGAACTGTAGAAAAGACCATCTTTGTTCCTTTTATCTCCTACACCATTCTGCTGCGGCGTACCCAGAGCAGCAAGTTGAGATCTTATCTCATTTGCAGTTAAGAAATCTAGAAGATCGCCCAAAAAAATATTCACCACTTCGATCTGATCGAAGTGACTTAACTTATTTACCTAATAGCTTTTAAACTTCAACTTTCTACTCTTTGAATTTTTCAAAAGACATCTGACTTATGTCTCATTAGGCAAACATATCCATGCCTTAAGTAATCATCACTAAATGTAATTAAGTACTCATACCCACCTCTTGCCTGAACATGCATGGATCCACATACATCTATGTAAACCTGCGCAAGCAAGTCACCAACCCTGTTGCCTTTACTCTTAAAGATAGACTTAGTCATCTTTATTTCTATGCAGGATTCGCAGACTAGTAATGACCAAAAGTCCAAAGCCTCTATCAGTCCATCTTTTACAAATCTTTGGATTCTGTTCGAATTGGTGTGACCTAAACGCTGGTGCAAGGTGTAGGCATTATCACTTTCAAGGTGTTTTCTTTTAGGAGATCGAACAAGTGGCCTTGTGTTAGATTCTTTTAAACAAATACCAATGTTTTGATAAGGAAATAACATGAATAAACAATTTATTCATGTACATTTGTAAGTAAACAATTTATTTCTAGTATTAAAATCTTCATTATCAAAATGAACTGAATAACAATTATCCATTAAACGAAATATAGAAATTCAAATTCCTGTACAATACAGGTTTAAATAAACAATCCTTTAAAACAAAACTCTATCACAAAAGTCTAAGCTAACATCTCTTACACTTAAGAACACTACTATTGCATTGTTCCTGGCCATCAGGTACAGTACACATCATGTGGCCATTTGCCTAGCCTGAGCCCCTATAACATATTACATACATGGTGAGTTGAACCCGAGTCCACCCACCAGGAACCTGGTGGACTCTCAACTGTGCATGACTCGACTAAGTGAGATATCAAATATATCTTAACCAGATGGCTTAGCAATCTTTGTAGGAAGAGTAGCTATGTACTTAGTATAGTTGCTCCTCCAGTGGCCTAGTTTTCTTGCAAAGGAAACATTTTTCTTTTGCTGACTTTCTCATGGACTTGGCTGCTACAATAGCAACCTTGCCCTTTCTTTTCTTTCTAGTAGGTCCGTTATAAATAGTAACTAAGTCTAACTTATATTTCAAGGCAATGTGATTTGGTCTAGTTAGTACATTATGCATTAGAAATCAAGTGAAGTTTACTAGTCATATCTATTTCAAAATACTGTAAATGCAAACATTTGTGTAACTGTCTAACAAGATTCATGTATAATGCTGTGATATCTATTCTTTCGATTTAGCATATACAATAAGTCAGATATCTACCAAATTGTACCGTCATGCATACAATGAGGACCCAAACACACCACTCCTTACTCCCCGGTAGCAGGGCCGCACGAAGCTAGTTTGGGTGAGAATTATTCTCAATTAACATATTTTTTCTTGTAACTCTTACTAAACATGATTAACTCACCGCTTTACCTTAGTCTTTAACATGACACAATAGAGCTCCTTGGGGAGGCTAATGCATCACGCTAGTCAAGTATAAACCATTACCTAAACCTCCATACAAATACATGTAATACTCCATGGCATCGTAGTCACATCGCCTTTTTGCACTTTGGTTTATCCCAATAGAAGTCCAGCCCTGTAAACTACAAACCGCCATTCTCTGCAGGGAGGTCTATCGATCTGCTATATTGCTAGACTGGTAATGGAGACCGTGAGGTTAAAAAAAATGAAACCTCACCCCCACTTGATTTTTAAAACTGGTGGTTTTTAATTAATTAACTTGCATATACAAGCTGGATTATCGCATAACCCCTTTTCGAATCTCATTCTAAAATTAGCCAAAATTAGTTAATTGATTTATTCAAAACATTATCGTTTTAAAGCATAGATTATCTAATAATCTCACTTTAGAATCACATCCTAAATTAAACCAATAAAATTAATTAATTAATTTTTCTTTTAAAATCGATACCATAGATTATCTCATAATATATTCTTTAGAATCCCATTCTAAAATTAAATTAATTAATAAAATTATTTTTATTCAAGATCAATAGCAATTTAGACTTAAACTATCACATAGTTTATTTTTAGAATCTCATCCTAAAAATTAAATAAGCTTAGACTATCTTATAGTCTATTTTAGAATCTTAAAATTAAATTAATTAATATAATAATTTTATTTTTAAAATAATATTAACTTAGACAATCTCATAATCTAATTTAAAATCTCATTCTAAAAGAAAATTAATTAAGTAAATAATTAATTTATAATTGTTATGAAGATAAGTAAATAAATAATTATTTTATTTTCTTAGATTTGACGCTGAAGTCAGAATAACATCATCATTGATGCTGATGTCATTTAAAAAAAAAAAAATAAAATATTTAATTTAAAATTTAATTTAATCTAATCTCATTCGATCAATTTTATCCGATTTCGTAAATCATATCAAAACATGCGTAACCTTACTATACAAATAACATAATCACAAGTTTATACATTGATATATCCAAATTAACAATTAATTCATTAGCGATTTATACAATTTAAATCATTACCTTAAATGGTCTAATTAACTATTATTTAATTATCGTTTTAAAAAATTTAAATCGTTACTTTACACTATTTAATTAACTATTAATTTTTAACAATTTAAACAATTTAAAAGGTTACTTTAAATAATCATTTGAATTAACAATTAATTCAATATCGATTTAAACAATTTAAATAGAACCATCAAACTAAAATGACTTTCCTTCTTAATAAAATCTATATTTTATTAAATTACAAATCTATTTATTTCGATCTTATTATACCTAATTATGCATATTATGAATGTAATCAGAGACTGGCTCTGATACCAATTGTTGGAAAAAAAATATAAATTTTTATTTAAAAAATAAACCATGATACCGATTGTTGGGTTCACAATTTTTCAACTGTGGTCACAACAAGGGGTACCTATTAGAGCACTTCAAGTAGGAGACTCTTCTTGCTACCTAAGCCCCCGGTCGTGGAGTCACGCTTCGTGACACCTCACATGCGAGAGTTCCCGGGAATAGGTTTGTCTCTTTAAACCTTTTGCCCTAATACCGGTTGTTTGGACAAATTTCAAAAATTGTCCCTAAATTTTACTCAGCAGAAGGGGTTTACGATTCATAATTCTAAACCTAAGGTTGATTTAAAATTTTTAATTTTAAATAAACAGATTTAAATTCATAATTTAAATCTGCAGATCTAAATTCTTAATTTAGATCTACAGGCCTTTTACTCTGATACATTCACTACAATACATAAACTTAAATAGGCATAATAATGAATACTATAAATACATGGAAAAGCGAGACTAAAAGAAGAAGGAAAGAAAAACATACCTGAAATTGCTCTAATAATAAAAAATACCAAGAAATTGAGACCCCGCGATCTTCTATGCAATGACCTCAAACTGCTTGGAGGGTGGGCTCTGAAAAATATTAAACTAAGGAAAGAAAAATTTCAATGGAAAATTTTCTCTCTAATTAGGTCTTCGAAACAATTTTCAGAAACCCAAAATAATTTGATTGATTGAATGCGAAAACCTTGGAATATTTATCATGGTGTACCGGAGCAAGAAAAACCTCGATTTTTCGATATGGGATTGCCTAGTTTAAAACGAAACGCATCACTTCATTCAAAAAGGAATTAAAAACGATGCATTTCCATGCACAGTATACGCGTTATAGACCCTGTCACCACATGCCACGCATCCCGCGTTGGTTTACCCATTTGCAAATACACGTATGATGACCTGCTAATGCAATTTTTCCTTTTTTTTTTCCTTTTGTTTCCCAGATGTAAAAATTCATCTTCTGAATTTTAATTTTCTGAAATTATTTTATTTTATAATTTTTAACTTTTTTTCATTTCATAAATAATGTCTGGCAAAACTAAATTTACCCATCTCATGGATAAATAATTCATCTCATGGATTCTTTAATATTTTTTCGGTTGCAATAAATATAGAGGCTTGCGCAGTGGCCTCAACGATAATTTAAATCTAGCTCCAAATGGGTAAAATTAATCATCTTATGAAATAATTTGATTACCATTTAATGAGACTTAATTCCACTAAATAAATCTCACTGCACTCCAAACTTCAACCATTTATTCTATATTTCCCTAATAGACTGTATTGATGACAACAACCCCTCCACTAGATGTCCATGACAAAGGATAAATATAACCACTACCATTATCCTTCTCACAGCTTCCTCATTAGTTACCGACTTGCCCTTCACTGAATAATTCATTTATACTTGAACATATTCATAGTATAAATTTCAAATGTCAAACACTTGGAATACTTTAGCCAAACTTTCCAAACTATTCAAATATTTGCGAATCAACTAAGGGGACATCTGTATCTTATAAGAGACTATAGATTCCCTATTGAATACATGATCCTTGTCACACTTCACACCGCTATCCAATGTACATGGGAATTCAGTCATGTGTTTAGACCTTACTTATAGTACACCAAAGTAACTAATGCTCCATGCACAAGTCCAGAATACCCTCAGAATTTACAGTCATCGTTCAAATAGTACAACGTGAATCACTCATCTCCGATAGTAGTATAGAAATAAGTAACCCACATGGTTCAACTCAGTGTATTAATCTTATTAAACACACCAACCCAAACTTTTGGATCTCCATCCACATGACCAACACAAGTCATCTAAAACATCACATTATAGTCTTAGCATACAAGTGGTCCAAACTTGTCTTCGATTACGAGCCTTTCAAACAGCAATTAATATCATTTGTTCCAAGTCTATATGTGGCTTAGTCTCATAAACTATTTAGAACAAACATGTAAATTGTAGTCTGAAGACTACGCCCATCTCATGGATGTCTCCCAAAAGAAAATCACTTGCACTATAAATGTTCGCTTAAATGAATTTAACTAGAAAACGACTGGTACTTCAATTTTATTTAATAATTGAAATAAAATATCCATAATAAATCTAGATTTCAGGACACTGTTCCTAACAGAATCCTCGCTCTAATCCACTTTCCACCCTTCTGCTTTCTTTTAATTTGATAACGGCACAACTCTCATTCACCATCTCTGCTCCCCATCCTCATGCAACCAGCCCTACTGAGCAACTAACCAGATTTTTTCAATATGACCTTTTAATCGTCTGTGATGTTCTTCAAAGCCCAAATGATCTCTTCAGCTATCAAAGAATGATCCCTCATCGAACTTGCCATCTTGTGCGCTAGAGTCAATCTTTACTCCATCTCATGATGTTCCAAGTCTTGATGGATAGTTTCCAGTTACTAACGAGTATCCTCTTCTTCGTGCAGTGTCTTAAAGCCATTCTTGGTAGGCCGACGGATTTACAAGGAAGCGACACCCTTTAAAGGATGGACTTTCTTAACATAACCTCACCCTTAATGGGAGGATGATCTGATGGTGACCCATGGCGAGGAATGGAAGCGTGTTTGCATCTATGAGGTCATTGGGCTCTCAACCCGCGCTCTGAGGCATGATATTCCAATTGTAATAGCACTAGCTTGTTGTTGGAACACCTGTTACAATGCTTTTATCCTTTTTGAGGGATTGCTAAGAATAGCTCTACAGGACATAGCGGCTCTAATGGGTCTTTCTTTAGAAGGTGAAGCCTTTGCCTCTTCCTTCTCTATCACACACTTGCCTAAAGGCTATGAGTCGTTGTTAAAAAGTTTGTAACAGGAGCTCATAATTTTGGGCAATGTTTTAGAGAGGAGGATGTATGCTTTTACTTGTTCTGGTTGAAAAAGTTTTTCTCTGTAAACTCTTCTAACTCAGTTCTCAAGTTCCTAAAGAACATGGCCATGAACCTAGTTTTTAGCAGTGGCCCTCTATCCTTGGGATCAATGTTTTTGGACTAGGTATATGGATGCCTCGGAGATCTCATAGCCAAAAACTTTGTTGTCCACATATGTGGTCCCGTATGGTTGGTCTAGTTACCCAAGCCTATATCCCGGAGCTGTGTCCAATAGGCCCTTATGTACCCACAAGAGAGGGGTTTTCCAATTTTGGAGCAATTTGATCATTGTGCTGTTCAACTTCCTCTGAGATGGTCATTTAATCAACGCCTTGAGGGTCTAATGTCCCCTTGAGAGAGGTGAGGGAGTCAATTGACTCCTTTTAAGAAAAGGAATCTTGGTCCTAAATGGTTTACGAAACTGGACCTTCATAACGATGCCTGAGTGAACATTAACTCCCAAATCTGGCAAGCAATCTTATGCCCCTTAGATTTGTTCTTTCGCCACTAGACTCATCCTGTTGTTGAGACATATGGGCTTGGGTTGTTTTCTAGGCAATTTGGTATGGTTCAACATGGACCTTTTCAAAGTCTAAGAACCAAGAACCTTTGGTCGGCTAAGAGGGCTTCTCTTCCACCTACTTAGCTTCCAGAGCTTTGTGCCTTGAATCAAGAGATTAGATTCTTTATGAATATCATGTGGCTTGTAGGTATACTCCATATGTCATGCCACTCCTTTCAACTTGGTACTAAGCCTGGTTGTCCTCCCTAGAGGCCAGAGGAGCCAAGCAACATTTTATGTCTCTGCTTGAGCTTGCAGGTAATAGCTCAAGGACAAGTCAGAAAAAGAAGAACAAAGCTCCCTATAGTAGAGGCATTGGTCATCCTTCAACTGGCATTCTCATTTATCTTTTGCCAAAGCAGCTTTTGACATGGCTTTCAATAGCCACAGGAGGAGCCAACTCTATATATTATGGAGATCCCATATTGTCCATGCCGAGAAACTGCTCCAGAGCCTCCTTTAGATAATAAATCAATAAGCTCAAACGCTGAAGGAGAAGGAGGCATGGCTACTTCAGTTATGGAGCCAATTGTAAGTTATCCTTTTGAAGTGGTTTCTTCCTCAATTACCTTACACTAGGGCCTTGTCCAGGCTTCTTTCCTTCTCACTGGAGTCTTAGTCCCAGTTGAAGAGACCTTTGAAGGTAGAGTTTATTCTGAATTAGCACTCCTTGATGTCTTGAACCATGCTTTGCCTTAACATGCAAGTATTGTCCCCAAGAACTTCCTTTGGAGAAAGAAAAGCGGTGGCTGAAGAGTTAGCAGCGATCCCCTTAGTTGAGGAACCTGCTGGAGCTCCAATGATGTATGTATCACTAGTAGCTCCAAGGGCAGCCCTACCAATAGTGGCACCTTCCTTGCCTCAGATTGTGGCCTTAGAGGTAAAGGCATTCCTTTTAAACCTTAGTCGTTTTCTAATGTCAAAACTCCGCCTAATTTTGTTAATCTTTCATGTTACTCCTCCCAATGCCATTCCCTTTCCGAAGATAGGGGAATATCTTCTCTAATAAAAAAGCTTGGAGCAAGTGGTAGGTTGACCTTTCAGACCAAGAATCACCCGAATTCCAACAGCTGAGGGAAATTATGCACTTCCCTACTCTGACCCTGGTTGATGGGGTCATTTTATAAGAGGCCATGTCCTTAATAAAATATTTGAAGGAAAATCCAAAGGTGGATCCTTCCATAACCAGGGAACTTGAGGTCCTTGAAGCGGTGCTCCTAAAGATCAACCAGGAGGTCCCAATTCTCAATAAGAGAAAACGGCGTTGCCAAGATGCCATCAAGAAACTAGGGCGTTCAGCTGGCCTGGGAGGCCTTCAGCTATTATTTGAAGTATTCCATGCAGCAAGAAGAGCCCAAGACCAACAACCTCAAGGGATCATAGGCTTGGAGGATGAAATCCACCACTTGGAGGAGAGATTACATCGCCTCAACGAAGAAGTACTCCCCATGCGATCACAAAATGTTTCTCAAGGCCCAATGGTTGGAGGACTTGAAGACACCATCAGTGAAGCTTAAAGGAACATCCAAGCCCTTCAAGAGGAAGCTTTCTCCTTGGACCAAGAGCTAGGTGATAAGGTGTTCAAAAAAGAGCTAGGTGATAAAACCAACAAACAGTCCTCAATAGAGGAGTCCTTAATGAGGATTAGCACTCTACTCTTTTGATTTTCAGTTTTATAAAGAGGCATTGGCTTCACTACTTACTTGTAATATATGCATATGTAATTAATGTACCTTTCCAAAAATAATGAAATATGCATTTATTCAGTACATCTCTCAGGTTAGGGGTTCTTTTCTTTCTTTTACTCTACCTACGGATGATGCAGACTTTGCGCATGCATTAGTAAGTACACTAGTCGTACCAAGTAATATAGAAGTGAGTAGAGTATCATTCTCATGAGGATTGCATTGAGTGAATACAAAAATTAGTAGCATCAATACTACTTAAAAGACCGACAAATATAGGATTTTAATATGAAATAAAGTAAAATAAAATAAAAAGAAATAAAAGTTAAAACGAGATTAGAATGTGCTAACTTTTGTTGGTTTTTATCAGTTTATAAAGTCTAAGGCATCCTATTTCACCTTAGTTGCATCAATACGCCTTTTCTATTCTCGATATTCAAGTTGTTACTGTGTGTTGATGGTTGAAAATCTTAATTTACTAAAAAGTCTCTCTCAAGCAACATTTAGCATACTCTGTAACATATTAACCCATCACTCTCGTGCATGAATTTAAATAAGAAAAGAGTTTTTAAAGCTCTATGATTTTCTTTTTTGAAAATCACACAAATCGCGTTAATCTCTCTCGAGCATTCGCCAATTTGTGGTGCTTATCACCTCGGCAATTATCATAAATCTTCTCTCAGAATCGTCATGATTTATTATAGGCTTTAAATGGTAATCAAGCATTTAAAACTCATGAAGAACAATGATAAACACTTCAGCAACACAATAACATAAACATTGAATATTTTGAATAAGAAATAAGCGTATTTTACAACTTAGGCTACATTGTATACTTGGAGTAACAAAATTAGTTCATGAAAAACTTAATATAAAGCATTATAAACAAAAAATTCATGATCTTAGGAAAGAAAAAAGGATAGAAAGAACTAAAAATACAAAACTACAAACCAAACTTTCTTCTTTCCTTCTCCATTCCTCTTTCTCACGGTTTTTCTCTCTTTTCTCACTCAAATCTTGTGATTTTTGTTTTGAAATCTGATGTTTAAATACCCCCACACCATCCCCTATTTATATTAGTTGATATGGAATTAAAAATTTGCAAAAAAATATCAAACTTCATCCTCATTAGCTGAATGTTGTGGCTGTTGCTGAAGCTACTTTGTTCATCCATTGTTTTTTTTTTTCCTCAATTTCACCGCCCAAACCCTATAAAAAAGCATCATTTGCATGTTTTATAGGTCTATACAATTAATTTGAACAAAAATATTGCATAATATAGCCACCCAAAGTGGAGAAAGTAAGCAAGTTGTGCAAAATCTGTCAAATTTCTACAGCTGCAGCAGTGTTGCTTGTTCATCCATTTTTTTTTCATTTTTTCTTAATTCCACCGCCAAAAACTTGCAAAATATGAGTTACTACATGTTAAATTATGTTTTTAAAATGAATTTGGGTAAAAACCATTGAGTTTTTGCTCCCAAAATGCTAGCTGAAGCGGATTGCACCACCATCTTCACCCTTGCCACCCAGATTTTGCAATGGCTGTTGAACTCGATTTTTTTCCTTTTTTTTATTGCCTTAAACCACCCAAAATTAGCTTTAACATCAACTTGAACATGTTAATGAAGTTTTCAAGAAGTTCTTTCATGTTATTTGTCCATTTTGCCACCCAAAATTGCCAGTTGAAATGGATTGGTTGAGCTCGGTACATTTTCTATGTTCTTGCTGTTCTTTGCTGATTTTCTTCAAATTTTTTATCTTATACCCACCTAAATTCGGAGTTTACATCAACTTTGACATGTTAATGCATTGTTTAATTAATCTTTGCACTTGATTTGTGCATTTGTTTACCCATTTTTGCAAGTTGAATCGTGTTGTACATGAACTTGTGGTGTTTTTGCTTTAGCCATGTTAATTATTATGTCTTGCCCATTTTTTACTTTGGTTAGGTGTATCTTGCTTTCACTTGTTGATGTTAATGATAAAACCTAGCAAGATTTAGCATAAAACGAGTGCTTTTGCAAGAAAATGGCAATATGAGCAAAAAAAGAGCAAAATCGAACAAAAGCGATAAAAATTTGATGTAAAATGTTTAAAAATATATTAAAATAATGTAAAAAAATTATATACTAATTTAGACTTATCAACGGATCTTGAGATTGATCCTCTAGGCATTGAAATTGAGCTCATAATTCTAGGAATCTATACTTAAGGACTTCTTTGTTAGAATCCTAGATAAATGGCACATACTTCTTGAGGAATCTCTCTTTGATGGCCCTTGGGTGAGTTCTCCCATCTTGGTCTTGGAGAAAATAAGCATTTCTTCCAAATACTTATATGACTCTAAATAGGCCTTCCTAATTTGGGGACCATTATCTAAAGACACTATCCTTCTGGCCAGTGGGTAAAATCACCTTCTAGGCAAAATCTCCTAAGTTAAAAGACCAGGCTTGACCTTTTTGTTTTAGGCTTTGTAAACCCTCTTCTTTTGAGTTTCCAATTTATGAAGAGCATTGAGCCTTGCTTGGTTTAGACTGGTAAGCTCGTCCATTGTAGATTGCACATATTTAAGGTTAGAAAATCTCCCTTAATGAGCTAGTCTAATAGATTGAAGCTATTATCTCCATGGGGAACACTGCATCATGGCCATATGTTAAATGAAAAGGAGTTATCCCAGTGGCATCTCTCTTAGAAGTTTTATAGGCCCAAAGGGCATCTAGTAGCAACTCTTGCCACCTTCTAGGGTTATCCTCAATCATTTTCTCAATGTTGGCTTTCAGAATCTTGTTATTTGATTCTGTCTACCCATTAACTTGAGCGTAATAAGGTGTTGAGTTGAAGATTTCTATATTGAAACTCTTGGTAAAGTCCTTGACCTCAGCTCCATTAAACACTCTAGCTTGGTCCATTGTGATGGTTTCTAGAATACAAAACTTACATAGGATATACTCTTACATGAAATCAATCAGATCATGCTGATTGATTTTCTTATATGGTTTAGCCTCCACCCACTTTGTGAAGTAATAAAGGGCCACAAGGATATAAGAATGTTGTTTGCTTGAAGGGGGGTTAATCTCCCGTATGATATCCATTGCCCAGCCTTTAAATTGCCCAGTTAACCTGCCCTAGGAAGCTTTAAAGTTCTTTTTTGTTCGAAGGCAGCTTAGCCACTTTGATGGTCTTATTAATACCCACCTTGATGCCCCTTTGATGGGCTAGAAAACATAGAAAGTTTCCAACTCGTACGCAAAAGCGCAATTTAATGGATTAATCTTATAGTTGTGAGTCCTCATCCTAAGGAACGCATTCCTCAAGTCTTCTAAGTGCTTAACTTGACCAAGTTGTCATCTATATGGACGTCCATTGTGTTGCCAATGCGGTCATGAAAAATCATGTTCATGGCTGTTTGGTAGTTGGCGCCAGCATTCTTCAAACCAAAGGACATGGCCACCCATTCAAACGTCACTATTGATCTAGGATGCCTGAATGGCATCTTGTGCGTATCCTTTGAGGCGATCAATCCTTAGTAGTACCCACAGTAGCCATACATGAAGGACAAAACCTCATGCCTCGAGGCTGAGTCAATGAGAACATCAGCAATAGGCATTGGGTGCTTGTCCTGTGGGGTGGCGACATTTAGATCCCTGAAATCAATACAAACCCCAATTTTTCCATTCTCTTAATGACAGGGACAAAATTAGCCAGCCACTCAACATACTTGGCAGTTCTGATAAATTTGACCTTTAGGAGCCTTTCAATCTCTTCCTTGACCAAATCAATGACTTGCTAGGATATCCTCCTTTGGCCCTGAATGATGGGCTTTGGACATGGCTTGATAGGAATTCTATACTCTACCACCTTTTTGTCTAAGCTAGGCATCTTATGATGATCCCAAGCAAAGCAATCCTTGAAGGTGGCCTCTTAACCCATTACTTGGAGGTGTTTGTGCCTCTGCATTGGGATTTTGGAGTGCCCTTGGAGTCCCGTTCATCAAGAAGGGCCCTCATGTATTCCCAAAAGTCAGAGTCTTCAAACTCGACATCCATTTGACCAACCACAACTTCAATTAGTGGGCTGTTAAGGATGGCTATCGGGTCTTGTTGTTGGGCAGATTATGGAGTGGTCCTTTTGATGTCTAGTGGTTCCACACCATCCTCAGAATTTTGCTTCAACATGGTTAGAGCAAGCCATGAATGGCCCGTTATCTGCCATAATAAACCTCATATTCGTCATGGTTCCAAAAGATTAGCAACTGGTGAACTGAATATGGAATACAGTAATGGCATGCAGCCAATCTCTACCAAGCAAAGCATTGTAGCTTGAGGTGATTTCCACCACAAAGAAAGTTGTGAACTTGCTTAAGCCGCCAACAGTTAAGTCAATCGGGATGACCACTTAAGATTTGATAGAAGCTCTAAAAAAACCACATATCACCACATCTGAAGTTATTAGGTCTTCTCGGGACTTACCCATTACTCCTAACATATATGAAGGCAACACGTTGATAGCCACACCATTATCCACCAAGACCCTAGCCCATTTTTAGCAATTTTTTTTTTTATGTATCTTGCATTCACATGTTGATGTTGATGATAAAACCTAGCAAGTGATAAGTCTCATTTAGAATATAATTATTCATATGATTTAGGCTCATTTTCAAATCATTTTACATCAAACTTTAATCACTTTTGCTCGCTTTTGCGCCTTTTCGCTCCTATTGCTGATTTATTTATTTATTTATTTTTGAGCAAAGACACTCATTTTATGCTAAATCTTGCTAGTTTTTATCATCAACATCAACAAGTTAATGTAAAATACATCAAACAAAAGAAAAAAATGGGAAAAACACATCAATTTCGCACGGCTAAGCAAGGAAACACCAAGTTCATGTACAATTCATTTCAACTTGCAATTTTGGGCCGCAATTCAAGCAAATCATATACAATAACTTCATAAACACTTCAAGAAAACATCCAACTTGATGTAAAATCTGAGTTTTGGGTGGCGAAGCTAAAGAAAATTGAGAAAAATTAGCAAGTTGTTTGAAAAAAGCAGTTTTGGGCGGCAAGAGTGGCAACAAGAACAAATGAGAATAAAGTTATTGTAATTTTGTGTTTTGAGTATTCCTAACCTCATGTACTATAAATAGATAGGTTTGGAAGTGTTTTTAATCAACTCATTCTGTAAAAAACCAATACAAAGTACAGAAATAGGGTAGAAAGCTGTAGGGAAGAAGAACGAGAAAAGAACAAGTTTGGTTTGCAATTTCATATTTTTAAGTCCTTTTTTATCTTTTGCTTCTTTAAGTTCATTGATTTCAGTCTTAGTTTAACTTTATATCATGTATTTCATGAAGTAATTTTGTCTTTCCAAGGCTACGATGTAGCCCAAATTGTAATATGCGCACTTTTCTAATTCAACGTATTCAAAGTTTGTTTATTGTGCTGTTTGAGTGTTTATTATTGTTCTTCATGAGTTTTGAGTTCTTGATCACCATTCAAGACCGATAATTATTTATAATGGGCTTGAGAGGAGATTTATGATGAATGCTATAGTGATAAACACCACAATTTGAGCGAACACTAGAGATAGATTAACACGATTTGTGTAATCTTAAGCGAAATTCATGGATCTTTGAAACTTGTTATGTTTGTGATCAAATCACAAACATAAACTAAGATTGAGAGAGTATGGGATGGGAAAGAAGTGAAGGAGATGAGAAATTAGAGAGAATTAGGTGAGAGAGAGAAGATTGATCTCAAAGAGATTGGTTGATATTTCCATTGATGAATCAAGATTACACAAGATCAACCTATTAATAGAAACTACATGCATTGAATCAAAACTAGCTAAGCCTAACCGACTAACACCAGCCGCCAATCTTGACCCGCCAAAAGACCTACCCAACTAACGGCAACCGACTTTGGCGTGAAAACTGGAATTTGAAAGCTACCGAGCCAAACGCTACAATACAGCCCCTTATTACAATGAATTACATTTAATCATGCAAGAAACATAACAATCCCCTCCCCTTAAAGCATTCTTGACCTCAAGAATGAAAGGAAGGAAATTGACTCCTCAAGAACCGCTTAGCTTCCCAAGTAGAAAATGATTCATCTAAGTTGCTCCAGCTCACCCGAACTTCCTGACCTGCGTGACCAGCTACTCCCTGCTTCTGCTCCACTACTACAGTAGGACGTAAGATCAAAGCACCATTGGACCCTGTGTTTGGAGGACTTGAAGATGAGCTAAGTCCCTTCTTGACCTTCTTTTTTAGAAGTGAAACATGAAAGATCGGGTGAATATGAGAGTCCGGAGGAAGCTCCAACTTGTAAGCCACCTTGCCAATCCTTTCCAACACCTTGTAAGGCCCAAAATACTGATCACAAAGCTTAACATTTTTCCTTACTATTGCTGTGGATTGCCTATATGGCTGTAACTTCAAGTATACCATATCTCCCACATCAAAATTTCGATCGACTCTCTTCTTATCTGCATACCACTTCATTCGGGCTTGAGATTCACTGAGATTTTGTTTCAGCTGCTGCATAACATGTTTCCTCTAATGCACCAGCTCATTTACCTCAACCACACTTGTCCCAGCATCGTGCAACATCAAAGGAGTGGGAGGATCGTACCCATATAATGCCTTAAAGGGTGTACTACCAATTGAAGCGTGGAAGTGGGTATTATACCAAAACTCTGCCAAGGAAAGCCATCTTCCCCACACTTTAGGGTGATTAAACACCATACCTCTAAGGTATTACTCGACGCATTGGTTGACCCTCTCCGTCTGACCATCAGTCTGAGAAGGATAGGAAGAACTGAGAGCCAAGGTTGTTCCCAAGAGTCCAAACAATTCTTTCCAAAATCGACTTGTAAAGACCTTGTCCCTATCAGAAACTATGGACTGAGGCAAACCATGGAGCTTGTAAATGATGTCTAGGAACACACGAGCTAGCTTCTCAGCAGTCACAGGACGAGCTAAAGCAATGAAGTGTCCAGATTTAGTGAACCGATCCACTACTACCCAAATCACCCCTTTTCCCTCTGACTTAGGCAATCCTTCATTGAAATCCATACTTATATGTTGCCTAATACCCTCAGGAAGAGGTAAAGGCTGGAGAAGTCCTTGGTACCTTTGATCACCAATTTCAGTTTGTTGACAAACCTCACAACTTTGAACAAAGTTATGCACTTCCTTCTTCATTCTGGGCCAACCAAAGTAAACCTTCAACCTCTGATATGTTCCATCCATGCCTGAGTGTCCTCCCCATGAAGAATCATGAGCAGCACTGATAATGTGGCGTCTAAGATCAGTCGAGGTGCCTATGTAAGATTTCCCCTGAATTCTGATATTGCCTCGGGTAACGGATATCTGTGCACCAACAGCCTGATTGCAAGCTTTACCCACGATAGCAGCAGCTATGCATTCTTACGCAAATGAATCATTCTCATAGGATTGGTGTAACTCTTCCATCCAAGCAGGAGAAACTACGGAAACAGCTCCAAGAGAACCCTGCTCAAGGTCCTCAAATCTGCGTGACAAAGCATCAGCAGCCCAGTTTTCTTTCCCTTTTTTACATTCAATGTCGTAATCGAGTCCCAACATCTTTATCAGCCCTTTTCTTTGCATCCTAGTGACAATCTTCTGCTCCAATAAGTGCTTAAGACTTTGGTGATCAGTCTTAATGAGGAAATGATGCCCATCCAAGTAGTGTCTCCACTTATACATCGCGAGTAAAATGGCAAGATATTCCTTCTCATAAGTGGAAAGAGCTTGGTGCTTAGAGCTCAAAGCTTGGCTAAGATATGCTATAGGCCTTCCTCCTTGAGATAACACTGCCCCAATTCCACTACCACTCGCATCTGTTTCCAAAACAAAGCTTGAAGAGAAATCGGGCATTGCCAACATTGGTGCCTTGCGCATTTCAGCCTTGAGTGTTTCAAAAGCCTTTTGAGCCACATCCGACCACTTGAATGAGTCTTTCTTCAATAGATCTGTTATTGGATTTGCTATGGCTCCATAGTTAGCAACAAACTTGCGGTAATAGCCTGTTAAGCCCAAGAATCCTCTTAGTTGTTTCAAGGTAACCGGGGCTGGCCATTCCTTCATGGCTTGAACTTTTGTGGGATCGGTGGCAACTCCCTCACAAGAAATCACATAACCAAGATATTCCAAGTGAGTTTAATCAAAAGAACACTTGACCAATTTAGCAAACAAGTTATGCTTCCTCATGACAGAGAACACCTCCCTTAAATGTTTCAAATGTTCCCCAATTGTTGCACTGTAAATTAGGATGTCATAAAATAAAACCAACGCAAATTTCCTAAGAAATTGTTTAAAGACATCGTTCATAAGAGCCTAGAATGTTGCTGGAGCATTGGTCAAGCCAAATGGCATGACTATAAACTCAAAGTGTCCATGATGTGTTCGGAATGCAGTCTTATACACATCATGCTCTCCCACTCTAATCTGATGATATCCTTGCCGAAGATCCAGCTTAGAAAAGACTTGAGCTCCATATAATTCATCCAACGAATCATCTATAATAGGTATAGGGAACTTGTCCGTTACCGTCATAGAGTTGAGTTGCCTGTAATCAATACACATACGAGTTGTACCATCTTTCTTTTTAACAAGGATGACCGGAGAAGCAAAGGGACTATGACTTGCTTGAATGAAGTTAGTCTTAAGTAATTCATCCACTTGCTTCCCAATTTCTATCTTCTGAGCATGAGGATATCTATAAGGTCTTATCTTCATGGGTTCAGCACCTTCTTTGAGTGGAATTTCATGATCCAAACTCCTCTTGGGAGGTAAGGATCTAGGCGCCTCGGATACATCCTCAAATTCAGTAACCAAGGCTTGAATTTCTGGTTCGGTAATGTCAGACACCTCAGCAGAGGAGATAGCACATAGCTGAGCTACCCACTGATACGCACAGCACTGCAGGCCTTTCTTCAGCTTACTTCCTTTCATAATTTGGAGTTGAGCTTCCTTGGCAATGCCATGAAGTGTGACCTTGGAACCTTGGACTTCAAAGGAGACCGAGAGATTGGCATAATCAAATAACACCAGGCTATGAGTTCTCATCCAATCCACCTCGAGCACCATGTCACAACCACCCAGAGGAAGGATCCTGAAGTCATAGATGAACTTACGGTTTCGCATCAGCCACACAAACCCCTACTTGTTTTGAGTGGTGACAGTTTTACCATCAGCCACGGTAACAGCAAGGGGGTGCGTTTTTATCAGTTCATGACCCACTTTCTTGATTACTTTGGGATCAACAAAGCTATGAGTACTCCCACTATCAATGAGAATAATAATAGATCTTTTCCCAACCTTCCCTTTGATTCAGATCGTGCTATGGGCACCATTACCGGTTAATGCCTTCACTGAAATTTCTATTGCAGCATCCTCCAATTCATCATCGATTTCCAGATCTAAATCAATATTATCCTCTACAATTTCTTCATCATCAGAGAGCTCACCAGCATTAGTTCCTTCAATAGCCATAAGGAACTTGGGATTGCACTTGTGGCCAAATTGATAAGGTTGATTACAACGGTAGCACAATTTCTACTTTGATTTGTCATCCGGTCTGTCAGGCATGTTCCTGCTCGAGTTGTACTGAAATTTGGAGCTACTCCCATGAGGTCTGGAAGCATCACTAGCTACTATGCCCGTGGATTCATAAAGCTTGGCTTTAGCAAAGGCTACAGACAAGTCAATAGGATCTACTGCCTTAACTAAGTTCTTCAACTTAGGCTTCAAACCGCTTATAAAAGCTGATACGTAATAAGACTCAGAGGACTCGATTTCAGTCGCAATGCTAGCCCGGAGGTTCTCAAATCTAGTCATATACTCCGTCACAGTCGTCTCTTGCTTCACTTTATTGAATTTATCAACTATATCGCTCTCATCTTCATCACTATGCCGAGCACACAAGGCCTTGGCAAACTCATTTCATGAAATGGAAGGTTTACTTCTTGTCAAGCTATAAAACCACACCTCATGATCACCAAGCAAATACATAGCCGCAATTTGTACCTTCTCCAATTCATCAATGTGATAGAAGAGGAAATAACGCTCACACCTTCTTAACCACGACTGAGGTTATTTACCTTCAAATGCATCAATCTGCACCCTCGGCTGTCTATGGCTGTTATTTCTGCTATTGGAAGACTCCTCATTATCTCCTGATCGATGTTGCTGCCAAGAATCAGGAGGTCGATCCAGATGATCAGCATTTACTTCACAAGGTTTGAAAGAATGCTCCATTTCCTGAACTCTGCCACAGGATGTAGCATTCTAGTTTGAAGGTCAAGGTTGTACTTGCTCACTTCGCCCTTGCCTGTCAGTAACACTAGCCTCTTGTGCTTTAATTGGAGCTCCAGCTTCTCCCTCACGGTTTACTGATTCAACTCACACCGCAGGATTAGCTTGTAACACACTTGTTGGAAATAATGGATCTGGAGCAATAGGAGGATTTGGCGTCCTAAACTGCTAGCGAATTTCAGTTAATTTTGCTTCCAACTGCATTTCGCGATCAAACCTTGAGGTAATCCTTTCCTCCAATTCTTTTGTTTTTCGGTTAAACTGATCAAAAACCATAAGTTCAACTTGCTGAGCTCGCTGATCAAGTTTTGCATCCACTTGTTGATGTATCTGCTGCATTGTTTCAACATTAGCTTCCTTGATCTACACTAGCATGTGAGCGCACATCGCCTTCAATTGACTGTCCAGATGTGCGTTTGTGACAACATCATGATTTGCTGCATCAATGCCTCCAACCACATCGGCATATGAAGATCTGACAGCTACCTTAGCTGCTGCCGATTTGGTAATCACTCCATTGATCAATGCGGCCTCGGTTGATCCCATGAATTCATAACTGATCAACAATGAAACTCTTTTTGTGTGTTTTTCAACAATTTTTATCTTGCAATGCAATTAAAGGATATTTGATATTAAATCACGTTTGAATTGGAAGCCAAACGAGGCTCTGATACCAATTGTTATGTTTGTGATCAAATCACAAACATAAACTAAGATTGAGAGAGTATGGGATTAGAAAGAAGTGAAGGAGATGAGAAATTAGAGAGAATTAGGTGAGAGAGAGAAGATTGATCTCAAAGAGATTGGTTGATATTTCCATTGATGAATCAAGATTACACAAGATCAACCTATTAATAGAAACTACATACATTGAATTAAAACAAGCTAAGCCTAACCGACTAACACCAGCCGCCAAGCTTGACCCGCCAAAAGACCTACACAACTAACGGCAACCGACTTTGGCTTGAAAACTGGAATTTGAAAGCTACCGAGCCAAACGCTACAACACAGCCCCTTATTACAATGAATTGCATTTAATCGTGCAAGAAACATAACAAAACTCTTTTCTTATATAAATTCATGCAAGAGATTGATGAGTTAATATGTAAAAGAGCATGCTAAATGTTGCTCAAGAGAGAATATTTAGTAAATTAGGTTTTTCGACCATCAACACGTGATAACAACTTAAATATCGATAATAGAAAGGGATATTGATGCAACTAGGTTAAATTGGATGCCTTGGATCTTATTAAATCATAGAAATCATCTAAAATCAGTATACTTTCATAAAATCAGTAAACATTTTTGTTCTTTTTCATTTCGTTTTGTTTCATATGAAAAACTTTAATTTTTGGTCTTTCAAATAGTGCTAAAGCTACTAATTTTGGTACTCACTTGATAATCGATCCTTGTGGTAATGATACTCTACTTCCTCTGTATTAATTTATATGACTTAGTGCACTTGCTAAGCAAACACAAAGCACATCATGTTTTTGGCGCCGTTGCCGAGGATTGTTCTTATTTGCGTGATATTGATACCAACCATTTTTACCACTAATTTGGAGTTGCTTTGTTAAAATTTGTAAATTTTGTTTAAGTTTGAAGAAGAAATTTCTTTTCTTTCATTTATTTCATTCACTTGATTTTATCAGTAAAGTTCTTTTTACTTGAAAAATTCGTATAGCAACCCCCCCCCCCCCAAAAAAAAATGTGTTTTTGTTAAATTTGCATTATTTTGTCATTTTTGTTGCATTTTCTCTTTGTTTTCATCTTTCTTTTACTTAAAAGTTCACTTTGAAAACTTTTTTTTAGTTAAAATTGTGATTTTTAGGTTTTGAAAACATTAGTGTTAGTACCCCCTCCCCCCTTCTTAGATTTATTTTTTGTATTATGTTGTATTTTTAAGTTTTCTTATTAGTTTTATCTTTCTTTTAACTATTTAATTCACCTAAATAAGTTTTTCAAAGCTAAGTTTGTATTTTTGTGTTTTTCAAAACATTAGTATTGCAACCCCCCTTCCCTTCAAATTTGGTTTTTGTTTTAGTTTTGTGTTATATAGTTTTGTGTTATAGTGTTGTATTTTTATTCTTTCTCATTATTTTTACCGTTCTTTTAACTTTTATGCTCATTTTTTTCTAAAAATTTAACACAAAAAGTTGCTAGAGGGGATGGCTAGCAATAACTATATGAGACCTCAATATCAAGCTGTACTAAGAACACCATTGGAAATTCATGAAATTAATGCGTTATCTGCTCAACTCTTACTAATTCAAAAGCAATTTGATAACATAAGCGTCAGAATTGCTCATACTTCTATAGTTAGAGTGAATTTTGTTTAGGTAACTATGGTAGCACGGAATGCTAAGCGGGCAATAGTTTTTCCTCAGAGGGTTTTGAATAGGATAACTACAAGGTAAATTATCAACAAACCCCTACCCTAACACCTACAATTAAGGATGGATGAGCCCTTCTAACTTCTCTTGGAACCATCATGAAGCACCTTGGTCAACCATTCATCCACCTCAAGAAAAGAATTATGACTTAGGAGAGATGTTTAGGGAGTTCGTGCATGAATGTTCAAACTGTATTCAAGAAACCAGGGCTATCTTCAGAAACCAAGAAGTTTCCATCCAAAATTCAGAAACTCAAGTAGGGGCTACATTAGTGAAAATTTCTAAAAGGCCCAACAATTCCTGGCTTTTCAATACCATCACAAACCTAGGGGAACAAAATAATGCCATAGCATTGAGGGATGGGGACACATTAGAAGAACCACCTCAATGTGACATAACCTCCTTGATCGACTCATTGCCACCAACGGCCAAACCCATCTTGACTGACCCACCACCACCAGTGATCGAATTAGATTGTCGAGCTTGCCTAACGCAATCAAAGGTTTTTGGAGCCAAGGATGACTTTACGAAAAATGCAGAAAAGATTGGAAAAAGAAATTCAAGTTGTGGCACTCTAAGCTTAAGGATCTCATGATTAAAGAAGGTGGAGGTGGCCATGTAAAGAAGGGTACAAAGAAGATCCACAGAAGGAAATGGTCATTAAGCGTGGATGGAGGAAACTCCATTCTTCTTCAGGATATAGGACAGAACATCATCAAAGAGTCGAGCTAACGACTATAACTTAAGCGTTTCTTAGGAGCCAACCCATGTTCTCCTTTGCTTACTTCTTTTCTTTTAATTTCCTTTAATTGTTACTATTTTCTTACTTTTTTGTACATTTTGTTTAACAGGTTTTTTGAAACAAATTTGGGGGTAGCATGTGTCACGACCTTAGTCGTGACCTAGTCCCTCGGGTTGAACCTTGTCACCGTGTCAAGTAGTCATTTTTTGTTTTTATTATTTTCTACTAAATATGTAATGCAAAAATGTAAAATTAATTAGTAAAAATTTAGTTTGAAATTTGAATTTAGGAGGGAGGGCAGGTTTAGTGACAAGGTAGGTTAGGCGTTGTAAGCATGTGTTAGGCATTAATTAAAATTGTGGGCTTGTAGGGGTCTAGGGGTTTAGGTGTGTGTTCCCCTCCCCAAGCTCTATATATACATGTATCCCCTTATATTTTTGACATCAAGCAATCAAGTAATCAAGTTCAAAAATTCAAAATTCTCTTCCTCTTTTTCCTCTCCTCAAATTTCTCTTCTTTTTCTCTAACCTATTCTCTACTTTCTCATCTTAAACTCCTCTCTTCTCACCTTAATATTTCACCTTCTTTCTCATCTCGTGCTCTAATTCTTCTCATCCCATATTCTAAGTCTAATTCTCTTCCTCATGACCTCTATTACACCATCACGAGCCTAGGTTCGTGAATATCCCGTCGCTAAACCTTAGGTTTGTAACAAAGTGGTATCAGAGCCATCTTCCGATCGAAGTGGCTTAATCTATCCTTTACGTTTTCATCACTACCATATTAAAAAAAAATAATCCCGCTGCAAATTTTTCTTCCCTTAAAAGGTTTCAAAACCGAAACCAGAAAGAAAAAAAAAAAAAGAAGAAGAAAATTTCTGATCGCTCCTAATGGCCACTCTCCTTGTTACGATCTCCGAAATTCTCTACCCCATCACCGAGGAGGTTCTCGACAGAACCTTTTCCCCCTTTGGTTGCATCATGGAAATCAAGTACACGTCTGTGACTTCCTTAAGGGTCAAAGTTTTAATAGCTTACACCTCGAGGAGAGATGCAGAAAATGCTTGTAGGCACTTGGATGGAAGGGATCTCTTCACATATTGTTGTAGGATGGACATCCTAATATCCTTGCCACCCAAGCAAGATGCACCAAGGGGCCTACCGGAGGTCCTACCGAAGGCCAACCTTGACAAAGTTAATGCTAACACTGACCAAGTCATAAACCGCATTGACGAAGCAAGGGCCAACATCAGATCACTGACCGAGACTATCAATTGCTTCGTGGAAAGCTAAGAGAAGAAACCGAAGGTGCTACCCAAGGTTTCACCAAAGGCCACACCGAAGGTCTTGCCAAAGGAGATGCCAATTGCTTCGCTAGAGGTTGTCCAAGATGATGTCATGCAAGGTGATAAGAGTGGAACCAACAATCACGACCAAGCCGAGAAAGTTGGGCTTTTGCCAAGCCCACCACATCCTCTTGAGCTAAACACCCCTCCCAAGCCAAACCGCACACTAGAGGCACGGGATGACAACCAAGGCCAAGGCAACCGAGGCAATGCCAACCAAGACCATGGCAACTGAGGCAACGGAAAACGGGACAATGACAACCAAACCATGTCCCACACCACGTAGCAACCCAGGGCACAACCATGTCAAGCTCACCATCTCAAGCCTAAGATCACTCGAAGGGACATCAAAAAGATCAAGGTCAAGGCGCGAGTATGGGAACACTTTCCAAAAACAGGAATAGGCACAAAACGCTCAAGCCGCATGACATCCTTGAGGGCAAGGATGCTTTCAAGGGGAAGGGTTTGTCACGACCTTAGCCGTGACCTAGTCCCTTGGGTTGAACCTTGTCACCTTGTCAAGTAGTCATTTTTTGTTTTTATTATTTTGTACTAAATATGTAATATAAAAATGTAAAATTAATTAGTAAAAATTTAGTTTGAAATTTGAATTTAGGAGGGAGGGCCAGTTTGATGACAAGGTAGGTTAGGCTAGATTACTTGTTGTAAGCATGTATTAGCCATTAATTAAAATTGTGGGCTAGTAGGGGTCTAGGGGTTTAGGTGTGTTGGGTGTGTGTCCCCCTCCCCAAGCTCTATATATACATGTATCCCCTTGTATTTTTGACATCAAGCAATCAAGTTCAAAAATTCAAAATTCTCTTCCTCTTTTTCCTCTACTCAAATTTCTCTTCTTTTTCTCTAACTTATTCTCTACTTTCTCATCTTAAACTCCTCTCTTCTCATCTTAATATTTCACCTTCTTTCTCATCTCATACTCTAATTCTCTTCCTCATTTAACCTCTATTCCATCATCACGAGCCTAGGTTCGTGAATATGCCGTCACTAACCCTTAGGTTCGTGAGAGTATGATATCAACATTCACCATTAAAAAGTAATCCTCAAACCTGGAAAGTATCTCTCACCTACTACTTCATTCCTTGTATTTCTTTTAACATTGAGGACAATGTTAACTTTAAGTTTAGGGGTGGGAGAGATATTTTATCAGCATTGTTTTTTTAATTTTGAACAAATTTTTTGGAAAAGTTTTCCTGTCTAGTTCTATTTTATCTTATAGAGTCGGCTTAAGTGCCTCCCAGAGTTCGCAGCCTTTGTATGGGAATGTAGAAAGTGTCGGCCAACAAAAAGATTTCCTGTTTCTATAGTTTAGATCATTAGTCTTTTTTTTAAAAAAAAAAATTTCATTAAACATATTTGAACCAAATTCAAAAACTTTTGAGAACTTATCACCATGTTTTTTAGGAAATTTTTCTACTCTTTTTAGCTCATTTACTTTAATTAGATTTGAATAACCTGAGAATCAATTGCTTTTGTTTTCTAATTGCAGAACATGTTCTATTCTAAGGCACTATTTGGTAAAACCGTGGTATTTGAGTTGACTAGTTGGCATGGCTGTTTTACTTTTCTTTCTTATTAAAAGATGCTCAAATTTGAATGAATTGCATATAAGATCATCATTTACGAAATAGATTTTGAAGAGTTATGCCTAAGTCTAAAGAAAATTATGAAAAACAAGAGAAAATGAGGGATGCATCTCAAGGCACTGCTATCCCATATAAATATTTTAAGATATGTGATGCCATCATGACGGCGTCTCAATGGTGGCTTCTCTTACCCATGCGGTCATCGCCCAAGGGATAAGAGTTTGATTCTCCCTGAAGATATACTCACACAATCATAATGAGGGTGTCCCAGTGGTGGCTTCTCTTACCCTTGAGTTCATCACCCAGGGGTCAGGGCTTTGATTCTCGCTGGAGATATACTCATAGGTTGGGTTTAACAAGAGGAGATCAGTCCCTCATATATTAATATAAAAAAGGAAAGTTTTGTGAATAACTTTTAGTATTGGGCATACCTGAAAATTCTTGTTATGAGTGGCATGATTTTTGTCTTCTATTCAGTTTGAATGTTTGAGATAAAAGAGAACAGATAAACTTAATTTACTTAATCAAATTTTGAATTTGGTTACCTAGGTGATTGATGGGTTTTGTTTCCTTAAAAAGATTGTTTTTCCTTTAGAACCTTAAGCTTTGAGTCTCGGTCATTCTTTTCTAACGGAAGTAGCCTTGCTTTGAATTGTGATAAATTCTTAAAAGGCATGAGATCCTGCTATTTCATGTTTTGCCTTGCTTGAGCATGAGCAAGATTTAAGTTTGGGGGCATTTTGATAAGTCTAACTTAGTATATAATTATTCATATAATTTAGGTTCATTTTCAAGTCATTTTACATCAAACTTTAATCACTTTTGCTCGCTTTTGCACCTTTCACTCCTATTGCTATTTTTTTGTAAAAACAGTTATTTTACGCTAAATCTTGCTAGGTTTTATCATTAACATCAATAAGTGAATGCAAGATACATCAAACAAAAGCAAAAATTGAGCAAAACACATCAACTTCACATGGCTAAACAAGGAAACACCATTTTATGTACAATTCATTTCAACTTGCAAATTTGGGTTGCAATTCAAGAAAATCAAATACAAGAACTTCCTACAAACTTCAAAAACACATCCAAATTGATGTAAAAGCTGAGCTTTGGGCGGCAACGCAGAAAAAATCGAGAAAAATCAGCAAGTTGTTTCAAAAAGTAGTTTTGGACGGCAAGGGTGGGACCAAGAACACATGAGAATAAAGCTATTGTAATTTTTATTTCAAGTATTCCCAATCTCATGTACTACAAATAGAGAGGTTTGTGAAGTGTTTTTCATCAACTCATCCTGCAAAAAACCAATGCAAAATGGAGAAATAGGGTAGAAAATCGTTGGGAAGGAGGATAAAAGAAGAAGTTTGGTTTGCAATTTCATATTTTCAGGTTCTTTTCTATCCTTTTCTTATTTAAGTTCATGGATTTTTTTATTAGTTTTGCATTATATTATGTATACTATGAACTAATTTTGTTTTTTCAAGGCTACGATATAGCCTAAGTTGTAATATACGCTCTTTTCTAATTCAGCGTATTCAAAGTTTTTTTATTACGCTATTTGAGTGTTTATCATTGTTGTTCATGAGTTTTGATGAATGCTAAAGTGACAAACACCACAAACAGAGCGAATGCCAGAGATAGATTATTGCAATTTGTGTGATATTAGGTGAAAACCATGGATCTTCAAAACTATTTTCTTATTTAAATTCATGTATGATATTGATGAGTTAATATGTAAAAGAGCATGCTAAATGTTGTTCAAGAGAGAATATTTAGTAAATTAGGGTTTTCGGCCATTACCACGTAATAACAACTTAAATATCGAGAATAGAAAGGCATATTGATGTAACATGGTAAAATCGGATGCCTTGGATCTAATTAAATCATAGAAATCATCTAAAATCATGCCTTTCATAAAATCAGTAAACAATTTTATTCTTTTTCATTTTATTTTGTTTCATGTCAAAAACTTCAATTTTCGGTCATTCAAATAGTGCTAAAGCTACTAATTTTGATACTTACTTAATAATCAATCCATGTTGGAATGATACTCGACTCACTGTATATTATTTGATATGACTTAGTCCACTTGCTAAGCAAACACCAAGCACCTAAGTAAGCATTAGCATAAAATGATTATTTTTGCAAGGAATTAACAATAGGAGTGAAAAAGGGCAAAACGGATAAAATTCAATGTAAAATGGTTAGAAAATGAACTTAAATGATATGTATAATTATATACTAAATTGGACTTATCAACCCTTTTTACCAAAATTCCATTAAATTTGGCTTTAATATATAGAGGCTTGATGTGTTCCTTGGCGGTATTAGGCCCATCAAACATCATCATCATTATGTCAGGTGGATCATCAGGCAATTTGGATGTTGTAGCGTTAACTTTAAAGATAAAGGATCGAGTATACCTTTAGCGGTTGCTACTTTAGCCACTAGCTCCACTTGAGGCTCCTCATCTGATGCTATCATCACCCTCGAGACCTTCTTGAGCATTAGCTGCCATGAATTCCAAGGGAAGGAGTAAGGCAATTCTGATGTCAACCTTTTCAGGAAGCATCATATATTGGATCTGGATTACTTAGTCTGTCTCCTTCTTAGGGTTGTCAACCAGGGGTGTATCTTAATGTTGACGAATAACATTAGTCGGTATGTCCTGCTCTGGAGGTTGGTCCTTGAGGTCAACCTATGATGTTCGAGATTCCTCCATAGGTTGGGGAAAGTCTTCTTCGTGGAAATCGTTTTCGATGTCAGACCATGTTGGGTTGACATGGTCCTGCAGTTCCACTAAGGTAATGTTAAGCGGGGAATACACCTCCTCATTCTCAGCTGATATCAAAGCTAGGGAGTCCTTGGCAAGGTGATGCCACCAAGATTCTCGCCCTTTAGAATATGAGAGACTAGCCCATTTCTATTATTTCTTGTGAGTTAGTCCTTGACTAGTAGTAGAAGGCTTACACTCAGTCACGTGATTCTTAAGATCCACGTGCTCGGTTTGCTTGTCCTTACGGACCTTGGCATCCTCTTGAGAAAGCCTTGATAAGTCTAATTTAGTATATAATTATTCATGACATTTATGTTCATTTTCAAACCATTTTACATCAAACTTTTATCACTTTTGCTCCTTTTCGCTTCTATCATTATTTTCTTGAAAAATGCTCATCTTATGCTAAATCTTGCTGGGTTTTATCATCAACATCAACAAGTGAATGCAAGATACATCAAACAAAAGCAAAAAATGGGCAAAACTTATCACTTCTACACAGTGTAGCAAGGATGAACCAAGTTCATGAACAATTCATTACAAATTGCAAAAATGGGTGGCAAAATGCACAAATTAAACGCAAGGATCCTTTGTACACTTCAAGAACACGTTCATGGTGATGTAAGAGCTGATTTTGGGCGGTGAAAATGTTATGATTCAAGATTAATCTTGGATCATAACATAGGATAGGTGAAGAATTAGAGTAAGGATGAGAAGAGAATTAGAGAATTTAGATGACAATTAAAGAATATAGATGAGAAGTACAGAGAATCAAGGTTGAGAGAAGAAGATAGAAATCATTATCATTCATCAATGGCCAATTACAAAGCAAGACAAGCTATTTATATTCCTCTTAGACCATATGAAAATGTCTAGCAAAACACTTCACCTAGACACTTCAACAACTACCAACTAACCTTCCTTCCAATATTAACCAAAAATCCCTCCCTTTCACCTATTGATTAACGGCTAATGAACTTATTAGGCTATTCCAATGACTTAAACTACTCTTTTACAACCTTTTACAACCTTGATTACAATCTTGACTTATTAGTCCTCAATTCCATGTGCCTCATCTTCTTGAATCATGGCAATACTTCCCCCTTTAAAGATTCTTGTCCTCAAGAATCTTAGTAGAGAAGTTATAGTCTTGAAGAACTCTTGATGTTGATCTGCCTCCAAATGTTAAATTCCTGCTGTTGCTGACATTGAAGCTTCACCCTGCTGTTGCTGACATTGAAGCTTCATAATTGATGCTGACTTAGAGACTTGAGGTTGCTTCTTGACTAGTATGTATGCTGCAACAACATAGATCCCAATTCTACTCCTGTAACTGCTCCAAACCCATTTCTAATCAACTTCAACACACATACTACAGTTTCGCTTTTGTTTTTCAGCATCATGATGCGAAAAAGCTTGCAAATCTCCTCCCATTTGAGAAGCTTCACAATGAAATGCTCATTGCTGTTGAACATGACTTAAATGCTCTTGAAACCTTGCTGATTTTCACATGTTTGGGTACCATTATCCATCTTTCTATTCATGTCTTTGCAACTTGCCACAACTATGACAGAACAATAGTCCACAATGCTCGAGCGTTGACCTTGCCTCCATTTCACAACACCAGCTATCCTTCTTTCATTACCATACTCAACCAAGGCCTCAATTGCAACCTTCTGTATAAATACTTGGCTTTATTTACTAACTTTAGTTGCAAACAAGAAGCAAACATCACCTTCAGACCCATCACTATCCAATAGCCAAATAGCTTCAGATGAAATAAAATAATTCGAATGCTTTATTGTGCACCAAATCAGCATATACTCTAGAGCAATCGAAATTTTGGCTTGAATTCTGTGAACTTTCCAACCAAGACAAATTCTCAAGTGCCATAGCTAGACTCTAGTGGAATTCATTCATGAATTGAGCTCCTACAGAAACCTAACGATTTGAATTATTCAGCTTGCAACACATGAATTCTGGATCCTTCTCATAACCTTCTATTATTGTATGAACCTGCTGTTGCTTCCTACATTTCAATGAATCATTCAGTCTTACATTTACTCCTGTAGCATGGACTAAGAAAATCTGATTTTCCTCAACTCTTAAGTAATCTTGGAACATATTACGATCAATTTCAGATCTAATCATGTTGTTGCCCTTGCTAAACAACCCAATGATAACATCATAATCTGCTCATAATCTCGTGTATAGCTTGCCAACAGGAACATTTTCTCCTCCCAATTCACCTTCTGGCTGGTGGATGAAAGGCCATAAAAATTTAGGAGGCCTTACATGAGCACGAATTCTTCGAAGATTCTCCTTGCTCTTAGCTTAACTAACACAAGCATCTAACTCTTGTCCAAACTTCCGTGATAATTCAATGATAGAACCCATCAAAACCAGCATGGAATGACTTTAAGTCCTAACATGAACTCTTGATTGCGATTACATTCTATCCATTGAGCCTTCCTCTTCTTTTTTGAGCTAACAAACTCGTCTACCAAAACATCTGCGCTGCTGACTTCCTACCTACTGCTCTTAACAAATTGCTCCTTTTCCCTTAGACCAAGTGGCCTATTGTTAGTGTTATTTGATGAACAAACACCAGCTCCCCTTAATTGTGCCTACATTTGGATCTGATCTTGTAATTTTTCCAACTGAACAGATTGATCTGCAAAAGTAAGAACTTGATGTTTTATAGAATTTCTTTGCACTGCAGTAGCATCACCCTAATTTTATGTTGAACTTGTATCACTGGTGATAAAAATTCTTCATTCTTGCTGCCTTCTTCAACATCCTTTTGATCTAAAAAGATGCTCTAAGTCTATCAATTGACAACAACACCATCTTAGGCCACCTCAATTCCAAATCCTTGAGCATGTTATACCTGTCAAGAAACACCTTATTTTCCTTGAGAAGTAGAAAATCTGGAGGTCTTCCATTGTAGACCAAGATTGGCTTGATCAAGGCTCTTAACCTCTTCCTTGAATAGCACTTCTAATGGTTAAGGCGATCTGCCACTTTGATCTCAAGTTTCTGCTACACTGTGAGCTTAAGCCTCAACCTTCTAATGCGCAAGATATAAATTTGCACGTGGTGCTGTTAAAGCAACTTTAGGTGGTTCAACATTTTGCACTTCAGGCTGTAAGGCATTAAATTCAGATAATAATGCATCATTTCGTGGTTTAGTCGCTCTAAGTACATACCCATTTAAAGTTGAACTTGTACTGCTTGACATTCCAATAGCAACTCGTTCCATTACATCCTCTATTGGCACACAATTCATCACCTTATGATGTTGAACCTCATCCTTTCCGGGTTGTGGCATTACTTATGCTATGTCCAACACCCTTTGAAGAATCCACTAAATCTTCTGCCAATGTTGCTTGAAAGTTCCCGTACTCCTCAAAATCAAGCAATTTGTTTGATTAGTCTTAGCACAATTCCCACTAAATTGTTCTTGTTTACTTTCAAACGCATCACTAAGTTGAATGTCTAACAGGAAACAATTGTCATAGATATTTCTTCCATGTAGCTAAATAAATGCTGAATTAGCTTGTGCTCTAACCTTTAAGGTTGATATTGAAGTGACTTCATTGCTTTCAACATGATCGTAGGGATAAAAAAACTTGGTAAAGGATATCTCTGGTCATAGGATAAAGGACATTCAAAATTTTTACCAAAAGTGTAGCATCGTTGGAGACATTGCTTTGGACGAAGCTGACCATGTTTATATCTACAATCTTTTGTAATGATTTTGCAACAACATCTAAATCCATTGCTGCCTTGTTTGTATGACAACAATTCAGCCAATGTTTTATAATCCTACTCAGTTTAAATTTGAGATACTTAAGTCAAGACTTCAGCACAATCTTAGCCAAAGATTCAACACCACTGCTTAACTCAAGTTAAGAATCGTAGGTCAAACCCTAGCTTGAACAGAAATCCAGAGATCGAGCACAACTTTAGCACAATTTGAAAACAAGGCACTAAGTGCACAGCCTTGCTTGTATGTAATTTTGGCTAAATCGAGTATAACTTCAACTGAATTGATATGCTAAAGTTGAGTATGAAGATGATTCAAGCTGTCGGCAACAATCTGTTCAATTTAGCTCAAGCAATAGCTCAGAAGGCTTGTTTGCATGTAAATCAGAGAGATTGAACCAAATTGTTATGATACCAATGCCAAAAGATCACACAAATCAGTTGTAATTCACAATATTAACAACTAATCACACTAACAGCACATTTCGAATCAAGAATAAGTGCAGATGCTTGCTTATGAAGTTCAACAACTTGTTTGTTCTTAATTCAATAATGTTTGATATGTGATCAGTAGATTCGAGCCTTGTTCCAATTGATTTAATGTTTCCAAATCACAAGGTCACCAAAGATTACACTATAGAATTCCAGTTAAATTGAAGTGCTGAAGATATGATCAGGTTTAGAGAACGCAGCAAGGAAGAGATCCAGTATAACTACAACTAACTCAACAAATCTAAACAGTTTAGCATGATCTGTCGATCAAATTCAATTTGATCAAGAAATAAATATCAAACAACTTGATCCAAAGCGTATGCAATAAAATTGAATTAAATCAACTTAATTGGAAGCAAATTCACAAGCTCTGATACCAATTGTTATGATTCAAGATTGATCTTGGATCATAACATAGGATAGGCAAAGAATTAGAGTAAAGATGAGAAGAGAATTAGAGAATTTAAACGAGAATTAGAGAATATAGAGGAGAAGTAGAGAGAATTTGGGTTGAGAGAAGAAGAGAGAAATCATTATCATTCATCAATAATCACAAAGCAAGACAAGCTACTTATACTCCTCTTATATCATATGAAAATATCTAGCAAAACACTTCACCTAGACACTTCAACAACTACCAACTAACATTCCATCCAATACTAACCGACAATCCCTCCCTTTCACCTATTGATTAACGGCTAATGAACGTATTAGGCTATTCTAATGACTTAAACTACTCTTTTACAACCTTGATTACAATCTTGACTTATTAGTACTCATTTCCATGTGCCTCATCTTCTTGAATCATGATAGCAAAGCAAGAAAAACTGAAGAAATCAATAACTTGCTAGCAATGAGCAGCAATGGGTGGAATAATGAACAAATAAGAATGAACTTAATGTATTTTTTTATTTTTTGAAATTAAAACCTTAATTAATCTATATACGGTCCTTAATCATCAATTCATCATAAAAAACCAAAAACAAAGTAGAAACATAGGTAGAAATGCGGATAGAAGAGGAAGGGTGTGAAAAGAAAGAGTTTGGCTTGTAATTTTTCAATTTCAATTTCTTTTCTATCCTTTCCTTCTTTAAGTTCATAGATTTTGTCTTAGTTTTTTTCTATATTATGTTTACCATGAACTAATTTTGTGTTTCCAAGGCTACAATGTAGCCTAAGTTGTAATATACGCTCTTTTCTAATTCAACGTATTCAAAGTTTGTTTATTGCGCTGTTTGAGCGCTTGTCATTATTCTTCACGAGTTTTGATTTCCTGATCACCATTCAAAGCTTATAATGATTCATAATGATTCCGAGAGGAGAATTATGATGAATGCTAAAGTGATAAACACCACAAGTTGAGCGAATGCTAGAGATAGATTAACGCGATTTGTGTGGTCTTAAGAGAAAACCATGGATCTTCGAAACTCTTTTCTTATTTAAACTCATGCAAGAGATTGATAAGTTAATATGTGAAAGAGCGTGCTAAATGTTGCTCGAGAGAGAATACTTAGTAATTTAGGGTCTTCGACCCTAAACATGTAATAACAACTTCAATATCGAGAAAAGAAAGCCGTATTAATACAACTAGGTAAAATTGGATGCCTTTGATCTTATTAAATTATAAAAAGAATCTAAAATCAGTGCACCTTTCATAAATTCTTTAGCCATTTTTGTTCTTTTTTAGTTTGTTTTGTTTCATATCAAAAACTTCAATTTTCGGCGTTTTTAATAGTGCTAAATCTACTAATTTTAAAACTCACTTAACAATCAATCCTCATGGGAACGATACTCTACTCACTCTGTATTACTTGATACAACTTGGTACATTTGCTAAGCAAAACACCAAGCACATCTAGTTGGTGCCATTGCCTAGGATTGTTCTTATTTGAGTGATATTGATACCAACTAGTTTTGGTACTAATTTGAAGTTATTTTGCAAAAACTTGTAAATTTTGTTTACATTTTTATTTCATCCACTCATTTAATTTGTAAATTTTTTTTTGTTTTTAAATTCGTGTACAAAACCCCCACCCCTAAAATTATGTTTTTGTTAAGTTTCTTTGAATTTGTGTTGTTTTGTTGTTTTCTCTTTATTTTTAACTTCCTTTTACTTATACGTTCACTTTAAAAAAATTTTGAAAGTTAAAACTATTATTTTTAAGATTTTCAAAACATTAGTGTTACTACCCCCCCCCCCCCCCCCCCCCCCCCCCCCCCGGTTTTGGAATTTGGTTTTCATTAAGTTTTGTATTAGATTGTTATATTTTTAAGTTTTCTAATTAATTTTATTTTTTTAAACTTTTTAATTGACCTAGATCAATTTTTCAAAGTTAAGTTTGTCTTCTCAAGTTTTTTTAACCTAAAATTTAGTTTTTGTCAAAGTTTTGTGTTATAGTGTTGTATATTTATACTTTCTCATTATTTTTTCCTTTCTTTTAACTTTTAAGTTTTTTTTTCTCTTCTAAAAATTTAACACAGTTTTACTAGAGGTGATGGCTTACAACAATTATCAAGAACACAACTGGGAATTCATGAAATTAATATGTTATCTACTGAACTCTCACTAATTCAAAAACAACTAGATAACATAAGTGCCAAAGTCGTTGTGCTCCTAGTTGTAAATTTTGTACAGGTAACCATGATAGCATGGAATGCGAAGCAGGTGACAGTTTTTCCTTATTGGGTTTTGAAAAAAAAAACTACATGTCAAATTATCAACAAGCCCAATGCAACCCTTACTCTAGCACCTATAGTAAAGGATGGATGAACTCTGCTAAAGTTTTTGGCAACCATCACGAAGCACCTTGGTCACCCATTCATCCTCCTTGAGAAATGAAATATGACATATAAGAGACATTTAGGGAGTTCATACCGGAAAGTGAAAATTTTACTCATAAAATTAGGGCTATATGTAGAAACCAAGAAGCCTCCATCCGAAATATAGAAACTCAAATAGGGGCTACATTAGAACAACTTTTTGGGAGGTCCAAAGATTCTGCACCTAGCAATACCATCACCAACCCAGGGGAACAAACTAACGCCATAGCATTGAGGGATGGGGATACGTTAGAAAAACCACTCCAATGTGACATAACCTCCTTGATTGGCTCATTGCCACCAATGAACAAACCTATCTTGACCGACCCACCACCACCACCAGTCATCGAAATTGAGTGTCGTACTTGTCTAACGAAGTCAGAGGCCTTTTGAGCCAAGGATGACTTAGTGAAAAAAATGCAGAAAGTATGGGAAAAGGAAGTTCAAGCTGTGGCACATTAAGCTCAAGGATCCCATCATTAGAGAAGGTGGAGGTGGTCATATAAAGAAGAGCACAAAGAAGATCCATAGAAAAAAATGGTAATTGAGGGTGGATGGAGGACTCCATTCTCCTTCAGGACACGGGATAGATCATCGCCAAAAAGTCAAGCTATCGACTATAACTTAAGCGCTTCATAGGAGACAACCCATGTTTTCCTTTCCTTACTTCTTTTCCTTTAATTTATTATAATTTTTATTATTGTCGAATATTTTTGTGCATTTGTTCAATAGGTCTTTTGAAACAAGTTTGGGGGTAACATGATAGCAACATTTACCATCAAATAAGCAATCCTCTAACCTAGAAAGTATCTGTCATCTACAGCTCCATTCCTTGTATTTATTTTAACCATAAGGACAATGTTAACTTTATGTTTGGAGGTGGGAGAGACATTTTGTCACAATTTTTCAATTTTAAATTAAATTTTTTTAAAATTTTTCCTGTCTAGTCTTACTTCATCTTTTAGAGTCAGCTTTAGTGCCTCCCAGAGCTTGGAGTCTTTGCATGGGGATGTAGATAATGTCGGCCAACAAAAAGATTTTCTATTTCTATAGTTTAAATCAGTTTGTCTTTCTAATTTTTCTTGCACATTTTGAACCATAAAAAAATAATTTGAGATCTTATCATCAGGCTGTTTAAGTAATTTTTCTACTCTTCTTAGCTCGTTTTCTTTGATTAGACTTGAATAACCTGAGAATCAATTGTTTTTGTGTTCTAATGGAAAAACAAGATCTATTCTAAGGCACTATCTCCCACTTCGGGCCGCGCGTGTAGGCGCGTGGGGCTGTGTCCGAGTTAGGGGTTGGTGGCAACGTCTTCGCCAGCACCTCCACTTCCAGGTGGTGGTGCTCGCCAGTCCATTCCGGCGGCCGTTGAGGGTGAAAATCTTGATAGAGGGTTCTAGGGTTTAGGGGTTGTTGGTGAAGGTGACGTAGGACGTTCGGGTGCAGCTTCGGCAAGCCCATCACCGGTGACCACACCCAAGTGACTCGCCTCTCCATTCTCGTCCTTCCGGTGGTAGCCTGCCCATCTCCGGTTGCGTGGCGGCGGTGTTCTCGCCATTTTCTCTCTCCTGCCGTGGTGGGGTATTTGCACTACCCTTTCTCTCTCTTCGCCATTGGAGCTCGAACTTGTAAGTCTCCTTCATCCTTCTCCCTCCTGGTGGTCGCCGGTGTCTGCTGGCTGTTTTGGCCAGGTCGGTGCTGGTGGCTGTGTGGGTGGTGGCACGCGATGGCCTCCCAAACACTAATCCTAGTTTGGGGTCTTTTTAGAAAGGCTGAAATCTTGGGATTCCTTCCCAAAAATCTCAATACTTTCCTTTTCTACCTCGAATCTGATTTTTTTGAAGCTTTGCTGGTTGTCATGTTGGTCCTTGGGCGGTCCGTTGGTGGTTTCCGGCGAGGTTTTTAAGAAATTGTTTTTTCCCCTTCGATGTGCGCACCTTACCTCTCCAAGCATTCCTTGGTGGTGGCTAGGGCTGCTACGGTGGGAGGGGGCTCGTTAGGGTGGCGGCTTGTGGCGGCTAGGGTTTGTGGAAGTGCTAGGGTTTGTGCTGTATTGGGCCTGTTGATGGGACCACGTGTTGTGGGGCGTCTGGGCGTGATGGGATTGGGCCTTCGGGTTCAGGTTTGGAGGAAGTGCTTACATGTCCTTGGGTTAGCCACTAATGCCCACCTTGCTTTGGTTTGGGTTGAAGGTAGTGATGGGCTAGAACTGGGCCAAGCTTGGCGGAATGCGGACCAATCGTCGGGCTGATGATAGGGATGGCCTTTGAACCGGGCTAACCCATCTATTTCCACTTGGACTGCTCTTTGCTGGCTGGGCCTCAGAACGGCCCAAACGATCCATGACCCGCCTCCCCTCTATGAGGGTTTAAAAAAATAAATAAATAAATAAATAAGAAAACAAAAAAAAAAAAAAGAAATTTAGGTCCGAGCCCAATGGCCCGGCCTGCTGCCTTGGTCCGTGTTGGGCCTGACCTCAGGCCCTCATGGGCTCCTGTTTGACCCGTGTTGGGCCTATTCTTAGGCCCACACGGGGCTGCTTAGGCCCGTGCTTGGGCCCCCATTTTTGGCCCCCCCCCCCCCCCCCCCCCCCGCCCCCCTACTGAATCCATTTTTTGGCTGGGGGGCCCGTTTATCCACGCTTGGGCTTCGCTACGATGGTCCGTGTGGGTTCGTTGGACGTGTTGAGGGGAGTTCGGTCTACACTGGGACGGCTCTTCATCATTGGACGTCCAAGTGGAAACGGGCTGACTCTGTCTATTTCCACTTGGATTGCTCTTCACTTGCTGGGCCACAGAATGGACCACAAGTACCATCCATGTCCCCTTTTCTTTGCTTGTCTGCGACTTTGGCCACATGGCCGATTCGAGGGCTAGTTACGAGTTGTCACGGGTTTGACAGTCCTTTGTTGAGTATGATGACACATGAACGGTTTCGAAGAAGCAGTTTCAACATCTCATTTCTCTTCCAAGACTGAGCTCGAGTGCACTCTTTGTTTTCCATGTTTAAGGATCTTCATTGTTGTTTTTTACGCTTTGTTTTTCCTTTGTTTTGAGGCTTGTACTTAGGAGTTTCCATTGATGTTCCTTTGTATCTCCTCTTTGTTGCTTTTGCGTGTTGTGCTTTATTTTTAATTGCATTTGTAGGCTTCGGCCAACTTGGGGTATGCCCCTCGTACTCATGTATGAACGTACATCGGTGCGGCTTTTTTTGATATATACAAATTGTCTTATCAAAAAAAAAACTATCTCGATAAAACTGTGGTGTTTGAGCTTAGCATGGCTGTTTTACTTTACTTTATGATTAAAAGATGCTCAAATTTAAATGAATTGCAGATAAGATTATCATTTGCATAATAGATTTTGAAGAGTTATGCCTAAGTCTAAAGAAAACTATGGAAAAAAAAAAAGAAAAAATGAGGGAAGCATCTCTAAGCGCCGTTCTCCCATTTAAACATTTTAAGATATATGCTACCATCATGAGGGCGTCTCAGTAGTGACTTCTCTTATCCGTGCGGTCATCGACTAGGGATTAGGAGTTTGATTCTCGTTGAAGATATACTCTTGGAGTCATAATGAGGGTGTCTCAGTGGTGGCTTCTCTTACCCATGCCGTCATTGCCCAGAGGTCAGGAGTTCGATTCTCGCTGAAGATATACTCACATGGTCACATTAAGGGCGTCTCAGTGGTGGCTTCTCGTACCCATGTGATAATCACCTAGGGGGTTGGGAGTTTGATTCTCGCTAAAGATATACTCATGGGCCGGGGTTGACTGGGCCAGATCAGTCCCTCATAAAAAAATAAAAAAGAAAAAAAAGAAAAGAGAATTTTGTGAATAACTTTTAGTCTTGGGCATAACTGAGAGTTCTTGTTATGAATGGTGCGATTGTTATCATCCATTCGGTTTAAATGCCTTGAGATTAGAAGGAACGGATAAACTTAGTTTGCTTAGCCAACTGTTGAATTCGGTTACCTGGGTGATTGATGGGTTTTTCCTTAGAAAGATTGTTTTGCCTTTAGAAGCATAAACTTTAAGCCCTAGTCATTCTTTTCTAATAGAAGTAGGCTTGCATTGAATTATGTTAAAAATTCGTAGAAAGCATGTGATCATGTGCTTTAATGTTTATCCTTGCTCAAGGACGAGCAAGATTTACGTTTTGGAGGTATTTTGATAAGTCTAATTTAGTATATAGTTATTCATATCATTTAGGTTCATTTTCAAACCATTTTACATCAAACTTTTATCGCTTTTGCTCCTTTTCGCTTCTACCATTATTTTCTTGCAAAAATGCTCATTTTATGCTAAATTGTGCTAGGTTTTATCATCAACATCAACAAGTGAATGCAAGATACATCAACAAAAGCAAAAAATGGGCAAAACACATCACTTCTGCACGGTTTAGCAAGGATGAACTAAGCTCATGTATATTTTATTACAAATTGCAAAAATGGACTGCCAAATGCACAAATCATAAGTAAGGATACTTTGTACACTTCAAGAACATGTTCATGGTGATGAAAGAGCTGATTTTGGGTGGTGCAGCAGGAAAAACTGAAGAAATCAGCAACTTGTAGACAATAAGACGCAATGGGTGGCATAATGATCAAATAATAATGAACTTGATGTTATTTTTTAATTTTGAAATTGCAACCTCAAGCACTATATTTTCATGATTGGAATTAGTTCAAGTCCCTTTTCCCTGATGTTTCACTTTCAAATGTTAGTTCTTGCGGTTTGGTGGCAAAATTCAGTTAGTAGTATTGTTCTTGTTTGGTTGGTTGTCATAAGTCGGTTAATATCTAGATATTTTGTTTAGATATTTGATTCCTTGTTCTTGGCTATAAGTAAGCATTGGATTGTAAGATGTTGCTCATTCAATGAAAAATACAATTCTTTCCCTTGTTCATTTCCAATATAGTTCAATTTCCTTTTGTTCTATCTAGGTTAAGCCCAAGAACAATCTTGAGCCAAACAAGTGGTATCATAGCTTGAATTTACACTCAATTGGATTGAATTCAAGATTCAATTCGATTGCATTATGTGATTTAGTTCGAGGTACTGCGGCATTGACCATTGCAATCTAGCTAGGAATAAGAGATCAGCCATGGCAACAACGACAAGAGCCAATGCTGCTGTTGCTGTAGCTGGTAATAATGTTAAAAATGCCAGTGGAGGAACCTCGACCTATGCTGAAGCTGTTGCCGGTGATAGTGCTAACCAACAGGTTGATCATGTGGAGCAAGTATTGCTCCAGATGCAGAATATGATGCAGATGATGCGGCAAGACATGAACCGTAGGTTTGAATCACAATCGATGCAATTTACTCAGCAATTCTCTGGTCTCAAGCAGAGGATGGATCGACAGCAATCTTCTACTGGTGATGGAAGGTTATTTCTAGCCAATCGGCCCCCGGACCCTGCCATAGCTCCCTCTGGCAGTACTGATAGTGCATCCAGTGCAAGGATCAATGGATATCGACAACCTAGAGTCGATCTGGAGGTATTTGATGGCACCTTCCCTCAATCTTGGGTAATGAAATGTGAAAAATACTTTCATTTTTATAACATTAGTGAGAATGAAAAGGTAGAAGTGGCATCTGTGTACTTATGAGGTGAAATGGAGATTTGGTGCTATGGGCTGTTGCATACTAAGCCTTCCACTCTTGGACTTAATTTGCTAATGAGTTGTGTGATAGATATGGAGACGAGGATGTTAGTGAAGTGGTGGATAACTTCAACAAGGTTGTCCAAACTACCTCAGTGAAAGAATATATGACACAGTTTGAAGGTTTAAGGGCCAGAATGCTGTCGATTTACCCTGAGGCTCCTGAATCCTATTATGTTTCTAGCTTTGTGAGTGGTCTTAAGCCGCGAATTAAAATTTTGGTGAAAGCTTTTGATCCCTGCAACTTGTCTCAAGCTTATTCAAAGGCAAAGAAGGTTGAGAGTTCAATTTTGTCCTCTGATTCATTAAAGCCTAGAGGCAATATTTCTGGATCACCTGCCACTAAAGTCACACAAACCAGCGGCAAGAATGCAGCTAGTGATGACAGGAGGCCAAAGAATCTTTGTTTTAAATGCAACCAAAGATATTTCTTTGGCCACAAGTGTGATCCCAAGTTTCTCATGATAGTATCTGGTGAAGAAGCAAGGAAGCTGAATCAAATGAAGAAAAAGATTGTTCCGGAGCTGGGATTGAAGCATCAGTAGAATCAGATGAAGAGAACGATGTAGAAATCTCTTTTAAAGCCTTGATAGGGAGTGGTTCCCATAACACAATACGCATCAAAGGCACTACAAGACAATGAGAGCTGTTGATCTTAATTGATAGTGGTTCAACTCACAGTTTTGTGGACCCTAAGGTGATGCGAGCAGTGGACCAGGAGCTCATTCAAACCAGTCCATTGGCTGTCACCATTGCGGATGGAAATACCATCTTGACTCACACTAAATGTAAGATTTTCGTGTGGAAGATGCAAGGCCACAAGTTTGTGTATGATTTCAGAGTTCTAAGGCTGGGGGCTGCGATATAGACTTAGGAGTAGATTGGATGAAGAGTTACAGTCCAATACTCTTCGATTTCTCCAAATTAAATGTGTCTTTTGAGAAAGAAGGAAGAAAGATCCAGCTGCAAGGCATAGTAGAGCAGGGCCATGACAGGAAAAACCTTAAAAAGGGTACTTCAGAAAGGTGATTACAGCTGGGTGTCACTTGTACTCGATCTCAGCAGGGGCAGGAACTGATGCAACTGAACCCGATGCTGAATTACAAGCTTTACTCAAGAGGTACGAAGTGTTGTTTGAGCAGCCGGATTCTTTACCACATCAAAGGGAACTAGATCATGCAATTCCCTTAAAAGAGGGAGAAAATTCGGTGAACCTGAGGCCTTACAGATATCCACATTCTTAGAAAGATGAGATGGAGCAGCAGATTGAAGAGCTTTTGAAGACTAAGTTCATAAGACATAGCCATAGTCCCTTTGCTTCCCCGGTGATCTTTGGGAAGAAAAAGGATGGGACCTCGAGGATGTGCATTGATTATCGATAGTTGAACTTCATTACCATCAAGGATAAGTCCCTGATACCTGTTATTGATGACTTACTTGATGAATTGCACGGTGCTTGGTATTTCTCTAAACTTGATTTGAGGCAAGGGTATTGTCAAATTAGAGTTCAAGGGAAAGACATCCATAAGACTACTTTAGAACTCATCAAGGCCATTACGAGTTTGTGGTCATGCCCTTTGGCTTGTCTAATGCACCCACGACATTTCAGGCATTGATGAACCTTGTGTTTAAGCCTTACCTCAGGAAGTTTGTGCTAGTGTTTTTTTTTATGACATTCTTGTCTACAGCACTTCTTTACAGCAGCATTACACTCATATGGAGTAGGTATTCCAAACAATGCAGCAGCATAGATTGTATGCTAAACTCTCTAAGTGTATCTTTGCCAAGAGACAAGTTGAGTACCTTGGGCATATTATCTCTAGAGAAGGCGTGGCAACAGACCCTAGCAAGGTGCAAGCCATGAAGGATTGGCCTCTGCCCACGACACTAAAGCAACTAAGAGGATTCTTAGGCTTAACAGGGTACTACCGCAGGTTCATTGCTGGATATGGAATCATTGCAAGGCCGTTGGCAGATATGTTAAAGAAAGATGGTTTCCATTGGAGTGACCAAGCAACTGAAGCCTTTGAAAGGCTTAAACAGGCTATGACCATGTCCCCTGTACTTGCAATGCCTGATTTCAAATTGCCATTCATATTAGAAACTGATGACTACAGTACCGGGAATGGAGCTGTTCTCTCAAATTGCTTGACTAGTTTTAACATATATGTAGGGGTGTTTAGGGGTCCCTTAAGCATCAATTCATTCTAGAAAAAAAAAAACAAAAAATAAAGTAGAAACATAGGTAGAAATTCGAATAGAAGGGGAAGGGTGTGAAAAGAAAGAGTTTGGTTTGTAATTTTTCAATTTGAAGTTATTTTCTATCCTTTCCTTCTTTAAGTTCATGGAGTTTGTATTAGATTTGATTTATATTATGTTTACCATGAACTAATTTTTATCTTTCTAAGGCTATGATGTAGCCTAAGTTGTAATATACTCTCTTTTCTAATTCGAAGTATTCAAAGTTTGTTTATTTCGCTATTTGAATGTTTATCATTGTTCTTCATGAGTTTTGAATGTGTGATCACCATTCATAGCCTATAATGATTCATAATGAGTCCAAGAGGAGATTTATGATGAATGCTAAAGTGATAAACACTATAAATTGAGCGAATACTAGAGATAGATTAGCGCAATTTGTGTGGTCTTAAGTGAAAACCATGGATCTTCAAAACTCTTTTCTTTTTTAACTTCATGCAAGGGATTGATGAGTTAATATATAAAAGAGCATGCTAAATGTTGCTAGCGAGAATATTTAGTAAATTATGGTTTTCAACCATCAACACGTAATAACAACTTGAATATCGAGAATAGAAAGGCGTATTGATGCAACTAGGTGAAATCGGATGCCTTGGATCTTATTAAATTATAAAAATCATCTTAAAAAATCGGTATACTTTGCATAAAACCAGTAACCATTTTTGTTCTTTTTCATGTATTTTTGTTTCATATCAAAAACTTCACTTTTCGGTCTTTCAAATAGTATTAAAACTACTAATTTTGGTGCTCACTCAACAATCAATCCTCATGGCAATGATACTCTACTCACTCTATATTACTTGATACGACTTAGTGCACTTGCTAAGAAAAACACCAAGTACACCAAACCTAGTCAAGCAAAAATCAAGCATGATTCTCCGTTGAGCTGCCATTTTACACCCTGCCTTCTTTTCTGAGTTTGAGTAAGTTTGGAAGGACCAACTGCCTCTTGATCAAGGTGATAGCTCTTCCACACATTACCTAACCTGAAGCCTGGAGGCTGATACCCTGACTGTCGTGGTGCCAAACAGGTGTCCATATCCAGTAAGGTGTACTTTGGGTTGCTATTAGGGCACCCTGTCCTCATCATGATCTAAGTCTTAGGCACAGAGCCTTGAGAAATGCCTAATGATGACATTGTTGTTAGAGAAGCGACCCTTATTTTTGGAAAAAGGCTTAACTTCTTAATGTCAAGTACCATCTAATGTCCACAACCCTTGTAAAGGTCCTGGGTGAGGCTTAGGAGTTTCCGTTATGCCTGCTTCTTTGAGGCAAAGGACTGTTTGCCAATTATCGTCAGTGAGAATCGCCACACATAACTCTTCTTCTTAGAGAGAAGAATGATGCCTTCCTCTAACTGCTTCTCTATGAACCTTGTAAACGTTCCATAACCACGAGTAGAGTGTTCAACCGTGACATGCCATTTGCAGTGATCCTCTAGGAATCTCAATGTGGCTCGGGGGAACCTCAATGATCCTAAATCAAGCAGCCTATCGTACAAAGGGTTGGCCACAGCCATATCCTCCTTGTCTTCATTCATCTTACACAAAGATTCACCAACTATAGGGATATTAAGGCTTTACTATTGTTTGTGATGAATTTGGTCATTATGCTTTTTCATCGTTTTAAAGTTCTGTATGAGGTAGTATTTGTTAGGATGAGCTGAACTCAAGCTCTATCTGAAATGCCAGAATTGATATTCCCTGCAAGAACAAACGAACGGTTAGAGGGGCCTGTGGAGCAACCCACGGGGGACTCGTTACGCTCGGGATTGAACCTCAAGGGTAAACTAAGTTTAATTTGGATAGATTGAGAATTTGAGATGAGAAAGAAGTGAAATTGAGATGAGAAAGTAGAGAATTTAGAGTTAAGATGAGATAAGAAGGGAAAGGAGATGAGAAGTAGAGAGAGTTAGATGAGAGAGAGAATATTCATCTCAAAATGAGACTTGTGTTTGATTATTTCCATTGATTTTATTCTGAACATACATTCAGCTCTTATTTATAACAATCCAATGCAAGCTAATGCAATAAATCTAGACAACCACTTGGAACTATCTAGAATGTGAACTAACTAACATTTAATTCCTACTATTGGCGCCAAAACACAAACATAACAGCAGCGCATGACAGCCGCAGCAGCAACGGATAGCAGCAGCAAAACCCCAGCAGTTCACAAACAGAATTTTAACTGAATCTTTAACTACCAACTGCAATTCCCGCCCTTTAGCCAATTTAAATCCATGCCTCGGATTCTCGGTTTACAACATTCCCTTCCCCTTGAAAACATTCTTGTTCTCAAGAATGAAAGAGAATGACACTTAAAAATCATGTATTGATGTAAGGTAAGAAATTGAGTTGATGGTGATGAACTTCAAGCTAGAATTACAACTGAGAGCAGTTCTGAAGCAACTTAGCCTTGAGTTCAGCAGGAAGTCTACCAACAACATGTCAATTCAACCAATTCCAACACAGATAGTCCCACAGATGAGCCGCTTCTAATCCTTGTTAAGATGTTTTGCATCTGTTTGGAGTGAACTTCAGGTGGTCTATTCAAATCAAACCAAATCAACCTGTCATCGCCCTTGCAATACCAGAATTTCAGATCAGCCTTGAACATCTTCACTTCGATCTCTGATATATGCATCCTTTCCCTACTGAATTGCTGCACAATTTCACCAACTTGTAATGATCTAGATCTCAAACTAAGCACCAGATCGAGTACATTTATCAGCTCAATTACTAGCCTAAAAACCAAGCTTTGTTTGTCGTGAACTTTGAAATGCACTCTTGCTGCTCGAGTGCATCTTTTCTGCAAAAAATCGACTCCTCTCAGCTTCATATACACTTGAGAAGCCTCTCCTGGGTCAGGGGGCAACTTATCACAAGCACTTGCACGTAGATGAGTCGTAACTTCCTTCAAATAAAGACATAGTTCATCCCGAACTTGCCGATAGGCATGCCGACAGTGCATAACAGCTTCTGGAATTGGATCTTGAGGATTAACACCAGCTATTTGAGGTTGAACTTGAGGTTTAGCCGACACATTAACAACTTGAGGTCCATCATGAGTCGTTCCTTCAGCCACTGCAAGTCCTACAGCCACATTAGGAACACACGATTGTATCTCAGCAGCAGCAACATGTGCTTTCACCCCTGGAACATGTGATTCTTCAGCTAAGACTTCTTGCGTGCATTGGCTTGGAGTGATTCTGTCTTTATTTGCGTCAACACTTGAGTGATCAGCAAAGGAACATCCTTCTCAGTTACAGATTGCACTTGCTACTGAATTCCTTACAATCTTTTTGCCACAAGATTCTCATTACCTTGTTCATTTCCTCTTTGTTTGTCCACTTGATCTTGCAAATGGTCAGGTCTTTTCTCAAGTTGTTGCAGCCGATCTTCTTTTCTTTCATCCTTTTCCACCAACAATCTCAGAATCTGTTGAATGCTTTCTGTTTGGCTTCTGCTTTCAACATTATGCTGCTTAAGTTCAGTGAATTGTTGATCAAACTTAGCTTCCATGTGCTCTATTTGATCACGAAGCTCTTGATACTTATCAAGGGAAGCATCCGCACTCAATCCGGCACCACCAGCACCAGACCTGGTTTGAACACCTTTAGTCATGCTTCTCACTGAATCTTCACAATCGGATCTGCTTGATACTGCTTGGTTCACAGATGTGTTGTTCTTTTTTTGGTAAAATCTGAATATGATCAATCAATTTCTGAATTTCCCAATCAAATTTGTGAAGCAAAAACTGAATTTTGATTGGCTTGAACTGAATTTGGTCAAACTAATCCAATGACAACACTTGAGCTTAGATCAGCTAAAATTGAGCTAAATCACAAATACTCGAACACCTTCTTTGCTAAGCTTCAAAACAACTAATCCTAACTCTATGCGAAGTTCAACATCGAGCACTTTACCGCTTCAGATGCAACAATCGCCAAATTTGCTCCAGGTACTTGCTAATTCAGCAGTAAACAATCAAACAGTACCTGATATTAACAATGCTGAACTGTACTTGTTCAAGTTGATCCGGTAGCAACAATTGAACTTCAATTGGTTTAAAATTGAACTAAATTCAGCACAAAATTTGAATTTTCCGATTTTTTTTCTCTTTTTTTTAAATTTTTTTTTCTTCTATTGGTTACGCACTCGATTGGAACCAAACAAGGCTCTGATACCAATTGTTACGCTCGGGATTGAACCTTAAGAGTAAACTAAGTTTAATTTGGATAGATTGAGAATTTGAGATGAGAAAAAAGTGAAATTGAGATAAGAAAGTAGAGAATTTAGAGTTAAGATGAGATAAGAAGGGAAAGGAGATGAGAAGTAGAGAGAGTCAGATGAGAGAGAGAATATTAATCTCAAAATGAGACTTGTGTTTGATTATTTCCATTGATTTTATTCTGAACGTACATTCACCTCTTATTTATAACAATCTAATGCAAGCTAATGCAATGAATCTAGACAACCACTTGGAACTATCTAGAATGTGAACTAACTAACATTTAATTCCTATTATTGGCGCAAAAACGCAAACATAACAGCAGCACATGACCGCAGCAGCAGCAACGGATAGCAGCAGCAGAACACCAGCAGCTCACAAACAGAATTTTAACTGAATCTTTAACGACCAACTGCAATTCCTGCCCTAAAGCCAATTTAAATCCATGCCTCGAATTCTCGGTTTATAACAGACCCCTCCTGTATGTGGTGTTTATAGGTGTTTGGGAAAAAGCTAAACTCAAGATACTTAAAGATTATTGAGATTCCCTTTATCCCTTGGTTTTTTCTGTCATTCTTTCATTTGCTCTTTTTTCTATTTATAGTGGTAGGATGATATTTTTAGTGTTTTGATAAGTGTCTTTTTCCTTCACTTACAAATTAAGTTTTATTGTTATTTTAAAATGTATCTTAAAAGAAGTGAAGATGGATAAGTTTAATTTCTTTGGTCATTATATGGGAGAATTGAGTGGATTTTTACTCCTACAGGGCAAATAATGCTGATTTTTAACCCTACTGGGCAAATTGTGTGGATTTTTCTCTTAATGGGTGAATAACGTTGTTCTTGACCCCCACTGGGTGAATTGGGTTGATTTTTCTCCTTCCGGGCGAATAATGTTGATTTTTATTTCTATTGGGCAAATTATGTTGATTTTTCTCTTACTGGGAGAATAGTGTTGATTTTTATCTCTAAATAGTGTTGATTTTGTCTTTACTAGGCGAATAGTGCTGATTTTGCCTCTACTGGGCAAATAGTGCTGATTTTGCCTCTACTAGGCCAATTGTGTTTATTTTGCCTCTACTGGGCGAATTGTGTTGATTTTGCCTCTATTGGGCGAATAGTGTTGATTTTGCCTCTACTAGGCCAATAGTGTTTATTTTGCCTCTACTAGGCAAACGGTGTTGATCTTTATCCTACTGGGCAAATGTGTTGATCTTTATCTTGACTGGGCGAATTATGTTGATTTTCTTCCTACTGGGCGTATAATGTTGTTTTTTATATCTACCGGGTGAATAACGTAATGTTTACCTCTACTGGGCAAATAATGTTGTCTTTTCTCCTATTGGGCGAAGAATGTTGATTTTGCCTCTAGTGGGCGAATAGTGTACATTTTTCCTCTAGTGGGCGAATAGTGTTGATTTTGCCTCTCCTAGTTGAATAGTGTTGATTGTGCCTCCAGCGGGCAAATTGTGTTAATTTTGCCTCTACTGGGCGTATAGTTTTGATTTTGCCTCTACTAAGTAAATAATGTTGATTTTGGCTCTGCTGGGCAAATAGTGTTGATTTTGCTTTAATTTTTGTCCAAATAGTTGTCCGTGTAACATAGTTGCCCCTCTGCAGTAGCAAGCTATTCAATTGTAGTTTACCAACATATTTGTCGCCCTGCTTTGTGAGCAAACCTTTGTCATTCCAAGTTCGGTCACGATGTAATAAATCTATCTTGTTCTTAGCTGGCTACAGTACACCGTTTTCTTCAGTGATGGTGATATTTAGTGTTCTGTTTTGGCCTTTCATAATTTTCGTTGATGTGTATTTTGATTTTTACTCGAAATCAATAGAGCGTACGGTCTGAGTAAGATTTGTAACGAGGTATTTGACATTTAATAGGATGTCAAATCCATCATGACTTGTAATTGGGCGCATGACCCGCAATGAACTTTATTAGGGCGTTTAGCGCAATCGTGGCTATTGGTAGTGCGTTTTATGTCCCAACTCTTACTTGTGTAAGAATGTTTAGGAGAGTTCGGGCTTCTAATGTCTTTTTTGAAACTTAGAGTACTCAAGTATTTTGCCCCTTTATATCAGTAAGCATTCATCATGATTCAAGCTCTATGTGATAAACATGTAAGGATATAAATATCATGATTAGTCACTAGATATATGTGCATTTGGTCAGTAATACCCACAAGGCGATTAATGTGGTGTATCCTGCCCATGTTACTTTGATAGAAAAAATCACCTCTGGCTGGAGCTAGAGGAGGTTGAATTCATGCACCTGGTTGTTATTCCAGTGATAGGTGTAGCCTGCTTAAACGAGATCATAGTGTCAAATATATTGTGTTGTTCGTTTACTGCCCCAGTAAACAGTATGTAATATATCGTATTGTAGTTAATGTGATGAGTATGTTCCTGAGGGATGCTGCACTCAATTGCAAGTGATTGCGCCAAGGCGGACCATGCTGATGAATGTTACACCACCAGGGCGGACCATGGTGATAAATGTTGCAAACGTTGCAGGTGATTGCACAAGGTCCACCATGGTGATGAATGCTGCACCAGCTATGGGTGATTGCACCAGGGTGGACCATGGTGAAGAATGTTGCACCTGTTGCGGGTGATTGCACTAGGGTCGACCATGGTGATGAATGTTGCACCCATTGCGGATGATTGCACTAAGGGGGACCATTGTTAGAGTCGTTGTGGGTGATTGCACCAGGGGGGACCATAGTGCTGAATATACACTTGGAAAATGTTGAGTGTCACATATAGAATACCTGGATAAGCCAAGGTGGCCAACATAATCGAGATAGTAAAACCACATAGGGTAGTATTCTTATCTGATGATAAGCATGTTGAAGACATATATCGAAGTAAAGACAGGTTATTAAAATTGACACACCTTAAGGGCTGTTACATATCAAGCAGGAAGAAAATCAAGCATATGGTGTATCATTCCCAAAGGATGTCTTTGATTATCATTGGTTTACCTCTGGCATTCATCTATGTGCTGAGGAGCTTGATATGTGTCTTGTTTAGTGGTTGTAAATAAATAATCGCACTAATAGTAATTAGTAGATTTCATATAATGCAGTTTACACATGAACATTATCCGAAGGATGTGATTCATCATATAGGCTATTGCTCGTTTTTGAAGCCCATATGTCTACAAAGCGGCTTAGTAAAAACCAGCTCTCAATATCCTCTTATCATGACACTTAATGCTAAATAACACCTATTGCATAATTGAATAGGCTATGACAGGAGTTTAAAGTGGACTTTAAGAAAATCTAAGACCATCTTGAAGCATGTTATTGTGGGTATTGAACTAACTCATCTTATTCCTAGCTCTTTATTCATACTGCCACATTCTGAAGGGCTTTTTACTACTGAGTTATCATTTATATTCATACATCACTGGCGTGTGACTCTTCATCTTGATTGAGTGGTTAATAAGTGCCTAGAGCTAGGCAGATAAAAGTGATCTCTTTAATCATAGGCTGCAACATTGATTCGTGCAAGGCCAACTGCTTATCATAAATACTCACTATTGCAACTTGTTTTTGGTCATAGAATTTATGGTTGTGCTATGTATGTTCCCATCAATGAATTTTTGGTTGTGCTGTGTATGTTCCAATTGCTTCACCCTGGCATAAAAAGATGGGACCACAAAGGGGACTGAGAATTTACGTTGGGTTTGAATCCTCATCAATTACAAAATATCTTGAACCATTGACGGGAGATATTTTTACTGCAATGTTTGCAGATTGTAAATTTGACGAAACAATGTTCCCAGAATTAGGGAGAGATGAATTAAAGTTGGAAAAAGCATGAAATTGTGAAAATGGTGAAACTGTCGAGAATGGGGAAATCTCATAAACTATGCTATTACCGTCATACGATGGAAACGAAATAAGACAATTATTGATCAAGTGTTCGCATATTCTGTGGCTACTAATTTGACTACAAAGGTGAAAATTCTGAACCTAAATTTGTTTAGGAATGCTAGAGAAGAATAGATTGGCCAAACTGGATAGAAGCAATTCAAGCAGAATTAAATTTACTTATGAAACATGCAGTTTTTGAACCTTTAGTTCAAAATCCTAGAGACACAACACTTGTAGGCTACAAGTGAATATTTTATGAGAAAAGAAATGAAAAGAATGAAGCGGTCAGATATAAAACACGACTTGTAGCTTAAGGTTTCTCACGGAGACCAGAACATGATTGCGAAGAGACATATTCACAAGTAAATGACGCAATTTCATATAGATTCTTAACAAGTCTGTAAGTCTCTGAAAGGCTCCAAATGCATCTAATGGATGTGGTGGTAGCGTATCTATATGGACCACTTGATAATAGTGTCTATATAAAAGTCCTTGAAGAACTGCAAATGCTAGATATATATAACTTAAAACTTTGAGAGCTGTGTTCAATTAAATTACTAAGATCTTTGTATGGGTTAAAACAATCGAGGTGAATGTGGTACAATAGTCTTAGCGTTTATCATCTGGGAGAGGGTTATATTGACAATCCTGTGAGCCCATGTGTTTTTATTGAAAAATTAAATTTTGTATTTGATAAATCACAATCTATGTTAATGATTTAAACATCATAAGAACTTTTCAAGCGATCAAACAAGCTGTTGCATATGTAAATAAGGAGTTTGAGGTGAAAGATCTTGGAAAGACAAAATATTATCTTGCCTTGAAAATAGAGCAATTATCTGATAGACTTTCAGTCCATCAATCTACTTATACAGAAAAAGTGTTAGAATGTTTTAACACGGATAAGGTACACTTATTGAGTACCCCAATGATCGTCCGATCCCTTGATATAAATAAGGGCCCGTTTGATCTTGAAGGGATAAGGGAGAAATTCTTGGCCCTGAAGTGCCATATTTAAGTGCAATAGGTGCACTGATATATCTTACTAACTACAAAAGGCCAGATATAGCCTTTTCGATTAACTTATTAGCAAGATATAGCTCAACTCCTAACTGGAGACATTAGAATGGGGTTAAACATATATTTTGGTATCTTCGTGGTGCATCTGATATGGGATTATTCTATCCAAAAATATATTAGTAAGGAGCATTCCTGAGTCAATGCATACCAATCATGTGAACTAATTTCCCAAAAGTTGCTATTGGCATTGCTTTTGTGAATGACTCTGCTAGTTTCTCACTTACGCGAACTTGATGAACATCTATTTCAGTCGTGTCCTGGAGCTCATGTGTAAAGAAGAAGCTTATGTGTAAAGAAGAACCTTGGTGAGATATGTTTAGTTCTGTCGCCTTTCTTATATCCACCTTTAATTTGAGTAATACATGCAGTATTATCTTCATACAGTATCGTCTAACTCCCCCTGATTGCTGAAAGACCACATTCGTCTTGAGCATGTTGAATAAAAGATTTCAACAATAAACGTTCCCTTCTTGCTTCATGAAGTGCAAGTATTTCAGCATGATTTGAATGGAACGAAAAGTGTGAAAGGAGCTTCTACAGCTCAAGCAACGTTTGGTTTCAGCTCCAATCTTAACAATTCAAGCTCGCTTGCTCAACTAAGGATTCGGCCAACCCTAATAGAGCTGATCAAAGACGCCTAAAAGGGTGACACATAATTATGTAAAATCAGCAATAATGTGGGAAGTGGTCAAGAAACCAAATTCAAGAAATATGGAGATTGTTCCCTGAGATCTGGTGAATAAAGGCTATGTATTTGCTAATGATTTTCAGTTGAAGAAGGTGCTACTAGATAAGGCTTATAGCTTGAGTTATTCCCGCGCATGCTAGCGAGACTAAAATGTATCAGGACCCTTATGAAATATATCATTGGAATAATATGAAGTGGGACATTGCTCAATTTGTGGCTCAAGGCCTAACAAATCAAGACAAAACATCGAAGGCCAGCGGGTGAGCTTCAACCATTGCCAATACCAGAATGGAAATGGGAAAGTATTGCAACGGATTTTGTAATTGGGCTTCTAAGAACAGCAACGGAGCATAATTTAATTTGGGTAACTGTAGATCGTTTAACTAAATCAGCCCGCTTTTTACCCATTAGGATCACCTACAACTAGGACAGACTTACCGGGTTATACCTACATGAGATTGTTCAGTCGCATGGTGTTCCAGTATACTTTTCTTAAGTTATTATCTAGTAGTAGTATCTAACTAATAGAGAGTTAGTTGAGGTTTGGGTTGCTCAGGTATAATGAGAAATGCGGCTCATTTAGGATTCTGTTATTGCAAATATTTTGTCAAGTTGTTGTAAGCAACAAAATTTGACAATTATAATTCGATTTAAGCTGAGTAGCAAAGTCTTCTGGATATGCCATAATGTTGTATAACGTAGCACGATTGGGGACGAAGTTCGCTAGCTTTAAAAAGGATTGCCTCTTATGGATGAGCAATTCTTGACTTATAAATGTTTTTACCTGCTCTGTATTGCACGAAAAGGATGTACTTTCAACCATTGCTAATTATGAGGCCTCTCGATTTTGGAGTGGTTTATCCTTTGTCGTGGAGGTAATTTCTTGCTTGTGAGTTAGGGGTGAAGTCCTATAGTCGTGAAAAATGATTTGCATCATTAAGGTGAAAAATCCGAAGTCATGAATCGATACGAAGTCCCTTAATCCTAAAATAATTTGTATCACTTAAGATAAGGACATGGATGAGGTGAACTGTCCCATTACGAATGTGATTTGTCCACAAAATAAGGGAATGACCGAGCTGAAGTCTCCTAGTTTAAATGAAGCTCAGACTGCGAACAAGGACGGAGTCCCCCAGTCCAAAATTGATTTGTGCCAACGTTAAAATGAAGTTCGGACTGTGAATAGGGACGGAATCCCCCAGTCCTAAATTGATTTGCACCACCATTGAAATGAAGTTCGGATTGCGAACAGGGGCAAAGTCCCCCAATCCTAAATTGATTTGCACCGTTACCGTTGAAATGAAGTTTGGACTGCAAATAGTATGGCTACCGTCAAAGATCCCTCACTGCACACTTTCTATATCTGTCTTTGTTATCGGTTACATGATATCGACGAGCCTCGACTGGGCCAACATTGATAAAAAAAGAAAAAAATTAGTCCTAAATTGATTTGCACCACCGTTAAAATGAAGTTCGAACTGTGAACAGGGACGAAGTCCCCCAACCCTAAATTGATTGACACCACCATTGAAATGAAGCTCGAACGGCAAATAGGGAGGAAGTTCCCTAGTCCTAAATTGATTTGCGTCACCGTTGAAATGAAGTTCGGGTTGTAAATAGGGACGAAGTCCCCTAGTCTTAAATTGATTTGGGCCGCCGTTGAAATGAAGCTCGGACGTCGAACAAGGATGAAGTCGCCCAATCCTAAAAGGATTTGTACACCACCATGGATAGGGAATCGTGAATAAAGGCAAAGTCCTCCATCTCCCAATACTTATGAAACAATTTTTGACTCGGATACATTTTTGACTTTTAATTTGACTTGATTTAGCAAGGCTGAAAAGTATCTCCCGAAGGTACTTAGCATATAGCCACGTCCGATTTTAAGAGATAGTGATATCTTCCAATTTATGAAATCACTTAAGTATGATGAGATTCCGTGTTTTCAACTAAATAGGCCTTGCTACTGTTTTGTACGTAAAACATTGCCACGCTGGCACATAACGAGTAGCTTGTACCGTAATAGCATGTTGAATTCCACTTGGATGAATTGTTAGCTTTGAGATTTTCTTCATATGTGTATAGGATATGCCAATAAGAAGTTCACAGAGTAATTGGATTAGTAATGGATTGACAGAAATAACAGACTTGCCTTGCGAATTCCAAGGGAATTATGAGGTCTCTTACGTGCCCAAACAAGGTTTTTGGAATGAATCGTATAACCTAGCTGTATTGTTATAATTACATTTACTCTTCTAGAACTTAGTACTTACGTGTTCTTTGATTTGTACTCATGTCTTAGAGTTGAATAATGTACGTTTGGTCTTTAAAAATCATTAAGGGTAGGGTCGATGGCTTTGTTCCTGTAATTCCCTTAATTTAGAATTATCGTGTCTAAATTCTAATTTGACGATTTATGGGTGAGGATTTAGCGAAGTATAACTTAGTTGCCAGAAGCCATTACAAGAGTGTGTTGCAGTACAGTTCATCTTGACTGGAAATCTTAGCAAAGGTTACTTAGTTTAGAATTAATTAGAGCCAAGTTGCGACAAAAACTGATTCCCTCATATGCTGATTGAATAGAAATTGACATAATCAGGACTTAAGTAGGCTAAACCACCTGCAAGTAGTTGTTTAGGTGGGATTGAAATGAACTTATGATGCAACAAGAATTAGTTCAATTAGATTTCAAATTGAACTAAGATTGTCGTAAAAGTTGACCCGAATTTGGGTTTGAAGGAGAGAGCAAGGGTTTGACCATGGTGGGTGGCAAATGACAAGTGATGACCGGTGTGCCAATGGCGACTGTTGTGCAATCGAGGGCATCAGTGGATATGGGTGTAAGGCCCATGTTAACATTTGTTGGGAATACTGATAGTGGTGGTGGAAGATGAAGCTTCACATGCGGTGAATGAAGCATCACGTGGTGGCGACTTTTGGGAGGATGGCAATTGAAGTCCCAACCATCGCAGAATTGATGGTCATTAGAGAGAATGACGATGGTTATGGATAATGCTGGGATGTGGAATTCGCCAAGTTGTGGAAAATGCTGGGTAGGGAATTCGTTTGGTAGTGGAATTTTAAATGTGCATAACTTTTCCCTTGTAAGGAGTTACAAGTCGAATCACATATCAAAACAAAAATTTTGAAGAGTTCCATATAACAATGATGATCTTCAGAGAGAAAACACAAAAAAGAGGTGAAAAGATGAAGTGGGTGTTTTATCTATGCAGTGGGTATACAACTTGAATCTTTGACTTAAAACGAGCATAACTTCAATCCATGAAGATTTACAGGTTGAATTGCATATCAAAATGAAGCTATCGAAGAGTGCTAGGCACCTATAATGATTATTTAAGCTTTCGAACAAATAAAATACGAAAAAGAGGTGGGACAAGAACTGGGCGAATTCCTGTTGTGGCGGTTATATACTTACATTGTAACTTAAAACAAGGATAACTTCTAATCCGTGAAGAGTTACAGATTGAATTATAGATCAAAATGAAGCTCTTGAAGAGTTATATATAACCATAATAATTTTTAAGACTTTGGATCAAAGAAAATATAAAAAGAGGTAAAAAGATGAACTGCGCGAATGCTAGTTGTAGTTGATGTATAACGTGCCTTGTAACTTAAAACAAGGATAACTTTTAATCCATGAAGAGTTATGGATTGAATTACATATCAAAACAAAGCTCTTGAAGAGTTCGATATAAATATGATTATTTTTGAGGCTTTGGATCTAAGAAAATATGAAAAAGAGGTGAAAAGATGAACCGGGTGAATGCCAGTCGTAGTTGTTGTATAACATACCTTGTAACTTAAAACAAGGATAACATTTAATCCGTGAAGAGTTACAGTCCCAACCATCACAGAATTGATGGTCATTAGAGAGAATGATGATGGTTGTGGATAATGCTGGGATTTGGAATTTGCCAAGTTGTGGAAAATGCTGGGTAGGGAATTTGTTGGGCTGTGGAATTTTAAATGTGCATAACTTTTCCCTTGTAAGGAGTGACAAGTCGAATCACATATCAAAACAAAAAATTTGAAGAGTTCCATACAACAATGATGATCTTCAGAGATTTTGATCAAAGAAAACACAAAAAAGAGGTGAAAAGATGAAGTGGGTGTTGTATCTATGCAATAGGTATACAATTTGAATCTTTGACTTAAAACGAGCATAATTTCAATCCGTGAAGATTTACAAGTTGAATTACATATCTAAATGAAGCTATTGAAGAGTTCTAGGCACCTATAATGATTATTTAAGCTTTTGAACAAATAAAATATGAAAAAGAGGTGGAAAGATGAACTGGGCGAATTCCTGTTGTGGCGGTTATATAACGTACCTTGTAACTTAAAACAAGGATAACTTCTAATCCGGGGGGAGTTACGGATTGAATTACAGATCAAAATGAAGCTCTTGAAGAGTTATATGTAACTATAATAATTTTTAAGACTTTGGATCAAAGAAAATATAAAAAAGAGGTAAAAAGATGAACTGGGTGAATGCCAGTTGTAGTTGTTGTATAACGTACCTTGTAACTTAAAACAAGGATAACTTTTAATCCATGAAGAGTTGCAGATTGAATTACAAATCAAAACAAAGCTCTTGAAGAGTTCTATATAACTATGTTTATTTTATTTTTGAGGCGTTGGATCTAAGAAAATATGAAAAAGAGGTGAAAAGATGAACCGGGTGAATGCCAGTCGTAGTTGTTGTATAACATACCTTGTAACTTAAAACAAGGATAACTTTTAATCCGTGAAGAGTTACAGTCCCAACCATCACAGAATTGATGGTCATTAGAGAGAATGATGATGGTTGTGGATAATGCTGGGATTTGGAATTTGCCAAGTTGTGGAAAATGCTGGGTAGGGAATTCGTTGGGCAGTGGAATTTTAAATGTGCATAACTTTTCCCTTATAAGGAGTTACAAGTCGAATCACATATCAAAACAAAACGTTTGAAGAGTTCCATAAAACAATGATGATCTTTAGAGATTTTGATCAAAGAAAACACAAAAAAGAGGTGAAAAGATGAAGTGGGTGTTTTATCTATGCAGTAGGTATACAATTTGAATCTTTGACATAAAATGAGCATAATTTCAATCCGTGAAGATTTACAAGTTGAATTACATATCTAAATGAAGCTATCGAAGAGTTCTAGGAACCTATAATGATTATTTAAGCTTTTGAACAAATAAAATATGAAAAATAGGTGGAAAGATGAACTGGGCGAATTCCTGTTGTGGCGGTTATATGACGTACCTTGTAACTTAAAACAAGGATAACTTCTAATCCGTGGGGAGTTACGGATTGAATTATAGATCAAAATGAAGCTCTTGAAGAGTTATATGTAACTATAATAATTTTTAAGACTTTGGATCAAAGAAAATATAAAAAAGAGCTAAAAAGATGAACTGGGTGAATGCCAGTTGTAGTTGTTGTATAACGTACCTTGTAACTTAAAACAAGGATAACTTTTAATCCATGAAGAGTTGCAGATTGAATTACATATCAAAACAAAGCTCTTGAAGAGTTCTATATAACTATGATTATTTTTGAGGCTTTGGATCTAAGAAAATATGAAAAAGAGGTGAAAAGATGAACCGGGTTAATGCCAGTCGTAGTTGTTGTATAACATACCTTGTAACTTAAAACAAGGATAACTTTTAATCCGTGAAGAGTTACAGTCCCAACCATCACAGAATTGATGGTCATTAGAGAGAATGATGATGGTTGTGGATAATGCTGGGATTTGGAATTTGCCAAGTTGTGGAAAATGCTGGATAGGGAATTCGTTGGGCAGTGGAATTTTAAATGTGCATAACTTTTCCCTTGTAAGGAGTTACAAGTCGAATCACATATCAAAACAAAACGTTTGAAGAGTTCCATACAACAATGATGATCTTTAGAGATTTTGATCAAAGAAAACACAAAAAAGAGGTGAAAAGATGAAGTGGGTGTTTTATCTATGCAGTAGGTATACAATTTGAATCTTTGACATAAAACAAGCATAATTTCAATCCGTGAAGATTTACAAGTTGAATTACATATCTAAATGAAGCTATCGAAGAGTTCTAGGCACCTATAATGATTATTTAAGCTTTTGAACAAATAAAATATGAAAAATAGGTGGAAAGATGAACTGGGCGAATTCCTGTTGTGGCGGTTATATAACGTACCTTGTAATTTAAACCAAGGATAACTTCTAATCCGTGGGGAGTTACGGATTGAATTACAGATCAAAATGAAGCTCTTGAAGAGTTATATGTAACTATAATAATTTTTAAGACTTTGGATCAAAGAAAATATAAAAAAGAGGTAAAAAGATGAACTGGGTGAATGCCAGTTGTAGTTGTTGTATAACCTACCTTGTGACTTAAAACAAGGATAACTTTTAATCCATGAAGAGTTGCAGATTGAATTACATATCAAAACAAAGCTCTTGAAGAGTTCTATATAACTATGATTATTTTTAAGGCTTTGGATTAAAGAAAATATGAAAAAGAGGTGAAAAGATGAACCGGGTGAATTCCGGTCGTAGTTGTTGTATAACGTACCTTGTGATTTAAAACAAGGATAACTTTTAATCCGTGAAGAGTTACAGATTGACTTACACATAAAAATGAAGTATTGAAGGGTTCTATGTAACTATAATAATTTTTAAGGCTTTGGATCGAAGAAAATATGAAAAGGAGGAAAAAAAGATGAACCAAGCCAATACCTGTTATAGTTGTTGTATAACATACCTTATAACTTAAAACAAGGATAACTTTTAATCTGTGAAGAGTTATAGATTGAGTTACCTATAAACGAAGCTCCTGAAGAGTTCTATTTAGCTATGATATATATATTTATATATATATTTTTTCAATCTTTGATCAAAGAGAAGATAAGAGAGAGTAAAAAGTAGGTTACAAAACTTGACTTGCTCAAACATACCTCTTTTGCATGTACTGATATGCTTAGAAGTGCTCAAAGGAATAGTAGCGCACTTTTTGACTTGCTTTGCTTGAACAATCTTGTTTTTATTAGAAAAATGCGCTAAGCACCAAAAAATGCTGAAAATTACCTCGAATGACATTAAAAGTGTTTGAATTTCCCAAGAACACCAAGCCAGGCATGAGCTTGTGATCCTTCTCACAAACGGCACCAATATGTTTGTGATGAATTTGGTCAATGCACTTATTCATCATTTTGAAGTTCTGTATGAAGTGAGGTTTGTTAGGATGAGCCAAACTCAAGCTCTAGCTGCATGCCCGACTTGATTCCCTGTTGGATCAAATGAGTGGTTAGAGGGGCCAGTGGAGCAACCCACGGGGGACCCCTCCTATTTGTGGTGCTTAGTAGGTGCTTGGAAAGAAGCTAAACTCAAGCTACTTAAAGATTGTCGAGATCCCAGTTATCCCTTGGTATTTTGTTTTTTTCTTTCTTTCGTTTCCTCTTTTTTCTATTTATAGCGGTAGGACGACGTTTTTAATGTTTGGATAAGTGTCCTTTTCTTTTTCTTACAAATTAAGTTTCTTTTATTATTTTTTTAAAATTTATCTAAAAAGAAGTGAAGATGGATAAGTTTAATTTGTTTGGTTTTTATATGGGCGAATTGTGTCGATTTTTACACTTACTAGGCGAGTAATGTTAATTTTTACCACTATTTGGCGAATTGTGTTGATTTTTCTCCTACTGGGCGAATAATGTTGATTTTTATCTCTATTAGGGGAATTGTATTTATTTTTCTCTTACTGGGTGAATAATGTTAATTTTTTTCTCTACAGGGCGAATAGTGTTTATTTGCCTCTACTGGGGCAAACAGTGTTGATTTTGCCTCTACAGGGCGAATAATGTTGATTTTTATCTATATAGAGCGACTTTTGCTAATTTTTCTCTTATTGGGTGAATAGTGTTGATTTTTATCTCCACAGGGCGAATTGTGTTGATTTTGTCTCTACTAGACGAATAGTGTTGATATTGCTTCTACTGGGCAAATAATGTTGATTTTTTTCTCTACTGGGCAAATTATGTTGATTTTTCTCCTACTGGGCGGATAAGGTTGATTTTTATCTCTACTGGGCGAATTGAGTTGATTTTCTTTCTACTGGGTGTATAATGTTATTTTTTACTTCTACTGGGTGAATAATGTTATTTTTACCTATACTGGGCATCTAATGTTGTTTTTTTCTCCTACGGGGAAAATAATGATGATTTGCCTCTATTGGACGACTATAGAGGTGGCCAACGGGCCGCGCCGGCCCGAAAACCGCACCAGCCCGGCCCGTGTTTGGCCTGGCCCGGCCCGCACTATAGTGGGCCGATCCTCGGGCCTTTTTTTACATTCAGCCGAGCCCGGCCCAGGCCCAGGGCTCAATGGCTCTAAAAAGAGTCGTTGGGCTCATTTTACACAGGCCGTTGAACGGCTATTTTATTAAAAAAAGAAAAATTATTTTTTTTTCCCTATAAATACTTAAACCTTCCCAACTCATTTTCTCACCAATTCTTCAATCCTCTCTTCTCTCTATACATTCATCATCTCCCATCTTCTCTAACTTTGCTAATTGCAACAATTGTGCTCTAAAGTTCGAAGTTCGTAAAGTATTTGGCTGAAGTTCGAATTTCATTGTTCTCTCATTTTGGTAATTTTAGTATCGCAATTTTATTTGATTCGAATTTTTAGTTATTTAATTTGCATTACTACTTGCATTTTATAAATACTAATCACTTATACTAATACGGCACACAACTCTTCATCATCCTCTGGAGCCGGTCGTGCTAGTTCTAGCTCTTCTCGGCCACCCAGAATCCCCAAAAGGAGTAGAATTGTCTTACTTAATACTGAAGAATGAGCTTTTATATAACCAGACCCATCACCCCCATACACTGATGATAGCATAGATTATGACTTTTCACAACAACAAGATTATCATGAGTCAGGTGGTGGTGGGGTTGGAGACTCACAAACTAATGAGGAACCCACCTCCACCACCGAAGCCCAGCCTGAAACTAGTACCTCTACTAGTAGGAGTACAACTAGTGGGGTATGGAAGCAGTTTACCCTTAATAAGACAACTAATAAAGCAACTTGTAAATTATATGACCCACCTAAGGATTTTAGCCATCAACCGGGTAGTGGGACGGGCACATTAAACAAACATATACTTAGGTGCCACCCCAAGCAATTCCCAGAAAAGAGCCAATAACGTCTAGTACAGCAAGTAACCGGTGCACTTGCTAATTTTAGGTTCTCTCAGGAGAGCAACCGAAAGGGGCTAGCTAAATATATAATTATGAGTGAAAGGCCTTTTAATACCGGAGAAAAACCCAAATTTCGTCAACTACCTCTAAAGAAATGTGAATCCCGCCATTGTCAGGATTCCTCGGAACACCGTAAAGCGGGACGCTTTTACGTTGTACCACGGGATGAAAACTGGGGTCTTCACACATTTTGCGACGAACACGAGCATGTTCTCGTTGACGTCGGACGTATGGACGTTGAAACCCGGCCAACCTTATATGTGCATAACGGCACACTGGACTGATGAATCCTTCATCATGCAAAAGCGGATAATTCATTTTGGACTTTTAGATTGCCCCTACAATGCCGAGGTAATTACGGGTGTGATTATGCGACGTATCTTCAGTATTACGTTCGACAATGCTACGAATAACACTGCAGCTGTTACACATTTAATTAAGCAAATGAGACCCATGTTAGGTGGGAAGTGTTTCCATATTCGTTGCATTTGCCACATTTTGCATTTAATGATAACAGATGGTTTAGATCCCATAAAAGCATCCCTTATCACCTTAAGATCAGTAATAATATCTGTAAAATCATCCAGCATTAGAAAAAGAAAATTTAAAAATTTATGTAGGTTGCATAACATAGAATACAAACAATTCAAATTAGACTCCTAAAATAGGTGGTCGTCTACGGTAGAAATGTTAGAGCGCCTTCTGGCATACAAAGACGTTCTAATGGAATACACCCAGGAAAATCGTGCAGAATGGAGCAATTACAACTTGGCCGGTATAAATTGGGAGACAATACATCAAATTTATAACTTTTTTAGCATGTTTAAAGAGGCAACAACAATTTTTTCGGGTTGCTACTATCCGACAATGCCTCAAGCAATATCAAGATTGCTTGATATTGTCAATTGGATGGTGGGTAATGAATCCAACCCCGTTTTGTTTGCATCGATTTAGGCAATGAAAGAAAAGTTTGCCAAATATTATTTTGAACTACCTCTTACATACTGCTTTGCAACTATTTTAAACCCTCATTGTAAACGCTCGGGTTTCAACTTGTTTTGCCAACATTTTTTCACATATTTGAATCCTACTCTTAATATTGACACTTTAATTGCCGATGTCGATAACAACTTGCATAGTTTATTTTCTCAATATTCCCCTCAATTAGCGTCCATTAATCCTAGTACTGCTGCAGTAGGATCTTCCACATCTAGTGGAAGTAGTTCACACACGTCATATTCGTGGAAGCTGTTGGAGCAATTTACGCCCACAGCAGCCCCCACATCATGTGACGAGTTAGATTATTATTTCCGGACACCAATGGTCCATATTTTCGGGCCGCCAGCCAACCCGAATTTTGACCTGTTACAATGGTGGAACACAAACCAAACCCAGTATCTCGTGCTTCCCACCACGACACGTGATATACTAAGTTGTTCGGTGTCTTCAGTAGCATCGGAGTGTGCTTTCAGTCTTGGTGGCAGGTTGCTTGGAACGAAGAGGGCGAAGCTATCGTCGTCAAGCTTGGAGACGTCCGTCGAGCGATGAAGAAGACGACCGTACAACCGATACCTCAAATGATGGCCTAGATAGCCCCCAAGGTGACTGATATCAACACTTTTGTATGTCAATTATTTACTTTTAAATATTGAAGTCAAAAGACGACCGCACCCCCCGTATACCTCAAAAGACGGCCGCACCCCCCATATATCAAACTTTGTATTTGTACTTATATTTGTTACGTTATTTATGTACCATTATTTTTTTTGATAAGATATTTACCATTACTTATTGTGTATTTTATTTTATTACATATATTTAATGTATATTTAGCATTATTAATGCTTAAAAAAAATGTATTTATATCTCATATTATTTATCAATGAATTACAATAATATTAGTACAAAACGACTTTGTATTATCAAATTTTTTTTTTCCCTTTAAAAAGCCAGGCCCAGGCCCGCCCCGCCCGTACTGTAGCTACTGGGTGAATAGTATTGATTTTGTCTCTACTGGGTAAATAGTGTTAATTTTGCCTCGACTAGGCGAATTGTGTTGATTTTGCCTTTACTAAGCGAACAGTGTTAATTTTGCCTCTACTGGGTGAATAGTATTGATTTTGCCTCTACTGGGCGAATGGTGTTGATTTTGCCTCTACTGGGTGAATAGTGTTGATTTTGCCTCTGCTGGATAAATAGTTTTGATTTTGCTTTAATTTGTATCCAAATAGTTGTTTGTATGACCTACTTGCCCCTCTACAATAGCAAGCTGCTCAATTATAGTTTACAAACAACTACCTCGACTACATTATCCTGGGCAGGACAAGGGAAAGGGTCCTTATCAACGCCCATCTGTCCTTCTCCCGAGAAGATCAATTCCCTTACTTCTATGGCATCCTAAACCACATTTCTAAAGATCACACAGTTCTTTGTTGAATGAGTTAGTGAATTGTGCCACTTACAATATACCTTTCCCTTGTTTGAATTGGGATCCAATTTTCTGTTATGATTCTCATAATAGGGGGCAAATGAAATAAAGTATAAATGCAATAAGGCGTGGAATCGAGCCTATTGAGTTGTAATAGCTAGTTGATATTGTAATTAGTAACTTAAGCTTTGGGGAAGTCATGCAATAAGTGAAGTCCAGAGCTTAGGTGGTCAATGCCGATCAATAGTGGCGGCTTAGTGAGTGGTTGGTGGTTATAGCATGAGTTAGATGCAATGTAATAGATCATATCATGTAAATAGTATAAATAGGAAGGCTTAGGCTTGTAATCTCATAACTTTGATGAATGAATTGATATCTTGATATCCTCTCTACTTCCTCATCTCCTTTCCCTTCTTTCTCTCATCTAAACCCTATATTCTTTCTCATCTCATACTCTCTTATCCTAGCTTATGTTTGTGAACGAACCACAAATGGAACAATTGGTATCAGAGCCTTGATTTGGCTTCCGAATCAAGCTCATATTCGGAAAGAAATTACAAAATACGATTAATCATATTGCAATTAATCAATAAAAATAATTGTGTCACCAATTTAATTCAGATTTTGTGATCAGAATTCAAATCTGAATTTGGAAGTGGATTTGGCGGTTATTGCACTAGTTTTCAGCAAGTGACTAAGAGGTGTTTCAGTTGGGAATTAAAGTGATCATTTTACATTGAAGGAAGTTCAATTGATAAGTGTTGTTAAGTATATTCAACATCAAGCTGATTCAGATTGAATTTCAAAAGAATCGATCAAGCAAATTGCTGCAGAAGTTGAGTGCTGAAGCAAGTTTCAGCTGCTGAAGTTGGCGTTGAGCTAACTCTTCTTGATCAACCGCTCAGCTGAATCTGCTCAGAAGAGGTTACAAGTGAGCTAGTTGATCCACATTGCACTTGATCATCATCAAAAGATCACAAAACAAGTTGAATAGAGGTTTAATCAGATTCTACAACTCAAAAATTGAAGTTGATGTAACTGTTCTCAACAACAAGTTCAAACTCGATTCAAATCTGTTCTTCTTGCTAGATTGTTATGAAATTTTGTTGATAAGCTTAGAAGTGGTGAGAATTCATCAGATTCTGCATTGATTCTTAAGAATTTTATGTATCGAGAACTCTAACAACATAGGCGAATTATGACAGTAGAAAGGAGAAACGAAAATTATTGAAACCTGATTTCGTTCGTGAAGTTCGCTTTAGGTATTGTGTTGAGGACTTGATTGCGAGCTAGACCGAGCTTAATTCAGAAGTTTAGGTCGAATTACTCAACTAACATTACGGTTAGGGTTTGTTTGAGTTCCTCTGTTCGAATCGCGTCAGTTGGGGTTGGAATCTGAGGTGATTCTTAAAACCGATCTTGAAATCCAGATAATTGTCGATCTTAACAATACTTGGTGCTGCGGTTAACTTGAAAATCATTCAGTGCCAAGTTTAAATAGCGATTATGGATGGTTGTGATGCAACAATTCCGGATTGGTTGAAGACAATGCTTGATCAACATCAGAAATCTAATGCTAAATGAATACATCAAATGAACCAGCAAAACAACGTGAAGATTGAACAGCAAGTTCAACCGATTGTAATGGAGAAATCTGATCAGGTCATTTGTCAATCACAAGAGCTAGTGGATAGGATTAACAAGTTCTGGGATCAGCAAAAGGAAGAACTTGAAGTGAAATTAGCTGAGATTCAAGAACGCTGTCGAAGGCCAAACTCTTCCACAGTGGCTGAAGTGCACATTGTGGAGCCATTTAATGTAGTTGAAGAAGAATTGGATCAAGGTAATGCCGTAGTTGATGAACACGAGTTGGATGAACCTGAGGTTGAACGTGATGATCTTTATGAAGACTCCTTACTAGAGTTAGAGTTTTTTGAAGAGGATGAGCCACAGTATGACATGCTTCAGGAATGGGAATACGATTTTCATGTCATGGGAATGATGAAGAGTGCAAAGAGTACAGTGAAGCGGAATAATCTTAACGACACATTGAAAGAATTTTGGGAAACAAAGAAGATTACAAAGAAGAAATCGAGGCATAAAGTTGTGTTGCAACCTATGGGGTTTGATGATCAACAAAAGTTAACTCAAGATGCTGCTTCTACTGATGTATATGCTGAAGCTTGGTATGCTGGTGTACAAGGGTTAGTTGCTGCAGATTTTGTGATTCCAACCAAAATAATGGATGCCACTGCTGAGATTTCATTGCAAACATCTCCAAACCTATTAAGTATTATCCCATGGCAAGCTTATATGCAGAATGGAGGCACTCTCTCTGTTGAGCAATGTCATTCTGTTGGAAAGACAGTTGTTGCTGCGGCAATATCATCAAATGCAGAGCAGGGCGTGTCTATGTTCACTTTTGGGCATGATGGAGTGTTAACTTGGGACCAGAACAACATCATCTTGGAGGTGGAGCACGGCCTCTTGTGTTGGGTGAGAGATTACTAGTGTATAGTGGCTGAAATGTACTATCGGCGTGCCGATCGGCAAGTTCTGCATGATCTATTCTTTCTTTTGAGTAGAATTGTGACTTATCCAAGTGCAAAAACTTGTGACAAGTGGCCTCCTGATCCGGGAGAAGACTCTCAAGACTATATGAAGCTAAGAAGAGTCGAATTTGGTGATTTAGGTGATGTAATTGGTGCTGGCAGACCGTTTGATCCAGGAATGAGTAAATTACAGGTTTTGGAGGATGCAGAACATTCTTGGGGAGATTCTTCACTGTCAGTTGTGAATGAGTTGTTCAGATTTGGTTTGATTGGTGCTATTATGTCTTTTAGAAGATGTAATAACTTGTTCACTTCAAGTAGCTTCCACATGGACATACACCGAGCTGCAATATGTGGTTATGGATTGCATCAGGTTTGTGCTGCTGAGCTTCTGGATTCTGCAGCAACTTCGGTGCAATTGGACAGCAATCAAGGATGTGTTGAGCTTGTCATGAGTTGGTTCAGTAAGTGATTGTGTGAGCTGAATAAGTTGGAAGTTACTGCTGCAGAGCATGTTAAACCAGCAAGAAATCAGATCCCAGTAGCTAATATGCACTCTCGGCATGCCGATCGGCAAGTTCGGGATGATATATTCCTCTTTTGAGTGGAGTCTTGATCAATAGGCTCTCCTACATGAAGCTATGCTCTTGGGAGGGCATTTGCAAGTCGTTTATCTCCATGGTCTCAGCTGAGGACAAAGTAACCACTGAAGTTTTGGGGTTACAGCTGCGTCCATATGGACCTGCATTGTGTTCGGTTAGCATGATCAAGAAATGGGGTTGTTTGAGCTATAATGGAAAATGCCTACAAGCTGATTTGATGTTTGGTTTTCTTGGTTTGAGTTGGGAAGGCTTCCCGAGGTGTTAAAGGACTTCAAATGCATTTTTGTGGGATTAATGACATACAAAACCTGTTATGCAGCATCCTACAAGTGGAGATTCAGAAGTTCTGAGGCGTGGGGTGATTCTCTGCAGCAAGACAGAAGTTTGGGCTATGTTAACTGCTTCATGAGGTGTTGTGATGTTTAGCTTGATCTGTTTGACCATCGGAAGGGTACAATACATCCCAAATGCTAACAATGTGCAGAAAAAAAGAATCATGCTCAACTGCAGCTGCGACTCATAACAAAGTTTCAGCACCCAGAGTTTCTTAATTGCAGACTTCGGCATGAGTTCATCAATTACAGCTCCCCCTTCCACAACAATAAGCAATAGCAAGTTTCCAGCTTAAAATTCAGATTCAGATGTGCTCTTGTTGTTGTTGATGTTCTGTTGCTGTCATGCTGCTGTTAGATTGATGTTAAGGCTGTTATGTGTTGATTAATTGGTTAAGTTGCTGCTGCTGGTGTGTTTAGGCTACTTCAGATGTTGCTGCATTTCTGGCTGCAGCTCTACTTCCAAGTTTGCTTCATGTTTAACTCGTTTTTCCTATTGTGGCATTTGTTCTTCAAGCTTCAACATTCTTCTTGATTCTTGGGGACAAGAATCTTTTAAAGGGGGCAGTGTTGTTATGATTCTCATAATAGGGGGCATATGAAATAAAGTATAAATGTAATAAGGCGTGGAATCGAGCCTATTGAGTTGTAATAGCTAGTTGATATTGTAAAAGCTAGTTGATATTGCAATTAGTAGCTTAAGCTTTGGTGAAGTTAAGTAATAAGTGAAGTCTAGAGCTTAGGTGGTCAATGCCGGTCAATAGTGGCAGCTTAGTGGGTGGTTGGTGGTTATAGCATGAGTTAGATGTAATGTAATAGATCATATCATGTAATTAGTATAAATAGGAAGGCTTGGGCTTGTAATCTCATAACTTTGATGAATGAATTGATATTTTGGTATCCTCTCTACTTCCTCATCTCCTTTCCCTTCTTTCTCTCATCTAAATTCTATAGTCTTTCTCATCTCATACTCTCTTATCCTAGCTTACGTTTGTGAATTAACCACAAACGTAACATTTTCTTTGTTAACCCCTGATTTTGAGTTAATTATTTACCTCAATTCATTCAAAAATTACATTGGCTTTAGAGAGGTAAAACGAATATTTTCTCAACTTTTGAGACCGGTAAGACATCCTGGCTGTAATATCCTTCTTAATCACAGAATTACAAACCATAAAAGGTCCCTTGAAAGTATTCAGCTGCGTCAATCTTATATGAAGGATCTTCATCCTCCTCGATCAAATTGTGCACGTAGGTTCAATACACGCTATTGTTCTTAAGGCTTTCTTCTTTTAAGACTGTTTTGTGTCTAGTGACACATTCTGTGAGCTAAATAAGTGTCATAAAATTAGAACCCTCAAAGTTCAAATCAATATCCAAGCTATTAAGGGCCAGCTTGGTGTACTCAACCTCAGAAAGGGTTACTGTGCATTTTAAATTGCTTGCTTGATCTGGTTAATAAATTCTTCAACTGTCTCGCCTGGCTTCTATCTTATTCGAGCCAAGTCAGCTATGGAAGTTCCTAATTCCATTCTCAAGGAATTGGGCATGGAATTGCCTGGCCATGTTGTCCTAACAGTAAATAGTATTAGGGGGAAGGCTGATCTACGACTAGAAAGCGGTCCCAGTCAATGAGCTCGGAACAGCCTTAATTTGAGATATTGGTTATCTATCACTTCTCTAGATTGGCAATTAAACCTTGCCAAGTTCTTAAGAGTAGAAATAGTGGCTTCTATTGAAAAGAGGGTAAGCGCGGGGATTTGGTATCCTCAACCAAAAGGGTAATCTCTGTCTATGTAGTTGGGGTAAGGCTTACTATACAAAGGTATATTAACCCTTGTGAGGCCTAGCCCATAGTAATTGATCCTGGACAAGAAGGTTAGGCACATAATTAAGCAACAGCCACTGGCCTCTGAGCAGGTGAGGGTCTTGAGAGGGATCTGCAGGATACCCCAAAGAACCCAACACAATCGGGTGTGGGAACAGTTGTTACCCCCTAAACCCTGGACAAACCCCTTGATCATAATGGCCATGCATTTGGTTGGCCATAAAGTATTTCCCATCAAGACCTGGGTTACATGGCATGCCTAGAAACATGCCTGTCGTGGTAGGTTGTTGGTTCATCCTTTCTTGATCAACCCCTAAGTCATGATCTTAAGGAAGTGGGTTGTTATTTTGTCTCTAGTATGACAAGTATGAGGAGCTCTAGAATGATAAGCCCGGTTCTAAAAAACAGGGACCTAACCTTGCATTCCTAGTCCCAGGCCTTAAGTGGGCCTCAAGGCAACCTCCACTACTTGAGGAAGGTGCGAACAGCTATGCCCCCCATTTCGGGAACCGGTAACGACTGTGCAATGGGGTCGAGATCCCTGGTAGACAAAGAGAAACTCTGAGTAGAGGGTCCAGCAACTCCAAGACACATGTTATGATTTCTATGGTGTGATTCCAAGGGTATAGCACCCGGGTTAACCATTATCGGGTTTTCCTTTCTCTCAGGGACCGTACAGTCAGCCTAAGCAACTGGTAACCGCGAGGTCGAGGGTGTCCTGTGAGGATAACCAGCGGGACTGATCGAGAAGGTGCATGCCTAAGTTGCTTGAAATCCTTCCTAGTGGCTTGGACCAAGCCATTATGAGCCTTGGCTTGTCTAACCAAGATAGGCTCAACTACAACCATTGTCTACCTAGCCACATCTTTAGCAATGAGAGTAGTAGAAGATAAGGTTGAGTTAATTTCCACCATGAATCTATCAGCCTCTTTATGTCGCCTTTACTTCATAGAGGTTCCAACGTCATTAATCACGGATCTCATGCGGCAGAGTTTTCACGCGAGCCACTAGATTGAGCTTTGTTTCAGTACGTTATCTCTCAAAGGCTTCTCTCATTGTTTGTTGGACTCTTTGGTCCAAAATCTCTAAATGATGTTTGAGTATATCCATAAAACTTTTGTGAGAATGGCAACCAAGTCTAATACGTTGATCTTCTTGGATGTCATCGTCGCCACCACTCTCATTGTTGTGGTTGTGACCCGGTTTATCCCTTCGAGATAAGGGACTTTGCTCAAGGGGATGCTTGAGTGGGGATCCAATAGGGGCTAAGCCTTCTGTTTACCCATGCTTGCAGGCACTAGACCTCCTGGTTCTGACCATTAGCAAATGGCTGGCAATTACATTCTAGTAATCCATGATGGGCTAAAGACGATGAAGTCTTGTTTCAAGATTCCCACTATGGTCACCAAAAAGGTGTGTTTGTTCTATTTTATTTCAAGTGATGTATGTGTGGTCGATGTAAACATGAAAACAAACAAATGGGCAAAAGGGACTCATTGCGACTAGGGAGTGAGCCTAATAATGAACCATACGTCTTTGAGCTCAACACTCACCTTTTTCAAAGAAAAGGTTGTGACATGTTGGTGGATCTGACTTCGGTTATACCTTAGGTTCTGCTTATGCTTCAATTTAAGATGACTTTGTTAAATACTCATGTGGATTTTTCATTTATTTTTAATGACAGAAATGGAAGATATGGACCTAAGTTAAGTGGCAGTTACAGTGGCGAAGCAAGGCTCACATACACCTTTTCTCATGCACTTAAAAGTCATGAATTTGGGCTAGGAAAAATCCAAGAGCTCAACAGTCCACTTACAAGTCTGAGTCAATCAAGTTTTTATGCTTGGCACCCTTGATTTATAATAACTTGAATAAGTTTAGGTCTGACATTACAGTGGAGGAAACTGTATTCAAATTACTACATTAGGACCAACGCATTTAAGGGACAAGCCTTGGCCGTCAAAGCCTTAAAGTAAAGCCTCAAAACTCAACTTGTCGATTTGTGTATCACTATGAAAGTAAGTACAGCAAAGATCTACGTTAAAGCCTTAAACTAGAGCCTAAAATCTCAACTTGTCGATTTGGGGGAACAGATTAAAACTGGAAAGTCGTACTTGAAGCCCGAGAAGTGTATTACTATGGAGGTAAGTACAACAAAGATCTACGTTAAGCTTCACCAAGCTAAGTTATGCTACTCCTAGGAAAGAGCACAAGTGCGCTGTAAAAAAACTTGAAGAAGTTATGTATTGAGTGCATGTGTACTTCTTTGGACCAACATAGAGTCCTTTATTTATAGAAAAAGAAAATAACAGCTACTCCCAATTTCACGGCAATTTCAACTATGTCTGGCCACTAAGCACTTGTCTTACGTGCACACACCCTCACCAACATGTCTTGAGTTTTTTTGAGGGAAATGCTTGATCCTCATGTCTGGATTTTTGGTAGAAGTTCCCTTTAGATGTCCCATGTCCTCCTGATTTGAGTTCAAGGCCTAAGCAACTGAAATTGCGGTTCAAGTAACTCCCTCGAGCTTGGAAACTGCCATTCTTGAAGCTTTCCTGGCAGTTGCTCGAGCTCGAGCTTACTTCACCCCTCAACCATCTTGAGCCTCGAGTGGCTGATACCCTTATCAAGGTTAATAATGGTTCCTGAGTACTGAGCTCGAGACGCCGCTATCATAGCACATAAAGGCCCAACACCCCTCGAGGAGGACCTCACTGGATAGCCACGTGGCACTTTACCTAGAAACGGGGTCATCCCAGCCCTATTTAAATTAGGCTGTAAACAATATCAGTCTATTTTTTTAAAAAAAATAACTGAAAAACTATTTCATTATAAATAGTGCATAGAAATCAAATTTTCAAAGTGATTAAGATAGTTACTCACGTACAAAACTACATTCCATTACTTAAACTATTATCTCTTAATATTCTTATTGAAAACCCATTCACCAGAATACTAGGGAGCTAACTACCTACTAGTTGCAACTAGATGAGAAAGGATATCAAATACCTTGTCATGTTGGCTTTCGATCTTTGCAACAATAGTATCTAAGTACCTAAGCAATCCCTTTTAAATTCCAGTACTATTATAAAGGAGACAAAACTATTTTTGATCATGTTTTATTTTACCCTCCAATGGTTCCTAATTGCTGAGATAGGTGTTTACACTAAGTGAACTGTTCTCTTAGTTCTCATGACACCTTTTCTCAAATTGTTCTTTCATCCATTTAGATAATGAGTAAGCCCTATCACTCGATGTATCCAGCCTAAACCGAATGAAAGACCTAGATAGGGGAATTCATGATCATATATCATATTGGGATCGGCCATCAATATTTGCATTAAGAACTCCAGTTCAAATAAATTTGCCATCATTAAATGACACACCCTTAAATTGAACTTTCTTAACGCAATTTAGTGCATGTCATCTTTCTCATAAGTCATTCTCAAGCCACTAGTTCTCTAACCAAACACTTCTTTCAAATATCTGATCATCTTTATATCATAATTCAAGTATTTGATCATCTCTAGTACAGTTGACAATTCAAGTATATAATACTTGAATAAGTTCAGCATCTAATGTCTGATTCTTGCATCCGACTAACTCTTGGGTCTAGTTTAACATTCTGAAAGTTCTTTACAACTTAGTAGATATATTAGCAGTAACCTAGAGAACTCTAAGCATCTCTTAGTGCTCTACATGTACCAAAAATAAATCATATCATAACAAACGAAACGAAATAGACAAGCAAGACATATCAGTATTGATCGTAATGCAAAATATAACAACCAGTCTGAATTCAAAAACTGTAAAACATGTCATATATCATACAAGATTACATTTCTTACTTTTAGCAAATAATCAAAGTTCAGAGCACAGAATCTGACACTTACATGTATGTCATGGCGACCCAATCGAACTACCCAAAACTCCCCGCCGGCGAGGCCGAATTAAGATACAAGAAAGGTGAGAACATTCCTCAATAAATATGCTTGTAAATGTTTTACTAAACATTTTAACATACCACTTTTTCCTCAGCCTCTAAGGTCCTACAACAGAGCTCATCAGGAAAGCTAATGTAGACACTAGTCAAGTGTACACCATCACCTGAACATTCATACAAGGTCTCCATATACTCCAAGGCGGCAATGGCCGTACTTGATTGCTTGGACTTTAGTTCATCTCTAAGAGGATTAACCTTTTATTCTGCAAATAAACATTGTACTTAGGGAGTCATGCCCACCTACTATATTGCTAGACCAGTAACGGAGGCAATAAGCATTCACTTAGATGCTCACTCTCACTTGATATTTTGAGTTTTGTGAACATTTTATTAACAAACAAACAAAGTATGGGATCCACCTAACGACTCTTTATTTGTGTGTAATGATGAGCTAACTAATCTACCCATTACACCATGGGAGAGGGCGTAACAAGTAACTAGTTAAGTGAGAACTATTCTCAATAAATATGTTTCTTGAACATATTTGACGTACCATTGCGTCCTTTGTCTCTTAGACAATATCAAAGTGCTGGCTAGGAGACTATCATACTATGCTAGTCAAGTGTATACCATCACCTAGACATTAGTACAAGTAAAAAAGATACTCCACGTCAGCGTGGTCGCATTTGTTTTACCCATATCTCTATCTATCATTAAGAAGTGTAACCCTGTATTTCACAAACAAACGCCCTCCTCGGGGAGTAGCACCTATCCACTATACTATAAGAATGGCAATGGAAAACATGAGTAATCAACTCTTGATCCTCACTCTCACTTGAATTTTCAAATGGTGGATCTTTCTTTTAAGTTTGATTATCTCATAATTAATTATATAATCTCATTCTAAATTTTATTTAATAATTAAATAAAATCCTAATCCAATTAGGTTCCTTTAATTATCCAACCTATGCCATCTAATATTAGGCAAATTATGATAATTTTTCTTTCAAATAATTCAACTTTTGAATGTTCTAATTATGTTAGGCCTATTTGAAAAAATTATCCCACTCGATGAAATCAAATATTTCACTAAGTTGCACACATTATTAGCCTTCTAACATTATTCACATTATATGTAATAATTTGACCCATTTAAACAATATTGAACCTATGAACTAAAATTTAAGAAGTACCCTATTATCAAACAATTTGAATAACAATACTTAACTCCTTAACGTTAGAAGAAGTAAAGATTTTTCTAAACTCTTTTAGGAAATATTGTTACATAATCTAAATTAGAATCTCATTATAATTAATTATTTACTTATTTAAATCACAAAAGAAAAAAATATAACAATTAACGTGACCTTTGGATCATATCATACGCTTATGATTTTTTTTTTTAAATTACTGTTTAAGTAAAAAAATAATTAATTAATTAAACATGATCATAATCTCATTAGATTGTTAACCCAACATCGAATCCTATTAAATATTCTTTGTTTTGGAACATCATCAAATATTCGGCAACTGAATGTTTTACACCTTGGTTCAAAATCTAATCGTATTAGATTAATAATCTAAATCGTTATATTAAATTAATAATCTAAATCATTTAACTCCTTGAATATCTAATCTCATTAGATCTGATTTAGAAATACGCTCCACGAATTGAATCCTGGCTCATAAAATTTAAAGAATTTAAAACTTTAATAAATATTCAACCTTGTTATTAAACTCTTTTAACAACGACCTTCAAGGTTACCCTTTTCCTTTAATGAAATTCAAAATTTCATATTTTCTTCATTCTACATACTCGAATTTTATCAAGCCTAATGCTTTTAATTTCAATCATTAACGTATTCGGCATTGGCTATAACTTTTTTGGAATCGGCTAGAGCGAGCACAGTAGAAAACCAGTTTTTAATTCTCAAACATATGGAAAACTCTGGCCAAAGATCTTTAATATATTCATATGTTTGCAAATCAATTAAGGATACATCATTATTTCGTTAGAGACTATAGATTCCACATAAAACAACTTTTCCCGCCGCACTTCATGACATTACCCAATGTACGTAAGATTCAAGTCAACAAGGTGTGACTAATCCTTTCAGCATATCAAAGCAATAGATAATTCATGTATGAGTTTAGGCTATTTCTTTGATTGAGAGCTATCATCTTACAGAATTAATTATTTGTGATAGCAGTTAAGAAACAACTAATTCAGATGGTCCTACTCAGTTCCAAATCTTGTTGACCAACATAATACCTTTGGATCCCTATCCACCTGACTTAGACAAGTCATCAAAAGTATCATGTTATAGTTTTATCAAACAAGTTGTCCAAACTCTCACTGACTGCAAACTTACTTTGACAACACGTCACCAGTATGATCTAGGCATCTCCTTGGTTCAATCTTATTCACCACTTAAACCACACCTTAAATGGCATCTTAGACAACATCCATTAATGCAACGTTTTTAGAAAAATAGTCACATGCATGTTTGACTCGTGAAATGTAATCAGACAATAAATAAATAAAATAATTTTGTTTATTTAGTATTTAAAACTAATTAATTTGGTTTTCTAGGACACGAATTCTAACACATTCTTCCTATCTGAATATTTTAATTCTAGTTGTTTAATGCCTTGTTCCAAGTCTAGTTGATGTAATAAGATATTTATTGAATTTGGCTTTGCCTCTGTGTTGTTTAATTCTAGTTGTTTAATTATGGTCGGAGTGATTCAATTTGAGTTTGAGTTATTTGATTTTCGAGTCAAATCGAGTAGAGTATAGTGCAGAATCATTGCTGTTCAAGTTGCCTCGAATTTTTTGTTAATCGGATTAGGTGTTTATGACATTCAGGCTAACTATGATTGTGTTTTTGTTCATTAAGGCCATTTCCAGCTCAAGTGATCTTAATTCTGGACAAATGAGTTGTATCATTTCAAATTTCCAGTGAGTTTAAGACCGGTCGAATCATTCTTGGCATGGGACATATTAAAATTTAGGTCAATTTGGTCATGTCATTTCCACTGTGACTCAGCTTGTTTACATCACATTCAAGTCGAGTAGTTTCATTTTCTAGATTTGAGTCATCTCTAGTTTCGGGTCAATTGGGTGAGGTCACTTCAAACTTTGAGCTAAGATGATTTCGATTATTTCAAGTTCAACTCATTCGAGTTGGGTGATTTCGAGGTTTGGGTCCAATTTTTAATTCGTGTCTAAATCTTTGGATTTTAAGTCATCTTGGATTAGGGGTTAATCAAGTTTGGTAATTTTGGGTTTTAGGTCAACAGATTTAATATGAATTTGTAATTCTTTACTCCTACCCCAAGGAATTGGAAAGTATTATTTTCGGTTAAAATCATATCCCATGAAATTGGGCAGTGGAATCGTAATTCAAATTCCAGCAAGTGAACCAAACAACAAAATTAGAATTCTAAATGCTCAAATTCCGGTCTCAGCATCAATTCCGGCCTCAAATTCTATGCCTCATACATAGCCTAAGCAATTCTGGGAGGCCTTACGTAGTAAGTATTGAATGGATGATACTGCTGCTAAGGAGTACGTTTGCGCTAAGTGGTTATCTTTCACCATGATTGATGATAAACATGTTTTAGATCAAATTCATGAGTATGAGAACTTGTGTGCTGACATAGTTATTAAAGGAATGAAAATGTGTGAGATGTTTCAAGTGAATTGTCTCATTGAGACCTTCGTGTTAAAACTATAAGGCTCAACTAAAGCATAAAAAGGACATGACTTGGCAAGAGCTAGTTTCCTACATTAATCTTGAGGACTAGAACCGGAAACAAGCAAAAGAAAGGTCCTTTGAGCAATCGTCTATGTCGCTAACCTGGTTGAGTCTAAGAGTACAAGAAAGAATAACAGGTTCAAGAAGCCAAGCCATGGAATAAGAACAGTTCCAACAGAGGCTCGATCTCGAAGCAGAAGCAGACCTGTGGCAAGATAACTCCGAACAACCCTAAAGGTGGACAGACCTGTGGGAATATGCTAGACATGTGGCGAGATATGCCATACCTTAAGAGACTGCAAGAAGGGATATAGACCAGTAAAACCTATGTAACACAAACCCAGGCCAACCTCATCGAGAGCGAAGATGTCTTTGTGGCCTTGTAAAATGTCCTCCTAAAACATAACTTTAAATGTTTTTATCTTTGTAAAATGTGATGCATGTCCCTGATTTGCATAGAAATCTTGTTTCTGGTGCTCTACTGAATAATGCTAGTTTTAGATTGACCTTTGAATCTAATAAGCTTGTTATCACCAAAAACAAAAACTTTGTTGGGAAGGGTTTTTGCAATGGAGGTCCCTTTGTACTTGGTGGTTAAATGAATGAGAATGCATCTACTTCTACTTATATCATTGAGTCCTTAAACTATACACAATACACCTTAAACTTAAGCCAGATAACCCTCAAACGATGATAATCAAACGACATACGAAAGTAGAAATAGGAAAGAATGATCAAACTAAGGAAATTATTGTGTTATGGAGTTCACCATTGCCCTAATTCATTTATCACCCGCACCGGTGAAAATGAGTTAACTTGTACTCAGATTCCAAGGGTTGACACAATGTCAGCCACTAGAGTGTACTCTCAAGTAGTGGACTGATATATGCCTTAATTCATGTACTAACAAAGAACTAAAGGAACTCAAGAAGAGAGAATAGAAAGATGATATCCGTTATTTCTATGTTTTAATAAACCCCTAAGTCATTTTATTTATATAGAAAATTCTACCTATTAGCGTAATCGCTAGTCATAGAAAGGGGGCTTGAAAACTAGTAAAGTATTTTTCACTCCTCCCACGAGGGTTCCAATTCCGTGTCGTTAAAAAAGCGTGAATTTAAAAGAGTGAATGGTAGAACCAGTCGATGATTAACATCTGAAGCTCAAGCCTAGAGGGACATCTAAGAGAAGGTTTTTCCCAGTGACTTTGTTACAAGGGCTATAAAAGTAATAGCCTATAACCATAAAACTCCATGTCTGAAAAAGTCGACACCAAGTCGGAATTTGGGGTTTGTATGCTTAAATTTTGAAGTCTTGTGTTTTTGCCCCATTCCCACATAGAAAATCTAGAGGATGAGAGTCTACTTCATTTAACCCCTTGTTATTCTACTTGGTCAAGTATTGTGGGGTCTAGAGTGGGTTCTGTGAACCACAAAAGCACGCACATGCTCACCCCACCTTGCTGAGCCGACCGGCGCATTGCGGTGTGGTGTGGACTTTTTCTAACCCAAAATTTTATTTTTTACAATATTTGTATTTGTTCAAATTGTCATAAATAGACTCGTGATGAATTCTTGTTATTAGGTTGAGCTCAAGGCATTTGGCTCGAGCTCAAGATGTAACCTTGTTGACCTCGAGGGTGCTGCCTCGAGGAGTTGTCCACAGTCCAATCTCAAGGCTTGAAGCTATGAGCTCGAGCTTGAGTACGCATTTTGACCATGTCTTTTCCCACTCTTTCCTTAACTGATTTTTCCCATAACTGATCGGATTTTTAGGCTCCCATATCCTCCACTTTCCTAATTTGAGGCGGATTCTTTTTCGTGATCTTTTCGTTAACCTCCAAGTATTTTCTCTATAAATATGAATCCTTAGGGTTTTACAAAGCATGCAATTAAAGCTGAAATACTATTTAAAATGAAACTCTATCTTCACTGGAATTACTTCTTTTTCATGGCTCTGTTTCTCTCAAAAATATTCTCTCCTCCATTAATAAGCAAGTTGGGGTGTACTCTAACCCATCTTTAGGAGTACACTACTGAGACGAGTGCCGTGTTAACCCTAGGGGTCACAGTGCCATTCCTCCCATTGTACCTCTATGAGGGCATAAACGATTCTGGGCAATGGATTCTCCACAGCACAGCAATTTCTTTGGTCAAATCTTTACCTTACATTAATCTTGTTAGAGTCATTTCCTTCATCATTCTTGTAATCTCGAAATCAATTTCATTGTAATAAAAGAATTATGTTTTAGTCGATCATTCACCTGTTACACCAACAATCTAATTCGTTTAGTATAATGAGTAATCATAATATGACTCACTTGGGATTCATCATACCTAATGTGTCAAAAAATGAGCCCTTGGATGGAAAGAACTACAAGATGTGGGATGATAAGATGGGGTTCTTCCTAGGCCAAACTGAGGTTCATTACTCTCTATTTAACGATAGAACCCCACCTAGGTCCAATAAGGATTTCAAGAAGGACAACCGTACTTGTAGAGGGATGCTTCCCCATTATATGACAGCACCTCTTTGCCAATATGAAAACCACTAAAGAGATATGGGAAACGTTGCTAAACAAGTTTGGATTTGATGTTAATGCGGAAAAAAGATATGTATGCAGTAAGTGGTTATCTTTTTACCATGGTTGATGAAAAACCTATTATTAACCACATCCATGTGTACGAACTTTTTGCACTAATATTCTGAAGAGGGCATGAAGTTTTGTGAAACGCTTCAAGCTAACTGCTTGATTGAAAAGTTCCTCCTTGAGAAAATTATAAAGCATCTTTAAAACATAAGAAGAAGGACAAGGCTTTATAGGAACTAATCTTCCATATTAATCTAGAAGATCAGAAACACAAACAAGCCAAGGGGAAGTACTTTGAGTACTCCTGCTTAGCAGCTAACCTTGTTAAAGCAAGAAACGCAGGAAAGAAAGGCAAGTTCAAGAAGCCAGGGAACAAGGGTAGACCTATTGCTCAATAAGAAGGCTCTAGCAGTAAGCAAGGGCCAATCTCGATGAAAAAGGCCATTGGAAAATGCTGATGATGGCCAAAAGAGAAACAAAGGAACGTGCTGGACTTGTGGAGAGACCGATCACACCTCAAGGAACTACAAGAAGGGATACGGGCCCAGAAAGCACATAAAACACAGGCCCTAGGTTAATTTGACCGAGGAAGGAGATGTGTCTGTGTCCATGATCTTTGAGGTGAATATGGTTGGGAACATGATCGATTGGGTTGTAGATACTTGTGCCACAAGGAACATCTGCACCAATAAGGACCTATTCTATGAATATGAGAAAGCCATTGATGGGGAGAAAGTGTACATGTGCAATTCTAGTTCGGTCCCTATCCTAGGGATGGAAAAGGTCCTCCTTAAACGAAACTGTAGAAAAACTTTGTGTTTGGTGAATGTGCTGCATGTTCTTGATGGGTGCAGGAATTTATCTTGAGTTCGTTGTTGAATAAAGCAAGCTTTAAGCTAACCTTCTAATCTGACAAGTTAATCCGCACTAAATATACTAACTTTGTCGGGAAAGGGTTATGTAATGGTGGTCTGTTTGTACTTGCCATGATGAATGAGAATGCATTTACTTTTGCTTATACTGTTGAATCTTTGGATTTGTGGCACGCTAAGCTTGGACATGCAAACATTAATTCGAGTAAGAAACTTAAACTAATGAGTTTAATCCCTAATTATGATCTAACTGAACCTGGTAAATGTGAAATATGTATTGAGGCCAAACATCCAAAGAAAGCATTTAACAAATCAGTTGAAAGGATATCAAGCATACTTGAGCTAGTGCCTTCTACCTAGGTGACTTTAAGAACGCCATGAGTAGAGGTGGAAAAAGGTACTACATCACATATGTAGATGATCAATCGAGATTCACAAAGGTGTATCTCTAAAGCACAAAAGATCAGGCTGTGGAAATGTTTCTGAAATATAAAGTTGTGGTTGAGAACTAATTAGACCCTAGGATCAAGAGCATTAGTTCTGATAGAGGTGGTGAGTACGATACAACCTTTCTTAAGAAACATTGTGGGAAAATTGGCATAGTTCATGAGGTCTCAGCCGCTTATGCACCTCAACAAACTGATATAGCTGAGAGGAAAGATAATGAATGCCATGCTTATTAGCTCAGGCTTACCGTTAATCTTGTGGGGTGAAGCCATGTTGTCTGCTTTTCATGTACAAAATAGGGTTCCACACAAGAAGATAGATATAACCTCTTATGATGCGGAAGGGCTATGCGCCTAACCTAAAATACTTGAAAGTGTGGAAGTGTGTAGCTAAAGTAGGGATTCCTGAAGGATGCAGTCTTTATTGGCTATGCCATAAATAGTGCTGCATAGAGATTCATGCTTTTGAATGACTCGAGCCTTGGGCTCGGTAAGATAACACACTCTCGAGATGCTGAATTCTTCAAGAATAATTTCCCATGAAAGAATTAATGCATGCTTCTGTCTTGATCTGAGATCAAACTCGAGTCATGACCTAGGGATAGTAGACTATGAGATGAGAAAGAAGTGAATAGAGATGAGAAATAGAGAGAATTGGGGAGAAAGAGGAGGCATCCAATATTCATCAATGATGCTTATTACAATGCAAGACCATTACTTACACTAATTCTTGCCTAGATGATTACAGGAGAAAATATCTATCAATTCACTTCACCTAGATAACCACCTAACTCCCCTCTTAACCGACATTCCCTCCAAAATATCTAGATTTTTAGAAGGCTTACACCAAAGTACTAATATTACTAATACTAGTGACTAATACAAATTCATTACAACCAATGACTTCCTAGTACTTAATTCCAAGCCCGGGTCATGGCAATACTCCCACTTTAGAAATTCTAGCCCTCAAGAATATTAGTAGAGAGTTGTGACTTAAAGAACCCTTGTTGTGTAGAAATTAGAGCTGAAAGAGTACTTATTGACACTGTGAATACACCTGAATTTGTTGCTTCGGAATCTGAATATGAATTAGCTATTTCCTAATGCACCTGATTTCATCTAATTATAGAATATACTTCAGGAGGTTTTCTAATACCATATCAAATCAGCCAAATTCTAGCACCAATAATTTCAATAAAGAACCTCTTTTTGCAACTAGTACAGGCACACATCAATATTTTGCAGTAGGCATGCACTGATGGCTGAAGATGCAGCAAATGTAACCAAAGAATGTAGCAGATGTTGTTCTGATGATTCTTCAGCTTGGTGCACTGGTGGCTTTTCAAAATCTTGGCTTTCTTGAATCCTGCGAGTAGCATACCAGCTTGGTCCACTGATTGTATGGGAGACTCGGGCCTCTTTTTCTAAACGCTTGCACGTTCAATAATAGATTGATCTTGAATCCTGAGATTAGCTGAACAATTGATCACCCATCTAAACCATTCTTCAACAACCGCTTCCTTCCTACCGGACGGAACATGGCTGAAACAACTAAGGATATCCCCTACAGAAGTTCTCGGATCTGTGTACCACCTCCAAATGCAAATAAGAAGTATACATGCCCATTCAAAAGCCTATTGTCAACCATCCAAATAGCAAGGCTTGTGCTCATTCCCATTTGAAATTTGTAGTAGGACTTAGAGTTCAATTCTTGAAAAACCTTGTCCATATTTTTCTCTAGCCTCCAGCACTTGAGTAAATCTTTGCAACTAAATTGATTCAAGTGACCTTGTATTTCAAGCTCTTTAAGTAACCCTTCTCTACTCAAGTGGACTCCCCTATCCACAAGCACAAGGTTGAATTCGAAATAATGCCACTTCAAGTCTTTCCAAATTGTTGCATTAATGTCTGCACAACATTCCAGAATAAATTGTGTATAGCTTTGCATTCCCTCTTCAGCAGCAACTTTTGAACAACCACTGAAGCTACCCTTTCTGATACTTCCTTGTCTCAATCTTTGAGATCCTTCTTCACTTTGCTTGGAACACAAGAATCTCAGCCCCTTATTCAAGCCTTTAGACCCTGTCTGAACTGTCTCTTGCTTGCCTCTAAAATGATGCCTTTCCTCACTTAAAATTACGCACACTACATCTTTGCAAGTATGTACACACTTGGACTCAATGTTCACCAGAATAAATCCAAGATATATCTTAAGCATCTTAACATCCTTAGACATGTGTTGAAGAATTTCTGATCTGCTCATGTGATCTTTGTTGAACAGCCTAATTTGATCTGCCAAAAATGCTCCTATTCTAATGTGCTACATCTCAACAGAACCCTCAGGTGGTCTCACCTTTGCTTGCACCTTTAGAACATACACTTTCATTTTAGCTTAACTAATACACACACCCAAGTCTTGTTCTATTTTCTCAACTATCTCAATTTCAAGAACAATCACAATCAGTTTAGATTGCCCTTTTTGTCCCAGCATATAACCTTTATTGGAATTACAAACCATCCATTGAGCCTTCCTTCCTCCACTCCTATTGCTCCCAGAATGATGTTGTTCAACCAACTTATCAATCAAAGCCTTTACACTGCAAAATTCTTCTGAGTTACTCTCAATAGCTTGTTCAATTCCCCTTAGATCAGGAGGCCTTTTATTAGTGTTCTTAGATGAATACACATCAGTTCCACTTAATTACGCCTACATTTGAATCAGATCTTGCAAATTCCCCAGCTGAACAGCGTGTTCTGTAGCAATAACTACTTGATGCTTCACTGACTTTGGTTGCCCCGCAGCCAAGTCAACAAGCTGATTCCTTGCTGATTTTGCATCATTACAAACAGGATACCCTCTTGTCTTTGCCAACTTGATTGTCCTCTAGATCCATGAACAAGCCCCATGTCCATCTATATTCCACATCACCATCTTTGGCTGCCTCAATTTCAAGTTCTTGAGCATGAAAAGCTTGTCAAGAACCACTTTATTTGTCTTGAGAAGAAGAAAATCTAGAGGACTTCCCTTGTAGACTAAAATTGGCTTACTCAATGCTCTTAGTCTCTTGCTTGCAAAGCATACCTTGACACTTAAGGACCAAATAGATCTCAATGTGAGGCTGTGAGATTAGCTTCAAATGCAACCATCTTATGCTCAGAGCGTGAATGTGTACCTGCAATTCCTTAGCTGTAATATTCAATGGCTCCAACACTTGTAATAGTTCACTTTCATTTTGAATTGGTGCTGCCACTGTTGAGTTAAGCATCTGCAGCTTCTGAAATTTAGCCAATTCAAGACTATTCTGAGTCTCAAAGCATAGTATGATGTTACTTCCTTGATTTACAGCTGCAGCACTCGATTCCCAACTGAATTCAGCATTTTTAGTTGAATTTTGCTCCCTTTCCTGCTGCATTTGCAGTATCCTACCCAAGTGTTGTTAAGTTTCTCCTTTCCTGGATTAAATGGTCTCCTTTGAACCTGATTTGTAGCTGCAAAATCATCTTCTTGTAGCAATGAAGGACCAAGTTCTCTTTGCACTGTTGCTACCTCACTCCTATCTTTAATTTTCAAGTCATGTTGCTGATGTAACAACTCAACCTGATCCACTGAATTCGATGCTGCATCCTTACTCTAATTCGCTGCGACAGCTTCCAAATTCCAACCCATTCCAACACTACCAATTGCGGTTTGCTCTAACATCTCAACTTCTTTAACCATTGATTCATTAACACTTACGGATCTCAAAACGTCATTCTCCGGAAGAGAAAGTTGATCAAATGACATAGAACTTGGCTCCTTAGCTGGACAATTAATAGGCCCTATCACCTCTAGCTCCTCTTCCACTTCATTACACATCTTGATGTAGCTTATGTCTAACACACAACATCCATTATATATGTTTCTCCCATGTAATGAATAGAAGGCTAAATCAGCGCTCCATCTCGCATCATAACTAATATGAGCAATAACCTCAATAATGGAAGACGAGATCACCTTGATACTTGCAAGAGAACCATAAGGCTAAATTATTTGGTAAAGAATATCCTAATCTATGTGGTAAAAAGGATTCAAGAATTTTATCAAAAGTCTAGCATCATTGGAAGGTTCAATTTGAACAACATCCATTTCTATCTCAATCTTACGCAAGCAATTCAGTTCATTTCAGCACTACCACAGACAATGGCTATTATCAACTCAAGACACTGGATACTTCTGGACAATAGCTCACTCACGGAAACAATTCCATGGCTTACACATCCAAACCTAACTCAAAGCAACGCAAATACTTCATTGTGCACTGAATAAGAACTAATTGCAGATAAACTAAAGTACTGGAGCTTGAATTATGTAAATTTAGCAAGATCTATATAAATTTAGCTACGATGAAAGTAATTCTAGCAAGACTGATGGATCATCACTAAAAAATTAGTTGCGAAATCACCTTAGCCGCAAGCTTTTGAGCCGTAGGCTTGATCAATTGCAACCAAAAGAGCAGAACATGATTCAATGCAAACTTAACCTAATTGAAGTAAATTCAACTAGGCCAATTGTAAATTATCACTTCTGCGCAGCAGTAGCAAGAAATCAGTGAATAACTGCAAGCTCCTCAATCAAGAATCCACTTGATGACTTCCTAATCAAATGCAATGAAATAAAAAAAAAAAAATTTTGATATCAATTTAAGCTTGATTTGGAATCAAATCAAGGCTCTGACACCAATTGTTATGCTCTGAGATCAAACTCGAGTCATGACCTGGGGATAGTAGAATATGAGATGAGAATGAAGTGAATAGAGATGAGAAATAGAGAGAATTAGGGAGAAAGAAGAGGCATTCAATATTCATCAATGATGCTTATTACAATGCAAGACCATTACTTATACTAATTCTTTCCTAGATGATTGTAAGGGAAAATATCTAACAATTTATTTCACCTAGACAACCACCTAACTCCCCACTTAACTGACATTCCCTCTAAAATATCTAGATTATTATAAGGATTACAATAAAGAAAGTACTAATATTACTAATACTAGTGACTAATACAAATTTAATAAAATCAATCACTTCCTAGTATTTAATTCCAAGCCCCGGTCATGACAGCTTCATTACCTGATTTTGTGCCCTTTGCATCTACATCATCATCTAGTCATACACCACCTCAGCTCAAGGCTTAAGAACTTTGAAGAAGAAAGAAAGCTCGAACTGAGACTAGCTTTAGGCCAAACTTCATTACTACTTTCTTGTATGAGCATCATGATTTTGATGAACATGTTGTTAAAGCTCTCATGGTAGAGGGAGATCCCAAGCCTTATGATGAGGCCATGAGAACCATAGATGCTCCGTTTTGGAGAGAGGCTATAAGTAATGAACTAGAATCTATGAAGAGCAACAACACTTGGGTACTTGTGGACAATCTTAGAGGATGCAAACGTATAGGATGCAAGTGGGTGTTTCAAAAGAAACTGAGGATAGATGGGTCCATAGAAAAGTTTAAGGTCGGACTGGTTAATAAAGGGTACACCTAGAAACAAGGAATTAACTTCTTTAATATTTACTCACCCGTAACTAAGATTGCCACTGTAAGAGCCCTGATAGCTCTAGCGTCCATACATAACCTTGTAGTACACCAAATGGACGTGAAAACTGCATTTTTGAACGATGACCTTGAAGAAGAAATTTATACGGAACAATCTGAGGGATTTGAGGTTCCTGGAATGGAGCATAAGGCATGTAAATGTGTAAAGTCTTTATATGGACTTAAGCAAGCTCCCAAACAATGGCATCAAAATTTTTATTGTACCTTCGTCACACATGGTTTTGTTATAAATAGTGGTGATGCTTCTGTGTATTCAAATCATGTGGATAATTATTGTGTGATTATGTGCTTGTATTTCTATAACATGCCTATTTTTTAAACAAGTGTGAAAATTGTAAATGGTACAAAGTCTTTCTTGAGTACATGTTTTGATAGGAAAGACCTAGGTGAGGCCGATGCGATACTTGGGGTTAAAATTACATTAACACCTAAGGGTTTGACCTTGTGCCAATCCCATTACGTTAAGAAAATATTGAGAAAGTTTGTTCACTTAGATGACACACCTGCTGAAACTCCATAGGACCCTAGTGTTCATTTGATGAGAAACACAGGCAATAGTGTAACATAGGTTGAATACACTAAGATAATTGGTGGTGTAATGTTCTTTATGAACTACACTCATCTTGATATTGCCTATGACGTTGGTAGAATTAGCTATTACACCCATAACTCCAGTGATGAGCACTGGAATGCCTTAAGAAGGCTATTAAGGTATCTTAAAGATGCCATGAATTGGGGTTTACACTATAAAAGGTTTCCTACTATGTTTTAGGAATATTATAATGGTAATTGATGTCTGATTATGATGAAATTCACTCTACTAGTGCTTATGTATTTGTGCTTGCTAATTGTGCTATTTCAAGCAAGTCATCAAAACAAACCCATATTGCCAAATCGACCATGGAGTCAGAATTTATCACTCTTAAGATGGCAAGTTCAGAAGCTGAATCACTGAGGAGTCTTCTGAGAGACATTCCATCGTGGGGGAAACCCGTGCCCTCAAAGTCATAACACTATGACTTACGAGTAGCCATTGGAGCTACTCAAAGTGAGGTTTATAATGGCAAGAAGAGGCATATTTGCCTTGGGCATGATGTCGTAAGAAATTTGATCACGAACAATGTGATCTCACACGAATTTGGGAGGAGTGCTGCAAAAGGTCTTGCAAGGAAATTGATAAATGAAACAATAAAGGGAATGAGTCTAAAGCCTGTATGTGTGTCCTAATCCCGGTGGATGCTGGTCTTAGGAGTTATTCAATGTTTAATGGGTCAAAAAATGTCAGAGACCAGGAAATTTGTGATAGCCACTCGAACCCTTCCCATGTTTGCTATATGAGTGGCCATACGATCTGCTGAATCTGCCATGACAAAGGTAGAGCTTAATGTTCTTAATGTTGTCCATAGCCCTTTGTGGTGGTGTGGGGTAGCACACCTGATGGATGCATCATTCCTAATTCCGAGTCATCTTAGGTTAAGTTTGAGATGGGTCACGCCATTCTAAGTATAGGTCATATTAAGTTTTATGTCAATTTGGTCAGGTCATTTCCACCTTGGCACAGCTTGCTTACATCACATTCAAGTTTAGTAGTTTCATTTTCTGGATTCGAGTCATCTCGAGTTTTGGTTCAATAGAGTTAGTCCACTTCAGACATTGAGCTAAGGTGATTTGAACATTTCAAGTTCAAGTCATTCGAGTTGGGTGATTTTGAGGTTCGGGTCAAATTTTAGGTTATGTCTTAGTCTTTAGATTTTGAATTATCTTGGATTTTGGTTAATTAAGTGGTGTCATTTTGGATTTTAGGTCAATAGAGTTAATATAGAACTATAAAATTCCTTAACCCACCTCAAAGAATTGGAAAGTATGATTTTCAGATAAAGTCCAATTCTATTGAATTGGACAACGAAATTGTATAATTCCAATTCCAACAAGTGAATCAAATAACAAAATTGGAAATATATGTCCCAATTCCAACCTCAGGCCCAATTCTACGCTCTAATTTCATGCTCCAAATATAGCCTAAAAATTATTTTTATGAATTCATTAAATTTAAAGTATAGCATATTTTTTCTGAAAAATTATTTTTCGAATAGATTGAAAAAAAAAATTTGTTCTAAAATTTTTTCTGAATTAAATATTTTAGGGGCCTATACTCCAGATGCAAGAAGAGGTGACTACGAAGAAAATCTTGAGGTGTCAAGTTACTCTTTTTCCGATTTTAAATCTTCAAGTTCAAAGTTGGGATTCATGCTTCATGTATGTTTGATTAAATATTTAATATTTAATATAATTTTCCCATTATTTTGTTTATTCTACATACCATTATTTGTGATGAATTTGGACAATGTGCTTATTCATCATTTTGAAGTTCTGTATGAGGTGGGGTTTGTTAAGATGAGCTGAATTCAAGCTCCAGCTACACGCCTGACTTGATATTCCCTTCAAGATCAAACGAACGGTTAGAGGGACCCGTGGAACAACCCATGGGGGACCTCTCCGACACTCAAGTCAGTACCAAAATTATGAAATAGTAAATAAGGACAAGAAATAGACAGATATAATAGATATAAAATGCTTAGCCTGAGAGGAGTAAGGCATTTGAAGGATTATTACTCCGAAGAGGTGATCGTAGGAGTGGATGATCTTCCAGGAGGCATATAGGCCCCCCCCGGCGTCTTTATAGGGGAAGAATGCTTTTTAATGGCCATCCCATTTTTGGATAAGTATCACTTGATCTTTGATTCCATCCTTTCGTACTTCTGTATAAGTATGTTTTTCTACATGGTGAATTGCATTGATTTTGCCTCTACCGGGTGAATTGTGTTGATTTTGCCTCTACCGGAAGAATATTGTTGATTTTGCCTCTACTGGGCAAATTGTATTGATTTTGCCTTTGCTGGGCAAACAGAGTTGATTTTGCCTATGATGGGTGAATAGTGTTGATTTTGCCTCAACTATGTCAATGGTGCTGATTTTGCCTCTACTTGGCAAATAGTGTTGATTTTGCTTTAATTTTTGTCCAAATAGTTGTCTGTATAACCTACTTGCCCCTCTACAGTAGCAAGCTATTTAATTATTGTTTACCAACATATTAGTCCCCCTACTTCATGAACTAGCCCTAGTCATTCCAAATTTGTTCACGAAGTAATAAATCTATCTTGTTCTTAGCTTGCTACTATGCATCGTTTTCTTGAGTGATGGCGATATTTAGTGTTCTATTTTGGCCCTTCATAATTTTTGTTGATGTGTATTTTGATTTTTCCTCGAAATCGATTGAGTGTACGGTCTGAATAAGAAGTGTAACGAGGTATTTGATACTTAATAGGTTGTTTAAACCATCATGACTTGTAATTGGGCGCATAACCCATCATGAACTGTAATAGGGCGTTTAACGCAATCGTGGGTATTGCTAGAGCGTTTTATGTTGCAACTCTTATTTGTATAAGAATGTTTAGGAGAGTCCGGGCTTCTAAGGTCTTTTTTGAAGCTTAGAATACTCAAGCATTTTGGCCCTTTAAATCAGTGAACGTCCATCACAGTTGAAGCACTATGTGATAAACATGTAAGGATATCAATGTCATGATTAGTCACAAGATATATTTGCATTTATTCAGTAATACCCACAAGGCGATGAATATGGTGTGTCCAACCCATGTTACTTTGATAGATAAAGACACCTCTGGCTGGAGCCAGAGGGGGATGAATTCATACTCCTGGTTGGTATACTGGTGATAGGTGTAGCCTACTTAAATGAGATTAAAGTGCCGAATCTATTGCGCTATTCATTTACTTCCCCATTAAACAGTATGTAATATATCGTATTGTAGTTAATGTGATGAGTATGTTCCTGAGGGATGTTGCACTCAATTGTGGGTGATTGCACCAGGGCGAACCATGGTGACGAATGTTGCAACCATTGCGGGTGATTGCACCAAGGCGGCCCATGGTGATGAATGTTGCACCCGTTGCGAGTGATTGCGCTAGGGCGGACCAGGTGATGAATGTTGCATCCCTTGCGGGTGATTGCGCTAGGGCGAACCACTAGTGATGAATATTGCACCAATTGTGGGTGATTGCACCAGGGCGGACCACGGTGATGAATCTTGCACCCATTGTGGGTGATTGCACCAGGGAGGACCACGGTGATGAATGTTGCACCTGTAGTGGGTGATTGCACCAGGGCGGACCATGGTGATGAAAGTTGCACCCATTGCGGGTGATTGCCCTAGGGCGAACCATGGTGCTGATTATACATCTAGTAAATGTTGAGTGTCACGTACAGAATGCCTAGATAAGCCAAGGTAGCCAGCATAATCGAGATAGTGAAACCACACAGGGTTGTATTCTTATGGGATGATAAGCATGTCAAAGACATATATTGAAGTAAAAATAGGTTATTAAGATTAACACACCTTAAGGGTTGTTACATGCCAAGCAAGAAGTAAATCAAGCATATGGTTTATCATTCCCATAGGATGTCTTTGATTATCATTCGTTTACCCCTGGCATTTATCTATGAGCTGACAAGCTTGTTATGTGTCCTGTTTAGTGGTTGTCATTAAACAATCGCACTAATAGTAATTAAGAGTATTGATATAATGCACTTTACACATGAACATTATCCGAAGGATGTGATTCATTATATAGGCTATTGCTTGTTTTTGAAGTACTTATGTCTAATAAGTGGCTTAGTAATGACCAGCCCTCAATATCCTCTTATCGTGACACTTATTGCTAAATAACACCTATTACGAAAATCAATAGGCTACGACAGGAGTTTAAAGTGGACTGTAAGAAATTCCAAGACCATCTTGAAGCGGGTTATTGCGGGTATTGAACCAGCTCATCCTATTCCCAACTCTTTGTTCAAACTACCATATTCTTATGGACTTTTTACTATGGAGTTATCATTTATGTTCAGACATCACTGGCTTGTGACTCTTCATCTTGATTGAGCGGATAATAAGTGCCTAAAGTTAGGCAGATAAAAGCGATCTCTTTTATCATAGACTACAGCACTGATTCGTGCTAGGCTAACTGCTTATCATAAATACTCCCTATTGCAACTTGTTTCTGGTCAAGAAATAAATATATCCCAGCTATGAATTTTGGTTGCGCTGTGTATGTTCCAATTGCTTCACCCTAGCATACAAAGATGGGATCACAAAGGAAACTGAGAATTTATATTGGGTTTGAATCCTCATCAATCACAAAATATCTTGAACAATTGACGGGAGATATTTTTACTGAACGGTTTGCAGATTGTAAATTTGACAAAACAATGTTCCCAGAATTAGAGGAGAAGAATTAAAGTTGGAGGACTGTGAAATTGTGAAAATGACGAAAATGTCGAGAATGGGGAAATCTCAAAAAACTATGCTATTACTGTCATATGATGGAATCGAAATAAGACGATTATTGATCAAGCATTCGCATATTCTATGGCTACTAATTTGATCACAGAAGGGTAAGATCTTGAACCTAAATCTATTTATGAATGCCAAATAAGAAAAGATTGGCAAAAATGAAAAGAAGCAATTCAGGCATAATTAAATTTACTTACGAAACATGCAGTTTTTGAACCTATAGTTCAAACTCTTGGAAACACAAAACCTGTAGGCTACAAGTGGGTATTTGTGCGGAAAGAAGTGAAAAGAATGAAGTGGTCAGATATAAAACACGATTCATAGCTTAATGTTTCTCACAAAGGCCAGGACATGATTGTGAGGAGATATATTCACCACTAATGGATGCAATTTCATTTTTATTCTTAATAAGTCTGGCAGTCCCTGAAAAACTCCAAATGCGTCTTATGGATGTGGTGACGGCTTATCTATATGGATCACTTGATAACAGTGTCTATATAAAAGTCTCTGAAGAACTACAAATGCCAGATATATATAACTTAAAACCTCGAGAGCTATGTTCAACCGAATTACATAGATCTTTGTATGGGTTAAAACAATCACGGTGAATGTGGTACAATTGTCTTAGTGTCTATCTTCTAGAAGAGGGATATGTTAACAATCCCATGCGCCCATGTGTTTTTATTAAGAAATTGAATTTTGGATTCGCTATAATCGCAGTCTATGTTGATGATTTAAACATCATAAGAACTCTAGAAGCGATCAAATAAGCTGTTACATATCTAAATAAGGAGTTTGAGATGAAAGATCTCGGAAAGACAAAATGTTGTCTTGGCTTGCAGATAGAGCACTTATCTGATAGACTTTTAGTCCATCAATCTGCTTATAAAGAAAATGTGTTAAAATGTTTTATGATAAATAAGGAAAACCTGTTGAGTACCTCAGTGATCGTCCGATCCCTTGATGTAAATAAGGACCCTTTTTGACCTCGAGGGGATAACAGAGAAATTCTTGGCCTTGAAGTTCCCTATTTAAGTACAATAGATGCACTGATGTATCTTACTAACTGCACAATGCCAGATATAGCCTTTTCGTTTAACTTATTAGCAAGATATAGCTCAACTCCTAGCTGGAAACATTAGAATGGGATTAAACATATATTTCGGTATCTCCGTGGTGCATTTGATATGGGATTATTCTATCCGAAAACATATTAGCAATGAGTGTTCTTGAGTCAACGCATAGCAGTATTGCGAAGTAATTTCCCAGAAGTCACTATTGGAAATGCTTTTTGTGAATGGATCTGCTAGGTTCTCACTTGTGCGAACTTGATGAACATCTAATTCACTCGTCTTCTGGAGCTCGTGTGTAAAGAAGAATCTTGGTGGGATATGTTTAGTTCTGTTGCCGTTTATGTATCCACCTTTGATTTAAGTAGTACATGCAATATTATTTTCATATAGTATCATCATACTCCCCCTGATTGCTGGAAGACCACATTCCTCTTGAGCATGTTGAATAAGAGATTTCAGCCATAAACATTCCCTTCTTGCTTCATGAAGTGCAATTATTTCAGCATGATTTGAAGGGAATGAAGAGTGTGAAAGGAGCTTCCTCCAGCTTAAGCAACGCCTAGTTTCTACTCTTATCTTAACAATTCACGGTCTCTTCCTCAGCTAGGGATTCGGCCAACCCTAACATAACAAATCAAAGACGCCTAAAAGGTTGATGCGCAATTATGTAAAATCCACAATAATGTGGAAAGTGGTCAAGAATCCAAATTCAGGATTTATGGAGATAGTTCCCTAAGATTTGGAGAACGAAGGCTGTGTATTGCAAATGATTTTCAGTTGAAGAAGGCGCTGCTAGAAGAGCTCATAACTCGAGTTATTCCAGGCATCCTGGCGGGACTAAAATGTATCGATACCTTTATGAAAGATACTAGAGGAATAATATGAAGCTGGATATTGCTCAATTTGTGGCTCAATGCCCAATAAATCAAGACTGAACATCGAAAGCCAGCCGGTGAGCTTCAACCATTGCCCTTACAAGAATGGAAATGGAAAAATATTGCAATAGATTTTGTAATTGGGCTTCCAAGAACAGCAAGGGAGCATAATGCAGTTTCGTTAATTGTAGATTGTTTAACTAAATCAGCCCACTTTTTACCCATTAGGATCACCTACAAACCGAACAAACGTGCCGGGTTATACCTACATGAGATTGTCTGGTTGCATGGTGTTCCAATATACTTTTCTTATGTTATTAGCTACTAATAGTGTCGAACTAATAAAGAGTTAGTTGAGGTGTGGGTTGTTCATGCATAGTAAGAAACACAACTCATTCTGGATTCTCTTGTTAGAAATATTTTTTCAAGTTACGGTAAGCAACCAAAATTGACAAATATAATTCGATTTAGGTCAAGTAGTGAAGTCTTTTGGATATGCCATAATGTTGTATGATGTGGCACAATTGAGGATGAAGGTCGCTAGCTTTAAAAGGGATTGTCTCTTATGGATGGACAATTCTTGACTTATAATTGTTTTTACCTGCTATGTATCGCGTGAAAAGGATGCATTTTCAACCATTGCTAATTATGAGGCTTCTTGATTTTGGAGTGGTTTATCCTTTGTGATGGAGTTAATGTCTAGCTTGTGACTTGGGGGTGAAGTCCTATAGTTGTGAAAATTGATTTGCACCATCATGGTGAAAAGGCCGAAGTCTTGAATTGAGACGAAGTCCCTTAATCCTAAAATGATTTGTATCACTTAATATAAGGAAATGGATGAGGTGAAATCTCCCATTATGAATGTGATTTGTCCATAAAATAAGGTAATGACAAAGCCGAAGTCTCCCAGTCTTAAAATGATTTGTATCACCGCTGAAATGAAGTTCGGACTATGAATAGGGACGAAGTCCCCCAGTCCTAAATTGATTTGTGCCACTTTTGAAATGAAGTTCAGACTGCAAATAGGGATGGAGCCCCCCAGTCCTAAATTGATTTGTGCCACCGCTGAAATGAAGTTCGGACTGCAAACAAGAACGAAGTCCCCCAATCCCAAATTGATTTGCGTCACCGTAGAAATGAAGTTTGGATTGTGAACAGAGACGAAGTCCCCCAGTCCTAAATTGATTTGCACCATTGTTGAAATGAAGTTCAGACTACGAACAGGGACGAAGTCCCCCAGTCTTAAATTGATTTCCACCACCGTTGAAATGAAGTTCGGACTGCGAACAGGGACAAAGTCCCCCTGTCCTAAACTAATTTGTGTCGCCGTTGAAATGAAGTTCGGACTATGAACAGGGACGAAGTCCCCCAGTCCTAAATTGATTTGCGCCACCGTTGAAATGAAGTTCGGACTTCGAATAGGGACAAAGTCCCCTAGTCCTAAAAGGATTCGTACACCACCATGGATAGGGAATCGCGAATGAAGGCAAAATCCTGCAGCTCCCAATATTTATGAAATGATTTTTGACTCAAATACATTTTTGACTTTTGGTTTGACTTGGTTTAGCTGGGCTGAAAAATATCTTTCAAAAGGTGCTTAGCATACAACCACACCCGATTTTAAGAGATAGTGATATCTTGCAGCTTATGAAATAAGTGAAGTATGATGAGATTCCTTTTTTTTGACTAAATAGCCCTTGTTATTGCTTTGTTGAAGAAAAATTGCCACGCTAGGACATGATGAGTTGCTTATGCCATAACCGCACATTGAATTCCCCTTAGATGAATTGTTCGCTTCGAGATTTTCTTCATAGGAGTATAGGATATGCCAATAAGAAGTTGATGAAGTAATTGGATTAGTCATGGATGGAGAGAAATAACAGACATGCCTTGCGAATTCCAAGGGAGTTATGAGGTCTGTTATGTGTCCAAACAAGGTTCTTAGAATGAATGATATAATCTGGCTGTCTTGTTATAAGTGCTTTTACTATTCTAGAGCTCAGTTCTTATGTGTTCTTTGATTTGTACTCACGTGTTAGTGTTGAAAAATTTACGTTTTGTATTTCAAAATCATTAAGGGTAGGGTCAATGGCTCTATTCCTGTAATGCCATTAATTTTGAATTGTCGTGTCTAAATGCTAATTTGACGATTTATGGGTGAGGATCTTGTGAAGAATAAATTAGTTGAACGAGAAGCCATGGCAAGAGTGAGTTGAAGTACCGTTTGTCTAGACTAGAAATCTTAGAAAAGGTTTACTCAGCTTAAAATCTATCAGAGCAGAGTTGTGACGAAAACTGATTCCCTTAGATGCTGATTGAATAAAAATTGTCATAATCAAGACTTGAGTAGGCTAAAACTCTCGCAAATGGTCATTCAGCTGGGATTGAAATGAACGTATGTTGCAACAAGAATTAGTTCAATCAGAATTTGATTTAATTTGAAGGTTGAATTGAACTAAGATTGCCATAAAAATTGACCCGAATTCGGGTTTCAAGGAGAGAGCAAGGGTTTGACCATGGTGGGTAGTGAATGACCAGTCACAATCGGTGTGCCAGTGGCGGCTGTCATGCAAGCAAGGGCGGCAGTGGATATAGGTGTTATGCCGGTGCTAACATGTGTTGGGAATAATTATAGTGGTGGTGGAAGATGAAGCTTCACATGTGGTGAACGAATCATCATGTGGTGGCAACTTTTGAGAGGATGGTGGTTAAAGTCCCGAGCTTCGCAGAAAGTTATGGTCATAGAGAGAGTGACGATGGTTGTGGATACCGCTTGGATGTGGAAGTCACCAAGTTGTGGAAAATGCTGGGTCAGGAATTCGTTGGATAGTGGAATTTTAAATGTGCATAACTTTTCACTTGTAAGAAGTTATGAGTCGAATCACATATCAAAATGAAACTTTTGAAGAGTTCCATAAAACTACGATGATCTTCAGAGTGTTGATCAAAGAAAACACAAAAAAGAGGTAAAAAGATGAAGTGGGTATTTTACCTACGCCGTGGGTATACAACTTCAATCTTTGACTTAAAATGAGAATAACCTTCAATTCGTGAAGATTTACGGGTTGAATTACATATCAAAGTGAAGATATCGAAGAATGCTAGGAACCTACGATGATCATTTAAGCTTTTGAACAAATAAACTATGAAAAAGAGGAGAAAAGATGAAGGTGAATTCCGGTTGTGGTGGTTGTATAACGTATCTTGTACTTTAAAACAAGGATAACCTTTAATCCGTGAAGAGTTATATCAAAACTAAGCTCTTGAAGAGTTCTATATAACTATATTGATTTTTAAGCCTTTGGATCAAAGAAAATATGAAAAGGAGGTAAAAAGATGGACCGGGAGAAAACTGGTTGTAGTTGTTGTATAACGTACCCTGTAAATTAAAATAAGGATAACTTTTAATCCGTGAAGAGTTACGGAGTAAGTTACATATCAAAATGAAGCTCTTGAAGATTTCTATGTAATTGTAACAATTTTTAAGGATTTGGATCGAAGAAAATATGAAAAGGAGGTAAAATGATGAACCAGGCGATTATCGGTTGTAGTTGTTGTATAACATACCTTGTAATTCAAAATAAGGATAACTTTTAATCTGTGAAGAGGAATGGATTGAGTTACATATCAAAACAAAGCTCTTAAAGAGTTCTATGTAACTATAATGATTTTTAAGGCTTTGGATCAAAGAAAATATGAAAAGGAGGTAAAAAGATGAGTCGGGCAAATACCGATTGTAGTTGTTATATAACGTACCTCGTAACTTAAAACAAGGATAACTTTTAATATGTGAAGAGTTACATATTGAGTTACATATCAAAATGAAGTTTCTAAAGAGTTTTATTTAGCTATGATATATATTTTTTTCAAAATTTTTGTTCAAAGAAAAGATAAGAGTGAGGTAAAAAGTAGGTTGCAATACTTGAATTGCTTAAACATACCTCTTTGCATGTATTGATATGCTTAAAAGTGCTCAAAGGAATTGTAGAGAGCTCTTTTGACTTGCTTTGCTGGAATAAGCTCGTTTTTGTTAGAGAAATGCACTAAACATCAAAAAATGCTAAAAAGTACCTCAAATGACACTAAAAATGTTTGAATTTGACAAAAACACCAAGCCAGGCATGAGCTTGGGATCCTTCCCGCAGATGGCGCCAATATGTTTGTGATGAATTTGGTCAGTGTGCTTATTCATCATTTTGAAATTCTATAGAGATAAGGTTTGTTAGGATGAGCTAAACTCAAACTCTAGATGCACGCTCAACTTGATATTCCCTACAAGATCAACCAAACGGTTAGAAGGGCCCATGGAGCAACCCATGGCGGACCGCTCCGATGCTCAAGTCAGTATTAATATTATGAAATATAAATAAGGGTAAGAAATAATCAGATACAGTAGACATAAAATACTTAGCCCGGGAGGAGTAAGGCGTTTGAATGATTATTGCTCCGGAGAGGTGATCGTAGGAGTGGATGATCCTCCAGGAGGCGTGTAAGGCACCCCCCCCCCCCCCCCCCCCCCCCCCCCCCCCTCTCTTCTCCCAGGGGAAGAATACTTTTGGATGGGTATCTTCTTTTTGGATAAGTATCACTTTATCTTTGATTTTATCATTTTTGTACTTGTGTATACGTATGTTTTTCTACTAGGCGAATTGCGTTGATTTTTCCTCTACAAGGCGAATAGTGTTGATTTTGCCTTTACTGGGCGAATTATGTTGATTTTGCCTTTACAGGGTGAATAGTATTGATTTTGCCTCTACTGGACGAATTGTGTTGATTTTGCCTCTATTGGGCGAATAGTATTAATTTTACCTCTACTAGACAAATAGTGTTGATTTTGCCTCGACTGGGCGAATAGGGTTGATTTTGCCTCAACTGGGCAAATTGTGTTGATTTTATCTCTACTGGACGAATAGTGTTGATTTTACTTTAATTTTTGTCTAAATAGTTGTCTGTGTAACCTACTTGCCCCTCTATAGTAGAAGGCTGCTCAATTATAGTTTACCAACAACCATTTTTATACTTGATCTATTTGATATTCGCTTGTCATGTTATGAACCTATTAGAGTAAGATCTAGACTTGATTAAATAGTTTAATTAGATTAGGATTTTCATATTGAAAATTAATTAATTTTAAATTTGTTTTTCACTATGCCTGTTCTAGCCAATTTAGGAAATATTTTTGAAATATTCCCAACAACGCACACTCGTGTGGTCCATCTTGCTCACCTTAGGCTTACAATTCCTTATCAGGTGCAATGAGAAAAGGTATATAAATAAGTTTTCTCGCCATCAAACTTTGTATGTAGGTGTCAAAGATCCAACTTTCCCAAAAGTCTAAGCTGATGTTAAAAGCTCATGAAAGGGCCCCACATCGAACTCTTGTTAGGTTTTGAAGCATGGATATCGCACAAGATCACCCCATACCGTGCATTTAAAGCATATTAATATTGAAAAGTGAGAAATATTGGGATTCAAATTCGTGAACTCTTGCTCATAAGGCTTTCATATCATGCAAAAGAGTCAATTTTTCTAAAAGTTTAAGCAAATGGATGAAGATCTATAAATAGTTCCATACTCTAATAATGAGATAAAGGAGTTTGAACAAAACTAAAACCATACAACAACAATAAGCCCAGTGCCTCAACAGCTCTCATCGATATAGGGTATGGGGAGATCAGATGTACGAAATCTTACCTCTCTAGGGTGCTACTCTAAAGGAAAGCTGTCTGAAGACCCCGAACCTAAAAAACATAAAACAACGATACAGAGTTTGAACAAAATTGAAACCCTAACATGGACCATGTTACACAATTGTTGCCGTCAATGCAAGGGGTCTATCCGAAACTAGCTCTAGCTCTAGCTTCCAAACCATTTAGGAAGATTACTCGGTGTAATTTCACTGTAAAAATTGTTTTTTAGCAGATGCCAGTACATGCATACGAAGTCCAATTCATTGTCCTTTTTTAGAAATTTTTCTTTATTTTAGAAGTGGAAATTAACAAAAGAAAAAAAAAGAAAAAAAAGAAAAAGAAATCTACTTTAACTTTTTCAGCACTCAATGTATGACTATTCCATCTTCTAAAGGAGCCCCCCCAAATGAAAGCGCATTTCCTCGGGAGTTGGCCCCTACTCTGTAGTGAATGAAGCAACCAAGGGAAGAAAGATTAGAAAAAGAAACACTACTTATTCAATTTAAATTCCATTAGGGAAGAAAAAGTTTTTCATAAAAAATAACGAATTGAAACCATCTTTTCGTCCATTTTAACTATCAAATTCATTTTAATTAATAGTTTAAGGGGTATCACTCAAAAAATTAAAATTTAGGTACTCACTTTAATTTTGTCAATAATTCAAGGCTATCAGTGATTAATTTAAAAGTTCAAAGGATCTCTTAAATTTAGACCAATAATTAGAGGGTGTATTTGATCTTGTTTGTACTTTATATTATACTGAATAATGAATAATAAAACAACACCATAAATGTAATATATCTACGAAGAAGAATACCTATAATATAATATTGTGGTAGAACAAAATATTTAAAACCGAAAAAACTTTTGTAAGCTTCACAACCCAACCCTTCTTATTTTTTTAAAAATCACATACATGTTACCCATCTAGTCATTTTGTACAAACATTGTAAGTACTTTTTTTTTTGAGAAAAACATTGTAACTCTTTTATACTAGTACTATCTCGTACGTATATGGAAGATATTTGCATTTTAAAAAATTTTAAGATGTCACATTGTCATGTTCTTATTATTTATTGTCATTTTTACTTTTCATTAAACCTAATTTATTTTTTCTAAATCTTAATTAATTCATTTCAAACTTAATGCTCTTATAAATTATCTTTGAATTTTATTTTGTCTAAGTTTAAAAGGTCAATTATAGAATTATTGAAAATAATGTTTAAAGAGTTTTGGGGTGACAAAAATTTATGTGATATATATAGAGAGCTATATTTTCTATAAGGAACTGAACAGATAATTAAAAGGACTATATGTATATATATGTATATATACAGAATAACAAAGAGCATATTTTTTATTTTTTTCTAAAACATAATTCTGTTGCTATCTGGCTTTAGAATAAGTATAAAATGAGTGTAAAATAGGATTCTTGGACTCCGGCCCAAAAAAAAAAAAAAAAAAAAAAGAGGATTCTTGGAAGGAATAAAGCCAAAAAAAAAAAAGGAAAAGAAAATAAAAGAGCAAAGCAGAAGGCTAAAGCTGAGTACACACAGGGTGGCTACTTATTCCAAAGCAAACAAGTCCTTGTCTTATAATTATATTTCGATGATTTAGGAGACAAGAGTAATGATATTTTAATAATCATCATCTTTTTTTTCTTGCCCACCTTCCGTTATCTTACATATATCCCACTGTCATTTCAGGTACTTGTTTGAAACTTAGGAAATGGGAAAAGCTAACAACATGGGTAACACAAAGGTAAAACCATAATGGACCACTCATATATTATGGAGGCTGAACATATACACTAAAATGTACTCACTATGGTGTTCAAAAAAAAAACAAAAAAGTGTGCTCACTATATATATATATATATATATATATATATATACATATATATATATATATATATATATATATATATATATATATATATACATACATACGTATTATTTAATAAAAAAACAGCAATAACATCCTAAATAATTAACAAAATTATGTTGAAATTAATTCTGAAAAATGACAAAAAATTAGCTGCGAAAATTAATGAAAATTAACAAAAAATTAGCGAAAATAGATTGCAAAAAACGGCTGTAAAAACCTAAAAAATAACTGTAAATTAAGGGCGAATTTTTGGTTCTAGAATTTATCAGAAAATGAGTGAAATTAGTGAAGCAATCTGAACTTATTTGAAACGCGTGATGTTAAAAATTGAAGAACCATCGCCGTGCCGTGAAATTTACCACTGCCCTAAAAATGTTCATGCCCCTAAACTAGTACAGCGGGACCAATTGGCATTACGATCCCCAAGGTTAACACGCATCCACCACTATAGTGTACGCCTGAGAAGAGAATTACAATATGTCACAATAGCTCATAAATTCAAAAAGTAATGAAACTGGTGAGAAGCCAATTTTTGAAAAAGGGAAAGACAGCCAAGGCCAAAAGAGAGAGAAAGATGAACAAAATTTTATTTTATATATTTTTCTTTAGGGTCCATCAGTGAATTTACAGAGTAGAAACTGATTCCCGACTATTGCAGGGAGAAAATTGATGGTTGAGCAAATGGCGTGGGGGAAGAAAACCATGCTTTAAATCCAACAAGGGAAAAATTAAATTCGAATTTTAAAAGATCGGCTCAAAAAATAGCACGCTACACCCCACCCATGCCTAGCCCGACGAGCAAGCACGTTCTTATGGTCCACTTAGGCCTCTCTAGACCAACACATTTTATCATTTGAAGTAGTAGAGGGAACATGTAAATAAGGCTCCTTTCCTAATTCTATGTGGAACAAAATACTCACTTCAACAACTAAATTTTACTTCAAAATTTTAAAGCATACCCAACAATTCCCAACATGATTTAAAATTTTGAAGAGAACGTTTTTTGTAGCAAGCGAAACCGCACGTGATGATACCAACTTTTTTTGGGCTTAAACCGATACATAATAAGTATGTATGTCGCACAATCTTTCTGGTGAACGAGTCTTGAACCCAAAAGGTCATTGTGAGGTAAGTACATACCCATTTTACGTGGTTCCAACATTATGATGTATTTCGCAAAGAAGACTTGTGAAGTTCCTAATAACGTTCTAAAATAGCATCGTAGATAAGCCTCACTTTCCGTTATAAATGACTTCCAAAATTTCACGAAAGTTTCAGGGCCTTATTTAGCACCTTTCAACAATTATTTGCGGCAAATATTTTATGACATAGAAAAAATTCCATCGTAAAAAGATGTTGTTTATGACAAACATTTTACTACGGAAAATATCCTCGTAAAAAGATACTATTCAGGACGAACATTTTACAACAGAAAAAATCCGTTGTAAAAAGAAATTATTTATGACAGAAAAAACTCGTTGTAAAAAGATACTATTTATGATGGAATTTTACTCCACCGTAAATAGGTATGCGCTAATTTTTTATGCCTATTAAAACTCACTTTTAAATGTGTCAAATTTGCTCTTGTATAACTGACATTATGTCCATTTGGTTCTTAAAATAAAATTTATGTTAAGTTGGTAATAAAATTTTCAATGGTCAAGAATGGATTCGGCTCAACTGAATCAAAGGGTGGATTTAGAGTACTTGTATTAAAGTTGCACCTCTTCTTCGCCCGTTCCTTTTCCGCCTCAGTCTAGAGCTCTGACACTCCGAGTACATCTATCGCTTGGCCTACCCTTCTTGGGACGATCTTGTCACTTGGGCTACTCAGCATCTCAGGGGACGAGAGATTGGCAGTACCATTGCCCGACTCTGCCTCTCTGCAACTGTGTATACTGACCGGTACGAGCGCAACCTTTGGGTCCAGCGTTCTCAGTCCAGACCAATTGCAGCCGTTCGAGAGTAGATTGCGGGTTTGGTCGGGAGCCGCTTGCTTGCTGCTTCTTCGTTCAGAGGAGCTCATCGTCACACCTCCTTGCTTCGGCACTGGGGTCTTGAGACTTAGTTTCTTCTTTGTTCCCTTTGTTGTTCTTTAGTTGTTTTTTGTATGGACTTTGTCTGGCTCTTTTGACGCTGTTTCATATTTGTAGGCTTCGGCCGTGTCCTGGGGTATGCCTCTTGTAGCTTATACTATTTTTCTTTTCATCTATATATTTCACTGACTTACCAAAAAAAAAAAAAAAAGATTGTGTCGTTAAAAATTACATAAATAACTGAGCTTTAATTTGACCAAAAGACTAAATTGACATAATATACATTGTAGAAGGACTAAATTGATATAATTAAAAATATAAAGCCAATAAAAAAAGTATTCAATTTTTTAGTATAAATAACCCTATTTTATTTAAATTCAATTTCTTTAAATACTTTTAACTAAAATGTTAATATTTTTCACCAAAATTTTGTCTCCGCTCATATTGCTTTTGCTTTCCCTTTCCCACCCATTTTAAGATTTTATTTTTACTTTCAAATCATAATGTTACTCCATTTTTGTCAAGCTTTTTACCATTTTGCTTTTCTAATCGTATAGCTTCGTTTGAAATCCTAGCTTCATCCTATCTCACTGCACCAGCCCACCTCTAACCTACGCCGCCTTTTTGCCGCTGCTGGTCCGCTAGGCTCGACACCCCACCATGACTTTGGTCTTCATTGCATGTTGCCCTCTCGTCCGTAATTTTGGGTTTCCTTTGAACCGATCATGTAGCCCACCCGTTGGTACTTCGCCCTTGCTCCCCCGCTGCTCTGGCGCTCACTCCAATGATCCACGCCTTCGCTAATCACAGCACAACACTCATTTGCTTTCTTTGATACGAACTTAGATGAAATCTAGTTCAATCAATGGTTATCGCAAGCAAATATGGGGCTACCGGGTAGTAACAGCTGCCCCGTTTATGTGTTTATATGTATATATGTAAGATAAGCTCCAAAAGTGGAGGTTTTTGTTGGTGTATTTTCAAAATATATGTTGTATAATAAGTATATATATGTTACATGTTGTTTATGTATGTATAAGATGTATTTGAGACTGTCCCGATACTTGTTTTAATTGTTTAGAGCTTGTGACGAGTGTGTGTCGACACATGGGCCATGTATGTTGATACACAATCCCACAGAACGATGGGGAAACAGTTGTGTGTTGACACACATGGCCCATGTGTCGACACACAGGCCTTTACAGAAGCGCACGGAGGAAGTCTGTGTGTCGACCCATAGGAAGTGTGTGTCGACACACAGATCAACAGTAACGCTGTGTGTCAAATTGTGTGTCGACACACAGCTTCGACACACAGGTCTGTTTTAACGGTTTGTCTGCACGGTTTCTTCCCGGTTCTTTATTTCATATTTGGTTCTTCGTTTTGGGACGCCGCATTACAAGGATACATATATATAACTCCACACTTTGATGGTTAAATCATTGGATGAAAAAATACAAGGGGAAACAAGATTGAAAAGATCTTTGCATTCAAAATATTCTTGTTGTTGTGTTCTTGTACAAAAACACCAATCTGTCCGCATCTCGATCTTTCTCTCCCTTTACACATTCTCACTTCATTTTGGTTGTTGCTGTATCCCCAAAGATATTTCCTATAGCGAAATAAACCTTAAGGAAAGTGATTACATGGCTTCAACACTTGAGATCTCTCGATTACCCGGTTGCAAGTATTTTGCATGTATTTTGACAATTTGTTCTAACAATTTTTACATGTAAGAAAGGGGAGAAGACATATATAGGGTTTTAGGGGAGAAGAAGAAAGAGGCACACATTCATCACATGCCAAACCTTAATTAATTCCTAACCATATAAAGTAAAAATATGTAAAAATATGTAGCAAAAATATCTACTAGTGACGTGGCAGGGGGGAAAGATGGCTCCTGGCACCAAATGCTAAGATTAGAGAAATGGATGGCCTTGGCCGAAAGCTTGGCGGGTGAGAGTCTGGTGGCAACGGGAAGGATGCCGGTGGGGTATGCGGCAAGTTGGTATCAATGCCCCCCTCTTGAGAGGATCCTCGTCCGTGAGGATCGAAACTAGGAAAGCGGAGTTGCAAGTCATGTAAGTACTCCCAAGAAGCATCAGTAACACTCTGGCCACTCTATTGAACTGAAACTTAAGTGGTGGCAACACGGCAACGTTTGACCATCCAACAATCTAGAATGGCTTTAGGTTGAGGGCGATGCACCGCTGGTGACTAGGTATCAGCTAGGCGAATACTGGTGGGGGGAACCGAGAAGCACTGTTTTAACAGAGATATGTGACCTATGTAGTGCATGGTGGAGTGAGCTAGGAGATCAAGCCAGTATGCACCCATGTCTGCCCTATTAAGAATGCTATAAGGGCCATAATAACGTGATGCAAGTTTGTGAAAGCGTTTGGTCTCTACACTTTCAAGGAGGTAGGGCTAAAGCTTCAGCCACACATAGTCACCTATCTGGAATTCTCTATCAGTGCATTGGTGATCCGCCAGTTGCTTCATTTGATTTTGGGCTTGAAAAAGATGGTGGCGTATGCGGCTAGTGATCTCCTCTCAAGTTGTCAAACTGCGATCAAAAGCCTCAACCAAAGATTCGCCTGGTAAGTAAGGAAGATGCACCAGGGAGGCTAACTTCAAATATTCTCATAGTTATATAAAACTCTTCAAGAGCTTCATTTTGATATGTAACTCAATCCGTAACTCTTCATATATTGAAAGTTATGCTTGTTTTAAGTTACAAAGTACGTTTTATAATAACTACAACCGAAATTCGCTCGATTCATCTTTTTACATCCTTTTCAAATTATCTTTGATCAAAAACTGAAAAATTTATTTTATTCATACAAAAATTTTCAAGAGCTTCATATTGATATATAACTCAATCCGTAACACTTCACGGATTGAAAGTTACGCTTATTTTAAGTTACAAGGTACGTTATACAACAACTACAACCGAATTTCGCCCGGTTCATTTTTTCACATCCTTTTCGAATTCTCTTTGATAAAAAAAACATAAAAACCATTATATTTATATAAAACTCTTCAAGAGATTCGTTGTGATATATAACTCAATCTATAACTCTTTACAGATTGAAAGTTACGCTTGTTTTAAGTTACAATGTACGTTGTACAACAACTACAACCGAAATTCGCCCGGTTCATCTCTTCACATCCTTTCTGAATTCTCTTTGATCAAAAACTTCAAAAATTGTAATAGTTATATAGAAATCTTCAAGAGCTTCATTTTGATATATAACTCAATCTGTAACTCTTTACGGATTAAAAGTTATCCTTGTTTCAAGTAACAAGGTAAGTTATGTAACCACTGCCCAGAATTCGCCCGGTTCATGTTCTCACTTCTTTTTCTTATTATTTTTGTTCCGAAACTTCAAAAATTATCATAGTTACATAGAAATATTCAAGAGCTTCATTTTGTTAAGTAACTCAATCCGTAATTCTTCACGGATTAAAAGTTATCCGTATTTTAAGTTACAAGGAAAGTTATGTGACCACCACAAACGGAATTCGCCCGGTTCATCTTTTGACCTCCTTTTCGTATTCTCTTTGATCTAAAGCCTTAAAAATCATTATAGTTACATAGAATACTTCCTAATATTCAGTTTGATAGTTGATTCGGACCATAATATTCACGGATTGAAAGTTAAGCTCATTTTAAATCAAAGGACCAAGTTATATAACTATAACAAAATGAAAACGGCTTCTTCATCTTTTCACCTCTTTTTTATGTTTTCTTTGATCAAAAGCTTTATAAGTCATCATAGTTACATAAAATGATTCAAGAGCTTCACTTCGATGGGTAATTGATTTTGTAACTCCTTACAAATTAAAAGTTATGGCTGTCTTAAGTCATATGATCAAGTTATGTAGCCCGCCCAATTCCACCATCCGACGAATTCCCTACCCAATGTTTTTCACAACCCAGTGAATTCTAAAACCCGGCGTTATCACAACCAAGCATCATCCCTAAACCTAGCATTATTCTTGACACTTTTCTTACCACAGGACAATGACCATCCCAAGCCGTCACTGCCATTCTCACGAACAACCATCACTTCTGCAGCACTTGGGACTTCAACCGCCATCCTCTCAAACATTGTCACTGCATGACGCTTTGTTCACCACGTGTGAAGCCTCATCTTTCACCACCACTATCAATATTCCCATCAGGAGTTAGAAACGACATAACACCCATATCCATCGTTGCCCTCGGTTGCACAAAAGCTGCCACTGGCATGCCGATCATCATTGGTCATTCGCCACCCACTATGGTCAAACCCTTGCTCTCTCCTTCAAACCCAAATTTGGGTCAATTCTTATTACATTCTTAGTTTAATTCGACTTTGAAAAATTCGTTTTCCTTACTGTCTTAATTCAATTTAACCCTAAAAGGGTCAATTTTTGCTACCATCTCGATGTACTTCAACCTTAAATGAGCCATTTTTTATTACAATCCTTGTTCAAATCAACCGTAAGTGCATCAATCCAGTTTTGATTTGTTCTAATTCTCGTTCAAATTAAAACCTAATTGAATCAATTTTCATCGTGATCCTACTTCAGGTCAACTCTAGTTAAGCAATTTTTTATAATTCTGGTTCAATCTTCATACTAAATCAAATTCTGATTGAACTAATTCTTGTTACATCCCAACTAAACCACTACTTGCGGAAGTTTTAGCCCACTCAAGTCCTGATTCTGTTAATTTCTATTCAATCAGCTTCTATGGAAATCAGTTTTCGTCGCAATTCCGCTCTGATGGATTTTAAGCTAAATAAACCTTTACTAAGATTTCTGTCTAGAAAAAATGTACTTCAACACACTCTTGCCATGACCTTTTGGTTCAACTAAGTCATACTTCGCTAGATCCTTGCCCATAAATCGTCAAATTAACAATTAGAGACGACAATTCTAAATTTAGGGCATTAAAGGAACAGAGTCATCGACCCTATCATTAATAATTTCGAAATACAAAACACATATTATCCAACACCAGAACGTGAGTGCAGATCGAAGAGCACATATAAGTGCTGAGTTCTAGAATATTAAGAGTACTTACAACGAAACGGCTAGGTTATGCGCTTCATTCCAAGGACTTTGTTTGGGCACGTAAGAGACCTCATAACTCCCTTGGAACTCTCAAAGCATGTCTGTTTTATCTTTCCATCCATGACTAATCGAATCGCTCCATGAGCTTCTCATTAGCATATTCTTTACATCTACAAGGAAATCCCGAGGCAAACAATTCATCGAATGGGAACTTAGTGCGCTATTATGGCACAAGCTACTAGTCGTCTGCTAGCACGGCAATTATGTACCTATAAAACACTAGCAAAGGTTATTTAGTCCAAAAAAAGGGAGTTCCACCTTACTTAACTTATTTCATAAGTTGCAAGATATCACTATCTCTCCAAATCGGACATGGCTATATGCTAAGTACCTTTTGAGAGATACTTTTCAACCTAGCTAAATCATGTCAAATCTAGAGTAAAAAATGTATCCAAGTAAGAAATCGTTTCATAAATTTTGGGAGCTGGAAGACTTTTCCTTCATCCGCGATTCCCTATCCATGGTGGTGTACAAAATCATTTTAGGATTAAGGGAATTCGCCCCTATTCGTAGTTCGAACATCACTTCAGCGATGGTACAAATCCTTTTAGGACTGGGGGACTTCGTCCCTATTCATAGTCTGAACTTCATTCCAGCGATAGTACAAACCCTTTTAGAACTAGGGGACTTCGTCCCCTGTTCATAGGCCGAACTTCATTTCAACGGTGGTACAAATACTTTTAGGACTGGGGGACTTCGTTCTTATTCACGGTCCAAACTTCATTTCAGCGGTGGTACAAATCCTTTCAGGACTGGGGGACTTTGTTCCTATTCACAGTCCGAATTTCATGTTAATGGTGGCGCAAATCAATTTAGGCCTAGGGGAACTTCGTCCCTATTCACAGCTCGAATTTCATTCCAATGATGGGGCAAATCATCTTAAGACTCAGAGACTTCCCCTCAGTCATTCCTTTATTTTAGTGACAAATCATTTTCATACTGGGAGACTTCACTGCATCCGTCTCCTTATCTTGAGTGATATAAATCATTTTAGGATTGGGAACTTTGTCTCGATTCATAATTTCGGCTTCTTCGCCTTGATGGCGCAAATCATTTTTCACTACTATGGGACTTCAACCCCAGGTCACAGGCTAGACACTATCTCTGTAACAAAGGATAAACCACTCCAAAATCAGGAAGCTTCACAATTAGAATGATTAAAAGTACATTGTTTTCGCATGATGCAAAGTAAGTAAAAACAATTATAAGTCAAGAATTACCCATTCATAAGAGGCAATCCTTTTCGAAGCTAGTGAACTTCGTCCTCAATTGTGCTACGTTATACCACAATATGGCATATCCAAAAGACTTCGCTACTCGTCATATAATTGTCAAACTTGGTTGCTTATTGCGACTTGACAAAATATTTCCAATAAGAGAATCTAAAATAAGCCGCGTTCCTTACTACGCTTGGGCAACACACATTCCAACCAACCTTTTGCTAAGCTATCTAATACCAAATTGTTCAACAACTTAATAAGGGCAATGTAAGATATTATTTTTATCTTCTTAGCCACCTTTATGATCCCATACACACAGCGGTGCCATGTAATCAGTAATTTCAAACCACATTATACAAAATAACAATATATCCGTAAGGCTTTATTACTCATAAGGAATCAAACGATTACAAAAACTGGAGGCTCATTGTAGCCCGATAAACTATTTCTAATAGGAAGGTCCAACATAGATCACACCTGTTACCATATCTAAGCAACCCATACCTCAATTAACTCTTTGTTTGTTAGGCACTACTATTAGCCAATCACTTAAGAAAGACAATACAAGAGGTTGCTTTTATTAGGAACAGTGTTCTGAAATCCAGATTTATTCTGAATATATTATTTTAATTAATAAATAAGATTGACATCCCAGTCGTTTCCTAGTTAAATTTGTGTAAAGTGAGCATTTATACAGCGTGTGGTTTTCTTTTAGAAATGTCCATGAGATTAGTGTAGTCCTCATACTACAATTTACATGTTTGTTCTAAGTGGTTTATGAGACTTAGCCACATATAGACTTGGAACAAATGGCATGGATTGTTGTTTGAAAGACTCGTATTCGAAGACAAGTTTGGACCACTTGTATGTTAAGACTATAACGTGACACTTTAGAAGGCTTATCCTGGTCACGTGGATGGAGATTCAAAAGTGTTAGGTCAGTTTGTGCAATAAGATTGACACACTAGTTGGACCATGTGGTTTACTTCTTTCTAAACTACTATTGGAGATGAGTGATTTATATTGTACTATTTGAACGACAACTCTAAATCCTGAGGATATTCTGGACTTGTGCATGGAGCGTTAGTTACTTTGGTGTACTATAAATAAGGTCTAAAAAAATGACTGAAATCCCACGTGCACTGGGTAGTGGCATAAAGTGTGACAAGAATTAGGTATTCAATAGGGAATCTACAGTCTCTTATGAGATACAAATGTCCCCATAGTTGATTCGCAAATATTTGAATAGTTCAGAATCTTTGGCCAAAGTATTCCAAGTGTTTGATATTTGAAATTTATACTGTAAATATGTTCAAGTATAAATGAATTATTCAGTGAAGGGCGAGTGTGGAGAAGCTGTGAGAAGGATAATGGCAGTAGTTATATTTATCCTTTGTCATAGACATCTAGTGGAGGGGGTTGTTGTCATCAAAACAGTCTATTAGGGAGATATCGAATAAATAATTTAAGTCTGGAGTGCAGTGACATTTATTTAGTGCAATTAAGTCTCATTAAATGGTAATTAAATTATTTTATGAAATGATTAATTTAATCCATTTGGATGTAGATTTAAATTGTCCATGGGGTCCCTGCACAAGCCTCTACATTTATTGCCGTCAAAAAAATATAAAAAAATTCATGAAATGAATTATTTATCCATGAGATGGGTAAAGTTAATTTTGCCAAACATTATTTATGAGATGAATAAAATTAAAAATTATAAAAAAAAATTATTTTAGGAAATTAAAATTCATAAGATTAATTGTTTACATATGGGGAACAAAGCAAAAAAAAAAAAAAAAGCAAAATGCACACGCACAGGTATCAATCCGAGTCTACGCCCATCAGCCAACTAGAGCGCGACACGTGTCGCACGCTGGGCTGCCAGGGCATGATCCGCGTCTTTGGCCACTGACCAATCACGTGCCCCCAGGTGGCATGCTATGATAAGCCAAAAAAACACATGGGATTTTGCTTAAGTGAAACGCGGCGTTTTGAGCTATCTCTTAAACGAAACGATGCGTTTTGGGGTTAACTAGCGAGTCCCACATCGATAAATTTGCTATTTTTTGCTCCGGTATCCTACTATAAATAGAGGTACCTATTCCAGAGGTTTGACATTCAATCAAAACAAATTATTTAGGGTTTCTGGAAATAATTTTGGAGACCTAATTGGAGAGAAAAATTTCCGTTGAAATTTTTCTTTCCTGAGTTTAATATTTTTTTGGGCCTACCCTTCGGGCAGTTTGAGGTCATTGCATAGAAAATAGTGGGGTCCCAATTTTCTTGGGATTCTTTATTATTGGAGCAATTCCGGGTATGTTCTTCTTTCCTTATTCTTTTCGCTATTTTATTTATTTATAGTATTCGTTGTTATGCCTGTTTAAGTTTATGCATTGTTATGAATGTATTAGAGCAAAAGGCCTATAGATCTAAATTAAAGAATTTAGATCTATTGATTTAAATTATGAATTTAAGTCAGTAGATTTAAAATTAGAAATTTTAAATTGACCCTAGGTTTTGAGTTATGAATTTTAAACCTGTTCCGCTGCCTTAACTTTATAAAACTAGGGAGAATTTTTAAAATTTGTCCAAACAACCGGTATTAGGGCAAAGGGTTTACAAAGATAAACCTATTACCAGGAACTCTCGGACATGAGGCGTCACGAAGCGTGACTCTCAGGCCAAGGGCTTAAATAGAGAAAAGAGTTTCTATTCTAAGTGCTCTAATAGGTGCCTATTATTGTGACCATAGTTCAGAACTATGAACCCAATAGTCAGCATCAGTGTTTATTTTTTCAACAAAATTTATGTCTTTTCCAAACAATTGGCATCAGAGCCAGCCTTTGATTACATTCATAATATACATAATAGGTATAATAAAATCAAAAATAAATAGATTTGCGATTTAATAAAATAGAGATTTTATTAAAGAAGGAAAAACTTGTTTGAACTAGTGATTTAAATTATTTAATTCATTAATGTGATTAATTGTTAATTAGATTGTTTTAAAGTAACGATTTAAATTGTTTAAACCATTAATGAATCAATAGTTAATCAGATTGCTTGAAGTAACAATTTAAATTGTTTAAATCAGTTAAAAGAGTTAATAGTTAACTAGGTTATTTAAAGGATGGATTTAAATTGCTAAAATCGGTTAGAAGATTTAATGGTCGACTAGGTTGTTTACAGTAATGTTTTAAATTGTTTAAATCATTAATGAATTAATCATTAATTCAAAACAACCCATAAATTTGTGATTATATTGTTCATATAATGAGATTGTACGTTCTCAGTCATGATTTACGAAATCGGACAAAATTGATCTAATAAGACTAGATTCAAATATTTTTAACAATAATAGATAAAATTGATTAATGGAATTAAATTCAATTAATTTTTATGAAATCAGATAAAATTGATCTAATAAGATTATATTCAAATTTTTTATAAAATAAGATAAAGTTGATCTAATGAAATTAGATTCAATTATTTCCTTTTTATGAAATCGGATAAAATTGATCTAATGAGATTGGATTCAATTTTTTTTTAAAATAAAAAAAAAATTTGACGCACCAACTGCTGACATCAGAACACGTCAGCCGCTGATGTCAAAATGTGTATGTTGCTGACGTTAGCACGCATCAGCTGCTATGCTAACTTCAACGTCAGCAATTAAATTTTTTTTAATTTTATTTACTGATTTATATAATGATTATTAATTAATTATTTTATTAATTAATTTTCTTTTAGATTGAGATTCTAAATTAGATTATATGATAACCTAAGTTGTGAATTAGTATTAATTTTAAATAAAAGTTATTTTAAATTATTTTATAATAAGATTCTGAGCAGACTATATAATAGTCTAAGCTAACTTTTTTTTAAGAATAAAATTTAAATTTTTATTAATTAAATTTTAGAATAAGATTCTAAAAATAGATTATGGGATAGTCTAATCATAAAATCGCTATTAATTTTAAATAAAATTATTTTTAATTTAATTTTGGAATTAGTTTTTTAAAAAGTAGATTATAAGATAATCTAAATTAAATGTTGGTATTTTTTTAATTAAAATTAATTATTTATTTTATTAAATAAATTTAGAATGAGATTCTAAAGTAAGATTATGAGACAATCCATGCTTGAAAACGATAATATTTTGAATAAATTAATTATTTTTTTTTAATTTTAGAATGAAATTCTAAAGGGGATTATGAGATAATCCAAGTTGTAAATGCAAGTTAATTAAAAATAAAAAAAACCCGCTAGTTATAAAAATCAAGTGGGAGAGGTTTCAATTGTTGCAACCTCACGTTCTCCATTACCGGTCTAGCAGTACAGTAGATCAATAGACCTCCCTGCGGAGGATGTCGGTTTGTAGATTACAGGGTTAGACTTCTATTGTGATAAACCAAAGTGCAAAGAAGCGATGTGATCACACTACCTTGAAGTATTTCGTGCATTTGTATGGAGGTTTAGGTAATGGTTTACACTTGACTAACGTGATGCATTAGCCTCCCCGAGGAGCTCTATTGTGTCATGTTAGAGATTAAGGTAAAGTGGTGAGTTAATCATATTTAGTAAGAGTTACAAGAAAACAGGTTAATTAAGAATAGTTCTCACCCGAACTAACTTCGTGCGGCCCCGCTGCCGAGGAGTAAGGAGTGGTGTGTTTGGGTCATCATTGTATGCATAATTGTACAGTTTGGTGGATATCTGACTTATTGCGTGTGCTAAATTGAAAGAACATATATCACTACATTATAAATGATTCATATAAGGTTGTTACATGATTGTTTACATTTACAGTGTTTTCGAAATGGCTGCGACTGGTGCTTTCAAAATAGCTGCGACTGGTGCTCCTCATTCAATTTTGAAGGATAACGCCTTAACTGGACCGAATTACTTCACCTTGAAAATGAACTTGGACATAGTATTAATACATGAGGGTCATAAGTTTGTTCTCACTGAAGCTTGACCTACGGTGCCCACTAATAATTCTGTAGCTGCTATCAAAGAGCGTTATGAACCCTTGACTAAGGCTAATGAATTAGCCAGATGCTACCTTTTGGCCTCTGTGACCATTGTACTCAAGCATCAGACGCTTAAGATGGAAACAGTAGCTGAAATGATCAAACATTTAAAGGAAATGTTTTGTGGTCAAGATAGGGCAACTAGGTAAGAGCTGATGAGGAAGCTCTTGAACATGAGGATGTCAGAAGGGTCCCCAGTTCAGGAGCAAGTCATGAAAATGATGGCGTGCTTGTCTGAGTTGGAGATTCTAGGTGCTAAGATTAATAGTCAGTCTCAGCAGGACATCATCCTTACCTCTCTGTCTAGCTCTTTCACTCAGTTCAGGCTGAACTACACAATGAATAATAAGGATTATTCATTACTTAAACTGATGAAAGAGCTACAGGTAGCATAGGGTGTTATGCAAGCCAAGGCGAGTGTCCACTTGACTCAGGTATCGAGGACTGGTGGGAGCAAGTAGAATAAGGGACCGACTGGAAAGAAAGGCAAAGGCAAGGTTGCTAGTATAGTGACTAATCCTAACAAAAGACCAACAAAAGGAAAGTGTTACTTTTGCGGAAAGATGGGCCATTGGAAGAGAAACTACGTAAAGTACATGACTACTCTTCCTGCAAAGACTGCTAAGCCATCTGGTGAAGGTATGTTGATATCTCACTGATTGAGTCTTGTATAGTTGTGAGTTCACCAGATTCCTGGCGTGTAGACTTAGGTTCAACTGACCAAATTTGTAATATGTTACAGAGGCTCTGGCCAACCAAGAGGCTACATGATGGGAGCTGTACCTAACAACTGAAGGCGGTACAAGAGTAGCAGTCTTAGTAATAGGAAGCAATAGCTTAGATTTTAGTGTTAGAATTTTGTTTTGCTTCTTTCAAATTCTTATTGATATGTACCTGCGTTGGACATGAATTTGATTTATATGGTTTGAAGAATAATTGTTATTCAGTTTAATATGGTTGTGAACCTTTATTATTAGAAATAAATTTTTTATTTACTAAGGAACGTGTTTATGATTTATTCATGCTATTCTCCTTATATACGTGAACAATGTGAAATACTTAGAGAAGAATTTTGCAAGTAAACTACAAAATCAAAAACAAAATAGCATTTAAAGAAAAATGACAATAATTCCGAACAGCTATACACAACTTAACACATAGTGGATGCATTAGATGCACCTACTGATAAGAATGAGAATGTTCCAGATACACAAGAGCTTAGGTATGGTGGAAGGATTGTCAGGACACCTGACAGGCTCATAACGGGAGCCTTAGTGGTTGACCATGGCATTGAATCTGATCCTTTTAGCCACAATGAAGCAATTAAGTCTTCTAGTTTTGTGCAAATGGTTGCTCGAACCTTGCATGTACAAATGTGTTATGCTTGGGATTGAATCACAAAGCATTAACTAAGTAATTAAAGATAGATGAGAGCATGACATGAGAAAGAAGTGAATAAAGATGAGAAATTAGAGAAATAGGGATGAGAAGTAGAGAGAGTTAGATGAGAGAGAGAGAGTTCATCTCAAAAGAGATAATTCTTGATATTTGATTGAATGATTCTTATTACACTTGAGGACAACTACTTATAGCAATCTATTACATTGAATCAAGACTACTACTTCTAACCAACTTATGCAAAAGAATATCTAACATAACTAAAATATCTTCTAACTAACTATTAAGCCATTTTGGCGCCAAAGGAAGGCCACGCTGCAAGTTAAATGCAGCTTATTACACGTGAAACTAAAGTATGCAGAAAAAGAACTAAGCCACTGCATTAGTTAAGCATCACAACGGCAGCTCATCAACGAAGGCCATACGCAATGAACCCCCTAAATCCCCATCAAGCTCGGATCATAACATTCCCTTCCCCTTGAGAACATTCTTGTCCTCAAGAATGCAAATTAGTGATCGTCCATGCCTCGCAATGTAACTCTAGATCCCTGACATTCAAAGGAAGCAGCTTGCTTAACATAATCAAAGGACACCAGGTTGAAAGAACGCATCCAATGAACTCCAAGCACCATATCACATCCATCCAAGGAAAGGACTCTGAAATCGTATGTGATCTGATGCTCCTGCATAGACCTCTGAACAGCTCGGCATTTGTCCTGAGTAAGGATATAGTTTCCATCAGCCACGATCACTGCTAAGGGATGAGTCTTGATCACCTCGTGTCCCACTTTCTTCACTTTTTTAGGATCAATAAAACTGTGAGTGCTTCCACTGTTAATCAAGATGACAATAGATCTCGTGTCTACTTTTCCTTTGATCCTAATCGTGTTATGAATTCCTTTCCCTGTCAAAGCCATCAAAGAAATCTCTACTTCATCTTCAATAAAAAATTCTAGATCAGAACCCTCATCTTCAACCCCGGCCTCATCACTATCAGACTGCCCTTCAATGTTAACTCCCTAACTGTCATGAGGAATTTAGGATTACATTTATGGCAAAATTCATAAGGTTGACGGCACTTAAAACAGAGTCTTTGAGACCTCTTCTAAAAAATATTCTTCTCAAAGGTGTGGTTCACCTTGGATTCATCTACCCCCTTTTGATGTTGTTGGGAACTTTTTCCTTTGTGCTTTGGCCCATCATTGGATGTTAGAACCGTGGCCTCAAACAACTTGGCCTTTGCATAAGCTTTAGATAAAGAATTAGGACCAATTACCTTCACCGGATTCTTGATTTTAGGCTTTAATCCATTGATGAAGCTTGAGACGTAAAATGACTCAGTGGCTTGAGGATAGACAGTTATCATGCTTGCTCTAAGGTTTTCAAACCTTGTCATATACTCCTTCACGGTTGTGACTTGAGTCACCTTGTTGAAGATATCAACAATGTCACTGGAGTTTTCATCACCATATCGTTCACAAAGCCCAAGTAAGTGTAGAATTACTCTTCAATAGGCTATAGAGCCAAACTTCATGATCCCCATGAAGATAAACCGCAGCTAGTTCCACCTTTTGTTCATTGGGAATGGAATAAAAGTGGAAGTAACTTTCACATCTTCTTAACCATGAATGTGGCTGCTTCCCATCAAAATTTTCAATTTGAACTCTTGGTTGTCTAAAGCCATTGCCTCTACTACCACTTGTAAGATCATTGCCACTTGTGGGACCAATTTCAGAAACATTCTATCCAGGATAATGATGTTGAGCCTGATCTGGAGGCCGAACTATATATTCCCCAAATAAGCAACCAGATTGAGTATGTACTTGATCAGGTGGATGAGCAAACTATCCTGCATCCATTGTGTTTGATATGAATTGCACTGAATGATCCTGAGAATGTCCATTCTGTTCAAGATTCCTGCTGGAAGATCGAACCTGCACCTGCTCAGGTAGATGTTCATGCTATCTGGCAGTTAAATCAGCTTTTGACGTGCGATTTTGAGGTCTAACCTCAGCAAGTTGGAGGTGAACTCGAGGCCTAACAGACACATTAGCCATTTGAGGTCCATCTTGTGATGCAGCAGTATTTAGCACTTGCGAATTTACATCCTCAGGAAGCCTCCTCTGTTGGTTTCTTTGAATCTGGCTAATAGGAACGAGAGGTTCAGAAGCAATTGTTACATTTTGCCTATTGAATTGGTTGAGCAATTCGTTGAACTTTTCCTCCATGTGCTGTGACTGATGATTCATCCGGTCTATAATCCTTTCCTCAACCTCATGAACTTACTAATTCACATGTCCATTTACCTTTTCCTCAAAACCTTGCAGCTATTGAGACACTAGGTCTTCCTTACTTTGATCATTTTCTATAAGAACCTGCCTCATTTGTTGAAGCATTATGTCCTTATCCTCTTGCCTTTGCTGCTAAATTCGATTGAACATTAGTTCCAATTGCATCGACAATTGATCATTTGTAACAAAGTGTACATCACTTGTTGTACTTGCACCAGCTATTGCAGCTTCAATTGGAGCATTTCTTGCAGCTACTTCTGCATAAGAGGCAGCCTAAGCTCGTGTGGATACTCTTTCAACCATGTCAACAGTTTTCCTCCTTCGTCTGGCCGGAATTGCTTAACTGATTGTCCAGCAGCACACTATCAGATTCTAGCACTCTTAGATGAAATTAATTTCGGGACATCAACACTTTATGATCTGGATTCTTGACTTGAAGCATTAGATCTCACGAAGCACTAATTAACTTGCTTAACTCAGTAAAACCTCAAAGCTTACTCAAGATGAACTTTAAGCATTCTTCAACACTTAATCAAACACCTCACGGTTCAGCCTTAGATCTCTTAATCCTACCTCAGTGCAAAGTTATTTCTTACTCAACTTAAACACTTTACCACATCAGATGTAACAAACCCCAAATTTTCCTCAAATACTTGCTAATTCACCAGTAAAACAATCAAACAGTACCTGATCTTGACAATTCTGACTGTACTTGTTCAAGTTGATTTGGTAGCAATAATTGAACTTCAATCGATTTATAACCGAAATAAATTCAGCAGCAGGATTGTTTTTGATGATTACTTGCAGCTAGCACCAAAGGCTTGACACAATACAAACCCAATCTAGTTGAATGGATTTAACTAAATCAAATGCAAAGCGTATAAAGTCTCTTACGTAGCAACAACAATCTGATTTTGAACTTTTCTTGAATAAGAGCTCGATGGGAAGCCAAACGAGGCTCTGATACCAAATGTTATGCTTGGGATTGAATCACAAAGCATAAACTAAGTAATTAAAGATAGATGAGAGCACGAGATGAGTAAGAAGTGAATTAAGATGAGAAATTAGAGAAATAGGGATGAGAAATAGAGAGAGAGTTAGATTAGAGAGAGAGAGAGAGTTCATCTCAAAAGAGATAATTCTTGATATTTGATTGAATGATTCTTATTACACTTGAGGACAGCTACTTATAGCAGTCTATTACATTGAATCAAGACTACTACTTCTAACCGACTTATGCAAAAGAATATCTAACATAACTAAAATATCTTCTAACTAACTATTAAGCCATTTTGGAGCCAAAGGAAGGCCACGCTGCAAGTTAAATGCAGCTTATTACATGTGAAACTAAAGTATGCAAAAAAAGAACTAAGCTACTGCATTAGTTAAGCATCACAACGGCAGCTCATCAACAAAGGCCATATGCAGTGAACCCCCTAAATCCCCGTCAAGCTCGGATCATAACAAAATGACATTAAGAGAAAGTAGTGACTTTTTTAGTTTTATATGTCAACGATATACCACTAATTAAGAATGGTGTAGGGGTGTCATTAGCTATAAAGTTTTGGTTGTCATGAAATCTCAATATGAAGGACATGGGAGAAGCTAACTTTACTCTTAAGATTAAGCTTCTGCAAGGTCGTAAGCATGGTTGTTAAAATCGCAATTCAAATCGTAGAATCGTGTGATTCTACGATCCTACCTTAGTCCATCGATTCAAATGGCATAAAAAATCGCATTTAAGTAGAATTGGAATAGAATCGGTCCGAAATCGGTAGAATTGCAATAGAATCGATTGAATCAGAATTCTACAAGAGATTCTACCTATTCAAGCTGAGCAGGGATTTACATATATATTTATTATGAAGAAGTAATAATTGGCTTTAGATCGTTGGCCTACTGATGAGTAGTCTTACTTGGAAATTGCAAGATCCGGGTTCGATTCCTACACTAAGCAATCTAGAGCCTTTTTTTTTTTTTTTTTTTTTTTTTTGTTCCAGAGCTTTTTTTATATATATAATATTAAATATTACATATTTTAGCAAAAATTCTAGAGCTTTACATATATTTCTAATTCTATATAGATCATTGGGCTTGACATAAAAAGGAACATACCCAATGCCTCAAGGGCTCCCGCCTATGCAGGGTATGGGGGGGCGGATAGACGCATCCTTTCCCCTTCAGGGTATTAACCGAAAGAGAGGCTGTTTCCTAGTGCCCCCAACCTGAGGGTGAGGACTTTCCAAGAGGTCACCCATCCTGGTGCTACTCTCGCCCAAGCACGCTTAACTTCAGAGTTCTAATGGGATCAGGTGACGGCGTGTTGGTGCCCTCATTGGGCTTTACATATATTTCTAATTCTAGAGGGTTTTTGTTTTTTTTTTTTTTTTTTTTGTATTTTTGTATATAATATTAAATATTAGATGTTTTAGTAAAAATTAAAAATAAATAATATTTTATATGTCAATTACATCAAATTATAAAAAATTTTCATACACACTTTTCAAAAATTTTTGTTTGTATGAAATTACTTCAAATTGTTTTTGATTTTCTCAACTTTGTACTTGGATCATATAAGTTGTATATTTCTACTTTTGTATTTTTACATCGATTCTTGTTCAAGTTTAGTCATGTATTTGTTGCGAGCTTTGTTTAATGCATAAAAGAAGTCAAAATCAAACAAAGTCAAACAAATGCAAAAAAAATCTAAGACTAAACACTCTCTTAGTCTCTCTCTTCCTGAGTCCCCGACTCCTCCTTCTTCCTCCTCCCACTTAGTCAGCATCAAATCCAACCACCATGCTCTAGCTATCCATGAATCCAACTACCATGCTCTCCGCCGCCCCCATGTTAACGTTAGAATGATGTTACTCTTTTTTCTACCTTTGGGTCCAATGCTTTGTAAAATTAATGTATTTTAGACTTTTTGATGTTCTTTATCTTATATTTGAGAAATGTTATACTAATTTTGTCAGTATAAATAATTTATATATACATAAAGTAAAATCTTGAGATTCTCGATTCGATTCTACGATTCCGATTCTGATGACCCCTCATCGATTCTACATAGAATCCCAATTTTGGCAATCTTGGTCGTAAGGGTAGGATGTTGGGTCTCTCTCTAGCCACTTATATAGACAAAATGTTATCAAGGTATTGCATGAAGGACTCTAGGAAAGGTTTTTTACCTTTTTGGCAAGGAGTTCCTTTCTCTCTTTTGAGTAGTGTTCTAGGACACCTCAAGAGGAAGAGCAATTGAGGAATATTCTATATGCTTTGGCAGTAGGAGCCTTAGGTATGGCATGTTGTGCATGAGACTTGATGTCTGCTATACTATAGTATAGTAAGTAGGTGTTAGTCTAACCTGGGTCCAATGGAATAGGTGGCAGTGAAGTGTTTTCTCTAGTTTTTGAGAAGAACTAGAGATCCTATGCTGATCTTTCAAAGTGACGAGCTGGTTCCAGTTGGATATATTGTTTTGACTTCCAATCAAATGTATATGATAGACGTTAGACATCTAAGCGAGTCTTGACCCTTAGAGTGGCAGTCATTAGTGAGAGGAATGTCAAGTAATATTGTACTGCTAACCTCACAATAAAGTAATTATGCTCACAAAGGGTTAGGCTCAGTAGACCTTTGGTTTAAACTTAAAAGGGGTGAGTATGGACTTTGTCATAAATTGGATTTTGGACAAGTGGGAGATCGTTAGGAACAGTGTCCTAAAATATAGATTTATGTTGGACATATTATTTTAATTAATAAATAAAATTGAAGTCCCAGTCATTTTCTTGTTAAATTTGTGTAAAGTGAGCATTTATACTGCAGGTGGTTTTCTTTTGGAAACATCTATGAGATGGTTGTAGTCCTCGAACTATAATTTACATGTTTATTCTAAGTGGTCTATGAGACTAAGCCATAGATGGACTTGGAACAAATGGTATGAATTGTTGTTTGAAGGACTCATAGTCGAAGACAAGTTTGGACCATTTGTATGTTAAGATTATAACGTGACACTTTAGATGACTTGTCTTGGTCATGTGAATAGAGATCCCAAAGTGTTAGGTTAGTGTGTTTAATAAGATTGACACACTGAGTTGGACCATGTGATTTATTTATTTCTATACCACAATCGAAGATGAGTGATTCATATTGTACTGTTTGAACGACGACTCTAAATCCTAAGGATATTCTGGACTTGTACATGGAGCTTTAGTTACTTTGGTGTACTATAAGTAAGGTATAAACGAATGACTGAAATCCCAGATACGTTGGGTAGCGGCGTGAAATGTGACAAGGATCAGGTATTCAATAGGGAATCTATAGTCTCTTATGAGATACATATGTCCCCTTAGTTGATTCACAACTTTTTAAATAGTTCGAAATCTTTGGCCAACAGCTTTTATCTGCCTAACTCTAGGCACTTATTAACCACCAACTCAAGATGACGAGTCAGAAGCTAGTGACATATGAACTTAAATGATAAATCAGTAGTAAAAATCCTTTAGGGCGTGGCAGTCTGAACAAAAAGCTAAGAATAAGATGAACTAGTTCTATATCTGCAATGACCTACTTTAAGATGGCCTTGGACTTTCCTACAGTCCACTTTAAGCTTCTGCCATAGCTTATTCAATTTAGCCATAGATGTTGTTTAGCAATAAGTGTTATGATAAGAGGATATTAAAGGCTGGTCGTTATTAAGCCGCATACTAGACATAAGTGCTTCAAAAATTAACAATGGTCTATATGATGAATCACATCCTTTGGGTAATATTTGGGTACAAAGTGCATTATATGAATACTACTAATCACTATTCGTGCGATTGTTTATTTGCAACCATCAAAAAGGAGGCATACCAAGCTCATCAGTCCATAGATAAATGTTAGAGGTAAACTAATGCTAGTCGAAGACATCCTTTGAGAATGATATACCATATACTTAATTCACTTCTTGCTTAGCATGTAATAGCCCTCATGGTGTGTTAATGCTAGCAACTTGTCTTTGCTTTGATATATGTCCTCGATATGCTCTTAATGAGATAAGAATACTAACCTATGTGGTTTTACTAACTTGATGTTGCTTGCTACCTTGACTTTATCCAGGCATTCTATACATGATACTCGACATTTACCAAGTGCGTACTCATCACCATGATCCACCTGGTGCAATCACGCACAACGAGTACAGTACTTATCAGCATGGTCCGCCCCAGTGCAATCACCTGCAACGGGTGTAATATTCTTCACTATGGTCCACGCTAGTGCAATCACTCGCAGCGGGTACAATACTTATCACCATGGTCCACCCTGGTACAATCACCCGCAACGGGTGCAATACTTATCACCGTGGTCTACCTTGGTGAAATCACCCACAATGAGTGCAATACTCTTCACTTTAACTACATTACGGTATATTTCATATTGTTTACTTGGGCAATAAATGGGCGACACAACATATTGGGCACTTTAATCTTGTCCAAATAGGTTACACCTATCACCAGTATATTGACCCGGTATATGAATTCAACCACCTCGGGCTCTAGCCAGAAGTGTCTTGACCTATCAAGGTAACATGAGTTAAATGCATCACACCCATCGTTTTATAAATATTACTAACCAAATGCAAATATACCTGGTGGCTAGTCATAATAGTGATATCCTTACATGTTTATCACATAGGATATTAATAGCAAGGAACGCTTACTAGAATAAAGGGGCAAAACGCTTAAACACTCTAAGTTTGGCAATGACCACAGAAGCCGAGATTCCTCTAAGCAATCCTACGCAAATAAGAGCTACGACTTTCAAACAAAGGGTCAAAAATGAACATTGAATAACCCCATCACTCAACAAAACATTGTATAGTATCAAGCTGAGAGTGAAATAGTTTATTACTTTGTGACCGAACATGGAATGACCGAGTTTGGCTCACAAAGAAGGGGGACTAATATGTTAGTAAACTATAATTGAGCAGCTTGCTACGGTAAAGGGGCAAATAGGTTGTACAGGAAATTATTCGGGCGAACAAATTTTTTTGGCTATATCTCCAAAATGTATAAAACATAATTCACCCAGTATTAAAACAATACAATTCATCCAGTAGAAAAGCAACACAATTCGCCCAGCAGAAAAGCAACACAATTCGCCCAGTAGAAAAACAACACAATTCGCCCAGTAGAAAAATAAAACAATTCGCCCAGTAAAAGAACAATGCAATTTGCCCATTAGAAAAACAACGCAATTTGCCCAGTAGAAAAACAACACCATTTGCCTGGTAGAAAAACAACGTAATTCGCCGACTTTATCTAGATAAGTAACCGAAGAATAGAATTAAACGTACTTATCAAAAAGACCTACTCATCAACAAACATCCTTATGCGCGGCGGGGGGGGGGGGGGGGGGGGGGGGGGGGGGGGGGCACATTGAGAAGGAAAAGGGAGGCGAACTTCTTCTTCTTCCCCTTATGCGGTCACCTCTCTGGAGCAATAATCATTCAAACGCCTTCCTCTCAGGATAAGTATTTTATAACCATTATGTCTATTTATTTCTTACTCTTATTTACTATTTCATGGTATTGATACTAACTTGAGGGTCGGAGGGGTCCCATGTGGGTTACTCCGCGGGCCCCTCTAATCGTTTATTTGATCTCGCAGGTAATACCAAGTCGGGTGTGCAGCTAGAGCTTGAGTTCAACTCATCCTAATTAATCCCACCTTATATAGTACTCTAAAACGATGAATAAACACACCGACCAATTCATCACAAACACAATCAAGCTAACAACTTAGCCAAATAGCCTAACCGCACATTGTAACCCGTGCATGTCCTTCATCATAACCCACTTGTGATCTTGCATACACCACAGTGAGTGTATAACTACCCACTAACCGCTATTGAGCACTAGTTCCATGGGCATCCGTGACCAAGCGTATGTGATAGACATGACAGCCTAAGCCATGACATATTCCTTTTATATTTATAAATCAACTTATAGGACTAACTATTTATCTAAAAAAAAAATTTCTTTGTACTGGAGGAAGTTAACTTCTACTTAAGAAGGGGAACAACATTTTCCTTGATGGAGGGAAAACAAACTTTTACCATAGTCTCAGGTCATATGCCTTATGTCATAGGAGCAGTTAAGTTGAACCTAAGGTGGGTATCAAGTTTAATTCAAAGTTAAAATATGCATATGTACAAATGTAAATTTGTATATATATGTATGTCTATGTGTGTGTGTGTGGGCACATGCGCTCGTCTGTATATGTGTATATGCCTTCTGTTTTGACCTAATCTTGTCCTGATTTGGTTTCTTCGCACACTCATCAAGGTAACTTAGAGCTAATAAGCATAAGATTCATTATGTACTTGATAAGTCTAATTTAGTATACAATTATTCATACCATTTAGGTTCATTTTTGAACTATTTTACATCAAACTTTTATCGCTTTTGCTACTTTTTGCTAATATTGTTTTTATTTATTTATTTATTTTTGCAAAAATGCCCATTTTATACTGAATCTTGCTAGGTTTTATCATCAATATCAACCAAGCGAACGCAAGATACATCAAACAAAAGCAAAAAAAAGGGCAAAACACATCACTTCTACATGGTTTAGTAAGGATGAACCAATACAATAACAAACTGCAAAAATGGGCAGCAAGATGCACAAATCAAAGACAAGGATGCTTTGTACACTTCAATAACATGTTCATGGTGATGTAAGAGTTGAATTTGGGTGGCTTAAAGCATGAAAACTAAACAAAAACAGCAAAGATGCGGCAAGTTGTGTCCATGGGCGGCAAGGTGGTGCAATAGGAGAAAAGCTTATGTAATTTTTAATTTCTTGAATTTGCAACCTCAAGTACTATATATGGGGGTGTTTTGGAGGTCCTTAATTATTAATTCATTATGGAAAAAAAAAACCAAAAACAAAGTAGAAACATGAGTAGAAATTTGGATAGAAGAGGAAGGGTGTGAAAAGAAAGAGTTTGATTTGTAATTTTTCAATTTGAAGTTCTTTTCTATCCTTTCCTTCTTTAAGTTCATTGAATTTGTTTTAGTTTTGCTTTATATTATGTATACCATGAACTAATTTTGTCCCTCTAAGGCTATGATATAACCTAAGCTGTAATATGCACTCTTTTTTAATTCAACGTGTTCAAAGTTTTTCTTTTTTATTGCGCTGTTTGAGTATTTATCATTGTTCTTCATGAGTTTTGAATGCTTGATCACCATTCAAAGCCTATAATAATTCTTAATGAGTTTGAGAGGGGATTTATGATGAGTGCTAAAGTGATAAACACCATAAATTGAGCGAATGCTAGAGATAGATTTATGCGATTTGTGTGGTCTGAAGTAAAAATCATAGATCTTCGAAAGCCTTTTCTTATTTAAATTCATGCAAGAGATTGATGAGTTAATATGTAAAAAAGCATGCTACATGGTGCTTGAGAGAGCATATTTAGTAAATAAGACTTTTCGACCATCAACACATAATAACAACTTGAATATTGAGAATAGAAAACCGTATTGATGCAACTAGGTGAAATCGGATGCTTTGGATTTCATTAAATTATAAAAATCATCTAAAATCAGTAACCATTTTTGTTCTTTTTCATTTTGTTTTGTTTCATATTAAAAACTTCAAATTTCGATCTTTCAAATAGTGCTGAAACTACTAAGTTCGATACTCATTCAATAAAAATCCTTGTGGAATGATACTCTACTCATTCTATATTACTTGATACAACTTAGTGCACTTGCTAAGCATAAACAGCAAGCATCAAATTTTTGGCGCCACTGCCGAGACTGGTCTTATTTGAGTGGTATTGATACCAACTAGTTTTGGTACTAATTTAATGTTGTTTTGTTAAAACTTGTAAATTTTGTTTAAATTTGAAGAAGAAATTTCGTTTCTTTCATTTATTTCATTCACTTAATTTTATTTGTAAAGCTATTTTTACTTGTAAAATTCGTATAGCATCCCCCTTAAATTGTGTTTTTGTTAAGTTTGTATTATTTTGTTATTTTTCTTATGTTTTCTCTTTATTTTCAACTTTTTTTTACTTATAAGTTCACTTTGAAAAAGTTTGAAAGTTAAAATTTTTACTTTTAAGATTTTCAAAATATTAGTGTTACTACCCCCTCCCCCTTTAAAATTTAGGTTTTGTTAAGTTTTTGTATTGAATCTTTGCATTTTTAAGTTTTCTTATTAATTTTTCTTTCTCTTAGCTTTTTAATTCACCTAGATAAAATTTTCAAAGTTAAGTTTTTGTTTATAAGTTTTTTAAAATATTAGTATTATTACCTCCCCCCCCCGACCCCCACACACAAAAAGATGGTTTTTGTTAAAGTTTTGTGTCAGAGTGTTGTGCTTTTATACTTTCACATTATTTTTGCCTTTCTTTTGACTTTTAAGGGTTTTTTTTTTTTTTTTTTTTTTTTTTTTTTTTTTTTTTTTTTTTGTTCTAAAACTTTAACATAGTTTTGCTTGAGGTGATAGCATAAAACAATTATATGGGACCTCAATATCAAAATGTACCAAGAACACAACCGGGATATCATGAATTAATATGTTATCTTCTCAACTATCACGAATTCAAAAACAACTGGATAACATAAGAGCCAAAGTTGTTCGTACTCCTAGATGTGAATTTTGTACAGGTAACCATGCTAGCATGGAATGACAAGAAGGTGACACTTTTTCCTTATTGGGTTTTGAACGAGAAAACTATATGTCAAATTATCAACAAGCCCAATACAACCCTTACTCTAGCACCTACAGTCAAGGATGGATGAACCCTTCTAACTTTTCTTGGAACTATCACGAATCACTTTTGTCACCTATTCATCCACCTCAAGAAAAGAAATATAACTTAGAAGAGACATTTAGGGAGTTCATGCAGCAAAGTGCAAATTTTACTCAAAAAATTAGGGCTACTTGTAGAAACCAAGAAGCCTCCATCCGAAATATAGAAACACAAGTAGGGGCTACGCTAGAACAAATTTTTGAGAGGTCCAAAGATTCTGGACCTAGCAATACCATCACCAACCCAGGAGAACAAACTGACGTCATAGCATTGAGGGATGAGGACACATTAGAAGAACCACCTTAATGTGACATAACCCGCTTGATCAACTCATCGCCACCAATGATCAAACCTATCTTGATCGATCCACCACCCCAGTGATCAAAATTGAGTGTCATACATGTCTAACAAAGTCAGAGGCTTTCGGAGCCAAGGATGACTTAGTGAAAAAATGTAGAAAAGATAGGAAATTCAAGTCGTGGCACATTAAGCTCAAGGATCCCATCATAAGAGAAGGTGGAGGTGGTTGTTCAAAGAAGGGCACAAAGAAGATGCACGGATGGAAATGGTCATTGAGAGTGGATGGAGAAAACTCCATTCGCCTTCAGGGTACATGATAAAACATCATCAAAAAGTCAAGCTGACGACTATAACCTAAGTGCTTTTTGGGAGGCAACCCAAGTTCCTTTCCTTACTTCTTTCCCTTTAATTTCCTTTAACTTTTATTATTTTCCAATATTTTTGTACATTTTGTTCAATAGGTTTTTTGAAACAAGTTTGGGGGTCACCTGATAAAACCATTGACCATCAAATAAGCAATCATCAAGCTTGTGAAGTGTCTCTCACCTACTGCTTCGTTCCTTGTATTTCTTTTAAGATTGACAACAATGTTAACTTTATGTTTGGGAGTCGGAGAGACATTTTGTAACATTTTTTTTTAAGTTTTGAATAAAATATTTCTGTCTAGTCCTACTTTATCTTTTAGAGTTGACTTTAGTGCCTTCGCGAGTTTGGAGCCTTTGTATGGGGATGTTGATAGTGTCAGCCAACAAAATGATTTTCTATTTTCTATAGCTTAAATTAGTACTCTCTTAAATTTTTCTTGCACATTTTGAACTGTAAGAAAATAATTTGAGATCTTATCATTATGCTTTTTCGGCAATTTTTCTTGTCTTCTTGGCTTGTTTGATTTGATTATACTGCAATAACCTAAGAATCAATTGTTTTTGTGTTCTAATTGCAGAACAAGATCTATTCTAAGGCACTATCTTGATAAAGACACGGTGTTTGAGTTCATTAGTTAGCATTACTTTTCTTTCTAATTAAAAGATGCTCAAATTTGAATGAATTTCATATAAGATTATCAATAAATACAAAGGCTTGCGCTGGGACCTCAGAGGCAGTTTAAATCTAGCTCCTGATGGGTTAAATTAATCATCTCATGATATAATTTAATTACCATTTAATGAGACTTAATTTCATTAAATAAATCTCACTGCACTCTAAACTTAAACCATTTATTCGATATTTCCCTAATAGACTATATTGATGATAACAACCCCTCCACTAGATATCCATGGTAAAGGATAAATATAATTACTGCCATTATCCCTCTCACAGCTTCTCCATTAGTTTCCGACTCGCCCTTTAATGAGTAATTTATTTATACTCGAACATATTCCTAGTATAAATTCCAATTGTAAAACACTTGTAATGCTTTGCCCAAAGTTTTTGAACTCTTCAAATACTTGATAATCAAATAATGGGACATCTATTCCTTGTAAGAGATTGCAAATTTCATATTGAATATCTGATCCTTGTCACACTTGAAGCCGCTACCCAGTATATGTGGGAATTCAGTCATATATTTAGACCTTACTTGTAGTACACCAAAGTAACTAACGATCCATGCACAAGTCCAGAATACTCTTAGGATTTAGAGCCATCGTTCAAACAGTACAACATAAATCACTTATCTCCGATAGTAGTCTAGAAACAAGTAACTTACATGATCCAACTCAGTATGTCAATCTTATTAAACACATCAACCTAACACTTTTGGATCACATCCACATGATCAAGACAACTCATCGATAGTGTTAAGTCATGGTCTTAACAAACAAGTAGCCTAAGCTCATCATCGACCATGAGTTATTTAAATAACATTCCACACCATTTGTTCTAAGTCTATCTGTGGCTTAATCTCATTATTCACTTAGAACAAACATGTAAAATATAATCAAAGGACTCTGTCCATCTCATGGATGATACTTAAAAGAAAATCACATGCAGTATAAATGCTCACTTACACAAATTTTATAAGGATATGATTGGAACTTCAATTTTATTCGTTAATAAATAATATTACAAAATAAATCTAGATTTTAGGATACTATTCTTAACAACCACATTTGCTGGATCCTCATCACCATTTCTCTCACAAAATTCCTCAACAAATTTAGGCCAATAAGGGCAGGATTGCTAAGAATCAACCTATGGAACCACACTTCCTAATCTCCTTGCAAATGTATTGCAGCTAACTCCACTTTTTCAACATCAATCACATGATGAAAGCGAAAGTACCTCTGTCATGATCGGAGTTAGTTTGTACTAGCTGCAGGCTATTTTTTCATGTTCGATTTCAAATTCATGAGTTTTGGCCCCAAAAACGGTTGTTAGTTGGTATTGTTGAAATTCCATTGTTTTGTTGGTTGTAATAAGTTGATTAAGGTCTAGATATTTTGTCTAGATATTTTTTTCCCTTGTTTTGAGTATAAGTAAGGATTGTCTTGTAAAGTGTTGGTCATTCAATGAAAAACATAACTCTTTTCTTTCTCATTTCCAATTTCGTTCAATTTCCCTTTCATTCTATCTAGGTTAAGCTCAAGAACTACCTTGAGCTTAACAAGTGGTATCAGAGCTTGATAATTGCGCTCAATTGGATTGAATTCAAGATTCAATTTGATTGAATTGTGTGATTAAGGTTCGAGGTACTACGGCATTGATCTTTGCAATCTGGCTGGGAAGAAGAAATCTACCATGGCACCGACAACAAGAGCTAATGCAGTTGGTAATGTTGTTAACAATGCCAGTGGAGGAACCTCGACCTATGCCGTAGCTGTTGCTGGTGATAGCACCAACCAACAAGGTGATCGTGTGGAACACGTGCTACTGCAAATGCAGAATAGGATGCAGATGATGAGCAAGACATGAACCATAGGTTTGAGTGGCAGTCCATGCAATTTACTCAACAATTCTCTTGTCTACAGCAGAGGATGGATAGACATCAATCATCCACTGGTGATGGAAGGATTTTTACAACAAATCAACAAGTTAGGCCCCCTGATCCTGCTGTTGTCCCTACTGGCAGTGCTAATAGGGCTTCAAGTGCAAGGAATAATGGATTCTGGCAACCTAGAGTTGAATTGGAGACATTTGATGGTACATTCCCTCAATCTTAAGTAAGGAAATGTGAAAAGTACTTTTGTTTTTACAACATTAGTGAGAGTGAAAAGGTTGAAGTGGCTTCTGTGTACTTGCGTGGTGAAATGGAGACTTGGTGCTATGGACTGCTGCGCACAAACCTTCCATTACTTGGACTGAATTTGCTAATGAGTTGTGTGATAGATATGGTGACGAAGATGTTAGTGAAGTGGTGGATAACTTCAACAAGGTTGTCCAAACTACCACGGTGAAAGAATATATGACACGGTTTGAAGGCCTAAGGGCCAGAATGCTATCGATTTACACTGAGGCTCCTGAATCCTATTATGTTTCCAGTTGTGTGAGTGGTCTTAAGCCACGAATCAAAAGTTTAGGGAAGGCCTTTGATCCTTGTAGTCTGTCTCAAGCTTATTCTAAGGCCAAGAAGGTTGAGAGTTCAGTTTTAGCCTCAGCTTCATCTCAGTCCAGAAACAATGTTACTGGATAGGCCGCCACTAAATTCACACAAAACAGCAGCAGGGTTGCAGCTAGTGATGATAAAAGACCACAGAAGCTTTGTTTTGAATGCAACCAAAGATATTTCTTTGGTCACAAATGTGATCCCAAGTTCCTCATGTCAGCATCTGGGGAAGAAGCAGGGGAAGCTGAATCAGATGAAGAAAGAGACTGTTCAGGAGCTGAGAATGAGGTATCAGTGGAATCTGATGAAGAAACTGATGTTGAAATCTCTGTTAAGGCATTGACAAGGAGTGGGTCACACAACACAATACGCATCAAGGGAATGGCAGGGCAACGTGAGCTGTTGATTCTGATTGATAGTGGTTTAACCCACAGTTTTGTGGATCCTGAAGTGATGTGAGCAGTGGACCAAGAGCTAATTCAAACCAGTCCATTGGCTGTCACCGTTGCTGATGGAAATACCATTTTGACTCACACTAAGTGTAAGAACTTCGTGTGGAAGATGCAAGGACATAAGTGTATGATTTCAGAGTTTTGAGACTGGGTGGCTGCGATATAGTTTTGGGAGTGGATTGGATGGAGAGTTTTAGTCCCATACTCTTTGATTTCTCACAATTGACTGTATCTTTTGAGAAGGAGGGAAGAATGATCCAGCTTCAAGGCATAGTTGAACAGGGCCATCTTCGATTAATGAAAGGCAAAAGCTTAAAGAAGGTGCTTCAAAAGGGGGATTACAGTTGGGTAGGTCAGTTATACTTGATCGCAGCTGGTGCAGAAACTAAGACAAGCAAATCCAGTGCTGAATTAGAAGCTTTGCTCAAGAAGTATGAAGTGTTGTTCGAGCAGCCTGATTCCTTACCACCCAAGAGAGAGCTTGATCATGCAATTCCCTTAAAGGAGGGATCTAATCCGGTGAACTTGCGGCCCTATAGATGTCCACATTCTCAAAAAGATGAGATGGAGAGACAGATTGATGAGCTATTGAAGACCAAGTTCATAAGACATAGTCCCTTTGCTTCTCCGAGGATTTTGGTGAAGAAAAAGGATGGAACTTCAAGGATGTGTATTAATTACCGCCAGTTGAACTCCATTACCATCAAGGATAAATTTCCAATACCTATTATTGATGATCTACTAGATGAATTGCACGGTGCTTGGTATTTCTTTAAACTTGATCTGAAGCAAGGTTATTATCAAATTAGAGTTCAAGAGCAAGATATCCATAAAACTGCTTTTAGAACTCATCAAGGGCATTACGAGTTTGTGGTGATGCCCTTTGGCTTGTCTAATGCTCCCTCTAAATTTCAAGCATTGATGAACCTTGTGTTTAAACCTTACTTGAGGAAGTTTGTGCTAGTGTTTTTTGATGATATCCTTGTTTATAGTTCATCACTGCAGCAGCATTACACTCATCTAGAGTAGGTATTCCAAACAATGCAGCAGCATAAATTGTATGCTAAACTCTCCAAGTGCATCTTTGCCAAAAGACAAGTTGAGTACCTTGGGCATATTATATCCGGAGAGGGTGTAGCAACAGACCCTAGGAAGGTGCAGACCATGAGAGATTGGCCTCAGCCCAAGACACTGAAGCAGCTAAGAGGGTTCTTAGGCTTAACTTGGTACTACCGTAAATTCATTGCTGGGTATGGAATCATTGCAAAGCCTTTAACAGATATGTTAAAGAAGGATGGATTTCTTTGGAGTGATCAAGCAACTGAGGCCTTTGAAAAACTTAAACCAGCTATGACCATGTCCCCTGTACTTGCAATGCCTGATTTCAAATTGCCATTCATATTAGAAACTGACGCCTGCAGTACCGTGATTGGGGCTGTGCTTTCCCAAAATGGGAGGCCTTTGGCCTTTCTCAGTCAGGCCTTAGGTCCCAAGAACCAAGGGTTTTCGATTTATGAGAAAGAATACATGGCTATTCTATTAGCTGAGCAGAAATGGCGGCATTACCATGAAGGGCATTTGTTTGCGATCAAGACAGATCACTAAAGTCTCAAGCATCTTCTTGAGCAAAGAATCACAACAAGAGTGTAGAGGAACAGATTAATGAAGATGCCAGGTCTGGAATACACCATCCAATACCAGAAAGGGGTTGAAAATGTGGTGGCTGATGCTTTATCTAGGAGGTTTGAGGACCTGGATGCTGAAGGCTTATGTGCAGCCATTACACAAGTGGTTCCTTCTTGGATGACAGAAGTGATCAACTCTTATGAACATGATGCCTTTGCGTAGGCCTGCATTATTCCTGATTGCATACAATCTGGTTCCTCTAATCTTCCTACAGATGTGACTATAAATCAGGGAATTGTCTGAATTCAAGGGAAGATATCCATTGGGGAAGGTCAAGGGTTGAGAAAGAAAATCATTAGAGCATCACATGACTCACCTTGGGGAGGACATTCAGGTATAGAGGGGACTTACAAGAGAATCAAGCTGCATTTCTAGTGGGCCGGTATGAAGAAAGAGGTACATGAGTTTGTGCAGCAGTGTGAGATTTGTCAGCAAACGAAAGCGGAGCACACCCCTTACAAGGGATTGTTACAACCACTCCCAATTCCTAAAGGTGCTTGAAGTCATATTAGTATGGATTTTATCGAAGGACTACCTAAATCAGAGGGGAAGGTAGGCATTTGGGTGATTATAGATCATTTCACCAAATTTGGTCACTTTGTAGCCCTCCTTCACCCCATTGCAGCAGAAAAGCTAGCTAGAATGTTCTTGGATTAGGTGTACAAGCTTCATGGGCTACCACAGTCCGCTATTTCTGACCGGGACAGATTATTCACTAGTTCCTTTTGGCGTGAACTGTTTTTGCTGTTGAGTACTACTTTGGCTATGAGTTCCTCATATCATCCTCAGTCCGATGGCCAAACTGAGAGGGTTAATTAGTGTATTGAGCAGTACCTAAGGGGAATGACATTCACATGCCCAAAGAAATGGACTAAATACTTATCTCTCGCTGAGTATTGGTATAATGCTCACTTTCATTCTTCTTTAGGTGTAACCCCCTTCATAGCTTTGTATGGCTATGATCCCCCTTCTCCTTTGCTTCAACAAGGAGCATTATCACATATTGGAGGTGTTAATGAGTTGCTACAACAGAGGGCTCAGCTAGCAAGACAACTTAAGGCTAACCTTCAATTGGCACAAGCTAGAATGAAATTCTTTGCAGATAAGAAGAGGATTGACAGAAATTTCGAAGTGGGAGACTTCGTTTACCTCAAATTACAGCCCTATAGACAAAGCTCAGTGGCTATCCACAAAAATATAAAGCTATCTGCAAGATTTTATAGTCCTTATGAGGTTCTTGAGAAGATTGGCAAGGTTGCTTATTGGCTAGATCTACCAGAAGACAGTTTGGTGCATCCGGTCTTCCATGTTTCCCTACTTAAAAAGCATGTGCCAAATCAAAATAAAGGAGCAGTGGTTGTCTTACAAGCTTCCAATGGATAGTTAGTTCTTGAGCCTGAAGCTATTATGGATAGCAAGTCAGCTCCAGATCAAGGGATGCAGGTATTGGTTCAATGGGCAAATCTTGGTCTAGACAGTGCTACATGGGAAAGTTGGAAGTTTCTCAAGTCTCAATTCCCTTCTTTTCATTCTTGAGGCAAGAATGTGCTAGAGGGGAGGGTATTGTCATGATCGAAGTTAGTTTGTACTAGCCACAGGCTGTTTTTTCATGTTCGATTTCAAATTCATGTGTTTTGGTGCCAAAAACGGTTGTTAGTTGGAATTGCTGAAATTCCTTTGTTTTGTTAGTTGTAATAAGTCGGTTAAGGTCTAGATATTTTGTTCCCTTGTTTTAAGTATAAGTAAGGATTGTCTTGTAAAGTGTTGGTCATTCAATGAAAAACATAACTCTTTTCTTTCTCATTTCCAATTTCGTTCAATTTCCCTTTCATTCTATCATGGTTAAGTTCAAGAACTACCTTGAGTTTAACAACCTCTAACACCTTCTAATCCACGATTGATGATGCAATCCATAAAATGTGCCAATCTCAGCCTTAGGCTGTCGAAATCCAGTGCTCCTAACCACAGCCACACCTTCGGAACTCTCTTCAAGTGCTTGAGAATACAAAGGATCAGGAGGCCTCATGTGCTGGCTTCTACAGGATAGTATTCCAGCTCCACGAGGCATAGCTTGGCGAGTGATTTGTTCTTGTAATCCTACCAGCTGCTGCGATTGAGACATGTCTCCTAACTTTTGATTGACTGATCCAACTGCTAACAACAAATCGTGAATTTGCTTCAATAGCTGAGCTATCCAATCAACTTGATTCTCATTTGCAGCTGCTACTCCAGCCATAGGCATCTAATTTTGACCTCTGGCCAGCTTGATCGGATCAAATTGGAGAGTAATCAAGCAATTGTGCAAGCTCTGATGCCAATTACTATGATTCAAGATCAATCTTGAATCATAACTATCTTGAATGTATTTGATTAGGGATCAATTTTGCAAATGGTTAATAAGTCCCTGCTGAATTGCTCGGTTGGAAGTGGGTGTCTTATTGTTGAAGCCAAATTAATGCTTGAAATGTGGTTGTTAAGTCGGTTAGTGGGTTGTGTCTTAATGAATTGTATTCTTTAGTCGCCTTTGGCTAGTCTTAGTTGTATAAGTAATGGTTTGATTCATTTCTAAGATTCAGTCAAGGAAAATATCAATCTACTTCTCTTCTCAATTCTCTTCCATCTTTTCTCAACCTCTCAATTCTTTCTCTATCTCTTTCTCTCTCCTAGGTTTTGATTTAAGTTTTGCTTAAATAATAATAGTGGTATCAGAGCGTGTTCTTTGTCATCGGTTATTTTGCTTGTAGTTCAATCAAGCTGGCAAGGAACAAAAAACCTACTGTGATGACAGGTAGTTCAGCTGATGATCATTTAGTTCAATTTTGGCTGCAGTTGCAATAGATGTTGTGACAGATGAGCTCGAATTATCAGTCTCTGCAGCATCAACTGATGCAATCGCAGCAGCAAATGAATCAGAGGTTTGATGGAATGCAATCTCAAATTACTAGACAAGCAATTCCGGTTGGAGCTGGAATTCTTCCTGCTGGAGCACAACAAGCAAGACCTCCTGATTTTGTGGTTGATAAGTAACCAGAGAATTCTAGTGAGGTTATGCCTGTGTCTAGAAGTTCCAAGTTTTGCCAGCCAAGAGTGGAAATTGATACTTTTGATGGAGTACAACCTTAACCGTGGATTAGAAGGTGTGAGAGGTGCTTTCATTTCTATTCCATCCTTGAGTCACAAAAGTTTGAGTTGGTTGCCATCTATCTACAAGGTGATCAAGAAGTGTGCTTCCATAGTTTGATGTTAAGCAATCCTACAATCTCTTGGCAAGGGTTTTCGGATAAAATGTGTAATAGATATGCTGATGAGGGCCCCGGGGAGGTGCTTTACAAGTTCAATAAGGTTGCTCAATTGAGTAGTGTCAAGGAGTACATGACTAGATTTGAGAGCTTGAAGGCAAGGATGATGACAATTAATCCAAGGGCCAAGGAAGAGGATCATGTGTCCAGCTTTAACAGTGGCCTCAAATCGAGCATAAAGAACTTTGTTAAAGCTCTGAATCCTCCTACACTATCAAAGGCCTATGCCAAAGCTCGTTTGTTTGAGTCTATGGTGCGAGCTTATCCTGAGATAGGGCAGATAGGCAAGACAGTGATTCAATCTTCAAATCAGATGACTCTTGCTGCTAAACTTTTGAGTATAGAGGAAAAGAAAGCTCAAAAATTGTGTTTCAAATGCAATCAAAAGTACTTCTTAGACACAACTGTAATCGTAAGTAATTGATGACTGTTACTAGATTTGAAGTTGATGAAGATCAAGAGGATTTTGAGAAGGGGTGTTCAGCTGAAATGGTAGATCAGGAAAAGAACACAGCTGTAGTATTTGAAGAGAATGAAGTGGAAATTTCAGGGAGAGCTTTGACTGGCAGTGGATCTCACAACACCATAAGGATTAAGGGAATGGCTAGATAGAAATCAATGCTAATTTTGATAGATAGCGGTAGTATGCATAATTTCATTAATCCTAAAATTGTAAGAGGGGTGGGTCATGAGGTGATTAAGACTAGTTCTTTATCAGTTATAGTAGCAGATGGGAACTCAATGCTTACACAGAGAAAATGTAAGACGTTTTGTTGGGAGTTGGGGAGCCATCAATTCGAGTATGACTTCAGAATTTGAAGTTAAGGGGTTATGACATGGTCTTGAGGGTTGATTGGATGAAGATATTTAGTCCCTTGGTTTTTGATTTGTGCAATTGTCAGTTTCTTTTGAAAGGAAGGCATGACAATACTGCTGCAAGGAATTGTTGAACATGGACAAATACAATTGATGAGTGGGAAGAAGCTTGAAGTAGGAATCAGGAAGGGATCATTTCAGTGGATCGGTCAACTGTTTTCCCTTCAGGTTGAATCTGAGACAGCCAAGGTGAATTCTAACTCAGTTATTGATCAACTGATACATGAGTTCAGTGATTTATTTGAAGCTCCTACAGTGTTGCTGACAAAGTGGTCCCTGGATCATGCTATTCCACTCCTTCCTAGTTCAAGTCTGGTCAATCTTAGACCACACAAATATCCTCACTCTTAAAAAAATGAGATTGAAAAGCAAGTAGAGGAACTTTTTAAAGACAAACTTTATCAGACAAAGCCATAGTCCTTATGCTTCTCCCATTATATTGGTTAAGAAGAAAGATCAAACATCAAGGATGTGCATTGACTATAGGCAGCTTAATTTGCTTACAATCAAAGATAGGTTTCCTATACTGATCATAGATGATCTATTAGATGAATTGCATGGGCTCCAAGTTCTTTTCAAAGTTTGATTTGAGGCTAGGTTATTACCAAATTAGAGTGTTGGACTAAGATGTCCATAAGACTACTTTTCGGGCTCTTTAAGGACATTATGAGTTTGCAGTGATGCCACTTGGATTATCTAATGCTCCAGCTACCTTCCAAACTTTGATGAATACTTTCTTTAGGCCATATTTGAGAAGGTTTGTTCTAGAGTTCTTCTATGATATATTGGTGTATAGTGCAACAATTGAGTCACATTTGTATCATCTTGAGCAAGTGTTCAAGACCATGAGGCAACATAAGCTTTTTGCTAAACTGTCCAAGTGTTCCTTTGGGCAAGTGCAAGTAGTGTACCTGGGACATGTAATCTATGGAGAAGGACTTGCTATGGATGCTGTAAAGATAGAAGCAGTTAAGAAATGGCCTGCACCTTTTGCCATTAAACAGTTGAGAGGATTTTTGGGTCTTGCCGGATAATACAGGAAGTTTGCAGCTGGATATGGGATAATTGCTAAGCCTTTAACAGAGTTACTCAAAAAGATGCATTTAAATGGATAGAAAGGGAGTACGAGGCATTTGAAAGATTAAAGTCAGTGATGTGTGCAGCTCTAGTATTAGCATTGAAACAAATGCTTGTGGGAGGCATGTGGGAGCTGTTTTATCTCAAAAAGGAAGACCAATTTCTTACCTAAGCTAAGCACTCAGTCCTAAACATTTGAGCTTATCCATTTGTGAGGAAGAATACATGGCTATTCTGATGGTTTTGCAAATGTGGTGGCATTATTTAGAAGGGCATCATTCATTATTAGGATAGATCACCAAAGCCTTAAGTACTTATTAGAGCAATGCATCACCATAAGAGTACAACGTAAAGGGCTCATGAAGATGTTAGGATTGAATTACTCCATTGAGTACTATAGAGGAAGGGAAAATCTAGCAGTTGATGCTCTTTCTAGGAATCAAGATGAAGAGGAATTGCAATCTAGTTCTTCTCAGGAAATTTCAGCAGTAGTGCCAGCTTTGATAGAAGAGGTTCAGAAGTCTTATGAAGGGGACAAATTTGCTCAAGAGTGCATAGTAGTTGCCAGTGTTACAGCTAGATAGGACTCGAAAGAGGACATTTCTGTGGTCAGTGGAATTGTTAGTAGGAAAGTGAAGGTTTACATTGGCATCACTTTTGATTTAAGGAAGCAAATCATTTTGGCATTCCATGATTCAGCTCTGGAAGGTGATTCTAGCATTGAGGGAACCTATTAGAGACTCAAGAAATACTTCTATTGGGCTGGAATGAAGACAGAGGTGACTAATTTGGTTCAGGTTTGCATGGTCTGTTAGCAAACCAAGAGTGATCATATTTAGTACACAGGGTTACTTTAGCCATTACTAATTTTGGACAAACCTTGGCAGCATATTAGCATAGATTTCATAGAAGGGTTGCCTAAGTCTGGGGGGAAGGGGATCATTTAAATGGTGGTAGATCGATTCACAAAATTCAAACATTTCATTAGTCTTAGCCATCCTATTACAGCTAAGAGGTTGGCTAAAATCTTCTTGGACAACATTTATAAACTTCATGGGCTGCCTCAGTCCATTGTGTCGGATCGAGATAGGTTGTTCACTAGTTATTTCCGTAAGAATTGTTCTTGTTACTTGGATCCACTTTAGCCTTGAGCTCTTCTTACCATCCATAGTCGGATGGGCAAACTGAGCAAGTGATCAATGTGTTGAACAATACTTGAGAAGCATGACTTTCCTTCATCTTAAGCATTGGCATTAGGGGTTAACTTTGGCATAGTTTTAGTATAATATACATGCTCACTCTTCCTTATGGACAACCCCATTCGAGGCTTTATATGGGTATGATCCTCCTTTTCCAATCCTTCCACAAGGAGCAACAGCAACAGTGACAGAAGTGAAAAACTTATTAGATCAAAGGAAGCAATTAATGCAGCAACTCAAAGATAACTTGCAGGTAGCCCAATTAAGAATGAAGTTCATTTCAGATAAGAAAAGGAGTGATAGAACCTTCAAGGTTGGAGACATGGTGTACTTGAAATTACAGCGATATAGACAATCATCAGTGGCTATTCGCAAAAATGTCAAGTTGTGTGCTAGATACTTTGGTCCACACGAAGTTCTTGAGAAATTGGGCAATTTTGCATACAAGTTGGAGTTACCACCAGAGGCCAGCATTTATCCTGTATTTCATGTTTCATTATTGAAGAAGCACATGGCTGAAGGCACTTAAGCTCATCTAACCCTTCAACAGGTTCTCATGGTTTAATTTTGCAGGAACCTCTGGCAATATTTGGTACCCGTGTGGAGCAGCTCAATAATAGACTAGTGGAGCAGTCTCTAATTCAATGGGCCAATCTCAGAGTTGAAGATGCAACTTGGGAGGATAAGAGCTTCATTAGAAGCCAGTTCCCTTCTTTCCATTCTTGAGACAAGAATCGTTTCAAGGGAGGGGTACTGTCATGAATGTTTTTGTTTAGGGATCAATTTTGTAAATAATTAATAAGTCCCTGTTTAATTGCTCGGTTGTAAGCTGGTGTCTTGCTGTTGGTACCCAATTGATGTTTGAAATGTTGTTTTTAAGTCAGTCAGTTGGTTGTGTCTTGATGCATTGTATTTTGTAGTCGCCTTTGGCTAGTCTTAGTCGTATAAGCAACGGTTTGATTCCTTTCTAAGAGTCATTCAAGGAAAATATCAATCGACTTCTCTTCTCAATTCTCTTCTATCTTTTCTCAACCTCTCAATTCTTTCTTTATCTCTTTCCCTCTCCTAGGTTTTGATTCATGTTTTGCTTGAATCATAACAATAACCTAGGATAGAGACGGAATTAAGAGATGAAAAGTAGAAGAAAGATATGAGAAGTAGAGAGAGTTAGGGTTGAGAAGAGAATCAAAATCAATATTATTCAATGAATCTAGTTACAAGAACATTCTAACTATTTATATTCAATGCTTAGTTAAGTCAGTTGAACCGAAATATCTAATCAAAGCAATGTACTTAGACCAATTTAACCGAATTAACCGATTCAGCCGCCAAAAGCTAAGCTTCTAAGCCTTCCCGCCAAAACCATTATTCAAATATTTACAAGGAATACCACTTCTCAAGGCCCTAAATCTCCAAATCATGACATAGTTGCCATGAACTCTAGAGGAAGAAGAAGGTAGTTCTAACATCAACCTTTTAAGGAAGCATCCCAAATTGTATCCGGACCCTTTGATCTATTTCCTTTTCGGGGCTACCATCCTTTGGCACATCTTGATCTTACTTTTAAGGACTACAATCGATTAGCATATCCTGATTTAGAGATTGGCCATCCAGTTCAACCACTGGTGTTTAGGACTCCTCCATAGGTTGGGGGAGGTCCTCCTCATAGAATTCATCCTCAATATCAAACCATGTTTGGTTGACACGGTGTAGAAGTTCCACTATATTGATGCTAAGAGGGGAGTACTTTTCTTCGTCATCAACTGATCTCTAAGCCAGGGCATTCTTGGCGAGCTGGTTTCACTAAGATTCTTATCCTTCAGAAGATGAGAAACTCATTAATCCCTCGAGCTGATTGTGGGGTTCACTTTATCAATAATAGCAACATGTCGGGAACCAATTGTTGGATCTTCAAGATCCATTGTCTTAGTTTTCTTTCCCTTATGGAGCCTAGTTTCCTTTGGAGAGAGCCTACTTAAGCAAGTGTCGAACATAGTCGTTTGCTGAGCTTCCTTGTTCCGTAGTTGCCTCCTCTTCTAAATTTGAGTGAGGCTAGAAGGACTAATGTCCTCATGTTCTCAATGTTCTTAACTCCACCAGCCTGCCAAAGAAAGTGGCTACAACCAAACTCTCTTTGTCTATACTCATTCTGTATAGGGATCTTCCATCAGTTTTGCAGTTATGGGACTCATAAGGCTTTGCTACCTTGATTATAGTAACCGAGGCAGGACTAGAGAAGAGATCTTTATGAATGCCCATCTATCTTTCTCTAAAGAAGATTAATTCCCTTGCTTCTATGGCATCCTGAACCACGTTTCTAACGGTCACGTAGTTCTATGTTGAATGGGTTAACAAATCAAGCCATTTACATTATACCTTCCCCATAGTAGAGTTTAGGTCAGGCTTTCTATATTTACACCTAATCTTAAGTTTGTTATTTTGCTCAAGCGAATTTAATATTAGGCCAGCTCTTGAGAGGTCAATTGAATATTTCCTCAAGTCTTGGAATTGATAACACTTCCTGGCTTTGATATCTTTCTTGATCAAAGGATTCCAAACCATAGGCGGTCCCTTGACGTATTCAGCGATGTCAATCTCATATGGAGGATCTTCATCCTCTTCACTTAAGTTGTTATGTAAGTCCCATCCAAGCTATTTTTCTTCATGCTTTCTCCTTTTAGGATGGCCTCATATCTAGCAGCACATTTCGCCAGCTGTAGGAGCATTGTGAATTTAGAGCCTTCGAACTTCTTCTTAAATTATCCAAGCCATTCAAGGCTAGCTTGGCATATTCAACCTCAGGAAGGGCAACAGTGCATTTGAACCTGGCTCTCTTTAACTGGTTAAAGTAAGCTTCCACTAATTCACCTAGCTTTTGTCTCATTCGAGCCAAGTCAAATATGGAAGTTCAGAGTACCATTCTTGGGAATTGAGCCTGGAATTACCTGCCCATATCATCCTAACAATAAATGGAATTAGGAGGCTAGCTAATATACCACTAAATGGAGGTCCTAATTAAAGAACCAGGGAATAGGCATAGCTTAAGACACTGATTATCAACTACTTCTCTAAACTTGCAATTGACTCTTGCCAAGTGCTCAAGGGCAGACACAATCCCTTCTCCAAAGAAAAGGGTAAATTATGGGATTTCATATCCTCAAGGAAAAGGGCAGTCCCTATCTATGTAGTTAGGGTAAGGTTTACTATACAAGGGTCTATTGACCCTTTTGTTTGCCCCATACATCTGTTCGATAAGGGCCACCCATTTGTCCAAGAGGACTAGGTTAGGCACATGGTTATGCACCTGCAATTGGCCCCCACCCCCCAGTACGTGGGGATCTTGAGGGGGATTTTTAGGGTACCCTTGATCACCCATCACAATCGGGCATGGGAATAGTTGTTGCCCCACAAACCCGAGGTAACCCCCATGATCAATTTAGCCATTCACGTGGTTTGCCACGAAGTACGTTCCAATAGGACCTGGGTCATATGGCATGCTTGGAAGCATGCCAATAGTAGCAAGCTGTTGGTTAGTTCTTACTTGATTAGCCCCCAAGTCATGATCTTAAGGAAGTGGGTGATTCGCTTGCCCCCCCAGTGTGGTAGGTCTGAAGAGGTCTATGATGGAGAGGCTGGCTCTCGGAAGTTTGTACATGTCCCATTTTAAGGCCTTTAGTGGGCCTCGAGGAAACCTCCACTACCTGAGAAGGGTATGAATGGTTATGCCCCTTGTATCAGGGACAGGTTGCACTAGCACATTAGCATTGAGATCCCTCGAAGCCAGAGAAAAGCCCTTATTCAAAGGCCCACCAACCCCAAGGGGAACGTTATCATTCCTATGGCTAGATTCTAAGTGTGTGGCACATGGGTTAGCCATAACTAGGTTTTCCATTCTCTCAGGGACAATGCAGTCAACCCTAGCAATCCTTAATCATGAGCTTGAAGAAGCTTCACGAGGATATCTAGATGGTACTAACAAAAGAGGTGCAAGCCAAAGTTTCATGATATCCTATCTAATGGGTTGAGCCAAGCCATTGTGAGCCTCAGCCTGTCTAACTAAGATATGCTCCACCTCAACTACTGCCTGTCTTGCCACGTCCTTAGCAACAATAATAGCAGTAGAAGACAAGGTTGAGTTTATTTCCACTAAGACTCTGCCAGAATCCTTGTGAATCCTTTCATCCATTGAGGTTCCAACGTCATTTATTTTGGCCCTCATGGCAGTAGAGTTTTCCCGCTGGATCGATAGATTGCACTCTATTTTAGCATGTTATCTCTCAAAGTCTTCTCTTATTGTATGTTAAACTTGTTGGTCCATGACTTCTAAAGAGCATTTGAGCATAGCGATAACACTCTTGTGAGAATTTCCATCTAGCCTAATGCCTTCATCTTCTGGAATGTCTTCATTGCCACTACTCTCATTACTGTGGTTGTGACTTTGCTCATCCCTTCGTTTTATAGGGTTTTGTTCAAGAGGCACATAAACGGGGATCCTATCTGGGCTAAGCCTTCTGGTTCTCAATGGTTGAGAGCACTGGACATCCTTGTTCTGACTATCGGCAAATGGCCTACAATTATGCTCTAGTAGTCCATGATGGGCTAAAGACAATGCAGTCTTATTTTAAGCCTCCCTTTGTGATTGATGTTTGCTCTATTTTTGTGATGTACATGTGGTAGATGTGCAATATGAAAAAAAAAAAAAAAAAAAAAAACAAACGTGCAAAAGGGACTCACTGCGACTAGAAAGTGACCCCAATTACAGACCGCACGTGATTGACCCCAACCACTCAATGTTTTTGAAGAAAAAGTTGTGATATGCTGGTGTATCAGACTTCGATTATACCATGAGTTCTACTTATGCTTCAATTAAGAAGACATTGTTAAATATTTTTGTTGATTTTTTATGTATATTTATGACAAGAAATTAAAGCATACGGACCTAACTCAAGTGGTAATTACAGTGACAAAGCAAGACCCGCCGACACCTTTCCTCGTACACTTAAAAGTCAAGAACTAGGGAGGAGAAAAAGCTAAGAGCTCCATAGTCCACATAAAAGCCCGAGTTAGTTAGCTTTTTAAGCCTAGCACCCTTAACTTATTATAACTCAAATCAGTTTAGGTCCGACAATATTAAGGTAAAGTGAACAGTATTCAGGTCAGTGGATTGAGACCAATGAAATCAACGAACAAGCCTTGGCCGTTAAAGTCCTAATTAATGGCACAAACCTAAGTTCAACTATAGTTTTAAGCAGTGACAGTAGTGCTAAGACCAACACAATCAAGGGACAAAGCCTTAAACTGAAGCCTCAAATATCTATTTGTCGATTTGTGGGAATAGATTAAAACTGGAAAGTCAAACCTGAAGCCCGAGACCTGTATTGCAATGGAAGTAAGTACAACAATGATCTACATTATGCTGTGCTTAGCTAAGTTACGCTACTCTCAAGGAAAGAGCATAAGTCTGCTGTAAAAAAAACTTGAAGAAGTTTTTATATCGTGTATGTGTGCCCCTTTGGACTGACACAGAGTCCTCTATTTATAGAAAAAGAAAATAATGGTTGCTCCTATTTTTGTGGTAACTCCACCCACATCTTGCAACTAAGCTGCTCTTTTACGCGTGTTCTTTCTTCACCACCGTGTCCTGCGTTTTTGAGGGAAATCCTTGATTCCTGAGTTTTAGAGAGAAATCCTTGATGCCCATGTCTAGATTTTTATAGAAGTTCCCTCTAGAAGCTGTACGCTCTCTTTAATTTGGCTTAGGGCCTAAGCAGTTGAAATTGTGCCCCAGGTAACTACCTGGAGCTTGGAAACCACCATTCTTACAGCATTCCTGGCAACCCCTTGAGCTTGAGCTTATTTCACCGTTCAGCCATCTCGAGCCCTGTGTGGCTGATACCCTTGTTAAGGATAACAATGTTCCCAGGCACTAGGCTCGAGACACTGTTATCATAGCACCCAAAGGCCAGGTTCCCCTCGACGAGGACCACAGGTTATGGCCACGTGGCACTTTATCCAAAAACATCATTGTCCCAGCCCTAACAAAATTTGGGTGTAAACAAATGCTCCCCTTTTAGCCATTGGTAAATTCGAATTTACAATGGATAAAATATGACTGATGTGACCCTCAACGGCTACAGGAGTCTTCTCAAGAGAACATGCCTTTTGCTGTTCCTTCTCACGTCTATAAGTATGAATGTTATGGCTTGGAGTTTTTAGTTTTTACTCTATTCTATCTTTGCTATAATCAAGCGCACTTGCAATCTCTTGGCTACATTCTTGAATCCCTAAGTTCTTGATCCAATCCGCTTTTCATCCTTCTGCTTCCTTTCAATCGGACAATAGCACAACTCTCATTCACCGTCTTTGCTCCCCATCTTTAGGCAGACAGCCCTATTGAGCAATTGACCCAATTTTTTCAGTCTGACTTTTCAATCGTCTCTGATGTTCTTTAGTGCCCAACTTGTCTTAGTATTATCGAAGAGGATCTTTCTTGGTTGTCCGAGAATGATCCTCGATGGACCTTGCAATCTTCTGTCCTATGGCCAATCTTTGCTCCATCTCACGACGCTCTAGGTCCTTAGGGATTATTTCCAAATACTTATGAATCTCCTCTCCCTCGTGCAGCAACTTCATGCCATTCTTAGGGAGGCAAACGCATTTATAAGGAAGCAACGCCTTTTAAAGCATGGACTTTCCTGACCAAACAGTACCTTGAATGGTTCGATGACCTGATGGTGATCCATGGCGATAGGGGGAAATGTCTTACGAAGCCATTAGGCTCTCAAGTATGATTTTCGCATAGTAACAACATTAACATGTTGTTGGAACACTTGTTAAAACTCCTTTGTCCTCCCTGAGATATTTTTAGCCATTACTCTTGAAGTCATAGTGGCCCTAACGTGTCTTTCCTTTGGGGGAGAAGAGTTTCCCCTAGATTCTTTTTTTTTCCTCCAAAGGCTGAAGCCTTTACCTCCTCCTTATCTGTTACAGACTTGCCTGGGGGGTATCAGTCTTTCGTTAAAAAGTTTGTAATAGAAACTCATAACTTTGGGCAGGTTCTAAAGAGGAGGAGGTATGCTTCTACTTGTTTTGGTTCAATACATTTTTCTTCACAGACTCTTCTAACTCAATTCTCTAGTTCCTGAAGAATATGGTCATCAACCTACCTTTAGTAGTGGCCCTCTATGCTTGGGGCCATTGTTCTTGGCCCAGGTATATGGGTGCCATAGAGACATCATACCCAAAAACTATGCTTTCCATGTAGGTGGTCCATTGTGGCTGGTCCAACTATGTGTTATGAATCGTTAGAATATGATTTTAATTTTGGTTGTAGTCTTGGGTATTGTTTTTCATTGTTGAGTGTCATATATTCAAAAGGTTGTTGGGTTGGTTTGGCGCCAAGGGGTGATCGGTTGGAGGTCAAGCCAGGTCAAATTAGGCCGCTGTGCTGTTTTAGCTCCAAAATCAAGTTTGAGTTGGTTATGTTAGTTGGCTAGGTTCAATGTTTCTAATTTTGTATAAATAAGCTCCTAGCTTGTAATTTCATTATTCAATCAATAAAAATTTCAGATTCCTTTTGGAATTTCTCTCTCTTTTCTCATCTCCTTCTCTATTTCTCATCCCCTTTCATTTCTCTTCTCATCTCAACTCTTTCTTCTACAAGGTTAGCCTTTCAATCTCTAATTGGAAGCTAACAATTGGTATCAGAGCCAGGATCAAGCAATCAATTGATTGATTGAAGCTGGCAAAATCAAAGAAAAACATGATCGAAGGTGTTAGAACCAAATCCAGTGTTGAAGGAGCAAATGCAACTGGACCGGACACTTATGCTGCTGCAGTTGCAGGTGTTGATGCATCTTGCAATGCTGAAGCTGGTGTAAATGCTACAAATGAACCTCAGTTTCTCACAATTGCTCATCTTCAAGACATCAATGATCGCCTTAGCAATGTAGACAAGCTTGATCCGAAGATAGATCGAATTCTGACATTGTTGTTAGGAAAAGATGCAAATAAGGAAGATCGGCTACAACAAATTGAGTTGAAGCTGGTGCAATTGCAAGATTAGGTTAATAAGCTAGGAGAATCAAGTGTCAATGTAATCCTAAAGCCTGCGAGTCAGATCCTTCCATCTGTTGAAGCGGATCAGCAGCAAAGCAAGGCAGACATAATTAAAGAGGTGTGCAAGACTCGAGGGAAGTCTCCGATGTTGCAACCTGATGTAGGACCTACAATTCACATCAGATCAGCTGAGAATCAACCTTTACAACCTGAAATTGATGTAGATAATTAGGATGGTGCCTCAAGACAAGTACATTGCAGATCGGATGCCTTGAATGCAGACCTCAATGTCAGGCCACATAATTCTGTTGTACATCACCGAGTTGCAATTAATGATTCCGAGCATCTTGGTAGACATCCTGATCGACATTTCCAGCATAGATCAGTGAGTAATGATAACTCATTTGGTGGCAGGAGTGGTACCTACAGGCATCCACGAGTGGCGATTGATCCTTTTGATGGTAGACAACTGGAATCATGGCTAAGAAGATGTGATCGGTATTTTCAGTATTATAACATACCTGAGGATGAAAAGCTTCAATTAGCCACAGTACACTTACATGGTGATCATGGAGTATGGTATTATAGTTTATTGAAGAGTCAACCTTGTCTTTCTTCAGGCCAATTCGTAGAAGAAATGTGTGAACGTTATGGAGAGGATGAGTCAACCGATGTTGTGGATAGCTTTAACAAGTTGTCCCAAACCTCAACCATGAGAGAGTATATGATCAGATTTGAGAACTTACGAGCTAATTTGCTATCAGTTCTGTCCATTGCTCCTGAGGATGCTGAATCTTACTATGTCTCATGTTTTGTGAGTGGGTTGAAACCAAGGATCAAGAATATGGTGAAAGCCATTGGTCCTAAGACATTGTCGAGTGCTTATAACAAGGCAAAGTTGATTAAAGCTACTCAAGTTCAATCAATTGACAAGAATAGGCAGCACGGCAGTGAGTTCAGACCACAGCAGAGGAGTAATTGTGGTTCTGAATTTAAACGAGTTGTTGACAAGACTTCATTGAGGTTATGCTTTCGTTGTAACCAACCATATCAGCCTGGTCATAGGTGTAAAACCCAAGCATTAATGTATGCAAAAGGGTCCCGTGCTAGTGTTGTTTCTGGCAGTGAGGATTCTGATGCAGAAGAGGACAGTGAAGGACTTATTTCACAAGATGAGTTGTCCGATGATGAAGTGGAGATATCAATGAAGGCATTGACCGGTAGTGGAGTTCATAATACCATCAAAATCAGAGGCAGGGCTGGAAAACACTCCATCATTGTTCTTATTGATAGTGGGAGTACTCATAGTTTCGTTGATCCAAAGTTGATTAAGAAAGTAGGGCATGAGGATACAAAGACTCATCCATTGGCAGTGATGGTGGCTGATGGCAACTCCCTAACAACTCAAAACAAGTGCCTAGCATTCCCATGGTCTATGCAAGATCACCAATTCACTTTTGATTTTAGAGTTCTTCCATTGGGAGGTTGCGATATGGTGCTCGGTGTGGACTGGATGAGAACCTTCAATCCGGTTGTGTTTGATTTTGATAAAATGGCCATGGCATTTGAGGATCATGGCACCAAAGTATCTTTGCAAGGTATATTAGAGGAAGCTCAGCTCAAGATGATTTATGGGAAACGTTTACAAGGTGGAATCAAGAAGAAGGCCATACAATGGCTTGGGCATTTGTTTATGTTATCCTCGGTTGAATTGCAGCAAGACATCCAACCAGAGGTTCAGACTTTGGTGGAAGAATTTGAGGACATTTTTGAGCAACCTAAGTGTCTTCCTCCTCAAAGGAGTGTTGACCATGCCATTCCTCTTCGTGCAAATGCTGATACGGTCAAGATTAGACCATACCGTTATGCTCATGGCCAAAAGACAGAGATTGAGAGGCAAGTTGAGGAGCTTCTTCATATGAATTTCATTAGACCAAGCCATAGTCCTTTTGCTTCACCTATGATCCTCATGAAGAAGAAAGATGGCTCAGCTAGAATGTGCATCGACTATCATCAGTTGAATTCCTTGACAGTGAAGGATAAGTTTCCCATTCCCGTCATAGATGATTTGCTTGACGAGTTATATGGAGCATGCTTCTTCTCTAAGCTTGATTTGAGACAGGGGTATCATCAAATAATAGTTCTTGAGCCGGATATATACAAGACTGCCTTTCAGACTCATCATGGACATTTCGAGTTTGTTGTTATGCCATTCGGCATAACAAATGCTCCGGCCACTTTTCAAGCGGCAATGAATGATGTTTTCAAACCTTTCTTGAGGAGATCAGTGCTCGTTTTCTTCAATGACGTACTGATTTATAGCCCCACTTATGAAGATCATCTCAATCACCTTAGACAAGTCTTTGTGGTGATGCGGCAGCACAAGTTCTTTGCAAAGTTGTCCAAGTGTTTGTTTGCTCAGACAAAGCTTGAGTATTTGGGCCATACCATCTCTCAAGAAGGAGTTTCCACAGATCCTAATAAGATCCAAGCAATGCAAGATTGGCCAATTCCAATCACCGTGAAGCAATTGAGAGGTTTTTTGGGATTGACCAGGTATTATAGAAAATTCATTAATGGATATGGTTCTAAGGCCAAACCCTTAATAGAACTCTTGAGGAAGGATGCATTCACATGGAATGAGAGGTCTCAGGCTGCATTTGAAGCTCTTAAGTCTGAAATGTGTGCTGCATCTGTGTTAGCCAGTCCAAACTTCACCGAGAGCTTCATTTTGGAGACTGATGCAAGCGGTTCAGGAATTGGGGCGGTTCTTTCTCAACACGGAAGGCCTATTGCTTACTTGAGTCAAGCTCTAAGTCCCAAGCATCAAGCTATGTCGACTTATGAGAAAGAATATCTAGCAATCCTTTTAGCCGTGGAAAAATGGAGGCACTACTTGGATGGTCACAAGTTCATCATTCGAACGGATCACCAAAGCCTCAAGTATCTCCTTGAGCAAAAGATTGTGAAGAGAATTGAAAAGAAGGGCTTGATGAAGATGCTTGGCCTTGATTATGATATTGAGTATCGAAAAGGGAAAGAAAATGTTGCAGCCGATGCTTTGTCTAGGAAGTTTGAGGATACTGAAGTGGCTTACTGCAGTGCTACTACCGTGGTAGTTCCTTCTTGGATGGAAGAGATTTATAAGACATATGAGGGTGATTCCTTTGCCCAAGATTGTGTTGTTGCTGCTCTTGTGAATGGTGCATAAAAGAGCCATCTGGATGCTAGTATATCAGTGCAGAGAGGCTTGATCAGAATCCATGGCAGGCTGTACATTGGATCAGCAACGGAATTGAGGAATCAGGTTATACAGGCCTCTCATGATGCAGCTTGGGGTGGTCATGCTGGTATTGAAGGCACTTATCAAAGGGTTAAAGCTTACTTTAGTTGGCCAAGCTTGAAAAAAGAAGTGAGTGAGTATGTGAAGGCTTGTGAAGTATCTCAACAAACTAAGTTGGGAGATCATTGTTACAAGGGTCTACTTCAACCACTTCTCATTTCGGATGGAGCATGGATCAACATTAGCAAGGATTTCATTGAGGGGTTGCCGAGGTTTGAAGGCAACGAGGTCATATGGGTGGTAGTGGATCGTTTCACCAACTATAGCCATTTCATTGCTCTTGCTCAACCTGTTACCGCTGAAAAATTGGCAAGGATTTTCCTTGACAACATTTATGAATTACATGGATTGCCTCAATCCATTGTGTCAGATCGTGATAAGATTTTCACAAGCACATTTTGAAGGGAATTGTTCAAATTGATGGGAACCACATTGGCACTTAGTTCCTCTTATCATCCTCAAACGGATGGCCAAACCGAACGAGTCAACCAATGTGTAGAACAATACGTTCAGAGTATGGTTTTCTTGCGGCCCAAGGAGTGGAATCATTGGTTCTCTTTGGCGGAGTATTGGTTCAACACTCACTTTCATACATTAATTGGCACTTCACCTTTCCAAGCCTTGTATGGCTATCCTCCTCCTTCTCCAATGCTGCTGCAACAACTGGGAGGATCTGATTCTGCAGCAGAGGCAGCAGATGTTGCAGGTGCTTAAGGATAATCTCCAACAAGCTCGGGCACGAATGAAATTTTATGCAGACAAAAAGAGGGTAGACAAAAGCTATGAAGTGGGAGATATGGTCTACCTCAAATTACAACCGTATAGACCATCTTCCATGGCTGTCAAGCGAAATGTCAAGCTAAGTGCCCGATTCTTTGGTCCATACAAAATCTTGGAGAAAATTGGCAATGTTGCATACAAGCTTGACTTACCTTCATATTCATACGTTCACCCGGTGTTCCATGGGATGCTGACATATCTCTCTACTTAAAAAGCAGGTTAAAAAGGGGACTGAAATAGGTCGGGAGCAGCCTGAAGCAGAGGTCAATGGGATGCTGCTGCAGCAACCAGTTGCTGTTAAGGCTTAAAGAACGCTGCAGTTAGAATGTGGTCCATTGCAAGAGGTGTTAGTGCAATGGAGCAACTTGAAAAGAGCATTGTGACTTGGGAAAATTGCGATTTCTTGAAGAGCCAATTCCCAAATTTTACTCCTTGAGGACAAGAAGTTTCTCAAGAGGGAGGGAATGTTATGAATCGTTAGAATATGATAGTAATTTTGGTTGTAGTCTTGGGTATTGTTTTTCATTGTTGAGTTTCATGTATTCAAAAGGTTGTTGGGTTGGTTTGGCGCCAAGGGGTGGTCGGTTGGAGGTCAAGCCAGGTCAAATTAGGCGGCTGTGCTATTTTGGAGCCAAAATCAGGTTTAAGTCGGTTATGTTAGTTGGCTAGGTTCAATGTTTCTAATTTGTATAAATAAGCTCCTAGCTTGTAATCTCATCATTCAATCTATAAAAATTTCAGATTCCTTTTGGAATTTCTCTCTCTTTTCTCATCTCCTTCTCTATTTCTCATCCCCTTTCATTTCTCTTCTCATCTCAACTCTTTCTTCTACAAGGTTAGTCTTTCAATCTCTAATTGGAAGCTAACACTATGGTCCCCAAGCTTATTTTCCTGAGTTGTGTCCCAAAGGCACCTATGCTCCCACGGCAGATGGGATTTCTTGTTTTTGTGGGCAATTTGCTCGCTGTGAGATCCAACTTCCTCTGGGATTATCATTTGATCATTGCCTTGAGGCTTTGATATCCACTTGTGAAAGGCAAGGGACTCAATGGACTCCTTTCAAGAGAAGGAACCTTAGTCCTCAATGGTTCAGGAAGCTTGACCTTCAACATCTCAATAGACGTCAACTTCAAAACCTGGCAAGCAATCTTGTGCCCCCATGATTTGTTCTTTCATCACCAGAATCATCTTGGTGTTAAGATGTATAGGCTTGGGTTGTTAGCCAGGAAATTTCATATGGTCCAAGTTGTAACTTTTCCAAGTCTATGGACCAAGAACCTTTGGTGGGTAAAGAGGGCTTCTCTTCCACCCGCTCCACTTTCAAAAGTTCGTGCTATGAATTAAGAGATTAGATCACTTTATAAGTATCTTATGGCTTGTAGTACATTCCATGAGCCATGCCAATAGTTTTTAGCTTGGTATCGAGCCTATTGGTCCTACTTATAGGCAGCTAGCCATCCCCAAGCCCACTTCGCAGAAGACGCAATCAAGTAGTCAACTACTCTAAGCATAGTTCAATTACTGGTGGCCTGAACAAGATCTTATCATTGTTCTCTTACCTTTATCAAAGTTGCCTACGTAACTCCTAGGAGTGTGAAGACAAAGGAGCATCACTCAGATGCTACAAGAGGAGTTTCCTCTAGGAACCTTGTTATGATCCATATTACATACTTGTTGTTTACATGCTGTTAAGATTGACGTTAGCTTCAGTTAAGTAATAATGCTGCGTATTGTAATAATTCTTGGCATATCGTTGTAAGGCTTTTGGTGCTAGAGTTCATTGGTGGTTAGTTAAGTCGGTTGTTGGTCAAGGCCAGCTTAGTTTGAGTCAATTGTGGCAGCTCTGCTATTAGTGAGTCAGTTAGTGTGGGTTTGATTCATTGTAACTACATTAAGTATAAGTAGTATTGTTTCAAGTGTAATCCTCATTCAATCAAATACAAAATATCTTTTGATATTAACTCTCTCCCTCATCTAATTTTCTCTCCAATCTCTCATCTCAATTCACTTCTTCTCTCATCTTAATCTCTTCTTCCACTAGGTCAACTTCAAGGTTGATCTTGAAGCTTAACAATTGGTATCAGAGCCTATGTATTGCTGCCGATCGATTATTTCTTGATTGATTTGAGCGGGCATGGTGCAAGAAGATGATATCAATGGCTGGAGGTGTAACAACACAATCTGGTGCTTCAAATGCTGCTGCAAATGTTGATCCTATTGTCACTTATGCTTCGGTTGTTGGTGCTCATGCTACAGCAGGAGCTGAGTGCATTATAGTAGCTCAATTGAAGAATCAGACGGATGAAATGTTCTCTCGAATGTAGCAATTATAGTTGCAAGAAGATCAAAAGTTTGCTAATCGATTAATTCAGCAAAAGAAATGCATTGATGATAAGGTTGGTGGATTGCAGGATCATCCTCAAACTGCAAGCATGGCCGTTGGATAGCAGGATCATCCTCCTGGTCGAGTACAAGCTCCAGTTGCAAGTATGACTTTGGGACAGCAAGATCGTCCATCAGCTAAGTTGCAACATCAAAATTCTGGAAGTAATGATGCTTCATCCAGCAATAAGAGCAGTTGTTATAGGAAGCCAAGGATTCAAATTGAGCCTTTCGATGGAAAACAACCATAATCATGGATCAGAAGATGTTGATCGGTGCTTTCATTTCTATAGAATTAAAGAAGCTGAGAAGGTGGAACTAACGACTATTTATCTCCACGGAGATCATGAGGTATGGCTTTACAGTCTTTTGAAAAGTAATCCTTCATTATCTTGGGCTGAATACGTGGAAGAACTTTGTGAACATTATGGAGATGAGGAGTCAAGAGGCATAGTTGATAACTTCAACAAAGTAGTGCAAGTCACATCTATGAATGAATACATGACTATATTTGAGATCTTTAAAGCGAGTATGATTGCAGCTTATCCTCAAGCAACTGAACCTTACTATGTATCTACTTCATAAGTGGCTTAAAGCCAAAGATAAAGTACCTTGTCAAGAAAAATGGGCCTAGAACCTTATACAAAGCCTATACAAAGGCTAAACTGTTTGAAGCTGCAATTCTTGCGTCAAATGATGGGCCTAGGTACAGAGGTGGAAGCTCTAGTTAGCAACAAAAGGGATCGGTTAGATCTAAAGCTACTTATCCTATTGAGAAGAAGGATCAAAGTCTATGTTTTAAATGCAATCAGTCTTATCAATTTGGTCACAAGTGCAATCCGAAGTCCCTCATGAAAGCAAGAGGAGTTGATGTGATGATCAATCTGAAGAAGATGAAACAGAGACTGGGTTGGACAGTTCTAATCATGAATTTCAAGAAGAGCTTCTTTAAAATGAGGTGGAGATCTCTATGAAAGCCTTGATAGGAAATGGAGCTTATAACGCCGTTAGGATCATAGCACAAGTTGGCAAGAAGTCCACTATTATTCTGATTGATAGTGGTAGTACTTACTGCTCCATTGATCCAAAGGTGGTGAGGAAGATTGGGAAGGATATGATCAAGACACAACCATTAGCTGTTACAGTGGCTGATGGGAATTCCATTCTTACTAAGACCAAATGCCAAGGATTCCTATGGAATACGCAAGATCACAAGTTTGAGCATGACTTCAGGATCTTGCCATTGGGAGGTTGCGCTATGCTTCTTGGTGTGGATTGAATGAGATCCTTTAGTCCAGTGGTCTTTGATTTTGCCAAGCTAACAGTGACTTTTGAAAGGCAAGTATCTACTGTAACCTTGTAAGGCATGGCTGAACGAGCTCATTTACAATTGTTAAAGGGTAAGAGCTTCGAAGGTGGATTCAGGAAGGGTGCTTATCAGTGGGTTGGACAGTTATTTACAATCTCACATACTGATTTGGGAGAGCCATCCCATCCTAAGGTGCAGGCATCAATTGAAGAGTTTGAGGATCTGTTTGAGCAGCCTACGCCCTTACCTCCCAAGAGGAACTTGGATCATGCAATTCCTCTTAAGCCTAACTCAGAACCAGTGAAGTTAAAGCCCTACAGGTATCCTCTTTCACAAAAGACATAGATTGAGAAACAAGTGGATGACTTACTCAAGACTTGCTTCATTCGACAGAGCCACAGCCCTTTTACTTCTCCTGTGATATTGGTTAAGAAGAAAGATTGCTCGGCTAGAATGTGCATTGGCAATAGCCAGCTTAACTCCCTTACAGTCAAGGATAAACTCCCAATTCCTATCATTGATGACTTTTTGGATGGATTACATGGTGCACGCTTATTTTCCAAGCTTGATTTGAGGCACGACTATCATCAAATCAGGGAGATGGAGCAAGACATTTACAAGACTGCCTTTAGGACTCATCATGGGCATTATGAGTTAGTGGTTTTGCCTTTTGGCTTAACCAATGCTTCAGCTACTTTTCAGGTAGTGATGAATGATGTCTTCAAGTTGTTCTTGACGAAATTTGTGTTGGTGTTCTTTGTCGATGTCTAAATTTACAGTCCTACCATGGAAGAGCACTTGAAGCATTTGAGGAAAGTGCTCTTGGTGATGCACAGTCACAAGTTGTTTGCCAAATTGACAAATTGCTCTTTTGCTCAGACTCAACTTGAGTACTTAGGTCATGTGATCTCGTATAGAGGAGTTTGTACTGATTCTTCCAAAATTCAGGCAATAAAAGAATGGCTAATTCCTGTTACATTGAAGTAGTTGCAAGGGTTCTTAGGATTGACTGGTTACTATAGGAAGCTTGTTGGTGGTTATGGAGCAATTGCCAAGCTTCTAACTTATCTTTCGAAGAAGGATGCATTCAAGTGGTCAGATAAGGCTCAGGAGGCATTTGAAGCCTTGAAAGCAGCTATGTATGTAGCACCTATTTTGGCAATGCCACATTTTCAAGCAGAATTTGTCTAAGAAACGAATGCTTGTAGGAGTGGCATTGGAGCTGTATTATCTCAAAATGGAAGGCCAATAGCCTACCTTAGCCAAGCCTTAAGCCCTAAGCATCAAGGGTTGTCCACTTATGAGAAGGAGTATCTTGCAATCCCTCTAGCAGTTGATAAGTGGAGACACTACTTGGATGGCCATCATTTTATCATCAGGACAGACCATCAAAGCTTGAAATATTTGCTTGAGTAGATGATTGTTACAAGAATTCAGAAGAAAGGCTTAATGAAGATGTTAGGACTTGCTTATGCTATCGAGTATAAGAAGGGAAAAGAGAACCAAGCAGCTGATGCTTTATCTCGAAGATTAGAAGATGCTGAGCAAGGTTAATGTGGGGCTGTTTTAGTGATTCTTCCAACCTGGATTGAAGAAGTGTACAAGTCCCATGAGAATGACAACTTTGCATAAGAATGTATAACTTCTTTCAGCATCAATAGATCTAGCAACATTGCTCTTAAGGCTGAAGTATCTATTGTCAAGGGAATCATCAGATTGAAGGGGAAATTGTACATTGGATCCTCTACTGATCCGAGGCAATAAATCATCAGTGCTTCTCATGATTCAGCATAGCAAGGCCACTCAGGTATTGATGGTACTTATCAGAGTCTCAAAGCGTACTTCAATTGGACTGGTATGAAGAAGGAAGTGAGGGAATTTGTGCAAGCTTGTGAAACTTGTTAGCAAACCAAGGCTGGTGATCACAGGTATCAGGGACTTCTCTAACCTGTACCTATTCCAGATGGTGCTTGGCAGAACATAAGCATGGATTTTATCGAAGGCTTGCCAAAATCAGAGGGCAAGGAAGTTATTTGGGTAGTGGTGTATAGTTTTTCCAAGTTCAGTCACTTTGTTGCTTTGGCTAGACTTGTGACAACAGAGAAGCTTGCAAGAGTGTTCCTAGATAACATCTATAAGCTTCATGGATTACCACAATCCATAGTATCTGATTGGGACAAGCTCTTTAACAGTCATTTTTGGAGGGAATTGTTCGTCCTCATGGGCACAACTTTGGCGTTGGGTTTTTCCTACCATCCACAGACAAATGACCAAACGGAAAGAGTTAATCAGTGTATAGAACACTACCTCCGGAGCATGGTATTCAGTCATACTAAAATTTGGGGAAGATGGATATCACTGGCTGAGTACTGGGATAATACACACGCTCATGCTTCAATTGGCACCACACCATTCAAGGCTTTATATGATTATAATCCTCTTTCACCCTTGATGTTGCAAAAGCTTGTGACATCAATTCTTGAAGTGGATGATTTAATGCTGCAAAGAAGACATTTGGTGCAACTTTTGAAGGATAATCTTCATCAAGCTTAAGCACGGATGAAGTATTATGCAGATAAGAAGTGTGTGGACAAAGCTTATGAAATTGGAGATATGGTTGACTTGAGCTTCAGCCTTGCAGACAAGCTTCAGCGGTAGTTAGAAAGAATGTCAAGCTATGTGCTAGATACTTTGGGCCATACAAAATCATTGAGAAGATTGAGAAAGTGGCTTATGAGTTGGAATTGCCCCCTGATTCTTAAATTCACCCTGTGTTTCATGTGTCCCTTTTGAAGAAAAAGGTGTAGAAAGGCCAAGACAGCTCAGCTCAGCCCCCGGAAGTTGGATCTGATGGTGCTTTGCTGTTGAACCCCGCAGCCATCTTGGATTCCAGATTGCAGAATGTTGAAGACAGATCAATCAAAGAGGTTTTGGTGTAGTGGTATAACTTGGACAAGAAGGATGCTTCATGGGAAGAATTGTCATTCATGAGAAGCTAATTCCCTTCCCTTCATTCTTGAGACAAGAATGTTTTCAAGGGGAGGGGATTGTTACGATCCATACTACATACTTGTCGTTTACTTGCTGTTGGGATTGACGTTAGCCTCTGTTAAGTAATAATGCTGCGTATTATTGTAATTCTTGGCATGTGGTTTTAAGGCTTTTGGCGCCAAAGTTCATTGGTGTTTAGTTAAGTTGGTTATTGGTCAAGGCTAACTTAGTTTGAGTCAATTGTTCCGGCTCTTGCTATTAGTGAGTCTGTTAGTGTGGGGTTTATTCATTGTAACTAGATTCAGTGTAAGCAGCTTGGTATCAAGTGTAATCCTCAATCAATCAAATACAAAATATCATTTGATATTAACTCTCTCTCTCTCTCATCGAACTTTCTCTCTAATCTCTCATCTCAATTCACTTGTTCTCTCATCTTAATCTCTTCTTCCACTAAGTTAACTTCAAGATTGATCTTGAAGTTTAACAAACCTCTTCACCAGGCCCCAGGGTTGGTAATTCTATGAAGAGGAAGAAAGAACTTTCCCAGCTGCAACAGAGGGAAAAGAGGAAGATGAAGAAGCAATATGCATCTCACAATTAGTGAGAAAAAGAAGTGCCAGGATTCTTGCAATATAGGTATTGGTCTTTCTTAATTGGTATTCTTATTTATCTCTTGTCAAAGTAGATTCTAACGTGGATTTCAACAGCCACAAGAAGAGCCAGCTCCATATATCGTGGAGATTCCCGATTCTCCATCTCTAGAGACTACTTCAGAGCCTCCTCAAGATACTAAATCAATGAGCTCAAGTGCTGGAGAAGAAGAAGACATGGCTACTTCAATTACGGAGCCAAACTTCCATTTTCCTTCTGAAAAAAATTCTTCCCCAGTTTCCCTACAATCGAGCCTAGTCTAGGCTCCGTGCCTTCATCCTAGAGACTCAATCTTTGTTGAAGAGATCTCCAAAGGTAGAGCTCTATCTGATTTCTCCATCCTTTGATGTTTTAAACCACACTTGGTCCTAACATACAAGTATTGTCTCCCAAAGACTCTCTTAGGAGAAGGCATTACAGCGGTTAAAGAGCCAATAGTAAACCCATTGGTTGAGGCACCCGCTGAAGCTCCAAGGATGGATGTGTCACTGGAAGCTCCCATACCAGCCCTACCAGCAATGGTACATTCCTTGCCTTAGACTAAGGCCTCGGAGGTAAAGGCATTCCTTTTTAACCTGGGCTGTTTTCCAAGTCAAAACTCTGCCTGATCCTGTTACCTTTTTCGAGTTACTCCTGCAAAGTCGTTCCCTCTCCAATGATAAGGTGAATATCTTGTCCATTAAAGAAGTTTAGAGCGAGTGATAGGCTGGCCTTTCAACAACTTGACGAAATATCTCCAAACATCAACGACTGAGTGAAACTACGCACATCACTATTCTAACCCTTATTGATGGAGTCATTTTTGAAGAGGCCATGTCCTTAGTGAGATCTTTGAAAGAAGATCCGAAGGTGGCTCCTTCGGATTCTTGGGAACTTAAGGTCCTCGAGGAGGTGCTCTTGAAGATCAACTAAGAGGTCCCAAGTCTGCATCTGAGAAAACAGCACTGCTAGGAGGAACTCCTAGCATCATGGAGAACTAAAGATCAACAAGCTCAAGTTATTAGAGGCCTGGAGGATGAAATCCATCACCTGGAGGAGATATTACTTTACCTTAAGGAAGAGCTACTTTCTTTGAGACAACAGCACACCTCTCAAGGCTCAGTGGCTGGTGGGACTGAAGAAACCCCTCATGAAAGCTCAGAGGATGAGCCAATCTCTTCAAGAGGAAGCTCTTTCCTTAGACTATGAGCTGAATGATTCAGCCAACAAACTATCCTCAATTAAGGAGTCCTTAGTGAGGATTAAGACAACTCGTCTGATTTTCAATTTTGTGAAGAGACTTTGGCTCTACAAGCTACTCACTTGTAATGTTTATAAGCCATGTATTCTCTCAGAATTAATGAAATATGCATTTATTCAATATGTTTTTCTATTTAGTGGTTCCTTTCTTTCCTTTTGTTCTTTTACTTTACCTAAGGATCTTAAGATTGATCCCCTAGGCACTAGTACTGAAACTTAGCCTATAATTCTACAACATCTATACCTAAGGACGTCTTTGTTAGAATACCAAATGCATGGCACATATTTCTTTTGGAACCTACTATTGATGGCATTTAGATGAGTCCTCCCATCTAGATTTTGGATTAAATAAGCATTTCCTTCAAATACTTCAATGACTCTAAATGGGCCTTCCCCATTCTGAGACAATTTTCCACAGACACGATCTTTCAGACCAATGGGTGAAACCGCCTTCCATACTAGATCTCCCATGTCAATAGACTTAGGTTTGAACCTTTTGTTGTATGCTTTGGCAACTCTTTTCTTTTGAGTTTCCAATTTGTGCAGAGCATCAAGCCTCACCTGGCCTAAATTGGTAAGCTCATCCATCATGTACTGCTCATATTCAAGTTTAGAAAACTTTCGTTAATGAGCTAGTCTAATAGACTGAACTGTTACCTCCATGTGGAGTACTACATCATGGCCATATGTCAAATGAAAAGGAGTTGTCCTAGTGGCTTTCCTTTTATAAGTTCTATAAGCCCAAGGGCATTTAGTAGCAACCCATACCAAATTTAGGGATTGTCCTCAATCATCTTCGTGTTCCCTTTTAGAATCTTATTAGTTGATTCTTCTTGGCCATTAACCTGAGCATAGTAAGGTGTTGAGTTTAAGATTTCTATATTGAAACTCTTAGTAAACTCCCTTATCTTAGCTCTGTTAAATACTTTAGCTTAGTCCATTATGATAGTCTCTGGAATACCAAACCTATACAGGATATATTCTTTGATAAAATCAATCACATCATGCTGGGTAGATGTTCGTATATGGCTTAGCCTCCACCCATTTGGTGAAGCAATTAATGGCCACAAGAATATAAGAAAGTTGCTTGCTAGAAGGAGGGTTAATTTTACCTATAATGTTCATTGCCATGGTTTAACAATGGCATGCATCTCAGCAGCACAAACATTAGGTAAATGCCCATATTTTGGCGTGCTTTGCATTCCTTTGGCATACTTTATGTGATGCTTACTTGGTGTTTTCCTAGCAAGTGCACCAAGTAGTATCAAATAATACAGACTGAGTAAAGTATCATTCCCACGATGAGTGTTTATTGAATGAATACCGAAATTAGTAGCTTTAGCACTATTTGAAATACCAAAAATTGAAATTTTGAATATGTAAAAAATAAAATTAAAAGGACTAAACTAGGTTACTCAATTTTTTTTTTAAGTTTTCTGATTTACATAAGTCCAAGGCATCCGATTTCACTTAGTTGCATCAATACTCCTTTCTATTCTTAGTATTCAAGTTGTTATTGCGTGTTGATGGTCAAAAACCTCAATTTACTAAATATTCTCTCTTGAGAAACACTTAGCATGCCCTTTTACATATTAACTCATCAATCTCTTACATGAATTTAAATAACAAAGGAGTTTTGAAGATCCATGGTTTTCACTTAAGATCACATAAATCGCGTTAATCTATCTCTAGCATTCGCTCAATTTGTGGTGTTTATCACTTTAGCATTCATCATAAACTTCCTCTTGGACTAATTATGAATCATTGTAGGCTTTGAATGGTGATCTAGCATCCAAAACTCATGAAGTACAATGATAAACACTGAAATAACGCAATAAACAAACTTTGAATACGTTGAATTAGAAAAAAAGCGTATATTTCAACTTAGGCCACATCATAGCTTTGGAAAGACAAAATTAGTTCATGGTAGCCATAATATAGAGCAAAAATAAAACAAAATCCATGAACTTAAAGAAGAAAAGTATTGAACAAACTTAAAAATACAAAATTACAAACCAAACTTCTTCTTCCTCTCAGTTTTCCTCCCTTTTTTGTCTACTTTCTATTTGATTTTTGTCAATGGAATGATGCCTAGGGACCTCAAAATCACCCCTATATATAGTACATGAGGTTGCAAATTCGAAAAATAAAAAAAAATACATCAACTTCATTCTCATTTGTACATTTTGCCACCCTTGCCGCCCATCCCTCACAAGCTGCTACCTTTAGCTGATTTTGTTCAAATTTTGCATCAATTCACCACCCAAAATCAGTCCATACATCACCATGAACATGTTCTTGAAGTATATGAAGCATCCTTGCATCAGATTTGTCGATTTTGCCGCCTAAAAAAACCTCATGCTTACTTAGTACTTGCTTAGCAAGTGCATTAAGTCGTATCAAGTAATCCAGAGTGAGTAGAGCATCGTTCCCCCGAGGATTGATTATTGAGTGAGTACCGAAATTGGTAGCTTTAACAATATTTGGATGACCGAAATTGTAAATTTTGAATGAAACAAACAAAATAAAATGAACTAAATTAGGTTACTGATTTTTTGAAAGGTTTTTTGATTTTTGACGATTTTTATGATTTTATAGATCCGAGGCATCCGATTTCACCTAGTTGCATCAATATGCCTTTTTATTCTCGATATTCAAGTTGTTATTACATGTTGATGGTCGAAAACCCTAATTTACTAAATAGTCTCTCTCGAGCAACATTTAGCTTGCTCATTTACATATTAACTCATCAATCTCTTGCATGACTTTAAATTAGAAAAGAGTTTTGAAGATCCATGATTTTTACTTAAGATCACATGAATCGCGTTAATCTTATCTTTAGCATTGGCTCAATTTTGTGGTGTTTATTACTTTAGCATTCATCATAATTCTTCTCTTGGACTTATTATGAATCATTATAAGATTTGAATGATGATCAAGCATTCAAAACTCATGAAGATCAATGATAAACACTCAAACAGCGCAATAAACGAACTTTGAATACATTGAATTAAAAAAGAACATACATAACAACTTAGGCTACATCGTAGCCTTGGAAAGACAAAATTAGTTCAGAGTAGACATAATATAAAGCAAAACTAAAACAAAATCCATGAACTTAAACAAGAAAAGGATAGAAAGAACTTAAAAATGAAAAATTACAAACCAAACTTCTTCTACCTTCCTTCTTCTTCTTCCTCTCAATTTTCCTCCTTTTATCTTTACTTTCTATTTGATTTTTGCTGATGGAATGATGCCTAAAATCCCTATATATAGTAATTGAGGTCGAAAATTCCAAATAAAAAAAATGTACATCAAGTTCATTCTAATTTTTTCATTCCTCCCCCCCCCCCCCCCCCCCCCCCCCCCCCCCTAACCCCCCAATGGCCATTCCTTACAAGTTGATACCTTTGGTTGATTTTGTGTAATGATTCTAGTTTCATTGAACAGTTAAATACATCTAAATGCTGTGTTTTGCTAGTGTATCAGCCGTAAGAGTTAGTTGGTGGTTTTGGTGCCAATAATTGATTGTTAGGTAAGGCAGTTGAGCAAGTGTCTGGATGCATTGTAATTCTAGATATTTTCTTCTTTGCTTCAGTTGGTTCCAATTGTATAAAGAGCAATCTATCTTGTATTGAGAAAGCTAATGAGCGACATTGATTCTTCTTCACTCTACCCTAATTTCTCTCTACTTCTCATCTCCTTTCACTTCTTCCCCATCTCATACTCTTTTATCCCTAAGTTATGGTTCAGGATTGTTCTTGAACCATAACAAGAGCTTGTCTTTGCTGCCAATTGATCTTGATTTGGTTGATTAGAGCTGGCTAGACCCAAGAAGAGTGTACCAATGGCTGGTGGAGTTATAATACGAGCAAATGCTACTGCAAATGCTACCGTGAATGCTACTTATGCTGCTGTCGTTGGTGTAAACATTGGAGCAAGTACTGAAGTCAATCAATTTGAGCAATTAAGGCCTCAAATGGAGGAAATGTTTATTGAACTGCAGCAATCGTAGGCATTGCAAGAGCAGAAGTTGGCTGAAAAGCTAGATCAACATTCACAAAAAATGGAAGTAAGGATCCAAGGATTACATCAGCAGATCACAAGGCATAATTTGCCTTTTGGAGTTGGAGTTTTGTCAGCAGCTAGCCAGCCTATCGTCCTCCAGATCTTATGCAACCTCTGACATCAGGAGTAGTAGCTGGACAATCTAATCGTCCACTAGATTTTAAGCAACCACAGACTTTAGGAGCAAGTGAAAATGGCATAGGAAATAACGGAGCCAATGGATTCAGATAGCCTAGAGTTGAGATTGAGCAGTTTGATGGCAAGCAACCTCAATCTTGGTTGACTTGATGCGAGAGGTACTTCCATTTCTATCACATAAGTGAGGATGAGAAGGTGGAATTAGCTGCAGTTCACCTCCATGGAGATTAGGAGGTATGGTTTTATAGCATTATACACAGTAATCCTTCATTATTTTGGTCTGAACTTGTGGAGGAGCTTTTTGAGAGATACGGCGATGAGGATCCAAGTGATATTGTGGACAACTTCAATAAGGTGGTGCAAACTACCTCTATAAAAGAGTATATGGGAAGATTTGAGAATGTGAGAGCTAGGATGATTTTTGTGAATCCTAATGCAAGTGAAGCCTATTATGTCTCAAGTTTTATTAGTGGTTTGAAGTCAAAAATCAAGAATCTTGCCAAAACCTTGAGTCTTAGAACACTGTCTAAAGCATATGCCAAGACTAAGTTGTTTGAGTCCACTGTGCTGGTAGCTTCTGATGGCCAGAGAAGCAAAACTAGTCAAGGTCCTTATCAGCATCAGAATGCTCCTACAAGATTTAAGCCTTTGAGTTTGGAAGAGAAGAAAGCTCAGAGACTATGTTTCAAATGTAATCAATGATATTTCTTTGGGCACAAGTGTAATCCTAAGCTTTTGATGTCAGCTAGTGGAGCAAAGGCAGAAAGGGATAGTGAAGAGGAGGAAATGGAAGCTAAATTGACTGAATAAGAACAGGAATTATAGGAGGAACTGGTGGATGATGAAATTGAAATCTTTGTGAAAGCATTAACAGGGAATGGCTTTCACAATATTATTAGAATCAAAGGTGAAGCTAGACACAAATCTATTTTGATTTTGATAAATAGTGGTAGTACTCACAGCTTTATTAATCCTACAGTTGTTAGAAAGGTGGGACATGAAGTGATTAGGACAAGTCCTCTAGCTGCGACAATGGCTGATGGGAATTCAATACTCACTTAAACCAAATGCCAAGGCTTTAGTTGGCAAATGCATAATCATAAGTTTTTATATGACTTCGAGATTCTTCAGTTGGGAGGTTGTGACATGGTTCTTAGAGTTGATTGGATGAAGACTTTCAGTCCATTGATTTTTTATTTCTCTCAGCTGTCAGTTTCATTTGAAATGCAAGGGGCTACTGTCAAGTTACAAGGAATTGTTGAGCAAGCCCAATTACAATTAATGAAAGGCAAGAGGTTGGAAGGATTTGTCGAGAAATTAACTTATCAAGGGATAGGACAATTGTTCTCAATAGCTCATTCTAAGGGTCAGGCACCGCCTCATTTGGAAATTAGCACATTGATTGAAGAATATAATGACTTATTCGAGTAGCCGATATCTTTATGCACCAAGAGGACTATTGATCATACAATTCCACTAAAGTATTATTGAGATCCAGTGAACTTGAGACCATATAATTACTCTCACTCGCAGAAGACTGAAATTGAAAAGCAAGTTGAGAAGCTAATAAAAACTTGTTTCATCTGGCAGACCCACAGCCCATTTGCCTTTCTAGTTATTTCAGTCAATAAAAGGGATGGAATGGTTCGAATGTGCATTGATTACAAGCAACTAAACTCGCTCACAGTCAAGGACAAGTTTCCCATCCCAATCATTGATGATCTCTTGGATGAACTTAATGGCCCACACTTCTTCTCTAAGCTAGATCTGCGTCAGGGATATTATAAGATCAGACCCATGGAGCAAGACATATACAAGACTACCTTCAGAACTCACCATGGGCATTATGAGTTTGTGGTGACGCCATTTAGCTTAACTAATGCTCCAATTACATTTCACGTTGTGATGAACGATGTGTTTAAGGCTTTCTTGAAGAAATTTGTATTGGTTTTCTTAGATGATATTCTGATTTACAGTGCAACATTGGAGGACCATGGGGCTCATATGTGGAAGCTGTTCAGTGTTAGGCGCAACCATGAGCTTTATGCTAAGCTGTCCAAGTGCTCTTTTACTTAGTCACAAGTGGAATATCTAGGCCAAATCATCATCTCCTATGAAGGAGTACCCACGGATCCTTCTAAGATTCAAGCTATGAGGGAGTGGCCAACACCTGTTACATTGAAGCAATTGAGGGGGTTTCTAGGCTTGACTGGATACCACAGAAAGTTTGTAACGGGATATGGAGTTATTGCCAAGCCATTAACTAATCTCTTGAAGAAGGATGCCTTTAAGTGGTTTGAGGTAGCTCAGGATGCTTTTGAAGCATTAAATGCAACAATATGTGTAGCACCAATGTTGGCTATGCCTGATTTCAGTAAGGATTTTTTGCTGGAGACTATTGCTTGTGGTAAGGCAGTCTTATCTCAGCTGGGGAGACCTGTGGCTTATCTTAGGCACGCCTTGAGTTCAAAGCATTTGGACTTATCTATATACGAGAAACATTATCTTGCTATCCTTTTGGCTATCAAGAGGTGGAGACATTATTTGAAGGGCCATCATTTTGTCATCAAAACAGACCATTAAAGCCTTAAGTACTTGTTAGAACAGAAGATAGCAATAACAGTCCAACATAAAGGCTTGATGAGGATACTTGGTCTAGACTATTTAATTCAGTATCTGAAGGGAAAAGAGAATCTTGCTGCATATGCTTTATCTTGTAGGCTAGAGGAGCCTGAAACTGGTTTTTGTAGAGCTGTGTCAGTGGCATTACTAGCTTGGATGGAAGAGGTTTACAGATCTTACGAACAATATAGCTTTGCCTAGGAATGTGTGACAGCTTTTAGCATCAGCAAAGCCTCTCCTACCACATCAAGTGCTGGTATTTCTGTGACAAAATGGATCATTAGGAAAAAGGGTAAATTGTATGTTGGATCATCCACTGATTTGAGGAAGCAGATCATTGAGGCCTCCTATGATTCAGCTAGGGGTGACCATTCTGGTATAGAAGGGACTTATCATAGGCTCATGAGTTATTTTAGTTGAGCTAGTATGAGAAAGGAGGCCTCCTATGATTTGAGCATTCTACTAGCAAGAAGTATCAAGGCTTGCTCCTGCCTCTTCTAATTCCTAATTATGCATGGCAATATAAGCATGGATTTTATTGAGGGGCTGCCTAAATCTAAGGGGAAAGAAGTTATATGGGTGGTTGTGGATCATTTCACCAAATTCAGTCACTTTGTACCCTTATCCCGTCTAATTATGGCTGAAAGACTTGCTAGGGTCTTCTTGGACAGCATTTATAAGCTGCATGGGTTGCAACATTCCATAGTTTTGGATTGTGATAAGCACTTTACTAGCAATTTCTAGAGAGAGTTGATCCTTCTCTTGGGTACTACTTTGTCTTTGAGTTCCTCTAATCATCCTCAGACTGATGGACAATAAGAGAAGGTTAATCAATGCATTGAACAAAACTTCAAAAATATGACATTCAGCCATCCTAAGGAGTGGTGTAGGTGGTTATCCATGGTAGAGTTTTGGTTCAATACGCATGCTCATTCATCTATAGGCACTACTCCCTTCAAAGCATTATATGGATATAATACTCTTTCTCCCTTTGTATTGCAAGGGATCACCACTTTAGTGCCAAATGTTTCTGATCTGTTGCTACAACGAAGGCAGTTAGTTCAGCTCCTCAAAGATAATCTTCACTTGGCTCAAGCAAGGATGAAGTACTATGCTACAAGAAGCATTCAAATAAGGTCTTCAAAAAGGGGGATTTGGTGCATTTGAAGCTACAGCTCCATGGACAATCCACGGTGGTAGTACACAAGAATGTTAAACTCAGTGCTCATTATTTTGGCCCCTATAGGATACTTGAGAAGTTGGGAAAGGTTACTTATAAATTGGAACTTCCACTCGGTTCATATGTCCATCCGATGTTCCATGTTTCCCTTCCAAAGAAACATGTGGAAAGAGGGATGTCTTGCTCTCCTAACCCCCTGAAGTTGGTTCTAATGGAGCGCTTTTGCAGGTTCTTGCTGCCATACTGGATTCTAGACTGATTCAGCAAGCTGGGAAGCAGATTGAGGAGGTCTCGGTGCAGTGGAGCAACTTGGTTGAAGAAGACTCAACTTGGGAAGATTTGAAGTTTCTCTAAAGCCAATTTCCATACTTCCATTCTTGAGACAAGAACGATCTCAAAAGGAGGCATTGTCATGATTCTAGTTTCATTGAACTGTTAAATGCATCTAAATGCTACGTTTTGCTGGTGTATTAGACGTAGGGGTTTTTTGGTGGTTTTGGTGCCAATAATTGATTGTCAGGTAAGGCAGTTAAGCAAGTGTCTAGATGCATTGTAATTGTAGATACTTTCCTCTTTGCTTCGGTTTGTTCCAATTGTATAAAAAGCAATCTATCTTGTATTTGAGAAAGCTAATGAATGAAATTGATCGCTTCTTCTCTCAAGCCTAATTTTTCTCTACTTCTCATCTCCTTTCACTTCTTCCTCATCTCATACTCTTTTATCCCCAGGTTATGGTTCAAGATTGTTCTTAAACCATAACAATTTGTTCATATTTTGCATCAATCCACCACCCAAAATCAGTCCTTACATCACTATGAACATGTTCTTGAACTGGACAAAGCATCCTTGCATTGGATTTGTCCATTTTGCTGCCCATTTTGTACTTTGTAACAAATTGTACATGTTGTTGTTCATCCATGCTTTAGCTGTGTAAATTTGTGTGTTTTGCCCATTTTTTGAATTTGTTTGATATATCTTGCATTCATGTGCTGATGTATATGACAAAACCTAGCAAGATTTAGCATAAAATAAGTGTTTTTGCAAGGAAATAACGATAGGAGCGAAGAAGAGCAAAATCAAGCAATGTTTGATGTAAAATGGTTTGAAAATGAATCAAAATGATATGAATAAATATATACTAAATTGGACTTATCAAAATAACCCAAACTTAAATCTTGCTCGTGCTTGAGCAGGGCCAAACATTAAAGTGCAAAATCTCATGCTTTTTAAAAATTTATCACAATTCAAAGCAAGACTACTACTAGTAGAAAACAATGACCGAGAATCAAAGTTTAAGATTCTAAAGGCAAACAGCCTTTCTAAGGACAAACTCACCAATCACCTCGGTAACCGAATTTGAAAGTTGGTTAAGCAAATTAAGTTTATCCGGGTTTTTTAGCCTCAAGTCATTCAAACCAAATAGATGATAAAAATCATGCCATATATATCAGGACTCCTAAGGTATGCCCAAGACTAAAAGTTATTCACAAAATTTTCTCTTCTCTTTTTTTTAATTTTTTATTTTTTTCTATTTACGAGGGACTGATATGCAGAATTGAACTCCTGACCCTTGGGCAATGACCACATAGGTAAGAGACGCCACCGCTAAGACGGCCTCAATATGATTTTAGGCGCCCTCATTATGACTGCATGAGTATATCCTCAGCAAGAATCGAACTCTTGACCCCTAGGTGATAACCGCATGGGTAAGAGACACCACCACTGAGATGCCCTCATGTTGGGAAGCACATATGTTGAAAAGTTTATATGGGATAGTGGGTGCTAGAGATGCCTCCCTTATTTTCTCTCTCTTTTATTTCATATTTTTCTTTAGACTTAGGCATTACTCTTCAAAGTCTATTATGTAAATGATAATCTTAATGTAATCTATTGAAATTTGAGCATCTTTTAATCAAAAAGAAAGGTAAAACAGCCATGCTAACTAGTGAACTCAAATACCACAGTTTTATCAAGATAGTGCCTTAGAATATATCATGTTTGCAATTAGAACACAAAAATAATTGATTATTTGGTTATTCAAATCTAATTAAAGTAAATGAGCTAAAAAGAGCTGAAAATTGCCTAAAAAGCATGATGATAAGAACTTAAAATTTTTGTATGATTTTAACTTAGTTTAAATTAAAATTTAAATAGACTAATGATCTATACTATAGAAAAAAAGAAATCTTTTTAGTGGCCGACACTATCTACATCCCCATACAAAGGCTCTGAACTCTGGGAGGCACTGAAGCTAACTCTAAAAATAAAATAGGACTAGACTTGAAAATGTTTTGAAAATTTTTGTTCAAAATTTAAAAAATGTGACGAAATATCTCTCCCACCCTCAAAATTAAAGTCAACATTGTCCTCATTGTTAAAAGAAATACAAGGAACAAAGCTGTAGGTGAGAGATACTTCCCACATTTGGGGATTACTTTTTTTTTTTGGTAATGCGGTTATCAGGTTACCCCCAAACTTTTTTTCAAAAGCCTGTTGAACAAAATGTACAAAAATATTATAACATATTAAAAATTAAAGGAAATTGAAAGAAATGAAGTAAGGAAAGGAAAACTTGGGTTGCTTCCCAAGAAGCACTTAGGTTATAGTCGTTAGCTTGACTTTTTGATGATGCTCTATCCTGTATCCTGAGGGACAATGGAGCTTCCTCCATCCACCCTCAATGACCATTTCCTTCCATTTATCTTCTTTGTATCCTTCATTACACGACCACCTCCACCTTCTTTAATCATGGGATCCTTAGGCTTAATGTGCCACAACTTGAATTTCTTTTCGATCTTTTTTGCATTAAGTCATCCTTGGCTCCGAAAACCTCTGACTTTGTTAGACAAGCTCAACACTCAAATTTGATCACTAGTAGTGGTGGGTCAGTCAAGATGGGTTTGGTCATCGGTGGCAATGAGTCGCTCAAGGGGGTTATGTCATATTGAGGTGGTTCTTCTAATGTGTCCCCATCCCTCAATACTATGGCATTAGTTTGTTCCCCAGGGTTTGTGATAGTATTGAAAAGCAAGAAATCATCAAACCTCACAAAAATTTCCTCTAATGTAGCCCCAGCTTAAGTTTCTAAATTTCGGATGGAAGCTTTTTGATTTAAAGATAGCCCTAATTTCTTGAGTAAAATTTGTACATTCATGCATAAACTCCCTAAATGTCTCTTATAAGTCATAATTATTTTCTTGAGGTGGATGAATGGGTGACCAAGGTGCTTCGAGATGGTTCCAAGAAGAGCTAGAATGGTTTATCCATCCTTTAGTGTAGGTGCTAGAGTAAGGATAGTATTGGCTGGTTGATAATTTGACATGTGGTTATCCTGTTCAAAACCTAATGAGGAAAAATTGTTACCCACTTGGCACTCTATACTAGAATAGTTACCTGCACAAAAGTCACATCTACGAGAATGAACAACTTTGACACTTATGTTATCCAGTTATTTTTGAATTAGTGAGAGTTGAGCAGATAAGGCATTAATTTCATGAATTCTAAGTGGTGTTCTTGGTACAGCTTGATATTGAGGTCTCATATAGTTGTTGCAAGCCATCACCTCTAGCAACATTCTATGTTAAATTTTTAGATCTAAGGGAGTAATGTAACAAAATAAACTTAAAAGTAAAAAAAAAAAAGATAAAAATAACGAGAAAGTACAAAAATATAACACTATAAAAAAAATTTAGTAAAAACCTTTTTTTTTGGGGGGGGGGTTGGGGGGGGGGGGGGGGGGGGGGGGGGGTACTAATGTTTTGAAAATCTTTAAAATAATAGTTTTAACTTTCAAAATTTTAACAAAATGAACTTATAAGTAAAAATGATATGAATATTAAGAGAAAATACAAGAAAAACAACAAAAATCACACAAACTTAACAAAACTTGACAAAAACAAAATTCGAGGTATGTTGTATAAAAAAAAGAACTTTACAAATTAAAAAAAGTGAATGAAATAAAAGATTCTTCTTCAAATATAAACAAAACTTACAAGTTTTTACAAAACAACTTCAAATTGGTACCAAAACTATTTGGTATCAATATCACTCAAATAAGTATAATCCCCAGCAATGGCGCACAAAACTTGATGCTTACTTGGTGTTTTCTTAGCAAGTGCACTAAGTGGTACCAAGTAATACAGAGTGCGTAGAGTATCATTCCCACGAGGATTGATTATTGAGTGAGTACCGAGATTGGCAGCTTTAGCACTATTTGAAAGGCCGAATTTGTAGTTTTTGAAACAAAACAAACAAAATAAAAAGAACTAAATTAGGTTACTAATATTTTGAATGGTTTTCTTATTTTTGACGATTTTTACGATTTAATGAGATCCAAGGCATCTGATTTCATCTATTTGCATCAATACGCCTTTCTATTCTCGATATTCAAGTTGTTATTACTTGTTGATGGACGAAAATCCTAATTTACTAAATATTCTCTCACGAGCAACATTTAGCATGCTCTTTTACATATTAACTCATCAATCTCTTATATGAATTTAAATAAGAAAAGAGTTTTGAAGATCCATGGTTTTCACTTCAGACCACACAAATCGCGTAGCATTTGCTCAATTTGTGGTGTTTATCACTATAGCATTCATCATAAATCTCCTCTCGAACTTATTTTGAATCATTTTTGGCTTTGAATGGTGATTAAACATTCAAAACTCACGAGGAACAATGACAAACAATCAAACAGCACAATAAACCAAATTTGAATACATTGAATTAGAAAAGAGCTTATATTACCAGTTAGGCTACATCGTAGCCTTCGAAAGTCAAAATTTGTTCATGGAAGATATAATATAGAGAAAACTAAAACAAAATCCATGAACTTAAAGAAGAAAAGGATAGAAAGAACTTAAAAATGCAAAATTACAAACCAAACTCCTTCTTCCTTCCTTCTTCTTCTTCCTCTCCGTTTTCCTCCCTTCCTCTCTGCTTTCTATTTGATTTTTGCTACTGGAATGATGTCTATGGACCTCCCAACACTACTACAAAACAAACCTATGGCAACGGTTGGAAAGTGTTGTTGTAGGCTGAAAACCGTTGTTATAGGTCTATGGCAATGGTTTCTTAACCGCTGAATACGCGGCCATTGTCGTAGCCTATAGCAACGGTTTTAACAACAGCAACGAAGTGTGAGCCGTTACATTAAAGCTATCAATAGCAACGGTTTTTAACTGATATATGGCAACGGTTATAATTATTTAAGGCAACGGTCTTTATTATATAGTAATTCCTATAGCAATGGTTTTTCATGAATTAACATCAGTATTTAGGTATATATTGCAGAGGGTTTTTTTTTATAATGGCAACAATTGTTATGCTTTAGTTTTGTTTATGACAATGATTTTTCATCGACTGCAGCGGTTTTAGATACCTTTTACAACATTTTTTGTCCCTTATGGCAACCATTCTCATGTATAATATTCTATGGCAACGCTTTTTTACTATTAAACACACTAGTTTGGAAATCTATTACAACGATTTTTCCCCCCTATAGCAACGGTTTTCCAGCAAACAATCCAACAATTTAGGAAACCTATTGCAAGAGTTTTTTACCTATAAGAACCATTCGATATACGTTTATAATCATGTGTTGCAATAAAATTCATGATCCAGTACACCTGTTTCAAATAAGAAATATAGCCAACCTGATTGTCCAAATAAGGAATATCCAACTTCATCCATTGGCATCAAAATTACTACATACAAATTGTCAACAAAATAACATCCATCAAATCGAACATAATGCCCAATTAGTTTATAAGGATAACCTACCAAAGTACAAAATAGCCTAATGCACTCCATTGTTGCTTACAAAATTATGCATGAACTAGTTTTTGAGGTAAACTATACAATAATAAGAAAACATGATCAACATCATCTTCGTCATCACCTTCAACATCATCATCATCATCTACCTGCCATGAAAAAATATTAAAAATCATGAGCGCAAAGTTAAGAGCAACATTTAGTAAAGGACAAAATCTGTCTTTACAATAATGTTCGCCAATAAAGCCTAACACAAAACACAATTTAAAAAACACAATTATCCACCTAGGCAAAACATAACATCTTATAAAATTAAATTGTCATCGGCAAATGCACATCAAATATGGAGGCCCCAAGCGCTGACTGCCAATCCCATAACACCTCTATGTTTGCCACCTCAACCGCCAATTCAACTGCCATCACTGACCTTCATTGACCAAAAACTGCTATTACCAACCTTAACTCTCTTCCTCTTACAATAATGCCCAAGAACACCATGAGACCTTCATCACTCGCAAGAAGAAGAAAACTAAACACAAAAGGTAATTCAAAATATAACAAATGTATACACAGTTAAACAATCCTATCTTGATACGATTTACTAAGTTGTATATGCCTAATCAAGCTAAGTTTGAGACTGAATGAGCCAAGATCAAGCCTAAACAAGGCTAAACGAGCCTAACTAAGGCGAGCTCAGCTTGGAGTTTGCTGAGCAGGTCCGAGCTTAACTGGTCCAAGCTCATATACAATCTTAATCTTGCAACATCTACCAACTCCACATCAGTCTTAACTCTTTACTAACAATATATAACTGCTATTTTTCCCCTCAAACTCTAGTCAGGTATCGTAATGCTTTCTCAAGAATAACGTTTTCATTAATAGTGTACTATTGGCTGTCACACATTTGGGGCACAAAGGAGATAGAAGTTGTGACTTAATACTTGAAAGATGAACAATCTAATGATTATACAAAGTCAAATCAGTATATATCATATACAAGTGAAAAATCTCTGAAAAATTAGTTAAAAGTTAAAATCTTCAAAGTAATTTTTGACCCAAAATAATATGGAGTGCTGAAACCTCAGGCCTCGAGTCCATCAAACATGCATGTGACATCTACATATCCAAATCGTTTGTGTTTTGATGTTACCATGTATTGAGCTCAAAGAATAAGCACACTCCAAAACCCTCACTCCACACTTAGTCTAGATGCAAAACCCAACTGCTACTATTTGCAACATAAAAGCTAGCACACAGCTTGGATTCATGCTCTTAGATCACAGGAAAAACAAAAGCTCAATCCAGTCACTCTCAGAGCATTTGATGAAATTACATGGTAAGCAGGTGCTTGGATTCATGCTGTAAAGAAGGCTCTAAGTCATCTATGAATGATAGAATTACTAAAAATGTCAAGCCACATCATCCTACCAACAGGAGGAGAAGTAGAAACAAATATTAAAGAAACACACCTGATTCTTTCGAGAATTTCTGGCACTAGATGAAGAAGCACCGTTTTGATTAGGAGCATTACCAGCATCGCCAGGTGAGTCAACTAGTCCCTGTAGCACTTTAGGTCCAAGATTGCTTAAGCCCGGGACAATGGCTCCAAGCTTTGATATAAGTTCCTTCAAAACTTCTTTTGTAACCTCAGCTTTGAGTTCTGCTTTCATAGCATTCATTATGTTAGATGGAACTTGTATGTCACCTACTTTTGTCTTTCCTTTCACATCCTTCTGACAAACACCTCTCCCATAAAGACGCAACCGAACGGGATTTTCATCAGGCATAACCTTAGCAAAGGCATCCCTATTTTTGGCGTTTGCACCAGCCTCTGCATTAATCTTGTCTTGTTGTGACTGAACTTCATCCTACATAAGTGTGCAAATCAATAAAGAGTCAAACAAAGTAAGATATTAGTTGTTAACTTATTAATAAATCAACTTACAATTTTAGCGATAGTGCTCTCTGCATCGTCTTTGTATTTTATACCGGGTCTTCTTTTATGCGTTGCGATGAACATTTCTGCTCGTGTAGGAGGTTGCTTATCTAGATCAATTTGTTGCTGCAAATGGCACGTAAGAAGTGTAAATAAAATCTTAGTCTTTTTTAATTCAAAGAGTGGCCAAAGATGCATATAAGTTAGAGAGCTCTTTTACCAATCCATAACTTATATATGCAAAGCTCTTTCTCCCAGCTGTGTGCCTATACTTCTGCTTAAGCGAATTACGACTGTTAATTGCAGCCACATTCTATAAAACACATATGGAATAACCTTCTGTAATAGAACCTTCTGGTCGACTCCTATTACGCACGTATGACTTCAATTTACAAAGTTTTCTCTCCACACCAAACATATATCGATAAAAAATAGGTCCACCAAGTCTTAGCTCATCCACCAAATGAATGGGTAAATGAACCATTATATCAAAAAATACTGGCAAAAAAAATATTTCAAGCTGACATAATATCTCTTTGATCTCATTTTGCAAATGGTCAAGCTCTTCGGGCTTCACAACTTTACCACATATACCTCTAAAGAAAGCTGCCAGTCTAATCAATACAACAGCAACAGGCTTATGTAATGACTTCCTAATTGCTACAAGGAGCAAGTTTTGCAAGATCACATGAGCATCATGAATTTTGTAACCTGTAATCTTCCTTTCATCAATATGGACACATCGCCCTATATCCAATGCATAACCATAAGGCAACTTCGCATATTTCGATACATGACAGAAATTATATTTCTCCTCTTTGTTCATTGAAAAGCAAGTTGGATTGAACTTAGCACGTCGACCATCTAAACTTATCTTCGGATGCAAGTCACGTTTTATCCCCATCTCTTTGAGGGCCAAACGAGCCTTTAGATGATCCTTTGTCCTACCTGGAATATCCAACAAGGTGCCAAGTATACTATCACATATATTTTTCTCAATGTGCATCACCTCCAAGTTATGACGAAGAGAATTATATTTCCAATATGGCAAATCAAAGAAAATTGATCTCTTCTTCCAAGGACTCGACATAATCGGCTGTTGTTGCTTCTTCTGCTTCTTCTTCTTCTTCTTCTGCTTCTACTTTTTCTACTTCTTCGTACTATTTTTATGATTTTTCTTCTCTACTTTGTTCTTTTTTCCAAATACATGATGCAACCAAAGACATCTCTTCCGAAATTTCACTTCCTTTCAATGCACTAGGAGCAACTACGTGCTCTGTTTTTCCATTAAAAGAAGTTGCATTCTGCCTCCAAGGATGGTTACAGTCCAAAAACTTCCTATGCCCTTGAAAGCACACACCTTTCTGCTATGAGGCAACCATTTCGAGGAAGTTTGATAATTGCAACAAGGGCATGCCAAGTAGCCCTTCGTGGACCATCCCGACAACATTGCATATGCAGGAAAGTCGTTGATCGTTCACATTAGAGCTACACGCATATGAAAGGGCTTGTTTTCCTAAAGCATCATACGTCTCCAAACCAACTTCCCATAATTCTTTTAGTTCTTCAATTAATGGTTGTAAGTATATATCAATATCATTTCCAGGAGGTTTCGGACCTTGAATCAACAAAAAGAGCATGAAAATATTCGTCATTCATGCACATCCAAGGGGGCAAATTATAGTTCACGAGCATCACAAGGCCATGTGCTATGATTGATGCTCATGATCCGATATGGATTAAATCCATCACTAGCTAACCCCAACCTGACATTTCGAGGATCACGTGCAAAAGTTTGGATGCAATTCATCAAAGTCCTTCCATGCTTGGCCATTGGCTGGATGCCTCAAGATCCCATCCTTAAGGCGGTCATTGTGATGCCATCTCATGGACTTGGTTGTTTCAAAACATAGAAATAATCTTTGAAGCCTAGGTTTCAATGGAAAGTGCCACAACACTTTTGTAGGAATCCAACGAGGTTCTGCAGGAATACTTTTCACCCACTTTCCACTTAGAAGAACCACGAACATGACATGATATTGCCTCTTCATACTCCTTCCAGTACAAACATACAATCATTTGGGCATGCATGTATCATTTTGTAATCAAGACCCAAATCCCTAACTGTGTTTCTAGTGTCATTAAAGGATTTCGGAAAATTTGCATTTGGGACCAATTCCTTTAAAAAAATCCAAAAGGTCATCAAGAGCCGCATTACTCAACCCATGTTGGCACTTGAAAAGAAACAACCTAATGATACAAGAAAGTTTGGAAAAATTTTCACATCCCGCGGATATAATTCCGCCTTACGCTCTTCTAATAATTTGTAAAATTTCTTAGCATCCTCAGTCATCCTGTCCATGGTTCCTTGATTCCCAATCATAATCATTAGCTGTATGGACAAATTTATCACGTAATAACCCATCGGCATCAAAAGGGAAAGATATATCATCAACATCATCAAACTCATTGATCCTATTATTGGACGAAGAACCATCCCCATGAAAATGTTGATCATAATTTGCTACAAAACCATCAGCAATCAAATGATCATATACCTCATTTCTTGTTCCCCAAAATCTAAAAACACACTTATTACACGGGTAGCGAATTTGGCTCTGTTTCCCTTTCCCTTGACCTTTAGAAACAAACTCATTAGTCAAAAGTTCATTCAGCCACATGTTAAATTCATCTGTCCATATAGGGAGATACATCCAACTATTAGCTGAGGCATCCATACGAAAAGCTGTACCGGACAAGAGACAAGGAAGCATTAAGATGAAGTATTAATACTTTTTTCAAACAATTATAGTATACAAAAGTATCCTCACAAATCAAAACAACAAGCACAAACAAAGGTGATTGGAAGAAAAACAAAAAAACCCAAATTTACATGGTTCAACTAAGCATATATCCATGGAAACATCATAAATATACATTTAAGGAAAACTCAAACGAACTTAAGCCTGTAACACGCAAAAAAAGGAGTTGTTATTTCCGTCCATTGTAAGTTAATTACCATGAAAATACACACGAAATTAAATTAGGGCAAACTCAAATGAACTTAAGCTGCAACACACGAAAATGGAGAAGTTATTTATGTCCATTTTAATTTATTTATCATAAAAATATGCACGAAATCAAATTCAGACAAACTCAAATGAATTCAAACCGCAACATACAAAATTTACGGAGCTGTTCATGTCAATTTATGGTTATTTACTATGAAAATACACACAAAATCAAATTAAGGGAAACTCAAATGAACTTAAACCGTAACACATGAAAATGGAGAAGCTATTTATGTCCATTTTAAGTTATTGACCATAAAAATGTGCACGAAATTAAATTAAGGCAACCTCAAATGAATTCAAACCGCAACATACAAAAATTACAAAGCTGTTCATGTCAGTTTTAGGTTATTTACCATAAAAATACACACTAAATCAAATTAAGGCAAACTCAAATGAACTTAAACCGCAACACACAAAATTGAGAAGCTGTTTATATCCATTTTAAGTTATTTACCATGAAAATACACACGATTTCAAGTTAGGGCTAACTCAAATGAACATGAGCCGCAACACACAGCAAGGGAGAAGCTATTCATGTTAATTTTAGGTTATGTACCATGAAAACGCACACAAAATCAAATTAGGGCAAACCAAAATGAACTTAAGCGGCAACACACAACAAAGGATAAGATATTTATGTCTATTTTACGTTATTTACCAAGAAAATATGCATGAAACCAAATTACAGCGAACTAAAATGAACTTAAACCACAACACAAGAAAAATACAAAGCTATTCATGTCAATTTTAGTTTATTTACCATGACAATACACATGAACTCAAATCAAAGGCAAACTTAAATGAACTTAAGCCGCAACACACAACACTGGAGAAGTTATTTACTTCCATTTTAAGTGATTTACCATTAAAAGTACACGCGAAATCAAATTAGGGCAAACCTCACAGAACTTTAACCACAACACATGAAAATTACAAACTTATTCATATCAAGTTTAGGTTATTTACCCTGAAAATACACACGAAATCAAACTAAGGCAAACTCAAATAAACTTACGCTGCAACATAAGCTATTTATGTCCATTTTAAGTTATTTACCATGAAAATATGCACAAAATCAAATTATGGCAATGTCAAATGAACTTAAACGGCAATAGACAAAAGTCACAAAGCTATTCATGTCAATTTTATGTTATTTACCACGAAAATACACTCAAAATCAAATTAGGGCAAACTCAAATTAACTTAAACTGCAACCCACGAAAATGGAGAAGCTATTCATGTCAATTTTTAGTCATTTGCCATGAAAATATACATGAAATGGGATTAGGGCAAACTCAAACAAACCTGAATCGCAACACTTGAAATGGAGAAGATATTATGTCATTTACCTTAAAAATAGAGAACGAAAGTGTGAAGAAGAAGAAGCAGAAGCCCACTGCGACCAAGCGAAGAAGCGGGAAGCGGGAAGCAGAGAGCGGAGAGCGAGCAGAGGGAAGAGGAATGAAATTTGTTTCTTTTTTTTTTATCAATTTTCTTTTTTTTTCTTTTATTTATCAATTTTCTTTTATTTTTTATTTTTTTAGTAAAGTTGTTTTTTCTTTTTTTTTATACTCACCTTTTTTTAACTTATTTTTTTTTTTTAAGTATTTTTCTTTTCAATAGATTTTTGTTATAGAAAGATTTGGCGGGGAAGTTTTGTATATTAGCGATACACTACTAAAGTTTAATTTAACTCCTTTAGTACTCCTTTGCAATGTAATTTGCGACAGGTAAAATTTTATAAAACGGACAATAAATATTGTTATAAATAATGAACGATTTCATAATTAATTCCTAACAACTTATATTTCCCGTCATAAGCAGCTTCACTATTTACGATGGTTTTTACTATCTATCTTGATCAATTCTCATAATCAAGTATCAAATTGAGTTAACCATCACGTATTGAAAGACTCATACAAATTTATTCGTTACATACGCGAATTGTGTTGCACCTAATTGAGCAAATAATAGTTCAAATAAAAAAGAGTACCAAAAATATTTTACACTAACAAATTTTAACAAAAAAAATGAGCTTCTAACTTTTACAAAATTTTGATATTGGCGCCATGACATTACATAACGGATGTAAATCGTTGCAAGAAGTGTCATAAAAAAAATTGTTGCAAAAAAACCGTTGTCGTACATAATTGAGCTCAACGGTTATTTTTTCGTTACGAAAACCGTTGCAATAGAGGACCTTAAGCAACAGTTTCAGAACTGTTGCAAAAGCGTTGCATAAATTTATACTTTGCAACGGTTTAGGAACTGTTGCAAAATAACCGTTGCCATAGTCCAATTTTGTAGTAGTGCAAAAGACCCTATATAAAGTATTTGAGGTTGAAAATTCAAAAAATAAAAAAATACATCAAGTTCATTCTCATTTGTACATTTTGCCACCCATCCCTTACAAGTTAATACCTTTAGCTGATTTTGTTCAGATTTTGCATCAATCCACCACCCAAAATCAATCCTTACATCACCATGAAGATGTTCGTGAAGTGTGTAAAGAATCCTTGAATTAGATTTGTCCATTTTGAGGGCCATTTTTTGCACTTTGTAACAAATTATACATGTTTGTTGTTCATTCCTGCTTTAGCCGTGTAAATTGATGTGTTTAGCCTATTTTCTACTTTTGTTTTATGTATGTTACATTTACTTGTTGATGTAGATGATAAAACCTAGCCAGATTTAGCATAAAATGAGTGTATTTACAAGGAAATAACGATTGGAGTGAAAAAGAGCAAAAGCAAACAAAGTTCGATGTAAAATGGTTTGAAAATGAATCAAAATGATATGAATAAATATATACTATATTAGACTTATCATTATGAAATCATCCATCATTGATGGCCAATAATAGCTGCAACGCCTGATAAGCCAATGCATCTTATTTCTAGCAAGTCAAGGCACTTGAGAAGCACTCCACTAGCGTCCCTTTTGTATAATTCTCCAAATTCATCATCTAGATGGAACCCGTGAGCTCTCATTTCCATTTTCTTGTCCTTAGCATAATCTTTTGGGTTGTTGAAGTAATCCGTTAAAGGCTTCGTCTGGTCCCTTACGGACTCGAGACACTCTGATGTGCTTCATAGCACTCCAAACATCCACTTGGTGCACCATTGAAGGACTCAGCCCATTTGATCTCATGATCTAAAATATTAGTCTTATTGACCATAGATTTTTCGCACCAATTTCAAAATAATTTGTACCCTAATGCCAACTAAGCCAAGTCATTGGTTGCCTTGTTTTGCTTTCTAGGAATGTGCTCAAATTCCACCTCGTCGAATTTACTCAAAAGCTTGTGTACTACTGACAAATATCAATTCGAGGTATCACTCTTAGATTGAAACGCTCCATTCACTTCGCAAATTACCGGTTGTGAATCTGTCCTGATAAGAATGTTGCGGACTGGCATTTCTAAGAGAGTTTGAAGGCCAATTATGAGAGCCTCATATACAACCATGTTAATAGAGAACCTGCCTACTAAGGTGACAGCCAATTTCGTGATGATTCCTTATGGGATTCTATCACAATTCCTACTCCAGCACTAGAGTTGGTCCTTGATCCATCAAAGAACAGTTTCCAAGATGCTAATTCCATTATTAAGAGTTGTTCTAGTTCATTATCTAAGCCAGTTCGAATGCATGGTTGTTCTACTACAATGTCTGCTAAGGCTTACCCCTTTACCGGCTTTGATGAGACATAAACCAACTTGAATTAAACTAGAGCTAAGCTCTACTTGTTAAATTTTCCTCTCAAAAATTGCATATCTAGCATATACATAAGGGAATATGTTTAGGCAACCACCTGTACAGTGAATGCCAAGAAACAATGTCTTAATTTTGTAGATGTATAAAACAAGGACAGGCACAATTTTTCAATTGAATAATATTTTACTTCGCACTCATTTAAACAATGGTTAAGGTAGAACATGGTTTGCTCAAAACCTTGTGATGCGTTTGTGTTTGGCGTACCAAGTGCACTAAGTCGTTTCAAGTAATATACAATGAGTAGAGCATCATCCCACAAGGATTGTTTATTAAATGAGTACAGAAATTAGTAGTTTCAACGTTATTTGAAAGACCGAATTTTGTAGTTTTTTTTGTATATCAAACAAAATTGAAAGAGCCAAAGATGGTTAATAATTTTTTTGAAGGTTTTTCTAATTTAATAAGATCCAAGGCATTCCATTTCACCTAGTTGAATCAATACACCTTTCTATTCTTAGTATTCAAGTTGTTATTACATGTTGATTGTTGAAAACCCTAATTTACTAAATATTCTCTCTCGAGCAACACCTAACATAATCTTTTACATATTAACTCATCAATCTCTTACATGAACCTAAATAAGAAAAGATTTTTTGAAGATTCATGGTTTTCACTTAAGACTACACAAATCGCGTTAATCTTATCTCTAGCATTCGTTTAATTTGTGATGTTTATGATTTTAGCAATCATCATAAATCTCCTCTCAGACTCATTATGAATCATTATAGGCTTTGAATGATGATCAAGGATTCAAAACGCATGAAGAACAACAATAAACATGTCAACAACGTAATAAACAAAACATTGAATACGTCAAATTAGAAAACAACATATATTACAACTTAGGCTACATCATAACCTTGGAAAAAAAAATTAGTTCTTGGTAGGTATAACATCAGTAGCTTGCTCTCTCATCCCTCCCACCTTTGCCAAAGCAAAACTAAACTAAAATCTATATACTTAAAGAAAAAAATGATAGAAAAGAACTTGAAATTAAAAATTACAAACCAAACTTCTTCCTTCTCTTCCTTTCTCCTCCTCACGGTTTTCCTATAGTTTTTCCACTTTGAATTCTATTTTTATTGATTGAATTGATGCTTAAACACTTTCCTAACACCTCTATATACAATATTTGTTCTCTTTGTTGCGCGAAATTGCAACTTGTCACAACTTGCTCTTCTTCATTTTTTTCTTCATTCCACCACCTAAATCATGTCATTTGCATCAAGTTGAAGTTGTTCTTGAATTTTTTAAGTATTTCTTGCTTTTGATTTGTTGGCTTTTCTGCCCAAAAATGCAAATTGCAACTAGTTGTACATGTTGTTTCATCCATGCTGAACCATGTAGTTTTAATGCATTTTGCCCATTTTTTGATTTTTTTGGTGTATCTTGCATCAACTTGTTAATGTTGATGATAAAACCTAGCAAGAATTAGCATAAAATGAGCATTTTTGCCAGAAAATAAGAATAGGAGCGAAAAAGAGCAAAAGCGAGAAATAGCTATAAAAATTTGGAGTAAAATGGTTAGTAAATGAACCTAAATGATATGAATAATTATATATAAAGTTGGACATAACAAAATACCCCCAAACTTAAATCTTGGTCATCCTTAAGCAAGGCTAAACATTGAAGAGAAGGATCTTATGCTTTCTAAGAATTTTATCACAATTCATAGAAGGAATCTTTCTGTTAGAAAAGAATGATCAAGGATCATTAGTTTAAGCTTCTAAAGGCAAAACAATCTTTCTAGGAAAAACCTATCAATAACCTAGGTTAATGAATTCAAAAGTTGGCTGATCAAATTAAGTTTATCAGTTCTTTCTAATCTCAAGACATTTAAACCAAATAGATGATGAAAATCGTACCACTCACAACAAGACTTATTAAGTATGCCAGCCTAAAATTACACACAAAATTTTCTTTTTCTTCTTCTTTTGTTTTTCCTTGTTTTTGTAACAAGGGATTGGTTTGCTCCAGTCAACCCCGGCCCATGAGTATATCTTTAGTGAGAATCAAACTCCTGACCCCTAGGCGATAGCTGCATAGGTAGGAGACGCACAAACTGAGACACCCTCATTATGACCGTATGAGTATATCTTCAACGAGAATCAAACTCCTGACCCCTGGGTGATGACCGCATGTATAGGAGACTCCACCAACTAAGATGCCCTCACAAATGCGTGAGTATATGTTCACCGAAAATCGAACTCCTAATCCCCGGGCGATGAACGCATGGGTATGAGATGCCACCAACTGAGATGCCTTCAACATGGGCAGCACATACCTTAAAAACTAAATGTTTATACGAGATAGCAGTGTGATAAGTTTAATTTAATATATAGTTATTCATATCCTTTAAGTTCATTTTCTTATCATTTTACATTAAATTTTATCGCTTTTACTCTATTTCACTCCTATTGTTATTTCCTTACAAAACCTCCTTAAAGTGTCAACCAGTAAAGGAGGAGGGATATTATACAATCCGTCCTTGCCCTTTTTTGACAAATAGGATGTTTCGGATCCAATTTGGGTATCAGAAGTATTTCCATAATTACCATATATAACATAAAATTTCTCCCCCAATTCCTTCCAGTCGAGCCTCTAGGTTTGTCATTATACCCCGAGAAGTAGAAAGAATTACAATCCCCGTTCCATCAAAAATTCTCCAAATTCGTTGATAATTAGAATAGATTCGTAGACCGGGTCGTCTGACCCTTTTAAAATATAAATTTAAAAAATTTCTAGATGGTACTTTTCTATTTCTTCTATGGCGCAGAGTTGAAACCAAAAAATATTTGTTTCTTTCTTGATGTTCTCTCGCATTTTCAATAAAAGCTTCTCGTAAAATAATTTTAACTCATTTTCGGCTAATCCTTGCAAGATTTTATCATCAACATCAACAAATGAATGCAAGATGCATTAAACAAAAGCAAAAAAAAAAAAAAAGAACGGCTAAATACATCAAATCTACACGGTTTTAGCAGAATGAAACGACAACTTACACAACTTGTTGCAATATGAAAATTTGCGTGGCAGTTCTAGCAAATCAAGAGCAAGGATTTCTTTAGCAATTCAAGAACACATACAACTTAGTGTAAAGACTGAGTTAGGGCAAAAGAAAAAGGAAAAAAATGAAGAAAAGAGCAAGTTGTAGCAAGATAAAAAGAGGGGTGGCAAAAAGAGCAAATGAGAGTGAAGTTCTTGTAATTTTTTACCTTCATAATTTTGTAATTTGAACACAATATATAGGGGTGTAAGGAGGTGTTTTATCATCATTCAACTAGCAAAACCCAAATATAGTGTAGAAAAACTTAGGTAGAAATTTGGATAGAAGAGGAAGGGTGTCAAAAGAAAGAGTTTGGTTTGTAATTTTTCAATTTCAAATTCTTTTCTATCATTTGCTTCTCTAAATTCATGGATTTTGTCTTAGTTTTGCTTTATATTATGTCTATCATAAACTAATTTTGTCTTTCTAAGGCTGCAATGTAGCCTAAATTGTGATATACGCTCTTTTCTAATTTGATGTATTCAAAGTCCGTTTATTGCGTTGCTTGAGTGTTTATCATTGTTCTTCATGAGTTTTGAAGCTTGATCACCATTCAAAGATTGTTATGATTCATAATGAGTCCAAGAGGAGAGTTATGGTGATTTTTAAAGTTATAAACACCACAAATTGAGTGAAGGCTAGAGATAGATTAACGTGATTTGTGTAGTGAAAACCATAGATCTTCAAAACCCTTTTCTTATTTAAATTCATGCAAGAGATTGATGAATTAATATGTAAAAAGAGTATGTAAAGGGTTGCTCTAGAGAGCATATTTAGTAAATTAGGATTTTCGACCATCAACAAGTAATAACAGCTTGAATAGCGAGAATAGAAAGGCATATTGATACAACTAGCTGAAATCGAATGCCTTGGATCTATAAAAATCAGAATCTCTCAACAAAAATCAGTACACTTTTGTTCAAAACAACAAACATTTTTATTCTTTTTCATTTTGTTTGTTTCATATCAGAAAATACAAATTTCAGTCTTTCAAATTGTACTGAAACTACTAATTTCAGTACTCATTCAATAAACAAACCTCGTGGGACAATACTTAGTCACTTCTCTATTGCTTGATACGACCTAGTGCACTGGCTAAGCAAACACAATAAGCATCAAGTTTGGGCACCGCTGTCAAGGATTATTTTTATTTGAATGATATTCATACCACCTAGTTTTACCACTAATTTGAAGTTGTTTTGTAAAAATTTTCAAATTTTTCTTAAGTTTGAAGAAGAAATTTCTTTTTATTCATTTATTTCATTCACCTGATTTTATTTGTAAATTTAATTTTTTTTTGAAAATTCGTATAGAACCCCCCCCCCCCCCCCCCCTAAAATTGTGTTTTTGTTAAGTTTGTGTTATTTTGTTGTTTTTCTTACGTTTTCTCTTTATTTTCATCTTTCGTTTACTTATAGGTTCACTTTGATAAAATTTTAAAAGTTAAAATTTTTATTTTTCAAACATTAGTGTTACTATGTCGTCCCCCCCCCCCCCCCCCCCCCCCCCCCCCCCCCCCCGCCGCCCTAAAACGAAAAAAATGGTTTTTGTACTAGATTGCAGTATTTTTAAGTTTTCTTCCTATTTTTATATTTCTTTTAACTTTTTGATACACCAAGATAAGTTTTTCAAAGTTAATTTTGTATTTTTATGCTTTTCAAAATATTGGTATTACTACCCCCCTTCTCCCAACAAAACAATTTTCATTTTTGTTAAGTTTTGTATTATATTGTAGTATTTTTGATCTTTGGCATTATTGTTATCTTTCTTTTTGACTTTTAAGTTTGAGTAAAAGTTTGTATGCAAATCAAAACGAAAATGAAATAATCCCTTGGATCCTGAAATTAAAAAAAACACTTCGACAAATCAGGAAAACCAAACGAATTGAAACAATGGCTAATGAAAATAATGATAATGAAAGAGCTTTATAGAATTATGCTGTCCTAGCTGCTGGTGGATATGTTATACATTTAAATACAATGCCGTCAGTGATGATGCCATCGGCTTAAGACTGTTCCCGTTCTCACTAAGAGACAAGGCCAAGGAATGGTTAATGTCATTGCCGCCAGGTACTATCACCACATGGGAGGATTTGGTGTAAAAATTTATTGCTAAATATTTTTTACCAGCCAAAATAAGGAATGACATTACCTCTTTTACTCAATAGTGGGAATGCTATAAAGAGCTTTTAAGAAGGTGTCAATACCATGTTTACCAATTTGGATGCAAGTCCAAATCTTTTACAATGGTTTTGCACCTAACACCCAAACAATGGTAGACGCGGCTATGGAGGAGCCCTAAACAGCAAGACACCAGATGAAGCATACGTGTTGCAAGAGGTAATGGCTAGCAACAACTATGTAAGAACAACTTATTGAACAATGCAAATGAAACCTGTAGGTATTCACGATGTAGATGCATTATCCACTCAAATTTGGATGATTCAGAAACAATTGGGTAATATAGGGGTTAATGCCATTCATTCTTCTTTGCTAACATGCAAGTTTTTGTGCAGGAAATCATGCGAGCATAGAATGTTCGACAGGGAACTCCTTTGCCACATCAAGTCATGAGCAAGCAAATTTTGGTTCAAATTTTCAAAAATCATAGCACAATCCCTACTCCAATATTTACAATCTTGGGTCGAGAAACCATCCAAATTCTTCATGGAGTAACCTAGGGATTAAAAAACAGCCCATTCACCCACAACCGGAAAAGAAATTTGGTCTCGCAGATATGTCTAGTAAGTTTACGCAAGAGAGCAGAAGTTTCATGCAACAAACACAAACAAATCTTCAAAATTAAGAAGCTTCTATTGGAAACCTCGAGACGCAAATCGGACAAATTTTAAACCAACTCTCTGAAAGGTCTCAAGGTTCCTTATTTAGTGCCACAATAACTAACCATAAAGAGCACATAAATGCCATTATTTTTGAAAAAGTACCTAGATAGAACAGCCCAAACAAACTTGCCAGGACCACATCACACCTTGAACTTGAATCAGTAGATGAGTCCAAAAACCAAGACAAAAGCAAATCAAAGAGGGCTGATCCTAAGCCCCACAAACCAAACATCACATTTTCTTAATGCTTGAAATCGCAAAATGTGCATAACCAATTCATGAAAACTTTAAAAAATTACCCATTAATGTCCCTTTTACTCATATATTAGAGAAAAATGCCCAGAAATGCAAAATTCTTGAAAGAAATCCTATCTAATAAGAAAAGATTAGAAGAGTTCGAGACCATAACTCTGAATGAAGAATGCAGTGCAATACTACAAAATAAGCTTCCTCCTAAACTCAAAGATCTAGGGAGCTTTTCAATACCTTGCACCATTAGCACTAATACTCTTAATAATGTCTTATGTGATTTAGGTGCAAGTATAAATTTGATGCCACTCTCTGTTTTCAGGAAACTTAGTCTAGGGGGAGTCAAGCCCACCACAGTATCACTCAAATTGCCCGACAAGTCCATCAAGTAAACATGAGGAGTGGTAGAGGACATCTTAGTGAAAATAGACAAGCTCATCTTTCTAGCTGATTTTGTAGTGCTTAATGTAGACGGGGATAAAGAAATACCTCTTATTCTAGACTGACCCTTCTTTGCTATGGAAAGGGCCTTGATAGATGTGCAGCAAGGAAAACTAATTTAAGAGTAGAAGATGATCAAGTGATCTTCAATGCTTTTAGACCTATAAACTTTCATCAGAGAAGGACACTTGTTTTCAAATTGAAGGTCAAGTTCCTCCAACTAAGTCAGAGGCTTTGAGAGCCAAATACGATTTAGTAAAGAAAGGCGCCAAAATTATAAGAAAAAAAACTCAAGGACCGGTGCATTAAAATTAAGATCTCATAGCTAGAGAAGGTGGAGGTGCTCTTTCAAGGAAGAGCACGAAAATGGTCCATGGCAAGAAATTGTCACTTAAGGTGGATGGGGTAAGTTCCATTCTTTTGAAGGATCCTAGATAGAACATAATTGAAGGTCAAGCTCACGACTATAATTTAAGCGCTTCTTGGGAGGCAACCCAAGTTTTCCTTTCCGTACTTCTTTCTTTCAATTTTCTTTTAATTTTTATTATTTTCTAACATTTTTGTACATTTTGCTCAATAGGTTTTTGAAGCAAGTTTGGGAGTAACCCGATGACAATATTTACCATCATATAAGCAATCCTCAAACCTCACCAGTATCTCTCACCTACTACTTCATTCCTTTTATTTCTTTTAACATTGAGGACAATGTTAACTTTAAGTTTGGGCGGCCTGGGAGGGGGGGTGTTTTGTCACATTTTTTTAAATTCCTAAACAAAATTTTTCTAAAATGCTTTCTTAACTACTCCTATTTTATCTTTTAGAGTTGGCTTTAGTGCCTCCCAGAGCTCAGAGCCTTTGTATGGGGGTGCAGATAATGTCGGCCAACAAAAAGGTTTTCCTATTTTCTATAGTTTAGATTATTAGTCATTTTTTAATTTCATTACACATTTTGAACCAATTTATTGAGACCTTATCATCTTTTTATGCAGTTTTTCTCCTCTTTTTAGCTCGGTTACTTTAATTGAACTTGAATAACTTGAGAATCAATTGTTTTTATGTTCTAAATGCAAAATATTATCTATTTTAAAGGCACTATCTTGATAAAACCATGGTGTCTGAGTTCACTAGTTAGCGTTGCTATTTTACCTTTTTTCTGATTAAAAGACGCTTAATTTTTTAATGTATTGTATAAAGATTATCATTTGCATAATACATTTTGAAGAGTTATGCCTATGTCTAGAAGAAAATTATAAAAAAAAGGAGGGAAGCATCTCTAAGCACTGCTTTCTCGTATAAACATTTATCTTATGATATATGTGTTGTCCATCATGAGGGCATCTCAGTGGTGACATCTGTTATCCATGCGGTCATCGCCCATGATTCAGGAGTTCGATTCTCGCTGAAGATATACTCTTGAAGTCATAATGAGGGCGTCTCAGTGGTGGCGTCTCTTACCCAAGCGGTTATCGCCCAGGGATCAAGAGTTCGATTCTGACTGAAGATATGCTCATAGGCCGGGGTTGACAGGGGCAAATCAGTCCCTCATAATTAAAAAAAAAGGAAGAGAAAATTTTGTGAGTAATTTTTAGGCTTGGGTATACCCTGAGAAATCTTGTCGCAAGTGGTATGATTTTTGTCATCTATTCGATTTGAATGTCTTGAGATTAGAAAGAACGGATAAACTTAATTTTCTTAGCCAACTTTTGAATTAAGTTACCTAGGTGTGATTGATGGTTTTTTCTTAGAAAGATAGTTTTGCCTTTAGAACCTTAAGCTTTGAGTCTTAGTCATTTGTAATGAATCAAGATCAATCTTGATTCATAACCTAGGTTTGTAGAGTTTAGATGAGAGAAAGAAGTGAAAGAGATGAAAGTTTGAGAGAAAATTAGAGATGAGAGGCAGAATTCCAAGATATTTTCATTTATAAATGATTATTACATGAGATTGAGCTATTAATACTTATTCTAGATACAATGCATCAAGAATATGAACTAAGCGGCCTTAACTAACTTAGCCGCCAAAACTGACCAGCTAACCAACTTAAGAAAGTCAAGACAACACCCATTATGACTAATTTTCCCGCCAAAGGACAATTCAAATGCAATTGAACTAAAACAAGTTAAAACATTGTTCCCGACCAGCTAATACAATGACAATCATAACAATGCCTCCCTCTTGAAAGCATTTTTGCCTCAAGAATGGAATGATGGAAATTTGGACCTCAAGAAATGCCAATCTTCCCAAGTTGCATTCTCCGGGCTCAAATTACTCCATTGAACTAGGACTTCCTTGATCTGCCTCCCTTGATGCAACACTGTTCTTGAATCCAAGATTTCTTGTGGCTGTTACACCACGATTCCATACAATGTAGCCTGCGGTTGATCTGCAGAAGCACTTGAACCAGCTTTCATATACTTCTTAAGCAACAAAACATGGAACACAAGATGAACTGATGATTTAGGAGGCAAATCTAGCTTGTATGCAACCTTCCTAACTCACTTCAACACCTTGTGAGGGCCAAAGAATCGAGCATATAGCTTGATATTGTTGTGTACTGCAATGGATGATTTCCTATAAGGCTACAATTTCAAGAAAACATAATCACCAATGTCAAAAGCTTTGTCAATCCTTTTCCTATCAGCAAAATACTTCATCCTCGACTAAGCAACTTGCAAGTTGTCCTTAAGTTGCATCTGCGGCTATTTCCTTTGATTCGGTAGCTCATTGACTTCAACCACATGCGAAATTGCTCCTTGTAACATCAATGGTGCGGGAGGATCGTATCCATACAAAGCCATGAAGGGAGTAGCTTTTAAGGCTAAATGCAAATATGTGTTATACCAGAATTCCGCAAGGCACAACTACCTATTCCAATTCCTTGGATGAGTGAATGTCATACTCCTTAGATATTGTTCAAGGCACTGATTTACTCTCTCTGTTTGACCATCTGATTGTGGATGGTATGATGAATTGAGAGCTAATGTAGACCCAAGCAAAGCAAACAACTCACACCAAAAATTACTGATAAATAACTTATCTCTATTAGAAACAATGGATTGGGGCAATCCATGGAGCTTATAAATCTGATCCAAAAAGAGTCTTGCCAATCTCTTAGTAGTAATTGGATGGTTAAGGCCCACAAAATGACTAAACTTTGTGAAACGATCAACCACTACCCAAATGACTTCCTTTCCCTCTGATTTGGGCCAGCCTTCAATGAAATCCATACTTATGTGCTGCCATGCTCTTTCCGGAAGTTGCAGAGGTTGAAGCAAACCTTGGTATGGCACATGCTCACTTTTGGTTCTCTGACAAACTTCCCATTGCTGAAGTAGCTCCTAAACCTCCCTCTTCATACCCTTCCAATTGAAATATTGCTGCAATCTCTAATAAGTGCCTTCCAAATGACCTCCTTTTCCCTTTGATTTGGGCAAGCCATCAATGAAATCCATAATTATGTGCTGCCAAGCTCTTTCTGGAATTGGCACAGGTTGAAGGAAACCTTGGTATGGCACATGCTCAGTTTTGGTTCTTCGAAAAACTTCATATTGCTGAAGTAGCTCTTTAACCTCCCTCTTCATACCCTTCCAATCGAAATACTACTGCGATCTTTTATAAGTGCCATCGATTCTTATTATGCCACCAATAACAACAATTTTAGAATCAGCTTCCTTAGTTCCCTAAATACAATGAGCTGTAATACAATCACGAGCAAATGTGTCCCCTTCATATGACTTAATCACTTTGTTCATCCAAGTTGGAACAACTTCTGACACAACAACACAATTTGAAACTTTAGAGTCCTCTACCCTTCTTGGGAGAGCATATGCTGCTTAGTTATCTTATCCCTTTCAATACTCAATAGTGTAATGCAGGCCTAACATCTTCATAAGCCCCTTTCTCTGCACCCTTGTAGTGATATTTTGCTCGAGCAAATATTTGAGGCTTTGGTGATCTGTCTTGATGATGAATTAATGTCCCTCCAAATAGTGCCTCAATTTTTGAACTGCCATTAGAATTGCAACATGCTTCATCTCATATATCGATAATGCTTGATTCTTGTAACTCAAGGCTTGACTTAGATAGGCCAATGGCCTTCCATTCTGAGACAGCACAGCACCAATTCCCTTGCTGCAAGCATCGGTTTCCAATACAAAAGGCAAGGAAAAATCGGGCACAACCAATACTAGAGCAGAAGTCGTAGCCACTTTCAATCATTCAAATGCTTCTTCAGCCTTTTCATTCCAATGGAAGGCATCCCTCCAGAGCACATCAATTAAAGGCTTTGCAATCACACCATACCCAGCAATAAACATCTAGTAATACCCTATTAATCCAAGGAATCCCCGCAACTATTTGAGAGTTTTTGGAACAAGCCATTCCTTCATTGCTTACACCTTGCTTGGATCAGTAGCCACTCCATTCTCTTATATTGAATGGCCAAGATACTCCACTTGTGTTTGGGTAAATAAACATTTAGAGAGCTTAGCATAGAGTTGATGCTCCCTCATGATCTGAAATATCAGCTCTATGTGAATCAAATGAGTCTTCAAAGAGGGGCTGTAAACTAATATATCGTCAAAGAACACAAGTACAAACTTCCTTAAGAAGATCTTGAACACCAAATTCATCAAGGCTTGAAAAGAATCTGGGGCATTGGAGAGCCCAAAATGCATCACCACGAACTCATAATGTCCATGATGTGTCCTAAAAGCAGTCTCGTGGATATCATGTTCTTGAACTCGAATTTGATAATAGCCTTGTTGAAGGTCCAGCTTAGAAAAATGAATCATCAATAATTAGAATAGGAAATTTATCCTTGATAGTGAGGGGGGTCAATTGACGATAATCTATACACATTCGAGAGGTTCCATCCTTCTTTTTAACCAAAATAACTAGAGAACCAAAGGGCTTATGGTTGTTTCTGACGAACTTCGTCTGCAACAACTCATCAACTTGCCTTTCAATCTCACTTTTTTGAGAGTGAGGGTATTTATAAGGCCTATGGCTCACTGGATCTAACCCTTCCTTCAGTGGAATGGCATGATCTAAAGCTCTCCTTGGTGGTAATGTGCTTGGTTGTTCAAAATAATAAATCAATAACTAGATTAGAATTCACCTACTAAGCATCTGAAGTAGCACTGATGGAAAAAGTTGCCCAATCCAATGATAACTCCCTTTCTTGAGCACACCTTACAATTGCGTCCCACTCATCAGCTGTAGATGCCCTTACTCCTTAATTCCATGTAACTGAAGCTGCTGGCCATTCCTCTCGAACGATACAATCAAGTGAGTAAAATCAAAGAGTAAAGGACTAGTGGTTTTCATCCAATCAACCCCTAAGACCATATCATAACCACCTAGTCTTAGCATTCTGAAATCATACTTAAAATTATGTTCTTGCATCAGCCACTTAATGTTCTTGCATTTAGTCTGTGTCAAGATGGAATTACCATCTGCTAATGTTACTGCCAAAGTAGTGGTTTTAATCAACTCCTGCCCAACCATCCTTATAATCTAGGGATCTACAAAGCTATGCATGCTCCCACTGTCTATCAAAATCAATAGTCTTTTTGTCTAGGTTCTCCCTTGATTCAAATGGTGTTATGGGAGCCACTTCCAGTTAGAGCCTTAACATATATCTCAATCTCATCTTCATCAAGCTCCTCCCCTTCCTCTTCTATACCGTCTCCTGGATCAAGCTCACTTTCATCGACTTCACCTTCAGTTGTAACTGTTCTAGAGGCTGACATGAGGTATTTTGGATCACATTTGTGCCCAAAGAAATAGCATTGATTACACTAGAAGCAAAGCTTCTGAGGCCTCTTTTCTTCCAAACTCAAGGGCCTAGTGGTGGACTAGAAAAATTTGGAAGTCGAAGCTCCCACTGGTGCCATTCTTCCCCTTTGAACTTCAGAAGTAGCCAAAACCGTGCCCTCTACTTTCCTTGCCTTAGAATAAACTTGAGACAAGATTGAAGGATCAAAAGCCTCAATGATATTCCAGATTTTTGGCTTGTGTCCACTCACAAAACTTGAAACATAATAAGCCTCTGGAGCCTTAGGTTACACTGTCAACATTCTAGCTCTTAGATTGTCAAATCTGAACATATATTTCTTCACAGTTGTTGTTTGAGTCACCATATTGAAATTATCCACAATATCTCTTAAATCTTCATCCCTGTACCTCTCACAAAGTTCTACCACAAAAACAGGTCATGAAATTGCAGGATTGCTACGCACTAAACTATAAAACCACAATTCTAATTCACCACGCAGATAAATAGAAGCCAGCGCTACCTTTTCTACTCCAGCAATGTTGTAGAAATGAAAGTACCTTTCACATTTCCTCACCTAAGACTAAGGCATTACTCCATCAAAAGGCTGCAGTTCCACTCTTGGCAGTCTAAATCCATTGCTTCTTGAAGTTGATGCACTATCTCCACTATCAACAGGACCTGGTGGAGGATTAGGATCAGGTGATCTAGCTTGTTGGCTAGTTCTAATCTACTGGCATGCAGGAAGAAGAATACTCTCTCCAATAACCGTAATCTATCTTCACACTTGTTGCCGTGATTGCGTCTCAAATCTCTGTGATTGTGCTTCAAAATTTTGATCCATGTCTTGATTCATTGATAGAATCAAATTCATCATCTGATCAATCCGATCGGGATGATGACTACCTGAATCAGCTCCAGATACAGCAACAACATTATTAGCTGCATTAGCTCGCGTAGTCATTTTTCCTGCCATTTGTACTGATTTCTTATGTCTGGCTAAGATTAAGAACAATTAAAGCATAAATCGAATAGAAAAGGCTTAGCAAATGCAGATGCAACCAAATTGAAGTAAGATCAATTTGATCGTATGCAAATCTCAAGCTCTGATACCAATTGTTATGAATCAAGATCAATCTGGACTCATGACCTAGGTTTGTGGAGTTTGGATGAGAGAAAGAAGTGAAAGAGATGAGAGTTAGAAAAAAAAAATTAGAGATAACAGAGTGAATTCCAAGATATTCTCATTGATGAATGATTATTACATGAGATTGAGCTATTAATACCAATTCTAGATAAAATGCATCAAGACTATGAACTAACTGACCCTAACTAACTTAGCCGCCAAAACTAACTAGTGAATCGACTTAAGAAAGTCAAGACAACATCCATTACAACCAATTTTCCTGCCAAAGGACAATTCAAAATCAATTGAACCAAAACAAGCTAAAACATTATTCTCAACCAGCAAAGACAATGACAATCATAACATCATTATGTTCTAATAGAAGTATTATTGCGTTGAATTGTGATAAAATTCTAAAAAAGCATGAGATCCTGCACTTTCATGTTTAGCCTTGCTCGAGGACAAGCAAGCTATAAGTTTGGGGGTATTTTGATAAGTCTAATTTAGAATATAATTATTCATATTATTTAGGTTCTTTTTCGAACCATTTTGTATCAATTTTTATTGCTTTTGCTCGCTTATGCTCTTTTTTGTTCCTATTGTTATTTCCTTACAAAAAACACTCATTTTATGCTAATACTTTCTAGGTTTTATCATCAACATCAACAAATGAATACAAGATACATCAAACAAAAGTAAAAACTAGGCTAAATACATCAAGTACACACGGTTTTAGCATGGCGAAATACAAAACTTATTGAAATATGCAAATTTGGGGGGCAATTCTAGCAAATCAAGAGCAAGGATTTCTTTAGCAATTCAAGAACACATACAACTTGATGTAAACACTGAGTTTGGGTGGTAAAATAAAGAAAATAAATGAAGAAAAGGGCAAGTTGTACCAAGTTGAAAAGAGGGGCGACAAAATTGGCAAATGAGAGTGAAGTTCTTGTAATTTTTTATTTCATGATTTGGTAATTTGAACACTATATATAGGGGTGTAAGGGACGTGTTTTATCATCATTCAACCAGCAATAACAAAATACAAATTAGAAAAACTTAGGTAGAAATTTAGATAGAAAGTGTGAAAAGAAAGAGTTTGGTTTGTCATTTTTCAATTTCAAGTTCTTTTCTAATCTTTCATTCTTTAAGTTCATGGATTTGTCTTAGTTTTGCTTTATATTATGTCTACCATGAACTAAGTTTGTCTTTCCTAGGCTACGATGTAGCCTAAATTGTAATATACGCTCTTTTCTAATTCGACGCATTCAAAGTTGATTATTGCGTTGTTTGAGTGTTTATCATTGTTCTTCATGAGTTTTGAATGCTTGATCACCATTCAAAGCCCGTCATGATTCATAATGTGTAATAAACACTATAGATTGAGCGAATGCTAGAGACAGATTAACGCGATTTATGTGGTCTTAAGTGAAAACCATGACTCTTCAAACTCCTTTCTTATTTAAATTCATGCAAGAGATTGATGAGTTAATATGTAAAAAAGTACACTGGGTGTTGCTAGAGAGAGAATATTTATCAAATTAGGGTTTTCAACTATCTACATGTAATAACAACTTTAATACCGAGAATAGAAAGGCGTATTGTTGCAACCAAGTAAAGTCGGATGCCTTTGATCTTATTAAATCAATGACATTTTCAAAAAAAAAAAAAAAAAAAAAGTCAACATTTGTAGTTCTTTTCATTTTATTTGTTATAAAGTTGAAATTTAAATTTTCAGTCTTTCAAATAGCATTAAAATTTGGAATTTCAGTACTCATTCAATAAACAATCCTCGTGGGAACAATACTCTAGTCACTTCTTTATTACTTGATACAACTTAGTGCACTTTCTAAGCATACACCACATTAAGTTTTTGGCGCCGCTGTCAGGGATTGATTTTATTTTGAGTGATACTGATAGCACCTAGTTATAGTGCTAATTTGAAGTTGTTTCGTAAAAAAAAACTTGTAAATTTTGTTTACATTTGAAGAAGAATCTTTTATTTCATTCTGTTTGATTCAAAAAGTTTTTTTTTAATTCGTGTACAATCCCCCCCCCCCCCCCCCTAAAATTGGTTTTTGTTAACTTTTGTATTTGATTATTGTATTTTTAAGTTTTCTGATTAGTTTTATCTTTTTTTTAACTTTTTAATTCGCCCAAATAAGTTTTTAACAGTTAAGTTTGTTATTTTTAAGTATTTTGAAACATTAGCATTGCTAACCCCTCCCCAACAACAACAACAACAACAACAAAAACAATCCCAGTGCCTCAAGGGCTCCCATAAAAGCGGGGTCGGGGGGGGGGGGGGGGGGGGGGGGGGGGGGGGTAGATGTACATGGCTTTCCCCCTTCTGGGTGTCAACTTGAAGAGAGGGTATTTCAGAGGACCCCCAACCTGTGAGATATGTCTTCATTGTATCATGGTAACCTGTGAGCAACGAGCTATGAGCAGTAGGGCATGAAAGAAAAAGAGTAAGCCGTAGCATAAAAATGCCTAGAGGAGACTACGAGGCAAAACCTTCCCTTCAAGGTAGCTAGTATAAGCAAATAGGCCAAATAAAAAAACAAACAAACAAAGAAATAAGAAAATAGGCCAATAGTAGACAGATAGGCGTATAGGTAGAAAGGTACAGCCGAATAAGCCTATACGCCTATGAACACATAAATAGTAGAAAAAGTAACGATGTGCAGCCGCTACCTCTGCTACCCTTATGCTAGTCCTCCCTCGAGCTCTAGCTCTATCTAACTCTATCTAAGGCCATCTCCTTCCGTGGGTTTAGGTGGGTGAGGTCCTGCCGTACAACTGCAGTCGTCCCTCCTTTGGCCTGTTTCATCCTCTTCTTCCTAGCATGGTACGAAGTTAATCGCAATACCTGACTGGAGCAGTGGATGGTCTCCTCCTAGCATGCCCGAACCACTTCAAACATAGCTTCTTCATTTTATACTCTATCTTCTATCTAGGCCATACCCCACTATGCCACATGCCACATCCCTGATGGCCGCCCCTAGGACTGATTGCTAACCCCTCCCTCCCAACAAAAAAAAAAAAAAAAAAGAAATAGGTTTTTGTTGAGTTTTGTGTTATATTTGTGTATTGTTGAGCTTTCTCATCATTGTTATCTTTTTTTTTAACTTTCAAGTTTGTTCTTCTTAATTTGTATGCAAAATCAACAAGAAAATGAAATAATCCCTTTGGATCCTGAAACCAAGAGAACACTGTGACAAATCAAGAATACCAAACGAATTGAAACAATGGCTGATTAAAATTGGAATAATTAATGAGCTTTAAAAGATTATGCAGTCCCAAATGTTGGTAGATCCACCTCAAGCATCTGACGTTCACTAATCCAAGCGAACAATTTTGAAATTAAGCCTACCATCATACAAATGATCCAACAAACTGTTCAATTTGGCGTTCTACCTAGTGAGGACCCGAACTTACATCTCGCTAACTTTTTAACGATATGTGACACATTTAAATATAATGGTGTCAGTGATGACGCCATTCGCTTAAGAATGTTCCCGTTCTCACTAAGAGATAAGGCCAAAGTATGGTTAATGTCATTGTCGCCAGGTACTAGAGGATTTGGCACAAATTTTTCTTACTAAATATTTTCCACAAGCCAAATTAGCCAAAATGAGGAATGACATTACCTTTTTTATGTAATACAATATGGAATCATTATATGAAGCGTGGGAATGCTATAAAGAGCTTTTAGGAAGGTGTCCACCCTATGGTTTACCAGTTTGCATGCAAGTCCAAATTTTTACAATGGTTTGGCATCTAATACATAAATAATGGCAGAAGTGGTTGCTGGAGGGGCTTTAAACAACAAGACACCAGAACAAGCATATGAGCTGCTTGAGGTAATGGCCAGCAACAACTATGTAAGAACAGTTGATCGAAAATTGCAAAAGAAACCTGTCGGTAATCACGAAGTAGATGCATTCACAATGTTATCCGCTCAACTTTCTATGATTCAAAAACAATTGGGTAATGTAGGTGTTCATGCCATTCATTCTCCTATGCAAACATGTGAGTTTTATGTAGGAAATCATTCGAGCATAGAATGTCAAACAGAGAACTCTTTTGCCTCATCAAGTCATGAGCAAGCCAATTTTGCTTCAAAATTTCAAAAATCAAAACACAATCTCTGCTCCAACACTTTGAATTCTCGGTGGAGGAACCACCCAAAATTTTCATAGAGTAACCCAGGGATTTAAAAACAGCCCATTCACCGACCACCGGAAAAGAAAAATAATCTCGAAGAAATGTTCGGTAACTTTATGCAATAAACCACGAGTTTCATGCAAGAAACACGAACAAATCTTAGAAATTGAGACACTTCTATTTGAAATCAAGAAGCTTCTATTCAAAACCTCGAGACCCAAATTGAAAAAATTTCAGACCAACTCTCTGAAAGATCTCAAGGTTCCTTACCTAGTAACACATTTACTGATCCACGAGAGCATGTTAGGGCAATTGAATTAAGAAGTGGGAAGACTTCAAATAAACCAACTAAGGTAACCAAGACCACACAAAATGAATTACCCATAATGGACCTATCCACAAACACGAACCAAGAAACTGAAAATGAGGAAGGAACAACTATCTAAGACGAAGTTCAACAAGAAAGGCCTGAGCCTTAACCCTACAAACCGAAGGTCCTGTTTCCTTAGTGTCTGAAATAGACAAAAGCGGATGAATAATTTGTGAAATTTTAGAAATTTTGAAAAAATTACATATTAATATCCCTTTTTCTAACATGTCGGAGCATATGCCTAGGTACACAAAATTTATGAAGGAAATCTTTTCCAGAAAAAGAAAGTTGGGAGAATTTGAAACAGTGGCACTAGTTAAAGAGTGCAATTCCACATTTCAAAAGAAGTTACCTCCCAAACTAAAAGATCCAGGGAGTTTCACTATACCTTGAATCATTGGCACCATTAGCTTTGATAAAGTTTTATGTGATTTAGGTGCAAGCATTAATTTAATGCCGCTCTCTGTGTTCAGAAAGCTTGGCTTAGGAGAGGTGTAGCCCACTACAGTATCTCTCCAACTTGCAGATAGATTGATCAAATATCCAAGAGGTGTGGCGGAAGACTTCTTAGTGAAGGCAGACAAATTCATCTTCCTAGGCGATTTCATAGCATTCGATAAGAAAGAGGATCACGAGATACCTCTTATTCTTGGCCCACCCTTCCTTGCTACAGGATGGACCCCAATCGATGTGTAACAAGGGAAACTTATTTTAAGAGTGCAAAATGAACCAGTAATCTTCAATGTTTTTAACGCTATAAAATTCTCCACTGACATGGATTCTTGTTTCGAGGTTGATATTGTAGACAATTTAGTAACTGAGACATTCAGGCACACAGTCCCTAAATTACCACTTGTAGTGTGCCTAACAAAGTCAGGGACCTTAGATACTGAGAATGAATTGATAAGGGAATGTGCCTAATACGTGGAAGATTGCGAACCTTTCAACTCACACCTTGTAGCAAGAGTGGAGGATATACAAGAGAATGGAACTCAGTAGAGAATAGGGGAAGATGAGCCTCCAAATCTTGAGCTCAAGCCATTGCCATCTAATCTCAAGTATGATTATCCTGGCAATTCTAACACTTATCATGTTATTTTTAATGCTTCTTCATGTAATCTGAAATAGGAAAGGTTGCTCAAAGTTCTAAGGGAGCATGAATCGGCCATTGGATGGACCCTTTTAGATATCAAGAGAATTAGCCCTTCCTTATGCATGCATAAGATTCTCATGGAGGATAGCTTCAAGCCTATAGGGTGACCACAATGTTGATTAAACCCTGCTATGAAGGATGTGGTAAGGAAAAAAGTTGTCAAGTAATTAGATGTCGGGATCATTTATCCTATATCAAACAGTCCATGGGTAAGTCCAGTACAAATAGTTCCAAAGAAAGGGCCGGATAACTGTAGGGGAAATGAGAACAATGAGCTCATCCCTGCTAGGACCATCACAGGGTAGAGGGTATGTATAGATTGTAGAAAACTTAATGATGCTACCCAAAAAGACCATTTTTCCCTTACCATTCATTGATCAAATGTTAGAAAAACTTGCGGGCCATTAATATTACTCTTTTCTTGATGGTTACTCAGGATGCAACCAAATTGCCATAACATCTAAAGATCAAGAAAAGACCACTTTTACTTGTCCATATGGTACCTTTGCCTATAAGAGAATGCCTTTTGGATTATGCAATGCTCCCGCCACATTTTAGCTGTGTCAGGTGGCAATTTTTAGTGAAATGGTGGAAATTTTCATAGAAGTATTTATGGATGATTTTTTAGTCTTTAGTGTCTCATTTGATGAATTTTTAGCTAACCTCTCTGTGGTCTCACAAAAATGCACTGACATTATTCTTGTTTTGAATTGGGAAAAATGTTATTTCATGGTGCAAGAAGAGATTGTGTTAGAGCATATGATTTCAAAAAAGGGAATTAGGTTGACTGAGCACAGACTAAAGTGATAAAGCAATTACCACCCCTACTATTGTTAAGGGCATTCGAAGTTTCCAAGGCCATGCAGGTTTCTATAGAAGGTCTATTATGGACTTTTTTAAGATCACTAAGCCTCTATGCAATTTCTTGGTGAAGGATGTCCCTTTTAACTTTTATAGTGATTGTATGCATGCTTTTGAATCTTTGAAGGAAAAACTACCGTCAGCACCAATAATCGTAGCACCCGATTGGACCCTGAACTTTGAACTTATGTGCAATGCCAGAGAATATGCAATAGGGGATGTGCTAGGCAATGAAGGGAATTTTCATCTAATTTACTTTGCTAGAAAGACTTTAATGGAAGCAAAGGTTAACTATGCTACCATCGAGAAGGAATTACTAGCTATTGTTTTTACATTTGACAAATTTTGTTCCTGCTTAATAAAGTCTAAGGTAATTATTTTCATTGATGACTCTGCTCTTAAATACCTCTTTGCAAAATAGGACACAAAACTAAGACTGATAAGATGGATTTTGCTGCTTCAAGAATTCGATTTAGAAATCTGAGACAAAAAAGGAATAAAGAATGTTATGGTGGAACATTTATCACTCCTTAAACTGGAAGGCGAAAGTCCCTCTATCAATGAAAAATACCTGGATGAGATTCTTATGATGGTATGCAAAAACCCTAATTGTCCATGGTACACTAACATCATTAACTATTTGGTTACACATGAACTGTCCAAGGACATGACCTATCAACAAAAGAAGAAGTTCCTCGCTGATTTAAAGCATTATTTTTGGGAAGAACCATTCTTATATAGGCATTGTGCAGACCAAATCATTAGGATGTGTGTACCTGAAGAAGAAATGGAAGACATTCTATGTCATTGCCACTCCCTGGAAGCTAGGGGTTATTATGGTGGGATAAAGAATGCAGCTAAGGTTTTACAATCAACATTTTATTGGCCTACACTTTCGAAATATGCTTTTAAATTTGTTAGTAAATGTGATCTATGTCAAAGAATGGGAAATATTTCCAAGAGACATGAAATTCTCCTAAATAACATTTTAGTTGTTCAATTATTTGATGTCTGGGGGATTGATTTCATGGATCCTTTTCCTTCTTCATCTTCTAACAAATTTATTTTGGTTGCTAGACTATTCATCGAAGTGAATTGGTGCAGCTACTTTTCCGACCAATGATACAAGAGTTGTGGTCAACTTTGTAAGAAAGAACATCTTTTCTTGATCTGGAACCCCTAAAGCAATTTTAAGTGATGGCAGGAAATACTTTGTGACTGTCAAATTAAAACTTTATTAATTACAGAGTTACACACCATGTGGGTGCTCCATACCATGCTCAAACTTGCGGTCAAGTAGAAATTTCAAATCTAGAATTGAAAACTATTCTTGAAAAGACCGTTAGTGCTTCTAGAAAAGATTGGTCAAAAAAGTTAGATGGCGCACTGTGGGCAAATAGTACAGCATTCAAACACCAATTCGAATGTCACTATAACAACTAGTTTACGGCAAGGAATCTCATTTACTAGTAGAATTAGAACACAAAGCATACTAGGCTATGAAACCTTGAATTCCATTTTAGATGCTGCAAGAGAGAACAGGCTACTATAAATCAATGAAATGGATGAGTTCATGAATAAAGCCTATGAAAATGCTCAAATTTACAAGAACCGAACCAAAAGATGGTATCACAAACACATTCCGAACAGGGAATTCGTAGTTGGAAAAAAAGCTTTACTTTTTGACTCTTAACTATGACTTTTCCAAGGGAAATTGCACTCAAGATGGTTAGGACCCTTTGTTGTAGCCCGTGTCTTTCTATATGGCACAGTCAATTTTCAAGATAAAGAAGGATACATTCAAAGTTAATGGTCAAAGGCCAAAGCCTTATATTGATGGAGAGCATGAGCCACAAAAGACCTCCATTCATCTCATTGAAGTTGAATGATACACCCAAAAAGTCGAGCTAATGACTATAACTGAAATGCTTCTTAGGAGGCAACCCAACTCCCTATTTCTTTTCTTTTAATTTGCCTTCATTCTTATTATTTTCTTGTCTTTCTGTACATTTTATTCAATAGGTTTTGAAACAAGTTTAAGGGTTAAAATGATATCAACATCCACTATCAAAAAGGAATCCTCAAACTTGGGATGTATCTCTCACCTACTACTTCCTTCTTTGTATTTCTTTTAACATTAAGGACAGTGTTAACTTTTAAGCACGGGGGTGGGAGAGACATTTTTTTCACATTTTTTTTAAATTTTGAATCAAAATTTTTCAAAAGTTTTTATGTCTAGTTCTATTTTATCTTTTAGAGTCAGCTTTAGTGCCTCCCAAAGTTTCGAGCATTTGTATGGGGGTCTAGATAATGTTGGCCAATAAAAAGATTTTCTATTTTCTATATTTTAGATCATTAATCTTTTTAAATTTCATCGCACATTTTGAACCAATTTAAAATCATAAAAATAATTTTGAGATCTTGTCATCATGCTTTTTAGGCCATTTTTCTCCTCCTCTTAGCTCATTTACTTTAATTGGACTTGAAAAACCTCAGAATCAATTGTTTTTGCATTCTAATTGCAAAGCATAATCTACTCTTAGGCACTATCTTGATAAACTATGGTTTTGGGTTCACTAGTTAGGATGGCTATTTTACCTTTCTTTCTAATTAAAAGTTGCTCGAATTTGAATAGATTACATTAGGATTACCATTTGCATAATAAGACTTTGAGAGTTATGGCTAAGTCTAAATAAAAACATAATATGAAAAATAAAAAAGAAAGAAAGAAAGAAAGAAAGAGGAGAAAAAGGAAAAAAAAAAAAAAAAAAAAGAAAGCATCTCTAAGCACCACTATCTTGTATATTTATTTATCTTTTGGATAAGTGCTATGGTATGATGGTTTCGTGCCTTGGTATCTCGAATAAGTAGATCCATGAGAGTGTTTTAACACCTGGTACCCTGGGCCAACTAGAACGGGAGCTACAGCAATGAAAGCTCTTTTTTTTTGCAAGTCAGTATGATATACCATATATGAAAAATATTTATATACAAATCTACGAGGGGCATACCTCAAGTCATGGTCAGAGAGGCCTATATCAATGAATCAAAGTCAAAAAGACAAAGAATCAAAAAACGAAAGAATCAAAGGTCAACATGACCAACAAAAGCAAAAAAGCTAACCAAAGGATGAATCCAATCATAAACAAGTGCTCAATCCCCCGCTCTTGCAAAAGCTAAGAATGACGATGAGCATCACATAGCGTAAGAGCAGCAATGAGACGACTGCAGACCAATCCTATGATCTCCTCAACAACAACTGAAGAAGGCCTGGACTGGGAACGTTGGATCCTCAGTTTACGCTAGTACCAAAGGATGTAGATCGTCGCATAGAGGTAAAGGCAGGTGAGGATACGATCCAACCCACAACCACGGAGTTGAGCAGTAGCCCACTGAACCAGCTCACCCTAAGGAAGCACAAGCAAGGCAAAGGATGTATGCGATGACACCCTAGACCAAAAAGAAGCAGAGAAGCTGTAGGTGAAGAAAAGATAGCTATGGGACTGAGCATTTGAACCACACAGCACACATGCAGACTAAATGCACTGAACCTAATGTCTTAGCAATCTATCACGGGTCCAAATTCGCTTACAAGAGGCAAGCCACAGAGTGAACGGGTGCCTCGAAATGTGCAACTGGATGATGGACAAAGTCCTCCTCCCTCCTACTACAAATCATCTCTCAAGTCGATCTGGAGGTGAATATCTCGGAACGGTCACCCATCCACCTAACATGGTCGGCTGAGGCTTGAAATCAATAGAGTCCTAAATATGTAGTAGCTCAACTCTATCATGAGGAAACCTCCCCTAATCACCCTCAATAATTTCAAATACACGTGTGCCTCATAGGTGACCAGTAGAAATCAAAATGCGGGTCGTGAACTGACCCATCAGATGCCCATAAGGCAGTTAGTAGTCAGCCTAAAGTGCAGTATCATGCCCATCCCTAATGATGTGTCTGGACGCTTCCTCACACAAAGGCTGAACACCAAGGATACTGATCCATGACCAAGATATTGACCCCATCAACTAAATCTCCCCCAAAGTTCTTCCCCTGGAGTAGGTTGGCATGATTCCACCGAGGCCAAAGAGAATCACGATCTATGAGCAGAACCCAAATGTGCTTCATAAGAGAAGCATGGTTCCACTCAGTCAAGCGGCGAATCCTAAGACCACCCTCTTTACAAGGCCAAAGAGAATCACAATCTATAAGCAGAACCCAGATGTGCTACTAGTTGAAACCTGGTTCCACTCAGTCAAGAGCGAATCCCGAGACTACCCTCTCTACGAGGATAAAATAGATGACTCCGGCAACCTTCGCTCCCCCCGGACCAGCGAGGTGCCCCTCCTTAGAAAGGCAGCAAGCGTAGACTAGATCTTCTTAATCATTGCCTTTGGGAGAATGAAGACAAATGACCAATAGACTTGGATAGAGAATAGAACTAATCTAATCAGTTGCAAACGCCCAGCATAAGAAAGGACCCGTGAAGTCCAGAGTTGAATGCGAGCTAGGACACGATCTAATACAGGCTTACAGTGGATAAAATGAAGCCTTGAAGTGATAAGCGATACCCCCGAATATCTAATCGGACACTACCCCAATCTGAGCCCCAGAATATCCAAAAGAGACTATTGAGACTCAGAATCAACCCTGCCAATGAAGACGGTACTCTTAGCCGCACTCAAGGATAGCCCCGAAAGTGTAGGAAATCGGTCCAACATCTCACGAATAACTATGGCACTGCCCTCATCTGCCTCGCTAAAGATCATCAAGCCATCAGCAAGCAAAGATGTGTGAGCAGAGTACTACTGGTAATAATCAGGTAAGGGGAGAGAGGATTCTCCTAAGGAATACCCCAGCTCATGCCAAAGAACCCCTAAAGCTCACCATTAATGGTGACTTAAAACCTTGCTGTGGAAAGACACTCCTGCACCCAACCAATCATAGCCTCTAGGATACCCATGCAGTGCATAGCAGATATAATAAAGTCCCAATGCACTGTGTCAAATTCCTTACAAATATCAACCTTCAGCATACACCGAGGTGACCCCGTCGGAAGCTGATAGTCATGCATAAGCTCCTGAGTAAGCAAGATGCTGTCTGAAATCGTCCTCCCAAGGATGAAGGTAGACTGTGAATCATCAATCAGGAAGGGGAGAACCCCCTTCAGCTTGTTTTCAATGATCTTAGTGCTGCACTTATAGATCACATTGCAATAGGAAATCGGGTGATAGTGGGCAAAGGTGAAGGGAGTCTTCACCTTTGGAATTAGACTGATACAGGTAGTGTTTAGGGCACCCAGCATGTGCCCTGACTAGAAGAATGTACGGATAGCCCGCCTAACGTCACGACCCATAGTATCACAAGCCGTCTTAAAGAAAGAAGGAGGTGTAGCCATTAGGATCAAGAGCCCTGTCGTCACCCAAGGAGAAGAGAGAGTCTCCCACCTCAACATTAGAAATTGAAAGCGCTAATGGTTTAGCCTGATCCTCAGAAAGACCGGCCTGAAAGAGATCCGAGATATCCTCACGAAGCAGCCCACGCAGCTTAATCAACAACTCCTGAATGTAAGAGACCCCGGCCTCCGAAATCTCCCCTTATCATAGGTCCTCATGCCGTCATGACAAACAGTAGATGAAAGTCAGTTCCTAGCCTGCCGATGGACAAAAAACTTATGGAAGAACCGAGTACCTGGATCCGGGCGTCACATGCTGCCACCTTCCTTGTCGAGATATGACTATAATGTCTAGCATTGAGGGCTTTCAGCTCACCCTTAAGCCTCTTTGGCTTCTGAGTGAGCTGATACATAGGCGTGCCATCAATGCTAGGCTCCCACACCCTCCAAACTATAGGAAGTCACTCCTTATGATTAGCCCAAAAGTTAAAGAACTTGAAAGGGAGCTGTGATTTGCAGCGCTCTCCAAGTCCCTTAACTACAAATGGACAATGGTCAAAGTAAATCTCACGAGAGAGGAACTCAACTAATGATGCAGAAAAAGCTAGTAGCCACCCCTCACTCACAATACACCAATCGAGACGCTTCAAAATTAGAGAATCTTCATCCATCCTGATGGACCACATGTAGCATAATCCAGTATACTGTATAACAGTAAGCTTAGACTCATAGAGACAGTCTCAAAAATCGTCCTTGTGGCCAGGCCAAATGTCTTGACCACCACATCTGTCACTGGAACTGAGGATAGCCTTAAAGTCTCCTAGGAGTATCCAAGGCTCCTCCTAGAGGACCATGCTGGCACCTTGAATATACCTACATAGATCTCAATGCGGCCTTGGCTTGTTAAATCCATAGACAAATGTAACTACAAAGCCCAGATTCCCCCAGAGGTCAGAAGCTCTACAAGTAAAAAACTGATTCCCCCCTGCACTCTTGTGACACGATAGACACTAAGATCCCATACCACAATGACGCAGCATCGAGAGTTCCGCACCCCACTGAAAAGGAACTGCCACCCCTCAGCACAACGGGTAACAGCATACTCAACATAGACTCAACATCAACTGAGTTAGCCTTGGTCTCAACTGATGCTTATTGTTTTGCTTATCAAGTGCACTAAGCCATTTCAAATAATATAGAATGAATAGAGTATCGTCCCATGAAGATTGTTATTGAATGAGTATCGAAATTAGTTGTTTCAGCAGCATTTGAAAGACCAAAATTTTAGTTTTTGAAATGAAACAAACAAAATGAAAAGAACTAAATTAGGTTACTAATTTTTAGAAAGTTTTCTAATTTTTAAGGTTTAATAAGATCCAAGGTATCCGATTTCACCTAGTTACATCAATACGCCTTTCTATTCTCGATATTTAAGTTGTTATTACATGTTGATGGTCGAAAATCCTAATTTACTAAATGATCTATCTCGAGAAACATTTAGCATGCTCTTTTACATATTAATTCATAAATCTCTTGCATGAATTTAAATAAGAAAAATATTTTGAAGATCCATGGTTTTCAATTAAGACCACACAAATCGCGTTAATCTACATCTAGGATTTGCTAAATTGATGGTGTTTATCACTTTAGCATTCATCATAAATCTCCTCTCGGACTCATTATGACTTATTATAGGCTTTGAATGATCATCAAGCATTCAAAGCTCATGAAGAATGACAATAAATACTCAAACAACGCAATAAACAAACTTTAAATACTTTAAATTTGAAAAGAGCATATATTACAAACTAGGCTAGCCCTGGAGAGACAAAATTAGTTCATAGTATACATAATATAAAGCAAAACTAAGACAAAATCCTTGAATTTAAAGAAGGAAGGGATAGAAAAGTACTTGAAAACATGAAATTACAAACCAAACTTTACTTCCTTCCTTCCTTCCTTCTCCTACCATTTTCCCAAGCTTCCTACTACTTCGTTTTGGGTTTTTCTAGACAAATTGATGATAAAGGACCTCCCAAACATCCCTATATATAGTATTTTGATGCCCATTTTCAGTCCTTTGCATCAAGTTGCTAATTTCTTCATTTTTTACTCCATTTTGCCTCCCAAAATTCAGCCTTTACATCAAGTTGGATGTGTTCATGGAGTGTTTAAGAAGTTCTTGTACTTGATTTGTCCATTTAGCCGCCCATTTTTGCAAGTTGTAACAAGTTATGTAAGTTGTTATTTCCTTGCTAAACTGTGTGCTCTTGGTGTGTTTTAGCCCATTCTTTGCTTTTATTTGAAGTATCTTGCATTCACTTGTTGATGGTGATGATAAAACCTGGCAAGAATTAGCATAAAATGAGCGTTTTTGCAAGGAAATAGCAATAGGAGTGAACAAGAGCAAAAGCAATAAAAACTTGATGCAGAATTGGTAGGAAATTAACCTGTGATATGAATAATTATTTGCTAAATTAGACTGATTCAAATACCCTCAAACTTAAATCTTGCTCATCCTCGAATAAGGCTAAACATGAAAGCACAGGGTCTCATGCTTTTTAAGAATTTTTAACACAATTTAAAGCAAGATTACTTCTATTAGAAAAGAATGACCGCGGTTCAAAGTTTAAGGTTCTAAAGGCAAAACAATCTTTCTAAGGAAAAACCCGTCAATCACCTAGGTAATCGAATTCAAAAGTTGGCTAAGCAAATTAAGTTTATCCGTTATTTCTAATCTCAAGACATTCAAAGCGAATAGAAGACAAAAACCATACCACTCAGAACAAGACTTCTCAAGTATACCCAAGCCTAAAAGTTATTCACAAAAAAAAAAAATTTCCCTTATTTATTTATTTATTTATTAACTTTTTTTTTTTAATTATGAGGGACTAATTTGCCCCAGTCAACCCCGGCCCATGAGTATATCTCCAGCGAGATTCAAACTCCTGACCCTTAGGTGATGACAAAATGGGAAAGAGAAGCCACCACTGAGACGCTCTCAATATGACCGCATGAGTATATTTTCAGCGAGAATCGAACTCCTGACCCCTGGGCAATGACCGCATGGGTAAGAGGCACAACCATAAAGATGCCCTCATGTTGGGTAGCACATATCTTAAATTGTTTATATGGGATAGCGGTGCTTAGAGCTGCTTCCCTAAATTTCTCTTTTTTCATATTTTTGTATATATTTTTTTTTAGACTTAGGCATAACTCTTCAAAATCTATTATGCAAATGATAATCTTAATGCAATCCATTCAAATTTGAGCATCTTTTAATCAGAAAGAAAGGTAAAATAACCATGCTAACTAGTGAACTCAAACACCACGATTTTATCAAGATAGTGCCTTAGTAGATCATGTTTTGCAATTAGAACACAAAAATCAATTGATTCTCAGGTTATTTGAATCTAATTAAAGTAAAAGAGTTAAGAAGAGTAGAAAAATTTCCTGAAAAGCATGATGATAAGATCTCAATCAATTTTTGTTGGCCAAGACTATCTACATCCCCATACAGCAGCTCCGAACTCTAGGAGGCACTGAAGCTGATTCTAAAAGTAGACCAAAACTAGAAAGAAAAGTTTTTGAAAAAAAAAAATTTTTATATTTTGAAAAATTTGTCTCTCCCATCCCCAAACTTAAAAGTTAACATTGTCCTTAATGTTAAAATAAATACAAGGAACAAAGCAATAGGTGAGAGATACTTCCCAAGTTTTAGGATTGATGGTAATGTTGTCATCAGTTTACCCCCAAATTTGTTTTGAAAACCTATACTAAATTTGAATTAGCATCAACCAAGCCAACCAAACTCAAGTGACTGGAAGTGATCCAATCACGCACAGCAAAAATGTTATTGGAGTTATTTAAACCCCACACATTCCAGCAACCTATCATCAAAATGTAGGGACTAACATGGCCCACCGCCTCCACAACCTCATCGGGTCTCTGAAGAACATGTCACACGACGATCAATGGGAGCACGATTCAAGACATTGTCTGAAGTAGAGGTCTCACCCGTGCAATCCTTAGCTAAAAGAGATGACCAACTCAGCGACTAAACAACCAATCAGTTTTCAATACATCTAGCGGGCTCAATAATCCCCACAAGAGCATCCTGGCCGGTCTTAATCTCGTAAAGAACAATGACTCGGTCCAAGGAAACACACCAACTACTCTCCTGAACATCAATAGTCGGGTCAGAGCTGGAACAAGGCTCTCTAATGGCTTGGGCGCAGCACGACTCCGAGTAAGTCGACTTTGAGGGGGAGACCGGGGTGGTCCCTCTTACAACGCCCATGGTCGGGCTGCTCGGCAACCCCGCCACAACTGCAGAAGGTGGTAGCACCTACCCACTATTATGGGTTAAGGGGACGCTGGACCCGTCCCATGGTGGCCCTATAGCGGCCACAGGGGATCACGAGCCCCCCTTATTCCACCTTTCACAGCAGTAACACCTCCAATGATGATAGGACCTAGAACCCTAGCCATCACACCCAGCGCGACAGCCGCCCAACTAAATGAACCATCAACAACCAAAGGCGCATCTGCCACTAGCGTTAGTGCATCCTTAGGAGCTATTGTAGGGGGGTAACCACTGCGCCAGAGCCCTTCTTCTTACGGTACTTCTTCCTTCCAACCACCGGCGTAGCCATAGTAGGACCACCACTAGCACCAAGAGGCATAAAGGAGTGACCAAAGACCAAGCACGTAAGACAACGCTTTGGCATGGCCTCACATGATATAGAAAGCTTAAACCTCGCTCCATCCACATCAATTTAAGTCTTCTTAAGAATAGGACACTTTGCATCAACCTCTACACAGATATGAGCACTTAAAAGGAGGGAGAGAGAGAGGCAGAGGGAATTTTGTGAATAATTGCTTTTAGCTTTAGTCTTCGGCATACCTGAGAAGTATTGTTGTGAGGTGCATGATTTTTGTCATCTAGTCAGTTTCAATGTCTTGAGATTAGAAAAAATGGATAAACTTAATTTGCTTAGCCATCTTTTGAGTTCATTTACCTAGGTGACTGATGAGTTTTTCCTTGGAAAGATTGTTTTGCCTTTAGAACCTTTAAGCCTTGAGCCTTAATCATTCTTTTCCAAATAGAAGTATACTTGCTCGGAAATGTGCTAAAATTCTTAAAAGGCAAGAGATCCTACACTTTCACGTTTTGCTTGCTCGAGAATGAGCAAGATTTCAGCTTAGGGTTATTTTGATACATCCAATTTAGTATACAATTATTCCTATCTTTTAGGTTAAATTACTAACCATTTTATATCTAAGTTTTATATCTTTTGCTCTTTTCCGCTCCTATTGTTATTTCCTTGCAAAAACACTCAGTTTATAATTCTTCTAGGTTTTATCATTAAAATAAACAAATAGAAGCAAGATACATCAAACAAAAGCTAAGAAATGGGCAAAAAACATCAAAACTGCATAGCTAAGGGAGGATGAACAAGAACATGTACAACTTGCCTCAAATTGCAATTTTGAGCGGTAAGTCTAGAAAACAAAATGCAAGAATCACATAAACAATTCAAGAACAAATTTAACTTGATGCAAGTGACTGATGTTGGGCGGCCATATTGGAGAAAAATGAAAGAAATTGCATGTGTGAGCAAGTTGGAACAATGGGCGGTAATGAGGTGCAATTACGATGAAGTGTTTGATTTTTTTTATTTCATGAGTTCCAAACCCATGTACTATAAATAGAAGTGTCAGGGGAGTGTTTTATCATCATTCAAACAAAATTCAAAGTAGAAAAGCATAGGAAGAATCGTGAGGAAGAGAAAGGATGAGAAGGAAGAAGTTTGGTTTGTGATTTTCCAATTCTATGTTCTTTTCTATCCTCTTCTTCTTCAAGTTCATGGATTTTGTTTTAGTTTTTTTTTATGCTATGTCTACCATGAACTAGCTTTGTTTTTACAAGGCTACAATTCTAATATAAACTCTTTTCTAATTCGACGTATTCAAAGTTTGTTATTGCATTGTTGAAGTGTTTATTATTCTTCTTCATGAGTTTTGAATTCTTGATCACCATTTAAAGCTTGTAATGATTCATAACAAGTCCAAGACGAGTTTTATGATGGTTGCTAAAGTAATAAACACCATAGATTGAGCAAATATTAGAGATAGATTAACACAATTTCTGTGCCTTAAGTGAAAACCATGAGTCTTCAAACTTTTTTCTTACTTAAATTCATGCAAAAGATTGATGAGTTAATATGTAAAAGAGTATGCTAAGTATTTCTCAAGAGAGAATATTTGGTAAATTGGGGTTTTCAACCACCAACATGTAATAACAACTTGAATACTGAGAATAGAAGGCATATTGATGCGATAGGTGAAATCAGATACCTTGGATCTTATTAAATTAGCAAACTTTCAAAAAAAATTGGTAAAGATTTTTAGTTCTTTTCATTTTATTTATTACATATTGAAATTTCAAAATTTAGCGCTTCAAATAGTGTTAAAATTTGTAATTTCGGTACTCATTCAGTAAACAATCCTCGCGGGAATTATACTCTACTTGCTTCTTTATTATTTGATATGCCTTATTGCACTTGCTAAGCAAACACCACAAACATCCACCATGAAACTCTTACGACTCTTCTGGGAGATCATCATCATCGCCACTTTCACTGATGTGGTTGTGACTTAGCTCATTCCTTAGAGATATGCGACTTTGCTCAATCCAATAAGGGCTAAGCCTTCTGGTTTCTCATGCTCAAGGGCACTAGACCTCCTGGTTCTACCCATTGACGAATTGCCGGCAATTATGTTTTAGTAATCCACGATAGGGTAACGACAATGAAGTCTTGTTTTAAGCCTCCCATTGTGGTCACCAAAATGCATATTTGCTCTATTTTATTTCAAGTGATGTATGTGTTATCGCCGTATAATATGAAAACAAAACAAACGTGCAAAACGGATTCACCACGACTTGGGAGCGAGCCTCATTACGAATTGCATGTCTTTGACCTCAGCCGCTCACCGTTTTTGGAGAAAAGGTTATAATATGTTGGTGTATCTGACTTGGATTATACCATGTCAAGCGACAAAGCCTTGTCCGTCAAAGTCTTAAACTAAAGCCTCAGATCTCAACTCGTCAATTTGTGGGAACAAATTAAAACTGGAAACCCATACCTAAAGCCCAAGAACTATATTCCAATGGAAGTAAGTGCAACAATGATCTACATCACGCTACGACTAGCTAAGTTGCGCTACTCTTAAGAAAAGAGCACAAGTGCATTGTAAAGAAAAACTTGAAGAAGTTTTTGTATTTAGTGTATGTGTACCCCTTTGGACTGATGTAGAGTCCTTTATTTATAGAAAAAGAAAATAATGGCTGCTCCCATTTTCGCAGCAACTCCTCCTATGTCTAACCACTAAGCTCTTCTTTTACGCGCATTCAATCTTCACTAAAGTATCTTGAGTTTTAAAGGGAAATCCTTAATGCCCATGTCTGGATTTTCAGTAGAACTTCCCTCTAAAGGCCCTACGTTCTGCTGAATTAAGCTTAAGGCCCATTTAGCTGAAATTACGCCCTAAGTACCTACCTCGAGCATAAAAACCATCACTCCTACAGCTTTCCTGGTAGCCCCTCGGGCTCGAGGTTATTTCACCCTTCAGCCATCTCGATCCTTGAGTGGTTGATGCCCTTGTCAAAGGCAATAATGTTCCCAAGCACTAGGCTCGAGATGCCGCTATCACAGCACCAAAGGCCAAACTCCTGTTGAGAAGGACCGCATGTGATGGTCAAGTGGCTCTTTATCCAAAAACAGCATCGTCCCAATCACAGCAAAATTAGGGTGCAAACAGTCACCAAATGACGTATTTGCTTTATTTGTTGTAATTAAGTTGATGTGGTTGCTGTAAAATTGAAAAAAAAAATGCAAAAGGGACTCACCGCGGCTAGGGGGAGTGAGCCTAAATTTAAAATTCACGTCTTTAACCTTAACCACTCACCATTTTCAAAGAAAAAATTGTGATATTTTGGTGTATCTGACTTCAGTTATACCGTGACTTCAGCTTATGCTTCAATTAAGAGGACTTGGTTAAAAAATTTTATGGACTTTTTGTATATATATTGACACAAAAATAAAGGGATATGGACCTAACTCAAGTGGCAATTACAATGACAACGTCATCTTTCCTCGTACACTTAAAAGTTAGGAACTGGGGTGGAAACAAACCTAAGAGCTCAGCAATCCACTTGCAAGCCCATGTCAATCAGGTTCTTAAGCCATGTACCCTTGACTTATAATAACTCAAATCAGTTTAGGTCTGACAAGAATAAGGTGGAGCAAACCATATTCAAGTCACCAGACCAGGACAAATGCAATCAAGGTCAAACCTAAGGTCATCTGACTTATCAAGTAGTGATAGTAGTGCTGAGATTAATGCAATCAAGGTCAAGGCTTGGCCGTTAAAGCCTTAAACTAAAGCCTCAATTCTTATCTCATCAAAATTTAGAAACGTATTAAAACAAGAAGTTCATACTTGAAGCCCGAAAGGCTGTATTACTGAAGAAGCAAGTATAGCATGTTCTATGCTAGGCTAAGCTACGTTAAATTATGCTGCTCCTAAGAAAAGAGCACAAGTGTGCTGTAAAGAAAACTTGAAGAAGTTCTGTATTGAGTGGGTGTACTACTTTAGACTCTCACCGAGTCTCTTATTTATAGACAAACTAAATAATGGCTGCCCCCTAATTCCATGGCATTTTCTCCATAGATTAAGCCACTAAGCTCTTTCTTGCATGTGAATGATCAATGAACGTGCCCATGGTTCAGTTTTGGAGGGAATTCCTAGGAGCCTACGTCTGAATTTCTAGCTAAAGTCCCCTCTAGAAGCCCCCATTCTCTTGTTTAAGCTTAATGTCCAAGTATCTGAGATTGCACTCCAAGTAACTATCTCGAGCTTGGAAACCACCTATCTTACAGCCTTCTTGGCTGTCCCTTGAGCTCGAGCTCCCTTGACCTTTCGACCATCTCGAGCCTTCAGTGGTTAATACCCTCTTACGGTGAGAATCTTCTCAGGATGTTGGGCTTAAGACGCTGTTATTTCAGTACCTAAATGCTGAACCTCGAGGAGGACTTCACGTGTTAAGCACTTGGCACTTCGCTCAAAACGGCATCGTCACAACTCCCTCGAATTTAGGGTGTAAACAATATCCATTCCTAAAATTCTCTTAGCATTGCCCAAGTATTTTATGTCAAGAAAACTGTTTAACATCCAAAATCTAATATTTGAACTTGCTAGCCAAGAGCATGTCATCAACATATATTAGTAGGAAAATAGCATTACTGCAATCAACATTCTTAAAGTAAAAACAAGTATCATGGACATATCTCATAAAACCCTTATCACACATAAAAGCATCAAATCTTGTATACACTATCATGGTGACTATTTTGAACAATTATCATACATAGATTTTTTCAGCAAACACACCAAATAAAACTGGTTTGGTTTAATAAAACCTTCAGGCTGATCCATGAGGATCTCGTCCTCAAGCTCATCGTGTAAAAAAAGTAGTTGTAACATCTATTTGTTCTAGATACGTATCATTAAATGCAATAAAAAAAACATAAGAAAGTGTCTAATGGTGTGCTTAACAAAAGGACTGAAAATTTCAATATAATCAACATCCTCTTTTTGGGGGTGGAACCTTTTGCTACTAGCCTAGCTTTAAATCTAAGTTACCTTCAAGGGTTTCAGGTTCCTTAATCTTAAACACCCACTTACAACCCACCAGCTTTATACCTTAGTCCTAGGGTCTAAGACGCAAGTCGATTTCTTCCTAAGGTTTTCTATTTCAACAATCATGGAATTCAACCACTCTACTGAATGTACACTATTTATGGCTTTGCCATAGGGTATATGTTCAGACTCAACGTACTCCAAAGCAGTGTTAAGGGCATAGGCAATACAGTCAGTAAAACCATACTTATTAGGAGCCCTAATGTCTCTTCTATCTTTGGCCAGTTAGTGATTTTCTATGTTCTATTTAGCACCAAAGGTTTCTGTTTTAGGTCTTAGCTGGGCTAGTTCAGGCCTATTTTCAACTGGAATAGGTCTGTTTTCACCTAAGTCATCCTCATTTTCATCTAAGTTATCCTTTACATCAGTCTTAAGGTTAATAGGGTTAGGTGAGTTCAGCTCAAACTCATATAGGTCAGGGTCAAAGGCCCTAACAAAGGCTGGATCAAGAATAGATTGTTCTCTAAGATAGGGCATTTCACCTTCATTGAAGGTGACATCCCTACTAATAATAGTTATGCTTATATTTCCATCTTTAGCACCTAACCTATAATCCTTCACCCTTAAAGGATAGCCTAGAAAGATGCCTTTAATAGCCCTAGGTTCCATTTTCCCTTCAATTTGATGTGTGATATGTTTTTCTACATCTATCAAAATTTAATATAAAACCCTATCTATTAAACACACCTAAATTGAAGTGTAGGGCGAGAGGGTGCCGAACCATAGGGACTAAGAGTGCGTGAATTTACTCTATGACATAAATTGATTTGAATAAAATTGAGAGATTTTTATATTAATTAACCTAAGGAAACAACAATTAAACTAAAGTACTTGACTTCTAATCGAAAAAGTGTATTAAATTGGAACCTAGGGTTTCGAATCATCGTTAGCCAATTACTTTTGCGTTAACTTTTAACTTGGGATTATTAATTGTTACACGGGTAGAGGTTTAGGCTACAAGCTTCAACCTACTAAGGTAATGTTGTTAGTATTGCGTATTGACCCTATCTAACTAAAGCATAATGAAAATGGCTCTACCTAACGTATTGTTAATTGTCACGTATTGATCCTATCTAACTAAAGTATAGGGAAGATAGGCTTTAACTAACAATTCGGTTAATACTATTGCTTGATTAATTAATCCTAAGGCTACACTCACAAAGAATTAATTTATAAATATCAATATCAACAATTAAAGGTTACAAACTCAATAATCATATCAATTGAACAAACAATAAAAATATAATACTTCAAAGTATTTATCTCAACCAAGCAATTCATGTAAACAATCAAATTAACCCGAATTAAAAGTAAACAAAAGTAAAAGCTAAGATTTCATCTAACCCCAGAGAGCAAGTTAGCTCTCCATCAAGGATGATCCGGTGAAGAAGAAGTTGAACAAACTCATGTTGATCTCCAAGGTAATTTCGCTTTCGTTCCAATTTAACGAAAAAAGAAAGACAAATAAAGATAAAAAAAAATTTGGAAGAGAGAGAGAGAGAAAGCTTAGGGAAAGAGAAGCAGGGGCCCCCAGTGAAGCAGCCAAAAACAGAGACCTACTTAAATCCACCCCCACAACCGACCTTCCTCTTCTCTGCTAGGTTTCACGGTGGTGTTGGGCTGCGCGTTTGGGCTTGGTGTTGTTGTTGGTGGGCCGAAGCTGATGGATCGGTGCATTTGGTTTGATGGTGTTTGGGCTGTCGATGGTAGGGGTCATGGGCTGGAACAGGTGCCGGGCTGGTGGTGGTGTTGTTGGGCTGGAGCAGGTGCCGGGCTGGTGAGCTGTGGCCTCGGGTACTGTAGCGAACAGGGGTGCAGCTGGATTGAAGATGATGAATAGTGTAGGTGCGGGTTGGGCTTATACGTTCTTGTCCCGAATCTCGTTTGTCTTGATTTAATTATTTCCGCATCGAATTTGTCTTATTTGAACCTATAAAACATAAAAATTGTCAAAATGAGTATAAAACTATAATTAATCAGGTGCAAAATAATAATAATAACAATTAAAAGATGCGTAAATCTGAGACGCATCAATGTGCAAAAGCAGAACAGCCAAACACCCTTAGATTACTATAGCTAACTGATTTTCCAGTCCAAATATTTTCAGGTGTTTTCATTTTTAGAACAGAATTTGGAGACCTTTATCAAATAAGTTGTTGTATTAACAACCTCTCCCCATAATTATTTTGGCAAACTAGATGAGAAAAGCATACATCAAACCCCATCTAAGAGTGTTATGTTAATTCTCTCAGCAACACCATTTTGTTGAGGTTTTGCTAATATGTGTATGTCTTTTAATCTCATTTTCAACACACAAAATATCAAATTCTTTGTTAATGAACTCAAGGCCATTGTCAATTCTAAGCGTCTTTACTTTCATACCTGTCTAGTTCTCAACTAAGTTTTTCCATGTAAGAAAGTTTTCAAAAGCATGATTCTTATTTTTCAACAAATAAACCCAAACTTTTCATGAGAAATTATCCACAACAAACAAAACGTAACATGCTCCATTTATTATGGGAACCCTAGAGGGTCCCCACAGAACAAAATGCACATAGTATATAATGTCTTCTGTTACATGTGATCCAATAGAAAATGCAATCCTACAATGCTAACCCTAGATACATTGATTATAGAAATAAAGATTAGACAATACATCAAACCTAAACACACCCTTTTTTTGCAATTCTAATAAGCCCCTCTCTGACATGTGACCTGACCTCTTATGCCAAAGGTTAGTAGTGTCTCTAGATTCTTTCTCGGCTACATTTTGATCCTAAGAAATAACATCCCACCTTAGGACATACAGGCCATTCTTGACTACCCCCTTAAGCATCACTAAGGCTTCTTTCAGGACCTTCATCTCTCCTTTACATGCCTTAAGGGTAAAACTAGCTACGTCAAGTTGTTCTAAAGACACAAGGTTTCTTTTATGTTTTGTGACATACCTCACACCCTCTAAGACAAAGTTGGTCCCATCAATTGGCCTAACCCTAACTGACCCAACTCCCATAACCCTACGAGTATAGTTGTTACCTAATATCAACTCCCCCCCCCCCCCCCCCCCTAATTAACACATTAATAATCAGTAAAGTATGACTTATCACTAATCATATGAATACTGCATCCAGAGTTAAGAACCCATTCATGTGTTCTAATAGTAGTAGAAACAACAAGCACTTCACCAGATTCATAATCATCAGAAATAGCATTATTAGCATTGGCTTGGTTTCAATTAGCTCAGTAATGTTTAATGTGTCCCATTCTGCCACATTCAAAGCACTTAATATTAGATAAATCCTTACCTCTAAACTGAGACATATTCTTAACTTTTCCACGTTTCTTGTTTTGGTTATCTCTAGTTTTAGGTCTTCCTCTTGCTGTTAAACCCTCACCATCGCTGTTATTATTATTATGGTTGCTAAAAGTGTGTTTACTCTCTTTCTTTAACTCTACAATCTTGGACCTAAGAAAATGTTCAACTTGTTCAAGAGATATAGTCTTCCTTCCATATCTAGGATTATCCTTAATTGACTTCAAGAGCATTGGAAAGGACCAAAACAATATTACGACATGTACTTCATCTAGTATTTCCACATTTAGGTTTGTAAGTCACCTAAAACTCTATGAAACTCATCAAAATTAGCTTGTATAAGTTTATTTTTTTTCCATTTTAAAGGTGTAGAATCTTCCCATGTAAAGTACCCTATTAGCTAGTGATTTAGAGGCATATAGTTCTTCTAACTTAGCCCAAATAGCAGATGCACTAGTTTCACCAAAAAACCTTAGAAAGAATGGAGTTAGTCAAGCATAGAAGGATATTACCAAGTGCCACTACCTCAGTGTTAGATTTCTCCTTCACTGTAAGGCCCGCAAGCTTGTCTTTCTCAGGTAGTAACGTAGAGCTTGCTTCAAGAGACATCAGTAAGGCTCTTACCTTTACCTTCCAAAGCTCGAAGTTGTTCCTACTGTTGAACTTTTAGTTGAAACCATCGCACTAAGCCTAAAGTTAAAACGTGGCTCTGATACCACTTGTTAACATTTTTAAGGCGTTAGCCCACGTTAAACTAGTTATAAGTTTCACAAATCAAACGTACGAATTAAAGACATGAGATCTTAAAATCTAATGCAAGAATCAGTGAAGAACACCAAAACTTACTGAGGTTTAGACCATAAAATTGGTCCTGCATCCTCCACTCCCTAATCTTAGACAGATCTCCACTATTAGTGATAATTATTACAAGTTATTGACTGATTATATCCAACAAACTATGAATACAACACAAGAACTCAAATTATACACTCAATGTTTGCTTCTAAGATAGAAACCTAATGGTGTAACCCTAGATCTTGACAAACGTCTCACCAGTAGCAGCAAATCACCATGAATCCTGGCTCACAAGCTTGGAACCTCCTTGATTTTGGCTCAGAGAAGCTTTTAGGGTTAAGGTTTCGAGAAAGAATAAAAAGAGGAGAAAACCGGAGAAGAAGGGGAGGAAAAAATGAAGAAAAAATGATTTTCACTGCTAACTCAAACCCTAAGTCATGGCTCATATACCCCTAAGCTCTCAACACTGTCATTCATTGAAACGCAATCCAACGGCTCAAAATGGTCTAAAGAAACACACATCTAATGGTTGTCATTGCACCACTTTATTTTGATTAATGGCGTAGATGAAGACACGCATTAGCTATCACAACAGAAAGGAGTATGGTTGGCTAGCAAGGCTGGGCCACAAGCAACTTAAATCGTACATATAAGCAAGGGTAGTTTGGACAATACCCAAACATTCAGATTTGAATTTTTAAAGTGATGAAGCCCTCCAAGTCGCAGTTATTTACTGTTATGAACCATAGTTCATACTTGCTGTTTACTTGCTGTTAGGCTTGTTTTTGTTTCTGTTATGTAGTTGTTGCGTTTTATTGTAACTCTTGGCATAAGTTTTTAAAGGCTTTTGGCGACAAAGTTCCTTAGTGGTTAGTTAACTCGATTGATGGTCAAGTGAAGCTTAGATTGTGTCAATTGTGGCGGCTGCTATTTATTGTAAGTTGGTTAGATTGTTCTCAAGTCCAATGTATCTAGATTGAGTATAAATAGCTTTGTTTCAAGTGTAATCCTCATGAAATCAAATATAAAATATCTTTTGATATCAATTATCTCTCTCATCTAACTCTCTCTCTAATCTCTCATCTCTTTTCACTTCTTTTCTCATCTTAATCTCTTCTTCCACTAGGTTAACTTCAAGATTGATCTTAACGCTTAACAATTGGTATCAGAGCCTGTGTGTTGCTGCCGATCGATTATTTCTTGACTGATTTGAGCTGGCGAGGAGCAAGAAGCAGATGTCAATAGCTGGAGGTGTAACAACATGATTTGGTGCTGCAAATGTTGATCCTAATGTCACTTATGCTTCAGTTGTTGGTGCTAATGCTGTAGCAGGAGCTGAATACTTTACAACAGCTCAATTGAAGAATTAAATGGATGAAACATTCTCTCGAATGCAGCAATTACAATTGGAACAGAAACAAAAGTTTGCTGATCGATTGATTCAGCAAACTCAATGCACTAATGATAAGTCTATTGGACTGCAGGCTCAGCTTAATAAGTAGAATGTGTCCTCTGGCCCTAGAATTCTATTACCTGCTAGCCAATAGGTTTGACCTCCAGGTGTAGTGCAACCTCAAGCAACTAGTGTGGCTTTTGGACAGCAGGATCATCCTCTTAATCCAATACAAGATCTAACTGCAAGTATGACCTTAGGGCAGCATGATCGTCCATCATATCAGTTGCAACATCAAAATTCTAAGTAATGATGCTTCATCCAACAATAAAAGCAGTGGTTACAAGCAGCCGAGGATTCAAATTGAGCCTTTCAAGGGAAAATAGCCACAATTGTGGATCAGAAGATGTGATCAATACTTTCATTTCTATCACATTGAAGAAGCTGAGAAGGTGGAACTAGCGGCTGTTTATCTCCATGGAGATCATAAGGTATGGCTTTACAGTCTTTTGAATAGTAATCCTTCATTATCTTGGGCTAAATTCATGGAAGAACTTTGTGAACATTATAAAGATGAGGACTCAGGTGACATAGTTGATAACTTCAACAAAGTGGAGCAAATCACATCTGCGAATGAATACATGAAGAGATTTGAGAACCTTAGAGCTAGTATGATTGCAGCTTATCCTCAGGCAACTGAGTCATACTATGGATCTAGCTTCATAAGTGGCCTAAGGCCAAAGATAAAGAACATTGTCAAGGCAATTGGCCCTAGAACCTTATCCAAAGAATATGCAAAGGCTAAACTATTTGTAGATATGGTTCTTGCATCAAATGATGGGCCTAGGTACAATGATGGAAGCTCTAATCAGCAACAAAAGGGATCTTTTAGATCTAAATCTACTCGTTCTGTTGAAAAGAAGGCTCAAAGACTATGTTTTAAATGCAATCAGGCTTATCAATTTGGTCACAAGTGCAATACCAAATTCCACGTGACAGCAAGAGGAGTTGATGCTAATGATCCATCTGAAGAGGATGAAACAGAGGCTAAGTTAGACAGTTCTGATCATGAATCTCAAGAGGAGCTTCTTGAAGATGAGGTTGAGATCTCTATGAAAGCCTTGACAAGAAATGGGGCTCATAACACCATTAGGATCAAAGAACAAGCTGGCAAGAAGTCCATTGTTATTCTGATTGACAGCGGTAGTACTCACTGCTTCATTGATCCAAAGGTGGTGAGACAGGTTGGGAAGGATATGATCAAGACACAACCAGTAGCAGTGATGGTGGCTGAGGGGAATTCCATTCTTACTCAAACCAAATGCCAAGGATTCCAATGGACTATGTAAGATCACAAGTTTGAGTATGACTTTAGGATCTTGCCACTGGGAGTTTGTGATATGGTTCTTAGTGTGGATTGGATGAGATCTTTCAGTCCAGAGGTCTTTGATTTTATGAAACTAATAGTTGCTTTTGAAAGGCAAGGATCTAATGTATCATTGCAAGGCATGGCTGAACAAGCTCAATTGCAGCTCCTGAAGGGCAAGAGCTTTGAAGGTGGATTCAGGAATGGTGCTTATCAGGGGGTTGGACAGTTATTTGTAATCTCACATACTGATTTGGGAGAGCCATCTCATCCTAAGGTGTAGGCATTAATTGATGAGTTTGGGGATCTATTTAAGCAGCCAAAGACTTTACCTCCCAAGAGGAACCTGGATCATGCAATTCCTATCAAGCCTAACTCAGAACTAGTGAAGTTAAGGGCCCACAAGTACCCTCAGTCACAGAAGATGGAGATTGAGAAGCAGGTGGAGACTTACTCAAGACTTGCTTCATCCGACAAAGCCACAATCCTTTTGCTTCTCTTGTGATATTGGTTAAGAAGAAAGACCAGAATGTGCATTGACTATAGGTAGCTTAACTGCCTTACGATTGGGGATAAATTTCCAATTCCTGTCATTGATGACTTGTTGGATGAGTTACATGGTGCATGCTTATTTTCCAAGCTTAATTTGAGGCAAGGCTATCAACAAATCAAGATAACGGAGCAAGATGTTTACAAGACTGCCTTTAGAACTCGTCATAGGCAGTATGAGTTCGTGGTTATGCCTTTTGGCTTAACTAATGCTCCAGCTACTTTTCAGGCAGGGATGAATGGTATCGTCAAGCTGTTCCTGAGGAAATTTATGTTGGTATTCTTTGATGATATCTTGATTTACAGTCCTACCATGGAAGAGCACTTGAAGCATTTGAGGGAACTGTTCCTGGTGACGTGCATTCATAAGTTGTTTGCCAAATTGACTAAGTGCTCTTTTGCTTAGACTCAACTTGAGTACTTAGGTCATGTGATCTCTCATAGAGGGGTTTGTACTGATCCTCCCAAAGTTCAGGCAATGAAAGAATGGCCAATTCCTGTTACATTAAAGCAGTTGCATGGATTCTTGGGATTAACTGGTTACTACAGGAAGTTTGTAGCTGGTTATGGAGCAATTGCCAAGCCTCTAACTGATCTATTAAAGAAGCAGAAATTCAAGTGGTCTGATAAGGCTCAGGAGGTATGCGAAGCCTTGAAAGCAGCTATGTGTGTAGCACCTATTTTGGCTATGCCAGATTTTGAAGAGGAGTTTATTTTAGAAACAGATGCTTGTGGGAGTGGCATTGGAGCTATATCGTCTCATAACGGAAGGCCAATAGCCTACCTTAGCCAACTCTTAAGTCCTAAGTACCAAGAGTTGTCCACATATGAGAAGGAGTATCTCGCGATCCTTCTAGCAGTTGATAAGTGGAGACACTACTTGGATGGCCATCGCTTTATCATTAGGACAGACCATCAAAGCTTGAAGTATCTGCTTGAGCAAAGGATTGTTACAAGAATTCAGAAGAAAGGCTTAATGAAGAAGTTAGGACTTGATTATGCTATTGAGCATAAGAAGGGGAAAGAGAACCAAGCAGCTGATGCTTTATCTCGAAGATTAGAAGAAGCAAAGCAAGGTTATTGTGGAGCTATATCAGTTATTCTTCCAGCCTGGATTGAGGAAGTATACTAGTACTATGAGAATGACAATTTTGCACAAGTGTGTATAATTGCTTTTAGCATCAACAGACCAAGCAACATTGCTCCTGAGGCAGAAGTATCTGTTTTTAAGGGAATCATTAGACTGAAAGGGAAATTATACATTGGATCCTCTACTGATCTGAGACAACAAATCATCAGTGCTTCCCATGATTCAGCCTGGGGAGGCCACTCAGGTATTAATGGCACTTATAGCTTACTTTAGTTGGACTGGTATGAAGAAGGAAGTGAAGGAATTTGTGCAAGCTTGTGAGACTTGTCAGCAAGCCAAGGCTGGTGATCATAGGTATTAGGGACTTCTCCAACCTCTACCTATTTTAGATGGTGCTTGGCAAAACATAAGCATGGATTTTATTGAAGGTTTGCCAAAATCAGAGGGTAAGGAAGTTATTTGGGTAGTGGTGGATCGATTTACCAAGTTCAGCCACTTTGTTGCATTGGATAGACCTCTAATAGCTGAGAAGCTTGCAAGAGTGTTCCTTGATAACATCTACAAGCTTCATGGATTACCACAATCCATCGTATCTAATTGGGACAAGCTCTTCACCAGTCATTTATGGAGGAAATTGGTCATCCTCATGGGCACAACTTTGGCTTTGAGTTCTTCTTACCATCCACATACTGATGGCGAAACAGAAAGAGTTAATCAGTTTATAGAACACTACCTTCGGAGCATGGTATTTACTCATCCTAAAGTTTGGAGAAGATGCTTATCTTTGGCTTAGTACTAGTATAACACACACGCTCATGCTTCAATTGGCACCACACAATTCAAGGCTTTATATGGTTATCATCCTCCTGCACCCTTGATCTTTCAAAAGCTAGTGACATCAGTCCCTGAAGTGGCTGATTTGATGCAACAAAGAAGACAGTTGGTGCAACTTTTGAAGGATAATCTTCATCAAGCTCAAGCAAGGGTAAAGTATTATGTACATAAGAAGCATATGGACAAAGCTTATGAAATAGGAGATATGGTTTATTTGAAGCTTCAACCCTACAAACAAGCTTCAGTAACAGTTAGAAGGAAGGTCAAGCTATGTGCTAGATACTTTGGGCCTTGCAAGATCATTGAGAAGATTAGGAAAGTGGCCTATGAGTTGGAATTGCCTCCAGATTCTTACATTCATCCAGTGTTTCTTGTGTCTCTTTTGAAGAAACAAGTGAAGAAAGGCAAGGAAAGTTCAGTTGAGCCTCCCGAAGTAGGTTCCAATGGTGCTTTATTGTTGGGCCCAGCTGCCATCTTGGATTCTAGGTTATTGCACACTTCTGGAAGATCAAACAAGGAGATCTTGGTGCACTGGACTAATCTGGAGCAAGATGATGCCTCATGGGTAGAGTTGTAATTCATGAGAAGCCAATTTCCTGCCTGCCATTCTTGAGTTAAGAATTTTTTCAAGGGGAGGGGAATGTTATGAACCATATTTCATACTTGTTGTTTACTTGTTGTCACGCTTGTTGTTAGTTTCTGTTATGTGGTTGCTGCGATTTGCTGCAACTCTTGGCCAAAGGTTGTAAAGGCTTTTGGCGCCAAAGTTCCGTAGTGGTTAGTTAAGTCGGTTGATGGTTAAGTGAGGCTTAGATTGAGTCAATTGTGATGGCTGCTGTTTGTTGTAAGTCGGTTAGATTGTTCTCAAGTCCAGTGTATCTAGATTAAGTATAAGTAGCTTTGTTTCAAGTGTAATCCTCATGCAATCAAATACAAAGTATCTTTTGCTATAATTTCCCTCTCTCATCTAACTCTCTCTCTAATCTCTCATCTCTTTTCACTTCTTCTCTCATCTTAGTCTCTTCTTCCACTAGGGTAACTTCAAGATTGATCTTGAAGTTTAACATTTACATTCCATGCCATTACTTATACAGAAAGTGTGCTGCATTTTGAGTTCTAACTATATATCAAATGATACGTTTAGTTATGTAATAATCACCTAATTGTAGTTTAACTCATTTTAGCTCATTTTAACCTAATCTTTACACCATTAGGCATAGTTTAGGCCATATACTTACCCTTATAGGACACAAAACTCTCACTTTCATTTTTCTGTCGTTGACATAGTCATGAGGGTTCCTTAAGTAATCCATCAAGGGCTTTCTCTAAAGTCACTTGTAATTACATTGCTTTTTGAGCTAAATGACTCAGTTATCTCGAGGTCATGGTCTAAAAGTTTTATTTTTATGACCATAGTCTCTTCACACCATGTCCTAGGAAATTTGTACGCAGAGGCCAATAGGACCAATCATTGGTTGCCATATTTTGTTCACGAGGTATATGTTCAAGCTGAACACTGTCAGACTTACTTAATAGTCCCTGCACTATTCAGATACACATATTCACAGCGTAACATAAACATTGAAATTCCCCTTTTACTTGGCAAATCACCAATTGTGAATCCCCTTTCACTATTATGTTACAGACTCGCATTTCTAAGAGTGTTTATTGTCCAATAATCAATACCCTATACTCAGTCATATTATTAGAACACTTGCCTACTAAGATGACAGCAAGCTTAGTGATGAGCCCAGTAAGGGATTCAATCATATTTCATACTTCGGAACATGATTTTGGTCCTTAACCATCAAAACATAGTTTCCAAGGAACTATTTCAATTACCGAGAGTTCACCTAGCTCATGGCTCAATTTATTTTGAATATTTGAATGGTTAACTAAGAAGTCTACTAAACCTAGACCCTTTTCTTACTTTTGTGACACGTAGATTTATTCAAACTGAAGTAGAGCAATACTCCACTTAATTAATATTCCTCTCAATAAAGGTCTATCTAGCATATATTTAACAGCATCTATCTGAGCAACCACATATATGGTAAATGCTAAGAAGTAATGTCTCAACTTTATAGATGCATAATGCAGACATAGACAAAATTTCTTAATGGAAATTTATTTTATTTCACTCATTTAAACAATGCCTTAGTTAGAACACAACATGTTCATGCCCCTGCTCATTGTCTTGTACACGCAGACAACCAATTGACTCATCAGAAGCAGAGACATAGATCTTCAACGATTTTGCCCGTTTTGGGTGGAATCAACACTGGTGGCCCAATCAAATAATCCTGTATGGCCTCAAAAGGTGCTTATGGTAGCTCCTCCCACCTAAATTCCTTTTCATACTTGAGCCTCAGTAGGGGGAGAGAAGACTTTAGTCTTTCCTACGACATTTGAAATGAAATGTCGTAGGAAATTAGCTTGCCCTAAAGAGCAATGGAGCCCCTTTTTGCTCGAAGGCAGTTTGGCCTCTTGAATGGCCTTACTTTTGTTTATATAAATATCAAATCCTCTCTAATGCACCAAAAAAAAGCCAAGGAAATTCTCAGCATGAACTCCAAAGGCATATTTTAGTCGGTTCATCTTGAGGTTGCAATTCCTCATTCGACATAATGCACCTCTTAAGTCCTCCAAGTGTTCAACTTGGAACTTTGATTTAACAACGATGTCATCTATATACACCTCCATAACCTTGCCAATGAAATTATGAAAGATCATGTTCATGGCTCTTTGGTAGGTTGCGTCTGCATTCTTTAATCCAAATGGCATAGCCACCCATTCAAAGGTCCCTATTGACCCATGGCACCTAAATGCTGTTTTGTGGGTATCTTCCAAAGCAATCATGACATTTTCCAACCATACAGGCATAGGATATTCATCCTTTAGGGTGGCTGTATTTAAATCTTTGAGGATAATACATACTCTAGATTTTTTGTTCTTTTTAAAACTAGGAATGATATTTTCCAACCACTTAACTTACTTGGTTGTTCTAATGAATTCGACCTTCAAGTGTCTCTCAATTTCCTCTTGGCCAAATCTATCGCCTCTTAGGACATTCTTATCTGGGCCTATATTATCGGTCTTGAGCTTGGCTTCATAGGTAGCCTATGATTAACCACTTTTCTACCTTAAGTAGGCCTCTCATGATGATCCCAAGAAAAGCAGTCCTTGAACACGAGCAGCAAGGTCATACACTGCTTCCTCTACTCTTCAAAAAGTAGAGCACTTACATAAGTAGGCTTTGGGTCTTCTATTGAACCCAACCTCGATGAGAGGGTCTTGATCTTCAGTCATCAAGTGCTGCATCTTAGCTAGTGCGGCTCTTAGGTCAGAAAACTCTAGCTCTTTTTTTTATACCAGCTAGACCTCGAAGCTATTGCCAGAGAGGAATGGTTGCTCTGCGCAAAATTGATCCTCAACACACCAAGCCACCAACTTTGCAATGGCTAAGGAAATGGCCATTCGGGCCTTTAATGGGAAGTCATGCCTTCCCTCCATAAGGCTTCATGCGTGTCCTAAATTTCCCCTTCATCAAGAAGGGCTCTCATGCATCCCCAAAAATTATAGTCATCTGACTTTGCATCAGCTTAATTAACCTCAGCTTTAGTGAGTGGGCTCTTAAGGTTAGTTCATGTCAGGCAATTTGAGGAGTGATCCTTCTCAAAGCTACTGGTCCCACGCTATCCTCATAGAACTTTGCCTCAATAAAGTTGGAGCAAACCATGAATGGCTTGTTATCTACAATAACAACTTTATATTTGTCATGGTTCTAGAAGATTAACAATTGGTGAACTGAAGAAGGGACACAATAGTTGGCATGTAGCCAACACTTTGTAGCTTTAGGTGGTATGCACTACAAAAAAGGTTGTCAGCTTACTCATGTTGCCAACAATTAATTTAATCAAGATAACCCCTTCAGACTTAGTGCTGGCCCCTTAAAAGCCACAGATTGCCACATCTAAAGTCCTTAAGTCATCTTGAGATTTACCAATAACCCCAACATGTAGTAAGGTACGACATTGATGGCTACGTTAATATTGACTAAGACCCAATTCAACAAGAACCAAATTCCATCAAATTTGGCTTTGATGTATAAAGGCTTTATGTGTTTGTTGACGGTGATAGAACCATTAAACATCATCTTCATCATGTCACAAAGTCATTGGTTGACTTGGATGTTGGAGTTTTGACCTTAAAAGGCAAAGGATCAGAATTACATTTAGGGGCTGTTACTTCAGCCATGAGTTATGCCTAAGGATCTTCATCTGCTGCTATTACATCCCCTTCGAGGCTACCCTATGTTTGCGTTGCCATAAAATTCAAGGGAAAGAGCACGACAGTACTAACATTAGCTTGACCGAGGACTTACCCAAACTGTATCTGGAACCCCTGGCTTATCTCTTTTTTCAAGAGTGTCATCAACATGCATGTCCTTACTCTGAGGTTGATCTTTTCATTCAACTTCAAGGGTTTGAGACTCCTCCATGGGTTTGGGGAAGTCTTCCTCATATAAGTCATTCCCTATGTCAGATCATTTTGGATTAGCATGGTCTAGAGGTTCCACTAAGTTAATGCTAAGGGGACTGTAATCCTCCTTATCGTCAGATGTTATTTAAGCCCACGAATTTTGGCAAACTAGGCCCACAATGATTCTTTTCCTTATAAAGACAAGAAACTAGCCCACCTCTCGAGCTTCTTTCATGGCTCAATCTTAGAATTAGTAGTTGAAGGCCTTGCTTCAGCTTTTGGATCCTTAAGATCCATGGACTTAATGTACATGTCCTCATGGCCTCTGTCTTCTTCATTAGAATCCTTGGTAATATAAGTATCCAATGAAGCTTTACGTTTTCCTACCTTCTTTTAAGCAGCCTCCACTTTTGAGTTCGTGTAAGATTGGAAGAACCAACATTTTCTCACTCAAGCTGGTTTCTCCTCCATACTAGCAAACCCCTGAGGGTTGGTATCCTAGTTATCGTGGTCCCAGATTGGTATCCACTTCAATTAGGTGATACTTTGGGTTCCTCTTCAGATGCCTAGTCCTCATGATCAATTGACCCTTTAAAGTGGGAACTTTAGGTTGCTCGTACATGTAGGACTTCTCAAATGGCATTTTTACCTCGAAGAGTGCATCTACAAGGGAAATATATTGAGAAGGAGCTTAAGTTTCCTCATTACCCCTTGTATCTTCCCACAATAGTTGCGGCATACTTTGTAGGATGCCCTTTCTAGGTTTTAAGATATCCCCTCTCTATTGTTAAGTTTGAGGTTTGCGGAGGAACGCTGCTAATTTCCATAGCCAAATCCTATGCACTAACAACAAAATGGATGACTTGCTGCGGAGTTTAATTAGTAGGTGTCTAAAATCTAAACATTTATTAGTGGGATGAAGCTCAATGATATTGCCAATGACATATCTCATCATCCGATGCATGCCAAAATGATGGGAATTTTAGTATTCCCTAAAGAACCACCTATGGAACAGGCTATTTACAACCCTTGCCTACTGTCACGTTCTTGAATGTGGTAACTTAAACTCAAGGATCAATGATGATCTATGAATTTAGAGGTTAGATGAATTGAGAATTTAAGAAGAGAAAGGGAAGAATTTAGATGAGAAAGTTTGAGAGAATTGAGACAAGTAAAGAAAGCATTTCATTGATATTTGTTTGGATGATTTTTTACAAGTATGATCACTTCTATTTATAACTACTTAAAATCAATTCAAAATAAAGGCAGGAAATAACCGTCAATGCAAAAGGGCGGGAGAAGGGAGCGGGAGAGTTAGTCAAATAGATTCTAGATCCTTCTAGTTTATTCTATTACATTTTCATAATACTAAGCGTGTCCTTTTGTTTGAATTAATCCCCAACTTGTCCTTAACTTTATTGGGTGCCAAGACAAGCAAGGGGCCCGACCTTTGATAGTGTCATGACAAGGTGGCTACCGGACCATGACAATGTCATGACAAGCCTCTGCTGCGGAATAGGAAACTTGTCCTTGATCGTAATCCTGTTAAGTTGACGATAATCTACACAAAACCGGTAGGTTTCGTCCTGCTTCTTGACTAAGAGGACAGGAGAAGCAAAGGGACTCCAACTAGGCTGAATAATGGAAGTCTTTAGCATCTCCTTGACTTGTCTTTCTATCTCATCTTTCTGATTGTGAGGGTACCAGTACGGCCTGATGTTGACTGGCTTAGCCTCTGGAAATGTAGGGATGCCATGATCATGGGCGCGAGGCAGAGGTAAGCCCTTGGGGATCTCAAACACATCCTCATAGTGGCGTAACAAGTGCACTATGTCCGGGTTAACCTCTGCTTCAGTTTCCTTTACTCCAGTGGCCATAAAGAGATGGCCTAAGATACAACTTGCTTGTTTCTTCAAGAACTGGGTGATGCCACGCTTAGAAATATAGTGCAATGATGCTTGCTCAGCCATCCCTTAGAACTGTATGGCTTTGCTCTCCTTGAAACAAGAGAACTGTAGGTTTGTAAAGTCAATGGTCACCGGCCTGTAGCATTGTAACCAATCTACTCCTTAAACCATGTCGCTACCTTGTAGCTCAAGCACACGTAAGTCATCAATGAAGTGGTACCTTGTACCTTCCACCTAACACCCATGCACTTCTGGTAACTCATTAGACTTTCACCATTAGCTATGGTGACAGTCATCACTAATGTAGGCACGATCTCCAACCTCAACTCACAGACCACCGCTGCATCAAGGAAGCTATTGGCGTTCCCACTATCAATGAGAACTGTGATGGCCCGCTTCTTGATGGATCCCTTTAGGCACATTGTGTTATGAGTAATGTGCCCTGACAACGCGTTAAGGGAGATCTCCATGACTCCGGCCTCTTCTTCTTGAGCTTCTTCCTCATCAAGAACCTCTTCCTTTGGATCTTCCTCTACTTTTTCCAGCCCCTCCATGCTTTGGAACTGCTTAGACTTGCTAACATGATTGGCCGGGGTTCGCGCCGTGGCGCCCTAGAGCCTGAGGAAGCAACAGGGCCAGACTCAACCCCTCCGAGTTTGGACATGAACCCGTGGGAGTGTGTTGAGCCCTGAAAGGACACGGACGGTCTGGCACCCGCACTGGCACCCGGCTTGGCACTGAAGCCCTATCTAGTGACAGCAGGTCCTGGCCCTCTCGTACCACGCATCACAGCAGTAGCAATGTCTTAGAGCTTGGCTTGCTCGAATGCCAAACTAAAGTCATTAGGACTTGTGGATTTGACAAAGGCTTGAAATACAGGCTTGAGTCTGCTGATGAAACTGGAAACGAAGTATGCCTCTGTTAAATTTGGATGATAAATCAACATCCAGCTCTTAAGTTCTTCAAAGTGAAGGATATAATCTTCCACCATTCCATTTTAGACAATCTTGTTGAATTCCTCAACAATGTCGTGGAGAGAACGGTCACCGAACCTTTTCTAAAGCTCATCCATAAAAAACTGCCAAGTGATCACCGGATGTTTAAGCTCAAGAGCTTGATACCAAGCATCACCATGCTCTGATAGGTGATTGGAAGAAAATTCCATCCACTCCTCCATTCGCACTTGATACCAATGGGATTATTTGAGAAGCTTCCTGATCCAGCCCTGGGGATTGGATCCATCAAATCGTGGTGGATCAAGTTTGGCTGTGATGCGAGTTCCAGGATCTATTGCTACCATTAAATCCACTATTTTCTCGTTCTTCATTTGTCCGTGAGGGAACCTGATCATTCCTGACCTCTGGTGGAGGTGGCGGTGGTGGAATCAAGCCATTTCCTTCCAAACGAACATAATTTCCAAATCCTCCAGCGTTGATATTGACTACAGTAATCGGTACTTCTACCTCCGGTCATTTCTCCTGGCTGATTGCGAACCTCCTCATGGTGGCGTTCAACGTCTCCAATATGGATCTTAGATCCTCGGTGATCCGAGCCTAAGAATCCATGGATGATTTCAGTTCATTGCTATTTTGACCTGATTTTCTGAGACCATCTCCAATCGTTTCTCCACGGACTCGATTCTTTGTTGAACATGAGAATCAACCGTCTCCTCAGATGATGACATAGTTGCAGTGGATCGTGTGCTACGAGTGATGGCCAACTTCGTGATCAGAAGATGGCTCTGATGCCACCTTGTCACGTTCTTGAATGTTGTGACTTAAACTCAAGGATCAATGATGATCTATGAATTTAGAGGTTAGATGAATTGAGAATTTAAGATGAGAAAGAGAAGAATTTAGATGAGAAAGTTAGACAGAATTGAGATGGGCAAAGAAAGCGTTTCATGGATATTTGTTTGGATGATTCTTTACAAGTATGATCACTTCTATTTATAACTACTTACAATCAATTAAAAATAAAGGCGGGAGAAGGGAGCGGCAGAGTTAGTTACAAATATTCTCGATCCTTCTAGTTTATTATATTACATTTTCATAATACCAAGCGTGTCCTTTTGTTTTAATTAATCCCCAACGTGTCCTTGACTTTATCAGGGGCCAAGACAAGCAAGGGGCCAAACCTTTGATAGTGTCATGACAAGGTCGTTGCCGGACCGTGACAATGTCATAACAAGCCTCTGATGCAGACCCGTGACACATTCTTAGTATCACTCAAGACCATTGCTCTCCTAAAAGAAGGGAAATGGTTAATTCGAATAACACTTTGATTATTCCAAGTGAACGTATCAATAACATTAACTTAAAGAGGACTAGGGAAATGATCTTTATCAACCCCCATCTATCCTTCTTCGAGGAAGATTAATTCCCTTGCCTCAATAGCATCTTGAACCATGTGTCTAACGATTATGAAATTCTTTATTAAGTGAGCAAATGAATCATACCATTACAGTATACCTTCCCCTTTAGTGTATTAGGTCAAGTTTCTTGCGTTTGCCTCCAATCTTGATCTTACAATTTGCCTCATGCCAATCAAATATAATGTCAGCTCCAGAGAAGTCAAATGAATAATTTCTCAAGACTTAAGACTGGTTTGATTTCCTAGCTTTAATATCCTTCTTGACTAATGGATTACAAACCACAGGAGGTCCTTTGGAGTATTCAGCGATGTTAATTTTGTATTGAGGGTCTTCCTCCTCATCAATCTGATCATGTATATATGTTCCATACATTCTATTTTTTTAGGCTTTCCTCCCTCAAGACAGCCTCATACCTAGAGGCACATTCCGCTAATAGAATGGGAGTTGTAAAGTTTAAGCTTTCAAACTTTTTCCTAATCTCAATATCTAAGCCAATCAAAGCCAGCGTGGCATATTCAACCTCTAGGAGAGCCACTATGCATTTTAACTTAGCTCTGTTGAACAAGTTAATATAATCCTCTACGGATTCACCTGGCTTTTGTCTCATTCGAGCCAAGTCTGACATAGAGGTTCCTAGCTCCATTCTTTGGAATTAAGTTTGAAATTGTCCAGCCATATCATCCCAAATGTACACGGAATTAGGTGGTAAACTAATGTATCACTGAATGAAGATCCACATCAAAGAACTTTGGAACAACCTAAGTTTCAAGTATAGACTGTCAGCCCCTTCCCTGTACTATCAATTGAATCTTCATAAATGCTTGAGAGTAGACATGCTGTCTTCACCTAAGAAGAGGGTAAACTCAAGAATTTTGTATCCTCAAGGGAAAGGGTAGTCCCTATCCATGTAGTCAGGGTAGGGTTTGTTATACAGGGGTCTACTGATCCTTCTGAGTCATGATCCATACATCTGCTCAATAAGGGCGGCAAATTGATCTTGGAGGGGTAGGTTTAGCACATGGTTATGTGCCTGCCGATGTCCCCAAGTGGTCGAGAATCTCAAGGGGGATCAGCAAGATATCCCTAGGCCCCCATAACAATCCAATGTGGAGTGGATTTTGTCCCACATACACAGGGTAGTAACTCTTTGGATGACTCTGTCCATTTGTTTGATTGGCCATGAAATATATACCAACAGATCCTTGGATATGTGGCATGCCTGAAGGCACACTTACATTAACAGGTGGTTGGGACATCCTACCTTGATCATTCCCAAGGTTTGATCTTAAGGACGCAATAAGTTAGCATGCCCTCTAGCCTTATATGTGGAAAGGGACTTAGGAGAGGACATTAGTCCCTAACGTTGGAAACTTGTTGTTGTGTATCAAGATGAATCTTGATCATAACCTAGGAGAGAGAAGAGGTAAGATGAGAAGAGAAGTAAAAGAGATGAGAAATACAAAGAGAGTTAGATGAGAAAGAGAAATCAAGATATTATTTCATTCATAAAAATGATTCTTTCACGATAGTCACCTATTTACACCAATACAATCAAGAGCGTAAAACAATGAATCTAGTCACTCATCCTAACTACCAACCGACTTACTAACTAAAACAACAGCCAAAATTGACTTAAGCAAGGACAAGCAACCGCCAAAGACCACCAACAGCCTTTCCCGCCAAAGACAACCTCTAATTTGAACTCCAATCGTAACAATAGCCTCCCCTAAAGCACATTCAAAACATCGAGCACACAACTTGATATTCTTGCGAATGGCCACTGAGCTCTGCCTATAAGGCTGCAATTTGAGATAAACAAGGTCTCCTACTTCAAAATTCTCGCCAGATCTCTTCTTGTCTGCGAAGTACTTCATCCTAGCTTGAGCAAGCTGAAGATTATCTTTGAGCTGCCGAACCAACTGTGTCCTCTGACTGAGAAGCTCGTTAACACCTTCAACATGTGAAACCATACCTTGACTAATCAAAGGAGAGGGAGGCTCATACCCATATAAAGCTTTGAATGGAGTTGTGCCTAAAGAAGAATGCGAATGAGTATTGTACCAATACTCAGCAAGGGACAATCACTAGTGCCAGTTCCTAGGATGTGAGAATGTCATTCCTCTCAAATACTGCTCAATACACTGATTCACACTCTCTATTTGGCCATTAGACAATGGGTGATAAGAGGAGCCCATAGCTAAAGTGGTACCCAACAACAGGAACAACTCACGCCAGAAATTGCTAGTAAACAATCTATCCCTATCAAATACAATTGATTGTGGAAGCCCATGAAGCTTGTAGATATGATCCAAGAGGAGTCTTGCTAACTTTTCTGCTGAAATTGGATGAGAGAGGCTAATGAAGTGGCCAAACTTGGTCAAGCGATCTACTACCACCCAAATAACTTCTCTACCTTCAGACTTAGGCAAGCCTTCAACAAAATCCATACTAATGTGTGTCCAAGCCCCATCAGGATCTGGTAAGGGCTGCAACAAGCCCTTGTATGGAGTATGCTAGACCTTGATTTGTTGACAAACCTCACATTGCCGCACAAACTCTTGAACTTCTTTCTTCAGCCCATTCCACTGAAAGTACTGCTTAATCCTTTGATAAGTCCCTTCAACTCTAGAATTCCCTCCCTAAAGAGAATTATGAGAAGCCTCAATGAATTGCTTCCTTAACACAACTCTTTCACCAATGTAGATCTTTCCTTTAATTCGAATAATTCCCTTGCTGACTGTCACCTCTGAATCAGAATCAATATGTGTTGCCTGTGTGTAGCTGGGAATGATATAAGTCTGAGCAAATGCATCTTGATCATAAGATCTGATCACTTCAGTCATCCACTGTGGTATAACTTGAGAAATTGCAGTACAAGAAGCTTCTGTTTCACCTTCCTCCTCTCTTCTTGAAAGAGAATCCGCAATAGGATTATTAGCTCCTTTCCTATACTCAGTCGTATAATTCAACCCTAACATCTTCATCAATCCTTTCCTTTGAACTCTTCCAGAAATTCTTTGCTCAAGCAAGTACTTGAGATTTGATGGTCTGTTTTGATTAAAAAATGATGACCTTTCAAATAATGCCTCCATTTCTGTACAGTCAAGAGAATTGCCATGTATTCCTTCTCATAAATAGATAGCTTCTGATTCTTGGGACCCAATGCTTAGCTGAGATAGGCCAATGGCCTTTCATTTTGAGAAAGAATTGCCCTAGTTCCACTACTGCAAGCATCAGTCTCCAAGGTAAAGGGCAAGTTGAAGTCTAGCATTACCAATACTGCAGCCATAGTCATAGCATGTTTCAATTGCTCAAAAGCTTCTTGAGCCAAATCACACCAAAGAAAAGCCTCCTTCTTAAGCAGATCTGTCAGTGGCTTTGTAATAATTCTATATCCAGCTATAAATTTGCGATAGTAGCCTGTTAACCCCAAGAAAGCTCTTAGCTGCTTGAGGGATCTTGGCTCAAGCCAATCCTTCAAAGCCTGGACCTTGCTTGGGTCTGTAGCTACCCCATCACCCGAGATAACATGGCCAAGGTACTCCACCTGTGTCTTGGCAAATGTGCATTTAGAGAGCTTGGCATATAGCTTGTGCTGTCTCACGGTCTGAAATACCAAGTCCATATGAGTAAGATGCTCCTGCAGGGTAAAGCTGTAGACCAAAATGTCATCAGAGAACACAAGTACAAATTTCCTTAAGTAAGGCTTAAACACAAGATTCATCAAATCCTGGAATGTTGCAGGGGTATTGGATAGTCCAAAAGGCATCATCATGAATTCACAATGCCCTTGATGTGTTCTAAAAGTTGTTTTTTGAATGTCTTGGTCTTGCACCACAATCTCATAATAGCCCTGCCTCAGATCCAACTTGCTGTAGTACCGAAAGCCATGAAGTTCATCCAACAGATCATCTATGATTGGGATTGGAAATTTGTCCTTGACTGTAAGAGAGTTTCAGTGGCGATAATCAATGCACATTTGTCAAGATCTATCTTTTTTTTTAACCAAGATTACCGGAGAAGCAAAGGGACTATGGTTATGCCTTATGAATCTTGTCTTCAACAGGTCCTCAACTTGCCTTTTAATCTCATTCTTCTGAGAATGAGGATATTTATAAGGATGAAGATTCACTAGGTTAGAACCTTCCTTCAGAGGAATTGCATGATCAAGCTCCCTTTTTGGGGGTAAGGTCTCTAGCTGCTCAAACAAATCACCATAATCATGAAGCAGAGAATGCAAAGCAGTGCTAGAATCCAAAGCAGTGCTAGAGTCCAATGCAGTGCTGGAGTCTGTTTGGTTAAGTTCGGAAACAGCAATGATTGAGTAGAGTTGTCCTACCCATTGATAAGTTCCCTTCTTGAGAGCCTTTTGTAGACTCTTGCCCCTCATCAACTGGAGTTGGCCTTGCTCTACAATGCCTTGTAACTTGATCTTTTGCCCATCTCTTTCGACACAGTGAGCTGGGAGAAATTGAAGAGTATAGGACTGAAGGACTTCGTCCAATCAACTCCCAACACCATATCACACCCTCCCAACTTCAATACTCTAAAGTCATACCCAAATTTATGACCTTGCATCTTCCAATTGAACTTCTTACACTTTGTGTGTGTCAAAATTAAATTTCCATTAGCCATCGTGACAGCCAAGGGGCCGATCGTAATCAAATCTTGTCCCACAGCTTTTACAACCTTGGGATCCACAAAGCTATATGTACTCCCACTATCAATGAGTATCAATAAGCCTCGTTGCCCAACCACTCCCTTAATTCGAATGGTATTGCGAGCCACTCCCTATTATGGCTTTCACAGAAATTTCAACCTCATTTTCTTCCTCGGAATCATCCATATTCTCTTCCTCCTGCTCCATAAAATCAAGCATCTCATCTTCTTTTGCTTAAGTAGCTTCTACTCCAGTGGCTTCCATGAGATACTTAAGATCACACTTATGACCAAAGAAGTATTTCTGATTGCATTTAAGATAAAGCTTATGTGGCCTTCTATCCTCAATACTTCCAACTCTACTATTGGACTATGTAAATCTCGATGAAGATGATCCATTGGGAGCACTTCTCAATTTCTAAGAATCAGGAACTGTCAATACCAAGCTCTCAACCTTTCTTGCCTTTGAATAAGCTTGAGAAAGAGTAGAGGGATCAAATGCCTTAACCACGTTCGTGAATTTAGGTTTAAGTCCATACATAAAGCTTGAAACATAATATGATTCTTGTGCCTCAGGATACACAATGAGCATCCTTGGTCTCAATCCCTCAAACCTTGTCATGTACTCCTTCACGGATGAGACTTGAGTTACTTTATTGAAGTTATCCACCACTTCACTCACATCTTCATCCCCATACCTATCACAAAGCTCATTTGCAAACCCAGTCCAGGTGATTGTAGGTCTAATGTGCATCAAACTGAAATACCAGACCTCCATTTCTCCTTTCAAATACATAGCTACCAACTCAACCTTCTCACATTCTTCAATGTTGTAGAAACGAAAGTACCTCTCACACTTCCTTATCCAGGACTGAGGAATTGTACCATTGAAAGGCTCTAGATCCACACAAGGCTGTCTAAAACCATGGCGTCTTGCACTTGATGCACTGTCATTGCTATCCATAGGAGGAGGCCTTGTATCACTACTCTCTACCGGTGGAGGCCTTGGATCAGGAGGTCTATTTTGCTGGCTTGCAACCCAAAGTATGCTACCTCTAGCCTGTTGTTACTGCCTCTCCATTTTCTGCTGTAATCCATTAATTTTCTAGGAAATCTCTTGAGATTGTGATTCAAACCTCTGATTCATATCCTGCCGGAAGGAGTACATCATATTTTGCATCATCAGTAGCACCTGATCCATCTGATTTCCTTGTTTAGCTCCACTACCAGGGACTATGTTAACAACTTGAGCCACTAGCATTCGTGGGCTCAAAGGAACATTATGATGGTATCCAATGAGAATTGAGGGAGAAGGAATAGACTTAGCTACCTAATGTCCTCTCTAACCCCATGAACTAAGCCATTATGAGTGTCAACCTACCTCACTAAGATAGGCTACACTTTAACAACTGCTTGTCTTGCTACATCTTTAGCTATAAGGGTAGCAGTAGAAGAAAGGGTTATGTTCATTTCAACCAAGACTCTATCAGTTTCTTTATGAAGTCTGTCATTCATTAAGGTCCCAATGTCATTGATGATAGCTCTCATTCTTAGCAGAATTTTCAGGCTGAGCCGCTTAAGTATGCTATCTTTAAATGTGTTATTTTCATTGACCACTTTCAGAGCTTGTTCAAGCCTTTGATCAATGAGTTCCATCCAACATTTGAGCATGGACATGAAACTCTTTCGAGAATAGCCATCGAGCCTAACATACTCGTCTTCTAGGATGTCTTCATCACCTCCGCTTTCGCTATCATGGTTGTGACTTGTTTCATCCCTTGTAATATAGGGCTTTGTTCTAAAGGCTGCTCAAGTGGAGGCCTAATCAAGGCTAACCTTTCGGGTTTCTTAGGTTCAAGATCCCTATATCTTCTCCTTTTTACCATTGGTGAATGATTTAAGAGTATAGTTTGATAATCCATGATAGGGGCCAAAGACAATTAGGCCTTGTGTTAAGTCTCCCACTGTGGTTGCCAAAAGGCGTTACTCCATTTATTTTCTTAGTGTGCATGTGTGGTTGCCGTAGATACAAATCAAACAAACATGCAAAAAAGGGACTCACATCAATGTGGGAGCGAGCCTAAATTCTAGATCGCACATGGTTTACCTCAACCAATCACCTTTTCGGGAGGAAATGAATGGTGCTTTTGGAGAATCCGACTTTGGTTGGTAATTAATTGTGGATTTTGCTTATGCTCATATTAAGGACACTTTTAATATTTTTGTGGATTTTTTAATATATGTATGACAAAAAGTTAAAGGGATATAGACCCAACTTAATTGGCAGTGATAGTGATGGAGCAGAACCCACAAACACCTTTCCTTACACACTTAAAAGTTAGAAATTGGGGTGGAGACAAACTCAAGAGCTCAACAGTCCACTTACAAGCCTGAGTCGATTAAATTTTTAGGTCTGGCACCCTTGACTATCAATAACACGAATGGGTTAGAGTTTGACAAGATTTAAAAGAAGCCAACCATATATGAGTCACTAGATGAGGACCATGCAACCAAGGTAAAACCTTGGCCATCAAAGCCCTTAAACAATAATGCAAACCTAAGTTCACTTGACTTATTAGGTAGTGACACAAGTCTTAAGACTAACGTAATCAAGGTCAAGTCCTGGCCATCAAAGCCTTAAACCAACTCCTCAATTCTGAACTCGTCGATTGTGGACACGGATTCAAACAGAACATTCTTACCAGAAATCCAAAGAACTATATCACACTAAAGAAAGCAAGTACAGTGGTGATCTACGTTATACTATCCGAAGTTAAGTTAGGTTAAGTTATGCTACTATTAGGCAAAAAGCACAAGAGTGTGGTAAAGAAACCTAAAGAAGTTTGCGTGGTGGTCCTGGACAATTTACAACTACAATAGTGTCTCTTGTTTATAGAAAATGAAAATAACTTATGCTTCCCATTCCTCCGGCATTTCCTTCCCACATCTGCCTCAAAGTTTCTTCAACGCGCTAAATGGACAATGAACACGGGTTGAAATTGTGTACTTAAGCATCTTTCTGGAAGCCCCACATCCTCATAACTCGATGGAGTTCCTTCTAGATGCCCCATGTTCTGTTGGATAGGCCCGAGGCACAGTATTCATAATTGCATCCAGGAAACTGTCTCAAGCTTCAAAATAACCTATCTTACAACTTTATAGGAAGTCCCTCGAGCTCGAGCCTCCTTTACCCCTTTAACTACCTCGAGTGGTTGATACCCTCTAAGGGGTTTTAACTTCTCAAGACACCATTGTCTTAACAGCTAAAGGCCTGGCATCCCTCGAGGATGGCGTCACGTGATAAGTGCATGATGTTTCACTTCAAAATGGCATCATCTCAACGCCCTCAAGTTTGGGGTGTAAACAATGGTGAACTCATAATGACTGGAATGTGTGCAAAAAGCCGTCATATGGACATCATTTGGTGCCATACTAATCTGCCAATAACCTGACTCGAGATCGAGTTTGTAAAAGTACGATGCTCCACCCTGCTCATCCAACAGTTCTTCCATAACCAGGATAAGAAACTTGTGCTTGATTATTATCTTGTTCAAAGCTCAGTAATTGATGCATAAACGCCAAGATCCACCCTTTGTTTAGACATGGATGATGAGTGAAGCAAACGGGGACATACTGATCTGATAAACCTTGGCCCATAACATCTCCTGAATCAAGTTGTCGATGATATCCTTTTGAAAAAGCAGGTGATTATACGGATGAAGATTGGCTGGATTACTCCCTTCTTTAAAGGAAATGCAATGATCAAACTAAGGTCGAAAGGGTGGCAGGTTGGTAGCTGCAGTAAATATATCCAAGAAATCAATGTGAAGGGACTGAAGGTCGCTCAGGTCGTCAACAGTCGTGCTACTGTCGATAGTCACAGTAAGTAGCTATGGCTGAGCTGCAATTTCAATCATCAGAGCAAAGAGTGAGATAGATTGTGTAAGAAGGGAAGATAAAGTATCCTCGGAAATTGAATTGAAAGCCTAATTCTGAATGCCACGACCAATGTAGAAGCGACCATCAATATAGAACTCCCTAATTAATGCATTGAAGTCCCATCATACTTTGACCAAAGTCCGAAGCTACTGAATGCCTAATACTATATCACAGACAGATAACATAATTAATAAGACATCTAAAAAGAATAGAGCATGCTGAGTGGTCCAATGAAAGGCATGACAAACACCACCATGAATAACTTGCTTGCCATCAACCACAGCCATGGATGGGCAATGCGAAGTATCAACCGAAAAACCCAGTTGGTGAGCTAAACTAACATCGAAAAATTTATGGGTTTTCGCGCTATCAATTAGAATACTAGGGTACATTGCCCATGCTGACACTTCACAAGCATGGTTTGGCACTATGCTACCCCTTGAAGGGTGTGTATGGAGATATGAGGATCAGAAGCGAGATCAGGACCATCAAGGTCCTCACCCACATCATCACCATCAACCTTCATCTAGAACATACGAACCCGTTCATGCATTGGGCAGTTGTGCCTTGGGGTGAACTTTGCACGGCAATAAAAACAAAGATTCTTAGCATGTAAATCATCAAGATCGACTTGTGATAGCCCTCGAGGGAGGGGGGCATTGAGGGGAGGACTAGATGTAGATAGGGGGCATGTAATAGTGGTGTACAAGGGGGTGACCGAATGGGGACGGGGGGGCGGTATTAATTTTGTGGCATTATTTGGTAGCAAGACAATGGTAGTCGATTTAGTAGGTTTTTTTTTTTTTTCAATTACTCGCTCTATGCAGCCACATTTTTCTTGGAGTTTTGCTAAAATAATGGCGTCCTGTAGTGTGGTAGGCTTAAACAATTTAAGCCATCCAAACAAATCATTACACAATGCCCCCAAGAAGATACTGACCTTTTCATCATCGCTCAAACCACATCAATTCACTAATGATTCAAAAGCGCCTAAAAACTCATCTAAACTGCCTGACTGCCTTAATTTCGTAAGCTCGTTAAAGGGTTTTATGAACTGTCAAAGACACAAGCCCTAATCTATGTAGAATAAATGTCCCAGGGAATTATAATACCTCATGGCCAAGATTTTTGGCAATGCATTATGCATCGAAACTGTGTGGTGTGTCATCCAGTGCAGGCGGGAGGTGTATGATTGTGAAATATATCAGCGATCGTGCTCATCTATAACGAAAGCCTACTCACCATCTATAGAATCTCTTCCATGATGCAATCGAGTGTGGTACACCTTCGCTCAAGAGCCTCCTGATCGAGGTCTCTCATGGAAATTTGAGATCTCGTGCCATCCGCCATAGCTATAGCCAATAAAAGAGAAAAGATCCAAGGAATAAATACTCTGATACCAAATGTTACCAATCTCCAAATTAATCAACACTAAGAACAATTCACATCCAAATAAAAGTAATTAACAATCCAATTCAACCAAAGGGGAAGCTCTTAGTGTTGATTCATATAATATAACGCGATACAAGTATGGTTATATGGTTTAGTATAAGTATAGTAGGAAAAGGGGGGGAAGAAGATTAGAAAGAGAGAGTAAATCATCAATCAGCATAACAAATCCCTAATCCTTTACCCCTTATTTATACTAAGTAAGAGATAATAAGATGAGGTGGCATTCGATGATGACGTGGCACTCGAGTTGATGTGGCATGACACATTAGCAATCATATCATACTTCAAGCTAGATGTCCTGTTATGGGTTCTTAAAGATGGACACCCTATTATAGATCATTTTGTTTTCCTATAAAAAGCTTCAAATCTATGACCAAAACGGGGGACGAGTTTTTCCTTTTCTAAGAAAGAGTTCTCCCATCTTTTCTCTCCCCCTCTTCGTGATTCAGAAGTTGAAGTTCTCATCCCTCTCTCCCTCATGTCCCTCTCGTCCTCTTCATTTGTTTGTGTTGAAGGATATATCAAGTGGGACTTGTATTTAGAGTTTGAGTTCATCTCGTCCTAACAAACCCCACCCTCAAAGATAACTCAAACACGATGAATAAGCACAATATCAAATCTATTGTAAACAATTATAAACATAAATAAATCTTAAAAGTACTTTTTAAGAAATTCCATGAAAATATTTTTTGTCAAATAAAATGGAGCCCTTATATGTGAATGATTTTTTCACTAACTAACAACTAAAGGTGCACATGGTCGGGTTTGTTGGTTTATGGTTACCTAATCGGACCAAACTGTAAAAATACAGTTTGACAATTTTACTGGCAAAAATCAAACTATTTTGTCTCACAAATCAAATTGGACCAAACAGTAATTATGGTTTGTCCAGTCTAGTTTATGGTTTTAACCACTATAATAGAAAAATCATTATTGACACTCATGTGAACATAATTTGATGAATATTAAAATCATTAATTACAAAAACATCCCAAACAAAAACGACAAACAATGCATAAAATGGATCTGTTAAATTTAGTAGTAACATTTTTTGGGCAAATTCAGCAATAATCGTTGGTCTGTTAAAATTTTTGTTAAGTTGTTTATGAATTATTTACTAGTTCAGTCATAAATTGGGTTAAATTGAATTAACGAGTGGATTTTACTTGCATCTAGTATGACTCTGTCGTTAAAAATTACATCATTACCTTAAGTTAAATTTGACCAAGTGATTAAATTGACATAATATAAATTCTAAAGGGGCTAAATTGACATAACTAAAAGCATAAGGACTAAGTTGACATGATTAAAAAAGTACAAAGACCTTTAGTGTAAATAACCCTAATTATTTATATCCGGTTATCAAGTAAAATTTTGTCCCTACCATAACATGTTATAAATCGAATTATGTAAGGGTTTTTATTATTTGTAGTTAAGTTTTGTTTTAAACCAAACTTAAACCATAAATCTATATAACCAAAGTTTTCTAAACCAAACTGAAAATTTAGTATTGGACACACCAAATGAGGTGGCCCCTCTCGTATTTATAATGAGTACACAAGATTACAATATACTCAAATATAATATTAATCCCATATAATATATTCTAACCATATTAATCCTATGTAATATATTCTAACCATTACAATATATTCTAGCCATATTAATCCTATACAATATATTCTAACCATTACAATATATTCTAACCACATTAATCCTATACAATATATTCGAACCATATATTCTAACATCCCCCCTCAACCGAGGCAGGAGGTGACTGAATGCGAAGATTGTACCTGAAAAATAAAAACAACTGTCGAGGAAGGCTCTTAGTAAAAATATCATCAAGTTGTTGTGAAGAGGGCACATGAAGGACACGAACAAGACTCATGTGAACTCTTTCACACACAAAATAAATGTCGATCTCGATGTGTTTAGTACGAACATGCTAAATGGGATTAGTGAAAAGGTAGGTTGCTAAAACGTTGTCACAGTAGACTAAGGTTGCTTTAGGAATAGTGATGCCAAGCTTACCAAGGAGAGACCGCAACCAACAACACTTCAAAATGGCATTAGCAATAGTGCGATATTCTACTTTAGCAATAGAGCGAGAGACGGTTGGCTGTCGTTTGGAGGACCAGGAAACAAGATTACCACCAAAAAATGCACAGAAGCCAAAGGTGGAACGACGGGTGTCAGGACAACTGGCCCAATTGGCATCAGAATAAGCCACAAGCTGATCAAGGGCACCAGGAGAGATAATAAGGCCATGATCCATAGTACCTCGAACATGGCGAATAATACGTTTAACAGCAACCCAATGAGGAAGACGAGGAGCATGCATCAACAGACACGCGTGTTGTACTATGTAAGAGATATCAAGACGAATAAAGGTCAAATATTATAATGCACCGGCAACCGACTGATACAAGGTGACATCGATCATAGGCTCCCTATCAAAAGCAAAGAGCTTGGATTTCGAATCTGTGGGAGTAGCTACGGTTTTGCAAGTTAACATGTCAGTCTTCTCGAGCAAATCATGAAAATACTTGGACTGAAATAAGAATAAACCATCGGGAAGGTGAGAAATAGAGATTCCAAGAAAGTAGTTGAGAAGTCCCAAATCTGTCATATCAAATTCACACTGAAGAGAGTGTAGTAAAGTCTGAAGAAAGGCAGTAGAAGAAGCAGCAAGAACAATATCATCCATATAAAGCAGCAAAATAGCCATATCAATCCCACATCGTACAGTGAACATGGAAGAATCAAACTTACAACTATGAAAATCAAGGCGATGAAGAAAGGAAGCAAAATGATTGTACCATGCCCGAGGTGCTTGCTTCAATCCATACAATGATTTATTAAGCTTGCAAACATAATCTGGAAAATCAAGATTCACAAAACCCACTTCTTCATTCAATGTGCCATTTAAAAAGGCATTTTTAACATCAAGCTGATGAATGGGCCATTTTCGTGATGTGGCAATGGTAAAGATAGTATGAACAATGGCGGGTTTGACAGCAAGACTAAAAGTCTCATCATAATCAATATCGTACCATTGCATATAACCCTGAGCTACTAAGCACACCTTATAATGCTCAATTTGACCCGTTGAAGTCTGTTTGACACGAAAAACCCATTTGGAGCTAACAGCCTTAGCAGTACTTGGTTTTGGAACAAGTGTCCAAGTGTGATTACGTTGAAGTGCTTTATATTCATCAAGCATTGCATTTTTCCAATTATCATCAGTATGTGCTTGCTTATTGGAATAAGGAATATTAGGTATAACAGAAAGAGCAACCATTTGAGAAGAGGCCAAACAATACCAGCCTTAGACTGAGTAATCATCGGATGAACTGACCGAGAAGAGGCAGGCAGCACGGAAAACGGTGACAATGGCAGCGGCAACAGCTGCGATTGCAGTGGAGGAGTGGGCCCCGATAAGCAAGTATTAGAGGAAAGCAATAGAGGAGGCGAGTGAGCCGTGGGAGCGGAGGGTGCAGGAGGTTGAACCGGGAGGGGCAATATGCTAGAGAATGTTAACGCATCAAGTGGTGGCTTGAACACCTGCTGAAGATGATGAATAGTGTGCTGCAAAGCGGTCCCCAAACGGGCTTAAGGAAAATCCATTTCATCAAAAATAACATGTCTCGAGATAACAATTTTGGTAGTCATGAGATTCAAATACTTGTAGCCCTTATGGTTTGGCGGGTACCTTAAAAATACACATAATGAGGACCGTGGCGCTAGTTTATGCGGCGTAGTAGCACTTAAGATGGGGTAACAAGCACAGCCAAAAACCCAGAGACGATCATAGGAGGCCTTTTTCTTGTAAAGACGTTGAAAGGGTATTTTTTTCTTGATAGAGGTAGAGGGCAAAAGATTTTTTATATGTGTAGCAACAAGAATAGCCTCCACCCAATACTCTAAAGGGATACAAGCTTGAAACAACAAAGCACGCATCATATTTCCAACAGTTTTATGCATTCATTCAACTTTCCCATTTTGTTAGGACGTATGTGGACATGAAATTCGACTAAGAATGCCCCGTTCAGCAAATAACTTATTGAAATCACAGTTAATGTATTCGGTGCCATTATCACACTGAAATCGTTTGACCTCCACCCTAAATTGGTTAAGCATGAGATTTTGAAATTGAACGAATAAATCAAACACCTCAGATTTAGCACACATATGGTAAATCCACAAGAAATGGGAATAGTCATCCAAAAATAGCAAATAATACTTATAACCACTGAAGCTAATAACAGGTGATGTCCATATATTAGAATGAACGATATCAAAAGGACAAGATGTAAAGGAAACATACTTTTGAAAAGGCAAACAACTATGCTTGCCGAATTGACACGCTTGACAAAGACTGGACTCTGAAGTAGAACCTGAACAGGAAATGAATTTGTGTTCGACTAATGAGGATAAGACCGGCTGCCTAGGATGACCAAGTTGACGGTGCTAGAGAGACTACATAATTATAGAAGCAACTAATGAAACATGTGTAGAGGATGGCTTAAGAACAGAGAAAAGAGGCCCCGAGCTAGCACAACGAATTATGAGGGACATCGTTTTGGCATTTTTAATGAAAAAAACCACCCGTGTCAAATTCTAAAAGGCAACAATTATCTTTACAGAATTGGCAAACAAATATTAAATTGGTGGAAAGACCAGGGAAATAAAGGATATTATATAAATTGAAGCGACCAATGGGTGCACTAAGAAAACTAGATCCAACCCCAGCAATCGATAAAGAGGCATCATTGCCAGCCAATATTTTATCACAGCCTTTATAAGGACTAAGAGACGTTAGCAAACTAGGGTTATTAGTCATATGGGACGATGCACCACTGTCCATTATCCAAGAAAAATCAATCATAGGAGTAGAATGATCAGTAAAAGATTAAAAAATGTGTTTAGCAGATGCTAATCCTAAATAAAAATTAGAACCAATAGCATAAGTATTATTTGTAGAATAAAAGTATGGATAGACAACATATTCTCACCATACACAAGAGCACCAAAGAAAGGTAGCCCATATTGTGAAGCAAAATCAATCATCAGAGCAAGCACAATCAACGGTGAAAACCGACTTTTCCCAGACTAAAGAGGGGAGTACACAATAAATATGAATTTATGTGTAGAGAAAGTATGACTAATGTATTAATTGATGTGTAGAGAAGAAAGATGAATATAGGGTTGGGGTTTTCGTTTTGAGCTCGGCGACCCGTTGTTGGTGGCAGGGAGAGGGCTCAGTGGCGGCGGCGGGGTATTTTGGGTTGTGGCTAGGGTTTTGGGATTGGAAAGAGAAAGAGAGAGAGAAAGCGGCTAAGGTTAACCTTGTTTACGAAGGGGTGACTAGAGAATACAGCGAGCCAGAGAGCGTTTTAAGCTTTTGGTGGCTCTGATACTATTAAAATTTAGGATTGGACACACCAAATAAGGTGGCCCCTCTCGTACTTATAATAAGTACACAAGATTATAATATACTCAAATATACATATTAATTCTATATAATACACTCTAACAATTACAATATATTCTAACCATATTAATTATATACAATATATTCTAACACAAATCCTAATTTTTCAACCATAAACTAAATCAACCAAACTAAATTATAATTTACGGTTTGGTTTCATTTGAATTATGGTTTAAACAGCGCTTTTTTTTTTTTTTTTTTTTTGGCACCCTTCTGACAACAATTGCCCTCCACCTCAGCTATAAGTCGCTATGTAACTTTTGATCATAAAAGACTACATTAAAATAGTGACATGCATTAAATATAATGGCTAGCCACCCACATCTCTGCTCTTCTTTCCCTTTTATTAACCAGAATAGCTGCTTTAGATTATTTCATAATTCATAGATAATGATCAAAATCACAAGTCTTAGTTGTTCTTCAACAATAAGAAAAGGAGATTACATTTAGATTCTGACCATGTATAATTATTATCTTCTTTACTAAAGAAGACAATTTATAACTTTGGTATATTATTAATTTCACAATTACCACCTACCAATCCTTATATTTTTAGTGTATGTGTCTAGTACTAGAAGTTCTAACATTTTATGAATAGCGCATCCTGTACATAAAATATTTGTCAAAATGATTACTTTAGATAAAAAATGTTGAAACAATAGAGTTATGCCATACTAATGTTTTTGGCAAAAAGTCACCGGAAGCGACTATATATATTAGATCCCATTAAAAAATAATACTTACACTTGTTGCCAGCGTTTTCGGGGCAAAATAAATGCCAGATTCTAATGAATGACACTCTATATATTGTCATAAATATTTTCTATTTTGAAATTTTACATGAAAAATTTTTAAATTTTGATTGAGGATGCTTGAGTAATAGAACTATTAAATATAAAAAAAAAAAAAAAAAAAAACCTTTTCTTATATATTAAAATAACTAAATGACAAGATTAAATGTGAACTAGTTATACAATAAATTTCATGAAACAAATGATTCAGAGTACAATTTTATCATCTACCATCCGGAGGTGAAAAGAGTAGCACTTTGTTAAAAGCCAGGGGCATTTTTGTCAAATGACTTGAATAAAGATAATAGGAGAATCAACTTTTTTTTTTTTTTTTTTCCTTTTTCTCCGAATGTCACTTTAAATTTCTGTTATCCAACGTCTTTATTTTTCTCCTCTTATCCCACCCCCACCTTTTATCATCCAACTTTGTTTTTTAATTCACCTTTTCCTTTTTTTTTCTTTTGTAAATGAAGCTCAAACTTTTTTAGATTCAAAGAGTACATATTTTACATATCTAATTTAAATACACATTAAAGTAATTAATATCAATAAGATTATGGCATACATATTAAGTAGTTTATAGAGCTATCTATATTATATATTATTACAAAGTCTTCTCATCCCAAAAGCCTCCAATATCCAAACCAAGCAATTTTAGGAGACCATTATTCAACTTCTTTTTAGAGTACTAATAACATATTTGGTCAAGTGTATTTTTTAGAAAAAAAATATTTTACTCATCTTCTTAAATATTTAAAATATATTACTCAGTTTCTAAATATTGTATATATCAAATTTTGAATATATATACTGATGAACTAATTTTAATCAAATAACTTCAAATATAAATGCTAAAATACTCCATAAAACTAAGGATCAAAATTACTTAAAATGAACTAAATTAAGAATATAATTACAACCATAAAACCGTGGTTAAATTGAATAAATATGTATTATTTGACAATCAATATTTGTAACAGAATTTGACCAACATAACTACGTGACGATGTATAAGAAATAGAGAACATCGTAAATCAGTGTCATAAACCTAAATTTTGAATTAGAAAACAATCAATGCCAAATAACAATTATATTCACAATATTCACCCACCCGAACATCCTATTTTTTGATACAGGATAAATAAGTTAATAACAAAATGTTAGACACGTGATTAAACAGTATTTTAGTAGGTACCTTTATTTTAGTAATAATCTAGGTAATTTTTTCTTTTATTACGCAATTAAAATAGTATTAGTATTAGTTAGTTAGTCCTCCTCCCCTTATTATAAATAAAGGCAATTAGGTTGTAAGGATCATAATTAAAATGTTAATTAAATCTCTCTTCCCCTTATTATTGTTTCTATCTCTCCCCCAATTTTCCTTCTCTTCTCCTTTAAACCTCTAATATCCTTTTTGTTCTCTCTTAAACAATCATATCCACAACATTCACCTATCTAAACATCATATGTTTTCAAAGGCTTCAAAACTAGGCATTCTTTGAAGGGTAACACCATACTGAAAAACAACTTTATTTTTTTAAAGGCGAGAAGCCTATTCAAAGTCAACTAAATTATATGATATACTTACAACTATAAAACCATGATTATAGAAAATATAAAATAAATTGGATTTATTTACAAAGCTCATAAAAAAAAATATAGGTAACAAAATTAGTTCCTGCGCTTTAAAAAAAATATAAATAACAAAACCAACCCGTGTATTGCACGGGAAAAAAAACTAGTTTATCATTATTCTTTAGATATTTTTAACTTAGTACATATAACTTTAGGTAGACAGTTTTACTAATATACATAAATCCTTATTCTTCTTATGAACCTTTTCTTGGACAGCTCTAGTTTCATTCCCAACTAACACAGAAAGAGAGAAAAGAGAAGGTGAAGGGGGCAAAAAAGATGAGGTTTTAGCATCTTTATTCCTTGAGTTTCAAGACTTTATTTTCATTTTTTTTTTTTTTTTCAGGGTAAGGAGATGTCTGGTTCCACAACCCAATATACACATGAAGGTTCTCAGATTCCAATCACTTTCTTTCTGTTTCACTTGAACCACCACAAGGTCATCCAAATATGACACTAAATCCCCCATAATTTTCCACCCCAATTTCCAACACTCACTTGCACATTCCAGATTTCCCCAGCACAAACATGGCTCCTTTCCCCTTTGTTTTCCCATTCTTTTGTCTCCTACTCACCTATTCTTCTTCCCTTAACTCTGATATTCATGCGTTGTTGGCCCTCAAGCAAGGCTTTGACACCCCTTCTCCTTTGTCAAACAACTGGGTCGAAATGAATTCGAGCTCGTTTTGCCTCTGGACGGGCATTAAATGCCGTGGTGGTCGTGTGATTTCATTAGACTTGACAAATTTGAACCTGGGTGGCTCTGTTTCCTCGGTCATTTCCAGCCTTGACCGACTCATTTACTTGTCCTTGGCCGGAAACAACTTTACTGGCGACCTTGAACTGGATACTCTGAGCAGCCTGAGGTTTCTGAATCTTTCAAATAACCAGTTTAATGGTGGGTTGGATTGGAACTACTCAAAAATGGCAAATTTGGAGGTGTTTGATGTCTACAATAACAATTTTACTGGTATTCTTCCACTTGAAGTTGTGGGTCTGAAGAAGCTGAGGCATTTGGATTTGGGAGGGAACTTTTTCTCCGGCGAAATCCCACCCAAATACGGCACTTTGGTGGGGTTGAAGTACTTGTCGCTTGCCGGAAACGATCTCCGAGGACAAATCCCCGGCGCATTAGGGAACTTAACAAACTTGTTGGAACTTTATTTAGGGTACTACAATGTGTTTGAAGGTGGCATACCAGCTGAGCTTGGTAACTTGGCAAATTTGGTTCATTTAGACCTTTCAAATTGTCAATTGGAGGGTCCAATCCCAGAGGAACTAGGGAAATTGTACCATCTCGACACGCTATACTTACATATTAACCAACTCTCAGGTCCAATCCCAAGTTCCCTTGGCAACTTGACTAGCCTCTTGTACCTTGATTTGTCCAACAATGCGCTCACCGGGGAGATCCCACAAGAATTTGTCCATCTTAAAAGGCTGAAGCTGTTGAATCTCTTCCTAAACAAGATGCACGGGTCAATTCCAGATTATGTTGCGGAAATGCCTAATTTAGAGACTCTTGGCTTGTGGATGAACAACTTCACTGGCATGATCCCTCAGAATTTGGGCAAAAATGGCAACCTTCAATTAGTTGATTTGTCCTCAAACAAGCTCACTTGTACAATCCCACCAAACTTATGTCAATCAAATCAGCTTAAAATCCTAATTCTCTTTAAGAATTTCTTATTTGGGCCAATCCCAGGTCCTCTAGGGTCTTGTTCTAGCCTGACAAGAGTGAGGCTAGGACAGAATTACCTCAATGGAAGTGTGCCAAATGGGTTCATCTATCTGCCTCACATGAACTTGTTAGAGCTTCAGAACAATTATTTATCCGGTAATTTGTCAGAAAATGGTAATTCTTCATCAAAACCTGTCAAATTAGTGCAATTAGACTTGTCTAACAATCTCCTTTCCGGCCCTTTACCAGTTTCCATCTCGAATTTCACATCCCTCCAGTTCCTTTTTCTGAGAGGAAACCAATTCTCTGGTCAAATTCCATCTTCTGTGGGCGAATTACAGCAAGTACTATCTCTTGATCTAAGCAAGAACTCATTCTCCAGCAAAATACCACTGGAGATCGGGAAATGTACTCACCTTACTCACCTCGATTTGAGCCAGAACAACTTTTCCGGCAAAATCCCACCTGAGATTTCCAGCATTAGAACGATGAATTCCTTAAACTTATCAAGAAATCACTTGAATGGAACCATACCCAAATCGATTGGGTCCATGAAGAGCCTCACAATTGCTGATTTTTCGTTCAATGATCTCTCTGGGAAGTTGCCGGAATCAGGCCAGTTTTCCCTATTCAACGCCTCATCATTCGCCGGAAACCCCCAGCTATGTGGCACCCTTTTGAACAATCCCTGCAACTTAGCAGAATTTCCGAGCAGAACCCAGAAATCTAATGGCGAATTCAAGTTAATTTTTGCACTTTGCCTGTTGATTTGCTCTCTTGTGTTCGCTGGGTTAGCGGCAATGAAGGCAAAATCAATCAAATCGAGTTCTGATCATTGGAAAATGACCACTTTTCAAAAAATAGATTTCACCGTATCTGACATTCTTGAATGTATGAAAGATGGCAATGTGATTGGACGAGGAGGAGCCGGGATCGTCTACCATGGTAAAATGCCGACAGGGGTTGAAATTGCTGTTAAAAAGCTATTAGCATTTGGACCCAACAATCATGATCACGGGTTCAACGCCGAGATCGAGACACTTGGCAATATCCGTCACAGAAACATTGTCAGATTACTCGCATTTTGCTCCAACAAGCACACAAATTTGCTTGTTTATGAGTACATGCGAAATGGGAGTTTAGGGGAGGCGTTACATGGTAAAAAAGGTGGGTTCTTGGGATGGAATTTGAGGTACAAGATTGCCATTGAGGCCGCCAGGGGACTTTGTTACCTTCACCATGATTGCTCCCCTCTCATCATACATCGTGATGTCAAATCTAACAATATATTGTTAAGTTCGAATTTTGAGGCCCACGTGGCAGATTTTGGACTCGCCAAGTTTTTTGTTGATGGTGGTGCATCAGAGTGCATGTCAGCAGTTGCGGGTTCGTATGGCTATATTGCACCAGGTAACAACATTCTAACATTATTTCTTGATCTTGTTATTTGTTATTTATTTGATTTTTTTCCTTTCTTCTTTAATTGGCTATGTGTTTAGGAAAATTTTCGTGTTGTGATAGCATTTTAGTTACTTAGATATAAAATGGTTCTATCCTTCTTAATAGTTACAAAGATCGGAGTGTTCTAATATCCATTTAGGTAGACAACTTATATAAGCTTAGCGGGTTATTTTGAAATCATACAAAATCAAATCAATGTCTATTTGGTCATATGCTTGACGCTATATATAGATTTTTGATAGTCTTTACTCCCGTTCATTTAGTTTGATTTTGTAGCAATGAACATCTTACTAACGATTGATATGTTAGATATGCCAATTTATGAAATAGGGAGTTGGATCAGCCTTGCTCCTGGACAATCCATAATAACCAGAAGTAATATCATAATTTCTTTTCTTTTAATTGCTTAAATATCAAATGATATAAATAAATGTAATAAAACCTCATGTTAGACACTTATGAAGTGTCTTAAAAGATTCAGAATAATCTTACGCCTATTTGACACCCATAATGTTCCCTTAGTCAACAGATTATGTGATGTGAGCCTACTTATTAACTGATTCCTACAATCTTCCTTATATTGTCATCTTCCTTTCATTGTTAATTTAACAGGGAATTGTCCAATTTTGAAATAATTTTAAGAATAATCCATTTCACCCAATCATCCCATTCAACTATTAAAGCTGATGCTCGATCAAAATTAAAAAGCCATTGAAATCCTAGTTTAATGAGTTTAATTTTACTCATTATCTGGTCTAACCATCCAAACCAAGGCCCCTCTAAATATGTTTGCATCTTTTTTTTATGACATGACCTTCCTCTATTTTCCTTTAATTTGTTTATTCCTCCAAGAGTACTCTCTTATATATTCTGAAAGGATGAAGTCTTAAGCACCATAAGCTTTCAAAGTCTATTCTTGATTTAAGTTTTTTTCCATTAAATAAGAAAATAGTTTTCATCTACACTGTAGACGAATAGGAAAACATCTGCAAATCCCACCTGCAACATCCATAAACTAGAAAAAGATATAGAAATCCAAAATAGAGGAAAAGCATGGATAATATAGGCTTATCAATCCACTGAAAGGTAAATCCATAACAAAGCACTTCAAGGTTGACGACTTCACACTTCTTGTAGGACATGTTCAATAACAACTCCCGACCTTTTCATCTTTTTATGACATATACTGTCATTCAAAATGTTTCCGGTGAACATTTTATAAAATGCCTATAAATCTATCCAACAACCTTTACAAATACTTATGATAATTATAAATCATAATCCACAATAAAAACAATACTCTAACAGAATGTATTGTTAACCCCTCAAAATTTCACCAACACACAGCTCCCATCATCACCACTATGACTTTTGTAATTAAAAAAAAAAAAAATCATCACCATTATGACCGGAACCTCACTAGTTGCGTGCTCCCAATCCTTCATTAAATTATTTTAACTATATACTTTGCTTTCACTTTTACTTTTGCTTTTACTTTTTTTTTTTTTTTTTTTTTTTTGGAATTTCCTATACACCCAAATTAAAGGATCAATCTTGAAGGGCTAAAAAGTCCCTATTGTGTCGTCCTCTTGTCCCATGGCTCCACAAAAAAAAAGAAATAAATAAATAAAATAAAAGGTACACATTCATATATGAATATATATAATAAAAAATTTTAATTACTAAGAAATAATTATTTTAACATTATTTTAATAAGCTCTTAATTTTCTATTATATTATTTGGTACAATAATTTATTATTCAAATTTAAAGCAATATAAGTTAGCGTGATTTTATTTTATTTTATTTTTTTTTTTGAGACTGTAAAAGTTAGATTTTTTTTTTTAAAATTATTCAGCTTCATATTTTCAGAGTTTTTAAAATTTGAACCAAAATTAATAATAGAAATCCAAAAAAAAATTATTTTTAAAATTAAACTTGAATATTTTTAAAATAAAAAAAATGATAAAGAGAAAACAATCCATGATTTTAATGATGATTGATTCTAGTTGAAATCATTGAACCTCAAATCCCTATATGTACGGCACATATAGTGACCCGCCATTATTACAGCTCGTGGTGAGAAGTCCAGGATTACTTACTCCTTATTCAAAATTTTGGACCAGCCCCTCAAATTTCTCTTCTTTTTACAGAGTTCAAATTTTGCCAGATTGGAAAATTAAAATTCTTTTTCTTATTATCACAAATTAAAATTCCATGCACAACCCTTTTTTAATTAGCAAGAGAATTCACAGTAATAACTAGACATACACAAAAAAGTGAGGCTTGAGGTAATAACATGCAAAACATGTAAGGCAAAAGAAGAACAAAGAAAAGTAAGATAAAAGTACTCCAAAATACAAAAAATTTCTTATCAAAATTAGGCACTGTTAGACAAGTTAAGCAGCATATTTACAACATTAACTTTACATGATACATGTATATAAGCTAGAATTAACCAAATTAAGCAATGTCGAGTAAGTTAATATGACTTTACTAAGAAATATTATATATATGTATATTAGAGAAACAAATTTACATATAAGTCTAATGGGATATCTGCCAAATATTGTCGGAAAAACTAAGGCAAATGGACAATAAAAAGAACTCGAGAAAACAAAACCAACTCAAGATGAGCGAAATGAAACTCGAATTGAATGACTAACAGTCTTCAAATAGAAAAACCTCGAATTGGACCAACTTAACCTCAAAACAGATAATCTTGAACTTAGAAAAAGAACCTCAAACAAAGACAAATAAGCAACAAAAAAAAAAAAGAGGACTAGAGAGGAAGGATCGAACTGGGCAAATTTTCGTGACGAAGAGCTTACTACTGCCCTAAGTTGTTTATGCCTCCGTACTAGTACAAATGGGATCAACACGCACTCCAATTCTTAGGGTTAACACGACATTTGCTACTAAAGTGTACTCTCGAGTAATGGATTGCAGTTTGCTGCATCCTACTTAGTAATGGGGAAGCAAAATTGCCTTTAGGTGGTATGAGTAAAGACACATAATGAATTTTCATGATCTTGTGTTTGTGTGTCAGTCTAATCTATAGGAAAAAAACTATACCCATTAGTAATGGTCGTTTGCGAGAAATCAAGCCCTAAATATGGAAGGAGTGGCCTGTTAAACAATCAAAAGTCAACAGTTTGAGCTGGAGCTCAAAGTAACAACCAAGAAAGAATTTCCCATTTTTTCCTATTTATTTGCAATGATTATAAAAGTAAATATTCAAATTAGAAAGTCCACGCCAAGCCACATGTGACCCTCAAGACCCATTCCAAGCCCACAAGACTCAAGGTCGATCCTGACATTTTGGGGGCTTCAAGCGAAATTCTTAAAAGAGGCCCTTTATATATAACAAATTATAATAATTTTGATAATAGAATTTATCAATATTAAGAATTAATACTTTGAAAACTAAAACCCCAATAATCTTGAGGCCCTTAAAATTCATGAGCCCAAGTGGTTGCTTAGGGTTATGTCCACCCCTTGTCAATAAATGTTAACTAATTTTAAGATGAATTTCTAGTAGATTCATATTTAAAAATTAAATATGCCAACTTAATAGTTTTAGTTACATCTAATAAAATTTCACGGGAACTTGAGCCCATTTTGCGTTCCTAAAATCACAAGGGAATTGATTAACATTTATTTGTTTATTGTTGTAATCCACTTTTTGATAGCACGTATTTAATTTATATATATCTTGCAAATTTATGATCATAAAAGAAAACAAAAAGCACATGCTCAATGTAAAATTACTAAAGACTAATAACAAATACAAAAGATTTTAACCGAAGAAAATTCGATGATCATTTCATTCACAGGAGAAGCTATTTACCATAACAAGGAAAGAAAATTAAAAGGTTATTAGCTAACGTAGGATAGCACGACTAAATAACCTAGTTAAAATCACCAATACTAAAGAAGAGGCCGTCAGGAGAGGAGAATGGCCACCGCAAATGCCTAATTACAAGGAATTAATCTCTAGTATAAATACAAATACAAAATACAAAAATATTTCAACACTCAATGAAAATACAAAAATATACCTAATTTTAGTACCAAATTTATATACTCATTCATTTGCCATTATATAAAAGTCTCCAGAATATCAAACATAATGTCAAGTTAATTACTTTTTATAAATTAATTACTTTTTGCCCATATATTAAAAATATAAATAGGTTGACCAAAAAAAATATATAAATAGATATATCTTTCACATATTAATATAATATAAAAATAAAAACCAATCTGTTCCAAAACAAATAAAAAATAAAAAAAAAGTAATATAAAATATTTCTAAATATTGTTTTGGATTTACAAAAATATAAACAGATATAAAATGATGTCAAATAAGCCTTTAGTTACAGAAGAAAAAAGAAATTGATGGAAATGGTGGGAGAAATGGAAAAAGAAAAAGCAGAGGGAGGGAGGGAGGCAGGCAGGCAGATGTTAGGGTGGGTTGCCTAGTAAAGAAAGGAAATAGAAGCCAGATAATTGCGGGACCCCAACCACAAAAAGAATGAGTGGGTAAGTGAGTGTGTGCCTCAGTGTCTGTCATCGATGTTATGTCCCGTCTTAGTCCTGGAAAGTAAAACACATATTATCACCTCCATTTCTTTATTTGACTTCTTTTTTTTTTTTTTTTTTTGCGAACTAGTACATTTTCAAAAAAAAAAATTAGAAATTTGGCCTAATTTAAAAAAATATTTATCGAATTGGCTTATTTTACTGTAGCAAAGTGGGTGCAAGACGTATGGAACGTCATGCAGCAGAACGGCGTACAACAGTGCCAAAATTTTTTTTTTTTTTATAGTTTTATCTCTTTAAAATATATTTTCGAAATTCATATACATTATCTTTTGAGTTATATGTATCTAATAAAATAGTTCAAATAATAATGTACAAATGCGTAAACTCATAATTTTTTGTTGGAAACGTCAACATCTCTTCATTTAAATGTGTCCCACATTTATATCCTCCTTATTAATAGTATTATAATACCATAGTTTCTGTATGAGATAATTTAAATAATAATATACATATCACCATCTCCTCATTTAATGTGTCCCTCATTTATATCTTCCTTATTAATAGTTCAAATAATAATATACATATACCTTTTAATTTAAAATGTATACATATTTAATGATTCAAATTATTAAAATTAAAAATTAAAATAATTTAACAACAACAACAACAACAACGGTCCCAGTGCCAAAGGCTCCCGCGAAAGCGGGGTCTGGGGAGGGTGGATGTACGCAGCCTTCCCCCTTCCGGGTGGAAGAGAGGCTGTTTCCGAGGACCCCCAACCTGAATATCGTGTCGTCATGGGAGCAGGCATCCTAAATGCATAAGCACGGGCACATCAAATAGTACAAGGCACATAATAAGCAAATAGTACAAGGTCAATAGTATGTGATTGTACCTAAGCAAATAAACCAGCCGATAAGTGCACCCCCTGGGATATTTTTATTTTAAAAGTTAAAATAATTTAAATTAAAAAAAGAATTATTAATTTTTTTTAATTTTAAAGAGGTAAAACTTAAAAAAAAAAGGGCACTGTTGCACGCAGTATGGAACGGCGTGCAACAGTGCGGCTCTGTTGCACGACGTACGGAACGTCGTGCAACACTGCTGTACGACATTCCGTACGTTGTGCACCCACTTCGCTGCAGTAAAATGGGCCAATTAGCTAAATATTTTTCAAATTAGGCCAAATTTCTATTTTTTTTTTTTTGAAAATGTGCTAGTTAGCAAAAAAGTCTCTTTATTTGCACCTAGACCACTGCTAAAAAAAAAATGTTTTTAGTACTTTAAGAGTTCTTGCCTAAATAGAGTTTAGGGGGATAGATGTACGCTGCCTTTCCCTTTCATGGTGCTACCGTAAAGAGAGACTGCTTCTGAAAACTTTCAACCTAAAGGGTGCAAGACAAGGATTTCTCATGAGGTCACCCATCTTAGTACTATTATCGTCCAAGCACACTTAATTTTGAAATTATAATGGGATTCGGTGCTCGTATATTGGTACCCTCTTAGGTGCTCAAATAGGGCATGCTTATTATTATTTTTTATTTATAGTTTTTAAGTCTATTAAAAATTATATTTTAATTTTTTTTTAAACTTTTAGTTTCATAAAAATTCAAAAATTTAAATTTAAATAAAAAAAATTAAAGACCAAAACATTTTGCTTCCAAAAAACTCACTCTCTCTTTGGTAGTGTTTATCGTTTGATATGCATAAGTAGATGATGGAAGTTTCAATTTATAGGAAATATGGTTTTAAGGTCTTATTTGGTATGCATGAAGTAGGTAGGATATGGAAAGTTAAAATTACTAAGTAAGTTCCAATTGCTTCAAAATGGGTGAAAGTAACTTGCCCCCCACGTAAGTTCTACTTCCTTCATAACTTTTAAGCCCTATGATAATTCTACTCTTTCTAATTTGTGATTATGATAAGTTTACTCATTACTCCATCTGTCAATAATGGTAGAAGTTTGGACATAGGTATAATGGTCATTTTAATTGTATTTCATAGGAAATATTATGTTAACAAAACAAACATAGGAATTGAATTCTCATAAAGTTCTATTTCTCATATGAGCAACCAAATATTTTTATACTACTTCCCAGGAAGTTAGCAAGGGAAGTGAACTCTTGGGAAGTACAACTTCCTATAAGAGTTTAATTCCTTCGTCAACCAAATAAGGCCTTAAAATAAAAACCAAAATAAGAAAAAAAAAATTTGTTTTCAAAAAACCTATCTTTTAACTCTTGAAACTAAAAAAATACAAATAGAAGAAAATACAAAAACAAGTACATTGATGATAAGTAGAGAGGGCGATGTCTGCATTGATTTTGGCCTGTCAGGAGGAGCCTAACTATCTTCTTTGTTAGAAAATGTGAAAAATTATACAATACATACTGGAAAAGTGTAAAGGTAGACCAAGGAAAAGTTGGATAAAGAATATTAGACATGACCTTATCCATATAAACCTTACTGAAGGATAAAATCAGATAGAATTGTGGGTTCAAAATACAAGTTGTTGATACAACTGTTAGGAGAGAGGAGAACACCGATGCTAGTTCATAGTGTCCCAAGATTTGCAAGTCTGTTACATATGCTGCTTCATTGTTGCTTGGTTGCTTTCTTTGATTTTGACTTGGATTTTGTAAATTTCATCCCTTTTTTAGGGTTGAAAGCCTTCCGAAAACAATCACTTTACATGGTAGCATCCTGTAAGGGTAAGGATGTATGCATTTACCCCACAGACCTTACTTTAGCAGGAGCCTTTTGAGGCACTATGTTGTTGTATATTAAATTAGTCAAATAATAATATGAACTTCTTTTTAAAATGTAGATATTGGAGAATCTAATATTTTAACGATGTGAGGTCTATATTCATATTAAAAAATAAAATGATAAATAGTATATGATTGTTGACAAAAGTCATTATGCTTAATTCAATATATAAATAAAATCATTGTACTTTAAGTTATGTAGTTTCATGATTGTTATTTTACATCATGTCAATGTACTCTGCTAATAAAGGTGCCGATAAATTAGCAATGAAAGTTTTTAGGGTTGGGTCATAGTTTGGGTCAATGGGTGGGTCTATATTCGGTCACATGTATGTATCTAGCATGATTGGACCTATAAAAATAATACCATTATCTTAACTTCATTCTCGTCATATGACAAAATTGATATAATCTAAATTGTATAAAGATTGAGTTGACATAATTAAAAATTAAATTATTATATAGTAGAAAATGTATAGGAACTCTTGATATAAGTAACTTTAAAATAAATGTATATGTATATGTGTGTGTGTGTGTGTTTATATATGCTAATTATAAAGAGTAAGTGGGGGTTGAAGTCCCAAGAAAAAAAGAAATCATAGAATAATGAAAGAGCCATGCGTTACTGGACTCGATCTCATGACTTCAATTCAATTTGATAATAAGAATGCTCCACCAACAGATCAAGGGTAGTGGTATTGTTTTGACATCCCTCTTATCTTATATAACAAATTTCTAAACTTTTTATATTGTCATGTATCAGTTTTAAACGATTGGGTAGTAAAATTGCAGGGTGCCCTAAATATGTAGATCTGCTAGCAGATTATTTTTCATTTTGGTATAGGAAAGAGAAATCATGAACAGGAGATTGATGCTCTTTTTCATAGAGTTTTGCAACATGTAGACTTAGATGTTTATTCGATAATGTTCCAAAAAAAAAAAATGTGAATTTAACAATTCATCCAATATCGTACTAAGTGGGGGTATGCGTTTGTGTCGGATAAATTAGGTCCATATTTAGAGTGGAAGAAAAAACAAAATATATATTATTTGATTTTCATTAAATATGTATATATACTTATATACATAGTACATTTGCATATTATACGCGAATAATATGTGTATACATATTAATAATGTATAATACTCACGTTTACTTATTTTTCTCAAAAATATGGGAAAATTTGCGTTTTTTAATATTGAGCATATTGTATTTTATGAAAAGTACTCACGTTTTGTTTTCTAAAAATTCATTGACACTTAAAGAAGATATTGAAATGTTGAAATAAAAAATTAGGTTGAACGAATTATACGTATTTTAAAAAAAAAATTCACTTATCTTGCTTTATTGTTTCAAAATATATAATAGAGTCCCTTAAGGTTTCAAAAAATTTGATCATTTAAGTAATTTATAGTAAAATTCACAAAACCTTTTATCACAGTTCGTTGAATTTTTTTTTAAAACATTGATATGATTTATGCATGTTATCATATGCATGTACTACATTTGGTTTTCTGTATAAAATTTGTCAAATTTGTACAAAAATTTGTTAAATTATGACATAGAATACCTACATGATAAAATATTGAAACATTATCATTGTATATATTAAAATATCAAGATATCTATGTCATAAAGAGTCCAATCTCAGGTTACATAATTGATAATTTTTTATTGTTTTAGCTTGTACCTACTCTAATTTTGCTTAAATTAATCCAAATTTTTGAGTCATATATTTAAAAATGTAACCGTTTTAAACACAAATACATCTGTATATGTTTTATATGAGTCAACGCATTTTTTACCCGACTTTTTATCAAACATTTAAGATGAAAAGCTGAATAATACACGTAGGTATTAAATTTTATTTTATTCCCGTACCATATTTAATCAACTATGATTATATAATCAATATCAAATTAATTTTATAAAACCTAAAAAGACCGACACGGAAAAAGGGTAAGCAAAATTTGAAAGCACACAGTAACGTACAAACATGTATTCACAAATCCCAAGCCATTGAACTCGTGATTTGATTCCGAATAGCAAATCATTTTAACCACGCGACTAAAACCCACTTTTTAATGTGACATCATTTTAGTCCTATTTATTTATATCAAAAGTCTTTGTGTTTTTTTCTTTTTTTTTTTAATTAGTTTAGATTTTATATTTTTAATTATATTAGTTTAGTCTTTTTATAATTATTATTGTGTAAATTTAGTCTTTGGTCAAATTTAAATTAAGTTATGAACGAAATTTTTAATAGTATAATCGCATTAGATACAAGTAACCCACTACATTTGTTCACTCGTTGACTCAATTTAATTGAACCCAAGGCTAAACCATTATAAATTTTATTGACAATTTAACGTGAATTATATTATAGGGACCAAAAACAACAACCTAGTGCCTTAAGGGCTCCCGCATAAGCAGGGTCTGGGGGGTAGATGTACGCAGCCTTCCCCCTTCTAGGGGTTGCCTAGAAGGGAGGCTGTTTCCAAGGATCCCCAACCTGAAACCTGAAAAGCTTATCTGCAGCAATGAAGCATGGTAATCTGGCAGCACGAGAGCCAATAAGCAAATTGACAAATTGTATGTGGATTAAATTTACACTATTAAAAGTGCAAGGACTGAATGGACACAACGAAGAAAGTACAATGACCTTTAGGGTAGGTAACCTTCATTTTATTATTCCATATATATATATACATATATATATATCTGTATATATATATATACATATATATATATATATATATATACATATATATATATATATATATATACATATATATATATATATATATATATATATATATATATATATATATATAGATATAGATAGATAGATTAATTTCCATGTTATCTAACCAAAGGACAAAAAAAAAAAAAAAAAAAAGCCAACTTCATTATACCTAATTAATAAATTCACTTCGTTCATCTGAAACCATTCATAGTTTTCTCTGGCGTTGTGTAATTGATTTTTCTTTGGTCAGCCTTTTTCCATGCTAGCCTATAATCTTATCATTGTCACCTTGCAGAATATGCATACACTTTAAGAGTAGATGAAAAAAGTGACGTATACAGTTTCGGGGTCGTTTTGCTGGAGTTGCTGACAGGGCGGCGGCCTGTTGGTGATTTTGGAGAAGGTGTAGACATCGTGCAGTGGTCAAAACAAGAAACCGGTTGCCAAAAGGAGAAAGTCATGCGTATACTCGATCGGAGACTTACAACAGTGCAACAAGATGAAGCAATGCACTTGTTCTTCATCTCCTTGCTTTGCGCCCAAGAAAATAGTGTTGAAAGGCCTACAATGAGAGAGGTGGTTCAAATGCTGTCGGAGTACACTCACAATGTGAGAAGTGTTGCATAAAAATTAGCACACTTGATGTGGTGAATAGATATAAGAACATAAAAATTTATAGTAAATTCATTCCATTTATGTAATGTCTTTGATTTAGCCATGAGAATATGAATTTAGTAGACCTCAATGACGTTGATGTATCATATGATTATGATATATAGATATGCATATGACATTTGATGTCTCATATTATGTTAATAATTTGATCAGGTTCCATTTTTATTACTCTAAAACATGGTAAAATATGTTAGTGAAATTCAACAAATAGGTACTATCAAATTGGTTTCAAGGCATGCAACAAATCACTTTCTTTAAGACTTATTTTGGGCTTAGTAATATAGTCTTGGAGATACACTAATTTTTGGGAAATTATATAAATGAGTGATCAAAATAAAGCTTTAATACAACAATTAGTGAGATCGAGGTCAATTAATTGGAGCTCAAGTATTACAAAACGAAAAATTGAAAAGAAAATATGTGTAAATAATAGAAGGGAGAGACTAGACCAAAAAATTTATTGCACCATGGAAAACTCTATTGCCCTAAGTCGTATATACACCCCATCCCTCCCCAAAAAAAAAGTAAAATAGGAATGATACTCCAACCCCTATGATTAACATTGTACCCACCTTAATAGTATACTCTAGGGAGATAAACTGGAGTACAACTCAACTTGCTCGGAAACGGAGGAGAGAGAGAACTAACTTTTGAGGCAGAGTAAGAGAATGGAGGGTTCTATACTAAATAATTTATTTCTACGTGTCTTGATGAACCTACCAAATGGCTAGGAAAAGATCATGGCCTAAATATCTGGCTATAATATGGAAAGTTGAGGATATGGAGGAGCAAAGATCCGGCTTCAGTTATGGAAAGAATGGTTATGTGAAGAGTGGACATTGATACAGTCAAAATGAGTACTTAAGCTCGAACTCGGAGTGGATGACAGTACCTCAAGCTAGCAACCTCGAGGTCCACTAGGAATGACTACTTAAACTCGAGCATGTGGCCTTGAGTTCAACTTTGGCAATTAAATAAATACAATGTTTGCCCTTTTTTTTGCTTAGGGTGTGCATGGTCGATGTAAATACAAATAAAAAAGACATGCAACTTGTAGCGATGTGGGAGCGAGCTTGAATTCTGGATTGCACGTGTTTCACCTCAACCAGTCACCTTCTCGAGGAAAAGGAATGGTGCATTGGGTGAATCCGACTTCAGTTTGCAACTAATGTGGATTCTGCTTATGCTCCAATTAAGGAGACTTTTTTAGATGTTTTTGTGGATTTTTGGTATATATTAACATATGACAAAAATTTAAAGGATATGGACCTAACTCAAGTAGTAGTTACAGTGATGGAGTAAGGCCCATAGACACTTTTCTTCACTTAAAAGCTAAGGACGAGGGTGGAGAAAGCCTCAACAGCTCAGCAATCCACTTATAAGCCCAAGTCAATTAGATTTTTAGGCATGGCACCCTTGGCTTTTATAACTTGAATGAGTTAGAGTTGGACAAAATTAAGATGAAGCAAACAGTATTTGGGTCACTGGATGAGGACGAATGTAATCAAGGTCAAGTCTTGGCCATCAAAGCCCTTGAACAATAATGCAAGCCTAAGTTTACCAGGCTTTTTAAGTTGTGACACCGGTGTCAAGACCAATGCAATCAAGGTCAAGCCTTGGCTATCAAAGCTTTAAACCAACTCCTCATTTTCATCTCATTGATTGTGGGAACAAATTAAAACATAGAGTTCATACATGAAACCCGAAGTATTGTATTGCTATGAAGAAAGCAAGTATAAAGGTGATTTACACTATGCTAAGCTAGGCTAAGTTACGTTAATCCTAGGTAAAAGGCACAAGTGTTCTATAACAAATTTAAAAAGTCTGTATGGTGGTGTTAGATACTTTACAACTACAATAGCGACTCTTATTTATAGAAAATAGAAATAACTGATGCATCCTTCTCCTCCGACATTTCCTTCCCACGTTTATCTCAATGCTTCTTCGGCGCACTGAATGGGCGTAAAGCGTGCCTTGAAATTGTGTGCTTGAGCATCTTTCTAGAGCCCCACGTCCACATAACTAATTGGAGTCTGATGTGCCGTATATTTACATATTTTATTCTTCATTCCTGCGACATATTTGGCTTTTACATATATGTTTTGTTGTAATTGAGGTACATTTAGGCTAGGAGTGAAACGGAGCCAATAAAGATCGAAAAGCGGAAGAATCAAGCATAATTGAAGATTGCTTTGAGAAACCCGACCACGTGTGCCAAAAAGGACAAGTCGAGTTATATATATATATATAATAGGGAGGGGGAACGAGAAAAGAAGAAAGTGGGCCGATCAATCGGCCACCTTGCCGATCGATCGGTGCCAATCACGTAGCAGATATAAATTAAGATGGGAAGTCCTAATTTTCTTTTGCCGCACCTCCTCTCCTCCTCTCCCTCCCAAAGTCGCTACGAGATCCAAGGGGTTCTCAAACGCCAAAGCGTAGGTGGTCGGAGTGCTAGAAGGATCAAAGCAAGGATCAACGTCAACGTCAATTGGGAGAGTCTTCAAGTCCTTAGTTTTAGCCATTGTTTTCTTTCTTGGATTTCATGATGTTTATAACTCCAATGGAGGAGTAGACTTTTAGTTTACAGGTGAAGGGTGGGTAGCTCCCCGTATCCCAGATTTATATTGTGCTTTTGATGATAATTGAGTTATGTTATATTCGCACTCTTATGGAGAGTTATTCATGATTGTCTGTATTTTTGTATGTGTGCTTGTAGCCATATTTGGATCTCCAATTTTTTTAGCGATTAGTCATGTGCTTGTGACCTAAATCGTAACATAACAAATTTTCATGCGTGGTCAGGGTTGAGGCTGCATCCAACTGTGAATACAATGTTTCATATAGTTAATATTAAATTAGGAGTAACAAATGAATTCAGTAGTGCTAATGAGACAACCTATGTTACACTTCGAATGATAAAATAGGTTATGCTTTTATACTAGTTTATTACCCTAAGCCCTAATTTATATATTAACTCAGACTTAGTGCTTGTAGCCTAAATCCTTCAAGTTATCATCCTAAGTAGAATATAATGACAGAATACGAGTAAAGTTACCTTGAATTCACTCCCTAAACTAACCTTAACTAAATTGACACCTTTAATTTATATTTAGCTTTACTATTTTAGTAAACATATCATTGAAACCAAACGAAAATCGAGTTTCTAACTGCTCGTTAATCCCTAAGTCCGACTTAACACCAATTCCCTATGGATACGGCCCGTATACCCAATTTAGCTATGACGATATCATACGCTTGCCAGTAGATGGTTTTAAAACAGCTCTTTAAAATCACATCATGTTTTTGGCGCCGTAGCCGGGGAGTCGGTAGGTTAAGTTGATTTAGAAATTAACGAGCTAATTTTTTATTTTTATTTTTATTTTTTTGTTTAAAAAAATTAAATAATAAAACTTATTTATTTTTTTATTTTATTTTTCAGTGTTATTTTTCTTTTTCATTCATTTTTTGTTTACTCATTTATTTATTTTAAGTCATTTTCCTTCATGGCTAACTTTGTACCTCATACGATTGGAGACCACTTTATTTCCCAAACGTACGTCGCATCCACCTGAGTTGCATTACCCGCAGTGGGTAACGCAAGCTTCAAAATTAAGTCCGAGATCATCAATATGCTTCCCCCTTTCTATGAAAAGCCGATTGAGAGCCCCTACAAGCACCTTGATGCGTTTATAGAAATTTGTGAAACTTGCCATTATTAAGGTGTCTCAACTGATATGGTTAGATTACGTCTTTTTCCATTTTCGTTAAAGGACGCACCTAAGAGGTGGTTTCAATCCTTACCCAGGGGTGAAATCACAACTTGGAAGGACCTCCAACAAAGGTTCTTGGTCAAATTTTATCCTAAGGCTAGAACAATGGCTGTTAGGCATGCTATCAACAGTTTTGAACAAAAAGACTGAGAGCAATTTCACAAGAGTTGGGACAAGATCTAGGAGCTTCTTAGGAGCTGTCCCCACTATGGGTCTCCCAAGTGGGCTCTAGTACAAAACTTTTATGATGGTCTCACTTCGTCTTACAAACAGATGGTTAATCCTTCATGCAGGGGACCATTTAACCAACAGGATGAGGATGAAGTGTGAACCCTTTGAGCATCTTAGTGAGCACTCCCTTGACCAGGCCTCATCTGCTAGGATGGTTAGGGGAGGTGCACATGGCGTCTATGGGGTGGCACCAAATGATGGCACTGCATTTACGTTAGACGTGCTTAATAGGAAAGTTGATCAGATCATGGCATCTCATAGCAATCCTACTAATATGCATGCAATTAATGCTACTGAGTCATCACACTGTGCCAACACCTGTGGCATTTGTTCTAGTGAGGACCATTCTATATTTGACTACCTTTATGCCTCACAATTTCCTGAATTTGTACAGGAATAGGTTTGCAGTGGAAGGCTTTTCGAAGAACGGTGACCTGTTCTCAAACACCTACAATCCTGGATGGCATAACCTCCCAAATTTCTCGTGGAGACAGAATGACCATTAGAATCAACCCAAGAGACATAGAATCCTAGTGTTGTAGATAACGCACGCCCGCCTGCCTTTTCGGGAGGGCAAAGGTATATTTGTCAAACTACCCACCCTATTTTGCATGCTGACCCCCTTCCCCGCCTCTAGGATATTCGTCCTAGTTCAAGGAGCATATGCTCCGATTCATGGAGAACACAAAACAACTAGTCCAATCCTATTCTCATTCTATTACTAAAATAGAGGGCCAGATAGGAAAATTGACCCAAGCACACCCTCCCAATCTCTCATAATTCCAGCAGGGTCAACTGGTTCGAACCCGAACTTGCTTCTTCACGAGCAAGTTAAGGTTATGTCAGCGTCTTAGGAGGGGAACCTTAAGGACGTGGAGGTCGAGGTTGAGAAAGAGAACGTGGACTCCTCCCCCACTACTGATGGGGAAGACCCACAAGGTAGGTCTTATGAACCTGTTGCCCCTTTTCCTTCGGCCCTTATAAGACCAAAGAAAAAAAGGACAATCCAAAGAGGGCTGAGTTCATATATGTGTTTAAGAACGTGAAGATCAACTTGTAGTTCATCAAAGCCATTAAACACATCCTTATATATGCCAAGTTCCTCAAGGACCTTTGCACCAAAAAGAGGCGCACACAAGCGCATATCCTGAAGAAGGTTCGGCTCATCGAGATGGTGAGCAGCCTCATAGCTTCGGGCGCCCCACCCATGTTTTGAGACCCCGGGGCATTTATAGTTCCATGTTTCTGAGGAGAGCATTACACCAAGAGAGCCTTGCTAGATCTAGGAGTGAGTGTAAACCTCATCCCTTACTCAGTGTTTCAGGAATTGGGTATAAGAGACCTTAGGCTGACTATGTTACACTTCAGTTAACTGATATGACAAAGTGAGTACCTTGTGTAAGGTTGACAAGTTTGTCTTCCCTATTGATTTTATCGTCTTAGATATAGACCCTACTCCTAGAAAAAAGCACAACGCTCCTATTATTCTAGGTCGACCATTTCTAGCCACGCTTGACGCTGTAATTCACTGTAGGATGGGAGTGTTGTAGGTTTCTTTTGGAAACCTAAAGGGGAAATTGAAGGTCTCGAACTCTGTTCTATATCTTAAGACTGAGGACGAGCGGAATGCTATAGGCTTGATGATGTTGACCCTTTGGTACAGTCAAATAAGCCCGATTCTACTACAAGTGTGGAAGGTAACAGTGTCCCTGTCTGTGTCAATAGCTATGTGCCATCACCCACACTTGGTAGGATAGAGATCCACGACCCCAATGTTGGTCATGTTTCCCTCCTTGATAGGCACAGGTCTAGAAACGCTGTTGGGTTTAGGGATCGTGCCTACTAGACCAACCTGAGTTCTATGGCAGACATTGCCTTGGATTTGGGATGATTTCGTGCTCTACACTGCGTTAGGCTGAAGACGTTAAACTTAGTGCTCTTGAGAGGCAATCCAACCTACCTTTAATTTTGTTTTAAGTTGTTTTTAAGCATAAACTCCCTTTTAATTGCAGATCCTTTTATTATTCCTCACATGCTAACATTGTTTTTCTTTTACTAAACACTTGTACGATCTTTATTTCTAACACTACTAACAAGTCTGTTTAGTATTATGTCTTCTATGTCTCGGAGTGTAGCTTGCTACCTCTATCTTTCTTCTTTTGGATTTGCTCACCACGTGCTGCTGAATATGCCACACCTTAGGCCGTCTCTTTCCTTTCCTTGCTTGTATTTATTTTCGTCGATTTGTATTGAAGACAATGTAAGGTTTGGGTTTGGGGATGGCAATGGCATGTATGATGTGAACCTTCGATTGTCCTTTTAGCAACTTTTGACTTAAATTAACTGTGTTGTTTGCAAGGATTAGCATAGAATTTTGGTAACTTATATTGAAGTCCAAATTTGAGATGTAATATGACGATTAGAATATTTATGTAATGAGATTATTTCTGGATCTGGCTTTTGAATTTGTATTGTCGTCTTTTAACTCGTGAGGAAGATTACTACTTTTCATCTTTAATCTTGTGACAGATCGTACTTTTTAGGTTATAATGGCAGAAATAAGTTTAGGAATTTGAATTCTCCATTTTACTTCTAATGATGTTGAAATCCATTTGCTATCTTTGTATCTTGATTGATTCCAAAATTTTTTTTAAAAAAAAGGCAACTTGTTCGTTCTTGTAGCCCTTGTGTCTTGAGAAAGTAAGGCCGTAGGGGTGTCTTAACACTTGGTACCTTGAGTCAACTGGGTCGAGAGCTGCAGGTCCAAAGCTCGCGACATGGGCCACAGGGAAAGCTTGATAAGGATTAACCACTTTAGGCCACTGTAATAAAGCACTAATACCATAACAAAAATGGGTATCTGCTGACGAATTAGGCTGTGGATTCCTTTGACTCGAGCCATTAGGTCCAAGGAGTGCTTTTCCCTCGATGCCTCGATCCAACTTGATCGGGAATCACCAGCGGAAAACTTGCTACATGGGCTTGAGGGAGACACGCATGACTATGAAAAAAAATAATAAAAAAAAGGAAAAACATGAGAGAAAAGAAAAATCTCGTGATTTCATTATTGATTAGTGGTGAATGGTTAGGACAACTGATTCTTTTGTAGGGTTTTGAAATAAGAAAAAGAAAGAGAAGTTCTAAGTTCACACGCAAGTAAAAAGATGTAAATCATGAGAACTTGAGTTACAACTAATATAATAATAACGTTACATAAACATTCTCTACTCTCTTGTACACCTTCAAGTATGTCTGAAATATTTTTCACAATTGATTCTTGCCATTACATGTTTGATCAAAATTTTCTAGCTTTAGCTAGTTTGACACTACTACATAATTGGACATAAGCAGCGGTTCTGAAACCGTTGCATAAAGTTATTTTATGTAGCGGTTTTGCAATGTTTATAAAACCGCTGCATTACATGATATATATGCGGCGGTTTATAAACCGTTGCATTAGGCCCCTATTATGCAGCGGTTTTAACCACTTTATGCAGTTGTTTTAAACCGTTGCATTAGGCCCCCATTATGCAGTGGTTTTGACCATTTTATGCAGCGGTTTTAAACTGTTGCATTAGGCCCCCATTATGCAGCGGTTTTAAACCGTTGCATTAGGTTCCCATTATCTAGTGGTTTTGACCATTTTATCCAGCAATTTTAAAATCGTTGCATTAGGTCCCCATTATGTAGCGGTTTTAACATTTTATGTAGCGGTTTTAAAACCGTTGCATAAGCTTAGTTATATGCAACCGTTTTACAAAACCGTTCCATAAAGTCTAAAAAATTTTGTTTTATTCACAAGGTAACCAATAATATTGCGTTTAAAATTTGTAGGTAAATTAAATATTAGTATATTTAGATATGGTGTAATAATTTTTTAGTTCATAAACTTCGTGAAACAACTAAATATAACTACATAATTTGCTTATTTCCGATGACTTGTCAAGATAGATAATAAAAACCATCGTAAATGGTATAGCAATATTATTATCATGGGAAATACACTACAACAATATTGAGCAAAGGTAACACTTAAATTGTAACATTTGTCAAAGTGTTACATTTGTTAGTATTAGGTAATACTTTAAATCCGTTATCAAAACTTACCTAATTTTTTATATAATTTTTTTATATAAATTACATATTAGTATCCTAAGATGTAATATATTAATTATTTAATCCACAAATTTTATAAAATATTTAGATAAAAATTTATATATATATATATATATATCTAATTAAATAGTCCAAATAGCAGTATAAAAAATGAAAGCAGGCCCTATTTTGAATCTTTATACATGGTTTTCTAAATCATTTTATCAATTACATAAACCTTTTTAGACTAAAAAAATTATTTAACAAAATTTATGAAAAAATTAATATATTAAATAATATTTTTGTAAATAATAAAACTAAAAATTCTTTATTAAAATTTTATTTCCAATTCATATCCCAACTTTTTTATGATTTTATTATTATTTTAAACCCCCAATTTTACTTACCTATTTCAGACCACTAACTTTAAAACCCTCACTCACCTCTAACCCAAAATTGCTTGCATATTTGCTCGACTGCTGTTTGTTAGTATGATATAGTTAAAATTGTTTCGATCTATAATTGAGGGAGAACTAGAGAAAAAATTGAGGGAGAGATAGAGAAACTAGTAAGGAAGTGAGAGAATTTGATTAATATTTTGAAATTATGAATCTCATACAAACCTAATGCCACTATTTATAGATGGAGGAGGGGAAAATAACTACCTAACATTATAATTGCGTAATATAGAGGAAAAATAGATTATTAGTAAAATAAGGGTACCTATTAAAATATTATTTAATCACATGTCTAACATATGATTAACTTGTTTATCCTATATCAGTACCTTATTCTTAAAAAGATCTTTGTCCTCATGAATTAAGGTATTGATATCCAAATATTATAAGTATAAATTTTACCTAGTTAACTTATTTAAAATTAAGTAAAACTTCAATATTTACTTTAACTAAAATATTTTAGTAAAAAGAAAAGGTAAAATTGTAATTATAATACCTAACTCTTAAACCTACCATTTCCTTCTCCTTTCCCTCCCTTCCCACCCCAAAGCCTGAAACCCTAAGTCCACAGGAGCCGCAGCACGGTGACGGTTTTAAGGAGGACGGCGAGAGGTGCGACGCCATGCCAGTAGCGGCGACGGAGGTGCGATGCCCTCCCTGGTATGATCACTTGTCCAGGTTGCTTTAAAACAGCCGTTAGTGGCTTTCTCCTCCTCCAACAGCTCGACTCGTACTCATCACCGATGATAAAGAATTTCTTTAATTTTTAACTGAAAATTGATCATATTTCTTAATGTTTTTTAATGTAAAACTTAAAAATTATATGTTCCAACATTTCTCTTGCTGTACGAGGCCTAGTACTGCAACTTGGTCATCTTATTTGTTTTTGTTATCAGGGTGCTAAGGATCTCGATGATGTTGGTGGATACACAGCTAAAGGAACCTAGTGCTGATTTTGTGATTATGAACAATGTAATTAATTTGATTGGATGTAGTGTGCACTTTTGATATTGACTTGGAACTATGGCTTTAATGTAGTGCTTAATATATTTTGTGGTCTGTTCAAAAAAATATATTTTGTGGATGTAGAATTTTGTGATTATGAGCAATGTAATTGATTTGAGGATTTTTGATATGATGAATTATTAACACTATAAGTTATGTTTGGACTAACAATAGTTTTGATGTTGTTGGGCAAGATATGTGAAATGTTTGGATATGATAAAGTTTTCATACATTTATGAACTGTAGTAAAAATTGCTAATTCAAATAATTGTTACAATATGTCTCAAACCGTTGTATTACCTAACAAAACCGCTGCATTACTTAAAAAACTGTATCATTAGCTTTAAGAAATTGCTGCATTAGCGTTAAAAAAACCGCTGCATTAGAGCTAAAAAATTGTTGCATTAGCTCTACAAAACCGTTGCATTACCTCTAAAAAACCGCCGCATTAGCGTTAAAAAAACCACTGCATTAGAACTAAAAACCGTTGCATTCGCTCTAAAAAACCGCTGCATTAGAACTAAAAAACCGCTGCATTAGAGTTAAAAAAATCGCTGCATGAGAACTAAAAAACCGTTGCATTAGCTCTACAAAACGGTTGCATTAGCTCTAAAAAACCGCTGCATTAGCGTTAAAAAAACCACTGCATTAGAATTAAAAAACCGTTGCATTAGCTCTACAAAACCGTTGCATTAGGTCTAAAAAACCGCTGCATTAGCGTTAAAAAAATCGCTGCATTAGAACTAAAAAACCGTTGCATTAGCTCTAAAAAACCGCTGTATTAGCTCTATATAACCGCTGCACTAGCTATAGAGAAACCGTTGCATAAGGTTAAAAAAAAACCGCTGCATTAGCTAACCAAATGCAACAGTTTCGGAATCGCAACAATAGTTCCGAAAACTGCTGCAAAAGGCTAATGCCACGGCCGCGCATGGGACAGTTCAAGAACCGCTGCGTTAGAGGTAATGCAGCGGTTTTAGTCCATATGTAGCGGTTTTTAACCGGTGCAAATGGTCTTTTACGTAGTACTGTGAGTTGAATCTTGCTTGAGGACAAGCAAGGAGTGGGTTTGGGGATGTTGATGCGCCATATATTTACTTACATTATTCATCATTCCTACGACATATTTGGCTTTTACATGTGTGCTTTTTTGTAACTTAGGTACATTTAGGCTTGGAGTACAATGGAGCAAACAAAGATTTAAAATGGCATAATCAAGGCAAAATTGAAGACTACTTTGAGAAACCCAACCACGTGTATAAAAAATGACCAATCGGATTATAATTCAGAAACTCAAATACGTCTATTAATAAATATATTATATAATATTATGTATTATATTATATTATATTATATATGTTGACAGGGCAAGGAGGAACGAGAAAAGCAGAAAGTGGGCCGATCGATCGGCCACCTTGCCTATTGATCGGCGCCACTTCTGCAACATGACCTAGTCACACCGTAGATATAAATTAAAAGGGGGAGACCTGATTTTGCATCTTTTGCCACGCCACCTCTCCTCTTCTACTTCCCAAAGCCAGTACGAGATCCAAGGGGTTCTCAAACGCCGAAGCACAGGTGGTCGAAGTGCTGGAAGGATCAAAGCAAGGATTAACATCAACGTAAATTAGGAGAGCCTTCAAGTCCTTATTTTTAGCCATTATTGTTTTTTTCCTTAGATTTCATGATGTTTAGAACTCCTTTGGAGGAGTAGATTGTTAGGAATAGTGTTCGGAAATCCAAATTTATTTTATAATATTATTTTTATTTACGAATAAAATTAAAGTCCCAGTCGTTTCCTAGTTAAATTTGTCTATGTGAGCATTTATACTGCATGTGATTTTCTTTTGGGAGACATCCATGAGATGGGTGTAGTCCTCAGACTACAATTTACATGTTTGTTCTAAGTGGTTTATGAGACTAAGCCACAGATAGACTTGGAACAAATGGTATGGATTGTTGTTTGAAAGACTCGTAGTCGAAGACAAGTTTGGACCACTTGTATGTTAAGACTATAATGTGACACTTTAGATGGCTTGTCTTGGTCATGAGGATGGAGATCCAAAAGTGTTAAGTTAGTGTGTTTAATAAGATTGACACACTGAATTGGACCATGTGGGTTACTTATTTCAAGACTACTATCGGATATGAGTGATTCACGTTGTACTGTTTGAACGACGACTCTAAATCCTGAGGGTATTCTAGACTTGTGCATGGAGCGTTAGTTACTTTGGTGTACTATAAGTAAGGTTTAAATGAATGACTGAAATCCCACATACACTGGGTAGCAGCGTGAAGTGTGACAAGGATCATGTATTCAATAGGAAATCTACAGTCTCTTATAAGATACAGATGTCCCCTTAGTTGATTTGCAAATATTTGAATAGTTCGAAAACTTTGGCCAAAGTATTCCAAGTGTTTGACATTTGGAATTTATCCTGTGAATATGGTCAAGTATAAATGAATTATTCAGTGAAGGGTGAGTCGGTAACTAATGGAGAAGCTGTGAGAAGGATAATGATAGTGGTTATATTTATCATTTGTCATGGACATCTAGTGGAGGGGTTGTTGTCATCAATACAGTCTGTTAGGGAGATACCAAATAAATAATTTAAGTCTGGAGTGTAATGAGATTTATTTAGTGGAAATAAGTCTCATTAAATGGTAATTAAATTAATATCATGAGATGATTTAATTTAACCCATTTGGAGCTAGATTTAAATTGCCCCTGAGGTCCTTGCGTAAGCCTCAGTATTTATTTCCATTGGAAAAATATTAAAGAATTCATTAGATGAATTATTTATCCATAAGATAGGTAAATTAATTTTGCCAAATATTATTCATGAGATGAATAAAATTTAAAAATTATAAAATAAAATAATTTAAAAAAATTAAAATTCATAAGATAAATTTTTTACATATGGGAAATAAAGCCAAAAAAAAAGGAAAAATCACGAAAATAACCGTGTAAATCCGTGTGCGCATGTAAAAGCCAACCAGCGCGCGACACGTGTCGCGCGTTAGGCCAATGGATGGCGATCCGTGCCATCAGGCAGGGACCAATCACCGCGTGCCACATGGCACGCGATGAAAGGGTCAAAAACGCGTGCGCAGTTGTGAAACGCTGCGTTTTAACTGCATTTTTAAGCGATACGTTGTGTTTTAATTTAAACTAAGCGGTTCCCACATCGAAAAATCAGATTTTTCTGCTCCGGTATATTCCTATAAATAGAGGGGCTAATTCCGAGGTTTGGCATTCAAATTGAAATATTTCTTTAGGGTTCTGAAATTGTTTCAGAGACCTAATTTGAGAGAAAATTTTCCGTTAAAATTTTTCTTTCCTTAGTTTAATATTTTTTGGAGCCCACCATTCGAGCAGTTCGAGGTTATTGCGAAGAAGATCGCGGGGTCTCGATTTTCTGGTTTTCTTATTTTAGAGCATATTCAGGTATGTTCTTCTTTCTTTATTCTTTTTCGCTTTTCTATTTATCTACAGTATTCATTATTATGCCTGTTTAAGTTTATGTATTATTATGAATGTATTAGAGTAAAAAGCCTGTAGATCTAAATTAAGAATTTAGACCTGTTGACTTAAATTATAAATTTAAGTCAGTAGATTTAAAATTAGGAATTTTAAATCAACCATAGGTTTAGAGTTATAAATTCTGAACCCGTTCCGCTGAGTAAACTTTAGGAAAAAATTTTGAAATTCAACCCAACAACTGGTATTAGGGCAAAGGGTGTATAGAGATAAAGCTATTCCCGGGAATTCTCGCACGTGAGGTGTCGCGAAGCGTGAATCTCCGACCGGGGGGCTTAGGTAGAGAGAAGAGTCTCCTTCCCTATGTGCTCTAATAGGTACCTATTGTTGTGACCATAGTTGAGAACTGTGAACCCAATAGTCCGCATTAGAGTTTATTTTTCAACAAAATTCATATATTTTTCCAACAATTGGTATCAGAGCCAGCCTCTGATTACATTCATAATATACATGACTAGGTATACTAAGATCAAAATAAATAAATTTGCGATTTAATAAAATAGAGATTTTATTAAGAAGGAAAGTTAATTTAATTTGACGGTTCAATTTAAATTGTTTAAATCAAAAATTAAATTCAGATGATTGTTTGTATTTATGATTTAAATTGTTTGAATCATTAAAATAATTAATTGTTAATTAGATTATTTTAAAGTAACGATTTAAATTGTTTATATCGGTCAAAAGAGTTAATAGTTAACTAGGTTATTTATGGTGACGATTTAAATTGTTTAAATAGTTAACGAATTAATCGTTAATTCGGAACAACCCATGAATTTGCGATTATGTTGTTCGTATGGTAAGATTGTACGTTCTCAGTCATGATTTACGAAATCAGACAAAATTGATCTAATAAGATTAGATTTAAATTTTTTTTTTATAATGGATAAAGTTGATCTAATGATATTAGATTCAATTATCTTATACGAAATCGGATAAAATTGATTTAATGAGATTAAATTCAATTTATTTTAAAATTAAATATTTTAATTTTAAATTTAAAAAAAAAATTTATTGAGATTCTAAAAGGGATTATAAGATAATCCAGGTTGTAAATGCAAGTTAATTAAAAACCGCTGGTTATAAAAATCAAGTGGGAGCGAGTTTTCAATTGTTGTAACCTCACGGTCTCCATTACCGGTCTAGCAGTGTAGTAGATCGATAGACCTCCCTGCGGAGGATGTCGGTTTGCAGATTACAGGATTAGACTTCTTTAGGATAAACCAACGTGCAAAGAAGCGATGCGACCACGCTGCCGTGGAGTATTTCGTGTATTTGTATGGAGGTTTAGGTAATGGTTTACACTTGACTAGCATGATGCATTAGCCTCCCCGAGGAGCTCTGTTGTGTCATGTTAGAGACTAAGGTAAAGTGGTGAGTTAATCATGTTTAGTAAGTGCTACAAGAAAACAGGGTAATTGAGAATAGTTCTCACCCGAACTAGCTTCGTGCAACCCCGCTGCCGGGGAGTTAGGAGTGGTGTGTTTGGGTCATCATTATATGCATGATAGTACAGTTTGGTGGATATCTGACTTATTGTGTATGCTAAATTGAAAGTACATATCACTGCATTATACATGACTCATATAAGGTAATTACACAATTGTTTGCATTTACAGTGTTTTTGGAAATGGATGCGACTGGTGCACTTCATTCAATACCGAAAGATAATGCCTTATCTGGACCAAATTACTTCACCTAGAAAAACAACTTGGACTTAGTTATCACTAACAAAGGGCTTACTGGCCACTGGAAAAGAAACTGCACTAAGTACTTGGCTTCTCTTCTGACAAAGACTGCTAAGCCATCAAGTGAAGATATGTTGATATCTCACTTAGTTGAGTCATGCGCAGTTGAGAGTCCACCAGGTTCTTGGTGTGTGGACTCAGGTTCAACTGACCATGTCTGTAATATGTTACAGGGCCTTAAGCTATCCAGGAGACTGTCTGATGGGGAATTATACCTGACGGTTGGAGATGGTACAAGAGTAGCAGTCTTAGGAGTAAGAGATGTTAGCCTAGCCTTTAGTGGTAGAGTTTTGGCTTTGAAGGACTGTTTCTTTGTACCTGCATTGCGCAGAAATTTGATTTTTGTCTCTCGTTTGGTGGATAATGGTATTCATTGGATTTTAGTTCTGAACTATTCATTATGAGAAATAAATTGTTTATTTGCAAAGGTACAAGCGTGGATGGTCTATTCATGCTATTTACTGATCGAAACTCTGATATTTGTTTAATTGAATCTAACATAAGCTCACTTGTTCAATCTCCTAAGAGAAAACAACCTAAAAGAGATATTTCCTACACTTGGCACCAACGATTAGGTCACATCAATTCGAACAGGATCCAAAGATTAGTAAAAGATGGACTGATAGAACCTTTGGACTTGAAGTCATTACCAATCTGCGAATCCTGCATAGAAGGTAAGATGACCAAGTTTGTCTTTAAGAGTAAAGGCAACAGGGTTGGTGACTTGCTAGAGCTGGTTCACATAGATGTATGTGGGCCAATGAATGTTCAAGCAAGAGGTGGATATGAGTAATTCATTACGTTTACTGATGATTACTCAAGATATGGATATGTTTACCTAATGAGACATAAGTCGGACTCTTTTGAAAAGTTCAAAGAGTACAAAGCAGAAGTTGAAAAGCAACTAGGTAAACAGATTAAGTCACTTCGATCAGATCGAAGTGGTGAATATCTTTCAGGTGATTTTTTGGATTTCCTAACTGTAAAGGGGATAAGGTCTCAACTTGCTGCTCCGAGTACACCACAACAGAATGGTGTTGCAGAAAGAAGGAATAGGACATTGTTGGAGATGGTAAGGTCCATGATGAGTCATGCTACTCTACCAATCTCTTTTTGGGGTTATGCCTTAGAGACAACAGAATATCTTCTTAACTTGGTTCCATCTAAGTCAGTTCCTAAGACACCTGTGGAATTATGGACTGCTCAAAAGCCAAGTCTAGGATACCTTCGCATTTGGGGGTGTCCAACGTATGTGTTGAAAAAGAATCCTGACAAGCTGGAATCAAGGACGGAGGTGTGCATGTTTGTTAGTTACCCTAAGGGAACAAGGGGTGGTCTTTTCTACAGTCCTTCTGATTAAAAGGTTTTTGTAAGTACAAATGTGAAATATTTAGAGAAGTGTTTTGTAGTAGACTACAAAAGCAAAAGTAGAGTAGTGTTAGACTAATTAAAAGAAAATGACACTTATTCTGAACAGCTAGACACAACTCGGGATACAGTGGATGCGTTAGATGCACCTGCGGATAGGCTCAAAACTGTTCCAGGTACACGAGAGCCTAGGCGTAGTGGGAGAATTGTCAGGGCACCTGACAGGTTCATGGCGGGAGCCTTAATGGTTGATCGTGACATTGAATCTGATCCTCTCAGCTATAATGAGGCAATCAAAGACAAGGATGCTGACCAATGGGTCTTGGCAATGAAATCTGAGATAGGGTCTATGTATTTTAATTAGGTCTGGGATCTTGCAGAGGCGTCTGTTGGCATTAAACCTATTGGTTGTAAATGGGTCTACAAGAGGAAAATAGAAGTGGACGGGAAGGTAGAGACCTTCAAGGCAAGGCTGGTTGTTAAGGGTTTTATCCAAAAGGAAGGAATCGATTATGATGAGACATTCTCCCCAGTAACCATGTTAAAGTCCATAAGGATACTCCTATCCATTGCAGCTCATTATGATTATGAGATTTGGCAAATGGATGTCAAGACGGCCTTTCTGAATGGTCGTCTTGAAGAAGACATCTATATGATGCAACCAGATGGTTTTATTGGCAAGAGTCAGGAGCATATGGTATGCAAACTGAAGAAGTCCATATATGGACTAAAACAAGCATCTCGCTCATGGAATATTAGATTCAATGAAGCAATTAAGTCTTATGGTTTTGAGCAATCTGTTGACGAACCATGCGTGTACAAACGACATCAAGAGAAAGTAGTGAGTTTCTTAGTGTTATATATCGACAATATACTACTCATTGGAAATGATGTAGGGGTGTTATCGACTGTAAAGATTTGGCTGTCAGGTCAGTTCAATATGAAAGATTTAAGAGAAGCCAGCTATATTCTTGGGATCAAGCTTTTACGAGATCGTAAAAGTAGGATGCTGGGTTTTTCTCAGGCCACTTATATTGATAAGGTGTTGTTAAGGTATCGCATGGAGGACTCTAAGAAAGGCTTTTACCTTTCAGGCACGGAATCCCTCTTTCTTTAGAGCAGTGTCCTAAGACACCTCAAGAGGAGGAACAGATGAGGAATGTTCCATATGCTTCGGCTGTGGGAAGCCTCATGCATACCATGTTGTGCATGGGACCAGATATCTGCTATGCTGTTGGTATGGTAAGCAAATATCAGTCTAATCCGGGTCTGATGCATTGGGTGGCAGTGAAGCATATTCTTAAGTACTTGAGAAGAACTAGAGACTATATGTTGATCTTTCAAAGTGACGAGCTGGTTCCAGTTGGCTTTACTGATTTAGACTTCCAGTTAGATAGAGATGCCCGACGTTCGACGTCTAGATATGTGTTGACCCTTGGAGGGGGAGCCATCAGTTGGAGGAGTGTTAAGCAATCTTGTATTGCCTACTCCACTATGGAGGCCGAGTACGTTACAGCTTTAGAAGCTGCAAAGGAGGCATGTTGGCTCAGAAAGTTCATGTTAGATCTTGAGGTTGTTAGAGATGGTCTAACACCGGTTACGGACTTTTGTGATAACTCGGGTGCGGTGGCTAATTCTAAAGAGCCTAGAAGACACAATACGTCCAAGTACATTGAAAGGAAGTACACCTCATTAGAGACTATGCGGAGAAGGGTGAGTTGGCCATCTTGAAGATAGACACGAGCCATAATCTTGCAGATCCTTTTACAAAGACTCTAGCTCAGAAAAATTTTGAGTCACATTTAGAGGGGATGGGTATGAAGTATATAGTAAATTGGATTTAGGACAAGTGGGAGATTGTTAGGAATAGCGTCCTGAAATCCAAATTTATTTTGCAATATTATTTTTATTTATGAATAAAATTGAAGTTCCAGTGGTTTCCTAGTTAAATTTGTATATGTGAGCATTTATACTGCATGTGATTTTCTTTTGGGAGACATCCATGAGATGGGTGTAGTCCTCATACTACAATTTACATGTTTGTTCAAAGCGGTTTATGAGACTACGCCACATATAGACTTGGAAAAAATGGTATGGATTGTTGTTTGAAAGACTCATAGTCGAAGACAAGTTTGGACCACTTGTATGTTAAGACAATAACGTGACACTTTAGATGGCTTGTCATGGTCATGTGGATAGAGATCCAAAAGTGTTAAGTTAGTGTGTTTAATGAGATTGACACAGTGAGTTGAACCATGTGGGTTACTTATTTCTAGACTACTATCAGAGATGAGTGATTCACGTTGTACTGTTTGAACGATGAGTCAAAATCCTAAGGGTATTCTGGACTTGTGCATGGAGCGTTAGTTACTTTGATGTACTATAAATAAGGTCTAAACGAATGACTGAAATCCCACGTACATTGGGTAGCGGTGTGAAGTGTGACAAGAATCAGGTGTTCAATAGGGAATCTATAGTCTCTTATGAGATACATATGTTCCCTTAGTTGATTCGCAAATATTTGAATAGTTTGGAAGCTTTGGCCAAAGTATTCCGAGTGTTTGACATTTGGAATTTATACTGTGAATATGTTCAAGTATAAATAAATTATTCCGTGAAGGGCGAGTCGGTAACTAATGGAGAAGCTGTGAGAAGGATAATGGTAGTGATTATATTTATCCTTTGTCATGGACATCTAATGGAGGGGTTGTTGTCATCAATACAGTTTATTAGGGAGATATCGAATAAATAATTTAAGTCTGGAGTGTAGTGAGATTTATTTAGTGGAATTAAGTCTCATTAAATGGTAATTAAATTAACATCATGAGATAATTTAATTTAACCCATTCGGAGCTAGATTTGAATAGTCCATGAGGTCCCTGGGCAAGCCTCAGTATTTATTGCCATTGAAAAAATATTAAAGAATTTATGAGATGAATTATTTATCCATAAGATGGGTAAATTAATTTTGCCAAATATTATTCATGAGATGAATAAAATTTAAAAATTATAAAATAAAATAATTTTAAAAAATTAAAATTCATAAGATTAATTTTTTACATGTGGGAAACAAAGCAAAAACAAAAAGAAAAAAGAAAAAATCGCGAAAATAACTGTGTAAATCCGTGTGCGCGCGTAAAAGCCAACCAGGTGTCATGCACTGGGCCAACGGATGGCGATCCGTGCCATCAGGCACGGACTAATCACCGCGTGCCACGTGGCACACGGTGACAGGGTTTAAAACGCGTGCACAATTGTGAAACGCTGCGTTTTAACTATATTTTTAAGCAATACGATGTGTTTTAATTTAAACTAAGCGGTTCCCACATCGAAAAATCATATTTTTCTGCTCCGGTATATTCCTATAAATAGAGGGGCTTATTACGAAGTTTGGCATTCAAATTGAAATATTTCTTTAGGGTTTCTGAAATTGTTTCAGAGACCTAATTGAAGTGAAAATTTTCCATAAAATTTTTTCTTTCCTTAGTTTAATATTTTTCGAAGCCCACCCTCCAGGCAGCTCGAGGTTATTGCGTAGAAGATCACGGGGTCTCGATTTTCTGGTTTTCTTATTTTGGAGCAATTCTAGGTATGTTCTTCTTTCTTTATTCTTTTTCGCTTTCCTATTTAGTTACAGTATTCATTATTATGCCTGTTTAAGTTTATGTATTGTTATGAATGTATTAGAGTAAAATGCCCGTAAATCTAAATTAAGAGTTTAGACATGTTGACTTAAATTATAAATTTAAGTCAGTAGATTTAAAATTAGGAATTTTAAATCAACCCTAGGTTTAGAGTTATGAATTCTAAACCCATTGCGCTGAGTAAACTTTAGGGAAAATTTTAAAATTCATCCCAACAACCGCTATTAGGGCAAAGGGTTTATAGAGATAAACCTATTCCCGGGAATTCTCGCACGTGAGGTGTCACAAAGCGCAACTTTCCGACCCAGGGCTTAGGTAGAGAGAAGAGTCTCCTACTCTAAGTGCTCTAATAGGTACCTATTGTTGTGACCATAGTTGAGAACTATGAACCCAATAGTCGGTATTAGAGTTTATTTTTCAACAATATTCATATCTTTTTCCCAACATAGAGTTTTAGTTTAGGGATGAGGGGCGGGTAGGCACCCGTATCCTAGATTTATATTGTGCTTTTGATGATGATTTAGTTATGTATATTTGCACCCTAGTGGGGAGTTATTCATGATTGTCTGGTGTTTCTGTATGTGTGCTTGTAGCCTTGTTTAGATCTCCAACTTTTTAGCGATTAGTCTTGTGCTTGCAGCTTAGATCATAACATAACAGGTTTTCACGCGTGGTCAAGGTTGAGGTTGTACCCATCTCTGAACACAATCTTTTATATAGTTAATATTAAATTAGGAGTAACAAATGAATTAAGTAGTGCTAATGAGATAACCTATGCTACAGTTAGAGTGATAAGATAGGTTGCCTTTAGACTAGTTCAATACCCTAAGTCCTAATTTATATATTAATCCAGGCTTAGAGATTATAGCCTAAGTCCTTCAAGTTATCATCCTACGTAGAATATAATGATGAAATACGAGCAGAGCTATCCTAAATTCACTCCCTAAACTAACCTTAATTAAATTGACACCTTTAATTTATATTTAGTTTTATTTATTTATTTTAGTAAACAATTCATTGAAACCAAACGAAAACCGAATTTCCAACTGTTCGTTAATCCCTAAGCCCAACTTAACACCAATTCCTTGTGTATATGACCCATATACCCAATTGAGCTACGACAATCTCATACACTTGTGAGTAGACGGTATTAGAACAACTCTTTAAAATCACATCAGAGTCCTTTCTAGATGCCCCACGTTCAATTGGATAAACTTGAGGCCCACGTATCTGGAAATGGGCCCGAAGTAACTATCTCGAGCTTAAGAACCACCTATCTTGCAGCCTTCTAGGTAGTTCCTCGAGCTCGAGCCTCCTTTACCCCTTCAACCATCTCGAATGGTTTATGCTCTTTAAGGGATTTAACTCTTTAAGCAACTGGGCTCTAGACGCCTTTGTTTTAACATCCAACGGCCTAACATCCCTCGAGGATGGCCTTATGTAACAAACGCTTAACATCTTCCAAACTCCCTCGAGTTTGGGGTGTAAACAAATGCCCCCTTTTAGCAGTTATAATTTTAGATTTCTAACAGGTAATAAAAATTTACCTGATTTGACCTTTAACAGCTACAGGGAGCTCTAGAGAGCATTGTTTGACCTCTCGGCTTTCTTCGTTCTCGTGTGTCCATAAATATGATGTTGGAATTGATGTCCTTAAAACTCAATTATTTAGTTAATTAAATAAAATTATTTTATCATTTATTGTAAGATTATGTTTTACGAGTCAAATATGCGTGAGATTATTTTCTAAAACATTTCATGAGATGGATATAGACCAAGATGACATGTCAAGCTTGCTTTAAGTGGTCAAAGAGATTGAGCCACGGATAGACTTAAATCCAATTAGTGATATGCAGTCAAAGTATATGTTCGTAAGATGTGATAAATTTGGACAACTTGTCTGATAAGACTAATATGATACTTTAGATGACTTTTCTTGGTCATGTGGATAAGGATCCAAAAGTATTATATTAGTATTGTCTATAAGATTAGAACCCTAAGCTGGACTACAAGAATTATTTATTTCTGAGCTTCTATCAGAAATAACTAATTCTGAAGATAACTCTAAATCTAGAAAATATTCTGAACTCGTACATGGAATGTTTGTAGCTTTAATGTGCTAAAAAGATTAGGTCACAACACGTGACTGAAATCTTACGTGCATTGGATAACAGCATAAAGTGTAGCGTGAACAAGTATATTACTAGGAATCTATAGCCTCTTACGAAACAAAGATATCCCCTTAGTTGATTCATAAACATACAAATAGATTCTAGAATCTTTGACCAAAGTATTCCATATGTTTGACATTGAAATTAGTATTAAAGTTGTCTTCTGTATTAATGTATTAATTGAGAAGGGCGAGTTGGAACCGATGGTGAAAGATGTGAGAAAAATAAAGATAGTAGTTAAAGTTTTTTTTTCTTGTGGATATCTAATATATGGTTTAATTGTCATAATAAACGTTATTTGGGAGCTATTGTATAATAATATTTAATTCTAGAATGCAGTAGTGTTTAAGAACATTGACCATGTTGAGAATCGAGAGAGAATCTTCAAGATGTGTCTCTGAACTTGGCGTCATATTTGTGTGGTTGCATGAAAATAGCTAAAATGCAACAATTGTGGAACATGTATTTTTGGATTCATTTCTAAGTGTCTAGCTTTTCATCAAAAGAAATATTTATTTAGTAGAGTTAAATATTACAAAATGTTAATCAATGTTATCAAAGTATTGATAGTTAGATTTCACCCATTTGGAATTAAAATTAAATTGTCTCCGTGATCCCTTTGCAAGCCTCCAGAAGAATAATGGCTGAAAAATATTTTAAATGAATTCATGAAATTAATTATTTATTCATGTAATGAATAAATTTATTTTTGTTAAATATAATTTATTAGATAAATTATTTATTTGTAAGATTAATAAATTTATTTTACCAAATAATACTCATAAGATATATTTAATACATGAGGAATTTTACAAATAAAAAAAAAATTAAAGTAAAATAAAATAAGACGGAAGTCGAACTAGGCCGCGTGTGCAGCCCTGCTAGATAACCCAATTGGGATGTGCAGCGCACATGCCAGGTAGGGTGGCTATCTGCGCCTCTGCACGGTAGCAAGTAGAGGGGTAACACTTGTCGTTCTATATCCCTCCCTCAGCGATCCATATGCATGCTGGGAGACAAATGAAGGGCCGCCACGTGTCACTTGCGACTCAATATTAATTGTTCCAAGTAAAGCACAGTACGACGTCATTTCGTTTGTTAATATTAACGCGTTTACTTATTTTTTGGCTATCCCACATTGAAACTAGAAAGTGCTTCAACCCAATAGCCTACTATAAACAGGGATCTTTTGTTGGGAACGTATTTCAAAAATTTTTCTCTAAACAACTACAGCGGGCACAAAGTAAACACAATCTAAAATTCTTTATTTTAAATCTTATGCCTGAACTAATTAAACTATTTAACTAGACTTAAATCTTACTCTAATAGGCTCATAATATATCAATCAAAATATCGAATAAAACAAGTATAAACATAATATGTAGAATAAACAAAATAAAGGAAATGACTAATTAAATGTCAAATACTTAATTGGTACATAACTAAAGCACAAATCCAAACTCCAACTTAAAAATCTGAAATCAGAAGAAAAGAACTTTTGACACCTCAAGATATTCACCACAACTACCTTTATTAGCACCGAAGTGTTGGTCCCAAAATATTTAATTTAACAAAAATTTCGGAACAAAATTTTTCCCGTTAATCTTTTCGTAAACAATTTTTCAAAAAAATTGTGGTAAACATTAATTTAGAAAAACCATAAAACAGTTTTAAGTTTTTTGTTGTGAAAGAAAACTAGGTTCCAAAACCTAAAACCTTAATTCCAAAATATACAGCTTAACACAGCCTTTTATATATATATACACATACAGCTAGGGGTGTAATCGAGGTCTCAGTACTCGACTCAAACTCGATTAACTACTCGAGTACTCGAACTCGAGCTCGAACTTGATTCGAGTGGAATATTTTGCTCGAACTCGAACTCGATTTACTACTCGGGTACTCGACTCGACTCGAGTACTTGTTTATTGTGCATATGAAAGTTCAACAAATTAGCTCTATTATCATATTATTCCATACATTAAAACATTAGTTATACTCAATTTAAATACTCAATTATTACCCACTCTATATTTTAACATATATAACCACAAATTAATAATATATTAATAGCAAGTATGCATCAAAATCTAAGTTTTAGAAAATACAAACAAACCAAATACAAATTCTTTACTTCACCACAAATATAACATATCTTTTACAAGGAATTCAATTTTCCTTCTTTCATTCTACTATTATTGTCACAAGCCATCCATTTCTAAAGAAAATAATACACAATAACTACTTCATACGAGTTGAGTATCAAGTCGAGTACCAACTCGAGTATCGAGTCAAGTATTTAATTGAGTATACATTCGAGTATTTAATCGAGTATTGAGTCGAATATTTAATCGAGTATCGAGTTGAGTATTTAATCGAGTATCAAACCGAGTAGTTCACTACTCGACTCGAACCCGTTTATTAGTCGAGTATCTTTTGATACTCGAACTTGAACTCGGTTAATTTGAGTTCTAGTCAAGCTTTATTCGAGTTACTCACGAGCTACTCGTGAGTGACTCGGATCATTTACACCCCTATATACGGCCCACTTGCAATATTACTTGCTCGGCGCAATATATATACTTTTTTATTTCTTTTATTCCTTATTTTTTATTTTTTGGTTTAAATTTTTATATGTATTCAGTTCATCACATGAATAATATTTAGTAAAAATTTACTTATTCATCTTATGAATAAATAAATCATCACATAAATTATGCTTAGAAAAATTAATTTATTCATCTCATGAATAAATAATTCATCCCAAGAATTTAATTTAAATATTTTCAAACTATACTTAAGTTAAGACTTGTAGAGGGACCTCAGGGACAATCTAACTCTAGCTCGAAAGGGGCCAAATCTAATTATCATTTCATGAAAACAATTGAATGACATATAATAAAACTTAATTCCACTAAATAAGTTTTATTGCACTTTAGAATTAAATATATTCACTTAAGAATTTTTCAAATAAATTTATTACAACAATTAACCCCTTTATTAGATATCCGTGAGCAAAACAACCCTTACCGACTATCGCTATCTTTCTCACCTCTATCACCATAGTTCCCGATTCACCCTTCTCAAACAATTCATAATACAGAAACAATTTTTGTATTAATTCCAACTGTCAAACATATGAAATATTTTGGCCAAAGATTCTAGAATCTATACGTATATTTGCAAATCAACTAGGGGATATTACATTATAGATTTCCAGTAAAATATCTATTCCCGCCATGCTTCATACAATTGTCCAATGACGTAAGATCCTATTTATTCACTCTTAACCTCATCATTTTGGGCATCAAAGCTACTAACATTCCATGCACGAGTTTGGACTATTTGCCGGATTTAGAGTTATCGTCTTACAAAATTAATTATTTCTGATAACAATAAAAAAAAACTAATTTAGACAGTCCTGGTTAGTATTCCAATCTTATTGAGAACGCCAATATTATACTCTTGGATCCCTATCCACATGACCAAGACAACGGATCAAAAGTATCGTATTATAATCTTATCAGACAAGTAATTCAAATTTAACACCGACTAAGAACATACTTTGACAACATGTCACTAGTTAGATCTAAGTCTTTTCGTTGTTCAATCTTATTGACCACTTAAACCAAACCTCACACTTCATCTTGGACAACATCCATCTCATAGAACGTTTTAAAAAACAATCACAAGCATGTTTAACTTGTACTACAAGAAAATTGTGAAATTGCTACGAACAAAATCTGCTGCAATTTTGTGGCAAAACAAAAAAAGCAACGGTTTTGCAACAAAAAAGCTTCGGGGATATATTCATTGCAGAATACCCCGTAGCAGATTATTTGCAACAAATTTGCAACGAAAATTTGCAACAGCTCAAATTCGTCGCAAATACGTTGCAAATTTGCAAAGAATTTGCAAGGGCACTATCCATTGCACATTTGCTATGAACAAGGTCGTCGCAAATCCATTCCAACTTCGTAATGAGTTTTGAGAGGGAAATATTTGTTGCAAATTTACAACAAATAAAGTCCTCACAAAGCCATTGCACATTTGCAAAGATGTTCGTCATTGCACATATTTCCAACGGTCATGCTGTTTCAAATCTGTTGCAAATTTGCAACAGTTGTGTAACAACTTTGCAAAGACTTTGTTCGTTGCAAATTCGTAATTAGGTACAATTTTAAAAACTAAAAATGATTTGCAATAGATATGCACCATTTATGCCCGTTGCAATTCTGCTGTGAATTTGTATATTTTTATATACATTATATTTATATTAATTTATTTGTAATAATATTAATATATTTCCAATTACTCAATTAATTTTTAATAACTTATATGTTTCACAATTTAAAATATAAAAAACTAAATATTTCTTAAAGCCAATCAAATATGCAAAAAGAAAACGATAATTAAAGAGTTCACGCATTAGTCAATACAAAAATATGAAATACCAACTAATTAGTCCAGAAGTACAATAGGAGGGGTCAAATATAAAATAAGGTCGTTAAAAGTCCCTGTACTTTATCCATTGTGTCAACTTAGTCCTTGTACTTTTAATTGTGTTTATTTATGTTGTGATTTCCTTTGATTTGGTTGCTTTTGAGTCATGTAATGGTTGTATAGCTTGAATAATGCATTTGTTGTAATGATTCAAATGTGAGTGAGGCTTTAGGTGCCAAAGTCGATAAGTGGGTCAAACAAGGTCAAATGTGGGGCTATCTGATTTTTGGCAGTAAAAGCTGGTGTGAATCGGTTAGGAGCTTAGTGTTGGTTCAATGTATCAAGTTCTATTATAAATAGATCTAAATCATGTAATATGTTCATTCAATCAATAAAATTATGATTTCCTTTTGGATAATCTCTCTCTAACTCTCATCTCCTTCTCTAATTCTCATCTAATTCAATTCTCTTCTCATCTTACCTCTCTTCCACAAGGCTAGCTCTCAATCTTTTGGATTGGAAGCTAACAATTGGTATCAGAGCCTGATCAGGAGCAATTTTGAATATGATTTTTGTGATCATCAATAACCGAAATGCCTAATACTCGTTTTGGAGGTGTAAATGCAGCTTCTGCTGCTAATGTTGATCCTAATGAAACATTTGCTTCTATTGTTGGTGGAAATTCCGCAACCAGACCTGAGTTTATTACTCAGACTCAGTTTAGGGCGCAAATGGATGAAATGTACAAGTTGCAAATGGATATGATGATGAATCGAATTCAATAGGTGCAGGATGAACATGATTTGAAGATTTCTGATCAAATGCAACAACAGACTCTGCGTCTTGAGGACAAGATTGGTGGATTACAGGATCAAATTTTCAGGAAACTGGAATAAGATCAGAAGTTTGCTGAGCAAGTGTAGCAGCAATCCTTGCGTTTTGAGGAAAAACTGATTGAGTTGCAAAATCAGGTTAACAAACACGATGAATCTTCTATAAATGGAACTCTACGACCTACTAGTCAGCTAATTCCTCCAGCAGAACTAACGCAACCACAAGTTCACATTGACAGTGTTGAAAGCTTGGACCGGAATCGCAGTGGATCTCCTTTGATTCAAACTGAGGTTAGACCTCCAGATCATAACAGGACAATTGATACTCGACTTCCAGAGGTTGATGCTGCTGCAACGACTCGTGATCAATCCATAGAACAAGCACATTCTCGGTTACCTGGACAGAATTCAAGTCTGAATACCAGACCTCCAGATGTTGTGCTGCACAACAGAAATCCATCTGATGAATTTGAACATCAAGACAGGCCACCAGATTAGCATCATCAACGAAGAACAGTGAGTAATGATGCTACATCCGGTAATAGAAGCAATGCTTTCAGACAACCTCGAGTGCAAATTGAACCTTTTGATGGCAAACAACCTCAATCGTGGTTGAGAAGGTGTGATCTGTACTTCCATTTTTACAACATAAGTGAAGCTGAAAAGGTAGAATTGGCAGTAGTACATCTTCATGGAAATCATGAAGTATGGTTCTATAGTGTGTTAAAAAGCAATCCAAATCTTTCTTGGGGTGAATTCGTGAAAGAATTATGTGAGTGCTATGGAGAAGAGGACATTGGCGATGTTGTTGATAATTTTAACAAGGTAAATCAAACAACTACTGTGAGTGAGTACATGACACGGTTTGAGAACCTACGAGCTAGCATGATAGCGACTTATCCACAAGCTACAGAGGCATACTATGTCTCTAGTTTAATTAGTGGATTGAGGCTAAGAATCAAGAACATGGTGAAGGCCATTGGGCCAAGGACTTTGTCTAAAGCATATGCTAAGGCTAAGTTGATTAAAGCCACGGTTGTATCTTCAAGTGACAAAAGTAAATTCAAAGGAAGCAATTCTAAACCTCAGCACAGAGATTCATTTGGCTCAAAGGCAAGTCATGCTGTTAATAAGAAGTCTTCAAGGCTTTGTTACAAATGCAACCAACCTTATCAGCCAGGACATAAATGTAACTCCAAATTCTTGATGTCTGCGAGAGGTGCTCGATTTAAAGTTAAATCTGACAGTGAAGAAACAGAAGCGGTAGAAGACAGTTCTGAGCAGGAGTCACAAGATGAGTTGTTGGAGGATGAAATTGAGATTTCTATGAAGGCTTTGACCGGTAATGGAGCTCACAATACCATTCGAATAAAATGAAAAGCTGGAAAGACCTCCATTACTATTCTTATAGACAGTGGGAGCACTCACAACTTCGTTGATCCTAAATTAGTGAAGAAAGTGAGACGTGAAGTGATCAAGACCCATCCATTAGCAGTGACGATGGCTGATGAAAATTCCATTCTCACTCAGAATAAGTGTCAGGCATTTCAATGGCCTATGCAAGAGCATCGGTTCACCTTTGATTTTAGGTTTCTTCCCTTGGGTGGATGTGACATGGTGCTCGGTGTTGATTGGATGAGGTCCTTTAATCCAGGGATGTTCGACTTTGAAAAGCTGACTATTTCTTTTGAAGTTCATGGAACTAAAGTCACATTACAAGGCATGGCTGATCGTGCTCAACTACAATTGATCAAAGGCAAAAGCTTACAAGGAGGATTTAAGAAGAGTGCCATTCAGTGGATTGGACAATTGTTTGCTATATCCCCTACAGAGTTGGGATCTGTTACTCAGCCTAAAGTGCGAGCTTTGATTGTGGAATTTGAGGATATCTTTGAGCAACCAAAGGCTCTACCTCCTCAGAGAAGTATTGATCACGCTATTCCTCTTAAGGCCAATTCAGATCCAGTGAAGATGAGGCCTTATCGTTATCCTCATGCTCAGAAGATGGAGATTGAGAAGCAAGTGGATGAATTGCTCCAGATGCGTTTCATCAAGCCTAGTCACAGTCCTTTTGCCTCTCCTGTTATTCTGGTAACTAAGAAGGATGCAACAGCAAGGATGTGCATCGATTACCAACAGCTTAATTCTTTGACAGTGAAAGATAAGTTCCCCATTCCTGTCATAGACAATTTACTTAATGAGTTATATGGAGCACATTTCTTCACTAAACTTGATTTGAGGCAGGGATACCATCAAATCAGAGTTCTTAAGCCGGACACTCATCATGGACATTTCGAATTTGTGGTTATGCCATTCGGCCTAACCAACGCTCCTGTTACTTTTCAAGCCACTATGAATGAAATTTTTAAGCCCTTTCTGAGAAGAACAGTGCTGGTCTTCTTCGATGATATTCTGATATACAGTTCTTCTTTTGACGATCATCTCCGGTATCTCAGGGAAGTGTTTACAGTAATGCGCAGCCATAAGTTCTTTGCCAAGTTGGCCAAATGTTCTTTTGCACAGACTCAGCTGGAATATTTGGGCCATGTAATCTCATATGAAGGAGTTTCAACCGATCCTTCTAAAGTTCAAGCAATGCAAGATTGGTCTACTCCAGTGTCGTGGAAACAGTTGAGGGGTTTCTTGGGACTGACCAGCTACTACAGGAAGTTCATTGCAGGATACGGATCTATTGCAAAGCCTTTGATTGAACTTCTAAAAAAAGATGCATTTACATGGTCAGATCAAGCGCAATCAGCTTTTAAAGCTCTCAAGGCAGCTATGTGCACAGCTCCAGTTCTAGCAATGCCTAATTTTGCTGAGGAATTCATTCTTGAGACAGATGCTAGTGGTACAGGCATTGGAGCAGGCCTTTCTCAAAAGGGAAGACCGATTGCCTATTTGAGCCAAGCTCTCAGCCCAAAACATCAAGCAATGTCTACTTACGAAAAGGAATACTTGGCGATTCTTTCAGCGGTTGAGAAATGGAGGCATTACTTAAATGAGCACAGGTTCATTATCCGGATAGACCATCAGAGTCTTAAGCACCTTTTGAAACAGAAGATTGTGACAAGAATCCAAAAGAAGGGGATGATGAAAATGCTGGGTCTCGATTATGCTATTGAGTATCGTAAGGGAAAAGAAAATCTGGTAGCTGATGCACTTTCACAAAAATTTGAAGATTCTGAGCAGAGTTCTTGTTATCCAGTATCCATTGTCTTACCATCGTGGATGGAAGAAGTTCATAAGTCCTATGAAGATGATTCCTTTTCTTAAGAGTGCATTATTGCTGGTAGTGTGAAGGATTCAGGAAGTAATGGTGCTGATGCAGAGATCTCAGTCCAGAAAGGCATCATCCGGTTGAAGAACAGGCTATATATTAGTTCTTCTACAAATCTGAGAGATCAAATTGTCAGTGCTTCACACGATTCAGCATGGGGAGGTCATTCAGGAATCGAAGGAACACATTAGAGAGTAAAGGCAAATTTCACTTAGCCCGCTTTGAAGAAGACAACATCTGATTTTGTGAGAACTTGCGAAGTCTGTCAACAAACTAAATTGGGAGATCATCGTTACCAAGGTCTTCTACAGCCACTTCCTATACCCGAGGGTGCTTGGATTAACATAAGCATGGATTTTATTGAAGGATTGCCGAATTCAGATGGCAAAGAAGTAATTTGGGTTGTTGTGGATCGCTTCACCAAATATAGTCACTTTATCTCCTTAATTCAATCTGTTACTGCAGCAAAGTTGGCCAAAAGCTTCCTTGATAACATATACAAATTACATGAATTGCCTCAATCCATTGTATCTGATCGGGACAAGATCTTTACAAGCAATTTTGGAGAGAATTGTTCAAGTTGTTGGGAACGATATTGGCTCTTAGCTCGTTCTACCATCCCCAAACAGATGGACAAGCTGAACGAGTCAATCAATGCATTGAGCAGTACCTTAGAAGTATGGTTTTCTTGCATCCAAAGGCGGGGAACCGATGGCTTTCTTTAGCTGAGTATTGGTTCAATACTCATGTTCATGCATCTATTGTTACTTCTCCCTTCAAAGCTCTCTATGGATATGATCCTCCCACTCCTTTCCTGCTTCTGAAAGTAACTTCAACGGTACCCGAAGCCACTGATTTGATACAGCAAAGGAAGCATATGATGCAGGTCCTTAAGGACAATCTTCTTCAAGCGCAAGCAAGGATGAAGCTATATGCTGACAAAAAGCGGGTAGACAAGAATTATGAAGTTGGTGACATGGTCTACCTCAAATTACAGCCGTATAAACAGTCCTCTTTGCCTGTCAGGAGAAATGTCAAGCTAAGTGCTCAATTCTTTGGCCCATACAAAATATTGGAAAAGATTGGCAAAGTGGCGTACAGACTTGACTTACCTCCTAACTTGTATATTCACCTAGTATTTTTTGTGTCTTTACTCAAAAAGCAGGTGAAGAAAGGAGTTAAAAGTTCAAAGAAGGCACCTAAAGTTGGATCAAATGGCTCGTTGCTGCTGCAATCTGTTGCTGTTAAGGCCACATGAGAGTTGGTTATTGCAGACAGAGATGTTCATGAAGTGCTGGTACAATGGCAGAACCTAGACAAGGAGGAACTTGCATTTTTTGAAGAGTCAATTTCCCAATCTTTTTCTCCTTCAGGACAAGGAGCTTTTCAAGAGAAGGGGAATGTTATGATTTCCTCGATTTGGTTGCTTTTGAATCATTTGTTGTAATGATTCAAATGTGAATTAATGAGTCTTTAGGCGCCAAAAGTCAGTTAGTGGGTCAAGCAAGGTCAAATGTGGCGGCTATCCGATTTTTGGCGGTAAAAGCAGGTGTGAGTCAATTAGGAGCTTAGTGTTGGTTCAATGTATCAAGATCTATTATAAATAGATCTAAATTATGTAATATCTTCATTCAATCAATAAAATTCTGATTTCCTTTTGGATAATCTCTCTCTAACTCTCATCTCCTTCTCTAATTCTCATCTAATTCAATTCTCTTATCATCTTACTTCTCTTACACAAGGTTAGCTCTCAATCTTTTGGATTAAAAGCTAACAATTTAGTCCATGTACAAATCAAAATGTGTCAATTTGGTCCTTATAGAAAATTTTAAGTTAAGTTTTAATGAAGTTTTTAATGGTTCGGCCACGAATTGGGATAAATTGTGTAAATGGATGAATTTATAATAAGTTGCTTGCATCTAGCATAATTTTGCAGTTCCAAATTATGAAATTAACTTAACTTAAATGTGATCAAAGGACTAAATTGACACATTTTGAATTATTCAAGGACTAAATTGACATAAGTAAAAGTACCAAGGACCAAGTGGACACAATGGACAAAGTACAGGAACCTCTGGCGTAAAGAACCCTATAAAATAACAACTAATATCAAATACCAAATAACAAATAAAAAGTTCATGATCAATTTGTCGCTTTCATCTTCATGGTCTTCGTTGTGGAGGAGGATAACCAATTCGCTTGTCATTGTTTTGCAGTATGCTCATCATCTTCAGGCTCATCTACCGCAAATCAGTCATTTCTAATTATAATTGCTGCATTTGATCTTTCATACTGATGTAGAAAGCTAGCTTCCTCACAATAGGTAATTAATTAGCATATCATATTAAGGCAACAATAGAAAAGCCCTTCTAAACAAAAAATATGAGTAATTTACACCCATTATTTGTAATTTTTTAAGTTAGTTAAAATTAGTTCTATTTCTTCTCAGGTTTCAAATAGTTCCTGATGCTTGTAAATTTGTCTGAATTGGTCACTCATCTTTTTTTATTATTTAATATAGTTCTTCATATTTCATGACCAAATTGGTTTCCTATTAGTGACCAACACTAATTAAAATTTAAACAAAGTTACATGAACCAACAAACCAAATAAAAAATGGAATGTGAATTTTTATCGAGTAAGCTAAAAAAGTACAAATTTATCAAATCCAAAATGAAATAAAGAACAAATTGTAAAAATAAGTATCTCATAAAAAAAGGAATGTCGAAGTAAGATGAAGATTGTGATAATAATCTCAACTAACAAGCATTGACAAACAATAATCCCAATCCTCAAGTATTTGCAAATGAACAATACTTTATGATAGCATCAAAATTGTTACGTCTACCACTTTGGGACAAGAAATGTCAGTATATGGAAGCATGATGAAGATCAGAGGAGCAATCTCACATCATTGAAGACTATAGTACTCAGTTTATTGCTTTTAAAAACATAAACTACGACTTCATTAGCAATAGCTCACTTGTATGTAAACAACTGCAAGCTAGGCCATGAAAACTTTCCATTTTTCACCAAATGAAGATCTTATCACACATTTAGCCAATGGGAATTCTAAAAACTTACATTAATGAAAATATATCCCTCAAAACTTAACTTTTACACAGCCTACCAAAGTGTAACAAGGCGCAACTTTAAAACCTAGATCCTAACTAAATATTATCATTTTCTTGAGGAATTATATCCCAATAATGAATAGGGATGGATGATAGTTAATCATCATAAAGCCTAAATGCCAACCAGAAAATAGCATCAATCACTTTCTGTATAATCATTCACAATCATTGCTTTATAAATATATGAATATTATCTACATTTGTCTATTCAAATCAAATAAATATATATCTCTCATAAAAGGAATGAAGCCTTTAGCAAATAAGACATACCAAAGATATAATCCACTAGAAGTGTATCAAGACCATCCATACCCCAAATTTCACATCACCATCCACCACAACCCCCAATCTTGTTTCATGATGTTCTTCCCCATTCACCTCATCTATAATAATACAATAATCAATAGAACGGTTACACATATCAACATGCATTGACAGATAATGTTTGGAGAAAAACATTAAGGGAGTTCTAAACCAACCATACATAACTTGCCATTGTCAACACTCAACGACACCACAATACCCGAACTTATAATCAACAATGCTTAAAATACACTTACTAAGTTCATCTACATTTTAGAGGTATTTATTAACCAAAATATCAAATTTAAGCTCATTTTGAAAATAACATCAACAAAACACATGGAAAATTGAGACAAATCTGTTAACTAAAATCACAAATGTATGAGGACAATAACCAAAAAAGGAAGAAATTCATCATGCTTCCTATAGGATGACTCAACTTTGGGAAAATCGGTGTTTCTCCAATAGGATCATCACGTCCAAAGTTCCACAACCTCCTATTTAATCTAATTTTCAACCCATAATGCAAGTATCCAAAGAAAAATATTAAGCACTCTCCCAATAAGTAATCTCACCAGTGGAACCCTCTAGATGAGCCATATTACCAACATATGACTTCAATTTGCCAAATACCTCTCAATATAAAACATTCATCTGTATTTTATCGGTCCACCAAATCTAATCCCATCAAATAAATGTCTAGTAAGTAACTCATTATATTAGCCGTTTCGCCATAAAAGGCTTGTGCTTGATGAATAATATCCTCTTAAAATGTCAACTCCATTCCGTGTATGTAACCCAACTTCAACAATGAGCTAAAAATATTATATTACCCCATAACGTTCCCAAATTTACCCCTTTAACTTCGCACTTTTGATTGGAATTAGAGTTTATTTTGACAAAAAGGAAAAATTGGTTGATTTTGAACTAAAAACAATGTCTAGTTTTGTTCAAATTAGTTCTCATTTTTTCTCGAGTTTCAAACTTCTTTTTTTGGATAATTAAGAGTACAAAGATCAAATGAACCCACTAGATTGGAGAACCAATCATAAAACAAATAAAAGTAAAGCATAAATAACAAACCAATACAATCAGGAAAAGCAAAAACATATAGCCCCCACCCTCAAACAACAACTCCAGTGCTTGACCCCATCAGTCCCTTGCTGCAGAACACCCAACTTCACTGCATAATACACCAATAACACCAACTTTACTACATTTTTCTCCAGAGAGTCTGCTATCTCGTTTGACTCCCTTGTCTTATGAACAACAGTTACCGACTTCACGGGCTTCAAACTTACCCTAATATTTATAAATTTGTTTGAATTATTCACTCATCTTTTTTAATTACTTAAAATAGCCCGCTATCTCGTTTGACTCCCTTGTCTTATGAACAAAAATTAGGGTAACGTCCCAAAATTCACACCAAAAACCACTTCAATATCATAAAATCACACCAAATCATCCTAAAATAAGAAAATCAAATAAACATCCAGCAAAAACCATTAAAAAAAAAAAATTAGGGTTACACAAATCAAATCATAATAATACTCACAATAGAGGTGCAGCGGCGACCACTAACGGTGGCGGCAGCAACAATAATGAAGGTGGCGGAGGTTTGATGGCGGCAGGACAGGAAGTACAAGGGCAGCGTGTAACAGGGAGGTTTGAAATACTACTTGACAGGCAGGTTCGACAGTGGTGTTCGAGGTTCGAGGTTCGGGCGGTGGTTAACGGTGACTGTGGCGGTCGCTAGTGACGGTGGCGCTCGACGATGATGGCGGCGGCGGTGGTTTGTCAGGTTTGCGGTGGGGCTCGACACTTTTTCTAGAGAAGTGGGAGTTAGGGTTAGACTAAATTAGGATTTGTGAGTGGGGTTGCGAGGAGTATTTATATCACAAAAAACTGCAATGGATTTAAAATATGTACGTCGGTTGTAAATCCAAAACTATAATTCTATGTTTGAAGAGTGGAATTGGCGTTGAAGCTGAAATTGAAGTCAATAATTCTAATATTCCTTGGTTTACCAGTTAAAATTGAAATAATAATTGCATTGCCTAATTTTATGAAATTAGATTTTAATTGAAAATCAAACTTTCCAATTCTTTGGGGCGGAGGTAAGGAATTGCAATTCCATATTAACCCTATTAACCTAAAACCCAAAATTACTCATTCTGATTAACCCAATCCAAGATAACCAAAAATCTATAGATTTAGGGACAACCTAAAATTTGTACCGAACCTCGAAATAACCCAACTCAAATGACTTGAATTTGAAATGTCCGAAATCACATTAACTCAAAGTTTGAAGTGACCCAACCCGATGGATTTAAAACTCAAGATGACTCAAATCTATAAAAGAAACTACTCGGCTTGAATGTGACGTAAATAAGTAGAGCCAAAGTGAAAATGGTCATACCAAATTGACCAAAAACTTAGTATGATCCAACCCAAAATGACCCCGCTTATCTCGAACTCTGCCTAAGATTACTCAAAATTTGAAATGATACAATTTATTTGTCCCAGAACTAAGATAACTCGAGCTTGAAATTACCTAAATGAACTCAAACTCGATCTTAACTAGCCTAAATCCTAAAAACCCTAACCTAATTAACTAAAAATCTAAAGTAACTTGAAAACAAATAATCCGATCCAAAACTCGACCTAATTTGACTCGAATATCGAATAACTCGAACTCAAATTGAATTGCTCCTGCCGTAATAACTTGAATGCAATGTGAACCACTCTAACCGAAATCGAACCACAGCTAATTCCAAACTCGAAATACTCCAACTCAATTGACCTAAAACCCTCGATGATTCAAATCATTATGTAATTATAATTCCGACCTCCAATTCCTTTGATGAACTAAACAATAGAATTTTAATTCCATCAGAATTGGAATTGGAATTGCAATTCTACAGCTCAATTCCAATTGCATAAGCCAAACAGGGCCTCATAGATTTGAAATGCAAAAAATTGTTGAAAATTTGGATTTGCAAGGGTTTTGCGTGGTATTGGATAGGTAAATCTATTACTATGCTCATTTACACGTGTATCATTTATTTATGCATGTTTTATGTAATAATGTTTTGTAAAAAACCTAATACAAACATTTTTAATTTGTTTGTTTACTCCGAAGATCATTGTACTTTAGCAATTGTGATAATTTAGTCATTTACTCTTAAATATGTCAATTTTTGGTTACTATAATAGTCATATTGTGTCAATTTGATCTTCACTGTAAAACCTATGTTCACTTGATTTTGAAATTTTTTATGGTAAATAACAACTTTTTGATTTAATATGACACATACTATTTTACTTCCATCAATTGGCTTGTCAAAACCATAACTAATATGGAAAATGGGTACTTTTCATAATTGCAAAATATAAATACTTCGATAGCAAGTGTTGTATAATATGTATTTATATCTCATTAAGAACAAAATCATAGATCAATTTATATATAAAGGTTTCTCCATGGACAAATAATATCGATACTTAACAATTTCACTAAATATTAAAGACACTGATCATCCGCGATAATATTATTTATGATCATTCCTTATTATGACTACGTACTATAATAAATTATGATGGCTATATTTTTAATACTATCTTCACATCCATTAGATTGATTTTGTTTAGATAAACATAACTATTTTACATAATCTATTGCAGGTCTGTATTGCTTCTAAGTCGATAGCTGCTAAAATTATCATTATTTGCTTATCGTACTACATATTTTTTCTTTACATCAATATTATGTTAGTTTGAAATGCTATGAAAATTTTAATTATATTGTTATTTGTTATTTTGTAACATATTTACTTTGTTATAACATATGTTATATTCACAACTTTAAAAATTTGACAATAACTTTGATACGGAGTAGAATCGTTGCTAATATGAAGCAAATGAGCATTTGCTATAGGTTAGCAACAGATCTAGCAGAAGCAAATTTTTTTACGGAATCCACCATTGCTTTTCCCTACCTACTTGCCACTAATTTGCAACGGAATACATCATAGGAAATTACTTCACCTTCTGCCATCGTAAATTCATAGCAATTTCCTTTAATTTTGCAACTGGTTTTGGCCGTTACAATTTGCTACTGATAAGTCTAAATTAATATATAATTTTAATATATTTTAGAACATTTTACATCAATTTTTTATCACTTTTGCTCGATATTGCTCTTTTTCGCTCATATTGCCATTTTCTTGCAATAACACTTGTTTTATGCTAAATCTTGCTAGGTTTTATCATTAAAATCAACAAATAAAAGCAAGATACACCAAACCAATGCAAAAAAAAAAAAAAGGGCAAAACATAATAATTAACATGGCTAAAGTAAGAACACAACAAGTTCATGCACAATACAATTCAACTTGCAATTTTGGGTGGCAAAATGGACAAATAACATGAAAGAACTTCTTGAACACTTCATTAACATGTTCAAGTTGATGTTAAAGCTGATTTTGGGCTGTGCAAAGCAATAGAAAAAATGAAAAAAATTGGATGAACAAGCAACACTACTGCAGCTGCAGAAATTTGACAGATTTTGTAAAACTTGCGTACTTTCTCCACTTTGGGCGGCTATATTATGCAATATTTTAGCTCAAGTTCATTGTATACACCTTATAAAACATGCAAATGATGCTTTTGTGCAGGTCTTGGGCGGTGGAACTTGGCAAAAAAAAATTAGATGAACAAAGTAGCTTTAGCAGCAGCTGCAACATTCAGCTAATGAGGATGAAATTTGAATTTTTTTTTTTTTTTTTTTGCAATTTTTTAATTCCATCTCAACTATTATAAATACGGGATGGTGTGGGGGTGTTTAAGCATCAGATTTCAAAACAAAAATCACAAGATTTGAGTGAGAAAAGAGAGAAAAATCGTGAGAAAGAGGAAAGGAGAAGGAAGGAAGAAAGTTTGGTTTGTAATTTTGTCTTTTTAGTTCTTTCTATCCTTTTTTTTTTCCTTTCCTAAGTTCAATAATTTTGTGTTTATAATGTTGAATATTAAGTTTATCATGAACTAATTTTGTTATTCTAAGGCTACGCTGTACCCTAAGTTGTATTATACGCTTATTTCTAATTCAAAGTATTTAATATTTATGTTATTGTGTTGTTGAAGTGTTTATCATTGTTCTTCATGAGTTTTAAATGCTTGATCACCATTTAAAGTCTATAATGATTCGTAATGAGTTCGAGAGAAGATTTATGATGATTGCTGAGGTGATAAGCACCACAAATTGGGCGAATGCTCGAGAGAGATTAACGCGATTTGTGTGGTTTTCAAAAAAGAAAATCATAGAGCTTTAAAAACTCTTTTCTTATTTAAATTAATGCACGAGAGTGATGGGTTAATGTGTTAAAGAGTATGGTAAATGTTGTTCGAGAGAGAATATTTTGTAAATTAGGGTTTTCAACCATCAACACACAGTAACAACTTGAATATCGAGAATAGAAAAGGCGTATTGATGCAACTAAGGTGAATTGGATGCCTTAGACTTTATAAACTAATAAAAACCAGCAAAAAATTAGCACATTCTAATCTTGTTTTAACTTTTATTTCATTTTATTTTATTTCGTATCAAAATCCTAAATTTTTCGGTCCTTCAAATAGTATTGAAGCTACTAATTTTGGTATTCACTCAATACAATCTTCGTGGGAACGATACTCTACTCACTTCTATATTACTTGGTATGACTAGTACACTTGCTAACGCATACGCAAAGTCTACATCAAGTTTTTGGCGCCATTGCCGGGGATTGTCTCTATTTGAGTGATATCGATACCAACTAGTTTTGGTGCTAATTTGAAATTTGTAATAATTTGTAAATTTTATTTAAGTTTAAGAAAATTTTCATTTGATTCATTTTTAAAGATAAATTCTTTTAGTTTTGTGTTATTTTGTTATTTTTCTTATATTTTGCCTTTATTTTTATCTTTATTTTGCTATTAAGTTCATTTTGTTAGGTTTTTTAAAAGTTAAATTTGATAATTTTAAGTTTTCAAAAATATTAGGGTTACTACCCTCCTCTTTTTCTTTAAAATTTGTGTTTTGTTAAAATTTATGTGTAATACTTTTATAATTTTTTTTAATTGTTATCCTTACCTTTAACTTTATAGTTTTTTATTTTTACGTTGTATGCAAAATTTAATTGAAAATGAAATAACTTCTTTTGACCCTAAAATCGAAAGAACTCTTTGACTAATCAGGAAAACAAAAAGGACTGAAACCACGGCTAATTATACTGGAAATGATGATGAAAGAACCTTAAAAGATTATACTGTACCTACTGTTGGAGGGTGCACTTCCAGCATTCGACGTCCACCAATTCAAGCAAACAATTTTGAAATTAAGCCAGCTATTATACAAATGATTCAACAAACTGTTCAATTTGGCGGTCTACCCAGTGAAGATCCAAACCTGCATATCGCTAACTTTTTAGGGATATGCGATACCTTTAAGCATAATGGTGTCAGCGATGATGTCTTCCGCTTAAGGTTGTTTCCGTTTTCACTGAGAGATAAAGCCAAAGTGTGGTTAATGTCATTACCCTCAGGAATCATTACCACTTGGGATGATTTGGCTCAAAAATTTCTAGCAAAATATTTTCCACTAGCCAAATCAGCTAAGATGAGGAATGACATTACCTCGTTTGTACAATACAATATGGAGTCTTTGTATGAGGCGTGGGAACGTTACAAACAACTTTAAAGAAGGTGCCCCCACCATGGTCTACTTGTCTGGATGCAAGTCCAAACTTTTTATAACGGGTTGGCACTTAACGCTCAAACGATGGTAGACGCGGCAGCTGGAGGATTGCTAAACCTCAAAACTCCAGAAGAAGCATATGAATTGCTAGAAGTAATGGCTAGTAATAACTATGCAAGGGCAACAAAGCACAAGAAACTTGCAGGAATATACGAGCTGGATGCAATAGCAAGGTTAACTACTAAAGGTTGCAACGCTTGAAAAATAGATGAACATGAACGTGAATGCCATAAATTCTCCTATACTAATGTGTGAATTTTGTGCAGGGAATCATCCTAGCATATAATGCCAAACAGGAAATCCTTTCGCCCCATTAACCCATGAACAAGCCAATTTTGCTTCAAATTTTCAAAAAAATAATCCCAATTCCAACACATATAATCCCGAGTGGAGAAACCATCCAAATTTTTCATGGAACAGTAAAGGGATACAAAAACAACTGTTTTAGCCTCCTAAAAGAAAAACTAATCTCGAGGAATTGTTTAGTAAGTTTATGCAAAACACTGAAGCAACTCTTCGAAATCAAGAAACTTTGATTCGCAATCAAAAAGCGCCATTAGAAACCTTGAGACCCAAATTGGGAAAATTTCAAATCACCTTTCCGATAGATGTCAAGGTTCCTCACCCAACTCAAGTAGAGAAAACCATGCCAAATGAACAACCCATAATTGACCTGTCTACTGATGTAAATCAAGAGGAGGAAAATGAGGAAGGGACAAAAATCCAAGACGAAAATGAACCAAAAAGGGTTGAACCTCAACCCCACAAACCAAAGGTCCCATTCCCTTAAAGCTTGAGAAAGACAAAAGTGGACGAGCAATTTGTTAAATTTTTGGAAATTTTCAAAAAGTTACACATTAATGTTCCTTTTGCTGACATGTTAGAACAGATGCCCAAATATGCAAAATTCATGAAAGAAATTCTCTCTAACAAAAGGAAGTTGGGAGAGTTCGAAATGGTAGCACTTACTGAAGAATGCAGTGCCATACCGCAAAGAAGTTGCCTCCCAAGTTAAAAGATCCAAGGAGTTTCGTGATACCTTGCACCATTGGCTCTATTAGTTTTGATAAAGTTTTATGTGATTTAGGTGCAAGTATAAATTTAATGCCTCTCTCTGTTTTCAAGATGCTTGGGTTAGGAGAAGTGAAGCCTACCACCGTATCTCTCCAACTTGCGAATAGATCAATCAAGTATCCTAGAGGTGTAATTGAAGACATCCTTGTGAAGGTCGATAAATTCATCTTCCCGGCTAACTTCATAGTACTTGACATGGAAGAGTATCATGAGATACCTCTTATTTTAGGTCGACCTTTCCTTGCTGCAGGAAGGACCCTGATAGAGGTACAACAAGGAAAGCTAACCCTAAGGGTACAAGATGAACACGTAACCTTCAATGTCTTTAATGCCATTCAATTTACATCTGACATGGATTCTTGTTTTGAGGTTGATATTGTAGATGAGTTGGTCACTGAGACATTCAGGGGCACATTCCCGAAGTTGTCCCTTAAAGCGTGTCTAGCAAAATCTGGGACCATAGACAAGGAAGACGAATTGACAAGAGAATGTGCCCAACACCTGGAAAGCTGCGAACCTTTTGATTCGCACCGCGAAATACGAGTGGAAGACATTCAAGCAATTGAAATTCAACAAAAAATGGAAGAAGACGAACCTCAAATTCTTGAGCTCAAGCCATTGCCACCACATCTCAAATATGCCTATCTTGGTAATTCTAACTCTTATCCTGTTATTATTAATGCCTCATTGAGTAGCATTGAACAAGAAATGTTGCTGAGAGTTCTAAGAAAGCATAAATCAGCAATCCGATGGACCCTTTTTGATATCAAGGGGATTAGCCCTTCCATATGCATGCACAAAATTCTCATGGAGGATAGCTTCAAACCTTCTGTACAACCTCAGCGGTGATTGAACCCAGCCATGAAAGAAGTGGTAAGGAAAGAAGTTGTCAAACTATTAGATGCCGGGATAAGTTATCCTATATCCGATAGCCCATGAGTTAGCCCAGTGCAAGTAGTTCCGAAAAAAGGGGGGATAACTGTAGTAGAAAATGAGAACAATGAACTCATCCCTAGTAGAACTGTCACTGGGTGGAGGATTTGCATAGATTATCGAAAACTTAATGATGCCACCCGAAAGGACCACTTCCCCTTACCATTCACTGAACAAATGTTAGAAAAACTAGCAGGACATTCGTACTACTGTTTTCTTGATGGATATTCAGGATACAATCAAATTGCCATAGCCCCGGAAGATCAGGAAAAGACCACTTTCACTTGTCCTTATGGTACCTTTGCCTATAGAAGAATGCTTTTTGGGTTATGCAATGCTCCTGTGACTTTTCAAAGATGTATGATGGCAATCTTTAGTGATATTGTGGAAAATTTTATTAAAGTATTTATGGATAAATTTTCAGTCTTTGGGACCTCATTCGATGATTGTTTGGCTAACGTTTCTATGGTTTTGCAAAGATGCACTGACACTAATCTTGTTTTGAATTGGGAGAAATGTCATTTATGGTACAAGAAGGAATAGTGTTAGGACATAGGATTTGAAAACGAGGAATTGAGGTTGATAGAGCAAAAACAGAAGTGATAGAACAACTACCATGCCCTATAGATCGATTACCCCCCCTGCCAATGTTAATGGTATTCGAAGTTTTTTTAGGACATGCTGGTTTCTACAGAAGGTTTATTAAGGACTTCTCTAAGATCGCTAAGCCTCTCTGCAATTTGCTAATGAAAGATGTCCCTTTTAACTTTGATAGTGACTGCATGAATGCTTTTGAGACCCTGAAGAAAAAAATTAGTGTCAGCACCTATAATCGTAGCACTTGACTGGACCTTACACTTTGAACTTATGTGTGACGGTAGTGACTATACTACAGGGGCTGTGCTGGAGCAACGAAGAAACAAAAATTTTCATGTAATTTACTATGCTAGTAAAACTTTGACAGATGCACAGGTTAACTATGCTACTACTGAGAAAGAATTACTAGCTGTAGTGTTTGCATTTGAAAAATTTCATTCCTACTTGCTTAATTCAAGGGTAATTGTTTACACTGATCATTCTGCTCTAAAGTACCTTTTTGCAAAACAAGATGCAAAACCGAGACTGATTAGATGGATTCTCTTGCTTCAGGAATTTGATTTAGAAATTTGGGATAAAAAGGGTACGAAAAATGTTGTGGCAGATCATCTGTGACGTCTCGAACAGGAGGACAAAGGCCCCTCTATCAATGAAAAATTCCCGGATGAAAGTCTTATGATGGTAAGTGAGAATCCTGATTGTCCATGGTACGCTGACATTGTTAACTATCTGGTTGCACAGGAATTGCTTGAAGACATGACTTATAAACAGAAGAAGACGTTCTTCGCCAACTTAAAGCATTATTTATGGGAAGAACCATTCTTGTATAAGTATTGTGCAGACCGAATTATCAGAAGATGTGTACCTGAGGAAGAAATAGAAAATATGCTGCGCCACTGTCACTCTCTTAAAACTGGTGGCAATCATGGTTGGACAAAAACTGCAGCTAAGGTTTTATAATCTAGGTTTTATTTTCCTACATTCTTTAAAGATGCTTTTAAATTTGTTAGTAAATATGATAGATGTCAAAGGAGAGGTAACATCTCCAAAAAAACATGAAATGCCCCTAAATAACATTCTGGTTGTTGAATTATTTGACATGTGGGAAATTGATTTCATGGGTCCTTTCCCCTCATCATTTTCTAACAGATTTATTTTGGTTGCTGTAGATTACGGATCAAAATGGGTTGAAGCGGCTGCTTTTCCGACCAATGATGCTAGAGTTGTTGTAAACTTCGTTAGAAAATACATCTTTTCTCGGTTTGGAACTCCTAGATCAATTATAAGTGATGACGGAAAACATTTTCATGACCATCGACTTAAAACTTTATTGAGTAAGTATGGAGTCACACACTATGTGGGTGCTCCATACCATCCTCAACCAAGTGAACAAGTGAAAATTTCAAACCGAGAATTGAAAGTTATTCTCGAAAAAACAATTAGTGCCTCTAGAAAGGATTGGTCAAAAAAGTTAGATGATGCACTTTGGGCATATCGAACAGCATTTAAAACACCTATTGGAATGTCGGCATATCGACTGGTTTATGGCAAGGCATGTCATTTACCAGTTGAATTGGAACACAAAGCATATTTGGCCATAAAAACCTTAAACTTCAATTTAGCAGCGGCAGGCGAAAAGAGGTTACTACAAATCAATGAGATGGATGAGTTCAGAAATAAGGCTTATGAAAATGCTCGAATTTACAAAGACCGAACCAAAAGATGGCACGACAAGCACATTCTGGGCAAAGAATTCATAGTGGGACAAAAAGTTCTACTGTTTAACTCCCGCTTACGACTTTTTCTAGGAAAGCTACGCTCTCGATGGTCAGGACCCTTTATTGTAACCCGTGTTTTTCCATATGGCACAGTTGAGATTCAGGATGAGAAAAATGATACTTTTAAAGTCAATGGGCAAAGACTGAAACCTTACATTGATGGAGAGTTCGAGCAGCAGAAAACTTCCATTCATCTCAACAATGTCGAATAATCCACTAAGAAAGTCAAGCTAACGATTATAAACTAACGCTTCTTGGGAGGCAACCCAAGTGTTTCTATCCTTATTTATCCTATTTTTCCTTTCATTATTTCTATTTATCTCATGTTTGTGTATCTTTTGTGTAACAGGTATTTGGAAATAAGTTTGGGGGTGGCACGATGTCCACATGCACTATCAAAAGAGCAATCCTCAAACCGGGGAAGTATCTCTCTCCCAATTTATCTTTTTAGTTCTTTTTTTAAAAAACATAAAGTTTGGGGGTGGAAAAAGTAATGTTAATAATAATAATAATAATAATAATAAATTAAAAAATGTTTTTTACAAAGTTTATTTGAAAAGTTTTCTTGTTTTATGTTTTAGCGTCTGCTTCAGTGCCTCCCAGAGTTTGGAGCCTTTGTATGGGGATGTAAATAGTGTCGGCCAACAAAAAGATTGTCTATTTTCTATAGTTTTAATCATTTGTCTTTCAAAAATTTAAAAAGGAAAAAAAAGAAACGGAGAACATATCATCGTGCTTTTTAGGTAATTTTTCTACTCTTTTTAGCTTGTTTACTTTAATTAGATTTGAATAACTTGATAATCAATTATTTTTGTGTTCTAATTGCAAAACACGATCTAATCTAAGGCACTATCTTGACAAAACCATGGTATTTGACTTCACTAGTTAGGATGGCTATTTTACTTTTTTTTTCTGATTAAAAGATGCTTAAATTTGAATAGATTGCATAAAGAGTATCATTTACATAATAGATTTTAAAAAATTATGCCTAAGTCTAAATAAAAGAAAAATAATAGAGCGAGAGAATCACTAAGTACCGCTATCCTGTTGAAAATGTCTATCATTTGGATATGTGATATGGTGTGATGGTTTCGTGCCTTGGTACCTCGAGCAAGTAGATCTGTAGGAGTGTTTCAACACCTGGTACCCTGGGCCAACTGGAACGAGAGCTGCCGCATTGAAAGCTCGCTACAAGGGGTACTTAGAAAGCTAACAAGGAACCAAGCATCCAAAAAGAGAGAGAGAGAGAGAGGAAATCATCTCTAGCACCGCTATCCCATTTATAAACATTTCAAAGATATGTGCTACCTATTATGAGGACGTCTCAGGAGTGGCTTCTCTTACTTATGGGTCATCGCCCAGGAGTCAGAGCTTGATTCTCACTGAAGTTATACTCGGAAAGTCATAATGAAGGCATCTCAGTGGTGGCTTCTCTTACTTATGGGTCATCGCCCAGGAGTCGAAGCATGATTCTTGCTGCAGATATACTCATGAACCGAAATTGACTTGAGTAAATGAATCCTCCAAAGAAAAAAAAAAGGCGCAAAAATAATTAGTTTTGGGCATACTTGATAAGTCTTGTTATGAATGGTATGATTTTGTCCTCTATTCGGTTTGAATATCTTAAGATTGGAAAGAACATATAAACTTAATTTGCTTAGCTAGTTTTTGAATTCGATTACCTAAGTAATTGACAGATTTTTCCTTGGGAAAGATGGTTCTGCCTTTAGAACTTTAAACTTTTAGCCTCAGTTATTCTTCTCTAATTTGAAGTATACCTGCTTTGACTTGTGGTAAAATTCTTAAAAAGTATGAGATCCTGTGCTTTAATATTTATCCTTGCTCGAGGGCGAGCAAGATTTAAGTTTGGGGGTATTTTGATAAGTCTAAATTAGTATATCATTTTTTTATATTATTTTAACATATTTTAAAACATTTTACACCAATTTTTTATTGCTTTTGCTCGATTTTGCTCTTCTTCGCTCATATTGCCATTTTCTTGCAAAAACACTAATTTTATGCTAAATCTTGCTAGGTTTTATCATTAACATCAACAAGTAAAAGAAAGATACACCAAACTAAAACAAAAAAAAGCGCAAAACATAATAGTTAAAATGACTAAATCAAGAACACAAAAAGTTCATGCACAATACAATTCAACTTGCAATTTTGGGTGGCAAAATGGACAAATAACATGAAAGAACTTCTTGAACACTTCATTAACATGTTCAAGTTGATGTTAAAGCTAATTTTGGGTGGTGCAAAGCAATAGAAAAAATGAAAAAAAATTGGATGAACAAGCAACACTGCTGCAGTTGTAGAATTTGGCAGATTTTGCACAACTTGCTTACTTTCTCTACTTTGGGCGGCTATATTATGCAATATTTTAGCTCAAATTCATTGTATACACCTTATACAACATGCACATGATGCTTTTGTTCAGGTTTTGGCGGTGGAATTCAGAAAAAAAAAAAAAAATGGATGAACAAAGTAGCTTTAGCAGCAGCTGCAACATTCAGCTAATGAGGATGAAGTTTGATATTTTTTTTGCAATTTTTTAATTCCATCTCAACTACTATAAATAGGGGATGGTGTGGGGGTTTTTAAGCATCAGATGTCAAAACAAAAATCACAAGATTTGAGTTAGAAAAGAGAGAAAAATTGTGAGAAAGAGGAAAGGAGAAGGAAGGAAGAAAGTTTGGTTTGTAATTTTGTATTTTTAGTTCTTTCTATCCATTTTTCTTTCCTAATAAGTTCATGAATTTTGTGTTTATAATGTTTAATATTAAGTTTATCATGAACTAATTTTGTTATTCTAAGGCTACGATGTAGCCTAAGTTGTAATATATGCTTATTTCTAATTCAAAGTATTCAATGTTTATGTTATTGTGTTGTTGAAGTGTTTATCATTGTTCTTCATGAGTTTTAAATGCTTGATCATCATTTAAAGCCTGTAATGATTCATAATGAGTCCGAGAGGAGATTTATAATGATTGCTGCAGCGATAAGCAGCACAAATTGGGCGAATGCTCGAGAGAAATTAATGCGATTTGTGTGATTTTAAAAAAAGAAAATCATAGAGCTTTAAAAACTCCTTTCTTATTTAAATTCATGCACAAGAGTGATGGGTTAATATGTTAAAGAGTATGCTAAATGTTTCTCAAGAGAGAATATTTAGTAAATTAGGATTTTCAACCATCAACACACAGTAACAAATTGAACAACGAGAATAGAGAAGGCGTATTGATGCAACTAAGGTGAAATCGGATGCCTTAGACTTTATAAACTGATAAAAACCAACAAAAAATTAGCACATTCTCATCTCGTTTTAACTTTGATTTCTTTTTATTTTATTTTACTTTATTTCATATCAAAATCCTAAATTTTTCGGTCTTTTAAATAGTATTGAAGTTATTGATTTTGGTATTTACTCAATACAATCCTCGTGGGAACGATACTCTACTCACTTCTATATTACTTGGTACTACTAGTGCACTTGCTAGCTCATACGCAAAGTCTGCATCTGCTACAATTGTGTAGTTGCAAATTCGTAGCTAATGCATTGAATTTACAATGGCTAAGCCACTGGAGGAGGTCGTATGAAATTTTTGTTGCACCCCTGTCACTATGTCATTACAAAATATTCTTGTATTTTAATTAATTATATGTTTATTTTGATAGAATATGAATTTACTCTCACACATTTGTTATAAAAATATAAAAATCATTGCTATGAGAAATAGCCATAGCAAATCTGAAATAAATGAGCAAATGCTGCGGATTTGTGATTGGCTTAGCCATAGCAAATTGCAACAGATTATAATGTAGCAAAACTAGAGCAATTTCTTTTGGATTGCAACTTATTTGCAGCGGAAGATCCCGGATCAAATTGATTCGGGCTAACTGATGCAAATCCAAAGCAAATACATCAAATTTGCAGTGGCTCAGTTGCAGGACCAAGTTGTTTGAGATTTTGGTGCAAAAATGTTATTATGCCATTGCAAAATGTTCTTGTATGTTAATTAATTTTGAGCTTGTTTTGTTACAGTATCAATTTACTTTCCTATAGATTTTTAGAAAATGTCAAAAACATTTATATGGAAAACAAGTGTTTCTAATCCAAAGAAAATGAGCGAATGCTATGCATTTACAACAGGTTTAGCCATAGCAAATTGCAACAGGTAGCATTGTTGCAAAACTGAAGCAATTTCTTTTGAATTTGCAACGGATTTCGTCCGTTACAATTTGCCATAATTGTACCGTTACGAATCTGTAGCATTTGCTATGGATTAGCAATAGTTTTGTCTCAAATTTTGCTGTGTGAAATTGTTGTTGCAATGTCGTTGATTTTTTGCTGTAAATTATGTCTATTTCAGTTTCGTTACAAATTCGTTGCAGATTCGTTTCAAATTTGATATGAATTTTCGTCATTGCAAATTTTTGTTGCTAATTTCATGTTTCCTAGTAAACATAATCAAAAACTAAATAAATAAAATAATTTTATTTATTTAAAACTAACTAATTGAGTTTTCTAGGACACCTATTCAACTAATCTCCCACTTTTCCTTGAACCCAAATAGCCTTGCATTGCATAACTATCCCCTAGGGATCTGTCAAGTCTTTGGGATGCAGTGGCCACCTAGGGATTGGCGGCTTCATGTTGGCTAGGAGAAGGCGCCATGGCTGGAGGTCCGACTAGGCTGGATAGACGAGGCAAAGCTACCGTGTGTTCGTGATTGGCGCATAGCTTGGCGGTAGCCCTTCAAGTTAGCAGCAAGGACTGATTGGTGGCCTGAAGGGTGCAACGCAAAGCAAATCAATGAAGATTGTTCATGAGATTCTAGGGGATTGCATATGAGATTTTAGAACCCGATTTTATTACCTTCCCTTTAATTTTATCTCTTTCCTTAGTTGAATTTAAATTTGAAATTTGAATTTGTAATTCCTCATCTACATAAAGGGGAAGACTACCTAGGCTTAGGTAGACTTGATTTTTAGAAAAATTCTAATTGTTAGCTTGATTCTTCTATTCTCTAGTGTGAGATAGAATGAATTCTATCCCTTCTTTATAATTTTGTTATTAAATAAATAAAATTCAAAGGGAAGGCCATTGAACCTTCCCGTACTCCTATTTTCCCATACACACACTGCATCAGTTGGTATCAGAGCTCATAATGTTCTCTAAGATGGCCCGTGGACGTTAGAGGAACGCCGCCATTGAAGATGTTTTGACCATGACGGACATCAGCAAACTAAGATGAGATTAGAGAAATTGGAGGAGAAATTCTGGCGAATTGAGCAATGCTTAGTTCAACTCGCGGTAAATCCCGATCTTACATCGGGATCCCTACCCCAATGCGCATTAGCACCGGGCGCTATCCAAGAAGAAGATGCCGTAGTGGTGGGGGAAACTCATGATGAGTTGACGTCACTTGGTTAGATGGAGATAGCGGGTGACGAAGGTCTCTTGCTGTTGGTCATGTGAGTTGGCTTCATGCTTGAAGAAGCAGAAGGGGATGATTGACTATGACACAATATATTCCAGACGACATGTACCATTGGCGCAAGGGTATGTCACCTAGTCATTGACTCTAGGAGTTGTGAGAACGCCATCTCTGGGGAAGCTGTTCAGAAGCTCGGGTTGAAGATGGAGAATCATTCGAACCCTTACAAGGTGTCATGGCTCGGGGAAGACGATCTAGCAATCATAGCTAAACGTTGCCTAGTCAATTTCCTAATTGGGGCGAGATATCAGGAGGTGGCATGGTGCGACGTGATGACTAGGGATGCTTGCCACTTGTTGTTGGGAAGACCATGGCAATATGATAGAGGTGCCATCCACGATGGATGGCGTAACACCTATAGCTTCACCTTCGAGCGAAGGAAAATCATCTTGTTGCCGAAGAAAGAAGCGCCAAGTGTTTCAAAATCCGAGAACCCATAGCTAGAAGAAAAGGCCGTAGACACAGTTAGTGAGTCATTCTTGGCACCTACACCAGCAGGCGTCAATAGGGGGAGCCCCTGGTTGAGGAACCTATCCGTGACAAGGGGAAGGAGTCAGATAAAGTAGGCATCCTATCAAAGGAGTTTCGTCCAGAGGGGTTGGCATACTTATTACCACCAACAATGAAGGAGTAACAAGGGAAGACAAGGTTCACAACAATGCCTTACTAAGTGGACGGTCTTAAGACCGGGTAGACCTCACGGTGCATGCGGATATCTAGCGCCAAGAGGTGAAGCTGTTGCGTTGGAGTTACATCTGGGCGAGATAGAAAGGCGGGTCAGCTGTTTTAGCTCCAACTAGGGATAGAACTTGGTGAGACTATCTTGATGGCATAACTGAACTTGTTGAGAGGCTGGAAGAGGAGACATATACTTTGTTGTCGAGAGCTGTGATGATGAAAATGGCAGGTCCAAGTGGGAAGGTCAGGTACCGGGAGGTGAGTTACCGTCCACACTTTGGTGGGACAGACGACGAACCATTTGCTGGAGGGGATAAGTGAGAAGACCCCTTGGCGAATTCGAGGGTGAATTCTCGTCAGTCTAGAGAGGATGATGTAGTCTTGGCAAGCCGGGACAATGAACCGCAAGTGGGTAAGTTTGGTGACTCGGAGTTTGGTAAGGCGAAGTTTGGGGGTGAGGAAACACGCTGGGTGGATTTAACTCAAATAATCTGCCACCGAAGTCGAGGACGAATTCTCTCCAAGCCGGAGAGAATGATGCAGTGACCATCTAGGGATTGGCGGCTTAATGTTGGCTGGGAGGTGGCGCCATGGCTGGAGGTCCGGCTGGGCTAGATAGATTAGGTAAAGCTACCATGTGCCTGTGATTGGTGCATAGCTTGGCGGCAACGCTTCGGGTTGGTGGCAAGGATCGATTGGCAGCGCGAAGGGTGCAACATGGAGCAAATCCTCGGAGATTGATGGCGAAATTCTAGGGGATTGCATCCGAGATTTTAGAACCATATTTTATTACCTTCCATTTAATTTTATCTCTTTCGTTAATTGAATTTAAATTTGAATTTTGAATTTGTAATTCCCCCTTTATATAAAGGAGAAAACTTGGGAGGTTTAGGTAGACTTGATTTTTAGAAAAACTCTAATTGTTAGTTTGATTCTTCTATTCTTTGGTCTGATATAGAATGGATTCCATCCCCTCTTTGTAATTTTGTTATTAATTAAATGAAATTCAAAGGAAATGGTGTTGAACCTTTCCGTACCCCTATTTTCCCATACACGCGCCGCATCACTTTGACTATAAACTTGAACTAATACTGATCCAACACTGTTTTATTCTTTAAGTAGCATGCTTTTATCTATAAGGAGCCTTTTGAGTCAATTAGTCTACTCAACAACTCCCTAGCTGTCAAGTACCCGACTTCCATAATGAAATAAGCAATACAAAACTGCTTCACTCTTTACCATCTAATAACTCCCACTACAAGGGTAAATAAAAATTTTGACGTCAAACGTCCAAATTCCCTTTTAAAACAAATGACCTGTGATAAACCCAACATCATTTCTTTGAATCTCATAGAAGCTTGATCCTTATATCACAGTTGGCTCATCTTAGGTCTTTTGCCTTTAAGTGACTGGACACTTAAACATTAACAGCTCATAACAATTTTATACCATTCTCAACGAGTAGAATGTCATCTATATACAACACTTAGAAGTCTCGGCTTTCTTGTTATTTCACTTGTGCACTAGTGGTTCACTAACCATGACTCAAATCCCTAGGACTTGATTAACCGTCATAGAATCTACTATTTAACGAATAAGATGCTAATTTAAGTCCGTAACTGGACTAGCTAGTTTACATACTATATGCTCCTGACTCTTGGCAACAAACATGTCTAGTCATATCGTATACATAACCTTTCAAGATAACCATTCAGAGAACATCACCTTGACTTCCATTCCCATACCTCATCACAATGAGATCCAATGGAAAAGAACAGCCTTATGGACTGAAGCATTGCATTTGGCTAGAAGGTCCCATCAAAGACGATTCCTTCGTATGGGGTATTAACCCACTACTACCAATCTAGCCTTGAAGGTCTCCACCTTCATGTCCACTTAACTTTATATACTTGTAGATCCATTCAGATTTTATATAATGGACTTAATGTCTTTCGATGCCTCTACAAGTTCCTAGACTTAGTTAAAATACAATTACTTTAACTTTAACTTTTATTACCCTGACCCAATAGTCTGCATATTTATAATAAAGAGTTCCATTATAGTCTAACAGATCACATTTATCATCATTCTTAACTGTTAAAACTGAAGACATGAATCTGTCAGGTGACCCTGACCATCTTCCCACTACACCAAAGCTCTCATGTACTTTGCATGACAATAACCTAGTTGATGATATATCTAACACATCCTAAGTGATAAGTTCTATTAAGCTGTATTGATACAATATCTTGTACTATTAATCTAACACAAGCTATCTGTTGTACTTTTTCAAACACTTTCTAAAACATCTTACATAACAAGCCTTTTGATTTGTAAACATGCCTCATTGTATGAGCTTACCATATTCAATAACACATTATTAATCCTATCTACAACTCTTTGTAATAAAGATAAATAATACTTCTCCTGAAACCACCTCTTCGATCTAATTAAAGTGACTTAATATAATTACTTAACTAATTCCAACGTCAGTCTTTAATTCTTTGAACCTTTCAAAGAATTCAAGACTTAAGTTTTTATAGGTATATCCATACATCAACTAATTGAGTAGTCATTTATAAACATTTTATGAAATACTCATCGTTGCAAATCGTAAGAAACTTTTAGCAGTCCATAAACACTTTATGAACAAGTCCTAGCAGCATAGTGGTCCTACTGTCTTTACTCTTAAAGACACTTTCAATCACCATTAAATCAAACATTAGTCCCATACCGGTTATCATTCATGTACTTAATGATCCATAAGACAAATCAAATCAGTTTTCAGTCATATTGATTAATGTGACCTAAGATTAAATATCACTTAAAGGCTATATGGTTTATGGAATTTCTTCTTTTATATGGTTACATAGCCTATCTTGTATTAGACTAATTGATTGCCACCAACGTAGTTTTTATTAAAATAAGTCAACTATCTACCAATGTAAAAACATTTTATTTACATAACTATTAGTATATTTTTCAGAAGAACAACTGAAGTCTATTTCGAAACAAATAGTAGATAGAAATCAAATTTCTTAAGTACATCAAGATAGTTACTCAAATACAAAGCTGCATTCCCTAACTTAAACTACTACCTCTTGATGCCTCGAAAACCCATTCACCAAAACACTAATGAACTACCTACCAGTCACAACTAGAGGAGAAAGGATATCATATACCTTGTCATGTTGGCTTTCAGTCTTGGCACCAATAGTATCTAAGTATCTAGGGAATTCTTTTTGTAGTCCAGTGCTATTATAAAAGGGACAAAACTATTTTGACTCATGCTTTATTTTACCTTTTTGAGGTTCCTAGCTCCTAAAATATATGTTTACATTAAGTAGACTCTTTCTTTAGTTCTCATGATACCTTTTCTCATAAATTGTTCTCAAGGTACTAGTTACTCTGACCAAACACTTCTCTGAAGTATTTTATCATATCCACTCATTCAAATATCTAATACTAGAAACCATTCAACGTCGTATTTTGAAAATTTTGCAACTCACTCACTCTTTAGTCTAACGTTCCACTAATGTTCTATTTAACTTAGTAGATTTACTAGGAGCAATCTAGAGAACCCTGAGCATCTCCTAGTGCTCAACATGTGCTAAGACATACCATACTATAATGAACAAAATAAAATAAATAAGACGTACCACTAGTGATCGTAATGCATAATTTAACAACTAGTCTAAAGCAACATGCCCAGTGCCCTAAGGGCTCCCGCCTAAGCAGGGTCTTGGGGGGGGGGGGGGGGGGGGGGGGAGGGGTTGTTGGATGTATGCAGCCTTCCCTCTTCAGGGTATTACTCCTAAAGAGAGGCCATTTCCGAGTGCCCCCAACCTGAGGGTGAGGACTTCCCAGGAAGTCACCCATCCTGGTACTGCTTCGCCTAAGCACGCTTAACTTTAGAGTTCTAATATTATCTGATGACGGCGTGTTGGTACCCTCTTTGGTAACAACCACCAGTTTGAAAACAAAAAACTGTAAAACAAATCATATAACACACATTATTCCTTTTCTTACTTTTAGCAAACAATCAAAGTTCAGAATTCACATTCCGACACTTACATGCATGCCATGGAGACCCATCTGAATCACCCAAAACCCCGTCGGTGAGGCCAAATTGAGACAAGAGTGTGAGAACATTTCTCAATAAATATGTTTTCTTATAAACTCTTTATTAAACACATTTAACACACCACTTTTCCCTTAGCTTCTAGCGTCCTACAACAGAGCTCTTCGGGAAGGCTAATGTTGACCCTAGTCAAGTGTACACCATTACCTGAAAACTCATACAAGGTCTCAGTATTCTCCAAGTTGGTGTGGTAGTACTTGATTGCTTGGACTTCAGTTCATCTCTTAGAGGACTAACCTTGTATTTCGCAAATGAACGCTCTCCTCGGGGAGTCGCGCCCACCTACTATACTGCCAAACTGGTAATGGAGGCTATGAGCATTCATTTAGAATCTCGCTCCCACTTGATATTTTGAATCTTGTGAACTTTTAAAATAATTTTAGCAAACAAACAAACCATGGATCTATCTAACCATTCTCTATGTGTGCGCAACGATAGGCTAACCAATCTACTCGTTACTATGGGAAAAGCGTTACAAGTAATTAGCCAAATGAGAACTATTCTCAATTAATATATTTTCTAAACATATTTAACTCACTGTTTCTTCCTTGGTTTCTAAGATAGTATCATAATGCTCTCTAGCTCTCTATCATACTATCCTAGTCAAGTATATACCATTACCTAGACATTAGTTCAAGTAAACAAGATACTCCATGTCAGCATGGCCACACTCAAGTTCTATCTATCATGAAGAAGTCTAACCCCGTATTCTGTGAACAAATGCCCTCTGCGGGGAATAGGGTCTGTCCACTATACTATTAGTTTGGCAATGGAGACCGTGAAGAATCAACTCCTAATTCTCGCTCCCACTTGAAATTTTCAATGGCAGATCTTTCTTTTAAATTTGATTATCTCATAATCAATGTTATAATCTAATTCTAAATTTTATTTAACAATTAAATAAAGTCCTAATCATATTAGGGTCCTTTAATTATCTAAGCGATGCAATCTAATCTCATTAGATATATTATGAAAATTTTTCTTTTCAAATATTTCAACTTTTGAATTATCTAGTCTAATTAGACTTATTTAAAAAAATTCTTCCACTAGATGAAATCAAATATTTCACCAAGTTATATGGCCACATAGCTTTTATTCACATCATACAAAATATTTAATTCTAGCATATATTTCTTCAAAGATGATTCCGCCTTCTTTAAAAGATGCTAGAGGGTAAGTAAAAAAAATACCTTAACCGACAAGAGTGAGCTCAGTTAATGGTTCAATTAAATATAGATAAGAAATTATGTGAACAAAATTTAATAAGTGTCTTATTGTCAACTGATTTGAATAACATTACTTAAGGCTTAAAAAATTGGAACAATTAAAGATTTTTGTAAGCTCTTTTAGAATAAATTATCACATAATCTTACTTAGGGTCTCATCTTGAATAATTATTTATTTATTCAAAATATTTAAATAAATAAATAAATAATTTAAATTGATCGTAAACTCATTAAATCGTAAACCGAACATCTAACCGTATTAGATATTTTTGTTACATTGTATCTATCTAAATCATTCAAGTACTTGAATATCTAATCTCGTTAGATTATTGAGATATATACACCCGCTATTTTAATTATAATTCATCCTAATTTAAACAATTTGACTTTGATGAGCAACAATCTTGTTATTAAATTATTTAGTAATACAATCAGGTATTCTTTGTTTTGAATTATTTCAAAATATTCAACAATTGAATATTTTATACGTGGGTTCAAAATCCAATCAAATTAGACTAATAATCTAAATCATTCAACTCTTTGAATATCTAATCTCATTAAATCTGATTTAGAACTACGTTTCTTGATTGAATCACAAATCATCTAAAATTTTACACAATTTAAAACTTTAATGAATATTCAATCTTGTTATTGAACTCTTTTAACAACAATAATTAGGATAGTCCTTTTCCTTTATGAAATTCCAAATTTCATACTTTGTAATTCTACATACCACGATTAAACCTGATGTTTTAATGTCAATTATGAATGTATTCTGGGTTGGCTCTAATACCAATTATCTGGAACGTATTTCAAAATTATTTTTTCCTAAACGACTACAGCGGGTGTAGCCAAAACACAATTTAAAATTTTTAATTTTAAATCTAATGGCCTGATCTAATTAAACTATTTAAATAGACCTAGATCTTGCTCTAATAGACTCATAATATAATAATCAAAAAAATCAAATAAAGCAAGCTTTAAACAGAGTACGTAGAATAAATAAATAAAGGAAAGAACAAATGAAATACTAAATACTTAATTTATACTTACCTAAAGCACGAATCCAAACACCGACTTGAAGATCTGAAATTAGAAGAAAAAAACTTCTTAACACCTCAAGATCTTCTCCGCAATGACCTTTATTAGCACCGGAGTGTTGGCTCCCAAAATATTTAATTTAGAAAAAATTTTGGAACAAAAGTTTTTCTTTGAATCTCTCAATAAAATAATATTTCAGAATAATTATGCTGAAAATTGATTTACGAAAACCCTGAAACAATTTTAGGTTCTTCGTTGTGGATGAAAACTAGGCTCCAAAACCTCAAACCTTAATTCAAAAATCTGCAACTTAACACAGCCTTATACGTGTGTGTGTGTGTTTGTGTGCGTGTGTATAACTAGCACTGGGATATATAATTTTTTATTTTAAAATTTTTTTTTGGTTTTAGTTCTCACATATATAAAATTCATTTCATGAATATTATTTCATAAAGCTAATTTATTCATCTTATCAATAAATAATTCATCTCATGAATTATGTTTAGCAAAAATTTATTCATTTCATAAACAAATAATTCGTCCCGTGAATTTAATTTAAATAATTTCAAACTGTGCTTAAGTTGATACTTGCAGAGGGACCTCAGAAACAATCTAACTCTACCTCCAAATGGGTCAAATCTGTTTATCATCTCATAATATCAACTAAGTTCCATTTAATAAAACTTAATTCTACTTTTTACATTAGCACCATTTGTAACGTTCCCAGTGCCCTAAGGGCTCTCAGAAGAGAGGGTGGGGGGGGGGGGGGGGGGGGGGGGGGATTGGATGTACGCAGCCTTCCACTTTCAGAATGCTGCCCTAAAGAGAGGCTATTTCCAAGAATAAAACGTAATTCTGCTAAATAAGTTTTATTGCACTCTATAATTAAATATATTCACTCAAGAATTCCCAAATAATTTTATTGTGACAATTAACCTCTCAATTAGATATCCGTGAGCAAAAACTACCTCAGCTACTATTGTTATTTTTCTCATCTCTATCACCATAGTTCTCGGTTCGCTCTTCTCGAACAATTCATAATATAGAAATAATTTTTATATTAATTTTAAATGTCAAATATATGGAAAATTCTGGCCAAAGATTCTAGAATCTGTTTGTATATTTGCAAATCAACTAGGGGGATATCTTACATTGTAGATCTCCAGTAAAATATCTGTTCCTACCACACTTCATGTAATTGCCCAACGACATAAGATCCTGTTATTTAATTTTAATCTCTTCATTTTGGGCATCAAAGCAATTAACATTCAAGGCATGAGTTCAGACTATTTTCTGGATTTAGAGTTATCGTCTTACAGAATTAATTATTTCTGATAGCAATAAAGAAATAACTAATTCAGGTAGTCCTACTTAGTGTTGAAGACTTATTGACAACACCAGCATAGTACTCTTGGATCCTGATCTGGATGACCAAGACAAGTCATCAGAAGTATCATATTATAGTCTTATCTGACAAATTGTCCAAACTTATCTCCGACTATGAACATACTTTGACAACATGTCACTAGTTTGATCTAAATCTTTCCTTGGTTCAATCTTATCAATCACTTAAACCAAACCTAACACGTCATATTGGACAATGTCCTTCTCATGGAACGTTTTAGAAAAATAATCACACACATGTTTAACTCATAAAACGTAATCAGATAACAAATAAATAAAATTATTTATTTATTTAAAACTAACTAACTAGGTTTTTTAGGGCACCTACTTCAACATCTTTGGGATTCAGATGAGCATCAAAAAGTTTCTGCGAGATTTGATTTTTTGAAAAAAATTAAACGGAGGAATTTTTCATTGTAATTCTTACTTGGAAATTTGTCTTGGATCACTCTCTCAAGGTGTCAAGGGGTCATTATAGACAAGATCGCCTGGTGTCGTTAATTTATTCCGGGCGACAATTGCGGTCTACAATCCAGATATTTCTAATTCCTTTTCTTTTAAAGCTTTCCTTTAATTTTCGTATTTCTATGTATGATTTTAATTTCTTGTTTATTATGCTTAGATGTTCTATGTGTTTATTAATATATTAGATTAGAGATCTTTTAGATTTAGAATTAAAGAATTTTAAAATTATTATTGCTGCACCCAATCAAGCCAATTTAGGAATAGTTTTCTTTTAGAAATTAAATATTCCATAATTGTTATTAGAGCCACCTCTAATTATATTCATAATATAAATGATGTTAATATTATGCATAGTAAAATATCATAAATAGAATTACGAATGAGCAAAATTGAGAATTTTATTGAAGGAAAGGTTGTCTGATTGTTGTTATTAAAGGAGTTTAATAATGAGATTGCCTATTAATCAAATTTAAACTATTTAAATTAGGATGAATTTCAACTAAAGTTAGTGGGAGTATATTCTAAGTAATGTAATGAGATTAGATATTTGAATTTGTTGAATGATTTAAATATATATAATATCATTAAGAATATCTAATATGATTAGATGTTCGGTTATTTAAGACTATTATGATCTAATAAGATCAAGATATACAATAATTATTTATTTATTTAATATAAAAATAGAAATGTAGTTGCATGTTAAATTGGGCCATAATTTGTGCCAAGCACTAGCTGCCAATCACGGCGCAACATGTGCCACGCCATGACTAGAGGATGCGCGATCCGTGCACTACTGGGATGGCCAACCAGTGCGCAATGTGCACCTATGGGCGAATCTTTGGAATTACTGTTCTGGAAAATCCAATTAGTTAGTTTTACGATAAATAATATTATTTTATTTATTTATTGTTTGAATATTGTTTACGAGCCAAACATGCGTGTGATTGTTTTTTGAATTGTTCCATGAGACAGTGTAGTCCAAGATGACATGTCAAGTTTGGTTTAAGTGGTCAATAAGATTCAACCACAGATAAGTTGGTACGAATTTCAAAAATTTTCCAAATTTGATAAAGTTAATGCAACGAAGGTTTTAAAATTTTAAAATTAAAAATTTTAAACCTAAAGTTGATAAAAATTCCAAATTTAAATCTACTAGGCACTATTCTAATACATTCATAATAATTACACAAACTATAACTAGCATAATAAGAAAACTGTAAACAAATAGAAAAGCGAAAACTTAAATAAGAAGGAAAGAAGAATATCGGAATTGCTCCAATAATAAGGAATACCAGAATGATAAAACTCCCAGAAAGCCGAGAAAAACGAGACCCAGCTGCCTTCTATGCAATGACCTCGAAATTGCCCGAAGGATGGGATCCAAAAAATATTAAACTGTAGAAAGAAAAATTTCAGCGAAAATTTTTTCTCTCTAATTAGGTTTCCGATAGTTAATGCTTTCATAAGCCTTTTTTCGAATTAGGTGCCAAACCATATAATTGATACCCCTATTTATAGTAGGGTACTGGAACGAAAAAAATACAAAAATTTCGATATGGGACGGGCATAAAAATTGCTAAATGCAGCGTATAATACAAAAACAAATCAAAATGACATGTTTCAATGCCATTTAAAAACGCATTAATTTATTATTTTATGGATGCCACATGCCAAGTCGTGGTTGGCCCACGCGTGTTGGTGTGGATTGGTAGCGCAGGGTCACCTACAGCGTGCCACATGGCACGCGGTGATTGGTTCATGCCCCAAGGCATGGAGGGGGTTAATCCAGCATGCGACACGTGTCATGTGCTGGTTGGTCCAAACCGTGCGACGTAGATCGTGACCTTATTTCGGGATTTTTTTTATTTTTTTTGCTTTGTTTTTCACCTGTAAAAATTTATCTTATGAATTTTAATTTTAAAAAATTATTTTATTTCTGAGCAGGTCGATAGCATAAGCCATCCATTTCTTGAGAACTTCAATAGAGTACTACAGAGATAGACAAAAGGACCTCTATATGGTTTTTATTGATTTGGAGAAGGCATATGATAGAGTACCGAGACAGCTCCTATGGAGAATCTTGGAGGGGAAAGGCACCCCCAGCCATATATACGAGTCATCAAATACATGTACAAAAATGCCGAAACCAATGTGCGCACAGCAGATGGGGATGCAGACACTTTTTCTATTACAGTTGGAGTACACCAAGGATTAGCTTTGAGCTCCTTTTTGTTCATTTTGGTTATGGACGAACTCACAAGGCACATCCAGGATGTGCCTTGGTGCATGCTCTTCGCGGACGATATAGTCTTGGTGGGAGAATCTAGGGAGAAAGTGAATGAGAAACTTAAACTTTGGAGGATGGCCTTAGAATCGAAAGGTTTGAAACTTAGTAGATCTAAGATACCATGACAAGCGCATAAGTTGTCAAGATTGGATCCGAGTGCACACCACAGAAAGCATGCTTTAAATATTTGGGTTCCATGGTTTAATAAAACGGCGAAGTGGACGCAGATATCAACAATAGGATTAAAGTGGGGTGGCATAAATGGATGATGTTGTCATGATTCTAGGATTTAGGGAAGTTCTAATAAGACAATATTTGTTAATTAGTAGTATTGTCATTAGTATGAGTCATTTTAGTATTCTTTTAGCTCATCTTAGCCGTGTATTAGCAAGCTTGTGATCCAGGTAAAATGCATCTTTAGTTATTTTTCTATTGTTCCTCCTTTTGTAACCGACTTGGCATTAGTATAAGTAAGGGGATTGATCTTGTAATTGGGGGTTATGTTGAATAATGAAATGATCTTGCCTTTCTCTTGTTCTCTCAATTCTCTTTAGAATTCTATCTAATATCTTCACTTCTCTTCTTAAATCTCTTTCAATCTCACCTTAATCTTCTTCAATCTCGTCTTAATCTCTTGATTCTCTCATTTAGATATCTTCTTTCAAGTGTAATTCACATCTATCCCTAGGTTATGATTCAAGTTGAGCTTGAATCACAACAGATGGTCTCTGCAATATTGTGCGATAGGAAGTTCCTGTTAAAGTTAAAGGGTAAATATTATAAGACAGTAGTGATACCAGCTATATCCTATGGGACAGAGTGCCAGCCAGTTAAGTGTCATCACACGCAGAAGCTGAAGGTGGCTGAGATCAGGGTGCTGTGATGGATGTGTGGACACACAAGGAAGGACAGGATAAAAAATGGCGTTATAAGAAGTAAATTAGGCATCACCCAAATAGAGGATAAGTTGTGGGAGCAACGTTTGTGATGGTTTGGGCATGTTAGGAGGAGACCCACCGCTACCCCTGTCAGGAGATGCGAACAACTCCATGTTACAGATGGGAAAAGAGGGAGAGGCTGGCCAAAGAAGAGTTGGGCAGAGACGATTCGACAAGATCTCACCTATCTCAACCTAAATGAAGAGATGGCCCTAGATAGAGCTCAGTGGAGGATTAGTATAGGTATAACAGCTATAGTAGTGTAGGAGCATCGACCAATCGTCATTTGTTCCTAGCTTAATGCTCTTAGGGTTGGACAGAGACATTCGACAGATGAGAACAGAGGAAGAGGTCATATAAAGAAGAGTTTCCTTTTAAGGAGATGCAAACAACTCTATATTTCAGATGGGAAGAGAGGAAGAGGTGGTCAAAAAAGAGTTGGACGAAGATAATTCAACAGGACCTCGCCTACCTCAACCTAAATGAAGAGATGGCCCTAGATAGAGCTTAGTTGAGGATTAGTATAGGGGTAATCGATTTAGCGGGTTAGGACCATCGAGCACCCGTAAGCTAGTTCTAGTAGTACGAGGCTACTTGTATGCTCGTTTATGCTTCTTTACTTGTACCTCCTACTCTAGCTACGATGCTCCCACGCATACATGCTTACATGTTTTTTGCTTATATGCTTTCATGCTTGCATGTTTGTTGCTTATATGCTTTCATGCTTACATGCTTGCAGGCTTATATGCTTACATGCATACATGCTTCCATGTTATTTGCTTATATGCTTTCATGCTTACATGCTTATATGCTTACATGCATACATGCTTCGTATGATCTCTATGCCTTACATGCTTTTCATACAGGCTCTTAATAACTATCATCTATCATGTTGGGGGTCCTTAGAAATAGTCTCTCGTCAGGGTCTCACCTGATGAGGTAAGGCTACATACATCCTACCCCTCCCAGACCTGCATAAGCGGGAGCCCTTAAGGCAATGGGACTGTTGTTGTTGTTGTGTTATTCATCTTATGAATAATATTTGGCAAAATTAAATTTAGTAATCTCACGAATAAATAATTCATCTCATGAATTTTTTAATATTTTTTTGATGCTAACTAAATAGAGGTTTATGCAGGAACCTCAGGGACAATTCAAATCTAGCTCCAAATAGGTTAAATTAATTATCATCTGGGGATAATATTTAATTACTATTTAATGGGGCTTAATTCTATTAAATAAATCTCATTGCACTCTAGACTTAAATTATTTCGTTGATATTTTCCAAACAGAATGTATTCATGACAACAACCCCACCACTAGATGTCCACAACAAAAAATAAATATAACCATTAACATTGTTGTTCTCACAACTTCTCCATTACTTACCGACTCGCCATTCGCTGAATAATTCATTTATACTTGAACGTATTCATAGTATAAATTCCAAATGTCAAACACCTGGAACACTTTGGCAAAAGATTCCGAACTATTTAAATACTTGTGAATTAACTAAGGAGACATCTGCACCTCATAAGAGATTATTGATTCTGTATTGAATACCTGATCCATGTCACACTTCACGCCGCTACCTAGTGTACGTGGGAATTTAGTCATTTTTTTATACCTTACTTATAGTACACCAAAGCAACTACGTTCCATGTACATGTCTAGAATACTCTCAGTATTTAGAGTCATTGTTCAGACAATACAATATGAATCAATCATCTCCGATAGTAGTCTAGAAATAAGCAAGTCACATGGTCCAACTTAATGTGTCAATCTTATTAAAAGCCCACCCCAACATTTTTGGATCGCCATTCACATGAGCATGACAAGCCATCTAAAGTGTCAAGTCATGGTCTTAGTAGACAAGTAGCCCAATCTTATCACCGACCATGAGTTATTCAAATAACATTCCATACCAACTGTTCTAAGTCTCCTTGTGGCTTAATCTCATTATCCACTTAGAACAAACATGTAAAATGTAACCTAAGGACTCTGCCCATTTCATGGACGATACTTAAAAGAAAATCACATGTAGTATTTATGCTCACTTATTAAAATTTAACGAGTAATCGACTGAAACTTCAATTTTATTCATTAATTAAATAATATTACTAGAATAAATCTTGATTTTAGGACTATTTCTTTCAATCTCCCACTTGTCCTAAATCTAATTTATTACACACTTTATACTCATTCCTTCTATGTACGATTCAAAGGTCAATTGAGTCAAAGTTTTCGCAAAACAAATTACTCTACCTGAACCAACATAGCCCTTTTGCAGATTCTGAAGCTATAAAGTATTCAACATCTATGGTGATGTCAGCAATACAATACTGTATGACATTCCTCCCATTAGTGGCTGCTCCTCCAAGAGTCAAGACATGCCTAGACGTCGAACGTCTAGCATCTTTTTCTGATAAGAAATTTGAATCAGCATAGCCAACTGGAACCAGCTCATTACTTTGAAAGATCAGCATATAATATCTAGTTCTTTTCAAGTACTTAAGAATATGCTCCACTGCCATCCAGTGCATCAGATCTGGGTTAGACTGAGATCTGCTTACCATACCAACAACATAGCAGATATCGGGTCTCGTGCACCACATGGCATACATAAGACTTCGCACAGCTAAAGCATATGGAACATTCCTCATTAGCTCCTGCTCTTAAGGTGTCTAAGGATACTATACTAAAGAAAGAGGGACTCCATGTCTAAAAGGTAAAAGCCCTTTCTTAGAGTCCTCCATGTGATACCTTGAAAACATTTTGTCAATATATGTGGCTTCAGAAAGACCCAACATCCTACCCTTCCGATCTCGCAAAAGCTTGATCCCAAGAATAAAGCTGGCTTCTCCTATGTCCTTCATATTGAACTGACTTGACAACCAAATCTTTATAGCTGATAACACTCCTACATTATTCCCAATGAGTAGCATATAGTTGACATCCAATACTAAGAAAGTCATTACTTTCTCTTGAAGTCGTTTGTACTCAAGGCTTATCAACCAATTGCTCAAAAGCCTAAGACGCAATTGCTTCATTGAATCTATTATTCCATGAGCGTGATGCTTGTTTCAGTCTATATATGAACTTCTTCAGTTTGCATACCATATGCTCCTGATTCTTGCCAACGAAACCGTCTAGGTGCATCATATAGATGTCTTCTTAAGACGACCACTCAAAAAGGGCCATTTTGACTTCCATTTGCATATCTCATAATGAGCTGCAATAGATGGGAGTGTCCTTATGGACTTTAGCATGGCTACTGGTGAGAAGGCATCATTATAATTGAACTCCCTTTTGGGTAAAATGCTTGGCAACTAGCCTTGGTTTGAAGGTCTCTACCTTCCTGTTCACTTCTCTTTTCCTCTTATAGACCCATTTACAGCTAATAGGCTTAATGCCAACAACTGCCTTTAAAAGATCCCAGACCTTATTAGAATACATAGATCCTATCTCAAATTTCATTGCTAAGACCCATTGGTTTGCATCCTTGTCTTTATTTGCCTCATTGTAGTTGCAATGATTAGATTTAATGCGACAGTAATTTAATAAGGTTCCCGTTATAAACCTTTCAGGTGTCCTGACAATGCTCCCACTACACCTAGGCTCTCTTGCACCTAGAATAGTCTGACCCATCAGTAGGTGCATCTAATGCATCCCATGTGTCTCAAGCTATGTCTACCTATACAGAATGAGCGTCATTTTTTTTAACACTACTCTGCTTTTGCTTTTGTAGTCTATCACAAAAATCCTCCTCTAAACATTTCGCATTTACATTTACAAAACCCTTTTGTTCAAAAAGAATTGTAGAAAGACCACTCTTGTTTCTTTGGGATAACCCCAAAAAGAGATTGGTGAAGTAACATGACTCATCATGGACCTTACCCTCTCTAACAATGTCCTATTCCTTCTTTTTGAAACACTCTTCAACTGCGATGTACCTGGAGCAGAAAGCTGAGATCTTATCCCATTTGCATTTAGGAAATCCAAAATCTCCCCAAAAGATATTCTCCACCTTGATCTGAACGAAGTGACTTAACTTGTTTACCTAACTACTTTTCAACTTCAACTTTGTACTTTTTGAACTTTTCGAAAGAGTCCGACTTATGTCTCATTAGGTAAACATATTATACCTTGAGCAATCATCAGTGAATTTGACGAAGTACTCATACCCACCTCTTGCTTGAACGTTCTTTGGTCCACATACATCCGTGTGAACCAGCTCAAGCAAGTCACCAACCTTGTTGCCTTAAGACAACTTAGTCATATTTCCTTCTGTGCAGGATTCGCAGACTGGTAATGACTTCAAGTCTAAAGCCTCTTTCATTCCATCTTTTACCAGTCTTTAGATCCTGCTCGAATTATTATGACCTAAACATTGGTGCCATGTGTGGGTATTATGCCATTCAGGGTGTTTTCTTTTTAGAGATTCAACAAGTGATCTTGTGTTAGATTCATTTAAACAAATATGAGACTTTTGATTAGAAAACAACATGAATAAACCATTTATACATGTACTTTTACAATCAAAAAAATTTATTTCTTACAATAACAAGTTCACAACCAAAATTAGCTGAATAACCATCATCTATTAAACGAGATGAAAAAAAATAAATTCCTGTGTATTGTACTCATAAATAAACAATCTTTTAAAATTAATACTCTACCACTAAAGACTAAGCTAACATCTCCTATACCTAAGACCGCTACTTTTATACCATCTCCAACCGTCAGGTACATCTCTCTATCATGCAGCCTCCTGGTTAGCCTGAGCCCCTGTAACATATTACAGACGTGGTCAGTTGAACCTGAGTCCACACTCGGAACTTGGTGGACTCTTAATTGCACATGATTCAACTAAGCAAGATATCATCATATCTTCTTAAGATCGCTTAGCAGTCTTTGTAGGAAGAGAAGCTAAGTAATTAGTGCAGTTCCTCCTCCAGTGGCTAGTATTCCCACAAAAGAAACACTTTCTTTTTGTTGGCTTCATTATGGATTTGATTGCTACACTAGCAAACTTGCCCTTTCCTTTCTCTCTAGTAGGTCCCTTGTTAGTAATAATTAAGTCCAATTTATTTTTTAGGCAAAATAATTTAGTCGAGTTAAAACATTATCTTTCAGAATCGAGTGAAGTTCACCAGCCGTATCCCTTTCAAAATACTGTAACTACAAACATTTGTGTAACTTTCTAGCACGAGTCATGTATAATACAGTGATATATATTCTTTTATTTTAGCATATGTGATAAGTAGGGTATCCACTAAACTACATCATCTAATACAATCAATTAGATTGTATCCAAGATTTAGGGTTAGGGTTAGGATAGACTGAGAAAGAGAGTTAGGTGAGAGAAAGAATTAGAAGAAAAGGGATGAGAAGTTAGAAGAAGATAAGAAGGTATTTTCTATTATTGATTTCACCAAATGAATGGAAGAGCCTATTTATACATTTGAACCGATACTCCTTTCCTACTTATTGAATCAAGACTAACAATGAATTAAAATTGTCTACGAAGTAGCAATATACGTATCAATACCCCTCGCATGAGAACTTCCTTGTCCTCAAGGAAGAAATATAGGAAAACGAAGACGTAACTCGTAAGTGTCCTCCCAAGTAGCCCCCTCGATAGCGTGGTCCCTCCATTTGATTAGCAGCTGCATGGCAGTGGCGTTGCAGCGCTTGACGAGATGCCGGTCCAGGATAGCCTCAGGAACCTACTGATTTCCCGTCAAGTGCGATAGAGCGCTCGGGTGTCCCTCCGTGATCGTATCCACGTGTCGGCACAACAGCTTGACAAACGGTGGTTGGCTGACCACGCAGCGCGCATTTTTGCTCGAGCCAAGTGAATGGCATTTGAAGTTGCTCGAAGTTCCACAAAATAGGACTGAGAGGGGCAAGCCACTGTACCCATAAAAACATGTCGCATCCACCCAAGTCAATAACGAGTACATCACAAACAAAATCACAGCCTTGAGCACTCCACTGAAAATCACGACATACGTCCCGGCATTGAAGTCAGTTACCGTCTGCGACCACTACCGAAACAGGTGATAGAGGCACAGGAACACAATCCAACCAACGAGCTTTTTCCCTATCCATAAAATCGTGTGTACTGCCACTGTCAATGAGGATGTGAAGCGGCTTGCGGTGGTGATAGCCCGCAATGCGCATAGTACTGTACGATGATACACCCGCCAAAGCATTACAAGAAATGTGGGGGTCATCCCCTGAAACAGTAGCCGGGCTCTCAAGGTGAAAGTCATCGGCAAATTCCTCAGGAGGATCATCCATATCGCCATAAAGCATACGCAGTTGAGGATTTTTGACCTTACAAAATTTCATGTGTCCCGGAATGAAGGCCTTGTTGCAAAAGAAACACAGTCCTTTTTCCCGGCGATCCTCTATTTCAGCCACGGTTATTGTACGGCCATCACGTTTCACACTACGAGACTCGTATCCCGAGTCAGATGATGAACGTACCACGGAACTTGGCGGAGGTGGTAATGGTGGGGCTGACACACGAGAAGGAGCCTGTTTATAAGTTCCGATGGACCAAGAGTGCTGGCCCGAAGACAAGTTGTCTTCCTGTAAGCGAGACAAACGCATGGCCTGGTGTATAGTGCTCGGTCGCAGCATCAAAACAGGGTACTAAATCGCATCTTTCAGGCCGGTGACAAAACAAGAGACTAAGTATTCCTCCGACAAATTTAAGCAAGGGACTAACCGCTCGAATTGAGCTTGATACGCCGAGACAGTACTAGTTTGACGTAAGTTCATTAAATTGGCCATCGGATCCTCGTAACTTTGACCGAAACTCTGAATTAATAGTTTAGAGTAGTCGGACCACAAAACTTCCTCAAGAGGACGAGTTAGGGTTTTAAGAAAAGAGCGGTGCCATTCAAGAGCTCCTTCCTCAAGATGCATGGATTCTAGTTTAACTTGTGCTGAATTAGGTGTATTGTCAATTGCAAAGAATTGATCAACTTTCCACACCCAATTCTTGATGTCGAAACCACCGGAGAACCGAGGGAAATCGATTTTGGACAAACGAGTATGAAATAGATAAGGAGAAGTAGCGGAAGATTGATTACCAGAGCCCGGCCCAGAGGCGGTTACCGGATTTGATGAAGGATCGGACGGTTTGGCCAAGAGGCCGTTGCCTTGTCACTGCTGTTGCTATATATCGCATAGAAGATCCATCATCTTGCTCTGCTCCTGCATCATCTTGCTCTGCTCCTGCTTAAATCGGAGTGCACCACCAGAAATCGCTCCTCCATGCAACTCTCGGTGTCGTCCAGCCGAGATTCCAGTCATCAGAGATCGGAAGCGCTGCGCGTACTATCGGCCATTGATCACAAACGCAGCACGTTGCCTCAATCTGATACCAATTGTTACAATCAATTAGATTGTATCCAAGATTTAGGGTTAGGGTTAGGATAGATTAAGAAAGAGAGTTAGGTGAGAGAAAGAATTAGAAGAAAAGGGATGAGAAGTTAGAAGAAGATGAGAAGGTATTTTCTATTATTGATTGCACCAAATGAATGGAAGAGCCTATTTATACATTTGAACCCATACTCCTTTCCTACTTATTGAATCAAGACTAACAATGAATTAAAATTGTTTATGAAGTAGCAATATACGTATCAATTAATGTTACGTATAATAATACGTATAAGTGATTAGTAGTAGTTGTAGTAGGGTACATAATAGTACAATACTTGTATTAGGTAATTAGTATAAATAGCATATTAGGTTGTTAAGAAAATAACTAATACAATAACAAACTATTCTCTCTCTCTCTCTCTCTCTCATCCCTTTCTTCTAAATCTTTCTCTCACCTCAACTCTAATTCCCAATCTCTATCAAGAACCCTAACCCTAATCTAGGTTACAACCCCAATCGGTTGTAACAATTGGTATCAGAGTAGGTTACGTGCTGCGTTTTTTATCCATGGCTGATGGTACACGAAGCAGTTTAGACCTGCGGCGGTTGGAAGCTCGGTTGGGTGACATCGAGAGTTGAATTGATGGGCGAGTTCACGCAATTGATGAATGCTTTCAAGTATTGCAATCCGATATGGTCTCGATCAAGCTGGAGTACAGTAAGATGTTGGACATTCTACGTGAACTTCAACAAAACCCATGCCACAACAACGGATCTGGTATTGAATCATCATCCACTTCTCCTTATCAATTTCATAAGAATGTTGGCTTCATCCAAGAAAAGATCTTCCCTGAATCTAGTACTCTTGGTTAAAATTCACAATGCTCTTTTTCCAATCACTGAAGGCATTCTTTACCAAGTTTTTCACTCCTACGGACATATCGAAAGAATTGAAGTCATTTCCATATCAACCTTAATGTTTGAAGCTCAAGTGTCCTTCTCCACAAGAGAACAAGCTATTTCAGCCATCAATCCATTGCAAGGGAGAAACATTTATAATTGTTGTTGTCGAATGGATATTACATTCCTCACTTCTTGGGAGGCAATTGGAGAATCAAGCAAAGTTTCTTCTTCAAGTGACTCTTTAGAGCTAGTGGGTGGTAATGTGCATAGTGAGGAGACGATTGATCAAGAAAATGGGTTGGATGAAGAGGTTGTTATGCCAATGGAGGACAAAGCTTATGCACAAAGCTCCAAAGTTCTTCAGCTCAGCGAGAATTGCCTACAAGATCCACAAGTTACAACTGATATTTTGAAAGGTGCAATGCTTGAAATTGAAGACCATGACTTGAATCCTCTCGAAGAGCTTGCACCTTTGCAAGTTGCTGAACCATTGGATCTTACAATTAAGAATTTACAAGTGTATATTGAAGTTTTTAGTGATGTGAAGATGCAAGATTCTGTTTTGGTAGTATTGCCAACTACTCATTTTGAGAAATTCAGCAAGGAATACATGAACAAAATAGCTATTGACGTGTTCACAGGATCTAAAAATGGAGCTTATACATCGCACAAGCAAGACAAATAGAGCTGTTTGGTGTTGCTATTGCCGCAAATTCCATTAAACTCTATGGGAGCAAGTATACCAAACGAATCCTTACTCTCTTCAAGAATTCCAAGGGTTCCATAGTGATTCTTTGCTATTGGGAAGATATTTGTGAGTTGTTTACCAAGTTGACAGCAGCACCACGGTTCTTTCAGCTACATTTCTACAACATCCAGTGGCAGCCGACGCTAGAGTCTCTTTTAAGCTTGAGTTTTGATATCTTTTCGCTATACTAAGAAAAAATTCATGTTAATGCTTACTGTTAAGATTCTTAAGGGCAAGAATCTCTTAAGGGGGGAGTAATGTTACGTATAATAATACGTATAGGTGATTCGTAGTAGTTGTAGTAGGGTACATAATAGTACAATACTTGTATTAGGTAATTAGTATAAATAGCATATTAGGTTGTTAAGAAAATAACTAATACAATAACAAACTATTCTCTCTCTCATCTAACTCTCTCTCATCCCTTTATTCTAACTCTTGCTCTCACCTCAACTCTAATTCCCAATCTCTATCAAGAACCCTAACCCTAATCTAGGTTACAACCCCAATTGGTTGTAACAATATCATGCATGCAATGATGACCCAAGACACACCCCTCCTTACACCCCGACAGTGGGGTCATACAAAAATAGTTTGGGTGAGAACTATTCTCAATTAACATGCTTTTCTTGTAATTCGTACTAAACATGATTAACTCATCACTTTACTTTAGTGTATAACATAACATAGCAGATTTCCTTAGGGAGGCTAATGTATCAAGCTAGTCAAATGCAAACCATTAACTAAGTCTCCTTACAAATACACGTAATACTCCATGGTAGCGTGGTTGCATCGCTTCATTACACTTTGGTTCATCCTAATAGAAGTCTAACCCTGTAACTTGCAAATTGACATCCTTTGTGGGGATTTTTATCGATCTACTATACTGCTAGACCGGTAATGAAGATTGTGAGGTTTCAACAATTGAATCTCACTCCCACTTAAACTTTATAAACTAGTGTTTTTTGATTAACTTGCATTTACAACATAGATTATCTCATAATCTCCTTTTGAATCTTATTCTAAAAATTAAACTATGTTTGTTTTTTTTTTTGGTAAGTAAATTTACCAAAAAAAAAAAAAAAAAAAACTTAGTTTAATTTTTAGAATAAGATTCAAATTCGTTGATTACTTAGTTTAATTTAATTTAAAAAAATTAAATTAAATTAAACTAAGTAATTAACGAATTTTAATTTTTTTTAATTTAAAATAGTACCAACTTACAACATAGATTTTCTCATAATCTACTTTTGAATCTCATTCAAAAATTAAATTAATAAATTTTTTATTTAAAAAAGAATGACCTACGGCTTAGATTATCTCATATTATATTTTAGAATCTCATTCTAAAATTTAATTAGTTAATGAAATTAATTAATTAATTTTTTATTTGAAGTAATACCAATTTATACTTCATATTATCTCATAATCTTCTTTAGAATCTCATTCTAAACTTAAATTAATTAAAAGAATGAATTAATTAATTTCTTTATTTTATTTAAAATAGTACCAACATACAACTTAGATTATTTCATAGTCTATTTTAGAATCTTATTCTAAAAATTAAATTAATTAATAAAAAAATTAAATTTTAATTATTATATATACAGGTACTGATGTTCCTACCATGGCTACCTCGGTGGTGGGACAGGGAAAAAAGGAAAAATAAGAAGAAGAAGCGGCCGAATAGGGGTACCGGTGATCCACTGGGTGATGCGCCGGCTCGTGGAGCACTGCCTAAGGGTGGTGGCTTGGCAGGTGGAGGCATGGCGGCTGGTGAGGTGGCTGGTGAGGGAGGCGGAGGTCGTAGGGTTGGAGAGGAAGTGAGGGGAGGGGCTTTGCCCCCTACTGGTGGTAGTGGGCCTTCGGTTGGTGGAGGCCCACATCCTATGGCCCACACTGGGCCCAGGACAGGGGCTGGGTGTAGAGGCCTAGCCCAAGGGATTGGGGGGAGGGGCGTTAGTGGGCCAGGCCCAAGGTAGGAGCCCATGGTGGCCCCTTCCCAGGCCCACAATGGGCCTGGTCACCTTCCAAGGGGACACAGATGTCCCCTTGGCCCCCGATAGTGGGCAACCTCACGTCACCTTGGCTGCAGTTACGGTTGGGCAGCCGGGCAGCCTGACCTTGACTGATGTAGGATGGGTCTGCCCTCGCCCACAAAGTCACGCCTTAGGGTGAGCCACGCTCAACCCACTAGCAGGTCTCGGATCTCTAGCTTGAGACTTTTGACAATCAGGATATTGGCTAGTCGGAGGACTTAGGTCGTGCTTTAGTTCCTATTGAGATTGAGGAGGCTCAGGATGCTCTAGTCGGGATCATTGAGCCTGTTGCATGTATTGAGAACCGGTCGGCAGCAACGGTGCCTGCTGTTGAGTCACCGAACCGGTACGCTCTTTTGGCTGACATTGAGGACCCAACAGGTGAGATGTCTACTTTTGAGTGTACTTCACAGGATGCTCCTATATTTTGGCCTTGTACGCGCTCTATGGCAGCCCAAGTAAGCTACAAGGGCTGTGGTTCTCACTAGTATCCAGTTTCCGATGATCGGATGCTGAAATGTGAGGGGGTTTAATAACCCTAATACTATTGCTATTGTTCGTGGTTGGATTTCTTCCAACCGTTTAAGTTTGGTTGGCTTGGTTGAGACCAAGACCAACCCTGCTGATATTGAGCCTGCTATTGCCCGCTGTGCTGAGGGATGGCAGTTTATGTTTAGTGGGGTGAGAGGCCGTTGGTTCAGCATCATCGTTCTTTGGGATTCGACCATCTACCATGTAGTGAGAGTGCAGGGTAGAGATCAGTATCTCACTTGCAGGGTGACTGACATTCAAGGGGGTGTGCACTTTGATGCTACATTTGTCTATGACTTCAACGAGCCGGAGCAGCATTGGGATCTTTGGCAATATATTCAAGGAGTCAGCGTGGGTCTCCAGGAGGAGCCTTGGATACTTCTGGGTGACTTTAACGCTGGAGGCGCTCTCATTTTTAAACATCTTGATTGGTGTGTGGTGAGCTAGGGATGACTTCGCTCTTTCTCTACTTCATCTGTTGAGCATCTTCCATGGGAGTTTTGTTTCGATCATTGTCCTTTAATAGTTAGAGAACTTGGAGAGCGTCGCAGTCCGCAGCTCCCTTTCAAGTTCATTAACTTCGGGGCTGACCATGAGGAGTTCATTCCTACATTGTGGAGAGTTTGAGAGACAAGTATTGAGGGCACTCCTATGTATCAGCACACACAGAAGCTGAAGAGGTTGAAGGGTGAGCTGAGGGCTCTTAATACTAGGCACTTTAGTCACATTTCGGCTCGAATGGTGGTGGCAAGGGAAGCCTTGACCGCAGGCCAAAGGGCCTTAGAGGATGATCCTGAGAGTGTGGAGCTTCACGTAGAGGAGCATCATCTATCTCAGGAGTATTCGAGGTTATGTCGGGATGAGGAGGCTTTCTACCTTCAGAAGTCTCGCATCCTGTGGCTCTCTCTAGGGGATCAGGGTACTCGGTTCTTCCGTAAGACTATTGCACATCGGTAGGCGAGGAACCAGATTTCTTCTATTGTTCTTTCAAACGACATGAGGGCTTATGACGAGGGGGAGATTTCGGGAGCTGGGATCTCATACTTCCAGGAGCTATTGCCTGAGCCGAGTGGACCGGTTCGTGAGGGCATTATGGGCTATTCTAGTCTCATCTTTCTGAGGATCAGGCTAGACCGCTGACTCTTCCCATTTCCGATGCTGAGGTCAGAGATGCTCTATTCTCTACTGGTGATGACAGGGCACCTAGTCCTAATGGGTATACCTCCCTCTTCTTTAAGAGGGCTTGGAACATGATGGTGTTAACTTCCAATCCAAGAATTGAAAGTTGACCTTGTAGAAGAAGAGTTAAGATTAGAAGAGAAGTGAAGGGGATGAGAAATAGAGAAGGAGATGAGAAATAAAGAGAGAATTTCCAAAGAAAAATTTGATTTGTATTGATTAAATGAGGAATTTACATGATTTGAGCTTATTTATACTTGATCTAATACACTGAACCAAGACCCCAAGCTATAGCCAAAACTAACCAAATCTGGCGCCAAAAACTTAACTAGCCGCCACATTGGACTAACCTTGACCACTAAATGACTCTTGGCGCCAAATAGCCTGCCAACTACCATTTGAATACAACACTAAATCAATTCAAAACATCATACGCAAATCAAGACCAATTACAACCAAAAAACTAAAGGAATCATAACATTCCCTCCCCCTTGAGAGGCTCCTTGTCCTCAGGGAGAAAAGCTAGGAAATTGGCTCTTCAAGAACGTGAGGTTCTCCCAAGTTGCAATACTCTTGTCCAGATTACGCCACTGCACCAAAGCCTCTTTCACAGCTCCATCTGCAACCTTCATGATCCTTTGCACCTCGATAGCAGCAGGCTGCAACAGCAAGGCCCCATTTGCTCCAACTTTTGGTGGTTCCTGTGCCTCTTAGCTCCATTCTTCATCCGCTTTTTAAGTAAAGATACATGGAACACCGGGTGAATGTATGAATGAGGAGGTAGGTCAAGTTTGTATGCAACTTTGCCAATCTTCTCCAAAATCTTGTATGGACCAAAGAAACGAGCACTTAGCTTGACATTCTTCCTGACAGCCAAAGAAGGCTGTCTATAAGGTTGTAATTTGAGGTAGACCGTGTCTCCAACTTCATAATTTTTGTCTACCCTCTTTTTATCAGCATAGAATTTCATTCTTGCTTGTGCTTGGAGAAGATTGTCCTTGAGAATTTGCATCATTTGCTTCCTCTGCTGTACGAAATCAGTTACTGCAGATTCAGATTGCACCGGTTGCTGCAACATAAATGGAGTAGGAGGAACATATCCATATAGTGCTTGGAAAAGAATAGTGCCAATAGATGCATGTACATGAGTGTTGAACCAATATTCAGCTAAAGAAAGCCATCGGTTCCATTCTTTAGGCTGTGAGAAAACCATGCTTCGAAGGTACTGCTCAATACATTGATTAACACACTTGGTTTGTCCATCTGTTTGGGGATGGTAAGATGAACCATTCTTTAGGCTGTGAGAAAACCATGCTCCGAAGGTACTGCTCAATACATTGATTAACACACTTGGTTTGTCCATCTGTTTGGGGATGGTAAGATGAACTAAGTGCCAATGTAGTACCCAGCAACTTGAATAACTCCCTCCAAAAATTGCTTGTAAAGATCTTGTCCCGATCAGAAACAATGGATTGAGGCAATCCATGTAACTTATATATGTTGTCAAGCAAGATCTTTGCTAATTTCTCAGCTGTAATAGGTCGTATGAGTGAAATGAAGTGGCTATATTTGGTGAAACGATCCACTACTACCCGTATGACTTCCCTGCTATCAGACTTAGGCAAACCCTCTATGAAATCCATGCTAATATTGATCCAAGCTCCATCCGGAATGGGAAGTGGCTGAAGAAGTCCTTTGTACCTATGATTCCCCAATTTGGTTTGTTGGCAGACTTCACATGCCTTGACATACTCATTCACTGCCTTCTTCATGCTTGGCCAGCTGAAATAGGCTTTAACTCTTTGATAAGTGCCCTCTACACCAGCATGTCCTCCCCAAGCTGAATCATGTGATGCCTGGACAATCTGATCCCTCAAATCTATTGCCGGACTAATGTAAAGTTTGTTCTGCAACCTGATGATGCCTCTCTGCACTGATATATCAGCAACATTGCCATTCTTTTCTACATTTTTTCCCAGGCTTGCTGTCACACACTCTTAAGCAAAGGGATCCCCTTCATAGGACTTATAAACTTCATCCATCCATGATGGTAAGACAACGGACATCGCACAACACAACCCATGATCAGCATCTTCAAACTTCCTTGACAAGGCGTCTGCTGCTGCATTGTCTCTACCTCTTCAGTATTCAATACCATAATCAAGGCCAAGCATCTTCATTAATCCCTTCTTTCGAATTCTAGTCACAATCTTTTGCTCTAGGAGGTGCTGAAGGCTTTGATGATCAGTTCGGATAATGAATCTATGACCATCCAAGTAATGCCTCCATTTCTCGACTGCTAGAAGAATAGCCAAGTATTCCTTCTCATAAGTTGACATGGCTTGATGCTTGGGACTAAGTGCCCGACTCAAATAAGCAATAGGCCTTCCTTGTTGAGAAAGAACAGCTCCCACACCAGATCCACTCGCATCTGTCTCCAAAATGAAATTTTCAACAAAATTAGGCATGACCAATACCGGTGCTGCACACATGGCTGACTTGAGAGCCTCAAAAGCTGCTTGAGCCCTTTCTAACCACAAGAAGGCATATTTTTTTAAGAGCTCAGTTAAAGGGTTTGCAATAGATCCATAACCTTTAATGAACTTCCTATAATAACTGGTCAATCCCAAGAATCCCCTTAATTACTTCAAAGTTATTGGAATTGGCCAATCTTGCATTGCTTGGACCTTGATAGGATCGATGGAAACTCCTTCTTGAGAGATTACATGGCCCAAATACTTGAGCTTGGTCTGAGCAAACGAGCATTTAGACAATTTGGCAAAGAACTTGTACTGCCGCATCACAACAAACACTTCTCTAAGATGTGTGAGATGATCCTCATAAGAAGAACTATATATCAATATGTCATCAAAGAAGACTAGCACTGATCTCCTCAAAAAAGGCTTGAAGATGTCATTCATAGCCGCTTGAAAGGAGGCCGGAGCATTTGTTAAGCCAAATGGCATAACAACAAACTCGAAATGCCCATGGTGAGTCTAAAAAGCAGTCTTATATATATCCGGCTTGAGCACTCTGATTTGATGATATCGAATTCAATTGGCGATAATCAATGCACATCCCAGCTGTCCCATCCTTCTTCCTCACAAGAATCACAGGCGAGGCAAAAGGACTATGGCTTGGTCTAATGAAGCTCATTTGAAGCAACTCATCTACTTGCTTCTCAATTTCTAATTTTTGACCATGAGCATATCGGTAAGGTCTGATCTTCACTGGATCAGAATTTGCTCGAAGTGGTATGGCATGACCTACACTCCTTTGAGGTGGAAGGCTCTTTGGCTGCTCAAAAACATCTTCAAACTCTTCAATCGAAGCGTGAACCTTAGGCTGAATTACTGGCTGATGTTTAACAAGTGAGATAATAAACAATCACCCAAGCCATTGGATTGCATTCTTCTTGAATCCACCTTGCAAACGCTTGCCATTTATCAACCAAAGCTATGCTTGATCAGAAATGCCTTGCAGCAGACCTTAGTGCCATGAACTTCAAATGCTACTATCATTTTATCAAAATCAAACACCACCGGATTAAATGATCTCATCCAATCTACCCCGAGCACCATATCACAACCTCCCAAGGGTAGAACTTTAAAATCAAAAGTGAATTGATGATCTTGCATAGACCATTGGAAAGCTTGGCACTTATTTTGAGTAGTTATGGAGTTGCCATCAGCCACCATAACCGCCAAAGGATGGGTCTTAGTCACTTCGTGCTTTACTTTCTTTATCAATTTTGGATCAACAAAGCTATGCGTGCTCCCACTATCAATAAGAATAATAATGGAAGTTTTACCAGCCTTTCCTTTGATGCGAATTGTATTGTGAGCTCCATTCCTGGTCAAGGCCTTCATAGAAATCTCGACTTCATCCTCCATCAACTCATCTTGTGAAGAATGTTCAGAGCTGTCATCCTCTGCTTCTGAATTCTCACTGTCTGAATCACCTCTTACTCGTGTTCCTCTTGCAGACATTAAAGCTTTGGAATTGCATCTATGTCCTGGCTGATAAGGCTGGTTGCATCTGAAACACAATCTCACTGATCTCTTGTCAACAGCACGTGCAGATTTGGAGCTTGATGCATCCTTGTGATGAGATCTAAAGCTACTGGCGCTAAGCTTACTCTTATCACTTGAAGTTGCAAGCGTGACTTCAATCAACTTAGCCTTGTTATAAGCACTAGACAAAGTCTTAGGACCAATGGCCTTCACTATGTTTTTGATCCTAGGCTTCAAACCACTAATGAAACAAGAGACATAGTATGCCTCTGAATCCTGTGGAGCGATGGATATCATGGACAATAGGTTAGCTCGAAGGTTCTCAAACCTGATCATGTATTATTTCACGGTAGAGTTTTGATACACCTTATTAAAACTGCCAACTACATCGCTTATCTCCTCTTCTCCATATCATTCGCACAATTTTTCCACGAATTGGCCCTAAGAAAGATTAGGTTTGCTTTTCAACACACTATAATACCACACCTCATGATCTCCATGTAAGTGCACTGCTGCTAGCTCAGCTTTTTCAGCTTCACTTATGTTATAGTATTGAAATTACCGATCACACCTTCTCAACCATCACTCCGGCTGCTTGCCATCAATAGGCTCGATTTGGACCCTTGGCTGCCTGCGAGAACTGCTCTTGCCACCAGATGAAGTATCATTACTCACTTATCTATGCTGAAATTGCTGATCAGGTGGCCTATCTTAATGTTCGAAGTCATCAAGTGAATTTTCGTGGTGAATAACAGAATCAGGAAGCCTTGAATTCAGACCTGAATTCTAACCATTCAATCTAGAATGAGCTTGTTCTGCGGTTCAATCATGATTCTCTACAGTAATCTCAACCTTAGGAGGTCGATCATCCACTGATCTGATTTGAATTGAAGGTCCAACCTCTGGTTGAATCATTAGAGACTTATCTGGATTCCTTGCTAAACTCTCAGCTCTGCTATTGTTCACTTGCGGTTGAACCACTTCAGCAGGTGGAATAATCTGGCTAGCAGGCTTAAGATTCACATTAACTGATGATTCTCCTTGTTTATTAATTTGATCCTGCAAATTCATAAGCTTTGCCTCAATTTGTTGCAAACGATTTTCGTTTTTCAGTTCATTTTTCAGCAGTAACTGCTGAAATTGATCAAACCTTTGATCAAACTTTTGGTCCACCGTTTGGCTTATCATTTGCTTTTGGGAATTGCTAACGCGGTCATATATGACCTGAATGTGATCAGTAGTTAAGTACTAAGGTCCGATTGTAGCATTTGCACCAACAACAGCAGCGTAGGAAAGATCTGGACTAACAGCTGGAGATGCATTGGCTCCACCAGCTCCCGATCGAGTCCTCACTCCTTCAGCAATATTTTGATTGTTTTTCTTTTGTTTTTCCAGCTCCAATCAATCAATTGATTGCTTGAACCTGCTCTGATACCAATTGTTAACTTCCAATCCAAGAATTGAAAGTTAACCTTGTAGATGAAAAGTTAAGATGAGAAAAGAAGTGAAGGGGATGAGAAATAGAGAAGGAGATGAGAAATATAGAGAGAATTTCCAAAGGAAATCTGATTTGTATTGATTGAATGAGGAATTTACATGATTTGAGCTTATTTATACTTGATCTAATACATTGAACCAAGACCCCAAGCTATAACCGAAACTAACCAAATCTGGCGCCAAAAACTTAACTAGCCGCCACATTGAACTAACCTTGACCACTAACCGACTTTTGGCACCAAATAGCCTGCCAACTAACATTTGAATACAACACTAAATCAATTCAAAACATCATACGCAAATCAAGACCAATTACAACCAAAAAACTAAAGGAATCATAACAGATGGGTCGTGATGTAGTTCGGGCTGTCCGTTCATTCTTCCAGTCAGGGCGCATGCTTTGTGCCCTGAACACTACCTACATCAGCTTGTTCCCGAAGGTGGAGAATCCTTCCACCTTCGCTGACTATCGCCCGATCTCCTGTTGCAGTGTGGTCTATAAGTGTATCGCTAAGATCATTGCAAACGGGTTGAAAGTGGTGCTTCCTTACCTGATTGACGATTCTCAGTCTGCTTTCGTTTCTAGGAGGAGGATTTTAGATAGTATTCTATTAGCCTAGGAGCTTAGGTGCGACTATCACCTTCAGATAGGGGCACCTCGGTGTGCTCTGAAGGTTGATATTCGTAAGGCGTTCGACACGGTGCAGTGGGACTTTATCCTTTTTGCCATGCATTTTATGGGTATCACCAAGGTTATGATTTGATGGGTGTGGGAGTGTCTTTCCCCAGCCAGATTTTCAGTCACCATTAATGGTGAGCTTCAAGAGCTTTTTAACACGAGCCGGGGTATCAGACAGGAGGATCCTCTCTCCCCTTATCTCTTCGTCATTGCTATGGAGGGTCTGTAGGGTTCACTTCGTAGTGCCACTACCGATCCGCGATTTCAATTCCGCCGCCGCTGTGAGAGTACTTGCCTCACTCACCAATGCTTTGCTAGTGACCTTATGATCTTTACTGAGGTAGATGAGGGTATTGTCTCAATCAGGTGTGAGATGTTCGATCGTTTTGCTGTACTTTCAGGGCTATCCTCGAATGCGAAAAAGAGCACCGTCTTCATTTCTAGGGTTGATCCTGAGTTCCAGCAGTCTATTGTAGACGTTTTGGGGTTCAAATTGGGGTAGTGTCCGGTCAGATATCTTGGGGTGCCGCTTTTATCATCGAGGCTTAAGTTCACTCATTGTAAGCCACTGTTGGACCGCATCCTTTCTTGCATCCAGTGCTGGAATTCACGTCCACTTTCTTACGCTGAGGGATTACAGCTTATTAGATCAGTTCTGTTTTCTATTCTGGTCTTCTGGACTTCCGTCTTCCTTCTTCCGAAGGCGATTATCAGGAAGATTGAGTCGACTCTTGCTGCCTTCTTATGGAGGGGCACCTCACTAGCCCAGGGGGAGCGAAGGTGGCCTGGCAGCAGTTATGCTACCCTCGTAGGAAGGGGGGCTTGGGATTCGAATCTTGACGGAGTGGAACCAAGCTTCTGCTATGAAACACATTTGGGTCCTGCATACAAATCGTGATTCCCTCTGGCCTCTGTGGATTCATGCCAACCGACTTCAGGGGAGGAGCTTCTGGAAGATTGAGGCCAAGGGATTGATTCCTTAGTCTTGGAGGAGTATCCTCGATGTTCGGCTACTGTGTCACATGGATTTCAGGCATATCATGGAGATGGCCGAGATACTACTCTTTCGGCTAACTACTGGCTTCCGTGCGGGGGACTCGCGGGGCGGTTCTCGAGCCACCGCTTGCACTCTACTGGCCATCATTGGGGCTCTCGAGTATCAAATATTATTAATGGTGATCAGTGGAGGTTTCCTCAGGATAGGGTTGTGCTGCTGCCTCTTTAGGCCTCTGTTGATTTCAGGCCCCAGTCAGGTGTTACAGATTGTATTAGGTTGATGGGTGACCATTCAGGAGTCTTCACCACCAGATCGGCATGGGAGATAATCCATAGCAGGAGGGAGGAGGACTCCATCCATCATCTTCTTTGGATTCGGCTGCACATTCCGAGGCATTCCTTCATTCTTTGGCTTGCCTCCTCTGAGCGGCTCTATACCCGTGACAAATTGCTGAGACATCGGGCTCCGGGCGTCCAGTCTACAGGTGTGCTGTGTGGTTTAGATGATGAGTTGCATAGCCATCTCTTCTTCGTCTGCAGCTTCTTTGCTTCTGTTGGTGCCGGGTGTCATCACGCACCTCTATTACTTGGCCTGTGCTTCCTTGGCATGGGCTTGTTTAGTGGGCTTCTACTTAGCTCTGTGGCCGTGGGATGGATCGCATCCTCGCCCGCCTTTACTTCTTTGCGACGGTCTACGTCCTTTGATACGAGCGTAACTTGAGGATTCAACGTTCACAATCCAAACCTTCTGCTGCTGTCATCAAGGAGATCACAGGATTGGTCCGCAGTCGTCTTATTGCTACTCCTATGCTTCATGGTGCTCATCGCCGCACTCAGTTTCTGCAGGAATGGGGGATTGAGCATTAGTACTTGTTCTTGGCTTCATAGCTTTGTTTTCTTTGTTCGGTCATGTTGACCTTTGACGCTTTTTGCTTTGTTTGTTTCATTGATGCAGGCCTTTCTGGCCATGACCTGGTGTATGCCTCTCGTAGACTTGTACATATATTGTTTACACATATGTGGTATTTCACTTGACTTACCAAAAAAAAAAAGTCTGCACGTCCCCAGAAAAATTTTTAATTTAAAAAATGCTGACATAAGTGCCACGTTAGCATTGACTGCTAACTTGTGCTGACGTGTGCTGACATCAGCCACCGACGTCAGCGTCAATGATGTTTTTAATTAAAATAATTATTTTAAAAAATATTGAATCTAATATCGTTAGATCAATTTTATCCAATTTCGTAAGTCATGATCAAATATGCATAATCTCATTATACGAATAATCATGAACGCAAATTAATGAATTGATAGATCTGAATTAACTATTAATTCAGTATCAATTTAAACAATTTAAACCGATACGTTGATTATTATCAATGTCAAATTAAACTAACATTCCTTCTTAATAAAATCTGTATTTTATTAAATCGCAAGTCTATTTATTTTGATCTTATTATACCTATTCATGCATATTATGAATGTAATTAAAGGATGGCTCTTATACCAATTGTTGGGATGAATTTTAAAAATTTTCCCTAATTTGAAAAAGTTAACGAAGCTGAAGGGTTTAAAATTCTCAATTTTAAATCTGCAGATTTAAATTTCTAATTTAAATCTACAGTCCCCTACTCTAATACATTTATAATAATTAAATGAACTATAGCGGGCATAATAAGAAAAATGTAAATAAATAAAAAAGCGAAAAACTAAAGAAAAGGAAAGAAGAGTAACAGGAGTTGCTCCACTAATAAACAATACCAAAATGATAAAACTCCCAAAAAGCCAAGAAAACCAAGACCCAGCTGCCTTCTACGCAATGACCTCGAAACCGCCCGGAGGGTGGCTCCGAAAAATATTAAACTGTATAAAGAAAATTTTTAATGGAAAATTTTCTCTCTAATTAGGTCTTCGAAAGTCAATACTTTAACAAATCTTTTTTACAATTGGGTGCCGAACCATATAATCGATACCCCTATTTATCATAGGATATCAGAACGAAAAAATACAAAAATTTCGATGTGGGATGCACAAAAAAATTGCAAAACGCAATGTATAAAACAAAAACAAATCAAAATGCTTAGTTTCTATGCCATTTAAAAATGCGTAATTTTATTACTTTTCGTGTGCCACGTGTCAAGGAGTGGTTGGCCTATGCGCATTGACCTGGATCGCCAGCATAGGGTCATCCATAGCATTCCATGTGGCACGCGATGATTGGTATGCGCCCAAAGGTGTGGATCATCACCCTGGGTCGATCGCGCACTAGTTGGTCCAATCCGTGCGACGTAGATCGTGACCCTATTTTGCGATTTTTCAATTTTTTTAAAATATTTCTTTGTTTCTCACGTTAAAAATTCATCTTATGAATTTTAATTTAAATTTTTTTAATTTTTAATTTTTATTCATCTCATGAATAATGTTTAACAAAATTAAATTTACTCATCTCATAAATAAATAATTCATCTCATAAATTTTGTAATATTTTTTTATGGCAATAAAAGTAGAGGCTTGTATCAGGATTTTAGGAAAAATTTATATCTAGCTCTAAATGGGATAAATTAATTATCTCATGGTAAAATTTAATTACCGTTTAATGGGACATAATTTCACTAAATAAATCCCACTGTACTCTAGACTTAAATCATTTATTCAATATTTTCCAAATAGATTGTATTAATGACAAAACCCCCCCACCTAGATGTCCATGACAAAAAATAAATATAACTACTACTATTATCATTATCACAGCTTCTCCATTAGTTACCGACTTGCTCTTCACTGAATAATTCATTTATACTTGAACATATTCATAGTATAAATTTGAAATGTCAAACACCTAGAACACTTTAGCCAATGATTCCGAACTATTCAAATACTTGCGAATCAACTAAGGGGACATTTGTACCTTATAAGAGATTGCAGATTCCGTATTGAATGCCTGATCCATGTCACACTTCACGCCACTACCTAGTGTACATAGGAATTCAGTCATTTCTTTTGACCTTACTTATAGTCCACCAAAGCAACTAACGTTCCACAGACAAGTCCAAAATACTCTCAGGATTTAGAGTCGTTGTTCAAATAGTACAACATGAATCACTCATCTTCGATAGTAGTCTAGAAACAAGCAACTCACATGGTCCAACTCAGTGTATCAATCTTATTAAGCACACCCACCTAACACTTTGAATCACCATCTACATGACCAAGACAAGCGATCTAAAGTATCAAGTGATGGTCTTAACAGACAAGTAGCCTAATCTTATCACCGACCACGAGTTATTGATATAGCATTTCATACCATTTGTTCTCAATTTATCTGTGGCTTAATCTCATTATCCACTTAGAACAAACATGTAAAAAATAATATGAGGACTCTGCCGATCTTATGGACAATACTTAAAAGAAAATCAAATGCAGTATATATGCTCACTTACATAAATTTAACGAGAAAATGACTGGAACTTCAATTTTATTCCTTAATTAAACTGATACAACAACAACAACAACAAACCCAGTGCCTGAAGGGCTCCGACTCATGCAGGGTCTGGGAGGGGAAGGATGTATGCAGTCTTACCCTATCAGGGCGAGACCCTGAGGGGAGACTGTTTTCGAGATCCCCCAATCTTTAATTTAATCCAATTAAAGATGGATGGACGCAATTAACTAGATATTACTAGAATAAATTTGGATTTCAGGATGCTATTCCTATCAAGATAAACTTAGATCAAACCAGTGATATGTCGTCAAAGTATGTCCGTAGTCAGTAATATGTTTGGACAACTTGTCTGATAAGAATATAATATGATACTCTTGATGATTTGTTTTGGTCATGTGCAAAAAAAAGTATTATGTTGGTGTTGTCTATGTGATCGGAACACTGAGCAAGACCACTTGAATTTGTTATTTCTTTATAGCTATCAGAAATAGTTAATTATGTAAGACAATAACTCTAAATCTAGTAGGCTGTTTGAACTCAAACATGGATTGTTCATTGCTTTGATGTGCCAAAAGGATTAGTTAAAGTGCATTTACTTGAATCTTATGTATGTTGGGTAACGGCATGAAGTGTAGTGGGAACAATTATTTTACGTGAAATTTATAGTCTTTTACGAAATAAAGATGTCCCCTTATTTGATTTGCGAATATACAAACATATTCTAGAATCTAAGCCAAAGTATTCCGTATGTTTGACATTTGGAATTAATACAAAAATTGTTTTTGCATTATTGAATTGTTCGAGAAGGGCAAGTCTGGAACTACGGTGAGAAATGTTAGAGAAGTAATGATTGTAGTTAATGTTATATTTGTTCAGAGATATCTATTAGAGGGGTTAATTATCGTAATAAAAGTTATGTGGTGAACTTTTGAGTGAATATATTTAATTCTAGAATTCAGTAAAACTTATTTAGTGGAATTAAACTTTACTAGTAATCAATTATTATTATGAGATGTTAATTAGATTTGACCCCTTTGGAGCTAGAGTTAGATTGTCCTAAGGGCACTCCGCCAGTCTCAACTTAAGCATCATTCGAAAATATTTAAAAATGAATTTATGAGATGAATTATTAATTTATATGATAATCATTTCTAAATTTGTTTGGAAAAGTCTTTAATTATTTCAACCACTTTTAGGGCTTAAGGGATGTTATTCAAATCATTATTTAACATAGCTGTTATTAAATTTTATTCACCTATTTAATATTATTTAAATGAGTTAAATATTTGATGTGATGTGACTAAAGTTAGAAGGGTCATCTGAATTTGCAACTTTATGAAATATTTGATTTTATTGAGTGGGAGAATTTTATCAAATAGGTCTAGTGAGATTAGAAATTTTAATAGTTGAATTATTTAACAAGAAAATTCTCGTAAAATATCTAATGAGAATATATTACATAGTTTGGACGATTGAAGGAACCTAATATGATTAGGTATTTATTTAATAGTTCAATAAAATTTAGAATGTGATTCTAATAATGATTATGAGATGTCAAATGTAAAAGAAAGATCCACCATTTAGAATTTCAAGTGGAAGCGAGATTTAGTAGTTGAATCCTCACAGCCTCCACTGCTGGTCTAATAATATAGTGGATAAGCGCTACTCCCTGAGGAGGGAGTTTGTTTACGGGATATAGGGTTAGACTTCTTTAGAATAGATAGAGGTGTGGGGAAACAAATGTGACCACGCTGCCGTGGAGTACCTTGTCAACTTATACCAATATCTGGGTAATGGTATACACTTGAATAGAATAGTATGTTAGTCTCCTAGAAAGAATTGACATTTTCTCTTTGAGGCCAAGGTAGAAAAGGTGGGCTAATTATGTTTAGGACACATATTAATTAGGAATAGTTCTCACCTCGCTAATAAGTAGCTACGATCCCACTCCTATGGAGTAATGAGTAGATTGGTTAGGTCATCATAACACACACAGAGAATGGTTAGGTGGATTACATACTTTGTTAGATTTCTAAAACTTAACTCAAAGGTTTACTAGACTCAAAAAGCGAAGTGGGAGCAAGCTTCCATAAATGAATGCTAATAGTCTCTGTTACCAGTTCAGCAATATAGTAGGAGGAGGAGTTCATTTGCAGAGTACAAGATCAGACCTCTTGGAGATAGACTGATGTGCAGGAAAATGGGTGCGAACACGCAGCTGTGGAGTACTTCATGGACTTGTATGGATGTCTAGGTAGTGTTGTACACTTGACTAGGGTGCTACATAGCCTCCCCGGGGAACATTGTTGTATAAGCTTAGACGCTGAGGGAAGTATAGTGTTTTTAAATATGTTTAGTTAGAGCTTACAAAAAAATATATTTATTGATTGATGTTCTCACCTTACAAATATCTCGATTCAACAATGCTATCGAGATGTGTTAGGTAGTTTGGTTGGTTCGCCATGGCATACATGTAAGTGTTGGAATGTGAACTCCATACTTTGATTGTTTGCTGAAAGTAAGAAGTATAAATCTGTATGTTATATGACTTGTTTACAATTATGATTTTAGACTGTTTGTTATATTTTGTAATCAATATTGATATTTGTTACTTGTCTATTCTATTATGCTCACTAATACACATAATATGTCTTAATACATGTGGAGTACTAGTAAATGCTCAAAGTTCACTAGTTTGCTCCTAATATATCTACTAAGTTGAAAAGAATGTTTGGGACATTTGACTAGGCTATTGAGTAAGTCGGATGCAAGATTCAGACATTAGATGTCGAAAGCTTTCTAGTATTAGATACTTGAAAAAATCAACTATAGAAGGGATGATCAGACATTTGATAGAAATGTTTTGTTAGTTGATTAGGTAGCAAGAGAATAGCTTATGAGAAAGATGATAGACACTAGATTATATTATGAAGTTTAGGTTAAGAGTGTGTCATACAATGATGCTTATTTAATTAAACTGGAATTCTTGATGTAAATAATGACTGTTAATCTTAACAAGATGTGATCCTTACTTTCGTGCCAAGGTCTTTCAATTAGTTTTGAGCTGGATACATCGAATAATAGAGATTACTCGTTCTCTAAACTAATGAAAGTACAATTTGAGAAAAAGGTGTGATGAGAGCAGGGATCATTTGTCAAGTCTAGAGAGAGAAATAGAGAGAGAGGTTATGGAATTTGAGGGTTGCATGTGGGTTGGTACTGTGGCTTGTGGCTTTTCAGTCCCCACCTTTTGGTGGAGCATGAGAGCGCATGTGGGATCATAAGGAGGAGCTCTTTACATTTTTGTGATCCTCGTGATCGCCTTTTCCATGGATTCTGATCTACTGGCCATTTTTACCATGATTTAAGGGTGAGACACATGTGAGAGAGGGAGTTTGAGAGTGGTGATGTTGATTTATGTAGGTTGCATCTTTTGATGATTTTCTCACTTATTCTCAACCACACATCATCTGGTGACACCCTTCTCTTTTGACTTATGTGAGTCCTCTTCCATGGTGTTTATGGTGGTAGTGCTTGCTCTCTTCTATATGGTCTTCTCTCTCTTGGTTTCTTGAAGTGATTTCCTCCTCCTTGGGAGCAATTTCTTAGTAAGATCCTTTTTCTTGTTGATCATATTACTCTCTTTGGTTGCTCATATCGATCTTGGGTGGTTTTGGTAAAATATTTTGCTTGGTTTTGGGACTGGTTGCTTGCTCTATTTCTGCCCAAAAATAGAGGCGTTCTTGCTGTTGTGTGCCCATCTTTGATGTTTGTACTTTGGGTATTCTTGTCATACAGATCATTTCTTGGCTGATTTGGATGTGATTTATGTAACTTAGGTTGGTTTGTGGAGCTTCTTCATCTTCCTCCTTTGTTATTTGTTTCCCCAATTTGCTTGAGAGTTGCGCTTGATTCATTGGGAGCTTCATCTTAGTTATTTGATTGGAATCTCGTGTGTCTTGGTTTATGGTTTCTCGCCTTGTCCCTCTTGTTCTTGCTTGAATACTTTCTGGGGTAATTGGTCGTGACTTGTTAGTGGGCTTTTGTTTGTGACTTGGGGTGGTTGTGGATGGTATATGGTTATGGTTCGGTGTTGTGACTTGATGGTTGTTTTGAGATATTGCCAGTTGGCCTTGTGGTTGATTGGGGGTGGTGGTGCTAGGTGGTGGTGTTAAGGTGATGCTTAGCTGGTTTTTTTGGGTTGTGTTAGACACGATGGTCATGGGGTTATAGTTGGTTGGGGATGTTAGGTTGTGCTGGTGGTGGCGAGGGGCTGTTTTAGGTGGTGGCTGGTGGCTTGCTGGTGGCAGGGGATTGAGGATGCGGTGGTGGGTTGTGGTTTGTGTGGTTGTGTTGAAATTGCTGACCTCAAAAACACAGTTAGTTAGTTTTAAATGTTAAATAAATAAAATTATTGTATTTATTTATTATGTTTTACGAGTCAAACATGCTTGTGATTGTTTCCTAAAATGTTCCATGACATGGATGTAGTTTAAGATGACTTGTTAGATTTGGTTTAAGTAGTCAATGAGATTGAACCATAGATAGACTTAGATTAAACTAGTGATATGTTGTCCAAGTATATTTGTAGTCGGTGATAAGTTTGGACAACTTGTCTAATGAGACTATAATATGACATTTTAATGGCTTGTCTTTGACATGTGGATAGGGATCCAAAGGTATTATATTGGAGTTGTTTATATGATTGGAACACCGAATAGGACCACCTGAATTACTTTTTTTTTTTTTTACTACTATCAGAAATAATTGATTCTACTAGAGAATAAATTTAAATACGGGAAATAGTTTGAACTCGTGCATGGATTGTTCGTTGCTATGATGTGCTAAAAGGATTATTCAAAGTGTATTGACTTGAATCTTACGTAAGTCGGGTAATGGCATGAAGTGTAGTAGGAATAGTTGTTTTCCGTGGAATCTACAGTTTCTAATGAGATAAAGATGTTCCCCTAAGTTGATTCCCAAACATGCGAACAAATTCTAGAATTTTTGGCCAAGGTATTCCATATGTTTGACATTTGGAATTAATATGAAAATTGCTTTTGTATTATTGAAATTGTTTGAGAAGGGTGACTCGGGAACAATGGTGAAAGATATGAGAAAAGTAATGACAGTGGTTAAAGTTATTTTAGCTCACGAATATCCAAAAGAGGGATTAATTATCATAATAAAATTATTTGGAAAACTCTTGAATGAGTATATTTAATTCTAGAGTGTCATAAAACTTATTTAATGGAATTAAGTTTTACTAAATGGTAATCAATTGTTATCATGAGATGATCATCAAATTTGACGCATTTGGAACTAGAGTTAGATTGTCTCTGAGGTCGCTTTGCAAGCCTCAACTTAAACATTGTTTGAAAATATTCAAAAATGAATTAATGAGATAAATTATTTATTTATGAGATAAATAAATTAATTTTGGTGAACATAATTCATGAGATAAATTATTTATTTATACACTGAATAAATTTATTTTATCCAAATACAATTCATAAAATGAAGTCATACATGTAGGAATTTACAAAGGAAAAAAAAAAGAAATGAAAAATGCGCATATAGAGCTCAATCCGCACCTAATGACATCAACCAATCATACGCTGTCACGTGGCATCATCTCGCTTGTAGTAGGCACTTGGCTGGTGATCCATGTGGGCGCGGGAGAACAAATAGGCCTATGACACGTGTTCCATCAAATGCATGACAAACTCGCGATCGGCATGTGTGTGGATGGGAAAATTGGAGCTTAACACTTGGCTTATAAATATGTGCATCACTGTGCTTATTTTTTTTTTTCAGAGTATTAGGGTTTTGGAGCATGGTTTTCTCTCACGACAAAAAACCTAAAATTATTTTAAGGGTTTTCTATATTATTATTTAGCATATTTTTCTGAAAAGTACTTTTTTGGAAAGATTAAAGAAAAAATTTTGTTCTCAAATTTTTCCTAAGTTAAATATTTCTTGGAGCCCACACTTCTAGTGCTAGAAGAGGTCAATGTGAAGAAGACCTTGGATGTCAAGAATCCTTCTTCTAATTTCAGATCTTCAAGTTGGAGTTGAGATTCGTGCTTTAGGTATGTCTAAATTAAGTATTTGATATTTAATTTGTTTTTCCTTTATTTTCATTTATTCTACATACTATGTTTATACTTGTTTTATTCATTGTTTTTGTTTGTCGTATTATGAACCTATTAAAGTAAGATATAGATCTAATTAAATAGTTTAATTAGGTCCGGGATTTAGATTTAAAATTAAAAATTTTAAATTAGTTTTCCGATGTATCTGCCCAAGTCGATCTAGGGAAAATTTTCAAAATGTTCCCAATAGGTTGTTGGAGGATTGGAAATTGTGCTAAGTTTGTAAAAAGATTGTCGAGATGATAAAAGTTAGTTAGTAGCTTGTTTCTGGCTTCTCAGACTTTGTATCTTAGTTTTCTTTTTGATCTTGTTTATCCTTGTCTTGAGCTCCATGGTTGAGAAGTTTGATAATTAGAATGAGGAATTGGTTGCAGGTTGGTTTATTGATGAGTTTTGGGATAAAAATTCGAGTGAGGCCTTAGATTCTTGGGTCGATCATATTCATGACCCTAGGATGTAAAGCTCACCTACGTTCCCCCTAAGCTCATAAATGGTACTTTTGTTCCCTTCATCTCTCGGGATGATGTAGCACTGGGTTTTGAGAAGTGGAATCATTGCCTCATTGGTAACTTCATTAGTGGTTTTGTGGCTCTTCCCAAGTTCTTCATTGCCTGCTTTCTTTGGCATTTGATGGTCTTGAGTGTCATTTCATGTGAGGAGGGCTACTACTTTCACTTTGGTTCTTGTAATGATGCGAAAATAGTGCTTCAGGGTGATCCATGGTTCTTCAATGGCCACTATCTCTCTCTTCAATATTGATCACCTTGGTTCTAATGGTTCCCTCTCTTGACTCCCTATTTAGAATCAAATGCATGGCATTAAAGCGCCTCTATGGACCAAAAAAGGCCCTTAGATCCCTTGCTAGTGGGGTAGGGAAACCCCTACACATGGATCAATTGACCGTTGAGGGGATCATGACCCACTACACTCAGGTTTATGTTGACATTGATGCTTTGGATCCTCTACCTCGAGTTCTAGAGGTTGAATTTAGTGGTCTTCGCTTTCTCGTTCCTATCAAGTATAGGTTTCCCAAAACCTTGCCAAAAATGCTTGATTTTTTATCAATCTTGTCATACCCCAGATTCCACTCCTTCCCTTGATATCATCACTAGAGTCAAAAACTGCTGGCTTAATCGTAGATAGGGGTGTAAATTATCCGAGCTGCTCGCGAGGAGCTCGAATAAAACTCGACTCGAACTCAAGTTAACCGAGTTCGAGTATCAAAAAATACTCGATTAATAAACGAGTACGAGTCGAGTAGTGAACTACTCGGCTCGATACTCGATTAAATACTCGACTCGATACTCGAATAAATACTCGACTCGATACTCGATTAAGTACTCTACTTGATACTCGAAGTGGTACTCAACTCGTATAAAGTAGTTTTTGTATATTATTTTTTTTTGAAATTGATGGCTTGTGATATTAATAGTTGAATGAAAGAAAAAAAAAAAATTGAATTCCTTGTAAAAGATGACATTTTACATTTGTGGTGGAGTGAAAGAACTTGTATTTGGTTTGCTTGTATTTTTTTAAACTTAGGTTTTGATTCGTATTTTTAGTTAATATATCGGTGATTTATGGTTGTAAATGTTAAAATATAGTATAGGTAGGTAATAATAATGATCGATTGTATGGAATAATCTTATAATGGAGCTAATTTGAGAAGGTTCCTATGCAAAATAAACGAGTATTTGAGTCGAGTTGAGTATTCGAATAGTTAATCGAGCTCGAGTTCGAGCAAAATTTACTACTAGAAACGAGTTCGAGTACGAGTTTGAGTACCCAAGTAGTTAATCGAGTTCGAGTTCGAGTACTGAGATACTCGGCTCGGCTCGACTCGATTACACCCCTAATCATAGATGCAAGGTGGCCATGGGTGTGGGGCTGATGGTGGGCAATAGTGGAGATGGTGGGGCTGGTAGGTCTTCCAGTGGGCCGGCTGGCGTAAAGGAGGCCATGGCCACTCTTTTGGGCCAAAGTTCTCAAGACCTAACATGGGTGAGGAAGTTGGGCATGTTATTGTATTTGGGTCTGCGAGTGGCGTTGGAGTCCCAGTTGGGCCTGCGGATGGGCCGATTTTTCACACTTCTAGGCTAGATGTTCTATTGAGCCTGCTTTGGGTGCTGCTATGCCTAACGGAATTACTATTACTGCGTGGTTTGGGCCTGTATTTGGGACCCTAGAGCCCACAATTATCAGTAGGCTCTAATACGCTGCCAGGCCTTTAAGCCCAGGTTGTCGTGTTGCCCAGAGCCGCCCTGACGTTTGTGTTTGCATTATTTTGTGTGTAATTAAGTTTGATGTAGTTGTTGTAAAAATGGAAACAAAACAAACAAGCAAAAGGGACTCACTGCAACCAGGAAGTGAACCTAAATTCGAACCGCATGTCTTTGACCTCAACAGCTCACCGTTTTCAGAGAACTGGTTGTTATATTTTTGTGTATCTGACTTCAGTTATACATTGAATTCAGCTTATGCTTCAATCAAGAAGACTTGGTTGAATATTTCTGAGGATTTTTAGTATACATATTGATAGAAAAATAAAGGGGTATGGATGTAGCTTAAATGATAGTTATTGCGACGGAGTAGGGCCCACAAACACATTTCCCTATACACTTAAAACATAGGAACTAGGGTGGAAAAAAAACGCAAGATCTCAACAGTCCACTTACAGGCCCGAGTCAATTAGGTTTTGAAGCCTGACACCCTTGCCTTATAATAACTCGATTGAGTTTAGGTCTAATAAGATTAAGGTGGAGCAAACTATATTCAGGTTACTGGATTAAGACCAATGCAATCAAGGTCAAGCCTTGGCTGTCAAAACCTTATACTAAAGCCTCAATTCTTAACTCATCCAAATTTTTGAATAGATTAAAACAAGAAGTTGATACCTGAAGCTTGAAAGATTGTATTACTAAAGAAGCAAGTACAACAAGTTCTATGCCAGGCTAATCTATGTTAAGTTATGCTACTCCCCAAAAAAAAGCACAAGTGTGCTGTAAAGAAAATTTGAAGAAGTTTTATATTGAGTGTGTGTACTAATTTGGACTATCATAAAGTCTTTTGTTTCTAGAAAAACTAAATAATGGAGGCCCTTATTTCCACGGCATTTTCTTCCTATCAGGCCACTAAGCTCTTTCTTCCGCATGAATGATAAAATTTTATGCATGTCCATGATTCAGCTTTAGAGGGAATTCCTTGGAGCCGATATCTGAATATCTAGTTTAAGTCCCCAATAGACACCCCACGTTCTTTTGGATTAAGCTTAATGCCCAAGTATCTGAGATTGTGCTCCAATTAACTATCTCGAGCTTGGAAACCACCAGTCTTGCTGCCTTCTTGGCAGTCCCTTGAGCTCGAGCTCCCTCTACCTTTTGATCATATCGAGCCTCAAGTTGTTGATACCCTTGCTGGGGTGATGATCTTCTGAGGATTCTGGGCTCGAGACACCATTATTTAAGCACCTAAAGGCCTGATTCTACTCAAGGATGACCTCACGTGTTAAGCACGTGGCACTTTACTCAAACCTGTGTTGTCCCTACTCCCTCGAATTTAGGGTGTAAACAAATGCCCCATTTTTAGCAATTGGGAAATTCAAATTTGCAACATGTAAAAAAAATTGCCTAATTTGACCCACAATGGCTACAGGGAGCTCTAGAGAACACTGTTTGTTGTTTGGTCTTCCTCTCCGCATGTTTATGAGTATGACAGTTAAGGCTTGAAATTTCCATTTATCTACTCTATGCTCTGTTTCTTTTCTGTAATCGAGCATTCTTGAAACACGTACTCTCCCTTATTCTTGAATCTTTAACTCTTAATTCAATGTGCTTCCATTCCTTTGCATCTTCTTGAAACCAATATGACAACGGCCAAAATTTCTTTCGCTGTCTTTGCTTCCCTTCCTTAGGTTGATAGACCTATTGAGCAATTGACGCGTTTACTCCAATCAGACACTTCAATGGTCTTTGATGTGCTTCAAAGTCCAAATGATCTCAACATCATTGAAGAAGATCTTTCTTGGTTACCAGAGAAAGACCCTTCATCTTCATTCTCGTCTTGTTCCCTAGGGCCCATCTATGACCCGTCTCATCTCATGTCGTCCTTAGTGTTTAGGGCATATTTCCAGATACTCACAAATCTCTTTTACTTCGTACAGCCTCCGTAGGTCAATCTTGGGAGGAAGATGCATTCGCAAAGAAGTGGCACCTTTTAAAGGATGGAAGTTCTTAATGAAGTGGTACAACGAATGGGTTGACAAATTAATTTTGACCCTCGGAGACATATGGACGAGCCTTCACATCTTCAAAGCCATTAGACTTTCCACAAGTGCCTCAGGTATGACCATCCCACCATGACAGTGCTGACCTACTGTTGGAACACTGGTTACAACGCTTTTGTCCTCCTGGAGGGTTTTCTTGGTATCACATTGGATAAGATAGCGACCTTGATAGGTCTTTCACTAGGGGGAGAAGAATTACGCCTTGATTCTTTTATCTCTACAAAGGCTGAAGGCTTTGCCTCTTCTTTATTTGTAACCAATTTACCCGGTGGTTATGAATCCTTTGCTGTGATGTTTGTCTCCAGGACAAATAACTTTGGTCAAGGTTCCAGATGAAAAGAAGCATGCTTTTACACGTTTTTGTTAAACAAGTTTTGCTTGACTAACTCTTCCAACTCGGTTCTTAATTTCCTTAAGACTATAGCTGTCAACTTGGTCCTTAGCACTGGTCCATTAGCCCTAGGACCATTATTTTTGCCCAAGTATGTGGATGCCATAGGGATGTCATAGTTAAGAACTATGTTTTCCAAATAAGTGGACCCTTATGGCTAGTCTAGCTTTGGGCCTAAGCTTACTTTCCTAAGCTCTGCCCCAGAGGCCAGTATATTCTCATATGTGAGGGGGTCTCTTACTTTGGAGAGCAATTTGCTCGTTATGAGGTCCTTTTACTCCCAAGATGGTCTTTTGACCAATGTCTTGAGCGATTGATGTCAACATGATGTAGGCGAGGGACTTAATGGACTCCTTTCAGAAAGAGAAGTCTTAGTCCACGTCGATTCAGAAAACTAGAGCTTCTTCATGATTTCTCTATAGTTATCAATTCACAAACCTGGTAGGCAATCTTATGCACTTAAGATCTATTTTGCTATCACCAGACCCATCCCGGTGTAGAAACTTACAGGCCTAGGTTGCTTGCCAAGAAATTTGGAGTGGTCCACGACATTCCCTTTCCCAATTTAATGACCAAAAACCTATGGGAGGCTAAGAGGATATCCATTCAACTCCCTCAGTATAAAGAGCTTTGTTAGATAAACCAAGAAGTGAAATCCTTCTATGGGTACCCTGTTGTCTACAGACACATCCCGTGTGGCACACCTCATTTTATAGCTTGGTTCTAAGCAAATTGGTCCTCTTTGGACGCTGGAGGGGCCAAGTAGTACTTTACACCTTCCATTGAGCTTACGAATTCCAGCTCAGGAGGAGGCCAGTTAATCAGCATCAGGCCAACTCTACAGAAGGCACAATCAGGTAAACAACCACCCCTAAAGTATGCTTTATTTTTATATTTGGACGGCTTGAACAAAGGCTGATCCTTATTCTTTCTTTTTTATAGCAACATTTATTTAGGGAACTCCTAGGAGTGCTCAGACCACCCAAATGTTGCTGGTGGAAACTCCTCTAGAAATTTTCCACTAGCCTCGAAGTTGGTGGCTTAAGGAAGAGGAAGAAGAAGGATGTTCCCCTAACTTTCCCTAAAGGAGCCAGTCAGGCAGCAGAGGAGGAAGAAGATGAAGAGGCACCCATCTCAAGGTTAGTGAGGAAAAGAAGAGCAAGGCTCCCTTCTAGGAGACTCAATCCCCATAGAAGAGATATTTGAAAGTAAGTTCTTTTCATTTGGCTTCCCAACTCTTGATTTCCTAAACAATACTTGGTTTTAACATGCAAGCATTATTTTCTAGAGGCTCTTCGAAGTTCCAGTGGCAGGAATGCTAGCAGAAGTTCCTCCTTTGCCTTAAGCTGATGTTTTACAGGTAACAATAGTTCCTTTAACTTGGTTTATCTTCCAAAGTTAGGAGTTAATCTAATTCCTTTTGATGATAACCCTTTTGCAGGTTACACCTCCAAGAGTCATTCCTTCACTAATATTAGGAGGACCCCCTCCTTTAGAGAAGCTAGGAGTGAGTGGTAGTTTGGCTTTTCACTAATTAGACCAAGTATCCCTGAGATTCCATAGACTAACAGAGCTTGCACACCTCCTTGTTTTGACCTAACTGAAAGGGCCACATTCCAAGAGGCTATGTCCCCGGTGAAGGCCTTAAAGGAGGACACCTAAGGTGGCTCCTGCCATTTTTAGAGATCTTGAAGTCCTGGAGGAAGTTCTTGTGAAGGTGAACCATGAGGTCCCAGCTCTCCTTCAGCAGAAGCGACATTGCGAAGATGCCATAAGGAACTTTGGGCATTGAGCTGGCCTAGGTGGTCTGTAGCTTTTGTTTGAAGTACTCCAAATAGCCAAGAAAGTCTAGAATTAGAAAGCTCAGGAGATTAGAGGCTTATAGGATGAGATTCATTGCTTGGAGGAGAGATTGAGTCATCTTAGGTGAGAACTGCTTTCCTTGAGGCAACAACATACCTCTCAAGGCTCGAGGAAGATACCATAATGGCCTAAAGAAGTAACGAAGTTCTTAAAGAAGAAGTCCTTTCCCTGGACCAGAGTTGAGTGATGCAACCAGCCAACTGTCTTCCATATACGAATCTTTAGTGAGGATTAGGACTCAACTCTTTCAATTTTTGCTTTTTTAAAGAGATTTTGGTTAGACAAGTTACTTGCTTATACTATTTTTTCATGTCGCCCATGTACTCTACAATAATATTAATGAAATACGGATTTTAAAGCTTCGCTCAGCTTGGTGGTTCCCCTTTTTTCTTTATTTTCTTAAGGATCACTACGTTGATTTTTAAGGCATCACTACAAGAATGTTGGCTTTTAACGACCAAAAAATAATGATCGGAATTTTTTTTTTTTGTCGTCAATAGTGTGTGTGCAGTGCCTAGTTATGACGGAATTAAAACGCCATCGTTAAAGGGTGGCACATGCTGTGCTTATAACGAGGGCACAAAATATGGTCGCTAACTCTACCCACAAACCATCATTAATAGGTTCAAGTAACTGGTAAAATATTGGTTAAAGAAGATAAAGTTCGTTAATTTGTAAAAATTAGGCACCTTTTTGTGCTATTTATTATTGCCAATTTTTTTCTCGTTCTCTTATAAATTTTAATTGCTCTCTCGCCCATCCTTGCTATTATTTAAGTTCAAAAATCAAATAATAACCCAATGAATGCTTAATTCCATATTTGATTTGTTCAAAATACTTCAATCGTACTTGATAATTACTTATTTAATATTCTAAAATATAACTTATTTTTAATTAATTAAAATAGATAATAAGTAAAATGATTTTTAAAAATTTGACATCAAAAGAAATTGGAAGCCAATTTCTTCTTCATTCTATGGTGCTTTGTCCCCCTGTCAAAACCCTAATTCTCCCCACTCATCTCAATTGAAGCAAAGCGAAGTAGCTAGGCAAAGAGGCGAAGCAGGTGATTAACAACTCTAATTCGGTTCTTAGTTGTGCTGACCCACGGTACCCATACCTGTGTTTTCCTAGTTCATGTTGGTGTTGGTAACTCTGTGAGTACAACAACAACCCAGTGCCTCAAGGGCTCCCGCATAAGCGCGGTCTTGGGGGGGGGGGGGGGGGGGGGGTGGGGTAGATGTACGCAGCCTTCTCCCATCTGGGGGTTGCCCAGAAGGGAGGCTGTTTCTTAGGACCCCTAACCTGAAACCTGAAAAGGTTATCCGCCACACTGAAGCCTGGCAACCTGGCAGCACGAGAGCCAATAAGCATAAAAGCATATAAGCAGGGCAAAGCTAGGAAAATAAAGGCAAAGACATAGCAGATCGCAAATAAGCCAACGAACAGCTAGCCAATCAGGAGCTCGGATCGCACATAAGCGCACCGGCTCTGGACTACTCTAAGGGCCTAGAACACTATAGATAGCACAAACGTTGGACCCTACTCTACTCCGCTGCCTCTGCTACTCCTATGCTAGCCCTCCATTGGGTTCTATCTAAGGCCATCTCCTGTTGGTAATTCGTGTTCTTGTTGGTAATTCGTTGAGAACCCAAAGTTCAAAAAGTTTTTGCTAGTTCGAGTTCCTGTTGGTAATTCGTTGAGTAATGTATCCAAATTTTGAAAATTTTTTGGTAGTTCATGTTTCTGTTGGTAATTCGTTAAGTAGTGTAGCCAAATTTAAATTTTTTTTGCTATTTCGTGTTCCTGTTGGTAATTCGTTAAGTAATATACTAGAATTTAAAATTTTTTTTGCTAGTTCGTATACCTAGTGGTAATTCATTGAGTAATGCACCCAAATTTCGAATTTTTTTGCTATGTCGTGTTGCTGTTGGTAATTTGTTAAGTAATGTACCCAAATTTCGAAATTTTTTTGCTAGTTTGTGTTCCTGTTGGTAATTCGGTGATTAATGTTGATAAGTCTAATTTTGTGTTTTATTATTCATATCATTTAGATTCATTTTCTAACCATTTTGCATCAAATTTTTATTGCTATTGCTCGCTTTCGCTCTTTTCCGCTCCTATTACTATTTTGTTGCAAAAACTCTAATTTTGTGCTAAATCTTGCTAGGTTTTATCATCAACATCAATAAATAAATGCAAGATACATAAAAAAAAAGAAATAAAATGGGCTAGATACAACATTTTACACGGCTAAAGCAAGAAAACACAAGAACATGTACAATTTGCTACAATTTGCAATTTTGGGTGGCACTTCAAGCAAAGCAAATGAAAGAACTTCATAATCACTTCAAGAACACATCCAACTTGATGTGAAAGCTCAGTTTTGGGTGGAAAAGGCAGAAAATAAGAAGAAAAACAAGTAAGAACTGCAGCTGCAAAGAATGTACAACAATCTTGCACAATTCATTTCAATTTGCAAATTTGGGTGGAAAAATGAACACATCAAGTGAAAGGATGGATTAAAAAATTCATTGACATATCCATGATGATGTAAAGACTGATTTTGGGCCGCCAAAGCAAAAAAGAACAGAAGAAAACAGCAAGTTGGTGTAAATCTACAGATTTGGGCGGCAGTTGCAGTGTGTGGTGCAATGAGCTTTAAGCTAGCTATATTTTTTATTTTAAGTAATTCCAACCTTATGTAATATAAATAGGGAGGTTATGGAGATTTTTTATCAATTAATCCAGAAAAAACACAATACAAAATAGGAATATAGGTAGAAATTCTTAAGGAAGAAGAAGGATGAGAAAAGAAGAAGTTTGGTTTGTGATTTAATATTTTCTAGTTCTTTTCTATCCTTTTCTTCTTTAAGTTCATGAATTTTGTCTTAGTTTTGTATTATATTATGTTTTTCATGAACTAATTTTGTTTTTCTAAGGATACGATGTGGCCTAAGTTGCAATATACGTTCTCTTCTAACCGACGTTTTCAAAGTTTGTTTATTGCGTTGTTTGAGTGTTTATTATTGTTCTTCATGAGTTTTGAATGCTTGATCACCATCCAAAGCCTATAATGATTCATAATGAGTCCAAGAGGAGATTTATGATGATTGCTAAGATGATGAATACCACAAATTAAACGAACGATCGAGATAGATTAACGTGATTTGTGTGGTCTTAAGTGAAAACCATGGATCTTTAAAACTCTTTTCTTATTTAAATTCATGCAAGAGATTGATGATTTAATATATAAAAGGGCATGCTAAATGTTGCTTGAGAGAGAATATTCGGTAAATTATGGTTTTCGACCATCAACACGTAATAACAACTTGAATATCGAGAATAGAAAGGTGTATTGATGCAACTACGTAAAATTGGATGCCTTGGATCTTATTAAATCATTAAAATCGTCTAAAAATTAGCACACCCTTTTATAAAATTAGTAGCCATTGTTGTTCTTATTTATTTTGTTTTGTTTCACATCAAAAACTTTAAATTTAGATCTTTCAAATAGCGCTAAAACTACAGATTTTGGTACTTATTCAATAACCATCCTCATGGGAATTATACTCTACTCACTCTTTATTACTTGATACGACTTAGTGCACTTGCTAAGCATACACCAAGTAAAGCATCAAATTTTTGGCTGCATTGCCGGGGATTGTTCTTATTTGAGTGATATCGATACCAACTAATTTTGGTACTAATGTGAACTTGTTTGTTAAAACTTGTAAATTTTGTTTAAGTTTGAAGAAGAAGTTCCGTTTCTTTCATTTATTTCATCCAGTGGATGTTATTTTTATTTTTGTATATCACGCCTCCCTAAAATTTTGTTTTTATCAAGTTTTTGTTAAGTTTGTTTTATTTTGTTGTTTTTCTTGTGTTTTATCTTCATTTTCATCCTTCTTTCACTTATAATTAAACTTTGATAAATTTTTGAAAGTTAAATTATTTTTTAAAAAGTTTTTTCAAACATTAGTGCTATCTTTCTTTGGTTTTTGTTAAAATTTGGTTTTTGTAAGGTTTTCGTATTAGATTGTTGTATTTTAAATTTTCTTATTAGTTTTATCTTTCTTTTTAACACCTTTAAAATTTGGTTTAGTTAATTAGATTGTAGTGTTTTGCTTCTTTTTCATTATTGCTATCTTTCTTTTGACTTTTAAAGTTTGTTTTTCATACTTTGTATGCACAATCAAAATGAAAATGAAATAATCCCTTTGGATCCTGAAATCAAAAAATGACTTCGATAAATCAGGAAAACCAAACGAACTGAAACAATGGCTAATGAAACTAATGATAATGTAAGAGCTTTAAAAGATTATGCTATCCCAATTGCTGGTGGATGCACTTCCAGCATCCGATGTCCACCCATACAAGCAAACAATTTTGAAATAAAACCCACAATAATACAAATGATTCAATAGACTGTTCAGTTTGGCGGTCTACCTAGTGAGGACCTGAACCTGTATATCGCTACCTTCTTAGAGATATGCGACACATTTAAGCATAATGGTGTCAGCGATGATGCCATTCGCTTAAGGCTGTTCCCATTCTCACTAAGTGACAAAGCCAAAGCGTGGTTAATGTCATTACCACCAGGTACTATCACCACATGGGACAATTTGGCTAAAAAATTTCTTGCTAAATATTTTCCACCTGCCAATTCAGCCAAAATGAGGAATGACATTACCTCTTTTGTACAATACGATGTGGAATCATTGTATGAAGTGTGGGAACATTATAAAGAGCTTTTAAGAAGGTGTCCACACCGTGTTTTTCCAGTTTTGATGCAAGTCCAAGCATTTTACAGTGGTTTGGCACCTAATACCCAAACAATGGTGGACGTGGCTGCTGGAGGAGCCCTAAACAACAAGACACTAGAAGAAGCATAAGAGTTGCTAGAAGTAATGGCTAGCAATAACTGTGTAAGAGTAGCCGATTGAAGGAAACCTGTTGGAGTTCATGAGGTAGACGCATTAACCACATTATCTGCTCAAGTTTCAGTGATTCATAAACAATTAGGTAATATGGGTGTTAATGCCATTCGTTCTCCTATGCTAATATGTGAATTTTATGCAAGAAATCATGCTAGCATGGAATGTCAAGCAGGGAACTCTTTCACCACATCAAGCCATGAACAAGCAAATTTTGTTTCAAATTTTCAAAAACTACAAAATAATCCCTATTCCAACACTTACAATCTCGGGTGGAGAAACCACCCAAATTTTTCGTGGACTAACGAAGGAATTCAAAAACAACCCATTCAACCATTACTAGAAAAGAAAACTGATCTCGAAGAATTGTTCAGTATGTTTATGCAAAAAACCAAAAGTTTCATGCAAAACACAGAAACAAATCTTCAAAATCAAGAAACTTTAATTTGAAATCAAGAAGCTATGATTAGAAACCTTGAGACCCAAATCGGACAAATTTAAAACCAACTCTATGAATGGTCACAAGGTTCCTTACCTAGTAACATAGTTACTAACCCATGAGCACATGTAAAAGCAATTGAATTACGAAGTGGCAAAACCCTGAATGAACCAACTCAGGTAGTCAAGACCACACAAAATGAGCAACCCATAATTGAACTGTCCATAGACAAGAAACAAGAATTGGAAAATGAGGAAGGGACAAAAATCCAAAATAAAGACGAACCAAAAAGGGCTGAACCTCAACCCTATAAACCAAAGGTCCCATTCCCTCAACGTTTGAGAAAAACAAAAGCGGACGAACAATTTGCAAAATATTTGGAAATTTTCAAAAAATTATATATTAATGTCCCTTTTGCTGACATGTTAAAATAGATGCCCAGATATGCAAAATTTAGAAAGGAAATCCTGTCTAACAAAAGGAAGTTGGGAGAATTTGAAACAGTGGCACTAACTGAAGAATGCAGTGCCATACTCCAAAAGAAGTTACCTCCAAAGCTTAAAGATCTAGGGAGTTTCAGGGCACTATTAGCTTTGATAAAGTATTATGCGATTGCAAGTATAAATTTCATACCTCTCTCTGTGTTCAAGAAGCTTGGCTTAGGAGAGGTGAAGCCTGTTATAGTATCTCTCCGACTTGCGGATAGATCAATCAAGTATCCTAGAGGTGTGATTGAAGAAGTCTTAGTGAAGATTGATAAATTCATCTTCCCTGCTGATTTCATAGTTCTTGATATGGAAGAGGATCGTGAGATATCTCTTATTTTAGGACGACCCTTCCTTGCTATAGGAAGGACCCTAATAGATGTGCAACAGGGAAAACTTATCTAAAGGGTGTAAGATGAACAGGTAACCTTCAATGTTTTTAATGTTATACAATTTCCAACCAACATAGATTCTTGTTTTGAGGTTGATATTTTAGATGGGTTGGTAGTCGAGACATTCAGGTACACATTCCCTAAGTTACCCATTGAAGTGTGTTTAAGAAAGTTGGGGACCTTAGGCACAAAAAAATGAATTGATAAGGGAATGTTCCCAACACTTGGAAAGCTGCAAACCTTTCGATTCACACCACGAAACAAGAGTGGAAGACATACAAGCGATTGAAACTCAGTAGAGAATGGAAGGAGATGAACCTCCAAATCTAGAGCTCAAACCATTGCCACCTCATCTCAAGTATGCTTAGCTTGTTAATTATAACACTTGTCTTGTTATTATTGCTGCTTCTTTATGTAATGTTGAACTGAAAAGGTTGCTTAGAGTTCCAAGGGAACATAAATCAGCAATTGGATGGACCCTTTCAAACTTCAAGGGAATCAGCCCCTCCTTATGCATGCATAAGGTTTTCATGGAAGATAGCTTCAAGCCTACTGTGCAGCCACAATGTCGATTAAACCTGGCTATAAAAGAGGTGGTAACAAAAGAAGTTGTCAAGTTATTAGATGTCGGGATCATTTGCCCCATATCTGATAGTCCATGGGTAAGTCAAGTGCAAGTAGTTCCAAAGAAAGGGGGGATAATCGTAGTAGAAAATAAGAACAATGAGGTCATTCCTACTAGGACCGTCACAGGTTGGAGGTTATGTATAGATTAAAGGAAACTTAATGATTCCACCCGAAAAGACCATTTTCCCTTACCTTTCATTGATCAAATGTCAGAAAAACTTGCGGGCCATTCGTATTACTGTTTCCTTAATGTTGCCATAGCACTAGAAGATCAGGAAAAGACCACTTTTACTTGTCCATATGGTACCTTTGGCTATAGGAGAATGCCTTTTGGATTATGCAATGCTCCTGCCACATTTCAACTGTGTATGATGGCAATTTTTAGTGACATGGTGGAAACGTTCATAGAGGTATTTATGGATGACTCTTCAGTCTTTGGAATCTCATTTGATGATTGTTTAGCTGACCTCTCTATGGCTTTACAAAGATGCATTGACACTAATCTTGTTTTGAATTGGAAGAAATGTCATTTCATGGTACAAAAAGGGATTGTGTTAGGGCATATGATTTTGAAAAAGGGCATTGAGATTGATAGACCAAAAACTCAAGTGATAGAGCGATTACCACCCTACTAATGTTAAGGGAACTTGAAGTTTCTTGGGTCATGCAGGCTTCTATAGAAGTTTTATTAAGGACTAATTTATTGATGAAGGGTGTCCCTTTTAACTTTGATAGTGACTGTATGCATGCTTTTGAAAATTTGAAGAAAAAACTAGTATCAGCACTAATAATCGTAGCACCTGATTGGACCTTGCACTTTGAACTTATGTACGATGCTAGTGGCTATAAGTAGGGGCCTTGCTAGGGCAAAGAAGGAACAAAAAGTTACATATAATTTACTATGCCAGTAAGACTTTAACGAACGCACATGTTAACTATGTTACCACCGAGAAGAAATTACTAGCCGTTGTTTTTGCATTTGACAAATTCCGTTCTTACTTGCTAAATTCTAACGTAATTGTTTATATTGATCACTCTACTCTTAAATACCTCTTTGCAAAACAAGATGCAAAATCGAGATTGATAAGATGGATTTTATTGCTTCAAGAATTCAATTTAGAAATCCAAGATAAGAAAGGAGCGGAGAATGTTGTGGCAGATCATTTATCACACCTTGAATGAGAGGACGAAAGTCCCTCTATCAATGAAAAATTCCCGGATGAAAGTCTTATGATGGCAAGTGAAAATCGTAATTATCCATGGTACGCTGACAGTGTTAACTATTTGGCTACACCGGAACTGCCCAAGGACTTTACATATCAAAAGAAGTTCTTTGCGGATTTAAAGAACTATTTTTGAGAAGAACCATTTTTATATCAGCATTGTGCAGAGCAAATCATCAAGAGGTGTGTACCAGAAGAAGATGGAAGATATTCTACGTCGTTGCCATTTCTTGGAAATTGGTGGTCATTATGGTGGACCAAGGACTGCAGCTAAGGTTTTACAATAAGGATTTTATTGGCCTATACTTTTTAAAGATACTTTCAAATTTGTTAGTAAATGTGATCGATTTCAAAGAACAGAAAATATTTCCAAAAGACATGAAATGCCCCTAAACAATATTTTAGTTGTTGAATTATTTGACGTTTGGGGGGATTGATTTCATGGGTTCTTTCCTTCATCATTTTCTAACAAATTTATTTTGGTTGCTATAGATTATGTATCAATGTGGGTTGAAGTAATCGCTTTTCCAACCAATGATGTAAGAGGTGAGGTCAACTTTGTAAGAAAGAATATCTTTTCTCAATTTGGAACTCCCAGAGCACTAATAAGTGATGGTGGGAAACGGTTTTGTGACCGTCAACTTAAAACTTTATTGAGTAAGTCTGGAGTCACACACCATGTGGGTGCCCCATACCATCCTCAAACAAGTGGTTAAGTGGAAGTTTCTAATTGAGAATTCAAAACTATTCTTAAAAAGACCGTTATTGCTTCTATAAAAGATTGGTCGAAAAAGTTAGATGATGCACTTTGGGCATATAGGATAGCATTCAAAACACCAATTGGAATGCCTCCATATCGACTGATTTATGGCAACGCTTGTCATTTACTAGTAGAATTGGAGCATAAAGCATACTGGGCCATAAAAACCTTGAATTTCAACTTAGAAGCTGCAGGAGAGAAGAGGTTACTGCAAATTAATGAAATGGATGAATTCGAGAATGAAGCCTATGAAAATGCTCAAATTTACAAGAACCGGACAAAAAGATGGCACGACAAGCACATTTTGAATAGGGAGTTCATAGTCGGACAAAAAGTTTTAGTTTTCAACTCCCGATTACGACTTTTCCCAGGGAAATTGTGCTTTATATGGTCAGGACCTTTTGTTGTGACTCTTGTTTTTCTACATGGCACGGTCGAAATTCAAGATGATAAGAAGGGTACATTCTAAGTTAATGGTCAAGGACTGGAACCTTACATTGATGGAGAGCTCGAGCTGCAAAAATCCTCCATTCATCTCAACGAAGTCGAATGATCCACTCAAGGAGTTGAGCTAACGACTATAACTTAAGCGCTTCTTGGGAGGCAACCTATGCATTTCATTCCTTCTTTTATCTTGTTTTACTTTAATTTTTATTATTTTCTCATGCTTTTGTACATTGTCTTCTATAGGTTTTTGAAACAAGTTTGGGCGTAGCATGATATCAACATTCATCATCAAAAAGCAATCCTCAAACTTGGGAAGTATCTCTTATCTACTGCTTCGTTCTTCGTATTTCTTTTAACATTAAGGACAATTTCAACTTTAAGTTTGGGAGTGGGAGGGACATTTTGTCAAATTTTTAAAATTTTGAACAAAATTATAAAAAAATAAAGGTTTTCTTATAAGTCCTATTTTATCTTTTAGAGTCGACTCTAGTGCCTCTTGGGGTTCGGAGCGTTTGTATGGGGATGTAGAGAGTGTCGGCCACAAAAAGATTTTCCATTTTCTATAGTTTAAATCAGTAGTCTTTTTAATTTTTCTTGCATATTAAAACAAAATTTTTTTTTGGAGATCTTATCGTCATGCTTTTTAGGAAAATTTTATACTCTTTTTAGCTTGTTTACTTTAATTAGACTTGAATAACCTAAGAATCAATTGTTTTTATGTTTTAATTACAAAATATGATCTATTCTAAGGTATTATCTTGATAAAATCGTGGTATTTGAGTTCACTAGTTAGCATAGCTGTTTTCCCTTTCTTTCTTTTTAAAAGATGTTCAAATTTGAATAGATTGCATTAAGATTGTCATTTGTATAATAGATTTTACAGAGTTATGCCTAAGTCTAAGTAAAAGAAAAATATGAAAAAAAAGACAATATAATAAAAATAAAGGGAAAAAATCACTCAGCAACGCTGTCCAGTTAAAAACGTCTATTATTTGGGTATGTGCTATGGTGTGATGGTTTTGTGCCTTGGTACCTCGAGCAAGTAGATTCCTAGGACCTGGTAACCTGGGCCATCTGGAACGGGTGCTACCTCATTAAAAACTCGCTACAAGGGGTACTTAGAAAGCTAATAAAGAACTGAGCCCCTTCTAAAAAAAAAAAAAGTTGGCGAATAATTTTAGTCTTGGGCATACTTATGAAGTCTTATTATGAGTGGCATGATTTTTGTCTTCTATTAAGTTTAAATGTCTTGAGATTAGAAAGAATGGACAAACTTAATATACTTAGCCAACTTTTGAATTCGGTTACCTAGGTGATTGATGGGGTTTTTCTTGGAAAGATAGTTTTACCTTTAGAACCTTAAAACTTTGAGTCTTGATTATTCTTTTTTATTAGAAGCAGTCTTGCTTTGAATTGTGATATATTCTTAAAAAGCATAAGATCCTACGCATTAATATTTAGCCTTGCTCGAGGACGAGCAAGATTTAAGTTTGGGGGTATTTTGATAAGTCCAATTTTTTATATAATTATTCATACCTTTAGATTCATTTTCTAACTATTTTACATCAATTTTTTATCACTATTGCTTGCTTTTGATCTTTTCCGCTCATATTGCTATTTTGTTGCAAAAACACTCATTTTGTGCTAAATCTTGCTAGGTTTTATCATCAAAATCAACAAATAAATGCAAGATACATCAAACACTAAAGCAAGGAAGCACAAGTACATGTACAATTTGCAAATTTGGGCAGCAATTCAGGCAAATCAAATGCAAGAACTTAATAATCACTTCAAGAACACATCTAAATTGATGTCAAAGCTCAGTTTTGGGTGGCAAAAGTAGAAGAAAAAAGAAGAAAAACAAGTAAGAGCAACAGTTGCAGAGAATGTACAACAATCTTGCACAATTCATTTTAACTTAAAAATTTGGGTGGTAAAATGATCAAATCAAGTGCATGGATGGATTAAACAATTCATTAACATCTCCAAAATAATGTCAACACTTATTTTGGGCCACCAAAGCAAAAAATAATGGAAGGAAACAACAAGTTGGTGTAAATTTGTAGATTTGGGCAGCAGTGGCAGTGTGTGGTGCAATGAGCTTTAAGCTTGCTATATTATTTATTTTAAGTAATCCCACCTTATGTACTATAGTAGGGAGATTCCGGAAGTATTTTATCAATTCATCAAGAAAAAAACACAATACAAAGTATGAATATAGGCAGAAATTCGTAGGGAAGGAGGAAAAAAGAAGTTTGGTTTGTGATTTCTTATTTTCTAGTCTTTTCTATCCTTTTCTTCTTTAAGTTCATTGATTTTTTCTTAGTTTTGTATTATATTATGTTTACCAATACCTAATTTTGTTTTCCAAGGCTACGATGTAGCCTAAGTTGTAATGTACGCTCTCTTCTAATTTGATGTTTTCAAAGTTTGTTTGTTACATTGTTTGAGTGTTTATCATTGTTCTTCATGAGTTTTGAATGCTTGATCACTATCCAAAGCCTATATGACTAATAATGAGTCCGAGAGGAGATTTATGATGATTGCTAAGGTGATAAATACCACAATTGGAGCGAATGCTCGAGAGAGATTAATGCGATTTTTGTGGTCTTAAGTGAAAACCATGGATCTTCAAAACTCTTTTCTTATTTAAATTCATGCAAGAGATTGATGAGTTAGTATGTAGAAGAGCATGCTAAATGCTGCTCAAGGGAGAATATTTGGTGAATTTGGGTTTTTGACCATCAACATGAAATAATAACTTGAATATCGAGAATAGAAAGGCGTATTGAAGTAACTAGGTGAAATAGGATACCTTTGATGTTATTAAATCAATAAAATTTTATAAAAATCAGCACACCCTTTTATAAAATCCGTAACCATTATTGTTCTTTTTTATTTTGTTTTGTTTCATAGCAAAAAGTTTAAATTTTAGTCTTTCAAATAGCGATAAAACTACGAATTTCGGTAGTCATTCAATAACAATCCTCGTGGGAATGATATTCTACTCACTCTTTATACCTGATATGACTTAGTGCACTTGCTAAGCATACAACATGTAAAGCATCAAATGTACCCAAATTTTGAATTTTTTTGCTATTTCATGTTCATGTTGGTAATTAGTTGAGTGATGTGCCCAAATTTCAAATTTTTTGCTAGTTCGTGTTCCTGTTGGTAATTTGGTGAGTAATGTACACAAATTTCAACATGTTTTGCTAGTTTGTGTTCATGTTAGTAATTCGGTGAGTAATGTGCCCAAATTTCGATTATTTTTTGCTAGTTTATGCTCGTGTTGGAAATTCGGTGATTAATGTGCCCAAATTTTGAATATTTTTAGCTAGTTCATGTTCATATTTGTAATTTGGTGATTAATGTACCCAGATTTCAAATTTGTTTTGCTAGTTTGTGTACGTGTTAGCAATTCGGTGAGTAATGTACCCAGATTTCAAAATTCGGTGAGTAATGTGCCTAAATTTCAAATATTTTTGCTAGTTCGCATTTGTGTTGGTAATTCGGTGATTGATGTACCCAAATTTTGAATATTTTTTGTTAGTTCTTGTTGTGTTGGTAATTTGGTGATTAATGTACCCAGATTTCGAATTTGTTTCGTGTTAGTAATTCGATGATTAAAAACAAAGCTTCAAAGGGCATTTTGTCATGACCCAGGATTTGGAGTTAAGTACTAATATGTCTTTGAATTGTAATGAGTCCTCGAGTGTAATAATCTAGGATAATTAGTATCTTCTATAGCTATTGTTAGTCTTCTGTAGTTGATATGTAAGGTGGTTGTTAGTAAGAAAAGTCAAGGATAGTCCAAATTGGTGGCTAGGTCCTAAGTTGGGTAGCTTGAGGTGTCTATGCGTAATGTATCTAGCTCAGCCATCCTAGTTTGAGGTTGTATAAGTATTAGGTGATTCTCTTGTAATCAAGCATTGATGAATGAAAACACTTGAATTCTCTATCTTATCTAAACTCTCTCTTTATTTCTCATCTCTTTGCACTTCTTTCTCATCTCATATTCTATCTCTAGGTCATGACTCAAGTTTGATCTTGGATCATGACAATTGGTATCAAAGCTTTGAATTTTACTTTTAATTCAGTTTATTTAGTTCAATTTAATAGTATTCCACATTAGATCAAGCTTATTTGATGTCCATTCTTGATCAGATTGTATTTGATCAAGATATTGTGTTGAATTTCTCAGATTCTTCAGTTCTTGCTATATTAATTTCAAGTTCGATTGTTCTAGTTGCATCCTATCAGGACTTTGGCTTCGTAGCTGATTCTTGTGACTTGTGCTATTGATTCACCGATTCAGTTGTAATTTCTTTCAAAGCAGCGTGCTGAATTTACATAAGTCAAGCTTTAGTACTTCAGTTCATTTGCAGTTATTTCTTATTCATTGCTCAGTGAAGTACTTGTGTTGATTTGTGATAGAAATGGATGTGGAAGCCGCGGCGTAATTAATTTAGAATATAAAGGATATAAACGCTGAAATGAGGCAAAGTACTCATTAGATTTTCGAGCATTATTGGCCAAACATTTTACAGAGTCTTTAAGCTATGTTTCCACCTCAAGCATTGCAGCAGGATACTATGATTTAACAAGTTCCGTGCAAGGAATTGATTGATACAAATCAAGAACCAACTCAAATTGAAGTTGTGGTATTGCATTCTGAGGTGCAAGTTCGACCGGTAAATTAGCAAATTGACTTGAAGTTTCGTGATATTGAGCAGCAAGTCGTTAAAGTTTTAGTAAAGTGGCTGGACAACCTGTGTTTGATTCTACTTTGGTGAAATCGAATGTTATAGCAGTGAAAACAAAGATTGCATTGGAAGCTCAAGTAAAGAACACATAAGTGGTTAAGACAGTAAAAAATTAAGCTAAACTAAGGCCTCTTGATCTGGGGAAGGAGGAGTTTAGTGATGCATTCGAGAGTAAACAAGAACAAATGAGTGGGAATTTTGTTAAGAATGAAGTGTCTGGTGACAATTGGGATCATTTGAGCTGGAATTTAGCTAATATAGAATAACCTGCTGTGGGAATATCAAGTATTACGAGATCAACTTCAAGTGACGATGTAATTGGGGCACTACCATCTCAAGTTGATCCTAAAGTTGCTGAAATTGAATCATATGTGCAAACTGAGATTTTAAGCACAAGAAAGTTAACAGTTAAGTTTACATTACAGCTTCAAAGCGAGATCTGTATGAACATTCATTTAACTCACAAAAGGTATTATTCAAGCAAGAGAATGAGAGCATTGGAAAGACCAAATGTGCTTTACAAGGGACCTACACTAGATTTCTTGTTTCTTGAGAGGAATGAAAAGGTCCGTCCAAGATTGTGTGGGATCAAGAAGTTGCATTTGAGGTAGCCTATGGTGGTGTTATGGTCAATTGATAGACTTAGAGCATCTTCTTGGATCAAGGGAATGATGAGAAATGCAAGGAAAGGACATAACTTAAGCACCTAAGTCATGAGATCAACAATGAGCCATGAAAATTGTATCACAGTCCCACCAAATTCAGAATAGATTGTTGCTACTGATGAAGTCAATGTCACTACTAGGTGTTGGGTTGGGGCTGTAACTAAAAATGAAGTCAATCAAATTGAGGATATGAAGTCTCTAATGCAAGAAATACATGCTGCAATTTAGCTAAGTGATCAAAAAGTTCAGCAGCTGTGCCTACAGACCTATGTCATGCAACAACAGCTCAATGGACAGCTTTTACCTACCGGAATTTGACTCACCTCAAATGTTGTGCGCCCTCCTGTGTTCGAGGAAATGTTGTAGAAAGACACTTTTGAGGAAGATGTGATGCGTTTTGAGGAATGGAGAGCAACAAGGTTATCTAGGCAACTAGGAATTGGAGAGGAATTTTATGTGACTTGTTTCATGGATGGCCTCTATTAGCTTCCAATTCGAAATGGAAAGGCCAACCTTGTAGAAGAAAGAGTTGAGATGAGAAGAGAAGTGAAGGGGATGAGAAATAGAGAAGGAGATGAGAAAAGAGAGAAATTCCAAAAGAAATTCTGAATTTTATTAATTGAATGCAGAAAATACAAGCTTAGAGCCTATTTATACACAATCGGATACAACGAATCAAGACAATTCCACTTAACCGACTCTAACAGCTTTTTGACGTCAAGCAGCCGCCATGTTTGACCTTGGCTTGACCCAACCAACCTCCTAAAGGCGCCAAAACCTTTTAACTAACATTTGAAAACATGGCAACCACAACTAAGAAGACAATACTCGAAATACAACCAAAATTACCACTAAAATCTAACGATTCATAACATTCCCTCCCTTTTGAGAAACTTCTTGTCTTCAAGGAGCAAAATTAGGGAATTGGCTCTTCAAGAAATTGCAATTTTCCCAAGTCACAAAGCTCTTGTTCAAGTTGCTCCATTGCACCAACACTTCAGGCAATGCACCATGTTCAAACTGCAGCGTTCTTCGAGCCTTGATAGCAACTGGTTGCAGCAGCAGCATCCCATTAGACCCTGCTTCAGGTGGCTCCCGAGCAACTTCAGTTCCCTTCTTGACCTGCTTTTTAAGTAGAGAGACATGGAACACCGGGTGAATGTATGAATGTGAAGGTAAGTACATTGCCAATTTTCTCCAAGATTTTGTATGGACCAAAGAAACGGGCACTTAGCTTGACATTTCGCCATACAGCCAAAGAAGACTGTCTATACAGTTGTAATTTAAGGTAGACCATGTGTCCAACTTCATAACTTTTGTCTACCCTCCTTTTGTCAGCATAAAATTTCATCCGTGCCTGAGCTTGTTGGAGATTATATTTAAGCACTTGCAAAATTTGCTTCCTCTGCTGCACTAAATCACTTGCTGCTGAATCAGGAGCTCCCGGTTGCTGCAACATTGGAGAAGGAGGAGGATGGCCATACAAGGCTTGGAAAGGTGAAGTGCCCATGGATGCATGAAAGTGAGTGTTGAACCAATACTCCACTAAAGAAAGCCAATGATTCCACTCTCTAGGCCGTAAGAAGACCATACTCCAGAGGTATTGCTCCACACATTGGTTGACACGTTCGGTTTGGCCATCCGTTTGAGGATGATAAGAGGAAATAAGTGCCAACGTTGTACCCATCAATTTGAACAACTCCCTCCAAAATGTGCTTGTGAAAATCTTGTCGCGATCTGAAATAATGGATTGAGGCAATCCATGTGACTTGTAAATGTTGTCAAAAGAAGATTCTTGCCAATTTTTTAGCAGTAACAGGTAGAGCAAGAGCAATGAAATGGCTATATTTGGTGAAACGATCCACTACCACCCATATGACTTCCTTGCCTTCAGACCTTGGCAATCCCTCAATGAAATCCATGTTAATGTTGATCCATGCTCCATCCAGAATGGGAAGGGGTTAAAGAAGACCCTTGTAACGATGATCTCCCAACTTAGTTTGTTGACATACCTCGCAAGCCTTAACATACTCACTCACTTCTTTTTTCAAGCTTGGCCAACTAAAGCAAGCCTTGACCCTTTGATAAGTACCTTCTATACCGGCATGACCTCCCCACGCAGCATCATGAGAAGCTTGTATAATCCGATCCCTCAAACCAGTAGTAGAACAAACATACAGCTTGACATGAATTCTGATCAGACCCCTTTGTACTGAAATGCCAGCTTCATTGACAATTTTCCCTACATCCTTCACAAGAGCAGCAGCTACACATTCTTGGGCAAAAGAATCACCCTCATATGTCCTATAAACCTCTTCCATCCATGAAGGAACAACCACTGATGTAGCACTGCAATACCCAACTTCAGCATCTTTAAATTTTCTGGACAAAGCATCGGCTACAGCATTCTCCTTGCCCCTTCTATATTCAATGTCATAATCAAGGCCAAGCATCTTCATAAGGCCCTTCTTTTGTATTCTTGTCACAATCTTTTGCTCAAGGAGATGCTTAAGGCTTTGGTGATCCGTTCGAATAATGAACTTGTGACCCTCAAAGTAATGCTCCACTTTTCAACGGCTAAAAGAATTGCTAAATATTCTTTCTCATATGTCAACATAGCTTGATGTTTGGGACTAAGAGCTTGACTCAAGTAAGCAATAGGCCTTCCATGTTGAGAAAGAATAGCCCCAATACCTGAACCACATGCATCTGTCTCCAACACAAAGCTCTCGGTAAAATTTGGCATTTCCAACACTGGTGCAGCACACATAGCCGACTTAAGAGCTTCAAATGCAGCTTGAGACCTCTCAATCCATGGGAATGCATCCTTCTTTAAGAGTTCTGTTAAAGGTTTGGCAATAGAACCATATCCTTTAATAAATTTTCTATAATACCCAGTCAAACCCAAAAAACCTCTCAATTGCTTCAAGGTTATTGGAATTGGCCAATCTTGCATTGCTTGGATCTTAGAAGGATCGGTGGAAACTCCTTCTTGAGAGATGGCATGGCCCAAATACTCAAGCTTTGTCTGAGCAAACGAACACTTGGACAACTTAGCAAAGAACTTGTGTTGCCGCATCCCCACAAAGACTTGTCTAAGATGAGTGAGATGATCCTCATAAGTGGAGCTATAAATCAGTATGTCATCGAAGAAAACGAGCACTGATCTTCTCAAGAAAGGTTTGAAAACATCATTCATTGCTGCTTGGAAAGTGGCCGGAGCATTTGTTAGGCCGAAAGGCATAACAGCAAACTAAAAATGCCCATGATGATTCTGAAAAGCAGTCTTGCATATATCCGGCTCAAGAACTCTGATTTGATGATACCCCTGTCCCAAATCAAGCTTAGAGAAGAAGCATGCCCCATATAACTTGTCAAGCAAATCATCTATGACGGGAATGGGAAACTTATCCTTCACTGTCAAGGAATTCAATGGACGATAATCGATGCACATTCTAGCCGAGCTATCTTTCTTCTTTATGAGGATCACAGGTGAAGCAAAGGGACTATGGCTTGGTCTAATGAAATTCATGTGAAGTAGCTCCTCAACCTGCCTCTCAATTTCTGTCTTTTGGCCATGAGCATATCGGTATGGCCTAATCTTGACTGGATCCGCATTTGCACGAAGAGGAATGGCATGGTCTACACACTTTTGAGGAGGACGACTCTTTGTTTGCTAAAAAATGTCCTCAAACTCTTCCACCAAGACCTGAACTTTTGGCTGGATGTCTTGCTGCAGCTCAACAGAGGAGATCACAAACAAATGCCTGAGCCATTGTATTGCTTTCTTCTTGATTCCACCTTGTTATAGTTTACCATCAATCAACTTGAGCTGAGCCTCCCCTAAAATGCCCTGCAGAGACACCTTAATGCCATGAACCTCAAATTCCACGGTCATTTTATCAAAGTCAAACACCACCGTATTGAAGGTTCTCATCCAATCCATACCAAGCACCATATCGCAACCTCCCAAGGGAAGAACTCTAAAATCAAAGGTGAATTGATGATCTTGCATGGACCATGGGAATGCTAGGCACTTGTTTTGAGTTGTTAGTGAATTGCCATCAGCCACCATAACCGCCAATGGGTGAGTCTTTGTCACTTCATGCCTTACTTTCTTAATCAACTTGGGATCAACAAAACTATGTGTATTCCCACTATCAATAAGAACAATGATAGAGGTTTTTCCAGCCTTGCCTCTGATTTTAATAGTGTTATGAGCTCCACTCCCAGTCAATGCCTTTATTGATATTTCAACTTCATCATCAGTCATTCCATCTTGCGAAAAAAAACCATCACTGTCATCGTCAGCCTCTGAAATTTAACTGCCAGAGAAAGCACCAGCACAAGACCCCCTTGCATACATTAATGCCTGGGATTTGCACCTATGACCAGGCTGATATGGTTGATTACAACGAAAGCATAGCCTGACTGAGCTCCTATCAACAGCTCACTTGAATCTGGCACCAGAATTGCTCTTCTGCTGCTGAGGTCTGTAATTACTGCCACGTAGCTTGTTCTTGTCACTTGAATTGGCTAAAGTAGCTTCAATCAACTTAGCCTTGTTGTAAGCACTAGACAATGTCTTAGGACCAATGGCTTTCACCATATTTTTGATCCTTGGCTTCAATCTGCTCACAAAACAAGAAACATAACAGGATTCTGTATCATCCGGAGTAATGGATAGAACTGACAGCAAATTAGCTCGTAAGTTCTCAAATCTGATCATATACTCTTTCACGGTTGAGGTTTGGGACAACTTGTTAAAGCTATCCACAACATCAGTTGACTCATCTTCACCATAGCGTTCACACATTTCTTCTACAAATTGGCCCCAAGAAAGATGAGGTTTGCTCTTCAATAAACTATAATACCATACCTCATGATCACCATGTAAATATACTGCGGCTAGCTGAAGCTTTTCATCTTCAGGTATGTTATAATACTGAAAATACCGATCACATCTTCTTAGCCATGATTCAGGTTGTCTACCATCAAAAGGATCAATCTCCACTCTTGGCTGCCTGTAAGTACCACTCCTGCCACCAAATGAATTGTCATTACTCACTGATCTTTGCTAGAAATGTCGATCAGGAGGTCTATCAGGATGCTCGAGCTCATCAACTGCAATTCTGTGATGCAAAACAGAATTCTGTTGCCTTGAATTGTAATCTGCATTCAAGCCATCTGATTTGAAATGAACTTGTCCTGAGGCCCGATCCTGATTTTCTACAGCAATTTCAAGTTGTGAAGGTTGATTCTCAGCTGATCTAATGTGGATTGAAGGTCCTACATTAGATTGCAATATTGGAGATTTGCCTCGAGTCCTGCACAAACCTTCAGTTCTATCAACATGAACTTGCTGCTGATCCACTTCAACCGGTTGAAAGATCTGACTAGCTGGCTTAAGGATTGCGTTAATTAAGGATTCTCCTTGCTTATTAACCTGCTCCTATAATTGCACAAGCTTCACCTCAATTTGTTGCAACTGATCTTCCTTATTTGCATCTCTTTCCAAAAGTAACTGCTGTATTTTTAACATTCTCTCAATATTGTCATTTTGCTGACTAAGCTTAGCATTTTGCTGATCAAACTTGTCATGTAACTCCCGAAGGTGATCAGTATTAAGATATTGAGGATCGATGGTTGCATTTACACCAGCTTCCACAGCACGAGTTGCATCAGCACCAGCAACTGCAGCATAATTCATCTCCGGACCAGGTGCATTTGCTCCACCAGCTCCTGATCTAGTTCTCACACCATCGGTCATGATTTTCTTTGATTTTTCCATCCTCAATCAATCAATTGATTGCTTGAACTAGCTCTGATACCAATTGCTAGCTTCCAATTTGAAATTGAAAGGCTAACCTTGTAGAAGAAAGAGTTGAGATGAGAAGAGAAGTGAAGGGGATGAGAAATAGAGAAGGAGATGAGAAAAGAGAGAAATTCCAAAGGAAATTCTGAATTTTATTGATTGAATGCAGAAAATACAAGCTTAGAGCCTATTTATACACAATCGGATACAACAAATCAAAGCAATTCCACTTAACCGACTCTAATAGCTTTTTGGGGCCAAATATGCAGCAGTGGCCAGGTTTGACCTTAGCTTGACCCAACCGACCTCCTAAAGGCGCCAAAACCTTTTAACTAACATTTGAAAACATGGCAATCACAACTAAGAAGACAATACCTGAAATACAACCAAAATTACCACTAAAATCTAACGATTCATAACAGCCTCCCTTCTACACTCAAACATTTTATGAACCTCCTTAATCCTAGTACTTTGGCCATAGCATATGCCAAGGCTAGATTGTTTGAGTCATTAGTTCTTCCTTAAGTGGAAGAAATTCTTCAAGTGGAAGCAAGTCCTCAGGTGGTCATTAGAGGGGACATTGATCAAGTATTAAAAGAAGCGCCACACCTTCCCAAACCAGCACTAAGTTCGTGTGTTAAGGTAGCAGGGCACTTTGTTAAGTTCACTAAAGAATCAGATGCATGGTTGTGTGATGCAGGCAGTGAAGGGAGCTATGAGATGCCAAGATTGAAGTCCACCAAAGTTCTTGTGCTATATGTAAGCTAAGCCCATTCAAGGGGACTGAGGTGAATTGGAAGCGTGCTAAGTGGGACAATCCGGGTGTTCTTCTAGCAGCACACCCCAATGTAAGACCTCTGGAATGATTGTTGTTACTTTCTGTAATACAAGATGGCAACAGGGAGCAAGTTGTTGAGCTTAACAGTGCTAAATTTAGCAGCACAGATATGTTGGTAGACAAATGTGTTGGCCAACCTAACTTGTGGAGCCAAGGGAACGAATGAATTCAATCCAAGAATAGCTTCGGGGTGAAGATTAAGGAGAGGAAGTTCAAAAGGAATAGACACAAGAACAATCAAGGGAAAATGAGTTCTTGATGAGGCCAAGCTGAACCTGTTGGTTTTTTGTGTTGAAGCAACAAAGAAATTGGATCAGAAGTTAGATGTTTGGATTGGTCAAGTGAGAAGTCAAGATCATCTCCCTAGAATACAAGCTAATGTAAGGCCACCTGAATCCTTAGATCCTATATTTCAACTTCAAGAAAATGCTTCAAGCAAAACAACAAGTTCACTTGGGAAACGATCAGCTAACTTTGATGAGAATGATGATGGGCATCGTTAATTAAGTCTAGTTCAAGACTACATACAAGTTGAGGAAATTGATCAGCTCAAAAGCAGTCATCAAAATGCTGTTATGGAGGAATTCAGCGTGAGAGCACAAACATGTTTAGCTGATATACTTTTGCAATTCAGTGAAATGATAAGAAATACATTAGTATTGAATTCTGAGAGGCTATAAGTTGAGTTGATGCTTCAGATTTCTCACAGCCTGCCACATTTTGATTTCAAACTTGTGCTTGCTAATCCAGAACCTTAGGTTGCTAGATGTATTTTGTGCAATCTCATTACATCTTGGTAAGTAAGGGGAGTGGAGGTACGCAATAAGGATGGCAAGTATCAAGATCGACCTATTGTTAATTGTGCTACGGGTTTTGAAAAGAAGAATGAGTCTTCCATAGAAGCAATGGGTAACTATGGTATGCAGCAAGCAGATTCTAGGAAGGCCAATGTTAGTTCATTGGTAAGCTCAATTGAACCATGGGAAGTAGCTCTTAAGGAGGTTAAAAAAGTAATGGGTTATGCCATGTCCTGTTACAGAGAGCCTTTAGAACTTCAGATATGCTGTGACCTTTTACAAAGTAAGAAAGGAGTTATATTTTACAGGCTTAACTATAGCAGACCACTTGAGTTCTATGGTGGATTGATCAGACAACTGCAATTCAGATTTAGGATAAGGAAATTGGGATCTAGCTATTGCATCTCTAGCCATTAGTTAACCTCAGCTACAAGAAAGGTGGTTTGGCTGCACCCATCAGAGCAAGGGGTTCAACAATGAGGTAGTGACTGCACTAGAGTTTGGTTGAATGTATGGCAGTGGCAGACCTCCTGATGTATACTCTACAATTAGGTACAAGCCTTATGGCACTACAATCAGATGCAATCAGGTGCAGCAGGAAAAAGTTGCTTCAGATTTAGATTTAGAAGCAACAAACTCTGGTGTACTCACAGCGCCAATAAGTACTCTTCAGCTCCAATTTCTGCAACAACAATGGTTCTTCAAGTCACAGCTCTCTACTAGGATTCTTGAGGACAAAAATCTCTAAAGGGGGGAGTATTGTCATGACTCGAGATTTGGAGTTAAGTACTAATAAGTCTTTGAATTGTAATGAGTCCTTGAGTTGTAATAATCTAGGATAATTAGTATCTTCTATAGCTATTGTTAGTCAAGAAGCATCATTGGTTTTAATTATTGACATTTGTTCATGTTGTTCGTGAATGATTGTAAACCTTGGATTTTAAATTTCATATGGAGCATGTTTCACTTAGGCTCCATTTTATTCAAAGATATATTCGTATGTTGCAAAATATTTTCAATTAGAACTATTTTTCCTTAAAAAGTCTTGTATTTCTATCTAAATTAGATAGTTTCATTCTATATATTATTATTAAAAAGCATACAAATTGTTTCCTTTTCGATCAATTGTATGCTAATTGCTTTAGCATAGTTTTTTTCTACTGTATTTTTTGTTTTATTGCTTGGTTTGTGGTGTCTCTATGCTGTTTATTATTGATTCTCATATGACATCAAATATCTAACATGTGTGTTGTGTTTATGTCTTTCAGGTGTTGGAAGACTATACTTCAAATTCTTATTTTTGTTCGAACATTCATTGAACCTCTGTTGGATTTGTACTGTTTACTAGTTGTTATGTGACAAATTTTATGGTGTACGCTTTTAGTGCCTCTTAGATGTAAATTGATTTTTGTGAATACTTGGATATTTAATTTTCAATGACATCTTTATTTTTTATTGGAATTTCATTCTACAGTGAATGGAATGTATAGTTCATTTTTGGAAGGTTATACTATATTATCGTAAAGTGTTATAACTGACATGAAATGTCATTATAATTTGTTGATGTATAGGTGCTATAATTGACCTGAAAATTGTTCTTATATTATATGAATGTATAGATGTTGTAAACAAGATGAAAATTGTTATTATGTTATATGAATGTATACATTATAGTACATGAATGCAAAGAGTCTTTAATTTTGATATATTTTGTCACTATAATTGTTTTTAATGGAAAGAAGCATTTTTAATGACAACTTTTGTGTCATTAATTGGTGAAAAATGATTTAACAATGCTTAATTGTTGTTGCGACTTTTTATCAACAACAGTCTATACTATCGTTACTATTTTCAATTAATAGTATGAAAAATTTTAGCGATAGTTTTTGTTGTCGTTAAAACTTTTTCTATGTGGCATTGAATGTTTATAACGACAGTGTTGTCTGACGCTAAAGATTTTACTTTTAACGACAACTTATGCCGTCGTTATTAATTTCATTTTTGACGACATACATAATATATCGTCGTAGATGCTTTTTAACGACGGCTTGATTTAGCGGTCGTTAATCCCGTATAATATTAACATTGAAAGCAGTAAAGATTGGACGACAATAAGTTTTCCTTGCCGTTAATAATATTAACGACGGTAAAATAGGCTTTTAACGATGGCAATCACCATCGTTAATGATCCTTCTTTTTGTAGTTGAAACTAAGCCCGTAATTTAGGAAATCTATACTTAAGGACTTCCTTGTTAGAATCCCAAATTGATGGCACATATTTCTTCAGAAGCTTGCCATTAATAGCCCTTGGGTGAGTTCTTCCATCTAGGTCTTGGAGTAAGAAAACATTGTCTCTAAATACTTCTATGACTCTAAATGGACCCTCCCAATTTGGGGACAAATTTCAAAGACACGGTCTTTCTAGCCATTGGGTAAAACCAATATCCAGACCTTATCCCCTAAGTCAAAAGAATTGGGTTTGATCGTTTTGTTGTAGGCTTTAGCCATCCTCTTCTTTTGTTTCTCTAACTCGTGAATGGCAGTCAAGCCTAACTTGGTCTAAGTTAGTTATTTCATCCAAAGATAGCCTACTCATACTCAAGTTTAGAAAACTTTCCTGGATGAGCCAGTCTAATAGACTAAACCGTTACTTCCATTGGGAGCATGGCATCATGGCCATATGTCAAATGGAAGGGAGTTGTCCAAATTGCATCATGTTTGGACATTGTTTAAGCCTAAAGGGCATCTAGTAGTAATTCATGCAACCGCTTGGGATTTTCCTCGATCATCTTTTCAATATTGGCCTTTAGAATTTTGTTTGTTGACTTTGCCTGGCCATTGGCTTGAGCATGGTAAAGGGTTGATTTCTAGATTTTTATGTTAAACTTTTGGTAAACTCCTTAACCTCAGACCCCATTGAACACCTTAACTTGGTCCAAAGTTATGGTTTTAGAGATACGAAAACTACGTAGGATGTTTTCTTTGATAAAATCAATCATGTCTTGTTGATTAATATTCCTATATGGTTTTTCCATCACTCATTTAATGAAGTAGTCTTTGGCCACAACAATGTAAGATGTTTCTTGCTTGAAGGGGTGTTAATTTCCCCATGTTGTCCATTGGCCAACCTTTGAAGGCCCATGGTTTGGTAATAGGATGCATCTAAGCTGTAGGGACTCTTGGCACATGGCCATGTCTTTGGCATGCTCTACACCCCTTAGCAAACTTTATGCAATCATCCATTATTGATGACAGTAATAGGCATAACATTTGATGAGCCAATGCATCTTGTTTTCGGCTGGATGGGATCCACATATATCCTCACGGCTAAACGTTAGACGTTAAATTATTTGCAATTGAATCTAAAAGTTATGAATAATTATATAATAAATTTGACTTACCAAAATACCCCAAACTTAAATCTTGCTCATCCTTAAGGAAGGCTAAACGTTAAAGTGGAGGATTTCATGCTTTTTAAGAATTTTATCACAATTCAAAGTGAGTATACTTCTATTAGAAAAGAATGACCGAGGATCATTAGCTTAAGGTTCTAATGGAAAAATATTCTAAGGAAAAACCCATCAATCACCTAGGTAAATGAATTCAAAAGTTGGCTAAGCAAATTAAGTTTATCTATTCTTTCCAATCTCAAGACAGTCAAACCAAATAGATGACAAAAATCATGCCACTCATAACAAGACTTCTCAGGTATGCCGAAGACTAAAAATTGTTCACAAATTTTTTTCTTCCTTTTTCCCTTTTTTTTGTAATGAGGGACTAGTTTGGCCCAGCCAACCCCGGCGCATGACTGTGTCTTCAGTGAAAATCGAACTCCTGTCTCCCTGGGTGATGACCGCATGGGAAGGAGATGCCACCAACTGATACGCCCTTAAGATGACTGTATGAGTATATCTTCAGTGAGACTCGAACTCCTGACCCCTGGGCGATGACCACATGGGTAGGAGATGCCACTAATTGAGATGCCCTCATATTTGCTTTTACTTAGACTTCGGCATAAATTTTCAAAATCTATTACGAAAATGATAATCTTAATGTAATCCATTCAACTTGAGCATCTTTTAATAAGAAAGAAAGGTAAAATAGCTATGCTAACTAGTGAAATCAAAAACCATGATTTTATCAAGATAGTGCCTTAAAACATATCATGTATTGCGATTAGAACACAACAAAAATTGATTCTTGAGTTATTCAAAGTCTAATCAAAGTAAGCGAGCTAAGATAGGTAGTAAATTTGCCAAAAAGCATGATGATAAGATCTCAAAATTATTTTATGATTTTAAAATGGTTCAAAATGTGCAATAAAATTTAAAAAGACTAATAATCTAAAGTATATAGAAAATATTTTTGTTAGCCGACACTATCTACGTCCCAATACAGTGGCTCTGGACTCTGGGAGGCACTAAAGCTAACTCAAAAAAATAAAACAGGATTAGATAGGAAAACTTGTCAAAAAATTGTGTTCAAAATTTAAAAAATTGTCCCTCCACCCCCAAACTTAAAGTTAACTCTCATGACCCGGGAATTGGGATTAAGTATTAATATTGCTATAGTTGAAATAAAATAGTATAAGTCATTAGTATAAGTCAGTTAGTGTATTAGTAGCGTGTAAATGTTGGCGGCTGCATAAGTGAAGTAGGTAGGTAAGTCGGTTAAGATGGGTGGTCCAAATGCAATGTATCTAGCTTAGGTGAGTCCTAGCTTGGGATTAGTATAAATAGGTGAGTCTTTCATTGTAAGCTCATAACTTTGATAAAATACAGATTTCTTTTAGATATTTCTCTCTTTCTCATCTAACTCTCTCTTCTTTCTCATCTCAAATTCTACTATCCCTAGGTCATGACCCGAATTTGATCTTGCATCATGACAATTGGTATCAGAGCTTGTGAAATTGCTTTCGATTGAGTTGATTAAGTTCAATTTGATTGTGTGCGAGCTGTGGATCAAATTAATTGATATTAAGATCTCGATCAAATTGTATTTGATTAAGATTTTGTGTTGATTTGTACAGATTGTACAAATCGTGCTGCAGTTAAGTTGAAAAATCTTTTGTGTTGCATTCCTTGCAGTTAATTGTGTGGTATAGACCTCAGGTTTTACCGTTTGGTTGCACTGGAGCACAAATTTAGATTGCTTTGAGCTTATCTATTTGGTTAAGCAGCCGAAATTGTGTTTTGGAGATTTTGTATCAGAATGAAGTTGTAACGCTGAACTAAAGATTGAAGTGAATTGATCAGGTTGTTAACTAACTTCCAAGCTAGTTCCAAGGCTAGCTCTTGGTGAATCGATAGATTCAGTTGCTTACTTACTAAACTTGTTGAATTAACCCTGAGTTAATCAGCACGTTATTGGATCTCAAGTCACTGTGTACGAGCCTAATTCTTGTAGAAGTGGAAATCGAAAACGAATTTGTGGCTGAAACAATGCAAAGTATGCTAGATTTAAACACTTAGATGAGGCAATACACCAATGAAAGGTTCGAGCAATTTTTTTCAGGAGTTATCAAAATTGTTTCAAAAGGTAAGGATCTACGCTCAAGCAATTCAGCAACCTGTTGAGCAAAACGCAACTAAGATCAGTGAAAATTTGGAAGTTGAAGGAGTAATTTTAGATGTTATTAGTACAAGTGAACTGGAGATTCAGAACGGAAGTCGATTTATTGAATTTCAGAAGCTTAATGCTGCAGCTATAACAACAGCTCAAGAAGGAGTATTATTATTGCCAATGGAAGGGCCATTGAATGCTGCAACTAAGAAATCGCCAAGGGATGAACCAGAAGTTTAAATAAAGACCACTTAGGAAGGGTTGAGGCCATTTGATCCTAGGAAGAAGGAACTAAAGGTTATGGTGGAAGGAGAACAACAGCTGCAACAGAACATTGACCGAATAAAGGAACAAAACTCGGTTGGCAGTGCTGATTCTAGTGGTAATTTTTGAGTTGCACCTTAAATTCATGGAATTAGTACGATTCCAAGCTTTGAGATTCAGAAATTGGTTAAGGTTTTCCCAAGGCAGGATGATGAGCTACAGAGTGTTACAACTAAGACACCACAAGCGATCATTAAGGTCATTGGTTGCAGATTGCTACAATTGAAGCTAAAATTGCAGCCTGATTTTGAGATTAAGTTAGTAATTGGTCTTAGTCGCAAGAAGTGCTTTTAAGCAAGAGAGAGAACGAAGATCAAGTCACTCTTGGTTTACAGGGGAAGACCTCCTGATTTTCTTCTTCTCAAGTCTGATAAAGTAGTTCTTGACAGGCTTTACATGTTCAAGAACATGAAATTGAGGCAGCCTAAGATGATGTTGTGGTCAATTGATAGATTAAGCGCATCTTCTTGGATCAAAAAGATTTTGATGAAGGTAAAGAGAATGAAAAGATTATTGGCCATGTTGCAAGTTCAGATAGGAATCAGGATGATTTTATTACATTGCAACCAAATTCAGTGAAGCAACTGACTAAACTTAGTAGAGATGGAGCTTATACTATTATGTATAATGTTGGAAGGCCTCCTGATATATTGAAAGTTAAGCATTTAGTCACTCAGCAAAGAAAAAAGTGAAGATAAAGGTCTTGGCTAGACAGCAAATTTGGAAAAAAATTAGATGGTGTGATGAACTTTTGTTCAGATCTGGAATTACAGTGCAAGGAACCCTTGGTAAAATGAAATCCAAGCTGTCAATGTTTGTGTTTGATATTGGATGGGCAAGTAAGTCAAGCTCTAAGCTAAGGGTGTGTGTTAATCAAGCTAAGAGCTTAGAACATACTCCAATGGTGCATCCAAATGTGAGACCTCCTGAAGTAGTGTAGCAGAAGGAAGGTCAAGTTTTTGTGAAATCACATTTGTAGTTGCAGCAGAAGCTTAAGTTGGGAATTGATGAACAAATAGCTGGTCTTTGGAGAGTTTGCAAGCAATTTGAAGTAATGATTGATCTATTCGAACTAAAAATCAAGGAGTGTTGTTTAAAAGGAAAAGCCTGGTGGTGATGTTTACTTTTGGATTAGAGTTGGCGTTAGACAGCCTTGTTATCTCTCTGCTGTTGCAGCAATATTTAGAAGGAACCTATGCCTTTTGGATTGAAAGCAGCAACATTCACTCAGTTCTGGAAGTTGTGGGCTTGATTGAAAGGTTAATACAGCAGCACAGTTGGAAAATTCTAGGTATTCGAAGGTATAATGTCAAGAATTCAAAGATTGGAAGATGTATGGTGGTGATGGAAGAGGTTCAAGGACAACAAGTGTGTGGGGATCTAAAGGTAAGAGGAAGGGCTACCAAAGTGTTTTGGCCAAGGCTTTGGTATATGGAATCAAAAGCAAGTGATACAATGATGGGTGCAATATCAACAACTTATCTTAGAGCAGTTGCAATGGCTGATTTTGGGAGTATAAGCACTGTCAAAAGGTGGAAATCTATTTCAAAATAGCTCATGAGGGAGTTAACTTAATTCCATTAGACTGTAAGATTGTATTAATTTGAAGTTGGATGTGACTCAATTAGGAACAAGTAGCAACAACAAGTGATCAGCGTGCACAGCAGAAGCAATCAATTAAGGATTGGCTCATGGGATTCTCAATCTTTCCTTGTTTAGGTTACCATTGGTTGTGAAAACTAAGCTCTAAAGAATGTCAAAGATTTGGTAACAACTAAAGGCTTGGTGTCAGTCAAAAAGAGGGTGGATTTCGTCAAGTATGCCTATAGAAATGCAGCTTGGTGTGGTTTACAAGAGATTTAAGTTTTTGCGATTTATGGTGCAGCATCTAAGACCAGATCTCTCACTGGTTGTCTATAGTAAGATTCAGTCCAAACAATCCTTGATCTGTAACAATAGTTGCAAGTGGATCTTTAGTAACATTGTAAGAGTTAAAGAGTGGACAAGTGGGCTATACAAGTACACAACCATCACATGGGAGTGGCTACTTGACATGGGTAGATTTCTGGGCATGAATCAGGAAGTTTTAAGTTGTTGTTCAGCTGGTCTCATCAAGCTGACAGAACCTGTTGGGAAAACTTGCAAAATTGAAGAACCAGCTATGAAATCAGACACTGATTCAAGTTGGAACGCAATTAAGTGCAAGTCGGGGAATTGTGTTCATGTCATGACAATGGGACTTCATGTTGGCATTAAGCAAGCTCGAGATTTTCTTCCAGAACCTTACAAGTGGAAGGATATTTGCGAATTGTTCACTTATATTGCCGCAAGTGAAAACACCGTGATACTTGGTTGTGGAAAGTCCTTCAAGTTACATCTTCTACAGCTTAATGGTACTTGGCTTGGGTGCATGACAATAAGGGAGCACTGCAACAACAAGTGCTCAATAAAGGCTCTTCTCTTTTAGATTCTTAAGGATAAGAATCTCTCAAGGAGGACTATCGTCATGACCAGGGAATTGGGATTAAGTACTAATAATGCTATGGTTGTAATAAAATAGTATAAGTCAATTAGTGTATTAGTATAAGTCAATTAGTGTATTAGTAGTGTGTCAATGTTGGTAGCTGCTTAACTGAAGTAGGTAGGTAAGTCAGTTAAGATGGGTGGTCCAAATGCAATATATCTAGCTTAGGTGAGTCTTAGCTTGAGATGAGTATAAATAGGTTAGTCTTTCATTGTGAGCTCATAACATTGATGAAATACAAATATGTTTTAGATGTTTCTCTCTTTCTTATCTAACTCTCTCTTCTTTCTCATCTCAAATTCTACTATCCCTAGGTCATGACTCAAGTTTGATCTCGGATCACAACATTAACATTGTTCTTAATGTTAAAAGAAATACAAAGAACGAAGTAGTAGGCAAGAGATACTTCCCAAGTTTGAGGATTGCTTTTTGATGGTGAATGTTGGCACCATGTTTAACCCCCGAACTTGTTTCAAAAACCTGTTTGAATAAAATGTATAGAAACATAGGGAAAAAAATGAAAGCAAATTAAATGAAAAGAAGTAAGGAAATGAAAACTTGGGTTGCCTCCCAACAAGCGCTTAAGTTATAGTTGTTAGCTTGACTTTTTGATGATGATCTATCTCGTATCTTGAAAAAGAATGGAGTTTCCTCCATCCACCCTTAATGACCATTTTCATCCGTGGATCTTGTTTGTACCCTTCTTTACACGACAACCTCTACCTTCTCTAATCATGGGATCCTTAAGCTTAATGTGTAGAAACTTGAATTTTCTGTTCCAATCTTTTTTACAGTTTTTCACTAAGTCATCCTCGGCTCCGAAAGCCTCTGTCTTCCTTAGACAAGCTCAACACTCTATTTCGATCGTTGGTGATGGTGGATATGTAAAGATAGGTTTGGTCATTGGTGGTGATGAGTCGATCAAGAGGGTTATTTCATATTAAGGTGGTTCTTTTAATGTGCTCTCATCCCTTAGTGTTATGGAGTTGGTTTGTTCTCCTAGGTTAGTGATGGTATTGATAGGCAAGGAATCTTTAGACTTTTCAGAAAATTCCTTTAATGTAGTCCCTATTAGAGTTTCTAAATTTCAGGCTTCTTGGTTTCTAAAGTTAGCTATGGTTTCTTGAATAAAAGTGTCCTTTCTTGCATGAACTCCCTAAACATCTCTTTTAAGTCATATTTCTTTTCTTGGGGTGGATGAATGGGTGACCAAAGTGTTTCGTGAGTGTTCCAGAAAAGCTAGGAGGGTTCATCCATCCTTGATCGTTGGTGCTAGAATAAGGTTTGAGTTTGGCTTCTTGATGATTTGACATGTAGTTATACTATTTTCAACCCAATGAAGTGAAAGCGCTTACCATTTGGCACTCAATACTAACATGGTTACCTACACAAAATTCACATCTAACGATAGGAGTATGAGAAACTCTGATACTTGTTTTATCTAATTGCTTTTGAATTAGTGAGATTTGAGCAAATAACATCGCGAATGCATTAACTTCATGAATTCCAGCTGATCTACTTGGTACAGCATGGTACTGAGTTCTCATATCATTGTCACTGGCCATCACCTTGAGCAACATTATTGTTAAATCTAAGGATCCGGGTGAGTAATGTCTTATTATTGCAATCTTAGCATATGAAATAAAAAAAAATAAACTTAAAAGTTAAAAGAAAGATAAAAATAATGAGAAAGCACAAATATACAACAATATAGTACAAAAGTTAAGAAAAACCAATTTTTTTTTGGGGGCAGGGGGTTAAAGTTTTTAAGAAACTTAAAAATAAAAATTTTAATTTCAAAAACAACTTACCTAGGTGAGGTTTAAAAGTTAAAAGAGAGATAAAGCTAATTAGAAAATGTAAAACTACAACAATGTAATACAAAAGTTAAGAAAAACAAATTTTTTTTTTTTTGGGGGGGGGGGGGGGGGGGGGGGGGGGGGGGGGGGGGGGGGGGTTTGGGGTTTGGGGAGGTTGTATACGAATTTATAAAATAGAACTTTACAAATTAAATAAACTGCATGAAGTGAATGAAATAAAAGATTCTTCTTCAAATGTAAACAAAATTTACAAGTTTTTACAAAACAACTTTAAATTAGTACTAAAACTAGGTTGTATGAATATCACTAAAATAAAAACAATCCCAAGCAACGGTGCCAAAAACTTGATTGCTTAACGTGCTTGCTTAGAAAATGCACTAAGTCATATCAAGTAATAATGATGTGAGTAGAGTATTATCCCACGAGGATTATTTATTGAATGAGTACAAAAAATAGTAGTTTTAGCACTATTTGTAGGATCGAAATTTGTAGTTTTTGATATGAAACAAACAAAATGAAACAAACTAAAAATGTTTTCTTTTTTGATATGAAACAAACAAGACAAAAAAGAACTAAAAATGTTTACTAATTTTGATGAAATATTTACTGATTTTAGATGAGTTTAATTAATTAATAAGATCCAAGGCATCCAATTTCACCTAGTTGCATCAATATGCCTTTCTATTCGCGATATTCAATTTGTTATTACATGTTGATGGTCAAAAATCCTAATTTACCAAATATTATCTCTCGAGAAACACTGAGCATGCTCTTTTACATACTAAGTCATCAATCTCTTGAATGAATTTAAATAAAAAAAGAGTTTTGAAGAACCATGGTTTTCACTTAAGACCACACAAATCACATTAATCTATGTCTAGCATTCGCTTAATTTGCGGTACTTAACACATTAGCAATCATCATAAATCTCCTCCGAGACTCATTATGAATCATTATAGACCTTGAATGGTGATCAAGCATTCAAAACTCATGAAGAACAATGATAAAGACTCAAATGGCGCAATAAACAAACTTTGTATACATTGAATTACAAAAGAGCATATATTAAAACTTAGGCTTAATCATAGCCTTGGAAAAACAAAATTCATTCATGGTAAGCATAATATAAATTAAAACTAAGACAAAATCCATGAACTTAAAGAAGAAAAGAATAGAAAAGAACTTAAAATGAAAATTTTTAAACTAAACTCTTCTTCATTCCTTCTTTCATTCTCTCATGGTTTTCTGCTAAGTTTTCTACTTTGTATTGGGTTTTTGCTGAATGAATTGATGCAGAAACACTTCCCCAAACCCCTATGTATAGTATTTGAGATTGGAATAATATGGAATAAAAAATTTATACAAGTTCTTCCCTATTGGCTCACTTTGCAGCCCATATTTGCAAGTTGCCACCATTTGCTAATTTTTTTTTAATTATTTCAACTTTGCACCACCCAAAATCAGTCTCCATTCATGTTGTATACATATTTTAAGTGTCTAATCCATCCTTACTTGTGATTTGTTGATTTTGCCACTAAAGTTTGCAATTTGCAACAACTTGTACATGAACTTTGCTTAGTTGTGTGGTTTGCTTCAAAATTGATACAAGTTGCTTGATTTGTGCTTTTTTTTTTTTTTTATTGTATCTTGCTTTCATTTGTTGATGTTAAAGACAAAACCTAGCAAGAATCAGAAAAAAGTGAGTGTTTTTGTAAGAAAATAAAAATAGGAGCAAAAAAGAGAAAAAAGCGATAAAAATTAGATGTGAAATTGTTAGTAGTTGAACCAAAAAGATATGAATAATTATATACTAAATTAGACTCATCATGTACAAATGACATCAAGAGAAAGTAGCGACTTTCTTAGTATTGTATGTCGATGATATATTACTCATTTGGAATGGTGTGTTGTTGATACTGAGCTATTTTTGTGTGTTTTAGCTTTTCTTAATTTGCTTTGGCTGATCGCTTATTGTAAAGAGGGCTATAATCCTTAATTGTTAGAAATGTGGTTTTTGGCGGGAAGGGTCGTTGTGGTAGTTAGAAGCTTATTTTGTTGTTTAGTGCTTTAGTCAAGTTTGGTTGCCGATTAAGCTTAAGTTGGTGGTTATTCTAGTTCAAATGCTTTGTATCTAGTCTTAATCTAGTATAGTATAAGCACTTGATATTCTTGTAATGGAAGATTCATTCAACGAAAATATCTTTAATTCTCTTCTCTCAAACCCTAACTCTCTAGACTTCCTCTCTTTCTCTTCAATCTCTCATTTTAATCTCCCTTTATCTTATGTTATGATTCAAGTTTGATTTTGAATCATTATAATTGGTATCAGAGCTTGTGCAATTGCTGCTAATCGTGTTGATATGGCCTTCAGTTTGATTGGTTTTTTCATCACTAATTGCCTTAGCATCTAAACAAGTCTGATTCATCACTGATTTAAGTCCTGATTAGGAATTATGCTTTAGTGATTCTTTCAGTACAATTTGGCCAAACATAAGAAGGTAGTTCAAATGGCTGGAGGAGTAATAACCCATGCTAATGCTGTGGCGAATGGTGCTGGTAATACAGGAACTAATGATGCTACTTATGCTGCGGTTGGTGGAGCAGAGGCTGTACCTAATGCCGGCACTAATGAAGGCGATCAGTTTGGCAGACCTTAGACTTAAATGTAGGATATTATGAGAATGCTGCAGCGAAGTATGGATTAGAAGTTTAAAAGACAATCATAGCAGATCATTGGTATACAAGAGTAGAGCCATAGACAAAATCTACTAGCTGAAGCGGGTGTGCTATCTCCAGCTAGTAAGCAAGCAAGGCCACCTGATCCTTCACTTGCACCAGCCTCCAATGATAGTGGATATGGTGCATCAGTGACAAGAAGCAGTGGATTGAGACAACCTCGCATATAATTGGAGCTTTTGGATAGAGTGTAGCCACAGTCATGGATCCGAAAATGTGAGAGATACTTTCGATTCTGGCAAATAGATAAGGTAGAGAAGGTGGAGTTGGCTACTGTCTACCTTCATGGTGATCAGGAGGTGTGGTTTTTGAGTTTGATTCGCAGCAATCCATCAATCTCTTGGCTTGAATTTGTAGACGAACTGTGTGAGATATATGGAGATGAAGATATTGGTGATGTGGTGGATAATTCAAAAAAGTGGCACAAGTTTCATCAGTTAAGGAATGTATGACAAGGTTTGAAAATCTAAAAGCAAGGATGATGGCAGTGAATCTAGGAGCTATGAAGCTTATTGTGTTTCAAGTTTTATCCGTGGACTCAAGCCTAAAATCAGGAATCTTGTTAAAGCTTTAGATCCTCCAACAATATCTCAAGCTTACTCAAAGGCAAGAAGATTTGAGAATACGATCCTAGCTGCACCAAAGGTTTTGCATTCAAGGAATGCTCCTATCGTGTCCCCTTTGCAATCATCCTCTCCAGTAGGCAGCACACCTTTGAGTTTAGAAGAGAGGAAAACTAAAAGGCTATGTTTCAAATGTAACCAGCAATATTTCTTTGGCCACAAGTGTAATCCTATGTTCTTGATGTCAGCCTCAAGGGTTGACGCTGTTGAAATTAAACGAGAAATGGAGGATGATCCAGATTTGGAAGAATAAGAAGTTGATAGTTAGGGAGAGTCAGATGAAGATCAAATTGAGATATCAATTATAGCATTGATAAGAAATGGTTCACACAACACAATAAGGATTAAAGGTGAAGCTAGACATAAGCCTTCATTAATTCTAGTAGACAGTGGAAGTACACGTAGCATTGTGGATCCAAAGGTTGTAAGATCAGTGGGGTATGAGATGATCACTACCTGTCCCTTGGCTGTAACAGTAGTAGATGGCAATTCTATTTTGACACAGACTAAGTGTAAGAACTTCAATTGGCAGATGCGAGGTCACAGCTTTGGGTATGACTTTAAAGTGCTGAGATTGGGAGGTTGTGACATGGTTTTAGGAGTTGATTGGATTAAGACCTTCAGCCCCTTAGTTTTTATTTTGCTCAGTTATCTGTGTCATTTGAAAGAGGAGGTCAAAAGATCAGCTACAAGGGATCATGAAGGAAGGTTGATTATAGATCATAAGAAATAAGCAATTGTAAGGAGTGATTAGGAAAGGCTCATATCAATGGATTGGACAGTTGTTCTCTATTACAGCTGTATCTCAAGAGTCTCAGGTGACTTCTAATCCTGCTAATGATAGATTATTGCAAGATTATAAGGATTTGTTTGAGCCACTAACCTCCCTACCCCCCAAAGAGGGAGTTAGATCATGCTATTGCTTTGAAGTTGGATTATAATCTTGTGAATCTACGTCCCTACAAATATCGTCATTCACAAAATAGTGAGATCGAAAGATGAGTTGAGGAGCTTTTGAAAACAAGATTCCTTTGACACAGTCACAGTCCTTTTGCTTCTCCGGTAATCTTAGTGAAAAAAAGGATGTCACACCTAGGATGTGCATTAATTACAAGAAGTTCAATGCACTCATGGTTAAGGATAAATTCCTAATTCCTATCATCGATGAACTGTCAGATAAATTGTATGGATGAAGGTACTTTTCCAAGCTAGATTTGAGGCAGGGTTACTATCAAATTAGAGTCTTGGGTCAAGATATACATAAGACAACATTTAGAACTCACCATGGGCATTATGAATTCATGGTGATGCCATTTGGTTTGTCGAATGCTCCAGCCATATTCCAGGCTTTGATGAACTCCGCATTTAAGCCATATTTGAGGAGATTTGTTCTGGCGTTTTTTGATGGTCTACTAGTATACAGTTCTAGCTTGGATGCACACATCAGGCGTTTGAAACATGTGTTCAGAACAATGATGCAACACCAGTTATATGCTAAGATTTCAAGTCTTTTTTTGTAAGAACACAAGTTGAGTACTTGGGACATGTCATCTCTAGTGAGGGTGTAGCTATAGATCTGGCCGTGGTTCAAGCAATGACTGACTGGCCAGCTCCAAAAACTCTTAAGCAGCTGAGAGGATTCCTTAGACTGACAGGCTATTATGGGAAGTTCATAGCACAATATGGGATAATTGCTAAACCTCTTACCGATCTTCTTAAGAAATATGCGTTCCATCGGACTAAGGCAGCACAAGAGGCCTTTGAACAACTCAAAGCAGTGATGAGCTCAGCTCCTGTGCTTGCTATGCTTGACTTCAGTAAGGCTTTTGTATTTGAGGTTGATGCCTGCAGCAGAGTTGTGGGAGCAATCCTTTCTCAAGAGGGATGACCAATAGCTTATATCAGCTAAGCTTTAGGACCAAGGTATTTGAACCTATCAATTTATGCGGAGGAATATTTGGCTATCTTGAAGGTAGTTCAGAAATGGAGGCAGTATCTCGAAGGACACCATTTCACAATCAAGACTGATCACAAAAGCCTCAAGTATTTGCTTGAGTAAGAGATTACTACCGGAGTTCAATGCAAAGGTCTCATGAAGATATTGGGGTTGGACTATTCAATTGAATACATATCTGGATGAGAGAATATCGCAGCTGATGCTTTGTCAAGGAGGTAAGATGATGTTGAACTTGCTACTATTAATGGTATTTTAGTCTCTCTGCCTTCTTGGATGGAGAAGGTCCTTAAGTCTTACGATGAGGATGAGTTTGCTCAGGGGCATATTACTGCTTCCAGTATCAAGGGACAATCTGAAGAAGGATTTGGTGTGTCTGTTGCTAATTGCATCATCTGGATTAAGGGGAAGATTTACATAGGGATTGCAACAAATCTCAGGAAGCAAGTGCTGTTGGCCTTCACAATTCATCTTGGGGAGGACATTCTAGAATTGATGGTACATATCAAAGTCTCAGGTAATAATTTCATTGGCATGGAATGGTTGAATTGGTTCAAGCTTGTGAGGTTTCCCAGCTTACAAAGAGTGAACACATGCCACATCCAGGGCTATTGCAGCCTTTATTAATTCTAGATTGAGCTCGAGAACTTATTAGTATGGATTTCATTGAAGGGTTCCCCAAGTTTGGAGGAAAGGAGGTTATTTGGGTAGTTATTGATCAATTCACCAAGTTTGGACATTCCATTGCTCTCCATCACCTAATTTCTGCAGAGAAGTTGGTAAGGCTGCTCTTGGATAACATCTACAAGTTACATGGGCTGCCCCACTCCATAGTTTCAGATAGAGATAGGCTGTTGATAAGTAATTTTTGGCGGGAATTGTTCGTTTTGCTGAGATCTTCTTTGGCATTGAGTTTTTTCTACCATCCATGAACAGATGGACAAAAAGAAAGAGTCAATAAGTGTGTGGAGCAGTTGTTGGTAAACTATAATTGAGCAGCTTGCTACTATAGAGGGGCAAGTAGGCAACACAGACAATTATTTGGACAAAAATTAAAGCAAAATTAACATTATTGGCCCAGTAGAGGCGAAACCAACACTATTCGCCCCAGTAGAGGCAAAATCAGCACTATTCACCCAGTAGAAATACAACGTAATTCACCTAGTAGCGAAACAACTTATTTCGCCCACTACGTTGAGCTTAACACAATTCGCCTATTTTATCCCTCAAAAACACATTTATGCACAAGTATAAAAGATAGAATCAAATATACACAAATATTCTTACTCTTTGAGTAAAGTTATACTCATCCAAAAGTATGCTTCCTCTTTAAGTAAAGTCATACTCATCCAAAAGTATGCTTCCTCTTTAAGTGAAGTCATACTCATCTAAAAGTATGCTTCCTCTTTAAGTAAAGTTATACTCAACTAAAAGTATCCTTCCTCTTTAAGTAAAGTCATACTCATCCACAAATAAGCTTCCTCTATAAAAAGCACTACGTGCCTCCTTCACCTTCACCCATGGCTACGATCATCCCCCCAGAGCGACAATCGTTCAAACGCCTTACTGTCCTCACGAAATATCAAGTCGGGCGTGCGGCTAGAGCTTAAGTTTAGCTCATCATAATGAGCCCCACCTCATAGAGAACTCCAAAGTGATGAATAAGCTCATGCTTGGCTTGGTGTTCTTATAAAGTTAAAACATTTTTAACATCATTCGAGGTAAGTTTTAGCATTTTTTGGTGTTTAGTGCATCTTTCTAAGAAAAATGAACTTAGTCAAGCAAAGCAAGTGAAAAAAGTGAAAAAAGCTCTCTGCTATTCCTTTGAGCACTTTTGGCCATATCAATACATTCAAAGAGGTATGTTTAAGTTAAGCATTGTAACCTACTTTTTACGTTTTTCTTATCTTTTCCTACAGTAAAAATTATAAAAGGAAAAAAAATAATATCATAGAAAAATAGAACTCCTCAAGAGCTTCGTTTTTATATATAATTCAATCCATAACTCTTCACGGAATGAAAGTTATGTTTGTTTTAATGTACAAGGTATGCTATACAGCTAGCACCAACGTTATTCGCCCGGTTCATTTTTTCACCTCTCTTTCACATTTTCTTTGATCAAGGACTCTAAAACTCATTACATTTACATATAAATTTTCATGAGCTTCATTTTGAAATTAAATTCAATCCATAACTGCTCATGGATTCAAAGTTGTGCTCATTTTAATTTACAAGGTACGTTATACAACTAGCACCAACGTTATTCGCCCTGTTCATCTTTTTGCCTCTCTTTCATATTTTATTTCATTAGAAACTCAAAAACTCATTACATTTACATATAACTCTTCAATAGATTCATTTTGATATACAATTCAATCCATAACTCCTCACGGATTGAAAGTTATGCTCGTTTTAATTTACAAGGTATGTTATATAACTAGCACCAACGTTATTCGCCTGGTTCATCTTTTCACTTCTCTTTCATATTTTCTTTGATCAAAACTGTAAAAAATTAATATATTTACATATAAATCTTTAAGAGCTTCATGTTGAGATATAATTCAATCCATAAATGCTCACAGATTGAAAGTATTGCTCGTTTTAATTTACAAGGTATGTTATACAACTAGCGCTAATGTTATTCGTCCAGTTCATCTTTTCACCTCTTTTTCATATTTTCTTTCATCAAAAATTCAAAAAATCATTATATTTACATATAAATCTTTAAGAGCTTCATGTTGATATATAATTCAATCCATAAATCCTCACAGATTGAAAGTTATGTTCGTTTTAATTTACAAGGTATGTTATACAACTAGCACCAACGTTAATCGTCAAGTTCATCTTTTCACCTCTCTTTCATATTTTCTTTGATCAAAAATTCAAAAAGTATTATATTTACATGTAACTCTTAAAGAGCTTCGTTTTGATATACAATTCAATTAATAAATTTCCACGGATTGAAAGTTATGTTCGTTTTAATTTACAAGGTATCTTATACAACTGCAGCCAACGTTATTTGCCCGGTTCATCTTTTCACCTTTATTTCATATTTTATTTGATCAAAAACTCATTATATTTATCTATAACTCTTCAAGAGCTTTGTTTTGATATGTAACACAATCCATTATTCTTCACGAGTTAAAACTTATCTGAGTTTTAAGTTACAAGGTACGTTATACAACAATCACAATCGGAATTCGCCCAGTTAAAATTTTCACCTCCTTTTCATATTCTCTTTGGCCCAAAACTTAAAACCTCATTATAGTTACCTAAGATACTTCCCAAGTTCCATTGTCATAGCTGATTTGTTCCATAGCTACTTGCGGATCAAAAGTTATGCTCATTTTAAGTGAAGGGCTCAAGCTATATAACTATTCCAAGAGGATAACACCCCACTTCATCTTTTCACCTCATCTTTATGTTTTCATAAAAAACCTTTATAAGTTATCATAATTACATAAAACACTTCGACAACTTCGCTTTTATAGGCAATTGAATCTTTAACTCCTTACGCATTAAAAGTTGTGGCCGCCTTAAGTCATATGGTTAAGTTATGTAGCCCGCGAAATTCCACCATCCGATGAATTCCCGGCTTGGCATTATCTACAAACAAGCATTATCTTAAAACCTAGCATTATTCTTGACACTTGCCTGCCACACAACAATCACCATCCCAAGCCGCCATCATCATTCTCACTAACGACCGTCACTTCCGCAATGCTTGGGGCTTTAACCACCATCCTCTCCAAAGTTGCCATCGCGTGATGCTTCGTTCACTGCATGCGGAGCCTCATCTTCCACCACCATTATCAATATTCCCCATCGCATGTTGGGACCGGCATAACACCCATATCCACCGCTGCCCTCGGTTGCACAATAGTTGCCACTGGCACACTGGTCGTCACCGGTCATTCACCACCACCATGGTCAAACCCTTGCTCTCTCATTCAAACCCGAATTCTAGTCAATTTTGATGACAATCTTAGTTCAATTGAACCTTCATATCAAATCAAATTTTGATTAAACTAATTCTTGTTGCATCATAAGTTCATTTCAATCCCAGCTGAATCACTACTTGTTGGAGTTTAGCCTGCTTAAGTCCAGATTATGTCAATTTCTGTTCAATCAACATCTGAAAGAATTGGTCTTCATCGCAACTCCGCTCTAATAGATTTTAAGATAGGTAAACCTTTGCTAAGATTTCTAGTCTAGATAAACTATGCTTCAACACACTCTTGCTATAGGTTCTGGTTCAACTAAGTTATACTTCGCTAGATCCTTACCCATAAATGGTCAAATTAGCAATTAGACACGACAATACTAAATTAAGGGAATTACAAGAATAGAGTCATTGACCCTACCCTTAATGATTCTGAAATATAAAACATACATTATTCAACACTAACACATGAGTACAAATCAAAGAACACATAAGTACTAAGTTCTAGAATCCTAAAAGTATTTATACAAAGACAACTAGGTTATACAATTCATTCTAAGGACCTTGTTTGGGCACGTAAGAGACCTCCTAACTCCCTTGGAATTCACAAGGCATATTTGTTATTTCTCTCCATCCGCTACTAATCCAATTACTCCATGAACTTCTTATTGGCATATTTTATGCACCTACGAAGAAAATTTCGGAGCAAACAATTCGTCCAAGGGGAACTCAATGTGCTGTTATGGCACAAAGGCTACAAGCACAAATAATTAATTTATAAATATCAATCTCAACAATTAAAGGTTACAAACTCAATAATCAAATTAATTGAATAGATAATTAAAGCACAATACTTCATAGTATTTCTCATAATCAAGCAGTTCATGTAATAAATAAATTATCCAAAAATTAAAAGTAATACAAAAACCAAAAAGGCTAAGACTTCATCTAACCCCAGAGAGCAAGTTAGCTCTCCATCAAGAATCACCCGGTGAAGGAGGAGATGTATGAACTCATGTCAATCTTCATGCTAATTTCACCCTCGTTCCAGTTTAAAGAAAAAAAGATAAAATAAAGAGAGAGAGAGAGAGCATCGAAGAGAGAGAAATTGAGCGCTAGAGCCTTGGTGAAAATCCAAAACAGAGCATCAACAAAATAATCTCCCAAATTTGACTTATTCTCCCTTAAAACCGAACTTCTACTACTGAAACCCTACTGGGCTGGGCTGCGATGACTGTGGGCTAGCACAAGTTGGTGGTCGGTGAGCTAGTGTCGGTCCGAATGGCGGAGACGGGTAGGCGATGTTGATGATGTACGAGGGCTGAGTAAGGGGACGCGGGTGGGCCTACATGTGAACTTGCTTGTTGGGCTGAAGAGGAGGATGGGTTGGTGTCGGTGATGATGGGCTGAGGCTTTGGTTTGGACAGGAGCTGGCGTTGGGCCTGCTGTTGACTGGTTGATGGTGGGCTGAGATGGAGGTTGGGTTGAGGATGCGGGGCTGGTCGGAGTTAAATTGACGATGGCTTGTGCGTTAGCAGAGGGCTGAGCCTATACGTTCTTATCTTGAATCTCGACTGACTTGATTTAATTATTTACGTATCGAATTTGTCTTATTTGCACAAAATTTTATGATTTTTGGGATTTTGATATTTGAACCTATAAAGATTGAAATTGTCAAAGTGAGTATAAAACTATAACTAATTAAGTGTGAAATAAATAAAATAGCAATTAAAAGATGCGTAAATATGAGACACATCAACACCCCCATACCTAACCTTGGCTAGTCCTCGAGTAAAGCATAGGATAGACACGACAACTCAAGTAACCAAATACCCCAACCTTCACCAAGATTTTCAAGATTAACACATATATTACAATTCAAGACAAGATTAAGTTATCTAGAGTGTTCCCCAATTCCATGAATTTAGATGATTAAACTTCAAAACTCATCATAGAATCTCATTAACCCTGTATCAATTAATAGAAAATACTCAAGCAATTTAAGCACACAAGTGAACGTGAAGGGGATCTCATGCAATAGAATCTCATCAAATTCTCGCATCCAACCAAATATATCAAGGTTTTGTACACTCACACCATTGAATCACCTAAATACATGCCCTTACATAGAGAATTTAAGTGGCATATGAGTGACCACTTTGCCACACTTTGACCTTGATTTAGCACAAAAGAAGAACATCATTATCATGAATGTACACCAATTTTCACTTTCTCCTTTTTCTTTTGCTCTTTTTTTTGGAAGAAACTTTTTTCTTTCTTTCTTTACATTTTTTTGCTTTATCTTTCTTTTTTTTTTCTTTCTTTCATTTCCTCTTCTTATTCTGTCCAATTTTTGGAGTTTCTCATAACAAGTACCCCAACTTTACAATTGACAATGATTAACAAGTACTTTACATCGTATCAAGAGGCAAGGATTAGGACCAGCCAAAAGGGTAAGCCTGCAAAACTCAAGACATATAAGATTGCTTACTCAAATTTTTCAGATTTTCCACAGCACGAAAGTCCTATACATAGTGAATATGTGATCCGCATGAGTAGAACCTATTAATATCAACACTGATCAACAATACTCGCTGACAAGTATGAAGTAGAATCATTTAATTTTATGGAATTAAGCGAACAGAATAAAAAACTAATTCTACTATCATCCTAACATACGCGTCGATCAAAGAAAACTTGGCTAAACAGTTATAACGCACACTCAAAATTCACAAAAGATTTTCAAAATTGTAAAAATTTGACCCAAAAAAAAAGAGCACATGCAAATGAGCCTCACCCCCACACCTAAGTCATGCATTCTCCTCAATGCAACAACATTAATCATTAAAGCATAAGAAATAGGTGAGATGGAGCGATACAGCCTGACCAGGCCACATAAACATTTATATATGACTCCTTTAACCGGGGAGAAGAACCTGAAAAAAGGGAAAATAAGTCTCCAAGAAACTAATTAGTTCAAAAACTAAACTAAAACAAGAATTAACAAAACCTAGGCTGCCTCCTAGTAGCGTTAAGTTTTACACCTTCCGTAGGGCGCAAAAAATCCAGTGAAGATCAAGTAATGACGTCAACCAAGCAAACAACTTCACTGAGCTCACCCAAGACAGCACGTAAAGCAAAATCAGAAGTGTCACATATGATTTCAGGGGGGAGAGAGCAGTCGGGTAGATGCTTGATGGGGGCAGCAACAAGTGCAGATCGAAGCGTATGAAAAGCTCCTAACTAAGACTCATTGAGCTTAACTGATATGTCCTTAGATAGGACACTTGCCAATGGTCTAGCTAACATTCCACGATCCTTAGGGAATCCCTTATAGAAACTCGAATGGCCTAGAAAGGCTCTAACGTGCTTCACATTTGATTGGGGGGGGGGGGGGGGGGGGGGGGGGGGGGGGGGGCAAGTTAACATTCAAATCTATCTTAGCCTTATTAACGTGAATGCCTTCCTGAAACGACCTGCAACCTAGTAAAATTCCTCCTTGAACTATAACATGATTCTTCTCCCTGCCCAAAACTTCTTTCAAGTCCAGGTTCAACCTTCATTGCATCTCTTTAGAATGTTTTGCATTCTCATCTAGGGGTCACTAACTAGGATAGAGGGGGGTTTTTGGTGCATCAAATCATCAACAACATCCACACAAAAACACTTCGACTCATCCTCACTAGTGGGTGACATCGAAGCCTTAAAAATGTTCAATCTAATAGTCATGTTTACAAAACTAACATCCATTGGCCCAGATCTACATTTAATGGTAGCATTGGCCATGGCTAAGAAAGGTCGACCTAGAATGACAGGGACATGGTTTTTCAAATGACTAGATAGCTCCATATCAAGCACAAGGAAATCAGTAGGAAACATGGCTTTGTCTACCTTCACTAGTACGTTAGTAAGCTCACCACGGGGGACTCTAGTTTATCTATTCACTAACTGCAAGGTCACTAAAGTGGGTTGCAACTCTCCCAGGCCTAACGTTTCATAAAGCGAGTAAGGAATAATGTTGACACAGGCTCCTAAGTCTAGTAAAGCTTTATCGATCGGGTAGTCTCCAAGTGAACAAGAGATGGTTGGGATACTAGGGTCTTTGTACTTAATTAGAGTGTCACACTTCAAAATAGAGCTCACTTGCTTAGCTAAAAATACTTTTTTAGGCAGGTGTGCTCTAGATAGCCTCTTTTGGTTCAGTAAGTCCTTAATGAACTTCGCATAGGCCGGGATCTGTTTAATCGCATCAAGAAGGGGAATGTTTATCCTTACTTGCCTAAATGTCTCCAGAATATCTTCGCACTTCTTGTTCTTCCCATTTGGATGTGGTGCAACTAAAGCTTTGGGGAAGGGCACTCTAGGTACATATGAGGAAGGAAGATCAGAGGTCTTAAGAATGAGAGAAGGGTGTGTGACCTCATCAGTCGCCTTCTTTCTTTCCTCACACAGTTCCTAGGGCTCTCTATGGTTTGGCTAGGGAGTCTTCCCTCATCTCTCCTACTCAAAGTGTTAGCTAGTTGATCTATTTGGGTTTCTAGCTTTGAGATCGATTGTGTATGCGAGTGGAGGAGTTGGGAATTAGCTTCTAAACCTTTTAGCGCACTCAAGACCTTCTCTTCAAAATTCAAATTAGAGCTCAAATTAGACGGTTAAGAGTAGCTAGAAGCATACCCTTGCGGTTGAAAACCGAGAGGTCGTGGCATGCCAGATTCTGAAGGTCGTGGATTCTGTTGTTGCTGCATGAATTGTCCTTCTCCTCCTCGCCTCTAGGAGAATTTTGGATAGTTTCTGCAGCCCGAATTGTATGTGTTCGAGTACGGATCATTCCTCGAGGATCCTTGGGCTGCATTAACTTGTTCCTCCAACCACTCAACAAAAGGTGAAGCAGAGGGGCAATCGTGTGTCGAATGACAGACACTAGAGCATGAAGAACAAGCACTACGCATGTTTTGAACATTAGACACATTAGGCATAATAGAGGGAGTCAATGTCATCTTAAATTAGGAAGTATGCTGCTCCATAGACGAGGCAAGAGAGTCTACGTTCTTATCTAAGATGGAAGTTTGAGCAAATTTCATGTATTTCTCCTCTATTTCACCTAGCAGCATTTAAACGTGCATGTGCGGCATTTTGTTGTGAGTTCTCATTCAAATGTTCAAACAATTCCCATGCTTCATCCTCATTCTTTCTAAGGAACTGACCACCACAAGAGGCATTAATAATTTGTTGACCCTTTTCATTCAACCCATAATAGAAGTTCTAGACCAGTTGCTGTTTAGGGATAGCATGATGTGGACAAGCTCTCAGTATTTCCCTAAACCTATCCCAACTCTTATGAAACTCTTCACTCGGAAGCTGGGCAAAGGTGTTAATGGCTCTCCTAGCAGTGTTGGTCTTACTAATGGGATATAATTTCTTAAGAAATTCTTGTTGCATTTGAGTCCAGGTGCTAATTGTTATGATCCTAGAATCCGAGGCATGAGCTCGTGGTGGCTATGTTGCTATCCTGCTGCTGCTAGCTGGTGTGTGCTGCGGACGAGGCTGTCTTGCCGCCAATTTATGATCATTTAGTTGTATTAGAGTGTTGGTATTGTAATTAGTGGTATAAGCTTTGGTTGAGTTATGTAATAAGTGAAGTCTTGATTTGTTAGGTTGTGGTGGTCAAGGCCGTTAGTTAGTTGAGTCAATTGTGGCGGCTCACTTAAGAGTTGGTTAGCCCTGGTTTGGCTAGATTCAATGTATTAGCTCATATCATGTAAGTAGTATAAATAGGAGGTTCTAGCTTGTAATCTCAAAAACTTTGATGAATGAATTGATAACATTTGATATCTTTCTCTATTTCCTCATATCTTTTCCCTTCTTTCTCATCTAAACTCCATATTCTTTCTCATCTCATACCCTCACTATCCCAACCAAAGTTAAGGTTCCAGAGCAAATCTTTGAAACCTTAACAATTGGTATCAGAGCCTTGATTTGTCTTCCAAGTCAAGCTCATATCCGAAAAAATACAAAATCTGATTAATTGTATTGCAATTAATCTATAAAAACCGTTGTGGTATTTATTTAGTTCAGTTTTTGCATTGAGCAATTCAATTATGCATTTTGAATTGAATTTTGGCGGTTACTGCATTTGCTGAACTGCCAGGCCTGGAAATTACTTTCGGTTGGGATTAGAATTGATTGAATTACATTGAACAAAGGTTAATTGATCAGTATTTGTTGAGTACACTCAACACCGGAGCTGATTCATTTTGAATTCAGAAGATTCGATCAAACATCAGCTACTGAATGTTAGTGCAGAAGCAAAATATCAGTTGCTGAAGTTACATGCAAAGCATAATTGATCTTGATTAAACATTCAATTGATCTGTCCGAAGAAGATTAAGTGATGCTATTTGATCCACATTACACTTGATCAACATCAAAAGATCAGGAACAAGCCGATTTGAGGTTTATCCATAATCTACAAATCAGAAATTGAAGATTGAGGTAACTGCTTTCTGAACTACCAGATCATATTCGATCCGAATCTGCTTTTATGGCTGGACTGTGTTGAAATTGTGTTGATAAGATTAGAAGTGGTGTGAATTCTTAAGAATCTACGTTGATTCACAAGAATTATATGTTATTGAGTCGAGATTTGCTTAGGCGAAATGTCTGACGGCGAACCGAGCATCGAAGTGTTGAAATCCGATTTTGTTCTTGAAGATTGTGGTGAATCGTGTGTTTAAATCACCATTACAGATAAAGATGGAACCTATTTCAGATTCTTAGTATTGATTATTCAAGAAAACATCATTGTCAGAAATTGTTAGAAGTTAGGGTTTGTTTAAACTCTCGGTGTGCGAAAATCTTCATATTAGGGTTGTGATCCGTTGCAATTGTGGAATCGATAGCAGCGGATTATTGCGCGAATGATGGAGTACAATTTTGTAAAGCAATCGATTGTTGAAGAGTGCGAGCAAGTTTCTCACTTCTGCAATTTTCGAACTCATATCCGGGAACTGAGTTATCCAGATTGAAGTTGTTGCTCATTGTCAATATGGATAAGTTGACTAAGGAGTTGATGAAATTAAGGCAAGAATTAAGACAAGAACGTGAAGAATGGAGACAAGAATGTATGCAGGGAATGGAGAAATGGCAATATTCAGCGCAACTGTTTGCTAACATCAGTTGTGATTGTGCTGGAGTTCTTGATGCAAATGAGTTTCTGGAGTGAGCAGATAGTGTTAGACAATGGAAGTTCCGTGTTGAGAGAAAACAAAGAGTGGAATCTGTTGCCGTTGGAGATGAACTCGTCCCTGATAGTGGCGAAATTGATGAACACAAGCTAGAAGAACCTGAGTTTGAAAAGGATGATCTTTATGAAGAATCTTCGCTCGAGTTAGAGTATCTTGCTGATGTTGAGGCACAATATGACATGCATCCGGAATGGGAATACGATTTCCATGTCCAAGGAAAGTTAAGGAATGCCAAGAGGAAAGTGAAGAGGAATCATCTTAACGGCGCATTGAAAGATTTTTGGGGTGAAAAGACATTTACTAAGCAAACATTGAAGCAGGAAAAATCCGTGATTGAGTCAGGGTCTCCAAAGGATGACTGGATGCTACAAGCGGGTTACTATGAAGTCATTGCAAACAATCAAGCAGAGAACTATGAAGACACGAAGCATTCTGCTAAAAAATTCGATGTTACTGCTGAAATATCACTTAATACATCTCCAAATCAGTTAAGTGATACTCCTTGGCAAGCTGGAAAGTGAACTGAAGCACCTTCACTGCTGGGAAATCTCATTTAGCTGGGGAAATTGATGTTACTGTCGTTGTGACAATGGAAACACCACAAAACATGTTAAACACTTCACTAAGGCAACTTGATACTCGTAAGCAACAATTGCTTGGTGCGGGTGGTGAAGCAATTGATAGATTGCAAGGTTCTTGGAGTAGAGAAATGGAGTATTCAAATGTACACTCTTATGACGAGTTGCCTCCTGATCCAGGAGAAGCTTTCCTAGTTTATACGAAGACAAAAAGAGTCGATTTCCAATTGAAGAGAAGTAATCAAGCGGCGAGAGTGCATTTCAAGGTCTAGCGAAGGAGAAGCCTTGTATCAATACAGGCAATGAGCTATTGGATGTGTACAAATGCTATAATATGACGAAACAGAATTCTGTGCAGCCCAAAATTAGTACAACTGGTGCTGTAACTGATACGTTTGGAGTTGGATATCCCCTTGATCCGGGAAAGGATGAATTACAAGTGCTTGGAGAAGTTAGGCATTCGATGCTGCTGTGTGATGTTGACGAATGCGATGTCAGTACAAACATTGGCGGAAAAATGGTAGAGGTTGTGGGTCATTGCGAAGTTAACGTCAAGGCTAGTTGTGAAGATAGGAATTAGACATTTTACAAGCTGCGTAATTTTTGTGACCATGAAGTTTCCATTGTCCCGAAATTGGTGTTGATTCGGTTCTTCAAGGCTAGGGGTTTGACGAACTGTGGATGGTTTGAGGAGGTGTTTGGCCTCGGGTATGACCTCACAACTGGTGTGCAAAGCCAAATAAAGACTAACATGATAGTACAGGTTCTGAAGTTTCTTAATCTGGTGCAGAATCTGGATGTGTTTGGAGTGATATGTAGTGGTGTTTCGGAATGGAAAAATCATATGCATAAGCTTCAATATCTTCTCAATGTTTGGATGGAGAAGATCAGTGCAACATCAAGCCTAACTCCAGCTCAGATTGGAGTGAATATCAGGAAAGAAGTTTGGAACAGATCAACGCTGATTTTAAAGAAGTTTACGTCTGTTCTGGAGTCCTTTTGGTGTGCCCACTTGCTACACTTGTTACTCATGCTTGAGTTGGTTGACAAGGAAGCAAAGCTTGATCATTTGAGGTGCATTTGGTGGCTGGACAAGCTTGTGTTCCAGGGAAGACATGAGCACAGGTGAGAAGGTGTGAGCTGCAGCCTTGATAGTGTCGAATAGAGTGTTTTGGATGTTTAAATGGCGACATTGTGCATTTGCAATTCAACAATGGTTTATGAACTCTTAGTTTGTGTGGTCTATGCAAGAGTTGGGGAAGAAAAGGCCGGGGTACTTGCGGATCTTGTAAGTTCACAATCAAGATTCAAGCATTAGAGGCAGAGGCTACTGTAAATCTGAGAGAAATTACAATTTTTTCACTGACTGTAGTAAATGGAATGCTCAAATGCAATGTGATTGATGCTATTAGGTCTTTTGGAAGGTGTAATAACTTGTTCACATCAATGAGCCTCCATTTGAACAAGAAACGAGCTAAAATCTGTGAATATGAGTTGCATCGGGTTAGCACAGCTGAATTTCTGGGTTCTGCAGCTAATCATGTGGATTTGGGAAACATTCAAGAGTTTGTTGAGCATGATCTGAGTTGGTCTAGTATGTGGATGTGTAAGCAATACAAGTTTTGGATAAGATCCAAGATGAAGAAGTTACAGCTGCATCCTTGTTGGATTTCAATGTGTTTTGTTTCCATAATCAAGAAATTGGGCTGTTGAAGCTGCAATTGGAAATGTTTACAAGCAGAATTTGATGCTTGGTTCTCTTGGTTTGAGTTTGGAAGGCCTCCCGAGAAGTTAAAGGACTTCATATGCATTCTTGTGGGTTTAATGACATTCAAACTCTGTTATGCTTCATTTTACCAGCAGAATGACAGAATTGTTGCTGCATGTCATGATTCTCAGTAGCAAGATAGAAGTTTGGGCCGTGTTATGGTTTGATCGTTGCAGACCTCCTGAAGAGTATTATGCACTCAAAAGCAAACATTGCTTCGAGATAAACAACGTACAATGTGCTCTGCTTAAAATTCAAGTTGAATTGCTTCAGTAGTCCTCCCACCTGTAGTTTTTAGCTAAACTTCATCACTTCATCTCTCTTTCCATAGGCATTAACTGTTCTTCATTGTTATAACTCTCTTCTATTCTTGGGGAGAAGAATGTTCTCAAGGGAAAGGGAATGTTATGATCCGAGAATCCGAGGCATGAGCTCGTGGTGGCTGTGTTGCTGTCCTGCTGCTATGCTGCTACCGTTAGCTTGTGTGTGCTGCGGAGGAGGCTGTCTTGCAGCCAATTTATGATCAATTAGTTGTATTAGAGTGTTGGTATTGTAATTAGTAGTATAAGCTTTGGTTGAGTCATGTAATTTGTGAAGTCCTGAGTTGTTCGGTTTTTGTGGTCAAGGCCGTTAGTTAGTTGAGTCAATTGTGGCCGCTCACTTAAGAGTTGGTTAGTTCTAGTTTGGCTAGATTCAATGTATTAGCTCATATCATGTAAGTAGTATAAATAGGAGGTTCTAACTTGTAATCTCAAAAACTTTGATGAATGAATTGATATCATTTGACACCTTTCTCTATTTCCTCATCTCTTTTCCCTTCTTTCTCATCTAAACTCTATATTCTTTCTCATCTCATACCCTCACTATCCCAACCAAGGTCAAGGTTCAAGAGCAAATCTTTAAAACCTTAATAAATGGTATCAGAGCCTTGATTTGGCTTCCGAATCAAGCTCATATCCGAAAAAATACAAAATCTGATTAATTGTATTGCAAATAATCTATAAAAATAGTTGTGGTATTTATTTAGTTCAGCTTTTGCATTGAGGAATTCAATTCCGCATTTTAAATTGAATTTTGGCGGTTACTGAATTTGCTGACTGTAAGGCCTGGAAATTGCTTTCGGTTGGGATTAGAATTGATGGAATTACATTGAATAAAGGTTAATTGATCAGTATTTGTTGAGCACACTCAACACCGGAGCTGATTCATATTGAAATCAAAAGAGTCAATCAAACATTAGCTGCTGAATGTTAGTGCAGAAGCAAAATATCAGTTGCTGAAGTTACGTGCAAAGCATAATCGATCTTGATCAAACATTCAATTGATCTGCCAAAATAAGCTTAAGTGATGCTATTTGATCCACATTACACTTGATCAACATCAAAAGATCAGGAACAAGCTGATTTGAGGTTTATCCATATTCTACAATTCAGAAATTGAAGATTGAGGTAACTGCTTTCTGAACTACCAGATCATATTCGATCTGAATCTGCTTTTGTGGCTAGATTGTGTTGAAATCGTGTTGATAAGCAAAGAAGTGGTGTGAATTCATCAGAATCTACATTGATTCACGAGAATTATATGTTATTGAGTCGAGATTTGCTTAGGCGAAAAGTCTGACCATGAAATCCAATTTTGTTCTTGAAGATTGTGGTGACTCGTGTGTTTAAATCACCATTACAGATAAAGATCAAACCTATTTCAGATTCTTAGTATTGATTATTCAAGAAAACATCATTGTCAGAAATTGTTCGAAGTTAGAGTTTGTTCGAACTCTCGGTGTGCGAAAATCAACATATTAGGGTTGTGATCCGTTGTGATTGTGGAATCGATCGCAGCGGATTGTTGTGCGAACGAAGGAGTACAATTTCGTAAAGCAATCGATTGTTGAAGAGTGCGAACAAGTTTCTCACTTTTGCGATTTTCGAACTCATATACGGCGAATTGAGTTGTCCAGATTGAAGTTGTTGCTCATTGTCCATATGGATAAGTTGACTGAGGAGTTGATGAAATTAAGGCAAGAATTAAGACAAGAACATGAAGAATGGAGGCAAGAATGTATGCAGCGAATGGCGGAATGGCAATATTCAGCTCAACCGTTTCCGAACATCAGTTGTGATTGTGCCAGTGTTCTTGATGCAAATGAGTTTTTGGAGTTAGTAGATACTGTTAGACAACGGAAGTTCCATGTTGAGAGAAAACAGAGAGTGCAATCTGTTGTCGTGGGAGATGAACTCATCCACGATAGTGCCGAAATTGATGAACACAAGCTAGAAGAGCCGGAGTTTGGACAAGATGATCTTTATGAAGACTCTTTGCTCGAGTTAGAGTATCTTGCTGATGTTGAGGCACAATATGACATGCATCCGGAATGGGAATACGATTTCCATGTCAAAGGAATGTTAAGGAATGCCAAGAGTAAAGTGAAGAGGAATCATCTCAATGGTGCATTGAAAGATTTTTAGGCAGAAAAGACGTTTACTAAGCAGAAATTGAAGCATGGCAAGTCTGTGATTGAGTCATGGTCTCCAAAGAATGACTCGATGCTACTAGCGGGTTACTATGAAGTCATTGCAAACAATCAAGCAGAGAACTATGCAGACACGAGGCATTCTGCTGAAATATTCAATGTTACTGCTGAAAGATCATTGAATACATCTCCAAATCAGTTAAGTGATACTCCTTGGCAAGCTGGAAAGCTGAACCGAAGCACCTTCACTACCGGGCAATCTCATTTAGCTGGGGAAATTGCTGTTACTGCTGTTGTGACAATGGAAACACCACAAAACAAGTTAAACACTTCTCTAAGAAAACTTGATACTCGTAAGCAACAATTGCTTGGTGCGGGTGGTGATGCAATTGATTGATTGCAAGGTTCTTGGAGTAGAGAAATGGAGTATTCAAATGTACACTCTTATGACGAGTAGCCTCCTGATCCGGGAGACGCTTTCCAAGTTTATACGATGCCAAAAAGAGTCGATTTCCTGTTGAATAGAAGTAATCAAGCGGAGAGAGTGAGTTTCAAGGTCCAGCGAAGGAGAAGCATTGTATCAATACAAGCAATGGAGCTGTTGGATGTGTACAAATGCTATAATATGATGAAACAGAATTCTGAGCAGCCCAAAATCAGTACAACTGGTGCTGTAACTGATATGTTTGGAGCGGGAAGTCCCCTTGATCCGGGAAAGAATGAATTACAAGTGTTTGGAGAAGTTAGGCATTCGATGCTGCTGTGTGATATTGACGAATGCGATGTCAGTACAAACATTGGTGGAAAAATGGTAGAGGTTGTGGGTCATTGCGAAGTTAACGTCAAGGTTAGTTGTGAAGATAGGAATTATACATTTTACAAGCTGCATAATTCTTGTGACAATGAAGTTTTGATTGTCCCAGAATTGGTGTTGATTCGGTTCGTCGAGGCTAGTGGTTTGACAAACTGTAGATGGTTTGAGGAGGTGTTTGGCCTCGGGTCTGACCTCACAACAGGCGTGCAAAGCCAAATAAAGACAAACATGATAGCACAGTTTCAGAAGTTTCCAAATTTGGTGGATAATCTGGATGTGTTTGGAGTGATATGCATTGGTGTTTCGGAATGGAAAAATCATATGCATAAGCTTCAATATCTTCTCAATGTTTGGATGGAGAAGATCAGCGCAACATTAAGCCTAACTCCGACTCGGATTGGAGTGAATATCAGCAAAGAGGTTTGGAACAGATCAACGCTGATTTTGAAGAAGTTTACATCTGTTCAGGAGTCCTTTTTGTGTCCGCACTTGCTATACTTGTTACTTATGCTTGAGTTGGTTGACAAGGAAGCAAAGCTTGATCATTTGAGGTGCATTTGGTGGCTGGACGAGCTTGTCTTCAAGGGAAGACATGAGCACAGGTGGGAAGGTGTGAGCTGCAGCCTTGATAGTGTCGAATGGAGTATTTTGGATGTTCAAATGGCGACATTGTGCATTTGGCATTCAACAATGGTTTATGAACTCTTAGTTTGTGTGGTCTATGAAAAAGTTGGGGAAGAAAAGGCCAGTACTTGCGGATCTTCTAAGTTCACAATCAAGATTCAAGCATTAGAGGCAGAGGCTGCTGTAAATCAGAGGGAAATTGCAATTTTTTCACTGACCGCTGTAAATGAGATGCTCAAATGGAATGTGATTGATGCTATTAGGTCTTTTGGAAGGTGTAATAACTTGTTCACATCAATGAGCCTCCATTTGAACAAGAAACGAGCTGAAATCTGTCAATATGAGTTGCATCGGGTTAGCACAGCTGAATTCTTGGGTTCTGCAGCTAATCATGTGGATTTGGGAAATAATCAAGAGTTTGTTGAGCATGATCTGAGTTGGTCTTGTATGTGGATGGGTAAGCAATACAAGTTTTGGATAAGATCCAAGATGAAGAAGTTACAGCTGCATCCTTATTGGATTTCAATGTGTTTTGTTTCCATAATCAAGAAATTGGGCTGCTGGAGCAGTAATCGGAAATGTTTACAAGCAGAATTTGATGCTTGGTTCTCTTGGTTTGGGTTTGGAAGGCCTCCCGGGAAGTTAAAGGACTTCATATGCATTCTTGTGGGTTTAATGACATTCAAACTCTGTTATGCATCATTTTACTAGCAGAATGACATAATTGTTGCTGCATGTCGTGATTCTCAGCAGCAAGATAGAAGTTTGGGCGGTGTTAACTGCTTCCTGAGGGGTTGTGATGTTTGCCTTGATCGTTGCAGACCTCCTGAAGAGTATTATGCACTCAAACGCAAACATTGCATCGGGATAAACAACATACAATGTGCTCTGCTCAAAATTTAGATTGAATTGCTTCAGTGGTCCTCCTAGCTGTAGATTTTAGCAAAACTTCATCACTTCATCTATCTTTCCATGGGCATTAAGTGTTCTTCATTGTTACAACTCTCTTCTATTCTTGAGGACAAGAATGTCCTCAAGGGGAAGCGAATGTTATGATCCGAGAATCCGAGGCATGAGCTCGTGGTAGCTGTGTTGCTGTCCTGCTACTATGCTGCTACTGTTAGCTGGTGTGTGCTGCGGAGGAGGCTGTCTTGCAGCCAATTTTTGATCGTTTAGTTGCATTAGAGTATTGGTATTGTAATTAGTTGTATAAGCTTTGGTTGAGTCATGTAATTTTTGAAGTCTTGAGCTGTTAGTTTATGGTGGTCAAGGCCGTTAGTTAGTTGAGTCAATTATGGCGGCTCACTTAAGACTTGGTTAGTCCGGGTTTGGCTAGATTCAATGTATTAGCTCATATTATGTAAGTTGTATAAATAGGAGGTTCTAGCTTGTAATCTCAAAAACTTTGATGAATGAATTGATATCATTTGATATCTTTCCGTATTTCCTCATCTCTTTTCCCTTCTTTCTCATCTAAACTCTATATTCTTTCTCATCTCATACCCTCACTATCCCAACCAAGGTTAAGGTTCAAGAGCAAATCTTTGAAACCTTAACAATTGGTATCAGAGCCTTGATTTGGCTTACGAATCAAGCTTATATCCGAAAAAAATACAAAATCTGATTAATTGCATTGCAATTAATCTATGAAAACAGTTGTGGCATTGATTTAGTTCAGTTTTTGCATTAAGGAATTCAATTCTGCATTTTGAACTGAATTTTGGCGGTTACTGCATTTGCTGAGCTGCAAGGCCTGGAAATTGCTTTCGGTTGGGATTAGAATTGATTGAATTACATTGAACAAAGGTTAATTGATCAGTATTTGTTAAGTACACTCAACACCGGAGCTGATTCATACTGAATTCAGAACGTTCGATCAAACATCAGTTGCTGAATGTTAGTGTTGAAGCAAAATATCAGTTGCTGAAGTTACATGGAAAGCATAATTGATCTTGATCAAACATTCAATTGATTTTTCAGAAGAAGTTTAAGTGATGCTACTTTATCCACATTGCACTTGAACAACATCAAAAGATCAAGAACAAGCTGATTTGAGGTTTATCCATATTCTACAATTCAGAAATTGAAGATTGAGGTAACTGCTTTCTGAACTACCAGATCATAATCAATCCGAATCTGCTTTTATGGCTGGACTGTGTTGAAATTGTGTTGATAAGCATAGAAGTGGTGTGCACTTTTCAGAATGTACGCTGATTCGCAAAAAATGTATGTTATTGAGTCGAGATTTCCTTAGGCGAAAAGTTTGACAACGAACCTAGCATCGAAGTGTTGAAATCCGATTTTGCTATTGAAGATTGTGGTGAATTGTGTGTTTAAATCACCATTACAGGTAAAGGTTGAACCTATTTCAGATTCTTAGTATTGATTATTCAAGAAAACATCATTGTCAGAAATTGTTCGAAGTTGGGGTTTATTCGAACTCTCGGTGTGCGAAAATTGGCATATTAGGGTTATGATCCATTGCGATTGTGGAATCGATAGCAGCGGATTGTTGTGTGAATGAAGGAGTACAAATTTGTAAAGCAATCGATTGTTGAAGAGTGCGAACAAGTTTCTCACTTCTGCGATTTTCGAACTCGTATCCGACGAACTGAGTTGTCCAGATTGAAGTTGTTGCTCATTGTCAATATGGATAAGTTGACTGAGGAGTTGATGAAATTAAGGCAAGAATTGAGACAAGAACGTGAAGAATGGAGACAAGAATGTATGCAGTGAATGGTGAAATGGCAATATTCAGCTCAACCGTTTGCTAACATCAGTTGTGATTGTGATGGTGTTCTTGATGCAAATGAGTTTCTGGAGTTAGCAGATAGTGTTAGACAATGGAAGTTCCGTGTTGAGAGAAAACAGAGAGTGGAATCTGTCGCCGTTGGAGATGAACTCGTCCCCGATGGTGCCGAAATTGATGAACACAAGCTAGAAGAACCTGAGTTTGAACAGGATGATCGTTATGAAGACCCTTTGCTCGAGTTAGAGTATCTTGCTGATGTTGAGGCACAATATGATATGCATCCGGAATGGGAATACGATTTCCATGTCAAAGGAATGTTAAGGAATGCCAAGAGTAAAGTGAAGAGGAATCATCTTAATGGTGCATTGAAAGATTTTTAGGGTGAAAAGACGTTTACTAAGCAGAAATTGAAGCATGACAAGTCCGTGATTGAGTCATGGTCTCCAAAGGATGACTCGATGCTACAAGCGGGTTACTATAAAGTCATTGCAAGCAACCAAGCAGAGAACTATGCAGACACGAAGTATTCTGCTGAAAAATTCGATGTTACTGCTGAAATATCATTGAATACATCTCCAAATCAGTTAAGTGATACTCCTTGGCAAGCTGGAAAGCTGAACCGAAGCACCTTCACTGCTAGGCAATCTCATTTAGCTGGGGAAATTGATGTTACTGCTGGTGTGACGATGGAAACACCACAAAACATGTTAAACACTTCTCCAAGGCAACTTGATACTCGTAAGCAACAATTGCTTGGTGCGGGTGGTGATGCAATTGATAGATTGCAAGGTTCTTGGAGTAGAGAAATGGAGTATTCAAATGTACACTCTTATGACGAGTTGCCTCCTGATCCGGGCGAAGCTTTCCAAGTTTATACGAAGCCGAAAAGAGTCGATTTCTTGTAGAGTAGAAGTAATTAAGCGGCGAGAGCGCGTTTCAAGGTCCAGCAAAGGAGAAGCCTTGTATCAATACAAGCAAATGAGCTGTTGGATGTGTATAAATGTTGTAGTATGATGAAACAGAATTCTGTGCCGCCCAAAATCAGTACAACTGGTGCTGTAAATGATATGTTTGTAGTTGGAGGCCCCCTTGATCCGGGAAAGAATGAATTACAAGTGTTTGGAGAAGTTAGGCATTCGATGCTGCTATGTGATGTTGACAAATGCGATGTCAGTGCAAACATTGGTGGAAAAATGGTAGAGGTTGTGGGTCATTGCGAAGTTAACGTCAAGGCTAGTTGTGAAGATAGGAATTATACATTTTACAAGCTGCATAATTCTTATGACAATGAAGTTTCCATTGTCCCAGAATTGGTGTTGATTCGGTTCGTCAAGGCTAGTGGTTTGACGAACTGTGGATGGTTTGAGGAGGTGTTTAGCTTCGCGTATGACCTCACAACTGGTGTGCAAAGCCAAATAAAGAATAACATGATAGCACAGTTTCTGAAGTTTCCTAATCTGGTGCAGAATCTGGATGTGTTTGGAGTGATATGCAGTGGTGTTTCGGAATGGAAAAATCATATGCGTAAGCGACAATATCCTCTCAATGTTTGGATGGAGAATATCAATGCAACATCAAGCCTAACTCCAGCTCGGATTGGAGTGAATATCAGCAAAGAGGTGTGAAACGTATCAACGCTGATTTTGAAGAAGTTTACATCTATTCAGGAGTCCTTTTGGTGTCCCCACTTGCTATACTTGTTACTCATGCTTGAGTTGGTTGACAAGGAAGCAAAGCTTGATCATTTGAGGTGCATTTTGTGGCTGGACGAGCTTGTGTTCCAGGGAAGACATGAGCACAAGTGGGAAGGTGTGAGCTGCAGCCTTGATAGTGTCGAATGGAGTGTTTTGGATGTTTAAATGGCGACATTGTGCATTTGGCATTCAACAATGGTTTATGAACTCTTAATTTCTGTGGTCTATGCAAGAGTTGGGGAAGAAAAGGCCGGTACTTGCGGATCTTGTAAGTTCACAATCAAGATTCAAGCATTAGAGGCAGAGGCTGCTGTAAATCTGAGAGAAATTATAATTTTTTCACAGACCGCAGTAAATGAGATGCTCAAATGGAATGTGATTGATGCTATTAGGTCTGTTGGAAGGTGTAATAACTTGTTCACATCAATGAGCCTCCATTTGAACAAGAAACGAGCTGAAATCTGTCAATATGAGTTGCATTGGGTTAGCATAGCTGAATTTCTGGGTTCTGCAGCTAATCATGTGGATTTGGGAAACAATCAAGAGTTTGCTGAGCATGATCTGAGTTGGTGTAGTATGTGGATGTGTAAGCAATACAAGTTTTGGATAAGATCCAATGTGAAGAAGTTGCAGCTGCATCCTTATCTTGCTAGCCTTCGTCTAGCTCGCCTATACCTAGCTCACCTGTAACTAGCTCGCCTATATCTAGCTCGCCTATAGCTAGTTCGCCTGTATCTAGCTGGCCTATATCTAGCCCGCCAGTGCCTAGCCCGCCCGTGCCCCCGGGGGGGGGGGGGGGTGAGTGTATCATAATAGCCCCCCACTTTCTAGCAAACGTTAGTTTTTAACATGGACGTTGTTTTAAGAGCGGATGAGTGGCCTTAATTGGATTGGTATTCGATGTACCATTTTGATCGTGGTGGCTATAGGTATTGAACTCTCATTTGTACTGGAGGTAGCGCAGTAAATTTTACGAAGTGGGTACTTTGTGGTAATGTCTTATATCTTCTTTGGGAGTGTAGCGAAGTGTTTTCTCTTGACAGTCGTGATTTTTTCCCCTACTTGGTAGCATGGGATATGGCAAAAGACTCTATCTTGTGTTCCTTCCTCCCTGTGTCCCAGATAAAAGTTGTATGTTGTGATTATTTAGGTATTTTCTGTTACGAGGGCCATCTTTGCTTAGTCGGGCTACATGGTTCAACTTCGAGATTATGGGTTTTTAAGGATAAGGAAGGTCTCGATTCTTGGTTTGTGCTTCGTAACCTTGACTTCAACATATGGCACTTGAAGGAACATCAGAGTATCAGAATTATGAGGTTGTTGTTGACCATTCATCGCTTGGTGATTTATGTGGAATTTAGGGTTTACAGTTATCATTTCGCGGGCCTTGAGCACCGAAAGTTGAGCATGATATGCCAACACGATTATGGTGTATGGGGTCGGCTTCAGGCTTATTGGAGTTCTTTCCATCCTTGTGGAGCTCCTATGATTCCTCACGGGCTGCTTTATGATCACTTGCCATAGTATTAAGCTGCTTTCAGATGTCAGGCTGTGCTTTTTGTATACTTTTTGAGTAATATGCTCTGAAACTAATGTAAAGTTAGGTGCGTGTTGGGGTCATTACTGCGTGTTTTGCTAGTGTAATAATGTAAATTATCATTTTGTAACAATCTTTGTTGGATCTTTGTGTGATAACTTTGGCTTAGTTGTGGTATTTTTTCATTTGGTGATGATTCTTTTGGGCATTGTTTCTTGCTCTAGAAAAATTTTACAGCTTTGTGGTTATTTTTTCGATTACAGCCCCCTGTTCTGTAGTAGCTTTTTCGGTTACGGTCCCCAATTTGGTAATGGCTTTTTAGACTACAACCCCCTATTCAGTAATGGTTTATCTAATTATAGCCCCCTGTTTAGTAATGGCTTTTTAGATTACAGCCCTTGCTTGGTAATGGTTTTTCCGATTACAGCCCCCTGTTTAGCAATAGCTTTTTCGATTACAGACCCATGTTTGGTAATGGCTTTTTTTATTATAGCCCCCTGTTCGGTAATGGTTTTTTTTATTACAGCCCCCTATTTAGTAATAGATTTTTCAATTACAACCCCCTATTTGGTAATGGATTTTTCAATTACAGCCCCCTGTTCGGTAATGATTTTTCCGATTACAGCCCCCTTTTTAGTAATAGCTTTTTCAATTACAGCCCCCTGTTTAGTAATGGCTTTTACAATTACAGCCCCTTGTTTAATAATAGCTACTTCGATTTTCTTAGTAATAACTTCTCTGACTCCTGCTCAGTAATAAGTTTTTTGACTCCTGCTCAGTAATAACTTCTTAGACTCCTACTCAGTAATAACTTTTCTGACTCCTACTCAGTAATAACTTTTTAGACTTTCTTCCCCTTCCCTAGCCAGTTATAAGTATAGGTAGATTTGCTTTCTTTTCATTTTGTACCCATTGTCCCCTTCATTCTATGTTCTCTTTTTTTTTTTTCCTTTTTTTTTAAACCATTACTTTTGTAGTTTGTGTTTTATTTAAGTGTTATAACTGGGACCCCATTTCCATTTCATTCTTCCTTCGCGTATTGTCTTTCCCTTTGTCCCTGTTCTTCGCTCGTTCTCTCGCTCAAAACTCTCGGGCTTTTCTTTTTCTGAGGTATTTGTCCATGTCCCTTACAATTTTCTTTTTTTTTTGGTTCGGATTTTTTGGATATGATTCTAGTTGAGGATGAGGTTTGGGTATGTTATATTTAGACTTTGTGCGTTTGCATTCGTGTTATGAACTATAATTCGGGTTTTTCTTTTTCTTGCGGTGTTTCGAGTAGTGGGCGTTTAAAGTTCTTTCGAAAGTTTATCCTTCATGAATTAGGGCTTCTATGGTTTATGTGTTTAAATGGTTGTTTTGGGTTGCAATTTTGAACCTAAAAGATTTTTGTAGCCTTAAAGATGAAATACTTTGAATTTTCAGTTTTGTAGATTTTGGGTTTTTGACTTGTGCATGCCTGAATGGGGGTTTTGGTGTTCATGGTGTTAGGTTTAGATTCAAAATTAGGGATTTCTGTAAAAATGCATTATTGTCTATGAGTCTTGCGGTCAAGTCTTCGTGCAGGTTCCCTATTTGGCTTTATTTTCCCATAAAGGAAATTGGAGTAGAATGATTCCTGAAAGTGCGGGTCCTAGTCATAATTCTTGTCTTAAACGTCCTCTGGAAAATCCTATTCTGGTTGATTTTTTATCACCTTTTAATCAAAATGCTCCTGTTTCTGCTTTGGCACCTATATTGAGCTCGCCTTCTGTTAGTATCTCGCACTTATACACACGTATGTGTTCTTTTTCATGACTTGTGTTATCATACTTATAAGAAAAGGTGTAAGCAGATTAACATAGTGCTTGGTAGGGGTCGAACATGAAGCTTAACACGACATACTCGTGAGGAGAGTAATGCTCCCTCGAATCCTCCTCCTCACCTTCGGGTAGACGTGGCTATTTTCAATGTGGGGCATTTAGAAACCCGTTTCCTTATGGCAGCAGAGTTAGGCCATCCCCAGGTTTTATTCATAAATATCACGGGGAAGCCGGAATCTTAGCCCTTCGAAAGCAGTACTATTTCCCCCTGATTAAACTATATGGGCGCATAGTGAGAATGATTCTCCCCTAATTGCCCCTCGACGTGACTATTTTGCAATCCCTATAGAGGCTCTTAATGCTGGTCTTCAGTTTCCTCTTTCCCCTTTTGTGTCTTGCATTATGATGTGGTACTCCTTATGTCCGAGTCAGGTGACTCCAAATAGCTTAGGGACGCTTATCATGTTTTTTGAATGGTTGTGAGTTGACTGACCCAGTTTTTAATTATTTGTTCAGAATTAAATAAACTAAGCGTCATATGGTTTTTGAGAGAAAAGTAGGTTTTCCTTTTATACGTGGAAACCCGTCACATGATAAAGAGTGGATGCCCAGATTTATATGGGTTCATCCCCCACCCTTCCTGAGTACCCTATAGTTTGGAGTGACTTGACCCGGCCCAGTAGGCCACGAATTGATAGCTTTACTGATGAAGGTTGGACCCTTATTGGTTATTTTGAAAAAAGTAGAGAGGATGTACATTTCTTGGCTACGCGGGCCCATCTTAGACAGCAGGTTATGCTGGTTAAGGCGGGGTTTAGTGCAAGGCCTGTCCCAGGTACTCTCTCATTTTTATCGTGAAGGGCTTTTCTGTGTTGTTTCTTTATTTCCTTTCTTATTAAGGGTCTTATTTGTATTTTCAACCGAAGAGTTGGCCAACCTCGATATTGCTAATTACTTCGAGGTAGATCCTTCCTCAAGTAGCTCGCATCCTATTTAGTTCAATGTGGGTGCCTCTAGCTCTATGGTTGCTAGCCAAGCGGTCCCTAGTGGCTCTTCTCATCAACTTCATGAGAGTGAGCGGCCTAAGGTGCCTCAACTTCCTCCCAGAAGCGTGACTCCTACTCCCTTTAGATCTCCTCGACCCCAGTGAGGTCACTCCAGTTTACCTAATCATTTGACGAGACGGAGGAGTCGTTCCCATTCTAGCACACCCCCAATTTCTTCTTTATCTACTTCGGAGAGTGTCGCTCCCATTTTATCCCTGCCTATTGCGATGGGTGAACAAGAAGCTGCCCCTTCCTTTCCAGGCGATCCTATGGATACTTCACGGGTTCGGGTAATAACATCATCTGTTCCTGGCGTTGATACTTTACGTTAAGTTTTTGAGGCTATCTCACCTACCTCCTCATTGTCTCAAGATGGCTTTCCTCTAGTGGCTGAGGTAAGGACAGTGGTCATTATCTATATATTATGCATATGCGTCCCATAGTTATGCTCAAATGTTTCTTTTTTTTTTTTTAATGCAGTACGTATTTGTATTTGCTTCTTCATGTGCCCTGGGATTACGAGGTGAGGAGGCAGGTAATCGTCTTCGGGAAGCTGCCCTGCATAGAGATGAGGCATTGCCCTAACAAATCAGGGAGTCCTAGTCGCACTCTTCTGAGCTTTCACAAGAAGTGGAGGTCTTAAGGGGAGATTTGGCAACTAAAGATGCTATCATGAAGGGTAAGGAAGATTAATTTGCCAGATTAAGTACAAAATTGCCCTGTGCTTGTGAAGAGGCTGTGGCTACTTTCAAGGCTAGTACCGAATATCAATCGGCACGTGATGCTGATTGTTGGGCAAGGTTAGAGTGTGGTTTTAATCATTTAATGGAGAAAATTAGGGAAAGTGGCCTTGCTCTTACTCCCGGGGGCATAGCTGACTGCATAGCTCGTATCAATAATGAGATTTTGGGTACCTTACTGAGTAGTCCCAGAGATGGGAATGCCGAATCTGCCGTTTGACTTTCTGTTTTGCATTACTTTTCAGCTTTTCACGATGTATGGGACGTTGATGTTGTCTTCACTTACACTTCTGTAGCTAGTGGCTGTGATTGTGTTTTATATAGGGAAGGGCTGTAGTTTGTGCCCTTTTTATTGTTTACTTATGTGTGATGATATTTTGTTGCTTGTATCTTACGAGCAGGTGTTGTGATTATTTTTCTACTAAGGTACATGATATTTAGAATGGATGTGATGTCGTGGTGGGATGTTGCTGTGCTTTATGTGTGTTTTTTCTGTGGAAGACTTTGTTTCACGTTTTGATTTACGCATAGAGTCTTATTGTGCGGCTTTTTTTTTTTTTTCTTTTTACGAGGAATTCTCTTCTTGTGTTAAATAGAAATCGTATAAATCATGCAAGGAAAGGCTATTGCTTTTAGCAATGACAGGTGTGTCTGATGTTATGTTGCTAGTAGCCTTTGTCAGTATGTTCGAGGGTTGTTTCGATTCTTATTCCACTTGGCCGATTATATATAGTTGATGTACTAAAGAAACAGGTGAATAAATATTGTAGTTACAATAATAATTATGGGGTTTCGACTGTCCTCTCAAGGGGGCAAGCATCATTATTGCATTTTCAATAAGGTAGGTTTCACCTTTGACGAGAGGTGTCATTGTTGCATCTTTCAACAAGGTGGGGGTCACGATTGCACCTTTAACTAGGTGATTGCTGTTGTCAAACCTTGACCAAGGTGGGCGACAGGGTTGCACCTTTAATGAGCAGGTTGTTGCACCTTTGACGAGGTGGGCGACATGGTTGCACCTTTAATGAGGTGAGTGTCATTGTTGCACATTTAATGAGGTGGACATTCTTATTACGTCTTAAAAGGAAGTTAGAGTTGAAAGTTAGTATTCGATGTCTGGTAGGGTCATGATAAGCAAACGATTATTTCCAAATGCCATGGACCTGTGCGGGCGCTACCTAGGTCCTTGAGGTACGGTTGATTTTCCACCTTCGCCTTTTGAGGTTGCGTACATATGGGTCCTTCTTTATAGCTTTAGGGATGATCCTGTATGCTTTCTCTAGAAAAATTGGCTCTTGGGGATGTCATATACAATAGTTTTCTTAGATTATTGATTAAGTGTATAAGGATCCATTAGCATTAAACAGAGCCGCCTACAGAGCTTCAATGTCCTTTATCCCTACATTATTGACTCCATATATTATATGTATATCGGTACACATGGTTCTTGTTCACTCGCTACCCTACTTCGGGGGTAGCATTTATGAAGGTTATGCGCGTTCCAAATGCGAGACAAGTCTGTCCCGTCCATTCATTGCAGCACGTAGCTACCTTCTCATAATATTTGAGTTACTCGATGGGGACCTTTGCAATTAAGTGCGAGTTTTCTTGTTCCTGAATTCTTTCCCCAGGGCTTTCTGAGTCGTAACATTAGGTCTCCTACCTGGAAGTTGCATGGCTTAACCTTACAATTAAAGCAAGCAAACATTCTCAGTTTTTGGGCAGCTATTTTGACTAGAGTTTTTGCTTGAACTTCGTCCACCAAATCTAAGGCTCCTCGTAGGATAGCTTTGTTGGTTTCTGGGTGATAATGCTTAATTCGAAAGGTTGGATTACATACATCCACGGGCAACACAGCTTCGGCACAGGATACTAGCATAAAGGGAGATTCCCCTGTGGCTGTTTTGATGATCATTTTGATTGACTAGAGGATGCTAGGCAATTCCTCCCCCCATCTTCCCTTAGCGCCGTCTAGTAGCCGTTTTAGGACTCTCAAGATGTTTTTGTTGACAGCTTCAACTTAACCGTTACTTTGGGGGTATGCGATAGCCGAGAAACGGAGACCAATGCCTATTTCCTCACATATAAGCCAGAAATTAGGATGAAGTAAACTGTGATCCGTTGTCTACCACTAAAATTCAAGGGATCCGGAAGCGTGTGACCACACTCTTCCATAACAAATTCTGTGTGGCTTGGTAAGTTATTCTGGCCAGGGGTTCAGCCTCCACCCATTTACTAAAATGGTCCACCGTGACTGTCACAAACTTTCTTTACCCGAAGGCCACGGGAAAATCCCCCAGTATGTCTATTCCCCATTGCGCGAATGGTATTGGGCTGACCAAAGGTTGCAAAAGCATAGGGGGTGCATGATGTACAGGCGCGAACTTTCTGACAGGCATCGCATCGGCCTACTAGATCCTTTGCGTCGTTTTTAGGAGTGGGCCAAAAGAATCCTGCTTGGAGAGCCTTATTGGCTAGAGAATATCCCCTAATGTGTCCCCCACATTCTCCTTCATGGATTTGTTCTAGAATCCCGTATCCCTCACTCATTTCTGCACATTTTAATAGGGGGTGGGAGAACGATCTTTTGTATAGTTGACCGTCCAGGATTACAAATCGAGCAACCTAGCACCCGATCCTTTTAGATTTAAGGGGGTCCTTAGGTAGCACTTCCTTCTCCAAATAGTCTGTTATTCCTTTCATCTACCCAAAAGGTTTAGCGATGCAGCATACCCCTCGAAGGACAGGTTCTTCGGACGTGCTTTGATACTTGTTTCAGTTCTATCACTATCCCCGAATCAAGTTCCTGGCCTTGAGATAACCAACTTACTTAATTCGTCGGCAACTCGATTCTCGCCCTGCTCGAGGTATTGTACTTTGTCTTTTTCGGAATTGCCCGTATGTTTTTGAAAGGCTTGCAAGTATTTGACCATGCTCAAATCTCTAGCCTCATAGTCCCCGTTTATCTAGCCCACTGCGATTTTTGAAATGCTAAAGATAGCAATATCGTCTGCACCAGTTGTTTGTGCTAATCTTACTCCATGGACCACAGCCTCGTACTTAGCTTCATTGCTGATTAAAGGAAACTGAAAGTGCAAGGCATATCAATGGGTAACCCCTTTTGGGTGCTGTATATAAATTCTTGCTCCCGACCCATTTGCATATGAAGACCCATCCATGACTACCCTCCATATCTGCGCAATCTCGTCATGTGGGTACCAAATTATTGTAGGATCCAGTACATTCAAGGTCCTTTCTCATAACTTTTGTTTGTTCAGCACCCCCGTCTTCAGTTCCGAAAGTGCATTCATCAATAAAGTCGGCTAGCAACTGTGCTTTCATGGTCGTTTAACATAAGTAGTGAAGGTCATATTCGAACAGCTCCACCGCCCATGCCAACATTTGTCCCAGCATTGCAACTTTGATAGCAACTGTTTGATAGGCTAGTTGGTTAGTACGTTCAGCGTGTGAGCTTGAAAGTACGGTCGAAGCTTTCACGAAGCTATGATAATGGCAAATACCAATTTCTCGAAAGGTGGATATCGCAATTTAGCATCTTTCAGAACCTAACTGGCGAAGTAAATCAAAACTTGTTCTTGTGAATGATTAGCAACTAGCACTGCACTTTGAGTTTTGTTTGAGGCCACCATATATAGGATGAGTGTTTCTCCCGAGACCAGTTTGGCCATAGGCAGGAGACATGTCGGATGCTCTTTTATTTGTTTGAAGGCTCGATCCCATTCTTCATCTCCTACGTCATTCCTTTTCTTTCGAAGTGCTTGGAAGAAAGGTAGCGCTTTTCTGTGGATTTGCTGATGAATCTGTTGAGTGCTGCTAAATTGCCAGTGAGACGTTGCACCTCGGTGATTGTCCTGGGAGTACCCATTTCTAGTATGGTGTTTACCTTCGCCGGATTGGCCTCAATTCCTCACGCACAGACAATGAATCCCAAGAATCGGCCCTCCGGTATCCCAAAAGAACACTTGTTGGGATTCAAATTCAGACGATATTGTCTCAAGGTTTGGAAAGCTTCTTCAAAGTCAGAAATGTGATCCTTCTGGACACGTGATTTGATAATCATGTAATCCACATATACCTCCATATTACACCCAATATGTTGAGCAAATATCTTATTAACTTAACGTCGGTACGCGATTTTTCAATCCAAACGGCATCACCTTGTTACAGTACGTACCTTCGCTGGTCACAAATGAGGTTTTTCCTCATTCTCGGGATCCATCCTGATTTGGTGATACCCTGAGAAGGCATCCATGAAGCTGAATAGCTCATTTCCGACTGTTGAATCTTCTAATTGATCAATTTTAGGCAAAGGATAGGAGTCTTTCGGGCACTGTCAGATTAAGTCAATGAAGCCCACACACATTACCCAGGTCCCGTTTGGTTTTTTAACAAGAACATAGTTAGACAACCATACGGGGTATTTCGCCTCTAGTACAAATCATCCCTTTATAGCTTCGTTTCTTTCTGTTGAAAAACTTCTCTTTTTTTGCTTGACTGGCATTGCATTAGGGAGCACGTTTAATTGATGCACCATTATATCTCGATTGATTCTGGGCATCTCCTTCGTGCTATATGCGAACACGTCGCGGAATTTTTTTAGTAGAGATATTAGTTTACCATTCAACTCCTCGGGTTGCCAATACCCTACTTTAACCTTCTTTTGTTCAGCAACTTCCACTTCTTCAAGGCGGCCCAGCTCGGTGCTTCATTCATTCTCCACCCCCTTGTCTGTAGGGTCGGGTCTTTCACCTCCCAATTCAGGTGAAAGTTCACAACTAACTTATGGCAAGAACGCCTGTTGACAATCCCGAGCCAGTCTCTAGTTCCCTTGAATAGCAATTATGCTGCCTCCGTTAGCTTCAAATTTCATCAAAAGATGATATGTTGAAATTATAACCGTTATGCTATTTAGAGCGGGCCGCCTAAGTATTACATTGTAGGGGGAAGAAGTATTCACAATTAAGAATTCCTCTCTCGCCCTTCTCACTGCCTCATATCCTCGAAACAAAGTGTCCATAATGACCATTCCAATGGGCTGAACCATTTCCCCAGTAAAGCTGACCATGGGGTATCCTACCGGCACGATTCGACTAGTTGGAATTTCCATATGTTCAAAACATCGATAAAAAATAACATTGACAGAACTTCCTTGATCAACCAAAACTCAGTGTAAGGGGGTCATCGTGGGGTATCTGGATATTCCACCTCCATAAAGGTTGTTTGAAAAATAGACTTTCTCTTCTTAGTTGGTCTCATTGGCAGGCAAGTCTGCCTCTTGGGTTAGGCTAGCATAATAATGTCAATCATCTTTTAGGTACTTTTACCACTTCCTTATATGGCAGTTGTACAAAGGTCTTGCCGTCTGTTTGCTCTCGTGAGCTTCCAGGGGTCGGAAGCTCCCGGTTTGGCTCTTAGGCCTGCTTATGTCTAGCCCTGCACTCTTTTGTGGCGTGCCTGTAAAATCTGTGGAATTTGCACTATTTTCTTCTGGATTTGGAATTGAAATATTGTTTAAGCAAAGTGGTCTTTTTAAAGGGGAGGTTGGTGTAGGCACTTTTGGTCTATCTCATAAGCCATTTGTCTGAAGGGTCAATGTCCCAGAGTTTTTGGATGAAATACCGGTGGGGAAGGCTTTTCTCTTGCTGAGTGCATAGCTTCATGCCTTTCTTTTGGTTTTTTGATGACTCCCAGTCGAAACTTTCCTATTGTGCTCATTACATCTTCGGCAGATATATATTTGTTGAGCTTGTCAACCGTCAAGGGTTGTTTTTTGCTAGCGTGAATTTAAAGTCAGAATTCTATAGCCCATTAATGAAGGTGCTTATCGCCATCACGTCAACCAAACCCGGTATATCAATCATTTCTCTAGCAAATCTTCTAACAAAGTCCCTTAGGGATTTTGATTCTCTTTGTTGTAGCTGCATCACCTGAGCTGTCATCTTTTTCCTGCGTTTGTTACTCACGAAATGGTGGGAGAACTTCTCTGTAAGCCCCGCAAAGCTGTCAATTGTGTCCGTGGACAGGGACGCAAACCATGATTGCGCAGCTCCTTTATGAGTGGCAGGGAAACATTTACTCCAAACCCCTTCCGAAACATCCTATATACATTTGAGATTTAAATCCAAAAAGATGATCCTTGGGATCTTGAGTTCCATTGAAGAGGTATATATATTGAATTTCAACCTTTCTTACTGGGAAAGACAGAAATCTCTTAGAGAATGGAGAATGAGTGCCCCAAACCTCTGGTGCGTCGCCCATCCTGTTTCCCTCTGGAAGGAAGTTAACTTCCCCTTACCTGTTATCCATGTCACTGATACACTCACTTTCCGATTGGCTTCCCTCCATAGGGCGGGGTTGATAGGCCTTTTTCTCTCGTCGTCTGGGTCCTAAGTTTAACTCCTGGGTTTCCCACTCTTCCTCCCGGCCAAGCGATCTGTTACTCCCTTTGACCATCATTTCGGGATTTCATCCCTAGATAACTCGGGTCCCTGTTGTGGTTGCTCTTCTAACCTATGCAGCAAACGATCGAGTAAGCCTTGAACCTTCATTAGCTACTGCTTTGATGCGTACTGAGGTTCTTCACATGACTTAGTGGGATTGGAGGAGCTGGCGGTTCCGTCATGGCCTCGATCCCTCCCACAGATGGCGCCAATTATGTTTACAACAAATTTGACCAGCGTGTTTATGTGTCGCAGTGGAGTTCGGTGTAGGGTGTGGTCGTAAGGATAAGTTGAACTCAAGCTTTTGAAATTAAAAACAAAACCACCAAGTCTCCTGCTTCCCTTTTTGTGTTACCCCCCCTTCCTTGTTATTGCATTTGGTATTGATAGGCCCGTGTATGTCTGCTCCTAGGTGCCTTTTTCTAGCGCACCAGTTCCTAGCTCGCCGGTGCCCAGCTTAGCTTTGTCTAGCTCACCCATATCTTGCTCGCTGGTGTCCAGCTCGCTTGTATCTAGCTTCCCTATATCTAATTCGCCGGTGCCTAGCCTGCCGGTGCTTAGCCCACCGGGGGTTGGGGTGAGTGTAACATCTAGGATAATCGATTAGGCCACACATAATTTTTTATGGGAAAGTAGTCACTGGCTTTGAGGTTCCTTGAATATTGATAGCGGATAATAAGTCATAATTCAGTTCTTCGCGATTTCAACCTTACTGTGAGGAAATAGGCATTAACCTACATTGTGAAGCTATACCACATCCACAAAGCAATGGTCAAGTGTCAACAAATACATCTTAAGAGACTTCAGAAAGCAACTTGATGATGCTAAAGGAAGATGGGAAGATAAATTAACCGGCATCCTCTTGTCGATCAGAACAATGGTCAAAACAGCTACAACTCTCATGTTAGCATACAGGGCAGAGGCTATGTTACCGGTTGAGGTATGTAGCCCTACCTTTAGCGTTAAGCATTACCACCCAGAGACCAATGAAAACGCCTTACGGGGAGCATTGGACCAGATAGACGAGGTTTGGGCAAATGCCATAGTTAAAATGGCTGTCCAAAAGCAAAGGATGTCTGCTTGTTTTAATCGCTAGGTTAGGCCACCTAGCTTTCAGGTCAGGGACCTAGCCTTACAGTGCGTAGAACCTAGAGGAAAAAGTTCAAGCACAGTGAAGTTTGCACCCAATTGGGAAGGTCCATATATAGTGACTCAAATACTACGAGAGGGCAGCAATATGTTACAACGGATGGATGGAATGTACTTACATGGTAGTTGGAATGTAGATAGCCTTAGAAGGTATTATCTTTGAGGTAATATAAAGGGCAAGAGAAATGCATAGCACCTCAATGTAAACATAATATATAATATCAATAATATGGAGGTAGAGCTGATGTTAATATTTTGTATTTCCATTTCACCTAATGCAAGTTGTTTTTTGTATACTGCCTCAATAATGTTGGAGAATTGTTATTTGTATCATCATCGAGAATCTATTTTAATTGAGATTGATGTACCTAAAAGTCCATAGGGGCGGGAGTAGAAGTCATGCTGCGCTCCAAAGAGTAGTAGCAAGCTTGGGTCTTTGCTTTGACCGGCCATAAGGCATTGACAAGATAAAATTTGTTGAACAACCATTCAGTTTTGACCGCCATCTAGGTGGAAACGCAATATTTTGTTTGACCATTGAAAGTGCGTTGATCGGATGGTTAACTAGCCGTTTAGTTTTGACCGCCATCTAGGTGGAAATGCAATATTTTGTTTGACAGTTGACAGTGTATTGACCAGATAAAATTCGTTGGCCAGCCGTTTAGTTTTCTCCGCCATCTAGGTGGAAACACAATATTTTGTTTGACCGTTTACATTGCGTTGACCGGGTAAAAAATCATTGAACAGCCATTTAGCTTTGACCAACATTTAGGTGGAAACACAATATTTTCTTTGACTATCTGTGGAGTGTTGACTGGTTAAAAGTCGTAACAGACTTTTGGGTTTGATCTTCATTTAAAATGTAACACCATACCTCCTTAGGCTGGACAGAGTTCTTTGATCATGTTCAAATAATATGTATACCCACCCGCGGACAAAGTTATTCAACTTGTTAAAGGTGCAACAATAACATTCACCTTGATGAGGGTGCAACAATAATATCCACCTTTCCAAAGGTGTAACACCTCTATTCACCTTACTGAAGGCGCAACAACAACATTCACCTCGTTGAAGGTGTAACACTGATATTCGCCTTTCCAAAGGTCCAATGCCTATATTCACGTTGTTGAAGGTGCAAAGATAATATTCATCTCGTCGAAGGTGCAACAATAACATTCACCTTGTGGTAGGTGCAATAATGATATCCACCTTTCCAAAGGTGCAAGACTCATATTCACCTCGTTGAAGGTGTAACAATGATGTCCACCTTGCCAAAGGCACACAGTCATGTTCACTTCATTGAAAATGCAACAACATCATCTACCTCGTTCCGCCTAGCAAAAAATAAACACAACATTACCCTTTAGCCCATCAAATGTGTAATGTCATAAGATATCTAGCTGAGAAGGTAGCATGAGAAGTCGCAATAACCCTCACTCGCTTGTACTGTGCTATCCACATAGTTACACATATGATCAGCACATTAAAAAAAAAAAAAATATTCACCTCTTCAAACAATAACAAACGCACTTGCTGCAGGGCACGGCAATAATTCTCCCTTATACAAGTCTTAGCAACTTATATTGGTCCCAAAATGCAACATGGATTCTACATAATACGGATACAAGCAATCAGGCAGGTAATCAGGCAGGTAACAGCAAAAGAACTCCTTATTAAAGAGTCGTACATCAACATACATTCTCAAGCAACAAGTACATAAACATTAAAGGAGCCCATTACGTAGTAAATACACGTTTATGCAACGCAAAATTGAAAAGTACACACCTTTAAATCTAACTGCCCAACCCAAACGACAATAAAACCTAAAAATCACACGGAGGACCCCACATTTCGATTTCCTGGAGTACTTGGCAAAGCACTTACGATCTCTTCACTAATGCGAGCCATAATATCCTTTATGATCTATGATGTGAACATAGGACCATTCTCCTTGATCTTCTCCAGCAAGCGATCAAAACCCCATTCAAGTCGAGATCATCAGTCGGTATTACGTGTCGTTTGGTACTTGGAACTAGATTTGGAAACAATCACAGCATCCTCTTAAGCACGAGATAGTTTGATAGTTAGTCGGATAAGCTGCCCCTCCTTATCCTTCAAAGCGGCCTCCCTACCCCGCCAAGTCACCCTTCAAAACTTCCACCTCTCTTTAAAGTTCAGAGCAACGTAACTGAGACTCCCTTAATTGTTGATTTAGCACTTCCTCCCTATGGCGAGCTAAATCTTGAAAAGAACGGAATTCTTCTCAAAGAAGACCAACCGCCTTTTCACACCGCATTCCAAAGGTGCACAAGGAAGCAACTACAGATATATACTACAATATGTACCTCAATCACTGAGGGAGGACCTCCTTGATGTGCAAGAGGCGTAGGCAAAATAACCTCGAAAATATGATGTAAAGCCTTGAGGTTAGGAACATATGAAGGTGTAACCAACAGTTGCTGGGTATGTATAGGCTCGGCCATGGGGATAGGAACAACTTCTGGCTCATCCCTAAAGGGAACCATGGGAAAAGGCGGGGATAAGATAGGAATAGGACACTCTGAAGTTAGTAAGGAGAAAGTGGGAGATGTGTCCAAACGATAGTGACTTTTTCTTCTCGCCAAATCACCCAGTATGGAAGGGCTGCCTCGCTAAGGTGGAGGGGCTGTAAAAAGAGATTGGGACACCACCAGGATTTGTACTGATATTGCTAAAAAATGCACACTCTCCTAAGGGTGGTGAGAAGAAAAGTCTGCGGGGGGGAGCTTGACTAACCACTATAGGAGAAGATGGGACAACACCGATTTGGCTAGGGTGTGAGTGTTATGATTCAAGATCAATCTTGAATCCAAGTCAAGATGAGAGGAGAATTAGAGAAGTAGATGAGAATTTGAGAGATTTAGGGTTGAAAAAAGAGGAATTCAATCCTATCATTCATTAATTTCCTTTCTTACAACAGAATCCACAACTTATACTAATCTCAAGCTCAATATAATTAAGCCAGATACATTGCACTTAGACTTCTAATGCTAACTGATATAACTAACCTAGCCGCCAATCTTGAGTCACAACTCAACACTTTGACTAACTTGACTTATACAAGATGCTAAGAGGCTAAGTAAGCCAGATTATTTCAACCCATGGAATTTTACTAGATTATTCCAACCCAAAGACTTATTAGTACTTAACTCCGTAAACCTCTATTTTGTAGAATCATGACAATACTCCCCCTTTAAGAAATCTCCTCCTGAAGAATCTTAGTAGAGAGTAGTGACTTGATGTTAACTCCTCCTGTTCCTGACATTGTAGCATCAACAATTGATGCTAAATTTGAAACTTGGAGTTGCTTATTGATTTGTATGTATACTGCAACAACTTTGCATCTCAATCCTGCTCTTGCAGCTGCTCAAGAATCCCTTTCCAATCGATTTCTGCACTACTACCGTAGTCTTGCTTTTGTTTCTACAGCATTGCAAATTGCTTTCGTTTCTGCAGCATTATTTAAAGGGAAAAAAAATCTTATTAATCTCCTCCAATTTGAGAGGTTTCATTGCAAATTTCGTACTACTTGTGATCAAGGCATGGATATGCATGAGGCTTTGATGATTTCCACAAGCTTGCATAACATTCTCAAACCTCCTTTTCAACATAGACCACATCATGTTTCAGACTTTGACTCCTTCTCTCAGCAGCAACCTTCCTTCTTTCATCACCATACTCGGTCAAGGCTTCAATTATCAATTCTGCATCAATTCTTGGCTTTAGTTTGTTAGCTTTAGGTGCAAAAAAATGAGCAAACATTCCCTTCCAATTACCTTCCTATGCACAAAAGTAACATACAATCTTGATCAATTGGATTCTTAACATGTAATATGTGGATTTTACCCAACTAAGACAACTCCTCAAGTGCCATTGCTAGACTCCAACGCGATTCATTCTTGTTTTGAACTCTCAAGGAAGCCCAACCAACCTTATGCTGCCTGCAGCACAAGCATTTCATATCATTCACAAAGTCTTCAGTTCGTGTTTGCACCCCTTTTTACTTCCTGCATTCAAATGATTCTCTGCAGCTACTTTCATTGAAGTGACTTTGTATTTCTAGCTCTCTAAGTTTGCGATCTCTTCTTAAGTCTTTCCAAATCGTTGCATCTATGACAGAGCCGCAGTCCGGAAAGGACAATATATGTATATACCGGGCCAAGAACTGAGAGAATGGAGGGCAAATAAAGTAAAGCTAATGAGCGAGCATATCTAAGCGAACAAAAAGGGGCAATCAGAACCTGGCGAGCAAAGGAAAAGACAAACATAAAAGGGCGTACAAAAAGGGGCTATCAGAACCTGGCAAGCAAAATAAAAGACGAACCAAGAAGGGCGAACAAAACTAGGTAAACAATAAAGAGCGAGTAAATTTGGACGACCAGCGAAGGGTGAGCAGAGTCTAGCGAACAAAATCGGGAGAACAGAGAAGAAGAGCGAAACATACAAGCAGAGAAAACGATAGTCAGAAGCAAGCAAGAAACAGAGGGGTAGGAGACCAGATAGAGAGGCAGTCAAAAATAAACAAAACACAAAATATGCCAACGACAAACAAAGAGCTATAATAACTAACCCTTAAGATCAGAAAAACCATTACTAGACAGGGGGCTACAATAACTAAGATCGAAAAAATCATTATCAGATAGGGAACTGCAATAGCTAAGATTGAAAAAACCATTACCAAACAAGAGGCTGCAATAACTAAGATCGAAAAAGGCATTATCAAACGGGGGGCTGCAACAACTAACATAAAAAACCTTTTCTAGATAGGGGGCTGCAATAACTAGGATTGGAAAATGATTACCAAACAAGGGGCAACAATAACTAAGATCGGAAAGACCATTATCAGACAGGGGGCTGCAATAACTAAGATACAAAAAAACTATTACTGGATAGGGGGTTGCAATAACTAAGATCGAAAAAACCATTATCAGACAGGCGAATGCAATAAATAAGGTGGAAAAGACCATTACAGGGGGCTGCGACAGTTAGCCCTTAGGATCGGAAAAATCATTACAAAACACGAGGTTACATTAAAGCACCATTGTAAACTTGCATCCAACATTAAAATTACAAACTTAATTTACAATTACAGTAACCCAAAAAGAAAATGAACCACTTGAAACATACTACAGGGAAGTTTACATAAACACGACCCTACACCTAAAAGTCATATAGATATTGATCTTCTAAAGCACTGGAACAAATTGTCATAGAGTAGCCCACAAGGAACTACGAAAGCACCGCAAGGTTGAAAAGAACCCCAATAAGCTCGAAGTCATGCACATTAACCTTGTACTCTGTAAAGAAGATCAAACGGTGATCAGTCACAAATAGCTCAGTAATCCCGATACTTCGCTGTTCCTCAGGGTGCCATATATTATAATACAGGTTACGGAAAACAACCTAAGAGTTGAGATCTCATTTATCCCCTAAAATCCACAAAGTCGTGTGCTAGGAAGCCCGACTAAACACAACTAACCCTCGCGGCAAAAAATACCTAATTGTTGGCAACAAACAACCTCATTTCAAATGTGAAACACCAGGTAGTTAGAATCCTCTGCTATGTCCCGCAGCACCAAATAAGAATAACAATAGGGAATGTAGGAGAAAACGCTTCACTACGTTTCGAAAGAAGGTACAAAACGTCACAGCAAAGTACCCCTTTTGTAAAACCACCGAGCTATCTTCGGTGCATATAAGGGTCTTATGTCTCCATGCACCATGATGAAAGCAGTACACAATGTACCAATCCAACTAAGCCATTCCTCGGCTCTAAAAACAACATTCATGTTGAAAATAAAGAGAAATATGTTGTAATTAAATGGATAGAGCAGTGCATCATTAACGCAAGCAAAAATTATCTTCAAGGAAGAACCCAAAAAACAAAACTCATCGGAAAGAAAAATGGGCAAGTAAGTTTGAGTGATTGGATTACACACTTCTAGAACTAAAGACCTCAAAAAACAGGAGTTTCCCGACATAAAATCAAGTCATTACTCACATCCACTATTTTCTTTTCATTCGACAAGAACTCTAGGGGCTCAGTTGGCACACAAGAAGAAGAACAGGAACCAATCAGAGCATAAGCCTTTACATAACGTTCGTAAGGAGGTCAATATCCGTAATGTATAAAAATACCATCACCAGGTCGTTTAAAGCAAGATCAAGCCAGTTCCTACACGAAGTCCTCTTAAAGAAAGAGCCTGCGCAGATTCTGACAAACAAAACGAAACCAACATAAAATCTTAGTGGAGAACCAAGAAAACACGATGAGAAGAAGGTCTTTGGGAAGAGTTTCCATTATGAAATGATGTAAAATTAAAATATGAAGCAAGTGGTTAAAGCAAAAATACACAATAGCCCTTAGAGTATGAAGTAAATGACCAAAACAAAATGGGACACCGTATTTAAACAAATGTGTTTAATAAAAAAGAGAGGGGCTATTAGGTTTATACCCCCCCCCCCCCCCCCCCCCCCCCCCCCCCCCCAAAAAAAAAAAAAACATAGATAGGCGAGCAAGGAAAGGTGTGCCCTGAGGGGCACCCTAGTATGAAGTACATACACACTCCGACCTACCAAAAACAAATGCACGACATAGGAAAGGGGCACCCAGAGAAAACGGTGAGCAAGCATAGGATGCCCAAACACTGGTGACCAAACACCGGCACTTAGATAACCGCAACCAAGCACCGGCGCCCAGAGACACTGGCGCCCAAACACCGGTGCCTAGATACTTGCGGCCAAATACGAGAATCCAGAGAACGACGACCAAGGACCGGCACTAAAATGCAAGGTGCATGATACCTCTATATAAAGGGAAGCACACCTCAAGAGTGAGAGACACATTAAAGAGAAGAAACTCAAGAACATTGGCAAGTCAAGTCTAGTGGAAAAGAGGATCCCGGTGGTTACTTTTCTTCCAAGAGTTTGAGTTCAGTTCATCCTTACGAATCCCTCTCTATACAGAACTCTAGAACGGCGAGTAACCATACTGGTCAAATTTGTAGTAAACAAGTTCGATGATGTGCAATTTGACCATGTCTGTTGACAGCAAAACAAAGCCTCCAACGACTTTGCTTAGTTAGATTCAGGGTATAAATTGCCCAGGACTAGGTGTGAAGAAACTTGATGCGTCTCACATTTACGCATCTTTTAATTGATATTCTGATTATTTTGCACCTAATTAGTTATAGTTTTATACTCACTTTAACAATTTTATTGTTTATAGGTTCGAAGATTAAAATCTCGAAAATTTCCAAATTTGGTGCAAATAAGGCAAATTCAGTGCGTACACAATTAAACCAAATCAATCAAGATTCGAGGCAAACGCATAAGCCCGGAACCTGAGCCTGACCCACAATAACACCAAGCCCACACGGCTCCATCCTCACCTCTAGGTCCAGCTCCAACCTCCAATGTACAGACCAGCTGTGATTCAACCCAACAGCTTCAATATCATAGTCCAACTCAACGCCAAGCCCACCCGTGTCTCCAGCCCAACCCAAAACATAGCCCACCTTCAACCCATCAACAGCAGCTCATGCATCTCCATCCTCTGCACAGGCCCACGATCATCGCAGCCCAGCCCATCAGTACAAGGTTTCAGCCTTTGACCGTTAACTTTGAATGTGTGCTTCTTCTCATCATGGATCTCTACTGTGCCATATATAAAGAAACGAGTTATAACAAAGGGCCCTGACCATCTAAAGCGCAATTTCCCTGCGAAAAGTCATAATCGGGATTTAAAAAGTAAACTTTTTGTCTCACTACAAATTTCTTGGTCAAAATGTGCTTGTCATGCCATCTTTTTGTTCGGTCCTTGTAAATTCGAGCATTTTCGTATGCTTCATTCCTAAACTCATCCATCTCATTGATTTGCAATAGCCTTTTTTCTCTTGCAGCTGCTAAATTGAAGTTTAAGGTTTTTAGGGCCCAGTGTGCTTTATGTTCCAATTCTATAGGTAAATGACGTGCCTTGCCATAAACCAATCGATACGAAGACATTCCGATTGGTGTTTTGAATGATGTTCTTCAACTAACTTTTTTGACCAATCTTTTCTAGAAGCACTAACTTTTTTTCAAGAATAATTTTCAATTCTCGATTTGAAATTTCCACTTCACCACTTGTTTGAGGGTGATAGGGAGCACCCACATGGTGTGTGACTCCATACTTATTCAATAAAGCTTTGAGTTGATGGTCATGAACGTGTTTTCCGCCATCACTTGTAATTGCTCTAGGAGTTCCAAATCGAGAAAAGATATTATTTTCTTACGAATTTTACCACAACTCTAGCATCATTAGTTGGAAAAGCAGCTGCTTCAACCAACTTTGATACATAATCTACAGCAACCAAAATAAATCTGTTAGAAAACGATGAAGGGAAAGGACCCATGAATTCAATCCCCCCAAACGTCAAATAATTCAACAACTAAAATGTTGTTTAGGGGCATTTCATGTCTCTTGGAAATATTTCCTATCCTTTAACATCGATCACATTTAGTAACAAATTTGAAAGCATCTTAAAAAAGTGTAGCCAAATAAAACCCAGCTCTTATTCCACTGTAATGGCCACCAGTTTTAGGAGAGTGGCAATGGCGCATAATGGCTTCCATTTCCTCCTCAGGTACACATCTTCTTATGATTTGGTCTACACAATGCCTGTATAGGAATGGTTCTTCCCAAAAATAATGCTTTAAATTAGCAAAGAACTTCTTCTTTTGTTGATATGTCATGTCCTTGGGCAGTTCTTATGCAACGAAATAGTTAACAAAATCAGCGTAGCATGGATAATTAGGATTTTCGCTTGCCAACATAAGACTTTCACTTGGGAATTTTTCGTTGATAGAGGGACTTTCGTCCTCGAGTTCAAGACGTGATAAATGATATGCCACAACATTTTCCGTTCCCTTTTTTTCCTAAATTTCTGAATCAAATTCTTGAAGTAATAAAATCCATCTTATCAATCTTGGTTTTGCATCCTATTTTGCAAAAAGGTATTTAAGAGCAAAATGATTGGTATAAACAATTACCTTTGAATTTAGAAAGTAGGAACGAAATTTGTCAAATGCAAAAACAATGACCAATAATTCTTTCTTAGTTATAGCATAGTTAACCTGTGCATCCGTCAAAGTCTTACTAGTATAGTAAATTGCATGGAGAATTTTGTTCCTTCTTTGCCCCAACACAGCCCCTACTGTGTAGTCACTAGCATCGCACATAAGTTCAAAGTGTAAGGTCCAATCGGGTGCTGCGATTATGGGTGCTGACACTAGTTTTTTCTTTAGGGTCTCAAAAGCATGCATGCAGTCACTATCAAAGTTAAAAGGGACATCCTTTATCAATAAATTGCAGAGAGGCTTAGTGATCTTAGGGAAGTCCTTAATAAACCTTCTATAGAAACATGCATGACCTAAGAAACTCCGAATGCCTTTCACATTAGTAGAGGTGGTAATCACTCTATCACTTTAGTTTTTGCTCTATCAAACTCAATTTCTCTTTTTAAAATCACATGCCCTAACACAATTCCTTCCAGCACCATGAAATGGCATTTCTCCCAATTCAAAACAAGATTAGTGTCAGTACACCTTTGCAAAACCATGGAGAGGTTAGCTAAACATTCATCAAATGAGGCCCCAAAGACTGAAAAACTATCCATAAACACTTGTATGAAATATTCCACCACGCCACTAAACATTGCCATCATACATCGTTGAAATGTCACAGGAACATTGCATAATCCAAAAGGCATTCTCCTATAGGCAAAGATATTATATGGACAAACGAAAGTGGTCTTTTCCGGATCTTCCAGTGCTATGGCAATTTGGTTGTATCCTGATTAACCATCAAGGAAACATAAATACGAATGGCTTGCCCGTTTTTCTAACATTTGATCAATGAAGGGTAAGGAAAAATGGTCCTTTCATGTAGCATCATTATGTTTTGAATAATCTATACACACCCTTCACCCTGTGACGGTCCCAGTAGGGATGAGCTCATTGTTCTTATTTTCTACTGCGGTTATTCCACCTTTCTTTGGAACTACTTGTACTGGGCTTACCTATGGACTATCAGATATGGGTTAAATGATCCTTGCATCTAATAACTTGACAATTTATTTCCTTACCACCTCTTTCGTGGTAGGGTTTAACCGATGTTGGGGTTGCACAGTAGCCTGAAAGCTATCTTCAATGAGAATTTCATGCATGCATAAGGAAGGGGTAATTCCATTGATGTCTAAAAGGGTCCATCAATTTCTCATTTATGCTCCCTTAGAACTCTAAGCAATCTTTCCTACTCAACATTACTTAAAGAAGCATTAATATTAATAGTATAAGTGTTAGAATTACCAAGGTAAGCATACTTGAGATGAGGTGGCAATGGCCTAAGCTCTGGATTTGGAGGTTCATCTTCCTTCATTCTCTGCTGAGTTTCAATCGCTTGTATGTGTTCCACTCTTGCTTCATGAAACGAATTGAAAGGTTTGCAGACTTCCAGGTGTCGGGCACATTCCCTTATCAATTCATTTTCCATGTCCAAGGTCCCTGACTTTGTTAGATACACTTCAAGGAGTAACTTAGGGAATGTGTCCCTGAATGTCTTGGCTACCAACTCGTCTACAATATCAACCTCAAAAACAAAAATCCATGTTAGTGGGAAATTTTATAGCATTAAAAGCGTTAAAGGTTACCTGTTCATCTTGCACTCTTGAAATGAGTTTCCCATGTTGTACATCTATCAGGGTTCTTCTTGTAGCAAGGAAGGGTCAGCCTAAAATAAGAGGTACCTCACGACCCTCTTCCATATCAAGCATATGAAATCAACTGGGAAGATGAACTTATCAACCTTCACTAAGAGTCTTCAATCACACCTCTAGAATACTTGATTGATCTGTCTGTAAGTTGGAGAGATACTGTAGTGGGATTCACCTCTCCTAAGCCAAGCTTCCTGAACACAGAGAGAGGCATTAAATTTATATTTGCACCTAAATCGCATAATACTTTATTAAAGCTAAAAGTGCCGATGGTGCAAGATAAACAGAAACTCCCTGGATCTTTTAGCCAGGGAGGTAACTTCTTTTGGAGTATGGCACTGCATTCTTCATTTAGTGCAACAGTTTCAAATTCTCCCAACTTCCTTTTGTAAGACAGGATTTCCTTCATAAATTTTGCATATCTGGGCATCTGTTCTAACATGTCAGTAAAAGGGACATTAATATGTAATTTTTTCAAAATTTCAAAAAATATTGCAAATTGTTCGTCCGCTTTTGTTATTTCAAAAGTTGAGGGAATGGGACCTTTGGTTTGTAGGGTTGAGGTTCAGTCCTTTTTTATTCATCTTCATTTTGAATTTTTTTCCCCTTCCTCAATTTCTAATTCTTAGTTCCTGAGTTGGTTCGTTCAGGGTTTTCCCACTTCATAATTCAATTGCCTTTACATGCTCTCGTGGGTTAGTAACTGTGTTATTGGGTAAGGAACCTTGTGACCTTTCAGAGAGTTGGATTGAAATTTGTCCGATATGGGTCTCAAGGTTTCTAATCATAGCTTCTTTATTTCGAATTAAAGTTTCTTGATTTCGAAGATTTCTATGTTTTGCATGAAACTTCTGAACAATTCTTTGAGATTTGTTTTCTTTTCTGGTGGTGGTTAAATGGGTTGTTTTTGAATCCCTTGGTTATTCCATGAAAAATTTGGGTGGTTTCTCCACTCGGGATTGTAAGTGTTGGAATAGGGATTATTTTGTGGTTTTTGAAAATTTGGAACAAAATTTGCTTGTTCATGGCTTAATGTGGTGAAAGAGTTCCCTGCTTGACATTCTATGCTAGCATGATTTCCTGCACAAAATTCACATGTTAGCATAGGAGAATGAATGGCAATAACACCCATATTACTTATTTATTTCCGAATCATTGAAACTGGAGCCGATAACAAGGTTAATGCGTCTACCTCGTCAACTCCTACAAGTTTCTTTCAATCCGCTATTCTTACATAGTTGTTGCTAGCCATTACTTCTAGCAACTTGCATGCTTCTTCTGGTGTCTTGTTGTTTAGTACTCCTCTAGTAGCTGCATCCACCATTGTTTGGGTATTAGGTGCCAAACCATTGTAAAAAGTTTGGACTTGCATCCAAACTGGCAAACCGTGGTGTGGACACCTACTTAAAAGCTCTTTATAACATTCCCACGCTTCATACAAAGATTCCATTTGCTATTGTACAAAAGAGGTAATGTCATTCCTCATTTTGGCTGATTTGGTGGGTGGAAAATATTTAGCAAGAAATTTTTGAGCCAAATAGTCCAAAGTGGTGATAGTTCTTGGTGGTAATGACATTAACCACGCTATGGATTTGTCTCTTAGTGAGAACGGGAACAACCTTAAGCGAATGGCATCATCCCTGACACCGTTACGCTTAAATGTGTCACATATCTCTAAGAAGTTATCGATATGCAGGTTTGGGTCCTTACTAGGTAGACCGCCAAGTCGGATAGTCTTCTGAATCATTTGTATTATTGCGGGTTTAATTTTAAAATTGTTTGTTTGTATTGGTCAACGTCGAATGCTAGAAGTGCATCCTCCAACTGTTGGTGCAGCATAATCCTTTAAAAGCCTTTCGTCATCATTACCATTGTTATTATTAGCCATTGTTTTCGTTTAGTTTTCCTTATTAGTGAAAGTGCTCTTTCGATTTCAGGATCAAAATGGGTTATTTCATTTTCGTTTTGATTTTGCATAGTGAAAAGACAACTAAAAAGTCAAAAGAAAGATAACAACAATGAGAAAGAACCAAACATACTACAATATGATATAAAGCCTAACAAACCAAAATTTAAAGAAGAGGGGGGGGGGGGGGGGGGGGGGGGGGGGGGGGGGAATGGTTTTGTAACACTAATAGTTCAAAAATCTTATAACAACGTTTAACTTTCAAAATTTTAACAAAGCAACCTATAAGTAAAAGAAAGGTGAAAATAAGGAGAAAATCAAAAATAACTACAAAATAAGACAAAATTAACAAAACATAACAAACACACAATTTCAAGGGGAGGTGCCATACAAATTTTTGAAGTAAAAAAACCTTTATAAATAAAATTAAGTGAATGAAATAAATGAAAGAAAAGAAATTTCTTCTTCAAACTTGAACAAACTTTACAAGTTTTAACAAACAACTTCAAATTAGTACCAAAACTATTTGGTATTGTTATCACTCAAATAAGAACAATCCCCGGTAATGGTGCCAAAAACTTGAGGCTTCACTTGGTGCACGCTTAGCAAGCGCACTAAGCCATATCAAGTAATAAAGAGTGAATAGAGTATCATTCCCATGAGGATTGTTATTGAATGAGTACCGAAATTAGTAGTTTTAACACCATTTAAAAGACCGAAATTTAAAGTTTTTGATATGAAACAAACCAAAATAAAAAGAACTAGAATGTTTACTAATTTTTTTAAAAAGTGTACTAAATTTGTGATGGTTTTTATGAAAATAAGATCCAAGGCATCTCATTTCACATAGTTGAATTATTACGCCTTTTTGTTCTTGGCATTCATGTCGTTATTACATGTTGATGGTCGAAAATTCTAATTTACTAAATATTCTTTTTTGAGAAACACATAGCATGCTCTTTTAAAAATTAAATCATCAATCTCTTGCATGAATTTACTTAAGAAAAGAATTTTAAGGATCCATGGTTTTCACTTAAGGCCATAAAAATCGCGTTAATCTCTCTCAAGCATTCACTCAATTTGTGGTGTTTATCACCATAGAAATCATCATAAATATCTCTCGGACTCATTATGAATTATTAGAGGCTTTAAATGATAATCAAGCATTCAAAACTCATGAAGAACAATGATAAACACTTCAACAACACAATAACAAAACATTGAATACTTTGGATTAGAAGATAGCGTATAGTAGCCTTGAAAAAACAAAATTAGTTCCTGGTAAACATAATATAATACAAAACTAAGACAAAATCCATGAACTTAAAGAAAAGAAGGATAGAAAAGAACTTGAAACGGCAAATTTACAAACCAAACGTCTTCTTTTCTTCTCCTTTCTCCCTATGAATTTCTACCCTATTTCTCTACTTTGGATTGAGTTTTTCTGATTTTGGTTCATGCTAAAACACCCCCTAAGAAACTCTATTTATAGTATTTGAGGTTATAATTACTTAAAATAAAAATATTGCAAGCTTTAACCTCATTGCACCGCACATTGCCATTACTGCTTAAAACTGCAGAATTCAATCAAGGTTTTCTTCCTTTTTTTATTTTTGCTTTGGCCGTCCAAAATCAGTCTTGCAATCATCTTGAACATGTAAATGAATATTGTAATCCATCCTTGCACTTGATTAGCTCATTTTGCCACCCATTTTTGCACGTTGAGGTGAATTGTTCTTGGTTGTTGTGCAATCTCTACATTTTTTATTATTTGCTGTTTTTCTTCATTTTTTCCTTCTTTACACCACCCAAATTCAGAGTTTACATCAACTTGGACATGTTAATGCATTTTTTAACCCATCCTTGGGCTTGATTTGTGCATTTTTCCACCCCTTTTATCAAGTTGAAATGAATTGTGCATGAACTTTTTGACCGTGTCTCATTGCACCACACATTGCCATTGCTGTCTGAAACCATAGAATTCAATCAACTTGCTATTTTCTTCCTTTTTAATTTTTTCTTCGGCCGTCCAAAATCAGTCACGAAATCATTTTGGACATGTGAATGAATTGTTTAATCCATCCTTCCGCTAGATTCGTTCATTTTGCCACCTGTTTTTGCAAGTTGAAGTGAATTGTTCAGGGTTGTTATACAATCTATGCATTTCTCTGTTCTTTGCGGTTTTTCTTCATTTTTTCTTGCTTTGCACCACCCAAATTCAGTGTTTACATCAACTTAGACATGTTAATGCATTGTTTAACCCATCCTTGGTCTTGCTTTGTGCATTTTGCCCCCTCTTTTTGCAAGTTGAAATGAATTGTGCATGAACTTTTTGTGTTCTTGCTTTATCCATGTAAATTGTTATGTTTTGCCCTTTTTTGCTTATGTCTGATGAATCTTGCATTCACTTTTTGATGTTAATGATAAAACCTAGCAAACTTTAGCATAAAAATGAGTGTTTTTGCAAAGAAATGGCAATAGAAGCGAAAAAGAGCAAAAGCAAGCAATAGTGATAAGAATTTGATGTATAATGGATAGAAAATGAACCAAAATGATATGAATAATTATATACTAAATTAGACTTATCAAACTTAGACCAAGCTAGGTTGGACGCCTTTACAAGTTAGAGAAACAAAAGAAGAGAGTGGCCAAAGCGTACAATAAAAAGGTCAAACCCAGGTCTATTGACTTAGGGGATATAGTCAGGAAAGCGGTTTTAGCTATTAGCCAAAAAGACCATGTCTTATAGGGAGGGCCCATTTAGAGTCATCGAGGTATGTGGAGTCAATGCTTGCCCACTCCAAGACTTAGATGGAAGAGCTCACCTGAGGGTGATTAATGGAAGGTTCCTTAAAAAATATGTAACAAGAAAGTCCTTAAGTATAGATTCTCGAAATTATGGGTTTAGTTTCAATATCAATGTCTCGAGGATCAATTCCATGATCCTTAGATTAAGAAAATAAGGAAAAGAATGATGGAACCACTTTGGTGAGGTACGTGTTTGGACAAAAATGTGCATTTCATCAATAATATTGGAGAGTACATGGCTTATATACAAAGCAATACAGGCAAGTAACTTGTATGGCCAAAATCTCCTGACAAAAAAATAATTAATAATAATAATAAATAAAATAATAAAAACACTAAAAGAGTTGAGGTCTAATCCTAACTAAGAATTCCTCTACAGAAGACAGTTGGCTCGTTCCGCTGCTCAACTTGTGGTCTAAGGAAAGGCCTTCCTCTTCCAAAAATTGGTTGTTTCTTTGGGCCTGCACTATATCTTCCTCGAACATTTCAACTACAGTGCCTTGAGAGGAATGTTGTTGTCTCAGGGAAAGCAATTCTCCTCTAAGATGACCCAATCTTTCTTCCAAGTGATGAATTTTATCCATGAGGCCTCTAATCTCTTAAGCTTGCTGGCTCTAGGTTTTCTTGGTTGTGTCAAGTTCTTCAAATAGAAGTTGTGAGCCACTAAGGTCAATTCAATGACCTAAACCCCTTATGGCATCTTGGCAGTTCCTTTTCTACTGAAGGACGTTTGGGACCTCTTAGTTCACTTTCATCGGCACTTTCTCTAGGACTTCTCTAGCAATTATTGGGGCCGCCTTAGAGTCTTCCTTTAAGGCCCTCACCACAGACATGGCTTCTTGGAATTTAGCCCTTTAAACTAAGGTCAAAATGGGGGCATGTGCAAGCTCCCTTTTTTCTTAATTTTAACAGGGCCGGGACAATGCTGTTTTGAGTAAAGTGCGAAGTGGTCATTAAGTGAGATTCACCTCGAGGGGCGTTAGGACTTTGGGTACTGTAATAATGGCATCTCAAGCCCAATTCCTGGGAAACTTCGTTGCCCTTGACAAATGTATTAGCCACTCAAGGTTTGAGATGGCTGAAGGGTGAAATATACTCGAGCTCAAGAGGTTGCCAAGTAGGCTGCAAGAATGATGGTTTCCAAGCTCGAGGAAGTTATTTGGAGCAATTTCAGTTTCTTAGGCAACAACTACAACAACAACAACATGCCTAGTGCCACAAGGGCTCCCGCTTGCACGGGGTCTGGGGGGTAGGATGTACGCAGCTTTACCCCATCAAAGTGAGACCCTGATGAGAGACTATTTCCAAGGACCCCCATCTTGAATTTTAGTTTCTTAGGCCTTAAGCTTAATTCAGGGGAACATGGAGCTTCTAAAGAGGACTTTTACTAAACTTTCAGATGTGGGCATCAAGGATTTCTCTCCAAAACTCAAGACACATTGGTGAAGAACAAGCGCATGAAGAAGAGCAACTTTGTGGCCAAACGTGGGTAAAGTTGTCGTGAAGATAAGAGCTACCATTATTTTCATTTTCTATAAATAAAGGACTCTGTAGCAGTCTAAAGTAGCACACATACACTCAAGACGAAACTTCTTCAAGCTATTTACAGCACACTAATGCTTTTTCTCTTAGGAGTATTGTAACTTAACTATGCATGGCATAACATAGATCTTTGTTGTTCTTACCTCCATAGTAACATAATTCTCGGGTTTCAGGCATGACTTTCTAGTTTTAATCTGTTCCCACAAATTGATAAGTTGAGATTTCAGGTTTTAGTTTAAGGCTTTGATGGCCAAGGCTTTATCCCTTGAATGCGTTAGTCTTAACACTACTGTCACTATTTGATAAGTGAAGTCAACCTAGATTTGCATCATTGATTAGGGATTTGACGGTCAATGCTTGTCCCTTAATTGTGTTGGTCCTCATCAAATGACCTGAATATGGTTTGGTCCACCTTAGACTTGTCAAAACTAAACTCATTCGAGTTATTATAAGTCAGGGGTGCTAGACTTGAAAACCTTATTGACTCGGGCTTGTATATGGACTGCTGAGCTCTTGGGTTTGTCTTCACCCTAGTTCCTGACTTTTAAGCATACGAGGAAAGGTGTCTATGGGCCGTACCCTATCACTGTAGTTACCACTTAAGTTAGGCCCACATCCTTCAATCTCTGTCATAAATTACGTAAAATCCACAAAACATACTTAAAAAAATCTTCTTAATTGAAGCTTAAGCAGAACTCATGGTATAACCAAAGTTAGATACGCCAACATACGCTAATCTTTTCTCCAAAGAGAGTGAGGGGTTAAGGTCAAAGACGTGCCGATCATAATTAGGCTCACTCCATAGGTACGGTGTGTCCCTTTTGCATGTTTGTTTTGTTTTAACATTTACAATGACCACACACACATCATTCAAAACAAAATAGAGAAAACACACCTTTTGCCAATCACAGTAGGAGACATGAAATGAGACTTCGTCATCTTTTTCCTGCATGGATTGCTAAGACATAAATGCCAGCCATTCACCGATGGCCAAAACTAGGAGGTCTAGTGCTTTCAAGCTAAAGGAACTGGAAAGTTTAGCCCTTATCGAATCCCCACTTCAGCGTCCCATATCTCGGAGGGATGAAATGAGTCACAGCCATGGTAGCGAAAGGGGTGGTCATGATGACATCCCTGAATATGAACTTATTGGGCTTGATGGCCATTCTCTCAAGAGCTTCATGGCTATGCTCAGGCGTAATTTAGAGTTTATGGACTAGAGGGTTTAACAAACAAAGAGAGAAGCCATTAAGTGGCAACATGCTGAAACAGAGCACAATCCCGTGACTCAATGGGAAAACTCTGCCGCTTGAGAGCCAGGATTAATGACGTTGGAACCTCTATGAAAGAACGGCTACACAAAGAGAATAATAGAGTCTTGGTAGAAATGAATTCGATCTTGTCCTCTACTACTAACCCTATTGCTAAGGATGTGGCTATGCAGATAGTGGTTGAAGTCGAGCCCATTTTTGTTAACAAGCTGAGTCTCATAATGGCATGGTCCAAGCTGCTAGGGAGAATATAAGGCAACTAAGGCCTGCACCCCCTCCATCTGTGCCAACTGATTACCCTCGCGACACTCCGTCAAGCTTGCAGTTTCCCGTCACTCAATCACAAAGCATAAACTAAGTATTTAAAGGTAGATGAGAGTATGAGATGCGAAAGAAGTGAATTAAGATGAGAAATTAGGGAAATAGGGATGAGAAAGTAGAGAGAGTTCATCTCAAAAGAGATAATTCTTGTTATTTGATTGAATGCCTGCTTATTACACTTGAACACAACTTATAGGCAATATAGTACATTGGACTTATACCAACAATCAACCACCTCACTTAACAAAATATCTAGAACATAAGGAAATATCTAACTAACAAGCAATTAAGCCATTTTGGCGCCAAATAGCAAACAACCGCAACAACCAAGCTAAAACAGTGCAGCCAACGCATCCTTTCAACAAATGACTTCATGCCTTATTCTAAACTACTAACAGCAACATAGCAACAGCAAATCGAACATAACAGCTGGACATCAGCAACAGAAACAGCAACCGAACCCCCCTAGATTCTCTTCAAGCTTGGATCATAACATTCCCTTCCCCTTGAGAACATTCTTGTCCTTAAGAATGCAAATTAGTGATCGTCCATGCCGCGCAATGTAACTCTAGATCCCTGAGATTCAAAGGACACAGCTTGCTTAACATAATCAAAGGACACCGGGTTGAAAGAATGCATCCAATCAACTCCAAGCACCATATCACATCCACCCAAGGGAAGGACTCTAAAATTGTATGTAAATTGATGCTCATGCATAGACCACTGAAAAGCTCGGCATTTGTCTTGAGTAAGGATAGATTTTCCATTAGCCATGGTCACTGCTAAGGGATGAGTCTTGATCACCTCATGTCCCACTTTCTTCACTATTTTCGAATCAAGAAAACTGTGAGTGCTTCCACTGTCTATTAAGATGACAATAGATCTCATGCCTGCTTTTCCTTTGATCCTGATGGTGTTATGAATTCCTTGCCCTGTCAAAGCCTTCAGAGAGATCTCCACTTCGTCCTCAATAAAAAATTCTTGATTAGAATCCTCCTCTTTAATATCGGCCTCATCACTGTTAGACTGCCCTTCAATGTTAACTCCTCTAACTGTCATGAGGAATTTAGGATTACATTTATGGCCAAATTCATAAGGCTGACGGCACTTGAAACAGAGTCTTTGAGGCCTCTTCTCAAAAGTATTCCTCTTAAAATTGCGGTTCACTTTGGGTTCATATACCCCCTTTTGCTGCTGTTGGAAACTTTCTCCTCTATGCTTCGGCCCATCATTGGATGTTAGAACCATAGCCTCAAACAACTTGGCCTTTGCATAAGCTTTGGATAAGAAAGTAGGACCAATTGCCTTCACTAAGTTCTTGATTTTAGGCCTTAATCCACTGATGAAGCTTGAGACGTAAAATGACTCAGTGGCTTGAGGATAGACAGTTATCACGCTTGCTCTAAGTTTTTCGAACCTTGTCGTATACTCTTTCACGGTTGAGACTTGAGTCACCTTGTTGAAGTTATCAACAATGTCACTAGAGTCTTCATTACCATATCGTTCACAAAGTTCAACCATAAATTCATCCCAAGTTAACGTGGAATTACTCTTCAATAGGCTATAGAGCCAAACTTTATGATCTCCTTGAAGGTAAACCGCAGCAAATTCCACCTTTTGTTAACCGGGAATGGAATAAAAGTAGAAGTAAAGTTCACGTCTTCTTAACCAAGAAAGTGGCTGCTTCCCATCAAAAATTTCAAGTTGAACTCTTGGTTGTCTAAAGCCATTGTCTCTACTACCACTTGTAACATCACTTCCTCGAATGGGACCAATTTCAGAAGCATACTGTCCAGGACAATGCTGTTGAACCTGATCTGGAGGCCGAACTAAATGTTCCCCAAACAAGAAAGTCGATTGAGTATGTACTTGATCAGGTGGATGAACATTCTGTCCTGCATCCATTATGTTTGATCTGAATTGCGTTGGATGATCCTGAGCATGTCCATTCTGTTCAAGATCCCTACTGTTAGATCGAACCTGCACCTGCTCAAGTAGATGTTCATGCTGTCTGGCAGTTAAATCAGCTTTAGAAGTGCGATTTTGAGGTCTATCATCAGCAGGTTGGAGGTGAACTTGAGGCCTAACAGACACAATAGCCATTTGAGGTCCATCTTGTGATGTAGCAGTATTTGGCATTTGCGAATTCACATCCTCAGGAAGCCTTCTCTGCTGGTTCCTTTGAATCTGGCTAACAGGAATGAGAGGTTCAGGAGAAATTGTTACATTTTTCCTATTGAATTGGTTGAGCAATTCGTTGAACTTTTCCTCCATGCACTGTCACTGATGATTCATCCGGTCTGCAATCCTTTCCTCGACCTCATGAACTTGCTGATTCACATGTCCATTTATCTTTCCCTCAAAACCTTGCAGCTGTTCAGACACTAAGTCTTCCTTACTTTGATCATTTTCTCTAAGAACTTGCCTCATTTGTTGAAGTATTATGTCCTTATCCTCTTGCCTCTGCTGCTGAATTCGATTGAACATTAGTTCCATTTGCATCGACAATCAATCATTTGTAACAAAGTGTACCTCACTTGTTGTACTTGCACCAGCTGCTGCAGCTTCAATTGGAGTATTTCTTGTAGCTACTTTTGCATAAGAGGTAGCCTGAGCTCGTGTGGTTACACCTTCAGCCATTTCAACAGCTTTCTTCCTTCTTCAAGCCAGAATTGCTTAACCGATTGTCCAGCTGAACACTATCAGATTCTGGCACTCTTAGATGAAATTAATTTCAGGACATCAACACTATATGATCTGGATTCGTGACTTGAAGCATCAGATCTCTCGAAGAACTAATTAACCTGCTTAACTCAATCAAACCTCAAAGCTTGCACAAGATGAACTTTAAGCATTCTTCAACAATTAATCAAACACCTCACGGTTCAGCCTTAGATCTCTTAATTCCTAGCTCAATGTGAAGGTATTTCTTGCTCAACTTAAACACTTTACCACACCAGATGCAGCAATCACCGAAATTGCCTCAATTACTTGCTAATTCAGCAGTAAAACAATCAAACAGTACCTGATCTTGACAATTCTGTACTGTACTTGTTCAAGTTGTTCCGGTAGTAATCATTGAACTTCAATCTATCTAAAACTGATCTAAATTCAGCACTAGGATTGTTTTTGTTGATTACTTGCAGCTTGCACCAAAGCCTTGACACAATACAAACTCAATCTCGTTGAATTGATTCAACTAAATCAAATGCAAAGCATCTAAAGTCTCTTGCACAACTCAAAAAATTGATTTCAGTTTTTTTCCTGATTAAGAGCTTGATTGGAAGCCAAACGAGGCTCTGATACCAATTGTTATGCTCGTGATTGAATCAGAAAGCATAAACTAAGTATTTAAAGGTAGATGAGAGTATGAGATGAGAAAGAAGTGAATTAAGATGAGAAATTGAAGAAATAGGGATGAGAAAGTAGAGAGAGTTCGATGGGAGACAGAGAGTTCATCTCAAAAGAGATAGTTCTTGTTATTTGATTGAATGCCTTGCTTATTACACTTGAACACTACTTATAGGCAATCTAGTATGGTGGACTTATACCAACAATCAACCGCCTCAGTTAACAAAATATCTAGAACATAAGGAAATATCTAACTAACAAGCAATTAAGCCATTTTGGCGCAAAATAGCAAACAAACGCAACAACCAAGCTAAAATAGTGCAGCCAACGCATCCTTTCAAGAAATGACTTCATGCCTTATTCTAAACTACTAACAGCAACATAACAATAGCAAATCGAACATAACAGCTGCACATCAGCAACAAAAACAGCAACCGAAACCCCCTAGATTCTCTTCAAGCTTGGATCATAACAAATAGGAAACCTAAGTGTGGTTAATCCGTGTGTCATACGCTAGGAGTCCAGCCATGGAAACGCAATTGTGCCTCATATTGTTGTAGGTCCTTCCAATCAAGGTTTTTCTCTGGCCCTGGGGGACCTCAATCCTACCGCATCTTTGATACTTATCCATAAGGCGGAGAGGTATAACCGATCTCACCCTCCTCAAGCAGCGGAGGTTACCTCAAGGCCCACTCAAGGTCTTGAGGTAAGAGTGCAAGGTTAGGTCCCTATTATAGGGAACCTGGCTTCTCATCCTAAACCACTCCACACTTACCATATTGGAGGGCAAATTAATAACCCACATCCTCAAGATCATGAGTTGATGGTCGATCATACAAGAATGAACCAACAACCTATTGGTACTGGTGTGCCACTAGGTGCGCCATGTAACCCAGGTCCTGCTGGAACATACTTCATGGCCAACCAAGCCCATGGCAATTATGATTGACGGGTTTATCCAAGGTTTGCGGGCAACAAGCGTTCCCACACCGGATTGTGATGGATGCTCAGGGATATCGTGCAGATCCCCCTCGAGATCGCTACCCGCTTAGGGGCCAACGGCAGGCACATAGTCATGTGCCTACCCTTCCCCTCTAGGATCAATTGGCCACCCTCATCGAGTCAGCAACACGCATTGAAAATTCAAGATAAGATTGCCCAACCAACTTTACAACCTGTTCTGGATGAATCAGTGCAATCAAATGTTGCAACAGAGAATTCAAAGGCTGAAATGGAAGATATGAAACTGAGGCAAATCAGGGAAAAGCAAGAGGGGATTCATCCGGCTGAACTTGAAAAGCAACCGAAAGCTCAGATGGATGAACTTACTTCAGTAGAACAATTAAGTGTTGCTATAGCACATCCAATTATGTTGACCAGATTGGGGTTCTGCAACTGGCGTAAGATGAAGTGCACCAGCAAGCAATTCTTGAATTATAGTGGGAGATCTCCTGATTTCCTGCTTCTTAAGCCAAGTGTAGGAGTTCTTCAAGGAATATACATCAAGAATTTATGATTTCGGTAGGCTAAGGAAGTAGTTTTGGCAGCAACTCATTTAAGTTGAAATCAAGAGGCATTATTCCATAAATTGATCCTTAATACTCTTTCCAGTGATTGGTAAGACACAGTAGTGGAATTGTGTAAAAGTGAGGGCACTATGCAAGATCAAATTGATGAGATGGGCAAAAAGGCTTCGGGTCAGAAGTTTGTTTTCCGAATCATGCATCTAAAGACAAGAATGAAGACCTTAAGTCCTAGAATAGTGGGTGACAAGAATGACGTCTACAAACGCAACCCAAGTCCCTCATGGTTTCCTTAAGTCTTAGTATAGCTTAGATAAAATTATAGATAAACGGTGTGGAAATTATGGGAAAGTTGGTCCAATAAAGATGGTAGGCATCTTCAAACGAGTGATCCAAATTGATTTTATTATGAAGCATATGACCAGATCTGGTATGGAACAAGGTTTGCAGTGAGATTATACGGCAACAATGGAGGTCTTAACTCTTGTTTAGATTGAGCACTATGTTCATTTTGAGAAGATACAAGAATGGTTTGATTTGTTGCTAAAATTTAAGTGTTGTAGGCAAGAGGAGAGGAATTTTGTCTTGTGTTCAGCTATTACAAATTTTGGCTATCTCGGCTTGATAAAGTTTACAAATTTTATGCTAAGAGTCTAATTACTCAAGAACATAGGCTGGTTGTGAGCACAAGAGTGCATCTAGTTGTGTTGGTTACATTTGTATCTATCTGGATTAATGTCAATATGTGTGTAGACAGCAAGAGTGTGCATATCTTCGAATGGGCAAGGGAGAGGAAGGTTGCACTATGGTTGCTGTAAATCCAGTAGTAAATCAGATTATGGTTGGTGCAAATCTAGCGGTAAATCAGATTGTACTTGGCTTGCTAGCCTTGGGTTATAGCGGAAGACCACTGGAGTCCCAATTTCTTAAGATAACTGAAGAAGAAGGATTGTGCACCATCATGAATACAAGGTTGAGACAGCCAAAGGGTAAGGAAAGGTTGTTGTGAAAGTGTATACAACAGATCATGGATCAACTGCATATGCAGCTGAATTCTCATACGAGGTAGCTAGAGGATCCATTATTTCACGCTCAGTGCAAAGAAAGGTCAAGATCTAAACCTACAACTAAGGTGTCTGGTGTTGGTCATATTGAATTCAAGTGTTGTACTACAGATAGGAAGAAAATGCAACAGGCATTGATTCAAGGGGTTTAATTCTTCACAGTACATTCTTGCAATATAGATGCAATTCAACAGCCTTGAAGTTCATCAAAGCTACGAATCTCTTAATAAGATTATTGAGGACAAGAATCTCTAAAAGGGGGGTGTATTGTAATGATTACGATATGTTAGATAAAGTAGTAATAGTCAAGTAGTAATCAAGTAGTTCATTCAATTGTATTAGATTGTATTAGCACTATTAGTCTTTTAGTTGTTAGCCGTGTATTAGGGAGGTCTAAGTAAGCACTTGTTAGATATTTTTTGGAGGAAATGTCGGTTAGTTAGTTAGTTAGGAATCTAGATATTTCTTTCGTTGTTGCTAGATATTTGGCCACCTCCTGCTAGTAATATAAGTAGTTGTTCTTACCTTGTAATAATCATTCATGGAATAGAAAAATATCTCTTTTCTCATCTAAACTCTCTCTACTTTCTCACCTCTTTACACTCTATTTCTCATCTCTGCCAAACTTTTTTCTCATCTCATATTCTTTTTCCTAGGTTATGATCAATCTTAAATCATAACAGAGGCAGGCCAAGGGACATAAATTCAATTTAGGACGTTTCCTGAAAAGGTGGGCGTCAGAACTGCTCTACTCCTTCCCTTGGAATTCATGGATGCCGATACTCAAGAAGTTCTTTATGATCCTTTATCTTTCATAGTTAATAATACAACATCCAAATTCCCTGATCCTCCTCCTGACATAATGAAGATGATGTTTGATGGACCCAATGCCACCAATAAGTACATCAAGCCTTTGCATATCAAGGCCAAAATCAATGGCATTATGATAAATAGGGTCTTAGCGCATAATGCCGCGACTATCAACGTCTTGCCTTCATATACATTGGGGGTCATTGGTAAGTCTCGAGAACACTTAATCACTTTAGATGTCAAGATCTATGGTTTTTCTAGAGCTACCACAAAATCTGAAGGAGCCATCCCCATTGACTTAACTGTTGGCGTCTTAAACAAGCTAACAGCTTTCTTTGTGGCGTAAACTACCTCGAGCTACGGATTGGCTGCATGCCAATTATTTTATTCCATCCTGACCTCACCAGTTGTTAATCTTCTAGAATCATAACAAGTATGAGGTTGTTTTGGCAGATAACAGGCCATTCATGGCTTGCTTTAACTATTTTGATGCAAAATTCTACAAAGATTTTGTGGGACCCCTAAACATCAAGAGGGCCACTTCACAATCAGCCCTACAACAAGACACGAGAGCCATCCTTAACATCCCACAAAATGAAGTTGAGGTTGGTCAAGTAGATGTCGAGTCTAAAGATTTTGACTTTTGGGGATGCATGAGGGCCCTTGTTAATGAAGAGGACCCCTAAGCCACTCCAGAATCTCAATGCGAAGGCACCAAGAGCTACTGGTAATGGCCTAATAGGCCATTTCCTTTGCATTATGCACTGAGGATCTGCTCTTGGCTCAGCAACCACTTCATGGTTTTCAAGTCCATGAAACACAAGAAAATGAACTGGAGCTCTGTAATAAACGAGCACCACCAGCCAAAATGGAGGATATAAGGACTGAAGTCCAAGACCCCCTTTTCTAGGTAATTTTGGCTCAACAAAGGACCTAAGACTTACCGATCTGAGTGCTCTACACTCCGAGAAGCAGACTGAGTAGTACTTGACATTGCTCTTTGAATTCAAGGATTGTTTTGCTTGGGGTCATCATGACATGTCTAGACCAGAGAGGAAAATGGTAGAGCATAGGCTTCATATCAAATCAAGCTTGAAGCCCATCATTTAGGGCTAGAGAAGTATGTCTCAAAAAGTTATAGATTTGGTCAAGGAAGAAATTGAGAGACTTCGAAACAGCCAATTCATCAAAACTACCAGTTATGTTAGGTGGCTGGCTAATGTAGTCCCTGTCATTAAAAAGAATGCAAAATCGTGGTCTGCATTGATTTTAGATATGTGAATGCAGCCATCTCAAAAAATAAATACCATATGCCTATTGGTGATGTGCTCATTGACTTAGCCTCGAGGCATGAGGTTTTGTGCTTCATGGATGGCTACTTTAGGTACTATAGGTCATCTTTGCTGCATAGGATACCCACAAGATAGCATTCAGATATCCTGGGTCAATAAGGACATTTCAGTGACCGGCTATGCACTTTGGTTTGAAGAATTTTGGAACCACCTACCAAATAGCCATGAACATGATTTTCCATGACCTCATTGGCAAGACCATGGAAGTTCGTAATGATGATATCATTGTCACATCAGAATCCCAACTTACACACTTGGAAGACTTGAGGAGTGCATTCGTTTGAAGGAGAGCTCACAACCTTAAGATGAATCCATTGAAATGTGCTTTTGCCATGCGGGAGGGACATCGAGGTGGATATTAATAAGACTAAGGCTAACCAAATAGCCAAGCCACCTTCAACCAGAAAGGAGCATCAACGCTTCTTGGGGCAGGCTAAATTCCTTAGACGTTTTATCTCAAATGTTGTAGGAAAAATCAAGGTTTTCTCTTCGTTGTTGAAGCTTAAGTCTGAGAAGGACTTCAAGTTAAAGGAGCCACATCAAACAGAATTCAAGGTCATTAAGGTAAACACTTGATTAGGCCTCAAATACTAATTCCACCAAAGCAAGGCAAGCTTTGAAGATCTGTGTCTCTGTTTTAAAGGAATCTATTAGTTGCTTGCTTATACAGGACAATGAGCATGATGTTCAACAAGTTGTGTTCTACCTTAGCTGTATCCTAAATGAATGTGAAATAAAGTGTTCCTCGATTGGAAAACTATGTCTATCTCTATTCTACGCATCAACAAAATTAAGACATTATTTCTTGGTGTTTACTATATATGTGGTAGCCTAGACAAACGTCCTTAAATATATGCTAGATAAACCTTTTTTGAGAGGAAGGTTAAATGAGTGGAGTGTATCTCTACTTCAATTTTAGTTGGTATATGTGCCACAAAAGTCCGTAAAGGGGCAAGCCCTTGCGAACTTTTTAGCTCACCCTCCAAATATCCAGACTGGCTTAAGTAATGAGCCAGAACACCTTCAAGTGGTAGGACTATCTTTTTGGAAATTGTTTTTAATTTATCAAGGACCAATTATAGTGTTCAAGTGAGAAATGTGATAGAATCCCCTGAGGGGATCATCACTAAGTTGATTGTCACCTTGGTGAGCAGATGCTTCAATAACATGGCTGAGTAAAGGCTCTAATAATTTTCCTTTAAACTCTCCCAGGAATGCAAGTCCTCAATGTCCTTGTCAAGCAAAATTCACAATTGGTAATTTGCCAAGCAAATGGGGAGTTCCAGTGTCTCAATGATTCCTCGAATTGATATCTATCAATTGCATGCAAGTTGTTGAGTAAATACAATAAAGTATAGTTTGAGCACATCCCCCGAGAATAAAATAAGGCAGCCAATGACTTGGTTCAGTTGGCATCTAGGTACAAATTACCTAGAACATGGTGTAAAGAAAATATGAACATTAAGATTAAGGTCTTAGATCATGAGTTCAAGTATACTAAGTCCTTTGAGGGTGCGCCAAATGAATGTTTGGAGTATTATGAGGCACATCAAACTATACAAAGTCAATAAGAAGACTAGAGGAAGCCTTTGATGGATTACTTTAATAACCTTCAAAATTACATTAGGGACAAAAAGATGAAAATGAGAGCTCATAGATTTAACTTAGATGGTGAGCCTAGAGAATTATACAAAAGGGAAGCTAGTGGAGCGCTTCTCAAGTGCCTTAACTTAGACAAAGCAATGCTAGTAATGGTAGAAACCCTATAAGGGTATCAATGAATCCCATCTAGCTAGTAAGAAAATGAAGTGGCTCATCACGCATTATGGCTACTGTTGGCCATCCATGTAGGTGGATTACATTTATTATGTGAAAGGATGCAGATCATAACAAAGGCATGGGCATATGCACAAAGTCCTCGCTGTTGAGATGCATGCCATTATCAAACCTTGACCATTTAAACCATGTAGGAACATCAATCAGGATGATGTGATTGATTTTTTCAAGGAACATATTCTATGTAGGTTTGGCATTCAACACCTTGTTATGCTCAAGCTAATAGCTAAGCAGAATCAACTAATAAGGTTCTGAAAGCCGACACTGAGAAGATGATTGAGGACAATCCCAAAAGGTGGCATGAATTACTACTAGATGCCCTATGGGCTTACAGAACCTTTAAAATAGATGCCGCTGGTACGACTTCTTTTCATTTAACATATGGCCATGATGCAATACTGCCTTTGGAGATAATAGTTCAATCTATTAGATTACTTCATAAGGGGAAATTATCTAAACTTGAATATGAGTATTCCATAGTGGATGAACTCACCAATCCAGACCAAGTAAGGCTTGATGCTTTGCACAAGTTGGAAACTCAAAAGAAAAGCGTTCCCAAATCCCATTATAAAGGGTTAAACCTAGGTCTTTTGACTTGGGGGATTTAGTCTAGAAGGTCATCTTACCCGTTGGCCAAAAAGACCGTTTCTTTGGTAAGTGGTCCCCAAATTAGGAAGGCCCATTTAGAGTCATTGAAGTATTTGGGGGAAACGCTTATTTACTTCAAGACTTAGATGGGAGAACTCATCCAAGGACCATTAATTGAAGGTTCCTAAATAAATATGTGCCATCCATATGGCACTCTAACAAGAAAGTTCTTAAGTTTAGATTTACAGATTTTATTAGCTCAGCTTCAATATCAATGCATGGAGAATCAATCTCAAGATTCCTTGGTAAAATAAAATAAAAGACAAAGGAACCATCAAACCAAGAGACGTACTTGGCTTATAAATATTACAAGTGAGCAACTTGTGAAGGCCAAAGTCTTTTTTTACAAAGAAAAAATCCCAAGATTCTAGCCCTAATCCTCACTAAGGACTCCTCAATTGAAGATAACTGGTTGGTGGAATCATTTAGCTTGAGATCTAAGGAGACAGCTTCCTCTTGAGCAGCTTGCCTTTTCCTCTAAGCTTCAGTGATGGCTTCATCAAGGCCACCTACCACTAAACCTTGAGAGGTGAGTTGTTCTCTCAAGGAAAGTAGCTCGTCTTTAAGGTGATGTAATCTTTCCTCCAAGCTGTGAATCTCATTCTCCAAGCCCTTGATTCCTTAGTCTTGTTGGTCTTGAGTTCTTTTTGCTGCTCAGAGCTCTTCAAGCAAGGGTTGCATGCCCCCTAGGCCCTAGTGGCCTAATGGCAGCTTGGCACTGTAGCTTTCTCTTATGGAGGGCTGGAACTTTTTGAATCTTTCGGAGTATCTCTGTAAGGACTTTGAGTTCTGTGGCAATGGCAGGGGCTAGAACTTATTGATCCTCCTGCAAAGCTCTCAAGAAGGGCATGGCTTCTTTAACATTAACTCCTCACACTAAGGTCAGAACAAGGAAGTGTATGATTTCTTGTAGCCTTTGAAGCATGAGAGACTCCTGGTCTAACTATTAAAAGGCCGGCCTTTCGCGTGCCCCAAATTTCAGCAAAGGAGAAGCCGCTTCCTCTAGTTTTGATTTATGGGCATACTTAGGAGGAGTAATCTGGAAAAAGATCAGCAAAATTAATTGAAGCTTTAACTTTGGGAAAATAGCTAAAGTTCAAAAAGCAGATCCTTTGCCTCTGAGGCCCCACTCTAGGGTATGGAAGGTGCTAATGTTGGAAGGTTTTCTGGTGGAGTTGCTGGTGAGGTTCCCACCACTAGAGTTTCTACAGCCAATGAAGTTGTTATTAGTGTTATGCCTTCCCTAAGAGAAGTTCCTGAGTATCTACACTTGCATGTTAGGACCAAAACCTGGTTTAAAACATCAACGGATAGAAAGATTAGATAAAGGTCCACCTTCAGAGATCTCTTCAATAGAAAGTGAACCTCCAGGGAGGAGGAAAGGAACGTAGACAAGGCCCTGATATTAGGTAACTAGGGAAGAGACTTCTCCAAAAAGGCGACGGACAATTGGATCCATGGCTGAAATAGCCATATCTCCCTCTCCTCCGTCACTTGAGCTCATTAATTCAATGTCTTGAGGTGGCTCTGAAATAGTTTATGGGAATGGAGAATCTGGAATCTCAATGATATATGGAGTTGGTTCTTCCTATGACTGTTGAAGACCATATCAGAAGACTACTTCAATAAAGTAAACGAAAATACCAATTAAGAAAGACCAATACCTTAGTTGCAAGGAGCTTAGTTCTTCTGTTCCTTCTAACTAATTGTGAGATGGTTATTTCCTCTTCCTCTTCTTCTCCTTCTATTAGAAAAGAAAGTACTGGAGGAGCATCATCCTTTTTCCTCTTTCTAGAGCTGTCAACTCTAAAGGTCGATGACGAAGCCCCTAGGGGCGATTCCAAAAGAAGCATTTGAGTAAAGCACCTTGTCCTGGCATCTCTAGGAGTCACCTGGACAACCACCAGCAAATTGAAGCATACTGCAAGAGTGGTGAAACTACCTGATTGTGTCTTTTGTGGAGTAAGCCCGGGAATTGATGGCTGACCTCTCCTAATGCTTGTACCTGCAAGCTCGAGCAAAGACATAAAATACTAGTTGGCACCTTTGGCCTCCAAGGAGGACCTATAAGCTTAGTAATGAGCTGAAAAACGTTATGTGGCTAAGGGGTACACCTGCAAGCCATTAGATACTCATAAAGAGGTCTAACCTCTTGATTCATCGCACGGAGCTCTAAGAGTTAGCCAAGTGAAAGAGAGGCTCTCTTGGCCCACCAAAGGTTCCTGGCCCTTATGCTAAGGAAAGATATGTCCTAAACTATATGAAATTGACTGGAAACTACCTAGCCTTATAGGTGTCCACACCAGGATGAGTCTGGTGAAAAAAGAACATATCTTGGGGACAAAATATTTCTTGCCAGGTTGATGTCTGCTGAGATATCATCGTGCAGGTCTAGTTTAAAAAGCCATCCAAGACAAAGATTCCTCTCCTTGAACGAAGTTCATTGTGTCACTTGACAGCTTCGAGGGTACAATAAAGCCATAAGACACTGGCCAAATGACCATCCCAGAGGCAGTTGAGCTCCACAGCGAGCAAAACACTCCCAAAAATAAGACACCCCCTCTCTTGTTAGCGTAAGGGCCTCTGGGCCAATAACATGGGAAAATAGGCTTGGGTCCCTAATTGGTCCAGTCGTAAGGGACCACCTACATGAGCATCATAGTTTTGGCTACAATGTCTCTGATACAATCATATACTAGAGCCAAAACAACGGACCCATGGACAAAGGGCCTCTACCAAAAGCAAGATTGATGTCTATGGTCTTAAGGAACTTGATTACTTAGTTAAAAGAGTTGGCAAACAAAAACTTGTTCAACCAAAACAAGTAGAAGTATACCTTCTCTTCTCTGGAACCTTGCCCAAAGCCTTGAGCTTCTCTTACAAACCTTTTGACAAAAGACTCCTAACCTCCAGGCAAGTTAGTAATGAATAAGGAGGAGGGAAAAACTTTTTCCTCCGAAGAAATGAAAGAATCAAGGGGAAACTCTTCTCGCCCAGGTGAAAGGCCCGTTAGGCCCGCTATGTCCCCTAAAGTGATGCCTAAGAACCCTGCTGGTAGGGGAAAAGCATTATAATAGGTACTCCAATAGCATGTTAGTGCTGCTACAATGGAAAAATCATACCTAAGGGCAATGGTTGAGAGCTTGATGGCCTCGTAGATGCGAAGTTGCTTCCATTTTTTGCCATAAGTCAGCATTAACCCACCTACATATTTAGGGTACTATTTGGTGAGAATGGTCCACGTTTGAAAGGCACCACTTCCCATAAAATGCCTTTGCCTCCCAAAGAATAGCATGAAGATGCTACAAGAAGAAGAAAAGATTCATTAGTGTCAGGGAATAGTCCATCCAAACTTGGTACATGGTGGAATGGGGTCAAGATTGGCCCTAGGGTGAAAGAAAACAATGAAGAATCTTCTTCAGCTAGCCAGGAAAGGTGCTCGGTGATGGTATTAAAATCAACCAAACTCTTAAGCACATTAGCGATAACTAAGTGATCAAATTAAAGAACATAGTCAATTATTCAATAGGACTGCCTGCCTGAGAGGGGAGGAATAGCCATGGCATATGAGAGTTGTGCCATTATATGACTGAAGAGAAGCAGAAGAATGAAGATCAGATTGGATAGAGAAGTTCAGCAATTCAGGAATCAAAGCAAGAGATTGCAAGTGCGCTTGATGTCAACAAAGAGAGACCAGAGCAGAAAGTGAAAAGTTCAAACCCTGACCATATGTTATGAACCGTGAATTCCGAGCTTCGGCTTTAGTTGTCTGCTGCTGTGTTGCGAGATGTTAGCTGCTGTTGGTTGTGCTGTTACTGAACTGCTGCTGCATTGAGGTTGCTACATTGCTTATGTTAGTTGTATTAGCTAGTTGGCATTGTAATAAGTGAGCTCTACTGATATGTGCTTAGGAGGTCAATGCCCGGTCAATGTTGGCGGCTAATTAGTTGTTGATGGTTAAAGTCGGTTAATCTTAGTGGTTAGATGCAATGTATTAGGCTCATGTCATGTAAGTAGTATAAATAAGGGGTATTAGCTTGTAATCCATAACTTTGATAATGAATTGATCACATTTGGTTTCTTTCTCTATTTTTTCATCTCTTTTCCCTTCTTTCTCTCATCTAAACTCTACATTCTTTCTCATCTCTTACTCTTTCTATCCCAACCAAGGTTGAGGTTTAAGAGCCAATCTTCGAAACCTTAACAATTGGTATCAGAGCCTTGATTTAGCTTCCGAATCAAGCTCATATCCGAAAAAATTATAAAATCTAATTAATTGTGTTGCAATTAATCAATAAAAACAATTGTGATACAAATTTAGTTCTGATTTTGTGATCAGAAATTCAATTCTGAGTTTTGAATTGAATTAGTGGCGGTTACTGCAGTATTGAGCAGAAGTGCCTGGGAGTTGCTTTCGGTTGGGATAAATTGATTAAAATTGATCACATTGCATTGAGGAAAGTATAATTTATCAGTCTTGGTGAGTACATTCAACATCAAAGCCGATTTGGATTGAATTTAGAAGAATCGGATCAAGTAGCAGATACTGAAATTCTGTGATGAACATAATTGATTGTGATCAAATCTTCATTTGATCGGTTGAAAAAGAAGCTTAAATTGAGCTAATTGATCCACATTTCACTTGATCATCCTCAAAAGATCAGAAACCAGCTGATTGGAGCATTGTTCAGATTTCACAACTCAGAAAATGTGATTGTGGCGAAAATTGTCAGTATAGGCGAAATCTGACAACATTTTTGAGCTCCGTAAGTGTTGAAATCCGATATTGTTCTTGAAGATTGTTGTGTATTGTGAGTGTAAACCATCTTTATAGACCAAAATCGAACCAATTTCAGATTCTTAGTCGGAATTAATCAAGAGAACATCATTGTCAGACATCGTTCGAAAGTTAGGTTTTGTCGAATACGTTGTGCGCGAAACTCTGCAAGCTAGGGTTTGTAATCAGTGACGATTGTCGAACCAATAGCAAGTTCTTGTTGGTGCGAACGAAGGAGTAGAACTTCATTAAGCAATCGATTGTTGAAGAGTTACGAAACAAGTTTTACATTTCTGCGATTTTCGAACCTGCATTTCTGCTGTCCAGATCGATTTTACTGTTCAGAACAAATATGGTTGATGTTAGCTCTTGCCCACCAGTGATGAGAGGTTATTTTGAGGAAATGAAGCTAATATTCAGAGAGGAACGTGAGAGGTTGTTGCTGGAAATTAAGCTGGCATTCAATCGAGTGCATCAACAAAATGCGAATCAGCCTTGTTCAACTCATCAGTCTGATTGTGCGGGTGTTCTTGATACAAATGAGTTTCCGGAGTTAGTGGATAGCATTACACAGCAAAATTTCAATGTCAAGCAAAAGGAGGAAGTGGAATTCGTTGTTGTTGAAGATGAATTCGACCACGACAATGCCAAATTTGATGAACACAAGTTAGACGAATCTGAGTCTGAACAGGATGACCCTTATGAAGACTCTTCGCTAGAATTAGAGTACCTTGATGATGTTAAGGCACAATTTGACATGCATCTGGAATGGGAATATGATTCACATGTCAAAAGAATGATTAAGAAAGCAAAGTGTAAATCGAAGAGGAGTCTTCTGAGTGTAGCATTGAAGGAATTTGAGGGTAAAAAGAAGTTGTCCAAGCCAAAGTTGAAGCGTGTGGCTATGTTTTAGCATGACTTGCCTTATGATCAGTAAAAACTAAGTCGAGAGGCTGACCTTACCGAGGTATATGCTGGCACACAAGCTACAGATGGCACACAAGGAGTTAAGACTCAAATGAGAGCTGATGGAGGCAATGTAGCTACAGCCGTTCAACCAGAAGTTTCCTATGATGCTGTGGTTGGGGCACAGGAGTTTGTCACACTTGATCAGGTGAAGGAATGGCTCAATCATTTACAAATACGATCAGAGGAACGCGGGGTTTCGAGGTTCCGGCAAATGCGCTTGGAAAATCAAAAATTGTTTGATGTTGGTAGTGATGTAATTGATGCTTCGCAAGGGTCTGGGAATAGAGAAATGGAGTGTTCAAATGTACACTCATATGACCACTTGCCTCCTGATCCGAGAGAATATTTTCAAGTTTATATGAAGCCGAAAAGGTTTGGCTCTCTGTTGAAAAGAGTTAATCAAGCTGCACGAGTACGTTTCAAAGTCCAACAAAGGAGAGGCAATGTGGTTGAACAAGCTATTGAGTTGTTAGATGTATATAACAGCTGTAATTTGCTGAAATCGAATTCTGATCGGACCATAAGCTGTACAACAAAAGCTTTAACGGATGAAATTGATGCCGAAAGTCCCTTTGATTTGGGGAAGATAGATCATGGTTGCAGCAAGCCAAAACATGAGGCTGAGTTGGAGGAAAAATTCGAGCAAGCTGCTGAAAAATGCAGGCCAAGCATGATTTCGGGGAAGATTTTTACCATGTTAGAAGTTCACAGGATGGGTACTGATTCGAAAATGAGGTTTATTCAGCCAAGATCAATTATCATTGAAGGTATTTGGGATATTTGTGATAGTGGTTCTGGTTTGGCAGTGCTGGACAGTCATGGGGCAAGATTGTTGAGCTCTAAATCCAGATTATGCAACAATCAAGCTATGAGCAATGAGCAAGTTCCATTAATGCAAACCAATGCTTATGAAACTTCGATGACCTCTTGTGGCTGCTCGAAATGGAAAAATCATATGCATAAGCTCCAATATTCCCTTAATGTTTGGATGAAGAAGATCAATGCAAGGTTGAGGAAAACTCCAGCTAAAATCAGAGTAGCAATCAGCGATGTAGCCTTGGATGTCAAAGATGTGATTGAAGATCCAATACCAGCAGCTGATATGCATTGTCGGCGCGCCGATCGGCAAGATCGGGATGATCTATCTCCTCTTCCTAGTGGAGTTGTGATTAATAGGGTCTCTATCCTAAAGTTATGCTATTGGAAAGACATTTGCAAGTCGTTTGTCACCAAGGTCTCAGCTGAGGACAAAGAAACCACTGCATTCTTGAAGTTATAGCTGCTGAAATTTTGGCCACCAGTGTACATTCACTGCAACTTATTGGGAGTCTATTGTATTGCAGCAGATTACATTGATTGGAGAGTGATGGGTGCTTTTAGGATTGTGGGAAGCTGTCATAACTTGTCGTCTTCAAGTAGCTTCCATATAGACACAAACGAAGCTGAAATCTATCCAAAACACTTGCTTCGGGTTTCCATTATGGAGCTTCTGAGTTATGTAGCAAACCAACAGGTGAATTTGAGAAGCAATCAAGATTTGGCTGAGTTTGGTCTGAGATGGTCTTGTAAATGGATGTTCAAGCAATACAAATTTTGGATTAAATCCAAGATGAAGGGTTGTCCACTACATTGTCATGCGTTTGCATTGGGTTTGGCCACCTTGATCCAGAATTAGGTTTGTACTGCTGAGTTTCTGGATGCTGCAGCAACGATGGTGCATTTGGAGAGCCATCAAGGATTTATTGGTCATGTCATGAGTGGGGTTGGTAGGTGGTTGTGTGAGCTGAATTTGTTGAAAATCATTGCAGCAGGACTCGTTAATTCAGCATGGAATCAAGTTCCAGTAGCTAATATGCAGTTTTGGAATGCCGATCGGCAAGTTCGGAATGAAATAATTCTGTTTTGGAGCTGCGTTTTGGAATGTTTGCAAGCTGAATTCAATATTTGGTTCTCTTGGTTTGAGTTTGGAAGGCCTCCCGAGATGCTCAAGGACTTCATATGCTATTTAATTGAGACAAAGATACACGAACTCAGTAATGTAGCTTACTCTATGCATAAAAACAGAATTGTATCTGCAATTGGCGAATTTCAGCAGCAAATCTGGGTTTTGAGCCGCGTTAACTGCAACAAGAGAGGTTCGGAATGTGTTGTTGATGTTTGGTTCGAACAGGGCAGGCCTCTTGAAGAGCACTACTCATTCAAATGCAAGCATTGTGCTAAACAAGAATCACATTCACGTACCTGCTGCATTTCAGTCACAGCATCATTGAAGCCCGATACTCTTATCTGCAGAATGTCAGCGTGAAGCTCATCGCTTCAGCTATCTTTCATTGCAATTAGAGTCCTTCATTGTTATAACTCTCTTCTATTCTTGAGGACAAGAATGTTTTCAAGGGGAAGGGAATGCTACGAACCGTGAATTCCGAGCTTCGGCTTTAGTTGTTTGCTGCTGTGCTGCAAGATGTTAGCTGCTGCTGGCTACGCTGTTACTGAACTGCTGCTGCATTGAGGTTGTTACATTGCTTATATCAGTTGTAGTAGTTAGTTGGCATTGTAATATGTGAGCTCTAGTGATATGTGCTTAGGAGGTCAATGCCTGGTCAATGTTGGCGGCTAAATATTTGTTGATGGTTAAAGTCGATTAATCTTAGTGGTTAGATGCAATGTATTAGGCTCATGTCATGTAAGTAGTATAAATAAGGGGTATTAGCTTGTAATCCATAACTTTGATAATGAATTGATCACATTTGGTTTCTTTCTCTATTCTCTCATCTCTTTTCCCTTCTTTCTCTCATCTAAACTCTACATTCTTTCTCATCTCTTACTCTTTCTATCCTAACCAAGGTTGAGGTTCAAGAGCCAATCTTCGAAACCTTAACACCATAATACTTATCAAGACACTGGAAAGAAGAGCAACTGACGAACAGTGTTCTCTCAAGCTCCCTCTGGTCGCCAAGGGTCAAATCAAGAAAACTTTTTTTATCCAATGTAGGGTTAAATTTAAAAATGGCTGAAAGGGGGCATTTGTTTGTACCCTAATTTAAGGGGGTTGGGACGATGCCATTTTAAGTAATGTGCCACATGGTCATCACATGAGGTTCACCTTGAGGATAGTTAGGCCTTTTAGTGCTACAATAACGGCACCTTGAGCCCAAATCCTAGGAAACTTCGTTGCCCTTGACAAGGGTATCAGCCACTCGAGCCTTGAGATGGCTGAAGGGAGAAATAAACACGAGCTCGAGGGTTGCCAGGAAAGCTACAAGAATGGTAGTTTCCAAGCTTTAGGAAGTTACTTGGAGCGTAATTTTAGTTATTTGAGCCTTAAGCTTAATTCACAGAAACGTGGACGGGATTTCTACCAAAATTCCTGACATGCGCATACATGATTTCCGTCTAAAACTCAATAGACATTGGTGAACAATAAGCGCGCGAAGAAGAAGAGCTCAATGGCCATACGTGGGTGAAGTTGCAGTGAAGATAGGAGCAGCTATTATTTTCTTTCTGTATAAATAAGGGACTCGATGTCAGTTCAAAATAGTACATATAAACTCAAGACAAAACTTCTTCAAGTTTTTTACAACACACTAATGCTTTTTCTTTTAGAAGTAGCGCAACTTAGGTGTAGCATAACATAGATCTTTGCTGTACTTACCACCATAGTAATATAGTACTCAGGCATCAGGTATGACTTTCGAGTTTTGATCTCTTCCCACAAGTCGACAAGTTGAGATTTAAGGCATTAGTTTAGGCTTTGACGGCCAAGGCTTTGTCCCTTGGTTGCATTAGTCCTAACACTACTATCACTAATTGGTAAGTCAGGTGAACTTAGGTTTGCGCCATTGATTAGGGCTTCGACGGCCAAGGCTTGTACCTTGCTTGTGTTGGTCCTAATCCAGTCTTCTGAATGCGGTTCACTCCACCTTAATCTTGCCGGACTCATTCGAGTTATTATAAGTCAAGGGTGCCAAGCTTGAAAACATGATTAACTCGGGCTTATAAATGGACTGATGAGCTCTTCGATTTGTCTCCACCCCAGTTCTAGACTTCTAAGTATATGAGGAAAGGTGTATGTGGGCCCAGCTCTGTCACTATAACTGCCATTTGAGTTGAGTCCATATTCTTTAATATTCTATCATAAAAACAAGTGAGATTAAAAAAAAAAAAAAAAAAAAAAAAGGACCCTTAACAAAGTCATCTTAAATGAAGCGTAAGCAGAACTCACAATAGTAACTGAAGTCGGATACACAAAAATACCACAACCTTGTCTCCAAAAATGGTAATTGGTTGAGGTCAAAGACGTACGGTTCATAATTAGGCTCCGTCCCTAGTCATGATGAGTCCCTTTTGCACGTTTGTTTTGTTTTCACATTTACGGCGACCACACCCACACCAATCGAAACAAAATAGAGCAAACACCCGCAGTCTCTAGAATTTTAGGGATACTTGATCTAGTTGCTGAAAGGTCAGCCAACCACTTGCCCCCAGCTTCTGTAATAGAGAGATCGTCCTTCCTAGTGATGGAGAAAGAATGTCTCTTGGAGGTGTGACCTATAAAAAAGTTATCATCAAAGAGAGTTAGCTTAAATCTTAATATTGGAAAACAACCAAGGTTAGGGAATTATTATGCCATCTAAAACCTTAGCTTAAGGCAAAAGAAGGACTCTTGCTAGCATCTCTACCATTGGAACATTTGCTCGCTCTTCAACCACAATCTTCATTGAGGGAGCCTCTGGGGAACAATGCTTATATGTTACAGCCAAATATGGCTTGAGACATCAAGAGTTGAGAAGCAAGGTTATGGAGTCTTACCCTCAAAGATTTCTTCGATGGAGATTGAGCCTATTGAGGAGGAACGGAGCCTGCACAAGGCCTTGAATCAGAGAGACCGGGAAGGAGACCTCTTCAGAGGGATAGCTGATAATTGGCTCCGCATTAAAGGTATCCAATTCACCTCCTTCTTTAGCATTCGAGGGCAATGGTTCAATACTCTGATTAAGCTCTAGTGTAATTTCTGAGGCTCGAAAATCTGGTATCTTTACAATAACCAGAGCTAGCACTTCTTGTGGCTGAAAAAGGCCAAGTTAGGAGCTGCTTTGACAGAGAAGAATGAAACACTAGTCAGGAAAAGCTAATACCTTTTGCTAAAGGAACCTCGCTCTTCTTTTTCTCACTAGCAACAAGATTGGTACTTTTTCATGTTCTTCCGTCTCTACTGCCTAAATGGCTCCAGTAGGGAGAGTTGGGGGCGTTGGAATTAGTGTTCAAGAAAAATCCAATTTGTTAGTTTTAAATGTTCGAAAAATGAATTTGTTTTACCGATTTATTGTCTGATTATGTTTGATGAGTCAAACATTCGTGATTGTTTTTCTAATATGTTCCATGTGATGTGTAAGTTTTTGTTTAAGTGATCAACGAGATTGAATCACAGAAAGACTTAGATCAAACTAGTGACATGTTGTCAAAGTATGTTCATAGTAGGTGATAAGTTCGGACAGCTTGTCCGATAAGACTATAATATGATACTTTTGATGACCTGTCTTGGTTATATGGATAGAGATCCAAGAGTATTATGTTCTTATTTTCAATAATATTCGAAAACTAAGCTAGACCACCTGAATTAGTTGTTTCTTTACCGCTACCAGAAATAATTAATTAAGATGATAACTCTAAATCAAGGAAATAGTCCAAACTCGTACATGGAATGTTAGTTGCTTTGATACCCAATAATGAGGCTAAAATTGAATAACCAGGATCTTTGGTCGTTGGGCAATTGCATGAAATGTGGTGGGAATGGATATTTTACCGGGAATTTACAATGAAAGATGTCCTCCTAACATAAAAGGGTTTGTGGCTTAAGTTTTGATTTATGACAACATACAAGAAGGAAAATTCATTCCAAACCTCTCCTCTAGTTGATACACAAACATACCAACAGATTCTAGAATATTTAGCCAGAGTATTCCATTTGTTTGACAATTGGAATTAATACGGAAATTATTTCTATATTCTGAGTTGTTCGAGAAGGAGGATTCGGGAACTGTGATGATGGATGTGAGAAAAGTTAATGGCAATTGAGGTTGTTTTTGCTCATGGATATCTAATAGAGGGGTTAATTGTCTCAATAAAATTGTTTGAAAACTTTTAGAGTGTAGTAAAACTTATTTAGTAGAATAACATTTTATTAAGTGGTAGTAATTTGTTATCATGATATGACAATCAGATTTGACCCATTTAGAACTAGGGTTAGATTGTCCTTGAGATCCCTCTGCAATCCTCAACTTAAAGCACTGTTTGAAAAATATAAAAATTCAATTAATTTTGCTAAACATAATTCATAAGATGAACAAATTAATTTTGCTAAACATAATTCAAAAGATTACTTATTTACTCTTGAGGTGAATAAATTAGTTTTACAAAATAAAAATCATAAGATAAATTTCATACATGTGGAAATTAAACAAATAAAAAAAAAACACGTGCGTGCATAGGACAGCCAGTCTGCGCCTCAAGGATCTAGCCAACCAGCGCACGACATGTGTCTTGCACTAGGGCGATAGATAAGAAATCTCTGCCTTAAGGCACGGACCAATGACAATGTGCCACATGGCACAATGGGAGAGGGCAATTCTGGGACTTGCAGTAGCTATCCACATGCTTGTGCGTGGGCTAATGAAAGGCCAACACGTGGCATTTCATTTATTTATAAATATGTTGTGCTTTGTTAGGCGTGTTTATTATGTTTGGTTTTAGGTTTTGGAACCTATTTTAATTCCACGATGAAAATTCTAAAATTGTTTTAATGTTTTTCTAAATTAATGTTTAGCACAATTTTTCTAAAAATTGGTTTTTCGAAAATATTAAAAAGAAAAATTTTGTTCCAAAATTTTTTCTAAATTAAATATTTTGGGAGTCCACACTTCGGTGCTAATAGAGGCCATTGTAAAGAAGATATCCAGGTATCAAGAAGATTTCCACTTCCAGTTTCAAATCTACAAACTCAAAGTTTGGATTCGCACTTCAGGTACGTCTAAATTAAGTATATGATATTTAATTTATTCTTTTCTTTATTTTGTTCACTCTATGTACCATGTTTATACTTGTTTTATTCAATGTTTTGATTGTTATATTATGAGCTTATGAGAGCAAGATCTAGTTCACATATTCAATATTATTTAAAGGTCTTAAATATTATGTACAATGCGAATAAAAATTTTAAGGCTATATAAGTTGGTAAAATATTTGATTTCATCTGGTTGGAGAATTTTTCAAATAGGTGTAATTAGATTAGATAATTTAAAAGTTCAATTATTTGAAAGAAAACTGGCATAATGTATCTAATGAGATTAAATTACATAGATTAGGTAATTAAAGAACCCTAATATGATTAGGACTTTATGTAATTTTTAAATAAAAATTTGGAATGAGATTCTAACATTGATTACGAGATAATCAAGCCTAAAATAAAGATCTGCTACTATAAATTTCAAGTAGGAGCGAGGATTAGGAGTTGATTCCTCACGGTCTCCACTACCAGCCTAATAGTATAGTGGATAGAATACATGGCTAGACTTCTTCATGATAAATTGAGGTATGAGGAAAATGAGTGCGGCCATGCCAACGTGGAGTATCTTGTTTACTTGAACTAATGTCTAGGTAATGGCATACACTGGACTAGGATAGTATGATAGTCTGCTAGAAAGCGTTGTGGTACTGTCTTAGAGACCACGGAAGAAACGGTGAGTTCTATATGTTCAGGAAACATATTGTTTGAGAATAGTTCTCATTTGACTAATTACTTGTTGCACCTCTCCCAATGTAAAGGGTAGATTGGTTTGCTCATCGTTACACACATAGAGAGAATGGTTAGGTAGATCCATGCTTTTGTTTGTTTGGTGAAATTATTTAAAAGTTCATAATACTCAAATATCAAGCGGGAACGAGTTTCTAAATGAATGCTCATGGCCTCCATTACCAGTCTAGCAATACAGTAGGTGGGAGCAACTCCCCAAGAAGAGCGTTCATTTGCATAATACAAAGGTTAGTCCTATAACAGATGAACTAAAGTCCAAGTAATCAAGTACGGCCACGCCAGCGTGGTGTATATCGAGACCTTGAATGATTGTTTAGATAATGGTATACACTTGACTAGGGTCTACATTAGCCTCCCCGAGGAACTCTGTTGTAGGACCTTAGAGGCCTGATAAAAGTTGTGTGTTAGATGTGTTTAGTCAAGAGTTTATAAGAAAACATATTTATTGAGAAGTGTTCTCACCCTTCGAATGTCTTAATTGAGCTTCGCTGACGGGGAGTTTTGGATGGTTCAATTGGGTCTCCATGGCATGCATTTAAGTGTCAGAATGTGAACTCCGAACTTTGATTGTTTGCTAAAAGTACGAAATGCAATCATGTGTGTTATACGACTTGTTTTACAGTTTTTTATTTCTAACTAGTTCTTGAATTATGCATTGCGATTAATACTGGCATGTCTTGTCTATTATATTTTGTTCGCTGTAATATGGTATGTTTAATACATGTAGAGCATTAGGATATGCTTAGAGTTCTAGGTTGCTACTGCTAAATCTACATAGTTGAAAATAACATTTAGAACGTTAGATTAGACTAAAGAATTAATTGGATGCAAGATTCAGACATTAGATGTCGAACTTATTCTAGTATTAGGTACTTGAATTGTCAACTGCAATAAAGATGATCAAATACCTGAGAGAGGTGATTGGTCAGAGAACTAATAGCATGAGAACAATTTATGAGAAAAGATGTCATGAGAACTAAGGAAAGAGTCCACTTAGTATAAATATCTATCTTAGGAATTAGGAATCTTAAAAGGGTTCAATAAAATATGAGTCAAAATAGTTTTGTCTATTTTATGATTGCACTAGGCAATATTATAAAAAGAATTGCCTAAGTACTTAGATACGATTGTTGCTAAGTCCAAAAGCGAACATGACAAGCTATATAATATCCGGTCTCCTCTTCTTGTGACTGGTAGGCAGTTCACTAGTGTTCTGGTGAATGGGTTTTCGGTAAAGGCATCAAGAGGTAGTAGTTTATGTCAAGGAATGTAGTTTTGTTTTTGAGTAACTATCTGGATGTACATAAGAGATTTGGTTTCTATCTACTATTTGTTTCAAAATAGACTTTTAGTTCTTTTCTAAAAATAAACTGATAGCTATTAAATACTGTGTTCATTTAAAAAGGTGCATTGTTAGATAGTCGACTTATTTTGATCAAAGCTACATTAATACAAATTTATTAGTCTAGCACAAGCTAGGCTGTGTAACCATAAAAAGGAATGGCATTAGTACAATATGATTTGGAACTAGTTTGATTTGTCTTATGGATCATTAAGTACTTAAATGATGATCGATATGTGAATCATGTTTGAATTAGTGGTGATTTAAAGTGTCTTTAAGAGTAAAGATAGTAGGACCACTAAGATGCTAGGACTTATTCATAAAGTGTTTATGGATTGCTAAAAGTTCAAGCGACCGGAAGCGATGAGTATTTCATAAAACGTTTACGAATGATTCCTTAATTCGGTGATGTATGGAAATACCTATGAAGAGAGACGTCTTGAAATCTTTGAAAGGTTAAAAGAATTAAAGACTGATGTTGGAATCAATTAGGTAATTATATCAAATCACTTTGATTAGATTAAAGTGTTGGGTTCAGGAGAGTTCTTACTTTTCTTTATTACAAAGAGTTGTAGAAAAGATCAATAATGTGTTACTGAATATGGTAAGATTCATATGATCAGTCACATTTACATATCAAAAGGTTTGCTATGTAAGATGTTTCAGAAAGTGTTCTAAAAGTACAACATATATGGACAGTATTGTTTTTGATGGGTATAGGGTAGGACGAGCTGAACTCAAGCTAGTTGGAGAAACGACTGTCGAAACCCCCTTTCCACCTATTCAAGATTTAGTTTTTCTTTCTGAAGTGTGTTCTTCTGCCCTTTTTTGTGTATTTTTCTGTGGTGGAGAGCCTTCCTTTACATAGGGGTTTGAGGTGCTTGCTTCTGATCGCCGATCTCTAGGCGCTGCTTTTGGGCTCCTCCCTCTGTGCACCATCCCCGGGGCACCTAGCTTCGGGCGATAACGCCTGGGTGCCGCTCCTGGGCACCAAGGGGATGTGTATATAACATGCTAGCCCCCCACTTTTTTAGTAAAAGTTTCATTTTTACTGAAAAAGTGTAATGGGCCTCCCCTTCTCTTCTCTTCTCTTCTTTTTATTCTTCTTGAATTTTATCTTTAATGGATACTTTTCCTGAAGATCTCCTCTTGGTTACACTCTGGTGGCCCTTTGCTAAAGTTTTGTGCCGGCTTCAGGTGGTTTCTCGGTATTACGACGGTTTTTCCGGATAGAAAATTTTAGAAGGGAACAAGCTCTATCTTTCTTTAGGCGCCCTGCTGACGGTGTGCTTATACAAAATGGGTACTGACCTCAACATGGTCGGTACGTGGAACAGGTTCCGGTCCTTAAATGCCTACGGATCCTTTGGAATTTTTATCTGAAGAGGAAGAAATTATGGGAGTAAGTAACAGTTTGATTTTATGTCAAGATACTCCTTTCTTCGGGTCCCTAGGTTAAGAAGTATGTAATCCCATTACACAAGTTTATACGCCTATCTGCCTTCCTAACGAGTTTCGTTTTTGGGTTCTTCTCTAAAAACAGTTTGCGCTTGTGTTGACGATGCTTCTCTTTATCCACTTAACTATCACATATTTCTTTTCATTTTCAATATGGATTTCGTGCCTAAGGATGATGAATGGCCTCAAATGGATTGGTATTTGGTGTATAGCTTCGATCATGTTGCGTGGAGGCATAGGACTCTTGTGTGTACGGGTGGCAATTCGGTGGATTTTTCAAAACCAATTCTTCGTGACGATGTCATATACTTGCTATCAGAGCGTAGTGGGGCATTTTCTACAGATTTTCGGTTCTTCTATCAGTATTTGGTTGCTTAGGACATAGTAGAGAATTCAAATTACTTGGTGTTTTCACCTAATCATGTTCGGAATGAGGTTGTTAGTTGTTAGTCTTTGGGCATTTTTTGTAATGAAGGTCGATTGTGCCTAGCGGGGTTGCATGGTTTGTCTTTGACTTTATCGGTATTGGAGGACGAACGAGATCTTAACTCTTGGTTTGTGTTGTGTAACATTGTCTTCGATATTTGACATCTTGACGGGCAACGTGCTATTGGGATTATAGGGTTTTTAGTCACCAATCACCGTCTAACATTATCTACGAAGTGTAAGGTCTATTGTTACTACTTTTTTGGTTTGAATCATCGTGCCCTCTGAGCGATATGCCAACACAGGTATGGTAAATGGGTGCTGCTTTCAGCTTACTGGGGTTCCTTTCATCCTTGCGGTTCTCCCGTGGTCCCTCGAGGATTGTTATATGATCAGTTGTTTTAGTCTAGGAAAGATAATGATTGGTTTTTTAGAATCTGTAGTATTTTTACTTTTTCTTATCTTTGGCGTACGTTATGTACTAGTTTTTTCAGGGTGTACTTTTGAGGATGTTGGTTTTTTGACGATGTACTTTTGAGAGTGTTGTTGGTTTTTTGACGACGTACTTTGGAGAGTGTTGTTGGTTTTTTGATGATGAACTTTTGAGAGTGTTGTTGGTTTTTTGACGATGTACTTTTGGGGGTGTTGTATAGTTAAAAATATGAAATAATGAAGTTTTTTTGTTCTTCTTCTTAACACTGCCTCCTTATTGACGTTCGACTAGTAATGTTTACGACATTGTTGCCTTCTATTTTGTGGTAAATTTATCGAATTTGAAACTTCAATTAATACCATCACTAGTCTGGTGGCAAGCTTGTTGATCTGCAAGGTCTATCTAATGAAGCCCCCAGTTTGGTGGCAAACTTATCGGGCTTGAAGGCTTTAACCAACGCAGCCCCCTGTTTGGTGCCAACCTTATCGAGCTTTAAGGCTTCAACCAATGTAGCCCCCTGTTTGGAGCCAAACTTGTCAGGCTTTAAGGCTTTAACCAATGTAGCCCCCTGTTTGGTGCCAAACTTGTCGAGCTTTAAGACTATGACCAATGTAGCCCCCTGTTTGGTGGCAAACTTGTTGAGCTTTAATGCTTTGACCAATGTAGCTCCCTGTTTGGTGGCAAGCTTATCGGGCTTTAACGTTTTAACTAATGCATCCCCCTGTTTGGTGGCAAATTTGTTTGGCTTAAAGGCTTTAACCAATGCAGCCCGCTATTTGGTGGCAAACGTTTCGGGCTTTAAGGCGTTAATCAATGCAGCCCCCTATTCAGTCGCAAACTTGTCGGGCTTTAAGGCTTTAACTAATGTAACCCCTTGTTTGGTGGCAAACTTGTTAGGCTTTAAGGTTTGAGCCAATGCATCCCCCAGTTTGGTGGCAAATTTGCCGGGCTTTAGGCTTTTACCAATGCTTCCTGCTGTTTGGGGGCAAACTTGTGTTATGATCCGAGAATCCGAGGCATGAACTCATAGTGCCAGTGATGCTGTCCTGCTACTATGCTGCTGCTGTTAGCTGATGTGTCCTGCATTTGTTGCGGTCTTGCAGCCATTGGACGATCATTTGGTGTAGGGAAGTTGTATTGGCTTGTTGATATCGTAACTAGATTGAGTCTTGATGCAATTAGTTGCTTAAGTCACATGTTAAGTCATGTAATAAGTGAGCTCTAGTGATATGTTGTTTAGGAGGTCAATGGCCAGTCAAGGGTGGCAGCTAATCAGTTAGTTGGTGGTTAAGTCGGTTAGCTCCTTGGTCCAAATGCAATGTAGCTCTAGATATTTTTAGTCTAAGCCATCCCAGGAGGAAGTAGTATAAATAGATGGCTCTGGGTTGAATTCAATAACAACTTTGATGAATGAATTGATATCTTTTGATATCTCTCTCTACTTCTCATCTCCTTTCCCTTCTTATCTCATCTCAACTCTATATTCTCTTCTCATCTCATACTCTACCTATCCCAACCAAGGTTGAGGTTCAAGAGCAATCGTTGAAACCTTAACAACTTGTTGGGCTTTAAGGCTTTAACCAATGCAGCCCCGTGTTTGGTGGCAAACTTGTCGGGCTTTAATGCTTTAACCAATGGAGCCCCCTGTTTGATTTTTGGGTTTCGTTTATTTCCACTTTTGTTTGTAATTTTCGTTCTTTAAACTTGAACTTCGATCTTGGCTGTCTTTCTTTTGGCTAGCCCAGTTTGGGCGCCTTTTTCTTCGGCCGACTTATTTTGCGCCTGTTTGTTAACTTTGGGCGCCATTTTTCTCTATTCGCCTATCTTGGGCGCCAATTTTCTCTGCTCGCCTGCCTTGGCGCCAACTTCCTCCACTCGCCTATTTGGATGCCAATTTTGTCTGCTCGCCTATCTTGGGTGCCAGATTTCTCCGCTGACCTGTCTTGGGCACCAATTTCCTTTACTCACCTATTATGGAAGCCAATTTTCTCTGCTCACCCATCTGGGAGCCAGTTTTCTCCGCTCACCTATCTTGGCACCAATTCCCGCTTCTCGCCTATTTTAGATGCCAATTTTCTCTGCTCACCTATCTTGGGCACCAATTTTCTCTGCTCTCCTGTCTTGGACGCCAATTTTCCATGTCTTATTGAGTCGGTGCTTGGTGTTATATAAAGTTTGTCTCTTTCTATTTTTACCTTGGACTCATCATTGCCTCTTTGTGAGTTTAATTGGGGACCCTTGTTTCCTTGCTCCTTACTTCTCCCACGCATCTCTCCTCTAACTTCTGATCTCTTTCTTTGAATTTCTTGGCGATTTTGCTTTTTCAAGGTATTTCATCTTCTACCTTTCTCTTTTTGGTTTCTAGGGTTTTCTTTTGGCTTTGGGATTTCATAGTTGTTTGTGAAATTGAAGATATGGGGTGCCTTGATTTGTGGTTTAGTTCGTGACTTAAGGGTTTAGTTGAGGAATGTTTTGTTTATGGAGGTTATTTTCAAATTTTGGGGTTTTTCAATAGTTATGGGTTTTTTCGTTTTGGCTGGCATAATCGGAGGGTATAGAGATTAGGGTTTTGAGTTGCTTGTGTGTCTAAGAACGGGTATTGTGATGCATGATTTGGGTTTGAAAATCTTAGGGAGATGAATTTGGCAGATGTTGGTGCCAGTTTCCCATTGATGCGTTATTCTTTCATTTGAGTCTAGTATGTAGTTGTTTTCCTTGTTTTTCTTCTAATTTGCATTGTCAAAAGAGGAGAGATTAATTATGATGAACTCGAAAATGCCAGGTCCTGGCTATAACTCGTGCTTTCAAATTCCCATGGAAAATTTTATTTTGACAGAGGCTTTAGTAGAATTTTTGCTATCTCTGAACAGAAACACGTCAATGGCCTCATATTCGTCAATATTTACTACATTTAGTGACTCACAATTTCGTATGCGCATGTTTTCTTTGCCATGGCTTTTGTTATTTTATTTACTTAAGGTCCCCTACAGAAGAGGAATGGTGCGTGATTGGGGTCGAACAAGAAGTTTGACACGGCGAGTTCATGAGGAGAGTACCCCTCTTCACCTTCGGCCTGACACGGCTATTTTTAATGTTAATAGTCTACAAAGTCGATTTCCTACCACAGCGAATGCCAGGCCTTCTAGTTGGTTTGTACATAAATATCATGGGAATGCGGGGCCTTAGCCCTTCGGGTGAAATATTACTTCCCCTCTGACCATACCATATGGGCTCCTAGTAAGACCGAGTCCCCCTTGATCGTGCCTAGTCATGATTGTTTTGCTATTCCCATAGAGTCTCTTAACGTGGGCCTTCAGTTTCCTCTTCATCTATTTGTGTCTCGCATGATGTCATGTTATTCTCTATGTCCTGATCAGGTGACCCCAGACAGTTTAGGGACGATTTATGGGCTTTCATTGGCGTGTTTTGTGAATGCATTTGACCCAGTTTTTGATTGTTTGTTTAGCCTCAAACAGACTAGCCGTAATGTGGTTTTTGAGAGCCGTATTAGCTTGTCTTTTATGCATGACAATCTTTCTAATGTTAAGGATTGGTTACGTAGGCTCGTTTTAGTCCGCCTGCCTACTCTTCCAGAATATCCCATAGTTTGGAGTACTTTAACTAGAGCTTGTAAACCTTGTATTGAGAATTTTGCAAAAGCAGCCTAGTTTCTTATCCATTGTTTTGACAAGAATAAAAGTGACACCCATTTTTTGGCTACACAGGCCCATCTTAGGAAAGAGGCGATCCTAGTTAAAGTGGGACTAGCATGAAACTTATTTCGGATATCTTTTCACTTCTCATTCAAGGAATCCTTCACATACCCTTTTAATTTCACTTTTCTAGTTTTTGACTTTTCAACTGAGGATTTAGCTAATGCCAACATTGTCAACTTCTTTGAGTCGGAGCCTTCTTGGAGCAGCCCGCGTCCTAGCCAGTCTGGTGTTGTCATATCTTTTCCCATGGTGGCTGCCAAGCTTCTCCTGTGGATTCTTCGTCTTGTCGTTCTTTGGAAAGTGAACGCTCAGGGTTTCGTCGATATCAATATAAGGGGATTTCTCAGTCTCCTTTTAGAGCTCTTCCCTCTCGACTTAATAGTCCTTCCCAATTAGGTGGTTTGTGGGGAAGGCTAGGTTGTTCTCCTTCTGTTCCAGATTTTCCTATTCCCATTCTCTCCTCACCTATCCCCTTGGCTTCTGTTAAGGAAGAAACTGAGTGTATTCCTAACCCGACGTCAAAGTTCGTGGATATGTTAAGCTTCAAGATCAACTTGAACTTAACCTAGTGGAAGTATAGGATAGAAGAGAGTTTAGATGAGAAGGGAAGGAGATGAGGAATTAGAGAGAGAATTAGATGAGAAAGAGAAACAAGATATTTTGTATTTCATTCAATGAATCCCTTACAAGAAGATCTAAGCCATTTAAGCAAAAGAATAGACAACCAACTTAAGCAAGCGGCCGCCACAATTGACTAGAAACAAGGCCAACCAAGCTCTAACCGACTTCGTAACTAACATATGAATTTTGGCGCCAAAATACTTAAGACTCCTATGCTTAGAAATACAATAAAGCGCAACACTCAACTAAGCCTTAAGGAAGCTTATTACATTAGGACTCAAAACCAACAAAACATACAAGATGAATCATAACAATTCCCTCCCCTTAAAAACATTCTTGTCTCAAGAATGAAAGGTTAGAAATTGAATCTTCAAGAACCTCTTGTTCTCCCAAGAAACATCACCTTCTTCTAAGTTAACCCATTGCACGAGAACTTCTTATATTGGCCTTCCTAAATCCTGCTGCACCCTGAATCCAGAATTGCTGCAGGAACTTGCAGTAAAGCACCACTGGACACAACTTCTGGGGAGTTAAAAGAACAAGTTTTACCTTTCTTAAGTTGTTTCTTTACGAGAGAAACATGGAACACCGGATGCACATAAGAGTCAGGGGGTAATTCTAGCTTGTAGGCCACTTTTCCCAGCTTCTCAATGATTCTATAGGGACCAAAGTAACGGTCACAAAGCTTAATGCTCTTGCGTACTGCCACAGTTGCATGCCTATGGGGTTAAAGCTTCAAATATACCATATCCCCTACTTTCCCCTACTTCAAATGACTTGTCCACCCACTTCTTATCAGCATAGTACTTCATCCTTACTCGTGCTTGTTGGAGATTGTCCTTAAGAAGTTGCACCAGCTGCCTTCTCTGAAGCACTAAATCAAATACTTCTGAAATTGAGGAAGTAACCGTTTGCAGGACTAAGGGAGTGGGTGGATCATATCAATATAAGGCCTTGAAGGGAATAGTACCAATTGAAGAATAGAAGGGAGTATTGTACCAATAATCTTAGAAAGATAACCATCTACCCCATACTCTTAGACGGTTAAAAACCATGCTCCTCAAATACTGCTCAATACACTGGCTTACATGCTTAGTTTGTCCATCGTTCTGAGGATGGTAGGATGAGCTTAAGGTCAATGTGGTACTTACCAGATCGAACCATTCTCTCCAGCAGTGACTTGTGAAAAGCTTGGCCTGAACAAAAGGAATGGATTGTGGTAATCCATGAAGTTTGTAGACACTATTAAGGAACACTTTTGTAAGTTTTTCAGCTGTAATTGGTCCAGCCAAGGCAATAAAGGGGCTGAACCTGGTAAAGCGATCCACAACCACCCAAATAACTTCTTGACCCTCCGACTTCGGTAAGCCTTCAATAAAGTCCATGCTTATATACTGCCCAACACCATCCAGAGTAGGTAAAGGCTGGAGAAGGCCTTAGTACCTACTGTCACCACTCTTAGGTTGTTGGAAAATCTCGCAGGTTTGAAAAAATTCCTTCGCATCTTTCTTCATTCGCGACCAACTAAAGTAGCCTTTGGTAAGTTCCTTCTATGCTAGAATGGCCTTCCAAAGCAGAATCATGAGATGCACTAATGACCTAATGTCTCAAATCAGAAGAAGAACTAATGTACTACTTACCACTCAATATGATAATTCCCTTGACAATAGATAATTCAGCATCCGGAGCAAGGGTATTGAATCTGCTAATGCTGAAGGCAGTAACACATTCTTATGCAAAGTTGTCATTCTTATATGACTTGCACACCTCTTTCATCCAGGCTAGAAGAATGAGAGATACAGCTCCACAAGAACCATATTCAGCTTCTTTCATTCTTCGAGATAAAGCATCTATTGCTTGGTTCTCTCTCCCCTTCTTGTACTCAATCGCGTAATCAACATGAAGCATCTTCATCAAACCTTTCTTCTGAATCCTGGTAACAATCTTTTGTTCTAACAGATAACATTAATAGTCTTCCTTTTATTGATACTACATATCATACTCATACCACTTGTGCTATTCTATGGGTACTATTTTCGAAGATTACCGGCGTTCCAGCTACAAGCTAGATCGTTTCCGTCCATTTGTTGGAGGGCATAGCTACACTCTCTTAGTATTTGAGTCACCTTATAGGGTCCTTCCCAATTGGGCTCAAGTTTTCTAACTCCCGCACCTCTCCCACCGGGTCCTATGTGTTGTAAGACTAGGTCTCCCACCTAAAAATTGCATGGTCTGACTTTGTGATTGAAGCCGGCTGACATCCTTTTTTTCTTGGTGGCCATCCGGATTAATGCACTAGCTCGTATTTCATCTATGACGTCCAGCGATCCTCACGGGATTTCCTCGTTTGTCTTCGGGTGATAGTGTTTTACACAGAAGGTGGGGTTACACACTTCGACTAGTAGCACAGCCTCAGCCCCATATACTAGCATGAAGGGGGTCTCTCCCGTGGCTCTCTTGACCGTTGTTTAAATCGACCAGAGATTATTTCTTAACTCGTCCACCCACCGTCCCCTAGTGCCATCAAGTTGGTTTTTCAGCCCCCTTAGTATTTCTTTATTGGCTGCTTCAGCTTGACCATTGCTTTGCGAATGTGCCACAGCGACAAGATGCAAGTTTATACCAATTTCCTCGTAATAACCTTGGAAACTTTTTGAGCTAAATTGTGATCCGTTGTCTCCAATAAGAACCTGGGGAACCCCAAAATGAGAGACTATGTTCTTTCACAAGAATTTTTATGCAGCCTGATCTGTTATTTAGGTCCCGGGCTCGGCCTCCATCCATTTGCTGAAGTAGTCAATTTCAACTATCACAAATTTTCTAAATCTGGAGGCAGTAGGAAAGGCTCCCGGCATGTTGATTCCCCATTATGCGAAGGGTATTAGGCTAATCAATGGCTACAAAGGTGTGGGTGGAGCATGGTGTACTGGGGCAAATCTTTCACAAGTGTCGCACCTGGGTTAAAATCTTTGGCATCCCTTTCAAGAGTGGGCCAGAAGTACCCCGCACGAAGGATCTCGTTGGCCAATACCCTCCGATGTGTCCTCCTCACTCTCCCTTGTGGATTTCTTCTAGGATGGTGTATCCTGCACTTCTCTCCATGCACTTAAGTAGTGGATGCGAAAAGGACCTTTTGTATAGTTGATCATCTAGAATCATAAACCAAGCCACCTGATGTCTAATTCGTTTGACCATATGGAGATCATCTAGTTGTGTTCCTTGGCTTAAATAGTCCATTATTCTTTTTCTCCACCCAATTTTTTGGTGATATTACACACTGCCTGTGGGATGTGTTCTTTAGATGCGCTTTGATATTTCAGCTTCATTACCACCTCTGCCCCGGCTTCAAGTATTCGACACGAGCTTGCCAGCTTACTCAGCCCATCGGCCGCTTCATTTTCGTCTCGCTCAATGTATCGTACACTTATCCTTGATGGCTTAGCCGCAAGTCTTTGAAAGGCCTGCAAATATTTAATCATACTGGGACCGCGAGCCTCATATTCTCCATTTATTTGATTTGCCACAATCTTGTAATCGCTAAGAATTGTCATTGTATCCGCTCCTGCGGCTCATGCCAGTCTCACCCTGTGGATTACGGCCTCGTATTTGGTCTCATTGTTAATTAAAGGGAATTAAAAGAGCAAGGCATAGCGGTGTGTGACTCTAATTGGGTCTTGAAGATAGATCCCCGCTCCTGACCCTTCTAAACACAACAAACCATCCATGAATATCTTGCATTACCAAGCGATCTCTCTGAGTGAATTCACCTGGGCAGTGTCCGACAGTGGTATCACGGCTTCAGGGTCCTACCCTTCTTCTTGTGTCTCTGTTGTGCTATCGTCTTCTCCTTTAAAGGTACATTTGGCAAGAAAGTCAGCCAGGGCTTGGGCCATAATAGCCGCTCGAGGCAGATAGGGGAGGTCATACAAAGAAAATTCTACCGCCAAGGCTAGCATTCGCCCTGAGCATTCCAACCTTGACAACCATTTTTAACTGGCTGGTCAATTATGAAATTTAAAGTATGCGCTTGGAAGTACGGTCGAAGCTTTCGCGAGGTAATGACAATGGCGAATATCAACTTCTCCACAGACGGGTATCGCAGCTCGGCATCCTTTATCCCTTGGCTGGCAAAGTATATCGGAACTTGTTTCTGTAGACGCTTGACAACCATCACTATGCTAATGGTTTTAATTGAGGCAGCCACGTATAGAGTGAGTGTTTCCCCCAGAATAGGTTTAGCCATAGAGGGCAAATGTGCTAAATGCTCCTTTGCATGTGCGAAGGCCTGATCGCCTTTTTTATCCCATAAGTAGTCCCTCTTTTTCTGTAGGCTTGGAAAAAGGGTAGAGAATTTTTTGAGGCCTTACTAATAAACCCGTTGAGTGCCGCCAAATGCCCTATACGGCGTTGTACCTCATTGATTGTTTTTGGGGTGCCCATCTTCAGTATCACATTTACCTTTACTGGATTATCCCCAATGCGACGTGCGCTAACAATGAATCCCAAGAACTTGCCCTCTGGTATACCAAAGGGGCATTTGTCGGGATTCAACTTCATTCGATATCTCCTTAAAGTTCGAAAGGTTTCTTCCAAATCAAAGATGTGATCCTTTTCGATGCAGGACTTAACAATCATATCGTCGACATACACCTCCATATTATGCCCGATTTGTTGGGAGAATATCTTATTAACCAGCCGTTAGTCCGTATGTCCCACATTTTTTTAACCGAACGGCATTACCTCATAACAGTAAGCACCTTCATTGGTTACAAACGAGGTCTTTTCCTCATCACTCGGATCCATCTTAATTTGGTGGTATCCAGAGAAAGCGTCCATGAAGCTGAACAGCTCATTACTTGCTGTAGAGTCCACTAGCTAATCAATTTTTGGCAGGGGGTAGGAGTCTTTCAGATATTACTTGTTCAAATCGGTGAAGTCTGCACACATTCGCAAGGTCCCATTTTGTTTCTTTACAAGGACCACATTGGACAGCCATTCGGGATATCTTACTTCTCGTATAAATTCGGCCTTTAACAATTTACCAATCTCCATTTGACCGATTCATTTCTTTCTGCACAGAAACTTCTTTTTCTTTGTTTGACTGGGATGGCACCTGGGAATACATTGAATCAATGGGTCATCATTTCCCAGCTGATTCCAGCCATTTGCTCTGTGTTACAGGCAAACAAATTGCGAAACTGCTTTAATAAGGACCTTAGCTTATCCTTGAAATCTTCAGACAGGTTACATCATAGTTTGACCATCTTCCCTTCTTCTATCTCCATTTCCTCCAGTCGTCCCAGATCGACGACTCTCCCCTCCGATTTCTCCTCATTTAAGAGCAAGCTTCTCCGTTTCTAGCTTGGACGATGGTCTGCAATATGCCTACGGCAAGGACGCATGATAGCACTCCCATGCCAGCTTTTGGTTTCCTTATAGGGAAATTATGTCTCCTTTATATGCCTCGAACATCATAAGAAGGTGGTATTTTGAAATTACAGCCCTTATATGGTTCATGGCGGGCCACCCAAGTATCACATTGTACGGGGAGGGAGTGTCCACAATTAGAAACTTGACTCTTGCACTTCTCACTGCCTCCTACCCTCGAAGGACTATATCCATAACAACTACCCCCTTAGGTTGGACTGCTTCCCTAGTAAAGCTAACCATGGGATTGCTCCCTGGCGTAATCCGACTTGCGTATGTCTCCATTTGTTCAAAACATTGATAGAAAATTACATTTACTGCACTCCCCTGATTTACTGGGACCTTGTGAATTCGGTGTTGCCCTATATCGACTGAGATGACCATAGAACTGATGGAACTCGCACCATTTAGTCTTGGCCCATGAATCAAACGATCGCCTGGGGGGACGAGATCCCCTTTTTGAAGGAGATAGGTGATATGCCGATCTCTTGTTTATCTCGTAGGCCATCCTCCTCTAAGGCTGGTGAAGCCAGACTCTTGGCTGGGTGTTGATGTTGATGGTCTTATTCTCATTATATGAGCAGTCTCGTCTCTTTCTTTGGTCTTCCCTGTAAACCCCAGCCAGATTACGTCCTCAGCGAATATGTATTTATTGGCGTTGTCCAATAACTCATCGATCATCATGGGTTATATTATTTTTTTCTGCTAAGGCGAACTTAAAATCTGAGTTCTTAACTATGTTCATGAAGGTGCCTATAGCTGTTTTTGTTGGCCATGCCCGATATGTGAATCATTTCTCGGGCGAATCTTCTAGTGAAGTCCCTCAGAGTCTTAGATTCTTTATACTACAACTGCATTAGTTGGAATGCCATCTTTTTCCTACTCTTGTTGCTAATGATGTGGTGGGAGATTTTTCTGTTAAATGAGCAAAACTATAGATCGTGCCTGTCGGTAGAGATGCAAACCATGACTGTGCAACTCCTTTCATCGTGGCAAGAAAGCACTTACACTAGACTTTTTCAGAAGAGTTTTGTATATGCATTCGAGATTTAAATCCGGAAAGGTGATCTTCCAGATCCTGGGTTCCATCAAAGAGATCTATGATAGGAATCTTGACCTTTTCACCGGAAAGGACAAGATTCTTCTAGAAAATGGGGAGTGCGTGCCTGGGACCTTAGGTTCTTCTCCAAGTCTGCCTCCTTCAGATAAGAAGGTATCCCCCTGTGATTGACCACTCGCACCATCCAAACCTATTTAGTCATATGTAATGCTGCTTGTTTGTTTTCCTCCGACGATATCAAGTTCATCAATCCAGACCCTGTAGATTCCCACCTATTTCTTGCTCGTGTCTATCATCGGGTTTGGGGCTTATGGCCTTGTGGTTTTCATCTCTGGAGGTGCGGGGTGTGTCGAATCGTGATTCATTAGTCTCTTTAAAAGCCAATCAAGCAGACCCTGCACGTCTCTTAACTGTTGCTTTGATGCGTATTCGAGTTCCTCGTTGGACCTAGGAGGATCAGGGGATCCAAACAGCTCTGTCATGGTCTCGATCCTTCCCACAGACAGCACCAATTATGTTTTTGATGGATATGTGGTAGGACAAGCTGAACTCAAGCTAGATGGAGAAACGACCGTCGAAATCCCCTATCCACCTATTCGAGATTTACTTTGTCTTTCTGATGTGTGTTCTTCTCTCCCTTTTTCGTGTATTTTCTATTGTGGGGGTCCTTCCTTCATATAGGGGTTTGAGGTGCTTGCTTCCAATTGCCAATCTTTGGGTGCTGCTTTTAGGCACCTCCCACTGGGCGCTGCTCTTGGGCCCCGTCATCTGGGCACCATCCTCTAGGCGCCGATTTTAGGCGCCTCCCTCTTGGTGCCGCTCTTCGGCACCTTCCTCTGGGCGTCTAGCATCAGGTTCCAACTCTTTGGTGCCACTTTTCGGCTCCGTGGGGGATGTATATGACAAGTATGAGATACTGTGCCTATACAACTTGATACAACTTATAAAGCGGATGATGTATTAGATATATCTTCAACTAGGTTATTATCACACAAGGTACATCAGAGCTTTGGGGTAGTGGAAGGATAGTCGGGGTCACCTAACGTATTCATGTCATTCTTAACAGTTAAGAACGATGATGAATTTGATCCTTTAGACTACAATGAAACTCTTAAGTATAAAGATGCAGACCACTGGGTCAGGGCAATAAAAGTTAAGTTAAAGTAGTTGTATTTTAACTTAGCCTAGAAACTGTAGAGGCATTGAAAGACATTAAGTCCATTATATGAAGGTAGAGACCTTCAAGGCTAGAATGATGGCACTGGGTTAATACCCGATAGGAAGGAATCATCTTTGATGAGGCCTTCTAGCCAGATGTTATACATATGTCCATAAGGATACTCATCCATTGTGTCTCATATGATGAGATATGAAGTGGAGATCAAGATGACGTTCTTTGAATGTTTATCTTAAAAGTTCAAGTATATGATAAAACTAGACAGGTTTGTTGCTGAAAATCAAGAACGTATAGTATGCAAACTGAGCTAGTTTAATTGTAGACTTAAATAAGCATCTTTTTCATTGAATAGTAGATTCAATAACGGTTAATCAAGTTCTAGGGATTTGAGTCAATAGTCTGCTAACCATCAGTGCACAAGTGACATAACAAGAAAGTAAACTTTCTAAGTGTTGTATATAGAAAACATTCTACTCATTAAGATTGCTGTAGGATTGTTATGAGTTGTTATGTTTTTTATTGTTCAATCAATTAATTAAAAGCGAACGACCTAATATGAATCAAATATGTTATGAGGATCAAGCTTTTGCTAGATTCAAAGAAAGGATGTTGAGTTTATCACGGGTTGTTTACTTTAAAAAGGACGTAATACATTTGACGTTAGAATTCCTGTTTACCCTTGTACTGGGAGTCATTAGATGGCGAAGAGTGAAGCAGTCTTGTATTGCTTACTTCATTATGGAAGTGGGGTACTTGATAACAAGGGAACTACTGAGTAGACGTGTTAACTCAAGGGGTTCCTAGTAGATTAAAGCATCTGAGTAAAAGAATGTGATAGTAACAAATTAGTATTCATAAAATTTTATAGTCAAAGTGTTAACAGATTTCTAGGGGTAGTTATGCAATACAGGCTATTTGGGTTTTAGCAAAGTGAGAGATTGTTGGAATAGGTGTCCCAGAAAAACCCAATTAGTTAGTTTTAAATATTAAATAAATAAAATTATTTTATTTGTTTATTGTTTGATTATGTTTTACGAGTCAAACATGAATGATTATTTTTCTAAAACGTTCCATGAGATGGACATTATCTAAGACGACGTGGCAGTTTTGGTTTAAGTGGTCAATGATTGAACCATGGAAAGACTTAGATCAAACTAGTGACATGTTGTCAAATTATGTTTGTAGTCGGTGGTAAGTTCGGACAACTTTTCTAATGAGACTATAATATGATACTTTTGATGACTTGTCTTGGTCATATTGATAGAGATCCAAGAGTATTATGTTGGTTCCTTCAATAAGATTAGAACGCTGGGCAAGACCACTTAAATTAGTTGTTTCTTTATTGCTACCAAAAATAATTAATTACAATGATAACTCTAAATCCAGGAAGTAGTTCGAACTTGTGCATGAAATGTTAATTGCTTTCATACCCATAATGATGATGTCAAAGATGAATAATCAAGATCTTACGTCATTAGGCAATTCTATGAAGTGTGATGCGAATAGATATTTTACTAGGAATCTACAACAAAAGATGTCCCCTTAGTTGATTGTTATATTATTAACTTATTAGAGTAAGATCTAGATCTAATTGAATAGTTTAATCAAATTAGGCCATTCGATTTGAAATTTAAAATTTAGAATTTGTTTTTCGTTATGCCCACTCTAGTTGGAACTTCTCGAATTTTGAAATACCTTCCCAACTAGGGGAACCTCTGTTTGCTTTCTCATCCTTGAGCCACCAACCCCGAATGCTAGTGGAGAGGTGCCTAGTTGGGACTTCTTGAGGAACATCTAGGTGAAACTCCTAGTTCTAGTACTCCTAGGAGTCCCATTAATGACTGCTGCTGGAAAGAGAAATGACAAAGATCATTCTTTGATCAGAATCACCCAAAAATAGAACTAAAGCATATTTTAGGGGTAGCACTTTAGTTGATGGTGCCTTCTTTAGAGTTGGCCGGATGCTGATTGGCAAGCTTCTTCTTGTACAAGGACCTACACGCTCAAAAGAAGGTATAAAATACCACTTGGCACCTCTGGTCTCCAAAGAAGACTAATAGGTTTAGAGCCAAGCTGCAACAGGAGGTGTGACGCATGAACTGTACCTACAGACATCGGGGTGCCCCTAAAAAGATTTGATTTCTTTATTCAACGCACAAATCTCTCTATATTGGGGGGGTTGAATGGAGATCTTGTTACCCCACCAAAAAGGTTTTTGTTCCTTATACCTGGAAAAGGAACATCTTATACAATGCCAAATTGCCTGGCAAACAATCCAAGCCTATAAGTCTTTACACTAGTGTAAGTTTGGTGAAAGTGATCTTGAAAGCACATGATTGCCTACCAAATCTGTGAGTTAGTTTCCACAGAGGGATCATAGTCAAGGTTCAGTTTTCTGAACCAACGGGGACCAAGGTTTCTTTCTCCAAAGGGAGTCCATTAAGTCCCCTTCTTACCTCATGGAGATGTTAATCTCTTAAGGCATTGGACAAAGGACCAAACTAGGGAAAAGAGAACTTCACAATGAGCAAACTGCTCCCCAAAACAAGAAATCCCCTCGCCCGTGGGAGCATAAAGGCCTTTGGGGTCGAGCATAGGAAAGTAGGCTTGACCCTAAAGCTGGACCAACCAAAAAATTCCACCTATTTGGACATCACAGTTCTTAACTTTGATGTCCCTATGGCATCCATACACTTGAGGCAAATATAATGGCACCAAGGCTAATGGACCAATACTAAAGACCAGGTTTACAACAGTGGTCATGCGAAATTTAAGAACTTAGTTGGAGGAGTTAGAAAAGAAAAACTTGTTTAATCAAAACAGTAGAGAACGAAAAGGCAAAGGCCTCATCCTCTACAGAAATAAAAGAATCAAGAAGGAATTCTTATCCTCCTTGTGAAAGACCTGACAAGGCCGCTATCTACTCCAAGGAAATGCCAAGAAAACCCTCAGGGAAGGCTAAAGCATTATAACAGGTGTTCCAATAGTAGGTAAATGCCATCACGATAGGATGATCATACCTGAGGGCAATGGTGGAAAGCCTGATGGCTTCATAGATGTGAAGGTTCTTCCATTTTTCTCCATGGATCAGCTTTAGCTTATCAAACCATTCGGCGTACCACTTTGTTAGAAGCGTCCGTCCTTTCAAAGGCTCCGCTTCTTTGCAGATGCGTCTTACTCCCCAAGATTAACCTGCAAAAGCTGTATGAAGTAAAGGAGACTCATCAGTAACTAGAATTATGCCTGGAAGGCCAAGGACATCGTGAGATGGCTCAAAGATGTTTCCTAGGGCATATGACACAAAAGATGACGAAGGGTCTTTCTCTCATAACCAAGAAAGATCCTCTTCAATGGTGTTGAGATCAATTGGACTCTGAATCACATTAGAGACCATAGAAGTGTCAGATTAGAGCAAAAGTGTCAATTGCTCAATAGGGCTCTCAGCTGGGGAAGGGAAGCAGAGATGGCAAAAGAAATTTGAGCCATCGTCGGATCGGTTTCAAGAAAATGGAAAGGGATGATGGCAGATTGAATCAAGAATCAAAAATTCAAGAGCGGCGAAGAGCAAGTGTTTTAAGAGCACTTGATTACAGTCACGAGAGAGAGCGCAGAGCAATAAAGTTGAGACTTCAAGCTCTAACTGTCACACTTCTAGACACTTAGGAAGGAAGAGCAAATGAACTGTTCTCACGAGCCCCCTGTAGCCATTGAGAGTCAAATTAGGATCTTTTACCTGTTATAAATTTGAATTTACCAAAGGCTAAAAGGGGGTATTTTTTTACATCCTAAATTCGAGGGAACTGGAACAACGTCGTTTTTAGCAAAGTGCCATGTGCTTAACCCGTGAAGCCCTCCTCAAGCAGAATTAGGCATTTGGGTGCTAGAGTAATGGAATCTTGAGCCCAGTATCCTGAGAAGATTGTCACCCTAACAAGGGTATCAATGACTCAAATCTCGATATGGTTGAGGGGTGAAGGGAGCTCAAGCTCAAGAGGCTACCAGGAAGGCTACAAGACAGGTGGTTTCCTTGCTCTAGACAGTTACTTGGAGAGCAATTTTAGATACTTGAGCACTAAGCTTAATCTAATAGAACAGAGAGCATCTAGAGGGCACTTCAGTTACAAATTTGGACGTGGGCTTCAAGGAATTCCCTCCAAAGCTGAGTCATGGGCACATTCGTTAATCCTTAAAGTGCAACAAGAAGCTTATTAATTTGACATGGGGATATAATTCCACAGAATTAAGGGCAGAATTTATTTCATTCATGTATAAATAAAGGACACTGTTGTAGTCCGAACACACACACTCAAGACAAAACTTCTTCAAGTTCTTTTCTATAGCACACTTGAGCTCTTTCCTTAGGAATAGTGTAACTTAGTATAGCTTAGCTTCATGTAGAACAACTTGCTGTACTTGCTTCATTAGTAATATAGTTTTTTGGGTTTCAGGTATGAACTTCCTAAGGTTCATTTACTAGGCACTAAGGCATCGGATCCCATTAGAACTCCGAAGTTAAGCGTGCTTGGGCGAGAGTTCCAGGATGGGTGATTTCCAGGGAAGTATTCGTGTTGCCAATTCTATAAGGTTGGGGGTCCTCGAAAACAGCCTTTCGGCAGGGTTACACCTTAAAGGGGCAAGGCTATGTACATCCCCTCCCAGACCCCGCTTATGCTAGAGCCCTTGAGGCATTAGGCCTATTGTTGTTGTAGGTATGAACTTCCTATTTCAATATGTCCTAATTTCAACGAATTGAGAATTGATGCTTTAGTTTAAGGCTTTGATGGCCAAGGCCTGTATTGATTGCATTAGTTTTAACACTACTATCACTACATAATAGGTCAGGTAAACTTAGGTTCTTGCCATTGATTAGGGCTTTGAAGACTAAGGCTTGAACTTGATTAGGTTGGTCCTAGTCTAGTGACTTGAATTCGGTTCGCTCCATCTTAGTCTTATCAGACCCAAATTCATTCGAGTTATTATAAGTCAAGGGGGCCACGATTAAAAACTTGATTGACTTGTTTTGGCACTAGAGGCCATTTGTATTGTAATTTTGATGGTAACAATCATTTAGTGACTCATTATGTTTAAATTGTTGTAATCTTATTTGGAAGTGGCCCAGAACAAAGTTAGGAAAAATAAAGACTAATCAAGTTGATACTAAGCTTTCTAGGATGAAGGATCAAGAAGAATAGAGATCAAAGTTGGAGAGAAGATCCATCCAAAATAAAGAGCACGAGATCCAAGTCCAAGCACTTTAAGTCATTTATTTTAATTTTCTAAAACACGGGATCATGATATATCAACTGAGTCAAACCTAAATATTGATATGTGATGCTCTAACAAAAAAGTTTTTGAAATATTTTTGAAATTTGATTTTTAAATTTCTTTTGAAAATACTCAAGTCAAATTCAAGCCAATTAAGTTTTTTAATAAAAATAATGTTTTAAATTGATATTATAAAAAAGCATGCCCAACAATAACAAGATCAAAACCTATTAGAGTGCATTTTTTTAGCTTGACTCAATCAATCATTTATCCGTAAACATGGCAAATGAAGAAATTAATTTAAAAATTAAGCTAATATGGTAAATGAATGAATCAATCATTTTTAGCTCATACGGTGTATCAACCAATCAATCAAGCTAAATGGACAGAACTGTTCAAACCTACCCAGGCATGCTAAGTGTTAACACACAGAAGGGATGTTTCAGCACACAGACATACAGCAGCCATTCGGAGCTTCTGTGTGTTGACACACAAGAAAAAGGCTCTAAACAGCTCGTTTTGATTTGATTTCTTTCCCAATCTTTTTTCTAACATTTTGAACATCCCCTAGGCCCCCATTTGGCAATAAACAAGGATTGAATGCTTTGGTTTATATCATCCAGTTCTGTCTAAGCGTTCTTTGAATAAGAGCTCTTACTCTCTTCTGCTTTAACGTTTTAATTTCGAGTTTCTTTTAAACATTTTCTTGAGCATCAGAAGTTCTCTTTATTTTTGTTCATTGAGCTTAATTGGCATATCCTTAGCTTTGGCTAAGCTTGATCAATGGTCAAATCATTCCGAAAGAGTGAAGAATCCCATTGCTTTATTTTATTTTCATTGTAAAGATTGGATCCTAAGCCTACATTTACAAAAAGGTCGGTTGTAAAGGTTGGGCCTCCAGCCTACGTACAAAAAGACTAGTTGCAAAGGTTGGGTCCTAAGCCTAGTTCTGAAAAGGATAATCTAGCTTACTGAAACCCTGAAGCGATGAAGAGTAGTTATTTGAGGAGTGGACTAGCTTTCGGTTCATAAGTGAAACACTGTAATGATCTTTGTGCATCAATTTATTCTTACCGTTATTTTTTGCATTTCTTATTCATTGTCCAACTTGTAATTTAATTTTTGGTTCTTAAAGTTTAATTTTTCTCTTTATCACGAAAGAACCGGACTCACCCCCTCCCCCCTTAGGTTTCTCTTTGGGCCTTCAATTGGTATCAGAGCTAGTACTCTTATTTTTTGTATTTTTTTTTTTAATCTAACAACCATCGAGTAGACCAAAAATCGACTAGTGGTACATGTCGATTTCTTGGTCATGCTTTGGTGTCACGGTTTAGTAAAAAGCAAAGTTTCGTTGCATTATCTATCGCCGAGGCCTAATATTTTGCATGTGGTTGTTGTGGTTAATACATCAATTAAATGACTATAGAATTCATATTGGCCATGCTCATATAATGTGCGATGACACTAGTGCTATATGCTTAACTAAAAACATGGCTTAACACTCTAGAAGAAAGCATATTGAGGTTACACACGATTTCACTCGTGATCATGTCCTTAAGGGAGATGTTATTGAGAAATTTGTCCCTACTAATGATTAATTAGCAGACATTTGATTAAACCCTTATGTGAAGATATCTTTTGTGATATTAGAACTAGAATTGATATGTGCAATTTGACTACCTGATTGCTTGAATCATTCATTTTCATTCAAACATTCCAATGGACCAATCATTTTTATCCAATTCATGGATATAGGATCTTGGACTCCTTGATAAAAAGGGGCAATTAAAAAAAAAACGCATATAGAAATTCAGAGTCGTGCTATGTTTTATATGTGTTGACACACAAGTTCCATGTGTCAACACACAAAACTGCAGTAAACCCACTATGTTCTTGGGTCTCGACATACAGAACATATGTGTCAACACACATAGGAGAGTCACGGGTCTGCTCCTCCTGGCCTCTTTTTTCTTTCAATTTTTTCCCCACTTTCTTCACATATTCGCCACTTTACACTTTTATATCTTCACTCATTCATACCTCACGCACATACCTTAACCTCTCTCTTTAAAAATAAAAATATTCTCCAAAATCATCAATTTTCCAGAGATTTGTTTTTTAAAGTTTTACTAGAAATCAAGTTTCTATCAACATTTTAACATCAAAACCTTAGATTTTGGTCAAAAGTTCATCTTCCTCAAAAACCTTAACCCAAAATTGAACCACGCAATTATGTCTCAAATTTGTTTGTTTTTCTTCATTTTTCTTGCTTTACTTAGTCAAAAGTCACATATTTTTGCTAACATTTCATTCCCTTTCACAGTCTTTAAAAAGTCATAAAATTCCACCTTTTCTATCAAACCCTAACCCATTCCACAAAACTTCTATTCAAATTTCTTCAATTTCAAATCAAGGGTCGTACAAATAGATCATAAGCTCCCTTAAAGATTAGGTTCAAAAATGATGAAGGAGCTTCTTCTTCATTATGTCCTAAGTTGGTAAATTCTTCTAACCCCTTCCTAAGAAAGAAAGTGTTATTTGGTAGATTTGTAGATTGGACATAGGTTAGGAGAACGAACTTGGGGAATCGTTTACTTTGTTTGAAAAGTAGGTTGGACTGAAATTTGTTGTACAAAGGAACTGGTATACATAGATTTAGTATGCGAAATTTTGCTTTAACCATAAAATTTCTAGAACTACCCCTCTAGAATTATCCTCAAAAGTTCTAGGCCAAGTAATCAAAATTAATGCATCTTATATAAATGAATTACTTGGTTTGTTTTTGATGAAGAGGATAATTTCTATTTTCCCTAAGAACACCAATTCCCTCTCTGCAAATTTGATCTTAAATCCACACTTCGACAAGTTTGGGCTGAAATAACATGTTACGAATTAATAAATTTTACTTGTAATGCATTTATTATTTTTAGTATTACTTTTGATTAGAGTTTATATGATGTAACAACAACTAAAATTTCACTAGTTTAAATGGTTTTAGGCTCCTCTGCAGCACGTGACAGCCACGTGACAGCCCTGTGCAGAAATCAGTGAGAGTTTGTTACAATGCAGGGAAATTTGCGACTATTGCTTCAGCTAGGGTTTTTGATCTGAATTCTTGTTTAAATGGAGAGCTTATAGTGTAATTTTGATTTATGAAATGAAATGAAATCTTATTCCTAAGGGAATTCTCTGTTTCTCATCTCTTTTCTCTATTTGCTCATCCCCTTCCCTTCTTTTCTCATCTCAAACTCTCTTCTACAAGGTTAGGTTTCCAAATTAATTTTGGGAAGTTAACATAACACTTCCTAACAAATAGATTTAGGAGTCGTTCTTAGATTAGCACACAAATTGATTTGCATGAACCTCACTCTAATCGGGTCGCTTCGACTCGGTCTCAAACTTGCACCAATTCCTTTTGTCTCGACTCCCAAATGTCTAAGAAATTTATCTTAGCTATTTTTTCTTAAAATTCATGTTTCATAAGTAAGGAACAGCGTCCTAAAATTCAGATTTATTCTGCTAATATTATTTTATTGAATAATTAAATTGACGTTCCAGTCGTTTTCTCGTTAAATTTGTGTTAATGAGCATTTGTACTGCATGTTATTTTTTTTTTGGAAACGTCCATGAGATGAGTGTAGTCCTCAGACTTCAATTTACATGTTTGTTCTAAGGGTTTTATGAGATTAACCCACAAATAGACTTGGAACAAATGGCTCGGATTGTTATTTGAAAGACTCATAGTCAAAGGCAAGCTTGGATTACTCCTATGCTAAGACTATAACGTGAAACTTTAGATGACTTGTCTTGGTCATGGGGATGGTGATTCAAAAGTGTTATGCTCGTGTGTTTAATAAGATTGGCACACTGAGTTGAACCATGTGAGTTACTTGTTTCTAGACTACTATCAGAGATAAGTGATTCATGTTTTACTATTTAAATGATGACTCCAAATCCTGAGAGTATTCTGGACTTGGTGATGGAGCGTTATTCACTTTGGTGTACTATAAGTAAGGTCTAAATGGATGACTTAGTTTTCACTTTGCTGTACTATAAGTAAGGTCTAAATGGATGACTTAGTTCCCTTGTACACTGGGTAGCTGCGTGAAGTGTGACAAGAATCAGGTATTCATTAGGGAGTCTGCTGTCTTTTATGAGATACATATGTCCCCTAAGTTGATTCGCAAATATTTGAATAGATCGGAATCTTTGGCCAAAGTATTCCAAGTGTTTGACATTTGGAATTTACATTGTGAATATGTTTAAGTATAAATGGATTTTTCTACAAAGGGCGAGTCAGTAACTAATAGAGAAGCCGTGAGAAGGATAATGGTAGTAGTTATACTTTGTCATGGACATCCAGTGGAGGGGATGTTGTCATCAACACAATTAATTAGGGAGATATCGAATAAATGGTTCAAGTCTGGAGTGCAGTGAGATTTATTTAGTGGAATTAAGTCTAATTTAATAGTAATTAAATTATTTCATGAGATGATTAATTTAACCCCTTTGGAGCTAGATTTAAATTGTCCCTAAGGTCCCTACGCAAGCCTCTGTATTTATTACCATTGGAAAAATATTTAAGAATTCATAAGATGAATTATTTATCTATAAGATGGATAAATTTAATTTTGCTAAGCATTATTTATAAGATGAATAAAAGTTAAAAATTACAAAATAAAATAATTTTGAAAATTAAAATTCATAAAATGAATTTTAATATGTGGGAAACAAACAAAAAAAATTAAAGAAATCACAAAATAGCTCAACGATCCGTGCATAAGGAAACGAACCAGCGCGCACAGCCCAATCAGGGGCCACCACACGTCACACAGTGTAATTTAAAATAAACTCCATTTTTGACTTGTTTTGAAACGCGACGTTTTGGTTACGTTGGTATATAAAACGTTGCGTTTCAGTTTAAAGTCAGCGAATCCCACATCGAAAAATCAGATTTTTTTCACTTTGGTACCCTACTATAAATAGAGGTATATATTTCGAGGTATGGCATTCAGTTGAAACAAATTATTTTGGGTTTCTGAAATTATTTCAGACATCTAATTAGAGAGAAAAATTTCCGCTAAAATTTTTCTTTCCACAATTTAATATTTTTCGGAGCCCACTCTCCACGCAGCTTGAGGTCAGTACGTAGAAGATCACGGGGTCTCGACTTTGGTATTCTTCTGAAGATTATTATTCTTTCTGGTATTCTCTTTTTGGAGCAATTCCAGGTATGCCTTCTTTCCTTCTTCTTTTAGTTTTTGTTTTTCTGTTTATTTACATTATTTGTTATTCTGCCTGTTTATGTATTATTGTGAACGTATTAGAGTAAAAGACAGGAAAATCTGAATTAAGAATTTAGAACTTTAAATCTGTAGATTTAAAATTTGGAATTTTAAATGAACCCTAGGTTTAGAATTATAAATTTAAAACACTTTTCGTTGCGTAAACTTTGTGAAATTAGGGAGAATTTTTGAAATTCTTTCCTACAACCTGTATTAGAGCAAAGGGACTTATAGAGATAACTCTATTCTAGGGAACTCTCGCACGTGAGGTGTTACGAAGCATGACTCTCTGATCAGGGGCTTGGCAAAAAGACGAGTCTCCTATTCTAAGTGCTATAATAGGTGCCTTTTGTCTTGACCATAGTTGAGAACTGTGAACCCAACAGTCGGCATCAGAGTTATTTTTTTCCCAACAATTGGAATCAGAGCCAGCCTCTTATTACATTCGTAATATGCATGAATAGGAATAATAAGATCGAACTAAATAGACTTGCGATTTAATAAAATAGAGATTCTATGAAGAAGGAACGATTCCTTGAAGTAATGATTTAAATTGGTTAAATCATTTATGAATTAATAGTTAATTAGATTGTTTAAAGCAATGATTTGAAATGTTTAAATCGCTTATGAATTAATAGTTAATTAGATCATTTAAGGTAATGATTTAAATTGTTTGTATCGTTAATGAACTATTTGTCATTTAGGATTTGTCAATTCATGAAATTAAATCCACATTATACGCATGATGAGATTGCGCATATTTTACCATGATTCTTGAAATCGGATAAAATTGATCTAATGAGATTAGATTCAATTAATTTTTTAAAATATTGGATAAAGTTGATCGAATAGGATTAGATTCAATTATTTTTTAAATTAATTATTTCAATTTTAAAAAATAAAAAATAAATAATTTTAATTTCAATGTCAGACTTTATTAAAAAAACTATTTATTTATTTACTTTTGGGTACCTGTAGACGTCAATGCTGGTTTACATAATAATAAATTAATTATTTTTTTCTTTTTAGAATGAGATTTTAAATTAGATTATGAGATAATATAAGTTGTAAATTAGTGTTGTTTTGAATAAAAGTTATTTTAGAATAAGTTCCTAAAATGGACTATGAGATTGTCTAAGTTAATATTCCATTAAACATAAAAAATTAATTTTACTAATTAATTTAATTTTACAATAAAATTCGAAAATAGACTATGAGATAGTCTAAGCTTATGTAATTTTTGGAATGAGATTTTAAAAATAGACTATGAGATAATCTAATCTCTAAATCGCCACTGATTTTAAACCAAATTAATTTTTGAAGTAGATTAAAAGAATAGAATATATGGTAATCTGAATTTCACTATTGTTTTAAATGAAAAATTAAACTAATTTATTTAGTTTTAGAATGGAATTCTAAAGAATAGGTTATGAGATAATCTATAGTACGTTATTTTCTAAAGTAAAATTAATTAATTAATTTTATTGAATAAATTTATAATGAGATTCTAAAGTAAGATTATGAGATAATCGATGTCGTAAAATGATAATATTTTTAATAAATTAATTAATTTTTGGTTAATTTTAGAATGAGTTTCTAAAGAAGGTCATAAGATAATCAAGGTTGTAAATGTGAGTTAATTAAAAACCACTCGTTTTAAAAATCAAGTGGGAGCGAAGTTTCAATTGTTGTAATCTTATGGTCCCCGTTACCAGTCTAGCAGTGTAGTAGATCAATAGACCTCCCTATAGAGGATATCGGTTTGCAGATTACGGGGTTAGACTTCTATTGGGATAAACCAAAGTGCAAAGAAGCTATGCGACCACATTGTCATAGAGTTTTACGTGTATTTGTATGGAGATTTAGGTAATGGTTTACGCTTGACTAGCATGATATATTAGCCTCCCCAAGGACCTCTATTGTGTTATGTTAGAGACTAAGCTGAAGCGGTGAGTTAATCATGTTTAGTAAGAGTTACAAAAAAATATGTTAATTAAGAATAGTTCTCACCCAAACTAGCTTCGTGCGACACCACTGACAAGGAGTAAGGAGTGGTGTGTTTGGGTCATCATTGTATGCATGATTGTACAATTTGGTGGATGTTTGACTTATTGTGTATGCTAAAATAAAGGAATAGATATCACTGCATTATATATGACTCTTGTTAGACAGTTACACAAATGTTTGCATTTACATTATTTTGAAATGGATATGATTGGTAAACTTCACTTGATTACTAATGCTTAATGAACACATTGGACCAAATTACTTTGCCTCGAAAACCAATTTGGACTTCGCTATTACTCATAGGGGACCTACTGTAAAGAAAGGAAAGGGCAAAATTACTATTGTAGCAACGAAATCCATAAAGAAGTTAGCAAAAGGGAAGTGCTTCTTTTGCAGGCAAAATTGGCCACTAGAAGAAAAACTTCACTAAGTACTTAGCTTCTCTTCCTATAAAGACTACTAAGCCATCTGTGAAGATGTGTTGATATCTCACATAGTTGAGCCATGCATAATTGAGAGTCCACCAGGTTCCTGTTGCATGGACTTAGGTTCAACTAGCCATGTCTGCAATATGTTACAGGGGCTCATACTAACTAAAAGGTTGCATGATGGGGAGCTGTGCCCGATGGTTAGGGACAGTACAAGAGTGGTGGTCTTAAGTGTAGGAGATGTTAGCTCAGTCTTTAGTGCTAAAGTTTTTAATTTTAAAAGATTATTTACTTGGAGCTACTCTACACAGGAATTTGATTTATGTATCTCATTTTTTGAATAATTATTCTTTAGTTGATTTCGATTGTGAACCTTCTAATACAAGAAATAAATTTGCAAAATATACATGTGTAAATGGTTTATTCATGTTGTTTATTAATCAAAACTCTCATATTGTTTTTAATAGAATCTAACACAAGCTCACTTATTCGATCTCCTAAAAGAAAACACATTGAAAGGGATATTGCCTACACATGGCACCAACATTTAGGCCACACTAATTCGAACAAGATGCAAGGACTGGTGAAAGATAGATAGATAGATAGAGGCTTTAGACTTGAGGTCATTACCAATTTGTAAATTCTTCAAAGAATAATAGGTGAGCAAGTCCATTTTTAAGAGTAAAGGCAACAAGGTTGGTGACTTGCTTGAGCTGGTTCACATATATGTATCTGGACCAATGAATGTTCAAGCAAGTGGTGGGCATGAGTACTTCATCACATTTACTGATGATTACTCAAGGTATATATATATGTTCAAGCTTATCTCAACTAAAATGAGGCAATTAAAGACAATGATATTGACCAATGGGTCCTAGCAATGAAATATGAGATAGGATTTATGTATTCTAATAAAGTCTGGAATCTTGTAGAAGCTCCTGTTGGCATTAAGCCTATTTATAATAAATGGTCTACAAGAGGAAAAATGGAGTGGATAGGAAGGTAGAGATCTTCAAGGCAAGACTGGTTGCTAAGGTTTCTACCCAAAAGGAAGAAATTCATTATGATGAGACCTTCTCACCCATAGCCATGCTAAAGTCCTTAAGAATACTCCTATCCATTGCAACTCATTATCAGATCTGGCAAATGAAAGTCAAAATGGCCCCTTTGAATGGTCGTCTTGAGGAAGACATCTATATAGTACAACCAGACAGATTCATTGGCAAAAATCAGGAGCATATGGTATGAAAACTGAAGAAGTCCATATATGGACTGAAGCAAGCATCATGCTCATCGAATATTAGATTCAATTAAGCGATTAATTCTTATGGTTTTGAGCTATTGGCTTATGAGCCATCCATGTACAAATGACATCAAGAGAAAGTAGTGAATTTCTTAGTATTGTACTGACGATATACTACTCATTAGGAATTGTGTAGGGGTGTTATCAGCTGTAAGGATTTGGTGAGCGAGTTCTAGTTGGCTATATAGATTATGTCTTCCAGTCAGATAGGGATGCTACACATACGACGTATAGGCATGTCTTTACCCTTGGAGTAGGAGCCATTAGTGCGAGGAACATGAAGCAGTATTGTATTGCTAACTTCACCATAGAGGCTAAATACGTTGTAGCTTCAGAAGCTACATAAAGGGCACGTTGGTTCAGATACAACCTAGTAAACTTTTAGATCATACACAAAAGAGATAAGCTTGTCATAAATTGGATTTAGGATAAGTGTGAAATTGTTAGGAACTGTGTCCAAAAATTAAGATTTATTCTATTAATATTATTTTATTAAAGAATGAAGTTAAATTTCCAGTCGTTTTCTTGTTAAATTTGTGTAAGCAAGCATTTATATTGCATGCAATTTTTTTTGGAAACATCCATGCAATGGGTGTAGTCCTTAGACTACAGTTTACATGTTTGTTCTAAGTGGTTTATGAGATTAACCCACAAATAGACTTGGAACAAATGGTATGGATTGTTGTTTGAAAGACTCGTAGTTGAAGACAAGTTTGGATCACTTGTATGCTAAGACTATAACGTGACACTTTAGATGACTTGTCTTTATCATGTGCATGGTGATCCAAAATTTTTATGTTAGTGTGTTTAATAATATTGGCACACTGAGTTGGGCTATGTGAGTTGCTTATTTCTAGACTACTATCAAAGATGAATGATTCATGTTGTAATGTTTGAACGATGACTCCAAACCCTAAGAGTTTTCTAGACTTGTGCATGGAGCATTAGTCACTTTAGTATACTATAAGTAAGGTCTAAATGCATGACTGAGTTCCCACGTATACTGGGCAGCGGAGTTAAGTGTGTCAAGGATCTAGTATTCAATAAGGAATCTATAATCTCCTATGAAATATACATGTCCCCTTAGTTGATTCGCAAATATTTGAATAGCTCCGAATCTTTGGCCAAAATATTCCAAGTGTTTGACATTTAGAATTTATATTGTGAATATGTTCAAGTATAAATGGATTATTCAGTGAAGGGCAAGTCAGTAACTAATGGAGAAGCTGTGAGAAGGATAATGGTAGTATTTATACTTATTTTTCGTCATGAACATCTAGTGGAAGGGTTGTTATCATCAATACAGTCTATAAGGGAGATATCGATTAAATGGTTTAAGTCTGGATTAGAGTGAGATTTATTTAGTGGAATTAAGTCTCACTCAATGGAAATTAAATTATTTCATGTGATGATTAATTTAACCCATTTGGAGCTAGATTTAAATTGTCCCCGAGGTCCCTACACAAGCCTCTGTATTTATTGCCGTTGGAAAAATATTGAAGAATTCATGAGAGAATCATTTATCCATAAGATGGGTAAATACAATTTTGCCAAACATTATTCATGGGATAAATAAAAGTTAAAAATTGTAAAATAAAATAATTTCAAAAATTAAAGTTCATAATATGAATTTTTAGATGTGAAAAATATTAAAATAAAACAATCGCAAAGCAGCTCAGCGATCCATGCATAAGAAAACAAACCAACCAGCACGTGATGCATATCCCCTGCTGGCTGGTTCTGGTTGAGATCCGTGTTTGCGTGCGCGGCCCAATCAGGGGTCACCACATGTCACAGGGTATAATTTAAACTATAACCGATTTTTGACTTGCTTCGAAATGTGGTGTTATGGTTACTTTGGTATATAAAACAATGCGTTTCGGTTTAAAGTTAGCGAATCCCACATCGAAAAATCTTATTTTTTCACTATGGTACCCTAATATAAATAGAGGTACCTGTTTCGGGGTTTGGTATTCAATTGAAACAAATTATTTTGGGTTTCTGGAATTATTCTAGAGACCCAATTAGAATGAAAATTTTCCGTTAAAATTTCTATTTCCACAGTTTCATATTTTTCGGATCCCACTATCAAGGCTGCTCGAGGTCATTGCGTAGAAGATCACAGGGTCTCGATTTTGGTATTCTTCTGAAGATTATTATTCTTTCTTGTATTCTATTTTTGGAGCAATTCTAGGTATGTCTTCTTTCCTTCTTCTTTTAGTTTTTGCTTTTCTGTTCATTTACAGTATCTGTTACTCTGCCTAGTTAAGTTTATGTATTGTTATGAATGTATTAGAGTAAAAGGCATGTATTTAGATCTGTAGATTTAAATTTTGAATTTAAATTTGTAGATTTAAAATTATGAAGTTTAAATCAACCCTAGGTTTAAATTTATGAATTGTAAACCCTTTTCGCAGCGTAAACTTTATGAAATTAGGGATAATTTTTGAAATTCATCCCAACAACTGGTATCAAATAAAAGGGATTTACAGAGATAACCCTATTCCTAGGAACTCTGGCACGTGAGGCATCACTAAGCGTGACTCTCCAACTGGGGGCTCAGGCAAAGAGAAGAGTATTCTACTCTAAGTGCTTTAATAGGTGCCTTTTGTTGTGACCATACTTGAGAACTGTGAACCCAACAGTCGACATCAAAGTTATTGTTTTCCCAACATCATATTCATTCTCGAAAGACTCATCCCACTTATGCCATGCTTCTTACCCATATTTTCAACATACTTTAAATAGATCATCTTTTTAAACCCCATTCCATATCAAGATGACTCTATGGAGACATCTTTGAAAAGGATGAGTTTCAAACTTAGAATCAAGGAATGGGTAAAGAAACAAAAAGGAGTTAGGAGAATAATAGAAATAGATGAAGAAAGAAACGAGGAAAAAGAAAATTTTGATGAAGAAGAGAATGAGTGTAAAAAGGAAGAATCTCAACAAGGACCTCGGGAAAAAAATAAAAAAAGAGTCTAAGCGAACGACTTGCTTCTTTGGAAGAACAAGTATCTTTCTTACAAGAACAACATTCAACCTTACACTCAAATTTTGTAGAGTTCCGCAATGAAACACAATCCACGCTACAAAAGATTTTAGACTTTGTATCGTGTAGACAAAGACTTCTGGCTCCTTAGATTAATCTTTTGTTTCAAAAATTTGGAGCTAAAATTTTCATTTATTGTACATCATTTTGCTCAAACTTACTTAAATTTATGACTGTTTGAGAATGTGTATCATTTCTTTGTGTTTATGTATGCTCTTATTGCTTTTAATGTAGGGAGTTACACTTTGTCTATCCCTTATCTTGTGCTTTTTGTTGTTGACAAAGGGGGAGAAATATTGGTGTATAGCTGATGGTATTTAGTTTTTTCATGTCATGAAAACGATGCTAGGTGTAAGTTATTGAACATCTAACTCATAGAATGCATCAACTGGGGTATGAAGCTTGTATTTGATAGAGAAACATTAAAAATGATGTTGATGTTAACCTATTAAATTTATGATTCTTATAATGCACCAGCACAGGGAGAGACATTGAGTTTGAACTTTTAACATGCTATACATAACTCCATGACTTGATACAAAGTAAAAATTTGTATGATTTGAGTAGTCCATATTTTTATGATGAATTCTATACTTCAACTTTCATTTTTTCTATTTATTTTATGAGAACACACCAAAAATTTGTCATCACTAAAAGAGGGGAAGATTGTTGGCCCTAAATGCCATTTATATTGCAATTTCTAATAACAATCATTTAGTGAGTCATTATATTTAGTTTGTTCTAATCTTGTTTGGAAGTAAATCATGAGAAAGTTAGGAAAAATCAAGACTAATCATGTTAATACCAAGCATTCTAAGAAGATGGATCAACAGGAGAGGAGATCAAAGTTGAAGAGAAAATTCATCCAAAATGAAAAGAACGAGTTCCAAGTCCAAACACTTTAAGTCCATTATTTTTATTTTCTAGGATTTAGGATCGGGATATATCAACTGAGTCAAATCTCAATATTGATATGTGATGCTCTAATAAAAATATTTTAAAATTATTATTGAAATTTGATTTTTAAATGCCTTTTGAATATACTCAAGTCAAATTCAAACCAATGAAGTTTTTTCAATAAAAATAATTTTCAAATTGATATTATAAAAGGGCATGCCCAACAAAAACAAGATCAAAACCTATTAGCGTGCTTTTGTTTAACTTGATTCAATCAATCATTAATTTGTAAACAAGGCAAACAAGGAAATTAATTCAAAAACTGAGCTAACCCAGGCAAGCTAAGTGTTGACACACAGAAGGGATGTGTCAGCACCCAAACATACAATAGCGAATCGGAGCTTCTATGTGCCGACAAAAAGCCTAGAAAAGGCTCCAAACGGCTACTTTTGATTTGGTTTTTTTCCTAACCTTTTTCCTAATATTTTGAACGTCCCCTAGGCCCTCATTTGCCTATAAATAGGGCTTAAATGCTTTGGTTTATATCATCCAATCATATCTAAGCATTCTTTGATTAAAAGCTCTTACTCGCTTATGCTTTAATGCTTTAATTTTGAGTTTCGTTAAAGTTTTTCTTGGGCATCAGTAATTTTCTTTATTGTTGATAATTGAGCTTAATTGGCATAGTCTTGGCTTTGGCAAAGCTTGATCTATTGTCAATGCACCTTGAAAAAGGGAAGAATCTCATTGCTTTAACTCTTCCATTGCTTTATTTTATTTTCATTGTAAAGGTTGGATCCTAAGCCTACAGTGACAAAAGGGTCAGTAGTAAAGGTTGGGTCTTCAGCCTACATACAAAAAGACCAGTTACAAAGGTTTGATCTTGAGCCTAGTTTTAAAAAGGATCATCAAGCTTAATTAAACCCTCAAGTGATGAAGAATAGTTACTAGAGGAGTGGATTAGCTTCCCGTTTGGAAATGAACCACTATAAAAATCTTTGTGCATTGGTTTATTTTTGCCCTTGTTTTGCATTTCATATTCATTGTCTAGCTTTCAATTTAAAATTTTTGTTTTAAAGTTTAATTTTTCACTTTATCATGAATGAACCTAATTCACCTCTCTTTTAGGTTGCTATTTGGGCTTTCAATTGGTATCAAAGCTAGTACTCTTTTTTGTTGTTGTTGGTGTTGGTTTTTTGTTTTTTTTTTGGAGGGGGGGGGTGTTGCCTGCTAACATCCTTAGAGTGATCCTATGGAAAAATTTACTCCTGTCTCATAGATCTTCTTACAAAAGGCCTTGCAAAAAAATTGATAAATGAAACAGCAGAGAGAATGGGTCTAAATCCCCTATGTATGTCCTAATCCTAGTGGATACTAGTTTTCAAAGTTACTCTCGATTTTCAATGGCTGAAACGACGTCGGAGACCAAGAAATTTGTGATAACCACTCGCACCCTTCCCACATTTTCTATATGAGTGGTTGTAGGATCTATTGAATTTTCCATGATGGCGGTTGAGCTATGTGCTCTTAATGTTGTCCATAGCCCTTTTGGAGTGGTGTGGGGCAACAAAACGAATAGACAGATCGTTACTGCCATGATGTGAGGATGAGCCTTTGGTTCTTAATGACGTCGATGAGCCTTTTATGGTGGTGTGGGGTAATGCACCTGACGAACTCACCAACGAGACTATGGGGGTAGGAAGTCCCCCAGTCAAGAGAGTGGGCTCACTCTCTAGAGCAGTTCTAATACTAGGTTTCGGATATATTTTTGAGGGACCTCATACGTCCCAGCTTGTTACTCGCTCCAAGACATGTTGTTACTCGAAACCGGCATCTGATGCCAGAACTAGAAACTACCTCAAATCAACTTGTTTTCCTGATCTTTTGATTATGATCAAGTGTAATGTTGATCCAATAGCTCATTTAGCTTCTTCTTCATATGATCAGATGAATATTTCATCAAGATCAATTATGCTTCAGCACTCAACTTCAACAGCTATTGCTTGATTAACTCCACTGAATCCAATCTGATAAATGCACACAAGCTCTTCAAGCTAGAATTCAAATTTAAATTCTTGATCACACAAAACTGAATCAAATCAGCACAGAATTGTTTTTGTTAATTAATTGCAGCTAGCACAAAAGGCTTGACACAATACAAACTCAATCTAGTTGAATTGATTCAACTAAATCAAATTTAAAGCATCTAAAGTCACTTGTGTAGCAACAAAAATCAGATTTCAAAATTTTCTTGATTAAGAGCTCGATTGGAAGCCAAACGAGGCTCTGATACCAATTGTGATGTCCTGAATCAATCTCTGATCATGAACTAGGATAAAGGAGAGTTAGATGAGAAGAGAAGTGAAAGGAGATGAGAATTAGAGAAAGAGTTAGATGAGAGAAAGAATTATATCAAAAGATATTTGTATTTGATTGAATGAATGCGTTTACAAACTAGTGCCTTGCTATTTCTACTACTAACATGACATGATCCATTACATAGAGTACTAACCCATGCCTAAACCGCCACACTTGACTACTAAGAGCAAGGCATAACCGACCTTAACTAACTAGACTAACATACATCATTTATTACATGACTAATCCAAGGCTCACGCTACTTATTACATTTACATTCTATTTCAGAAGCCCCCTATTATGAGAATCATAACAATACTCCTCCCTTAAGAGATTCGTGTCCTCAAGAATCAGGAAGGGAGTTGAACTTGAAGATCAATGTTTATGTGGGAGGAATGAATGAGCTTCTTGTGTGAAGTGTCAATCAAGTTACGGCTGCAGAGGACCACAAACACATCAATACATCTGAAATCCTTCTTGTAACATGCTGCACAACAGAATTGGAATGTCGGTAAACCCATAAGACCACATATGAAGTCTTTGAGCACCACTGACCCTGAATTGCAGCGAAACCAAGTGGATTCCTTGCTGAATCTGCAGCCGAAGAGAGCCTCCAGCTTACTGAAATATTGTAGCAGCAACAGAACATTTTGGGATGCAGATTCTGAAGTACTCCAGCCCCAAATCCTACTATCTGAGCTTGCATCTGATGAAGAACACTCATATGGAGGTCTTCCAAACTCAAACCAAGTATCAAAATCTGCTTGAAGAAATTACAAAGTGCAGCTAAAACAACCCCATATCTTGATCTTGGTGACAAAACAAATTGAGACCCTAAAAGAAAGCAGCTACCACCATTTCATCTTGGATCTTATCCAAAATTTGTATTGCTTAAACATCCACTTACTAAACCATATCAGACCAAGCTCAGCATACTCTTGATTGTTTTCCAATTCCACATGTTGTGCTGCAGACTTCAAGGACTCAGCAGTGTATAATTGTGACACCACATAGCTGCAGATATTACAGATTTCAGCTCAATCCTTGTCCATATGGAGGCTTCTTGATGCGAACAAGTTAATACATCTTCCTAAAGTCATAATTGCACCAATCACACTCCATTTGAGCAACTCATTTACTGCTGACAGTGAAGGAAATGTAATTCTCCAAGCATTTTCAGCAGCCGCTTTGAATTTTGTTGTAAACATCTCGAACTTTCTGCATTCAAACAAGTTGCTGCAACTATCTCCTTTCAAAAAACCTTGAATTCTCAGCTTTTCCAGCCACCATTCTTGCTCTAAGTGAGCTGGCATTGATTTCCTGTCAATAGACTTACGGATGAATATCAAATCAAGATACATTTGACACTTCAAAATTGCTGCGATTAATTTCAGAACAACATAAGATCTGTCCTGATCTTTAATGCAGAAATGTAGAATATTTTCAGCTAGAATTGATCTTGATTTCTTATTGGTCTCCTTCATCAAATCATTCAAAAGATACTGAAGCTTATGCATCTGATTCTTTCATTCAAAACCCACACAACAGACCACAATAGAACCATAAGCCTGCAATTGGATCAAATACTGCAGCAGTTCTGAATTTTTAACCATAAACCTTTCGTGTTCCAAGATCAAACCAACCACCAAGCCACATAGCTTCAGGAGGACGCACATAAGGATGTATCTTAAGCATATACTCCTTATTCTTGGCTTGAATAATACAATCTCTTGGCTGAGAACACCAGTTGCTGGCCACTTCTTCCTCATATACATTGAAATAAGCATCCATTGTACTAAGTTTGGTTTGAACAGAATTCTGCTCCAGCACATTACTGAATCTGTACACCTCCATCAACTTAATTTCTTGTACAGAAACAATGCTTCGCCTTTGTTGAACCTTAAAACGCACTTGGGCAACTTGGTTACTTTGTTTCAGCTGAGAATCAACTCTTTTCAGCTACAAGAAGCATTGAGTATCTTCTCCCGGATCATGAGGTAACTTGTCATAAGAGTGTGTATTTGAATACACCATTTCTCCACTCCAAGACCCTTGCAATGTATCCAGTACATTAATGTCAGCACCAATCAGATGCTGGTTTCGAGTAACAAGATGTCTTGGAGAAGTACTTAACACATTTTGTGGTGCTATCATTGTTACTACAGCAGTAACATCAATTTTCCCAGTTGAATTCAGAGGTTCCGTTTTACCTGACCCTTGTATACTAGCGTATACATTAGTAAAATCAGGAGATTGAGTTAGTTCTTGTTGCTTAACTTCTTCCAGTGGACCATCCCGATGTCCCTTACTTGAATTGGACTCAATTACAGCAACTACCGGTTGTCCATTGTTCTGTTCTTGCAAACTCTCAAGCATCTTAGGCTGAAACACAAACTCATGCTTCAATTTTGCTTTGTAAACTTCTTTTTACCCCAAAAATCTTTCAATGCTTCGTTTAGATGGCTTCTCTTTGCTTTACTCTTTACTTTCTTTACCATTCCCTTGACATGTGAATCATATTCCCATTCCGGAAGCATATCTTGCTGTGGCTCATCATCCTCAAGATCCTCTTACTCTGGCAAAGAGTCTTCATAATGATCAACTTGTTCAACCTCAGATTCCTCTAACTTGTGTTCATCAACCATACTAGCCATATTTGCAATGTTAAGCAGTGTTTCGATATGACGAGCTCAGTTCGCAGAGATATGAATCAACTTAGTTCGCAGAGGAACAAATTTTGATTCGAATCACTTCAACAGATGATTGCTCAAAGAAATTATACTCCTGCGCTTGCACAAACAATCACTTGCTAACGGTTCTTCAACCGTCACTGAGCACGAACCCTAAACTGCAGAATTTTGCACACAGAGAACTCAAACCAAACCCTAACTGAGATGCTTCTTGAGTAACCAAACTTACAATTCTGAATTAGGCTCTACTCTAAATCGCAATCAAGTCCTCAACACAATACTCAAGGCAATCTTCAAGAATGAAATCAGATTTCAATAATTTCGGTTCCCAGTTTAAATGCTAGATCCTCTTTTGAGCAAATCACAATTCAATATCATATAATTACCAAGAATCAGCTGAATTCTTACCACTTCTATGCTAATTAACACAAATTTCATCACAATTCAGCAACATAAGCAGATTCCGATTGAATATGTAACTTGAGTTCAGAAAACAGTTACCTGCACTTCTCACTTGAATGCCAGAGCCAGAAACTACCTCAAATCAGCTTGTTTTCCTGATCTTTTGATTATGATCAAGTGTAATGTTGTTCCAATAGCTCACTTTAGCTTCTTCTCCATATGATCAGATGAATATTTGATCAAGATCAATTATGCTTCAGCACTTAACTTCAACAGCCATTGCTTGATCAACTCTACTGAATCCAATCTTATAAATGCACAGAAGCTCTTCAAGCTAGAATCCAGATTTAAATTCTTGATCAAACAAAACTGAACCAAATCAGCATAGAATTTTTTTTGTTGATTAATTGGAGCTAGCACCAAAAGCTTGACACAATACAAACTCAATCTAGTTGAATTGATTCAACTATATCAAATGTAAAGCATCTAAAGTCACTTGTGTAGCAATAAAAATCTGATTTCAAAATTTTCTTGATTAAGAGCTCGATTGGAAGACAAACGAGGATCTGATGCAAATTACCATGTCCCGAATCAATCTCGGATTATGAACTAGGATAAAAGAGAGTTAGATGAGAAGAGAAGTGAAAGGAGATGGGAATTAGAGAAAGAGTTAGATGAGAGAAAGAATAATATCAAAAGATATTTGTATTTGATTGAATGAATGAGTTTACAAACTAGTGCCTTGCTATTTATACTACTAACATGACATGATCCATTACATAGAATACTAACCCATGCCTAAACCGCCATACTTGACTACTAAGAGCAAGGCATAACCGGCCTTAACTAACTAGACTAACATACATCACTTATTACATGACTTATCCAAGGCTCACGCTACTTATTACATTTACATTCTATTTCATATGCCCCCTATTATGAGAATCATAACACAACCCATAAATTTTTGATTATGTTGTTCGTGTTATGAGATTGTATGTTCTCAGTCATGATTTACGAAATCAGACAAAATTGATCTAATAAGATTAGATTCAAATATTTTTAATAATGGATAAAATAGGTTAAATGAGAGTAGATTCAATTAATTTTATGAAATCAGATAAAATTGATCTAATGAGATTAGATACAATTAATTTTTATAAAATTGGATAAATTTGATCTAATGATATTAGATTCAACTATTTTGTACAAAATCGGATAAATTTTATCTAATGAGATTAGATTCAATTTATTTTAAAATTAAATATTTTAATTTTAAATTTTAATAAATTTTTTTTTTGTCAGCAGACGCCGACATCAACAGTTAAATAAAAAAAAATTTATTTTTTATTTTTGGGATGTGTAGACATTAGTACTAATTTACATAATAATTATAAAATAATTATTTTATTAATTAGTTTTTTTTTAGAATCAGATTCTAACTTAGATTATATGATAATCTAAGTTATAAATTAGTGTACATTAAATAAAAGTTATTTTAAATTATTTTAGAAAAAGATTATGAATAGACTATATGATAGACTAAGTTAATTTTAATTTTTACAATGAAAGTTAAATTTTATTAATTAAATTTTACAATAAGATTCTAAAAATAGACTATGGGATAATCTAAGCACAAAATCACTATAGATTTTAAATAAAATTATTTTTATTTTTATTTTTGAATCAAAATTTTAAAAGTAAATTATGTGATAATCTAAATTAAATGTAGGTATTTTTTAATTAAAATTAATAAAATAAATTTATTGATTGGATTTTAGAATGAGATTCCAATGCAAGATTATGAGATAATCTATATTATAAAATGATAGCATTTTTAAATAAATTAATTAATTAATTTTGGGTAATTTTAGAATTAGATTCTAAAGGAGATTATGAGATAATCCAGGTTGTAAATGCAATTTAATAAAAAACCACTACTTATTAAAATCAAGAAAGGAAAAGGCAAGGTTGATATAGTAGCAACCAAGTCCATGAGGAAGTCAGCAAAAGAAAAGTGTTTCTTTTGCTAGAAAACTAGGCCGCTGGAGGAGAAACTATACTAAGTATATAGCTACTCTTCCTGTAAAGACTGCTAAGCCATCTTGTGGAGATATGTTGATAGCTCATTTAGTAGAGCCATGCGTAGTTGAGAGTCCACCAGGTTCCTGGTGGGTGGACTCAGGTTCAACTGACCATGTCTGTAATATGTTATAGGAGCTCAGGCTAGGCTAAAGGCTACACGAGGGATGCTGTACTCGATGGTCAAGGACAGTACAATAGTAATGGTCTTAAGTATAGGAGATGTTAGCTTAGTCTTTAGTGCTAGAGTTTTTGTTTTAAAAGATTATTTCTTTGTAGCTACTCTGTACAACAATTTATTTTATGTATTTCAGTCAATGGATAATTGTTATTCAGTTGATTTTGATTATAAAAATTTTAATATGAGAAATAAATTGTTTATTTGCATATGTGCATGAATAAATGGTTTATTCAAGTTATTTCCTTATCAAAGCTCTGGTAATTGTTTAAATAAATCTAACATAAGTTCACTTGTTCAATCTAAAAGAAAACACCCTGAAAGCGATAAAGCCTACACCTCACACTAATGTTTAGGTCACACCAATTTGAACAGGATCCAAAGACTGGTAAAAGATGGACCGATAGACGCTTTGGACTTAAGGTCATTGCCAGTCTGCAAATCGTGCATAGAAAGAGATATGACCAAGTCTGTCTTTAAAAGTAAAGGCAGCAAGGTTGGTGACTTACTTGAGCTGGTTCACACAGATGTGTGTGGACCAATGCATGTTCAGGCAAGAGCGGTGTATGGGTACTTAACCACATTTAGTGATGATTACTCAAGGCTTGGATAAGCTTACCTGATGAGACATAAGTCCGACGTTTTTGGAGAAATTCAAAGAATAGAAAGTTGAATTTTAAAAGCTATTAGGTAAACAAGTTAATTCACTTCGACCAGATCGAGGTGGTGAATATTTTTCAGGTGAATTTCTGGATTTTCTAAATGCAAATGAGATAAGATCTTAGCTTTCTACTTTGGGTACACCATAGCAGAATGGTGTTGCGGATAGAAGGAACAAGCATGGTCTTTTCTGCAGTTTTTGATTTAAAAGTTTTTTTTTTTTAAATACAGTGCAAAACACTTGGAGAAAGATTTTGCAAGTAAGCTACAAAAACAAAAAACAAAATAGTATTAAAGGAAAGTGACACTAATTCTAAACAACTAGGCAGAACTCAAGACATAGTAGATGCATTAGATGCACCTACTAATAGGAACGAGACTGTTCCAGGTACATGAGAGCTTAGGTATGGTGGGAGGATTGTCAGGATACCTGACAGGATCGTAGCGGGAGCCTTAGTGGTGGACCGTGGCATTGAATCTGATCTTTTTAGCCACAATGAAGCAACCAAGCCTTCTAGTTTTGTGCAATCGATTGCTCAAACCATGCGTGTACAAATGACATTAAGAGAAAGTAGTGACTTTCTTAGTGTTATATGTCAACAATATACTACTCATTGAGAATGAGGTAGGGTGTCATTAGCTATAAAGACTTGGTTGTCATGATAGCTCAATATGAAAGACATAGGAGAAGTCAGCTCTACTCTTAGGATTAAGCTTCGGTGAGGTCGTAAGAGTAGGATGTTGGATCTCTCTCCAGCCACTTATATTGACAAGACGTTGTCAAGATATAGCATAGAGTCCCTCTCTCTTTTGAGTAGTGTTCTGGGACACCTCAAGAGGAGGAGCAATTGAGGAATATTCCATGTGCTTTGGTAGTGGGAGCCTCAGGTATGACATGTTGTGCACAAGACTTGATGTCTGCTATGTCATGGTATAGTAAGCAGGTGTTAGTCTTGATAAGTCTAAATTAGTATATAATTTTTTACATTATTTTAATATATTTAAACATTTTACATCAAATTTTTATCGCTTTTGCTAGATTTTGCTCTTTTTCGCTCATATTGCCATTTTCTTGCGAAAACACTCTTTTTATGCTAAATCTTGCGAACAAGTAAAAGAAAGATACACAAAATCAAAGCAAAAAATGGGCAAAACATAATAATTAACATGGCTAAAGTAAGAACACAACAAGTTCATGCACAATACAATTTAACTAGCAAAAATGGGTAACATAATGTAAAAATCAAGTGCAAGGATTAATTAAACAATGCACTAACATGTCAAATTTGATGTAAACTCTAAATTAATTTGTTCCAAGCTGAAAAATTTGAAGAAAATCAGCAAAGAACTGCAAGAACAGAGAAACTGCACCAAGCTCAACCAATCCATTTCCACTTGCAATTTTGGGTGGCAAAATGGACAAATAACATGAAAAAACTTATTTAAAACTTCATTAACATGTTCAAGTTGATGTTAAAGCTGATTTTTGGTGGTGAAAAGCAATAAAAAAATGAAAAAAATCGAGTTGAACAGCCATTGCAGAATCTGGGCGGCAAGGGTGGAGGTGGTGTTGCAATCAACTTCAACTTGCATTTTGGGAGCAAAAACTCAATGATTTTTACCCAAATTAATTTTACAAACATACCTTAACATGTATTAACTCATATTTTGCAAGTTTTGGGCGGTGGAATTCAAAAAAAATGAAAAAAAAGGATGAACAAGCAACACTGCTGCAGCTGCAGAAATTTGACAGATTTTGCACAACTTTCTTATCTTCTCCACTTTGGGCGGCTATATTATGCAATATTGTAGCTCAAATTCATTGTATACACCTTATAAAACATGCACATGATGCTTTGGTGGAGGTTTTGGGTGGTGGAATAAAGAAAAAATTAAAACAAAATGGATGAATAAAGTAGCTTCAGCAGCAGCCGCAACATTCAGCTAATCAGGATGAAGTTTGATATTTTTTTTGCAATTTTTTAATTCCATCTCAACTAATATAAATAGGGGAAGGGTGTGGGATTGTTGATCATTTGATTTCAAAAAAAAAATCACATGATTTGAATGAGAAACGAGAGAAAAACCATGAGAAAGAGGATAGGAGAAGGAAGGAAGAAAGTTTGGTTTGCAATTTCTATTTTTTAGTTATTTCTATCCATTTTTATTTCCTAAGTTAATGAATTTTGTGTTTATAATGTTTAATATTAAGTTTATCATGAACTTATTTCGTTATTCTAAGGCTATGATGCTGCCTAAATTGTAATATACGCTTATTTCTAATTAAAAGTGTTCAATGTTTATGTTATTGTGTTGTTGAAGTGTTTTATCATTGTTCTTCATGAGTTTTAAATGCTTGATTACCATTTAAAGCCAATGATGATTCATAATGAGTCCGAGAGGAAATTTATGATGATTGCTGAGGTGATAAGCACCACAAATTGGGCAAATGCTCAAGAGAGCTTAACGCGATTTGTGTGGTTTTCAAACAAGAAAATCACAGAGCTTTAAAAACTCTTTTCTTATTTAAATTCATGCACAAGATTGATGGGTTAATATGTTAAAGAGTATGCTAAATGTTGCTCGAGAGAGAATATTTAGTAAATTAGGATTTTTAACCATTAATATATAATAACAACTTGAATATCGAGAATAGAAAATGCATATTGATGCAACTAAGGTGAAATCGGATGCCTTAAACTTTATAAACTTATAAAAACCAACAAAAAATTAGCACATTCTAATCTCATTTTAACTTTTATTTCTTTTAATTTTATTTTACTTTATTTCATATCAAAATCCTAAATTTTTCAGTCTTTAAAATAGAATTGAAGCTACTAATTTTGGTATTCACTCAATAATATCCTCATAAGAACGATACTCTACTCACTTCTATATTACTTGGTATGCCTAATGCACTTGCTAACGCATAAGCAAAGTCTACATCAAGTCTAACCTGGCTCCTATGGACTAGGTGGTAGTAAAGAGTTTTCTCTAGTTCTTGAGAAGAATTAGAGATCCTATGCTAATCTTTAAAAGTGACAAGCTGGTTCTAGTTGGCTATACTGATTTAAGACTTCCAGTTAGATTAAAATGATAGAGGTTCGACGTCTAAGCATGTCTTTACCCTTGGAGTGGGAGCCATTAGTGAGAGGAATGTCAAGCAGTATTGTATTGCTGACTTCACAATAGAGTAATTGTGCTCATTAAGGGTTAGGCTCAATAGACCTTTGGTTCAAACCTAAATGGGGCGAGTATGGACTTTGTCATAAATTGGATTTAGGACAAGTGGTAGATTGTTAGGAACAGTGTCCTAAAATCCAGATTTATTCTGGATATATTATTTTAATAAATAAATAAGATTAAGCTCCCAGTCGTTTCCTAGTTAAATTTGTGTAAATGAGCATTTATACTGCATTTGATTTTCTTTTGGGAGACATCCATGAGATGGGTGTAGTCCTCAGACTACAATTTACATGTTTGTTCTAAGTGGTTTATGAGACTAAGCCACATATAGACTTGGAACAAATGGTATGGATTGTTGTTTGAAAGATTCGTAGTTGAAGAAAAGTTTGGACCACATGGACATGTGGATGGGGATCCAAAAGCGTTAGTTTAGTGTGTTTAATAAGATTGACATACTGAGTTGGACTATGTGCACTACTTATTTCTAGACTACTATTGGAGATGAGTGATTCACGACGTATTGTTTGAATGACGACTCTAAATCCTGAGGGTATTCTGGACTTGTGCATGGAGCATTAGTTACTTTGGTGTACTATAAGTAATGTCTAAATGAATGGCTGAAATCTCACATAGACTGGGCAGCGTTGTAAAGTGTGACAAAGATCAGGTATTCAATAGAGAATCTACAGACTCTTATGAGATACAGATGTCCCCATATTTGATTCGCAAATATTTGAATAGTTTGGAAAATTTGGCCAAAGTATTCCAAGTGTTTGACATTTAGAATTTATACTGTGAATATTTTCAAGTATAAATGAATTATTCAGTGAAGGGAGAGTCTGTAACTAATGGAGAAGCTGTGAGAAGGATAATAGTAGTAGTTATATTTATCTTTTGTCATGGACATCTAGTGGAAGGGTTGTTGTCATCAATACAATGTATTAGAGAGATATTAAATAAATAATTTAAGTCTAGAGTGCAGTGAGATTTATTTAGTGCAATTAAGACACATTAAATGATATTAAATTATTTTATGGGATGATTAATTTAACCCACTTGGAGCTAGATTTAAATTATCCCTGAGGTCCCTGCGCAAGCCTCTATATTTATTGCCATCAGAAAAAATATAAAAGAATTTATGAGATGAATTATTTATCCATAAGATGGGTAAATTAATGTTGCCAAACATTATTCATGAGATGAATAAATATTAAAAATTATAAAATAAAATAATTTTGAAAAAATAAAATTTATAAGATAAAGTTTTACATGTGGGAAACGAAGAAAAAAATTTTCAAAATAGGGGTCAATCCATGTGCTCACGGATTAACCAACATGCGCGTGTCATGTGTCGCGCGCCGGGACAGCCTGGGAAGGATCCGCGCCTAAAGGCGCGGACCAATCACCGTATGCCACGTGGCACGCGGTGACAAGGCAAGGCGGGGCGTGTACTGTGTACAATACGCGGTGTTTTGTTTCTTCTTTTATGTTAAATGCTGCGATTCGAATTTGAACTTTGCTTCCCACGTCAAAAAAATTAGATTTTTTTCGCTCCGGTATACTACTATAAATAGAGGTACCTACTCCAAAGGTTTGTCATCCAATTTAGAATTAATTAAAAAAAGGTTTCTGAGAGTATTAACTTTCGGAGACCTAGTGGGACAGAGAAATTTACTTTGAAATTTTTCTTTCCTCAATTTAATATTTTTTGGAGCCCACCCTCCGGGCAGTTCGAGGTCTTTGCGTAGAAGATTGCGGGGTCTCGATTTTCTTGGTACTCTTTATAATTGGAGCAATTCCAGGTATGCCTCCTTCCCTCCTTTTTGGTTTTGCTTTTCTATTTATTTACATTATTCATTATTATGTCTGTTTAAGTTTATGTATTGGTATGAATGTATTAGAGTAAAAGGCCTATAGATCTAACTTAAGAATTTAAATTTGTTGATTTAAATTATGAATTTAAGTCAGTAGATTTAAAACTAAGAATTTTAAATCGACCCTAGATTTAGAGTTATGAATTCTAAGCCTGTTCCGCTGTGTAAACTTTAGGGAGAATTTTTTTAAAATTCGTCCCAACAACCGGTATTAGGGCAAATGGTTTATAGAGATAAACCTATTCCCGGGAACTCTCGCATGTGAGGTGTCACGAAGCGTGACTCTCCGAATAGGGGCTTAGGTAGAGAGAAGAGTCTCCTACTCTAAGTGCTCAAATAAGTGCCTATTGTTGTGATCATAATTGAGAACTATGAACCCAATAATCGGCATCAGAGTTCATTTTTAAACAAAATTTATATCTTTTCCCAACAGTCCTTCCTAAGCCAAATAGAGGTTTATTATACTGTATTTAATGATAAAGCCACCGAGATCCAATAAGGATTTCATGAAAGATAATCATACTTGTAAAGGGATGCTTCTCCATTATATGAATGCACCTTTTTACCAAATTTATAGTAATATGAAAACTACCGAAGAGATATGGGAAGTGTTGTTAAACAAGTATGGTTTTGATGATAGCGCAGGTAAAAAATATGCATGCAGTAGGTGGTTCGTTGTTACCATGTCTGACAAAAAATCGATTTTAGATCAAAATCTATGAGTACAAAACTTTATGCACTAATATACTAAATGAAGGCATGAAGTTTTGCGAAATAGTTCAAGCTAATTGCTTAATTGAAAAGTTGCCTCCTTCTTGGGAAAATTATAAAACATCTTTAAAACACAAGAAGAAGGAAATGACTTTATCAGAACTGATCTCCCATATTAATCTGGAAGATCAAAACCCCAAACAACCCAAGGGGAAGTCCTCTAAACACTCCTCCTTGGTGGCTAACCTTGTTGAGTAAAGAAACATAGGAAAGAAAGGCAAGTTTAAGAAGCCTTAGAACAAGGATAGACCTAGTGCTCAAGAGGAAGGCTCTAGCAGCAAGCAAGGCCAATCTCGAGGAAAGAAGCCATTGGGAAATGCTAATGATGGCCTAAAGAGGAACAAAGGAACATGCTAGATCTATGCAAGACTGGTCAGACCTCAAGGAATTACAGGAACGGATTTGGACCTGGAAAGCACATAGAACACAGGCCCCATGCTAATCTCACTGAGGAAAGACATGTTTGTTACCATGATCTCTAAGGTGAATATGGTTGGGAAAACAGTCGATTGGGTTGTAGATACTGGTGCCACGAGGCACATCTGCACAAGAAGGGCCTATTCCATGAAAATGAGATAGCAACTGAAGGGGAGAAGGTGTACATGGGCAAGGCAAGGGAAAGGTTGTCCTTAAACTCAACTCTGGAAAAACTTTGTGTTTGTTGAATGTGTTGCATGTTTCAAATGAGCATAGGAATTTAGTCTCGAGTGCGTTGTGGAACAAAGCAAGATTTAAGTTGACCTTTCAAGTCTGACAAGTTAATCCTCACTAAAAATACCAACTTCATCAGGATAAGAATGCCTCTACTTCTGCGTATATTGTTAAATCTCTTGATTTGTGGAATTCTCAACTTGGACATGTAATTCATAACTCGATTAAGAAACTTAAACAAATGAGTTTAATCACTAATTGTGATTTAACAAAACTTGATAAATGTGAAATATGTGTCGAGGCTGAACATCTAAAGAAACCATCTAACAAATCAATAGAAAGGATCTCGAGTCTACTCGAGCTAGTGCATTCTGACCTAAGTGACTTTAAGAGCACCATGAGTAGAGGTGTTAAAAGATATTACATCACTTTTGTAGATGACCGATCGAGATTCACTAAGATACATCTATTAAGTACTAAGGACGAGGTTGAGGAAATGTTTCTTAAATATAAAGCTGAGGTTGCGAACCCATTAGACTGTAGGATCATGAGGCTTAGGTAAGATAGAGAAGGTGAGTATGATACTAACTTCCTTAAGAAACATTGTGAGAAACTTGGCATAATTGATGTGTCGAGAATAACTAACCTAGTTCTTAATTAATCTAACTCTAATGCCAATTGTTTGGTTCATAGTTCTCCAAGTGTGGCCACAGCAACGTGCACCTACTAGAGCACTCAGCATAGGAGACGCTTTTTGCTAAGCCCCCGGTCTGAGAGTCACGCTTCGTGACACCTCACGCGCGAGAGTTCCTGGGAGTAGGGTTATCTCTATAGAACCCTTTGCTCTAATACCAATTGCTGGGACAGATTTTAAAAATGCTTCCTGATTTAATTAAGTTAACATAGCGGAAAGGTTTAAAATTTTCAATTTTAAACCTAAGGTTGATTTTAAAATTTCTAATTTTAAGTTTACAGATTTAAATTCCTAATTCAAACCTTTATACCTTTACTCTGATACATTTATAACTACATCATGAACTTAAAAGGGCATAATAAGAAAACTTGTAAATAAATGAAAAAGCAAAAACAAAAAGAGATGGAAAGAAGAACATAACCTAAATTGCTACAATATACAAAAACCACAAAGATAATAATTCCAATAAAGCCGAGAAGTCGAGACCTAGCGGCCTTCTACATAATAACCTCGATCTGCCGGGAGATTGGGCTCCAAAAAATTAAACTTTGAGTAAAGAAAATTTCAAAATAATTATTTTTCCCCCTCTCTCACTAGGTGTTTGAAAGTCAACACTTTTATAAACCTTTTTTCTTAATTCTAAATTGAATGCCAAACCATTAGAATAGGTACCTCTATTATTAGTATTATACTGGGGCAAAGAATAGCCAAACATCGATGTGGGATTCGCTAAAATTAAAAATGAAACACAGCATTTCATAGCAAACTAGAGCCAAAACGCCGCGTTTAATTCTCGCGTTGAACTACCTTTCCCTGTATGCCACATGGTGAGCCGTGATTGGCTCCCACACCGCCACGGATCACCCAGGGCGTGTCATGTGTTGATCCGTCCGATACGATGCACACGGATTGCAGCAGCTGTGATGATTTTTGTACATATATAGAATTTTTTTTTTTTTTTGGCCATGTTTTCGTCATGTAATAATTCATCTTATAAATTTTTAATTTTCAAAATTATTATATTTTATAATTTTTAAATTTTATTCATCTCATGAATAATGTTTGGCAAAATTAAATTTACCCATGTTATGGATAAATAATTCTTCTCATTAATTCTTTAATATTTTTTTGGATGGCAATAAATATAGAGCCTTGTGCAGCGACCTCAGAGACGATTTAAATCTAGCTCCAAATGGGTTAAATTAACCATATCATTATATAACTTAATTACCATTTAATAATACTTAATTCCACTAAATAAATGCCACGGCACTACAGACTTAAACCATTTATCCGATATTTCCTAAATAGACTATATTTATGACAACAACCCCTCCACTCGATGTCTATGACGAAGAATAAATATAATTTCAACCATTATCCTTCTCATAGCATCTGTATTAGATATCGACTTGCCCCTTACTGAATAATTCATTTATACTTGAATATATTCACAGTGTAAATTCCAAATTTCAAACACTTGGAATACTTTGGTCATGGATTCCGAACTATTCAAATACTTGTGAATCAACTAAAGGGACATCTATACCTCATAAGATATCGCAGATTCCATATTGAATACCTGATTCTTGTCACACTTGACGCCGATACCCAGTGTACGTGGGAATTCAGCCATACGTTTAGACCTTACTTATAGTACACCAATGTAACTAACTCTCCATGCACAAGTCCAGAATACTCTCAGGATTTAAGGTCGTCATTCAAATAGTACAACATGAATCACTCATCTCTAATAGCAGTCTAGAAACAAGTAATTCTCATGGTCCAACTCATTATGTCAATCTTATTAAACATACCACCCTAACATTTTTGGATCACCATCCATATGACCAAGACAAGTCATTTGACGTGTTAAGCCATGGTCTTAACAGACAATTAGCCCAAGCTCATCATCAACCACGTGTTATTCAAATAACATTACATACCATTTGTTCCAAGTCTGTCTGTCACTTAATCTCATTATCCACTTAGAACAAACATGTAAAATGTAAAATGAGGACTCTGTCCATCTCATGGACGATACTTACAAGAAAATCACATGCAGTATAAATGCTCACTTACACAAATTTAACAAGGAAAAGCACGAAACTTCAATTGTATTCTTTAATAAAATAATATTGACTGAATAAATATAGATTTTAGGATACTATTCCTAACAATCTCTCATTTGTCCTAAATCTAACTTATGACCAGCTTTAGACTCATATCTTTTGTGTATGATCCAAAAGTCTACTAGGTCAATTATCCTATTTGAACCAACATGCCCTCGATGCAGCTTCTAATGCTACAATGTATTTTGCCTATGTGGCAAAGTCTGTAATACAATATTGCTTAACATTCCTCCCATTACTGGCTCCCACTCCAAGGGTCAAGACATGCCTAAACGTCGAACATTTGGCATCTCTACCTGACTGGAAGTCTGAATCTGTATAGCCAACTGGAACTAGCTTACCAAATCTTTACAACTGATAACACCCCTACATCATTCCCAATGAGTAATATACTGTCGACATATAATACTAAGAAAGTCACATTTTCTCTTGGCGTTGTTTGTACACGCTTGGTTTGTCAACCAATTGTTCAAAATCATAAGACTTAATCGCTTCATTGAATCTAATATTCCATGAGCATGATGCTTGCTTCAGTCTATACATGGAACTTCTTCAATTTGCATACCATATGCTCCTATTTTTTGCCAATGAAACTGTCTGGGTTGCACTATATAGATGTCTTCTTCAAGAGGACCATTCAATAGGGCCGTTTTGTCTTCCATTTGCTATATCTCATAATAAGCTGCAATGGATAAGAGTATCCTTATGGACTTTTGCATGGCTACTAGTGAAAAAGCCTCATCATAATGAATTTCTTCTTCTTGGGAAAAAACATAGCAACCAGTCTTTCCTTGAAGGTTTATACCTTCCCGTCCTCTCCTCGTTTCCTCTTGTGGATCCATTCACATCCAATGGGCTTAATTCCAACAGGCGCCTCTACAAGATTCTAAACCTAATTAAAATACATACATCCAAGCTCGGATTGAATTGGTAAAACATATTAGTCAGCATCCTTGTCTTTAACTACCTCATTGTAGCTGAGAGGAACAGATTCAAAGCCACGGCCAACCATTAAAGCTCCGTCATGAACCTGTCAGGCGTCCTGATAATCCTCCCACTACACCTGGGCCCTCGTATGCTTAGTACATTCTAAACTTTGACAGTAGGTGCATCTAATGCATCCACTGTATCCTGAGTTGTGCCTATCTGTTCAGAATTAGTGTCATTTTTCTTTTAAATGCTCTAACACTACTTTGCTTTTACATTTGTAGTCTGCCACAAAATCCTCATTTAAAAAATTTGCATACTTAACAAAATCCTTTTGATCAGAGAGACTATAGAAAAGACCACCCTTATTCTTTTGGGATAACCCCAAAAAGAGATTGGTAAAGTAGTATGACTCAACATGGACCTTATGATCTCAAACAATGTCCTATTCCTTCTTTTTGCAACACTAGTCTACTACGGTATACCCGGAGCAGAAAGCTGAAATCTTATCCTATTTGCAATTAGGAAATCTAGAAACTCACCCTAAAGATATTCACCATCTTGATGATCGAAGTGACTTAACTTGTTTACCTAATTATTTTTCATCTTCAGCTTTTTATTCTTTGAACTTTTCAAAAGAGTCCGGCTAATGTCTCATTACGTAAACATATCCATACCTTAAGTAATAATCAGTAAATGTGATGAAGTACTCATACCCACCTCTTGCCTGAATATTCATTGGTCCACATACATATGTGAGAACTGGCTTAAACAAGTCACCAACCCTTTGGCCTTTACTCTTAAAGATAAATTTGGTCATTATTCCTTCTATGCAGGATTCGCAGACTAGTAATGACTTCAAGTCCAAAGGGTCCATCAGTCCATCTTTCACTAGTCTTTGGATCCTATTCGAATTAATGTGATCTAAATGTTGGTGCCAGGTGTAGGCGTTATCCCTTTCAAGGTATTTTCTTTAAAGAGATTGAACAAGTGAACTTGTGTTAGATTCATTTAAACAACTATAAGAGTTTTGATCGAAAAAATAACATGAATAAAACATTTATAAATGTCTATTTTGCAAATAAACAATTTATTTCTTGTATTAAAAAGTTTCATAATTCTTCGTGGCACTGGGACTGTTGTTGTTGTTGTATTAAAAATTTCATAATCAAAATCAACTAAATAACAATTATTCATAAAACAAGATACATATATCAAATTCCTGTGCAGAGTAGATATAAATAAACAATCTTTTAAAATCAAAAACTCTAGAACTAAAGACTAAGCTAACATCTCTTACACTGAAGACCACTGCTCTTGTACTGTCTCTGACCATCAGGTACAACTCTCATCATGCAGCCTTTTGGTTAGCCTAAGCCCCTATAACATATTACAAATATGGTCAGTTGAACCTGAGTCCACACACCAAAAAACTAATGGACTCTCAACTATGCATGGCTCAACGAAGTCAAATATCAACATATCCTCATTAGATGGCTTAGTAATCTTTATAAGAAGAAAAGCTAAGTACTTAGTGCAGTTTTTCTTCCAGAGGCCAATTTTCCCACAAAAGAAAAACTTTCCTTTTGCTAACTTCTTTATGGACTTCTTTGCTACAATAGCAACCTTAACCTATCCATTATTTCCAGTAGGCCCCTTGTGAGTAATAACTAAGTCTAACTTGTTTTTCCAGGCCAAGTAAGTTGGTCTAGTGAGTACATTATATATTAGAAACGAGTAAAGTTCACCAACTGTATCCATTTCAAAATACAATAAATGCAAACATTTGTGTAAATGTCTAGCATGAGTCATATATAATGCATTGATATCTATTCTTTTATTTAAGAAAACACAATCAGTCATGTATCAACAAAACTTTACAATCATGTATGCCATGATGACCGAAATACACCACTCCTGACTCCCTGACAGCGGGGTCGCACAAAGTTAGTTTGGGTGAGAATTATTCTCAATTAACATGTTTTCTTGTAACTTTTACTAATCATGATTAACTCACCACTTTACTTTAGTCTCTAACATAACACAATAGAGCTCCTCGAGGAGACTAATGCATCACGTTAGTCAAGTATAAACCATTATCTAAACCTCCATACAAATGCACGTAATACTACATGGCAACATGGTCGCATCACTTCTTTGCACTTTGGCTTATCCCAATAGAAGTCTAACCTTGTAAGCTGTAAACCGACATCCTCCGCAAGGAGGTCTATCGCTAGGCCGGTAATTGAGACTGTGAGATTTCAACAATTTGACCTCGGTCCCACTTGATTTTTATAAACTAGAGGATTTTAATTAACTTGCATTTACAACTTGTATTATCCCATAATTAGAATCTCATTCCAAAAATTAATAAACAAAATTAATTTATTAGTTTTTATTTAAAACACTTTTGTCTTCGCAACATAGATTATCTCATAATCCAGCTTAGAATCTCATTCTAAAATTAAATTAATGAATATAAATTAATTTTTATTTAAAATAATATCGTAACTTAGAATTTCTCGTAATCTATTTCAGAATCTTATTCCAGAATTGAATTAATTATTAAAAATTAATTTTAATTAAAATAGTACCCTCTTACATTTTAGTCTATCTCATAATCTATTTTTAGAATCTCATTATAAAATTAAATTAATTAAAAATTAATTTTTAATTTTTAGGTAAATCAGTACTAAGTCTGCATGTCCCAAAAAATTTTGTTTTTGGAAAATGTTAACGTCAGCATGACATCAATGTTGAATTCAACGGCTGATACAGCATCAAGAAAAATTTCATTTTTTTTTTTGTTTTTAATTTAAAAAAATAATTAAATCTAATCTCATTAGATCAATTTTATGTGATTTTGTAAAAATAACTGAATCTAGTCTCATTAGATCAACTTTATCTAATTTCGTAAAAATGATTGAATCTAATCTCATTAGATTAATTTTATCCAATTTCAAAAATCATGATTAAATATGCACATTCTCATCATGCATATAATATGAATGTAATTTCATGAATTGACAAATCCGAATTAACAAATAATTTATTAATGATTTAAACAATTCAAATCATTACCTTAAACGATCCAATTAACTATTAATTAATTAACGATTTAAACAATTTAAATCGATCAGTAGATTATTGTTAAATTAAACTAACTTTCCTTCTTAATAAAATCATTATTTTATTAAACCATGATTCTATTTATTTCGATCTTGTTATACCTATTCATGCGTATTATAAATGTAATCAGCTACTAACTTTGATAGCAATTGTTGGGAATAACTATCTTCCAAATTAAATATTAATTCATTATCGATTTAAACAATTTAAATCGATCAGTAGATTTAATAAAATCATTATTTTATTAAACCATGATTCTATTTATTTCAATCTTATTATACATATTCATGCATATTATAAATGTAATCAGCTACTGATTTTGATAGCAATTGTTGGGTTTATAGTTCTCCAACTGTAGTCACAACAAAGTGCACCTATCAGAGTGCTCAGCGTAGGAGACTCTTCTCACTACCTAAGCACCTGGTTGGAGAGTCATACTTCGTGACACCTCATGCATGAGAGTTCTCAGAAATAGGGTTATCTCTATAGAACCCTTTACTCTAATACCAATTGTTGGGACATATTTCAAAAATTCTTCCTAATTTAATTGAGTTAAAGCAACGGAAGGGTTTAAAATTCTTAATTTTAAACGTAAGATTGATTTTAAGATTCCTAATTTGAAATCTACTTATTTAAATTACTAATTCAAATATTTAAGCCTCCACTGTGATATATTTATAACAATAACATGAACTTAAACATGCATAATAAGAAAAACTATAAATAAATAGAAAAGCAAAAAGTAAAAGAGAAAGAAAGAAGAACGTACTAGGAATTGCTTCAACATAAGAAAACCAGAAAGATAATAATTCCAAGAAAGCTGAGAAACTGAGACCCAGCGACCATCTACGCAATGACCTCGAACTACTTGAAGAGTGGGCTACGGAAAATATTAAACTTTTGGGAAAGAAAAATTTCAAAATAAATTTATTTTTTCCTCTCCCACTAGATCTCCGGAAGTCAACACTTTTAGAAAACTTTTTTTTATTCTAAATTAAATACCAAACTTTTAGAATAAGTACCTTTATTTATAGTAGTATACTGGAGCGAAAAGTAGCCAAAACTTGATGTGGGATTCACTGGAATTAAAAACGGAATGTAGAGTTTCATTACAAACCAAAGCCAAAACGCCGTGTTTAATTCTCGCATTGAACCGCCTTTCCCTATATGCCACGTGGCAAGCCGTGATTGGCTCCCACGCATAGACATGGATCGCCCAAAGATGTCTGAGCATGCGACACTAGTTCGTCCAATCCGATACACACGAATCGCGGTAGTTGCGTAGATTTTTGAATATTTTTCTTTTGTTTTGCTTTGTTTCTCACATGTAAAAATTCATCTTATGAATTTTTTATTTTCATAAATATTTTATTTTATAATTTTTAACTTTTATTCATCGTATGAGTAATGTTTGACAAAATTAAATTTACCCATCTCATGGATATTCATCTCAGGAATTCTTTAATATTTTTTCCATGTCAATAAATACGTAGGCTTGAGCAAGGACCTCATGGACAATTTAAATCTAACTCCAAATGGGTTATATTAACCATCTCATGATATAATTTAATTACCATTTAATGGGATTTAATTCTACTAAATAAATCACATTGCACTCTGGACTTAAACCATTTATTCTATATTTCCAAAATAGACTGTATTGATGAAAACAACCCTTTCATTAGATGTCTATCACGAAGAATAAATATAACTACTACAATTATCCTTCTCATAGCTTCTGCACTAGCTACCAACTCGCCTTTCACTGAATAATTCATTTATACTTGAATATATTCACAATGTAAATTTCAAATGTTAAACACTTAGAATACTTTGGCCAAAGGTTCCGAACTATTCAAATACTTGCGAATCAACTAAGGGGACAACTATACCTCATAAGAGATTGCAGATTTCATATTGAATACCTGATCCTTTTCACACTTCACTGCTACGTAGTGTATATGGGAATTCAGTCATATGTTTAGACCTTACTTATAGTATATCAAAGTAACTAACGCTCCATGCACAAGTACAGAACACTCTCAGGATTTAATGTCATCGTTCAAACAATACAGAAACAAGTAATCCACATGGTCCAACTCATTATGTTAATCTTATTAAACACACCAACCTAACACTTTTGAATCACAATCCACATAACCAAGATAAGTCATATAAAATGTTAAGTTATGGTCTTAAAAGACAAGTAGCCCAAGCTCATCATCGACCACAAGTTATTCAAATAACATTCCATACCATTTGTTCCAAGTCTATCTGTGGCTTGATCTCATTATCCATTTAGACCAAATATGTAAAAGGTAATCTGAGGACTCTATCCATCTCATGGATGATACTTAAGAGAAAATCACATGCAGTATAAATGCTCTCTAACACAAATTTAACAAGGAAACGAGTGGAACTTCAATTTTATTCCTTATTAAAATAATATTAACAAAATAAATCTGGATTTTAGGGCACTATTCCTAACATTATGAGACTCTCAGCCCCTTATAGACCTCAACATAATGGTATAGCTGAGAGGAAAAATTGAACCCTTAAAGAGATAATGAATGCCATGCTTATTAGCTCAGGCTTACCCTCGAGCTTGTGGGCAGAAGTCATGTTGTCTACTTGTCATGTACTATATAGGGTTCCCCATAAGAAGTTTGATAGAACCCCTTATGAATTGTGGAAGGGCTATGCTCCTAACATGAAATACTTAGAAGTGTGGGGTAAGTGGGAATTCTTGAGTTCAAAAGAAGAAAAATTGGTCCTAAAACTATAGATGCTATTTTTATTGGTCATGCGATGAAGAGTGTTGCATATAGATTCATGCTAATTAATGACTCAAGCCTTGGGCTCGATAAGATAATGGAATCTTCGAGATATTGAATTCTTCGAGAATAAATTTCCTATGAAAGAATCTATGCATGCTTCATTACATGATCCTGTTCCTGTTGCATCTGCATCATCATGTAGTCACGTGTCCCCGAGCTCGGGGCTTAAAAACTTAGAAGAACTAAGAGGGCTCCAACTCATACTAGCTTTGGACTAGACTTTATAACTACTTTCTTGTCTGGACATCATGATTTTGATGAACATGTTCCGAATGCTTTCATGCTAGAGGAAGATCCCAAAAGTTATGATGAGGCTAGGAGAACTATAGATGCTCATTTTTTGAGAGTGGCCATGAGTAATGAGTTAGACTCTATAACGAGTAATAACACTTGGGTTTTAGTGGACCTTCTTAGCAGATGCAAACCTATAGGGTGTACGTGGGTATATAGAAAGAAACTGAGGACTGAAAAAGTTTAAGGCTGGCTTGGAGGCTAAAGGTTATACCCCGAAAATAAGGAATAGACTTCTTTGATACTTACTCACCCGTAACTATAATTGCCACTGCAAGAACCTTGATAGCTCTAGCATCCATACATAATCTTGTAGTACACCAAATGGACGTTAAAACTACAGTTTCAAATGGCGACCTTGAGGAAGAAATTTATATGAAACAACCCGAGAGGTTCGAGGTTCCTAGAATGGAGCATAAAGTATGCAAACTCGTAAAGTCTTTGTATAAACTTAAGCGCGCTCCCAAACAATGGCATCAAAAATTTTATTGTACCTTGGTCACACATGGTTTTGTTGTAAACAGTGGTGATGCATGTGTGTACTGAAAGCATATTAATGATGACTGTGTGATTATATTTTTGCATATTGATGGCATACTTATTTTTAGCAGGAGTGTGAACATTGTAAAAGATTCTAAGTCTTTCCTGAGCACATGTTTTGATATGAAAGACCTAGGTGAGGCCGAATGTGATACTTGGGGTGAAAATAACTAGAACACTTGAGGGTTTGACCTTGAGTCAATCTCATTACGTAGAGAAAATATTGCGAAAGTTTGGTCACTTTTAGGATGCACCAGCTAAGACTCCATATGACCCCAGCGTTCATTTGATAAGAAACACAGGAGATAGTGTATCAAGGGCTAAATACACTAATATAATTGGTAGCATAATGTTTTTAATGAACTACACTTGTCCCTATATTGGCTGTGCCATTAGTAGACTTAGCCGTTACTTCCATAACCCTAATGATGAGCACTGGAATCAATCGAAAAGATAGAGGAATATATTGATGCTAATTGGGTGTTTGATTGTGATGAAATTCATTGTGCTAGTGGTTATGTATTTATGCTTGCTAATTGTGCTATTTCATAGAGATCTTCTAAACAAATATGTATTGCTAAATTGACCATGGAGTCAGAATTTATTACTCTAGAAATGGCAGGCTTGGAAGTTGAATGGTTGAGGAGTGTCCTAGGAGACATTACGTTGTGGGGGAAACCGGTGCCTTTAGTGTCATTGCACTATGACTCACAAGTAGCCATTGGAGTTCCTCAAAATGAGGTATGTAATGGTAAGCAGAGGCATATTTGACTCCAGCATGGTGACGTGAGAAATTTAATCACGAATAATGTGATCTCACTTGAATTTGTAAGAATTGAGAAAAATTTGGCAAATCCTCTTATAGAAGGCCTTGCAAGGAAAATGATAAATTAAATAATAGAGGGAATGGGTCTAAGGCACCTATATCTATCCTAATCTTGGCGAATACCTGTCTTGATAGTTACTCTCAATGTTCAATGGGTCAAAAGAAGTCAGTGACCGAGAAATTTGTGATAACCACTCGCACCCAACCCATATTTGCTGCATGAGTGGTTATAGGATGTGCTGGATTTGCCATGATGGAGGTTGAGCTTTATGCTCTTAAAGTTACCCAGAGCCCTTTTGGGGTGGTGTTGGGAAGCACACCTGATCGATACACCGCTATTGCCATGATGTGAGGATAAGCTTTTGGCTCTTAATGATGCTCATGGCCTTTTATGGTGGTGTGGGGCAGCGCACCTAATGGACTCACCGACGGGATTGTGGGGAGGCGAAGTCCTCCTATCGAGATTGTGGGCTCACTCTCTAGAGCTATTTTGATGCTAGGTTTTGAATATAGTTTTGAGGGACCTCATGCGTCCTGATCGCAGAGTGCATTTCGGCCTCAAGAGCCACATGAAGGGGTTAGGTATGTCTACAAAATGACTTCCCATGGTTCAAGACCTTGTTCACCAATGGGTGGTTGTGGGACATGCTTAGTCACTAGGTGTTGTTTCACGTCCAAAAGGCAATAGCATCGTTAAGTGTGGGTCTCATAGCTCAATAACATTCTTTCTTACTTTCCTTCCTTTCTCAAAATTGAACCACATGGGAATTGTTGGAATTTGAGGGGAGTGTGCTTCAATTTTTCTGAAGTCGTGTGTTTTATCCAAATCCCACATTAATATTCTAGAGAAGGAGAGTCTAGTTTAAATACTCCGTTCTTATTATACTTGGTAAAGTATTGTGGGCCTAAACTGGGTTTTCTGAACCACACACACAGGGGGGCACTCGCCTTCCATCTTGAAGCAAGTTGGGGCATACTCTAACTTTTCTCTCTGGAGTACACTGCTGAGGTAGGTGCCATGTTAACCCTCGGCGTTGGAGTGCCAGTCATCCCATTATACCTCTGTTGGGACATATACGACTTAGGGCAGTGGACTTTCCACAGTGCAACTTAGGGCATATCATTCTTGTCATCTCAAAATCAGTTTCTTTGTAATAAAAGGGTTATAATTTGGTCGCTCATTCACCTATTACACCAACAAAAGGTTCATCTTCCTCCAAAGATGAACCAAATTTCTATGAGTACGGATAAATTGGACATCTCAAAAGGAATTGTCCCAAGCTAAAAAATAAAAAGTCATTCAACAAATTCAAAGTGAAGGAAAAAAAGGAAAAACATAAAAAAGCATTTGTGGCTTAGGGAGATAGCAATAATGATTATAATGAAGAAAGTGAAGACGAAGTGGCCAGCTTCTGTCTCAAGACCATTGGTGATTATAGCGTTGAAGAAGATGAGGCAACCGATTTATTCTATGATGAACTTATTGTCAATTTTCATGATTTGTATGAGAAATATAAAAAACTAAAAAAACGCGCAACACTTTCATGATAGAGTCAAAACAACATTTATTGCTTGAACTTGAAAATGAATCATTAAAGAAAAGAGTCTCTAAGTGATGAAATCATAAGACTAACCAATGAAAAACAGTCCTCAGAAGAAATACTTAATACTTTAATGAAAAATGGAAAAGGAAAATACAAGATAAATGAATCATTCTAGAAGAAGAATGAATCTTTGAAAGATAAAGTGGAAGAACTTTGATAAAATCTCTAACAAATTTTTCAAAGAGCAAGAAACACTTAACAAAATTCTCTCATCTCGAAAACTGGTCTATAACAAAGAAGGAATTTGTTATAATAAAAACATTCAAAAGAAAATTTTGAATGTTCTTTTTGTCATAACCTCTTCAACTCCAACAAACATTATAAGATGCCACCATTGTGGTGACCATGGGCATATCGTGTACCAATATCCTTTTAAAAGGAATTTCCGAAAGACAAAGGTGGTTTGGGTACCAAAAGGATCTTAACCACCAAATGTCAAGGCTAACAACAAAGGACCCAAAAAAATTTAGGTATCTAAAACTGTTTGAATTGTGATCTGTATGTAAGAAAATCGGAAGCAAAAATAAAAAGTGGTACTTGGATAATGGATGCTCAAGACACATAACCGAAGATAAATCCAAGTTCCTTAAATAATGCCAAGAAAAGGAAACGCAACTTTTAGCGACAACAAGAAAGGAAAAATCATCAGTATTGATGACATTGCTTCTAATTATTTTCCTTGCATTAAGGGTGTCTTACTTATTGAAGGTCTTAAGCAAAATCTTCTAAGTATTCATCAATTATGTGATAAAGGCTATTGTGTGAACTTTGAGTCATCTAGGGGGATAGTTAAACATGCTAAAACAAATAAAATTTTGCTTGTTGGTCTACGATGTGAAAGTGTCAATATAATTGATATTGACTGTGTAGATTTATTAAAATGCTTTACTACCTTGGATTAAAATAATCCTTGGATTTGGCATAGAAGATTGGGACATGCTAGTATGGACTTGATTTCAAAACTTTAAAAAAATGATCTTGTTAGAGGATTACCAAAGCTAAAATTTAAAAAAAGATCATATTTGTTATGCATGCCAATACGGCAAACAAACTAAATCTTCATTCAAACCTAAGAATGTAGTTTTAACATCAAGGCATCTTAAACTCAAACATATAGATTTGTTTGGCCCTACTTGACATTTAAGCCTAGGTGGAAAGTGATATGGATTTTGTAATTGTTGCTGATTACTCTAATTTTACTTGGTGCCTATTCCTTTCTCATAAGTGTGAACCATTTAATAAATTTGAAAAGTTTTGCAAAAAGAGCAAAATGAAAACAATTTGAAAATCATTTCGGTTAGAAGTGATCATGGACTGGAATTTGAAAATGACAATTTTGAAAATTATTATGATTACTCTATGAACAAACACAATTTTTTTTGGCACCTAGAACTCCTCAACAAAATGGAGTGGTTCAAAGAAAAAATAAAACTTTTGACAAGATGGCAAGAACTAGGCTTTGTGAAAATAATTTGCCAAAATCTTTTTTGGTCAAAGCTATTAACACCGCTTGCTACATCTTAATTCGAGCATTAATAAGACCTATTAAAAAAGAAAAAAATAAAAATAAAACCTACGAACTCTATAAAGTTAGAAAACCAAGCATTGCAAATTTCAAACTTTTTGGGTGCAAATGCTTCATTCACAATTATACCAAAACAGACCTTGGTAAATTTGATCCTTGAGTGGATGAAGATAGTTTTATTAGATATTCCCTAACTAGCAAAGCATATAGAGTCTATAATAAAAAGACAAAGGTTGTAAAAGAGTGTATGGAATCCAAAGATGAAGACTTACCACAAGATTGGAAATTCTTAAAAGAGTCTATATAATAATCAAGCCAATAAACATTATACCCTCATCCCACGTGGATCGTTTATTGCATGATTACCGAAATTAGTAGTTCCTGCACTATTTGAAACAGCAAAATTTGTTGTTTTTGATACAAAACAAACAAAATGAAAATAACTAACTATGGTTAATGAATTTTTTTAAACTTTTTTGGATATAAGATCCAAGGCATCCAATTTCACCTAGTTGCATTAATACGTCTACTTATTCTCGGTATTCAAGTTGTGATTACATCTTGATAGTCCAAAACCCTAATTTACTAAATATTCTCTCTCGAGCAACACTTAGCAAACTCTTTACGTATTAACTCGTCAATCCCTTACATGAATATTAATAACAAAAGAGTTTTGAAGGATCAAAAAAAGACTTAAACTTGAAGCTCTAATGGATGAACAGAAAGGAAATAACCAAGATATAGAATCTAAAAAAGACTTACCACAAGATTGAAAATTCTTGAAGGATCACCAACTAAGTCAAATCATTGGCAATCCCTTCACAAGTGTAAGAAAAGGGCATGCATTGACCGATTATTCCCATCTAGCCGCATTCTATTGGGAATGTATTTTAAAAAATTTTCCCTAAACGACTGGAGTGGGGGTAGCAGAAAACCACTTTAAAATTCTTATTTTTAAATCTAATGCCCTAATCTAGTTAAACTTGCGGGAGCCATGAGGCACTTGGACTGTTGTTGTTGTTTGTTGCCCTAATCTAGTTAATCATAATTAGACCTAGATCTTACTCTAATAAACTCATGATATAACAATTAAAACATCGAATAAAAACATGTACAAGCATGGTACATACAATAAACGAAATAAAGGAAAGAAAAAAACTAAATATCAAACACTGAACTTAGACATACCTGAAGCGCAAATTCAAAATCCAAATTTGTAGTTCTAAAGTTGAAAGAAGAAAGCTTCTTGACACCTCAAGATCTTCTCCGCAATGACCTCTATTAGCACTGGAATGCGGGATCCCAAAATATTTAATTTAGGAAAAATTTCAGAACAAAATTTTTCCTTTTATTAGTATTAAAAATTATTTTTCAGAAAAATAGTGCTAAATATTAATTTAGAAAAATCCTAAAATAATTTTAGATTTTTTGTCGTAAGAGAAAATTATGTTCCAAAACCTAAAACTAAAAACTAAAAATCATCATTTGCTGGCGGCTGAAAACACAATTTATATATAAAAAAAATATATTATTTGCATGTGGGCCCCACTTACAATTTACATGCGCTTTGCATTTCTCAGCTCTTTATATGTACTTTAATTTCTTTATTTTTATGTATAGTTTTTTTTGTTTAATTAAATACGATACAACTTAACCATATTAAATAATCATTTCATGAATATTTGTTCAACATAAAAATTGATTTATCCGTAAATATATAATCCATCTCTTGAATTTAATTTAAATATTTTCAAACTGTGCTTAAGTTGAAGTTTGCGGAGAGACCTCAAGGACAATCTAACTATAGCTCCAAGTGGATCAAATATGATTATCATTCGTTGCTTATGTGTATTACTTAGCAAGTGTACTAAGCCATGTCATGTAATAAAGAAGTGAGTAGAGTATTATCCCACGTGGATCGTTTATTGCATGATTACCGAAATTAGTAGTTTCTGCACTATTTGAAACAGTAAAATTTGTTGTTTTTGATACAAAACAAACAAAATGAAGATAACTAATTATGGTTAATGAATTTTTTTAAAATTTTTCGGATTTAATAAGATCCAAGGCATCCAATTTCACCTAGTTGCATTAATACGTCTTCTTATTCTCGGTATTCAAGTTGTGATTACATCTTGATAGTCCAAAACCCTAATTTACTAAATATTCTCTCTTGAGCAACACTTAGCAAACTCTTTTACGTATTAACTCGCCAATCCCTTGCATGAATTTGAATAACAAAAAAGTTTTGAAGATCCATAGTTTTAACTTAAGACCACACAAATTGCATTACTCTATCTCTAGCATTCGCCCAATTTGTAGAGTTATTACTTTAGAAATCATCACAAATCTCCATTCAGACTCATTATGAATCATTACAGGCTTTGAATGGTGATCAAGCATTCAAAACTCATAAAGAACAGTAATAAACACTCAAACAACGCAGTAAACACACTTTGAATGCGTTGAATTAGAAAAGAACATATATTACAACTTAGGGTATATCGTAGCCATGGAAAGAAAAAATTAGTTCATGATACACACAATACAAAAAATCCATGAAGTTAACCAAGAGAAGGATAGAAAAGAACTTGAAATTGAAACATTACAAACCGAACTCTTTCTTTTCTCTTTGTTTCCTTTTCTTTCTGAATTTTTCTTTTCTTTTTTTTTTTTCTACTTTGGATTGTGTTTTGAATGATTGAATGATGATAAAACACCTCCCTTACACCCTATGTATAGTTTTAAAATTACGAAATTATGAAATAAAAAATTACAAGAACCTTATCCTCATTTGCTCATTTTGCCGCTCCTCTTTTCAACTTGCTACAACTTGTTGTTTTCTTAAAATTTTTTCTTTATTTTGCCATCCAAACTCAGCCTTTACATCAAGTTGTATATGTTCTTGAATTGCTCAAGAAATCCTTGCTCTTGATTTGCTAGAATTACCGCCCAAATGCGTATTGCAACAAGTTGTGTAAGTTGTTGTTTTATCCTGCTAAAACCGTGTAGATTTTATGTATTTAGCCCATTTTGTTTCTTTTTTTTTTTAAGTGTATCTTTCATTTTCTTTTTGATGTTGATGATAAAACCTAGCGATAATTAGCATAAAATGAGTGTTTTTGTAAGGAAATAACGATAGGAGCAACAAAGAGCAAAAGCAATAAAAATTTGATGTAAAATGGTTATAAATGAACCTAAATGATATGAATAATTATATAATAAATTAGACTTATCAAAACCTAGCAATAATCTCATGCTTTTTTAAAATGTTATCACAATTCAAAGTAAGAGGTTCTAAAGGAAAAAAAAAATCTTTTTAAGGAAAAGCCATCAATCACCTAGGTAACCAAATTCAAAAGTTGGCTAAGCAAATTAAATTTATCCATTTTTTTAATCTGCAGATATTCAAACTGAATAGATGAGAAAAATCATACCACTTGTGACATGATTTCTCAGGTATGCCCAAGCCTAAAAATCTCATAAAATTTTCTCTTCCTTTTTTTTTAGTTAAAAGGTACTGATCTTCCCCAACCAACCCGACCCCATGAGTATATCTTGAACGAGAATTGAAATCATGACTCCTAGGCGATGACAGTATGGGCAAGAGACACCACCATTGAGACGCCCTCATTATGACTTTATGAGTATACCTTCAATGAGAATTGAACTCTTGACCCCTGGATGATGACCACATAGGTAAGAGATGCCACCACTAAGACGCCCTCATGATGGGCAGCACATATCTCAAAAAAATTAATGTTTATAAGAGATAGCAATGCTTAGAGATGCTTCCCTCTATTTTTTTTTTCATATTTTTTTTCAACTTAGGCACAACTCTTCAAATTCTATTATGTAAATGTTGATCTTAATGCAATCCATTCAAATTTGAGCATCTTTTAACAAGAAAGAAAGGTAAAATAGTCGTGCTAACTACTAAACTCAAACACCATGGTTTTATTAAGATCGTGCCTTTAGAATAGATCATGTTTTACAATTAGAACATAAAAACAATTGACTCTTAAGTTACTCAAGTCCAATTAAAGTAAACGAGCTAAAAAAAGTAGAAAAATTGCCTAAAAAGCATGATAATAAAGTCTCAAAAAAATTTTTAAATTGGTTCAAAATGTGTAATGAAATTTAAAGACGACTAATGATCTAAACTATAGAAAATAGGAAAATCTTTTTGTTGAATGATACTATCTACATCCCCATACAAAGGCTCTAAACTATGGGAGGCACTAAAGCCAACTCCAAAAGATAAACTAAGACTTGACAAGAAAACGTTTTGAAAAACATTGTTCAAAATATTAAAAAAAAAGGGAAAAAAAATGTCTCTCCCACCCCCACACTAAAAGTTAACGTTGTCCTCAATGTTAAAAGAAATACAAGGAACGAAGTAGCAAATGAGAGATACTTTTCAAGTTTGAGGATTTCTTATTTGATGGTAAATGTTGTCATCAGGTTACCCCCAAACTTGTTTTAATAAAATATTGAACAAAATGTAAAAAAATATTAGACAATAATAAAAATTAAGGGAAATTGAAAGAAAAGAAGTTAAGGAAAGGAAAACTTTGGCTGCCTCCCAAGAAGTGCTTAAGTTATAGTCGTTAGCTTGACTTTTTGAGTATGATCTATCCCATATCATGAAGGAGAATTGAGTTTTCCCCATCCACCATCAATGACCATTCTTTTTCCATGGATCTTCTTCATGCCCTTCTTGACACAACCACCTCCACCTTCTCTAATCATCGGATCGTTGAGCTTAATGTGCCGCAACTTCAATTTCCTTTTCCAATCTTTCCTACATTTTTTCACTAAGTCATCCTTGTCTCCAAAAGCCTCTGACTTCATTAGATAAGCTCGATACTCTATTTCAATCACTGGTGGCGGTGGGTCGATCAAGATTGGTTTGGTCATTGGTGGTGATGAGTTGATCAAGGGGGTTATGTCACATTGAGGTGATTCTTCTAATGCATCCCCATCCGTCAATGCTATGGCGTTAGTTTGTTTTCCTGATTTGGTGATGGTATTGCTAGGCCAGGAATGTTTGGACCTCTCAGAAAGCTGCTCAAATATAGTCCCTACTTGATTTTCTAAATTTCGAATGGGGACTTCTTGGTTTCTAAGGATAGCCCTAGTTTCTTGAGTAAAATTTGTCCTTTCATGCATGAACTCCCTAAACATCCCTTCTAAGTCATATTTGTTTTCTTGAGGTGGATGAATGGGTGACCAAGGTGCTTTGTGATGCTTGGTAAGGCTTTATTAATCCTTGACTATAGGTGCTGGAGCAAGGGTTGTATTGGACTTGTTAATAATTTGACATGCAGTTATCCAGTTCAAAACCCAATGAGGAAAAACTACTGCCCACATGGCACTCCGTACTAGCATGGTTACCTGTATAAAATTCACATGTAAAAGTATGACAAACTTAGGCACTTATGTCATCCAGTTGTTTTTGGTATAGTGAGAGTTGAGCAGATAATGACAAGAATGCATTGATTTCATGAATTCCCATTGGTCTTCTTGGTACAGCCTAGTATTGAGGTCTCATATAGTTGTTGCATGCCATCACCTCTAGCAAAACATAGGATTTCAATTGCAATCTTAGCAGATAAAATATGAAAAATTAACTTAAAAGTTGGACGAAAGATAAAATATTGAGAAAGCACCATAATACAACAATATAACATAAAATTAAACAAAAAGCTTTTTTTTCCTTTTTTGGGAGGGGGTAGTAATACAAATGTTTTAAGAAACTTAAAAATAACAAACCTAATTTTCAAAAACTTATCTAGGTGAGCTAAAAAGTTAAAAGAAAGATACAACTAATCAAAAAACTTAAAAATACAACAATCTTATTGAATAGTTAAGAAAAACCATTTTGGGGGGGCGGGTGTTGTATATGAATTAAAAAAAAAGGACCTTTACAAATCAAACAAAGTGAATGAAATAAAAGATTCTTCAAATAAACAAACTTCACAAGTTTTTACTAAACAACTTTAAATTAGTACTAAACTAAGTTATATCAATATCACTCAAATAAAAACGATCACATGCAATGGCACCAAAAACTTTAATGCTTATGTGTATTGCCTAGCAAGTGCACTAAGTCGCATCAAGTAATAAAGAAAAGTGAGCAGAGTATTGTCCCACGGTGACTGTTTATTGAATAAGTACCGAAATTAGTTGTTTCATCACTATTTGAAAGACCGAAATTTGTAGTTTTAGATATGAAACAAATGAAATGAAAATAAGTAAAAGTGATTACTGAATTTTTAGCAAAGTTTTCTGATTTAATAATATCCAAGACATCCGATTTCACCTAGTTGCATTAATACGTCATTATATTCTCGGTATTCAAGTTGTCATTACATGCTCATGGTCGAAAATCTTAATTTACCAAATATTCTTTGTCGGGCAACAATTACCATACTCTTTTACAAATTAAATCAGCAATCTCTGGCATTAATTTAAATAAGAAAAGAGTTTTGAAGATCCATGATTTTCACTTAAGACCACACAAATGTTGTTAATCTATATCAAACATTCGCTCAATTTGTAGTGTTTATTACTTTAGCAATCATCATAAATCTCCACTTGGACTCATATAACCTTTGAATGGTGATCCAGCATTCAAAACTCATGAAGATCAATAATAAACACTCAAACAATGTAATAAATAAACTTTGAATTAGAAAATAGCATATATTATAACTTAGGCTACATCGTTGCCTTGGAAAGAAAAAATTAGTTCATGGTAGACATAATACAAAGCAAAACTAAGAAAAAAATCCATAAACTTAAAGAAGAGAAGGGTAGAAAAAAAAACATGAAATTGAAAAATTACAGACCAAGCTCTTTCTTTTCTCTGCTTTCCTCTTCTATCCGAATTTTTCTTTTCTTTTTTCTTTTTCCTACTTTGCATTGTGTTTTGAATGATGATAAGACAACACCCTTACACCCCTGCAGCGTTCAAATTACCAAATTATGAAAATAAGAAAGTACAAGAACTACAGTTTCATTTCCTCATTTTGCCGCCCCTCTTTTCAAATTGCTACAACTTGCACTTTTCTTCCTTTTTTCTTTATTTTGCCACCCAAACTCAACCTTTACGTCAATTTGTACGTGTTCTTGAATTGCTAAAGAAATCCTTGCTCTTGATTTGCTGGAATTGCTACCCAAATTCGCATATTGCAACAAGTTGTGTAAGTTTGTGTTTCATCCTACTAAACCTGTGTAGATTTGATGCATTAGGCCCCCCTTTTTGCTCTTATTTGATGTATCTTGCATTCACTTGTTGGTGTTGATGATAAAACAAAGCAAGAATTAGCATAAAATGAGTGTTTTTGTAATGAAATAACAATAGGAGCTAAAGCGACCAAATGTGATAAAAATTTGGTGTAAAATTGCCATAAAATGTTGATGATGTGAAAAATTATATAATAAATTAGACTTATCAATTATCTCATGATAACAATTGACTATTATTTAATAAAACTTAATTCCACTGAATGATATTTATTGCACTCTAGAATTAAATATATTCACTCAACAATTTCGTAAATAATTTTATTACGACAATTAACCCCTCTATTAGATATCCGTGAGCAAAAACAGCCTCAACTACTATCGTTATTTTTCGCATCACTATAACCGTAGTTCCTGAATCGCCTTTCTCGAGCAATTCGTAACACAAAAATAATTTCTGTAATAATTTCAAATATCAAACATATGGAATACTCTAGCCAAAGATTATAGAATATGCTCATATATTTGCGAATCAACTAGGGGACGTCTTTCATTGTAGATTCCTAGTAAAATATCTGTTCCCACCACACTTTATGCAATTGCTCAAAGACAACGACGTAAGATCTTGGTTATTCAATTTTGACCTCATTATTTTGGGCATCAAAGCAATTAACATTCCACGCACAAGTTCCATCTATTTCCCAGATGTAGACTCATCGTCCTAATAAATTATTTTCGATAGAAGTTAGAAGCAACTAATTTAGGTGGTCCTGCTCAGTGTTCCAATTTTATTAAAAATACCAACATAATACTCTTGGATTCCTACCCACATGACCGAGACAAGTCATCAAAAGTACCATATTATAGTCTTATCAGACAAGTTGTCCAAACTTATCACCAACCATGAACAAAACTTAAAAACATGGCACTAGTTTGATCTAAGTCTTTTTCAGGATTCAATCTCATTGACCACTTAAACCAAACCTGGCACGTCATCTTGGGCAATGTCCATCTCATGGAACATTTTAGAAACATAATCACGCACATTTGATCGTAAAACATAATCAGACAGTAAATAAATAAAAATAGTTTCATTTATTTAATATTTAAATTAGCTAATTAGGTTTTTCTAGGACACCTGTTCCAACAATTTCCCACTTGTCGTAAAACCCAAATAGCCTATATTGCATAACTATCCTTTAGGGATTTGTCAACATTTTGACTATAAACCTTAACCAATATTGATATGTCACTATCTTATTCTTTTGCTCACATGCTATCATCTAATAAGAACCTTCTAAGTCAACTAGTCTACTCAACAACTCTCTAGCTATCAAGTACCCGACTTCCATAATGGAGTAAGCCATATAAGACTACTTCACTCTTCACCATCTAATGACTCCTACTATAAGGGTAGACAGGAATTTTTGATGTCAAACATCTAAACTCGCTTTCAAAAGAAATGACCCATAATAAACCCAACATCCCTTTTTTAAAATCTTGTCAAAGCTTGACCCTAAGAACATAATTGATTCAACCTAGAACTTTCGCTTTTGATTAACTGACTGAACAATAAAAAAAAAACTTAATACCTGATAACAATTCCACACCATTCGTAATGAACAGAATGTCATCTACATACAACACTTAGAAAGTATCTACTTTCCTGTTATGTTACTTGCACACTAATGGTTCACTAATCAATGACTCAAATCCCTAGGACTTGATTAACCATCAGATGCCTATTTAAGTCTACAAATAGACTAGCTCAGTTTGCATACTATATGCTCCTAGCTCTTGGCAGTATACTTGTCTGGTTGCATCATATACTTAATCTTTCAAGATAACCATTCAGAGAACATCATCTTGATCTCCACTTTGCCGTATCTCATCATATGAAACAAAATGGATGAGTATCCTTGCAGACTTAAGCACAATATCAGGCTATAAGGCCACATCAAAGATGATTCCTTTCTATAGGGTACTAACCCACTGCCACCAATTTAGCCATTAAGAACTCTACCTTCTTGTCCAATGAACTCTTTATGCTTGTAGATCCTTTCAGATCCTATCTAATGGATTTAATGTTTTTTCGATGCCTCTATGAGCGCCAGACTTAGTTAAAACACAATTAATTTAACTTTAATTTTTATTGCCCCGACCTCATTGTCTGCATCTTTATACTTAAGAGTTTTAGTATAGTCTAAAGGATCAGATTTATCATCACTCATAACGGTTAAGACTGAAGACATGAATCCGTCAATTGACCCTAACCATCCTCCCACTATACTAAAGCTCTCATGTACTTTGCTGACAATAACTTAAGGAATATACCCAGTACCTCAAGGGCTCCCACTTACACAGCGTCTTGGGGGGCCGAATGTACGCAACCTTCCCCCTTCAAGCTGTTAACCTGAAGAGAGGCTGTTTCTCAGTGCCGCCAACCTAAGGGTAAGGACTTGACAGGAGGTCACCTATTCTGGTACTATTCTCGCCCATGCACGCTTAACTTCAGAGTTCTAATGGAATCCAGTGACGGCATGTTGGTGCCCTCTTTGCTGACAATAACTTAGTTGATGATATATCTAATACAACATTTACATCATAAGTTGTATCAAGCTATTGAGACACATTATCTCATACCATCAATTTAACCAACACAAGCTATATGTTCTACTTTTAGAACACTTTCTAAAACATTTTACATGGTAAAGCTTTTTTGATTTGTAAACATGACTCATCATGTGAATCATACCATATATAATAACATATTATTGATCCTTTTTACAGCTGTTTGTAATAAGGAAAACTAAGAATTCTCCTAAAACCACTACTTTGATCTAATCAATGTGAATTGAAAAAATTACCTAACTGATTACAACTTCAATTATTAATTCTTTGAACTTTTCAAAGCGTTTCCGCCTTTGGTCTTCATAGGCATCTCCATACACCAACAAATTGAGCAGTCATTCATAAATGTTTTATGAAATACTCATCACTTCCACTTGCTTGAACTTTTAGTAGTCTACAAACACTTTATGAATAAGTCTTAGCAGCTTATTTGCCCTGTTTTTGATTAATTTTGCAAACGTGAGCTTATTCATCGTATAGGAGTTCGGTATGAGATGGGGTTCATAAGGACGAGCCGAACTCAAGCTCTAGCTACACGCCCGGCTTGGTATTTCTTGCAAGATTGAAACAGACGGTTAGCGGGCCCCAGTGTAACTCACGTGGGACCCCTCTGACGCTTGATGCAAACTTTGCATATACGTTAGCAAGTGCACTAGTCGTGCCAAGTAATATAGAAGTGAGTAGAGTATCGTTCCCACGAGGATTGTATTGAGTGAATACCAAAATTAGTAGCTTCAATACTATTTGAAAGGCCAAAAAATTTAGGATTTTGATATGAAATAAAGTAAAATAAAAATTAAAAGAAATAAAAGTTAAAACGAGCTTAGAACGTGCTAATTTTTTGTTTGTTTTTATCAGTTTATAAAGCCTAAGGCATTCGATTTCACCTTAGTTGCATCAATACGCCTTTTCTATTCTCAATATTCAAGTTCTTACTGTGTGTTGATGGTTGAAAATCCTAATTTACTAAATATTCTCTCTCGTGCAACATTTAGCATACTCTTTAACATATTAACCCATCACTCTTGTGCATGAATTTAAATAAGAAAAGAGTTTTTAAAGCTCTATGATTTTCTTTTTTAAAAACCACACAAATCACATTAATCTCTCTCGAGCATTCGCCCAATTTGTGGTGCTTATCACCTCAGCAATCATAATAAATCTCCTCTCCGACACATTATGAATCATTATCGGCTTTAAATGGTGATCAAGCATTTAAAACTCATTAAGAACAATGATAAACACTTGAACAACATACTAACATAAACATTGAATACTTTGAATTAGAAATAAGCGAACATTACAACTTAGGTGTCATCATAGCCATAGAATAACAAAATTAGTTTATGATAAACTTAATATTAAACATTATAAACACAAAATTCATGAACTAATGAAAGAAAAAGGATAGAAAGAACTAAAAATACAAAATTACAAACCAAACTTTCTTCCTTTCTCTCTTTCACTCGATTTTTCCCTCTATTGTCAACCAAATCTTGTGATTTTTGTTTTGAAATCTGATATCTAGACACCCCCACACCATCCTTTATTTATACTAGTTGATTTGGGATAAAAAATTGTAAAACATCTCAACAAAAATGCTCCTCATTTGTCGTTCTTGGTGGCCGCTGCAGGATGATGCTGAACTGCTGCTCTTGCTCCTTTTTCTTCAAATTGTTTTACATTACACCGCCCAAATTCTGCTCCAAATCATCACTTCCATGTAATATAACGTGTATACAATGAATTTGAGCTAAAATACTGCATAATGTAGCCGCCACAGGTGAAGAATTAAGCAAGTAGTGCACAGATTTCTGATTTTCTGCAGCTGCAAGGGGTGTTTATCACCCATATTTTCCATTTCGTTTTGTACTCCACCCCCCAAACTTGCAAAAGATGAATTAAGACATGTAAACGTATTTTTACAAAATGAATTTGGGTAAAAATCATTGAGTTTTTGCTGCAAAAATGAAGCTTGAATCTGATTGCACCACACCCTGCACCTGCCGCCCAGATTTCTGCAGTGGCCATTCAACTCGATTTTTTTTCATTTTTTTCTTGTTGTTCACCACCAAAAATAAGATTTAAAATAAACTAGGACATGTTAATGAAGTGCTCAAGAATTTTTTTCATCTTATTTGTCCATTTTGCCACACAAAATTACAAGTTGAATTGCCCTGGTGGAGCAAGTTGCACTTCTCTGTCCTTGCTGTTCTTTGGCTGATTTCCTTCAGATTTTTGAGCTTTGCACTACCTAAATTCAAATTTTACATCAAATGTCACATGTTAATGTATTTTTTAATTAATCCTTGCACTTGATTTGTGCATTTTGTTATACATTTTTGCAAGTTGAATTGAATTGTGCATGAATTTGTTGGGTTCTTGCATTAGCTATGTTAATTATTATGTTTTGCCCATTTTTTACTTTGGTTTGGTGTATCTTTCTTTTACTTGTTGATGTTAATGATAAAACCTAGCAAGATTTAGCATAAAACGAGTGTTTTTGCAAGAAAATGGCAATATGAGCGAAAAAGAGCAAATTTGAGCAAAATTTGATGTAAAATATTTAAAAATATATTAAAATAATATAAAAAATTTCATACAAATTTAGACTTATCAAAAATACCCCCAAACTTAAATCTTGCTCGTCCTCAAGCAAAGGTGAACATTAAGGCGCATGATCTCATGCTTTTTAAGAATTATTCCACAATTTAAAGCAAGTGCACTTTTATTAAAAAAGAATAACTAAGACTCAAAGTTCAGGGTTCTAAAGGCAAAGCCATCTTTCCCAATGAAAAATCTGTCAATTACCTAGGAAATCGAATTCAAAAGTTAGCTAAGCAAATTAAGCTTATCCGTTCTTTCTAATATTAAGATATTCAAACCGAATAGAGAAAAAAAATTATACCACTCATAACAAGATTTATCAAGTATGACCAAAACTAATTATTTTTGCACCATTTTTTTTCTTTTTATTTACTCAAGTAAATATGAGAATATCTGCAGCGAGAATCAAGCTCCGACTCCTGGGCGATGACCCATAAGTAAGAGAAGCCCCCACTGAGATGCATATATTATGACCTCCCGAGTACATCTTCAGTAAGAATCAAGTTTGACTCCTAGGCGATGACCTATAAGTATGAGAAGCCACAGCTGAGACGCCCTCTTAATGGGTAGCACAAATCTTATTTATGTGGTATAGCGGTGCTAGAGATCTTCTTTTCTCTTTTTTTTTTTTTTTTTTTTTCCCCCGGTGCTTGGTTCCTTGTTAGTTTTCTAAGGACCCCATGTAGCGAGCTTTCAATGCGGCAACTCCCGTTCGAGTTGGCCCAGGTGTTGAAACACCCCTACGAATCTACTTGCTCGTGGTAGTAAGGCACGAAACCATCACACCCTAGCATATGTCCAGACGTTTTTACAGGATAGCGGTGCTTAGTAATTCTGTTCCTTTATTATTTTCTTTTATTTAGACTTAGACATAACTTTTCAAAATCTATTATGTAAATGATACTCTTTATGCAATCTATTCAAATTTGAGCATCTTTTAATCAGAAAGAAAAGTAAAACAGCCATGCTAACTAGTGAAGTCAAATACCATGGTTTTATCAAGGTAGTGCCTTAGATTAGATCGTGTTTTGTAATTAGAATACAAAAATAATTACTTATCAGGTTATTCAAATCTAATTAAATTAAATGAGCTAAAAAATGTAGAAAAATTGCCTAAAAAGCATGAATATAAGTTCTTTCTTTCTTTCTTTCTTTTTTTATAAATTTTTTTTTTTTGAAAGATTAATGGTTAAATTGTAGACAAACTTTTTGTTTGCTGACACTATTTACATCCCCATACAAAGGCTTCGAACTCTGGGAGGCACCAAAGCCGACTCTAAAGCATAAAATAGGAAAACATTTCGAAATAATTTTGTTAAATTTTTTTAAATTTATTATTATTATTATTAATATTAATACTGTTATTATTATTATTATTAACATTATTATTATTATTATTATTATTATTATTGTTATTATTATTATTATTATTATTAACATTACTTTTCCCACCTCCAAACTTTATTTTTAAAAAAAGAACTAAAAAGATAAATTGGGTGAGAGATACTTCTCCAGTTTGAGGATTGCTCTTTTGATAGTGCATGTTAACATTGTGCTACCCCCAAACTTGTTGCAAAATACATTTTCAATCAAAAATAAACATGAGAAAAAGAAAAAATAAAAATAATGAACGGAAAATAAAATTAGATAAATAAAGATATAAACACTTGTGTTGCATCCCAAGAAGCGCTTAGTTTATAGTCGTTAGCTCGAATTTCTGGTTGGATCTATCCCGTATCCTGAAGGAGAATAGAGTTTCCACCATCCATCCATAATGACCATTTTCTTCATAGACTCTTCCTTGTTCTCTTCTTGACATAACCTCCTCCACCTTCTCTAATCTTGGGATCTTTGAGCCTGATTTGCCACAGCTTGAATTTCCTTTTCTGATTTCTTCTGCTATTTTTCTCTGAGACATCCATGGTTCCGAAAATTTCTGACCATGTTAGACAGGCTCTACATTCTATTTCAATGATTGGTGGTGGGGGGTAGGTAAAGATAGGTTTGGTCATTGGTGGCCCTGAGTTAACTGAGGGGATTATGTCACATTGAGATGGCTTTTCTTATGTGTCTTCGTCCCTCAATGTTGTGGCATTAGTTTGGTCCCCTAGGTCAGCAATGGTATTGCTAGGCATGAATTCTTCGGACCTCACAGAATGTTCCTTTATTGTGGTCCCTACTTGAGGTTCAGGATTTTCGATGGAGGTTCTTTGGTTCTTTAAGTCACTCACTGTTTTCATGAATTTCCTATATGTCTATTCTAAGTTATAGTTGTTTTCTTGAGACGGATAAGTGGGTGACCAAGATGATTTGTGATAATTCTAGGAAGGGTCCATCCATTCTTGACTATAAGGGCTAGAGTAGGGATTGTACTAGGGTTAGCTAAAATTTGACATGTAATTATTTTGTTCAAAACCCCATGAGGAAAAGCTATTACCTAATAGATCTTCCTTACTGGCACAGTTACTGCCACAAAATTTACATCTATGAGCACCAATAGCATTTAATTCATCTACTAATACATGAATTTGTGAAATTTGGGCAGATATTGTACTAATTTCATCAATGCTCAGTTTTCTTCTCAGTTCACCGTGATAATGAAGTCTCATAGAATTATATTGCTCAAAACCAGATGAAGTAAAGATATTACCCAATTGACATTCCATACAAGCATGGTTACCTGTACAAAATTCACACTTAGGAGTAGTACCAGCAAGGCTGCCCTCAATTAGTGAAAGTTAAGCAGATAATCATTTAGATAACGCTTGATATTGAGATCTTATAGAATAGCAGCAAGCCATCACTCTTTTTTTTTTAATGAATAAATAAATAATCTTAAGTATTAATAAAAAAAATCATAAAATTTGTGAGAAAGATTAAGACGGCAACAACCTTTGAAAACTGAGTTTTATGAAAGGGTTATTAGTAAGACTAAAGGTTTTGAAAAGCTTTAGTATAAAAAACCTAACTTTGAAAAACCTTTCTAGATGACTAAAAAAAAGATTAAAATAAAGTTAAAATTAACCAGAAAACCTCAAAATACAACAATCTAAAAAAAAAGTTAAGAAAACGTAAATTTCAAAGAAAAAGAGGAGGGTAGTAACCCTAATATTTTTGAAAACTTTAAAAAAAATTAACAAAGTGAACTTAAATCAAAATAAAGAGGAAAAGCTATTACCTAATAGATCTTCCTTACTGGCACAGTTACTGCCACAAAATTTACATCTATGAGCACCAATAGCATTTAATTCATCTACTAATACATGAATTTGTGAAATTTGGGCAGATATTGTACTAATTTCATCAATGCTCAGTTTTCTTCTCAGTTCACCGTGATAATGAAGTCTCATAGAATTATATTGCTCAAAACCAGATGAAGTAAAGATATTACCCAATTGACATTCCATACAAGCATGGTTACCTGTACAAAATTCACACTTAGGAGTAGTACCAGCAAGGCTGCCCTCAATTAGTGAAAGTTAAGCAGATAATCATTTAGATAACGCTTGATATTGAGATCTTATAGAATAGCAGCAAGCCATCACTCTTTTTTTTTTAATGAATAAATAAATAAACTTAAGTATTAATAAAAAAAATCATAAAATTTGTGAGAAAGATTAAGACGGCAACAACCTTTGAAAACTGAGTTTTATGAAAGGGTTATTAGTAAGACTAAAGGTTTTGAAAAGCTTTAGTATAAAAAACCTAACTTTGAAAAACCTTTCTAGATGACTAAAAAAAAGATTAAAATAAAGTTAAAATTAACCAGAAAACCTCAAAATACAACAATCTAAAATAAAAGTTAAGAAAACGTAAATTTCAAAGAAAAAGAGGAGGGTAGTAACCCTAATATTTTTGAAAACTTTAAAAAAAATTAACAAAGTGAACTTAAATCAAAATAAAGAGGAAAAGCTATTACCTAATAGATCTTCCTTACTGGCACAGTTACTGCCACAAAATTTACATCTATGAGCACCAATAGCATTTAATTCATCTACTAATACATGAATTTGTGAAATTTGGGCAGATATTGTACTAATTTCATCAATGCTCAGTTTTCTTCTCAGTTCACCGTGATAATGAAGTCTCATAGAATTATATTGCTCAAAACCAGATGAAGTAAAGATATTACCCAATTGACATTCCATACAAGCATGGTTACCTGTACAAAATTCACACTCAGGAGTAGTACCAGCAAGGCTGCCCTCAATTAGTGAAAGTTAAGCAGATAATCATTTAGATAACGCTTGATATTGAGATCTTATAGAATAGCAGCAAGCCATCACTCTTTTTTTTTAATGAATAAATAAATAAACTTAAGTATTAATAAAAAAAATCATAAAATTTGTGAGAAAGATTAAGACGGCAACAACCTTTGAAAACTGAGTTTTATGAAAGGGTTATTAGTAAGACTAAAGGTTTTGAAAAGCTTTAGTATAAAAAACCTAACTTTGAAAAACCTTTCTAGATGACTAAAAAAAAGATTAAAATAAAGTTAAAATTAACCAGAAAACCTCAAAATACAACAATCTAAAATAAAAGTTAAGAAAACGTAAATTTCAAAGAAAAAGAGGAGGGTAGTAACCCTAATATTTTTGAAAACTTTAAAAAAAATTAACAAAGTGAACTTAAATCAAAATAAAGAGGAAAAGCTATTACCTAATAGATCTTCCTTACTGGCACAGTTACTGCCACAAAATTTACATCTATGAGCACCAATAGCATTTAATTCATCTACTAATACATGAATTTGTGAAATTTGGGCAGATATTGTACTAATTTTATCAATGCTCAGTTTTCTTCTCAGTTCACCGTGATAATGAAGTCTCATAGAATTCTATTGCTCAAAACCGGATGAAGTAAAGATATTACCCAATTGACATTCCATACAAGCATGGTTACCTGTACAAAATTCACACTTAGGAGTAGTACCAGCAAGGCTGCCCTCAATTAGTGAAAGTTAAGCAGATAATGATTTAGATAACGCTTGATATTGAGATCTAATAGAATAGCAGCAAGCCATCACTCTTTTTTTTTTAATGAATAAATAAATAAACTTAAGTATTAATAAAAAAAATCATAAAATTTGTGAGAAAGATTAAGACGGCAACAACCTTTGAAAACTGAGTTTTATGAAAGGGTTATTAGTAAAACTAAAGGTTTTGAAAAGCTTTAGTATAAAAAACCTAACTTTGAAAAACCTTTCTAGATGACTAAAAAAAAGATTAAAATAAAGTTAAAATTAACCAGAAAACCTCAAAATACAACAATCTTAAATAAAAGTTAAGAAAACGTAAATTTCAAAGAAAAAGAGGAGGGCAGTAACCCTAATATTTTTGAAAACTTTAAAAAAAATTAACAAAGTGAACTTAAATCAAAATAAAGATGAAAATAAATACGTAAAAAAAAAAACAACAAAATAACCCAAAACTAAATATTTTTTTTAATATACAAATTTCTTATTTAATTTTTTTTTTTGGAATTATCTTTACAAATAAACTAAATGAATGAAAAGAGATTTAGTTTTCAAATTTTAAAAATTTTAAAAATTATTAACAATTTCAAATTAGCACCAAAACTAGTTGGTATCGATATCACTCAAATACAGACAATCCCTGACAACGGCGCCAAAGACTTGAGGCAGACTTTGCGTATGCGTTAGCAAGTGCACTAGTCATACCAAGTATTATAGAAGTGAGTAGAGCATCATTCCCAAGAGGATTGTATTGAGTGAATACCAAAATTAGTAGCTTCAATACTATTTGAAAGACCGAAAAATTTAGGATTTTTATATGAAGTAAAGTAAAATAAAAATTAAAAGAAATAAAAGTTAAAACAAGATTAGAACGTGCTAATTTTTTGTTGGTTTTTATAAGTTTATAAAGTCTAAGGCATCCGATTTTACCTTAGTTACATCAATTCGCCTTTTCTATTCTCAATATTCAAGTTGTTACTGTGTTGATGGTTGAAAATCCTTATTTACTAAATATTCTCTCTCGAGCAACATTTAGCACACTCTTTAACATATTAACCCATCACTCTCGTGCATTAATTTAAACAAAAAAAGAGTTTTTAAACCTCTGCGATTTTCTTTTTTAAAAACCACACCAATCGCGTGCGATTTTCTTTTTTAAAAACCACACCAATCGCGTTAATCTCTCTCGAGTATTCGCCTAATTTGTGGTGCTTATCAACTCAGCAATCATCATAAATCTCCTCTCGGACTCATTATGAATCATTATAGGCTTTAAATGGTGATCAAGCATTTAATCTCATGAAGAACAATGATAAACACTTCAACAACACAATAACATTAACATTGAATACTTTGAATTCGAAATAAGCGTATATTACAACTTAGGCTGCACCATAGCCTTAGAATAACAAAATTAGTTCATGATAAAATTAATATTAAACATTATAAACATAAAATTCATGAACCTATGAAACAAAAAGGATAGAAAGAACTAAAAATGCAAAATTACAAACCAAACTTTCTTCCTTTCTCTCTTTCACTCGATTTTTCCCTCTATTCTCAACAAATCCTATGATTTTTGTTTTGAAATCTGATATCTAGACACCCCCACACCATCCTATACTTTTACTAGTTGATTTGGGATAAAATATTTCACAAAATCTCAACAAAAATTCTCCTTATAGGTCGTTCTTGGTGGCTGCTGCAGGATGATGCTGAACTGCTGCTCATGCTCCTTTTTCTTCAAATTGTTTTGCATTCCACCTCCCAAATGCTTCTCAAAATCATCATTTTCATGTAATATATGGTGTATAAAATGAATTTGAGCCAAGATAATGCATAATGTGGCCGCCACAAGTGAAGAAAATAAGCAAGTTGTGCACAGATTTCTGATTTTCGGCAGCTACAAGTGGTGTTCTTCACCCATTTTTTCCTTTTTTTTTTTTTGTACTCAACCGCCCAAATCTTGCAAAATATGACTTAATACATGTAAAGGTATGTTTATAAAATGAATTTGGGTAAAAATAATTGAGTTTTGGCTGCAAAAATGAAGCTTGAATCGGATTGCACCACACCCTGCACCTGCCGCCCAGATTTCTGCAATGGCCATTCAACTCGAATTTTTTCATTTTTTTCTTGTTGTGAACCACCCAAAATCAGATTTAAAATCAGCTAGGACATGTTAATGAAGTTTTCAAGAATTTGTTTCATCTTATTTGTCCATTTTGCCACATAAAATTGCAAGTTGAAATGGTTTGGTTGAGCAAGTTGCACTTCTCTGTTCTTGCTGTTCTTTGGCTGATTTCCTTCAGATTTTTGAGCTTTTCACTGCCTAAATTCAAAGTTTACATCAACTTGGACATTTTAATGTATTGTTTAATTAATCCTTGCACTTGATTTGTGCATTTTGTTACCCGTTTTTCCAAGTTGAATTGAGTTGTGCATGAATTTGTTGGGTTCTTGCATTAGCTATGTGGATTATTATGTTTTGCCCATTTTTTACTTTGGTTTAGTGTATCTTGCTTTTACTTGTTGATGTTAATGATAAAACCTAGCAAGATTTAGCATAAAACGAGTGTTTTTTGCAAGAAAATGGCAATATGAGCAAAAAGAGCAAATTCAAGCAAAAGCGATAAAAATTTGATGTAAAATATTTAAAAATAAATTAAAATAATATAAAAAATTATATACTAATTTTGACTTATCAACGCTCAAGTCAATATTTATCTCATTAAATAGAAATAAAAGCAGGTAATAAGTTCATAAAATATAAATAGAAGACATAGCCTGAGAAGAGCAGGAAGTTGGAGCAGCTGTTGTTCTAGAGAGATAATCGTGAAGAAAAATGGGAGGATGAGGCGTGGGATGGCCGACCTTAGATGAGGCTAGTCTTGGGAGAGAGAGTGCGTGTTCGAGATAGAGTTAGAGAGAGAATTGGGGAGATAGAGAGGCAGTTGAAAGAGATAATGGGGGTGAGGGAATGTGCCCCCACCCCCAATTTATATAGTGCTTGTGGCCTATTTGCGCTCCGGTGGCAAGGGCGACCAGGTGCTCGCCCATATCTTGGGGGACCACCCTGGGCCTTGAGCGACTTGGTCAGCCATAACTTGGGTGACCTAGTCGCCCACCAATTCTCAGTCACCCACCTTTTTGGGGGCCCTTAGGGTGCTCATTTCATGTTGCGGGTATTTGGGCGAGTTGATATCGGGCTAGTATTATAAGCATTTAAAATATTTGACTGATATTTTAAAATACCAGGCTAGCATTATAAACATAGAGTCCCCTTACTCCATGGTCGAATTTATGGCATTCCAAGTTTGGCCATATAGTGGATGACACGTCAATGCATAACCGTATTAGCTAGTGCGCGATGGCTATCCAAGTGATGGAGGCACTTTAGCATTATGTTTTTGCTTTTGTAATTGTTATCCATGCGCATTAGCAAGGCATAGGATCTAAGCACAGGACCTAAGTAAGCTATGTATCAAAGTTTTGGCTTTTAACTAAATATTTAATTTGTTTTGGCTTGTAACTGGGAGCAGGACCCGTCATGAGCATTAGCAGGGCTTTTAGCTCGATTGTAGATCTTAACATAGTGTTTAACACACTGTTTTTCCTATCAGGGCATTTAGCCTTTTAGGGATTTTGAAGGAACATTTTATCTTTCTGTTTGTCCAAATGGGCAATCTTCATTTGTGTAAGGGCATTTTTAAAGAGTCTGAGCTTCTAGGGACTTTTGAATCACAAATTATCTGTAGCATTTTTTTCCTTTATTTTCATAAGCGCTTGCTGTGTTATGAGTTTTATGTGATAAGCATACTGGGATATGGATGTCATGACTAGACACGGGTATTTTGTTTGCAATATCCATAAAGTGGTGAGCATGATGCATTTCGATCAAGTTATTATGACGAGCATGGCATATCTGGTTGAAGTTCCCTAGTTGTTAACTTAATATATTCATTTAACACATAACGGACATATATATATATATATATATATATATATATATATATATATATATATATATGAGACACATCTGGATGAGGTTAGGGTGTTCATTGTTCCTCATTTGCTTATGTTATCTTTTAAACCTGCAATTTCAATGTGATAAACTACACACCATATATGTCGAATGAAAAGTAAATAATGATGCTTAATGTATTATCTTTAAATAACCCTCAAGCAAGTGATGGTGTCTCATATCGTATTCATTACTGCTGATACCATCTGGATAGACCATGGTCATGAGTATTGTACCCATTGTGCGTGGTTGCACCAGGGCGAACAATGGTGATGAGTATTGCACCCATTACAGGTGGTTGCACTAGGGAATACCAGGGTGATAAGCATTGCACCTATTGTGGGTAGTTGCACTAGGGCGGACCACGATGATTGGTATGTACGTAGATAATTATCAGGTGTTACGTGTAGAATACCTGGATAAATTTAGGCACACTCGAGGCAATAGATCAAACCAAACATGTCCGTATAACACACTTGTCAAACAATGAATATGCCGGGAATAAATATGAAAATAAAGACAATGTTGCCAGAAATAACACATTTCTAAGGCATTTACCCTTTAAATGACAAACTTATGGTATATTATCCTTATAGGACTTCAACGGCTAACGGTCGTGTGTCTTATATGTTTATTTATGAACTGATGAGTTTGGCATGGCTTATGCTACGTGGTTATCAAGAGTCCATGTGAACTCTTGCTAATACGGGGACGACAAGCATTTATGCATAATGTGTGACTTACTAAAGATGTGTTTTGAAGGCCTGTGGGGAGTCGCCTATGTTGGCATTAATATATAAGGAATTCTATAAGGTGAGTTTATAGGATGACAAAAGACCCCTAAGGATGCCACTGATATGGCATACGCATTCCTTGGTGCATATTAATCTTGTTATTCTTGCCTTAAGATCGCAAAATATTTCTGAGGATTCGATGATCCTTTATTGTGTGTGTTCCCTAATTGACATCGATTATTGCTAGATGGGCTATGAGAGGAGTTTTTAGATCATTTTCAAGGAAATTCAATATGAGCTGAAGTAGAGTATCACGGGTATTACTGTTTTTTCCTTATTGTTGCTTGTTTAGATTGTCACTCTATGGAGGAGTTTTCACTATTGAGTTGTCGTGCTGGTCAAGAAGTTGTTTCTATGGTTTGGAAGTGCTGATTACGCGCCACTACAGAATGTATGTGATTGTGAAGGTGGCGTTAAGTAGATGAAGATGATGTCTTATGCTGCCCTTACCGAGTTGTTAACTGGCAGTGGTACTAAATAGCTTAGCAGGAAGTTGGTTAAAGTATAAGTTGTTTAGGTACAGTAGTATATGTGGTTCTTGTTGGACTTTTTAGTTGGAAATGTTTTATTAGGTTAAGATCAGAGGCTAAGTTGCTCAATTACAACTTGATCTTTAACTTGTAGTGAATAACAAAGTCTCTTAAGTATGTCGCTATGTCATGTTAAGCAACATGATTAAGGTGAAGCTCACTTAGCTTTGAAAGGGATTGTATCTCATGGATGAGTGGTTCTCGACTTATAGTTGCTCTAACATGATTTGCATTGTGCGAAAGAAATGTATTCTCACTCATTGTTGATTGTGAATTTTCTCGATTTTGGAACGGTTTACCTTTTGTGACAAAAATGACATCTAGCCTATGATCCGGGGGTGAAGTCCCAAAGTCGTGAAAAATGATTTGTGTCATCAAGACAAAGAAGTTGAAGTTCGTGAATCAAGATGAAGTCCCCCAGTCCTAAAAATGATTTACTCTACTATGATAAGAAAGTCTACAATATGAATTGGGACAAGTCCCCCAATCCGAAAAATAATTTATGCTGCTAGGATAAGGAAGTCTACATTATGAATTGGGACAAAGTCCCTCTGTCCTAAAATAATTTGCCACCAGAACAAGGAAATAACTGAGGCGAAGTCCCCCAATCCTAAAATAAATTGCCACTAGAATAATGAAACGACTGATGCAAAGTCCCCAAGTCCTAAAATAATTTACCACCAGAATAAGGAAACGACGGAGGCGAAATCCCCCAGTCCTAAAATAATTTGCCATCAGAACAAGGAAACAACTGAGTTGAGGTCCCGTAGTCTTGAAATAATTTGCCACTAGAACAAGGAAACAACTGAGGCGAGGTCTCCCAGTCCTAAAATAATTTTCCAGCAGAATAACAAAACGACTGAGACAAGGTCCCCCTGTCCTAAACTAATTTGCCACCGAAATAAGGAAACGACTGAGGCGAAGTCTCCCAGTCTTGAAAAGATTTACAACCCCCCACCCCACCCCGCTCCATAGAAAGGAAGTGATGGACAAAGACCAATTTTTCAAGCCCTTGCCGTTTACAAGGCTGTTTTTGTTTTGAATGTATCATACATTCAATATCTCAAGAAGGTGCTTAGCTTCCAATAACGTTCAGTTTCGAGAGATGGAAATATCATGCCACATACCAAGTGGCTTTAGTATGGTGAGATTCCATTTCTTCGATTAAATGTCACTTATTAATGCCTTGTAGGCGAATAACAAGCATGATCGCATATGTTGAGTAGCTCAGTTTTTACGAGTGACAACTATGTCCTGTATTCCCATATGGTGAATTGTACACTTTGAAGTTGTTTTGTGGGTGAATAAAAAGATTTGGATAAGAAATTCGTGGAGTAATTGGATCAGTCAGTGATGGAAAGAGATAACAAGCCTGTTTTGTAATTCTCAAGAGGGTTAGGAGGTTTCTTGTCTATCCCACTAAAGTCTTTAGGGTGAATTATGTAACTTTGTCATCTTACTATTGGCGCTTTTAACACTTATGAACTCAGCGCTTTTATGTATCTTTCGATTTGCACTTGTGTCCCGGTGTTGGACCGTATATGCTTTGTATTCTAGGATTTGTAAATGGCACGATTGATCACTTCTTCCTTTACTATTCCCAATTTAGATTTGGTGCACTTGATTGTTAATTCTACAATTTGCAAGTACAGTTATAATGGAGTATGGCTTCTGATATGAAAAATATTATAGTGAAATTGATTGCTCGATATAGTGGCCGGCAGGTATGGACAAACTTTCCTACTAACTGGCTAATGAAAATAATTTGTCCGACTGTCAGTGTTAGAGTAGTCTAACATGGTAACAAAAATTGACCCAATTAGGATTCAGTTGAATAGAAATTATAATAAAGATAAGTTCAATCAGGGTTGAATTGAGCTAAGATCATGACGAAAATGATCCATTGACTAAATTGAGATTATAACCAAAATTCATTTAATAAAGATTGAACTAAACAGAGATTGTCACATGAATTAGTTCGAATAGTGTTGAACTAAATTGACAAATACAAGTTTTCTACTACTAATAATCCTAGTTTGAAGTACATTTATTCTTCTGTACATGTTGCTTTCTCCCTTAATTCACCAAAGCATGCTTCTAGTCAACTTATCAGTCAACATAAGCCTTGGAAAGTGTGGGAGTTAACTTCTCCATTAGCCAATTAGACCTTATGTACCGGAAATTGTAACTTTCAATTTGTTTGTTTGTGGTGGTGGTTGTTCATGTAGAGTTTGATTAAAATGGAATTGCAGTGAAAGTTGGTTATTAGACCATTATTAATTTAATTGAGGTTACAGTAATTTAAGTCAATGCGTTATACTTCTATCAGCCGATCTATAACAAGAGAAGTTTAGATATGTGTGATATTTTTGAGCGGCAAGTGATACGAATACTTTCACAACAAGTTTCACACATAAATTATTTTGTTTGTGATATTTAGCACTTAACAGAAGTGGATATCAGTGATGATATATATAGAAAGAAGCTGCAGTTTCTAGTAAAAGGTATCAGTCAATGAACTTTTAATTTGTAAGTTATTAATAGAAGGAAATTATTATTTTTTTTCATTTTTAGTGAAGTGTTCAAAGGAATTTAGTTACATGTGACTGACTAAGAGAAAACTGAGTACATAAGACTCTTAGAATAAAAAGTGAGTAACTTTTAATATTATATAATAGCTTAGTATATCACTAGGATAGACTGTCTATGAGAGCTGTATTGTGAAATAATAGCTGAAAGAGCCTTAATCTCGATAAGAACATGAGAGAGATTCAAATGCGATTATCAAAGATATAAGAGATTATATAAACTCAATTGGATAGTTGTGAAATGTAAGAAGAATAAACTCAATTTAACTCCAAATTTGATTGGATAGTGATGAAATGTAAGAAGAATATACTCAATTATAACTTAGTCGAATGAGAATTGGTTCAACATAAGTTATAACGAAGACCGAATCGAAACAAGATTTAGTTGAAAAGTCAATCTTAGGATGGAAATGAAAACTGGCCAAGTTGAGATTTACCTAACATGGGATCGTAACTAAAAGTTACTAAGATCATGACAAAATTGGTTCAACAAGGATAGAATTAAACTGAAATTGTTATGAATAGTTAGTTTAAGTAGGGTTGAACTAAAGCGAGATGGCAGCAGGAATTAGTCCAAACAGGATGGAATTAAACAAAGGTTACAACAAGAATTTCACCATAAAGGTTGAGTTAAACCAAGATTATAACAGGGATTAGTTTTGAAAGGGTTGAATTGAACAAGTGTTACAACGAGAATTTGTTCAGACGAGGTTGAACTAAGCTGAGATTGTAGCAAAAAGTGGTCTAATCCAGACCAAATTAATTTGATTATTATAAAGAAAATTGACTCTTTTGTGGCTGGTTTGAATAGAAACAGAGTTGAAAATTAACCCGTTTAGGGATAAGTCGAACTTAGGATCAAAATGAAAATGATCCAATCAAGGTTTAACCAAACGGAGATTGTAACGAGAATTGGTTCAGTGAGGACTAAACTAGATGGATCTTGTCATGAAAATTAAACCAAACGAAGATGCATCAAGTTGAGATTATGACGGGAACTGATCCTATTAGGGTTGAGTTAAACTAATGTGATAATGGAAATTGATTCCACTAGAGTTGACGAAAGTTAACCTATTTGTGAACGAATTAAATTGAAGATATAGTGCTAATTGACCTCATCAAGGTCAAATTGAATAGAGATTGCTATTGAAAATTTGCTTAATCAAGGTTGAATTAAGTTGATATTGTGATGAAAATTAACCCTTTAAGGTTGAATTAAATTAATGATGTAGTAAAAATTGACCCAAGTTTGGGTTGAGTAGAGCAGAGATTGTGATGAAAATTAACATCTTAGGTTTAGGTTAAACTAAGATTGTAATGAAAAGTTGACCCCTTAGGATTGAATTAAACAAAGATGATAACAAAACTGACCCTTTTAGGGTTAAATTGAACAAAAATTGAAATGAAAGTTGGCCCTTTTGGGGTTGAATCAAACTATGATTGTAACAAAAATTGACCCTTTACAGGTTGAAACGAGGGGAGGAAGTACCACCGGTGATGGTGGCAGGTTCGGGTTGTGGGCAGCATGTGGTGATGATTGAAGCATCGGAATGTTGGTGATGATGGCGTGGAATAAGAAGAGTCGTGGTGGCGACTTACCTGGTGGTGGTCATGAACAGCGGTTGCTGGGGTGAGGCCGATGGTGTTTATGTGGTGGGTGAAGTGTCATAGATGTTGATGTTAGCGGGAGATTAGGTGTACATGGTGGTCATTAGAGCACGGCGGTCCCCAAAGAGCGGCGAACGGTGGGTCATGACGAGCCACTGACCAATGCGAGCCAGGTTTCAATCAAGCGAGGCTTCGGACAAGTTAGAAGAGAGGCGGATGGGCAAGATAGGTGGTGCCGGTGCTGTGCAAGTGTGGATGATGGTGGTGTAGTGTACACAGAGGAATTTGGTGGTCAAACACGAATGGGCATTCAAAGCTTTGCACTTTTTGTTTACGTTATTTTGATATATTTTTTTTAAATATAAAGTATCGTGTAACATCGGACAGACATCATATTTTATCCGTAAAGAATTATAGAGTGAGTCATATATCAAAATGAAGCTCTTAAATAGCTCTATGCAACCACCATACTATCCATATTTTAAAGAAAAGATAGCAAAGACGTGGTTGATGTTTATCCAACACCGTAGTGATTGATGTCTTATATAAATTGGCCCTAAGACTTAAGCAGACACAATTCTTAATCCCTGAGGAGCTATGAGCCAAATCATCCATCGAAACAAAGCTCTTGAATATTTCTAGATAACTACAATGATGTTTCGAGCTTTTGGATCAAAGAAGGCATAAAAAGGTGAATTGAGTCAATAGATTACCCACTGTGGTTAACTTCTTATCTATGAAGAGTTGTGGATCAAATTTTAGGTCAAAAAAAAGCTCTTGAACGTTTGCTCCACAACCTGCGTTTACATGAAAAGTGACTTGGGCGAGCTAGACACAGGTAATGAATATAACTTACCTTATAATTTAAAACAGGCGTAACTTTCGATCCATGAAGAGCTACAGACCAAATTTTATATCACATCGAAGCTCTTGAAAATATCTAGGTATCCATACAAAATTTTGAACGTTTGATGGGAGAAATAACCCAAAAAATACTTTGGGCAAGCTAGAAGCAAGTAAGGCGTATAACGTCCTTTACAAATTAACACAGACGTATCTTTCAATCCGTGAAGTGTAAATGAAGCTCTTGAAGAGTTCTCGGTACTCGTACAAATGTTTTGAATGTTTGAAAAAATAAAATACCCAAAAAATGGTTAGGGCGAGTTAGACGTAGGTAACGCATATAACATACTTTACTACTTAAAACATAGGCATCTTTCAATCCGTGAAGAGTTACGGATCTAACTTTGGATCGAAACGAACCTCTTGAAGAGTTCTAGGAATTCATATATTTTTTTTGAATGTTTGATGAAATAAAGTCCTTGAAAAATGGTTTGGTTGAGCTAAATACAGGTAAGGCGTATAACATACCTTACATATTAAAACGGACATATCTTTCTATCCGTGAAGCGTTACGAATCAAATTTTATATCAAAATTAATATTTTGAAGATTTATAAATTGTCATATGAATTTTCAGAACGTTTGATGAAAAAAATGGTAAGGGCAAGCTAAACGCAGGCGTATAACGTACCGTACAACTTAAAATGGACATATCTTTCAATCCGTGAAGACTTATGGATCACATTTTATATCAAAACAAAGATTTTGAAGTTTTCTAGGTACTCATTTAAATTTTTTGAACTTCTAATGAAATTAAGTACCCAAAAAAATGTTAGGGCGAGTTAAATGCAAGTAAGATGTATAACGTACCTTACGAATTAAAACGGACACATCGTTCAATCCGTGAAGAGTTATGGGTCAAATTTTATATCAAAATGAAGCCCTTGAAGATTTATAGGCATTGATATAAGTGTTTTCAATGTTTGAGGAAATAAAGTACCCAAAAAATGGTTAGGGCTTGCTAAACGTAAGTAAGGCCTATAACGTACCTTACAACTTTAAATGGACATATCTTTCAATCCGGGAAGAGTTATGGATGGATTTTGTTTAAATATGAAGTTCCTGAAGAGTTCTAGGTACTCATATAAAGTTTTGAACGTTTGATGAAACAAAGTACCTAAAAATGGTTAGGGTGAGCTAAACGCAGGTAAGGCGTATAACATACCTTACAACTTAAGACGGATATATCTTTAAATTCGTGAAGAGTTACGGATCAAATTGTATATCAAAATGAATCTCTTGAAAAGATCTAGGTGCTAATCATGATTTCTCAAAATTTTTTTTCCCAATGAAAAAGGGGCGTAATTTGTGCAGCCATACTTAAACTTGTTCAATTGAACCTCCTTTATAAATTTTTGCTTAGCTGGGCCTTCATAGAGAGGGCCAAGGAACCTAAAAAATGCAGAAAATTACCTTGTTTGACTCTTAAACCATTTGGCCCTCTCAAGAAACATCAAGCCAGGTGTGAGCTTATGATCCTTCCCAATTATGTTTTTGATGAATTTGGTTGGTGCGCTTATTCATCGTATTAGAGTCCGGTATGAGATGGGATTCGTAAGGATGAGCTAAACTCAAACTTTAGCCGCAAGCCTGGCTTGGTATTTCATGCACAATTCAAACAGATGGTTAAAGGGGCCCGCGGGGTAACCCATTAGGGACCTCTACAATGCTCAGGTTAGCATTTATCTCATTAAATAGTAATAAAAGTAGGTAATAAGTACATAAAATGTAAATAAAAGGATTAGCCTGAGAAAAGTAGAAGGCTGGAGTGGCTATTGTTCCAAAGAGATAACTATGAAGAATGATGGGAGGCTGAGCTGTGGGATGACCGATCTTAGGCAAGGCCGGCCTTGGGAGAGAGAGAGTGGAGTTAGGGATAGAGTTGGAGAGAGAATTGGGGAAATAGAGAGGCAGTCGAGAGAGACAATGGGGGCTAGAGAATGTGCCCGCATCCCCACTTTATATAGGGCTCGCGGGCTGTCTGGGCTCACAGATGGGTGTCGGCGGCAAGGACGACCATGTGATCATCTGCCAATTCCTTGGGCGACCAGCTGGTTGCCCACCCTTTTGGGCACGTTTGGGGTGCTGGTTTCGTGTTACGGGTATTTAGGCGAGTGGATATTGGGCTAGTACTCTAAGCATTTAAAATATCTAGCTGATACTTTAAAATACCGGGCTAGCATTATAAACAGTTCCTACTGCCTTAACTCTTAAAGAAACTATCGGTCACCATTAATTCGAACATGATCTACATGCCATTTATCATTCAAGTCATTAATGTTCCATAAGACAAATAACTAGGTGTTAGTTTCGAATCATATCGGACTAGTGTGACCTAAGATTAAGTACCACTTAAAAGCTATATGGTTTCTAAGACTTGATTGACTATTATCGAATCTACTACTCAACAAACAAGATGCGTATTTAAGTCTACAAACATATTAGCTTAGTTTGCATGCTATATGCTCTTGACTCTTGGCAATATACTTCTTTCGGTTGGATTATATACTTAAACCCTTGAAGACAACCATTCAGAGAACATCGTCTTGATATCCACTTTGTCATATCTTATCACATGAAACACAATGGATGAGTATCTTGGAGGACTTAAGCATAACATCTAGCTAGAAGACCTCATCAAAGATGATTCCTTCCTATAGGGCATTAACCCATTGCCACCAATCTAGCCTAGAAGATCTCTATCTTCTTGTTCAATGAACTCTTTATGCTTGTAGATCCATTCAAATCCTATCTAATGGATTTTATGTCTTTTTGATGCCTCTACAAGCTCAAGACTTAGTTAAAATACAAGTAATTTAACTTCTATTTTTATTGCCCCAACCCAATTGTCTGCATCATTATACTTAAGACTTTTACTATAGTCTAAAGGATCAGATTTATCATCATTCTTAACTGTTAAGACTAAAGACATGAATCCATCAGGTGACCCTGACCATCCTGTTGGGACAAATATAACTTTTGCTTGGAAAATAAACTCTAAGGCTAATTGTTGGGTTCACAGTTCTGAACTATGATCACAACAAAAAGCACCTATTAAAGCACTTAGAGTAGGAAACCCTTCTCTCCACCTAAGCCCCCGATCGGAGATTCGCATTCGTGACACCTCATGTGCGAGAGTTCCCGGGAATAGGTCTATTTCTATAAATCTTTTGCCCTAATACCGGTTGTTGGGACAGATTTCAAAAATTCCCCCTAAAGTTTACGCAGCGGAAGGGGTTTAAAATTCATAATTCCAAAATTAGGGTTGATTTAAAATTTCTAATTTTAAATCTACATATTTAAATTCATAATTTAAATCTATAGATCTAAATTTAGATCTACCGTCCTTTTACTCTAATACATTCATAACAATACATAAACATAAACAAGCATATTAATGAAAACTATAAATAAATAGAAAAACGAAACTAAAAGAAGAAGGAAAGAAGAACATACCTAGAGTTTCTTAAATAATAAAGAATACCAAGAAAATCGAGACCCCGCGATCTTCTACGCAATCACCTTAAACTGCCTGGAAGATGGGCTTCCAAAAATATTAAAATAGAAAAGAAAAATTTTAACAAAAATTTTTCTCTCCAGTTAGGTCACTAAAAAAATTTCAGAAACCCTTAAAATTTGCTTCAATAGAATTACTAAACCCCAAAATAGGAACCTCTATTTATAGTAGGTTACCAGAGCGAAAACAAACTAAAAAATCGATGTGTGACACGCATAAAAAACAAACAAAATGCAGCATTTTATACAACAAAAGTATCAAAAAGCCGCATTTCTTTACTGGCCCAAAAATGGCCATTTTTTCATTTTATACCGCGTGACATGTGGGGGACACTGATTCGCCCGCGCACATTCACTCGGATTAAGCCCTGGGGCCATCCAGCATGCGACAGTTCATCCATGTATGCTTGGATCGTGGCCTGGGCTTTGAATTTCTGATTTTTTTTTTTTTTTTTTTGTTTCTCACATCTAAAAAATCATCTTGTGAATTTTTATTTTTCAAAATTATTTTATTCAATAATTTTTCAATTTTTATTCATCTCATGAATAATTTTTGGCAAAATAAAATTTACTCACCTCATCAATAAATTAATTCATCTCATGAATTCATTAATATTTTTCCGATGGCAATAAATATAGGGGCTTGCGCAGGAACCTCAAGGACAATTTAAATCTAGTTTCAAATGGGTTAAATTAATCATCTCATAAAATAATTTAAGTATCATTTATTGAGACTTAATTTCACCAAATAAATCTCACTGTACTCCAGATTTAAACCATTTATTTGATAGCTCCCTAATAGACTGTATTGATAACAACAACCCCTCCGCTAGATGTCCATGACAAAGGATAAATATAACCACTACCATTATCCTTCTCACAGCTTCTTCATTAGTTACCGACTCGCCCTTCACTGAATAATTCGTTTACACTTGAACATATTCATAGTACAAATTCCAAATGTCAAAAACTTAGAATACTTTGACCAAAGTTTCTAAACTATTCAAATATTTGCGAATCAACTAAGGGGACATCTGTATCTTATAAGAGATTGTAGATTCCCCATTGAATACCTGATCCATGTCACACTTCATGCCAATACCTAGTGTACGTGGGAATTCAGTCATACGTTTAGACCTTACTTATAGTACACAAAGTAACTAACGCTCCATGCACAAGTCCAGAATATCTTTAGGATTTAGAGTAATCGTTCAAACAGTACAACGTCAATCAATTATCTCCAACAATAGTCTAGAAATAAGTAATCCACACGGTCCAACTCAATGTGTCAATCTTATTAAACACACTAACCTAACACTTTTGGATCTCCATCCACATGACCAAGACAAGTCATCTAAAGTGTCACATTATTGTCTTAGCATGCAAGTGGTCCAAACTTGTCTTCAAATACGAGCCTTTCAAAGAACAATCCATACCATTTGTTCCAAGTCTATCTGTGGTTTAGTCTCATAAACCACTAAGAACAAACATGTAAGTTGTAGTATGAGGACTACACTCCTCTCATGGATGTCTCCCATAAGAAAATCACATGTAGTATAAATGCTCGCTTACACAAATTTAATCAGAAAACGACTGGGACTTCAATTTTATTTATTAATTAAAGTAATAATTTAGAATAAATCTATATTTGAGGACACTGATCCTAACAATCTCCCACTTGTCCTCAATCCAATTTATAACAAAGTCCTTACTCACCCCTTTTACGTTTGATCCAAAGTTCTACTGAGCCTAATCCTTAGTGAGCTCAATTATTCTATTGTGAAGTCAGCAATATAATACCACTTGACATTTCTTTCACTAATTGCTCCCACTCCAAGGGCAAAAACATGCTTAGACGTCAAACGTCTATAATTTTAATCTGACTGGAAGTATTAAATCAGTATAGCCAACTGGAACCATCTCGTCACTTTGAAAGATCAGCATATGGTCTCTAGTACTACCTTCTAGTCCATCGGACCTGGGTTAGGCTGACAGCTGCTTAGTATACCACAACATAGCAGATATTAAGTTTCGTTTGCAACATGGCATACCAGAGGCCTCCTACGGCCAAAGCATATGGAATATTCCTCAATTTCTCCTCCTCTTGAGGTGTCTTAGAATACTACTCAAAAGAAAGAGGGACTCCATGCTATACCTTGACAACACCTTGTCAACATAAGTGGCTAGAGAGAGACCCAACATCCCACTCTTACGGCCTTGCAGAAGCTTATTCCTAAGAGTAGAGTTGGCTTCTCCCATATCCTTCATATTAAGCTATCATGACAACCAAGTCTTCATAGCTAATGACACCCCACATCATTCTTAATGAGTAGAACACTGTTAACATACAATACCAAAAAAGTCTTTACTTTCTCTTAATGTCATTTGTACACGCATGGTTCGTTCAACCAATTGCTCAAAACTATGAGACTTAATTGCTTTATTGTGACTAAAAGGATCAAATTTAATGTCACGATCAACCACTAAAAGTTCCCGCTATGAACATGTCAGGTGTCCTGACAATCCTCCCACCAAACCCAAGCTCTCGTGTACCTGGAACATTCTCGTTCCTTTTAGTAAGTGCATCTAATGCATCCACTATGTCTTGAGTTGTGTCTAGTTGTTCAGAGTTAGTGTCATTTTTTTTCTTTTAATTCTTAAAATACTATTTTGTTTTCGCTTTTGTAGTTTACCTACAAAATCCTTCTCTAAGTATTTTGCATTATATTTACAAAAACCTTTTTAATTAAAAGAACTGTAGTAAAAGACCGTCGTTGTTCCTTTTATTTGCAACACCATTATGCTATGGTGTACCCAGAGTAGAAAGCTGAGATCTTATCTCATTTGCAGTTAGAAAATCCAGAAATTCACCCAAAAAGTATTTACCATCTCGATCTGATCGAAGTGACTTAACTTGTTTACCTAATAGCTTTTAAACTTCAACTTTCCACTCTATGAATTTTTCAAAACGCCCGACTTATGTCCCATTATGTAAACATGTCCATGCCTTGAGTAATCATGACTAAATGTGATTACGTAATCATACCTAATCTTGCCTAAACATGTATTGGTCCACACATATCTATGTGAACCAGCTCAAGCAAGTCACCAACCCTGTTGCCTTTATTCTTAAATATAGACTTGGTCATCTTTCTTTCTATGTAGGATTCGTAGACTGATAATAACTTTAAGTCTAAAGCCTCTATCAGTCCATCTTTACCAGTCTTTGGATCCTGTTCGAATTAGTGTGACCTAAACGTTGGTGCCTTGTGTAGGCATTATCACATTCAGGATGTTTTCTTTTAGGAGATTGAATAAGTGAACTTATGTTAGAATCATTTAAACGATTACCAAAGTTTTGATAAGCAAATAACATGAATAAATTTATTCATGTACATACATATGCAAATAAACAATTTATTTCTCATATTAAAATTTTCATTATCAAAATCAATTGAATAACAATTATCCATAAAACAAGTTACATAAATCAAATTCTTGTGCAGAGTAGCTACAAATAAACAATCTTTTAAAACTATAACTCTAGCACTAACGACTAAGCTAACTTCTCCTACACTTAGGACTATCATTATTGTAATGTCCCTGATTATTAGGTACAACAACCATTTTGCAGCCTTTTGCTTAGCCTGAGCCCCTATAACATATTACAGACATGGTCAGTTGAACCCAAGTCCACGCAACTAGGAACCTGGTGGACTCTTAACTCTGCATAACTCAACTAAGTGAGATATCAATATATCTTCATCAGATGGCTTAGTAGTCTTTTGTAGGAAGAGTAGTTATGTACTTAGTGTAGTTCCTCCTCCAATGGCCTAGTTTTCTTGCAAAAGAAACACTTCTCTTTTGTTGACTTCCTTATAGACTTGGTTGCTACAATTGCAAACTTTCCCTTTCCTTTCTTTTCCAGTAGGTCCCTTGTGAGAAATAACTAAGTCTAACTTGTTTATCTAGGCTAAATAATTTGGTCCAATGAGTACATTATGCATTAATAATCTAGTGAAGTTCACCAATTGTATCAAATTCGAAATACTGTAAATGCAAACATTCGTGTAACTATCCAACAAGAGCCATGTATAATGCAGTGATATTTATTCTTTTAATTTAGCATATACAATAAGTCTGATATCCACCAAATTGTACTATCATGCATACAATGATAACTCAAACACACCACTCCTTACTCCCCGGCAGCAGGGTCGCACGAAGCTAGTTCGGGTGAGAACTATTCTCAATTAACCTATTTTCTTGTTACTCTTACTAAACATGATTAACTCACCACTTGACCTTAGTCTCTAACATGACGCAACAAAGCTCCTCGGGGAGGCTAATGCATCATGCTAGTCAAGTGTAAACCATTACCTAAATCTCCATACAAATACATGTAATACTTCGTGGCAGTGTGGTCGCATCGTATCTTTGTACTTCGGTTCTTCCTAATAGAAGTCTAACCCTATAATCTACAAACCTACATCCTTTGCAGGGAGGTCTATCGATCTACTATACTGCTAGACCAGAAAAAGAGACCGTGAGGTTACAATAATTAAAACCTAGCTCCCACTTCATTTTTATAACCAGTGATTTTTAATTAACTTGCATTTACAACCTGGATTATCTCATAACCCCCTTTAGAATCTCATTCTAAAAATTAACCATAATTAACTAATTAATTAATTTCAAATATTATAATTTTACAATATAGATTATCTCATAATCTAACTTTAGAATCTCATTCTAAATTTAATCAATAAAATTAATTAATTAATTTTAATTTAAAAAAGTACCATAATATTATTTAGATTATCTAATAATCTTCTTTTAGAATCCCATTCTAAAACTAAATTAATTAATGCAAATTAATTAATTTTTATTAAAATAGTACCATAAATTTAGATTATTTCATAATCTAATTTTTTTTTTTAGAGTCCAATTCTAAAATTAAATTAATTAATAAAAATTAATTTCATTTAAAGTTAATAACGTCTTAGAACTTAGACTATCCCATAGTCTTAGTTAGGATCTCATTCTAAAATTAAATAAGCTTAGATCACCCAATACTCTTTAGAATCTTATTCTAAAATAATTTAAATTAACTTTTATTTAAAATATTGCTAATTTACAACTTAGACTATCTTATAATCTAATTTAGAATCTCAATCAAAAAGAAAATTAATTAATAAAATAATTAATTTATAATTATTATGTAAATCAATATTGACGTCTACACGTCAAAAAAATAAAATAAAAATATTTTTTAAAATTAAATTAAAAAACACTGACGTCAGCACTGTCCTGGTAACATTAGCGTCAGCGGGTGCTGATGTCAGCGTCAGCCTACTGTTGACAACCGCGTTAGCTTTTTTTTAATTTTAAATTAAAATATTTAACTTTAAAATAAATTGAATCTAATCCCATTGGATCAATCTTATTCGATTTCATAAATCATGACTGAGAATGTACAATCTCATTATACGAACAACATAATCGTAAACTAATAGGTTGTTCCAAATTAGCGTTTAATTCATTAACAATTTAAACATTTTAATCATTACTTTATGCAATCATCTGAATTAACTATTAATTCATTATTGATTTAAAAAATTTAAATTGATATAGTAAAAGAAACAATCTAATTAGCAATTAATTCTTAATAAAATATCGATTTTATTAAATTGCAGATCTTTTTATTTTGATCTTATTATACCTATTCATGTATATTACGAATGTAATCATAGGCTGGCTCTAATACCAATAGTTGGGAAAAATATAACTTTTGTTGGAAAAATAAACTATGATGCCGATCGTTAGGTGCACAGTTCTGAACTATGGTCACAACAAAAAGCACCTATTCGAGTACTTACAGTAGGAGACCCTTCTCTCTACCTAAGCCCTCGGTCGGAGAGTCACGATTCGTGACACCTCTCGTGCGAGGGTTCTCAGGAATATATTTATCTCTATAAATCTTTTGCCCTAATACCGGTTGTTGGAACGAATTTTAAAAATTCTCCCTAAATTTTACGCAGCAGAAGGGGTTTAGAATTCATAAATCTAAACTTAGTGCTGATTTAAAATTTTGAATTTTAAATCTAAAGATTTAAATTCATAATTTAAATCTACAGATCTAAATTTAGATCTACAGACCTTTTACTCAAATGCATTTATAACAATACATAAATATAAACAAGTATATTAATAAATACTGTAAATAAATAGAAAAGCGAAACTAAAAGAAGAAGGAAAGAAGAACATATCTGCAATTCCTCAAATAATAAAGAACACCAAGAAAATCGAGACCCCACGATATTCTATGCAATCACCTTAAACTGCCCAGAGGGCGGGCTTCGAAAAATATTAAACTCGGAAAAAAAAATTTTAACATAAATTTTTCTCTCCAATTGGGTCTCTAAAAAAATTTCAGAAACCCTAAAAATTTGTTTCAATTGAATTACTAAACCCCGAAATGGGAACCTCTATTTATAGTAGGTTACCGGAGCAAAAAGAAACTAAAAAATCGATGTGGGACACGCATAAAAAACAAACAAAATGCAGCGTTTTGTACAACAAAAGTATCAAAAAGCCGCATTTCCTTGTTGGCCCAAAAATTGTAATTTTTTTATTTTATGCCGCGTGACACATGGCAGGAAGCGATTCGCCCGCGTACATTCACACGGATTATGCCCTGGGGCCATCCAGCATGCAACACGTGTCGCATGCTGATTGGTTCATCCGTGTATACACGGATTGTGGCCTGGGCTTTGAATTTCCTTTTTTTTTCTCACATGTAAAAATTCATCTCATGAATTTTATTTTTCAAAATTATTTTATTCAATAATTTTTCAATTTTTATTCATCTCTTGAATAATTTTTGGCAAAATAAATTTTACGCATCTCATGAATAAATTAATTCATCTCATGAATTCTTTAATATTTTTCTGATGGTAATAAATATAAGGGCTTGCGCAAGAACCTCAGTGACAATTTAATTCTAATTCCAAATGGGTTAAATTAATCATCTCATAAAATAATTTAATTACCATTTATTGAGACTTAATTTCACTAAATAAATCTCACTGTGCTCCAAACTTAAACCTTTTATTTGATATCTCCCTAATAGACTGCATTGATAACAACAACCTCTTCGCTAGATGTCCATGACAACCACCGCCATTATCCTTCTCACAGCTTCTCCATTAGTTACAGACTCGACCTTCACCTAATAATTCGTTTATACTTGAACATATTCATAGTATAAATTCCAAATGCCAAAAACTTCGAATACTTTGACCAAAGTTTCCTATTCAAATATTTTCGAATCAACTAAGGTAACATCTGTATCTCATAAGAGACTGTAGATTCCTTATTGAATACCTGATCCATGTCATACTTCACGTCGCTATAGAGTGTACGAGGGAATTCAGTCATGCGCTTAGACCTTACTTATAGTACACCAAAGTAAGTAACGCTCCATGCACAAGTGCAGATTACCTTTAGGATTAAGAGTCGTCATTCAAATAGTACAATGTGAATCACTCATCTCCATAGTAGTCTAGAAATAAGTAATCCATATGGTCTAACTTAGTGTGTCAATCTTATTAAACACACCAACTTAACACTGTCTAAAGTGTCATATTATAGTCTTAGCATACAAGTGGTCCGAACTTGTCTTTGACTACGAGCCTTTCAAACAACAATTTATACCATTTATTCCATGTCTATTTGTGGCTTCGTCTCATAAACCAATTGGATTAAACATTTAAATTATAGTCTGAAGACTACACCCATCTCATGGATGTCTCCCAAAAAAAAATCACATGCAATATAAATGCTCGCTTACACAAATTGAACTCAGAAACGACTGGGACTTCAATTTAATTTATTAATTAAAATAATATATCCAGAATAAATCTGGATTTTAGGAAGCTGTTCCTAACACATCCTTCCACTATGTCAAAGCTGTCATGTACTTTGCGTGATAATAACTTAGTTGATGATATATCTAATACATCATCTACATTATAAGATGTATCAAGCTATTAAGACACAATATCTCATATTGTAATCATATGAATTGTACCATACATTAACTGTTGTACTTTTTTTTTAAAAACAACTAACTGTTGTACTTTTAGAACACTTTCTAAAAAAATTTACATAGTAAACCTTTTTTGATTTGTGAACTTGACTCATCATAAGAATTGTACCATATTTAGTAACATATTATTGATCCTTTTTACAGCTCTTTGTAATAAGGAAAACTAAGAATTCTCCTGAAACTACCATTTTGATCTAATCAATATGACTTGATAAAATTACCTAAATGATTCCAACTTTAGTATTTAATTATTTAAACTTTTCAAAGGATTCAAGACTTTAATCTTCACAGGCGTATCCATACATTAACTAATTGAGCAGTTATTCATAAACATTTTATGAAACACTCATCGCTTCCGCTCGCTTGAACTTTTAATTGTCCATAAACACTTTATGAATAAGTCCTAGCAGATTAGTAGTCCTACTACCTTTACTCTTTAAGACACTGTCATTCACCATTAATTCGAACGTGATTCACGTAACTGTTATCATTCAAGTACTTAATGACCCATAAGACAAATCAAACATGTTTTGAATCATATTGGACAAATATGACCTAATATTATGTACCATTTAAATGCTACATGGCTTCAGGATTTTCCTTTATTAAATGGTTACAGATGCTTGCTTGTATTAGACTAATAAATCACCATTAATATCGCTTTGATCAAAATAAGTCAACTATCTAATAGTGCACCTTTTCAAATAAACACTTTATTTATATAACTATCACTTTATTTTTCAAAAAATAACTGAAAATCAATTTTGAAACAGGTAGTAGATAGAAATCAAATTTCTAAAGTACATCAAGATTGCTATTCAAAAAATAAAACTACATTCCATAACTTAAACTCCTACCTCTTGATGCCCTTACTAAAAACCTATTCACCAGTACACTAGTGAACTACGTACTAGTCATAGAGCAGACAGGCCTGTCATGTGGGCTTTTGGTCTTGGCAATGATAATATCTAAGTACTTAGGCAATTCCTTTTAAATATCAACATCCAGTGCATTTATAAAAGAGATAACACAATTTTGTCTTATGTTTTATTGTCCCCTCTTGAGGTTCCTAATTCTGAGATAGATGGTTACACTAAGTGGACTATTTCTTTAGTTTTTCATGACACCTTTTTCTCATAAATTGTTCTCATGCTATTAGTTCTCTGTCCAAACAATTTTCTCAAGTATCTAACCATCTCTACTATAGTTGGCCATTCCAGTATCTAATACCAGAATAAGTTTTACATAAATATCCGAATCTTGTATATGACTAACTCTTTAGTCTAGTCTAATGTTCTCAATGTGCTTTTCAACTTAGTAGATCAACTAGTAGCATCTGGAAAACTCTAGGCATCTCATAGTGCTCTACATGTATTAACATATCATATTATAATGAACAAAACATAATAAAAAAGACATACCAGTATTGATCGTAATGCATAATCTAACAATTAGTCTGAAAACAAATACTATAAGACAAGTCATATAACATACTTGATTACTTTTATTTCCTTTCAGCAAACAATCAAAGTTCGGAGATTACATTCCGACACTTACATGTATGCCTGGGAACCACCCAAAACTCCCCTTTTGTGGGGTCGAATTTAGACATTAGAAGGGTGAGAACATTTCTCAATAGATATGCTTTCTTGTAAACTCTTTACTAAACACATTTAATACACCACTTTCCCCTTAGCCTTTAAGGTCCTATAATAGAGGTCCTCGAGGAGGCTAATGTAGACCCTAGTCAAGTATACACCATTACCTGAGCACTCGGACAAGGTCTCAATATACTCACATCGCCGTGGCCGTACTCAATTGCTTGGACTTCTGTTCATCTTTTGGAGGACTATCCTTGTATTTCACAAATGAACGCTCTCCTCAGGGGGCCGGGCCCACCTACTATACTACTAGACAGATAATGGAGGCCATGAGCATTCATTTAGCAGCTCGCTCCCACTTGATATTTTGAGGATTGTGAACTTTCAAAAACTTTCAGCAAACAGACAAAGCATGGATTCACCTAACCATTCCCTCTGTGTGTGCAACGATAAGCTAACCAATCTACTCGTTATTATAGGAGAGGCATAACAAGTAATTTGTCAAATGAGAACTATTCTCAAATAATATGTTTCCTAAACATATTTAACTCATTGTCTCATCCTTGGTCTCTAAGAAAGTATCATAACGCTTTGTAGTAGACTTTTATACCATCCTAGTTATGCGTATACCATTACCTGGACATTAGTTGTAGTAAACAAGATACTCCATGTCGGCGTGGCCGCACTCGTTTTCCCCATAACTTTATCTATCATGTAGAAGTCTAATCATGTATCCTACGAACAAGCGCCCTCCTGGGAGTAGTGCCTATCAACTAAACAATTAGACTGGCAATGGAGAGCGTGAGGAATTGGCTCTTGATCCTCGTTCCTACTTGAAATTTACAATGGTGGATTTTTCTTTTATGTTTGATTATCTCATAATCAATAATTAGAATCACATTCTAAAATTTTGTTTAACAAATAAATAAAGCTCTAATCATATTAGGTTCCTTTAATTATCAAAGCTATGCAATCTAATCTAATTATACATATAATAAGAATTTTTCTTTTCAAAAAATTCAACTATTGAATTATGCAATCATTATAGGTATATTTGAATAAATTCTGCCATTCGATAAAATCAAATTTTTCACCAAGTTGTATGGCTTTAAAATTTGATTCATATCATAAATCATATTTGACTCCTTTAAATAATATTTGATACATGAACTAAATTTATTAAGTACCCTATTATCAAATAATTTGAATAGCATTACTTAAGGCCGAAAGGTTGGAACAATTAAAGATTTTTCTGAACTCTTTTAGAAAAGATTATCAAATAATATTAATTATGATCTCATTCTAATTAAATATTTATTCATTTAAATTATTTAATAATAAAATTAAAAAATTTAATTTAATCCCAATTTTTAATTTTAATTTATTTTTTTATTTAAATAAATAATTAATTAATTAAATTTGATCTTAATCTCATTAAGTAGTAAACCAAATGTCTAATCCAAATCGACATTCTATGTGATGCTGTATATATCTAAATCATTCAACTTTGTGAATATCTAATCTCATTAGATTATGTAGAAATGTACACCCACTACTTTAGTTATAACTCATCCTAACTTAAACAATTTAAATTTGACGAATAACAACTTATTATTAAATTCTTTAATAACATAATTAGGTTTTTCTTTGTTGTGGATTATTATAAAATATTCAACAACTCAATGTTTCATACCGAGGTTTATAATCTAAACACATTCGACTAGTAATCTAAATCGTTCAACTCTTTGAATATCTAATTTAATTAGATCCGATTTAGACTTACGTTTCTTAATTGATTCATGAATCATCTAAAATTCGGGATATCTTTTTTCCTTTAATGAAATTCACAAATTCGTACTTTTCGTAATTTTACATATCCTAATTTTGTCAAACCTGTTGTTTTTTTTTTCAATTATGAATGTATGTGGAGTTGGCTCTGATACCAATTGTTGGGAACATATTTCAAAAAATTTTCCCTAAGAGACTATAGCAGGCACATCGAAAATCCAATTTAAAATTCTTAATTTTATCTAATGCCCTAATCTAATTAAACTATTTAACTAGACCTAAGTCTTACTCTGATAGGCTCGTAATATAATTTAATTTTTTCACACACACACACACACACACACACACACACACACACACACACATATATATATATATATATATATATATATGATACAATTAATCATATTAAATAATCATCGCATGAATACTTGTTTAGTATACAAATTTATTTATCTCATAGATAAATAATCCATATCATAAATTCAATTTAAATATTTCCAAATTTTGTGCTTGAGTTGAGGCTTGCGGAGGGACATCAGGGACAATCTAACTCTAGCTCCAAATTGGTCGAATCTGATTATCATTTATTGATAACAATTTACTACCATTTAATAAAACTTAAATCTAGTAAATAAGTTTTACTGCACTCTAGAATTAAATATATTCACTCAAGAATTTTTCAAATAATTTTATTGCAACAATTAACGCCTCCATTAGATATCTGTGAGCTAAAACAACCTCAACTACTATCATTATTTTTCTTACGTCTATCACCGTTGTTCCTGACTCGCCTTTCTTGAACAATTCATAATACAAAAACAATTTTAATTCCAAATGTCAAACATATGGAACACTATGGCCAAAGATTATAGAATATGCTCATATATTTGCAAATTAACTAGGGGGACAACTTTCGTTGTAGATTCCTAGTAAAATATCCGTTCTCACCACACTTCATGCAATTGCGCAACGGCATAAGAACCTAGTTATTCAATTTTGATCTCATCGTTTTGGGTATCAAAGCAATTAACATTCTATGCACGAGTTCCCACTATTTTCCTTATTTACAGTTATCATCTTATTTATTTATTTTGAATAGCCATAAAGAAACAACTGATTTTGGTTTGTTCCAATCTTATTAAAAACACCAATATAATACTCCTGGATCCCTATCCACATGAACAAGACTAGTCGTCAAAAGTACCATATTATAGCTTCATCAGACAAGTTGTCCAAACTTATCACCGACTATGAATAAACTTTAAAAACATGTCACTAGTTTGATCTAAGTCTTTCTATGGTTCAATCTCATTGACCACTTAAACCAAACCTAACAAGTCATCTTGGACAACGTCCATCTCATTGAATGTTTTAGAAAAACAATCATGCACCTTTGACTCGTAAAATATAATTAGACAATAAATAAATAAAATAATTATATTTATTTAATATGTAAAACTAAATAATTAGATTTTTCTACAACACCTATTCCAACACATTCATATCCCTTGAAGAACCCAAGAATATAGAAGAAGCTCTAAATGATGCAAATTGGATCACAGCAACAGAAGAAGAGCTAAATGAGTTAAAGAGAAATGACATGTGGGAACTTGGTGATAGGCCTCAAGATCCTCAAATCATTGGTACCAAGTGGGTCTACCACAACTAGAAAGATGAAGAAGGTGATGTGGTAAGAAACAAGGCAAAGTTATTACCTAAGGGCTATAACCAAGAGGAAGCTATTGACTATGAGTAAACCTTTGCTCCTATTGCTATATTAGAAGCTATTAGACTCTTATGTGCATTTTCTACCTTTAAAATTTGTAAACGTTTTCAAATGGATGTAAAAAATGCATTTTAAAATGGTTTCATTGATGAAGAGGTTTATGTTGTACAACCACCGGATTTGAGGATGACAAATTTTCTAACCATGTAGTTAAACTAAAAAAGGTTCTACATGGATTGAAACTAGCTCTTAGATCTTGGTATGAGATATTAAGCTCCTTTCTAATGCAAAATGGATTTTGAAGAGGAAAGGATGACACCACACTTTTTATCGAACACTCAAAAACTGATATTCTCATCATGTAAATTCATGTTGATGATATAGTATTTGGTACTACTAATCCATCTCTTTGTGCAAAATTTGCAAATCTTATGAGTAGGGAATTCATGGGAGAACTCAACTACTTCCTTGGATTGAAAACTAATAACTCTAACTTAGTGTATAATTATTCATATCAATTAGATTCATTTTCTAACCATTTTACATCAAATGTTCATGTCTTTTCCTTGCTTTTGCTCCTTTCTGCTCCTATTGTTATTTCCTTGCAAAAACACTCATTTTATACTAATATATTGTTAGGTTTTATCATCAACATCAACAAGTAAATGCAAGATACATCAAACAAAAGAAAAAAAAAGGGCTAAACACATCAATTCCTCACTGTAAAGCAAGGAAACAACAATACCATGTACAAGTTGTTGCGAATCTCAATTTTAGACAGCAAAATGGACAAATAAAGTGCAAGACACTTCATGAACACATCCAAATTGATGTAAAATCTGAGTTTTCGACAGCAAAATGAAGTAAAAAAATAAAGAAATTAGCAACTTGTTGGCAATGGGCGGCATAATGAACAAATGAGGATGAACTTGCATTATTTTTCAATTTCATGGCTTCTCAACCTAAAATACTATAAATAGGGATGTTTGGAAAGTCTTTTGGAAGAATTCACTCAGCCAAGACCAAATATAAGGTAGAGAAAGAGAGGTGAAACTGTCAGGAAAGGAAAGGAGTAACAGAAGAAAGTTTGGATTGTAATTTTACATTTTTAAGTTCTTTCTATCCTTTTCTTCTTTAAGTTCATAGATTTTACCTTAGTTTTGCTTTATATTATGTATACTATGAACTAATTTTGTCCTTCCAAGGCTACGATTTAGTCTAAGTTGTAATTTGCGCTCTTTTCTAATTCAACGTATTCAAAGTTTGTTTATTCCGTTATTTGAGTGATTATCATTGTTCTTCATGAATTTTGAATGCTTGATCACCATTCAAAGCCTATAATTATTCATAATAAGTCCAAGAGGATATTTATGACGAATGCTAAATCAATAAACACCACAAATTAAACAAATGTTAGATAAAGGTTAACGCAATTTGTGTGGCCTTAAGTGAAAACCATGGATCTTCAAAACTCTTTTCTTATTTAAAAATTGATGAGTAATATGTAAAAGAGCATGTTAAATGTTGCTTGAGAGAGAAAATTTAGTAAATTGGGGTTTTCACCCATCAACATATAATAACAACTTGAATATCGAGAATAAAAAGGCGTATTTATGCAACTAGGTGAAATCGGATGCCATGGATCTTACTAAGTCATAAAAATCATATAAAATCAGAACAGTTTTGATAAAATTAAGTAACCATTTTTGTTCTCTTTCATTTTGTTTTGTTTCATATCAAAAATTTCAAATTTTGGTCTTTCGAATAGTGCTGAAACTACTAATTTCGGTACTCATTCAATAACAATCCTCATGGGACGATACTCTACTCAATTCTGTAAAACTTGATATGACTTAGTGTCTAAGCATAAAGACTAAGCAATCAATTTTTTTTGTGCCGTTGCTTGGGGTTGTTTTTATTTGAGTGATATGGATACAACCTAGTTTTAGTATTAATTTGAAGTTGTTTTGTATAAACTTGCAAATCTTGTTTACACTTGAAAAAAATCATTTTATTCACTTTGACTAATTTGTGAAAATTTTTTTTTTTTAATTTGTATACAACACCCTCCTAAAATTATATTTTTGTTAAGTTTGTGTGTTTTTTTTTTTTGTTTTTCTTGTGTTTTCTCTTGATTTTCATCTTTCTTTTACTTCTAAAGTTCATTTGGATAAAACTTGGAAAGTTGAAATTGTTATTTTTTAAGCTTTTCAAAACATTAGTATTACTACCCTCCACCCTTTTAAATTTGGTTTTTGTTAAATATTTGTATGAAATTGTTGCATTTTTAAGTTCTCTTCTTAATTTTATCTTTTTTCTAGTATTTGAATACGTCTAGATAAGTTTTTCAAAATTAAGTTTGTATTTTGAAGTTTTTCAAACACCCCCCCCCCCCCCCCCCCCCAAAAAAAAAAAATAGTTTTTGTTAAGTTTTGTGTTATAGTGCTATATTTTTGTACCTTCTCATTATTTTTATCTTTCTTTTAACTTTTAAGTTTATTTTTTTACATTAGTCTCTTAGATCTAAATACTTAACATAGAATGTTGCTAGAATACTGTCTAATTAAGTGTCATCACACACAGAAGCTGAAGGTGGCAGAGATGTGGATGTTGAGATGGATGTGTGGACATACAAGAAAAGATAGGATCCAAAATAATGTTATAAGAATTAAATTAGGTATCGCCCCGATAGAAGATAAGTTGAGGGAGCGACGTCTGTAGTGGTTTAGGCATGTCAGGAAGAGACCCACCACTACCTCTGTGAGGAGGTACGAACAACTTCTTATTATAGATGGGAAAAGAGGAAAAGGTCGGCCAAAGAAGAGCTAGATGGAGACAATCACGAGGAAGAGGCCGGCCAAAGAAGAGCTGAATGGAGAAAATTTGAAAGGACCTCGCCTACCTCAACCAAAATTAAGAGATAGCCCTAGATAGAGCTCAGTGGAGGATTAGTATAGCAGTATCCGATATAGTGGTGTAGGAACAATGAGCACGCTGTCACCCTCCGCCTATTTTAGTAGGATTTTTACTTAAGTAGGCTTTGTCTTAAGGATGCTCTAGAAAGGCCTAAGACGTGTTAGAACCTTTCGGAGCATTCATGCGTGTAATTTTGGGTTTAAGTTCATGGATGTATGAAGAGACATGTCCCTCGGTGCTAAAGGACGTGTCCCTTGGACCCTCACACAGTTCATTGTACACGGTCCTCATAGGGAGGACATGTCCCTTCCATATAGGAGCAGAGTTCATGTAAGTGCATGCACATGGGCACGGTTGGCATATAGAGGCATGTCCCTATGGATAGAGGCGTGTCTCTAGCATGGCACTCGGTTCTTGTGTGTGCATGTATTTAGGATAGATTCATTCAATGTATTTAGGGGGTAGATGAATGTACACAGTTGTCATGAGGAGTCATGCCCCAACCGTGTGGATGTACATACTTAGAGTTGTGTCTTTTTGTGAAGAGTTGTATTCTTTCATTGTAAATATGCTTGAGTGTAAATAAAGATGGCAAGGGATTTGCCAAGGGTGATCAAGCCCATTCATCCAAACTCTCTCTCTAATTGTTCTAAGTGCCAAACGTGTGAATTATACTTGTGTGTTCATAATTTTCCTCTACTCTTCCATAATTCATTTCGTTGCCTTAATATTCACATAAAGTGTGTCTTGTGTGTGGAGGTTGCCTTACTTAGTGAGGGACTTTCAGAGTGAAGTTAAGTGGTGCACGTGCTTTAACGAGGGTGTCAAGAGTCATCCCGTGACAAGTGGTATCAGAGCGAGTTACGAATATGGCTCGGAGTGTTGTTATGGAAGAAGGGAATGTTAGTACATCACAAGCCTTGGAAGAACAACCAAGAGGAAGACTTAAGACACATGCTAAAAAGTCAAGCAAGGCCAAGGAACAGTCAGTGCCACGGGATGCGGGTGGGAGTCTTGATATACATGTGGCTCAGTTAGAGTTGGCAATGGGGGACGTCTCGATCACCTTGACACCGTTGATGCATTGGGTGAAAGCTTCATGGGACTGGAGGGAAAGGTGCTCGGTGCAGTGAACAATTTTAAGGCTGCTATGGAGGAGTAACTTCATCAACTAAGGGGTGCGGTGTTCCAGCTCAGGGAGGGGTTTGACACCGTCAAGACATATTGCGTGCTCTGCAAAACTGCCATTGCAAGTAGCGTTGGCACCGGAGGAGTGTCACGCGTCAGAGTACCAGATCCGCCTATGTATGGTGGAAAACGTAATGCCAAAGAGGTTGACAACTTCTTATGGAGTCTTGAGAGGTACTTCGAGGCATTGCACATTTGTGATGATGCTTCTAAGATCAACACGGCCACCCTATACTTAGGGGATGATGCCGCGTTATGGTGGAGGAGGTGCCATGGTGACGTAACAAAAGGGCTTCGCACTATGGATACATGGGAGGACTTCATTAAGGAGTTTAAAAGGCAATTCTTTCCTAGGAATGCCAAAGGGTTGGCCACCAAGGGACTTAGGGGCTTAAATAGATGGGGTCCATCCAGGATTACGTCATGGAGTATCAGTCCCTCATGTTGGAAGTTCCAGACTTGCCAGAGATAATCCGCCTACTTTATTTCATGGATGGCCTACAACCATGGGCCGAATTGGAATTGAGAAGGAGGAGTGTTCAAGATCTTACTAGTCCTATTGCCGAAGTTAAAAATTTGGTGGAGTTCCAAGACTACACTAAGAATAAGAAGAGAAGAGATGACAAGGAGAAAAGTGGGGGAGACATACCTCACAAACCTCCTACATTCCAGGGCAAAGAGAAATCACACGAAGACAAGCAGGATCAAGAGAAGCAACAAGGATGCTTCTTGTGCGATGGGCCACACTATGCTTGTGAGTACCCTCAATGGAAGGCTTTAAACACAGTTGTGGCAGCACAAGAACAAGCACTGGAACTGCAAGCAGAAGTGGAAGGCGCCTGCATGCGATCGATGAGCTTCCTGGGGCCCATGTCCCAGGTGGTGCACGGTGCTTCCCGGAGAAAAGCCAACAGTGGGCCTGATGGCCGCAGGGCTGTGCAAGACAGTGCTCAGGCCCTGGGCCCGACACAGCAAAGGACACTGGGTTCGTAGTGCACTAGAAGCAACAAGAGCAGGGCATGGGTTGCGGCAGAAGCAGGCCCATGTCATGACACAGACGCTGGGCGCTGCGCTTGTTCAGGTCCAGGTCCCAGGAAGTTACAGAGGCAGAGGGCATGTCAAGAGTGATGTGCCAGGGGCTGCGCAAAGCTATGCGTGGGTCTAGACACTGAGGGGCGTGGCTAGGCATGACTAGAGGGCCAAAGCGTAGGGGCTAAGGCGCAGGGAGGCGCGGAGGTCTAGAAGAGTACATATGGGTTTGCCATGGGTGCGCGCGGGGCGCAGGCCTTGGGTGCTCATGGGACTGAAGCGTAGGGATGCGCGGAGGCTCAGCAGGGTGCGCAAAGAGGGGTGCAAGGGTGGGCTATGGTGGCACAGGGTGCGCAGGTCACAGGAATCCATGGGACCAAATCACTGGGGTGTGCCCAAGCCCAGAGGGGTGCTGCGCTGGTCCAGGCGCAGACCCATGTCATGGCACAGGCGCAGGGCATTGCGCCGGTTCAAGCGTAGGACCAAGGCGCTGCGTGGGTCCAAGCGCAGGCCCAGGTCACAGTGACGTAGGCCCAAGGCGCTACGCATGTCCAGGCGCAGGCCAAGCCAAAAGGACTTCAGCATCGGAGGTGCACTCAAGGCGGGGACTGATGTTTGTCAAAGCAAGAGTGAATAGGGCTAAGACAAAGGCACTTCTTGACACGGGTGCCACAAATAATTTTGTGTCAAAAGAAGGAAGTGGCATGGCTTGGGCTGAGCTATGCCCAAGAGGTGGGTTGGATGAAAGCCGTAAACTCTTCATCCAAGCCCATCCAAGGGATTGCATACGGGGTGCCAATACAACTGGGAGATTGGCATGGCACCTTGGACTTGACAGTGATCATGATGGATGACTTTAAGATGGTATTGGGGATGGACTTCTTTAATGCCGTGGGACCTCTAACATTTCTAAGGGACGACATGATACAAATTTCGCAAGGCCAAGAGATTTATGCAGTCCCTTTACTTTAGGAACAAGTATGGGTCAAGAAAGTCTCAGCCATGCAACTTGAGGGAGTGCCCAAAGTAGTGGAGAGAGGAGTTGAAGTTGACAAGGGTGTGACACTTCTAGGACAACCGGGATCCAAGATCGTGGGCCAGGCCTAGGTAGCACATGGGGTGCGCAAGGCTGGGCTCGGGTTGCCCCAAGGGGCGCACCACTTGCTCTGGGGGGTGCATGGCCTAGGGATGGTTGCGCAATGATGTGTGTGACTTGTGCCTTGATGTGTGTGGGTTGTGCACGAGTGCGCATGACTTGAACTTTGTTGTGCATGGCTTGCATTTGAGCGCATAAGACTTGTGCATGGATTTGCTTGACCTGCGCATGGCTACCCAGACTCTGTGGTGCAAAACGTGCTGAAGTTTGGACCAGATAAGAGGCTTGGGACAGACTGCGGATTGTCACAAACAGTGGAAAACAGTGTTGTTGGATGGGAAAGCCGGAGTCGTGACCTGATGTGGGGCTGTCATGACTCAGATGGGTTGGACATTCAGGAACCGAGACAAAGACATTGAAACAGGATGCATATCATGGGCCACAGATTATAGAACCTCTGCGGAGATGGGACATACCGAACTTGGGGCTCTTAGAGGGTGCCAACATACCCAACAGGGTGACTAAGTGCATGGAGTACTTAGTCCATTGGAAGGGACTTCCAAGCATTGAAGTTCGGGGAGCATTGGGGATATTCAAAACTGCTTGGCATTGATGAGGGCATCAATGGCTTAAGTGGGGGAGAGTGTCACCCTCCGCCAATTTTAGTAGGATTTTTACTTAAATAAGCTTTGTCTTAGGGATGCTCTAGAAAGGCCTAGGACGTGTTAGAGCCTTCCGGAGCATTCATGTATAATTTTGGGTTTAAGTTCATGGATGTATGAAAAGACATGTCCCTTAGTGCTAAAGGACGTGTCCCTTGGACCCTCACATGGTTCACTGTACACAGTCCTCATGGGGAGGATATGTCCCTTCCATATAGGAGTAGAATTCATGTAAGTGCACGCACATGGGCACGGTTGGCATATAGAGGCACGTCCCTATGGATAGAGGCATGTCCCTAGCATTGCACACTATCCTTGTGGGTGCATGTATTTAGGATAGATTCATTCAATGTACTTAGGGGGTAGATGCATGTACACGGTTGTCATGAGGAGTCATGCCCCAACCATGTGGATGTATATACTTAGAGTTGTGTCTTTTTGTAAAGAGTTGTTTTCTTTCATTGTGAATATGCTTAAGTATAAATAAAGATGGCAAGGCATTTGCCAAGGGTGATACCCAATCGTCCAAACTCTCTCTCTAATTGTTCTAAGTGCCAAACTTGTTAATTATACTTGTGTGTTCATAATTTTCCTCTGCTCTTCCATAATTCTTTTCATTGCCTTAATATTCACATAAAGTGTGTCTTGTGTGTTGGGGTTGCCTGACTTAGCGAGGGACTTTCGGAGTGAAGTGGCACACGGGCTTTGACATTTGTGTCAAGAGTCATCCCTTGACAACGCGTAAGCTAGCTTTCTCTCTGTCTCTCTCTCTACTTTCTCTCTTTCTCTCTCTCTCTCTCCCTATGCTTTCTATATGCTCTACTCTCGCTATACGTTTGAAGTGTGTTGCATGGAAGATATTTCCCCTTCATGCTTGTTTGCTTTTATCTTTTTCCCTAGTTGCAATGCTCCAATGCTTACGTGCTCACATGCTTTACATGTTTGTATGATCTCTACACTTTACATGTTCTTCATACATGCTATACATGCTCTCTTGACTATCAACTATTCGGATGAGGGTCCTCGGAAACAGCCTCTCTTCAGGGTGCCCTAAGGGGGTAAGGCTGTGTACATCCTACCCCTCCCAGACCTTGCGTACATGGGAGACTTTAAGGCATTGGGACTATTGTTGTTGTTGGTTTTTCTTCTGTTACTAAAGGCGATGGGTAGTAACAACTATATGAGACCTCAATATCAAGCTATACCAAGAACACCACTAGGAATTCATGAAATTAATGCGTTATATGCACAACTCTCACTAATTCAAAAACAACTGGATAACATAAGTGTCAAAGTTAAGTGAGCGACAGTTTTTCCTCATTGTATTTGGAATGGGATAACTACTTGTCAATTTATCAAAAAGACCGATACAGCCTGTACTCTAACACCTATAGCCAAGGATGGATTAAACCTTCTAAATTTTCTTTGAACCATCACAAAGCACCTTGGTAACTCATTCATCCACCTCAAGAAAAGAAATATGACTTAGAAGAGATGTTTAGGGAGTTCATGCATGAAACAACAAATTTTACTTAAGAAACCAGGGCTATCTTCAGAAACCAAGAAACCTCCATCTGAAATATAGAAACTCAAGTGGGGACTATATTAGAGCAACTTTTTGAGAGGTCCAAAGATTCCTTGTCTAGTAATATCGTCACCAACCCAGGGGAACATACTAGCATTGAAAGATGGGGACACATTAGAAAAACCATCTCAATGTGACATAACCCCCTTGATCTACTCATCGCTACCGATGACCAAACCTATATTGACTGACCCACCACCCCCAGCTATCGAAATAGAGCATCGAACATGTCTAAAGAAGTTAAAGGCTTTTAGAGCCAGTGATGACTTAGTGAATAAATGCAGAGAAGATAGGAAAAGGAAATTCAAGTCGCGGTACACTGAGCTCAAGGATATCATCATTAGAGAAGGTGGAGGTGGTGGGCTAAAGAAGGGTACAAAGAAGATCCACAGCAGAAAATGGTCATTAAGGGTGGACGGAGGAAACTCCACTCTCCTTCAGGATACGGGATAGGTCATCCTCAAAAAGTTAAGCTAACTACTATAACTTAAGCGCTTCTTGGGAGGCAGCCCAAGTTTTCTTTTTCTTACTTCTTTTCTTTCAATTTCATTGAATTTTTATTATTTTATAATATTTTTGAATATTTTATTCAACAAGTTTTGAAACAAGTTTGGGGATACCCTGATGACAAACATTTACCATCAAATAAGCAATCCCTAAATCAAGGAAGTATATCTCACCTACTGCTTCATTCCTTGTATTTCTTTTAATATTAAGGACAACGTTAACTTTTAAGTTTGCGGGTGGGAGAGACACCGTTTCTCACATTTTTTAAATTTTGAACAAAACGTTGTATTGTTGAGTCCCATTTTATCTTTTACAGTTGGCTTTCTTGCCTCCCAGAGTTTGGAGCCTTTGTATGGAGATGTAGATGGTGTAAGCGAACAAAAAGATTTTCTATTTTCTATAGTTTAAATCATTAGTCTTTTTAAATTTTATTGCACATTCTGAACTAATTTAAAATCAATTTTTTTTTTTTGAGATCTTATCATCATGCTTTTTAAAAAAATTTCTACTATTTTTAGCTCGTTTACTTTAATTGGACTTGAATAAACTGAGAATCAATTGTTTTCGTATTCTAATTGCAAAACGTGATCTATTTTAAGACACTATCTTGATAAAACTATGGTGTTTGAGTTCATTAGTTAGTATGGCTATTTTACCTTTCTTTCTAATTAAAAGATGCTCAAATTTGAATTGATTGCATTAAGATTATCATCTGCAAAATAAATTTTGAAGAGTTATGCCTAAGTTTATGTAAAAGAAAAATATGAAAACAAAAGAGAAATTGAGGGAAGCATCTCAAAGCACCTCTATCTCATATAAACATTTTAAGATATATGATGCCCATCATGAGGGCATTTCAGTGGTCGCGTCTCTTACCTATGCTGTCATTGCCCAAGGGTTAGATGCTCGATTCTCACTAATGATACGCGCACGCGATCATATAAAGGGCATCTCAGTTGTGACGTCACTTACTCATGTGGTCATCGCTCATGGATCAGGAGTTCGATTCTTGCTGAAAGACATACTCATGGGCCGGGGCTGACTTGGGTAGATCAGTCCCGCACAAATTAAAAAAAAAGAAGAGAAAATTTTATGAATAACTTTTAGTCTTGGGCAAACTTGAGAAGTCTAGCTATGAATGGCATGATTTTTGTCATCTATTTGGTTTGAATGTTTTAAGATTAGAAAGAATGGATAAGCTTAATTTGCTTAGCCAACGCTTGAATATAGTTGACCAGGTGATTGATGGGTTTTTCCTTAGAAAGATTATTTTATGTTTAGAACCTTAAACTTTGAATTTCGGTCATTCTTTTCAAATAGTAGTCTTGCTTTAAAATTGAGCTAAAAATTTTTTAAAAGTAGATCCTACACTTTAATGTTTAGCTTTGCTTGAGGACGAGCAAGATTTAAGTTTGGGGGTATCTTGATAAGTTTAACTTAGTGTCTAATTATTCATATCAATTAGATTCATTTTCTAATCATTTTACATCAAATGTTCATCCCTTTTGCTCTTTTTCGCTCGTATCATTATTTTCTTGCAAAAACACTCATTTTATGCCAAGTCTTGCTAGGTTTTATCATCAACATCAATAAGTTAACGCAAGATACATCAAACAAAAGCAAAAAAATGGGCTAAACACATCAATGCCACACGATAAAGTAAGGAAACAACAATACCATTGTACAAGTTGTTACAAATCTCAATTTTAGGCAGCATAATGGACAAGTCAAGTGAAAGAACTTCTTAAAAATTCATGAACAAATCCAACTTGATGTAAAAGCTGAGTTTTGGGCGGTAAAATGAACTAAAAAAAATGAAGAAATCAACAACTTGTAGGCAATGGGTGGCACAATGAACAAATGAGGATGAACTTGTGTAATTTTTTTATTTCATGGCTTCTTATCCATAAATACTATAAATACGGATGCTTGAGAAGCCTTTTAGAAGAATTCACTAAGCCAAAACCAAAAATAAGGTAGAGAAAGATAGGTGAAACCGTGAGGAAAGGAAAGGAGTGAAGGAAGAAAGCTTGGTTTGTAATTTTGCATTGTTAAGTTCATTCTATCCTTTTCTTCTTTAAGTTCATGAATTTTGTCTTAGTTTTGCTTTATATTATGTAGACCATGAACAAATTTTGTCTTTCCAAGGCTACGACGTAGCCTAAGTTGTAATATACGCTCTTTTCTAATTCAACGTATTCAAAGTTTCTTTTTTGCTCTATTTTAGTGTTTATCATTGTTCTTCATGAGTTTTGAATGTTTGATCACCATTCAAAGCCTATAATTATTCATAATGAGTCCCAGAGGAGATTTATGATGAATGCTAAAGTGATAAACACAATAAATTGAGCGAATGCTAGAGATAGGCTAGCGCGATTTGTGTGGTCTTAAGTGAAATCCATAGATCTTTAAAACTCTTTTCCTATTTAAATTCATTCAAGAGATTGATGACTTAATTTTTAAAAGAGCATGCTAAATATTGCTCAAGAGAGAACACTTAGTAAATTAGGGTTTTCGACCATCAACATGTACTAATAACTTGGATATCGAGAATAGAAAGGCGTATTGATGCAACTAGGTGAAATCGGATGCCTTAGATCTCATAAAATCATAAAAATCATCTAAAATCAGAACACTTTCATAAAAATTAGTGACCATTTTTGTTCTTTTTGATTTTGTTTTGTTTCATATCAAAAACTTTAAATTTCGATCTTTTAAATAATGCTAAAACTACTAACTTCGATACTCATTTAATGACAATCCTTGTCGAACGATACTGTACTCATTTCTATATTACTTGATACAACTTAGTGCACTTGCTAAGCATAAACACTAAGCAATCACAAATCCAGCAAGGTAAGGAAGGAATCTTCATCAACCAAGCCAAGTATATCCAGGAAATTCTTAAGAAATTTGGTATGGAAAATTCCCTGGTAATCGCGACCCCAATGAGCTCAGCTCTTAAGCTAGACATGGATGAAAAGGGTAAAAAGGTGGATTAAAAACTATATAGAGGTATGATCGGATCCCTTCTTGACCTTACCGCTAGTAGGCCTGATATATTATTTAGTGTATGCTTATGTGCTAGATTTCAAGCATGTCCTAAGTGTTGGAATGAATTTCAAATATTTTTCCTAATTTGATAAAGTTAATGCAACGAAAGGGTTTAAATTTCCGAATTTTAAACCTAAGATTCTTTTAAAATTACTAATTTTAAATCTACATATTTAAATTCTTAATTTAAATATATAGGCCTCTACTCTAATACATTCATAATAATTACATGAACTCTAACTAGCATAATAAGAAAACTCTAAATAAATAGAAAAGGGAAAAACTTGAAAGAGAAGGAAAGAAGAATACCTGAAATTGCTTAATTAATAAAAAAATACAAGAAAAATAAAACTCCAAGAAAGCCAAGAAAATCAAGACCAAACTGCTTTCTACGCAATGTCCTTGAACCGCCCAGAGAGATTGCTCCAAAAAAATTAAACTGTAGAAAGAAAAATTTCAACGAAAATTTTTCTCTCCAATTAGGTCTCCGAATGTCAATACTTCCAGACACCCTTAATTTAGAGCTGATTGTCACGGGCCGCCATTGGCTAACACTGCCCCTGGTTCTCAATAAGCAAACATATGCCATATAGGGTCTCCTTAGCCTGTCTGATACTTATGCACATTGATCGTGTTTAGGTATATCCGTGGTATGCCGTGTATTTCGTCTCTTGAAGGTCCACATTGTTGCTTGTTGACCATAGGGGATAGGATGGGCCGGCCCTAGCCTCAGGGCCCTGAGCGCCGCACGGGTGATCTGCGCTCATCTCATAACAAGTGGTATCAGAGCGAGGCTCATGATACGCGAGTAAGCAGCTCTTTTGGGACCGAGCTTTGTCTGTGGTGGCGGACACTCTTGGGGAATGGGAGCTGCTTCGGTCCCAAGTGCGTTGAGTGAGTTTGTCTTTAAGTATGGACACTTCTTGTGTGGGAGGGGCACTGTAACGAGGAACTTTCAGAGTCAAGTTGAGTGGCCCGCGGTTCCAGTTGTGGCAGAAGGCGCACCATGTTGGGTGCCGGTAAAGCGTGCTGACCGTGTGGCTGGCTTACTGCATGGAGATTGGGCCGATCCTTAAGGTGCAGTGTGAAGTCACAAGGTGAAGAGTAAACAAGCATCGTGCAGTGAGACGTGTACGTGGTGCACTATGGTACATGGAGCTGGCATGTTGCTTTTTGGGCGTGCTACTTACCGTCGGGCGAGTGTCAATGGCATGTCAAAGGCGTCATGCTGGAGGGGATGACGATGTGGTAATCCCATAACCAATCAGGCTGCTAGAGATGTAGGGATGCGACGATGGGCAGGCACCCGCAACGAGGTTGTTTGGGGAATCAGGTGGGGGAGAATGTCACTGGCTGCCTTTGACTAACACTGTCCCTGGTGCTCAATACGAAGACATATGCCATATGGGGTCTCCTTAGCCTGTCCGATACTAATGCGCATTGATTATGTTTAGGTATGTCCGTGGTATGCCGTGTATTTCGTTTCTTAAAGGTGCATATTGCTACTAGTTGACCATAGGGGGTATGATGGGCCGGCCCTAGCCTCAGGGGCCTAGGCACTGCATGGGTGATCTGAGCTCATCCCGTGACAAGTCTTGTCACGGGATGACTCTTGACACCCTTGTCGAAGCCCGTTTGCCACTTAATTTCACTCCAAAAGTCCCTCACTAAGTAAAGCAACCCCCACGCACAAGACACACCTTATGTGAATATTAAGGCAACTAAAGGAATTATGGAAGAGTTGAGGAAAAATTATGAACACATAAGTATAATTCACACATTTGGCACTTATAATAATTAGAGAGAGAGTTTGGATGAATGCGTTTGATCACCCTTGGCAAATGCCTTGCCATCTTTATTTATGCTCAAGCATATTTACAATGAAAGAATACAACTCTTCATAAAACGACACAACTCTAAGTATATACATCCACACGGTTGGGGGATGACTCCTCATGACAACCGTGTCCATACATCTACCCCCTAACTACATTGAATGAATCTATCCTAAATACATGCACCCACAAGAACCGTGTGCCATGCTACGGACACGCCTCTATCCATAGGGATGTGCCTTTATTTGCAAACCGTGCCCATGTGCGGGCACTTACATGAATTCTACTCGTAGATGGAAGAGACATGTCCTCCCCATGAGAACCGTGCACAATGAACCATGTGAGGGTCCATGGGACACGTCCTTTAGCAACAGGGGACATGTCTCTTCATACATCCATGATCTTAAACCCAAAATTACAAGCATGAATGCTCCGGAAGGTTCTAAAACGTCCTAGGCCTTTCTAGAGCATCCTTAAGACAAAGCGTACTTAAGTAAAAATCCTACTAAAATTGGCGGAGGTTGACACTCTTCCCCACTTAAGCCATTGATGCCCGCATAAATGCCAAGCGTTTTTGAATGTCCCAAGTGCTCCCAAAACTTCAATGTTTGGAAGTCCCTTCCAATGGACTAAGTACTCCTCGCACTTAGTCATCCTGTTGCATATGTTGGCAACCTTCGAGAGCCCCAAACTCGGTTTGTCCTAGCTCCGCAGAGGTTTCAACATTCGTGGCCCATGACATGCATCCTGTTTCAATGTCTTTGTCCCGGTTCCTGATTGTCCAGCCCACTCTGGGTCATGACAACCCCACATCGGGCCACGGCTCCAGCTTTCCCATCTAGCAACATTGTTTTCCACGGTCTGTGACAGTCCCCAGTCTATCCCAAGCCTCTTTTCTGGCCCAAATTTCAGCACGTTTTGCACCATAGAGTCATGCACATGTCAAGCAAATCCATGCACAAGCCTTGTGTACTAAAACGTAAGCCATGCACATAAAAGTTCAAGTCACGCGCACTCGTGCGCAACCCACACACATCAGTGCGCAACACATGGCGCATCCATCCCCAGGACATGCATACCCGAGCGCAAGTGGTGCGAACACTAGCGCAACCCGGGCCCAGTCTTGCACACCCCATGTGCTACACAGGCCTGGCCCACAATCCTGGATCTCAATTGTCCTGGCAGTGTCGCACCCTTTTAAGCTTCAAGTCCTCTCTCCACTTCTTTGGGCACTCCCTCAAGTTGCATGGCCGCGACTTGCTTGACCGGTACTTGTTCCCGAAGTAAAGGTACTGCATAAATCTCTTAGCCCTGCAAAATTTGTGTCATGTCGTCCCTTAGAAATGTTAGAGGTCCCACGGCATTAAAGAAGTCCATCCCCAATACCATCTTGAAGTCATCCATCGTGATCACTGTCAAGTCTAAGGTGCCATGCCAACCTCCCTGTTGTGTTGGCACCCCATATGCAATCCCATGGATGGGCTTGGATGAAGAGTTTGCGGCCTTCATCCAAACCCCCTCTTGGGCATAGCTCAGCTTGAGCCATGCCACTTCCTCCTTTGGCACAAAATTATGTGTGGCTCCCGTGTCAAGAAGTGCCTTTGTCTCATCCTCATTTACGCTTACGTTTACAAACATTGGTCCTGGCCTTGAGTGCACCTCCGATACTTAAGTCCACCTGGCATGGGCCTGCGCCTGGACATATGCAGTGCCCTGGGCCTGCGTCACTGTGACCTGGTCCTACGCCTGGACTAGCATAGCACCCTGGACCTGCGCCTGAACCAGCGCATCACCCTGCACCTGTGTCATGACATGGGTCTGCGCCTGGACCAGCGTAGCACCCCTCTGGACCTGGGCACACCCCAATGCCTTGGTCCCATGGATTCCAATGACCTGCACACCCTGCGCCACCACAGCCAATGCAATGACCTGCGCACCCTGCGCCACCATAGCTCAGCCCCATGAGCCCCCAAGGCCTATGCCCCACGCCCACTCGTGGCAAACCAATGTGTACTGTTCTGGACTTCTGCGACTCCCTGTACCTTGGGCCCCATGACCACTGTGTACTCTTCTGGTGCTTAGTTTGAGATCTAGATCATTACAATTTGATAAAATTGTGCAGCAATTCAGCAGGGAAAGGATGCATATATCAGTGATCAAAGTGAAGATGTTCAAGGCTGATCTAAAATTCTTGTATTGCAGGGGGGGTGACAGGCTGATTTGGTTTGATCTGAATAGACCTCCTGATGTTTACTCCAAATCAGATGCAAAACATTTTAGCAAGGATGAGAAGCAGCTCATCTGTGGGACTATCTGTGTTGGAATTGGTTGAATTGACATGTTGTTGGTAGACTCCCTGCTGAACTCAAGGCTAAGTTGCTTTAAAATTGCTTTCAGTTGTAATTTTAGCTTGAAGTTCATCACCATCAACTTCAATTTCTACCTCTACATCAAGAAGTGATTTCAAGTCTCATTCTCTTTCATTCTTGAGGACAAGAATGTTTTCAAGGGGAAGGAAATGTTACAAACCGAAAACCCGAGGCTTGAGTTTAAATTGGCACTTGGCGGGAAAATATGTTAGTAATTAAAAATCTGTTAAAATCTGTTGCTGCGGGCTGCGTACTGCTGGGCTGTTCTGCTGGTATATGGTTGCTGCTGCTGCGTGTGGGTGCCTGTACTGCTGAGCTGCTGTTATTTGCTGTTATGTTAGTGATCTTTGGCGCCAATAATAATAACTCAAATAATTGTTAGTTAATTCTAGATGCTTCTAAGTAGTTAGCCTAGATACAATGTAATAGATTGTTATTTTGCTTATAAATAGATCATTCAACGGTAATTGAAATCATTCAATCAAAATATCTGAAATTTGTGTCAAGTTGAGATCAATATTCTCTCTCTCATCTAACTCTGTCTATTCTCTCATCTCCTTTCCCTTCTTTCTCTCATTTAAACTCTAAACTCTACTTTCTTATCTTAATTTCAATTCTTTCTCATCTCATATTCTCAATCTATCCGCATTTTATATTAGTTTACGTTCGTGGTTCAAGCCCGAGCGTAACACCCTTCCAGACCTCCTCGCCTCTTTGCGCCTTGGCACTCTAGCCATGCCCAGCCACGCCCCTTAGTGTCTGGACCGACGTATAGCTTTGCGCAGCCCTCGTACATCACTCCTGACATGCCCTCTGCCTATGTAACTTCCTGGGACCTGGGCCGTGCCTGTGTGACCTAAGCCTGCGTTTGGACACAAACAGCACCCGGGGCCTGCACCTGAACCAGGACAGTGCCCAGCATATGTGTTATGGCATGGGCCTGCGTCTGCACCTGCGCAGCAACTCGTGCCCTGCTCTTGTTGCTTCCAGTGCACTACAAACCCCGTGTCCTCTGCTGTGACGGGCCCAGGACATAGGCCTTGCTTTCCGAAGCATCGTGCACCACCTAGGACGTGACCCCCAGGAAGCGCATCAGTCCCATGCAGGCTCCTTACACTTCTGCTTGCGGTTCCAGTGCTTGTTCTTGTGTTGCCACAATTGCGTTTAGTGCCTTTTGCTAAGGGCACTCACGGGCATAGTGTGGCCCATCACACAAGAAGCATCCCCGTCGCTGCTCTTGATCCTGCTTGTCTTCGTGCGATTTCTCTTTACCCTGGAATATAGAAGGTTTGTGAGGTTTGGCTCCCCCACTTTTCTCCTTATCATCTCTTCTCTCCTTATTCTTAGCGTAGTCCTGAAACTCAACCAAATTTTCAGCTTCAGCAATAGCACTAGCAAGATCTTGAACACTCCTCCTTCTCAATTCCAATTTGGCCCATGGTTGTAGGCCATCCATGAAATAAAGTTGGCGGATTGTCCCTGGCAAGTCTGGAACTTCCAACATGAGGGACTGATACTCCATGACGTAGTCTTGGATGGACCCTATCGGTTTCAATCCCCTAAGTCTCTTCATGGCCAACCCTTCGGCATTCTTAGGAAAGAATTGCCTCTCAAACTCCTCAACGAAGTCCTCCCATGTATCCATAGTGCAAAGCCCTTTTGCTATGTCACCATGGCGCCTCCACCACCATAATGCAGCATCGTCTCCTAAGTATAGGGTACCTGTGTTGATCTTGGAAGCCTCATCACGAATGTACAATGCCTCGAATTACCTCTCAAGACTCCATAGGAAGTTGTCAACCTCCTGGGCATTACATTTTTTACTATATATCGACGGATCTGGTACTCTGACTCATGACACACCCCTGGTGCCAATGCCACTTGCAATGGCAATTTTGCATAGCAAGCAATCTGCCTTAACGATGTCAAACTCCTCTTTGAGTTGGAACATTGCACCCCTTAGTTGATCAAGTTGCTCCTCCATAGTAGCCTTAACAATGTTCACCGCACCGAGCACCTTACCCTCCAGCCCTGCCTAGCTTTCACCCAAGGCACCAACGGTGTCAAGGTGATCGTGGATCCCCCATTGCCAACCCTAAACCGAGCAACACATACATCAAGACTCACAAGCACATCCCGTGGCACTGATGGGTCCTTGACCTTGACTTTTTTGCACGTGTCTCAGGTCTTCCTCTTCGTTGTTCTTCCAAGGCTTGTGATGTACTAACGTTCCCTTCTTCCGTAACAACACTCCCAGCCATATTCGTAGCTCGCTGTGATACCACTTGTCATGGGATGACTCTTGACACCCTTGTTAAAGCCTGTGTGCCACTTAACTTCACTCCTAAAGTCCCTCGCTAAGTCAGCCAACCCCCACGCATAAGACACACTTTATGTGAATATTAAGGCAATGAAAGGAATTATGGAAGAGTAGAGGGAAAATTACGAACACACAAGAATAATTCAAACGTTTGGCACTTAGAAAAATTAGAGAGAGACAGTTGGGATGAATGGGTTTGATAACCCTTGGCAAATGCCTTGCCATCTTTATTTATAATCAAGCATATTTATAATGGAAGAATACAACTCTTCACAAAAAGACACAACTCTAAGCATATACATCCACACGGTTAGGCCATGACTCTGCAGGAAAACCGTGTACGTGCATCTACCCCCTAAGTACATTAAATGAATCTATCCTAAATACATGCACCCACAAGAGCCGTGTGCCATGCTAGGGACACGCCTCTGTCCATAGGGACGTGCCTCTATATGCCAACTGTGCCCAAGTGCGTGCACTTACATGAATTCTACTCCTATATGGAAAGGACATGTCCTTCCCATGAGGGCCGTGTACAATGAACTGTGTGAGGGTCCAAGGGACAAGTCCTTTAGCACCAAGGGACATGTCTCTTCATACATCCATGAACTTAAACCCAAAATTACATGCATGAATGCTCCGGAAGGTTCCAACACATCCTAGGCCTTTCTAGAGCATTCCGAAGACAAAGCCTACTTAAGTAAAAATCCTACTAAAATAGGTGGAGAATGACACTTTTCACGGGATGACTCTTGACACCCTTGTCAAAGACTGTGTGCCACTTAACTTCACTCCAAAAGTCCCTCTCTAAGTCAGGCAACCCCACGCACAAGGCACACTTTTTGTGAATATTAAGGCAACGAAAGGAATTGTGGAAGAGTAGAGGGAAAATTATGAACACAAAAGTATAATTCACACGTTTTGCACTTAAAATAATTAGAGAGAGTTCGGATGATTGGGTTTGATCCCCCTTGGAAATGCCCTGCAATCTTTATTTATACTCAAGCATATTTACAATGAGACAATACAACTCTTCACAAAAAGACACAACTCTAAGTAAATACATGCATCCACACAGTTGGGACACAACCCCTTGTGTAAACCGTGTCCAATGCATCAAGCCTAGGTACATGAATCCAAATCAATCAAGGAGGGGACGTGTCCCCCTTGGGCAAACCGTATCCATGAACTATGTCAAGGTTCATGGGACACATCTCCCCTTGTCAAAGAACACGCCTCTCGGGAAGGGACATGACCCTTCATGAGGCCCACAAACTTAGGCCTTGTAAAGGGCCCAAGGGACGTGTCTCTTCATGCTAAGGGACATGCCTCTTCCCCTATGCATGCATCTAAGTCCAACGCACTCATGAATGCTTCGAGAGGCCTAAGCACGTCCTAGATCCTTCCAGAGTATTCTACAATTCTAAGCCTACTTAAGTAATAATCCTACTAAAATAGGCGAACGGTGACACTAGTGTCACGGGCCACCTTTGGCTGACACTATCCCTGGTGCTCAATAAGCAGAAGTATGCCATATGGGGTCTCCTTAGCCGGTCCGATACTAATGCGCATTGATTGTGTTCAGGTATGTCCGTGGTATGCCTTGTATTTCATCTCTTGAAGGTGCATATGGCTGCTTGTTGACCATAGGGGATAGGCTAGTCCGGCCCTAGCCTTAGGGGCCTGGGCGTTGCATGGGTGATTTGCGCTCATCCCGTGACAAGTGGTATCAGAGCGAGGCTCAGGATATGCGAGTAAGCTGCTGTTTTAGGATCGGGCTTTGTCCGTGGTGTTGGACACTCCCAGGAAATGGGAGCCGCTTGGGTCCTAGGTGCATCGAGCGGGTTAGTCTATGGGTATGGACACTCCTTATGTGGGAGGGGCACTCTAACGAGCAACTTTCGAAGTGATGTTAAGTGGTTTGCAGTTCCCGTTGTGGTGAAAGGTGCACCGTGTTGGGTGCCGGTCAGGCGTGATGACCGTATGGGTGGCTTATTGTGTCGAGATTGAGCCGATCCTTGGGGTGCAGTGTGAAGTCACAAGGTAAAGAGTTGACAACCATCATCGAGCGAGACGTGTACGAGGCGCACTATGGTACATGGAGCTGGTAGGTTGCTTTTTGGGCACGGTGCTTATTGTAGGGAGAGTGTCAATGGCATGTCAGAGGTGTCACGTCGGAGGGGATGACGATGTGGTCATCCCGTGACCAATTAGGCTGTTAGTGATTCAGGGATGCGACGATGGGAAGGCGCCCGCAATGAGGACGTTTGCGGAATTAGGTGGGGGAGAGTGTCACGGGCCGCCTTTGGCTGACACTGTCCCTTCAATAAGCAGACATATGCCTTATGGGGTCTCCTTAGCCTGTCCGATACTAATGTACATTGATAGTGTTCAGGTATGTCCGTGGTATGCCCAGTATTTCGTCTCTTGAAGGTGCATATTGCTGCTTGTTGATCATAGGGTGTAGGCTGGCCTGGCCCTAGCCTCAGGGGCCCGGGCGCCGCACGGGTGATCTACGCTCAACCCATGACAAGTGTCACCCTCTGCCTATTTTGGTAAGATTTTTACTTAAATAGGCTTTGTCTTCGGGATGCTCTAGAAAGGCCTAGGACATGTTAGAGCCCTCCGGAGCATTCATGCATGTAATTTTGGGTTTAAGTTCATGGATATATAAAGAGACATGTCCCTTGGTGCTAAAGGACGTGTCCCTTAGACCCTCACATGGCTGATCGTACACGGTCCTTGGGGGGAGGACATGTCCCTTCCATATAGGAGTAGAATTCATTTAAATGCACGCACATGGGCACAGTTGGCATATAGAGGCACGTCCCTATCGATAGAGGCATGTCCCTAACATGGCACATGGTTCTTGTGGGTGCATGTATTTAGGATAGATTTATTCAATGTACTTAGGGGCTAGATGCATGTACACGGTTGTCATGAGGAGTCATGCCCCAACCGTGTGGATGTATATACTTAGAGTTGTGCCTTTTTGTGAAGAGTTGTCTTCTTTTGTTGTAAATATGCTTGAGTATAAATGAAGATGGCAAGGCATTTGCCACCGGGTTCAAACCCATTCATCCAAACTCTCTCTCTAATTGTTCTAAGTGCCAAACGTGTGAATTATACCTGTGTGTTCATAATTTTCCTCTACTCTTCCATAATTCCTTTCATTGCCTTAATATATACATAAAGTGCATCTTGTGCGTGGGGGTTGCCTGACTTAGCGAGGGACTTTCGGAGCGAAGTTCAGTGGCACACGGGCTTTGAACAAAAAATGTGTCAATTTGGTCCTATGGTTAAATTTAAGTTATGTTAATGTCATAGTTTTGAACAAAAAAATTATGTTAGATGCAAGCAACAAATTATAAAATCATCCATTTACACAATTGAATTCAATTCGTGATCAAATCATTAAAAATTTCATTAAAAACTTAGCATAAAATTTTCTCTTGGAACCAAATTAACACATTTTAAATTATACAGGGGTTAAATTGATACAATTAAAAGTACAAGGACTAAACGGACACAATAGAAAAAGTACAAGGACATTTAGCGTGAATAATCCTTAATAAAAATTAATTTTATTTTAAAATAGTACTGATTTTCAACTTAGATTATTTCATAATCTACTTTAGAATCTCATTTTAAATTAAATTAATTAATAAAAATTAATTTTTATTTAAAATAACACCAACTCACAACTTAGATTATCTAACAATCTACTTTAGAATCTCATTCTAAAAATTAAAATAATTAATAAAAAATTAATTTTTATTTAAAAATATTACCAACTTGCAAATTAGATTATCTCATAGTTTACTTTAGAATCTTATTCTAATATTTAAATTAATTAATAAAGAATTAATTTTTAATTATTGTGTAAACTAGTGTTGATGCCCGCACCTCCAGAAGAAAAGAAAATTTTTTAAAAACTCTAAAAATTGCTGATTTTAGCGTCATGATAGTGATGACGTTAGCGCTAACATCAGATGTCAGCAGCTGACGTTAGCGTCAGGCAATCATCTTTTTCAAATAAAAAATAATTGAATTTAATCTCATTATATCAATTTACTGATTTCGTAAATCTTGATTAAGAACGCACAATCTCATCATATGAACAACATAATTGCAAATATATAAATTGATATATCTGAATTAACTATTAATTCATTAACTATTTACATAGTTACCTCAAACAATCTTTTCTTCTTAATAAAATCTCTATTTTATTAAATCGCAAGTCTATTTGTCTAGATCTTGGTATACCTATTCATTTATATTATGAATGTAATCAAAGGCTGGCTGTGATACCAATTATTGGGATGAATTTTAAATTTTGTTTTCCTAATTTGATAAAGTTGACGCAACGGAAGGGTTTAAAATTCCTTATTTTAAACCTATGGTTTATTTAAAATTATTACTTTTAAATCTACAAATTTAAATTCTTAATTTAAATTTATTGGCCTCTACTTTAATACATTCATAATAATTACATGAGCTATAACTTGCATTGAAAAGTCTAACTTAGTGTATAATTATTTATATCATTTTAACATATTTTTAACCATTTTTGCATCAAACTTCTATCGTTTTTGCTCGTTTTGAACCATTTTTCTATTTTCTTGCAAAAGCACCCATTTTAAGCTAAAGTTTGCTAGGTCTTATAATTAACATCAACATAAAAGCAAAATATATCAAATAAAAGCAAAAAAATAATAAAATATATCAGAATTCATCAAATCTTGCGGCTGAAGCTAAAAACAACTTAAAATGCAGATTTTCCAGCTACAACTTACATTTTGGCGGCTCTAACTCAACTTTTTTCACCCAAATTCATTTTACAGACATACTTTAACATCTATTAACTCATATTTTGCAAGTTTTGAGAGGTGGAATTGCAGAAAAAATTTAAAAAAAATGGGTGAAAAACCCAACTTGTAGCAGCAGGAAAAAAATAGATTTTTTTGATCAGATTACAATATTTTCCTCACTTTGGGCGGCAATATTATGTAATATTTTAGCTCAAATTCATTGTATACACCTTATACAACATGCACATGATGCTTTTGTGTAGGTTTTGGGCTGCAGAATTCAGAAAAAAAAAAAAAAAAAAATGGATGAACAAAGTAGCTTCAACAGCAGCCGTAACATTCAGCTAATGAGGATGAAGTTTGATATTTTTTTTGCAATTTTTTTAATTCCATCTCAAACACTATAAATAGGGGGTGTTTGGGAGTGTTTTGTTTTGGAGTGTTTCGATCATCCTTCACCAGCAAAAAATACTCATACAAAGTAAGAAAGAAGAGAAAAAACGTGAGGGAGAAAGAAGGAAAAAGAAGGAGGGAAGTTTAGTTTGTAATTTTGTACTTTTAAGTTCTTTCTATCCTTTTCTTCTTTAAGTTCATGAAATTTGTGTTAATAATGCTTTATATTAAGTTCATCATGAACTAATTTTGTTATTCTAAGGCTACGATGTAGCGTAAGTTGAAGTATGTGCTTATTTCTAATTCAAACTATTCAACGTTTATGTTATTGTTTTGTTGAAGTGTTTATCATTGTTCTTCGTGAGTTCTAAATGCTTGATCACCATTTAAAGCCCATAACGATTCATAATGAGTCCGAGAGGAGATTTATGATGATTGCTGAGGTGATAAGCACCACAAACTAGGCGAATGCTCGAGAGAGATTAACGCGATTTGTGTGGTTTTCAAAAAAGAAAATTATATAGCTTTAAAAACTGTTTTCTTATTTAAATTCATGCACGACCATGATGGGTTAATATGTTAAAGAGTATGCTAAATGTTGCTCAAGAGAGAATATTTAGTAAATTAGGATTTTCAACCATCAACACAGTAACAACTTGAATATCAAGAATAGAAAAAGCGTATTGATGCAACTAAGGTGAAATCCGATGCCTTAGACCTTATAAACTGATCAAAACCAACAAAAAATCGCATTTTAACTTTTATTTCTTTTTATTTTATTTTACTTTACTTCATATCAAAATCTTAAAATTTTTGGTCTTTCAAAGAGTATTGAAGCTACTAATTTTGGTATTTACTCAATACAATCCTTGTGGGAATGATACTCTACTCACTTCTATATTACTTGGTATGACTAGCGCACTTGCTAGCTCATACGCAAAGTCTGCATCAAAATTTTAGCGTCGTTGCTGGAGATTGTCTCATTTGAGTGATATGAATACCAAGTAGTTTGGGTGCTAATTTGAAATTGTTTATAATTTGTAAATTTTATTTGAGTTTAAGAAAATTTTCAATTGATTCATTTGTAAAGATAAATTCTTTTTAGTTTTGTGTTATTTTGTTATTTTTCTTATATTTTGTCTTTATCTTTATCTTTATTTTGCTATTAAGTTCACTTTGTCAGGTTTTTAAAAATGAAATTTGATAATTTTAGGTTTTCAAAAATAGTAGAATACTACCCTCCTCTTTTTTTTTAAAAAAAAATTGTGTTTTGTTAAAATTTTTGTCTTATAGTTTTGTAACTTTCTTTTCTTTTTTGTTTATTGTTTTCCTTACCCTTTAACTTTCAAGTTGATTATTTTTACTTTGCATGCAAAATTTAATTGAAAAATAAATAACTACTTTTGAACCTAAAATCAAAAAAACTCTTCGATTAATCAGAAAAACAAAAAGGACTGAAATCATGCCTAATAATACTGGAAATGATGATGAAAGGGCCTTAAAAGATTATATTGTACCTACTGCTGCAGGGTGCACTTCCAGCAATCGACGTCCACCAATTCAAGCAAACAATTTTGAAATTAAACCAGCTATTATACAAATGATTCATCAAACTATTCAATTTGGCGGTTTACCCAGTGAAGACCCAAACCTGCATATTGCTAACGTTTTAGAGATATGTGATACCTTTAAGCATAATGGTATCAGCAATGATGCCGTCTGCTTAAGGTTGTTTCCGTTTTCACTGAAAGATAAAGCCAAAGCGTGGTTAATGTCATTACCCTCGGGAACCATTACCACCTGGGATGATTTGGCTCAAAAATTTCTGACAAAATATTTTCCACCAGCCAAATCAACTAAGATGAGGAATGATATTACCTCCTTTGTATAATACGATACGGAATCTTTGTATGAGGGGTGGGAACGTTACAAAGAACTTTTGAGAAGGTACCCCCATCATGGTTTACCTGTCTGGATGCAAGTCCAAACTTTTTATAACGGGTTGGCACCTAACACTCAAATGATGGTAGACGCGATGACTGGAGGATCGATGAATCTCAAAACTCCAGAAGATGCATATGAATTGCTAGAAGTAATGGCTAGTAATAACTATGCAAGGGCAACATGAACGTGAACGGCATAAATTCTTTTGTACGAACATGTGAATTTTGTGCAGGGAATCATCCTGGCATAGAATGCCAAACAGGAAATCCTTTCTCCTCATCAACCTATGAACAAGCCAATTTTGTTTCTAATTTCCAATTAAATAACCCCTATTCCAACACATATAATCCCGGGTGGAGAAACCATCCAAATTTTTCATGGAATAATCAAGGGATACAAAAACAACCTTTTCAGCCCCCCGAAAGAAAAACTGATCTCGAGGAATTGTTTAGTAAGTTTATGTAAAACACTGAAGCAACTCTTTGAAATCAAGAAACTTCGATTCGCAATCAAGAAGCGACCGTTAGAAACCTTGAGACCTAAATTGGGCAAATTTCAAATCTCTTTTCTAATAGATCTCAAGGTTCCTTATCCAGTAACACTATCATTAACCCACAAGAGCAAGTAAAAGCAATAGAATTACGAAATGAGAAAATTTTGAAAGAACCAACTCAAGTAGAGAAAACCATGCCAAATGAACAACCTATAAATAACCTGTCTACTAATGTAAATTAGGAGGTGGAAAATGAGGAAGGGACAAAAATTCAAAACGAAAATGAACCAAAATGGGTTAAACCTCAACCCTACAAACCAAAGGTCCCATTCCCTCAACGCCTGAGAAAGACAAAAGCGGACGAACAATTTGCTAAATTTTTGAAAATTTTCAAAAAGTTACACATTAATATCCCTTTTGCTGACATGTTAGAACAGATGCCCAAATATGCAAAATTCATGAAAGAAATTTTGTCTAACAAAAGAAAGTTGGGAGAGTTCGAAACGGTATCACTTACTGAAGAATACAGTGCCATACTGCAAAAGAAGTTGCCTCCCAAGTTATAAGATCCAGGGAGTTTCACGATACCTTGCACCATTGGCTCTATTAGTTTTGATAAAGTTTTATGTGATTTAGGTGCAAGTATAAATTTAATGCCTCTCTCTGTTTTCAGAAAGCTTGGGTTCGGAGAAGTGAAGCCTACAACTGTATCTCTCCAGCTTGCGAACATATCAATCAGGTATCCTAGAGGTGTAATTGAAGACGTCCTTATGAAGGTCGATAAATTCATCTTCCCAGCTGACTTCATGGTACTTGACATGGAAGAGGATCGTGAGATACCTCTTATTTTAAGCCGACCCTTCCTTGCTGCAGGAAGGACCTTGATAGACGTACAACAAGGAAAGCTAATCCTAAGGGTACAAGAAGAACATGTAACCTTCAACGTCTTTCATGCCATTCAATTTCCATCTGGCATGGATTCTTGTTTTGAGGTTGATATTGTAGATGAGTTGGTCACTGAGACATTCAGGGACACATTTCCGAAGTTGCCCCTTGAAGCATGTCTAACAAAATCTGAGACCATAGACACGGAAGACGAGTTGATAAGGGAATGTGCCCAACACCTGGAAAGCTATGAACCTTTTGATTAGCACCGCGAAATATGAGTGGAAGACATTCAAGCAATTGAAATTCAACAAAAAATGGAAGAAGACGAACCTCCAATTCTTGAGCTTAAGCCATTGCCACCACATCTCAAATATGCCTATCTTGGTAATTCTAACTCTTATCCTGTTATTATTAATGCCTCATTGAGTAACATTGAACAGGAAATGTTGCTTAGAGTTCTAAGAAAGCATAAATCAGCAATTGGATGGACCCTTTCTGATATAAAGGGGATTAGCCCTTCCATATACATGCACAAAATTCTCGTAGAGGATAGCTTCAAACCTTCTATACAACCTCAACGACGGTTGAACCCTACCATGAAAGAAGTGGTAAGGAAAGAAGTTGTCAAACTATTAGATGCCGGGATAATTTATCCCATATCCGATAGCCCATGGGTTAGCCCAATACAAGTAGTTCCCAAAAGAGGGGGGGGGGGGGGGGGGGGGGGGGGGAGATAACTGTAGTTGAAAATGAGAACAATGAACTCATCCCTACTGGAACTGTCACCGGGTGGAGAGTTTGCATAGATTATCGAAAACTTAATTATGCCACCCGAAAGGACCACTTTCCCTTATCATTCATTGATCAAATGTTAGAAAAACTGGCGGGACATTCGTATTACTATTTTCTTGATGGATATTCGGGATACAATCAAATTGCAATAGCACCGGAAGATCAGGAAAAGACCACTTTCACCTGTCCTTATGGTACCTTTGACTATAAGAGAATGCCTTTTGGGTTATGCAATGCTCCTGCGACTTTTCAAAGATGTATGATGGCAATTTTTAGTGATATGGTGGAAAATTTAATTGAAGTATTTATGGATGATATGATGCACTAACACTAATCTTGTTTTAAATTGGGAGAAATGTCATTTTATGGTACAAGAAGGAATAGTGTTAGGGCATATGATTTCAAAAAGTGGAATTGAGGTTGATAGAGCAAAAACAGAAGTGATAGAACGATTACCACCCCCTACCAGTGTTAAGGGTATTAGGAGTCTTTTTTGATATGCTGGTTTTTACAGAAGGTTTATTAAGGACTTCTCTAAGATCACTAAGCCTCTCTGCAATTTGCTGATGAAAGATGTCCCTTTTAATTTTGATAGTGATTGCATGAATGCTTTTTAGACCCTAAAGAATATATTAGTGTCAGCACCTATAAACGTAGCACCTAACTGGACCTTACATTTTGAACTTATGTGTGACGCTAATGACTGTGCTATAGGGGCTGTGCTGGGGCAAAGAAGGAACAAAAATTTTCATATAATTTACTATGCTAGCAAAACTTTGACAGACGCATAGCTTAACTATGCTACTACTCAGTAAGATTTACTAGCTATAGTGTTTGCATTTGACAAATTTCGTTCCTACTTGCTTAATTCAAGGGTAATTTTTTACACTGATCATTCTGCTCTAAAGTACTTTTTTGCAAAACAGGATGCAAAATCGAGACTGATTAGATGGATTCTCTTGCTTCAGGAATTTGATTTAGAAATTCGGGATAAAAAGGGTACGAAAAATGTTGTGGCAGATCATCTGTCACGTCTCAAACAGGAGAACAAAGGTCCCTCTATCAACGAAAAAATTTTCGGATAAAAGTCTTATGATGGTAAGTGAGAATCCCAATTGTCCATGGTACGCTAACATCGTTAACTATCTGGTCGCAGAGGAATTGCCTGAAGACATGACTTATCAACAAAAGAAGAAGTTCTTCGCTGACTTAAAGCACTATTTCTGGGAAGAGCCATTCTTGTGTAAGCATTGTGCAGACCGGATTATCAAAAGATGTGTACCTGAGGAGGAAATAGAGAACATTCTGCGCTACTGTCACTCTCTTGAAACTAGTGGCCATCATGGTGGGAAAAAAACTACAGCTAAGGTTTTACAATATAGGTTTTATTGGCCTACACTCTTTAAGGATGTTTTTAAATTTGTTAGTAAATGTAATAGATGTCAAAAGACAGGTAACATCACCAAGAAACATGAAATGCCCCTAAATAACATTTTGGTTGTTGAATTATTTGACGTTGTCCTTTCCCCTCATCCTTTTCTAACAGATTTATTTTTGTTGCTGTAGATTATGTGTCAAAATGGGTCAAAGCAGCTGCTTTTCCAACCAATGATGCTAGAGTTGTAGTAAACTTTGTTAGCAAAAATATTTTTTCTCGGTTTGGAACTCCTAGAGCAATTATAAGTGATGGCGGAAAACATTTTCGTGACCGCTAACTTAAAGCTTTATTGAGTAATTAAGGAGTTACAGACTATGTGGGTGCTCCATACCATCCTCAAACAAGTAGACAAGTGGAAATTTCAAATCAAAAATTAAAAGTTATTCTTGAAAAAACAGTACCTCTAGCAAGGATTGGTCGCAAAAGTTAGATGACGCACTTTGGGCGGATAGAACATCATTTAAAACACCTATTGGAATGTCTCCTTATCGACTGGTTTATAGCAAAGCATGTCATTTACGAATAGAATCAGAACACAAAGCATACTGGACCGTAAAAACCTTAAACTTCAATTTAGCAGCTGCAGGCGAAAAGAGGTTGCCACAAATCAACGAGATGGATGAGTTCAGAAATGAGGATTATGAAAAAGTTCGAATTTACAAAGACCGAACCAAAAGATGGCACGACAAGCACATTCTAAACAAAGAATTTGTAGTGAGACAAAAATTTCTACTGTTTAACTCCCGCTTACGACTTTTCCCAGGAAAGCTGCGCTCTCGATGGTCGGGACCCTTTATTGTAACCCATTTTTTTTCCATATGGCACAGTTGAGATTCAGGATGAGAACAAGGGTACTTTTATGGTCAATGGGCAAAGACTGAAACCTTACATTGATGGAGAGCTTGAGCCTCAGAAAAATTCCATTCATCTCAACAATGTCGAATAAGCCACTCAAAAAGTCAAGCTAACGACTATAACTAAAGCGCTTCTTGGGAGGCAACCCAAGTGTTTCTATCCTTATTTATCCTAGTTTTCCTTTCATTATTTTATTTGTCTCATATTTCTGCATATTTGTTTGAACAGGTATTTTGAAACAAGTTTGGGGGTAACACAATATCAACATGCACCATCAAGAAGCAACCCTCAAACCTAGGAAGTATCTCTCACCTTATCTTTTTAAGTTCTTTTTAAAAAATAAAGTTTGGGGGTGGGAAAAGCAATTTTTAAAGTTTTGAAAAAAAATTATTTCGAAAAATTATCCTATTTTGTCTTTTAGAGTCGGCTTTAGTGCCTCCTAGAGTTCGGAGCCTTTGTATGGGGATATCAATAGTGTCGGCTAACAAAAATATTATCTATTTTCTGTAGTTTTTATCATTAATCATTCAAAAATATTTTATAAAAAAAAGAAAGAAAGTAGGCAATTTTTCTACTCTTTTTAGCTCATTTACTTTAATTAGATTTGAATAACCTGATGATCAATTGTTTTTGTGTTCTAATTGCAAAACATGATCTAATCTAAGGCACTATCTTGATAAAACCATGGTATTTGACTTCACTAGTTAGCATGGCTGTTTTGCTTTTCTTTCTGATTAAAAGATGCTCAAATTTGAATAGATTGCATAAAGAGTATCATTTACATAATAGATTTTGAAAAGTTATGCCTAAGTCTAAATAAAAGAAAAATAATAAAGGGATAGAATTACTAAGCACCGCTATCCTATAAAAACGTCTGGATATGTGCTATGGTGTGATGGTGTCGTGCCTTGGTACCTCCAGCATGTAGATCCGTAGGGGTGTTTCAACACCTGGTACCCTGGGCCAACTGGAATGGGAGTTGCCGCATTGAAAGCTCACTATAAGGGGTACTCAGAAAGCTAATAAGGAACCAAACACCGAGAAAAAAGAGGGAGGGGGGGGGGGGGGGGGTGGTGACATCTCTAGCACCGCTATCCCACATAAATAAGATATGTGCTACCGCATCTTAGTGGTGGCTTCTCTTACTTATGGGTCATCGCCCAGGAGTCGGAGCTTGATTCTTACTGAAGATATACTTAAGAGGTCACAATACAGGCATCTCAGTGGCGGCTTCTCTTACTTATGGGTCATCGCTCAGGAGCCGGAGCTTGATTCTTGTTGCAGATATGCTTCTATTGACTTAAGTAAATATATTCCTCTAAAGAAAAAAAAACGGTGGAAAAATAATTAGTTTTGGGCATACTTGATAAGTCTTGTTATGAGTGGTATAATTTTTGTCCTCTATTCGGTTTGAATATCTTAAGATTAGAAAGAATGGATAAACTTAATTTGCTTAGCTAATTTTTAAATTCAATTACCTAGGCAATAGACAGATTTTTCCTTGGAAAATATGATTTTGCCATTAAAACCTTGAACTTTGAGCCTCAGTTATTCTTCTCTAATTTGGAGTATACCTGCTTTGACTTGTCGTAAAATTATTAAAAAGTATGAGATCCTGCGCTTTGATGTTTAACCTTGCTCGAGGACGAGCAAGATTTTACTTTGGGGGTATTTTGATAAGTCTAATTTACTATATAACTATTTATATCATTTTAATATATTCTTAACCATTTTTGCAATAAACTTCTATCATTTTTGCATGGTTTTGCTCGTTTGGAACTATTTTGTTATTTTCTTGCAAAAGTGCCCATTTTAAGCTAAATCTTGCCAGGTTTTATCATTAACATCAACAAGTAAAAGCAAGATATGTCAAATAAAAGCAAAAAAAAATAAAATATATTAAAATTCATTAATCTTGCGGCTGAAGCTCAAAACAACTTAAAAATGCAGATTTTTCAGCTGCAACTTGCATTTTGGCAGCTCTAACTCAACTTTTTTCACCCAAATTTATTGTACAAACATACTTTAACATGTATTAACTTATTTTTGTAAGTTTTGGGAGGCGTAATTGTAGAAAAAATTTAAAAAATGGGTGAAAAATGCAACTTGCAACAGCAGAAAAAAAAAAAAAAAAAAAAGATTTTTTGGATCAACTTACAAATTTTCCTCACTTTGGACGGCAATATCATGCTATATTTTAGCTCAAATTCATTGTATACACATTATACAACATGCACATGGTGCTTTTGTGCAGGTTTTGGGCGGTGGAATTCAGAAAAAAATAAAAAAAATGGATAAACAAAATAGCTTCAGCAACAACCGCAACATTTAGCTAATGAGGATGAAGTTTGATATTTTTTTGCAATTTTTTTAATTCCATCTCAAACACTATAAATAGGGGGTGTTTGGGAGTGTTTTGATCATCCTTCACCAGAAAAAAAAATACTCATACAAAGTAAGAAAGAAGAGAAAAACGTGAGGGAGAAAGAAGGAAAAGGAAGGATGGAAGTTTGGTTTGTAATTTTGTAATTTTAAGTTCTTTCTATCCTTTTCTTCTTTAAGTTCATGAATTTTGTGTTAATAATACTTTATCTTAAGTTTATTATGATCTAATTTTGTTATTCTAAGACTACGATGTAGCCTAAGTTGTAATATACGCTTATTTCTAATTCAAAGCATTCAATATTTATGTTATTCTGTTGTTGAAGTGTTTATCATTGCTTTTCATGAGTTTGAAATGCTTGATGACCATTTAAAGCCTACAATTATTCATAATGAGTCCGAGAGGAGATTTATGATAATTGCTGAGGTGATAAGCACCACAAATTGGGCGAATGCTCGAGAGAGATTAACGCGATTTGTGTGGTTTTCAAAAAAGAAAATCATAGAGCTTTAAAAACTGTTTTATTATTTAAATTCAGGCACGAGAGTGATGGGTTAATATGTTAAAGAGTATGAGAGAGAATATTTAGTAAATTAGCATTTTCAACCATCAACACACAGTAACAACTTGAATATCGAGGGTAGAAAAGGTGTGTTGTTGCAACTAAGGTGAAATCGGATGCCTTAGACCTTATAAGCTAATCAAAACCAACAAAAAATCGTATTTTAACTTTTATTTCTTTTTATTTTATTTTACTTTATTTCATATCAAAATCTTAAATTTTTTGGTCTTTCAAATAGTATTGAAGCTACTAATTTTGGTATTCACTCAATACAATCCTCGTGGGAATGATACTCTACTAACTTCTATATTACTTGGTATAACTAGTGCACTTACTAACGCATACGCAAAGTTTACATCATGTATGATAAGAAAAGTGTAAGTAAATAGAAAAGCGAAAAACTTAAAAGAGAAGGAAAGAAGAATACATAGGATTGCTCCTACAATATAGAATGCAGGAATGATAAAACTTCCAAAAAGCCGAGAAAACTGAGATTTAGCTGCCTTCTATGTAATGACCTCGAACCGCTAGAAGAGTGGGCTTCGGAAAATATTAAACGTAGAAAGAAAAATTTCAACGAAATTTTTTTTTCTGTAATTAGGTATTTGAAAGCCAATACAATCAGAAACCCTTAATTTAGAATTGATGCCAAACCTTAAAATTGGTACCTCTATTTATGGTAGTATATTAGAACAAACCAAATACAAATTTTTTTGATGTGGGACGCACATGTCAAAACTAGAACGCATCATTTTATATAAAAATAAAATTAAAACACAGTGTTTCAATAGCTATTCAAAAGTGTGTTTTTAAAATTTCCCAGCACATGCCACGTGATAGTGTGAGATTGGCCTGCATACGCTGGCGGGAGATCACCAATGCAGTGGCACGCTGTGATTGGTCCGCACCCAAAGGTGCAGATCGTTGTCCTGTGAAGCCCCGTGTCGTGTGCAGATTGGCTGCTGTGTATTAACCTGGATTGCTGCTTTATTTATTTATTTTGTTTTTTTGCGATTTTTGCCCTTTTTTGTTTTTTCATATGTAAAAATTCATTTTATGAATTTTAATTTTCAAAATTCTTTTATTCTATAATTTTTAATTTTTATTCATCTCAACAATAATGTTTAGCAAAGTTAAATTTACTCATCTAATGAATTCTTTAGTATTTTTTCTGATGGCAATAAATATAGAGGCTTGAGTAGGGACTTCCAGGACATTTTAAATTTAGCTCCAAATGGGTTAAATTACTTATCATCCCATGATAAAATTTAATTTTCATTTAATGGGACTTAATTCTACTAAATAAATCCCATTGCACACTAGACTAAAACTATTTATTCAATATTTCTCAAATAGAATGTAGTGATGACAACAACTCCTCCACCAGATGCCTATGATGAAGAATAAATATAACTACTACCATTATTCTTCTCACAGCTTCTCCATTAGTTATCGAATCGCCATTGACTGAATAATTCATTTATACTTGAAAATATTCATAGTATAAATTAATATGTCAAACACCTGGAACAATTTGGCCAAAGATTCCGAACTATTTAAATACTTGCGAATCAACTACGGGAACATCTGTACCTCATAAGAGATTGTAGATTCCGTATTGAATACCTTATCCTTGGCACAGTTCACGCTGTTACGCCGTGTACGCGGGAATTTAGTCATTTCTTTAGACCTTACTTATAGTACGCCAAAGCAACTAACGTTTAATTCACCAGTCGAGAATACTCTCAGGATTTTGAGTCTTCATTCAAACAGTACATCATGAATCACTCATATCTAATAGTACTCTAGAAACAAGCAACTCACATGGTCTAACTCAGTGTGTCAATCTTATTAAACACACCAACCTAACGCTTCTGGATCACCATCCACATGACCAAAATAAGTCATCTAAAGTGTCAAGTCATGGTCTTAACAAACAAGTAGCCCAAACTTATTACCGACCATGAGTTATTCAAATAACATTCCATACCATTTGTTTCAAGTCTATCTGTAGCTTAATCTCATTATCCACTAAGAACAACTATGTAAAATGTAATATGAGGACTCTACCCATCTCATGGATGATACTTAAAAAAAATCACATGCAGTATATGCTTACTCGCACAAATTTAATGAGGAAATGATTGAAACTTCAATTTTGTTCATTAATTAGAATAATATTACTAGAATAAATCTGGATTCAGGACACTATTCCTAACACTAAGGAAACTTATTTGTGTGCCATAAAAGAATCTTTAAATACCTAGTTGGTACTTCTTCACTAGGCTTATTTTACCCCAAACATGATTTCTTTGATTTTGTTGGATATTATGATGCGAATTTTGTGAGATACAAAGTGGACCAGAAATTGACTAGTGGCTCTTGTCAATTTCGTGGTCATGCTTTAGGGTCATGGTTAATACATCAATTAAATCACTATGGCGTTCATATTGACCATGCTTCCATGATGTGCCATAACACTAGTTCTATATGCTTAATTAAAAACCTGCCTCAACATTCTAGAACAAAGCATATTGAGGTTAAACACTATTTCATTCAAGATCACGTGCTTAGATGAGATGCTATTATGAAATTTGACACGCAGAGGAGAGTCATGGGTTTGCTCCTCCTGAACTCTTTTTTTAATTTTTGTTTCCCCCCACTTTACTCTGTTTTCTTTTCACTCATTTGTATCTCTCTCACAAACCCTAAACCTCTCTCTTAAAAAAAAAAAAAAAAAAAATTCTAAACTCATCCAAAATCAATAATTTTCCTCAAATTTCTTTTAAATTTTTACAAGAAATCAATTTTCTATCAACATTTTAACATCAAAACCTTAGATTTTTGTCACAAGTTCATCTTCCTCACAAACCCTATCCCAAATCGAACCACCATTATTTCTCAAATTTGTTTGTTTTTCTTCGCTCTTCTTTCTTTTCTAAGTCAAAAATGATCTATTTCTTTTTTACTAACATTTCAACCCTGTTCACAATCTTTGACAAATCTCAAAATTTCACCTTTCTATTTCAAACCCTCACCCTTTTCACAAAAATTTCATTCAATTTTTTTCAATTTTAAATCATGGGTCATACAAAGAGATTAGAAGCTCCCACAAAAAAAGAGGTCCAGAAACGATGAAGGTGCATCTTCTTTTGGGGTCCTTGCTCGGCAAATTCGCCTAACCCCTTCCTCAATAAAGAAGTTTTATTTAGTACATTTGTAGATTGGACTTGGTTTAGGAGAAACAACTTTGGGGAATGGTTGACTTTGTTTGAAGGAGTAGCTTGGATTGGAATTTACTATATAAAGAAAGCGGCATACCCAGATGTAGTACGCGAATTTTACTTTAACCTGAAAATTTCTAGAATTACTCCTCTAGTATTATCCTAAAATGTTTTAGGCCAAGTAATCAAAATTAATGCATCTTATATAAATGAATTACTTGGTTTTATTTTTGAAGAAGAGGATAATTTCTGCTTTTTCCAAGAGCTCCACCAGTTCCATCTTCCTAAATCATACCATAACTGCTAACTTCGACAAGTTTGGGGTGAAATACCACTTCCTAACAAAATGAAGCCAAACTCAAATGATTTAGGAGTGATTCTTAAATTGGCACACAAATTGATTTACATGAACATCACTCCAAGATCGGGTGGCTTTGACTCCGTCGCAAACTTGAATCTATTCCTTTTGTCTCAACTCCTAAATGGCAAAAAAATTAATCTTGGGGATTTAGTCTTAAAATTCATGTTTCATAGTCATTCCCGAAAGACTTGGCTTATGCCATGCTTCTTACCTGTGTTTTTCAATGTACTTTAAATAGATCATCTTTTTCAAACCCTATTCCATATCAAGATGACTCTATAACGACATCTTTGAAAAAGATGGGTTTCGAACTTAGACACAACAAATGGGTAAAGAAAAAAAATAGGAGCTAGGAGAATAATAGAAATAGATGACAAGAGAAATGAGGAAGAAGAAAATTATAATGAAGAAAAGGATGATAGTAATGAGGAAGAACCTCAACAGGGACATTAGAAAAGAAGAAGCGTAAGTGAACAACTTACATCTTTGGAAGAATATTGGTCTTCCTTACAAGAACGACATTCAACCTTAAACTTAAATCTTGAAGAGTTTTGCAATGAAACACAATTTGCACTACAAAATATTTTAAACTTTTTATCGTGTAGTAAAGACCCCCAACTCCTTAGATTAATTTTTTCTTTCAAAAATTTGGAGCTAAAATTTTCATTTATTGTACATCATTTTACTTGAAGTGAATAAAATGTTATGACTAATGTGTATTTTTTGTGTGTTTATGTATGCTCTTATTGCTTTTAATAGGGGGAGTTGTAACTTTCTCTATCCCTTATCTTGTGCTTTTTGTTGATGACAAAGGGGATGAGAAATTGGTGTGTCATTGATGGTCATAGTTGGTTCATGTTTAGTTGTTTCATGTTATAAAAATGATGCTAGGTGTAAGTTATTGAACATGTAACACATGGAATGCATCAACCAGGACATGAAGATTGCGTTTGATTGAGAAATGTTAAAAAATGAGGTTGATATTAACCGATTGAATGTATGATTCTTACAATGCACCAACGTAGGAGAGACAATTAGTTTTGAACTTTTAACATGTTATATACAATTCCATGACTTGATATAAAGTGAGAATTTGTATGATTTGAGTAACCAATATTTTTATGGTGAATTTTGTACTTCAACTTAATAATTTTAAGAGAAAATACCAAATGTTTGTCATCATCAAAGGGGGAGATTGTTGGCCCTAGATTCTATTTATATTGTAATTTTGATGATAACAATCATTTAGTGAGTTAATATATCTAAATTATTCTAATCTTGTTTGGAAGTGACTCATAAGCAAGCTAGGAAAAATCACGACTAATCATTTTGGCACCAAGCTTTCTAAGAAGATGGATCAAGAGGAAAAGAGATCAAAGTTGAACAAAAGATTCATCCAAAATAAACAGAACGAGATCCAAGTCCAAGCAATTTAAGGCATTTATTTTTATATTTTAAGACTCAGAATTGAGATATATCGATTAAGTCATCAATATTGATATGTGTTGCTCTAGTAAAATTTTTTTTTAAATATTTATGAAATTTGATTTTCAAATTTCTTTAAAATACTCTAGTCAAATTCAAGCCAATCAAATTTTTTAATAAAAATAATTTTTAAAATGTTATTACAAAAAACCATGCCCAAAAAGAGGGGAGGGGGGGGGGGGGGGGGGGGGGGGGGGGGGGGGGATCAAAACTCATTAGGGTAAATTTTGTTTAGCTTAATTCAATCAATTATTTATTTATGAACAAGGCAAACAAGAAAATTAATTATAAAAAATTAAGCAAGTATGGTAAATGAATGAATCAATCATTTTTAGCTAATATGATAAATCAACCAACCAATCAAGCTAAATGGACAAAATTGCTCAAATCCACCCAGGCGTGCTGAGTGACGACACACGGAAGAGATTTGTCGACACACAAACGTACAATAGCCATTTGGAGCTGTGTGTCGACACACAATCATTGTGTGTGGACACATAACACAGAAAATGTTTCAAATGGCTACTTTAGTTTGATTTATTTCCTAGTCTATTTCGTAACATTTTAAACATCATATAGGCTCTCATTTGCTTATAAATAAGGATTGAATGCTTTGGTCTATATCATCCAATTCTTTCTAAGCATTCTTTGATTAAAAGCTCTTACTCTCTCATGCTTTAACATTTTAATTTTGAGTTTCTTTTAAAGTTTTCTTTAACAGTTCTCTTTATTATTGATCATTGAGCTTAATTGGCATATCCTTAGCTTTAATTCACTCTTTAAAGAGTGAAGAATCTAACTGCTTTAATTCTTTCATTGCTTTATTTCATTTTCACTATAAAGGAAGGTTCATAAGGCTACTGTTACAAAAGTGTCGGTTGTAAAGGTTAGATTTTGACCATACGTACAAAAAGACCGATTGTAAATGTTTGATCCTAAGCCTATTTTTAAAAAGGATTCTCAAGCTTAGTTAAAGGCTCAAGTGACGAAGAGCAGTCACTTGAGGAGTCGACTGACTTCCGGTTTAGAATTGAACCACTGTAAAATCCTTTATGCATCATTTTATTCTTGCCTTTATTTTTTGCATTTCATATTCATTTTCTAACTTTAAATTTAATTTTTGGTTCTTAAAGTTTAATATTCCTTGAGCACGAAACAACCTATTCACCCCCCATCTAGGTTGCTTTTTAGGCCTTCAACTCGGGCTTATAAGTGACTGCTGAGCTCTTGGGTTTGTCTTCACCCCAATTGACTTTTAAATATATGAGGAAAGGTGTCCATGGGCCCTACTCTGTCACTGTAACTACCACTTGAGTTAGTTCTATATCCTTTTATTTTCTTTTGATATATATTAAAAATTTGCAAAAATATTTAACCAAGTTTTCTTAATTAAAATATGAGCTGAACTCTGTTATGCTCGGGATTGAATCCCAAACATAAACTAAGTAAAATTGAAGATATATGAGAGTATGAGATGAGAAAGAAGTGAATTAAGATGAGAAATTAGAGAAATAGGGATGAGAAGTAGAGAGAGTTAGATGAGAGAGAGAGAGAGTTCATCTCAAAAGAGATAATTCTTGTTATTTGATTGAATGATCTGAATTATTACAAAAATCAACTACTTATAGGCAATTAACAAGCAAGCTAGTACATTGAAGCAAGACTGAAGCTAATAACTAACTCATACAAAATATCTAACATAACTAAAATATCTTCTAACTAACTATTAAGCAATTTTGGCGCCAAGAATAACTAACACCTGCTGCTCCTACTGCAGTGTTATGTTTGTAATTCTTTTGAGTTGTAATAAGGCGCGTGAGTCTTGTATTGTTTGAATTAGTGTTTGGCGCCAAGAGTCGTGAGGCAGTTGGGGTTGCTGGTCAGTTCGGTTAAGCTAGGGAGTTTAGTGCTTTGTATCTAGATTCTTATAAGTATGTGATCATGTGTAATTCCTAAGCATTCAATGAAATATCAAACCAATCTCTTTGAGATTAAACCTTCTTTCTCTCATCTAATTCTCTCTATTTTCTCGTCTCCTTCACTTCTTTCTCATCCCATACTCTCTTTATCTTAGGTTAAGATCAAGATTTAATCTCGATCTTAACAATTGGTATCAGAGCTTCGTCTTTCTTCCAAATCAATGGATTCGAATGAAATTGCATTGATCGGTGGTGTCACCACTAGGTCAACAGTGACTAAGGCAGCTGCTAAGTCTTCATACGCTGATGTTGTTGGCAGCAGTGATGCATCAGGTCTAGATGTGGTTACGAATGCTCAATTGGACAGTTAGTTGACGTCAATGCTTGCTCAAATCAAGCAAGCATATATAGAAACAATGCTACAGATGAATCAGCAAATCGATGAGAACGTCAATCAGCGAGCTCAGCAGTTGGAGGTTAAGATCTCCAATCAGGTCGCGCTTCAGTCACAAGATTTGGAGGAAAGGTTGAACCTGCGGTTTAATTAGCAAATGCAACAACTGGTAGAGAAATTAGCAGAGATTCAAGAGCAATTTAGGAGGCCAAATCCTCCTGTTGTTCCGGATCCATTATTTCCTGCTAGTGTATTACAAGCTAATCAACCTGTGAATCATCAGATGCAAAGTAAAGCTGTCAGACACAATGAACACACTCCAGTGGTTAATACTGATGTTGATGCTAGAGGTCAAGATCGAGTTCAGGAAGTTGAGATAACTGATAGGCAAGGTCGCAGTGAGCAGGTGCAGTCACGATCTTAAAACTGGAATGCAGGACCTGATGTTCGAGCCCCTGAGGTTGCAGACACTCACAGAACAGTTGGATTGAATGTCGAGCAATTGGATAGACTGCCTGATCAGTGGAATCAGCAATGTTCCGGTAGTAATGAGGAATCACCCAATAGCAGAAGCAGTGGTCATAGATAGCCTCGGGTGCAGATTGATGCTTTTGATGGGAAGCAACCTCATTCATGGCTGAGAAGGTGTGATCATTATTTCCACTTCTACCAAATCGAGGAATCAGAAAAGGTACAAATCGCTGCTGTATATCTTTTAGGAGATCATGAAGTGTGGTTTTATAGTTTGATGAAAAGCAATCCTTCCCTCACATGGACTGAATTTGCGAAAGAAATGTGTGGCCAGTATAGTGATGAAGATGATGGTGACATTGTGGATAAATTTAATAAGGTGAAGGATGAGACCTCAGTGAGAGATTATACGACCAGGTTTGAAAAGCCTCCGAGCAAGCATCATAACTGAAATTCAGGCCTCAGAGTCATATTATGTTTCAGTCTTTATAAGTGGATTGAAGCCAAGGGTGAAGAACTTAGTTAAAGTCATTGATCCTCCAACCTTGTCTGTGGCTTATGCTAAAGCTAAGCTTGATGAATCAACAATGTTGCCTTCAAGTGATGTTTCCAGACCTCGTGGAGGCAGCTCCAAACCACAGCAAGGATCTGTTAGGTCCAGGACCAACAGATCAGAGGATAAGTAGCTACAGAGGACATGTTACCGATGTAATCAACCTTACCAATATGGCCACAAGTGTAACCCAAAGTTTCTTATGTCTGCTGAAGGGGTTAGTGCTGGAGAACTCTCTAATGAAGAGGAAATTGAGGTGGATGGTGATGATGTAGATCAGGACATCAAGGAGAACTTGGATGATGCTGAAGTGGAAATCTTAATGAAAGCCGTAACTGGTAGTGGGACTCATAGCACAATCCGAATCAAAGGGAAGGCTGGAAAAAGGTCTATTATTATCCTCATTGATAGTGGTAGCACCCATAGCTTTGTTGATCCTAAAGTGGTCAAGAAAGTGGGTCATGAAGTGATAAAAACTCATCCTCTTGCTGTTACTGTAGCTGATGGGAAATCTGTGATGACTCAAAACAAATGCCAAGGGTTCTATTGGTATATGCATGACCGCAAATTCAGTTATGATTTTAGAATCCTTCCTTTGGGAGGGTGTGATATGGTTCTTGGGGTTGATTGGATGAGATCTTACTGCCTAGTTTTGTTTGATTTTGCTAATCTCACGGTTTCCTTTGAAGCACAAGGCTCTAAAGTTACATTGCAAGGGATAGCTGAGCAAGCTCATTTGCAAGTAATGAAGGAAAGTAAGTTGAAGAAGGGAATTAAGAAAGGTGCATTCCCATGGGTAGGCCAGTTGTTTGCTATAGCTCCTACTGAAATGGTGAGCATTACCGAACCTGAAGTGCAAGCCGTGATCAATGAATTTGAGGATCTGTTTGAGGTGCCCAAGTCCTTACCTCCCAAAAGGAGTTTAGACCATGTTATTCCTCTCAAAAGTGATGCAGAACCCGTGATACTTAGGCCATAGAGATATCCACATGCTCAGAGGTCAGAAATAGAGAAGTAAGTGGATGATTTACTCCAGACCAACTTCATACGGCAAAGTCACAGCCCTTTTGCCTCTCCGGTTATTCTTGTCAAGAAAAAGGATGGCACGGCTCGAATGTGTATTGATTATAGGCAGCTCAACTCTATGACAGTGGAGGACAAGTTTCCTATACCAGTTATAGATGATCTGCTTGATGAGTTGTGTGTAGCTCAAGTCTTTTCCAAGCTGGATCTACGGCAAGGCTATCATCAAATTAGAGTGGAAGAGCAAGAAGTGTACAAGACAACATTCTGGACTTGCCATGGACACTTTGAGTTTGTAGTCATGCCTTTTGGCTTGACAAATGCCCCAACCACATTCCAAGCTCTCATAAACAATGTCTTCAAGCAATTTCTTAGGAAATTTGTGTTAGTCTTCTTTGATGACATCCTGGTTTACAGTGCATCTTTTGAGGAGCATTTACGGCATTTGAGGGAGGTGTTCTTGGTTATGCGTGAGCACAAGTTGTATGCTAAATTGGCCAAATGTTCTTTTGCCCAAACTCATTTGGAATACCTTGGCCACGTGATTTCTTGTGAGGGGGTTTCCACTGATCCTTCAAAGGTCCAAGCCATGAGGGAATGGCCTGTTCCTGAAACCTGGAAGCAATTGAGGGGATTTTTTGGATTAACTGGGTATTACCGCAAGTTTGTAGCAGGGTATGGAGCTTTAGCCAAGCCACTCACAGAATTGTTGAAGAAAGATGCTTTCAAATGGCCGGATGAAGCCCAGGTTGCTTTTAATGCTCTTAAGGCAGCTATGTGCAGAGCACCTGTTTTGGCCATGCCTGATTTCACTTCAAGCTTTGTATTGGAGAAAGATGCCTGTGGAAGTGGTGTTGGGGCAGTGTTGTCACAAGGAGGAAGGCCTATAGCTTATCTCAGCCAGGCATTGAGTGCAAAACATCAGGCTCTCTCCACATATGAGAAAGAGTACCTCGCGATTCTGCTTGAGGTGGAAAAATGGAGGCATTACTTGGATGGGCATCATTTTATCATCAAGGCCGATCACCAAAGTCTTAAGAATCTATTAGAGTAGAAGATTGTCACAACAATACAGAGAAAAGGGCTGATGAAGATGTTGGGGCTTGATTATGACATTGAGTATAAGAAAGGAAAGAAAATTATTGCAGCTGATGCACTGTCGCGCAGGTTTGAAGATTATGAGCAGGGCTTTCTTGGGGCCATTTAAGTGATCTCTCCTGCTTGGATGGAAGAAGTACATCAGTCCTATGAGAATGATCCATTCGCACAAGAATGTATAGCAACTGCCAGTGTCGTCAAGGCAAGTAATTTGGCTGCTGGTGCAGATGTTTCTGTGACCCGAGGAATTATCAGAATTTAGGGGAAGTTGTATATTGGCATTTCTACTGATCTTAGGCATCAGGTTATCAGTGCTGCTCATGATTCTTCTTGGGGAGGTCGTTCAGGAATGGAGGGAACGTACCAAAGGCTGAAGATTCACTTCAGCTGGCCGGGAATGAGGACAACAGTGACTAATTTTGTGCAAGGTTGCGAGAATTGTCAACAAACTAAGCTTCGTGATAATAGGTATCAAGGACTTCTCCAGCCTTTACCGGTTCTGGAGGGAATATGGCAAAATATAAGCATGGATTTTATTGAAGGATTGCCTAAATCAGAAGGGAAAGAGGTGATTTGGATAGTAGTTGATCGATTCACCAAATTTAGTCATTTCATTGCTTTAGCCTAACCTGTGACTGCTGAGAAATTGGCTCGTGTGTTCCTTGATAACATCTACAAGCTTCATGGGTTGCCTCAATCCATAGTCTCTGATAGAGACAAGATCTTTACGAGTCATTTTTGGAAGGAGTTGTTTGGTCTTTTGGGAACGACTTTGGCCCTTAGCTCATCTTATCATCCTCAAACCGACGGTCAGACTGAGAGGGTCAATCAATGCATTGAGCAATACCTTAGAAGCATGGTGTTTACCCATCCTAAGGTGTGGGGTAGGTGGCTTTCATTAGCGGAATTTTGGTACAACACCCATTTCCATGCTTCCCTTGGTACACCTTTCAAAGCATTGTATGGGTATGATCCACCCACTCCATTGATGTTGCAAGGTGTGGAGTCACAGGTTGTTGAGGTTATTGAGTTGGTGCAGCAAAGGAGGCATCTTATGCAGCTGTTGAAGAACAATCTCAGTCAGTCCCAAGCCCGAATGAAATGGTACGCAGATCGCGAGAGAGCAGCTAGAAATTTTAAAGTGGGTGTTATGGTGTATTTGAAACTTCAGCCCTATAGGCAATCCACAGCAGCTGTAAGGAAGAATGTCAAGCTTTGCACACGGTTCTTTGGGCCTTACAATGTTTTGGAGAAGGTCGGCAAGGTGGCATACAAGCTGGAGCTGCCACCCGATTCATACATTCACACTGTTTTTCATGTTTCACTTCTTAAAAAGCAGGTTAAACAAGGCCAATGTTCTTCTCCAGATCCTCCAGAGGTTGGTTCCAATGGCTCTCTGATCCTATAGCCTGCTGCAATAATGGAAGTGAAGCAAGGAAGCGCAACCAGTCCCAACAGGCAGGAAGTTCGAGTGTCTTGGTGCAATTTGGATGAGTCCTTCTCCACTTGGGAAGAGAAACAATTTTTGTTGAGCTGATTTCCTTCTTTTCATTCTTGAGGGCAAGAATGTTTTAAGGGGAGAGGATTGTTATGTTTGTAATTCTTTCGAGTTGTAATAAGGCGCGTGAGTCTTGTATTGTTTGAATTAGTGTTTGGCGCCAAGAGTTGTTAGGCGGTTGGGGTTGCTGGTCAGTTCGGTTAAGCTAGGGAGTTTAGTGCATTGTATCTAGATTCTTATAGTATGTGATCATGTGTAATTCCTAAGCATTCAGTGAAATATCAAACCAATCTCATTGAGATTAAACCTTCTTTCTCTCATCTAATTCTCTCTATTTTCTCATCTCCTTCACTTCTTTCTCATCCCATACTCTCTTTATCTTAGGTTAAGATCAAGATTTAATCTCAATCTTAACATGCAGCTTATTACAACCGAAGCTAAGGAAAGCGAGCTTATTACAACCGAAGCTAAGGAAAGCAAGAATGACTAAGATACTGAACTAAAGTACTGAAATGCAGCACAACATGCAGCACACTAACAACAGCAACCGAACCCCCCTAGCCTCATCAAGCTCGAATCATAACATTCCCTTCCCCTTGAGAACATTCTTGTCCTCAAGAATGAAAGAGAGTTGAGACCTTGAAAATCATTTATTGAAGTAGGAGAACTTCTTGTTGAAATCCACAGCTGAGGAGTGCTTCAAAAATCAGATTAAGAAGTAGCATAACACTTTGTAGAAGCAGACTTTGAAGTAGTTTGGTGCAGATTTCTGATTTGGTGCAAGGACTACTGAATTTTGCAGCTGGAATTTATGATCAACGGTTTATGCTGCTGTAATAATATGCATCAGGTTTGAACATTAACATCAGGAGGTCTGCCCAATTCATACCAGATCAGCCACCCTCTGAAGAGTCTTGTTTTATCACCCATACAGCCCAGCACCTGAATTTTGCAGCTCATATTCCATTTCCTTAGTGTACTACCGCGATAATGATGAAAGAGTTTGCATATCTCCTCCCATTTGAGAGGTATCTCGTTGAAATATTGAAGGTGCTTGAGGATAACTTGAAGTCTCTTGAAGTCTTGGAAGAATACTTGAGTAGATTTGAACACAAATTCCCAGTTTGCATACTTCATGTTCTTGCTAACAAGTTATTGTCTTACTGAATTAGCGTGACCAGCAGCAACGACTTCCAACTGCTTTTCCCACTGATAAACTGGCTTTTAAAGTAGTATTCTAGGGTATTTCGGAGGCCAAACATTAACTTGTACTTTGGGAAGATGTTCTTTGCTCTCAACTTGGCCCATACATGTTTCTAGCTTGTCCAATTCATTGTAGAATTCCTCTTTGTTGATTTGAACAGCAAGCTCCAATTTTAACTTGTCCAATTTTCTTTGATCAAGGGACCTATTGGTAGTGTTCTTTGCTTCATCAACATCAGCTTTACTCATTTGATCATGTTCTTTGATTAGTTTGTGCAACTCTCCGAACTGAGATGACTCTATTGCTTGCATTTGTATCAAGGTATGTTGCCCAGGCCGCGAATCAGCAACAAGGTCTTGAACTGAAGCTGTTACATTCAATTTGGGAAGTTAATCTTGCTCTTTTGAAGGTTTCTAAACTTCCTTAGACTGCCATGTGATCATATTCTGCAAATTTTCCAGCTGAACATGTGATTTCTCCACTAAACTCTGCGGTTTTGCAGTAAAAGATTCATGCGTGCACTTGGCTTGAGTGTTTCCATCATAATTTGGTGTCAATACTTGAGTAAGCTGCACATGAACATCCTTCTCTACTGTAGATTCCACTTGTTGCCCTTCCACTTGCTAATTTTGTGAAGGTGTGAGTTCAACTTGAGCAATTGTCATTTCCATTACACTTGCATCAATGTCCCTACATGTCCCTTTCTTTTGAGGATTTGCTTCATCTTAGAGAAGTTGATAATCACACTGTTCTTGTAGCAAAGTTTCAGTACTTTGTCTACTGAATCGATTGCGTATTTCAGCAAACTTCTCCTCAGTTTGTTGATCCCTTTGCTGCTCAATTCGTTCATTACTCTTTTGGCCAAATCCTTGCACCCATTCCCTTTGTGATTGCAAAAACTGAGCCATCAATTCTTTCAATTGAATGTTCAATTGACCATATGTAACTACCTCCTGCTCTGCTGCGAAGGTCGAACAAGATATCCTGATCGTTTCCTTGAACCAACGATCATTGCTTAGCCGAGGTTGATAATTGAACCTAAAACCCTAACTCTAACTGAAGCTGAGGTCTTCGAAACCCTATCTTGAACAGATATCAAAAAATTTGAATGTTTCCTGCTCGATTTCAAACGATCACTAATCCACAACTTGCTTGTATGTAATTTCAGATAAATTGTGTAAAACTTCAACGAATTGAAGATGAATTCGAAGATGATTCAAGTTATCAACAAAAATATTTTTTTCCCCCTCAATTCTGTTCAGCTCTTTGCATTTTCAGTTACTGAATTAACCTCAATCTCTTTATCTGAATTCACAAAGGATTAAGCAGCAATCTGAAGTTGATCATGCTCAACATCAATCAACACTAACACAACTCATGATGTTTTGAACACTTACAATTTTGAGCTCAAAAGCAGAAGCTGAATAATATCAAAGTACTGCACTTTGTTCATGATTCTAATCACTAACAGATCTGATCTCATCAAATTTCAACTGAATCGTGAGCCAACACAACACCAAAATCCTGTTTTTGTTGATTTGTTTGCAACTAACACCAAAGCTTGACACAATACAAACTCAATCAAGTTGAATTAATTCAACTAAATCAAATGCAAAGCATCTAAAGTCTCTTGCGCAGCACAAAAATCTGATTTCAATTTTTTTTATTAAGAGCTCGATTGGAAGCCAAACAAGGCTCTGATACCAATTGTTATGCTCGGGATTGAATCCCAAACATAAGCTAAGTAAAATTGAAGATAGATGAGAGTATGAGATGAGAAAGAAATGAATTAAGATGAGAAATTAGAGAAATAGGGATGAGAAGTAGAGAGAGTTGGATGAGAGAGAGAGAGAGTTCATTATCTCAAAAGAGATAATTCTTGTTATTTGATTGAATGATCTGAATTATTACACAAATCAACTACCTATAGGCAATTAACAAGCAAGCTAGTACATTGAAGCAAGACTCAAGCTAATAACCGACTCATACAAAATATCTAACATAACTAAAATAACTTCTAACTAACTATTAAGCCATTTTGGTGCCAAGAAAAACTAACACCCGCTGCTTCTACTACAGCTTATTACAACCGAAGCTAAGGAAAGCAAGAATGGCCAAGATACTGAACTAAAGTACTGAAATGCAGCACAACACGCAGCACAGTAACAGTAGCAACCGAACCACCCCAGCCTCATCAAGCTCGGATCATAACAAACTCATGATGTAACCGAGGTCAGATACACAAAAATATCACAACCTTTTCTCCAAAAATGGAGCGTGTTTGAGGTCAAAGACTTGCAGTTCAACTTTAGGCTCACTCCCTTGTACTTGTGGGTCCCTTTTGCATGTTTCTTTTGTTTTCATTTTTATGGAGATGACATCACACTTTATTGCAAACAAAATAAAGCAAAATAGATGGCACATATTTCTTAAGGAACCTTCCATTAATGACCCTTGGGTGAGTTTGCCCATCTAGGTCTTCGAGTAAGTAAGCGTTTCCTCTATGACAATGAATGGATGCTTCCAATTTGGAGACCATTTCCCAAAGACATGATCTTTCTTGCCAATGGAAAAAAAAAAAAAAAAAAAAAAAAAACAACTTTTCATACTAAGTCCCCCCAAGTCAAAGAACCTAGGTTTGACCTTTTTGTTATAGGCTTTGGCCACCATTTTCTTTTGTTTTTCTGGTTTATGAAGGGCATCAAGCCAAACTTGGTCCAAGTTAGTTAGTTCATACATCATAGCTTGCCCATACTCAAGTTCAGAAAACCTCCCTTGATAAGCCAGCCTAATAGACAGGACTGTGACTTCCATTAGGGGCACAACATCATGGCCAAATGTTAAATGGAAGGGAGTTGTTCTAGTTAGATCATGTTTGGACATTCTACAAGCCTAAAGGGCAGTAAAAACTCATGCCATCTTCTGGGATTATCCTCAATTTGGAATCTTACTAGTAGACTCTACTTGGCCATTAGATTGAGCAGTAAAAGGGGTTGAGTTTAAAATTTCATTGTTGAAAAATTTGGTAAAGTCCTTAATCTCACCCCCTATGAACTCCTTCGCTTGGTTCGCAGTAATATTTTCTAGGATTCCAAACATACATAGGGTTTATTCTTTGATAAAATCAATCACATCTTGCTAATTGATGTTCCTATATGGTTTAGCCTCCGCCGATTTTGTGAACTAATTTGTGGACACAAAATGTAAGAGTGCTACTTGTTAGAACGAGGGTTAATCTCCCCTATGTTGTTAATTGCCCATCCTTGAAAGGGCCATGATTTAACAATAACATGCATCTCATCTGCAAGGACTCTTGGTGTAAAACCATGTCTTTGGCATACTTAATACAGTCATCCATCATTGATTGCTACTAATGACCATGACGTTTGATGAGCTAGTGTATCTTATTGCCAGCCAAATGGGATAGACAGATACTGTTATGGGCTCCTACCATGACTAGCATTGCTACGTCTTAGTCAAGACACTTGAGAAGCACTATTCTAGCATCCCTTTCATATAACTTGCAAGATTCATCATCTAGATGACATCAATGAGCTCTTATTATTCATCTTTCTATCTTTGACATAGTCCCGAGGGTTTTTCAAGTAACCTATGAAGGGCTTCCTCTAGTCCTTACGTTGACTTGTGACAAATTGATGTGCCTCAAAGCAATCGAAGTCTTCACTTATAATTACTCTACTCTCATAACTGAAGGACTCGGTGAATTTAATGCCATGGTCTAAAATCATGGTCTTAAAGATCACGGTTTCCTCATACCATATCCTTGGTAGCTTAGACCCTAAGGCTAACTGAGCCAAATGATTGGCTGCTTTGTTTTGCTTTCGAAGTATGTGTTCCAATTCAACACCATCAAACTTATCAATAGAACTTGCACCATTAAGATATACTTATTCGAGGTATCGCTTAAACATCGAAACTCCCCTACTACTTGGAAAATTAGGGACTTGCAATTTTAAGAGAGTCTGCAGGCCTATGATTAATGCTTCATACTCCTCCATATTATTGGAGCACTTGCCAACTAAGGTGACAGTTAACTTAGTGATAATCTCAATAGGGGACTCAATCACAATCCTAATTCCAGCACTTAAATAGGTGCTTGACCCACTAAAATAGAGCTTCCAAGGGACCATCTCTACCACTATGAGCTGATCTGGCTTGTAGTCTGTACTTGTGTCAATGTTTGGATAGTAAACTAAAATGTACGCTAAGGCTTGGCCGTTGGCTGACTTTTGTGACACATATATCAGTTAAAAAGTAATGTACTTAAGTATTCTGCTTAAGTACATCTGTTTAACTAGTTTAATCTTACTCGCACTAGAGGTCTACGTAGCGTGTACTTAAGGACATCTGTTTAACTAACCACGCTTATGGTAAATGCTAAGAAGTAATGTCTCAATTTCACAAATGCATAGAATAGAGGTAGACACAATTTCTTAATAGAGGAATGTTTTGTTTCACATTCATTCAAATAAGATCACAGCTTGTTTAAACCCTTGCCCATTGTCTTGTACAAGCAAACAACCAATTGATTCATTAGAAGCAAGGACATAAATCTTAAGTGGCTTGCCCCACTTTGGTGAAATCAACACTGGTAGCTTGATGAAGTATTCTGCTTGAGGTGGCTCTTCCAGCTTGAAGTATGTCTCAGACTTGAGTCTCAGTAGTGAAGAGAAGAGTTTGGTCTTTCCTTTGACATTTGAAATGAAACATCTAAGTAAATTAACCTGCCCCAAGAAGCATTGAGCTCCTTTTTTATTGAAGTGGTTTGGCCTCTTGAATGGCCTTGGTCTTATTTAGGTCCGCCTTAATGCCCGTCTGGTGTACTAGAAACCAAGGAAATTAAAAGCGCACACACTAAAGACATGTTTTAATGGGTTTAGCTTAAGGTTATGGCTCCTCATTCTAAGGAACGCTCCACTGAAGTCCTCCAGGTTTTTGACCTGGGACATTGATTTGACAATGGTGTGATCAATATAGACTTTTATGCTTGTTTATGCCCTAATTTTGAGGGAGCTTGGACGATGATGTTTTAGGCAAACTGCCACATGCTTGTCACGTGAGGTCCTCCTCATGGAGAATCAGACCTTTAGGTGCTATGGGAATGGGATCTTGAGCCAGGCATCTTGAGAAGTTTATCACCCTAACAGGGGTTACAATGACTTGAGTACTGAGATGATTGAAGGGTAAAGTTGGCTCCAGCTCAAGGGACTGCCAAGAAAGCTGCAAGACATGTGGTTTCCAAGCTTGAGATAGGTACTGGGACCGCAATTTCAGTTGCATGGGTGCCAAGCTTATTCCAAGAGAACGTGGAGCATTTAAAAGAGATTTTAGATAAAAATGCAGATGTGCGCATCAAGAAATCAACTCAAGTACCAAATCAAGAGCACGTGAAGAGATTGGTGGCCTGACGTGGGAAGAAAGTGCTACGAAAATAGGGGGCAACTGTTACTTTTTGTTTTTTACATAACAAGAAACTCTATTGTAGTCTAAAATAAGTACATACACTCATACAAAGCTTCTTCATGTTTGTTTTCAGGTAAGTTAGTAATATATACCATATATGAGAAAGAATATACGTACAAGTCGATGAGGAGCATACCCGAAGTCATGGCCAAAAAGGCTTGCATCAAAGAATCAAAAAAATGAAACAAATCAAGGCAGATCGTCAAAAGTCAACATGACCAAATAAAGGAAATAAAGTATTGAAGCCAAAATAAGACTAATGCTCGATCCCCCACTCCTGCAGAAGCTGAGTGTGACGATGAGCGCCACGGAGCGTAGGAGCAGCAATGAGATGGCTACAGACCAGTCCTGTGATCTCCTCGATGACAGCAGCAAAAGGTCTGGACTGAGAATGCTGAATCCTTAGGTTACGCTCGTACCAAAGGATGTAAACCATTGCAAAGAAGCAAAGGCGAGCGAGGATACAATCCACTCCACAGCCACGGAGCTGAGTAAAAGCCCACTGTACGAGCTCACGATAAGGAAGTATAGACCAAGCAATAGAGATGCGTGATGACGCGAGAGACCAAACAGAGGCAGAGAAGCTGCAGTTTAAAAAGAGATGGCTATGCGACTCATCATCTGAACCACACAGCACGCAGGAAGACAAGATGCTCGGAGCCCGATGTCTCAATAGTCTGTCACGAGTGTAGAGCCGCTAACAGGAGGCAAGCCAAAGAATGAAGGAATGCCTCGGAATGTGCAGTCGGAACCAGAGAAGATGATGGATGGAGTCCTCCTCCCTCCTGCTATGAATCATCTCCCAAGCTGATCTGGTGGTGAAGACTCCTGATCTGTCACCCATCCACCTGATACAACCTGCAACACCCAGTTAGGGCTTGAAATCAACATACGCCCAGAAAGGTAGCAGCTCAGCCCTGTCCTAAGGGAACCTCCACTGATCAGCATCAATAATAGCTGACACTCGAGAGCCCCAATAATGACCGATGGAGTGCAAGATGCAACCCGAGAACCGCCCAGCAAGACGCATGCACATAAGCCAGTAGTCAGTGCAAAGAGCAGTATCTCGGCCATCTCAAATGATGTGTTTGAAAGCCATTTGGCACAGCGGCCAAATATCAAGGGTGCTCCTCGACGACCAAGGAATCGAACCCTTGGCCTCAATCTCCCAGAAGCTCTTCCTCTGAAGACGGTTGGCATAAATCCACCGAGGCCAGAGGGAATCAAGATTAGTGAGTAGGACCCAGATAAGCTTCATAAGAGAAGCCTGGTTCCACTCAGTCAAGCGCCGAACCCTGAGCCCGCCCTCCCTATGAGGGTAGCATAAGTGCTACCATGCCACCTTTGCTCCCCTCGGGGCCAGCGAGGCACCCCTCCATAAAAGGCAGTAAGGGTCGACTCGATCTTCCTGACAATCGCCTTCGGGAGAAGGAAGACGGAAGTCCAGAAGACCTGAATAGAAAACAGAACCGATCTGATAAGTTGTAATCTCCCAGCATACGAAAGAGCCCGTGAAGTCCAAAGCTGGGTGCGAGAAAGGATGCAGTCCAACAGTGGCTTACAGTGAATGTACTGAAGCCTCGACGATAAAAGGGGCACCCCTAGATATCTGACCGAACACTGTCCTAATCTGAACCCCAGAACGTCTGCAATAGACTGCTGAAACTTAGGATCAAGCCCAGAAATGAAGACTGTGCTCTTCACAGTATTCGAGGACAGCCCCGAAAGAACTGCAATACGACCCAACATCTCACGAATGACTGAGACACTACCCTCATCAGCCTCATTAAAGATCACAAGGTCGTTAGCAAAGCATAAGTGAGTGAGGCGAGTACTCTCACAGCGTCAGTGGAATCGAAACTGCGGATCGGTAGTGGCATTACGAAGCAAACCCCACACACCCTCCATAGCAATGACAAAGAGATAGGGGGAGAGAGGATCCCCCTGTCTAATACCCGGCTCGTGCCAAAGAACCTTTGAAGCTCGCCATTAATGGTGACTGAGAATCTGGTTGTGGACAGACACTCCCGCACCCATTGAATCATAGCTTCGAGAATACCCATACATCGCATGGTAGAAAGGATAAAGTCCCAGCACACCGTGTCAAATGCCTTACGAATATCAACCTTCAGAGCACACCAAGGAGCCCCTGCCTGAAGGTGATAGCCACGCATAAGCTCCTGAGCTAACAGAATACAGTAAGAAATCCACCTTCCGGGAATGAAAGCAGATTGAGAATCGTTAATCAGGTAAGGAAGCACCACTTTCAGCCTGTTTGCAATGATCTTAGTAATACACTTGTAGACCACATTGCAATAAGAGATCGAGCAAGAGTCAGCGAAGGTAGAGGGGTTCTCCACCTTCAGAATCAAGCTGATATGGGTGGTGGTCAAGGCACCAAGCATGTGCCCTGACTGGAAGAACGAACCGACGGCCCGAACTACATCACGACCCACCACATCCCAAGCCCTCTTAAAGAAGAGGGAGGTATAGCCATCAGGAACAGGCGCCCTGTCATCACCAGAAGAGAAAAGAGCATCTCTAACCCTCAGCATCAGAAATCAGAAGAGTAAGCGGTCTAGCCTAATCCTCAGAAAGACGAGACTGGAAAAGTCCCGAAATGACCTCAAAAAGCAGGCCTCTCGGCTCAGCCAATAACTCCTAAAAGTATGAGACCCCGACGCTCGAAATCTCCCCCTCGTCATAAGTCCTCCTGTCGTCTGGACAAACAATAGAAGAGATCCGATTCCTGGCCTGCCGATATGCAATGTACTTATGGAACGGGTACCCTAGTCCCTTAAAGAGAGCCACTGGATGCGAGACTTCTGACAGTAGAAAGCCTCCTCATCCCAGCACAACCTCGAATACTCCTAAGATAGACGGCGCTCCTCAGCACGAAGCTCCACACTCGCAGGATCACCATCTAAGGCCCCCTGGCCTGCAGTCCAGGCATCCCTCACTGCCACCTCTTGAGCCAAAATATGACTCAAATGCCTAGTATTGAAGGCCTTCAGCTCATCCTTCAGCCTCTTCAGCTTCTGAGTGAGCTGATACATAGGAGTGCCCTCAATATTAGTCCCCTAAACTCTCTGCACCGTATGAATGAACTCCTCATGGTCAGCCCAGAAGTTAAAGAACTTGAAAGGAAGCCACAGGGTTCGGCGCTCTCCAAGTCCTCTAACTATAAAAGGACAATGATCAAAACATAACTCCCGCGAAAGATGCTCAACAGATGAAGCAGAGAAAGAGCGAAGCCATCCCTCGCTCAGCAAACACTAGTCAAGACGCTTTAAGACAAGGCCGCCTCCAGCCGACGTGCCGGACCAGGTAAAATGAAGCCCCGAATATGGAAGGACTATGAGCTATGACTCGTAGACGCAGTCTCGATAGTCCTCCATATGGCCAGGCTAAGTGTCCTGACCACCACTCCTATCACTAGGGCTGAGGATAGCGTTAAAGTCACCCAGGAGTATCGAAGGCTCCTCGTGGTGACTCACACTGGCTCCCGGAATGTACTATTAAAGATCCCGACATGGCCCCAGCTCATTAAAGCCGAAGACAAATGTAGCAATAAAGTCCACATCCCCTCGAATGCCGATTGCCCTACAGGTGAGATACTAATCTCTACCCAATACTCTCACTACACGATAGATGCTCGGATCCCAAAGAACAATGATGCGGCAGCAGGCGACAGCAAGCTCGATATCAGTGGGTTTAGTCTTGGTCTCAATCAAACCAACCAGACCAAAACAGTTGGAAGAAATCCAACCACAAATAGTAGCAATAGTGTTAGGGTTATTAAACCCCCTAACATTCCAGCAACCGATCATCGAAGGCTAGAAACTAGTGCGAGCCGTGGCCCTTGTGGCCCGCTCGAGCTGCCATAGAGGGCGCAAAAGGCCGGTCCAAAAAAGTGGGCTGCGAAGTACACTTGGAAGTAGATGTCTAACTTGTGCGGTCCTCAACCTCAGCCAAAAGAGCAAATCGGTTCGACGACTTAACAGTCGGCACCATCGCTACCGATCTGTTCTCAATGTATGGAAAAGGATCAATGATCCCTGCCAAATCATCTTGAGCCTCCTCAATCTCAACAGGAACCAAAGCACGACCCAAGTCCTCCGGTGAGCCCCTATCTTGATCATCGTCAAAGCAAGTGACCCAGGACCCGCTAGTGGGCCAAGCATGGCACACCCTGAGAGGTGACTTTGTGGGGGAGGTCAATACGACTCGTCCTCCGTCGCTCAAGGCCGGGATGTCCTGCAGCCCAGCCGCAACCGCAGCCAAGGTGGCTTGCAGCTGCCCACTATTGTGGGCTAAAGGGGCACCGCCCATTCCCTTGGGAGAAGACCCAGACACGGGCTCAACCACCACCAGAGCTAGGACATCCGAGTCCCCAGCACCCGCACGACCTCCACCATCCAGAGCGCCGCCCATTGGTTGGCCAGGAGACACCGGTGTAGTAACTCCTCCAGGCGGCGGAACAACCGCACTCCCCTTCTTCTTCTTCCTCTTACGACGGCCCATAATTGGAGCAGCCATGGCTGGGTCAGAAGGAGCAAGCGGCACACACGAGTGACCAAAGACTAAGCAAGTAGCACAGTGTTTCGACATAGCCTCGCAAGCAATACCAAGCTTAACCTTTCGGCCACAAATCCTAAGGTAAGTCTCCCTAGGAATAGAAGCCTTAGCCTCAACCTCATCACAAACATGAATATAACCCAATCGAGTACAATCTGCAGTGACCTTGTCCATAAACAACGACACACCAACAGTGCTGCAAGCCACACTAATGCCCTCGGGTTTCCACAGCATAAGAGGGAGACCTGAGATACGAATCTAGACAGGGGCAGTAGGACAATCCTTCCTGAGTGTAAGCCCCTCCCTCCAAAGGTGAAGGGACATACATACACCCTTGAAGAACCAAGGACCATCCATAAGAACACGTTCAGCCTACACTTTTGTACGGAATCTAAACATGTAAACCTCCCCATCTGATAGAACACATTCAAGTCCTCTAGAGTGCTAGAGAAGACTTGCAATCTCCTGGGCACGGGAATAAGCTAGCCCCGTCCCAATCAAATGCCCCTCTAAACACCGCTCCCACTTCTCATTCCCCAAAGTGAGAAACTCATCAGGTATGTCCCCTATAGCTGCACCATCCTCACGGTCAGGAGGGACATACTTAAGCAGATTAGTAAGCGTAGAATGGACCCGGTCCGCCCATGAAAGCGGCGGTGCGCTACCCTCACCCGACCCAGACGTACCCGCCACAGTAGTAGGCTCACGCACCTCAGCCATGGTGCATGAATCAAAACAAAAAGCCTCAAAGACCCTAAAAAAATTAGGGTTCCAAATCGCCACCCAAGCCACGCGCCACCGTGAGCCTCACCGGACAAAAACCTATTAGAAATCCGTCACCGACACCTAGCAACAATAAGTAAATGAGGATCAAAGAAGACTTATGAGGAATTGTTTCAAAAATTGACAATGAGAAGAGAGAGAAGTCGCGAGCCCCGTGACTTCCATTAAGGCCCAGCCCGGAATTGCCGAAATTTGGCCACCGCACCAGTCACCGAGGGGCGGCGAAGACAGGGAGGGGTCGTCGGAGCCAATTTCTAGTAGAAGGGGCCACCACCACAGCACCACGCATCCTATGCCACAACACCAAGCACCAAAACCCTAACTCCCTCACTCTCTTTTTCCACCCACCTCCGGCCGCCTATTGCAGCCGTTGCCGCCACCAACAGGAGGGCTCACATTCGACGAGTCGTGCGCTGCCCAGCCGAGCCCTAGCCGCTGGCCACCAAGTGAGAAATGCGCTGCCCTACCCATCTGAGTGCGCCCTTGTTCTCTCTATCCTTTGAGTCGTTCGCCCCTGTTCTCACGTATGAAGAATTTGGCCACAGTATTTCTTCACGTTTTCTTTACAACACATTTGTGCTTTTAACCGAGGAGTAGCATAACTTGACTCAGACAGTTAGGCCCGAGACCCCAGCATGGTCAAGTACCTGCAAGCCTTTCGTAAACTCACAGTGGAACCAGTATAGGTAAAAGTGCAATATATTGAACGGAGGGAGAATTGTGTAGCTGACGAGTTGAGCAAATTGGCTAGCTCATATCAAGCACTTGGCATGAGGGTGGAAGTAGTGTTGAAACAAGTTCACCAAAGTGTATCTGAGGGGGTCTGTTGTAGTAATGGTATATAGTATTAAGGAGACATCTAGCTAGATTAAGCGAATAGCCGACTATATCTGCTAGGGAATACAGTAAGAGGCCCCCTCAAAGCTAAAAAGGTAAGGTGCCAAGCATCAAGGTTTGTGAGTCTAGATGGACAAATGTACAAGCGGTCATTCTCCCATCCATTACTAAAATGTGCAGAAAAGAATAAAGTACGTGACATCCTGAAAGAAATTCATGGTGGAGAACGTGGAGGCATATTGGAGGATATGCCCTAGCCAACAAGGTCCTCTGCGCGGGATACTTTTGGCCACCTTAAAAAGCAACACTTAATATTTTGTGCATCGATGCGACTCTTGCCAAAGGTTTGCTCCAATGCATCACGTGCCCCCCACATCCTTGCAGCCTTTGATTTGTCCTATACCTTTTTCACAATGGGGGATAGACATATTGGGGGCCTTTCCATAGCCTCGGGCTAAAGGAAATTCCTGGTAGTTGCTATTGACTATTTAGGCAATTGGGTTAAAGCAAAGCCTGTGACCAGGATAATAAATCAAGTTACACAGAAGTTCCTATGGACAAATGTTATTACTCGCTTTGGGCTGCCGCAAGCTTGGATAGCTGACAATGGATTGTAATTTAACTCGCTATGGTTTTAGGCCCACTGCAAAGAGGTCAAGATCAACCTTCATTTTCCGGTAGTAGCTTAACTGTAGAGTAATGGCCAAGCTGAAGCAGCTGATAAAGAAATTTTGAAAGGCTTAAAAAAATAGCTTGATGAAGCCAAAGGCAGGTGGGTAAATGAGCTTCTCAGCATTCCTTGGTCAGTCCGAACAAAATTCAGGACAGCGCCGGGGGAGACCCCTTTTATGCTAGTATATGGAACTGAAGCGGTACCTGTTGAGATATATAACCCGACCTTTTGCATAAAGCATTTCATCGGGCAGCTAATGAAGAAGTTTTGAAAGGATCGTTAGTTATAATTATGGAAATTCGGGCAGATGCTCTAGTTAAAGTAGCAGAACAAAAACAGAGAGTGTCTGCCTACTTCAACCAGAAACTCCGACCACGGAGCTTCTAGATAGGCAATCTGGTCCTATAGCCTGTGCGAGCTAGAGGAAAAGGATTAGGTGTGGGAAAGCTTGCCCCAAATTGGTAGGGTCCCTATAAGGTGACTCGAATGCTGAGAGAGGAGAGTTATCAACTCCAATGGATGGACGGAGCAGAGTTTCCCCATAGCTAGATTGCATGCAACTTTTAAAGGTACTATCCCTAGATTAGTAAGGTCAAGAAAGGTGAAGTGTAGCACCTTAATGTAAATTTGTATAAAATACAAATAAAACTAAGGCGGATGTTGCAAGAATTTTGCATTGTGTGTCATGGATTATATATACACGACATGCCACCTCACTTTTCAATGCACCTCATGGTTAAAAACTCGAACGATTGTTATAGACACCCGTAACCCTTCGCGAATTTTGACCAAATATACAATTTGGTCCTTAAACTTTCTAGGACCAAAGAGTTATGTCTCATTCCCACCTTAAAGTGTGGGGTCAATTAATCGGCCGCTATATTCAAGTACTGATAGCACCACGCTTTACATGTCTTTCTTAATCAAAAATTTGGGAAGCCGCCCCTATTAAATGGGAAACCCCCAACGACTTTGTTTTGCTAAACGATTTGGTGCATAGCACCTTAGAGGTTTCAAGCCACGCTAAACCTAAGATCTTGGGGTTAGGGTACCTAGGTTACCAATTATCATTACATTGACATTATATTTGGGCAATCCTTTATTTTGGAAAAAAGAAAAGTTGTTTGGTTACGTGGAGATCTTAAAAAGTTTTGTCTAATATATGACTCACTTTAGGAATATGGGCAGGAACATATTTATATTTGGTTAAAATTTGAGAAAGTTTATGTATTTCCTCTTACGGGTCAGACCGCTTCCTCCAGCTTTGACCGTGGTATTTGCCAGTTACATTTGTTATTACTGTCATTGGGAACAATATTAGCACTTCACCTGCCCAAAAATGCAACATCAACATGTCATCTATTTGACGGTGCAACATTAGCATTTCTCCTACTCAAGGGTGCAACATTAGCATGACACATGCTCAAACTTGAGACATTAACATGTCACCTGCTCAGAGGTGCAACATTAGCATGTCATCTGCTCAGAGGTGGGACACTAACATGACACCTGCTCAGAGGTGCAACACTAACATTTCACCTGCTCAAAGGTGCAACATTAGCATGACACCTGCTCAAAGGTGCAATATTAGCATGTCACCTACTCAGAGGTGCAACAATAATATGACACGTGTTCAAAGGTAGAACATTAACATGTCACCTAATCAAAGGTGCGATATCAACATGTCACTTGCTCCAAGGTGCAACACTAACATGTCGCCTATTCAAATGTGTAGCATTAGTATTTCACCTACTCGAAGGTGCAATCCTAACATGACGGGTAACATCAGCAGCGCCCACTCCCCCCCCCCCCCCCCCCGCCGCCCCGGGGTACAACATCGGTGCTAAACCTTCCTGGAAAAATAAGGGAGGGGAGAATATTAACAATCGCAAAATCAAAGTCGACAGAACGTCGTTGATTGTACTCCTAGTTAAGCATGCAATTTTGTTTTGCACTAGATCAGTAGGTTGCAAAAAGAGCCTCTGCATTCACCTAAACTTCCAAAAGACACCACGCACTATGCATGTTAACACATGTAGACCACACGTGGACATGACCTGTGTTATCACACAAATGCCAAGGTGCACGTCTACAAATGTCCTTTGCCATTTCACGTTGATCTGAGTTCTGTAACAAAAGATAGAAATACAGTCCATATACAGAGTTCACCAAAAGATAAAGGTACAGTCCATGTACAAGGTTCACCTGCCAACAGCCTACGAAGCGTACCCTGCTAGCATTTACAAAAAAGGTTAGAATACATATGCCATCAATTTGTCACCTACTATGCCATTAATTACTTCACACAACAAATACCAAGTGCCCTCACATTAACATAAAACGTCAAGCATCACTACAATACATTAAGGTAACATGTGATAAGGGCAAATGGCAGCAAAAGGCGAGATATTACAAAACCACTACCGACGGGCAACACTCCACAGCTGAAGAAACTCATGCTTGGGATCCAAATTTCCCGTCGCTGGTAGAAGGACCCACGCTTAATATTTAGTCACTCGGATTTCTTCAACAACTTGGTACCTGATATTTTCCAAGACATTCACTGTGTAAGAAGGACCACCCTCTTTAAGCCTTTCCAATAAATGATCAAACCCGACTATAGACCTGACCAACAAATTCATTTCTCATCATCTGAACGAGCCCATGATAGATCAGCAGCTAACCTAACAACATGTTCATCCTTTTCCTGCAAGGAAACTGATAAGTCCAAATTAGTATAGAATTATTTATATCATTTAGGTCCATTAACTACCAATTTTACATCAAATTTTTATCGCTTTTGCTCACTTTTACTTTTTTTCGCTCCTATTGTTAATTCTATGCAAAAACACTCATTTTATGGTATTTCTTGCTAGGTTTTATCATCAACATGAACAAGTGAATGCAAGATACATGAAACAAAGACTAAAAATGGGCAAAACACATCAATTCTACATAGTTCACCATGATGAATTAACATGTACAAATGGTTGCAAATTGCAAAATTTGGGCAGCAATTCTAACAAATCAAAGCCAAAATACATTGTACACTTCAAGAACACATACAACCTGCAAAAAAAGCTGATCTTGGGTGGTTGCAAGGCTAAAAAATGAAGAAAATAAACAAATTGTGGCAAGTTGAATATATGGGCGGCAAGCATAGCAAATGAGTAAGAACTTGCGTGATTTTTTCATTCCATCAATTCCTATCCTCATGTACTATAAATAAAGACATTAGGGAAGTATTTTAGAATTATTCAACCGGCAAAAAACAAAATATAAAGTAGAAAAACTTAGGAAAACCGAGAGGAGGAGAAAGACGTGAAGGAAGAAAATTTTGGTTTGTAATTTCATATTTACAAGTTCTTTTCTATCCTTTTCTTCATTAAGTTCATGGAATTTTTTTTTTTTTTTGGCTTTATATTATGTCTACCAGAACTAATTTTGTTTTTTCAAGGCTACAATGTAGTCTAAGTTGTAATATATGCACTTTTCTAATTTGACGTACTCAAAGTTTGTTTATTTCGTTGTTTGAGTTTTTATCAGTGTTCTTCATGAGTTTTGAATGCTTGATCAATTTTCAAAACCTGTAATGATTCATAATGAGTCTAAGAAGAGATTTATGATGATTTCTAAAATGATAAACACCACGAATTGAGTGAATACTAGAGATACATTAATGCGATTTGTGTGGCCTTAAGTAAAAACCATGGATCTTCAAAACTCTTTTCTTATTTAAATTTATGGAAGTGATTGATGAGTTAATATGTAAAAGAGCATGCTAAATGTTGCTCGAGTGAGAATATTTAATCAATTAGGATTTTCAACCATCAACATGTAATAACATCTTGAATACCGAGAATAGAAAGGAGTATTGATGCAACTAGGCGAAATCGGATGCCATGGATCTTAAAAATCAATAAATTTCAAAAAATAAATCAGAACACTTTTATTCAAACTTGAAAACATTCTTAGTCTTTTTCATTTTGTTTGTTTCATATCAAAAACTACAAATGTCGGTCTTTCAAATAGTGCTGAAACTACTAATTTCGGTACTCATCCAATAAACTATTCTCGTGGGACGATAGTCTACTCACTTATGTATTATTTGATATGACTTAGTGTACTTTCTAAGCAATAGACAATTAAGCATCAAGTTTTTGGCTCCATTGTCAAGGATTGTTTTTATTTGAGTGATATTGGTACAACGTAGTTTTAGTACTAATTTAAAGTTGTTTTGCAAAAACTTGTAAATTTTGTTTACATTTAAAGAAGAATCTTTTGTTTCATTCAATTTTTTTTATTTGTAAAGTTCCTTTTTTTTGAAATTCGTATATCCACCCCCCCCCCCCCCCCCCCCGGGGCCCAAAAAAAGGTTTTTCTTAACTTTTGCAAGAGATTGTTGTAGTTTCTGTTTTCTGATTAGTTTTATTTTTCTTTTAACTTTTTAAACTCACCTAGAAAAGTTTTTGAAAGTTAAGTTTGTTAATTTCAAGTTTTTCAAAACATTAGTATCCTCCCCCCCAAATTTTTGTTCTTGTTAAGTTTTTATATTAGATTGTTATATTTTTAAGTTTTCTTATTAGTTTTTTCTTTTCTTTAACTTTTTAGTTCACCGAGTTAAGTCTTTGAATGTTAAGTATGTTATTTTTACTATTTTTGAAACATTAGTAGTACCCGCCGCCCCCCTAAAATTTTGTTTTTGTTAAGTTTTTTATTATTTTATAGTATTTTGGTTTTTCTCATGATTATTATCTTTCTTTTGACTTTTAAGTTTTTGTTTCTTACTTTGTATGCAAAATCAAAACAAAAATGAAATAATCCTTTTTGGATCCTGAAATCGAAAACACATTTCAACAAATTAGGAAAACGAAACGAATTGAAATAGTGGCCAATGGAAATAATGATAATGAAAGAGCTTTAAAGGATTATGTTGTCCCAAATTTTGGTGGATGCACTTCTAGCATACAATGTCCACCTATACAACCAAACAATTTTGCAATTAAACTTGCGATAGTACAAATGATCTAACTGACTGTTCAGTTTGGTGGTCTACCCAGTGAGGACTCAAATTTTCATTTAACGAACTTTCTTGAGATATTTGATACATTTAAGCACAATGGCGTCAGTGATTATGCAATTTGCTTAAGACTGTTCCCGCTCTCACTAAGAGACAAGGCCAAGGCATGGTTAATGTCATTGCCACCAGGTAGTATCACCACATTGGAGGATTTGGCACAAACATTTCTTGCTAAATATTTTCCACCAGCCAAAATGAGGAATGACATTACCTCTTATGGAATCATTGTATGAAGCATGGGAACACTATAAAGAGCTTTTACGAAGGTGTCTACACTATGGTTTACCAGTTTAGATGCAAGTCCAAACTTTACAATGGATTGGCACCTAATACACAAGCAATGGTGGACGCCGCTACTGGAGGTGTCTTAAACAACAAGACACTAGATGAAGGATATGAGTGGCTAGAGGTAATGGCCAGCAACAACTATATAAGAATAGCTGATCAAACAATGCAAAGGAAACATGTAGGTATTCACGAAGTAGACACATTAACCATATTATCCACTCAAATTTCGATGATTCATATACAATTGGGTAATATAGGTATTAATGCTATTCATTCTCCTATGCTAACCTGTGAGTTTTGTACAAGAAGTTAGACAGGGAACTCCTTTGCCACATCAAGTCATGAGCAAGCAAATTTTGTTTCAAATTTTCAAAAATCACAACATAATCCCTACTCCAACATTTACATTCTTGGATGGTGAAACCATCCAAATATTTCATGGAGTAACCTAGAGATTCAAAAACAGCCCATTCACCTACAATCGGAAAATAAAAGTGATCTTTAAGATATGTTCAATAAGTTTATAAAAACCTGAAGTTTCATGCAAAAAACACAAACAAATCTCCAAAATCAAGAAGTTTCTATAAAAAACCTCAAGACCCAAATCAGACTAATATCAAACCAACTCTCTAAAAGGTCTCAGGATTCCTTACCTAGTACCACAATAACTAACCGAAGAGAGCACGTAAATGCCATTATTGTTGAAAAAGCACCAAATGAGGACAGCCTAAACAAACCCGCCAAGAGCACATCACACCTTGAACTTGAATGAGTGGATAAGTCCAAAATCCAAGATGAAAGCGAATCAAAGAGGGTTGAGCCTGAGCCCTACAAAAAAATAAAAAAAATAAAAAAGTAAAAAAAATAAAAAATAAAAAATCCCATTTCCTCAACACTTGAAATCACAAAACGTGGATACCAAATTTATGAAAAGTTTCAAGAAATGACCTATTAATGTCCCTTGTACTCATATGTTAGAGAAAATGCCCAAAAATGCAAAATATTTAAAAGAAATCCTATACAATGACAAAAGACTGGAAGAGTTTGAGACCATAACATTGAACGAAGAATGTAATGAAATACTTACAAAAGAAGCTTCCTCCTAAACTCAAAGATCCAGGAAGTTTTTCAATACCTTGCACCATTAGCACCAGTACTTTTAATAATGTCTTATGTGATTTTGGTGCAAGTACAAATTTGATGCCACTCTTGGTTTTCAAAAAACATGGTCTTGGGGAATTAAAGCCCACCATGGTATCACTCAAATTGGCGGACAGGTCCATCAAGTATCCACGAGGAGTGGTAGACAAGTTCATCTTTCCAACGGATTTTGTAGTGCTTGACATAGAGGAGGATAAAGAGATACTGCTTATTCTAGGCCAATCGTTCCTTGCTACGGGAAGGGCCTTAATAGATGTGCAGCAAGGAAAATTGATCTTAGCTATAGAAGATGAGCAAGTGACCTTAAATATTCTTAAACCCATAAAATTTTCATCAGAGAACGACACTTGTTTTCAAATTGAAGATCAAGTTTCTCCAACTAAGTCAGAGGCTTTGAAAGCCAAGGAAGATTTAGTGAAGAACGACGCCAAAATTATGAGAAAAAAAAAAATCAAGGAGTGGCGCATTAAAAATAAGGATCTCATAGCTGGAGAAGGTGGAAGTGGTCGTGCAAAGAAGGGCATGAAAAAGGTCCATGAAAGAAAATTATCACTAAAGGTGGATGGGGGAAGTTCTCTTCTTTTGAAGGATCTGGGATAGAACATTGTTGAAAGTCAAACTAATGACTATAACTTAAGCACTTCTTGGAAAGCAACCCAAGTTTCCTTTCCTTACTTCTTTTCTTTCAATTTCCTTGAATTTTTATTATTTTCTAATATTTTTGTATATTTTGTTCAACAGGTTTTTGAAATAAGCTTGGGGGTAACTTGATGACAACATCTACCATCAAATAAGCAATCCTAAAACCTAGGAATTATATCTCACCTACTGCTTAGTTCGTTGTATTTCTTTTAACATTGAAGACAATGTAAACTTTTAGGTTTGGGGGCCGGGAGGCATCTTTTCTCACATTTTTAAAATTTTAAACGAAGTTTTTCAAAACGTTTTCTTGTCTAGTCTTATTTTATTTCATAGACTCGGCTTTAGTGCCCCCAGGGTTCAGACCATTTGTATGGGGATGCAGATAATGTTGGCCAACAATAAGATTTCCTATTTTTCATAGTTTCGATCATTAGTCGTTTTTAAATTTCATTACACATTTTGAACCAATTTTAAAAACTACATAAATAAAAATAAAAATTTTAAAATCTTATCATCATGCTTTGTAGGCAATTGTTTTACTCTTTTTTATCTTGTTTACTTTAATTGGATTTGAATAACTTTAGAATCAATCATTTTTGTGTTCTAATTGCAAAACATGATCTATTCTAAATGCACTATCTTGATAGAACCATGGTATTTGAGTTCACTAGTTAGGATGGTTGTTTTACTTTTCTTTCTAATTGAAAGATGCTCAAATTTGAATGGATTGCATTAAGATTATCATTTACATAATAGACTTTGAAGAGTTATGCCTAAGTCTAAGTACAAGAAAAATATGAGGGCGTCTCAGTGGTGGCATCTCTTACCCATATGGTCATCGCCCAGGGGTCAGAAGTTCGATTCTTGCTAAAGATATACTCATTATAAATCACTACAAATTTTGAGCTCAAGCCTATTATAAAGGCGTCTAAGTTGGTGGTGTCTCTTACTCATGCGGTCATCGCCCAGGGGTCAGGAGTTCAATTCTCACTGAAGATATACTCATGCAATCATCTTGAGGGCATCTCGATTAGTGGCATCTGTTAGCCATGTTGTCATCGCCCAAGAGTCAGGAGTTCAATTCTTGCTGAAGATACACTCATGGGCCGGGGTTGGCTGAGGCAAGCTAGTTTTTCGTTGAAATATAATAATCATAATAATAATAATAATAATAATAATAATAATAATAATAATAATAATATGAAAGAAAAGAAAAAGAAAAATAGAGGACAAGAAATTTTTGTGAATAATTTTTAGTCTTGGGCATACATGAAAAGTTTTGTTATAAGTGGCTTGATTTTTGTAATCTATTCGGTTTGAATGTCTTGAGATTAGAAAGAACGGATAAACTTAAATTGCTTAGCCAACTTTTGGATTCATTAACCTAGGTGATTGGTAGGTTTTTTGTTAGAAAGATTGTTTTGCCTTTAGAACCTTAAGCTAATGATCCTTAGTGGATTTTTTCTAAAAGAAGTATTCTTGCTTTGAATTATGATGAAATTCTTAAAAACTATGAGATCCTGCGGTTTCATTTTTAGCCTTGCTCAAGGACGAGCAAGATTTAACTTTGGGGGCATTTTGATAAGTCCAAATTAGTTTTAATTGTTCATATAGGTTCATTTACTAACCAATTTATATCAAATTTTTATCGCTTTTGCTCTTTTTCGCTCTTATTAGTAAGTCCATACAAAAACACTTATTTTGTACTAATTATTGCTAGATTTTACCATCAACATCAACAGGTGAATGCAAGATACATCAAACAGAGGCTAAAAATGGGCAAAACACATCAATTCTACGCGGTTCAAGAGGATGATTTAATAACATGTACAAATGGTTGCAAATTGTAAAATTTGGGCTGTATTTCTAACAAATCAAAACCAAAATACATTGTACACTTCAAGAACACATACAACCTGGAAAAAAAGCTAATCTTTGGGCAATTGCAAGGCTGGAAAATGAAGAAAATAAGCAAATTGTGGCAAGTTGAACCTATGTGCGGAAAGCTTAGCAAATGAGCAAGAACTTATGTATTTTTTTTATTCCATGAATTCTTATCTTCATGTACTATAAATAGAAATTAGGGAAGTATTTTACAATCATTCAATCGGCCAAAAAACAAAATACAAAGTAGAAAAACTTATGAAAAACCAAGAGGAGGAGAAAGAGTTGAAGGAAGAAAAGTCTAGTTTGTAATTTCATATTTTCAAGTTCTTTTCTATCCTTTTCTTTTTTAAGTTCATATATTTTATTTTAGTTTTGCCTTATATCATGTCTACCATGAACTACTTTTGTCTTTCTAAGGCCTATTATGTAGCTTAAGTTGTAATATATGCTCTTTTCTAATTTGACGTACTCAAAGTTTGTTTATTACGTTATTTAAGTGTTTATCATTGTTCTTCATGAGTTTTGAATGTCTAATCACCATTTAAAGCAAGTAATGATTCATAATGAGTCCGAAAGTAGATTTATGATGATTGCTAAAATGATAAACACCACAAATTGAGTGAATGTTAAAGATAGATTATCTCACAGATCTTCGAAACCCTTTTCTTATTTAAATTCATGCAAGAGATTGATGAGTTAATATCTGAAAGAGAAAGCTAAATGTTGCTCGACAAAGAATATTTAGTAAATTAGGGCCTTTGATCATCAACATATAATAACAACTTGAATATGGAAAATAAAAAGGCATATTGATGCAACTTGGTGAAATTGAATGCCTTGGATCTTAAAAATAGTAAATTTCCAAAAATAAATCGGTACACTTTTATTCAAATCATAAAGCATTCTTAGTCTTTTTCATTTTGTTTGTTTCATATGAAAAACTAAAAATTTTGGTCTTTCAATAGTGATTAAACTACTAATTTTGGTACTCATTTAATAAACAATCCTCGTGAGACGATACTCTACTCACTTTTGTATTACTTGATACGACTTAGTCAACTTGTTAAGCAATAAATAATTAGCATCAGTAACCTTCATTTCGTCGACTTGTCTCTGTAATTCAGCATAATGAGCCTTGGTTTACTCCAATTGTTGTCAAAATGTTTCCTCCCAAGCATAGGATGAATCTTTAAAGGACTAGAAAAGTTCTTGTAGCTTGTGAAGTGGAAGGATAGCTTCCTTGCCTCATATCCCAGCGGAACTTACGGGGGCGAAAGCGATAACATACTGCAAGAGCAGGAGAGATTAATAAAAGCATAAAGAGGACAAAACATATACACATATAGAAAATTAGGCAAATAATAAAAATTACCTCAACCATAGGGGAGGAACCCTTTTGAGAAGCTTGAAACGCAAGTAGAATTATCTCAAAAATACGACGTAAATCCTTGAGTTTGGCGATGGAAGATGGAGTAACGACTATGCAAGGAGCATTTGTATGCTTGGCCGCAAGAGTGGTCTTGGTCTCGGATTCCTTCTTGGGAGGGGCAATAGGAACCGACAAGGAGAGAATGTGACCAGGAACATCCTGAGTTGCAAGAATCGAAACAAATGAAGTTGAGGGTGTGCTAGGACAGCTGCAACCTTGTCTCTACTCTAAACCCCCAGAAGCGAGGAGGCACTTCGTGGGAAGGGGGAGCCCTGAAAGGGGATTGGGATGACCCCTTTGAATAAAACATCAAAGTCTGGTGCGCCTGCTTTTCGAGGATCATTATGAAGAGGAGTCTACACATGAGGCCTGTCTAGCCACCATTGGAGATGCTTGTCCAGTGCCAACTTGGCTTGGGTGAGAGCCGCTAGTAGCGATTTATGCGACAAAAAAAGTGGTAATATTGGTATTGGCTATTTCATCAATTAAAAATCAAGGGGTAGAAGTTTAGGAAAGAAAAGAAAGAGAAGGGAAGAAAGAGAGAAGAAAGGGAAGAAGAAAGAAAGAAAAATAACAAGAGTCTGTTAAAACCTTCTCAATAACATGAACAAAAAAAAAAAAAAAAAAAAAAACCCCTGGAATAGTTTTCATGCTAAGCCCTGACTTAACAAGAAAAATCTCTTGCCTAAGGAGGGCTCGAGTGGCCAAAAATCAAATCTTGCTTGTGTCTCGATCAAAATAGTAGATGATGGCCCAATCCACTTCGTTAAATTCCCTAGTGCACAGCTTACGAGGGTGAACTAGGTCACACTAGATTATCGGGTAATTGGGAAGGATAGGTAGATGAACCCATATGAGCTTAACCAATTTTTAACGTTCAATTGGTTGTCACGCATAAAGACTAAGCCACTTCGACTCTTAAAAACAACGTTATTTTGATTTTGTTTAAGCTTGAATAGATAATAAAAAAAAGGATCAGTCAACTTAAGACAATTTACAAAGCATGCTAAAACAAGCCCGTAGATACTCCTTACACCATTTGGAGTCAACTGGGAGGGGCATACAGAATAAGGTGACATGACGCAGGATATGAAAGGGGGGAGGGGAAAATGAAGACCCACATTTAAGGCCTCTATAGAAATCGCAAGACAATCATGGCGGGGAGGGAACAATGGGGAATTGTCTTCAGTTAGAATCCAAATATCATGATCAGGAGGAAAATATTTTTGCGAAAAATGCGAATCCCAGCTTCCCCTCGATACGTCAGAAGAAATCCTTTGAAGGGCCTAGCTTTTATAGCATTGGGAAATTGAGTTCGCATATCGTCAAAGTTAAAAAAAACAGCGTCGCTATGAAATTAATGGGGGATGTCCGAAGGAGCACCACTCTACTCACTAGCCCATCGTGTAGAACTTCTTGTTTGACCCCTACCCTGCACCATTTTAACTTGCAGTAAATGTGTCCTAATAAGTATCACAAATGAAGACTAAAGTGAAAAGAACATGCATGTATGAAGTTGCACATTGCTTAGGCCAAAAATAGGTACACTAACTAAGGATGAAGACAAGGGTAAGAAAACAGAAGCATTTTGGTTTATAGGGGACAGAAAATCCTCTAATTGCTCAGTTAATGTTGGGTTCTCCAAGAGATGTTAGAAGCTAAAGCTATCACTAGGACCCAAAATTTCCGAATTCATCCTGTGTGACTCTCTTTGAACATTTTTACGAAAGGAGAACAGAGAAGAAAAGGAAAGAAAAAAAATTGCAAAGGAGTTACCAAAAACACGAAGAAACTTGATATGAAGATATTGAAATTCCACTTTCTCAATGAGATTGCAACATAAACATCACCATAAAAATTGCAACTCAAACTAGGTGAGCGTTTTTCTAGTCAATTTTATAACATGCGGTAGGTAAACTAAAGGTGCAAAGTTCATATTAGAAATCCAGAATTTAGATTGTAATTCCTGAAACAACCCTACCCAGACCTTAGCAGGTCACTATGGAATTACATCTCCTAACCACACACGAGTATAACTGGGGTTTCACCAACATCCATTTCACATCACATTAGAACAACACATTTTGTGGCCACCAACTCAAAATAGGGAGCATAAACCAGCCCAAAAATTGAAAAATATAACAAACACACACTTCAACAACTAAAAACAAAGAAAATCAAACAAAAAGAACATCCTTAACTTCACAATCCAATCCCAAAATAGAAACCCTAAATACATGAAGAAAAACAAAAAGAGGTGATAAGGAAGATGATAGAAATACCTCAAGAGAATGAAGCACCCCGGATGATGAAAGGTTGAAGCGAGGATGAGAAATGGAGCAAGGGAGACCAAAAAGAGAATAAAACGAGTGCAAAAATGAGTCAAAGAAAGGAACAAGAAATCGAGGGACCCACCATGACTCTAGGGCTAAAATTAAAGTCAAAGATGAAAAAAAAGTAAACATTATTTATAAGGTTGGGAGGAGCTTGGGTAGACAGGCAAGGCCGATGGTGTGCCCTTGTCATGAAGATTCTAAACCATCCCAGAACTCTAGAGAAGAGGGACGAGCCACGGGATACAACAGGCGTGTGGATGGGGGGCTGCTTGTCATGCCCCCTAAGCTTGGGTTAGGCTTTATAAGTTGTATTCGGACCGGGGGTGTAGGCTCGGGTTAGGCATTATGAGTTGTATTTGGACCGAGGGCTACTTAGCATGCCCCCTATATTCGGGTTAGGCATTACAAGTTATATTTGGTCCGCGGGTTGCTTAGCACACCCCCATGTTCGGGTTAGGCTTTATAAGTAGTATTTGGACCGGGGGCGGCTTGGCATGCCCCTAAACATGGGTTAGGAGTTATATGTTGTATTTGGACCCGGGCCTGCTTGGCATGCCCCCTAAGTTTAGGTTACGCGTTATAAGTTAAAATTTGGCCAGGGGCTGCTTGGCACACCCCCAAGCTCGGTTTAAGCGTTATAAATTGTATTTAGACATGGGGCTACTGGGCATGCCCCCAAGCTCAGGTTAGGCACTATAAGTTTTATTGGGACTAGGGGCTATGATAAGTCTAATTGAGTATATAATTATTCAAATTATTTAGGTTCATTTTCTAACCATTTTATATCAAGCTTTTATCGCTTTTGCTCTTTTTCCCTCTTATTGCTATTTCCTTGAAAAAAACACTCATTTTACACTAATTCTTGCTAGGTCTTATCATCAACATCTAAATTGAATGCAAGATACATTATATGAAAGCAAAGAATGGGCTAAACACATCAAAACTACACGATAAGGCAAGAAAACAACAACACCATGTACAAGTTGTTACAAATTGCAAAAATGGGTGGCCAAATGAACAAATCAAGTGCAGGGGTGGATTAAAGAATGCATGAAGATGTTCAACTTGATGTGACGACTGAACATGGGTGGAAAAAAGCTGAAGAAAGATGAGGAAAATAAGTTAAAGTAACAACTTCTTACCATAGGCAGCAATGGGCTGCATCTTTAGCAAATAAGGATGAACTTGTGTTATTTTTTTATTTCATGAATTCCCATCCTTAAATACATTAAATAGGTTTGTTTGGTAAGTCTTTTAGCATCATCTAATCAGCAAAAACAAAATACAAAGTAGAAAAACTTAGGTCGAAATGCAGATAGATGAGAAAGGTGTGAAAAGAAAGAGTTTGGTTTGTAATTTTTCAATTTCAAGTTCTTTTCTATCCTTTCCTTCTTTAAGTTAACAGATTTTGTCTTATTTTTTCTTTATATTTTTTTGCCATGAACTAATTTTATTTTTCCATGGCTACGATAATGCCTAAGTTGTAATACACGCTCTTTTCTAGCTCAACATATTCAAGGTTTGTTTATTGTGTCATTTGAGTGTTTATCATTGTTCTTCATTCGTTTTGAATGCTTGATCACCATTCAAAGCCTATAATGATTCATAATAAGTCTGAGAGGATATTTATGATGATTGCTGAAGTAATAAACACCACGAATTGAGTGAATGCTAGAGATAAATTAACATGGTTTGTGTGATTTTAATTGAAAACTATGGATCTTCAAAACTCTTTTCTTATTTAAATTCATGCAAGAGATTGATGATTTAATATGTAAAATATCGTGCTACATTAAGCATCAGGCTGCCTGGCATGCCCTCTAAGCTCGGATTAGGCATTATACATTGTATTTGGATCGGGGACTACTGGGCACATCCCCCAAGCACGATTTAAGTGTCATAAATTGTATTTCAGCCAAGGGCTGGTTGTTACACCCCATAGACTTAGGTTAGACATTATAAGTTATGCTTGGACTGGGGGTTGCTTGGCATGCCCTCTAAGCTCAGTTTTGGTGTTATAAATTGTATTTGGACCGGGGGCTGCTTGGCACACCCCCTAAGCTCGGTTTAAGCATTACAAACTGTATTTGGATGGGGGGCTACTTGGCACACCCCAGGCTCGATTTAAGAAATATGAGTTCTAATTTAACTAGGGGTTGCTCAAGAAGGCTCCTAAACTTGATTTCAATATCCTAAGTAATGTTCATAACACACTCCCAAATCCGAACTCAACCATTATAAATGGCATTTTAGCCAGGGGCTGTATAGCATGCCCCCCGGGCCTAGTTTAAACACTACGAGTAATGTTAGTGTTGGGAATAACTAGCCTAGTTATTAATTAATCTAACTCTGATGCCAATTGCTGGGTTCATAGTTCTCAATTGCGGTAACAACAATGTCTATCATAGCACTCAGTCTAGGAGACACTTCTCGCTACCTAAGCCTCCGATTGGAGAGTCATGCTTCGTGACATCTCAAGAGTGAGAGTTCCAGAAATAGAGATATCTCTATTGATCCTTTTGCTCTAATACCAATTGTTGGGATGGATTTCAAAAATCCTCCATAATTTGATTAAGTTAACACAGTAGAAGGGTATAAAATTCCAAATTTTAAACCTAAGGTTGATTTAAAATTGCTAATTTTAAATCTATAGATTTAAATTTAACAGGCCTCCACTCTAATACATTCATAACAATAGCATGAACTTAAACAAGAATAATAACAAATACTATAAATAAATAGAAAAGCGAAAAACTAAAAAGAAGGAAAGAAGAACATACCTGGAATTGCTCCGACAAAGAATGCAAGAAAGAATGATAATCTCTATTGAAATATCAAGAAAATCGAGGCCCAGCGATCTTCTACGCAATGACCTTAAACTGCTTGGGGAGTGGGCTCCAAAAAATATTAAACTAGGAAAGAAAATTTTCAACGAAAAATTTTCTCCCCAATTTGGGTCTCTGAAAGCCAATATTTACTAGAACCCTTAATTTAGAACTGATGGAAAACTAATAAAATAGGTAACTCTATTTATCGGAGTATACCGGAACAAAAAATTTACCAAAGAATGATGTTGGGATTTGTCTCGCTCAATTACAAAATGCAGTGCATAAATCAAAAACACGGCTAAACGGCACATTTCAATTCAAGCTCAAATCGCCTCTTTTACAACTCAAGAAGCGTGCCACGTGTCAGCTTCCCGTTGGCTCGTTTACGCAGGCGCAGATCGCCTTCCTGGGACGTCTCAGCTTACGACGTGTGTCACTCGCTGGTTTGTCAAATCCATTTCACACATATTGCGGCCTGTGTGTTTTATTTTGCATTTTTTTTTCTTTCTTTCCTACATGTAAAAATTCAACTTATGAATTTTAATTTTTAAAAATTATAGTGTTTTATAATTTTCAACTTTTATTCATCTCAAAAATAATGTTTGGAAAAATTAAATTTACTCATCTCATGAATTATTTAATATATTTCGGATGGCAATAAATACAGAGGCTTGCGCAGGAACCTCAGAGACAGTTTAAATCTAGCTCCAGATAGGTTAAATTAACCATCTTATGATATAATTTAATTACCATTTAATGAGACTTAATTCCCCTAAATAAATTTCACTGCACTCCAAACCTAAGCCATTTATTCGATATCTCCCTAATAGACTGTATTGATGACGACAACCCTTCCACTAGATGTCGTTGGCGAAGAATAAGTATAACTACTACCATTATCCTTCTCACAGCTTCTCAATTAGTTACTGACTTGCCCTTCACTGAATAATTCACTTATATTTGAACATAGTCATAGTATAAATTTTAAATGTCAAACACTTGGAATAATTTGGCCAAAGATTCCGAACTATTCAAATATTTGTGAATTAACTAAGGGGATATTGGTACCTCATAAGAGATTGTAGATTCCATAGTGGACACCTGATCCTTGTCACACTTCACGCCGTAATCCAGTGTACGTAGAAATTCAGTCATGCTTTTAGACCTTACTTAAAGTACACCAAAGTAGCTAACACTCCATGCATAAGTCCAAAATACTCTTAGGGTTTAGCGTTGTCGCTCAAATAGTACAACATGGATGACTCATCTTCGATAGTAGTTTAGAAACAAGCAACTCACATAGTCCACCTCAGTGTGCCGATCTTATTAAACATACCAACATAACACTTTTGGATCACCATCCACATAACCAAGACAAGCCATCTAGAGTGTCACGTTATAGTCTCAGCATACAAGTGGTCCAAACTTTACAAGTCTTTCAAACAATAATCCATGCCATTTGTTCCAAGTCTATCTGTGGGTTAATCCCATAAACCATTTAGAACAAACATGTAAATTGTAGTATGAGAATTACACCCGTCTCATGGATGTTACCAAAAAGAAAATCACATGCAATATAAATGCTCACTTATGCAAATTTAACAAGGAAATGCCATGATTTTCAATTTTATTCATTAAGAAAATAATATTAACAGAACAAATCTGGATTTTATGACACTATTCCTAACAATCTCCCACTTGTCCTAAATCCAATTTGTGACGAGCTTTATACCTGTCTCTTTGGTGTATGATCCCAAAGTCGACTAGGTCAATTATTCTATCTAAACCAACATGCCCTCTATGCGACTTCTGACGCTGCAACGTAATTAGCCTCTATGGTGAGGTCGGCATTACAATATTGTTTGACATTCCTCCCACTAATTGCTCCTACTCCATGTCCAAAGACATGCCCAGATGTTGAACATCTGGCATCTCTATCTGACTGGAAGTCTGAATCTGTATAGCCAACTAGAACTAGCTCACCAAATCTTTACAGCTGATAACACCCCTACATCATTCCAGTGAGTGGTATATCATCGACATACAATAGTAAGAAAGTCACAACTTTCTCTTAACATTGTTTGGACACGCTTGGTTTGTCAACCAATTGCTCAAAACCATAAGACTTAATTGCTTAATTGAACTTAATATTCTATGACCATGATGCTTGCTTCAGTCCATATATGGACTTCTTTAGTTTGCATACCATACGCTCCTGATATTTGCCAATGAATCTGCTTGGTTGCACTATATAGATGTCTTCTTTGAGATGACCTTTCAAAAGACCGTTTGACTTCCATTTGCCAGATTTCATAATGAGCTGCAATGGATAGGAGTATTCTTATGGACTTTTGCATGGCTACTGCCGAGAATGTCTCATCATATTGGGTTCCTTCCTTTTGGATAAAACCCTTAGCAACCAATGTTGCCATAAAGGTCTCTACCTTCCTGTCCACTCCTCCTGTCCTCTTGTAGACTCATTCACATCCAATGGGCTTAATGCTAGCAGGCGCCTATACAAGATTCCATAACTTATTCAAATATATAGATCCTAACTCAGATTTCATTACTAAGACCTATTGGTCAGCATCTTTGTCTTTAACTGCCTAATTGTAGCTAAGATGATAAGATTCATTGTCATGGTCAACATTAAAGCTCCTGCCATGAACCTGTCAGGTGCCCCGACAATCCCCCCACTACACCTAGGTCCTCGTGTACTTAAAAAAGTCCCAACCTTAATTGTGGGTGCATCGAATGCATCCAATGCATGCCGAGTTGTGTCTAGCTGTTCAAAATTAGCATCATTTTCTTTTAACGCATCTAACATTGCTCTGTTTTTGCTTTTGTAGTCCACTACAAAATCCTTGTTTGAAAATTTTGCACTTACATTTACTAAAAAAATTTTGTTCAAAAAAATTATAGAAAAGACCATCCTTATTCCTTTGGGATAACCCCAAAATGAGATGGTAAAGCAACATGACACATCATGGACCTTACCCTTTCGAACAATGTCCTATTCCTTCTTTAAGCAACACTATTTCACTATGGTGTACCTGGAGTAAAAAGCTAAGATCTTATCACATTTGCAACTAGGAAACCTAGAAACTCACCCGAAATATATTCACCACCTCGATCTGATAGAAGTGACTTAACTTGTTTACCTAATTATTTTTCAACTTCGGCTCTTTGCATTTTTCAAAAGAGTCTGACTAATATCTCATTAGGTAAACATATCTATACCTTAAGCATTCATCAATAAATGTGATGAAGTACTCATACCCTCTTCTTGCCCAAACATTCATTGGTCCACATACATATGTGTGAACCAGCTCACGCAAGTCACCAACCCGTTTGCCTTTACTCTTCAAGACAGATTTGGTCATCATTCCTTCTATGTAGGATGTGTAAATTGGTAATGACTTCGAGTCCAAATGTTCTATCAATCCATCTTTCATCTGTCTTCAGATCTTGTTCGAATTAATGTGACCTAAACGTTGGTGCCATATATAGGCATTATCCCTTTTAGGGTGTTTTCTCTTAGGAGATCAAACAAGTAAGCTTGTTTTAGATTCATTTTGGAAAATAACATGAATTAACTATTTATTCATCTAGTCTGCAAATAAACATTTTATTTCTTGTATTAAAAGGTTCATAATCAAAATGAACTGAATAACTATTATTCATAAAACAAGATTCATAAATCAAATTCCTATGCAGAGTAGATACAAATAAATAATCTTTTAAAATAAAACACTCTAGCCTAATGACTAGGCTAACATCTCCACACTTAAGACCACTACTCATGTACTGTCCCTGACCATCTGGTACAGCTCCCCATCATGTAGCCTTTTGGTTAGCCTCAGCCCCTGTAACATATTACAAACATGGTCAATTGAACCAGAGTCCACACACTAGGAACCTGATGGACTCTCAACTGTGCATGGCTCAACTAAGCGAGATATGAACATATCTTCATCAAATGGCTTAGCAGTCTTTGCCAAAATAGAAGCAAAGTACTTAGTGCAGTTTTTTATTTCTTCTAGTGGCCAATTTTCCTGCAAATGAAACACTTTCTTTTTGCTAACAACTTTATGGACTTCGTTGTTACAATAGCAACCTTGCCCGTTCCATTCTTTCCAGTAGGTCCCTTGTGAGTAATAACTAAGCCTAACTTGTTTTTTCAGGCAAAGTAATTTGGTCAAGTGAGTACATTATGTATTAGAAACGAGTGAAGTTCACCAGTCGTATCCATTTCAAAATATTGTAAATCCAAAAATTTTGTGTAACTGCCTAACAAGAGTCATATATAATGTCGTGATATATATTCTTTTATTTTAGCAAACACAATCAGTTAGGTATCCACCAAAATTGTACTGTCATGCATGCCGTGATAACCCAAACACACCACTCCTTACTCCCCGACAACGGGGTTGCATGAAGTTAGTTTGGGTGAGAACTATTCTCAATCAACATGTTTTCTAATAACTCTTACTAAACATGATTAACTTACCACTTTGCCTTAGTATCTAACATAACACAACAGAGCTTCTCGGGGAGGCTAATGCATCATGCTAGTCAAGTGTAAATCATTATCTAAACCTCCATGTAAAAACACGTAATACTCCATGGCAGCGTGGTCGCATCGCTTCTTTGCACATTGGTTTATCCTAACAGAAGTCTAACCCTGTAATCTGCAAACTGACATCGTCCATAGGGTGGTCTATCAATCTATTATACAGCTAGACCAGTTGTGGAGACCGTGAGGTTTCAAAATTTAGACCTCGCTCCCACTCGATTTTCATAAACTAGGGGTTTTTAATTAACTTGCATTTACAACATCGATTATCCCATAATTAATTAATTTTTTACTTTATTTGAAACACTATTATTTTACAACATAGATTATCTCATAATCTACCTTAAAATCTCTTTCTAAAATTAACCAATGAAATCAATTACTTAATTTTTTTTCTTAAAATAGAACCGACTTATGATTTAGATTATCTCATAATCATATTTTAGAATCTCATTCTAAAGTTAACCAATAAAATCAATTAATTAATTTTTATTTAAAATAGTACCAACTTATAATCACGATTATCTCATAATCTTATTTTAGAATCTCATTCTAAAATTAAATTAATTAATATAAATTATTTTTTATTTAAAACAATACTGTAACTTAGGTTATCTCATAATCTATTTTAAAATCTTATTCTAAAATTAATTAATAAATTAATTTTAATTAAAATAGTACCGTTTTATATTTTAGATTATCTAAAAATCTATTTTTAGAATCCCATTCTAAAATTAAATTAATTATTAAAAAATATCTTTAATTATTATATAAACCGGTACTAATGTCTACACGTCCCATAAAAATTTATTTTTTAAAAATTCGTTGACGCCAGTACCACGTCAATGCTGACATCATCAAATTCTTTTTTTTAAATTAAAATATTTTATTTAAAATATAATTTAATCTAAGCCCCTGGTCGGAGAGTAATGCTTCTTGACACCTCACGCGCGAGAGTTCTAGGGAATAAGGTTATCTTTATAAATGCTTTGCTTTAATACCAATTGTTGGGATGGATTTCAAAAATCCTCCCTAATTTAATTAAGTTAACGCAGTGAAAGGGTTTAAAATTCTTAATCTTAAACCAAGGGTTGATTTAAAATTTTCTAATTTTAAATCTACAAATGTAACTTCATAATTTAAATCTGCAGATTTAAATTCCTAATTTCAAATTTACATATTTAAATTCCTAATTTAAATCTACATATTTAAATTCATAATTTAAATCTACACGCCTCCACTCTAATAAATTTATAACAATAGCATGAACCTAAACAAGTATAATAACAAATACTATAAATAAAAAGAAACGTAAAAAACTAAAAAGAAGGAAAGAAGAACATACCTAGAATTTCTAACAAAGAATACCAGAAAGAAAATTAATCTCTAGCGAAATACAAAGAATTGAGACCCAGCAATCTTCTACCCAATGACCTCGAACTCCCCGGAGAGCGGACTCCGAAAAATATTAAACTAGGAAAGAAAATTTTTAACAGAAAATTTTCTCCACAATTAGGGTCCTTAAAAGTCAACAGTTTCTAGATACCTTAATTTAGAACTGATGCCAAACTAATAAGATAGGTGCCTTTATTTATAGGATTATACCGGTGCAAATAATTATCCAAAGAACAATGTGGGATTCATTTAGTTCCATTACAAGACGCAGCGCATATATCTAAAACACGGCTAGACGGCGTGTTTCAATTCAAGTTCAAACGGCCTCTTTTAGAGCTCAATAAGCATGCCACGTTTCAGCTTCCCATTAGCTCGCTTAAGCAGGCGTAGATTGCCTTCCTGGGATGTCCCAGCGTGCAGCACGCGTCACTCCCTGGTTCATCAGATCCGTAGCACACAGATTGCAGACTGTGTGTGTTATTTTGCAATTTTTGTGTAGTTTTATATCTTTTTTTTTAATTTTTTTCCCACATGTAAAAATTCATCTTATAGCCATTGGTAAATTCAAATTTACAACGTGTAAAATGAGGTTGATGTGGCCCTCAATGACCTCAGGTACCTCATGAGAGAATGCGTCCTTTGCTTCATGCTTCCCATGTCCACATATATGGCGGTTGGGGTTTGAAGTTTTCACTTTTACTCTGTTCTCTTCATTGCTAATTTATCATGTCTCTTCCACTATTCTAACGATGGCTCAAGCCTTATCCGGCAACCAAATATTCCTGATGTTCTTCAAAGGTCAATGAAACCATACTTCTTCAAAAAAAAAAAATCCTCCACGTCCCTTGAGGGTGTTAGGCTCGGTGGCGCCAAATTTCACGTTATGTAGAGTCCTCTCTGTAGATATTGGTGCTCAATCCATCAGCGCTCAACTGGAGTGACATGCTAGTAGCCACATGAATCAGGTGGACAACCTGGCTGGCTTTCCAGTAGAAGAGGGGCTTTCATTTTTCCTAGCGGTTCGATTAAATGTGGCCTTTAGATGCCTCTCAATCTGTTCTTTGACCAAATCAATTACTTCTTGGGACATTCTCCTCTAGCCTTGAATGATAGGCTTCAAGCCTAGCTTGATAGAAAGCCTATGCTCAATCACTTTTCTGTCTAAACCAGTCATCTCATGATGGTGGCAAGTGAAGTAATCCTTGAATTCACAAAGCAAAGACAAGTATTGCTTTATCTACTTTTCAGAAAGCAGAGCGCATAGTAAGTGAGTATTGGGATGTCTGTAGAACCCAAGTTAACCACTAAGAGAGGATCATGGACTTCAACCCTGAGTTCCTCCATTTTGGCTAGTGCTGCTCTTAGATCAGAGAGCTCCAACTCTTTCTCTTGTGTTGCGTGAACTTGGAAACCACAACATGGTTGCTCAGTCCACAGCTGTTCCTCAGCATGCCAAGCCACATGCTTAGCTAATGCGGATGAAATGGACTCTTAGACTATTATTTGGAGGTCTGAATGCCTTCACATGGAAATTTTGGAGCATTTTAGTAATTCCCTTCTTCAAAAAGGGCACTCATGCATACCTAGAAGTTAGTATCTTCAGACTCGAGCTCCATTTGACCAACCTCAGCTTGTGTTAGTGGGCTTTCAAGGATGGCTATGGTTTCTAGCTGTTGGGCATGCTGCAAAGTTGTCCATTTGACATTCAAAGGTCCTACACCATCGTCATAGAATTATTCCCTCAACATAGTTCGAGCAACCCATGAATGGCCTGTCATTTGCCATAACAATTTCAAATTTGTAATGGTTCTAGAAGATCAATTACTGGTGTAACGAAAATGGAATGCAATAATTGGCATGCAGCCAATCCCTACCAAGCAAAGCATTGTAGCTCGATAGTCTTCACTACAAAGAAAGCTGCCAGCTTACTTAAGCCGTCAACTGTCAAGTCAATCGGGATGACTCCTTGAAGCCTAGTGGTGGCCCCTGAAAAGTCATAAATGGCCACGTCAAAATTTATCAACTCCTCTCGAGACATTCCAATGACCTCCAACATATATGAAGGTAGTACGTTGATGCGCCATTATCCACCAGGACCCTATTTACCAAAATGCCATCAAATTTGGCTTTTATATACAAGTGCTTGATGTGTTTATTGGTGGTGTTAGGTCCATCAAACATCATCCTTGTTATTTTAGGTTGGTCATCAAGCAATTTGGGTGTTATAGCATCAATTTTAAAAGACTATGGATCAAAAGAACCTTTAGTTGCTTCTACTTCTGACGTCAACCTTCTCAAGCAGCATCTCGAATTCATTCTGGATCCCTTGGTCGAACTCCTTATCAGGGTTGTTTACCATGGGTGAATCTTGTTCGAGTTATTGAGGACTGCTACTAGATAGCATGTCCTACTCTTGAGGTTGCTCTTTTGGCTCAACCTTTGAAGTTTGAGGCTTCTCTATTAGCTTAGGGAAATCTCATTTATGGAAATCATTCCTAGTGTCAGATCATGTTGGGCTGACACAATCCAATGGTTCCACTAAGTTGATGCCCTAAGGGAAATAATCCTCATCATATTCGTTGTTCTTTCGAACTAGGGATTCCTTGGCAAGATGGTTGATAAGTCTAATTTAGTAAATAATTATTCATATAATTTAGGTTCATTTTCAAACCATTTTACATCAAACTTTAACCGCTTTTGCGCTTTTTCGCTTCTATCGTTATTTTGTTTCAAAAATTTTCATTTATGCTAAATATTACTAGGTTTTATCATCAACATCAGTAATAGAATGCAAGATACATCAAATAAAAGCAAAAAAGTTGGGCAAAAAACAACATTTCACACGGTTAAGCAAGAACACATCAAGAACATGTACAATTCATTTTAATAAGCAAAAATGGGCGGCAAAATGCACCAATCAAAAGCAAGGATACTTTGTACACTTCAAGAACATGTTAATGGTGATGTCAAGCTTGATTTTAGGCAGTGCAAAGCACGAAAAAATTGAAAAACATCAGAAAATGCAGCAACTTGCATAGGATGGGCGGCAAAGGGTGGCAATGTGAGCAAATGGGAGCAAAGCTCGTAAATTCTTTCATTTCAGGTATTCCCCACCGCATAGAGAGTTCTGAGAAGTTCTTTCCACCATCCAATCCAGCAAAAACAGAAGAGAAAGTAGAGAAAAGAATAGAAAAACCGAAAGGAAGAAGAAGGAAGGAAGGAAAGAAAGTTTGGTTTGTAATTTTGCATTTTTAAGTTCTTTGTATCATTTTCTTCTTTAAAGTTCATGAATTTTGCCTTAGTTTTTCTTTATATTATATTCATCATGAACTAGTTTTTTTTTTCCAATGCTACGATGTAGTCTAAGTCGTAATATATGCTCATTTCTCATTCAACCTATTCAATGTTTTGTTTATTGTGTCGTTGAAGTGTTTATCATTATTCTTCGTGAGTTTTGAATGCTTGATCCCCATTCAAAGCCTATAATGATTCATAATAAGTCCAGAGGAGATTTATAATGATTGCTAAAGTGATGAACACCACAATTTGAGCGAATGCTAGAGATAGATTAATGCGATTTGTGTGGTCTTAAGTGAAAATCATGCATCTTCAAAACTCTTTTCTTATTTAAATTCATGCAAGAGATTGATGAGTTAATATGTAAAAGAGCATGCCAATGTTTCTAGAGGGAGAACATTTAGTAAATTTGGGTTTTCGACCATCAACATGTGATAACAACTTGAATATTGAGAATCGAAAGACGCATTGATGCAAATAGGTGAAATCAGATGCCTTAGATTTTATTAAATCATTAAACTCATCTAAAATTGGAAAACATTTCATAAAATCAGTAACTATTTTTGTTCTTTGTCATTTTGTTTTGTTTCATATCAAAAACATCCAATTTTGGTCATTCAAATATTGCTGAAACTATTAATTTTGGTACTCACTGAATAATCAATCCTCATGGAACGATACTACTCATTTTGTATTACTTGATACAACTTAGTGTACTTCCTAAGCAAACACCAAGTAGGCATCAAGTTTTTGGTGCCGTTGCCAGGTAATATTCTTATTTGAGTGATATTGATGCCAACTAGTTTCGATACTAATTTAAAGTTGTTTTGTAAAAACTTGTAAATTTTGTATGCATTTGAAGAAGAATATTTTATTACATTCATTTCATTCACTTTGTTTAATGCCTAAAGTTTTTTTTTTTTTTTAAATTCGCATACAACACCTCCCCCCCCCCCCCCCCCCCCCCAAAAAAAAAAAAAAGAAATTGTGTTTTTTGAAAGTTTTGTTAAGTTTATGTTATTTTCTTGTTTTTCTTATGTTTTCTCTTTATTTTCACCTTTCTTTTACCCATAAGTTAACTTTGATCAATTTTTGAAGGTTAAAATTATTTTTTTAAAGTTTTTTTTTTTTTAATATTAGTGTTATCTTTCTTTGGTTTTTGTTAAAATTTTGTTTTTGTTAGGTTTTTGTATTAGATTGTTGCATTTTAAGTCTTCTTATTAGTTTTATCTATCTTTTAACTTTTTAACACCTTTAAAATTTGTTTAGTTAAGCTTTTTATTATAGTATAGTGTTTTGCTTCTTTTTTATTATTGCTATCTTTCTTTTGACTTTTAAAGTTTATGTTTCTTACTTTGTATGCAAAATTAAAACGAAAACAAAATAATCCCTTTGGACCTTGAAATTGAAAAAACACTTCGACAAATCAAGAAAACCAAATGAACCGAAACAATGGCTAATGAAAATAATGATAATGAAAGAGCTTTAAAGTATTATGCTGTCCCAATTGTTGGAGGATGCACTTCTCCGCCTATGAAAGTAAAAATTTTGAAATAAAACCTGCGATAATACATATGATTCAACCGACTACTCAGTTTGGCGGTCCAGCTATTAAGGACCCGAATCTGCATAGCACTAACTTTCTTGAGATATGTGATACATTTAGGCACAATGGCATCAGCGATGATGCCATTCGCTTAATATTATTCCCGTTCTCACTAAGAGATAAGGCCAATGCATGGTTAATGTCATTTCCCCCATGTACCATCACCATATGGGATTTTGCACAAAAATTTCTTGCTAAATATTTTTCACCAGTCAAATTAGCCAAAGTGAGGAATGACATTACCTTTTTTAAACAATATGATATGGAATCATTATATGACGCGTGGGAACGATATAAAGAGCTTTTAAAAAGGTGCCCACACCATAGTTTATCAGCTTGGATGCAAGTCAAAATGTGCTTTGGTCGAGGACTAGCAAATGTTAGGTGTGGCGGTGTTATAAGTCTCATGTTTACACATCTTTAATCTGAAATTTTTGCTCTTGCACATGTCTAATTATTGTTATATCTCACTTTGGAAATTTTAATGTTTTATAGGTTCGAAAATTAAAGTTCCATGAATTATCAAATTTTGGTGGAAACAAGACAAAATTGGACACATAGGCAATTAAATCAAGTCAATTGGAGATTGGGACGAGATTGTATGAGTCAAGCTTGACCCGTACCTAAACACCGACAGCCCGACACCAGCCGAGACCGGCGTCCCAGACCCACCGCCTCTGCGCACGTCATCTTCAACCTCAGCTCAGCCCACCAGTTCAAGCCCAAAGCCCAAGCCCAAGCCACCTGCACAGCGTCCCAGACCATCAGACTTGAGCCTAGGCCCAACAACGCACCTGCGTCACTAGCGCCAAGCCCACCTGCATCCTGTTTGCACCAGCGGCTCACTGACACGGCCCATATCTAGAACCAAGCCCAACTCCAGCCCACACCTGTTCATACTCACCACACCATCAACTACCAGGCCCAGGTCCGGCACCATTTAGGGTTTCGTCAGGTAGCAGAGTCAGTTTTTTGAGGGAGGAGGATTTAAACTCTTTTTTGAGAAGTTATCTGCTTTGGTTCTGATTTTTCGGGCAGTTTTGGGACACCGCATTAGCTCCACCTCACTCTCCTCTCTCAATTTTATTTATTTTTTTCGATAAAGTGAAACATGAGCAAAGTTAGTGCATAGACCGACATGGGTTCATTCATATTCCCCTTCACTTGTTCATCCAATTGTACACTTGCAAGATCAAGTTAATGAGCAAGGAGAGTCAAGTGTTAATGCAATCTTGAAGCCTGCGAGTCAGATCTTTCAGTCGGTTGAAGCAGATCAGTAGCAAGATAATGCAGACAGACCTGAAGGTCTGGTGAGGAACCGAGGAAAGTCTCCGATAATGCAGCCGGATGTAGAACCTTCAATTAACATCAGATCAGCTGGGAATCAACCTTTGCAACCTGAAATTGATGTAGATAACCAGGATCGAGCCTCTGGACAAGTACATTGCAGACTTGAAGCTTTGAGCGCAGACCGCAATGTCAGGCCACAGAATTCAGTTTTGTAGCGCAGAGTTGAATTTGATGAGCTCGATCACCTTGACGGACCTCCTGATTGACAGTACCAGCATAGATCTGTTAGTGATGACACTATATCTAGTGGTAGGAGTGGTAATTATAGGCAACCAAGAGTTGAAATTGATCCTTTTGATGGTAGACAACCGGAATCATGGCTAAGGAGATGTGATCGGTATTTTTTGTATTATAACATTCCTGATGAGGAAAAACTCCAGCTGGCTGCAGTTCATTTACATGGTGACCATGAGGTTTGGTATTATAGTTTGTTGAAGAGCAAACCAAATCTTTCTTAGGGCCAATTCGTAGAAGAAATGTGTGAACGATATGGAGAAGGTGAATCAACGGATGTTGTGGATAGCTTTAACAAGTTGTCTCAAACTTCAACCGTGAGAGAGTATATGCTCAGATTTGAGAACTTAAGAGCTAACTTGCTGTCAGTTTTGTTCATAGCTTTCGAGGATGCTGAATCATATTATGTTTCATGCTTTGTGAGTGGATTGAAGCCAAGGATCAAGAATATGGTGAAAGCCATTGGTCCTAAGACTTTTTCAAGTGCTTACAACAAAGCAAAGTTGATTGAAGCCACTGAAGTTCAATTAAGTGGCAGAAATAACCAGCAAATCAGCAAGTTCAGACCGCAGCAAAGAAGTAGTTCCAGTTCTGGTTTTAAGCGAGCTGTTGACAAGAGTTCATTGAGGTTATGCTTTCGTTGTAATCAACCATATCAGCCTAGTCATAGGTGCAAGTCTCAAGCACTAATGTATGCAAAAGGGTCTCGTGTTGAAGCTGAATCTGGCAGTGAACATTCTGCTGCAGAAATTGACAGTGTAAGCTATACTTCGCAAGAGGAATTGAGTGATGATGAAGTGTAGATATCAATGAAAGCTTTGACAGGTAGTGGAGCTCATAATACCATCAAAATCAGAGGCAGGGCTAGAAAGCACTCTATCATTGTCTATATTGATAGTGGGAGTACTCATAATTTCGTTGATCCAAAGTTGATTAAAAAGGTTAAGCATGAGGTGACAAAGACTCATCCCTTGGTGGTGATGGTGGCTGATGGCAACTCATTAACAACTCAAAACAAGTGCTTAGCATTCCCATGGTCTATGCAAGATCATCAATTCACCTTTGATTTCAGAGTTCTTCCCTTGGGAGTTTACGATATGGTGCTTGGGGTGGATTGGATGAGAACCTTCAACCCAGTTGTGTTTGATTTTGATAAGATGACCGTGGCATTTGAGGTTCATGGCACCAAAGTATCCTTGAAAGGCATATCAGAGGAAGCTCAACTTAAGTTGATTGATGGCAAACGTGTGCAAGATGGAATCAAGAAGAAGGCAATACAATGGATAGGGCATTTGTTCATGGTATCTGCGGTAGAGTTGCAGCAGGCTATTCAACCTGAAGTTCAGGCCTTAGTGGAAGAATTTGAGGACATTTCTGAGCAGCCTAAGAGTCTTCCTCCTCAAAGGAGTGTGGACCATGCCATTCCCTTGTGTGCAAATGCTGAGCCGGTCAAGATTAGGCCATATCGATATGCTCATCGCTAAAAGACAGAAATTGAGAGGCAAGTTGAGGTGCTTCTTCACATGAGCTTCATTAGACCAAGCCATAGTCCTTTTGCTTCATCTGTGATCCTTGTGAAGAAGAAAGATGGCTCGGCTAGAATGCGCATTGATTACCGTCGGTTGAATGCTCTAACAGTGAAGGATAAGTTTCCCATCCCGGTCATAGATGATTTGCTTGACGAGTTACATGGAGCATGCTTCTTTTCAAAGCTTGATTTGAGGTAGGGATATCATCAAGGGTCCTCGAGCCGGATATCTACAAGACAGCCTTTCAGACTCATCATGGACATTTCGATTTTGTTGTTATGCCTTTCGGCTTAACAAATGCTCCGGCCACTTTCCAAGCAGCCATGAATGACGTTTTCAAGCCTTTTCTGAGGAATTCAGTGCTCGTTCTCTTTGATGACATACTGATTTATAGCTCAACTTATGAAGCACATCTCACTCACCTCAGACAAGTCTTTGTGGTGATGCGGCAACACAAGTTTTTTGCAAAGTTGTCCAAATGTTCGTTTGCTCAAAGAAAGCTTGAGTATTTGGGTCATGTCATCTCTCAAGAGGGAGTTTCCACTAATCCTAATAAGATCCGAGCAATGCAAGATTGGCCAATTCCAATCACTTTGAAGCAATTGAGAGGTTTTTTGGGATTGACCGGGTATTATAGGAAATTCATTAAGGGTTTTGGTTCTATTGCCAAACCTTTAACCGAACTCTTGAAGAAGGATGCTTTTACATGGAATGAGAGATCTCAAGCTGCATTTGAAGCACTTAAAGCCGTAATGTGTGCTGCACCGGTGTTGGCCATGCCAAACTTCACCGAAAGCTTTGTTTTGGAGACCGATGCAAGTGGGACTGGTATTGGGGCTGTTCTTTCTCAAGGAGGAAGGCCTATAGCTTACTTGAGTCAAGCTCTTAGTCCTAAGCATCAAACCATGTCAACCTATGAGAAAGAATATCTAGCCATTCTCTTAGCCGTGGAAAAATGGAGGCATTACTTGGAGGGTCACGAGTTCATCATTCGAACCGATCACCAAAGCCTTAAGCACCTCCTTGAGCAAAAAATTGTGACAAGAATTCAAAAGAAGAGACTTATGAAGATGCTTGGCCTTGATTATGACATTGAGTATAAAAGCGGCAAAGAAAACATGGCTGCTGATGTGCTGTCCAGGCAGTTTGAGGACACTGACAGTGGGCTTTGCAGTGCTTTATCCGTGGTGGTCCCTTCATGGATGGAAGAGATATACAAGACATATGAGGATGATTCTTTTGCCCAAGATTGTGTTGCTAAAGCTCTCATGAAAAGTGTAGAAAAATGCAGTTCAGATGCTGATATAACCGTGCAGAGGGGGCTGATCAGAATCTGTGGCAAGCTTTACATTGGTTCAGCTACTGAATTGAGGCATCATATCATACGAGTCTCACACGATGCTGCTTGGGGAGGTCATGCCGGTGTAGAAGGCACTTATCAAAGAGTTAAGGCTTACTTTAGTTGGCCGAGCATGAAAAAAGATGTGAGTGAGTATGTGAAGGCTTGTGAAGTATGTCAACAAACGAAGTTGGGAGATCATCGTTACAAGGGTCTACTTCAACCACTTCCTATCCCGGATGGAGCATGGATTAATATTAGCATGGATTTCATCAAGGGATTACCGAGGTCTGAAGGCAAGGAGGTTATATGGGTAGTGGTGGATCGTTTCGCTAAGTATAGCCATTTCATTGCTCTTACTCGACCCGTTACCCCTGAAAAATTGGCAAGGATCTTCCTTGACAACATTTACAAATTACATGGATTGCCTCAATCCATTGTGTCAGATCGAGGTAAGATTTTCACAAGCACATTTTGTAGGGAGTTGTTCAAGTTGATGGGTACCACATTGGCACTTAGTTCCCCTTATCAGCCTCAAACGGATGGCCAAACCAAATGAGTCAACCAATGTGTGGAGCAATACCTTCGGAGTATGGTTTTCTTAAGGCCCAAGGAGTGGAATCATTGGCTTTCTTTGGCGAAGTTTTGGTTCAACACTCACTTCCATACATCAATCGGCACTTCACCCTTCCAAGCTTTGTATGGCTATCATCCTCCTTAACCAATGTTGCTGCGACAACCCGGAGAATTTGATTCTGCAGCAACTGGTCTGGTACGGCAGAGACAACAGATGGCGCAAGTGCTTAAGGATAATCTCCAACAAGCTCGGGCACGAATGAAATTTTATGCCAACAAAAAGAGGGTAGACAAAAACTATGAAGTTGGAGACATGGTCTACCTTAAATTACAACCGTATAGACAACTTTTTTTGGCTGTCAGGCGTAATGTCAAGCTAAGTGCTCATTTCTTTGGCCCATACAAAATCTTGGAGAAAGTTGGCAATGTTGCATATAAGCTTGACTTATCTTCACATTCATACATTCACCCGGTGTTCCATGTTTCCCTACTTAAAAAGCAGGTCAAGAAAGATGCTGACGTTGCTCGCAAGCCACCTGATGCAGAATCAAATGGGATGCTGGTGCTGCAGCCTGCTGCTGTTAAGGCCTGGAGGACGCTGCAGCATGATCATGGGGCTGTGCAATAGGTGTTGGTGACTTGGAGCAACTTTAACAAGAGCTTTATGACTTGGAAAAATTGCAATTTCTTGAAGAGCCAATTCTCACATTTTAATTCTTGAGGACAAGAAGTTTCTCAAGAGGGAGGGAATGTTATCAATTGATGAATTTTAAATGTAATTTCGGGTTGTAATTGTTGATTAGTGTCTCATTGTTGATGTGTTTGATTTTGAAAGTCGGTTGGGTAGGTTTTTGGCCCCAAATGTTCATATTTGGCCAAACCGGGTCAAATGCAGCTTTTAGGCGGGAAAATGTTACGCTCGGGCTTGTACCACGAACGTAAACTTAATTTAATTTAGATAGATTGAGAATTTGAGTTGAGAAAGAAGTGAAATTGAGATGAGAAAGAGAATATTGATATCAATTGAGACACTTTCAGATATTTTCATTGATTGATCTGAGCAATACAGCCCTTACTTATTTATAAGCTAGCTTAAGCAAGTAATACAATGTATCAAGACTTAATTGGCTAACCAACTCAAGCTAGGATACAACTAGAAGTATCTAGAATACAACTAACTAACATTTGAACTTATTCTTGGGGCCAAAAGAAGAAAATAACAGCAGCAAAAGATCAACAATAGTAGCAGTAACGTGCAGCAGCAGCAGAACATCAGCATAACAGAATTTTAACAAAATTTTAATCACTAATAGCTTTTACTGTGTTTTTGCCAATTTAAACTCATGCCTCGGATTCTCGGTTTGTAACCTTCCCTTTCCCTTGAAAAAATTCTTGTCCGCAAGAATGAAGAGAATTGAGACTTTAAAATCACTTGTTTAGGCAAACAGAATGCAATTTCCTCCCATTTATGAAAGCCATGTCTTTGAAAGTAAAAGTGTTGCCGGACTATGAATTGCCACAAATGACAACTTGTTGCAGCAGTATAGCTGGGTGAATAGCTCACAAATGTCCTCCCAATAGCATAGCTTCATGATAGAGACCATATTAATCAAAACTCCACTCAAGAAAGGAAATAGATCATGCTGAACTTGCCGATCGGCATGCCGATAGTGCATGTTAGCTACTGGAATTGGATCTTGAGGACTAACACCAGCTGTTTGAGTTTGAACTTGAGGTTAGCCGACACATTAACAACTTCAGGTCCAACATGAGTCATTCCTTCCGCCACTGCAGGTCCTGCAGCCACATTGGGAACACACGATTGCAACTCAGCAGCAGCAACATGTGCTTCCTCCCGTAGAATCTGTGATTCTTCAGCTAAGATTTCTTGCGTGCATTGGCTGCGAGTGATTCTGTCTTCATCTTGCATCAACACTTGAGTGATCACAAATTTCTCATTGCCTTGATCATTTTCTCCCTATTTATCAACTTGATCTTGCAAATGCACAATCTTATCTTCAATTTGTTGCAACCGATCACTCACCTTTGCATCTTTTTCTATCAATAAGGACAGAACTCGATCCATCTTTTGTGAATTCTTCAGCTGATCTTGCTCCAGCTGCATGATCATTGCTTCTAAGCGTGCGATTGGTTGTTCTGGAGTCACAAAATCTTGTTCAACTGCGGTACTACCACCAGCCACCTCTGCATATGTCGGATTTGCTGCTGCACGAGCAGCCGCAGCACGCGTAAGAACACCACCAGGAGACACAAACGCATTTGAGTCCATTCTTGAACTTCACAATCGAAATTGATCAATGCCGATTTGCTAAACTGATGTTCTGATTTCGCAAAAATATCTGATCGGATTGATCTTGATCAGATTGCTTCGAGTTCACTGCAATATCTCTTCTTCACTTTCAACCGCAAGCCTCAAAATCCCAGATGTTGAACTGGATTTACTCAAAATCTGAACTCCTTGCTGCTAGACAAAGGATCACGCAGCTGATCTTCGTGGATCTGATTTTGATCTTGATCAAAAAAAATTTCCAGAAATTTTTTTTTGTCTTTTGATTACGCACTCGATTGGAAGCCAAATGAGGCTCTGATGCCAATTGTTACGGTCGGGCTTGAACCATGAACGTAAACTGAATTTAATTTGGATAGATTGAGAATTTGAGATGAGAAAGAAGTGAAATTGAGATGAGAAAGAGAATATTGATCTCAATTGAGGCAATTTCAGATATTTTCATTGATTGATCTGAACAATACATCCCTTACTTATTTATAAGCTAGCTTAAGCAATTAATACAGTGTATCAAGACTTAATTGGCTAACCAACTCAAGCTAGGAAACAACTAGAAGTATCTAGAATACAACTAACTAACATTTGAACTTATTCTTGGCGCCAAACGAAGAAAATAACAGTAGCAAAAGATCAGCAACAGTAGCAGTAACGTGCAGCAGCAGCAGAACATCAGCATAACAGAATTTTAATCACTAACAGCTTTTCCCGCCTTTTTGCCAATTTAAACTCATGCCTCGGATTCTTGATTTGTAACATTCCCTTCCCCTTGAAAACATTCTTGTCCTCAAGAATGAAAGAGAATTGAGACTTTAAAATCACTTGTTTGGGCAGAAAGAATGCAATTTCCTCCCATTTATGAAAGCCATGTCTCTGAACGTAAAAGTGTTGCTGGACTATGAATTGCCACAAATGACAACTTGTTGCAGCTGTATAGCTTGGTGAATAGATCACAAATGTCCTCCCAATAGCATAGCTTCATGCTAGAGACCATATTAATCAAAACTCCACTCAAGAAAGGAAATAGATCATGCTGAACTTGCCGATCGGCATGCCGATAGTGCATGTTAGCTACTGGAATTGGATCTTGAGGACTAACACCAGTTTTTTGAGTTTGAACTTGAGGTTTAGCCGACACATTAACAACTTGAGGTCCAACATGAGTCATTCCTTCCGCCACTGTAGGTCCTGCAGCCACATTGGGAACACACGATTGCAACTCAGCAGCAGCAACATGTGCTTCCTCCCCTAGAATCTGTGATTCTTCAGCTAAGATTTCTTGCGTGCATTGGCTGGGAGTGATTCTGTCTTCATCTTGCATCAACACTTGAGTGATCACAAATTTCTCATTACCTTGATCATTTTCTCCCTATTTATCAACTTGATCTTGCAAATGTACAATCTTATCTTCAATTTGTTGTAACCGATCACTCACCTTTGCATCTTTTTCATCTTTTTCTATCAATAAGGAGAAAACTCGATCCATCTTTTGTGAATTCTTCAGCTGATCTTGCTCCAGCCACATGATCATTGCTTCTAAGCGTGCGATTGGTTGAACTGGAGTCACAAAATCTTGTTCAACTGCAGTACTACCACCAGCCACCTCTGCATATGTCGGATTTGCTGCTGCACGAGCAGCCGCAGCACGCGTAAGAGCACCACCAGGAGACACCAACGCATTGGAATCCATTCTTGAACTTCACAATCGAAATTGATCAATGCCGATTTGATAAACTGATGTTCTGATTTTGCAAAAATACCTGATCGGATCGATCTTGATCAGATTGCTTCGAGTTCACAGCAATATCTCTTCTTCACTTTCAACCACAAGCCTCAAATTCCCAGCTGTTGAACTAGAATTTACACAAAATCTGAACACCTTACTGCTAGACAGAGGATCACGCAGCTGATCTTCATGGATCTGATTTTGATCTTGATCAAAAAAAAGTCCAGAAATTTTTTTTTGTCTTTTTATTACACACTCGATTGGAAGCCAAATAAGGCTCTGATACCAATTATTACGCTCGGGCTTGAACCATGAACGTAAACTGAATTTAATTTGTATAGATTGAGAATTTAAGATGAGAAAGAATTGAAATTGAGATGAGAAAGAGAATATTGATCTCAATTGAGACAATTTCAGATATTTTCATTGATTGATCTGAACAATACAGCCCTTACTTATTTATAAGCTAGCTTAAGCAAGTAATACAATGTATCAAGACATAATTGGCTAACCAACTCAAGCTAGGAAACAACTAGAAGTATCTAGAATACAACTAACTAACATTTGAAATTATTCTTGGCGCCAAAAGAAGAAAATAATAGCAGCAAAAGATCAGTAACAGTAGTAGTAAGGTGCAGCAGCAATAGAACATCAGCATAACAGAATTTTAACAGAATTTTAATCACTAACTGCTTTTCCCGCCTTTTTGCCAATTTAAACTCATGCCTCGGATTCTCGATTTGTAACATTCCCTTCCCCTTGAAAACATTCTTGTCCTCAAGAATGAAAGAGAATTGAGACTTTAAAATCACTTGTTTAGGCGGACAGAATGCAATTTCCTCCCATTTATGAAAGCCATGTCTTTGAACGTAAAAGTGTTGCTGGACTATGAATTGCCACAAATGACAACTTGTTGCAGCTGTATAGCTACAAATGTCCTCCCAATAGCATAGCTTCAATATAGGGACCATATTAATCAAAACTCCACTCAAGAAAGGAAATAGATCATGCGAAACTTGCCGATCGGCATGCCGATAGTGCATGTTAGCTGCTGGAATTGGATCTTGAGGACTAACACCAGCTATTTGAGTTTGAACTTGAGGTTTAACTGACACATTAACAACTTGAGGTCCAACATGAGCCATTCCTTCCGCCACTGCAGGTCCTGCAGCCACATTGGGAACACACGATTGCAACTCAGCAGCAGCAACATGTGCTTCCTCCCCTAGAATCTGTGATTCTTCAGCTAAGATTTCTTGCGTGCATTGGCTGGGAGTGATTCTGTCTTCATCTTGCATCAACACTTGAGTGATCACAAATTTCTCATTGCCTTGATCATTTTCTCCCTGTTTATCAACTTGATCTTGCAAATGTACAATCTTATCTTCAATTTGTTGTAACCGATCACTCACCTTTGCATCTTTTTCATCTTTTTCTATCAATAAGGGCAGAACTCGATCCATCTTTTGCGAATTCTTCGGCTGATCTTGCTCCAGTCGCATGATCATTGCTTCTAAGCGTGCGATTGGTTGATCTGGAGTCACAAAATCTTGTTCAACTGCAGTACTACCACCAGCCACCTCTGCATATGTCGGATTTGCTGCTGCACGAGCAGCCGCAGCACGCGTAAGAACACCACCAGGAGACACCAACGCATTGGAGTCCATTCTTGAACTTCACAATCGAAATTGATCAATGCCGATTTGCTAAACTGATGTTCTGATTTTGCAAAAATATCTAATCGGATTGCGTCGAGTTCACTGCAATATCTCTTATTTAATTTCAACCGCAAGCCTCAAAATCCCAGCTGTTGAACTGGATTTACTCAAAATCTGAACTCCTTGCTGCTAGACAGAGGATCACGCAGCTAATCTTCATGGATCTGATTTTGATCTTGATCAAAAAAAATTTCCTAAAATTTTTTTTTGTCTTTTGATAACGCACTCGATTGGAAGCCAAAAGAGGCTCTAATACCAATTGTTACGCTCGGGCTTGAACCATGAACGTAAACTGAATTTAATTTGGATAGAATGAGAATTTGAGATGAGAAAGAAGTGAAATTGAGATGGGAAAGAGAATATTGATCTCAATTGAGACAATTTCAGATATTTTCATCGATTGATCTGAACAATACAACCCTTACTTATTTATAAGCTAGCTTAAGCAAGTAATACAATGTATCAAGACTTAATTGGCTAACCAACTCAAGCTAGGAAACAACTAGAAGTATCTAGAATACAACTAACTAACATTTGACTTCTTCTTGGCGCCAAAAGAAGAAAATAACAGCAGCAAAAGATCAGCAACAGTAGCAGTAACGTGCAGCCGCAGCAGAACATCAGCATAACAGAATTTTAAGAGAATTTTAATCCCTAACTGCTTTTCCCGCCTTTTTGCCTATTTAAACTCATGCCTCGGATTCTCGATTTGTAACATTCCCTTCCCCTTGAAAACATTCTTGTCCTCAAGAATGAAAGAGAATTGAGACTTTAAAATCACTTGTTTAGGCAGACAGAATGCAATTTCCTCCCATTTATGAAAGCCATGTGTTTGAAGGTAAAAGTGTTGCTGGACTAGGAATTGCTACAAATGACAACTTGTTGCAGCTGTGTAGCTTGGTGAACAGCTCACAAATGTCCTCCCAATAGCATAGCTTCATGATAGAGACCCTATTAATCAAAACTCCACTCAAGAAAGGAAATAGATCATGCTGACCTCGCCGATCGGCATGCCGATAGTGCATGTTAGCTACTGGAATTAGATCTTGAGGACTAACACCAGCTGTTTGAGTTTGAACTTGAGGTTTAGCCGACACATTAACAACTTGAGGTCCAACATGAGTCATTCCTTCCGCCACTGCAGGTCCTGCAGCCGCATTAGGAACACACGATTGCAACTCAGCAGCAGCAACATGTGCTTCCTCCCGTAGAATCTGTGATTCTTCAGCTAAGATTTCTTGCGTGCATTAGCTGGGAGTTATTCTGTCTTCATCTTGCATCAACACTTGAGTGATCACAAATTTCCCATTACCTTGATCATTTTCTCCCTGTTTATCAACTTGATCTTGCAAATGTACAATCTTATCTTCAATTTGTTGTAACCGATCACTCACCTTTGCATCTTTTTCATCTTTTTCTATCAATAAGGACAGAACTCGATCCATCTTTTGCAAATTCTTCAGCTGATCTTGCTCCAGCCGCATGATCATTGCTTCTAAGCGTGCGATTGGTTGATCTGGAGTCACAAAATCTTGTTCAACTGCAGTCCTACCACCAGCCACCTCTGCATATGTCGGATTTGCTGCTGCACGAGCAGCCGCAGCACGCGTAATAACACCACCAGGAGACACAAACGCATTGGAGTCCATTCTTGAACTTCACAATCAAAATTGATCAATGCCGATTTGCTAAACTGATGTTCTGATTTCGCAAAAATATCTGATCGGATTGATCTTGATCAGATTGCTTCGAGTTCACTGCAATATCTCTTCTTCACTTTCAACTGCAAGCCTCAAAATCCCAGCTGTTGAACTGGATTTACTCAAAATCTGAACTCCTTGCTGCTAGACAGAGGATCACGCAGCTGATCTTCATTAATCTGTTTTTGATCTTGATCAAAAAAAATTTCCAGAAAATTTTTTTTGTCTTTTGATTACGCACTCGATTGTAAGCCAAACGAGGCTTTGATACCAATTGTTACACTCGGGCTTGAACCCCGAACGTAAACTGAATTTAATTTGGATAGATTGAGAATTTGAGATGAGAAAGAGAATATTGATCTCAATTGTGACAATTTCAGATATTTTCATTGATTGATCTGAATAATACAGCCCTTACTTATTTATAAGCTAGCTTAAGCAAGTAATACAATGTATCGAGACGTAATTGGCTAACCAACTCAAGCTAGGAAACAAGTAGAAGTATCTAGAATACAACTAACTAACATTTGAACTCATTCTTGGCGCCAAAAGAAGAAAATAACAGCAGCAAAAGATCAGCAACAGAAGCAGTAACGTGCAGCAGCGGCAGAACATCAGTATAATAGAATTTTAACAGAATTTTAATCACTAACAGCTTTTCCCGCCTTTTTGCCAATTTAACCTCATGCCTCGGATTCTCGGTTTGTAACAGAAAATCTATTAGAATGGGCTAGCTTGGGATTGTCTTGATGCCATGTATCCAAATGTGTATAAGTAGGGTCCTAAGCTTGTAATTCATTCATCCAATTAATAAAAATCAGAATTTCTTTTGAAATTTCTCTCTCTTTTCTCATCTCCTTCTCTATTTCTCATCCCTTCACTTCTCTTCTCATCTGAACTCTTTCTTCTACAAGGTTAAACTTCTAATTTCGAATTGGAAGCTAACATAAGGGCATCTGTGGATCCCATCTAGCAGACAACAAAATGCAGTGGCTCATCAAACGTTATGGCTATTATTGGCCATTAATGATGGATGATTGCATAAAGTACACCAAAGAGTGCAGAGCATGCCAAAGACATCGTCACGTGCCAAGAGTCCCTATAGGCTGCAACTAAGATGCATGCTATTGTCAAACTATGGCCCTTTAGAGGTTGGGCAATGGACATCATGTTAGGAATAAAGAAAGCAACATACCCTGGGGGTGGGGGGGTCGTACGCAGCATTCCCCCTTCTCGACATCATGTTAAGAGTAGTATCTTGAAATCCAGATTTTAATTAATTAATAAAATTTCTCGTTAAATTTCCTCGTTAGATTTATTTTGTAATATTACTTAATTAATTACTAAAATTAGGAATTGGAAGTCCAACCTAGTAGAAGAAAGAGTTAAGGGGAGAAGAGAAGTGAAAGGGGATGAGAAATAGAGAAAGAGATGAGAAAAGAGAGTTAATTCCAAAAGGAAAACAGTTTGTATTTGATTCAATGCTGAGATTACAAGCTTAAGATCTTATTTATAGACCTAGGAATACATTGCATCAAGACTACCGAACTAAACTTCCAAAAACCGACTTTCCCGCCAATTCTGCAGCAGCCCACCAAGTTTGACCCGAGCTTTGACCAACTAACCTCTTGGTGCCTAAAACCGATTCAACCACCCTTTAAAAGTATACAACTCAACAATAAGACCCTGACCGACCAATACAAAAAGAAAATACAATTAAATTCTAATGATTTATAACATTCCCTCCCACTTGAGAAGCTTCTTGTCCTTAAGAAGTGAAAGTGAAGCTCGAAAATTGGCTCTTCAAGAAATTACAATCTTCCCAAGTCATCAAACCCTTGTCCAAGTTGCACCAAGAAACCAAAACTTCTTGCGCAGCACCACGATCCTGCTGCAGCGATCTTCGAGCCTTGATAGCAGCAGGCTGCAGCACTAACAGGCGGCTCGTTTCAGGAGCAGGAGGATCCTGAGCAGCTGCAGCTCCCTTTTTAACCTGCTTTGTAAGTAAGGACACGTGAAACACGGGGTGAATGTATGAATGGGTAGGTAAGTCGAGCTTATAAGCAACATTGCCAATTTTCTCCAGAATTTTGTACGGGCCAAAGTATCGAGCACTTAGCTTGACATTACGCCTGACAGCCAAGGAGGATTGTCTATACGGTTGTAATTTAAGGTAGACCATGTCACCAACGTCATAGCTTTTGTCTACCCTTTTTTTATCAGCGTAATACTTCATCCGAGCTCGAGCTTGATGGAGATTGTCCTTAAGTTCTTGCAACAATTGCCTCCTCTGCTGCATAAAATCAGTTACTGCAGTACCGGTGATCTTCGGTTGTTGTAGCATCATAGGAGAGGGAGGAGGATAGCCATACAATGCTTGGAAGGGAGAAGTGCCAATGGATGTGTGGAAGTGCGTGTTGAACCAAAATTCGGCTAAGGAGAGCCAACGGTTCCACTCCTTGGGCCTCAAGAAGACCATACTCCGAAGGTACTGTTCTACACATTGGTTGACTCGTTCAGTTTGGCCATCCGTTTGAGGATGATAAGAGGAACTGAGTGCCAACGTAGTACCCATCAACTTAAACAACTCTCTCCAAAACATACTTGTGAAGATTTTGTCTCGATCGAACACAATGGATTGAGGAAATCCATGTAATTTGTAAATGTTGTCAAGGAAGATCCATGCCAATTTTTCAGCGGTGATGGGTCAAGCAAGAGTAATGAAATGACTAAACTTGGTGAAACGATCCACCACAACCCATATGAGCTCCTTGCCCTCGGACTTCGGTAGTCCCTCAATGAAATCCATGCTAATGTGAACCCAAGCCCCTTCCGGAATAGGAAGAGGTTGAAGAAGTCCCTTGTAATGAGGATCTCCTAACTTCGTTTGTTGACAAACTTCACAAGACTTCACGTAATCACTTACATCTTTTTTCATACTCGGCCATGTAAAATATGCTTTGATTCAATGATAGGTGCCTTCTACACCCTCATGACCACCCCAAGCAGCATCATGTGAAGCCTGGATGACCAATTCTCTCAAATCAGTGGCTGAACCAACATATAACTGACCCCGGATTCGGATCAGCCCCTGCTGCACAGTGATTCCAGTGTCTGCAGCAACGAACTTTGTATCGCGAGTGAGAGCAGCAGCGACCAGATTTTCCTGAGCAAAAGGGTCCCTCTCGTAGGACTTATGTAACTCTTCCACCCAAGAAGGAATTACCACGGTAACAACAACACAGGTGGCCAGATTTTCGTCCTCAAACTGCCTTGACAGAGCATCCGCAGCAATGTTCTCTTTGCCACTTCTATATTCGATGTCGTAATCAAGGCCTAACATTTTCATGGGACCTTTCTTTTGAATCCTCGTTACGATCTTTAGTTTAAGGAGATACTTGAGACATTGATGATCCGTTCGAATGATGAACTTACGACCTTGCAAGTATTGCCTCCATTTCTCCACGGCTAAGAGGATGGCTAAATATTCCTTCTCATATGTCGACATCGCCTGATGTTTAGGGCTAAGAGCTTGGCTCAAATAAGCTATAGGCCTCCCTTTTTGAGCAAGAACAGCCCCTATACCAGTACCACTTGCATCAGTTTCCAAAACGAAGCTTTCGGTGAAGTCCGGCATCGCCAAAACTGGTGCAGCACACATTGCGGCTTTAAGGGCTTCAAATGCAGTCTGAGATCTCTCGTTCCATGTAAAAGCATCCTTCTTCAAGAGCTCGGTTAAGGGCTTGACAATAGAACCATATCCCTTAATAAATTTTCTATAATACCCGGTCAATCCCAAGAAACCCCTCAATTTCTTCAAGGTGATCGGAATTGCCCATTCTTGCATTGCACGGATCTTGTTCGGATTAGTACATACTCCCTCATGTGAAATTATATGTCCCAAATACTCGAGCTTATCTTGAACAAATGAACACTTTGACATCTTGGCAAAGAACTTGTTTTGCCGCATCAATTCAAACACTTGTCGGAGGTGAGTGAGATGAGCTTCATATGTTGAGCTATAAATCAGTATGTCGTCGAAGAAAACGACCACTGACTTCCTCAAAACAGGCTTAAAAATGTCATTCATGGCTGCTTGAAAAGTGGCCGGTGCATTTGTCAAGCCGAAAGGCATAACAACGAACTTGAAATGCCCATGGTGAGTTTGAAAAGCTGTCTTGTAAATATCCGGCTCGAGAACCCTGATTTGATGGTATCCTTGCCTCAAATCCAGCTTAGAAAAGAAGCACACACCATGTAATTAGTCGAGTAAATTATCTATGATCGGAATGGGAAACTTATCCTTCACCGTTAGAGCATTCAACCAACAGTAGTCAATACACATTCTAGTCGAGCCATCTTTCTTCTTCACAAGCATCACGGGTGAAGCGAAAGGACTATGGCTTGGTCTAATAAAGTTCATGTGAAGAAGTTCCTCCACTTGCCTCTCTATCTCTGACTTTTGGCCGTGTGCATATCAATAAGGCCTAATCTTCACCGGATCAACATTAGCACGCAAGGGAATGGCATGGTCCACACTCCTTGGAGGAGGAAGACTCTTAGGTGGCTCAAAGATGTCACCAAATTCATCCACTAAGGACTGAACCTCTGGTTGAAGTCCCTGCTGCAGCTCAACCGAAGCTAACATGAACAAATGACCTATCCATTGTATTGCTTTCTTCTTGATCCCCTCGTGTACATGTTTTCCATCAATTATCTTGAGTTGAGCTTCCTCTGACATGCCTTTCAAGGCTACTTTGGTGCCATGAACCTCAAATTCTATGGTCATCTTATCAAAATCAAATATAACCGGGTTGAAGGTCCTCATCCAATCCACCCCTAGCACCATATCACAACCCCCCAAAGGGAGAACTCTGATATCAAAGGTGAAGTGATGTTCATGCATAGTCCAAGGGAATGCAATGCACTTGTTATGAATGGTTAAAGAATTGCCATCAGCCACCATCACTTGCAAAGGATGAGTCTTTATCGTTTTATGCCTAGCCTTCTTACTCAACTTAGGATCGATGAAACTATGTGTACTCTCACTATCAATGAGGATAATGATGGAATGTTTTCCAGCCTTACCTCTGATCTTGATAGTGTTATGAGCTCCACTACCGGTTAAAGCCTTCATTGATATCTCAACTTCATCTTCACTCAATTCATCTTGTGAAAAATCATCAACACTGTCACTTTCGGTTGCTGAGTGTTCACTGCCTGTTTCAGCTTCAACACGGGTCCCTTTAGCACACATTATTGCTTGTGTTTTGCACCTATGTCCAGGCTGATATGGCTGGTTACAACGAAAGCAAAGTCACACCGAGCTCCTGTCCACATCATGCTTAAAACCAGCACCTGATCCTGTTCTCTGTTATGGCCTGTACTTGCTGTTTGGCTGCTTAAATCTGTCACTCGGTTGGACATGAGTGGCTTCTATCAATTTTGCCTCGTTATAAGCACTTGACAAGGTCTTAGGACCAATGGCTTTCACCATGTTCTTGATCCTAGGCTTTAATCCACTTATAAAGCAAGACACATAATATGACTCGGTGTCCTCGGGAGCTATAGACAAAACGGACAGCAAATTGGCTCTTAAGTTCTCAAATCTAAGCATGTACTTACTCACAGTTGAATTTTGAGATAATTTGTTAAAATTATCCACAACGTTCGTTGATTCTCCTTCTCCATATCGTTCACACATTTCTTCTACGAATTGGCCCCAAGAAAGGTTCGGTTTTCTCTTCAACAAACTGTAGTACCACACCTCATGGTCGGCATGTAGATGTACTGCAGCTAATTGGAGCTTCTCATTATCAAGAATGGCATAATACATGAAGTATACATCACACCTTCTAAGCCATGATTCCGGTAATTTGCCATCAAAAGGATCAATTTCAACTCTTGGCTGCCTGTGATTACCACTCCTACCACCAGATATCATGTCATTACTCACGTTTCTATGCTGGTAATGTCAATCTGGAGGCCTGTCCAAATGTTCGAGCTCATCAAAATCAGCTCTGCGTTGCAAAACTGAATTCTGAGGCCTACTGTTGTGGTCTGAATTCGATGCTTCAGGTCTGTAATGTGCCTGTCCAGAGACTCGATTCTTATTATCTACATCAAATTCATGTTGCAGAGACTGATTTGCTACTGATCTAATGTTAATTGAAGGTCCTGCAGTTGCTTGAACTATCTGAGATTTGTCCCGGTTCATCACCAAAATCTCAGGTCTATCAACCTGTCGTTGCTGTTGATCGGTCTCTTGCTGCTGAAAGGTCTGACTTGCAGGCTTCAAAATCGCATCCACACTTGAATCCTTTTGTTTATTAATCTAATCTTGCATTTTTTTGATTTTATCTTCAATTTTTTGCAGCCTCTCTTCCTTAAACGACTCTTTATCTAAAATCATTTTCAACATGTTTTGAATGCTATTAGTGTTCTCGAGTGATTTCTGCTCTTGCTGATCAAACCTAGCTTTGAGCTTAATTTGCTGTTGTTCAAACTTAGCATTAAGCTGTTCTATCTTGTCATTCAAATCTCGGTGTTGATCACTTGATACATTCGCTCCAGAACTCGTAACTGCAGCCACAAAATCCAATCCAGAACCTGGTGCATTGGCTCCTCCGGCTCCAAATCTGGTTCTAACCCCTTCGATCCTATTTTTCTTTGATTTTGCCAGCCTTAATCAATCAATTGATTGCTTGAACCGGCTCTGATACTAATTGTTAGCTTCCAGTTAGGAATTGGAAGTCCAACCTTGTAGAAGAAAGAGTTAAGGTGAGAAGAGAAGTGAAAGGGGATGAGAAATAGAAAAACATATGAGAAAAGAGAGTTAATTCCAAAAGGAAATCAGTTTGTATTTGATTCAATGCTGAGATTACAAGCTTAAGATCCTATTTATAGACCTAGGAATACATTGCATCAAGACTACCGAACTAAACTTCCAAAAACCGACTTTCCCGCCAATTCTGCAGCAGCCCAGCAAGTTTGACCCGAGCCTTGACCAACTAACCTCCTGGCGCCTAAAACCAATTCAACCACCATTTAAAAGTATACAACTCAACAATAAGACCCTGACCGACCAATACAAACAGAAAATACAATCAAATTCTAATGATTTATAACATACTGCATGTTATTTTCTTTTAAGTATCGTCCATAAGATAGACAAAGTCCTCCTATTACATTTTACATGTTTGTTCTGAGTGGATAATGAGATTAAGCCATAGATAGACTTAGAACAAATGGTATCGAATGTTATTTGAATAATTCGTGGTCGGTGATAAGTTTCGACTAATTGTCTGTTAAGACCATGCGTCGACACTTTAGATGACTTGTCTTGGTCATGTGGATGGCGATCCAAAAGTGCTAGGTTGGTGTGTTTAATAAGATTAACACATTGAGTTGGACCACGTGAGTTGCTTGATTCTATATTACTATCGAAGATGAGTGATTCATCTTGTACTGTTTGAATGACGACTCTAAATCATGAGATTATTCTGGGCTTGTGCATGGAACATTAGTTGCTTTGGTATATTATAAGTAAGGTCTAGATAAGTGATTGAATTCCCACGTATACTGGGTAGCAGTGTGAAGTGTGACAAGAATCAAGTATTCAATACGAAATCCACAGTCTCTTATGAGATACAGATGTCCCCTTAGTTGATTTGCAAGTGTTTGAAGAGTTCAGAATCTTTGGTCAAAGTGTTCCATATGTTTGACATTTGGAATTTTTACCGTGAATATGTTTAAGTATAAATGAATTATTCAGTGGAGGGCGAGCCGGTAACTAATGGATAAACTGTGAGAATATTAATGATAGTAGTTATAATTATTTTTGGTCATGGACACCTAGTGTTGTCATCAAGACAGTCTATTTGAGAATTATCGAATAAATGGTTTAAGTATAGATTTATTTAGAGGAATTAAGTCTCATTAAATGGTAATTAACATTTATCATGAGATGGTAATTAATTTAATCTATTTGGACCCAGATTTAAATTGCCCCTGAGGTCCTTACGTAAGTGCCTATTTTTATTGCCAACGAAAAAATATTAAATAATTCATTAGATGAATAAATTTAAGTTTGCCGGACATTATTCATTGGAACAATAAAAACTTACAGTTATGAAATAAAATTATTTTTTAAAATAAAAATTCATAAGATGAATTTTTATATGTGGGAAACAAAGTAAAACAAAAGAAAGGAAAATCGTGTGGCAATTTGCAGTGCATCTAGGCAACGCGCTGGGCTGCCTAGGGTGGTGATCCGTGCCTTCGGGGGTGGACCAATTGCGTGCTGCCACATGGCACGCAATGAGAAGCCAGAAGGACGCGAAGCGAAACAATGAGTTTTTGACTATATTTTGCTTAAACGCTATGTTTTGCTTTTTTGTTTCTCATCCCACATCGAAAACTTGTTATTTTTTCTCTCCGGTAAGCTACTATGAATACGGCTACTGATTTCATGGTTTGGTATTTAGTTTAATATTTTTCGGAGCCCACACTGCAGGTATTTTGAGGTTATTGTGCAGAAAGCAGTGGGTCTCGGTTTTCTTGGGCATCTTGGAGTTATTTATTACTCAAGTATTCTTTATTATTAAAGCAATTCTTGGTATATCTTTCTTTCCTTTCTCTTTAAGTATTTCGCTTTTCTATTTGTTTAAAGTGTTCTTATTATGCTTGCTTTAAGTTCATGTTATTATTATGAATGTATTAAAGTAGAGGCCTACAGATTCAAATTAAGAATTTTAAACCCTTCCGATGCGTTTAGCTTTTTTAAATTAGGGAAAATTTTTGAAATTTGTCCTACCGATTGGTATCAAAACGAGCCTCCCATTACATTCATAATATACAAGAATAGGCATAATAAGATTAAAATAAATAGACTTGTGATTTAATAAATAGAGATTTTATTAAGAAGGAAAGTTTGTTTAATTTGACATTGATAATAACCTATGTATCATTTTAAATCGATATTGGACTAACATTTAATTTAAATCGTTCAATTTATTATGATTTGTATTTATGTTGTTCGCATGATGAGATTGTGCGTTCTTAATTGAGATTTTTAAAATCAGATAAATTGATCTAATGAGACTAGATTCAATTATTTTTTTATTTTAATTGAAAATGCAATAAATTTAAAAAAAATGTGATGCTGATTGTGTCCTGACGTAGTGCTTACATGGAAACAAGATGGCATTGACATGTTGCAGCCACGACGATAACGTGTCGTTGACGTGGCGATGCCATGCTGCTAATGCGGTGATGCTTTGCCACTGAAGTGGCAATGCTGTGTTGCTTTCCTGGCAATGATATGGCATTTAAAAAATTAAAAAAAAAAAACTTTATTTTGTTTTTCTGGTATAGTCGCAGTATTGTTTTTACATTAAAGAAAATTTTTAATTTTAGAATAAGATTTTAAAATAGATTATGAGATAATCTAAGTTGTAAGTCAGTACTATTTTAAATACAAAATTAAGATTATTTAATTAAGTTTATTTGTTAATTTAATTTTTTAGAATGAGATTCTAATAGAGATTATGAGATAATCTAAGTTGTAAATACAAGTTAATTAAAATCATTAGTTTCTAAAAATCAAGTGGGAGAGAGGTTCAATTATTGAAACTTCATGGTCTCCATTACCGGTCGAGCAGTATAGTGGATCAATAGATGTCCCCGCGGAGGATGTCGGTTTGCAAGTTATCGGGTTAGATTTCTATTAGGATAAACAAAAGTGCAAAGAAGCAACACGACCAAGCTGCCATGGAGTATTACGTGTATTTGAATGGAGGTTTAGGTAACGGTTTGCACTTGACTAACGTGATACATTAGCCTCCCTGAGGAGCTCTATTTTGTTATGTTAGAGACTAAGATAAAGTGGTGAGTTAATCATGTTTAGTAAGAGTTACAAGAAAACATGTTAATTGAGAATAGTTCTCACCTAAACTAATTTCATACGAACTTGCTACCACGGATTAAGGAGTAGTGTGTTTGGGTCATCATTGCATGCATGATAGTACAGCTTAGTGGGTACCTGACTTATTATGTATGCTAAAATAAAAGAATAGATATCACTGCATTATACATGACTCATATTAGATAGTTACACAAATGTTTGCATTTACAATGTTTTACAATGGATACAACTGGAGAACTTCACTTGATTCTAATGCATAATGTACTCACAGGACCAAATTACTTTGTTTGGGAAAACAATTTGGGCTTAGTTATTACTCACAACGGCCTTGAGTTTGTTCTCACTGAAGCTTATCCACCAATGCCCACGGCTAATTGCAGAGCTACTAAAAAAGAACGTTACAAACGATGGCACAAGGATAATGAGTTAGCAAAGAACTATATATTTACCTCAGTATCAGAAATACTCAAGCACCAGATGCTTGAGAAGCAAACAACAACTGAGATGATTGAACATTTAGGAAAAATGTTTGAGGAGCAACATAAAGCAGTGAGGCAAGTACTCATAAAGAATTTGCTCAACATGAGGATGCCCGAAGCAGTACAAGTTGAGGAACACATCATGAATTTGATGACGTGTTTTTCTAAACTGGAGATCCTCAAAGCAGAGTTTGAGAGTTAGATAAGCAAGATATCATCCTCAATTCTCTATCCAGCTCATTCGCTCAGTTCAGGCTAAATTTTTATATGAACAACAAAAATTATTCGCTACCTAAACTAATGAAAGAGCTGCAAGCAACAAAGGACATGATGTAGGGCATGAGGAGCACCCAGAAACTGGGGACAAGTAACAGTAATCATATCAAAAGAAAGTGTTTCCTTTGCAGAGAAATGAGCCACTAGAAAGGTGACTGCAGTATGGACTTAGCTGCACTTCCTGCAAAGGCTACTAAGCCATCTGGTGAAGGTATGTTGATATCTCACTTACTTGAGTCATTCGCAGCTGAGAGTCCACCAAGATCCTGGTGTGTGAACTTAGGTTCAACTGACTAAGCTTGTAATATGTTACAAGGGCTCAGGCTAACCAGAACGCTGCATGATGGAGCGGTGTACCTAACGACTGGAGATGGTATAAGAGTAGTGGTCTTAGAAATAGGAGATATTAGCTTAGTCTTTAGTGGTAGGGTTTTGGTTTTAAAGGATTGTTCATTTGTGGCTACATTGCACAAGAATTTGATTTCTATTTCTTGTTTAGTGGATAATGGTTATTCATTGAATTTTAGTTCTAAACTATTTATTAATAGAAATAAACTGTTTATTTAAAAAGGTACAGGTGTGGATGGCTTATTCATATTATTTCCTTACCAAAACTGTGATATTTGTTTGAATAAATCTAACACAAGCTCACTTGTTCAATCTCGAAAGAGAAAACGACCTAAAAGGGATATTGCCTATACTTGGCACCAACGTTTAGGTCACATTAATTTGAACGGGATCCAAAGGCTTGAGAAAGATAGACTAGTAGAACCTTTGGACTTGAAGTCATTACTAGTCTGCAAATCCTGCATAGAAGGAAAGTTGACTAAGTCTATCTTTAAGAGTACGGGCGATAGGGTTGGTGACTTGCTTAAGCTTGTTCACACAGATGTGTGTGGACCAATGAACGTTTAAGCAAGAGGTGGGTAGGAGTACCTAATCACATTTACTTAAGATCACTTAAGGTATGAATATGTTTACCTAGTGAGACATAAGTTGGACTCTTTTGAAAAGTTCAAAGAGTACAAAATTGAAGTTGAAAAGCAATCACGTAAACAAGTCAAGTCACTTTGATCAGATCGAGATAGAGAATATTTTTCTAGTTAGTTTTGGGATTTCTTAAATGCAAATGAGATAAGATCTCAGATTTCTGCTCCGAGCACAACGCAACAGAATAGTGTTGCAGAAAGAAGGAATAGGACATTGTCCGAGATGGCAAGGTCCATGATGAGTCATGGTATTTTACCCATCTCTTTTTTGGGGTCATCCCAAAGAAACAAGGGTGGTCTTTTCTACATCCATTCCGATTAAAGGTTTTTGAAAATGCAAATGTGAAATGTTTAGAGGAGGATTTTTGTAGTAAACTACAAAAGCAAAAGCAGAGTAGTGTTAGAGGAGTTAAAAGAAACTGACGCTAATTCTGAACAGCTAGACACAACTCAGGATAAAGTGAAGGCATTGGATGCTGCTACTAATAGTGTTGAGAATGTTCCAATTACACAAAGCCTAGGCATAGTGGGAGGATTGTCAGGGCCCCTGATCGGTTCATCGTGGGATCCGTAATAGTTGACCGTGATATTGAATTTCATCTGCTTAGCTACAACGAGGCAATTAATGATAAGAATGCCGACTAATAGTCTTAGCATTGAAATCTGAGATAAGATGTGTGTACTCTAATCAGGTCTAGGATCTTGTAAAGGCACCTGTTAGCATTAAGCCTATTCGTTGTAAATGGGTCTACAAGAGGAAAAGAGGAGTGGACGGGAAGGTAGAGACCTTAAAGGCAAGACTAGTTGCTAAGGTTTTTACCCAAAAGGAATGAATCGATTATGATGAGACCTTCTCACCAGTAGCCATGCTAAAGTTTGTAAGAATACTTCTATCCATTGCAGCTCATTAAGATTATGAGATTTGGCAAATGGATGTGAAAACAGTCTTTTTGAATGGTTGACTTGAAGAAGACATCTATATAGTGGTACCAACGATTTCATCGGCAAAAATCAGGAGCATATGGTATGCAAATTGAAGAAGTCCATATATGGTCACACTCATGGAATAATAGATTCAACATAGCAACTAAGTCTTATGGTTTTCAGCAATTGGTTGACGAACCATGCATGTACATGTTAGGACAAATTTTAAAATTTTTTCCCTAATTTAATAAATTTAATGCAGCAAAAGGGTCTAAAATTAAGGTTGAATTAAAATTCTTTATTTTAAATCTACAGGTCTTTATTCTAACACATTCACAACAATTGCATGAACTTAAATTAGGCATAACAAGAAAAACTGTAAGTAAGTAGAAAGGCGGAAACTAAAAGAGAAGGAAAGAAGAAAACCTAGAATTGCTCCAAATGAAGAAAACCAGAACGATACAAATTAGTCCAAGAAGACCGAGAAAATCGAGGGAACACCGAGACCCAGCTGCATTCTACGCAATGACCTCGAACTGCCCGAAGAGTGGGTTTCGAAAAATATTAAAATTGAGGACATAAAATTTTCTCTTCCACTTGGTCTCTGAAAGTCAATACTTTCGGAAACCTTTAATTTAGAACTAATTGCCAAAACTTGAAAACAATACCCCTATTTATAGTAGGATACCAGAGTGAAAAAATCACAAAAAATCCTTTGTGGAATTCGCAGTTATAAGACAAAATGCAACATTTCACAACAAAACTAAGTCAGAATGCCGCGTATCAAATGCTGGGTAAAATCGTTCGAGCCAATTAAATGCTGCCATGTAGTAGCGCCTAATTTGTCTACTCACGCGGACGCGAATAACTATAGTGAGACGTCCCAGTGCGCAATAGGTTTGTCTGATTCAAAATATGGGGAGCTGCTTTTTGCGATTTTCTTCTTTTTTGTTTGTTTGTTTTCCATATGTAAAAATTCGCCTTATTAATTATAATTTTAAAAATTTATTTTGTTTTATAATTTTTTATTTATTTTATTTATATCACGAATAATGTTTGGCAAATTTAAATTTACTCATCTCATGAAATCTTTAATATTTTTTCCATGGAAATAAATACAAAAGGCTTGCGTAAGGACCTCAAGGACAATTTAAATCTAGCTCTGAATGTGTTAAATTAATTATCATCTCATGATAAAATTTAATTATCATTTAATGGGACTTAATTCCACTAAATAAATTTCACTACACTCTAGACTCAAACCATTTATTCGCTATCTCCCATATAGACTGTATTGATGAGTACAACCCTCCACTAGATGTTCATCAGAAAGAATAAATATAACTACTACCAATATCCTTCTCACAGCTTCTCTATTAGTTACCAACTCATCCTTCACTAAATAATTCGTTTATACTTGAACATAGTCATAGTATAAATTAAAAATGTCGAACACTTGGAATATTTTGGCCGAAGACTCTGACTATTCAAATACTTGCGAATCAACTAAGGGGACATCTGTATCTCCTAAGATATAGTGGATTCCATATTGAATACCTTGTTCTTGTCACACTTAACGCTGCTACCCGGTATAAGTAGGAATTCAGTTATTTGTCTAAACCATACATATAGTACACCAAAGTAACTAACGTTCCATGCACAAATCCAGAATACTCTCAGGATTTAGAGTCGTTGTTCAAATAGCATAACATGAATCGCTCACCTCCGATAGTAGTCTAGAAACAAACTCACGTCGTCCAATGCAGTGCATCAATCTATTAAACACACCAATATAACGCTTTTGGATCACCATCCACATGAACAAGAGAAATCACTTAAAGTGTCACGTTATAGTCTTAGCATACCGGCGGTCCAAACTTGTCTTTGACTGTGAGTTTTTCAAACAAAAATTTGTTCCAAGTCTATCTATGGATTAATCTCATAAACCACTTTGAACAAGCATGCAAATTATAGTCTGAGGACTACACTCATCTAATGGATGTTACTAAAAAGAAAATCACATGTAGTATAAATGCTCGCTTACACAAATTTAACAAGGAAACAACTGGGACTTCAATTTTATTCTTTAATAAAATAACATTTACAGGACAAATTTATATTTTTAGGACACCATTCCTAGCTGTGCAAATGACATCAAAAGAAAGTAGTGACTTTCTTAGTGTTATATATCGACGATATACTACTCATTGGGAATGATGTAGTGGTACTATCAGCTATAAAGATTTGGTTGTCAAGTCAATTCAATATTAAGGCCTTAGGAGAAGCCATCTATATTCTTGGGATCAAACTCTTACAAGATCGTAAGAGTAGGATATTGGGTTTTCCTCAAACCACTTATATTGACCAAGATGTTGTCAAGGTGTTGTTGGGAATAACAAATCTAGTTATTAATTAAACTAATTTTGATACTAATTGTTGGGTTCATAGTTCTCTAACTGTGGTCATAAAAAAGTGCATCTATCAGAGCACTCAACATAGGAGACTCTTCTTGCTCTGATACTAGTTGTTGGGACAAAATTCAAAAATTTTTCCCTAGTTTATTAAACTACCTCAGCGAAAGGGTTTAAAATTCTAAATCTTAAACCTAGGTTGATTTAAAATTTTAAATTTTAAATCTACAGATTTAAATTCTTGATTTAAATCCACAGACCTCTATTATAATACATTCATAACAATAACATGAACTTATATCGATCATAATAAGAGGAGCTGTAAATAAATAGAAAAGCGAAAACTTAAAAGAGAAGGAAAGAAGAACATACATAGATTTGCTCCAAATTAAGAATTCCAGAAGAATAATAATATCTCCTCAGAAAGCCAAGAAACTGAGATCGAGCGGCCTTCTATGCAATGACCTCGAAACGCCTAAAAAGTGGGCTCCAAAACAAGGGAAAAGAATTTTCAAGCTAAATTTTTCTCTCCCACTAGGCCTGCGAAAGTCAAGACTTTCGGAAACCTCTAATTTTTATTTCTAAATTGAACGCCGAACATTTAGAATAGGTACCTCTATTTAGAATAGGTTACCCGAGTGAAAATTACAAATTTTTGATATGGGATTCGCCCGCTTTAAAACCAAATGTGTCATTTCGTCAAAAGCACAGTTAAAATGCATTGTTTTTCAATATGGAAAAACTCATCTGTTTTTTGCCACATACTATGTGCCACATGTCGCGTTGTCAATCGTTGGCTTACGCAGGCTCGGATTGCCCCGGGGGACTTACATGTGTCACACGCTGGTTCGTCAAATCCGAAGCACACGGATCGTGGGACATGTGCTTTTAACTGCGTTTTTGCCTTTTTTTTTGTTTCCTATATGTAAAAATTCATCTTATGAATTTTAATTTTCAAAAAATTATTTAATTTCATAATTTTTAACTTTTATTCATCTCATGAGTAATGTTTGGCAAAATTAAATTTATCCATCTTATGATAAAAAATTCATTTCATGAATTCTTTAATATTTTTCCTACGCTAATAAATACAGAGGGTTGCGTAAGGACCTCGGGGACAATTTAAATCTAGCTCCAAATAGATTAAATTAATTATCATCTCATAACAAAATTTAATTACCATCTAATGAGGCTTAATTTCACTAAATAAATCTTACTGCACTCTAGACTTAAACCATTTATTCGATATTTTTCAAATAGACTGTATTGATGACAACAACTCCTCCACCTAAACATCCCTGACAAAGAATAAGTATAACTACTTCTATTATCCTTCTCACAATTTCTCCATTAGTTACCGACTCGCCCTTCACTGAGTAATTCATTTATACTTGAATATATTCATATTATGAATTCCAAATGTCCAACAACTGGAACAGTTTGGCCAAAGGTTCTGAATCATTCAAACACTTGCGAATCAACTAAGGGGACATCTGAATCTAATAAGAGACTGTAGATTTCATATTGAATACCTAATCCTTATCACACTTCACACCACTGCCCCGCGTGTGTGGGAATTTAGTCATTTGTCTAGACGTTACTTATAGTACACCCAAGTAACTAACGTTCTATACACAAGTCCAGAATACTCTAAGGATTTAGAGTCATTGTTCATACAGCACAATATGAATTACTTATCTCTGATAGTAGTCTAGAAACAAGAAACTCACATGGTCCAACTCAGTCACCAACCCAACACTTTTGAATCACCATCCACATGACTAAGACAAGTCGTCTAAAGTGTTAAGTCATGGTCTTAACAGACAAGTAGCCGAAGCTCATCATCGACCACAAGTTATTCAAATAACATTCTATACCATTTGTTCCAAGTCAATCTGTGGCTTAATCTCATTATCCACTTAGAACAAATATGTAAAATGTAATCTGAGGACTCTATCCATCTAATGGACAATACTTAAAAAACAATCACATGCAGTATAAATGTCGGGTAACACAAATTTAATAAGGACACGACTGAAGCTTCAATTTTATTCGTTAATAAAGTAATATTAATAGAATAAATTTGAATTTTAGGGCACTATTCCTAACAATCTCCCACTTGTCCTAAATCCAATTTATGACAAACTTTATACTCATCCCTTGTATGTATGAACCGAAGGTCTACTAAGTCAAGGTCTTAGTAAAGTCAACTACTTTATCTTAACCTACTTGCCTTCTTTGCAGCTTCTGAAGCTACAATGTATTTAGCCTTTATGATGAAGTTAGCAATATAATACTGCTTGACATTCCTCCTACTATAGGTTGGTGACTCCTTAGGTCAAGTCATGCCCAGACATCGAATGTCTGGCATCTCTATTTGACTGGAAGTCTGAATGAGTATAGCCAACTGGAACCAACTCGAACTGACTTGACAACCAAAACTTTACAGCTATGAACAACCTACATCATTCCCAATGAGTAGTATATCGTCGACATACATTACTAAGAAAGTCCCTACTTTTTCTTGATGTCATTTGTACACACATGGTTCGTCAACCAATTGCTCAAAACCAAAAGACTTAATCAATTCATTGAATCTAATATTTGATAAGCGTGGTGCTTACTTTTGTCCATAAATGGACTTCTTCAATTTGCATGCCTTGTGCTCCTGATTATTGCCAATGAAACTGTCTTGTTGCACCATATAGATGTCTTCTTCAAGACCATTCAAAATGGCCATTTTGACTACCGTTTGCCATATCTCATAATGAGATGCAATGGATAAGAGTATCCTTATGGACTTTAGCATGGCTACTGGTGAGAAGGTCTCATCATAATGAATTCCTTCCTTTTAGGTAAAAACCTTAGTAACTAGCCTTGCCTTAACGGTATGTACATTCCTTTCCGCTCCTCTTTTTCTCTTCTGGGCCGATTTACAACCAATGGGCCTAATGCCAATAGGCGCCTCTACAAGATCCCAAACCTAATTAGAATACATAAATCCTATCTTAGATTTCATTTTTAAGACCCACTGGTCAGCATCCTCATCTTTAATTGCCTCATTGTAGATGAGAGGATCAGATTCAATGTCATGGTTAACCATTAAGGCTCTCGCCATGAACCTGTTAGGTTCCCTGATAATCCTCTTGCTACACTTAGGTTCTCGTGTACTTAAAACTTTCTCAACCCTAACAATAGGTGCATCTAATGCATCCACTGTATCTCGAGTTTTGTCTAGCTATTCAGAATTACTGTCATTTTCTTTAAAAGCCCTCTAAGGCTACTCTATTTTTGTTCTTGTAATTAGGAAATCTAGAAACTCACCCGAAAGTTATTCACCACCTCGATTTGATCGAAGTGACTGAACCTGTTGACCTAATTGCTTTTCAACTTCAGCTTTGTACTCTTTGAACATTTCAAAAGAGTCTGACTTATGTCTTATTAGGTAAACATATCCATATTTCGAGTAATCATCAGTGAATGTGGTGAAGTACTCATACCCACCTGTTGCTTGAACATTCATTGGTCCGCATACATATGTGTGAACCAGCTCAAGCAAGTCACCAACCATGCTGCTTTTACTCTTAAAGGCAGACTTGGTCATGTTTTCTTCTATGCAGTATTCGTAGACTGGTAATGACCTCAAGTCCAAAGCCTCTATCAATCCATCCTTCACTAGTCTTTGGATCTTGCTCAAATTAATATGACTCAAATGTCGGTGCCATGTGTAGGCATTATCCCTTCTAGGGTGTTTTTCTTTTAGGAGATTGAACAAGTGAGCATGTGTCAGATTCATTTAAACAAGTACTAGTGTTTTGATTAAGAAATAATATGAATAAACCATTTATACATTTACTTTTGCAAATAAAAATTTATTTCCTGTAATAGAAGGTTCAGAACCAAAATTGACCTAATAACAAATATCCATTGAACAAAACATATAAATCTAATTCCTACGCAGTGCAGGTATAAATAACCAATCCTTGGGAAAAAAAAAAACTCTAATACAAAAGTCTAAGCTAACATCTCCTACTCCTAAAACTGTTACTCTTGTACCGTCTTCAATCGTCAGGTGCAACTCCCATCATGGAGCCTCCTAGTTAGCTTGAACCCCTATAACAAATTATAGACATGGCCAGTTGAACATGAGTCCACACACTAGGAACCTGGTGGACTCTCAACTACGCATGACTCAACCAAGTGAGATATCATCATACCTTTACTAGATGGCTTAGTAGTCTTTGTAAGAAGAGTAGCTATGTACTTTGTGCAATTCCTCTTCTAGTGGTCCATGTTTCCGCAAAAGAAACACTTTCCTTTTGCTGGCTTCTTGTTATGATTAGTCACTACACTTGCAACCTTGCCTTTGCCTTTCTTTCCAGTCGGTCCCTTGCTTAGCTTACTCTCACTAGCCCTTGATACCTGAGTCAAGTGGACACTCCCCTTGGCCCGCATAACACCCTCTGCTACATGCAGCTCCTTCTTCAACTTGGGCAATTAATAGTCCTTGTTATTCATTGTATACTTGAGCCTGAACTGAGTAAAAGAGCTGGACAGAGAGCTGAGGATGATGTCCTGCTGAGGCTGCCTGTCAATCTTAGCACCTAGAATCTCTGACTTAGACAAGTATGCCATCATTTTCACGACATGCTTCTGAACTGGTGACCCTTCTGACATCCTCATGTTCAAGAGCTTTCTCATCAACTCTTGCCTAACTGCCCTATCTTGACCATCAAACATTTCCTTCAAATGTTTAATCATTTCAGCTGCTGTTTCCATCTCAAGCATTTGATGCTTGAGTACATTGGTCACAAAGGCCACAATGTAGCATCTGGCTAACTCATTTGGCTTGTTCTAGTGTTTATAATGCTTTTTAATAGCAGCTGTAGAATTATTAGTGGGCACTGTAGGTCAAGCTTCAATGAGATCAAACTTATGACCCTCATGTATTAATACTATGTCCAGGTTCATTTTATAGGTGAAGTAATTCGGTCTAGTTAAAGCATTATCTTTCAATCGAATGAACTGCACCAGTCGCAGCCATTTCCAAACACTGTAAATGCAAACAATCATGTAACTATCTTATATGAGTCATGGTGATATCTATTCTTTTATTTTAACATACATAATGAGTCAAGCATCCACTAAACTGTACTATCATGCATACAATGATGACCTGGGATCTCTGTTGCAGATCCAGATCAACTTCTATTCTGCTGCAAATTCAGTAATTTTTCAGTTCAATAAGAGTGTTCAAGTATCCTTTTCCTTGTTAAGATTCTTGAGGACAAGAATGTCTAAAGGGGGAGGTATTTTAATGTTTGTAATTAGGATATGTTTAGTCGTTTTAGCCTTAGATAATATTCTAGTAGAATATCATGAATAAGTCATGTATGGGGAGGTTGCTTGCTGTCTAGGTTAAGTGTTTGGCTTTAGTTGGTTAAGTGCTTTCTTTTAGCTTTAGTATAAATAGGTTGTTCTTGGTTGTAAGTCTCATAACATGGATGATAAATGAATTGATTCTTCTCTCTCTTGAGCTTGAATGCTCTCTATCACTCTTTTACTTCTCATTTAGAATTTTTCTTAAATTCTCTATCGCCCAACTAATTCTACTTCTTTCTTGTCTTAAATCTCTAATACTCTTTCCTACTCTATTGATTCATATCTTGATTTCACTTCCTAAGTGTAAATCCCTATCCAAACCCTAGGTTATGATTCAAATTGAACTTGAATCATAACAGTTCCCTGATCAGAGGTATTGGCTTTTCTTGACTTGTGTCTCATTTATCTCTATCAAAGCAGCTCCTAGCTTGGCCTTTATCAGTCATAAGAAGAGCCAGCTTCAGTTATTGTGGAGATACCAAATTTAACACCTCAGGAAATTGCACCAGAGCTCAGTCAGAGTACTGAACCATTGATCTCGAGTGCTAATGAAGGAGTTGACATGGCAACCTCTACTATGGAGCTAGTTATCAGCTATGCCACATAAGAGGTTCCTTTTCCTATCTCTTTGAACCAGGGCCTTCCATTCCTCCTACCAAGGGGCTTAGTCTCCACTAAAGAAATTTTTGAGGGTAAGATTCTGTAACCTGGCTTCTTAACTCTTGATGTCTCAAACCATATTTCGTTCTAACATGCAAGCATTGTTCCCCAAATGCTCCCTTCGAGGAAGACGTACCTGTGGTTGAAGAGCTAGCAGAAGTTCCAATGGTAGAGATGCCAACATAAGTCCTTTTTATGCCTCAAGTTGAGGTTTTAAAGGTAGTAATAGTTCCCCTGACCTTAGCTATTTTCCAAAGTTAAGATTTAATCTAACTCTCTTTGATGTCAACCTTTTCACAGGTCACACCTCAAAGAGCCATTCCAAACTATATCCCCTAAGTTAAAAAACCTAGGTTTGACCATTTTGTTGTATGTTTTAGCCACCTTCGTCTGTTGTTTCTCTAACTTGTGAAGGACGTCAAGCCTAACTTGGTCTAAGTTAGTTAGTTCGTCCACCATAGCCTGCTCATACTAGAGTTTATAAAACTTTCATCGATGAGCCAACCTAATAGACTAAACTGCTACTTCCATTGGGAGCACGGCATATGGCCATATTGTTATAAATCGCTAAAATTTCATTGTAATTTTTGTTGTAATGTTCGGGTAGTGTCTCAAGTTGAAGTGTATGTGGTCAAATGTTAGTTAAGGGGTCGTTGGCGCCAAAATTAGGAAAATGGTCAAACTCGGGACAATGTCGGTGTGCAGCTACAGATTTCTGGCGGGAAGCCGGTTAAGGTAGTTAAGTTTTGATTTCTTGTAATTAGATGACTATAATAATGCTCCTAGCTTGTAATCACATTCATTCAATGAAATACAAATTGAATTTCTTTTGGAACTCTCTCTAATTTCTTATCCCTTTCTCTGTTTCTCATCCCCTTTCACTTCTTTCCTCACCTAAACTCTTTCTTCTACTAGGTTAGCCTTTCAATACCTAATTGAAAGCTAACAAGTGCTATCAGAACTGGTTTCACAATCAATTAATTGATTGAGGCTGGCAAAATCAAAGAAAAACATGATTGAAGGTGTAAGAACAAGATCGGGAGCTGGAGGTGGCAATACATCAGCTTCTGGTGTGGATTCAGTAGCTGCGGTTACCAGTTTTGGAGTTAATCCAGCAAGTGATCATCAGTGTGAGTTGAATGACAAGATAGAATAGCTTAATGCTAAGTTTGATCGGCAACACCTACATAATATGCAAAGGAGTGACAATACACACCAAATGTTGAAATTGCTTTTGGATCGGGACTCGAACAAGGATGAACGGCTGCCACAAATTGAAGAAAAGCTTGAAAAATTACAAGATCAGGTTAACAAACAAAAAGAATCGAGTGTAGATGCGATCTTGAAGCCTGCCAGTCAGATTCTTCATCAAACGGTACCCGATCAGCAGCAAGAATAGCTTGACAGGGTCGAGTTTCTGGTGAGGAACAGTGGCAAGTCTCCGGTGGTTCAAGCGACTGCCATACCTTCGATTAACATCAGATCAGCAGCCAATCAACCTATGCAATATGAATTTGATGTTGATAACCAAAATCGAATCTCTAGACACCCGCATTGTAGACCTGAAGCCTCTGATTCAGGCCATATCAGCAGGCCACAGAATCCTGTGTTACAACGCAGTGAAGATTGTGATGAGCTCGATCATTTGGACAGACCTCCGGATCAATAATATCAGCACAGGACAGTGAGTAATGATATGTTATTTGGTGGTAGGAGTGGTAATCATAGGCAACCTAGAGTTGAAATTGATCCTTTTGATGGCAAGTTACCGGAATCGTGGCTTAGAAGGTGTGATCGGTACTTCATCTATTATAACATACCTAAGGATGAAAAAATCTAATTAGCTGCTGTACATCTTCATGGCGATCATGAGGTGTGGTACTATAGTTTGTTGAAGAGCAACCGAATTTGTCTTGGGGCCAATTCGTAGAAGAAATATGTGAACGTTATGGAGAAGGGGAATCAACAGATATCGTGGATAATTTTAACGAATTATCTCAAACCACAACCGTGAGTGAGTATATGCTTAGGTTTGAGAACCTAAGAGCCAATTTGTTGTCCGTGTTGACTATAGCTCCCGAGGATGCCGAGTCATATGACGTGTCTTGCATTATAAGTGGATTAAAGCCTAGGATCAATAACATGGTGAAAGCCATTGGTCCTAAGACCTTGTCAAGTGCCTACAACAATGCAAAATTGATCGAAGCCACACATGTCCCACCGCATGACAGATTCAAGCAGCAAAGCAGCAAGTTCTGATCACAACAGAGACCGAATGCTGGTACAGGTGCTGATTCTGGTGCAAGGTTCAAGTGTGCTGTAGACAGAGGTTTGGTGAGGCTTTGCTATCGTTGTAACCAGCCATATCAACCAAGTCACAGGTGCAAGTCATAGGCTATAATGTGTGCAAAGGGGACCCGTGTTGAGGCTGAATCAGGCAGTGAACATTCGGCTGCAGAAAGCGACAGTTTGGATGATTTTTCACAAGAGGAAATGAGTGAAGATGAAGTAGAGATATCGATGAAGGTTTTAACTGGTAGTGGATCCCATAACACTATCAAGATCAGGGGAAAGGATGGAAAACATTTCATCATCATCCTCATCGACAGCGGGAGTACACATAGTTTCATCGATCCCAAGCTGAGTAAGAAGGTAAAGCATGAAGCGGTAAAGACTCATCCCTTACAAGTCATGGTAGCTGATGGAAACTCTCTAACCCTTCATAATAAGTGCATAGCCTTCCCATGGTCTATGCAAGAGCACCAATTCACTTTCGATTTCCGAGTTCTTCCTTTGGGCGGTTGTGATATGGTGTTAGGGGTGGATTGGATGAGGACTTTCAACCCGGTTATATTCGACTTTGATAAGATGACCGTGGCATTTGAGGTTCATGGAACTAAAGTGTCCTTGAAGGGCATGTCAGAGGAAGCTTAACTCAAGATAATCGATGGCAAATGTGTGCATGATGGGATCAAGAAGAAAGTAATTCAATGGATCGGCCATTTGTTTATGTTAGCTACAGGTGAGCAGCAGCAGGTACTACAACCAGAGGTGCAGTCCTTGGTGGGTGAATTTGGTGACATCTTTGAACCACCTAAGAGTCTTCCTCCTCCAAGGAGTGTGGACCATGCCATTCCTTTACGTGCAAACGCTGATCCGGTGAAGATTAGGCCTTATCGTTATACACACGGCCAAAAATTAGAAATAGAAAGGCAAGTGGAGGAACTTCTTAACATGAACTTCATTCGACCAAGCCATAGTCCTTTCGCTTCACCCGTGATCCTTGTGAAGAAGAAGGATGGCTCGGCAAGAATGTGTATTGATTACCGTCGGTTAAATGCTCTCACGGTGAAGGAAAAATTTCCCATCCCGATCATAGACGATTTGCTTGATGAATTACATGGGGCGTGCTTCTTTTCAAAGCTGGATTTGAGGCAAGGATACCATCAAATTCGAGTCCTTGAGCCGGATATTGACAAGACCGCTTTCCAAACTCACAATGGTCATTTCGAGTTCGTTATAATGCCTTTCGGTTTGGCCAATGCTCCGGCCACATTTTAAGCAGCCATGAATGATGTTTTCAAACCTTTTCTAAGGAAGTCGGTGCTCATTTTCTTCTATGACATACTGATTTATAGCTCGACGTACGAAGCTCATCTTATTCACCTCCGACAAGTGTTTGATTTGATGCGACGACACAAGTTTTTTGCCATGTTGTCAAACTGTTCGTTTGCTCAAGATAAACTTGAATATTTGGGTCATATCATCCCTCGTGAGGGGGTGTCTACTGATCTGAACAAGATCCGTGCAATGCAAGAGTGGGCAATTCCGCTAAACTTGAAGAAATTGAGGGGATTCTTGGGGTTGACGGGCTATTATAGAAAATTTATTAAGGGCTATGGTTCTATTGCCAAAACTTTGACCGAACCCTTGAAGAAGGATGCTTTCACATGGAATGAGGGAGCTCAAGCCGCGTTTGAAGCCCTTAAAGCCGCAATGTGTGCTGCCCCAGTTTTAGCGATGCCGAATTTTATCGAAAGCTTTATTTTGGAGACCGTTGCAAGTGGAACTGGTATAGGGGCTGTTCTTTCCCAAAAAGGAAGGCTGATTGCTTACTTAAACCAAGCTCTTAGCCCTAAACATCAAGCAATGTCGACATATGAGAAGGAATATCTCGCCATCCTTTTAGCCGTGGAAAAATGGAGACAATACTTGGAGGGTCATAAATTCATCATTCGGACTGATCACCAAAGCCTCAAGTATCTCCTTGAACAAAAGATCGTGATGAGAATTTAGAAGAAAGGCCTCATGAAAATGTTAGGCCTTGATTACGACATTGAATATAGAAGTGGCAAGGAGAACACCGCAGCCGATGCTCTGTCAAGGCAGTTTGAGGATGGAAATCAGGCCACCTGTGCTGCTGTAACCATGGTAATACCTTCTTGGGTGCAAGAGCTACACAAGTCCTATGAGAATGACCCATTTGCTCGGGAAAAAGTGGCCGCTGCAGCTCTCACAGGCAATGCGAAGCTCGGGTCTGCATACAGTGAGGTATCTGTGCAGCAGGGACTGATCCGGGTTAAGGGACTGTTATATGTTGGTTCGGCCACTGATTTGAGGGAAATGGTCATCCAAGCTTCACATGATGCTGCTTGGGGTGGACATGAGGGTGTGGAAGGCACCTATCAACGAATCAAAGCATATTTTGCATGGCCGAGTATGAAAAAAATATGTGAGTGAATACGTGAAGTCGTGTGAAGTATGCCAACAAACGAAGTTGGGAGATCCTCGTTACAAAGGACTTCTTCAACCTCTTGCCATTCCGGAGGGAGCTTGGGTTCATATTAGCATGTATTTCATCGAGGGACTTCCGAAGTCCGAAGGCAAGGAGGTCACATGGGTCGTGGTGGATCGTTTCACCAAGTACAGTCATTTCATTGCTCTTGCTTGACCAATCACCACTGAAAAATTGGCAAGGACCTTCCTTGACAACATTTATAAATTGCACGGATTGCCTCTATCCATTGTGTCCGATCGAGATAAGATTTTCACAAGCACGTTTTGGAGAGAGTTGTTTAAGTTGATGGGCACCACATTGGCACTCAGTTCTTCATATCATCCTCAGACGGATGGCCAAACCGAACGAGTCAACCAATGTGTAGAACATTATTTATGGAGTATGGTCTTTTTGAAGCCCAAGGAGTGGAACCATTGGCTGTCCTTAGCCGAATTTTGGTTCAATACACACTTCCATAGATCCATTGGCACTTCTCCATTCCAAGCTTTGTATGGCTACTCTTCACCTTCTCCTATGTTGCTTCAACAGCTGAAGAGCACAGGGACTGTAGTGGCCGATTTTATGCAGCAGAGGAGGCGTATGTTGCAAGAGCTTAAAGACAATCTTCATCAAGCTCGGGCTCAGATGAAGTATTATGCTGATAAAAAAAGGGTAGACAAAAGTTATGACATCGGTGACATGGTCTACCTAAAATTACAACCGTATAGACAGTCCTCCTTGGCTGTCAGGCGTAATGTCAAGCTAAGTGCCAGATACTTTGGCCTGTATAAAATTTTGGAGAAAATTGGCAATGTTGCTTATAAGCTCGACTTGCCTTCACACTCGTACATTTACCTCGTGTTTCACGTGTCCCTACTCAAAAAGCAGGTCAAGAGAGGAGTCGCAGCAGCTCGGGACCATCCTGCAGCAGAGGTGAACGGCATTCTCAGGTTGCAGCCCGAGACAGTTAGAGCTCGAAGGACTATACAGCAGGATCACAGAGCGGTGCAGGAGGTATTGGTCACTTGGTGCAACTTGGATAAGAATTTGAAGACTTGGGAAAATTGCAATTTCTTGCGGAGTCAATTTCTGAGCTTGACTTCTTGAGGACAAGAAGTTTCTCAAGAGGGAGGGAATGTTATAAATTGCTAAAATTTCATTGTAATTTCTGTTGTAATGTTCGGGTAGTGTCTCAAGTTGAAGTGTATGTGTTCAAATGTTAGTTAAGGGGTCGTTGGCGCCAAAATTAGGAAAATGGTCAAACTCGGGTCAATGTCTGTGTGCAGTTGCAGATTTCTAGAGGGAAGCCGGTTAAGGTAGTTAAGTTTTGATTTCTTGTAATTAGATGACTATAATAATGCTCCTAGCTTGTAATCACATTCATTCAATGAAATACAAACTGAATTTCTTTTGGAATTCTCTCTAATTTCTCATCCTTTTCTCTATTTCTCATCCCCTTTCACTTCTCTCCTCACCTAAACTCTTTCTTCTACTAGGTTAGCCTTTCAATACCTAACTGAAAGCTAACACATATGGCAAATGGAAGGGAGTCGTCCTAGTTGCGTCACATTTTGACATTTTATAAGCCAAAGAGAATCTAGTAGCAATTCATGCCACTTCCTAGGATTGTCTTCAATCATCTTTTCAATATTGACCTTCAGAATCTTGTCTATTGACTTTGCCTACCATTGCCTTACGCATAGTAAGGAGTTGAATTCAAGATTTCTATATTGGAACTGTTAGTGAACTCCTTAATATCTGCCCCTTGAACACTTAGCTTGGTCCGTAGTTATGGTCTCAAGGATACAAAACCTACACAAGATGTACTCTTGATAAAATCAAGGGGTACTTACACCAAACGTTCCTATACTTTACCCATTGTGTCAATTTGGCCCTTGTAGTTTTAATTATGTCAATTTAGTTCTTTGGTCAAATTTAAGTTAAATTAATATCGTAATTTTAAACAGCAAAATTATGTTTGATACAAGCAACTTATTATAAATTCATCTATTTATTCAATTTAATCCAATTCATGTCTAAACCACTAAATATTTCGTTAAAAACTTAATATAAAAATTTATTTAGGGACCAAATTGACACATTTTAAATTGTACAGGGACAAAATTGACACAATTAAAAGTACAAGGATTAAATTTATACAATGGACAAATTAAAAGAACCTTCAGCATAAATAACACTAAAATCAATCACATCTTGTTGATTAATATTCTTATATGGTTTAGCTTCCACCCATTTTGTGAAGTAGGTTATGGCCACAAGGATGCAAGAGTATTGCTTGCTAGAAGGGGGGTTGATTTCCTTTATGATGTCCATTGCCCCCCCTCTGAAGGGCTACGGTTTAACAATAGCATGCATCTTAGCTGCAGGGACTCTTTGTACATGCCCATGTCTTTGCCATATGCTCTGCACCTCTTCGTGTATTTTATGCTATCATTGATCATAGGGACTTATTTCAAAAATATTCACTAAATTAATCTAATTAATGCAGTGTAATGGTTTAGAATTTCTAAATTAAAACCTACTAGCGACTTAGAATTCCTAATTATAAATTTACAGATTTAAAATTCCTAATTTTAACTTACAGCCCTCTACTCTAATACATTCATAATACTGTAAATAAATAAAAAAGCGAAAATTAAAAGAAAAAGGAAAGAAAAATACCTGAATGTGGACCACAATGTTGCTCCAAGAAATCACCGAGACTACGAGACCTTCTATGCCCTCTCCTATGAACAACCGGAGTGTAAGCTCCAAAAAAATATTAACTACAGAAAAATTTTCAAAGCAAAATTTTCCTCTTTTAGTTCTCCAAAAGTCAACACTTTCAGAAAACTATTTAATTTTGATTCATTAATTCAACTCCAAACGTTAATTCCAGTATCGCTGTTTATAGTAGGCTACCGGGCTATAATTAAGCTGTGGGATTGACAAAAAATAACAAAATGGCATCGTTTCAATGCATAGTACAAAACAAAACTTGCCCAGCAAGCTAACGCCACATGGCAGTAGCGGATTGCTCCGTGCCCATTGGCGTTGATTGCTGCTTGGAACAGTCCAACGCATAACCGGGGCACGCAGATCTAGGGATCGCCAGTCACAACGCGACACTTGTCACGCCATGACAGGTGATCCCAGATCAGCGTGCCCCAGTCATGTGTCGTTTGGCTGTGCGCATTGAGGGCCGATTGTCGCGCTATCCATACTTTTTTTGTTTTATTTTCCACATGTATAAATTCATCTTATGAGTTTTATTGTAACAAATTATTTTATTTTATAGTTTTTAATTTTATTCATCTAATGAATAATGTTTAGCAAAATTAAATTTACTCAACTCATGAATAAGTAATTCATTTCATGAATTCGTTAATATATTTCTGATAGTGCAAAATTAGAGGCTTACGCAAGGACCTCATAGACAATTTCAATCTAGCTCCAAATGGGTCAAAACTCATTGTAATAAATCTTTGATTACCATTTAATGAGACTTAATTTCTCTAAATAAATCTTGCTGCACTCTAGAGTTAAATTATCTATTCGATAATGCTCTATTTGTAATAATTAAATAATCAGCCCTTGTATTTGATATCCATGAGAACTAATAATTAAAACTACCATCATTATACTTCTCACCGCTTCTTTTTAAGTACCCGACTTGCCCTTTTCGAATAATTTTGTGACGTGAGAACATATTCTTTATATTAGTTCCACTAACAGACACTAGGAATACTTTGACCAATGATTATGAATTTTCCAAACGCTTACAAATCTACTTAAGGGGACATTTGTATCTCATAAGAGACTATAGACTCCATGTTGACTATTCTGTTCCCGCTACATTTCACTCAATCACTCAATGTACGTAGACTATTGGTCACTTGACATGACCTCACTTTGAGTACACCAAAGTGGCGAACACTAAATGCATGAGTTCAAGACAAACGTCAGGATTTAGAGTCATTACCTGATCCCAAAGAGCTATTTATTTCTGATAGCAATCTAGAAATAAACAATTCCGGTTGTCCAACTCAATATTCCAATCATGTTGACGATCACTAACTATGATACTTCTGGATCCCTATCCACATAATCTAGAAAAGCCATCTAAGGTATCATGTTATAGTCTTATCAAACAAGTTGTCCAAAACTCATCACCGACTATGAACTTACTTTGACAACATGTCACAATTTTAATTTAAGTCTATCCGTGGCTCAATCTCATTAACCACTTAAACCAAATTATGACATGTCCCAGTGACCTACATCCATCGCATTGAACGTTTTAGAAACAATCACATGCATATTTGACCCATAAACCATAATAAGACATAAAATAGATAAAATAATTTTATTTATTAATATCTAAACACAAACAATTAGGTTTTTAGGACATTGGTTACAGCAATCTCCCACTTGTCCTAAACCTAATTAATCCTATATATCCCCTGGGGACCTATCAACTCATTGACTACAACAATTTCAATACTAATGCCTCACTGTCACATCTTATCGCTCATACGTTATAGGACTATATGGGGCCTCCGAAGTCAACAAGCTTAGTTTACAACTTCTTACGTTATTAACTACCTCGCTTCTATAGTGAACTAAGCAATACTAGATCGCTTTACACTTTACCATCTAATGACTCCCACTCTTACGGTAAATATAAATTTTAGCGTTAAACATCAAGAATCCTTAAAAGTCATGTGCAACCTATAACAAACCAACATCCTTATAATCTCACAAAAGCTCGACCTAAGAACACCGTTAATTTATCCTAGATCTTTTATTTTTGAAATAATTGGACAATCAAATATTTAACAACTTATTGCAATTCTACACCATTCTCAGTGTGTAGAATGCAATCCAAATACTTGCACTCGTAGAGTTCATTAACTGTTTGTTCAAACCCATAGGATTTGATGACCGTCATCGAATTTGCTATTCAATGACCGAGATACTTATTTAAGTCCATAAATGGATTTCTTCAGTTTGCATATTATATGCTCCTGATATTTGGGAATAGACTTGTCTAGTTGTATCATATACTTATGTCCCTTAAAATGACCATTTAGAAATCGCTGTCTTGAATTTAATTTGTCATGTCTCATCATTATGATATACAATGGACAAGAGTATCAAAATGGATTTAAGCATAGAAATTGCCCAGAAGATCTCGGCATAGATGATTCCTTCCTTTAGGGTATGACCCATTGCCATCAATCTTTGCCTTGAAGGTCTTGACCTTCTCATCCACTCCTCGCAACCTCTTGCAGATCCATTTAGATTTAATGTAATGGATTTAACACCTTTTGGCGACTTTACAAGTTCCTAGACTTTGTTAGAATACATTTACTCCAACTTAGCTGTCATTGCTGTGACGCATTGGTCAGCATCTCTATCCTTAAGAGTTCTATTGCAGTATAGAGGATCAAATTCATTACCATGCTCAACCATTAAGGCTGATCAAATGAATCTATTAGATGCCCTGATCATCCTCCCACTGCACTGAGGCACCCTTATTTTCAGTGTAATGGAAAATCAGATTTAGTACACATCAAATGCATCAACCAAATGAAGTTGTATCATGTTGTTAAGACACAATATCTCAAATTATCAAATTCTCTAACACAAGCTTGCCATTACCCATTTATTAAACTTCATGCACAACAAACCTTTTGGTATGCAAGATTGATGCATCATATGAATCTTACGATATTCAATAACACATTATTGAACCTCTCTACAACACTTTGCAGTAAGGAAAAACTAAGAGCTCTCCTGAAATCCACCACCTTGATCTAATCGAAGTGACTTGAATCATCAACAAAAAAAATCTTGATGAAATACTTATAGCTTCCACCCGCTCGAACAATCATCAGTTTACAAAAATTTTGTAAACAAATTCAAGCAGCTTAGTGGCCCTATTGCCTTTACTCTTAAAGATTCTTTAAATATCCATTCATTCGAACATGATTGGCAGACTGGTCATCATTTTGAATACAGTAATCCTAAAGACCACCTCAAACCATGTCTTTGAATCATATTAGACTAATGTGACCTAAGCTCGAGTGCCACTAAGAGCTGTATCTACTTTAGGAAAATATTCTTTTTTCATAGTAATGCAGCCTAGCTTATATTAGACATAGCATTACCACTAAAGAAGTTTTGATTTAGAAAACTAGCTACCATCATACCTTTTAAATTAACATTATATATGTACAATTCAGTTTATATTCAAAAATAGCTAACATCAATTTTATAAACAAAATCAGGAAAAATAAATCAAATTTCTACAGGACTGGAATATGAAGATAATTCATCAAAATCAAAACTATGTTTGGAAAACTTAAACCATTAATTCTTAGTGCCAAAACTCACTACAAAAAAACAGTCGATTTCCGAAGACGACATCGGTAGGAAACTGGGAAAAATCGGTTGGAAACGTGCACTTCCAACCAAATTTCCGACCGAATATTTACGTTGGAAATATGCTGGTCGGAAACCTATTTCCGACAACTTCCAAAATTCGGTTGGAAATTTTCGACTGACTTTCTGACTGAGTGTTCCAGTCAGAAATTTCCAACCGGGTATTCCGGCTAAAATTTCAATCAAAAATTTCCGACCGACTCAGAGTTTCAGTCGGAAACTTCCAACCGACTTATTGGTCCAAGATTTCCAACGGAGGTACTAGTTGCAAACTACCGGCCGAATTATCGGTCGAAGATTATCGACCAATATTCTCCGTCGGCAACTACCAACTGAAATTCGGTCGGAAACTTGGCCGGCAAGATAGATAATCAGTCGAACGTTTTTAATTTTTTTTTAAATGCTTGTTTAGTAGAAAAATATGTTTAATCCTATTATAAATTAATTTTCTTGCATGTATACAATACTGATCATACCAAAAACATAACATATACGATACTACTAATACCAAAAACTTAATATAAGTTTCAATTACCAAAAACATCACAATATAATTTAAGTTTACAACTAAAAAGTTAAACAAAACAATTATCAAATTTACTACACATCATCATCATCTCCACCATCATCTCCATCTCCATCTTCATCTTCAACATCATCACTATCAAAAATTAGTTGAACTAGAGGATCAATATTCAATTTCATGAACAATTATTTCATCATTTGACTTTGTTGCTCCTTTAATCATTGAAATTTTCTCTTTAATTTTATTTGAGATTTCTTTCTGTCATGTCTTTCTACTTCCAATATAAGTTTCATTTCCTCCTTGTCATGATGTTCTTGTTCCATCCGAGCATTCAATTCTTTATACTCTGGTGTCTCTACCCAGGAAGTAGACCTCTGCTTTGACGACTGACTGGAGGAAGACGAGCATTTGTATATTGTTGCTTCCATTCCAAGTCCATATGTTTGCCCCTTCTTTGTCAAGCCAACAGCTTCGTTCCATATCTTTATCTGTGATAAAAGACGTTGTTCTCCTGAATCTTGGCCATCCCCGGAACCATCAATTGAATTTTGAGTAGACCCCAGCTCCGTCATTTTCTGAGTATAACGCTCCTGTGATCAATTAGTATAAAACTAATTGCAATTGTTTAACTTGAACTACATAAATCAATAATTTAACACTTACATAAGCAACAAAAGATCTTTTGTCCAGCCAACGTTTATCCTTCTTCTTTTGATGGCTGAATGCAAACAGCTCACCAAAAGTAGGTACCTTGCCAATCTTTTCTGTCTATATTTACAAATATATAGAAGATTATTATTTTCAAGTAAGGCATATTCCAAGAAATAATTATAAAATTTATATTACCAGTCGCTTTCTGTGCTCTTTCGATGAGATTGAACCACCAGTGTGAAGCGACGTCCCAATGCCACCAACATCTGAATCACGAGTTTTCTTATTTTGCTCGCTTTTTTCCTTAAAGGCTGCACTATTCCAGTACTTCCATAGGTCATTCCACACTTCTTGACTTAACCAGTGTGGAAGCTTATTGGGTTTTTCTCTGACCCATGAAAATGTGTCTTTCAGGCTTTTTCCACCGCGCTTCTCAAAATTTTTCCTCATTGTCCTCTCATTCTCTGGGTGCCACCAGTACTTCTTCTACAAAATTTAGAAAAAAAAATTATAAATCCATGATTCGTAAGGTCCATCAAATTTTCTTTTGATGATATCAGTAATGTTATGAACAACCGTTGGATGATCAGGAAAAAACCTAATTCAAAACATTAATATATTAATTAGCATGTACTAAATTATCAAAATTATTTATAAATAATAATATAAATATTACAATACTTACCCATCTCCTTCCGGCTCTACATAAGCTTTAGTCAAAGCATGTGCGTGCGAGATCCCTTGACCGATAATCCAATCATGACCTGTGGGGTGGGTGGGCGGTGATGGTGTAGGATAGATGGGCGATGATGATGTAGAGTGAACGTGTGGTGATGGTGTATGATAGATGGGCGGTGATGGTGTATGGTGTATGGTGTGTGGGTGGTGATGGTGTAGGGTGAGCATGAGGGGATGACCTATAGAAGATGGGTTGGTCTTGTGTAGGAGGGACCATAGAATAAGGATATGAACATGAACCGGGCGAATAGGAAAGTGAATCACTATTACCCTCTGCTGTACTAGAAGAAGAGCGCCTTTTTTTTGAGCCCCCCCTACTAGCAGATTTAGCACCTGTTCTTGACATCTTTTAATAGATACGATACATTTAGGTAACAATGGAAAACAATTAACAACCACATAAAAATATTTAGGACAAAAGGGACTATATTTGGAACAAGTAAAAAAATATACGCAAAAATATATATATAATATCATAACGTATTTCAACACCATACTTCCACACCTAGTTCCCTAACATCAAGATACGGACAATGACCATGATAGAGTATGACATGACATCTCAACATTAGAATTTCAAACCAAAATGCACAATGTTACGCTAGGTTCACATAGCCAAATTAAATACAATCAACGAGAAAAAAAGATAAAATTAATATGTAGTATTAATCAACTTCATCCTTGTAATCATTTTCTTCGCATTGTCCTTCATCATTTTCTGATTCATCCTCATCACTAAAATCCATCTCCTCCTCCTTCTCCTCCTCAATTGTTTTTTGACTAGTTGGAAGGATGTCAATGTCAACTTCTTCATAATTTCCTGCATCTCCACTTAAAGGTTCTATAACAACATCATTACTTACAGCATTAACAATAGACATGTTCTCTTCTTGATGAGCAACATCCAATGTGTATCGGTTATCCACCCTAGCCCTCGGTTTTGTCTTTATAACGACCCACCAGTCTGCTTTGCCCCTTGTGTTTTTAGGGTAAGGCATGTAGTAAACTTGAGTTACGACATCTGCGAAAATGAATGGATCGTATTTTCCATAGCATCTGTTATGACGAATCTCCATAATACGATAATATTTATGCACTTTCATACCACGGTTCAAGGTCGGAACAAACCAACGGCAGCTAAACAACACACTTTTTAATTGGTTCCCCCAAATATTCTATTTCAACCACATCTTTGAGGATGCCATAGTATTCATTTTCCAACTCACCTTCCCCAATCCCTCGAGCACACACTTCACTATTTATGGTTTCCCCCGTTACACAAATCAAAAGCCTTAGACTGATGCATACAAATTGGGCATGCTAATTTTCCATGAGTACTCCACCTAGACAACATGCCATATGCAGGGAAATCATTGATAGCCCACATTAATGCAGCCCTCATTTGAAAATTTTGCTCCATAGAGATGTCGTATGTTAAGACACCTTCTTCCCATAATGTCTTCAACTCATCTATCAAAGGCTGCAAATACACATCTATCCTACCTTTAGGATTTTTCGGCCCAGGAATAATGCAAGTTAAAAACATATAGGGACTGGTCATACACATTTCAGGAGGAAGATTATAAGGGGTAACAATTACTAGCCAACAAGAGTAAGTTTTGGACTTTTGTCCATATGGAGTCAAGCCATCAGCACATAAACCAAGTCTGACATTCCGCGGCTCATTGGAAAAATTAGGATATGTTCGATCAAAGTGTTTCCATGCTTCCCCATCAGATGGGTGACACAAAACACCATGCTCCCGCCTATTATCGTAGTGCCACCTCATGTGCTCAGCAGAACTCCTAGAAGCATACAATCTTTGAAGTCTTGGAATCAGTGGCAAGTAATGCATTCTTGCAATTGGGATATCTTTAGAATTTCCCTTCCGTGACTTGCGCACTTGATATCAAGGTGCACCACAAGGCATGAACTTACACTTATTCAAATTGGCACCATCCTTCTAATATAACATACAACCATTAGGGCAACAATCTATTTTTTGAGAAGTGAGGCCAAGTTTTGACACTAATCTGTTAGCCTTGTAAATATTAAGAGGTGTGAGATTATCAGATGGACATGTCTCTTTCATAAGCCCCGCAATTTCATTGAAACAATTTTGTGGCATGTTGTAGTCACATTTGATACTCATCATTCTAACAATAGCGGATAACTCAGTGTGATTATTGCATCCAACCCACAATGGTTATTGAGCTGTATGCAACATATCATAAAACCTTTGAGCATCCGCATTTGGGGGTTGACTGACATCTTCTTGGAAAGGAATTCCATAATCTAACCCTATAGCATCAATAACCGTAGTCTAATATCTATCAATAAATTGATCCTCATTATTTAAATGCGCACTACTTGAAGCACCGTGATGTATGTTAACCCCACCATATTCTTGTGGTTCAACCTCCCCATGTGAAGTCCAATACCAATAACTACCTGTAAACCCCCTCCTGTAAAGATGAACCTTAACTTCATTAGGAGATAAAAATTTCTTATTTTTACGCTTATAACAAGGACAAGTATATATACCCTCCTTTAAAAACATTGATTGCCTTCTTGCAAATGCATCAAACTCATCTACACCACGCAAAAATTCAATTGTACATCCTCCACGACCGGGAAGAAGCCTATTAATCATCCACCTACGATGTTCTGGGATTTCCATAATCTGAAAAAATGTTGGAAAATTTTGCACTCAATAAATTTCTAGGATTGTACAAGAAATCAAACCAAATTCACACTAAAATATGAAAATTGTAAACAAAAATAATAAATACAAACCTAAAATATGTACAAAAAAAAAAAACTAAAATAAAAAAAAATCATAACTACCACACACAATCTAAACCCGAGAATTGATAAAACCTCCTCAATATCGAAACCCGACAACCTCCCGCCACAAAACTACCCAACAACTAGCAATGACCAACATAAATTGCAGCAAATTTCATCTCTCATATAACAAATTGTAAGGGTTGAAGCACAATATAAAACCAATTTCACTCTAAACTATGAAAGTTTTAAACAAAAGTAATGAGTACAAATCTGAAATATGTACAAAAAATGACTAAAATAAGAAAAATCATAAGTACCACCACAATCCAAACCTGAGAGATGATAGAACCTCCTCAATATCCAAACCCAACAACCTCCTACCACAAAACTACCCAACAACTAGCAACGATAACAAAAATTTCAGTAATGTCTCATAAAATAAGTATAAGAGTTCAAACACAATATAAAACCAATTTTACACTCAAATATGAAAGTTTTAAACCAAATTAATGAGTTCAAACCTAAAATACGTGCAAAAAATAGACTAAAATCAGAAAAGTCAGAAATACCACCACAATTCAAACCTGAGAGTTGATAGAACCTCCTTAATATCCAAATCCAACAACCTCCTACCACAAAACTACCCAACAACTAGCAACGACAACAAAAATTTCAGCAATACCTCATACAACAAGTATAAGAGTTGAAACACAATATAAAACCAATTTTACACTAAAATATGAAAGTTTTAAACCAAAGTAATGAGTACAAACCTGAAATATGTACAAAAAATAGACTAAAATCAGAAAAATCAGAAATACCACAACAATCCAAACCTGAGAGTTGATAGAACCTCCTCAATATCCAAAACCCAACAACATCCTGCCACAAAACTACGCAACAACTAGCAACGACAACGAAAATTTCAGCAATGTCTCATACAACAAGTATAAGAGTTGAAACACAATATAAAACCAATTTTACACTAAAATATGAAAGTTGCAAACAAAAGTAGTGAGTATAAACCTGAAATATGTACAAAAAATAGATAAAAATCAGAAGTACCACCACAATCCAAACCTGAGAATTGATAGAACCTCCTCAATATCCAAACCCGACAACCTCCCGCCAAAAAACTACTCAAAAACTAGCAACAACCAACATAAATTTCAGCAAAATTCATCTCTCATATAACAAGTTGTAAGGGTTGAAACACAATATAAAAACTAATTTCACAATAAATTATGAAAGTTGTAAACAAAAATATTAAGTACAAACCTGAAATATGTACCAAAAATAGACTGTTATGGGACGAGAATCCGTGGCCTGAGCAGATGAATGGGACCGGTGCCAGCGTGGTGGCTGTACGGTGGCGCGGCGCGGGGCAAGACTGGCGGTGCAGGGGAGAGTCAAGAGTGAGAATGAAAGGTTAGGGTTTTTTTGAACCTAAAAGAGGGTGGGATGGGTACTTGGTTCAAAATTTAGTAATTTTAATTAGTTATTATATTAATTTTAGGTAAGAATTGTAAGTATTAGGGGGGAAAATGAAATTTAAGAGGGAAAATGAAAGTTTGGGAGAAAAAGTAAAAAAATTAAAGAGGAAAATAAAAATTAAGGGGGAAAATAAAAATTGAGTAAAAAATTTAAGTACTATTTTTTTAAATTTAAAACTAATAATTTTTTTTGTTGGTAATTATTCTTTTAATATTATTAATATTAGTAATAAATTTGTATGTTGATAAATGTCTCTATTAGAATTGCCTTAATAATAACAATTTATTTGTTGGTAATATAATTTTGCCTGTTGATGACAGCTATTTCACAATACTAAATTGGTTAAATTGAGTTAATTAATTGATTTATAATGTATTAAATTTCATCTTATGTAATTGTGTGTTTATAGCGATGATAAGGTCTCCAAATAATTAGCATTCATCTACGAGCTTGTAGTCTGCACCATAACATAACTAAATTTTGATGCGTGGTCAAGTTTGAGGCTGTATAAACCCCAAACACAATCTTTTATATAAATCAATACTTAATTATGATTGATAAAGGAATTCGTTAATACTATTGAGATAATCCGTGCTACTCTAAGGGTGATATAGTAGGTTATGCTTTTAGACTAGTTTATGCTCGAACTTAAGTATTAATTCATGTTTAATATTGAATTAGGAGCAACAAACGAATTAAGTAGTGCTAATAAAATAACATATGCTACACCTAGGTTAAATTTAGAGGAGAATAAAAATTGATTAAAAAAATTAAGTACTCATTTTTTAAATTTAGAACTAATAACTTTATTTGTTGGTGATTATTCTAATAATATTGTAAAAATAATATTAGTAATAAATTTATACGTTGGTCAATGTCTCTGTTACAATTGGCTTAATACTAACAATTTCTTTATTGGTAATATGATTTTACCTGCTGGTAATAGCTACTTGATAAAGCTAATGGACTTGCTTATTGGTAATGATTTTGTTAGTAATACAAAGATAATATTATCAACACATTTGTTTATTGGTAATGACCTTATCATTTCATTTAAAAAATAAAAAATTTTGATATTTTAGGTCCACTTAAAATTAAAGCATTTTTGAGGATTAATTTGAAACAACTTGAAGTTCAGTACAATTTTTTTATAAAAAATTTGTTTCTTACAAAATTAAAAGAAAATTTTTGATTAATTATGTTGATTTAGAGTTAATTTATGCTAAATTATTGATAAAATTGCCAATCTTTTGACTTCAAGTTGATTAATTGGGATATTTAATTGACTTGTAGTGCATTAAATTGCATCTTATATAATTGTGTGCTTGTAGCCATGATAAGATCTTCAAACTATTAGCGTTCATCTATGAGTTTGTAGCCTATACCATAATATAACTAGTTTTTCATGCGTGGTCAGGGTTGAGGTTATACACAATCTTGAACACAATCTTTTGTTTAAATTAATACTTAATTATGAGTAATAAAGGAATTTGTTAGTACTGTTGAGATAATCAATTCTACACCTAGGGTAATACGATGGGTTATGCTCTTAAACTAGTTCATTATCCTAAGCCCTAACTTAAGTATTAATTCAAGTTTGATATTGAATTAGGAGCAAAAAAGAAATTAAGTAGTGCTAGTGAGATAACCTATGCTACACCTAAGATGATATAATAGGTTAAGACTAGTTCATTGCCCTCAGCCTTAACTAGTTTAAATATAACCTACGCTTAGTACTTGTAGCCTAAGCCTCCTAGATCATTGCCATAATAGAGCATACTGACATATACGAGTAAAGTTATCCTGAATTCATTCCTTGAACTAACGTTTATTTAATTTGACAACCTTTTTTACTACTTTAGTTGCTTTAGTTTAGTTAACCACTCAATTCATCAACAAAAACACAAAATTCCAACTAGCCATTAATCACTAGATTCAATTTAAAACCGATTCCCTATGGTGGGACTCATATACCCGACAAAGTTACGACGATCTCGTACGCATATAAGTACAGGGTTTTAAAAAACCTTTTAAAATCACATCAATAGGCAAAGTACAAGACCTTTGTATGTAAATAACCCTAACTTAAATTTTACTCCCAAGGACCAAATTGACACAACTTTAATTATATATGGACTAATTTAACATAATTAAATATTAAATAAATTAATTGATGTGGTCCGAAAAACAGTTGGAAATTTTTGACTGATTTCCAACCGAAATCAACATAATTAATTTATTTTATTTTAAATTTAAATAACAAAATAAACGGTTGGAAATAGATCGGAACTTTCTGACAGCTTTAGTTGCAGTCGGAGATTTGGGACCGCAACATTATCGGTTGGAAAATTTCCACCAATTTTACGACCAAATTTAATTTAATTTTTTTTTATTTTTTTTCAAATTTAACGGTCGGATATTTTCGACCGAAAACATGGCGGTCAGAGATCGGTCGGACATTTCCAACTGACTTTCGACCTATTTATATATGGTCGGAAATGTCCGAACGAAGCAACTTCAGTTGGAAGAGCGGTTGGATTTTTCCGACTGAAATTGATTCGGTCAGAAAAAAGGTTGGAAATTACAGTTTTTCTTTTAGTGACTAAAACTCTTATACCACATTTAGGCAAAGAATTAAACTTGTCATCTTTAAGCTTCCTAGCTTACTTAAAACTCCACTACTCCTTACAGATTCGATTGGTTGATCTATAGTCTATCAAGAAACTAGTGGACTACCAACTAATCTTGATTACAATCAACAATATATCGAATACCTTGTTCTGATGGCTGTTAAACCTTGGCAATAGGAATAGATGAGTTTCTAGCAACTCTTTTTAAATTTTAATGACCAGTCCTTTTTTTTTTTTTTTTTTTTTAATTTATACTTCAGAGGCTCTTAGCTCCCTGAGATGATTGCTCCCACTAAGAAGAATTTTCTCTTAGTACCCATGACACCTTTTTTCTCACTTGTTGTAGCTCTATCAGTCCAGAGAATGAGTAATCACCATTAATCGATGCTTACTAAACAGATAAAGGACCTCAATAGGCAAATTAGGATCATATCCTATTGATATTGGCTATCAATATCTGCATCAGGATTTCTAATTAAATTGTAGTATCTATCGTCTCTATGACGCGTTCTTTAACTGAAAATCTTTGACACATTCTAGTGTCAACAATTTTTCTTATAAAGGGTTATCATACTACCTAATAGCCGACCAAACATTTTTCTACAAAATTGGGCATCTCTACCACAATTGGTTTTTCAAGTATCTCAAGAATATGTTTATTATGAATGTTCGATTCTAGCACCTTACAAACTAGTTAGCCTAGGCCGCTGTCCAAAAATGTTCTTTCAGCTTGGTAGATGTTTAGTAGTAAACTAGAGAACAAAGAGCACCTTTAATTCTTCTTATGTACAAAGGACATCAATATTGATCGGAATGCAATATATAATTTAAAAATAAGTAGTCTGAAAAATAAAACTACAAACAAGTCACATACCATACATAGACATATTTCTTTGTTTTAGAGAAGAATCAAGTATGGAGTTCACAATCCCATACTAAAATGTATGCCATGGTGTCCCAACCAAACTACCCAATACTCCTCAGCAGCGGGACTACATCGAGATATTAGTAAGGTGAGAACTTTTCTCAATTAGTTTCATTTTCTTGTAAACTCTTACTAAACAAAAAAATTGACAAACCACTTTACCCATAGCCTCTAAGGACATATGACAGAGCTCATCGAGGAGGCTGATATCGTACCTTAGTCAAGTGTATACCACTACCTTGACATCCACACAAGTCCACAAAGTACTCCACAGCAGTGTGGTCACACCTGTTTTCCTGCACTTCAGTCTGTCTCTAAGAGGTCCGAAGTTGTACACCGCAAATGAGTGCCCTCCGCTGGGAATAGCATCCATCCACTATACTGTTAAACCGGTAACAAAGGCTGCAAAAATCATAGAAATTCACCCCAACTTGATATTTTGAGTCAATGAACTTTCTATTCACTTTAACAAACAAAACAGAGTATGAAATCCACCTAAGCATTCCCTGATATATGCAGTGATGACCTAACTAATCTACCAGCTACTCTCCGGTGGCAGAGCCGTATTGAGATATCAAATAGGTGAAGAGCTATTCTCAATTAATATGTTTTCTAAACATAATTAACTCACCATTTGGCTTTGGGCTCTAAGGTAATATCACAATGCTTCCTAAGAGTTTAACATACTATCCTAGCTATGTGTGTATCATTGCCTAGACTTTGGTACAAGTCCACAAGATGCTCCTCGGCAGCGTGGCAGCACTTGTTTTCTTGTACCTCAATCCATCTCGTAGAAGTCTAACCCTATTCACTGTCGATAAAACATTCATCTTAGGGAGTAACGCTTATCTAGTATACTGTTAGACTGGTAATGGAGGCTGTGAGGACACAACTCCTAAGCCTTGCTCCCCCTTGAAGTTTTGCATGGTGGATCTTTCTTTTAGTCATGATTATCCCATAATCATTATTAGAATCATACTCTAAATTTTATTTAACAATTAAATAATTCTTAATTGCATTAGGCTGCCTTAATTATGCTACCCCTTTTCTTATTTATTTAACTCTAATCTTATTAGACATTACGTAAAATATTTTTATTTCCAAATACTCCAACCATTGAATTCTAATCCCGTTAGACCTTTCTAGAAATGCTGCCATTTAAGTTTTATAAACTAGGGGTTCTTTAATTTATTTAAAGAGCATTTACAACTAGATTATCTTACAATCTACATTGAAGTCACATTCTAAATATAAATTAAATAAATAATAAACTAATTTAATATTATTATTTATTAAAACCGTACTGACATCTGCACGTCCAAAAAACTTTTTTTAAATGAGACAGTAGCACTGATGTCATCACTGATGTCAGCTACAGATTTTCAAAAAATTTTAGTTTAAATAAATTTTTTATTTTTAAAATTTTAATTATTGATACTAATCTCATTAGTTCAATAATTAAATCTTAATATATAATCATATTATATATTCAAAATATCAAATCTAATTAGATCTTTATCTTATCTAATCTTGTTCGACTAAAATAATTTTGAAAATCTAATCATGTATTTAAAATCATATATAAAATGCAATTGTTGAAAGTAATAATTTACTAATTTGAATTAACCTTTTAAGTCTATCAATGTTTAAAATGATTTAATATTGAATCGACAATTCAAAATGTTATTAAACAACTTCAATAACACTTTCACGTTTTCCCTATCCTTTTAATAAAATCTCTATTTTATTTATACGCAAATCTATTCTTTTTCATTTATTATGTCTATTATGTGTATTATGAATGTAATCATAGGTAGGCCCGGATACCAACTGTTGGAAAGTATTTCAAAAATAATCCCTAAGTTTATATAATTAGTGTAGCGGAACGATTCAAAATTTCTAATTTTAAACCTGCTAGTGAATTAGAATTCCTAATTTAAGGTCTACATATTTAAAATTCCTAGTTTTAAACCTACAGGCCCCTACTCTAATATAAATTCATAATAATAACATAAATAACTAGCATAATAAATACTGTAAATAAATAAAAAAGAGAAAACTAAAAGAAAAAAGAAAGAAAAATACCTGGATGTGGACCGCAATTTCGCTCCAAGAAATCACCAAGACCGCGAGACCTTCAACATAATCTATTCTGAGCACCTAAAGTGTGGGCTCTGAAAAATATTAACTAGTGGAAATTTTTCCTCTTTTACTTCACCGACTTTTAGAAACTTATTTAATTTTGATTGATTAATTCAAAGCTCAACCTTAATTCCAATACCGCTATTTAGAGTAGGCTATTGGACTAAAATTAAGCTCCAAAAATGATGTGAGATTGACATAAATAACACAACGGCATCCTTTCAATGCACAGTACAAAACCAAACTTGCCACGTGGTGCTAGTGGATTGGTCCACGCCCGTTGGTGCAAATCGCTGCCTGGAACGTCCTAGTGCTTGAGATTGTCTCATCCTAGGGCGCCCAGATCCAGGGATTGCATGTCAAGGCATGACACATGTCATGCTGTGATTGGTTGTATGCATTGAATCTGGTTTGAGTTGTTGTCCATCTTTTTTTTATTTCCCACATGTATAAATTAATCTTACATATTATATTTTAACAAAATAATTTTATTTTATATTTTTAAATTTTATTCATCTAATAGATAGTATTTAGTAAAATAAAATTTACAAATATCATGAATTATTTAATAGTTTCCTGATAGTGTAAAAGACAAAAGGACCTACACATGGTTTTCATTGATCTGGAGAAGGCATATGATAGAGTTCCAAGGAAGGTTTTATGGAAGGTTTTGGATAGGAAAGGCATCCTTGTGCCATATATCTGGGACATTAGGGACGTATGAGGATCCACAAACTAGGGTACGCACAGTGGAAGGGGAGATAGATGCATTCCTGATAACAATCGAGGTACAACAAGGATCAACCTTAAGCCCCTATTTGTTCATTCTGGTAATGGATGAGCTCACTAGGAACATCCAAGAAGGTTTACCTTGGTGCATGCTTTTCGTAGATGACGTAGTACTGGTGGGGGAATCGCGGGAAGAGGCTAATGAGAAGCGAGAACTGTGAAGAAGGGCATCGAAATCAAAGAGCTTACGACTCAGTAGATTCAAGACCAAGTACATGGAGATTAAGTTCGATCCCACCATCACGCCTAGCAGAGAAGACGTTAAGATTGGATCGGACCTTATACCGAGAAAGGAGAGTTTCAAATACTTGGGGTCCATGATACAACACAATGGCAAAGCTGGCGAGGATGTCAACATCCGGATCAAAGTAGGATGGCATAAATGGAGAATGGCCTCAGTGGTACTTTCTGATAGAATGTTTCCCTCAAAGCTAAAAGGAAGATATTATAAGACGGTAGTAAGGTCGGTCATGTTCTATGGGGCAGAGTGTAGGGCAATGAAACAATATCATGCACAGAAGGTGGAAGAGATGAGGATGCAGTAGTGGATATGCGGACACACAAGGAAGGATAGGATCAGGAACGACATCATAAGAGGTGAATTTGGCGTGGCCTCCATTGAGGATAAATTAAGGGAGCAACATTTGAGGTGGTTTAGATATGTTAGGAGGAGAGCGAGCACCGCTCTGGTCAGGAGATGCGAGCAGCCCCATACTGTGCTAGGTAGGAGAGGGAGAGGCATGCCAAAGAAGAGATGACTGGAGTCAATCAAACAAGACCTCACCCACCTAAACCTTCGGGAGGAGATGGCCTTAGATAGAGCCTAATAGACGGCTAGCATAGGAGTAGAAGATGTAGCGGCTTAGAGTAGGATAGTCCGGCTTTTTGTGCCACCACTAGTGTTTCTAGGCCTTTAGGATAGTCCAGATTTGGCGTACTTATCTACGATCTGATCTCGTGATTGACTATCTGATTATTGACTTATTTGCAAACTGCTATTTCTCTACCTTTATTTGCCTAGCTTTGCCCTGCTTATTTGCTTTCTTGCTGCCAGGCTGCCAGGCTTCATTGCTGCTAACAAGCTTATCAGGTTAAGGGTCCTTGGAAACAGCCTCCCTTTAGGGCAGTCCCCGGAAGGGGGAAGGCTGCGTATCTAACCCCGCAAGATCCTGCTTATGCAGGAGCCCTTTGAGGCACGGGGTTGTTGTTGAGGGCAGTGTAAAATTAGAGGCTTGCGTAGGGACCTCGGGAATAATTTAAATCTAGCTCCAAATGGGTCAAAACTCATAATCATCTCATGATAATATTTGATTACCATTTAATAGAACTTAATTCTACTAAATAAATATTACTGCACTTGCTAAGTCGAATTTAGTATATAAGTATTCATATCATTTTGATTCATTTTCTAACCATTTTACATCAAATGTTCATCTCTTTTGCTCGATTTTGCTTTATTTCCCTCCTCTCAGAAATTCCTTACAAAAACACTCATTTTATGCTAATTCTTGCTAGGTTTCATCGTCAACATCCACAAGTGAATGCAGTATACATCAAGCAAAAGCAAAAAATGGGCTAAACACACCAAAAGCACAGGGTTTAGCAAGGAAACAACTTACACAACTTGTTACAACTTGCAAATATGGGCATCCAAATGAGCAAATCAAGTGCAAGAAATTCTTAAACACTTCATGAACACATCCAACCCACAATAAAGGCTGAACTTGGGCGGCAAAAAGAAGAAAAAATGAAGAAAGAAGCAAGTTGGAAGCAAGTTGTAAGCAAGTTGCGAACAAGGGTGGCAAAAGTAGCAAATGAGAATGAAGCTTGTGAAATTTTTTACTTCTTCAATTGCCAACCTCATGTACTATAAAATAGGGGTGTTGGGGAAATGATTAATCATCAATTCATTCAAAGAAAAAAAACCAATACAAAGTAGAAAAAATTCGAATAGAAGAGGAAGGGAGAGAAAAAAAAGAGTTTGGTTTGTAATTTTTTAATTCCAAGTTCTTTTCAATTCTTTTCTTCTTTAAGTTCATGGATTTTATCTTAGTTTTTCTTTATATTATGTATACTATGAACTAATTTTGTCTTTCCCAGGCTATGATGTAGCCTAAGTTGTAATATACGCTCTTTTCTAATTCAACGTATTTAAAGTTTATTTATTGCACTGTTTGACTGTTTATCATTGTTCTTCTTAAGTTTTGAATAACTTTATCACCATTCAAAACCTATAATAATTCATAATGAGTTCGAGAGGAGATTTATGATGAATACTAAAGTGATAAACACCACAAATTGAGCAAATGCTAGAGATAGATTAACACAATTTGTGTGATTCTAAGTGAAAAACATAGATCTTCAAAACTCTTTTCTTATTTAAATTTGTGCAAAAGATTGATGAGTTAATATGTAAAAGAGCATGCTAAATGTTGCTTGAGAGAGAATATTTAATAAATTAGAATTTTTGATTATCAACACGTAATAACAACTTGAATATCGAGAATAGAAAAGTAAATTGATGCAACTAGGTGAAATCGGATGTCTTGGATCTTACTAAATCATATAAATCCTCTGAAATTAGAACATGTTTCATCAAAATTAGCAAACATTTTTGTTCCTTTTTCTTTTGTTTTGCTTCATATCAGAAACTTCAAATTTCGGTCTTTCTAATAGTGCTAAAGCTACCAATTTTGTTACTCGTTCTATAGCAATCCTCATTGGATGATACTCTACTCATTTTGTATCACCTGATATGATTTAGTACACTTGCTAAGCAAACACCAAGCACATCAGCACTCTAGATTTAAATTATTTATTCGATAATTCTTGATTTGGGATAACTAAAAGATCAACTATTCTATCTAATATTCATGAGAAGTAGTAATTAAAACTACTATCATTATATTTCTCACCGGCTCTGCTTAAGTGCTCGACTTGCCCTATTCCAATAATTTTGTGACACGAAAACATGGTCTTCGTATCAGTTCTAATGATGAACACCAGGAATACTTTGGTCAAAGATTCCGAATTTTTTGAACACTTGCAAATCTACTTAAGAGGGCATCTATATCTGATAAGAGACTATAGACTCCATGTTGACTATTTTATTCCCATTACATTACATGCAGTCACTCAACGCAAGTAGGCTATTGGTCACATTACAGGGCCTCACTTTGAGTACACTAAAGTGGTGACCACTATGTGCACGAGTTCAAAACAATCTCAGGATTTAGAGTTATCACCTAATCACAAAAAAACTATTTATTTCTGATAGCAGTTAGGTAATAAACAATTCCGGTGGTCCAACTCAATGTCCTAATCTTATTAACGAATACTGACTATGACACTTCTGGATCCTTATTCACATGACCAAGACAAGCCATCTAAGATATCATGTTATAGGCTTATCAGACAAATCGTCTAGAACTCATCATCGACTATACAACATAGTACAATTTTGATTTCAGTCTGTCCATGGCTTAATCTCATTAATCACTTAAACCAAACTATGACATGCAAAAGTGGACTATGGCTATCTCATGGAATGTTTTAGAAATAATCACATACATATTTGACCTGCAAACCATAATTAGATATAAAATAGTTAAAACAATTTTATTTATTAATACTTAACCACAAATAATTGGGTTTTCAGATTATTGATGGCCAATAATAGCCATAACATCTGATGAGCCAATGGATTTTGTTGCTAGCTAGATGGGAACCACAAATGCCCTTATGGACTCCTAGCATCACTAGCATAGCTTCGTCAAAGTCAAGGCACCTGAGAAGCACTCCAGTAGCATCTCTCTTATATAATTCTCAAGATTTATTGTCTAGATGGAATCTATGAGCTCACATTTTCATCTTTTTATCCTTAATATAATCTTAAGGGCCCTTGAAGTAATCCATTAAAGGCTTCCTCTAGTCCTCGTGTTGATTTAGGACAGTTTGGTGAGTTTCAAAACAATCCAAGTGTTCACTTGGCATAACTTCGATCTCAAAATTGGAAGACTTAGAAAATTTAATGTCATGGTCCAAAACCTTAATCTTGATGGCCATAGTTTCTTCAAACCAAGTCTTGGGCAATTTATACCCTAAAGCTAACCGAGCCGAGTCATTGGCTGCTTTGTTTTGCTCTCTAGGGATATGCTCAAACTACATGCCATCGAACTTATTCAAAAGCTTTTACACTATTAGAAAGTATCGGTTCGAGGTGTTGCTCAAACATTGAAATTTCCCTTTTATTAAGCAAATTACCAATTGGGAATCCCCTTTAATAATGACATTGAGGACTCGTATTTCTAGGAGAGTTCATAGGCCTAATATCAAGGCCTCGTACTCTACCATGTTGTTGGAGCACTTGGCAACTAAAGTAACAACTAATTTTGTGTTGATCCCAACAGGGGATTTTATCACAACTCTAACACTAGCACTTGAATTGGTCCTTGATCCATCAAAGTGTAGTTTCTAAGGGACCATTTCCACCACTTAGATATGGTCTAGCTCATAGTTTAAGCTAGTATGAATGTTTGGGTGGTCAGCTAAAAAGTCTACTCAGGCCTGACCCTTGATTGACTTTTATGACACATAGACTAACTCAAACTAAAGTAGAGCAGTACTCTACTTGTTCAAACTTCCCCTTATCAAGGGCCTATCTAGCATATATTGAAGAACATTTGTCTGAGCAACCATGTATATGGTAAATGCTAAGAAGCAATGTCTCAATTTTACTGATGCATAGAGCAAAGATAGCCACAGTTTCTCAATTTAGGAGTATTTTATTTCACATTCATTTAAGCAACAGCTAAGATAAAACATAGCCTATTCAAACCCTTATTCATTGTCTTGTTCAAGCAAGCAACCAATAGATTCCTCAGAAATAGAGACATAAATTTTCTAAGATTTGCCCTGCTTTGGCGAAATGAGAACTGGTTGCTTGATCATGTACTCCTTGATGGCCACAAAAGCTGCTTGATGTGGCTACTTCCACTTAAAGTCCTTCTCAGTCTTGAGCCTTAATAGTGGAAAGAATACTTTTGTTTTTCCTGCGACATTCGAGATGAAACATCTTAGGAAATTAGCATGCCCTAAGAAATGTTGGAGCTCCTTTTCAGTTGAAGGCGGTTTGGCCTATTAAATGGACTTAATCTTATTAATGTCCACCTCAATGCCCCTCTAGTGTACTAGAAAACCAAGAAATTTCTAGTACGTATGCCAAAAGAACACTTTAATGTTCATCTTGAGGTTGTGGGTCCTCATTATAAGGAACTCCCCCCTCAAGTTTTCCAAGTGTTTGACTTGAGATTTTGATTTGACCACAACATCGTCAACGTGGACTTCCATGGTCTTGCCAATGAGGTTATGAAAGATCATATACATGGCTCTTTCATAGGTAGCACTGGCATTTTTTAAATGGAACAACATAGCCACCCACTTGAAGGTTTCTATTCACCCAAGACACCTAAATGTTGTCTTATGGGTATCCTCTAAAGCAATCATAACTTAGTAGTACCCACAGTATCCATCCATAAAAGACAAGACCACATGCGTCAAGGCCAAATCAATATGCACGTCAGCAATTGGCATTAGGTATTCATTGTTTGGGGTGGCTACATTCAAATATCAAAAAATCAATACAAACCCTAATTTTTCCATTTTTGTTAACAATAGGAACAATGTTTTCCAACCATTCAATATACCTTGTAGTCCTGATAAGTTTAGCCTTTAAGAGTCTTTCGATTTCCTCCTTGACTAGGTTAATAACCTGCTGGGACATTCTCCTTTGGGCTTAGATGATGGCCCTTGAGCTTGGCTTGATAGGAAGCCTATGCTCAACTGCCTTTCTGTCTAGGCCAGGCATGTCGCGATGGTCCCAAGCAAACCATTCGTTGAACTCATGAAGTAAAGTCAAATACTGCTCTCTACTTCTCGGAAAGTAGAGTGCTCAAATAGGTAGGTCTTGGGTCTTCTATCGAGCCCAAGTTAACCTTGAGGAGGGGGTCCTAAACTTCGGCCCTTAAATCATCCATCTTAGCTGGTGCTACTATTAAGTTAGAGAATTCCAACTCTTTTCCTTGAGTCATCTAAACCTCGAAGCCATAGAATGGTTGTTTAGCCCAAAGTTGATCCTTGGCATGCCAAGCCACGAGCTTTGCTAGCGTGAGGAAATGGCCTCCCGGGCCATTAGTGGGAGGTCTTAGCTCCATCACATAAAGGTTCTGGTGTGACTTGGATTTTGGAACAAATTTCTAAAATTTTTCCGAATTAATTAGACTAACGCAAGTGATTTAAAATTCCTCATTTTAAAGCTACTGGTGTCTACTCTAACAACGTTGACAATAATAATATGAATATTAGCTAGCATAATGAAATACAATAAATAAATAGAGAAGTGAAATGCTAAAACAAAAGAGAAAGAAGAATACCTGAAAGTTGCTCCAATAAAGAAAACCCATAAAAAAGAGACCCAAAGACCTTCTACGCAATCACCTGAAAAAAACCTAGAGTGTGGACTACGAAAAATACTAAACTTTAGAGAAAAAATTTCAACAGAAATTTTCTCTCTTTTAGTTCCTCGAAAGTCAACACTTTTTGAAAACTTTTCATTAAAATTGGATGCTAGGCCTTAACTTCAGTACCCCTAACTCAAAAATTCAATGTGGGATGCGTATAAAACAGCAAAAACAATGTTGTTCAGGTACAAGTCAAACTGCATCTTTTGACGCGTCATGGCTGCTACGCGGCTGCTCATGATTGGTCTGCATCAAGCGGCGCGGATTGCCCCGTTGGGGCACCCAAGAGCATGCCACGTGGCATGCTCTTATTGTTCTGCACCCAAAGGCGCGGATCGCTTTAGTGTTTCACACGCTGGTGCGATGCAGATCATGACCTGATTCCTTTTTTTGCTTTGTTTCTCACATACAAAAATTTATCTTATGAATTTTCAATTTTTAGAAAAATTTTAAAATTCTTAACTTTTATTCATGTAATGAGTAATGTTTAATAAAATTAATTTAACTTACTTATGAATTTTTTTAACATTTTTCTGATGGCATTTAAAAATAGAGGCTTGTGCAGGCATCTCAGGGACAATTTAAATCTACCTCCTCACGGGCTAAATTAATTATCATCTCATAATAAAATTTAATTACCATTTAATGAGACTTAATTCCACTAAATTAATTCCATTGCACTCAAGAGTTAAATTATTTATTCGATGATTTCTAAATAGACTAAAAACAATTTGAAAATTTTTTCTCGATTTTTTCAACCAAGTTGCCTTTGTTCTGCAAATAATGAAATTATTTTAACCACCCCCTCTATTAGATATCCATGGCAAAAATAATTATAACTGTTACCATTATTTTCCTCACAGCTTTTCCATTAGTTAAGGCTCCCTTTTTCTGAATAATTCACTTATATTTGAACAAATTCATAGAATAAATTCCAAATGTCAAACACTTGGAAACTTTGGCCCAAGTTTCTAAATTTATTCAAATACTTGTGAATCAACTAAGAGAACATCTATATCTAGTAAGTGACTATAGATTCCACGTTGAATACCTGATACTTTTCACACTTCATGCCGTTACCCAGTGCAAGTGAAACTTTAGCCACTTATTAAGACTTTACTTGTAGTATAATAAGATAACTAATATTCCATGCACAAGTCCAAATTATTCTCAGGATTTAAAGTCCTTGTTCAAACAGTACATTATGAATCACTCATTTTTGATAGTATTCTAGAAACAAGTAACTTACATGGTCCAGCTTAATGTATTAATCTTATTGAACAAACTAACATAACACTTTTTGGATAAGCATCCACGTGACCGAGACAGGTCATCTAAAGTGTTATTTTATAGCTTTAGCAGACAAGTAGTCCAAACGTGTCACAGACTACGAGTTTTTCAAATAACATTTCGTTCCATTTGCTCCAAGTCTAGATATAGCTTAATCCATAATCCACTTAAGACAAACATGTAAAAGTGGTCTAAGGACTACATCCATCTCATTGACGTTACTTAAAAGAATATCACATGCCATATATATTCACTAACACAAATTTAACAAGGAAGTGATTGGAACTTAAATTTCATTCTTAATAAAGTAATAATTACATGATAAATCTGGATTTCCAAGACATTGTTCCTAACATTGGTGATCTCCTTCTTCAAGATGGGTCCTCATGCATCCCAAAATTTAGAGTCTTCAGGCTCTTTCTCAAATTGACTAACCTTAGCCTCAATAAGTGGGCTGTCAGGGATGGTCATTATGTCTTGTCGTTGGACAAGCTGTGGAGTGGTCATTCTAACGACAAGTGGTTCCGTGCCTTCTTCATAAAAATTTTCCTCAATGTAGTCAGAGCAAGTCGTGAATAGCCTGTTATTTGCCATAACAATCTCCTACTTGTCATGGTTCCAGAAAATTCACAACTAGTTTAATGAAGATGTAGTATCTACTACAAAGAAAGCCAGCAACCTGCTTAAGCTGCCAACAGTTAACTCAATCAGGATGACTCCTTCAGACTTAGTAATAGCTCCGAAAAAGCCAAAAATTGCAACATTTGAAGTAATTAGGTCATCTCGAGATTTACTAATGACCCCCAACATATAAGAAGCCAGGACATTCATGGTTACGCCATTATCGACCAAGACCCTACTCACCAAAATGCCATCGAATTTGGCCTTGACATATAGGGGCTTGATGTGCTATTTAGCAATATTGGGCCCATCAAACATCATCTTCATTATGTTAAATGAAATATTCAAATGATTTTTCATCGTTATGTTAGGTGAATCATCAAGCGATTTGGATGTTGGGGTCTTAACTTTAAAAGACAAAGGATTAGGGTTCCCTTCAGTGGCTTCTACTTCCCCCACAAGTTCCACCTGGGGATCCTCATGCACTGCTATAATGTCCCCCTCGAGGCCCTCTTGAGTGCTAGTTTCCATGAATTCAAAAAGAAAGAGCAGGGCAATTCTGACATCACCGTTTTCAGGGAGGGTCCTGAATTATATCCCGACCCTTTGATCTATTTCCATTTTAGAGCTGCCATCCATAGGCAGGTCCTGATCATAAGTTTGAGGACTGCCATTAGTTAGCATGTCCTATGCTAGAGGTCAGTCCTCTGGATCAACCGCTGGGGCTTGAGACTCCTCCATAAATTTGGGGAAGCCTTCTTCGTGGAAGTCGTTCTCGTTATTGGACCATGTTGATGTTGATGCTGGGGGAAAATATTCCTCTTCATCATCAACCAATTTTCAAGCTAGTGAACTCTTAGCAAGCTAGTCCCACCAAGTGTCCTATTCTTCACAAGATGAGAGATTGGTCCATCTCTCAAGCTTTTTATGTGGTTGCCTTTTCTGTAGTACAACAGATTTGGAATCAGTTATTGGGTCTTCAAGATCCATAAGCTTAGTTTGCTTACCCTTGCAAACCCTGGCTTCCTCCTAAGAGAGTCTAGTTAAGCAAGTATCGAGCAAAGTCCTTCACTGAGCTGCCTTTTTCAATAGTTGCCTCCTCTTTAGGATTCGAGTAGGACTAGAGGGACTGACGTCCTCTTGATCAAAGCGATGCCTTCTCTAGCCATTATCGAATCGGACCCTAGAGGGCTGGTGTCCTGACTGTCATGGTCCTTGACTAGTGTCCATGTCCAATAGGTGGTATTTTCAAATTTCTCCTTGGATGCCCAGTTCTCATAATGATTCGGATCTTTGAAGTAAGTCCTCAATGAGGTCCCATTAGTGATGTCTTTGTCAAGGGAATTAGCTTTTTTGATCAAGTAAAGGCTCAGCTTCTTCATCTCAAAAACCAACATGTGACCACAACCCCTGAAGAGGTCATGTGTATGGCGTAAGAGCTTTCTAGACGTATGCCTCTTGGAAGTGAAGACTGTCTGCCAATGGTTATCAGTAAGAATTCCCATGGCTAACTCTTCTTCCTTGGAGAGAAGAATAATTCCTTCATCTGATTGCTTCTGTAAGAATCTGTTGAAGAGAACAAAATCATGTGTTAGATGTTCAGCGGTGATGTGCCACCTGCAGTAATCTTCTAGCAATATTACAGAAGTTCTAGGGAACCTCGGTGTTCCTGACTCCAGCAGGCTATCAAACATAGTGTTGGCTACAACCAGACTGTCTTTGTCTATACGCATCCTGCACAAGGATCTTCCATTAGTTTGGCTGTTATGAAAATTGTAAGGCTTTGGTACCTCATTTATATTAAATTAAGCTAGACTAGGGCATAGGAAGCCCCTTGACGTATTCAGCGATGTCAATCTCATATGAAGGATCTTCATTCCCTTCAATTAGCTCGTGTCCGTAAGGTCCACAGGTGCTATTTTTCTTAAGGCTTTCTTCTTTTAAGATGGCCTCATATCTAGCTACACATTTTGAGAACTGTAAGAGCGTCGTGAATTTTAAGCCTTTGAATTTTTTCCTAAACTCAATATCTAAGCTATTTAAGGCCAGCTTTGCATATTCTAATTCAGGAAGAGCTATGGTACAATTTAGCCAGGCTCTCTTGAACCGGTTAATGTAATCTTCCACTTATTAGCCTAGCTTTTGTCTCATTCGAGCCAAGATAGATATGAAAGTTCCTAGTTCCATTCCTGGGAACTGAGCACAAAATTGCCTTGCCATGTCATCCTAACAATAGATGGAATTAGGCGGCAAGCTAATATGCCAATGAAAAGCGGTCCCAGTTAAGGAGCTAGGGAACAACCTCTGCTTGAGGAACTGATTATAAGCTGCTTCTTTACTCTAGTAATTGAATCTTGCCAAGTGTTTGAGGGAAAATGCAGTCCCTTCTCCCAGGAAGAGGGTAAATTCAAGGATTTTGTGTCCTCGAGGAAAAAGGTAGCCCCATCTATATAGTCAGGGTAAGGTTTACTATAAAAGGGTCTATTGACCCTTTTTAGGCCTAGCCCATATTTTCGATGAGAGCAGCCAATTGGTCCTAGAGAGGTAGGTTAGGCACATGGTTATGCACCTACCATTGCCCTCTAAGTGGGTGAGGATCCCAAGGGAGATTTGCAGGACACCCTTAAGCACACATTACAATTGGGTGTGGGAACAACAATTTTCCCCAAACCCGAGTTAACCCTCATGATCAATTTGGCCATGCGCTTGGTTGGCCACAAAGTATGTCCCAGCAAGACTTGGGTTATAAAGCATGCCTGAGAGCACAATAATAGTAGCATATTGTTGGTTCATCCTTGTTTCATCAGTCCTTAAATTGTTATGAATGGTATGAAGAGGTATGAAGAGGTCTTGGAAGGAGAGGCTAACTCCTAGAAGTGGGTACCTGCCCTTCCATTCCTACTTCAAGGCATTGAGTGGACCTTGAGGTAAGCTCTACAATCTAAGAAGGGTATGAACGGTTTTCCCCCCCTATCTCGGAGACATGCAACACAATCACATTGACATTGAGATCCCTCAAGGCCAGAGAAAAACTCTCATTCGAAGGGTCAGTAACCCCTAGTGGCACATTATTCCTATGGTTGGATTCCGAGTGCGTAACTCTAAGGTTAGCCATAACTGGGTTTCCATTCTATCAGGGACAATATAGTCAACCTGAGTCAATGGTACTTGTGCGCTCAAAGAAGCCTCATGAGGATATCTAGTTGGTGCTGATGGAAGAGGTGAAGGCCTAAGTTTCCTAATATTCTCTCTAACGGCTTAAATCAAGCCTTTATGAGCTGCAGCCTATCTAACCAAGATAGGTTTAACCTCAACTACTATCGGTCTTGCCACATCCATAACAATAAGGGTAGCAGTAAAAGACAAGGTTGAGTTCATTTCAACTAAGATTTTGTCAATTTCTTTGTGATGCCTATCAGGCATCGAGATTGCAACGTTGTTTATTACGGCTTTTATAATGGTGAAGTTTTCATGCTAGGCATCTAGATTGCGCTCTATTTCAGCACGTTGTCTCTCAAAGGCTTCTCTGATTGTTTGTTGGACTCTTTGTCCATGATTTATAACAGATATCTAAGCATAGCCATCTAGCCTAATTCATTCATCTTCAAGGATGTCATCATCACCACTGCTCTCACTGCCATGGTTATGACTCGATTCATCCCTTCGTGTTATATGTCTTAATCTAAGAGGATGCTCAAGCGGGGATCCAATTAGGGCTAAGCCCTCTGACTCCTCATGCTCAAGAGCACTGGACTGCCTAGTTTTGACCATCAATGAATGGTATGAAATTACGTTATGTTAATCCATGATGGCTAAAGATGACGAACTCTAATTTTAAGCCTCCCACTATGGTTTCCTAAAGCGTGTATGCTTTATTTTGTTTGTAATAAAGTGTGATGTGGTTGCCATAAAAATGAAAAAAAAAAACAAACAGACGTGCAAAGGGGACTCACCGCGACTAGGAAGTGAGCCTAAATTCAAGCTATACGTCTTTAACCTCAACCACTCACCATTTTCGGAGAAAAGGTTGTCATATTTTGGTGTATCTGACTTCATTATACCGTGAGTTCAGCTTATCTTCAATTAGGAGGACTTAGTTAAATATTTTTGTGGATTTTTAATATATATTGGCGAAAAAATAAAAGGATATGGACCTAATTTAAGCGGCTGTAGCAGTGACAGAGCATGGCCCATAGACACCCTTCCTTGTACACTTAAAAGTTAGGAACTGGGGTGGAGACAAACCCAAGAGCCCAATAGTGCACTTACAAGCCAAAGTCAATCAGGTTTTTATGCCTATCACCCTTGACTTAGAGTAACTCAAATGAGTTCAGATCTAGTAAGATTAAGATGAAGCAAATTGTATTCAAGCCACTAGACTCTAACCAAAGCAAACAAGGTCAAGCCTTGGCCCTCAAAACCCTAATCAATGGCGCAAACCTAAGTTCACCTAAATTATCAAGCAGTATAGTAGTTTTAAGACCAATGCATTTAAGGTCCAGCCTTGCCCGTCAAAGTCGCCTCAATTCTTAACTCGTCAAAGTTTGGGAACAGATTAAAACAGGAAGTTCCTACCTGAAACCCAAAAGACTGTATTAATGAAGAAGCAAGTACATCAAATTGTTCTACGCTAAGCTAAGTTATGCTACGAAATGCTACTCGTAAGAAAAGAGCACAAGTGTGCTTTAAGAAAACTTAAAGAGGTTTTATATTGAGTGTGTCTCCGTATGGACTACAATAATGTCCTTTATATATAGATAAAATAAATAATGGCTGCCCCCTAATTCCGTGGAATTTTCTCCCCACGTTAGGCCATTAAACTTCTTCTTGCATGTTAAGGATCAATGAACGTGTCCCTGATTCAGGTTTAGAAGGAATTCATTAAAGCCCATGTCTGGATTTCTCGCTGAAGTCCCATCTAGAAGCCCCATGTCCTTTTAGATTAAGCTAAATGCCCAAGTATCTAAAATTGCACTTCAAGTAATTGTCTCGAACTTTGAAACCACCGGTCTTGCAGCCTTCTTAGCTTCCCCTTGAGCTCGAGCTCCCTTGACCCCTTAACCATCTCGAGCTTTGAGTGATTGATACCCCTGTTAGGATGACAATTTTCTTAAGATATTGGGCTCGAGACACCATTGAACTTTGCTCAAAATAGCATTGTCCTAGTCCCCTTGAATTTAGGGTGTAAACATATGTCACCCCAACTATAAATGGAATTAGGTGGTAAAATATTGTACCACCGGAAGGAAATCCCTGTCAAAGAGCTAGGGAATAACCTAAGTTGCGAGTATGGGTTATCAGCCACTTCCCTACACTGGTAGTTAAATCTTGCCAAATGCTCAAAAGCAGACATGCTTCCTTCTCCTGAGAAAAGGATAAACACTGGGATTTCGTATCCTCGAAGAAAAGGGTATTCCCTCTCAATGTATTCAGTGTATGATTTACTATACAAGGGTTTGTTGACCCATCTGAGGCCTAGGCCATACATCTTCTCAATAAGGGCGGCCAATTGGTCTTAGAGGGAGCAGGTTTGGCACGTGGTTATGCACCTGCCATTAACCCCAAGTGGTTGAGTATCGCGTGGGGGATCAACATGATACCCCTGAGCTCCCATTGCAATTAAATGTGGGAATGATTGTTGCCTCACATACCTAGGATAGTAACTCACTTAATCATGCTGGCTATTCGTTTGATTGGCAACGAAGTATGTTCCATCATATCCTTGAGTATGTGGCATGCCTAAGGGCACATCTAAATTAACAGGTTGTTGGGCCACTCTTGCCTAATCAATCACCAAGGTTTGATCTTAAGGATGTAGGGAGTTAACTTACCCCCGGTCTCATTTCTGGAAAGAGGCCTAGGAGGAGAGCCTTGGTCCCTAGTGTTGGGAACCTGTCCTTGCACACCTACTCCGAGGCTCTGGCTAAGCCTCGAGGAAGCCTCTCTAACATGAGGTGGGTATGAATAGTTATACCCCCAGTCCTGAGGATAGGTTTGACTTGAACATTGATGTTGAGGTCCCTTGAGGCCAAATAATATCCTTGGATCAAAGGGCCAATAGCCCTAAAGGATGCATTATCACCTCAAAGGATTACATTGTCAACCTAAGCCACTAGCTTTCATGAGCTCGAAGGAACATCGCGAGGGTACCCAATAGGGACTGGAGGAGGAGGAACAAGCATGGGTTGCCTAATATCCTCTCTAACGGCTTGAACTAAGCCATTAAGAGTCTCAACTTGCTTGGCTATGATAGCTTAAATTCAACTACTGTTTACCTTGCGACATCCTTGGCTATAGGGGTAGCAGTAGAAGATAAAGTTGACTTCATCTCAACCAAGACTCTGTTGGTTTCTCTATGAAGCCTTTCGTTCATCAAGGTCCCAACGTCATTGATAATAGCTCTAATTGTGGCATAGTTTTCACATCGAGCTACTAAAGTACACTCCGTTTTAGCGAATTGTTTTTCTTAGACCTCTTTCATAGCTTGTTCAATTCTCTGATCAATGAGTTTCATGCAAATTTTGGGCATGTCCATGAAACTCTTTCAAGAATAACCATCACGCCTAATATGCTCGTCTTTTGAAATGTCTTCATCACCTCCGCTTTCATTACAGCGATTGTGACTTGTCTCATCCCCTTGGGGTACAGGATTTTGTTCTAAGGGGTGCTCGAGTGGAGACCCGATTAAGGCTAAACTTTTGGGTTCCTTAGGTTTAAGAGCACTAGACCTCCTCATTTTGACCATTGGTGAATGGTCTGAAACTATAGATTGGTAATCAACAATGGGGTTGAAGACAATTACATATTATATTAAGCCCCCCACTTTGGTCGCCAAAAGGCATGTTTGCTCTTTTCGTTTGTTAAGTGTGTGAATGTGGTCTCCATAAATAGAAATTAAACAAACATTAAAAAAAGGGACTCGCAGCGAAGTGGAAGAGACCTGAATACTAGACCGCACGTGTTTGATCTTAACCACTCGCCTTTTCGAGGAAAAGGGATAGTGCTTTTGGTGAATCTGACTTCGGTTTCAATTAACATGTGGATTCTACTTATTCTCCAAATACGAAGACTTTTATATTTTTTTGTTTTTTTGTTTTTATATATGTTTGATAGAAAAGTAAAAGGTTATAGACCTAACTCAAGTGCTAGTCATAGTGACGAAGTAAGGCCCACAAACACCTTTCCTCGCATACTTGAAAGTTAAGAACTGGGGTGGAGACAAACTCAAGAGCTTAGTAGTTCACTTACAAGCCCGAGTCAATCATAATTTTAGACTTGGCACCCTTGACTCATAATAACTCGAATGAGTTAGAGTATGACAAGGCTAAGATGGAGCAAATAGTATATAGGTTACTAGATAAGGACCAATGCAATTAAGGTTAAGCCTTGGCATCAAAACCCTCAAACAATAATGCAAACCTAAGTTCACTTAACATATTAAGTAGTGACACGAGTGTTAAAACCAACGCAAACAAGGCCAAGCCTTGACCATCATTGCCTTAAACCAAAGCCTCAATTCTCAACTTGTTGATTTTGGGAACATATTAAAACAGCAAGTGCATACCCATAACTCGAAGAATTGTATTACTCGGAAGAAAGAAAGTACAGCAAAGATCTACGTTACACTACGCTAAGCTAACTTGACTAAGTTACGCTACTCCTAGGTAAGAAGAACAAGTGTGTTGTAAAAAAACTTGAAGAAGTTTACATGAGTTGTGCCGGATACTTTATAACTACAATTGTTTGCACCCCAATTTCGAAGGGGCAAAGACGACTTTTTTTGAGCAAAGTGCCACGTGCTTAACATGTAAGGCCTCCCTCAAGGAGAATCAAGCATGTAGGTGCTAGGGTAACGGCAGCTCGAGAGTATCACCCTGACAAGGGTATCAACCTATTGGAAAAAATTACTCTGATGCTAACTGTTGGGTCCACAGTGTTAGGAACATTGTCCTGAAATTCAGATTTATTTTGGATATACCATTTTAGTTAATAAATAAAATTGAAGTTTCAGTCATTTCCTAGTTAAATTTGTGTATGTGAGCATTTATATCGCATGTGATTTTCTTTTGGGAAACATCCATGAGATGGGTGCAGTCTAGACTACAATTTACATGTTTGTTCTAAGTGGTTTATGAGACTAAGCCATAGATAGACTTGGCACAAATGGTATAGTTTGGACCACTTGTATGTTAAGACTATAACGAGACACTTTAGATGACTTGTCTTGTTCATGTGGATGGAGATCCAAAAGTGTTAGGTTAGTGTGTTTGACACATTGAGTTGGACCATGTGGGTTACTTATTTCTAGACTACTATCGGAGATGAGTGATTCACGTTGTACTGTTTGAACGACGACTCTAAATCCTGAGGGTATTCTGGACTTGTGCATGGAGCGTTAGTTAATTTGGTGTACTATAAGTAAGGGCTAAATGAATGACTGAAATCCCACGTACACTGGGGTAGCTGCGTGAAGTGTGACAAGGATCAGGTATCCAATAGGGAATCTACAGTCTCTTATGAGATACAGATGTCCCCTTAGTTGATTCGCAAATATTTGAATAGTTCGGAATCTCTGGCCAAAATATTCCAAGTGTTTGACATTTGGAATTTATACTGTGAATATGTTCAAGTATAAATGAATTATTCAGTGAAGGGCGAGTCGGTAACTAATGGAGAAGCTGTGAGAAGGATAATGGCAGTGGTTATATTTATCCTTTGTCATAGACATCTAGTGGAGGGGTTGTTGTCATCAATACAGCCTATTAGGGAGATATCGATTGAATAATTTAAGTCCGGAGTGCAGTGAGATTTATTTAGTGGAATTAAGTCTCATTAAATGGTAATTAAATTCATATCATGAGATGGTGTAATTTAACCCATTTGGAGCTAGATTTAAATTGTCCCTGAGGTCCCTGCGCAAGCCTCTGTATCTTATTACCATTAGAAAAATATTAAAAAATTCATGAGATAAATTATTTATCCATAAGATAGGTAAATTAATTTTGTCAAATATTATTCATGAGTGAATAAAATTTATAAATTATAAAATAAAATAATTTTTGAAAAATTAAAATTCATAGGATGAATTTTTACATATGGGAAACAAAGCAAAATAAAAAAAAAATAATACAAAAATTGCACAGTCGCAATCCGCGTGAACCGGATCCAACGAACCAGTGCGCGACAAAGCCCACCAAGGCTATCTGCGTCTCCACGTGGGGACTAATCACGTGTTGACACGTGTCACGTGTTTTGAATTAAAATAACAGGTGCGTTTTTTTCGTTAAGGAAACGCGACGCTTTGATTAATTTTTTAAATGGTACGCTGCATTTTGATGTTAACTGGGAATCCTTTTTTGATTAAAATTAGATTTTTTCACGCCGGTATATTCCTATAAATAGAGGGGCTTATTTCGAGGTCTGGCATTCAAATTGAAATATTTCTTTGGGGTTTCTCAAATTGTTTCAGAGACCTAATTGGAGAGAAAATTTTCCGTTGAAATTTTTCTTTCCTCAATTTAATATTTTTTGGAGCCCACCCTCCGGGCAGTTCGAGGTCATTGCGTAGAAGGTCTCAGGGTCTCGATTTTGAAGAATATTATTGTCTTTCTGGTTTTCTTTATTATTGGAGCGATTCCAGGTATGTTCTTCTTTCTTTATTCTTTTTCGCTTTTCTATTTATTTACAGTATTCATTATTATACCTATTTAAGTTTACGTATTGTTATGAATATATTAGAATAAAAGGCCTGTGGATCTAAATTAAGAATTTAGATCTATTGATTTAAATTATGAATTTAAGTCTGTAGATTTAAAAATAAAAATTTTAAATTAACCCTAGGTTTAGAGCTATGAATTATAAACCCATTCCGCTGCGTAAACTTTAGGGAGAATTTTTTTGAAATTCATCTCAACAACCGGCATTAAGGCAAAGGGTTTATAGAGATAAACCTATTCCTGGGAACTCTCGCACTTGAGGTGTCACGAAGCGTGACTCTCCGACCGGGGGCTTAGGTAGAGAGAAGAGTCTCCTACTCTAAATGCTCTAATAGTTGCCAATTGTTGTGACCATAGTTGAAATTGTGAACCCAATAGTAGGCATCAAAGTTTATTTTCAACCAAAATTCATATGTTCTTCCAACACACAGTTCCCAACTACGGTCACAACAAAGGGCACCCATTAGAGCACTTAGAGTAGGAGACTCTTCTCTTTACCTAAGCCCCCGGTCAGAGAGTCAAGCTTCGTGACACCTCACGTGTAAAGGTTCCTAGGAATAGGGTTATGTTTGTAAATCCTTTTGCTGTAATACCGGTTGTTGGGACGAATTTAAAAAAATCTCCCTAATTTTATAATTCATAACTGAAGGGGTTTAGAATTCATAATTCTAAACCTAGGATTGATTTAAAATTCGTAATTTTAAATGTGCAGATTTAAATTCATAGCTGAAATCTATATATCTAAATTCTTAATTTAGATCTACAAGCCTTCTACTTTAATACATTCTTATTAATACATAAAATTGAATAGGTATAATAACGAATACTGTAACTAAATAGAAAAGCGAAAACTAAAAGAAGAAGAAAAGAAGGCATACCTGGAATTGCTCCAAATATAGAATACCAGAAAGAATAATAATCTTTAGAAGAATACCAAAATCGAGACCCCGCGATCTTCTACGCAATGATCTCGAGTTGCACGGAGGGTGGGCTTCGGAATATATTAAACAAGGAAAGAAAAAATATCAAAGGAAAATTTTCTCTCCAATTAGGTCTCAAAAACAATTTAAGAAACCCAAAACTTTTGTTTTAATTGAATGCTAAACCACTGGAATAGGTACCTCCATGTATAGGAGTATACCGAAGCGACAAATTAGCAAATTTTTGACGTGGGATGCGCAAAATAAGAAAACCAAATGTAGCGTTCAAGTACAACGCATAGGCAAAACGCGGTGTTTCGACAGAGTTCAAAACTATGTTAATTTTAAATTTTATCCGTGTGACACGTGGCGGGCCTCCATTGGCCCACCCGCGTGCACACGGATTGCCCCAAGACCACGCGCACTGGTTGGTCTATCCGCGTATATAAGTATCGCAGCCTGCTTTTTGCAATTTTTTATTTTTATTTTTTGTTTTGTCTTTGCTTTGTTTCCTACATGTAACAATTCATCTTATGAATTTTAATTTTCTTAAATTATTTTATTTTATAATTTTTAACTTTTATTCATCTCATGAATAATGTTTGGCAAAACTAAATTTACCCATATCATGGATAAATAATTCATTTTATTAATTCTTTAATATTTTTTTCGATGGCAATAAATATAGAAGCTTGGGCAGGGATCTCATGGACAATTTAAATATGGCTCAAAATGGGTTAAATTAATCATCTCATGAAATAATTTAATTACCATTTAATTAGACTCAATTCCACTAAATAAATCTCATTGCATTCCAAACTTAAACAATTTATTCGATATTTCCCTAATAGATTATATTGATGACAACAACCCCTCCACTAGATGTCCATGGCGAAAAATAAATATAACTACTACCATTATCCTTCTCACAACTTCTCCACTAGTTACCGATTCGCCCTTCAGTGAATAATTCATTTATACTTGAGCATATTCATAGCATAAATTTCAAATGTCAAACACTTGGAATACCTTGGCCAAAGATTCCGAACTATTAAAATATTTGCAAATCAACTAAGAGGACATATGTATCTCATAAGAGACTGTAGATTCCCTATTGAACATCTAATCCTTGTCACACTTCACGCCACTACCTAGTGGTCGTGGGAATTTAGTCGTGCATTTAGACCGTACTTATTGTACACCAAAGTAATTAATGCTCCATGCACAAGTCCAGAATACTCTCTGGATTTAGAGTCGTCGGTCAAACAGTACAATATGAATCACTTATAACATGAATCACTTATATCCAATAATAGTCTAGAAACAAGCAACTCACATGGTCCAACTCGGTGTGCCAATCTTATTAAACACACCAACCTAGCACTTTTGGATCACCATCCACATGACCAAGACAAGTCATCTAAAGTGTCACGTTATAATCTTAGCATACAAGTGATCCAAGCTTGTCTTCAACTATGAGTGTTTCAAACAACAATCCATACCATTTGTTCCAAGTCTACCTGTGGGTTAATCTCACAAACCACTTAGAACAAACATGTAAATTATAGTCTGAGGACTACACCCATCTCATGGAGGTTTCCAAAAGGAAAGTCACATGCGGCATAAATACTCGCTTACACAAATTTAACAAGAAAACAACTGGAATGTCAATTTTATTCATTAATAAAATAATATTAATAGAATAAATCTGGATTTTAGGATACTATTCATAACAATCTCCCACTTGTTCTAAATCCAATTTATTATAAACTTTATATTTATCCTTTCTATGTATGAACCAAAGGTCTAGTGAAGTCAAGGTTTTAGTAAAGTCAACTACTTTATCTGAACCTATATGCCCCTTTTTGCATCTTCTAAAGCTACAACGTATTTAGCCTCTATGGTGAAGTTAGAAACACAATACTACTTGACATTCCTCCCACTAATGGCTCCTACTCCAAGGGTAAAGACATGCCCTAATGTCGTATGTCTAGCTTTTCTATCTAACTGGAAGTCAGAATAAGTATAGATAACTGGAACTAGCTCCCCAAATCCTTGCAGTTGATAAACACCCCTACATCATTCCTAATGAGTAGTATATCGTCAACGTAAAGTACTAAGAAAGTCACTACTTTCTCTTGACGTCGTTTGTACAAGGATGGGTCGTCAACCAATAGCTCAAAACCATAAGACTTAATTGCTTAGTTGAATCTAATATTCGATGTGCATGATGCTTGCTTCAGTCCATACATGGACTTCTTTAGTTGCATACCATATGCTCCTGATTTTTGCTAATGAAAATGTCTGGTTGTACCATATAGATGTCTTCTTTAATACGACCATTCAAAAGGGCCATTTTGACTTCTATTTGCCAAATCTCATAATGAGCTATAGTGGATAGGAGTATCCTTATGGACTTTAGCATGGGTACTGGTGAGAAGGTTTCATCATAATGAATCCTTCCTTTTGGGTAAAACCTTTATCAGCTAGTCTTGCCTTGAAGGTCTCTACCTTTCTCTCCACTCCTCTTTTCCTATTGTAGACTCATTTACAACAAATTGGCTCAATACCAACAAGCACCTCTACAAGATTCTAGACCTGATTAAAATACATAGATCCTAACTCAAATTTCATTGCTAAAACCTATTGGTCAGCATCCTTGTCATTAATTGCCTCATTGTGGCTGAGAGGATCAGATTCAATATCACGGCCAGCCATTAAGGCTCCCTTCATGAACCTGTTAGGTGCCTGACACTCCTCCCACTACGCCTAGGCTCTCGTGTACTTAGAACATTCTCAATCCTAATAGTAGGTGCATCTCATGCATCCACTATATGCCAAGTTGTGTTTAGCTGTTTAGAATTAGTGTCATTTTCTTTTAACTGTTCTTACAATATTTTGTTTTTGCTTTTGTATTCTACTACAAAATCCTCCTTTAGAAATTTTACATACTTGAAAGAACCCTTTTGATCAAAAATACTGTAGAGAAGACCTCCCTTGTTCCTTTGGAATAACCCCAAGAAGAGATCGGTAAAGCCGCATGACACATCAAGGACCTTACCATCCCTTCTGATGTCGTACTCCTTCTTTCTGCCACACTATTCTACTACGGTGTACCCGGAATAGAGAGCTAAAATCTTATCCCATTTGCACTTAGGAAATCTAGATACTTACCCGAAAGACATTCACCACCTTGATCTAATCGAAGGGACTTAACGTTTTTACCTAATTGCTTTTCAACTTCAACTTTAACTTTGTACTCTTTAAACTTTTCGAAAGAGTCCGACTTATGTCTCGTTAGGTAAGCATATCTATTCCTTGAGTAATCATCAGTAAATATGATGAAGCACTCATACCGACCACTTGCTTGAACATTCATTGGTCCACAGGCATATGTGTGAACCAACTCAAGTAAGTCATCAACCTTATTGCCTTTACTCTTAAAGATAGACTTGGTCACCTTGTATTCTATGCAGAATTTACAAACTAGTAATGACCTCAAGTCCAAAGCCTCTATCAGTACATCTTTTACCGGTCTTTGGATCTTATTCGAATTAGTGTGACCTAAATGTTGGTGCCATGTGTAGGCATTATCCCTTTCAGGGTGTTTTCTTTTAGGAGATTGAACAAATGAGCTTGTGTTAGATTCATTTAGGAAAATAACATGAATAAACTATTTATACATGTATATTTTGCAAATTTATTTCTAGTATTAAAATGTTCATAATCAAAATCAAATGAATAAAAATTATTCATAAAACGAGATACAGAAATCAAATTCCTGTGCAGAGCAGCTACAAATAAACGATCTTTTAAAAACAAAAATGTTAGCACTAAAGACTCAGCTAACATCTCTTACACTTGAGACCACTACTCTTGTACTTTCCCTGACCATTAGGAACAGCTCCCATCATGCAGCCTTTTGGTTAGCCTGAGCCCTTATAACATATTACAGACATGGTCAGTTGAACTTGAGTCCACACACCAGGAACCTCTTAGACTTTCAACTCTGCACGGCTCAACTAAGTGAGATATCGACATATCTTTACCAGATAGTTTAGTAGTTTTTCTTCTAGTGGCCAATTTTTCCCACAAAAGGAACCTTTCCTTTTGCTAACTTCTTTATGGACTTCGGTTCTATAACAGCAACCTTGCCTTTTCCTTTGTTTCCAGTAGGTCCCTTGTGAGGAATAACTAAGTCTAACTTGTTTTTCCAGGCAAAGTGATTTGGTCAAGTGAGTACATTATGCATAACAAATGATAAGTTTAATATAGTATATAATTATTTATATCATTTTAATATATTTTTAAGCATTTTTGCATCAAACTTCTATCACTTTTGCCCGATTTTGCTCTTTTTGAACTATTTTGCTATTTTCTTGAAAAAATACCCATTTTATACTAAATCTTTCTAGGTTTTATCATTAGCATCAACAAGTAAAAGCAAGATACATCAAATAACTACAAAAAAATAATAAAATACACCAAAAAAAAAAAAAACCAAAACTAACGGCTAAAAACAGCAAGAAATATGAGATTTTTTTATGTAAAATAACAGTTTTTTTTTCTTTGAGCAGCTGGGCGGCAAGATATTTTACATAAAATAACTTAGATTTAATGTATATACATAAAATAACATTACTTTGATCATATATTTGTAGGATATGGGCGGTTGTTGCAGCTGAAAATACATAAAATATTGAAAATTCAACCATTTGAAGCATGCCGCAAGCACCAGCAAATGAGGAGCATTTTTTATGAAAGTTTTGCAATTTTTTTAATCCAAACTGATCTAGTATATATAGGGGAAGGATGTGGGGGTATGGATCATCAGTTCTTCAAGCTAAAAATCACAAGAAAGAGTGAGAAAAAAAGAAGGAATCGAGAGGAAGTAGGAAAGAAAAGGAGGGAAGAAAGTTTGGTTTGTAATTTTGTATTTTTAGTTCTTTCTCCCTTTTTTCTTTCCTAAGTTCATGAATTTTGTGTTTATAATGTTTAATATTAAATTTATCATGAACTAATTTTGTTATTCCAAGGTTATGATGTGGCCTAAGTTGTAATATACGCTTATTTCTAATTCAACGTATTTATTGTTTTGTCATTGCATTGTTGAAGTGCTTATTATTGTTCTTCATGAGTTTTAAATGCTTGATCACTATTTAAGGCCTATAATGATTCATAATGAGTCCGATAGGAGATTTATGATGAGTGCTAAGGTGATAAGCACCACAAATTGAGCGAATCCTTGAGAGAGATTAACGCGATTTATGTGATTTTTAAGTAAAAATCATAGAGCTTTAAAAACTTTTTTCTTATTTAAATTCATGCACAAGAGTAATGGGTTAATATGTGAAAGGGCATGCTAAATGTTGCTCGAGAGAGAATATTCAGTAAATTAGGGTTTTCAAATAACAACTTGAATAACGAGAATAGAAAAGCGTATTGATGCAACTAGGTGAAATCGGATGCCTAGGATATTATTAAATCGTAAAAACTTTATAAAATCAGTTAACATATTTTATTCCTTTTTAGTTTAGTTTATTCCATATCAATATCTCAATTTTTCAATTTTTTAAATAGCATCAAAGCTACTAATTTTGATACTCACTCAATAACAATCCTCAAGGGAACGATACTCTACTCATTTCTATAATATTTGATATGACTATTGCACTTGCAAATGCAATACTCAAGTAAAGAATTAAGTTTTTGGAGCCGTTGCCGGGGATTGTCTCTATTTAATTGATATCGATACCAACTAGTTTTGGTGCTAATTTGAAATTGTTAATAATTTGTAAATTTAGTGAAATTTGAAATATAAATCTCTTTTCATTCATTTATTTTAGTTGTAAAGATAATTCTAAAAAAAATTAATTAAACAAAAAAAAAATTTCGTACATAAAATAAAAATGTTTTGGATTATTTTGTTATTTTTCTTATGCTCTGCCTTTATTTTCATCTTTATTTTGATTTAAGTTCACTTTGTTAGTATTTTCAAGTTTTCAAAAACATTAGGGTTACTAACCCTCTCTTTTTCCTAAAATTTGTGTTTTCTGAACTTTTATTTCAATTTGTGTCTTTTCACTAAATACACATAATACTCAACGACAGCGTGGTCGCACCGCTTCTTTGCACTTTGGTTTATCCCATAACCCTATAATCGGCAAACCGACATCCTCCGCAGGGAGGTCTATTGATCTACTAAACTGCTAGACAGGTAATGGAGACCGTAAGGTTACAACAATTGAAACCTCGCTCCCACTTGATTTTTAAAACTAGCAATTTTTAATTACCTTGCATTTGTAACATGGATTATCTCATAACCCCCTTTACAATCTCATTCTAAAATTAACCAAAATTAATTAATTAAATTATTCAAAACATTATCGTTTTACAACATCGATTATCTCATAATCTTGCTTTAGAATCTCATTCTAAATTTATTCAAGAAAATTAGATGATTAATTTTATTTTTAAAATGGTACCATAGATGATCTCATAACCTATTCTTTAGAATCACATTCTAAAACTAAATAAATTAACTAAAATTAATTTAATTTTTTTTTTTAAATAATATAAAAATTTAGATTATCTCATAATCTATTTTTAGAATCTAACTCAAAAATAAAATTAATTTTATTTAAAATTAATAGCGATTTAACGCTTAGACTATCCTATAGTCTATTTTTAGAATCTCATTACAAAAATTAAATAAGCGAGACTATCTCATAGTCTAATTTAGAATCTTATTCTAAAATTAAATAAATTAACATAATTAATTTTTATTTTTAAAATAATATTGACTTAGTCTATCTCATAGTCTATTTTAGAATCTTAATCTAAAGCAATTTAAAATAACTTTTATTTAAAATAACATTGATTTGCAACTTTGATCATCTCATAATTTAATCTAGAAACTAATTTTAATAAAAAAGTTAATTTTTAATTATTATGTAAACCAGTACTGATGTCTACACATACCACAAAAAAATTAATCTGAAAAAGCTAACTTCACTGATGAAGCGTCAATTTTTTAAATTAAAATAATTAATTTAAAGAATAATTGAACCTAATCTTATTAGATCAATTTTTCCAATTTCAAAAATCATATCAGACATGCATAATCTCATTATACAAAAAAGTTAATCGCAAATTTATAGATTGATAGATTTGAATTTGCCATTAATTCATTAACGATTTAAACCACTACTTTAAACAACCCAATTAACTTTTAACTCGTTTAACGATTTAAACAATTTGAATCGCTAACTTAAACAATCTAATTAACTATTAATAAATAAACGATTTAAACAATTTAAAGTATTACATTAAAGAATCTTTCCTTCTTAATAAAATCTCAATTTTATTAAATTGCAAATCTATTTATTTTGATCTTATTATACTTATTCATGCATATTATGAATGCAATCAGAGGCTGGCTCTGATACTAACTGTTGGGAAAAATTTTTCTGATGCCGACTGTTGGGTTCACAGTTCTTAACTATGGTGACAACAAAAGGCACCTATTAGATCACTTAGAGTAGGAGACTCTTGTCTTTACCTAAGCCTCCGGTCAGATAATCACGTTACACCTCACATGCAAGAGTTCCCGAGAATAGGGTTATCTTTATAAATCTCTTTGCTCTAATACCGGTTGTTGGGAAGAATTTCAAAAATTCTCCCTAATTTTATAAAGTTTACGCAGTGGAAGGGGTTTAGAATTCATAATTCTGAACCTATGATTGATTTAAAATTTCTAATTTTAAATGTATGGATTTAAATTTATAATTTAAATCTATAGATCTAAATTCTTAATTTAGATCTACAAACCTTCTACTCTAGTACATTCATAACAATACATAAACTTAAACAGGCATAATAATGAATACTATAAATAAATAGAAAAGCAAAAACTAAAAGAAAAAAGAAAGAAAGCATACTTGGAATTGCTCCAAAAATAGAAAACCCGAAAGAATAATAATCTTTAAAAGAATACCAAAATCAAAAGCCTGCGATCTTCTATGCAATGACCTCAAGCTGCCCGGTGGGCTCCGAAAAATCTTAAACTAGGAAAGAAAAAATTTCAACGGAAATTTTTCTCTCCAATTAGGTCTCTGAAACAATTTTAGAAATCCTAAAAATATTGTTTTAATTGAATGCCAAACCTCTGTATAGGTACCCCTATTTATAAGAGTGTACCGGAGCTAACAATTAACAAATTTTTGATGTGGAATGCGCAATATAAGAAAACAAAGCGCAGTGTTTAAATTTAATGAACAAGCAAAACGCAGCGCTTTGACACAGTTCAAAACTGTGTTAATTTTAAATTTTATCCGTGTGACTCATGGCAGGCCTCCGTTGGCCCGCTCGGGTGCACACGGATTGCCCCAAGACCACACACGCTGGCTGGTCCATCCGTGCATATGCGGATCGCGACCTAGTTTTTGTGATATTTCATTTTTTTTTTCCTTTTGTTTTTGCTTTGTTTCCCACATGTAAAAATTCATCTTACGAATTTTAATTTTTTTAAATTATTTTATTTTACAATTTTCAATTTTATTTATATCATGAGTAAAGTTTGGCAAAATTAAATTATCTAACTTATGGATTATTATTCATCTCGTGAATTCTTTAATATTTTTCCGATGACAAAAAATATAAAGGTTTGCGTAGGGACCTCGGGGATAATTTAAATCTAGCTCCAAATGGGTTAAATTAGTCATCTCATAAAATAATTTAATTTTCATTTAATGAGACTTAACTCGGCTAAATAAGTCTCACTTCATTCCAAACTTAAACCATTTATTCAATATTTTCCTAATAGGCTGTATTGATGACAAGAACCCTCCACTAGATGTCCATGATGAAAAATAAGTATAACTACTACCATTATCTTTCTCACAACTTCTCCATTAATTACCAACTCGCCCTTCACTGAATAATTCATTTATACTTGAACATATTCACAGTATAAATTCAAAATATCAAACACTTAGAATACTTTGGCCAAAGATTCCAAACTATTCAACTATTTGCGAATCAACTAAGGGGGCATCTGTATCTCATAAGAGACTGTAAGGAACATAAGGAACATACCTAGTGCCTCAAGGGCTCCCGCCTACGCAGGGTCTGGGGGTAGCGGATGTACGCAGCCTTCCCCCTTTAAGGTGTTAACCTGAAGAGAGGCTGTTTCCCAGTGCCCCCAACCTGAGGGTGAGCACTTCCTAAGAGGTCACCCATCCTGGTACTACTCTCGCCCAAGCACACTTAACTTCGGAGTTCCAATGGGATCCGGTGATGGGGTGTTGATGCCCTCTTTGGTTCATAAGAGACTGTAGATTCCCTATTAAATACCTGATCCTTGTCACACTTCAAGCTGCTACCCAGTGTACGTGGGAATTAAGTCGTGCGTTTACACCTTACTTATAGTACACCAAAGTAACTAGTGCTCTATGCACGAGTCCAGAATACTATCAGGATTTATAGTCGCCGTTCAAATAGTACAACATGAATCACTTATCTCCAACAGTAGTCTAGAAACAAGTAACTCACACGGTCCAACTTAGTGTGCCAATCTTGTTAAACACACCAACATAACACTTTTGGATCACCATCCACATGACCTCAACAAGTCATCTAAAGTGTTACATTGTAGTCTTAACATACAAGTGATGCAAACCTGTCTTAGACTATGAGTCTTTCAAACAACAGTCCATACCATTTGTTCCAAGTCTATCTGAGGGTTAATCTCATAAACCACTTAGAACAAACATATAAATTGTAATATGGGGGCTACACTCATATCATGGAAGTTTCTAATAAGAAAATCACATGTAGTATAAAGGCTCGCTTACACAAATTTAACAAGGAAATGACTAGAGCATCAATTTTATTCATTAGTAAAATAATATTAGTGGAATAAATCTGGATTTCAGGACACTATTCCTAACACAACCACTGTAGGACACAGATGGTTAAAGGGTAAAAAGATCTCGAGTTCAAGCAACTTCCAAGAAGGCTGCAAGGCATGTGGTTTTTAAGCTCGAGGTAGTTACTTGGAGTGCAATCTCAGATGCTTGGGCACTAAGCTTAATCCAAGCAAACATGGGGTTTCTAGAAGGACTTCCGCTAAGATTTCGAACGTCAGCACCATGGATTTCCCTCTAATACAGAATTCTAGACACGTTCATTGAATATTTGGACGCACAAAAAATGAGCTTAGTGGCCTAACGTGGGTGAAGTTGCTAGAAATAGGAGCAGCAACTATTTTTTATTTTCTATAAATAAAGGACTATATGTCAGTCCAAAGTAGTAAACACACTTAATACAAAACTTCTTCAAGTTTTCTTTGTAGCACACTTGTGCTTTTTTGGTTAGGAGTAGCATAATTTAGCTTTGTGTAGATTAAAGTAGAACTTATTGTACTTGATTCATTGGTAATACAGTTTCTCGAACTTCAGGTATGACTTTCCAGTTTTAATATGTTCCCAAATTTCGTCAAGTTCAGAATTGAGGCTTTAATTTAAGGTTTTGTGGGCCAAGGCTTAACCTTGATTGCGTTGGTATTAGCACTATTGGCATTGCTTAATAAGTCAGGTGAACTTAGATCCACTCCAATGTTTAGGGCTTTGACGGCCAAGGCATGACCTTGATTGCGTTGGTTCCAACTCAGTGACCTGATTAAAATTTGTTCCACCTTAATCTTGTCAGATCTTAACTTATTCGAGTTATTATAAGTCAAGGATTCTAGGCTTAAAAATCTGATTAACTCGGGATTGTAAGTGGACTTATGGGCTTTTGGGTTTGTCTCCACCCTAGTTCCTAGCTTTTAAGTGTACGATGAAGGGTATCTATGGGCCTTGCTCCGTCACTGAAACTGCCACTTGAGTTAGGCCCATAGCCTTTTATTTTTTGTCTACACATATATAAAAATCCAAAAAAATATTTAACAAAAGTATTCTTAATTAAAGCATATGTAGAACTCACAGTATAAATGAAGTCGAATACACAATCATATCACAACCTTTTCTTCAAAAATGGTGAGTGGTTGAGGTCAAAGACGTGCAGTTCGTAATTAGGCTCACTCCCTATTTGCAGTGAGTCCTTTTTACATGTTTGTTTTGTTTACCATTCTAGAGTGACCACATCACACTTAACTGCAAACAAAATAAAGCAAACACGCCCTTCGGTGACCATAGTGGAAGGCTTGAAAACTCTATTGTGGATTGCCATAATGTAGTTTTAGACAATTCACCTGTTGGGATGAATTTTAAAAATTTTCCCTTATTTTATTAAATTAGAGCAACAGAAGGGTTTAAAATTCCTAAATTTAAACCTATGCTGATTTGAAATTCCTAATTTTAAATCTACACATTTAAATTTCTAATTTAAATCAACAGATCTCTACTCTAATACATTTACAACAATAACATGAATTATAAGAAGTACAATAAGAATACTGTAAAGAAATAGAAAAGCAAAAACATAAAGGAGAAGGAAAGAAAGACATACCTAGAATTGCACCAAAAAAAGAAAATCAGAATAATAAATCTCCCAGAAAGCCAAGAAAACTGGGACCCAGTGTCCTTCTACGGAATGACCTCGAACTGCCCGGAGAGTGGGCTCCAAAAATATTAAACTAAGGAAAAAAAATTTTCAACGGAATTTTTTCTATCCAATTGGGTCTCCAAAAGTCAACCCTTTCTAAAACCTTTTAATTTACAAACTGATACCAAACCTTGAAATAGGTACCTCTATTTATAGTAGTATACTGGAGCAAAAAAAATATAAAATTTTGATGTGGGATGCGTAGATTTATAAAATGAAGTGCATTGTGTCATGTCAAAATAGCCTCAAAATGCAACGCATCCCATTATTTTAATTTTGAAATGCGTGACATGTGTCGCGTTTGGATTGGTCCACGCCTAATGGCAGGGATCAAACCCTTTCCGATTTTATCAAGGCCTACCATGTGGCATGCTCTGGTTAGTCGGCACGGATCACTAGCATCCGTGACCCTAGCGTGTGACACATGTCACACTCTGGTGGGTCAAATCCGCACGATGCGGATCGTAACTTGTGGCCTTTTTTTTGTTTTTGTTTTGTTTTGTTTCCCACGTATAAAAATCATCTTATGAATTTTAATTTTTCAAAAGTTATTTTATTTAATAATTTTGAACTTTTATTCATCTCATGAATAATGTTTGGAAAATTAAATTTACTCGTCCCATGAATCAATAATTCATCTCATGAATTCTTTAATATTTTTTTCGTTGGCAATAATTACAAAGGCTTGCGCGGAGACATCGGGAACAATTTAAATCTAGCTCCAAATAGGTTAAATTAATTACCATCTCATGATAAAATTTAATTACTATTTAATGGGACTTAATTTCACTAAATCAATCCACATCACTCTAGACTTCAACCATTTATTCGATATTTTCCAAATTGATTGTATTGATGAGAACAATCCCTTCACAAGATGTCCATGACAAAGGACAAATATAACTACTATCATTATCCTTCTCACAGCTTCTCCATTAGTTACCAACTCGCCCTTCATTGAATAATTCATTTATACATGAACATATTTATAGAATAAATTTCAAATGTCAAACAGCTAGAATACTTTTGCCAAAGATTCTGAACTATTCAAATATTTGCAAATGAACTAAGGGGACATTTGTATCTCATAAGGGACTGTAGATTCCATATTGAATACCTGATCCATGTCACAGTTCACATGGCTACCCAATGCATGTGGGAATTCAGTCATTTGTTTAAACCTTACTTATAGTACACCAAAGCAACCAACGTTCCATGCACAAGTCCAGAATACTCTCAGGATTTAGAGTCGTTGTTCGAACAATATAACATGAACCACTCATATCCGAAAGTTGTCTAGAGACAAGCAATCCACATGGTCCAACTCGGCATGTCAATCTTATCAAACACACCAATCTAACACTTCTGGATCACCATCCACATGACCAAGATAAGTCGTCTAAAGTGTCAAGCCATGGTCTTAATAGACAAGTAGCCCAATATTTTCATTGACCACTAGTTATTCAAATAACATTCCATACCATTTGTTCCGAGTCTATATGTGGCTTAATCTCATTATCCACTTGGAACAAAAATGTAAAATGTAATATGAGGACTCTGTCCATCTCATAGACAATACTTAAAAGCAAAACACATGCAGTATATATACTCACTTACACAAATTTAATGAGGAAATGACTGGAACTTCAATTTTATTTATTAATAAAATGATACTAATGAAATAAATCTGGATTTTAGGATACTATTCCTAACAATCTGCCACTTGTCCTAAATCCAATTTATTACAAACTTTTATACCCATCTGTTCTATGTATGACCCAAAGGTCAATTGAGTAAAAGTCTTTGTGAAGTCAATTATTCTATTTGAACCTACATACTCTCTTTGCAGCTTCTGAAGCTACAACGTATTTAGCCTATATGGTGAAGTTAGCAAGACAATACTACATGACATTCCTCCAACTAATGGCTCCTATTCCAAGGGTAAAGACATGCACAGACATTGAACGTCTGGCATCTCTATCTGACTAGAAGTCTGAATCAGTATAGCCAATGGAACCAACTCGTCACTTTGAAAGATCAACATATAATCTTTAGTTCTTCTCAAGTACTTGAGAATATGTTTCACTACCATCTATTGCATTGGACCCGGGTTAGACTGACATTTGCTTAACATACAACCAGCATAATAGATATCAGGTCTCATGCACAGCATGGCATACATGAGGCCTCCCACTGTAGAAGCATATGGCACATTCCTCATCTGCTCCTCCTCTTGAGGTGTCTTAGGATACTGCTCTAAATAAAGAAAGACTTCGGGCCTGAAAGGTAAAAGCCCTTTCTTAGAGTCCTCCATGCGATACCTATACAACATCTTGTCAACACAAGTGGCTTGAAAAAGACCCAAAATCCTAATCTTACGATCTCGTAAAAGCTTGATTACAAGAATATAGCTGGCCCCCTTAAGTCCTTCATATCAAACTGACTTAACTAAATCATTACAGCTAATAACATCCCCACATCATTCCCAATGAGTGGTATATTATCGACATAAGACAGCCACTACTTTCTGTTGATGTCGTTTGTACACACATGGTTCGTCAACCAATTGTTCAAACCCATAGGATTTGATAGCCTCATTGAATCTAATGCTCCATGAGCGTGATGCTTACTTCAGTCCATAGATGGACTTCTTTAGTTTGGATACCATATGCCCCTGATTCTTTCCAATGAAACCGTCTGGTTGCACCACATAGATGTCTTCTTCAAGACGACCTTTCAAAAAGGCCGTTTTGACTTCCATTTTCCAAATCTCATAATGATCTGCAATGGATGTGAGTATCCTTATGAACTTTAGCATGGCTACTGGTCAGAAGGTCTCATCGTAATCAATTCCTTCCTTTTGGGTAAAACCTTTAGCAACCATTCTTGCCTTAAAGGTCTCTACCTTTCCGTCCACTCCTCTTTTCCTCTAGTAGACCCATTTACAACCAATGGGCTTAATGCCAATGGGCGCCTCTACAATATCCCAAACCTAATTAGAATACATGGATCCTATCTCAAATTTCATTACTAAGACCCACTAGTCAGCACCCTAGTCTTTAATTGCTACATTGTGGCCAAGAGGATCATATTCATTATCACGGTCAACCACTAAGGCTCCCGCTATGAACCTATCAGGTGCCCTGACAATCCTCCTGCTACACCTAGGCTCTCGTGTACCTGGAATAGTCTCAACCCTATCAATAGGTGCATTTAATGCATCAACTGTGTCTCGAGTTGTGTCTAGCTATTCAGAATTAGCGTCATTTTCTTTCAATTTCACTAACATTACTCTACTTTTGCTTTTGTAGTTTACTTACCAAAATCCTCCTCTAAACATTTCGCATTCTCATGTACAAAATAACTTCTGATAAGAAACGACATGAATAAATCACATAGACATGTACCTTTGCAAATAAATTAATTATTTCTTGTAGTAAAAGATTCACAGCCAAAATCAACAACGAAAATTATCCATTAAGCAAAACACATAAATCAAACTCCTGTGTAGTGCAAGTGCAAGTAATCAATCCTTTAAAAAACAAAACTCGAACTCTAAAGTCTAAGCTAACATCCCTTACACCTAAGACCGCTACTCTTGTACCGCCTGCAATCGTCAGGTACAGCTTCCCATCATGCAGCCTCTTAGTTAGCTTGAGCACGTGTAACATATTACAGACATGGGCAGTTGAACCTAAGTTCACACACCAGGATCCTGGTGGACTCTCAACTATGCATGACTCAAGTAAGTGAGATATCATCATACCTTCACCAGATGGCTCAGTATTCTTTGAAGGAAGAGTAACTATATACTTTGTGAAGTTCCTCTTCCAGTGGTTCATCTTTCTGCAAAAGAAGCACTTTCCTTTTGCTGGCTTCTTGTTTGGCTTAGTCACTACACTAGCAACCCTGCCATTACCATTCTTTCAAGTATGTCCCTTGTTTTGCTTGCACCCACTAGCCCTTGATACCTGAGTCAAGTGGGCACTCCCCTTAGCTCGAATAACACCCTCTGCTACCTGCTGCTTCTTCACAAACTCGGGCAATGAATAATCCTTATTATTCATCAAGTAGTTGAGCCTGAACTAATTAAAAGAGCTGGATAAGTAGCTGAGGATGATGTTTTGCTGAGATTGACTATCAATCATATCACCAAGAATCTCTAGCTCATATAAGCATGCCATCATTTTCTTCACGTGCTCCTGAACTGGAGACCCTTCTAACATCCTCATGCTTAAGAGCTTCCTCATCAGCTCTTGTCTAGCTGCCCTATCTTAACCACCAAACATTTCCTTTAAATGTTTTGTTCATCTCAGCTGTTGTTTCAATCTCACGCATCTGATGCTTGAGAAAATTTGTCATTGAACCCAGAATATAGCATTTGGCTAACTCATTAGCCTTATTCCAGCGTTCATAACGCTCTTTAACAACAGTCGAAGAATTGTTAATGGGCACCATAGGTCGACCATCAGTGAGGGCAAGCTTATGACCCTCATGTATTAACACTATGTCCAATTTCATTTTCCAGTTGAAGTAATTGGGTCCAATTAAAACATTATCTTTTAAAATTGAATAAAGTGCACCAGTTGCAGCCACCTCAAAATATTATAAATGCAAACATTTGTGTAACTATCAAACAAGAGTCATGTATAATATAGTGATATCTATTCTTTTATTTTAGCATACACAATAAGTTAGGTATCTACTAAACTGTACTATCATGCATGCAATGATAACCCAAACATGCCACTCCTTACTCCCTTGCACCAGGGTCGCCTGAAACAAGTTTAGGTGAAAACTATTCGAATTAACATGCTTTTCTTGTAACTCTTACTAAATATGATTAACTCACAACTTTGCCTTTATCTCTAACACAACACAAAAGAGCTCCTCAGGGAGGCTAATGTATCACGCTAGTTAAGTGTAAACATTACCTAAACCTCCATATACACGTAATATTCTACGGCAACGTGGTCGCAACGCTTCTTTGCACTTTGGTTTATCTGAATAGAAGCATAACCCTGTAATCTGCAAACCAGCATCCTTTGCTGGGAGGTCCATCAATCTACTATACTGCTAGACCGGTAATGGAAACCGTGAGGTTTTAACAATTGGACCTCACTCCCACTTGATTTTTATAAACTAGTGATTTTTAATTAACTTGCATTTTACAACTTGGATTATTTTATAAGCTCCTTTAGAATCTCATTCTAATATTAACTAAAATTAATTAATTATTTTTTATTTAAAACACTATAGTCTTACAATGTAGATTATCTCATAATCTACCTTAGAATCTCATTCTAAAAATTAGCCAATAAAATTAATTAAATAATTACGATTTAAATAATGCCAACTTATAATTTAGATTATCTCATAATCTATTTTAGAATCTCATTCTAAGATTAAATTAATTAATAAAAATTAAATTTTCTTTTATTTTAAAAATAATATTGAATTACAACTTAGATTATTTCATAATAAATTATAGAATCTCATTCTAAAATTAAATTAATTTTTATTTTGATTATGTAAACTAGTATTGACGTATGCACGTCCCAAAAATATTTTTTTTTAAATGCTGACGTCAACTCCAAATCAGCGATGACGTTAGCACTAACTTGTGACATGTGCTGACGTCAGCATTAGAATTCTTTTTTTTATAAATTAAAACAATTAATTAAATAAATAATTGAATCTAAACTCAATACATCAATTTTATCCGATTTTGTAAGTCATAATCGAATATGCGTAATCTCATTATACGAAAAACAGGAATGAAAATTAATGAATTTACAGATCCAAATTAACTATTAATGATTTAATGATTTAAATAATTTACATTGTTACCTTAAACAATCTTTCGTTCTTATTAAAATCTCTATTTTATTAAATCACTAGTCTATTTATTTTGATCTTATTATACCTATTCATGTATATTATTAATGTAATCAAAGACTGGCTATGATGCCAATTGTTGGGACGAATTTTAAAATTTTTTCCCTATTTTATTAAATTAGCGTAGCGGAAGGGTTTAAGACTCCTAATTTTAAACCTAAGGTTGATTTTAAATTCCTAAATTTAAATCTATAGATTTAAATTCCTAATTTAAATCTATAGACCTCTATTCTAATATATTTATGACAATAACATGAACTATAACAAGCATAATAAGAATACTATAAATAAATAAATAAGTAATAATGTAAAAGACAAGGAAAGAAAGACATACCCATAATTGCTGAAAATAAAGTAAACTAGAATAATAAATCTCCCAAAAAATTGAGAAAACCAAGACCTAGCGGCCTTTTGCACAATAACCTCAAACCGCCCAAAGACTGGACTCCAACAAATATTAAACCATGGAAAGAAAAAATTTCAAAGAAAAATTTTCTCCTAATTGGGTCCCCGAAAGTCAACCCTTTCTAAAACTCTTAATTTTTAAACTAATGCCAAACTTTAAAATAGATGCCTCTATTTATAGTAGTATACTGGAGCGAAAAAATATAAAATTTTGATGTGGGATGCACAAATTTATAAAATTGAAACGCATCGTATCATGTCCAAATAGCCTCAAAACGCAGCATTTCACAATAAGGAAAAAAGTGCGTTATTTTAATTTTGAAACACGTGACACGTGTTGTGTTTGGATTGATCCATGCCAAACGGTGCGGATCAACCCCTTCCCCATTTTACCAGAGCATGCCACGTGGCACTCTTTGGTTGGTCGGTGCCTGAAGGCATAGATCGCCAACAATCGTGATTCCTGTGTACCACAGGTGCCGCGCAATGATAGGTCTGATCCGCACGACGCGGATCAAATCGGTGCCCTTTTTTTATTTCTCACATGTAATAATTCATCATATGAATTTTTATTTTCCAAAAATACTTGATTTTATAAATTTTAACTTTTATTTATCTAATGAATAATGTTTGGCAAATTAAATTTACTCATCTCATGAATAAATAACTCATCTCATGAATTCTTTAATATTTTTCCGATGGCAATAAATACAAAGGCTTACGTGAGGATCTTAGGAACAATTTAAGTCTAGCTCAAAATTGGATAAATTAATTGTCTCATGATAAAATTTAATTATCATTTAATGGGATTTAATTTCATTAAATAAATCCCAGTGCACTCCAAACTTAAACACTTTATTCAATATTTTTCAAATTGACTGTATTGATGACAATAACCCCTCCACTAGCTGTCCATGACAAAGGATTAATATAACTACTACCATTATCCTTCTCACAGCTTCTATATTAGTTATCGACTCGCCCTTCACTGAATAATTCATTTATACTTGAACATATTCATAGTATAAATTCCAAATGTCAAACACTTGGAATACTCTGCCAAAGTTTCCAAACTATTCAAATATTTGTGAATCAACTAAGGGGACATCTATATCACATAAGAGACTGTAGACTCCGTATTGAATTCCTGATCCTTATCAGACTTCACGCCGCTACCCAGTGTACGTGGGAATTCAATCGTTTGTTTAGACTTACTTATGGTACGCCATAGCAATTAACATTCCATGCACAAGTCTGGAATACTCTCAAGATTTAGAGTCGTTATTCAAACAGTACAACGTGAATAACTCATCTCCGATAATAGTCCACAAATAAGTAATGCACATGGTCCAACTCAGCATGTCAATCTTATTAAACACACCAATCTAACACTTCTGGATCACCATCCACATGACCAAAACAATTCATCTAAAGTATCAAGTCATGGTCTTAACAGACAAGTAGCGCAAACTTATCATCGACCATAAGTTATTCAACTAACATTCCATACCAATTATTCCAAGTCTATATGTGGCTTAATTTCATTTCCACTAGAACAAAAATGTAAAATCTATTTTGAGGACTATGTCCATCTTATGGACGATACTTAAATGAAAAGCGCATGCAGTATATATGCTTACTTACATAAATTTAATGAGAAAATGACTGGAGCTTTAATTTTTTTTAATAATAAAATTATGTTAACAAAATAAATCTAGATTTCATGACACTATTCCTAACATTACCAATGGTTAGAACCAGGAGGTCCAATACTTTCAAGCATGAGGAGCAAGAAGGCTTAGCCCTGATTGGATCCTCGCTTGAGCATCCTCTTGAACAGAGCCTTATAACACAAAAGGATGAACCAAGTCATAGCTACAACAATAACAGTGGTGGTGATGACGACATCCCGGAGGAGGAGCAAATAAACATAGATGACTTTTCTCGCAAGAGTTTCATTGCCATGCTTAAACGCTATTTAGAAATTGTTGACCAAAGAATTCAACAATCATCGAGAGAGTCCCTTAAGAGACAACGTGCTAAAGTACAGCACAATCTAGCTGCCCAGCATGAAAGCTCTGCTGCCATGAGAGGCTTAATAAACAACGTTGGAACCTCTATGCAGGACGGGCTTCACAAGAAAACTAACAATGTCTTAGTTGAAATGAACTCAACTTTGTCTTCGACCACTACCCTTATTGCTAAGAATGTGGAAAGACAGTTAGTAGATGAAGTTGAGCCAGTCTTGGTGAGTAAGGCTAAGGCTCATAATGGCTTGGTTCAAGCAGTTAGAGAGGATATCAGGAATCTTAGGCCCGCACCTCCTCCTTTGGTGCCAACTGGACATCCGCGTGAGGATCCCTCGAGTTTGCGATTACAAGGGACTAAGGTTGACGATAATGTCTCGGAGAGAATGTGTTTACACCCTAATCTTAACACGGCTGGTTTAGAGTAAAGTCCCATGCGGTAGTCACGTGAGGTTATCCTTGATGGCGGTTAGGCCATTGGGTGCTTCAATAACAGCGTCTCGAGCCCAGTTCCTGGGAAACATTGTTACACTTAACAATTGTTTCAGCCACTCGAGGCTCAAGATGGCTGAAGAGTGAAAGAGCCTCAAGCACAAGGGGCTATTAGGAAAACTGGAAGAACAGTAGTTTTCAAGATTGTGGAAGTTACTTGGAGCATAATTTCAGCTGCTTGGGCCTTAAGATTAATTCATAAACTTGGAATTTCTAGAGGGTACTTCTACTAAAATTCCAGACATAGGCATCAAGAATTTCCCTCCAAAACTCAAGACACATTGGTGAATAATAAATACATGTAAAAGAAGAGCTTAATGGCTAGACCTGGGTGAAGTTGCCAGGAAAATATGGGCAGCCATTATTTTCTTTTTCTATAAATAAAGGACCCTTCATCAGTCTAAGGGAGTACACATACACTCAAGACAAAACTTCTTCAATCACTTTTGCCTTTTTTCTTAGGAGTAGTATAACTTAGCTAGGCGTAACGTAACCTAGATCTTTGTTGTACTTACTCCATAGTAATACGATTCCCAGGCTTCAAGGATGACTTTCCAATTTTAATCTATTCCCAAAAATCGACAAGCTGAGTTTTTTTTTTTTTTTTTTGGTAAGTCAGCATTTTTATTTTTTATTACCGAAAAGAGCGAAGTAGAAGAGTACAGGGGCATACCCCCAACAAGTCCAAACAGCCTGCATGATAGGCAGGACCAAAAAAGGCAAAGAACACCAAGTAGAAACTCAACGAAAGAGAAACAAGGCAAGAAAAAGCCTAAGAAAAAGGAGAGAGAAACTTCTATAAATAAAATAAAGGAAAACGAAAAAGGAAAAAAGAGTAAAAGAAAGAAACAGAAACAAGGGGGGAATCAAGCCCCGGAAGCAGCGGCAGTAACGGCCTTAGCAGCTACTTGAGTCATCCGACGCTCCGCCTTTTCGAGTTGCGAGAGGAGGCAGCAGTCCAATCAGTGTCCGAAGAATCCACAGCAGAAGATGATGAATACATCACAATACTACCACCTCGGTGAGGAGCAAAACTCGGAACACTAGCAACGCAGTTCAGAGAACACTAAGTAGGAGTACAAACCCCCGGGGTGGAAATCGGAATCCGCAAAGCATGAGAATCCGAAGAGATGCAAAAGTTAGAGAGTCCCGGAGGGACTAAGCAACCAAGAGCACGACTTGAAGAGGATTCAGACTGAGTAGAGGCCGAGGCAAGACGGGCCAAACCAATCTCATCAGGGGGTCTCCGATCGTTACCCGGGTATCCACGTCGAGTGAAAAATTCCAAATTTTCAGCAGAAACTGGTCACTTGGGATAGAGTAGACCACCCGGAGCAGCAGTCATGCTGATCAATCCCGACCCATGAGAAGAAACGGCAACCAACATAGGAGGGGCCGAAGAAACCCGAGGAACCGAATGCTCCAAGGAAACCGAACAATCACAAACCGAACCCAGAGCAGCTTCAGTATTCCGAGAAACAGTAGGAGGAGCATCACGAGCTGGGGGACTCCAGACCATTTGAGGGCCCGGGGGACTCGATTCCACCCAAGCCCATGTTGCGAGAAGGGGGGCGCGCCCCCCCTGCTTAGTTGTTGGGCCTGAGAAGCCCAACGCCTCCCAGGCCCCCCGTAACAGGGGGCAGCGCATCCCCTAGCCAGGCCCGAAGCCACTGGGGGCAGCGTGCCCCCAGTTGGGCCAAGGGTGGCTGGGCCTGATTTGAGAAAGGGCATTCTTGCCCATTTGTTAGGGATACCATGCTAGGAGGCCCCATGGAATTTTTTGGGCTTGGATTTTCTAGCCCAACATCATTTAGTCCCAACGTTTCAACCCCAACATTCATCACAAGCCCGTCCTTCCCTATCTTTTTACGTTGCCGATTTTTGTGTCAGTGTTTAGCACCATAAACGACCTCCAGCGGAGGACGAGGAGCGGAATCCGAACAAGAATGACCAAAAGTCGAGCACTTAGAACATATAAGGGGCAAGCCTTCATAGTTAATAGAAATCGGAATGCAAAGGTCCCTAAAGTGAACCTCCATACTATTAGGAAGAGATTCCCGAGCATCAATTTCCACGCATACACGAGCATATTGAGTGGAAGTCCCATCAAGTGTTGGTTGGTCCATATAGAGTGGGCGTCCAACCCCACTAGCAATCGAACTTAGAGCCTTTCCCGTCCATAGAGGGCATAAAGCCCGTGAATTTGGATCCAAATTGGGAGAGTAGAAGGTTCATCCCGAGGCTTGACGTCATCGAGGAGCCAATGATGAAGGGCTAGGTAGTGACCCTTAAAATGCCAAGGACCTCCTCTAAAAACCTTGTGAGCATCATCATAAGATCGGGATCGAAAGAAATAGCCCGTCTTAGAAGGGATGACACACTCAAGGCCCATCGATCCCCAAAGAGAAGTGGTAATAGTAGTACAACACGAGAGTGCAACTCGGCCACCTATAAAGCGGCCTGTCGGACAATGACTCCATTTGGCAAACCCCGGAGCCACATCATCATGAGAGACTATTGCAACGATAGTGTCATTGATAGATTTAGGGGGGACGTAAGTGAGAGTGCCAGTCAAAGGGGCACTAATGCGGTCATGCCAAGCATCAAATGACTCGCCCGAGCTCTTGTCCCAGAAATCATTCGCTAACCAATCCGGAAACAATTCATCATCGTGATAAGCATTTTCTGAGGCCATACCCGAGCCAAGCAAATATCTTTTTTGATGGGAAAAAAATATCTTCAACCACCTAAAATATCCTAACAAACTCAAAACAAATTGGCCCAAAGTTCAAAACAACCACCTAATAACCAACAACCCAACCAACCAATCAACCACCTCCCACCACTAGCAAACACCAGCCCACCACCGTGAACCTCCAACCCCAGTCGTCGAAACCGCAAGCCCTCCACCAATCACCCCATGTGCGCACGCGCAACCACCACAAACGCTCCACCAAGCTCAATCCGCCCACCACCACAGCCACCACCCGAAACCACAACAAACCCCACCAATCAAAGCCCCAACCACCACCTAACCTCCCAAAACCATAAGAACCACAACCAAGATCTCAACAAGATCTAATTAACAAAAAACATCATCAAGAAACTCCATGACAGCAAACAGAGCATACGAGCCGCAATGGGGCGAAGCAAATCACCGAAGGAACCAAGAAGACCTAAGCAAGATCTAATCAAATTGAGCAAGCAATACTTAAAGAAATTGGAACATGTCAAGTGAAACCACTAGCATGAGCAAAACCCAGCAGCAAACCAAGCAAAACGAAGCCCCTATTGCGGGCCAGAGAATAGGGCATCAAAGAAAACCCATAGCCAATGAGCGATCAAGCATGAATCTAGACCAAAACAGCAATTTTGGCACAAACAAAGAGCAAATTAATAAGGAGGGACACTTGACCCAGATTTTGCTCTCAATGAAGAATCAAAGCAAGAAACCATAAGAGGAGAAATTTGAGGAGAGAGAGATGGCACCAATCACAATCACCACCACCACCTCAACAAGGCTCAACTAGAATTGGAAAAGAGCCACCAGGATATGCATAGATGAAATCTTGAGAAGCAAGATCATGCGTCCTATGCCAATCCCATAAATCCTTCGAACTCCCTCACTTACATGTGTTTACACCCTCAAATCTTGATAGAAATGGCAATTGGAGTAGCTGAGAAGATTCTACAGGAGATAGGGATCACGGCGGCGTAAAGAACGCGACCGTACGATGCCGGACGCACTCTCACGCGTGGCCTGAATGTGGTGGGGAAAAGTCATGCGCCACCACGCCCTACCACACGCCCCACCAGCAACACTCGCCCCCTCACCGGAATTCCCAGAGCTTCTCTCTCTTCTTTCTCTCTCTAGATTTGAGTCTTTAGTTTAAGGTTTTGACGGCCAAGGCTTTGTCTCTTGATTACGTCGGCCTTACCACTACTATCACTACTTGATAAGCCAGCTAAACTTAGGTTCGGGCCAATGAATAGGGCTTTCACAGCCAAGGTTTGTGTTAAGGTTTCAAAGATTTCTCTTGAGCCTCAACCTTGGTTGGGATAGTGAGAGTCTGAGATGAGAAGAGAATATAGAGTTTAGATGAGAAAGAAGGGAAAGGAGTTGAGAAAGTAGAGAGAGACATCAAAAGATACCAATTCATTCATCAAAATTGTTATTGATTACAAACTAATGCCCACTACATATACTACTTACAAGATATGAGCTAATACATTGAATCTAGCCACACAAGGACCAACCGCCTCTTAAGTGAGCCGCCACATTTGACTCAACTAACTAACGGCCTTGACCACCATTACCTAACAACTCTAGACTTTACTTATTACAAGACCCAACCAAAGCTTAAGCTACTAATTACAATATCAACTAACCAATACCACTAAACATAACCGCAGCCCCATAGAACAGCAGCACAGCAACGTAACAACCACAATGCAGCAGCAACAGAACTTATTCAGCACATAACAGCCTTAAAACATCAACATACAACAGCACATCAACCTAGCAGTAGCAAGACAGTAACCAGGACAACAATAGCCCATGCTTTGGATTCTCGGCTCATAACATTCCCTTCCCCTTGAAAACATTCTTGTCCTCAAGAATAGAAGAGAGTTGTAATAATGAAGAACACTTATTGCATATGAAAACATAGCTGAAGTATTGAATTCTTGCTGAAATTTCTGCAGTTGGAAGGTATCTGAAACAAGCCACTTCTGAAATGCAGTGAACACCTTAGTGTGATGCTTGTCCTGCACAAGATCCTCATATAGATAAGTTGTACCTTCTGGTGGTCTACACTGATTAAACCAAACATCAAAAACACATCCACAACTCCTCTTGTTGCACTTAATACAGCTCAAAAGTCCATCTTGCTGCTGAGAATCACAATATGCATTGGAACTTCTGAATTTCAGCTTGTAGAATGTTGCACAACAGATTTTGTATGTCATTAACTACACAAAAATGCATTTGAAGTCCTTAAACACCTCGGGAGGCCTTCCAAACTCAAACCAAAAGAACCTAACATCAAAATCTGCTTGTAGGCTTTTCCCATTGCAGCACACACAGCCAAAACTCTTGATCATGGTAACAAAACACAATGTAATTCCACATAACTTTAGCTGCAACTCTTTCATCTTGGATCTTATCCAAAATTTGTATTACTTAGACATACACTTTCTAAACCAACTCAGACCAAGCTCAACAAACACTTGATTGCTTCCCAATTTGTCTTGTTGTGCTGCAATTCCCAGAAATTCAGCAGTGCTAACCCGATGCAACTCATATTAACAGATTTCAGCTCGTTTCTTGTTCAAATGGATGCTCATTGATGTGAACAAGTTATTACACCTTCCAAAAGACATAATAGCACCAACCAAACTCAATCTGAACAGCTCATTCACTACTGACAGTGAAGAAATTCTCCAAGAGTGTTCTGCTTCCTCCAAAACTTCCTTTGATGGAATCTTGAGAGTAGACTTGTAAGATCTCAAAATTTCAGCCACTTCTTCCCAAACTCTTGCATAGAACACACAAATTAGGATTTCATAAACTATTGTTGAATGCCAAATGCACAGTGTCATAACTTGAACACCCAAAACATTCCAAACGACACTACCAATGCTGCAGCTCACCCTTTGTGATTTGTACAGTAGATTTCTTGGTACCCAAAGCTTTACCAACCACCAATCTTGCTTCAAATGACCAAGCTTTGCTTCCTCATCAACCATGCCACTCATGAGTAACAAATACAACAAATGGAGACACCAAAAGAACTTAGGAACCGCTGTAAACTTCTTCAACCTCTGAGATGTTCTGCTCCAAACTTTGTTGCTGATATGCACTCCAACTTCAGGTAGAATTATCCTTGATGTTGCATTGATCTTTTCCATCCAAACATTGAGAAGATATTGAAGCTTATACATATGATTTTTCCATTCGGAACAGCCACAATAGATCATCCCAAGCACATTCAGATTCAGCACCAAATCAGCCCCTTCCAGTTGCAGTATGTCCCAATTCTCAAGTGCTATCACCTTTGGCTTTACTTGGCTTTGCACTCTAGCTGCGAGGTCATACCCGAGGCCAAACACCTCCTCAAACCATCCACAGTTCTTCAAACCACTAACAACAATTATCATCCCTGCAAGTAAGCGCTTTTGTATGAACCGAAACAACACTAATTCCGGGACATTGGAAACATCATTGTCACAAGAATTATGCAGCTTGTAAAATGTATAATTCCTGTCTTCACAACTTGCTTTGTCGTTAACTTTGCAGTGACCCACAGCCTCTACCATTTTTCCATCAATGCTAGTACTGACATCACATTCTTCAACATCATATCGCTGCATCGAATGCCTAACTTCTCCAAACACTTGTAATTCATTCTTTCCCAGATCAAGGGGACTTCCAACTCCAAACATATCAGTTACAGCACCAGTTGTACTGATTTTGGGCTGCACAGAAACCCGCTTCAGCATATCACTGCATTTATACACATCCAACAACTCAATTGCTTGTGTCGACACAAGTCTTCTCCTTTGTTGGACCTTGAAACGCACTTCCGCAGCTTGATTAATTCCTTTCAACAGAGAATCAACTCTTTTCGGCTTCATATAAACTTGAAAATCTTCTCTCGGATTAGGAGGCAACTCGTCATATGAATGTGTATTTGAACACACCATTTCTCCACTCCGTGAATCTTGTCCTTCTTCAGAAAATACCTCAGCCGCAATAATTGATTTCTCAAACAAGTGTGTCATTTCAGCAGTGTAGATGCTACAATTCTGATCCAAATTCCCATGTCAGCATTCCTTAAGTTTGGATTCTGCATACCAACTTGCCCTGTAAAAACACTTAACCGATTGGATGATGTATTCATTGCTATCACCGCAGTAGCATCGACTTTTCCAGTTGTAATCAAAGATTCTGCAGTCTCCTCTCCTTGTATACCATCTGAATCTTGTATACCAGCATATACATCGATAAGATCAGCATCTTGAGTTAGTTCTTATTGATCATCAAACATACTAAGCTGAAACACAACCTCACGCTTCAACTTCGGCTTTGTCAACTTCTTTTTAGCCCAAAAATCTTTCAACTCTTCATTTAGATTGTTCCTCTTTGACTTATTCTTTGCTTTCTTTAACATTCCTTTGACATGAAAATCGTATTCCCATTCCGGATGCATGTCATACTGTGCCTCAACATCATCAAGATACTCTAACTCTAGCATAGAGTCTTCATAAGGATCATCTTGTTCCAACTCAGGTTCTTCTAGCTTGTGTTCATCAATTTCGGCATTGTCGTGGTCGAATTCATCTTCAACAACAACCGTTTCTATTACAGCTTCCTCTTGGTGCTCAATCGATGATTCTCCTTGCTTGTTAATCAGATCCTGCAGATTCACAAGCTTTGCTTCATTTTGCTGCCAACGATCTTCTTTATTCGAATCCTTTCCCAGCAATAGTGTCAAGATTCAATCCATTTTGTTATTCAAGTCCTAAAGACGATCAATAGTGATATAGTGAGGTCCGGTTGTAGCATTTGCACCAGCTTCTGATCGAGTTCTCACTCCATCAGCCATTTTGCAATGGATAACAAAACTTCGATCTGGAATCAGCTCCGTTCGCAGAATACAAGTTCGAAAATCGCAGAAGTGTGAAACTTGTTTCGCAACTCTTCAACAACCACTTGCTTAATGAAGTTCTACTCCTTTGTTCCCACAACAATCCGCTGCTATCGATTCCACAATCATCACGGATTACAAACCCTAATATGCAAAGTTCGTGTACAAACCCTAACTTCAAACAATTTCTGGCAGAGATGCTATCTTGAATAATTCCATCTAAGAATCTGAAATAGGTTCGATCTTTGTTTGGAATGATGACTTAAACACACGATTCACCACAATCTTCAAGAACGAAGTCGAATTTCACACTTTCGGTGCTCAGTTCGTTGTCAGATTTTCGCCTAAGCAATTCTCCACTCAGCAACATATAATTCTTAAGAATCAAACGCAGATTCTGATGAATTCTCACCACTTCTATGCTTACCAACACAATTTCATCACAATCCAGCAACAAAAGCAGATTCGGATCAAATATGAACTTGTAGTTCAGAAAGCAGTTACCTCAACTTCAATTTCTGAATTGTAGAATCTAATTAAACCTCAATTCAGCTTGTTTCTGATCTTTTGATGATGATCAAGTGTAATGTGGATCAATTAGCATCACTTGACTTCTTCTCCACAGATCAAATGAACATTTGATCAAGATCAATTATGCTTTGCATATAACTTCAGCAACTGATATTTTGCTTCTGCACTAACATTCAGCAGCTAATGCTTGATCGAATCTATCGAATTCACTATGAATCAGCTTTAATGTTGAATGTCGTCAACAAATACTAATCAATTATACTTTGTTCAATGTAATTCAGTCAATTATAATCCCAACCGAAAGCAATTCCCAGGCATTGCAGTTCAGCACAGCAGTAACCGCCAGCTACAACTTCAAAATTCAGAATTGAATTCTGATCACAAAATCTGAACTAAATTTGTATCACAATTGTTTTTATTGATTAATTGCAGTGCAATCAATCAGATTTTGTATTTTTTTCGGATATGAGCTTGATTCGGAAGCCAAATCAAGGCTCTGATACCAATTGTTAAGGTTTCAAAGATTTCTCTTGAGCCTCAAACTTAGTTGGGATAGTAAGAGTATGAGATGAGAAGAGAATATAGAGTTTAGATGAGAAATAAGGGAAAGGAGATGAGAAAGCAGAGAGAGATATCAAAAGATATCAATTCATTCATCAAAATTGTTATTGATTACAAACTAATGCCCACTACATATACTACTTACAAGATATGAGCTAATACATTGAATCTAGCCACACAAGGACTAACCGCCTCTTCAGTGAGCTGCCACATTTGACTCAACTAACTAACGGCCTTGACCACCATCACCTAACAACTCTAGACTTTACTTATTACAAGACCCAACCAAAGCTTAAGCTACTAATTACAATATCAACTAACCAATGCCACTAAACATAACCGCAGCCCCATAGAACAGCAGCATGGCAACGTAACAACCACAATGCAGCAGCAATAGAACTTATTCAGCACATAACATCCTTAAAAACATCAACATACAACATCACATCGACCCAGCAGCTGCAAGACAGTAACCAGGACAACAATAGCCCATGCTTTGGATTCTCGGTTCATAACAGTTTGTCCTTTGATTGTGTTGGTCCTAATCCAGTGACATGAATACTGTTTGCTCCACCTTAATCTTGTAAGACCTCAAGTCATTTGAGTTATTGTAAGTCAAGGGTGCCAGGCTTGAAAACATAATTGACTCGAACTTGTAAGTGGACTGGTGAGCTCTAGGGTTTGTTTCCACCCCAGTTCCTAACTTTTAATAGCGGAAAACCAATTTAAAATTCTTAATTTTAAATCTAATGCCCTGATCTAGTTAAACTATTTAATCAGACCTAGATCTAACTTTAATAGGATCATAATATAACAATCAAAACATCAAACAGAACGAGTATGAAAATGGTACGTAGAATAAACGAAATAAAGGAAAGATCAAATTAACTATCAAATATTTAATTTAGACATACTTGAAACGCAAACAAAAAAATCCGACTTAAAGTTCTAAAATTAGAAGAAGAAAGCTTTTTGATACCTCGAGATCTTCTTCATAATGACCTCTATTAGCATTATAGCATGGGCTCTGTATATATTTAATTTAAGAAAAATTTCGAAACAAAATTTTTTCTTTTAATCTTTATCAAAAAATAATTTTTAGAAAAATTATGCTAAATATTAATTTAGAAAAAACCCTAAAACAATGTTAGGTTTATTATTGTGGGAAAAAACTAGATTCCAAAGCCAAAAACCAATAATTTTGAGGATAAAAACATAAACGTAAAAATAAGCAAAACCCCCGCACAAGATGTGGGCCCCACTTGAATTTGTATTGTAAATTTTTTTTTAATTTTGCTTTGTTGTTTAAATAACAATGCAATTTATTGAATTAAATATTCATCTCATGAATATTTGTTTAGTATACAAATTTATTTATCTCATAAATAAATAATTCATCCCCATAAATTTAATTATAAATATTTTCTAAATAGTGCTTTAGTTGAGGCCTGCGAAGGGACCTCCGAGACAGTCTAACTTTAGCTCTAGACAGATCAAATCTGATTATCATCTCATGATAATATTTAACTGCCATTTAATAAAACTTAATTCCACTAAATAAGTTTTACGGCACTCTAGAATTAAATATATTCACTCAAGAATTTCGAAATAATTTTATTACGATAATTAATCCCTTTATTAGATATCCGTGAATAAAAACAACCTCAACTAATATCGTTATTTTTCTCACCTCTATCATCGTAGTTCCTAACTCGCCCTTCCCAAATAATTCACAATACCGAAATAATTTTCATATTAATTCCAAATGTAAAATATATTGAATACTCTGCCAAAGATTTTGGAATCTGTTTGTATATTTGTGAATCAACTAGGGGGACATTTTACATTGTAGATTCCTAGTAAAATATCCATTCCTACCACACTTTATACAATTGCCCAACGACGTAAGATCCTGGTTATATCATTTTGGTCATCAAAATGATTAACATTCCATGCATGAGTTCGAACTATTTCCCAAATTTAGAGTTATTGTCTTACAGAATTAATTATTTCGGATAGCAGTAAACAGAAAACTAATTCAGTTGGTCCTACTCATTATTCCAATCTTAGTGAAAACACCAACACAATACTCTTGGATCCTTATCTACATCACCAAGACAAGTCATCAAAAGTATTATATTATGGTCTTATCAAACAAGTTGTCCAAACTTATCATCGACCATGAACATACTTTAACATATCACTAGTTTGATCTAAGTCTTTCCGTGATTCAATCTTATTGACAACTTAAACCAAACCTGACACATCATCTCGGACAATGTCCATCTCATGGAACATTTCATAATAAACAATCACGTATGTTTGACTCATAAAACATAATAAGACAGTAATAAATAAAACAATTTGATTTATTTAATATTTAAAACTAACTAATTAGGTTTTTCAGGGCATCTATTCCAACAACTCTGGGACCTACTCCATCATTGTAATTGCCACTTGAGTTAGGTCTATATCCTTTAATTTTTTGTTATAAAAATACGTCAAATCCACAAAAAAAATGCTTTATAAAGTCTTCTTAATTGTAGCATAAACAAAAATCACAGTATAACTGAAGTCAGACACACTAACGTACACCAACCTTTTCTCTGAAAATAGTGAGTGGTTGAGGTCAAAGATGTGTGGTTCATAATTAAGCTCACTCCCTAGTCGATGAGTCCCTTTTGCATATTTGTTTTCTTTTCATATTTACGGTGGCCGCATTCACATCACTTGAAACAAAATAGAGCAAACATGCCTTTTAGTGACCACTTTGGGAGGTTTGAAACAAGACTTCATCATCTTCAGCCCATCGTGGATTGCGAAGATGTAATTGCAGGCCATTCGCCGATGGTCACAACCAGGAGGTCTAGTGCCCTCGAGCACGAGGAATCAAAAGGCTTAGCCCTTGTCGAGTCCCTGCTTGTATGTCCTTTAGAACAAAGTCCCATATCTCAAAGGGATGAAATTGAGTCATGGCCACAGCATCGAAGGTGGTGGAGATGATGACATCCTAGAAGATGAATGTATTGTGCTCAATGGCCATTCTCGAAGGAGTTTCATGGCTATACTCAAGCGTCATTTAGCGATTGTTGACCAGAGAGTCCAAAAAATAATGAAAGAAGCCTTCTAGAGACAACATGCTCAAACAGAGCACAATCTTGCGGCCCAACGTGAAAACTTTACCGCTATGTGAGCCATAATAATGACATTAGAACTTGTATAAACGAAAGGCTACACAAAGAGACTGATAGAGTTTTGGTATAAATGAATTTGACCTTGGTTGGACAAGTTAAGACACATAATGCCTTGGTCGAAGCCGTTAGGGAGTTTATCAGGCAACTAAGGCTTGCATCCCCTCCATCAGTGCCAACTAGTTACCCTCATGAGACTCCCTCGAGCTCATGGTTTCCAGTCACTGAGGTCGACTATATGGTCCCTGAAAGAACTAAAAACTTGTCTAGGCCAACCCATGTGTCATACTCTTTGAAACAAGCCATAGAAATGAAAGCGTGCCTCATGGAGTTGCAGGCCCTTCCAACCAGAGTTTCTGTCTGACTACGTGGGACCTCAATCCTATTGCATGGTTGTGACATGTTTCCGAGGCATGACGGTGCAACCGCTCTCACCCTCCTCAAGCAACGGCGTTTACCTTGAGGCCCACTCAAGGCCTTGGGATAGGGGTGCAAGGTTTGGTCCCCATTATAAGGAACCAGTCTTCTCATTCTGAACCTCTTCAGACTTACCATATCATGAGGCAAATTAATAACTCAAGTCCTCAAGATCACAACCTAGGGGTTGATTAGAAAAGGATGAACCAACAAACTATTGGTGTCGGTGTGCCTTCGGATGCGCCATGTAACCTAATAAGTCCAATTTAGTATATAATTATTCATGTCATTTTAGTTCATTTTCTAACTATTATATATCAAATTTTTATCGCTATTGCTCGCTTTTACTCGCTTTCACTTCTATTGCTATTTTCTTACAAAAACACTCATTTGTGCTAAATCTTGCTAGGTTTTATCATCAACATCAATAAGTGAATGCAAGATACATCAAACAAAAGTGAAAAAAAGGGGCAAAACATAGCATTTTACACGGTTAAAGCAAAAACACAACAAGTTTATGCACAATTCATTTCAACTAGCAAAAATGGGTGGCAAAATACACAAATCAAGTGCAAGGATGGATTAAACAAAACATTAACATGTCCAGAATGATGTCAAGAGTAAATTTGGGAATGTAAAGCTAAAAAAACTGAAGAAATCAGAAACAAAACAGCAACTTGCATCCATGAGCGTCAATGGGTGGCATATCTAGCAAATGAGAATAAAGCTTGTGTAATTTTTTATTTCAAGTATTCCAAACCTCAAATAGTTAAATAGGGAGGTTTTGAAAGTGTTTTAACCCTGCAGAAAAACCAATACAAAGTAGAGAAAAAGATAGGAAAACCGAGAGGAAGAGGAAGGAAGGAAGGAATGAAAGTTTGGTTTGTAATTTTGCATTTTTAAGTTCTTTCTATCCTTTTCCTCTTTAAAGTTCATGGATTTTGTCTTAGTTTTGCTTCATATTATGTATACCATGAATTAATTTTGTCTTTCCAACGCTACGATGTTGCCTAAGTTGTAATATACGCTCTTTTCTAATTCAACATATTCAAAGTTTGTTTATTGGACTATTTGAGTGTTTATCATTGTTCTTCATGAGTTTTGATAGCGTGATCATCATTTAAAGCCTATAATGATTCATAATAAGTCTAAGAAGAGATTTATGATGAATGCTAAAGTGATAAACACCACAAATTGAGCGAATGCTAGAGATAAATTGACGTAATTTACGTGGTCTTAAGTGAAAATTATGGATCTTCAAAACTCTTTCTTATTTAAATTCATGCAAGAGATTGATCAGTTAATATGTAAAATATCATGCTAAATATTATTCAAGAGAGAATATTTAGTAAATTAGGGTTTTTGACCATCAACATGTAATAACAACTTGAATATCGAGAATAGAAAGATGTATCGATGCAACTACACTACAAGAAAGCTGGCTTTTAAAGACAAAAAATAATGATTGGAATTTTTTTATCGTTAAAAGTGTGTATGCAGTGCCTAGTTGTGACGGGATTAAAACACAGTCGTTAAAAGGTGGTATATGTTAGGCTCATAACAAGGGGTACTAAATAAGGTCGTTAATTCTAGCCACTAACTATCGTTAATAGGCTCAAGTAAGCATTTAAATTTTGGTCAAAATAGTTAAAATATGCTAATTTTTAAAATTAGGCGCTATTTTTGAAATTTATTATTTCCAATTTTTTATTCTCTTAAATTTTGTAATTTGTATTTCACCCATTCATACTGTAATTCAAGGTCGAGAATCAAATAATATACCAATTAATACTTAATTCAATATTTTACTCTTTGAGTATATTTCAATTGTGCTTGATAATTTTTTATTTAATATGCTAAAATATAATTTTGAAATTAATTAAAAATGTACTACATGAAATAATTTAAAAAAAAAAGACATCAACTAAAAGTCTTGAACGTGTAAAGAAACTTGGCCAAAAAAAAAAGCATGTAAAAAAAATGATACCCACAGCTCTACCTCACATTGCCCCTATAGAAACCCTAAACTCCCAGGCTTCACTCAAAGCACAGCGCAACAGTGAAGCAGCGAAGCAAATCGATGCAGCAAAGGAGGTGACTAACAACCCTGATTCGATTATTTACTGTATTAACCTATTGTATCAAGATTTCGAAGGATTTTTTGCTAGAATGACAAAGATTCAATGCAAATTTGTCTTGTTTGTTGGTAGTTCATGTTGTGTTCCCTAAATTAACAAATTAGTTTGTAGTTTGCCTTTGTTAAAGCCCATGTCTGTTGTTTGTTAGTTATTAACAACCCTAATTCAGTTCTTCGTTGTATTAACCCACTATACCCAGATTTTGAATGATTTTTTGCTAGATTAACAAAGCTTCAAAGCAAATTTGTCTTGCTTATTGGTAGATTATGTTGTGTTCGCTGAATAGACAAATTAGATTGTTGTAGGGATGGCAATGGAGCGGGGTGAGTACGGGGGCCTCCTCCATACCTGTACCTGCCACCCAAATCCTATACCCATACCTGCCCCATAACCAGTCACGGTATGAAGTGGGTACCTGTACCCGCCCCGGCGGGTACAAACCCATACTCGTATCGCCCATTATCCACGGGTGCCCATTACCCGCCCTACCCGCCCCCAGCTCACCCGTACCCACTCTTTCCCGCTTTGTACCCGTCTTGTTACCTATCGCATGTCTAACTTATTACTCATAAATTCTTTTCTTTTTCCCTTCAATAATAACCATGAATTCACACTTATAAATTGCATAAGAAATATTTTATATAAAATAACACAACGGGTAACTCTAATATGTGATTATAAGGCGGTTATATGTGGGTACAGGGCGGGGCAGTGCGGGTATATGCAGGTACAGGGCGGGGCAGGGTGAGGCGGGGCAGCTACAAGCCTATACCAGTACCCGCCCCATACCCTTGACGGGTATTGACATGTTTACCATACCCGTACCCGTTACATGCCTCATCTATACCCGTACCATACCCGTACCCGTTACGGGGCCGATATCCATGGGTAACGGGTTTGACCCACCCCATTGCCATCCCTAGTTGGTTGTCTATTGTTCGTTGGTAATTAACAACCCTGATTGGTTCTTTGTTGTGTTGACCCACTAGTCCCAGATTTTGAATGATTTTTTTGCTAGACTAGTAAAGCTTTAAAGCAAATTTGTCTATTTTATGTTGGTAGTCCATGTTATGTTTGCTGAATTAACAAATTAGTTGGTAGTTCGTGTTTGTTATAAGCCCACGGTTGTTGTTCATTGGTGATTAACAACCCTAATTCAATTATTCCCTATATTGACCCACTATACGCATATTTTGAATGATTTTTTTGCTAGATTGATAAAGCTTCAAAGCGAATTTGTCCCTTTTATATAGGTAGTTCATGTTATGTTTGCTAAATTAATAAATTAGTTGGTAGTTCATTTTTGTTATAACCCCACGTATGTTGTTCATTGGTGATTAATAACCCTAATTCAATTTTTCGTTATATTGACCCACTATACCCATATTTTAAATGATTTTTTTGCTAGATTAACGAAGCTTCAATATGAATTTATCCCTTTTATGTTGGTAGTTCATGTTATGTTTGCTGAATTAACCAATTAGTTAGTAGTTTATGTTTGTTATAAGCCCACGTCTATTCTTCATTGGTGATTAATAACCCTAATTCAATTATTCACTGCAGTGACCCACTATACGCAGATTTTAAATGATTTTTTGCTAGATTGACAATGCTTCAAAGCGAATTTGTCCCTTTTATTTTTGTAGTTAGTGTTATGTTTGCTGAATTAACAAATTAATTGGTAGTTCCTGTTTGTTATAAGCCCATGTCTGTTGTTTGTTGGTAATTAACGACCCTGATTCAGTTCTTCGCTGTATTGACCAACTCTTCCTTAAGGATATAAAATCCCCAAAGTTTACACTCTCATCAGGGGAAGGGACTATGTCTACCCTCAAGCACTTAGCAAGATTTAATTGCCAATGTAGGGAATTGGCTGACAATAAGTATCACAAGCTTAGGTTGTTCCCCAGCACCTTAACTGGGACGGCAATTCAATGGTGCATTAGCCCGCCACCTAATTCCATCTATTATTGCGATGACATTGCAAAGCAGAGGTTCATTAGCATTAACCCAAAGAGTGAAACAAGAGAGAGAAGCTCTCAAAAGGGCGATTTCCAGCTAAGCGACACGTGAGCCTCTGACGAGCTTTCCTCGAGCGCATGGCTGCTCCGACGATGGCACTCTTTACAGTTCCAAAATCCTCATCTCATGCTCTTTCACGGGATAAGGTCATTGTGCTATTTTGAATTCCATTTAGAGGGTGAAACACTTGTGAGTGGGGGAGATAGTTGGTGGTGGCAGTGGCTAGATAGGACACGTCGCTCCTAGTTTCTACTTGCCAGAATACCCACTGGTCAGCCTCTTCTCTCTCCATCCTCGCACGGCTGCTCATCCTTGACATCTTTGGGGTGGTGCTTTCTTCACCCAAGGGGTAGCGGCTAGGGTTTACACATTTTGGGTAAGAATCCTCATGAATCTCCTCTGATTCATCTTAGACTTGGAACGTGCCAATTTTTTTGCCTTAAATCACGCACTTCCCTTATTTGGTGTCTAGTTTGAAATTTTTTAAAATTTGACCAGTGCATGGTGGTCTTCACGGTGGTTTCCAGTAAGCCAAAAAAATTCATATTTTTTTTCCATTTTTTACCTTGTTTGGTGTGTGTCATGGCTGCCTTGCACGCTATCGTGGTTGATAATGGGGTTTTACCCCTTCTACTATTGGTGAAGTGGTTGTTAATGGTGTTTCGAACTCGTCTTCTTCGGGTCCTTTTTTTGAATGCTATTCTCGAGGACTGTGTTCTTCACTTTCTCCCTCCTCTATCGTCAATGGTGAAGTTCTTACTTCTGTCTCCGGTGAGAATGTCGCTTTGGGTCTTGAGAAATGGCATCAATGCCTAGTCAGATGTGTCATTGGGGGCTGTGTAGCGTACTCCCATTGGGTAGCTATAACAATTTTACTATGGGGATCTAGAGGGCTTGAATGTGTCATCTCTTTTATTTCGGTTTAAGATGTCTGAAGAGTCCGTGAATGTCCTCCAGGATGGCCCGTGGTACCTTAAAGGACACTGTCATCTACTTGAACGTTGGACAAACGAATTGGGTCCCATGCATGATCTTCCCCGTATTCCTATTTGGGTTAAACTGCATGGGCTACCGGCCCCTCTTTGGACAAAGCGCTCTCTTAGCTCCATTGTTAGCGGCGTAGGTAAGCCCCTTTACATGGATAATGCAACTTTGAATTGGATTATGGTTCGATATGCACGGGTTCGTGTGGAGATGGATGCCAATGTCACTCCGATCAAAAAATTATTTGTCGATTACAACGGTAACCATATTCCAATTGGTGTGATTTATGAAGGTTTTCACAAGATTTGTCAAAAATGCAAAGTTTTTGGTCATTCACGTCAAAATCCCGTTGTTACCTCCTCTGCCTCTGGAAAATTTGGCTGAAACGACCAAAAAATCTCCCCAAACAAAGACTCGGCGGCGGAAGAAAGGCGAGGTTGGTGAAGTAGCTACCAAAGGGCCTGGGGAGACTAGGCTGATGCATGCTACCAGGGTTTGTGGGTCTGGGCTGGCTATTGGGCCCACGGTGGTTGAGGCTTAGAGGGAGACGATAATGTTTGCACTGGGACAAGGCAAGCTGGACCTACTGGTGAGAGTAATGGATGTGCTGAAGATGGTGTTGGATTTGTAGCAGGGCCTCCTATGGTTAGGCCGCGCGTTGACTGTTGCAGTGGAGCTAGGGATGTTGGGCCCTTGGCAGTTAAGCCGCCTCTTTCTCCCTCCTATTGGCCTGCCCTCCCACCTTTAAGCGGGCCCACATTTGGGCCTAACCCCCCAAGCCCATCTGAGCCCTCCATGCTGTTGCGGGGGCACATAGCAGTGTTGGGCCGTGTGGCCTAGCTTTTGTCTCCACCCAGCGCCATCCAAGCAGTGGGATCTCCAAGCCCAATTTGGGCTCGAGTGTCCTATCCCCTCCCAGGTCTTTGAACCGGGTTAGGGACACTTGAGTCTCCCGGATTTCCGCTTTGATACAGATTCTTCTACCCACGAAGAGGATTTGAGTCTAGCTATCATTCCCGTTGAAATTATTGAGGCTCACGATGGCTTGGTTGGGGTTCTTGAACCCATGTTATGTGATTCGAACAAGGAAGCTAGTATTTCTAGTAACTACAGTATGTGTCTCAATGATCGAGAGACATTTCCCTCCAGTCAGGACGCCTCTATTGAGGCTGTGACTTCCATTGGATCATATGTGAGTTCTTCGTCCTATTGTCCACCCCAGGTTGAGTGTCAGGTGACTAGAGCGGCTTTGAAGGAGCGAAATCAAGTCAACCCCCCAAAATCAAAGGGAAAGCGAAGATCTTGTGCGGTTTCATCTCCTGTGTTTAGAGGCTAATACTTTGTTGCTTTTCCTTTGATGTACTCTTGTATTTCCTCTTTGTTGGATTTTTTTTTTTTTTTTTTTTTTTGCTTGTTTGCTTTTAAGCATGTTTTGCTTTCTTTCGATTGCTTTGTAGGCTCCGGCTGTGTCTTGCCATGCCCCTCGTACTCACGTACAATTCTTTTTTTGATATGTACAACTAACTTATTAAAAATAAAGATATTGCAAATCAATTTTAGGCCCAATTTTCGAGGATAGAATTAGGAACTTCCATGTCTGACTTGGATTGAATGAGACAAAAGCAAGGCGAATCTATGAAAGAATGCATTAACCGGTTCACAGGAGCTAGAGTAAAATGCACAATAAACCTTCTTGATGTTGAATATGCCAAGCTAGCCTCAAATGGCTTAGATATTGAAAAAAAAAATTTAAAGGCTTCAATTTCACAATGCTCCTACAGCTGGCAGAATGTGCCACTAGATACGAGGCTGTCATGAAAGAAGAAAGCCTGAAGAAAAATAGCATGTATGGGACTTACATACATGATCTAATCGAAGAGGATGAAGATCCTCCTTATGAGATTGATGTTGCTGAGTACATTAAAGGCCCTCCTATGGCTTGCAATCCTTTGGTTAAGAAGGATATCAAAGCTAGGAAGTCTTATCAATCCTAAGACTAGAGAAGTACTCATTTGACCTCTCAAGGGCTAATGTAATATTTGATTAGCTTGAGGCAAATAACAAACTCAAGATCATGGGCAAACATAGAAAACTTGACCCCAATTCTAATAAGGGGAAGGTATTTTGTAAAGGGCACGATTCGTTGACCCATTCAACAAAGAATTGCGTCATCTTCAGGAACGTGGTTCAGGATGCCATAGATGTAAGGGAACTAGTCTTCCATAGAGAAGGACAAATGAGTGTTGATAAAGACCCCTTCCTTAGTCCTATCCAAGTCAATATAATCGAGATAGTATGCCTCATGATTCCCATAACAGCCAAACTAATCGCAGCTCTTTATGCACAATGGGCACGGACAAAGGCAAGTTGGTCGTGGCCGACACTTTGTTTGACAAACTTCTAGAATCTGGGACAGTTAGGTTCTCTAAAGCCGCATTGAGATTACCCGAGGATTGCTGCAAGTCTCACATCACGATGGAACATTCAACACACGGTTGTGTTATGTTCAGAAGGTTCGTAGAGAAGCAATTGGAAGAAGGCATTATTCTTCTCTCCAAGGAAGAAGAGTTAGCCATGGGTATCCTCACCGATGACCAATGGTAAACAATCTTCACTTCTAAGAAACAGGCGTTGAGGAAACTCCTATGCCTCACGCATGACATCTGCGGAGGTTGTGGTCACACATTAGTGGCAGAAATGAAGTATAGTCTTTACCTAAAGAAGCAACCAGCTCTCTGGATAAAAATGCCGCTAACAGGGCCTCCTTGTGGTCTTACTTCATTGACATAGATCATCATGAGAACCAGGCATCCAAAGAAAAATCCAAATGGCCACCTACTATATGTGGACACCAGTCAGGCACCACGACATTTAGGACACCAACCTTCTGGGGTCCGATTTGGTAACATTTGGAGGAGAAATCACCTTAGACAAGGAGAGGATAGTCACTCTAATCTTACCAAGACTAAAAAGAGAAAGCAGCTGCTAAAGAAGGAAGCTCTGCGGAGGGCTTTGCTCTATACTTGCTTAACTAGGCTCTCTCAAGAAGAGGCCAGAGCCGCAAGGGAAACCAAAATGAGCAAATGGATCTTGAGGATTCAATGACTGAGTCCAAGCCTTTCATTACTACATGTAAAGGGCAAGCCACAAGAAGCTCGAAAGATGGGATTGCCTCTCATCCTTTGAAGGGCGAGAGTCTTGGTGGGATCAACTTGCAAAGAATTCTCTAGCTCAAGGAGCAACTGAGGGCGAGGACGAGTACTCCCCTCTTGGCATCAACTTAGTGGAACCTCTCAGCCAGGTTAACCCTATATGATCTGATATAGAGAATAATTTCCACGAGGAGGACTTCCCCCAACCAATGAAGGAGTCTCAAACTCTAGTGTTGATCTAGAAAACAAGCCTCTAGAGCAGGATATGCCAACGAATGGCAGTCCTCAACACCAAGATCAGGACGCATCCATGATTGATAACCTCAAAAAGGGAGCAGACTAAGGGATCCAGATACAATTTGGGAAGGGAACAAACCAAGGGATCCAAATACAATTTGGGATGCTCCCAAGAAAAATTGGTGTCAGAACCTCATTACTCTTTCCTTTGGAGTTCATGGCAATTAACACTCAAGAAGGCCTCGAGGGAGACGTTATAGTATCAAAAAAGGATCCTCAAGTGGAGCTTGTGGCTAAAGTAGCAGCAACCAAAGGTAATCCTGACCCCTTACCTTTTAAAGTTAATACCCTAACATGAAAATCGCCTGATGAATCACCTAACATAATGAAGATGATGTTTGATGGGCCTAACACCGCTAGTCAACACATCAAGCCCCTATACATCAAGGCCAAATTTGATGGCATATTGGTGAACATGGTCTTGGTGGACAATGGCGCGGCAATCAACATTCTGCCTATAAATATGTTGGGGGTCATTGGTAAATCTCAATATGATCTAATTACTCCGGATGTTACTATTTGTGGCTTTTCTGGAGCTACTGCTAAATCTGAAGGGGTCATCCCGATTATCTTAAAAGTTGGCAGCCTGAGCAAACTAATATCTTTTTTTTGTAGTGGACACTACCTCGAGCTAGATTGCTTTGCTCGGGAGGGATTGGTTACATGCCAATTATTGTACGCCTTCACTTCCCCAGTTGTTAATATTCTAGAACCATGAAAAGTATTAGGTTGTTATGGCAGATAACAGACCATTCATGGCTTGCTCTAACTATATAGAGGCAAAATTCTACAAAGATGGCGTGGGACCACTTGATGTTAAGAGGACCGCTACACAATCTGCCCAACGACAAGACATGATTTCCATCCTCGACAGCAAAGTGACTGAGGCTGAGGTTGGTCAATTGGATGTAAAGTCTGAAGACTATGACTTTTAGGGATGCATGAGGACCTTTCTTAAAGAAGGAGATTTCCAAGGAACGCTAGAAATCTAATGCAATGCTGCCAAGACCTCCCATTAAAGGCACAAGAGGCCATTTCCTCAGCATACTGAGGATCAGCTTTGGACCGAGCATCCCTTCAACGGTTTCTAAGTCCATAATGCATAAAAAGAGAAGCTAGAACTCTCTAACTTGAGATCAGGGCCAGACAAAATTGAGGATTTAAGAGCTGAAGTCAAAGATCCCCTCCTCGAGATTAATTTGGGCTTGACGCAAGACCCAAGACCTACTTATCTGAGTGCTCTGCTTTCTCAAAAGTAGATAGAGTAGTACCTGACTTTGCTTCATGAATTCAAAGACTGTTTTGTTTGAGATCATCACGAGATGCATGGCCTAGATAGAAGGGTGGTTGAGCATAGGCTTCCTATTAAGCCAGGTTCGAGACCCATCATTCAGGCCCAGAGAAGAATGTCCCAGCAAGCTATCGATTTGGTCAAGAAAAAAATTGAAACGCTCTTAAGGGCCTAGTTTATCCGGACTTCCATGTATGTCAAATGGCTGGCAAATATTGTTCTTGTCATTAAAAAGAATGGAAAATCACTGTCTATATTAAATGCAGCCACTCGAAGGACAAATACCCAATGCTAATTGACTCAGCTTCGAGGCATGAAGTCTTGTCTGTCATGGATGGCTACTATGGCTACTGATGAACCAAGTCATAGCAACAACAATAACAGTGGTGGTGATGATGACATTCCGAAGGACGAGCAAATAAACTTAGATGGATTTTCTGGCAAGAGTATCATGAACGTTGTTTAGAAATTGTTGACTAAAGACTTCAACAATCATTGAGAGAGTCCCTCAAGAGACAACGTGCTAAGAGCCTTAATAAACAGCATTGGAAGCTCAATGTAGGACAGGCTTCACAAGAAAACTAATAGTTTCTTAGTTGAAATGAACTCAACTTTGTCTTTGACCGCTACCCTTATTCCTAAGAACGTGGAAAGATAGTTAGTAGTTGAATTCGAGCCAGTCTTGGTGAGTAAGGCTGAGGCTCATAATGGCTTGTTCAAGCCGCTAGAGAGGATATCAGGAAAATTAGGCCTGCACCTCCTCCTTCAGCGCCAACTGGACATCCGCGTGAGGGTCCCTCGAGTTTGGGATTACCAAGGACTCAAATTGACAACAATGTCTCGGAGAGAATGTGTTTACACCCTAATTTTAACAGGGCTGGTTTTGAGTAAAGTCCCAGGTGGCCGTCACGTGAGGTTATCCTTAAGGGGGGTTAGGCTATTGGGTGCTTCAATAGCGGCGTCTCGAGCCCAATTCCTGGGAAACATTGTTACCCTTGACAAGGGTATCAACCACTCGAGGCTCGAGATGCCTAAAGAGTGAAACAAGCTTGAGCTCAAGGGGCTACCCAAAAAGCTGGAAGAACAGTAGTTTCCAAGATCGAGGAAGTTAATTAAAGCATAATTTTAGCTGCTTGGACCTTAAGATTAATTCAGCGAACGTGGAATTTCTAGTGGGGACTTCTACTAAAATTCCAGACATAGGCATCAAAGATTTCCCAACAAAACACAAGACACATTGGTGAAGAATAAACACATGTAAAAGAAGAGCTTAATGGCCAGACGTGGGTGAAGTTGCTAGGAAAGGGGCAGCCATTACTTTTTTCCTCTAAATAAAGGACTCTTCGTTAGTCCAAAGGAGTACACATACACCTAAGACAAAACTTCTTCAAATTTTTTATAGCACACTTGTGCTTTTTCTCTTAAGACCAGCGTAACTTAGCTAGGCATAGCATAACATAAATTTTTGTTGTACTTACCTCAATTGTAATACAATTCTCGGGCTTCAAAGATGACTTTCCAATTTTAATCTATTCCCACAAATTGACAAGCTGAGATTTGAGTCTTTAGTTTAAGGCTTTGATGGCCAAGGCTTTGTCCCTTGATTACGTTGGCCTTAACACTACTATCACTGCTTGATAAGCCAGCTTAACTTAGGTTTTGCACCAACGATTAGGGCTTTCACGGCCAAGGTTTTCCCTTTGATTACATCGGTCCTAATCCAATGACATAAATCCAGTTTGCTCTGCCTTAATCTTGTAAAACCTAAACTCATTTGAGTTATTATAAGTCAAGGGTGCCAGGCTTGAAAACTTGATTAACTAGGGCCTGTAAGTGGACGGCTGAGCTCTTGGGTTTGTCTTCACCCCAGTTCCTGACTTTTAAGTGTATTAGGAAAGATGTCTGCTATTGGAAACGTATTTCAAATTTTGGCCCTAAACGACTAGAGCCGGCAAACCGGAAAACCAATTTAAAATTTTTGATTTCAAATCTAATGCCCTGATCTAGTTAAACTGCTCAATTAGACCTTGATTTAACTCTAATGGGCTCATAACATAATAATCAAAACATCGAACAAAACAAGTATGAACATGGTACGTAGAATAAACATATAAAGGAAAGAACAAATTAACTATCAAATACTTAATTTAGACATCCCCGAAATGCAAATCAAAACTTCGACTTGAAGTTCTGAAATTAGAAGTAGAAAGCTTCTTGATACCCCGAGATCTTCTCCGCAATGACCTTTATTACCATCAGAGTGTGGGCTCCGAGAATATTTAATTTAGGAAAAAATTCAAAACAAAATTTTTACTTTTAATCTTTTTAAAAAACATTTTTCAGAAACATTATGCTAAATATTAATTTAGAAAAAACACCAAAACAATTTTAGGTTTTTTGTCGTTGGAGAAAACTAAGTTCCAAAACCTAAAACAAACAATTTTCAGGATAAAAACATAAATGTAAAAATAAGCAAAACCCCCGCACATAACATATATATATATATATATAGTATGGGTGTGTGTCTGCGTGCACGCACACATGATGTGGGCCCCACTTGAATTTGTATTTTCAATGCTTTTAATTTTGGTTTTTTAAATAACAATGTAATTTATCCTATTAAATATTCATCTCATGAATTTTTGATTAGCATACAAATTTATTTATCTCATAAATAAATAATTAATCCTCAGGAATTTAATTTTAAATATTTTCAGAAGAGTGCTTCAGTTAACGCTTGCGAAGGGACCTCAGAGACAATCTAACTCTAGCTCCAAACAGGTCAAATCTGGTTATAACCACATGATAACAATTGACTGCCATTTAATAAAACTTAATTCCACTAAATAAGTTTTATTGCACTCTAGAATTAAATATATTCACTTAAGAAGTTTCCAAATAATTTTATTACAACAATTTACCCCTCTATTAGATATCCGTGAGTAAAAACAACCTCAACTACTATCGTTATTTTTCTCACCTCTATTACCGTAGTTCCGGAGTCGCCCTTCCCAAACAATTCATAATACAGAAACCATTTCCGTATTAAATTCAAATGTTAAACATATGGAATACTCTGGCCAAAAATTCTAGAATTTGTTCGTATATTTGCGAATCAACTAAGGGGACATCTTATATTGTAGATTCCTAGTAAAATATCCGTTCTCGCCACACTTCATGCAATTGGCCAACGACGAAAGATCCTAGATATTCAATTTTAACCTCACCATTTTGGTCATCAAAGCAATTAACATTCCATGCACAAGTTCGGACTATTTTCCGAATTTAAAATTATCGTCTCACAAAAAATTAATTATTTCTGATAGTAGCAAAGAGGCAACTAATTCAGGTGCTCCTACTCAGTGTTCCAATCTTATTGAAAACACCAGCATAGTACTTTTGGATCCCTATCAACATCACCAAGAAAAGTCATCAAAAGTATTATATTATAGTCTTATCAGACAAGTTGTCCAAACTTATCACCGACTGCGAACATACTTTGACAATATGTCACTAGTTTGATCTAAGTCTTTCCATGCTTCAATCTTATTGACAACTTAAACCAAACCTGACACGTCATCTTGGGCAACGTCCATCTCATAGAACATTTTAGAAAAAAAATCACTCATGTTTGACTTGTAAAACATAATCCGACAATAAATAAATAAAATAGTTTTATTTATTTAATATTTAGAACTAACTAAATGGGTTTTCCAGGACATCTTTTCCAATAATCTCCAACTTGTCCTTAAACCCAAATAGCTCTGCACTGCATAACTATCTCCTTGACTATAAACTTGAACCAATACTGATCTATCAATGTCTCATTCTTTCGCTCACATGTTTTATCTATTAGGAACCCTCTGTGTCAACAAGTTTACTCAACAATTCTCTAGCTGTCAAGTACCCAACTTCCATGATGAAGTAAGCAATATAAGATTGCTTCATTATTCACCATCTAATGACTCCTACTACAAGGTTAAATAGAAATTCTGATGTCAAATGCCTAAACTCCATTTTAAAACAAATGACCCATGATAACCCCAACATCCTTTCTTTTGAATCTTGCCAAAGCTTGACCCTAAGAATATAGTTGGTTCATCTTAGATCTTTCGCTTTTAATTAACTAAGTGGACAATAAAATCTTAATGGCTCATAACAATTCTATACCATTCTAAATGAGTAGATTTTCATCTATATATAACACTTAGAAACTCACTGCTTTCATGTTATGTCGTACACTGATGGTTCACTAACTATTGACTGAAATCCCTAGGACATGATTAACTGTTATCGAATCTACTATTCAATGAACAAGATGTTTATTTAAGTCTTCAAATAGACTAGCTTAGTTTGCATACTATACGCTCCTAACTCTTGGTAACAAACCTTTTTGGTTGTATCATATACATAACCTTTCAAGATAACCACTCAAAGAACGTTGTCTTAATGTCTTTCGATGCCTCTACAAGTTCCAGACTTAGTTAAAATAATTACTTTAACTTATCAAAATAATTACTTTAACTTATCATTTATTGCCCTAACCAATTGGTCTGCATCTTTATACTTAAGAGTTTCACTGTGGTCTAAAGAATCACCATCATGCTCAAATAGTAAAATTGAAGATATGAATCCGTCAGGTGACTCTGACCATCCTCCCACTACACCAAAGCTCTCATGTACTTTACGTTACAATAGCCTAGTTGATGATATATCTAATACATCATCTACATTATAAGTTGAATCAAGCTATATAGACACAGTATCTCATACTGTCATTCACAAGCTATTTGTTGTGCTTTTAGAACATTTTCTAAAACCTATTATATAGCAAACCTTTTGATACGTAGATGCGACTCATCACATGAATCTTTCCATATTCTATAACACATTATTGATCATTTTATAACTCTTTGTAATAAGAAAAAATAAGAATTCTCCTAACACTAGCACTTTGATCTAATCAAAGTGGCATGATATAATTACCTAACTGATCACAGCTTAAGTCTTTACTACTTTGAACCATTCAAGGAATTTCAAAAATACTTTAATCCTCGTGGGCATATCCATATATCAACTTACCGAGTAGCCATTCACAAATATTTTATGAAATATCTTTCGCTTCCGCTCGCTTGAACTTTTAGCAATCCATAAACACTTTATGAACAAGTCCTAGCAACTTAGTAGTTCTTGTATCTACATACTTAAAAGCTCTTTCAGTCACCATTAATTCGAACAAGATTCTCATACCGATTATCATTCAAGTATTTATTGATCCATAAGACAAATCAAACCAGTTTTGAATCATATTGATTAATGTGGCCTAAGATTAAGTACCACTTAAAAGGTATATGGATTCCGAAATTTCTTTTATTATATGGTTATACAACCTAGCTTGTATTAGACTAATAAATTGCCATTTATGTAGGTCCGATTAAAGTAAGTCAACTATATACCAATGTACCTTTTAAATAAACACTTTATTTACATAATAATCAGTCTTTATAAAAAATAACTAAAGGTCTATTTCAAAAATAGTGAATAGAAATCGAATTTCTAAAGTAAATCTGATAGTTACTCAAAAATAGAACTACATTTCCTGACTTAAGCGACTACCTCTCCATACCCTTACGGAAAATCCTTTCACCGATACACTATTGAACTATCTACTAGTCACAATTAGGGGAGACGGGATATAAATATCTTGTCATGTTGGCTTTCAATCTGGGCAACAATAGGATCAAAGTACCAATGCAATTCTTTTTAAAGTCCAGTGCTATTATAAAGCAGACAAAACTATTTTGACTCATATTTTATTTTACACTTTTGAGGTTCCTAATTCCTAAGATAGATGCTTATCCTAAGTGGACTCTTCCCTTAGATTCCATGACACCTTTCTCATAAACTTTTCTCATGCTATTAGTTCTCTAACCAAACACTTCTCTCAAGTATCTGATCATCTCTACTACAATTGACAATTCAAGTATCTAATACTAGAATAAGTTCGACATCTAATGTCCGAATCTCGCATTCGACTAACTCTTTAGTATAGTCTAACGTTCTAAATGCTTTTTTCAACTCAGTAGATCTACTAATAGCAATTTAGAGATCTCTGAGCATCTCTTTGTGCTCTGCATGTATTAAAACATATCAAATTATAGCAAACTAAAAAGAACAGACAAGACATAGCAGTATTGATGGCAACACATAATCTAACAACCAGTATAAAAAAAAAAACTATAAAACAAGTCATATAACACATAAGATTACTTTTCTTACTTTTAGCAAACAATCAAAGTTACAAGTTCACATTCCTACACTTACATGTATACCATGGAGACCCAACCGAACCACCCAAAACTCCCCATCGACGAGGCCGAATTGAGACATCAGAAACGTGAGAACATTTCTCAATAAATATATTATGCTGTAAACTCTTTACTAAACACATTAAACACACCACTTTTCCTCAGCCTCCAAGGTCCTAAAATAAAGCTCCTCGGGGAGGCTAATGTAGACCCTAGTCAAGTGTACACCATTACCTGAGCACTCACACAAGGTCTTGATATACTCCATGTCAGCATTGTCGTACTCGATTGCTTGGACTTCAATTCATCTCTTCGAGGACTAAACTTGTATTCCGCAAATGAACTCTCCCATCGGGGAGTCGAGCCCACCTACTATGCTGCTGGACGGGTAATGGAGGCCATAAGCATTCATTTAGAAACTCGCCCCCACTTGATATTTTGAGTCCTGTGAACTATTTAATAATTTTAGCAAACAATCAAAGCATGGATCTATCTAACCATTCTCTATGTGTGTGCAATGATGAGTTAACCAATCTACTCATTGCTATGGGAGTGGCGTAATAAGTAATTAGTCAAATTATAACTATTCTCAAATATTATGCTTTCAGAATATATTTAACTTACCGTTTTTTCCTTGGTCTCTAAGACAGGATCATAATGCTTTCTAGCAAACCATCATACTATCCTAGTCATGTTTATACCATTACCTAGACATTAGTTCAAGTAAACAAGATACTCCACGTCAACGTGGCCGCACATGTTTTTCCCGTACCTCTATCATGAAGAAGTCCAACCCTGTATCCTGCAAAGAACCGCCCTCCTCAAGGAGTAGTGCCTATCCACTAAACTATTAGATTGGCAATAGAGACCGTGAGACTATTAGACTGGTAATGGGAGGCTTCAACTCCTGATCCTCGCTCCGACTTGAAAGTTACAATGGTGGATCTTTCTTTTAAATTTGATTATCTCATAAATCACTATTAGAATCACATTCTAAAATTTTATTTAACAATTAAATAAAACCCTAATTCAATTAGGTTCCTTTAATTATCTAACCCACGCAATCTAATCGCATTAGATACAATACAAGAAATTTTTTTTTTTCACATAATTCAATTTTTGAATTATTTAATCTGGTTAGATCTATTTGAAAAAATTCTCCCACTAGATGAAATCATATATTTCACCAAGTTATATGGCCTTATAATTTGTATTCACATCATACATAATATTTAACTCCTTAAATAATTTTAAATATGTGAACAAAATTTAATAAGTACCTTGTTATCAAATAATTTGAATAACAACACTTAAAGCCTATGCAAATTTATTTCTTATATTAAAAGGTTCAAAACCAAAATCAACTGAATAACAATTATTCATAAAATGAAGATACAGAAATCAAATACCTGTGCAAAGTAGCTACAAATAAACAACATTTTAAAATCAAAAACTCTAGCACTAAAAACTAAGCCAACATCTCCTACACTTAAGACCACTACTCTTGTACTGTCCCTGACCATCAGGTACAGCTCCTCATCATGCAGCCTTTTGGTTAGCCTGAGACCCTATAACATATTACAAATATGGTCAGTTGAACCGGAGTACACACCAGGAACCTAGTGGACTCTCAGCTGTGCATGGCTCAACTAAGTGAGATATCAACATATCTTCACCAGATGGCTTAGTAGTCTTTATAAGAAGAGAAGCTAAGTACTAAGTGCAGTTTTTTCTTCCAGTGGCCAATTTTTTCTGCAAAAGAAACACTTTCCTTTCAACCTTTTATGGACTTTGCTGCTGCACTAACAACCTTGTCCTTTCCTTTTTTTCCAGTAGGTCCTTGTGAGTAATAATTGTACTATCATGCATACAATGATGACCCAAACACACCACTCCTTACTCCCCAACAGCAGGGTCGCACGAAACTAGTTCAGGTGAGAACTATTCTCAACTAACATGTTTTCTTGTAACTCTTACTAAACATGATTAACTAACCACTTTACCTTAGTCTCTAACATAACACAACAAAGCTCCTCGGGGAGGCTAATGCATCACGCTAGTCAAGTGTAAACCATTACCTAAACCTCCATACAAATACACGTAATACTGCACAGCAGCATGGTCGCATCCCTTCTTTATACTTTGGTTTATCCCAATAGAAGTCTAACCCTATAATCGGCAAATCGACATCCTCCGCATGGAGCTCTATCAATTTACTGTACTGCTAGACCGGTAATGGAGACTGTGAGGTTACAACAATTGAAACCTCACTCCCAATTGATTTTTATAAACAAGTTGTTTTTAATAAATTTGCATTTAACCTGGATTATCTCATAACCCCCTTTAGAATCTCATTCTAAAATTAACCAAAATTAATTAATTTATTCAAAATATTATCATTTTATAATATCGATTATCTCATAATCTTACTTTAGAATCTAATTCTAAATTTATTCAATAAAATTAATTAATTAATTTTACTTTTAAAAAAAGTACCACAGATTATCTCATAACTTATTCTTTAGAATCCCATTCTAAAACTAAATAAGTTAATATAAATTAATTTTTTTATTTAAAACAATATCAAAATTTAGATTATCTTATAATCTATTTTTAGAATCTAATTCTAAAACTAAATTAATTAATAAAATTAATTTTATTTAAAATCAGTAGCGATTTAGAGCTTAGACTATCTCATAGTCTATTTTTAGAATCTCATTCTAAAATTAAATTAATTAGTAAAATTAATTTTTATGTTTAAAATAATATTAACTTAGACTATCTCATAGTCTATTTTAGAATCTTATTCTAAAATAATTTAAAATAACGTTTATTTTAAACAACACTGATTTACAGCTTAGATTATCTCATAATCTAATTTAGAATCTCATTATATAAATAAATTAATTAATAAAATAATTAATTTATAATTATTATGTAAATTGGTACTGACATCTAAACATCCCCAAAAATGATAATAATTTTTTTTATAAAACCTGACGCTGACGTCAGCCTTTTTAAAATTTTTTAAATTAAAATAATTAATTTAAAAAATAATTCAATCCAATTCTATTAGATCAATTTTATTCGATTTCGCAAATCTTAATCAAATATGTATAATCTCATTATATAAATAACATAATCGCTAGTTTATAGATTGATAGATTTGAATTACCAATTAATTCATTAACAATTTAAACCGATGTCATAAATAATCTAATTAGTTATTAATTCTTCAATGATTTAAACAATTTAAACCGTCACCTTAAATAACAATCTGAATTAACTATTAATTTAACATTGATTTAAACAATTTAAATCGAACCTCAAATTAAACTAATTTTCCTTCTTAATAAAATCTGTATTTTATTAAATCACAAATCTATTTATTTCGATCTTATTATACCTATTCATGTATATTATGATTGTAATCAGAGATTGCCTCTAATACCAATTGTTGGGAAAAATAACTATAATGTTGACTGTTGGGTTCACAGTTCTCAACTATGGTCACAACAAAAGGCACCTATTAAAGCAATTAGAGTAGGAGACTCTTCTCTCTTCCTAAGCCTCTGGTCAAAGAGTCACGCTTTGTGACACCTCACGTGCAAGAGCTCTCGGGAATAGGGTTATCTCTATAAATCCCTTTGTTCTAATACCTGTTATGGGACGAATTTTAAAAATTTTCCCTAATTTTATAAATTTTACATAGCGGAAAGGGTTTAGAATTCATAATTCTAAACCTAGGGTTGATTTAAAATTTCTAATTTAAAATATACAGATTTAAATTCTTAATTTAAATCTATAAATCCAAATTCTTAATTTAAATCTATAAATCTAAATTCTTAATTTAAATTTACAGGCCTTTTACTCTAATACATTCATAACAATACATAAACTTGAATAGGCATAATAAAAAATACTGTAAATAAATATAAAAGCGAAAATTAAAAGCGAAGGAAAGAAAACGTACCTGGAATTGCTCTAATATAAGAATACTTGAAAGAAACTAATCTTCAAAAGAAAACCCAAATCGAGACCCTGTAATCTTCTACGCAATGACCTCGAGCTGCCTGGAGGGTGGGCTCCGAAAAATATTAAATTAGGAAAGAAAATTTTTTAAAGAAAATTTTCTCTCCAATTAGGTCTCTGAAAAAATTTTAGAAACCCCAAAAATTTTGTTTCACTTGAATGTCAAACCCTTGGAATAAGTACCTCTATTTATAGTAGGATACCAGAACGAAAATAAATAAAAAGGTCGATGTGGGATCAGCAGAAATAACCCATTTAAAACAAACAAAATGCAACATTTGAGTACAACACACATGCAAAATTCTGCAATTCAACACAGTTCAAAACTGTGATAATTTTAAATTTTATTTATGTGACATGTGGCGGGCCGCCATTGGCACGGCCGCGTGCACACGGATTGCCCCAGCGCGCTGGTTGGTCCATCCGCGAATACATAGATCGCGGCCTATTTTTTCGATTTTTCAATTTTTTTGTTTTGTTTTTCTTCCCACATGTAAAAATTTATTTTATGAATTTTAATTTTTTAAATTATTTGATTTTACAATTTTCAACTTTTATTCATCTCATGAATAATATTTGGCAAAATTAAATTTTTTCATCTCATGGATAAATAATTTATCTCATGAATTCTTTAATATTTGTTCGATGGCTATAAATATAGAGGCTTTCTAGCTCCAAATGGGTTAAATTAATCATCTCATTTAATTACCAATTAATGAGACTTAATTCCACTAAATAAATCTCACTACACTTCAAACTTAAACCATTTATTCGATATCTCCCTAATAGACTGTATTGATGACAACAACCCCCCCACTAGATGTCCATGACAAAGGGTAAATATAACTACTACCATTATCCTTCTCACAGCTTCTCCATTAGTTGCCAACTCACCCTTCACTGAATAATTCATTTATACTTGAACATATTCATAGTATAAATTCCAAATGTAAAACACTTGGAATACTTTGGCCAAAGATTCTAAACTATTCAAATATTTGCGAATCAACTAAGAGGACATTTGTATCTCATAGAGACTATAGATTCTCTATTGAATACCTGATCATTGTCACACTTCACGCGGCTACCCAGTGTGCGTGGGATTTCAGTCATGCGTTTAGACCTTACTTATAGTACACCAAAGTAACTAATGCTCCATGCATGAGCCCGTAATACTCTCAGGATTTAGAGTCATCATTCAAATAGTACAACATGAATTGCTTATTTTCGATAGTAGTCTAGAAACAAGCAACTCACATGGTCCAACTCAATGTGCCAATCTTATTAGGCGCGCCAACCTAACACTTTTGGATCACCATCCACATGACCAAGACAAGTCATCTAAAGTGTCACGTTATAGTCTTAGTATACAAGTGGTCCAAACTTGTCTTTTACTACGAGTCTTTCAAACAACAATCCATACCATTTTTTTCAAGTCTATATGTGGGTTAATCTCATAAACCACTTAGAACAAATATGTAAATTGTAGTCTGAGGATTACACCCATCTCATGGATATTACCAAAAAGAAAATCACATGCAGTACAAATGTTCGCTTACACAAATTTAACAAGGAAACGACTGGAACTTTAATTTTATTCATTAATAAAATAATATTAATAGAATAAATCTGGATTTCAGGATACTATTCCTAACTTAAAGAATTAATGAAATGAATTATTTATTCATGAGATAAGTAAATTTAGTTTTGCCAAACATTATTCATGAGATGAATAAAAAAAATAAAAAATTCTAAAATAAAATAATTTTTCAAATTAAAATTCATAAGATAAATTTTTACATGTGGGAAACAAAATAAAACAAAGAAAGGGGGAAAATTGCAGAAAATCATCGCAATCCGCATCCTCTCAATCAGAAGAACTAGTGCATGACACATCCCATATGTCTATCCACGTGCCTCGTGGCTTACCAATCGCATACAGCCATGTGGCACGCAGTGAAAGGGCGGTTCAACTTGAGCTGAAACGCTATGTTTTAATGTGTTTTGAATCAAACGCAGCGTTTTGTTAAGATTTTTGTGCATCCCACATTGAAAATTTTGTATTTTTTCGCTCTGGTATCGTACTATAAATAAGGGTATTGATTTTATGGTTTGGAATCAGTTCATAATTTAAGGGTTTCTGAAAGTGTTGACTTTGAAAGACCTAATTAGAGAGAAAAAATTTTTCTTTCCCCAGTTTAATATTTTTCGGAGACCACTCTCTAGACGGGTTTGAGGGCATTACATAGAAGGCAACTGAGTCTCTGTTTTTTCAGAGTAATTTATTATTTTTCTGGTTTTCTTTATTTAGAGCAATTCAGGTATGTCCTTCTTTTCTTCTCTTTTAAATTTTTGATTTTATATTTATTTATTGTTTTTGTTAGTGTGCTAGTTATAATTCATGCAATTATTATGGTTGTATTAGGGCAGAGGCCTGTTGTTGTAATATTTCTGATTTTTCTGATTTTAGTTTATTTTTTTTATACATATTTTAGGTTTGTACTCATTACTTTAGTTTAAAACTTTTATATTTTAGTGTAAAATTGGTTTTATATTGTGTTTGTTGTTGTTAGTTGTTGGATAGTTTTGTGGTAGGAGGTTGTTGGGTTTGAATATTGAGGAGGTTTTATCAACTCTCGGGTTTGGATTGTGATGATACTTCTAATATTTCTGATTTTAGTCTATTTTTTGTATATATTTCAGGTTTGTACTCATTAATTTGATTTAAAACTTTCATATTTGAGTGTAAAATTGGTTTTATATTGTGTTTCAATTCTTATACTTGTTGTATGAGACATTGTTGAAATTTTTATTATCGTTACTAGTTGTTGGGTAGTTTTGTGGCGGGAGGTTGTTAAAGTAATGATGTTGCTATAGAACCTTTAGGTGGAGATGCAGGAAATTATTCTTGGGTTACTCTATATTTTTGTTAATTTAAGTTAAAATAGCTCCCAAAGTATAAAACCAACATTGGTGTTGACCTCTCAAGGTTGCTCGTTTCTCCGTTTGTGGTAAGCTTATATCTATTGGTTGTAAATTTGAGTTATGAATTTCAGTTGTTTGAATTGAATGTACTTGACCTTTGTGGCAGTATGTTAAGTTTATAATATGCAATCTAGTTAGTTAAGCTAGAACCTTGCTTGGTTGGTTGTGAATTTCATAATTTCGGGAGTAATGTTCCAACTTATATGAACTTTGAATTGAACTTCACGGGTTAAATTCTATTCTGATAATGTATTTGTAGAACAATTCCAGATCAGACTGTCAACCACTAGGTTAAGGTTTTTGAAAAATTTAATGCTCTAAAGCTAAACTGGGATGTTATCAAGCGGTTGAGAAAGATTTGAGGCCTTAGTTGCTGATTTCATAGTTGATAGTTTTATAACATATGACTTCGAGCTCAAATGTAAAAATTTAGCTAAAAAGTTCTGTTTTGGTAATTGGTATTGGAATATCATGTTGAGCATATCATTTTGGCATGTCTAATAACTTTTCTCTGTTTATTATTTTTTAGAATTAGTTGAAATGTTGTGAAATACCTTGGATTAGTATTCTATTATTTCAGTTAGGCCTTCAAATCAGTGCCGTAAGGTAATCCTTTTTACAGTTCATCGAATACTTATTGATTGGTTTATTGGCATAGCAACTTTCTATGTTCTTCATATGTTTTTTGTCATTATGAAAGTTTATGAGTATAGTGTGTATGATTTTTTTTGCGATACAGGGTTAAATTAACAAAGTTCGATAGGTTTGTGCAAGTAATCTACTCTTTATATGTTATCTCTTGTTCTTTTATCAACAAGTACGTTAAAATGTGAAACATCCATGGGCTCTTCAATATATGTTTTAGTCTCAAGAGTTTTGAAATTATACCCTAAATACTTACTTCTAACTTTCCATCATATCTTGCTTTCATTTTGTTATACAAGAAATGATTTGCCTATGTTCTTTGGCATGGCATTGAAAGTTTCTGAGACTTAGTTTAGTGCAAGTATAATGGGCATTTGATTCCATGATTATAATTCTTATGTCCACTAAACGATTCTTAGACACTAAGGTACATATGTATTGGGCATTTGCTTCTAGTGAATTTGATTTCCTGCTTCAAAATCTTTTTGATGAACCATTGTTGCATAAAGTATAATTTTGTATATTTCAGCGATCAGTTGTGCTTTATTCTTTTGCTTCCAAAGAACTGTTTTTTCTAAATAAGTGCTGAGGTTTCTTGTTGCAGTTATTCTGATTTTGGTGTATGCTCTTCTTTCTTGTTATTCATCTTGAATTAATTATCTTGTAGGTCTTGTTGACAGGTTTTAGAAGCCTTCCACCACTTTTTGAAGCTCCTAGTGATGTTCATGGATTAACATTAGCAAGTAAGTGAACTAACTAGTATTTTTGAGATATAATTGAGTGAATCATATTGAGTGGATCATTTATTTGGTGTTTTTATTCTTTCTATGATATAATTGAGTGAATCGTATTGACTATTGTTACTTGTTAGAAACATTTTTTCCATTGGACTTAAATTTAGGTAACTTTGAAATGTACTGTAAATGGTTATAATGAAATAGATGTACTCAAGGTAGTTATGTGTTACTTGTGTTTAATTTGATGCCAAGGAGAAACCTAGTGATATGTTGGTTGTGTTCATTCCCTGTTTAAGAAGCCATTGTTTTGGAAAATGTATTTCGCAAGTTCGTGAATATAGGCACCCAAGCAAATTGTTATATATTTTGGTGGATTTTGATAGATTAAAAAACCTTTTTCTTCATATGTTTGATGCATTGGAAGCTAAATAGGGTTTGCAAATAAAGATTTTCATATACGTTTGTGTCTGCTAGACCATGTGGGAGTTTACTTTTGAAAGACTCATCCTTTATAACTAGAAAATACTAGAAACCGTCTATACATAAATGGTTTTTGATGCGGATACTGATATATGTATATATATATATATAGTTCAATTGTTTGTGTGTATGTTTGATGTTTTCGATGTATTTATAAAGTATAATGAATTCATTTTTCATGTGATAATACTGCAGTTTGGTGAACATTTCTTGGGAGACAACTGCATTTGAGGGAAATATACATTGACATTATTGATGCTTATGAGTTAATAACCATATTAATTGAGAGCTCACATTCTTACAATTGTTTACCAATGAATAGCCCTAGAATGCATATGAATTTGCATAAGTTAGTACATGATGCTTATAAGTTAAGAGATGTAGAGGAAATCATGACATACTCCTTTCCAAATTCAAATATAGGAGTTGAACTTTCTATTACATTATGCAAATATGAATGTTTTAGTGTCATAATATACTCCAATAGAAAGTCATGTTCTCTATTTACTAAGGAAATTCTTACGATGTTGTCTATAAGCTCTATGACAATGTTTTAGTGTAATAATTTGCCTTTATGCTAAAAAATTGAGATCGAGCTTATGTTGTTGTTTAATGTCTCTATTGGTCATTGTCATAGGAAAATGGAAGATCATTGGATGATGAGCTTAATCACGAATGTGAAGAGGAAGATTTGTCGATGACGATTATATGTTGGAAGATATATGATGTTGGTTGTTCTTGTTTTAGACAAATTATTTAGAACTTTTTGGTAGATGATGAATTTTTTTTTTTTTAGCTATTTGTACTAGTTAGATTAGATTTTGGATGGAGTTGTAAATTTGTATTGGATGCTTTGCTTTTGTTGTGGATTAAACATGGATGGAGTTGTATACATTTTGGATGCAATGATATATTTGATTATATAAATTGGTAAATTGTTGTGATGAGGTAATGCTACCCACAAACTATGTATTTGATGTAGAGAGTAGCAATATGAAATTATTGTTGGTAATAACAAAATAAGTCTTTGGTAGCATACCTTTTGCTAATAGATATTGTTTTGTCAGTAAAACTTTTACCAACAGAAAATTTTTGTTTTGGTATATCATTTACCAATAAAGAATTTGTTATTGGTAATATCCTTTACCAATAGAAAATATTTTGTTGGTAATACCCTTTACCAACAAAAAGCTTTTGTTGGTATAACCTTTACCAACAAATAAACAATTGTAGCTATTGTAGAGGTACTACCAACAACTTCAAATTTCTGTTGGTAAAGCCTTTACCAACAGTGGCAATACCAACAGTGTACCAACAGAGCGATTTCTGTTGGTAAAGCCTTTACCAACAGAAAAATTGCCATTGCCAACAACAATCATGTTGTTGGTAATAGTCACTTTTTTTGTAGTGCTTGCTTCTATGGCATCCTGAACCACGTTTCGGAACCTGGCGCAATTCTTTGTTGAATGGGTCAACGAATCGTGCCATTTACAATATACCTTCCCCTTATTAGAATTGGGGTTATGCCCTTGATCTTGAGTTTTGCTTCAAGCCAATCAAATATTATATCGACCCTTTAGAGGTCAAATGAGTAATTTTGTAGTCTTGGGATTAATAAGAATTCCAAGTTTTGGCATCCTTCTTAACTAAAGGATTGCAAACCATAGAAGGGCCCTTGACGTACTCATCAACATCAATCTTATAAGGAGGATCTTCGTCCTCTTCGATTAGATCATGTATGTAAGTCCCATACACGCTATTTTTCTTAAGGCTCTCTTCTTTCAAGACAGCTTCGTATCTAGTGGCACATTCCGCCGGCTGTAGGAGCATCGTGAAGTTGGAGCCGTCAAATTTCTTCTTAAGTTCAATATCTAAGCCATTTAATGTTAGCCTGGCATATTCAACTTCGGGAAGGGCTACTGTGCACTTTAATCTAGCTCTTGTGAACCGGTTAATGCATTCTTCCATAAATTTGCCTCGCTTTTGTCTCATTCGAGCCAAGTCAGACATGGAAGTTCCAAATTCCATTCTCGAAAATTGGGCCTCAAATTGCCTTGCCATGTCTTTTTTTTTTTTTTTTTTGATAAGTTAGTTGCATATATCAAAAAAAAAATGTATATGAGTACGAGGGGCATACCCTAAGACACAGCCGGAGCCTACAAAGCAATCAAAAGAAAGAAAAATGATAAGTTTAATTTAGTATATAATTATTTATATCATTTTTATTCATTTTTAGCCATTTTTTTATCAAAATTTAATCGCCTTTGCTCGGTTTTGCTCGTTTTCAACTATAATGTTATTTTCTTGAAAAAAACACTCATTTTATACTAAATCTTGTTAGTTTTTATCATCAACATCAACAACTAAAAGCAAGATACATCAAATAGAAGCAAAAAAATAACAAAACTACCCAATTCTCACGGTTTACATAAAATAACACATAAAGTAACAAGATTTTGCTACAAGTTGCATTTGGGCGGCTATATTTTCACATTTTTTAACTCAAATGCATTGTATAATACAGCAACTACATCAACATGCTTTGATTCTTGCAGATTTGGGCGGTTGTTGCAGCTGAAAATCACATAAAATAATGAAGCAATGCAACTTGCACAGGCTACTGCGAGCCAGCTCAAATGAGGATTAAGTTGATACAATTTTTCTTCATATTTTTTTCAAGCCTCAAATACTATAAATAGGGGGTGTTGGTGTGTGTTTTATCTCATTCTGCATCCAGCAAAAACACAAGAACGAAATGAGAAATAATTGAGAGAAAAAAGGGTGAAGAAAAGAAGAAGAAAGGAGGAGGAAGAGTTCAGTTTGTAATTTTGTATTTTTAAAGTTCTTTCTAGCCTTTTCTTCTTCTAAGTTCATGAATTTTGTGTTAGTAATGCTTTATATTATGTTAATCATGAACTAATTTTGTTATTCCAAGGCTACGATGTATCCTAAGTTGTAATATACGCTTATTTCTAATTCAATGTATTCAATATTTTGTTATTGCGTTGTTGAAGTGTGTATCATTGTTCTTCAGGAGTTTTAAATGCTTAATCACCATTTAAGGCTTATAATGATTCATAATGAGTCCGAGAGGAGATTTATGATAATTGCTAAGGTGATAAGCACCACAAATTGGGCGAATGCTCGAGAGAGATTAACGCGATTTGTGTGGTTTTTAAGTGAAAATCATAGAACTTTAAAAACTCTTTTCTCATTTAAATTCATGCACGAGAGTGATGGGTTAATCTGTAAAAGAGCATGCTAAATGTTGCTCGAGAAAGAATGTTTAGTAAATTAGGGTTTTCAACCATCAACGCGTAATAATAACTTGAATACCGAGAATAGAAAGGCGTATTAATTCAACTAGGTGAAATCGGATACCTTGGATCTTATTAAATTATAAAACCCAACTAAGAATCAGTAAAATTTTCATAAGAATTTGTAAACAATTTTTGTTCCTTTTTATCTTGTGTCATTTCATTTCAAAAACCATAATTTTCGGTCTTTCAAATAGCACTAGAAATACTAATTTCAGTACTCACTCAAAACCAATCCTCGTGGGAACGATACTGTACTCATTCTATATTACTTGATACTATTTAGTGCACTTGCTAAGCAATACACAAGTAAAGCATCAAGTTTTTGGCGCCGTTGATGGGGATTGTCTTCATTTGAGTGATATCGATACCAACTAGTTTTGGTGCTAATTTGAAATTGATAATAATTTGTAAATTTTGTTTAAATTTGAATTATAAATCTCTTTAAATTCATTTATTTTATTTGTACAGATAATTCTTACAAATGCATAAAGAAATTTGTATATACCCCCTAAAAAAAATTTATTAGTTTTAAGTTATTTTTTTTTTTTTTATATTTTGTCTTTATTTTATTTTTATTTTTTTTATATAATTATAAGTTCACCTTGTTAAGGTTTTAAAAGTTAAATTTATTCTTTTAAATTTTTCAAAAACATTGGCATTACTACCCCTTCAAAAACTTGGTTTGCAAAGATTGTTATAATTTTAAAAGTTTTCTCATTAATTGTATCTTTTCCCAAATTGTTTATTCATTCATTTATTTTATTTTTTACTTTTTTGGTATTTTGTTAAAAAAAAGGGAGAGAGAGAAAACTAAAAGTGATGGATTGCTACAACTTTATGAGACTTCAATATCAACCTGTACCAAGGAGACAATTGAGCATTTGTGAAATTAGCACAAGATCTGCTCAACTCACACTAATTCAGAAGAAATTAGATGACATGATTGCTGCTCGTACTCCTAGACGTAAATTTTGTGCAGGTAACTATGCTTGTATGGAATGTCAAATGGGTATAAGCTTTTCCTCATGGGATTTTGAACAAGATACCTACATATCAAATTATGACCAACCCCAGTACAATCCCAACTCTAGCACTACAGTCAAGGATGGATGAACGCTTCTAATTTTTCATGGAACCATCACGAAGCATCTTGGCCACCCATTCATCCACATCAAGAAAAGAAATATGACTTAGAAAAGATGTTTAGGGAGTCCACGCATGAATGGACACTTTTTAATCAAAAAATCAGCGCTAGCTTTAGAAATCAAGAAGCTTCCATCCAAAATTCAGAAGCATCCATCCAAAATTTAGAAACTCAAGTAGGGACTATATTAGAGGAACTTTTTGAGAGGTCCAAAGATTCCTTGCCTAGCAATACCATCACCGACCCAGGGGAACAAACCAACGTAATAATATTGAGAAATGAGAACACATTAGAAGATTCGCCTCAATGTGACATAATCCCCTTAGTCAACTCAAAACCAACAATGACCAAACATATTTTTACCTGCCCACCACCACCACTTATTGAAATAGAGAGTCAAGCTTGTCTAATGAAGTCAGAGGCTTTTGAAGCCAAGAATAACTCAATGCTAAAATGGAGAAAAGATCGGAAAAGAAAATTCAAGCCTTGGCACATTAAGCTCAGGGATCCCATCATTAGAGAAGGTGGAGGTGGTCGTGTAAAGAAGAGTACACAGAAGACTCATGGAAGAAAATGGTCATTAAGGGTGGATGGAGGAAACACCATTCTTCTCCAGGACACGGGATAGATCATTCTTAACAAGTCGAGCTTACGACTATAACTTAAGTGCTTCTTGGGAGGCAACCCAAGTTTTCCTTTCCTCACTTCTTTTCTTTAAATTTCCTTCTGTTTTTATTATTTTCTAATAGTTTGTACTTTTTGGTCAACAGGCTTTTGAAACAAGTTTGGGAGTAACTTGGTCACGACATTCGCCATCAAATAAATAAACCTCAAACATCGGAAGTATCTCTCACCAACTACTTCATTTCTTATATTTCTTTTAACATTGAAAACAATGTTAACTTTAAGTTTGGGGGTGGAAGAGACAATTTTTTAAATTTTGAACAACATTTTTTCGAAAAGTTCGCCTGTTTTACGCTTTAGAGTCGACTTTAGTGCCTCCCAGAGTTTGGAGCCTTTGTATGAGGGTATAAATAATGTCGGCCAATAAAAGATTGTCTATTTTATACAGTTGTAATCATTAGTCTTTAAAAAATTTCATATAAAAAAAAAAGAGAGAGAACTTATCATCATACTTTTTAGGCAATTTTTCTACTCTTTTTAGCTCGTTTATGTTAAGTAGATTTGAATAACCTGATAAATCAATTATTTTTGTGTTCTAACTGCAAACACGATCTAATCTAAGGCACTGTCTTGATAAAACCATGGTCTTTGACTTCACTAGTCAGCATGGCTATTTTACTTTTCTTTCTGATTAAAAGATGCTCAAATTTGAAAAAATTGCATTAAGATTATCATTTACATAATAGATTTTGAAGAATTATGCCTAAATCTAAATAAAAAAAAACTATAATAAAAATAGTGCGAGAGAATCACTAAGCACAGCTATCTTGTTAAAAATGTCTATCATTTCGATATGTGTTACGGTGTAATGGTTTCGTGCCTTGGTACCTCGAGCAAGTAGATCCATAGGGTATTTCAACACCTAGTACCCTGGCCAACTGGAACGGGAGTTGCCACATTGAAAGCTCGCAACAAGAGGTACTTAGAAAGCTAACAAGAAAACAAGCACCCAAAAAAAAAAAGAAAAGGAAAAAAGGAAAAAAAAACAGAGAGAGAGAGGAAATCATCTCTAGCACCACTATCCCACATAAACAATTTTAAGATATGTGCTACCCATTAAGAGGGCGTCTCAGTGGTGGCTTCTCTTACTTATGGGTCATCGCCCAGGAGTCGGAGCTTGATTCTCACTGAAGATATACTCGGGAAGTCAAAATGAAAGCATCTCAGGTTTGGCATCTCTTACTTATGGGTCATTGTCTAAAAGTTGGAGCTTGATTCTCTCTGAAGATATACTCACAAGCCAAAATTGACTTGCGTAAATAAATTCCTCCAAAAAAATATGGCGCAAAAAATAATTAGTTTTGGGCATACTTGATAAATCTTGTTATGAGTGATATGATTTTTGTCCTCTATTCAGCTTAAATAACTTAAGATTAGAAAGATCGGATAAATTTAATTTGCTTAGCTAAATTTTGAATTCGATTACCTAGGTAATTGGCAAATTTTTCTTGGAAAAGATAGTTTTGCCTTTAAAACCTTGAACTTTGAGCCTCAGTTATTCTTCTCTAATTTGGAGTATACCTACTTTGAATTGTGGAAGAATTCTTAAAAAGCACGAGATCCTGTGCTTCAAGATTTAGTCTTGCTCAAGGACAAGCAAGATTTAAGTTTGCAGGTATTTTGATAAGTTTAATTTAGTATATAATTATTTATATCATTTTTATTCATTTTTAACCATTTTTTATCAAACTTTAGTCGCTTTTGCTCGGTTTTGCTCGTTTTCAACTATATTGTTATTTTTTTGAAAAAATGACACTCATTTTATACTAAATCTTGCTAGGTTTTATCATCAACATCAACAAGTAAAAGCACGATACATCAAATAAAAGCAAAAAAATAACAAAACTACCCAATTCTCAGGGTTTAGATAAAATAACACATAAAATAACAAGATTTTGCTACAAGTTGCATTTGGGCGACAATATTTTCACATTTTTAACTCAAATGCATTGTATACTACATCAAATACATTAACATACTTGGATTCTTGCAGATTTGGGCGGTGGTTGCAGCTAAAAATCACATAAAATAATGAAGCAATGCAACTTGCACAGGCTGCCGCAAGCAAGCTCAAATGAGGATCAAGTTGATACAATTTTTCTTCATATTTTTTTCAAGCCTCAAATACTATAAAAAGGGGGTGTTGGTGTGTGTTTTATCTCATTCTTCATCCAGCAAAAACACAAGAACAAAGTGAGAAATAATTGAGAGAAAAAAGGGTGAAGGAATGAAGAAGAAAGGAGAAGGAAAAGTTTGGTTTGTAATTTTGTATTTTTAAAGTTCTTTCTAGCCTTTTCTTCTTCTAAGTTCTTAAATTTTGTTTTAGTAATGCTTTATATTATGTTCATTATGAACTAATTTTGTTATTCCAAGGCTACGATGTAGCCAAAGTTGTAATATACGCTTATTTCTAATTCAACGTATTCAATATTTTGTTACTACGTTGTTGAAGTGTTTATCAATGTTCTTCATGAGTTTTAAATGCTTGATCACAATTTAAGGCCTATAATGATTCATTATGAATCCGAGAGGAGATTTATGATGATTGCTAAGGTGATAAGCTCCACAAATTGGGCGAATGCTCGAGAGAAATTAACACGATTTGTGTGGTTTTTAAGTAAAAATCATGAAACTTTAAAAACTCTTTTTTTATTTAAATTCATGCACGAGAGTGATGGGTTAATATGTAAAAGAGCATGCTAAATGTTGCTTCAGAGACAATATTTAGTAAATTAGGGTTTTCAACCATCAACACGTAATAACTTGTATACCGAGAATAGAAAGGCATATTAATTCAACTAGGTGAAATCGGATGCCTTGGATGTTATTAAATTATAAAAACCAACTAAAAATCAGTAAACTTTTCATAAGAATTTGTAAACACTTTTTTTTCCTTTTTATTTTGTGTTATTTCATTTCAAAAACCATAATTTCGGTTTTTCAAATAGCACTAGAAATACTAATTTCAGTACTCACTCAAAAAATATTCTTCGTGGGAACGATACTCTACTCATTCTATATTACTTGATACCACTTAGTGCACTTCTAAGCAATACATAAGTAAAGCATCAAGTTTTTGCCATCGTTGCCGGGCATTGTCTTTATTTGAGTGATATCAATACCAACTAGTTTTGGTGCTAATTTGAAATTGTTAATAATTTGTAAATTTTGTTTAAATTTGAAATATAAATCTCTTTTCATTCATTTATTTTATTTGTAAAGATAATTCTTACAAATGCATATATAAATAAATAAATTCGTATATACCCCCCTAAAAAAAAAAATTTGTTAGTTTTGTGTTATTTTATTATTTTTCTTATATTTTGTCTTTATTTTGATTTTTATTTTGATTATAAGTTCACTTTGTTAAGGTTTTAAAAGTTAAATTTATTCTTTTAAAGTTTTCAAAAACATTAGTATTACTATCCCTTCAAAAATTTGGCTTGCAAAGATTGTTATAATTTTAAAAGTTTTCTCATTAATTGTATATTTCCCCAAATTGTTTATTCATTCAATTTTTATTTTTTTTTTTGAATTTTGTCAAAAAAAAAACAGAAAGAGAGAGAGAAAACTAAAAGTGATGAATTGCTATAACTTTATGAGACCTCAATATCCAGCTGTACCAAGGAGACAATTAAGCATTTGTAAAATTAGTGCAATATCTGCTCAACTCACACTAATTCAGAAACAATTAGATTACATGATTGCTGCTTGTACTCCTAGATGTAAATTTTGTACAGGTAACCATGCTAATATGCAATGTCAAATGGGTAATAGCTTTTCCTTATGGGATTTTGAGCAAGATACCTACATATCAAATTATAACAAGCCCTAGTACAATCTCTGCTCTAGCACCTACAATCAAGGATGGATGCACGCTTCTGATTTTTCATGGAACCATCACGAAGCACCTTGGCCACCCATTCATCCGCATCAAGAAAAGAAATACGACTTAGAAGAGATGTTTAGGGAGTCCACTCATGAATGACAATTTTTACTAAAAAAATAGGGCTAGCTTTAGAAATCAAGAAGCTTCCATCCGAAATCAAGAACCATCCATCCAAAATTTAGAAACTCAAGTAGGGACTATATTAGAGGAACGTTTTGAGAGGTCCAAAGATTCCTTGCCTAGCAATACCATCACCAACCCAGGGGAACAAACTAATGCCATAACATTGAGAAATGAGAACACATTAGAAGATCCACCTCAATGTAAATAATCCCCTTAGTCAACTCAAGGCCAACAATGACCAAACCTATTTTTACCTGCCCACCACCACCACTTATTAAAATAGAGTGTCAAGCTTGTCTAACAAAGTCAAAGGCTTTTGGAGCCGAGGATCACTCAGTGCAAAAATGGAGAAAAGATCGGAAAAGAAAATTATAGCCGTGGCACATTAAGCTCAAGGATCCCATCACTAGAGAAGGTGGCGGTGGTCGTGTAAAGAAGGATACAAAGAAGATTCATGGAAGAAAATGGTTATTAAGGGTGGATGGAGGAAACACCATTCTTCTCCAGGACATGGGATAGATCATCCTCAAAAAGTCGAGCTAACGACTATAACTTAAGCGCTTCTTGGGAGGCAGCCCAAATTTTCTTTTCCTCGTTTCTTTTCTTTAAATTTCCTTTTGCTTTTATTATTTTCTAATAGTTTGTACTTTTTGTTCAGCAGGTTTTGGAAACAAGTTTGGGGGTAACTTGGTCACGACATTCGCCATCAAATAAGCGAACCTCAAACCTGGGAAGTATTTCTCACCTACTACTTCATTCCTTATATTTCTTTTACCATTGAGAACAATGTTAACTTTAGGTTTGGGGGTAGAACAGATAATTTTTAAAGTTTTGAACAAAATTTTTTCAAAAAGTTTTCCTGTTTTATGCTTTAGAGTCCGATTTTGTGCCTCCCAGAGTTCGGAGCCTTTGTATGGGGATGTAAATAGTGTCGGCCAACAAAAAGATTGTCTATTTTCTACAGTTATAGTCATTAGCCTTTCAAAAATTTCATATAAAAAAAAGAAAGAAAGAACTTATAATCATGCTTTTAGGCAATTTTTCTACTCTTTTTAGCTCGTTTACGTTAAGTAGATTTGAATAACCTGATAAATCAATTGTTTTTGTGTTCTAACTGCAAAACACGACCTAATCCAAGGCACTGTCTTGATAAAACCATGGTATTTGACTTCACAAGTCAGCATGGCTATTTTATTTTTCTTTCTGATTAAAAGATGCTCAAATTTGAAAAAATAGCATTAAGATTATCATTTACATAATAGATTTTGAAGAATTATGCCTAAATCTAAATTAAAAAAATATAATAAAAATAGAGGGAGAGAATCACTAAGCACCGCTATCTTGTTAAAAACGTCTATCATTTGGATATGTGTTACGGTATAATGGTTTCGTGCCTTGGTACCTCGAGCAAGTAGATCCGTAGGGGTGTTTCAACACCTGGTACCCTGGTCCGATTGGAGTGGGAGTTGCCGCATTGAAAGCTTGCTACAAGGGATACTTAGAAAGCTAACACGAAAACCAGCACCCAAAAAAAAAAAAAAAAGGAAACAAAAAAAGGGGAAAAAAAAAGAGAGGAAATCATCTCTAGCACCACTATCCCACATAAATAATTTTAAGATTTGTGCTTCCCGTTAAGAAGGCGTCTCAGTGGTGGCTTCTCTTACTTATGGGTCATCGCCCAGGAGTCGGAACTTGATTCTCACCGAAGATATACCCGGGAAGTCATAATGAAGGCATCTCAAGGGTGGTTTCTTTTACTTATGGGTCATCGCCCAGGAGTCGGAGCTTGATTCTCTCTGAAGATATACTCACTAGTCGAAATTGACTTGACTAAATAAATTCCTCCAAAAAAAATGGCGCAAAAAATAATTAGTTTTGGGCGTACTTGATAAGTCTTGTTATGAGTGACATGATTTTTGTCCTTATTCAATGTGAATATCTTAAGATTAGAAAGAACGGATAAATTTAATTTGCTTAGCTAACTTTTGAATTCGATTACCAAGGTAATTGGCAAATTTTTCCTTGGAAAAGATGGTTTTGCCTTTAAAATCTTGAACTTTGAGCCTCAGTTCTTCTTCTCTAATTTAAAGTATACCTACCTTAATTATGGAAGAATTCTTAAAAAGCATGAGATCCTGTGCTTCAAGATTTAGCCTTGCTTGAGGACGAGCAAGATTTAAGTTTGCTGGTATTTCGATCAGTTTAATTTAGTTTATAATTATTTATATCATTTTTATTCATTTTTAACCATTTTTTATCGGTTTTGCTCGGTTTTGCTTGTTTTCAACTATATTGTTATTTTCTTGTAAAAAACACTCATTTATACTAAATCTTGCTAGGTTTTATCATCAACATCAACAAATAAAAGCAAGATACATCAAACAAAAGCAAAAAAATAACAAAACTACCCAATTCTCACGGTTTATATAAAATAACACATAAAATGACAAGATTTTGCTACAAGTTGCATTTGGGCGGCAATATTTTCACCTTTTTTAACACAAATGCATTGTATATTACATCAACTACATCAACATGCTTTGATTCTTGCAGATTTGGGGGATGGTTGCAGTTGAAAATCACATAAAATAATGAAGCAATGCAACTTGCACAGGCTGCCGCAAGCAAGCTCAAATGAGGATTAAGTTGATACAATTTTTCTTCATATTTTTTTAAGGCCTCAAATACTATAAATAGGGGGTGTTGGTGTGTGTTTTGTCTCATTCTTCATCCCGCAAAAACACAAGAACAAAGCGAGAAATAATTGAGAGAAAAAAGGGTGAAGAAAAGAAGAAGAAAGGAGGAGGAAAAGTTTGGTTTGTAATTTTGTATTTTTAATTTTCTTTCTAGCCTTTTATTCTTCTAAGTTCATGAATTTTGTGTTAGTAGTGCTTTATATTATGTTAATCACGAACTAATTTTGTTATTCCAAGGCTACGATGTAGCCAAAGTTGTAATATATGCTTATTTCGTACTCAACGTATTCAATGTTTTGTTATTGCGTTGTTGAAGTGTTTATCATTGTTCTTCATGAGTTTTAAATGCTTGATTACCATTTAAGGCCTATAATGATTCATAATGAGTCCGAGAGGAGATTTACGATGATTGCTAAGGTGATACGCACAACAAATTGTGTGAATGCTCGAGAGAGATTAACGCGATTTGTGTGGTTTTTAAGTAAAAATCATAGAACTTTTAAAACTCTTTTCTTATTTAAATTCATGCACGAGAGTGATGGGTTAATATGCAAAAGAGCATGCTACATGTTGCTCGAGAGTGAATGTTTAGTAAATTAGGATTTTCAACCATCAACACGTAATAACAACTTGAATACCAAGAATAGAATGGTGTATTAAATCAACTAGGTGAAATCGGATGCCTTAGATCTTATTAAATTATAAAAACCAGCTAAAAATCAATAAACGTTTCATAAGAATTTGTAAACAATTTTTGTTCCTTTTTATTTTGTGTTATTTCATTTCAAAAACCATAATTTTCGGTCTTTCAAATAGTACTATAAATACTAATTTCAGTGCTCACTCAAAAACAATTCTCATGGGAACGATACTCTACTCATTCTATATTACTTGATACGACATGGGGCACTTGCTAAGCAATACACAAGTAAAGCATCACAAAACACGCTTAAAAGCAAACAAAGCAAAAAAAGCTGGCAAAGAGGAAGTACAAGAGTACCTCAAAGGAAAAGCACCAAAGTATTAGCCTCTAAAAACGGGAGATGAAACCGCTCAAGACCGTCGCTTGCCCTTTGATTTTGGGCGGTTTGACCTGATTCTGCTTCTTCAAAGCCGCTCTAGTCACCCGACACTCAACCTTGGGCGGACAACAAGACAAAGAACTCACATATGACCCAACAGAAGTCGCAGCCTCAATATTGGTGTCTTGAGTGGAGGGCAAACTCTCTCGATGACTGAGATACATAGTGTAGTTACTAGGAATACTAGCCTGTTTGTATCACATAACATGGGTATAAGAACCCGAACCAAGTCATCTTGAGCCTCAATAATTTCAAAGGGAATGACACCCGAGCCTAAATTGGGCTTGGTGATCCTAGCGCCTGGAGGTGCTGGGTGGAAACAGAAGCTGGGCCGCACGGCCTAGCGCTGCTTCGCCCGCCCTCCTCCCCAGCATGGGGGGCCTCAGATGGGCTTGGGGGGTCAGGCCCAAATATGGGCCCGCTTAGAGGGGGGTGGGCAGGCCAATAGAAGGGAGGCTGAGGTGGCCCAGCTGTCAAGGGCCCAACATCCCTAGCTCCACTACAACAGTCAACTCGCAGCCTAACGACAGGAGGCCCAGCAACAAACCCAACACCATCCTCAGCACATCCAACACTCTCACTAGTAGGTCCAGCTTGCCTTGGCCCAGTGCAAACATTACCCTCTCCCTCTAAGTCTCAACCACCGTGGGCCCGATAGCCAACCCAGACCCACAAACCCTAGTAGCATGAACCGGCCTAGTCTACCTAGGCCGTCCGGTAGCCGCACCACCAGCGCTACCCTTCTTCCATCATCAGGTCTTTTTTTGCCAAGATTTTTCTGGTCATTTCGGCCGAATTTTCTAGAGGGGGAGGAGGTAACAATGGGATTTTGGCATTAATGACCAAAAACTTTGCATTTTCGACAAATCTTGGGAAAACCTTCATAAATCACACTAATTGGAATATGGTTACCATTGTAATCGACAAAAAATGTTTTGACCGGAGTGACGTTGGCATCCATCTCCACACAAACCCATGCATACCGAACCACGGTCCCATTCAAAGTTGCGTTTATCCATATAAAGGGGCTTATCTACACCGCTAGCAATGGAGCTAAGAGAGTAATTTGTCCAAAGAGGGGCCGGTAGGCCATGCAGTTTAACCCAAATAGGAATACGGGGAAGATCATGCATGGGACCCAATTCGTTTGTCCGATGTTCAAGTAGATGAGAGTGTCCTTTAAGATACCACGGGCCACCCTGGAGGACGTTCTCGGACTCCTCAAACATCTTAAACTGAAAGAAAAACACATCACCATTTGAGATGACACATTCAAGCCCTCTAGATTCCCATTGGAAATTTGTTATAGCTACACAATGGGAGTACCCTACAAAGCCCCCAATGACAAGACTGACTAGGCATCGATGCCATTTCTCAAGTCCTGAAGTGACATCCTCACCGGAGATAGAAGTAACAACTTCACCATGGACGATAGAGGGAGGGAGAAAGTGAAGAACACTGTCCTTGAGAATAGCATGCAAACTAGGACTCGAAGAAGATGAGTTCGAAACACCATTAACAACCACTTCACCAATCATAGAAGGGGGTAAAACCCCATTATCACCCACAGTAGCGTGCAATGCAGCCATGACGCACACCAAACGAGGTAAAAAATGGAAAAAAAAAATCTTAATTTTTTGGCTTACCGAAAACCACCGCGGAGATCACCAGGCACGGGTCAAATTTCAAAAAATTTCAAACTAGACACAAAATAAGGGAAGTGCGTGATTCAGGGCAAAATTCGCACCTTCCAAGTCCAAGACAAATCAAAGGAGAATCATGAGAATTGTTACCTAAAATGAGTAAACCCTAGCCGCCACCCCTTGGGTGAAGAAAGCACCACCCCGGAGACGTCAAGGACAAGCAACCGTGCAAGGATGGAGAGAGAAGAGGCCCGCTAGTGGGTATTCTAGAGAGCAGGCAACAGGAACGATGTGTTCAACGCGGCCACCGCCACCACCAACTATCTCCCTCACTCACAAGTGTTTCACCCTCAAAATGGAATTAAAAATAGCACAATGACCATATCCGTGAAAGAGCACGAGACGAGGATTCTGGAATTATAAAGAGTGCCGCCGTCGGCGTAGCCATGCGCTAGAGGAAAGGTTGCCTGAGGCCCATGTGCCGCCTAGCTGGAAATTGCCCTTTTGAGAGCTTTCTCTCTTGTTTCTCTCTCTAGGTGAATGCAAATGAACTTCTGCTTTTCCATTTCATCGCAACAATAGATGGAATTAGGTGCCGAGCTAATGTACCATTGAAATGCGGTCCCAATTAAGGAGCTAGGGAATAACCTAAGCTTGTGATACTTATTGTCAGCCAATTCCCTACATTGGCAATTAAACCTTGCTAAGTGCTTGAGAGTAGACACTGTCCCTTCTCCTGAGAAAAGGGTAAACTTTGAGGATTTTATGTCCTTAAGGAAAAGAGTAGTCCTTGTCTATATAGTCAGGGTAACTGTACAAGGGTTTATTAAAACTTCTAAGGCTTGGCCCATACACCTGCTCGATGAGGGAAGCCAGTTGGTCCTAGAAGGGTAGGTTAGGCTCATGGTTATGCACCCGTCATTGCCCCCCAAGTGTGTGAGGATCTCGAGGGCGATCTACAAGATACCCCTGCGCATCCATCACAATTGGGTGTGGGAATGGTATGTCGTTGCACAAACCCAGTGTAAACCCCCCGATTAATATGGCCATGCGCTTGGTTGGTCCCGAAGTATGTTCTGGCAGGACCTAGGTCATGCGACATGCCTAGGAGCACACTTATATTAGCAGGCCATTAGTTCAGCCTTGCTTGATCCATCCCCAAATCATGGTCTTGAGGAAGTAGATGGTTAACTTGCCCCCAATGTAATAAGTATGGAAAGGTTTAGGCAGGAGAGGCTGGTTCTTGGGAGTGGGTACCTATCCTTGCATTCCAACTTCAAGGCCTTGAGTGGGCCTTAAGGTTACCTATACTACCTAAAGAGGGTATGAATGGTTTTGCCCCTTGTCTCAGGGATAGGTAACACTGGCACTTTGGTGTTGAGATCTCTCGAGGCCAGAGAAAAACTTTAATTCTAAGGGCCAGCAGCCCCAAGAGGCACATTGTTCTTACGACTAGGTTCAGAGTGTGTGACACTCAGGTTAGCCATAACTGGGTTTTCTGTTCTGTTTGCTCTATTTTATTTCAAGTGAGGTGTCTGGGGTTGCCGTAAATGTGAAAACAAAACAAACATGCAAAGGGACTCACTGAGACTAGGGAACGAGCCTAATTATGAACCGCTATCTTTGAACTCAGCCACTCACCGATTTCGGAGAAAAAGTTGTAGTATGTTGGTGTATTTGACTTAATTATGCCGTGAGTTCTACTTATACTTAGAATAAGAAGACTTTATTAAGTATTTTTTGGGGATTTTACATATTGTTTTGACAGAAAAATAAAGGATATGGACCTAACAAATGGCTTTTATAGTGATAGAGCAGGACTCACAGACACCTTTCCTCGTACACTTACAAGTCAGAAACTGGGGTGGAGACAAACCCAAGAGCTCAGCAGTCCACTTACAAGCCCAAGTCAATCAGGTTTTCAAGCCTGGAACCCTTGACTTATAATAACTCGAGTGAGATTAGGTATGACAAGATTAAGGTTGAACAAATTTTATTCAGGTCCCTGGATTAGGACCAAAGTAATCAAGGGACAAGTCTTGGCTATCAAAGCCTTAATCAATGGTGCGAACCTTAGTTCACTTGACCTATCAAGTAGTGATAGTAGTGTGAAGACCAATGCAATCAAGGGACAAAGCCTTGGCCGTTAAAGCCTTAAACTAAAGCTAAATCTCACCTCGTCGATTTGTGAGAACAGATTAAAAATGGAAAGTCATATCTGAAGCCTTGAGAACTGTATTACCATGAAGTGTGCTGTAAAAAACTTGTAGAAGTTTTGTCTTATGTGTATGTGTACTCCTTTAGACTGAGATAGAGTCCTATATTTATAAAAAAATAAAATAATGGTTGCTCCTATTTTCATGGAAACTTCACCCACGTCTAGCCACTAAGCTCTTCTTTTACGCGCTTTGATTTTTCACGAACTTGTCTTGAGTTTTGGAGGGAAATATTTGATGCCTCCATCTAGAATTTGAGTAGAAGCTCCTCGTTCCCCTGAATTAAGCTTAAGGCCCAAACAACTAAAATTGTACTCCAAGTAACTTCCTTTAGCTTGGAAACTACCATTCTTGCAGCTTTTTTGGCAGCCCCTAGAGTTCAAGCGTATTTCACCCTTCATCTGTCTCGAGCCTCAGGTGGCTGATACCCTTGTCAAGGGTAACAATGTTTCCTAGGCATTGGGCTCGAGACACTGCTACGGAAGCACCCAAAGGGCCAACATCGTTGATAACCTCACGTGACGACCACATGGCACTCTATTCAAAAACGGTGTTGTCCCAGCCCTGTTACAATTAGGGTGTAAACAAATGCCCCCTTGTAGCCGTTAGTAAATTTGAATTTACAATGCGTAAAAAAGACTACCTAATTTGACCCTCAATGACTAAAGGGAGCTCAAGAGAGCATCGTATGTCACTTGCTTTTTCTTCCCGCATCTCTATAAGTATGATGGTTTGGGTTTGAACTTTCACATTTTGCTTTGTTCTCTCTTCATTGTCATCAAGCGCACTTGCAATCTCTTGCTTTGATTCTTGAATCACTAAATGTCTCGATCCAATCTGCTCTTCATTCTAAGGAACGTAGTCCTCAAGTCTTATAAGTGTTTGACTTGAGATTTTGATTTGACCACGATATCATCTATATAGACTTCTATGGTCTTGCCAATGAGGTCATGAAAAATCATGTCTATGGCTCTTTTGGCACCAGCATTCTTCAAGCTAAAGGGCATAACCACCCACTCATACTTCCCTAGTGACCTAAGACATCTGAATGCTATCTTGTGGGTATCCTCTGTGGCAATCATGACTTGATATTACCTCAAGTAACCGTTCATGAAGGACAAAACCTCATGCCTTGAGGCTGTGTCAATGAGCACATCAACAATAGGCATAGGATATTTATCCTTTGGGATGGCTGCATTCAGACCTCTAAAATCAAAACAGACCCTGATTTTGCCATTCTTTTTAATGGCGAGGATGATAATAGCCAGACACTCAACATACGTGCAAGTCTGATGAATTTGGCCTTTAAGAGCCTCTCAATTTCTTCCTTAACCAAATTTATGTCTTCTTGAGACATCCGTGTCTGGCCTTGAATGATGAGCTTTGAGCCTGACTTGATAGGAAGCCTATGCTCCACTACTTTTCTATCTAGGACAGGCATCTCATGACGATACCAAGCAAAGCAATTCTTGAATTTGTAGAGCAAAGTGAAGTTACTGCTCTTTTCACTTCTTCGGAAAGCAGAGCACTCAGATAGGTAAGTCTTTGGTCCTTTGTCGAGCCCAAATTAACCTCAAAGGGGGGGCTCTTGGACTTCAGCCCTTAGATCCTTCATTTTCGCTGGTGCTGCTCTTAACTTAGAAAGCTCTAGGTCGTTTTCTTGTGCTGCATGGACTTGAAAACCATGAAATGGTTGCTCAGCCTAGAGTTGATCCTGAGTGCGTTAGGCCATGAAACTTGCTAATGCTGAGGAAATAAGCTCTTGGGCCATTACTGGGAGGTCTTGGTGCCTCAGCATTGAGCTCCTAGAGTGCCTTGGGAGTCCCTTTCATTTCTAAGGGCCATCATGTATCCTCATAAGTCAGAATCATTAGACTTGGCATTCGCTTGACCAACCTCAGCTCCGGTTAGTGGGCTGTCAAGGATGGCTATCATGTCTAGTTGTTGGGCTGACTGTGAAGTGGCCCTCTTGACATCGAGGGGTCCCACATCTTCTTCGTAGTATTTTGCCTCAACATAGTTGGAGCAAGCTATGAATGGCCTATTAACTTTAGTGGCTGCTACTTCTGCCACGAGCTTGACTTGAGGCTCCTCATCTGATGCTGTCACATCACACCTCGAGACCTTCCTAGGTATCAGTTGCCATGAATTCCGGGGGAAGGAGCAGTGCAGTTCTAATGTTTACTTTTTCAGGCAACGTCCTGAATTGAATTTGGATCCCTTGGTCTGCCTCCTTCTCAGCGCTATCGACCATGGGTGTATTCTCTCTATGTTGTTGCTAAACATCGTTAATTGGCATGTCCGATTTCTTCAGTTTGTTTGCTATGACCAATCTCTAAAGTTCGAGACTCCTTACACCCTAATTTTAACAAGGCTGCGATAACACCGTTTTTGAGTAAAGTGTCATGTGATCATCACGTGAGGTTATCCTTAAGGGGGGTTAGGCCTATGAGCGCTTCAACAGCGGCGTCTTGAGCCTATATCTAGAAAACATCATCACCCTTAACAAGGGCATTGGCCACTTGAGGCTCGATATGGCTAAAGGGTGAAATAAGCTCGAGCTCGAGGGGCTGCTAAGAAAGCTGCAAGAATGGTAGTTTCCAAGCTTAAGGAAGTTACCTGGAGTGTAAATTCAGTTGCTTCCGCCATAAGCTTAATTCAGGGGAACGTGAAGCTTCTAGAGGGGACTTCTACTAAAATTCTGGACATGGGCATCAAGGATTTCCCTCCAAAACTCAAGACACGTTGGTGAAGAAAAAAACGCACGCAAAAGAACAGCGTAGTGACCAGACGTGGGTGAAGTTGCCGTGAAAATAGAAGCAGCCATTAGTTTCTTTTCCTTTATTCTGCGTCAGTCCAAAGGAGTACACATACACTCAAGACAAACTTCTTCAAGTTTTTTTACAGCACACTTGTGCATTTTCTTTTAGGAGTAGCATAACGTAGCTAGGCGCAACGTAACATAGATCTTTGTTGCACTTACCTCCATAACAATACAGTTCTCAGGCTTCACCTTTCTACCTTTAATATGTTCCTACAAATCAATAAGTTGAGATTTGAGGTCTTAGCTTATGACTTTGACGGCCAAGGCTTTATCCCTTGATTGGGTTGGTCTTAACACTACTGTCACAACTTGATAAGTCAGGCGAACTTAGGTTCGCACCATTGATTAGGGCTTTGACGGCCAAGGCTTGTCCCTTGATTGTGTTGGTCCTAATCTAGTGACCTAAATATAGTTTGGTCCCCCTTATTCTTGTCAGACTTAAACTCATTCAAGTTAAGTCAAGGGTGCCAGGCTTGAAAACATGATTGAGTTAGGCTTGCAAGTGAATTGCTGAGCTCTTGGGTTTATCTCCACCTTAGTTCTTGAATTTTGAGCAATACGAGGAAGGGTGTCTGTGAACCTTGCTCTGTCACTCTAACTGCCACTTGAGTTAAGTCCATATCCTTTAATTTTCTGTCATGAAAATACGTAAAATCCACAAAAAAATATTTCACTAAGTCTTCTTAATTGAAGTGTAAACTGAACTCGCGGTATAACCAAAGTCAGATACACCAACATACCGTAACCTTTTCTCAGAAAAAGGTGAGTGGTTAAGGTTAAAGACATGCGGTCCGTAATTTGGTTCATTCCCTAATCGCGGTGAGTCCCTTTTGCACATTTGTTTATTTTCGTGTTTAGGGCAACCACACACACATCACTTGAACCAAAATAGAGCAAATAAAGTCTTCTTCATGGACATCATTTTCAATGTTAGAACATGTTGGGTTGACACTATCCAATGGTTCCACTAAGTTAATGCTGAGAGGGGAGCACTCCTCCTTATCCTCAGCTAATTACAAAACTAGGGGGTCCTTGGTAAGGTGATCCCACCATGGTTCTCGCCCTTCAGAAGATGAGAGACTAGCTCACCTTTCAAGTTTCTTATGAGTTTTCCCCTGAGTAGTAGTTGAAGGCTTGGACCTAATCACTGGATCCTTGAGATCCGCATGATCGAACTTTTTGCCCGTGCAGATCTTGGCTTCTCCTTGAGAAAGCCTAGTTGGGCAGGAATCAAGTGTGATTCTTCGTCAAACTGCCCTCTTGTGCAACTGTCTTCTTTTTTGAGTTTGAGTTAAGTTGGAGGGACTAGATACCTCTTGATCGAGGTGATTCCTCCTCCATACATTACCGAACTTGTCACCTGATGGCTGATAACCTAACTGCCATGGTGCCCGGCTGATATCCACGTCCAATAAGGTGTACTTCAGGTTTCTCTTAGGATGTCTTGTCCTCATGACAATTTGAGCCTTCGAGGGAGAATCCTCGAACGAGTTGCTCCTTTGAGGTTTCTTAGATGGAATTTTTAGTCCTAACAGACGATCGGTGTGGGAAATATACTAAGGAAGCAACTTGGGTTTCCTCATTGCTGCTTGTATTCTCCCATAGCATTGCTCACATGCCTCGTATGACATCGTTTCCAAGTCACAAGATATTTTCTACCAACTGGTTAGAATTTGGGATGACCTCTAACCACCACTGCTCTCCATAGCCTATTGCTCTGCCACTGTCAACGTAATGGTGGAGTTATTGTGGAGCTTGATTAGCAAATTCTTCCAAAAGGCGCAGCTGCTGGTAGGCTGAAGTTTAATGATGCGCCAACGACATATCCCATCATCCAAAGTACACACTAGTCTTGGGAATGCTAGTATTCCTTCGATGACCAATTGTTTCAAAAGATGGTTTTTTTATTGACACTGAGAACCATTTTTCTCTTGTATAAAGAAAAAGGGTTAGCCTAGATGCAATAGGGCTTGTTTTTGTCCACAGTTTCAACAACGTTGACATGAAGAGGACTGGGGAAAGGGTCTTTATTGACACCGATTTGTCCTTTTCCCAGGAAGATAAATTCTCTAACCTCAATGGCATCTTAAACTACATTTCTAAAGATCACGCAGTTCTCTGTTCAATGAGCTAAGGAATATTAACACTTGTAGTATAACTTCTCCTTATTCGAATTGGGATCCGATTTTCTGTGTTTACCCCTGATCAGATTGACACCCTGAAGGGGAAAGGCTGCGTACATCTACCCCCCCAGACCCCGCTTTTGCGGGAGCCCTTGAGGCACTGGGATTGTTGTTGTTGTTGTTACCCCTGATCTTAAGTTTATTATTTACCTCAAGCTTATCGATTGTTACGTCGGCCTTAGAGAGGGCAAATGAATACTTTCTCAAGCCTTGGGACTGGTAAGACTTTTTGGATTTAATAGCCTTCTTGATCAAAGGATTACAAACCATGGGAGGTCCCTTGACGTACTTAACTACGTCGATTTCATACAGATGATCATCTTCTTCCTCAATTAAGTCGAGCACGTATGTCTCGTTCACACTGTCTTTCGTAAGGCTTTCTTCTTTTCAGACTGCCCTGTATCTAGTGGTACATTCTGCTAGCTAAAGTAGCGTCGTAAAGTTAGAGCCTTCTAATTTCTTCCTGAATTCAATGTCCAAGCTATTTAGAGCCAGCTTGGTGTATTCAAGCCCAAGAAGAGCTATAGGGCATTTCAACTGGGCTCCCTTGATTCGGTTAGTGTATTCTTCCACTAACTTGCCTAACTTTTGTCCCACTCGAGCCAAGTCTCACATGGAAGTTCGTATCTCCATTCTAGGGAATTGGCCATGTTATCCCAACAATAAATAGAATTTGGTGGGAGGCTGACATACCACTGGAAAACGATCCCAGTCAATGAATTAAGGAATAGCCTCAATTTGAGATATTGGTTTTCTGCTGCTTCCCTACACTAGCGATTGAATCTCGCCAAGTGCTCGAGAGCAAAAACAATCCCTTCTCATGAGAAGAGGGTAAATGCGGGGATTTTATATCCTCGAGGAAATGGGCAATCCCTGTCTATGTAGTCATGATAAGGTTTACTATATATGGGCCTATTGGCCCTTGTGAGACCCGGCCCATACATTTGCTCAATGAGGGCGGCTAACTGATCCTGGAGGGGAAAGTTAGGCACATGATTATGTGCCCGCCATTGTGTCATGATTGTGATAAGAGGGGCTAAGTAGTAAAAGGTCTTAAGTAACAATCTAGTAGCTCATGTCAATAATGGTCTTGTAATGGCCTTAGTTCTTGTTCAGGTAAATCGGTTAGTTGGTTGGCCTGGTCAATACCGTTAGCGTTTGGTCAAGGTTGGCGGCTTATCTTGTTTAGTCAGTTAGCTTAGGTGTCTAGGTGCATAGTATCTTGTTTAGTGAAGTCTAGTATAAGTAAGATGATCTTGATTGTAATCTTCATGTTGAATGATAAAGTTAGTGATTTGCTGCAGCACACAAAGCTCAAAATGAATGCTCCATCTCACCAAGTCTCCAATGCTGCTATACTTTTGGTTAAAATTGTGAATGTCATCTATCCTATTACCAAGGAAATCCTCGACCAAGTCTTCTCTCCTTATTGTAATCTTGAGAAAATTGAAATCAAATCAACATCTTGTTTAGAGATTGAAGCTCAAATGACCTATACTTCAAGGAAAGATGCCGAAAGAGCACACAAATGGTTACAAGGAAGAAAACGTTTACGACTATAGATGTACCTTAGACATTCAATTCTTCACTCCTAGTAAGGAAATTGGAGAAGCAGAAGAAGAGTTGGGAGTGGGTAATGCACATCAAGGAATGGGGGAAATTAGATAGGAGATGGAAGCATCAATTAAAGAACTCTGTGATCAATATCTTTCGAAGATAAGGCAAACTTTTGAAGAGATGATGATCACAAGCTTAGCACTGCAGTAGCAAATGGACTAAGAAACAAAGAAAAATTTTGATGAAAAGCACTCCAATTCAGCTGGGAATAGGAATGACCTTGCTGCAATAAAAAATAATCCAGTTCAAACTCAATTTATTTCATCAAAGTAAGAGCAAACAATCATTCCAGCATGGCAATTTCAAGCAGCATCAAAAATTGGAGTTCATAAGGAATGTTTGGCCATGAATGTTGCAGTTGTTACTCAACAGCATCACCCTGACCAGAAGAGGATTAATTCAGTGGGCCATCATCAAAAATCTATTATCTTGGACAAGGAAGCACAAGCGTTGAATGAGGAATTGACTCCAAAGGTACATCCAAGCGTAAGACCTCCCGAGAATGGGTGTATGATGCTCAAACAACCTGTAAAAGATCCAATGTATGTTGCTTGTTCTCTGTGGGAACAACTTTTCAGTTCGAAAGTAGATTGGGACAGGGTTGAACTTAGGAAAATGTTATGGAAAGACATTTTTTTTTTTTTTGAGCAAAATCATCCTTGGTACAAAGAAAATGGTAGAACTTAACCCAACACAAGCTTAAAAGTAAGAGTGAGAGCTATGGATGGGAGTCGGAAGCTTATGTTAGGCAACTCAAAAGCAAGGGGCAACCCCTAATAAGGGTACAAGAAAACATGAATCTTTAAGAGTTCTTGTGGCTTATTCTCCAACAACATGATTTTGATGTGGGTAAAGCATCAAATTCTCCTTTGCAACATCTTTGCACCCTCAGAATTAACAATAGCAAATCCTTTGCTGCAAGATGTGTGGCTATACTAGTTGCAACAAAAGACACATCAGTATGGATTGGTATTAGAGTTTGGCTGATCTAGTATGGGATTGGCAGACCTCCGGAAGCGTTTTTACAATTAGATACAATCGGCTTGTATTGGCCCTCGGTGACAACAGGTCTTCATGGGTCAATGCTCTACTTAGATTCTTGGGGACAAGAATCTTTTAAAGGGGGGAGTATTGTCACGATTATGATAGGAGGGGGTAAGTAGTAAAAGGTCTTAAGTAACAATCTAGTAGCTCATGTCAATAATGGTCTTGTAATGGCCTTAGTTCTTGTTCATGTAAATCGGTTAGTTGGTTGGCTTGGTCAATACCGTTAGCGTTTGGTCAAGGTTGGCGGCTTATCTTGTTTAGTCAGTTAGCTTAGGTGTCTAGGTGCATAGTATCTTGTTTAGTGAAGCCTAGTATAAGTAAGATGATCTTGATTGTAATCTTCATGTTGAATGATAATTGATCTTTCTCTCTAGATTCTCTCTATCTCTTGTAGCTTCTCTACTTCTCGTCTTTAATCTCTTCTAATCTCGTATAATCTCTACCACCTAAGATGGTTTGGACATATTACCAGGAGACCGACCATAGCCCCAGTTAGGAGATGTGAACAGCTACAAATGACGCTAGTTCGAAGAGGGACAGGCAGGCCAAAGAAGAGTTGGCTAGAGACGATTCGACATGACCTAACCCACCTAAACCTAAGAGAGGAGATGGCCTCAGATAGGGCAAGATGGAGGGCTAGCATAAGGATAGCGGATGTAGCAGCGTAGGATAGTGCGGCGAGTGACTTGTAGTTTAAGATTCCTAGGCAGTCATAACCCCAAGTAGTGCATTTATATACCGTTAGTTCTGATTACTCGCCGGTTTTGGCATACATACACACTTAAATGCTTGCATGCCTATTTCTGTAATTCATTTGGAAACTTATTGTTGCTAAATCCATTGGTGATAAATTGATTTCTGTACTTGCAGGCGTACACGCACTTCAGGTTGGGGGTCCTCGAAAACAGCCTCATTTCCACTCGGAAGGGGTAAGGCTGCGTACATCCATCCCTCCCAGACCCTGCTTATTGCGGGAGCCGCAAGGCACTATGACTGTTGTTGTTGTATCCAATTCTATCTACTTCTCGCCTAATTCTCCTAATTCTCATCTCATATCTCAATTTAAACCTTTGAAACCCTAGTTTATGATTCAAGATTAGCTTAAATCATAACAATTAGTATCAGAGCTTGTGATTTTGCTTCCAATTGAATTGAAGTGTATTCACTTGATTGACTTAGCAATTAATCAAGTCAATTGATATCTTGATTCAGCTGATCGAATATTTTCTTGGACCAACAAGACTTGTTGTTAAGGGATACAACAAGATGGCCAATACTTTAGATCAGGTTATTGATCCGGTTGTGTTCGATCGAGAATTGAGCTACAAAATAGTTCTGAACTTCAGTGTGTTACGTGAGCTAAGATTGCTATTCAGATTGCAACAATCAAGCTTAAACTGATATTCATTCTGTTGTTTAGATTAACTTTCTTAAACACAATCTTATTAGCTGACTTATTGTGAACTTGATAGCTGCATTGCATGACCTTGTATTGGAGATATCGATTCGGCTGTTGGAGATTTACTTGCTGATGTATCAATATATGGTGCTACATCCGTGGGATCTTGCAAGTTGATCTGGTTGTTCTTGACAAGTTGTGTTGGAGAATTGAATTGGTTATGCATTACACTCAATCTGGTCTAACTAATTTTTAGTTCAAATTAGCTGCGATTCTCATTTAGTTGTCAGATCGTGCTGCATTAGACTTAAGTTCTGCAATCCAGATTAACATTGATCAAGAAACTCAATTCATAAGTTGTGATTAAAGTGATTTGTAGCTGCACTTCTGTTTTGGTTCAAGGCTCCCTGATTCAGCTAAAGTTAGTGATTTGCTGCAGCACACAAAGCTCAAAATGAATGCTCCATCTCACCAAGTCTCCAATGCTGCTATACTTTTGTTTAAAATTGTGAATGTCATCTATCCTATTACCAAGGAAATCGTCGACCAAGTCTTCTCTCCTTATGGTAACCTTGAGAAAATTTAAATCAAATCAACATCTTGTTTAGAGATTGAAGCTCAAATGACCTATACTTTAAGGAAAGATGCCGAAAGAGCACACAAATGGTTACAAGCCAGAAAACGTTTACGACTATAGATGTACCTTAGACATTCAATTCTTCACTCCTAGTAAGGAAATTGGAGAAGCGGAAGAAGAGTTGGGAGTGGGTAATGCACATCAAGGAATGGGGGAAATTAGATAGGAGATGGAAGCATCAAATAAAGAACTCTGTGAATAATATCTTTCGAAGATAAGGCAAACTTTTGAAGTGATGATGATCACAAGCTTAGCATTGCAATAGCAAATGGACCATGAAACAAAGAAAAATTTTGATGAAGAGCACTCCAATTCAGCTGGGAATAGGAATGACCTTGCTGCAATAAAAAATAATCCAGTTCAAACTCAATTTATTTCATCAAAGTAAGAGCAAACAATCATTCCAGCATGGCAATTTCAAGCAGCATCAAAAATTGGAGTTCATAAGGAATGTTTGGCCGTGAATGTTGCAGTTGTTACTCAACAGCATCACCCTGACCAGAAGAGGATTAATTCAGTGGGTCATCATCAAAAATCTATTATCTTGGACAAGGGAGCACAAGCCTTGAATGAGGAATTGCCTCCAAAGGTACATCCAAGCATAAGGCCCCCCGAGAATGGGTGTATGATGCTCGAACAACCTGTAAAAGATCCAATGTATGCTGCTTGTTCTCTGTGGGAACGACTTTTCAGTTCGGAAGTAGATTGTGCAGGGTTGAACTCAGGAAAATGCTATGGAAAGCCATTTTTTTTTTTTTTTTTTGAGCAAAATCATCCTTGGTACAAAGAAAATGGTAGAACTTAACCCAACACAAGCGTCAAAGTAAGAGTGAGAGCTATGGATGGGAGTCGGAAGCTTATGTTAGGCAACTCAAAAGCAAGGGGCAACCCCTAATAAGGGTACAAGCAAACATGAATCTTTAAGAGTTCTTGTGGCTCATTCTCCAACAACATGATTTTGATGTGGGTAAAGCATCAAATTCTCCTTTGCAACATCTTTGCACCCTCGGAATTAACAATAGCAAATCCTTTGCTGCAATATGTGTGGCTATACTAGTTGCAACAAAAGACACATCAGTATGGATTGGTATTAGAGTTTGGCTGATCTAGTATGGGATTGGCAGACCTCCGGAAGCATTTTCACAATTAGATACAATCGGCTCGTATTGGCCTCCGGTGACAGCAGGTCTTCATGGGTGAATGCTCTACTTAGATTCTTGGGGACGAGAATCTTTTAATGGGGGGAGTATTGTCACGATTGTGATAGGAGGGGGTAAGTAGTAAAAGCCCTTAAGTAACAATCTAGTAGCTCATGTCAATAATGGTCTTGTAATGGCCTTAGTTCTTGTTCATGTAAATCGGTTAGTTGGTTGGCTTGGTCAATATCGTTAGTGTTTGGTCAAGGTTGGCAGCTTATCTTGTTTAGTCAGTTAGCTTAGGTGTCTAGGTGCATAGTATCTTGTTGAGTGAAGCCTAGTATAAGTAAGATGATCTTGATTGTAATCTTCATGTTGAATGATAATTGATCTTTCTTTCTAAATTCTCTCCATCTCTTGTTGCTTCTCTACATCTCGTCTTTAATCTCTTCTAATCTCATCTAATTCTATCTACTTCTCACCAATTCTCCTAATTCTTATCTCATATCTCAATTTAAACTTTTGAAACCCCGGTTTATGATTCAAGATTAGCTTGAATCATAACACATTGCCTTCCAAGTGGGTAGGGATCTTGAGGAGGATTTGCGGGATGCCACAGAGCACTCATCACAATTGGGCGTGGGAATAGTTGTTGCCCCTCAAATCTTGGATAAACCCTTTGATCATACTGGCCATATGCTTGATTAGACATGAAGTATGTTCCAGCGGGAATTGGGTTATGATGCTTACTTGGTGTTTGCTTAGCAAGTGCACCAAGTCGTATCAAGTAATACAGAGTGAGTAGAGTATCATTCCCATGAGGATTGATTATTGAGTGAGTACCGAAATAAGTAGCTTTAGCACTATTTGAAAGACCGAAAATTGAAGTTTTTGATATGAAATAAAACAAAATGAAAAATAACAAAAATGGTTACTGATTTTTTTTGAAAGGTGTACTAATTTTAGATGATTTTTACAATTTAATAAGATCCAAGGCATCCGATTTCACCTAATTGCATCGATATGCCTTTCTATTCCGGATATTCAAGTTGTTATTACGTGTCTCTCTAAATTCTCTCCATCTCTTGCAACTCCCTGAGGCACGCTTTTGTTTCTATGGCTCGATTCAAAGAGTATAACACATGGATTAGCCACAGAGGGGTTTTCCGCTCTCTCAGGGGCCATATAGCCGACCTTAGTGATTGGGAACCATGAACTCAAGGGAGTCTCATAAGGGTAACCAGTTGACACTAATGGAGGGAACGAAAGCCTTACTTGCCTGATAAACTCCCTAATGGCTTGGACCAAGCCGTTATGAGTCTCAAATTATCCAACCAAAATAGGCTTGATTTCAAACACTGTCTGCTTAGCCACATCCTTAGCAATAAAGGTAGCAGTAAAGGATAAGGTCAAATTCATTAATATCAAAACTCTATTAGTCTCTTTGTATAGCCTTTCGTTTATAGAGGCTCTAACGTCATTATCATGGCTCGCATAGTGGCAGAGTTTTCATGTTGAGCTGCAAGATTGCGCTCTATTTGAGCACGTTATCTCTAGAAGGCTTATTTCATTATTTTTCGGACTCTCTGGTCCACAATTGCTAAATGCTGCTTGATATAGCCATGAAAATCCTTCGAGAATGGCAATCGAACACGATACATTCATCTTTCGGGATGTCATCATCTCCACCACCTTCGCTGCTGTAGCTATGACTCATTTCATCCCTTTGAGATATGGGACTTTGTTCTAAAGGACATACAAGTGGGGACTCGACAAGGGCTAAGCTTTCCGATTCCCCGTGCTCGAGGGCACTAGACCTCCTGGCTCTGAGCATCGGCGAATGGCCAGCAATTACATCTTGGCAATCCATAATGCGCTAAAGACGATAAAGTCTTGTTTCAAACCCCCCCAATGTGGTCGCTAAAAGGCATGTTTGCTCTATTTTGTTTCAAGTGATGTGAGTGTGGTCACCGTAAATATGAAGAGAAAAAAAATGTGCAAAAGGGACTCACTGACTAGGGAGTGAGCCTAATTACAAACCACGCGTCTTTGACCTCAACCACTCACCATTTTCAGAGAAAAGGTTGGTGTATGTTAGTGTATCTGACTTTGATTATACTATGAGTTTTGCTTACGCTTCAATTAAGAAGACTTTGTAAAGCATTTTTTTGTGGATTTGATGTATTTTTATGACAGAAAATTAAAGGACATAGACCTAGCTCAAGTGGCAGTTACAATGACGGAGGCCCAAGGTTGTTAGAATAGGTGTCCTGGAAAACCCAATTAATTACTTTTAAATATTAAATAAATAAAATTGTGTTATTTATTTATTGTCTGATTATGTTTTATAAGTCAAACATGCATGATTATTTTTTATAAAATGTTGCATGAGATGGATGTTGTCCAAGATGACGTGTCAGGTTTGGTTTAAATTGTAAATAAGTTTGAATCATGGAAAGACTTAAATCAAACTAGTGACATGTTGTCAAAGTATGTTCATAGCCGATCATAAGTTTGGACAACTTGTCTGATAAGACCATAATATAATACTTTTGATGACTTGTCTTCATGATGTGGATCAGGATCCCAGAGTATTCTATTGGTGTTTTCAATAAGATTGGAACACTGAGTAGGACCACCTGAATTAGTTGTCTCTTTACTACTATCAGAAATAATTAATTTTGTAAGACGATAACTCTAAATTTGGGAAATAGTTCGAACTCGTGCATGGAATGTTAATTGCTTTGATGATCAAAATAATGAGTTAAAATTGAATAACCAGGATCTTATGTAGTTGGGAAATTGCATGAAGTGTGGCGGTAACGGATGTTTTACTAGGAATCTACAATGTAAGATGTCCCCCTAGTTGATTCACAAATATATGAACAGATTCCTGAAACTTTGGCAGAGTATTCCATATGTCTGACATTTGGAATTAATAAGGAAATTATTTCGATATTATGAATTATTCGGGAAAGGCAGTTAGGAACTACAGTGATAGAGGTGATAAAAATAACGATATTAGTTGGGGTTGTTTTTACTCACGGATATCTAATAGAGGGATTAATTGTCGTAATAAAACTTTTTTAAAAATTCTTAAGCGAATATATTTAATTCTAGAGTGTAGTAAAACTTATTTAATTGAATTAAGTTTTATTAAATGGTAGTCAAATGTTATCATGAGATGATAATCAGATTTGACCTATTTGGAACTTAAGTTAGATTGTCCTGGAGGTCCCCTCGCAAGCCTCAACTAAAGCGCTGTTTTGAAAATATTTAAAATTAAATTCATGGGGATGAATTACTACTTGTGAGATAAATAAATTGTATACTAAACAAATATTCATCAGATGAATAGTTAATCCAATAGATTACATTATTATTTAAACAAACAAAAAAAAATTTTAAAAAATTGAAAAATACAATTTCAAGTGGGGCCCACATCATGTGTAGACACACACACACATAAGGAAGAGAGGGGGGGGGGGGGTGCAGGGATTTTGCTTATTTTGACGCTTATGTTTTTATCCTGAAAATTAATGGTTTTAGGTTTTGGAACCTAGTTTTCTCCCACGACAACATTGTTTTAGGGTTTTTTCTATATTAATATCTACCATAATGTTTCTGAAAAATGTTTTTCGAAACGATTAAAAGGAAAAAATTTTGTTTCGAAATTTTTCTCAAATTAAATATTTTTGGAGCCCACACTCCGGTGCCAATAGAGGTCAAAGCCAAGAAGATCTCGGGGTTTCAAGAAGCTTTCTTCTTCTAATTTCTGATCTTCAAGTCGGAGTTTTTGTTTGCGTTTCAGGTATATCTAAATTAAGTATTTGATAGTTAATTTGTTCTTCCCTTTATTTCATTTATTCTACATACCACATTCATACTTGTTTTATTCGATGTTTTGATTGTTATATTATGAGCGTATTAGAGTTAAATATAGGTCTAATTAAATAGTTTAACTAAAACAGGGCATTAGATTTAAAAGAGTCTTAAATTGGTTTCCGCTGTGCCTTGCTAGTCGTTCAGGTGAAAAATTTTGAATTACGCTCCTAACAACAGACATCTTTCCTCATACACTTAAAAGTTAGGAACTGGGGTGGAGACAAACCCAAGAGCTCAGCAGTCTACTTACATGTCCGAGTCAATCTAGCTTTCAAGCCTGGCACCCTTGACTTATAATAACTCAAATGACTTTATGCCTGACAAGATTAAGGTGGAGTAAACAGTATTCATATCACTAGATTAGGACCAATGCAATCAAAGGGAAAACCTTGGCCGTCAAAGCCCTAATCATTGGCGCGAACCTAAGTTCAGCAAGCTTATCAAGTAGTGATAGTAGTGTTAAGGCTAACGTAATCAAGGGACAAAGCCTTGGCTATCAAAGCCTTAAACTAAAGACTCAAATCTCAGCTTGCTGATTTGTGGGAATAGATTAAAATTGGAAAGCCATCCTTAAAGCCCGAAAATTGTAATACTATGGAGGTAAGTATAGCAAAGATCTACGTTACGCTACGCCTATCTAAGTTACGCTACTCCTAAGAGAAAAAGCACAAGTGCACTATAAAAAACTTGAAGTAGTTTTGTCTTGAGTGTATGTGTACTCCTTTGGGCCGACGAAGAGTCCTTTATTTATAGAAAAAGAAAATAATATTTTCCTGGCAACTTCACCCACGTCTGGCCATTAAGCTCTTCTTTTACACGCATTAAATGTTCATGTGACGACCACGATGAAAATTATTGGTTATATTTACATTTATGTTTGAGCCTCACGTGACGACCTCTGTTTGAGCCTCGATATGAGGTAAATTTTGTTCTGAATTTTTTTTCTAAATTAAAGGCTTTTAAAGCCCACACTCCAGGGTTAATAGAGGTAATTGTGAAGAAGATCTCGGGGTATCAATAAGCTTTCTTCTTCTAATTTTAGATTTTCAAGTCAGAGTTCGGATTTGCACTTCAGGTATGCCTAAATTAAGTATTTGATAGTTAATGTATTCTTTTTTTTATTTGATTTATTCTACGTACCACATTCATACTTGTTTTATTCGATGTTTTGATTGTTATATTATGAGCCTATTAGTGATACTAACTTAGATGAAATCTAGCTCAATCAATGATAATCACATACAAATATGGGCCACGGGGTAGTAATAGTTGCCCCGTTGTATGTATTTGTGTGTGTGTGTGTGTGTGTGTGTGTGTGTATTTAAAAGATAAGCTCCAAAATGGAGGTTCTTATAAGTAAGAAAGGAGTTAAGACAGAGATAAGGTTTTGGGGGAGAAGAAGAAAGAGGCACACATTCATCACATAACCCTAACCTTAAATAACTCCCTACTCTATATAGAGAAAATATCTACAAGAAATATTTGAAAATATCGAGCAAAAAATATCTATAAGTGACGTGGTAGTGGAGGGCCTTTGCCATTGTTGCAAGATGCTGAGAGCAGGGACGCGGGTGGTCTTGGGGGGAAGCTTAGCGGGTGAGATTTTGGTGGTAACAGTGGAAGCGCCAAGGTGGTATGTGCTAGGTTTGTATCAATGCGGCCCGCTTGAGAGTATTCTCGTCCTCCAAGATCAAAATTAGGAAAGCGGAGTTAGAAGTCATGTAAGTATTCCCAAGTAGCATCAGCAACACTCTGGTCGATCTATTGAACTAGAACTTGGGTGGCAGCAATCACGTGGTGTTTGACCATTCGACAATCTAGAATGGCAGCATGCTGAGGCGAGGACACAGCTAGTGGTCATATGTTTGGTTGCATAGTACTGGTAGCTGGAATCAAGAAACATCGTTTTAATAGAGAGACGTGAATTATGTGATGTATGGCAGAGTGGACTAGTAGATCAAGCCTATAAGCAACCGCACCCACTCGGTCTAGAATGCGGTATGGGCCATAGTAGCGTGGTGCCAGTTTGTGGAAGCGTTTGGTCTCCATACTTTACTGGTGGTAGGGCTGAATCTTAAGCCACACATAGTCGCCTATCTGGAATTCCCCATCAGTGCGTTGGCGATCCGCTAGCTGCTTCATTCGGTTATAGGCGTGGAAACGATGATGGCGTAGGAGGCTACTGATCTCTTCTCGAAACTGCGATCAACAACCTGAAACGAAGACTCACCTAGTAAGGAAGATGGATTGGGGGAGGCTGACCATAGAGCAACTCAAATGGCGATGCTTGGGTGGAAGATTGGAAAGTGGTGTTGTACCACCATTCTGCCAAGGGAAGCCAATGGGTCCATAGGCGAGGTTGTTCGTTGACCATACATCATAAGTAAGTCTCTAAACATCGATTGAGAATTTCCATCTGCATATTAGACAACAGATGATAGGATGATGATGGGTTGAGGTGGGTGCCCAGTCGAGAAAAGCGTTATCGCCAAAAGATGCTGGTGAATATCGGATCCCCGGTCACTGATGATCTTTCTGAAAGGCCATAAAGGTGGTATATCTGATCCAAGAAAAGATGAACAATAGTGATAGTAGTGTACGGATGGGCGAGAGACATAAAATGGGCATACTTATTGAGACGATCAACCACTACCAAAATAACCCAATGCCTCTCGGATGGCGACAAACCTTCAATGAAGTCTAGGGAGATGCTATTCCATATAGATGTGGGGACCAGAAGGGGCTGGAGGAGGCCAGCTAGCACCATTGTTTCGTATTTGTTCTTCAGACAAACGGTGCACTAGCAGATATAGTTAATGATGTCCTGGCGAAGACCCTTCCAGTAAAATAAAGGCCTAATATGGCGGTAAGTAGCATCAATTCCAAATTGTCCTTCCTGAGCATAATCATGAAGCCACAGAAGAATGTCTTGGCAGAGGTTGGCGTCACTTCCAACAACAAGTCGGCCATCGTATCATAAATTTCCTTGGCCCCAAGAGTACTGGGGGTGATAAAGAGGTTCCCCCTCCTTGTCAGCAATGATGCGAATTGGGTCTTTGGACTAAGAATCAATTAGCCTTTTCTTGAAGTCGTAAGATACGAAAGATAATGCCATACATAGAACCTCTGTTCCTGAAAGACAAGAGAGAGTGTCGGTGGTTTTGTTCTCTGATCTCTTCTTGTAGATTATGTCATAATCAAGGCCTATCAGGCGAGAGAGCCACAAGTGTTGAAGGGAGGATGTCAACCACTACTCAATAAGAAATTTCACACTTTATGGATAAGTGCAAATGATGAAATGGAGCGGAGCTAGGGTGCGGCTAATATAGGCAAAGTGTCGGCCCTCTTGCATCAAGACGGTGCAAATGCCAGTGCCAGATGCATCAATTTTGTATAATGAAGTTCTTGGTGAAGTCGGGAAGAGCAGGTATGGGTGCTGAAGTTAAGGCATTTTTCAAGCGAGTGAAGGCGACTTTGGCATCCGAATTCCAGATGAAATTATCCTTACGAAAGAGATCTGTCAGGGGTCGGGCTATGGCGCCATACTGGGCAATGAACCGATGGTAATAACCAGATAGCCCTAAGAATCCGCGAAGTTGCTTCAAGGTTTGAGGACGTGGCCAATTGGGAACAGCTTTAAGCTTTCGTGGATCGACAGAAGCTCCTTCACTTGAGATGAAATGCCCTAGATATTCAATGCAGCAAGTACCAAAATTGCACTTGGCACGATTGGCATTTAAGAGATCAGTGCAGAGGACACTTAGAACTTTTTCGAGATGAGAAAGGTGAGCAGACCATGTATTGCTATAGACGAGAATGTCGTCAAAAAAGACGAGGATGAACTATTGAAGATATGGCCAAAAGATGTAATTCATTATGCTCTAGAAGGTCGATGGAGCATTTGACAATCCGAAAGGCATCACGGTAAACTCATAATGGCTGGAATGCGTTCGGAAAGCTGTCTTTAGAATATCCTTGTTGGCCTTCCGGATTTGCCAATAATCGGATTTTAGGTCTATTTTAGAGAAGAATGATGCGCCTCCTAATTACTCAAGTAATCCTTCGGCAATCGGAATAGGGAACTTATCCTTAATGGTCATCTTGTTAAGGTCCCTATAGTCAACACAGAGATGCCAAGTCCCCTCCTTCTTCTTGACAAGTACTACTGGTGAGGCGAATGTTGAGGCGTTATTCAGTATGATGCCAGCTTGCAGCATTTTCTTGATACGAGAATCAATAATGTCTTTCTGAAAAAGAGGATAGCAGTAAGGCCGGAGGTTCATCGGATTACTGCTAACTTTCAATGGAATTCTGTTATCGAAGAATGGACGAGGTGGTGGAAGCACTATCTTGGGGGTCAAAACGTTATCATAGCCGCGAAGAATGTGTTGTAAGGCGGGTGGTACAGATTCACCAGGTGGATCCATTTGTACGAAGAACAAAGAAGGCGAGTCGATGGCAGTAGTGACTAAAACAGCAAAGAAAGAAGCTGGCGTAGATAAGAGATAAGACAACTTGCTATCGTTAAGGGCTTTCAGGGGTGAGGAGCAAATTCCGTGGAGTGTATAACAACGTTGATGGAGTGTAAACTCCATCAACAACTTAGAGAAACCCCATGTAACCTTGCAAAGAATGCCCAACCACTGGATTCCAAAAGCCATGTCACAGCCAGGTAAGAGGATAAACAACATATCAGAAGTGAATGGCGCATCAAGTAGGCGCCAAGAGAAGGTGCAACATATATCGACACAGAACACTTGCTTGCCGTTGGCTACAGTAACCATGGGTTGAATGGCAGAATCAGTCAAATAACCCAACAATGGTGCAAGATTGGCGTCTAGGAAGATTTGAGTGCTACCACTATCAATAAGGATACTGAGAGAGTGCTTGCGGCACTGTTCCATGACCCGCATTGTTTGGCATTGTGTGATTCCTTCCAATGTATGTATAGAGATGTGAGGGTCTGATGCCAGATGTGGGTCAAGATCGATATCTAGTGCCATTGAATCCGCCAAAGGTTCTTCCTCGTCCGTCTCTAACCAAAATACCCTGGCGCAATTGCGCATGAGGCATCGATGCCCTGGTGTGAAGTGTTCACTGCAGTAAAAACATAGATTCCGGTTGTGGAGATCATCCAGTTATGCCAAGGTAAGACTAAGCTGGCCTCGAGGATGGGGTCTTGGTGTACTGCTAGTTGGTAGCAAACGTGGTGCTGGGTGGACGTGGTGCTGGGTGGGTGGGAAGGGCCCTCAAGGGGCTTGGCATGGGTAATATGGATGCTGATCTCAAAGAACTTTTGCCAGTTATTTTCTCAAGATAGGCACAGTTTTGTTCCTGCAGTATGGCTAGACCTATGGTGTCATGCATCATTTAGGGATTAAACATGAAAACACTGCCAGATATGTTTTCATGCAGGTCGCCTAACAACGCACTAACCTTCGGCTCCTCCGTTAGCCCACACTTATTCACTAACGACTCAAATCGGCTAAGGTATTCACCAACATTTCCCATTTGGCAGAGTTTCATGAGCTCCATGAGGGAGTTATTAGCTGATTCCGAGAATCTAGCTTGGATTTGCGGAGCATACACATTCCAAGGGACTACCACATCCCCAAGCCATGATTCCTCAAAAGAGTCATGCCATTCTTGGGCGTCACCCTCCAAGTCCACACGAGCAAGCATGAATTTCATATCCTCTGGGGTTCTATCAATAACAAAGTACCTCTCACAGCAATGTAACAACCCTTGCACACCCCTACCATTAATTCCAGGGAATTCAATCTTACTAGATCATGTAGGAGCTTGATAGTTACCTCTCGCGTTAGTTGGGAGCACTGTTTCAGCGTCACTCGCTCGAGGAGAAGGCGGAGCTGTGGATGAGGGAGCTGGCAGCTAGACTCGATCGTTCACTAGTGAGCGAGACCCACGACTTGCACTGAGATGCCATTAGCGACCTCACGAAGCTCTTCTTGGGGGTCATTACACAACTTCTGCAATGTTGTATGGCGTCAATCATTTGATTCCTCGATCTCTCTCAAGGTAACTTGTGACCATGTTCCCTCTGCCACGGCCAATTCCCGATCAAAACTAGTAAGATTATGGGTCGAGGATGGAATGCTTTGATACCAATTGATACAAACTTAGATGAAATCTAGCTTAACCCACTAGGGCCTTGCCTTAATGGTAGGAGGCAAGTGAGGAGATAGAGTGTTGCTCTAGGACAAGAGGTCTAGAGTTCAATTCCCCCCTTAAACCTCTCCTTGAGGAATCCTTGACTTAAATGGCTTTTGTGGGTGTGGGTTGCCACATGGGTTGGGGTTTACTGGATAACCGGGTTCCTCGTTGGCAAAAAAAATAGGCTTGAGGCCAGTAACGGCTGCTCCGTTTCATGTATTTGTATATAGATAGGGTTTTGGGGGAGAAGAAGAAAGAGGCACACATTCATCACATAACCCTAACCCTAACTAACTCCCTACTATATATAGAGAAAATATCTAAAAATATCTTGCAAAAAATATCTAATAGCGACATGGTAGTGGAGGGTCGTTGCCCTTGTCACCAGATGCTGAGAGCAGGGACTCGGGTGGTCTTAGTGGGAAGCTTGGCGGGTAAGATTCTGGTGGTAATTAAGTTGGTATGTGCGAGGTTTGTATCAATTAGACTAAGATCTAGGTCTAATTAAATAGTTTAATTAGATCAGGACATTTGATTTAAAATTAAGAATTTTAAATTGATTTTCCGCTGCATCCACTCTAGTCATTTAGAGGAAAATTTTTGTGTTATGTTTCCAACAATTGGTATCAAAGCCAACTTTGAATACATTCATAATTAACATTAAAACATCATGTATAATAAAATTAGAGTATGTAGGATTATAAAATTATGAAATTGGGAATTTCATTAAAAAGAAAAGGACTAGCCTGAATAATGTTGTTAAAAGACTTTAATAACAAGATTGAGTATTCTTTAAAGCTTCAAATTGTTTAAATTTTAGATGATTCATGATTCAATTGAAAACGTGGTCCTAAACTGGATCCAATAAGATTAGATATTCAAAGAGTTGAACAATTTAGATTATTAGTTTAATGAGATTAGAATTTTAACCTGGGTATGAAATATTCAATTGTTGAATATTTTATGATATTCCAAAAATCAAGAATACCCAATTGTGTTATTAAAGAGTTCTAATAAAAAGGTCGTTGTTCTTTAAATTTAAATTGTTTAAATTTGGATGAATTATGATTAATGTAGTGGGAGTATATTTCTAAATAATCTAATAAGATTAGATATTCAAGTAGCTGAATAATTTAGAAATATATAACACCACAAAGAATATCTAACAGGATTAGATGTTTAGTTTTATAATTTAATGGGATTAAGATTGTATTTAATTAATTATTTATTTATTTAAATGATAAAATTTAAAAAAATTAAAGTGGGGTGTGCCCAGCACAATTTATTAAAATTGTTTTATTATTAAAATAATTTTAATAAATAAATAAATAATTAGGATAAAATCCTAATTAAGATTATGTGATAGTCTTTTCTAAAAGAATTTAGAAAAATCTTTAATTACTCCAACCTTTAAAATATACATGTATAAATGGTTTATGCATGTAATTTCCTAATCAAAACTCTTATATTTGTTTAAAAGAATCTGACGCAAGCTCACTTGTTATATCTCCTTAACGAAAACACCTTGAAAGGGATAATGCCTACACATGGCACCAACGTTGAGGTCACACTAATTCGAACAGGATCCAAAGACTGGTGAAAGATGGACTAATAGAGGTTTTGGACTTGAGGTCATTAGCAGTTTGCGAATTCTGCATAGAATGAAAAGGTGACCAAGTTTGTCTTTAAGAGTGAAGGCAACGGGGTTGGTGACTTGCTTGAGCTGGTTCACACATATGTATGTGGACCAATAAATGTTCAGACAAGAGGTGGGTATGAGTAGTTCATCTAATTTAATGATGATTACTGTTATGAACCGAGAATCCGAGGCATGAACTCATGGTGGCTGAGATGTTGTCCTGCTGCTGAGTTACTGTTGTTAGCTGTTGTTTAGCTGCTGATATGCTGCTGCTGCGAGTGCTTGTTGCTGTTAGGATATTGTTAGCCTAGTAAGTGATGTAGTAGCTTGGTCTTAAGCTTCTTTACTACATTATATTGGTTGTATCAAGTGCTTTTCCTGCATTATATTGAGCTGCTGCGTGTAAGCCTGCTGAACCGGCAGCAGGTTAGCTGTTAGAGTTGGCCTTGGCGCCAAAATATCTTAGAGTTAGTTAGTGTTATGTTAGTTAGATATTCTTAGTTGATTTAGATATTTTCATTGCTTAAGATCCTATCTTGTAAGTAGTATAAATAGGAGGTCCTAGCTTGTAATCAAGAACTTTTGATGAATGAATTGATATCTTTTGATATTTCTCTCTACTTCTCATCTCCTTTCCCTTCTTCTTCATCTAAACTCTATATTCTTTTCTCATCTCATACTCTCGCTATCCCAACCAAGGTTAAGGCTCAAGAGAAATCTTTGAAACCTTAACAATTACTTAAGGTACATATATGTTTTCCTAATGAGACATTAGTCGGACACTTTTGAAAAGTTCAAAGAATACATAGCTGAAGTTGAAAAGCAATTAGGTAAACAAGTTAAGTCACTTCAATCAGATCGAGGTGGTGAATATCTTTCAGGTAAATTTCTGGATTTCTTAATTGCAAATGGGATAAGCTCTCAGCTTTCTGCCCTGGGTACACTGTAGTAGAATAGTGTTACAGAAGAAGGAATAGGACATCGTTAGAGATGATAAGGTCCATGATGAGTCATGCTACCTTACTAATCTCTTTTTGGGGTTATCCCAATGGAACGAGGGTGGTCTTCTCTGCAGTCTTTTTAATCAAAAGGGTTTTTGTAAGTATGCAAAATTTTTGAATGAGGATTTTGTAGTAGACTACAAAAGATAAAAACGTAGTAGTGTTAGAGGAGTTAAAAGAAAGTGACGCTAATTCTGAACAGCTAGATACAACTCGGCATACAGTAGATGCATTAGACGCACCTACTGTTAAGGTTCATAATGTTTTAAGTACACGAGAACCTAGGTGTGGTGGGAGGATTGTCAGGACATCTGACAGGTTCATAGCGGGAGCCTCAATGGTTGACCGTGACATTGAATCTGATCCTCCCAGCTACAATGAGGCAATTAAAGACAAGGATGCTAACCAATAAGTCTTAACAATGAAATCTGAGTTAGGATCTATGTATTTTAATCAGTTCTGGAATATTGTAGAGGCGCCTGTTGGCATTAAGCCCATATGTCGTAAATGGGTCTACAAGAGGAAAAGAGGAGTGGACTGGAAGGTAGAAGACCTCCATGGCAAGACTGGTTGCTAAGGGTTTTACTCAAAAGGAAGGAATTCATTATGATGAGACCTTGTCACTAGTAGCCATGCTAAAGTCCATAAGGATACTCCTATCCATTACAGCTCATTATGAGGTCTGGCAAATGGAAGTCAAAACGGCCCTTTTGAATGGTCGTCTTGAAAAAGACATCTATATGGTGCAACCAGACAGTTTCATTGGCAAAATCAAGAGCATATGGTATGCAAACTGAAGAAGTCCATGTATGGATTTAAGCAAGCATCATGCTCATCAAATATTAGATTCAATGAAACCATTAAGTCTTATGGTTTTGAGCAATTCATTGATGAACCATATGTGTACAAACAACGTCAAGAGAAAGTAGTGACTTTCTTAGTATTGTACGTCGACAATATACTACTCATTAGGAATGATGTAGGGGTACTATCAGCTGTAAGGATTTGGTGAGCTAGTTCTAGTTGGCTATACGGATTTTGACTTCCACTAAGATAAAGATGCCTGACGTACGACGTATGGGCATGTATTTACTCTTGGAGTAGGAGCCATTAGTGGGAGGAATGTCAAGCAGTATTGTATTACTGACTTCACCATAAAGGCTAAATACATTGTAACTTCAGAAGCTGCAAAGAGGGGCATGTAGGCTCAGATAAAGTAGTTGACTTTACTAAGACCTTGGCTTCACTAGACCTTTAGTTCATACATAGAAAGGATGAATATAAAGCTTATAATAAATTGAATTTAGGACAAATGGGAGATTGTGAGGAATAGTGTCCTGAAATCCAGATTTATTCTATTAGTATTATTTTATTGAATAAAATTGAAGTTCCAATCGTTTCCTTGTTAAATTTGTGTAAGCGAGCATTTATACTGCATGTGATTTTCTTTTCGGGAACATCCATGAGATGGGTGTAGTGCTCAGACTGCAATTTACATGTTTGTTCTAAGTTGTTTATGAGATTAACCCACAGATAGACTTAGAACAAATGGTAGAGATTGTTGTTTGAAAGACTCGTAGTTGAAGACAAGTTTGGACCACTTGTATGCTAAGACTATAACTTGACACTTTAGATAACTTGTCTTGGTTATGTGGATGGTGATCCAAAAGTGTTAGGTTGGTGTGTTTAATAAGATTGATACACTGAGTTGGACCATGTGAGTTGCTTGTTTCTAGACTACTATCAAAAATAAGCGATTCATGTTGTACTGTTTGAACGATGACTCTAAATCCTGAGAGTATTCTGGACTTGTGCATGGAGCGTTAGTTACTTTGTGCACTATAAGTAAGGTCTAAACGCACGACTGAATTTTCTTAGTTGATTCGCAAATATTTGAATAGGGAATCCACAGTCTCTTATGAGATACAGATGTCCCCTTAGTTGATTCGCAAATATTTGAATAGCTCAGAATCTTTGGCCAAAGTATTCCAAGTGTTTGACATTTGAAATTTATACTGTGAATATGTTCAAGTATAAATGAATTATTTAGTGAAGGGCGAGTCGGTAACTAATGGAGAAGCTGTGAGAAGGATAATGGTAGAAGTTATATTTATCCTTTGTCATAGACATTTAATGGAGGGTATTTTGTCATCAATACAGTCTATTAGGGAGATATTGAATAAATGGTTTAAGTTTGGAGTACAATGAGATTTATTTAGTGGAATTAAGTCTCATTAAATGATAATTAAATGAGATGATTAATTTAACCCATTTGGAGCTAAATTTAAATTATCCCTAAGGTCCCTGTGCAAGCCTCTTTATTTATTGCCATCAGAAAAATATTAAAGAATTCAAGAGATAAATTATTAACTCATGAGATTGGTAAATTTAATTTTGCCAAACATTATTCATGAGATGAATAAAAGTTAAAAATTATAAAATAAAATAATTTTAAAAATTAAAATTCATAAGATGAATTTTTACATGTGGGAAGCAAACAAAAAAAAATTGAAAAATCACAAAAATAGGCAGCGATCCGAGTGTACACGGATGACCAACCAACGCGCGAGACGTGTCACGCACTAGGTGGTCCTGGGGCAATCCGTGTGCACGTGGGTGGGCCAATGGAGGCCGCCACGTGTCAGACGGATAAAATTTAAAATTAGCATAGTTTTGAACTGTGTCGAAACGCCGCGTTTTGCCTGTGTGTTGTACTTAAACACTGCGTCTTGTTTGTTTTAACTGGGTCATTTCAGTAGATCCTACGTCGACTTTTTTATTTATTTTTGTTCCAATATCCTACTATAAATAGAGGTACCTATTCTAAGGGTTTAGCATTCAATTGAAACAAAATTTTTAGGGTTTTTGAAATTGTTTCTGAGACCTAATAGGAGAGAAAATTTTCCTTTAGAAATTTGCTTTCCTAATTTAATATTTTTCGGAGCCCACCCTCCGGCCAGCTTGAGGTCATAGCGTAGAAGATCGCGGGGTATTGATTTTTGTTTTCTTCTGAAGATTATTTTCTTTCTGGTATTCTAATATTGGAGCAACTCCAGGTACGTTTTCTTTCCTTCACGTTTAGTTTTCGCTTTTCTATTTGTTTACAGTATTTGTTATTATGCTTGTTCAAGTTTAGGTATTGTTATGAATGTATTAGAGTGAAAGGCCTGTAGATCTAAATTAAAAATTTAAATCTATAAATTTAAAATTAGGAATTTCTAAACCCCTTCCGCTGCGTAAACTTTATAAAATTAGGGATAATTTTTGAAATTCGTCCCATAACCGGTGTTAGAGCAAAGAGATTTATAGAAATAACCATATTCCCCGGAGCTTTCGCACGTGAGGCGACACGAAGCGTGACTCTCCTACTGGGGGCTTAGGTAGAGAAAAGATTCTCCTACTCTAAGTACTCTAATAAGTGCCTTTTGTTGTGACCATAGTTGAGAACTGCGAACCCAACAGTCGGAATCAAAGTTATGTTTTCCCAACACTTTAAATTTTTCTGATTGCAATAAAAACATAGGCTTGGGCATGGACCTTAGGAACAATTTAAATCTAGCTCCAAATGGGTTAAATTAATTGCTATCTCATGATAAAATTTAATTACCATTTAATGGGACTTAACTCCACTAAATAAATCCTACTATACTCCAGACTTAAACAATTTGTTTGATATTTTCCAAATAGACTGTATTGATGAGAACAACCCCTCCACTAGATGTTCATGACAATGAATAAATATAACTACTAACATTATCCTTCTCACAGCTTCACCATTAGTTACCAACCAGCCCTTCACTGAATAATTCATTTATACTTGAACACATTCGTAGTATAAATTCCAAATGTCAAACATCTGTATCTCATAAGAAACTGTAGATTCCATATTGAATACCTTATCCTTGTCACACTTCACGCTACTACTCAGTGTATGTGGGAATTCAGTCATTTGTTTACACCTTACTTACGTACACCAAAGCAACCAACGTTCCATGTACATGTCTAGAATACTGTCACGGACATAATATTCCCTAGTCCGTGACAGTGTCCAAGGACCGAGCAGGTAGCCCGAGGTCCGCGTCAAGATCGCTTATCAAAGCTGTGTCAGCTCGCTGCCAGTGCCGTGCCCAGCCTTGTCATGACACCGTCCCAGTTCGCTGCCCAGATCGCGTCCCAGGCCTTATCAAGGCCCGTGCCAGTGCGTGTCCTAGGCCCGTGCCAATGCCGCTTCCCCAGCGCCCATGCCAGTGCCGCGCTGCAGCCTAGCCATGCCTAGGCGCTCCCAACTAGCAGTTACTTAGAATCTTTAGATTTTATTCTAGATTTAATTGTTGTAATTGATATTTCTAGATATTATTAGATATTTTCATATTTATTTTGATATTTTAATATTTTGATGTAATTCTATAAATAGGATGATTGTAATTCATTTTGGAACCCAATTAATTCAAGTAAATATATGAAATATTCTTACTTCTCATCTTTACTCTCTATTTTCTCATCTCATCTCTAATTCTAATTCTTCCTCTCATCTCATACTCTCTTTCTTCTTTCCCTCATCTAACCTCTATTATCTAGTTACGGACCTAAGTTCTACATTTAGGCTGTCACAACCATGAGGGTCTGTGACAGATGGTATCAGAACATGTTACGAGCAAGTGGGAAAAATCGAGAATTCAAGATTTTGTTGCTGCCATGGCTGAGTAGACCGTAGCTTCTTTAATTTTTCAAGAAAAAGATTCAAGAACGTCGATGAGATGGCCACGTTATTGGTTAAGGTAACGGGTCTTCTTTATCCCATTACAAGGGATGTTCTCAACTGAGTCTTTTCTATCTATGGAGTCGTTGAGGAAATTTTCATCATCTCAACATCGTCCATAAAAGTGGAAGCACATGTAACACACACTTCATGGGAGGAAACTAAAAGTGCACGCCAAGGGCTACATGGAAGAAATGTCTACGACCATTGTTGTGCACTAGACATTGAAATCTTGACGCCTCTTAAAGAAAGTATTGATAAGATCCACAAAGAACTCATCAACTATAACGATGTATCAAAGGAGATGACAGCAACCCTCGATTCCTTGAACGAGAAGTTGAAGCAATACGTGCGTGCCCAAGGAATAGACCCCGAGAAAGACGATCCTGACTTGGTTCCTTTAGAGGCCAAGGCTAAGGAAGAACCGAATGAGCCAACCGTCCTTGAAAACCCGCAAGAAATGGGGATAGGTGATGCCCTTACTACGCCGGACAAGCCATTCTTCCAAGGATTGTCGGTTGACATTGAGGATGAACCGGAGGAACCCCCTTTGTTGAGGAAGTGCATGAGCCATTAGTGTGGGTAGTAAGGGTGCCCATGGAACTTCAAGCATCCGTAGGTGACACCTTGACCCGTGGGCCTAAGCAATCGGGTAGCAGTGAGCAAGGCACACGAGAGGGGGCCACACAACTCCAACATGGGCTGTACAAGAAGTTGTCAACTTGGTCCGAGATGAATATACGGTCAGCACAGTAGCAACAGCAGCAGCAAGACACGCAGCAGCAGCGTGGTAGGTTGCCCATGAAGAAGGGAACCGGGCTGAGAACCAAGAAGAGGAAGGGCCGGTCACGGGAATGCTTCCCTAGAACGGGAATTGGAACTAGTATCTTCAAGGGCCCAAGTCACTCAACTTGGCTTACGATCCTTGAGGACAAGGATCATCCATTCCACCCGGGAATAAAGGTAAGGATATGGGTAATAATCGGGTGACAAAGGGACAAGCAAACGAAAGGGATCTGGGAGCTAAAGGTTGCACCGTCATCGCATCCTTGAGGACAAGGATGAACTTACGGGGAAGGGAATGTCATGGACATAATATTCCCTGGTCCATGACAGTGTCCAAGGACCGAGCAAGTAGCTCGAGGTCCGTGTCAAGATCACTTGTCAAAGCTGTGTCAGGTCGCTGCCAGTGCCGTGCCCAGCCTTGTCATGACACCATCCCAGTTCGCTGCCCAGATCGCGTCCCAGGCCTTGTCAAGGCCCGCGCCAGTGCGTGTCCCAGGCCCGTGCCAGTGCCGCGTCCCCAGCGCCCATGCCAGTGCCGCGCTGCAGCTTAGCCATGCCCAGGCGTTCCTAACTAGCCGTTACTTAGAATCGTTAGATTTTATTCTAGATTTAATTGTTGTAATTGATATTTCTAGATATTATTAGATATTTTCAAATTTATTTTGATATTTTAATATTTTGATGTAATTCTATAAATAGAATGATTGTAATTCATTTTGGAACCCAATCAATTCAAGCAAATATATGAAATGTTCTTACGTCTCATCTTTACTCTGTATTTTCTCATCTCATCTCTAATTCTAATTCTTCCTCTCATCTCATACTCTCTTTCTTCTTTCCCTCATCTAACCTCTATTATCTAGTTACGGGCCTAAGTTCTACATTTAGGCCGTCAAAACCATGAGAGTTTGTGACAAATACTCTCAGGATTTAGAGTTGTCGTTCAAACAGTACAACATGAATCCCTCATTTCCGATAGTAGTCTAGAAACAATTAATCCATATAGTCCAACTTAGTATGTCAATCTTATTAAACACACCAACCTAACAATTTTGGATCACCATTCATATGACCAAAACAAGTCATCTAAAGCATCAAGTTATGGTCTTAACAGACAAGTAGCCCAATCTTATCACTGACCACGAGTTATTCAAATAACATTAAATACCATTTGTTCCAAATCTTTTTGTGACTTAATCTCATTATCCACTTAAAACAAATATGTAAAATTTAATCTGAGGACCCTGTCCATCTCATAGATGATACTTAAAAGACAATCACATGTAGTATATATGCTCACTTACACAAATTTAATGAGAAAACGACTGCAAATTCAATTTTATTCATTAATAAATCAATATTGCAAAATAAATCGAGATTTCAGGATACTATTCCTAACAATCTCGCACTTGTCCTAAATTCAATTTATTACAAACTTTATACTATCCTTTCTATGTATGAACAAAAGGTCTACTGACTCAAAATCGTAGTCAATTATTCTATCTGAACCAACATGCCCTCTTTGCAACTTCTGAAGTTGTATTGCATTCAGCTTTTATTGTGAAGTAAGTAATACAATACTGCCTGATATTCCTCCTGTTGGGAACTTATTTCAAAATTTTTTTCCCTAAACGACTAAGCTGGCGCAGTGAAAAAATAATTTAAAATTTTTAATTTTTAATCTAATGCCCTGATCTAATTAAACTATTTAATCAAATATAGATATTATATAATAGGCTCATAATATAACAATCAAAACATCTAATAAAATAACTATAAACATGGCACGTAGAATAAACAAAATAAAGGAAAAACAAATTAAATATCAAATACTTAATTTAGATATATCTGAAGCGCAAATCTAAACTCTGAATTTGTAGATCTGAAATTGGAACAATAAACTTCTTGACACCTCAAGATCTTCTCTTCAATAACCTCTACTAGCACTGGAGTGTGGGCTCCCAAAATGTTTAATCTAGAAAAAAAAATTTTAGAACAAAAATTTTTCTTTTAATCTTTCCAAAAAACATTTTTTTTCCGAAAAAAATATGCTAAACATCGATTTAGAAAATCCCTAAAACAATTTTAGGTGTTTTTGTCTTAGGAGAAAACTAGGTTCAAAAACCTAAAACCAAAATTAATTAATTTTGCGCAGCTCAAAATCAACACATATTTATAAACTAATAACTTTGACACATGGTAGCCGCTTATTTGCCGATAAGTAAACACACGGATAGCCAAAAAGAAAAAAGAAAATGTCGCACGCCTATTGGCTAAACCTTGGGCACACGAAGGGCTGAGTGAATTCCGTGTCGCTAATGACAGCAACACTTATTTTTCCTTTTTCTAGAAGCGGCGCATGCATTACACGTGCCCCACCTATTCTATATCCTTGCACATGTAACGCACACGCGAGGCTGTGTAATTCAGTCCTTTCCCTTTTTTTTTTAAAATTCCCAAATGTATAAAATTCATCTCATAAATATTATTTGGTAAAATTAATTTATTCATCTTATGATTAAATAATTCATCTCATGAATTATGTTTAATTCATCTTATGAATAGATAATTCAGCCCATGAATTTAATTTAAATATTTTCAAGCTATGCTTAAGTTGAGCATTGCGGAGGGACCTCAGGGGATAATTTAACTCTAACTCCAAATGGATCAAATCTGATTATCATCTCATGATAACAATTGACTACCATTTAATAAAATATAATTCCACTAAATAAGTTTTACTGCACTCTAGAATTAAATATATTCACTCGAGAATTTCCAAGTGATTTTATTGCGACAATTAACCCCTCTATAGATATCCGTGAGGAAAAACGACCTTAACTACTATCGCAATTTTTATCACCTATATCACCGCAATTCTTGACTCCCCTTTCTAGAACAATTCATAATACATAAATAATTTCCATATTAATTCCAAATGTTAAACATGCGGAATACTCTAGCCACATATTCTAGAATCTATTCATATATTTGCAAATGAACTAAAGGGATATCTTTCATTGTAGATTCATAGTAAAATATCTGTTCCCGCCACACTTCATGCAATTTCCCAAGGACGTAAGATTCTAGTTATTTGATTGTAATCTCATCATTTTGGGCATCAAAGCAATTAACATTCCATGTGCGAGTTTGGACTATTTCCCGGATTTAGAGATATCGTCTTACGGAATTATTATTTCTGATAGCAGTAAAGAAACGACTAATTCAGGTGGTCCTACTAAGTGTTCCAATCTTATTGAAAACACCAATATATACTTTTGGATCCCTATCCACATGACCAAGATAAGTCATCAAAAGTATCATATTATAGATTTAGCAGACAATTTGCCCAAACTTATCATCGACTACGAACATACTTTGACAACATGCCACTAGCTTGATCTAAGTCTTTCCATGGTTCAATCTTATTGACCACTTAAACCAAACCTGACACGTCATCTTGGACAATGTCCATCTCATGGAACGTTTTAGAAAAACAATCACGCATGTTTGACTCATAAAACATAATCAACTAATAAATAAATAAAACAATTTTATTTATTTAATATTTAAAACTAACTAATTGATTTTTTCTAAGACACCTATTCCAACAATCTCCCTTTTGTTCTAAAACCCAAATAGCCCCACATTGCATAACTATCCTCTAGGGATTTGTAAGCTCTTAGCTATAAACATTAACTAATACTGATCTGTCATTATCTCATTCTTTTGATACATGCTTTTATCTACTAGGAACCTTTTGAGTTAACTAGTCTATTCAACAACTCCCTAGTTGTCAAGTACCCGACTTCCATAATGAAGTAAGCAATACTAGACAACTTCACTCTTCACCATCAACTAACTCCCACTACAAGAGTAAATAGGAATTCTGATGTCAAACGTCTAAACTCCTTTTCAAAACAAACGACCCATGATAAACTCAATATCCTTTCTTTTGAATCTCGCAAAAGCTTGACCCTAAGAACATAGTTGGTTCATCTTGTGTCCTTCACTTTTAATTAACTGACTAAACAATAAATACTTAACTGCTCATAACAATTCTACACGATTCTCAATGAGCAGAATGTCATCTATATACAATACTTACAAAGTCTCTACTTTCTTCTTATGTCACTTGTACACTAACGGTTCACTAACCATTGACTCCAATCCCTAGAACTTGATTAACCATCATCAAATCTATTATTCAATGAATAAGATGCTTATTTAAGTCTACAATTGGACTAGCTCAATTTGCATACAATATGCTCCTGATTCTTGGAAACAAACTTGTCTGTTCTATCATATACATGACCTTTCAAGATAACCACTGATGCGCCTCATATTTCCGCGTCTTTTAATTGCTATTTTAGTTATTTTGCACCTTTTAATTATAGTTATATACTCACTTTGGCAATTTTAATGTTTTTTAGGTTTTAAGATTAAAGTTTCGTAAATTGTCAAATTTGGTGCAAATAAGACAAAATTCAATGCGTATACAATTTAATCAAGTCAATCGGAGATCGGGATGAGATCGTATGTGTCAAGACCGACCCGAATATGCACCAACACCGACCAGTACCGTTCGTCGACACTGGGCCCTGTTTCGGCTTCAACGCCACCTGCGTAGGTCCAACACAGACCAAGCTCAGCATCCCTAGTTCAGGCCCATCTTCACTGTTCAAATAACTAGGCCCACCTGCGTCCTGTTTACACCAACCCAACACCAATCCATAGCCAACGCCTCAACTCACACACAGGCCTAGCTCAAAATAGGGTTTGGTATTGTAGCAAGAGTTTGTTTTGGATTGAAGGGATGTTGCTCTGTTTTTTAGGAGGTCTTCGTTCTCTGTTTTCGCAATTCCCAGCACCACTTCACCAATTCTCTCTCAGCTCTCAATTTTATTTTGTTATTTTTCGTTAATTTGGAATGAGAGCAAAATTAGCATGAAGACCGACATGAGTTCGTTCATCTCCTCATTCACCGATTCATCCTTGATGGAGAGCTGACTTGCTTTTTTTTTTTTTTTGGCAAGTCAGCGTTTATTTTTATTGATACCAAAAAAGAGCATACAAATGGACAAGGGGCATACCCTAAGACACGGCTAAGGCCAACAGCCTAACCAAAGCCAAACAAAACCAAAAAAGGCTAAAAAACAAGACAGGAGAAAACACAAAAGGTCTAACAACCAACCTGAAGAAATAAAAAATAAGGATAACAAAATAAAGGGGCTACACTAGAAGTAGTCTTCACCTCTATAGATGATGTCCCATGGGCCCGAGATAATAGCCTCTTCTCTCCTGAAAGGGTCAGTTCACTCCTTAAATTAGGCAAGCAGTTGGTCTACCTAAGATAACTGTCTAATAGAGATAGAGGGAGCACGAGATGCAATAAAAGAGGAAGCAAAAGTAGAAGCACATGCCTTATCAGCCTTCTTGGCTGCACGGGCAGCAGCTATAGCAGCTGCTCTAGAGGACGACGGTGGAAAACGAGTAACAGCAGGGGCACTCAGGGTATCCACAATCTCAACCGGGGGCAAGAAACAGGAGTCAAGGCAGAAGCTAAACTATCCTGATGAGACAAATGTTCGGTGCAGAAATGAGAGTCAAGGCTCGAAACACTGGCCCCCTGATTCAAATTATAGATCAGAGGCTCCACAATTTGAGCTTCACCAAGTTCGCTCGGGATAGGTTCAGGGATAGGTGAAACCAGAAAATCTGAGATACCCCACGCATTCGAACGACGAGAATCAGGAGCTGAGTGCAGCCAAGGATCCGAGGTCAAGGATGGCTGAGTGGGCCCATCACAAAATCCAAACACCTCAGGAGATGCATCAGGCGTGGACTCAGCTAAAAAATCTAGCGCCATATTAAGAGGCTCAAAGGAGCCGAAGCAAAGAGGGGGCCCAGGCCCAAACACATTAAGCTTTGTAGTAGCTGGCCCAACTGAATAGGAAGCAAGCCCAAGTGATGAGTTAACCGGCCCACAAGTGGGGACAAACGCAGCATAAGGGGATGGCCCAATAGGAGAAGGCCCAAGGTCATCCACTAGGCCATTTGAAGGCCCAGCATCATGCGGGTCAATAGAGGGCCCAACACATAAACCCGGCCCAAAATTAGGGGATCCAGGTGAGGTGGGCCCAATCAGTGTTCCCTTTCTCAGCCCAGAATCTGTATGGGCAGCATCCCGGATTTTTGCTAGCAAAGGCGGCGGCGCCTCTACTTTTCGGTCGACAGTTCCCGGTTCTCCATCGGAGGAGAAGAAAAGGAATCAAAATTCCCCAAAGTACGATAAGAGTGACCAAAAACTGAGCAGTTTTGACAAGTTCTAGGAAGGCTTTCATATTTCACTATCACCAGAAACCAAATATCATCAAGTTCAACCATAATCTTCTCAGGAAGTGTGTATTTAACATCTAACTCAACATAAATCCGAGCAAACTTGGTGAGAGAGCCATCCATAGTTGGTTGATCAAGATAGAGAGGTTTTCCAACTCCACTAGCAATAGTACTAAGAGAGTTATTCGACCACATAGATGTAGGGAAACTATGAAGCTGAATCCATACTGGAATTCAAGATAGGTCAATAGAAGGAACAAAATTGAGTCACCAATGCTCAAGAGAGAGATAACGACCCTTAAAATAGCAAGGGCCATCGTGAACCACTCGTGCCACATCATCAAAGGACCTAAAACAGAAATAATAGACATCTTTCCCGGGAATAACACATTCAAGACCCATGGGGCCCCAAAGCATATTAGCAATGGCAATGCAGCTAGAAAAAGCAACACGACCACCAAGAAAACGACCCACAAGACATCGGCTCCATCTTTCAAGCCCGGGGGCAAAATCATCTTGAGAAATTGATGTAACAACTTCACCATTAATAATTCGAGGAGGAACATAACGAAGTGACTTGCAATTGGTAGAGTTAGTCTGAACACCAACTAACGCATCGGGATTCAGGTAAGCAGTAACCGTATCACCCATGAAAAGAAGTGGTAAGAAATATCTTCAAGAAAATATCTCTTCAAGAAAATATCCTAACAACTCCAACAAACTTGTAACAACCCAAATTAATTTGTAACAACCCAAACAACCCAAGCTTCACCACCAAGCCACTCCCCTACCCCTATCCCACGCGCCACCACCTGACTGCCCACACGCCACCACCAAGCCAACCCACACACCACCAAAATCACCACCAAACAGCCCACAGCCCCGACCACTAGGACGAACCACAGTCCCACCACCAAAACAACCACGAAACCAGAAAAAAAAAAAAAAAAAAAAAAAAAAAAAACCACCAGAAACAACCAGTCACCACCACAGACCAAAGCCAAGAAATTGGGAGGCAAGCAACAACAATCAGAGCCCAGGCAACAGGCTAAGAAAATCGTCACCCGAGCTCAAAGTCACGAAATCCAGAGCAGAGACAACCCCAACTCGTGTTCAAACCAATTTCCAATCAATCAATTTGACAGCAAGCAAGGACACAGGGCATACAAGCCCCCGTTCGGGCCAAAACAGGGCACCTCGAGGATCCCTAAATCAAAACGTGACCCGAGCATGAAACAGGACTAAAAACAAGCAGTTTTGATCCAAAACAAGAAGCAAACAAAATAGTACTGAAGATGTTACCCAATTTGCTTCAAATAGGAGGAATCCTACCAAGAAATACGGGAGAAAAGCTTGGAGTGAGAGAGACAATGCATCACCAATCATACCACCACCACTACCGCAACGAGGCTCAGCGAGAAGTGATAGAAGCAGTTTGGAGATGAATAGATGAGATCTCGGATAACAAGATCACATGTCCTACGCCAATCATCTACAAATCCACAACTCCCTCACTTACATGTGTTTACACCCTCAAATCTTGATAGGAATGGCAATGTGAGTAGCTTAGCATATTCTATAGGAGCCGAGGATCACGGGAGTGAAAAAAGCACAGCCATAGATGTCGCACGTGCCCTCATAGGCAGGCTCACGCGCTCCAATTACCACCACACGCGCCACCCATGTAGGCAATCTCTCACCGGAATTCCCAGAGCATCTCTTTCTACTTTCTCTCTCTAGACTTGACAAATGATCCCCCCTAGAGCTGACTTGCTCACTAGGGTTAGATGAAGTCTTAGCCTTTTACTTTTGTATTACTTTTAATTTTGGGATATTTGTTTGTTACATGAATTGCTTGATTGTGATAAATACTTTGAAGTATTGTGCTTTAATCGTTTATTCAATTGAGATAATTATTGAGTTTGTAATATTTGATCGTTGATGTTGATATTCATAAATTAATTCTTTGTGCACGTAGCCTTAGGATTAACTAATCAAGCAATAGTATTCACTAATTGCTAATTAAAGCCTATATTCCCTATGCTTTAATTAGATAAGGCTAGTACGTGATAATTAACAATACATTAGGTAGAGCCTATTTTCCTTATGCTTTAGTTAGATAGGGTCAATTCGCAATACTAACGACATCTTCTTAGTAGGTTGAAGCTTATAGCCTAAACCACTACCCGTGTGACAACCAATAATCCCAGTTTAAAAGTTAACGCAAGAATAATTGGCTAACGATGGATTCAAACCTTAGGTTCCAACTCCAAATTCTTTTCCGTTTCAAAAGTAGAATACTTAGTTTAATTTTCATTTCTTTAGATTAATTAACACAAAATCCCATAATTTTCCTCAAATCAATTTAGTTCATAAATTAAATTCATGTACTCTTAGTCCCTGTGGTTCGACACCTTCTCACCCTATACTTCAATTTAGATGTGTTCAGTAGATAGGGTTTAATATTAAATTTTGATAGACATAGAAAAATACATCAACCGCTCAAAAGAATGTCATCTTGACTTCCATTCCCATACCTCATCATAATGAGATGCAATGGAAAAGAACAGCCTCACGGACTTAATCGTAGCATTTGGCTAGAAAGTTCCATCAAAGACGATTCCTTCCAATAGGATATTAGTCCACTGCCATTAATCTAACATTGAAGGTCTCTACCTTCTTGTCCAATGAGTTCTTTATACTTGTAGATCCATTTACCAATCTAATGGACTTAATATCTTTCGATGCCTCTAGAAACTCCCAGACTTAGTTAAAATACAATTACTTTAACTTTTATTGCCTCGATCCAATTGTTTGCATCTTTATACTTAAGAGTTTCATTGTAATCTGAAGGATCAGATTCATCATGATTCTTAACTATTAAGATTGAAAACATGAATCTGTCAGGTGACCCTGACCATCCTCCCACTACACCAAAGCTCTCATGTACCTTGTGTGACAGTATCCTAGTTGAAGTTATATCTAATACATCACCTACGCTATAAGTTGTATCAAGCTGTATAGACACAGTATCCCATACTATCAATCTAATATAAGCTATTTGTTGTACTTTTAGAACACTGTCTAAAACATCTTACATAGCAAACCTTTTGATGTGTAAACATGACTCATCATATGAATCTTACCATATTCAATAACACATTATTGGTTCTTTCTACTACTCTTTGTAATAAGGATAAATAAGAATTCTTCTGAAATATACCACTTTGATCTAATCAAAGTGACTTGATATAACTACCTAACTGATTCCAACTTCAGTCTTTAATTCTTTGAACCTTTGAAAGAATTCAAGACTTAAGTCTTCATAGGCATATCCATCAACTTACCGAGTAGCTATTCATAAACATTTATGAAATACTCTTTTGCTTCTGCTCGCTTGGACCTTTAGCAATCCATAAACACATTATAAATAAGTCTTAGCAGCTTAGTGGTCCTACTGTCTTTACTCTTAAAGATAATCTCAGTTGCCATTAATTCGAACACGATTCACATATCGGTTATCAATCAAGTATTTAATGATCCGTAAGACAAATCAAACCAATTCTGAATCATACTAGACTAATGTGACCTAAGATTAAGTACCACTAATAAGCTATATGGTTTCCAGAATTTCTTCTTTTATATGGTTACACAATCTAGCTTGTATTAGACTAATCAATTGCCACTCACGTAGTTTTGATTAAAATAAGTCAGCTATCTACCAATGTACCTTTTAAATAAACATTTTATTTACATAACTATCAGTGTATTTTTCAGAAAAATAACCGAAAGACTATTTGAAAAATGGTGAATAGAAATCAAATTTCTAAAGTACATCTAGATAGTTACTCAAACATATAACTAAATTTCCTGACTTAAACTACTAACTCTAAATGTCCTTACTGAAAACCCATTCATCGGAATACTAGTGAATTACCTACTAATCACAACTAGAGGAGAAAGGATATCATATACCTTGTCACATTAGCTTTCGGTCTTGGCAACAATAGTATCTAAGTACTTAGGCAATTCCATTTAAAATATTAACGTCTAGCACAATTATAAAAGAGGCAACTATTTTTGACTCATGCTTTATTTTACCCTTTCGAGGTTCCTAATTCCTAAGATAGAAGTTTACATTAAGTGGACTCTTCCCTTAGTTCTCATGACACATTTTCTCATAAACTGTTCTCATGCTACTAATTCTCTGACCAAACACTTCTCTCAAGTATTTTATCATATCCACTACTATAGTCGACGATTCAAGTATCTAATAATAGAATAAGTTCGACTTCTAATGTTAAAACCTTGCACCCACTAACTCTTTAGTCTAGCCAAACGTTCCTAACATTCTTTTCAACTTAGAAGGTCTAGTAGCAACCTAGAGAACTTTGAGCATCTCCTAGTGCTCTACATGTATTCAACATGTCATATAGCGAACAAACAGAACAAACAAGACATACCAATATTGATCCCAATGCATAATTCAACAATCAGTCTGAAATAAAAAACTGTGAAACAAGTCATATAATATAAATAATTACTTTGCTTAGTTTTTAGCAAACAATCAAGGATCAAAGTTCACATTTCAAAACATACATGTATGCCGTGGAGACCCAACTGAACCATTCAAAACTCCTCGTCGGCAAAGCTGAGTTAAGACATCAGAAGGGTGAGAACATTTTTCAATAAATATGTTTTCTTGTAAACTCTTTACTTAACACCTTTAATACACCACTTCTCCCTCAGCCTCTAAGGTCCAACAACAGAGCTCCTTGGGGAGGCTAATGTAGACCCCCTAGTTAAATGTACACCATTACCTAAACACTCATACAAGGTCTCGATATACTCCACGTCGGCGTGGCCGTACTCAATTGCTTGGACTTTAGTTCATCTCTTAGAGGACTAACCTTGTATTCCGTAAATGAACGCTCACCTCGGGGAGTCGCACCCATCTACTATACTACTAGACCGGTAACGAAGGTCATGAACGTTCATTTAGAAGCTCGCTCCACTTGATATTTTGAGTCTTGTGAACTTTTTAATAATTTTAGAAAATAAACAAAGCATGGATCCACCTAACCATTCTCTATGTGTGTGTAACGATGAGCTAACCAATCTACTCATTACCATGGGAGAGGCGTAACAAGTAATTAGTCAATTAGAACTATTCTCAAATAATATGTTTCCTAAACATATTTAACTCATCATTTCTTCTTTAGTCTCTAAGATAGTATCATAACGCTCTATAGCTGACTATCATACCATTATAGTCAACTGTATACCATTACCTACACATTAGTACATGTTAACAAGACACTCCACGGCGACATGGTCGCACTCAATTTTCCCGCACCTTTATCTATCATGAAGAAGTCTAACCATGTATCCTGCGAACAAGCGCCCTCCTCAGGGAGTAACACCTATCCACTATATTATTAGATTGGCAATGGAGACCGTGAGGAATCAACTCCTTGCCCTCGCTCCCACTTGAAATTTTAAATGGCGGATTTTTCTTTTAAATTTTGATTATCTCATAATCAATATTAGAATCCCATTCTAAATTTTATTTAACATTTAAATAAAGTCCCAATCGTATTAAGGTCCTTTAATTACAAAACCTATGTAATCTAATCTTATTAGATATATTATGAGAATTTTTTCTTTTAAATAGTTCAACTTTTGAATTGTCTGATCAAATTAGACTTACTTGGAAAAATTCTCCCACTAGATGAAATCAAATATTTGATCAAGTTATATGGCCTCATAACTTTATTTACATCATACATAATATTTAACTCTTTAAATTATATTAAATATATGGACCAAGTTTAATAAGTATCATGTTATGAAACAATATGAATACAACAACAACAGACCTAGTGCTTCAAGGGCTCCCACTTAAGCGGGGTCTAGGAGTGAATATACACAGCCTTACCCCTTCAGGATGTAACCCTACCGAGAGGCTATTTCCAAGGACCCCAACCTTATAGGGTTGGCAACACGAGGACTTCCTAGAAGGTCTCCCATCCGGGTATTACTCTCGCCCAAGCACGTTTAACTTCGTATTTCTAATGGAATCCAGTACATTAATGTCGGGTAAATTAACCCTTATCAAACAATTTGAATAACAACATTTAAGGTCTAAAGGTTGGAGCACTTAAAGAATTTTCTAAATTCTTTTAGAAAGATTATCACATAATCTTAATTAGGATCTTATCCTAATCAATTATTTATTTATTCAAATTATTTAAATAATAAAATATGATTTTTTTTTTTGTTTGGGGGCGTACCCAGCACTGGGCATGTCCCCTTTTATCCTTTTTTATTTATTTATATTTTTATAAATAATTTAATTAAATAATAAATAATTAAATCCAATTTTAATCTCATTAAACCGTAAACCAAACATCTAATCATATTAGTTATTCTTTGTGACCTTATATATGTCTAAATCATTCAACTACTTGAATATCTAATCTCATTAGATTAATTAGAAATATACACCTCCTATTTTAAATATAATTCATCCTAATTTAAATAATTTAAATTTGATGAACAACAATCTTGTTATTAAACTCTTTAATTACACAATCAGGTTTTTCTTTGTTTTAGATTATCATAAAATATTTAATAATTGAATATTTCATATCTAGGTTCATAATCTAATCATGTTACATTAATAATCAAAATTGTTCAACTCTTTGAATGTCTAATCTCATTAGATCCAATTTAGAAACATGCTTCTTGATTGAATCATGAATCATCTAAAATTTTAGACAATTTAAAATTTTAACAAATATTCAATCTTTTTATTACACTCTTTTAACAACAATATTCAAGATAGTCCTTTTTCTTTAATGAAATTCCTAATTTCATATTTTTACAATTCTACATACATACCCCAATTTTATCAAACCTGATATTTTATTGTCAATTATGAACGTATTAAAAGTTGGCTCTAATACCAATTGTTGGGAATGTATTTCAAAAAAAAATTTCCTAAATGACTATAGCGATATAATTAAACTATTTAATTAGACCTAAATCTTACTCTAATAGTGTCATAAAATAACAAACAAAATATCTAATAAAACAACTATAAACAAGGTACGTAGAATAAATAAAATAAAGAAAAAATAAATTAAATATCAAATACTTAATTTAGACATACATAAAACACAAATTTAAACTCCGAATTTGTAGATCTGAAATTGGAATAAGGAACTTCTTGACACCTCAAGATCTACTCCACAATGACCTCTATTAGCACCGGGGTGTGGGCTCCCAAAATACATAATTTTTAAAAAAAATTGGAACAAAAATTTTCCTTTTAATCATTTCAAAAAATAATTTTTCAAAAAAATTATGCTAAACTTTAATTTAGAAAAAATCCTGAAACAATTTTAGGTTTTTAGTCGTAGGAGAAAACTAGGTTCCAAAATCTAAAACTAAATTAATTAACTTTGCGCATCTGAAAACCAACACATGTTTATAAACAAAATATTGCGACACATGGTAGCCACTTATCTGCTGGTGAGCAAACACACGGATAGGGAAAAAAAAATAAAAAAATAAATGTCCCATGCATCTTGGCTAAACCTCAGGCACACGAATGGCTGAGTGAATTCCATGCCGCTGACGTCACGCTGATGTCAGCGACACTTATTTTTCCTTTTTTTTTTAAACTAGTGAAGGGCACGTGATGTAACTTATATTTACATATTTTATTCTTCGTTCATGTGAAATATTTGGTTTTTACATGTGTGTTTTGCTGTAATTTTGGTACATTTTGGCTTAGAGTGCAACGGAGCAAACAAAGGTTGAAAAGTAGCAGAATCAAATGTAATCGAGGCATAATTGAAGACTATTTTGAGAAACCCGACCATGTGTCGAAAAGAACAACCAATCGGGTTGTAATTCGGTAACCAAAATAGGTTTCGTGGATAGTTAATATATATTTTATAATATTATATATTCATATTATATTTATATAATATACTCTATATATGTATATATATATATATATATATATAGGAGGCGACACAAAGGGGACGCACCAACGACAATGGGTTTAAATATCAAAAACCTAATCTTTTTAGGGATCTTTCGCCACGCCTCTCCTTCTCCTCTCCTTCCCGAAGCCGATACGAGTTCCAAAGGGTTCTCAAACGCCGAAGCGCAAGTGGTCGAAGTACAGGAGGAATCAAAGCAACGATCAACATCAACATCAATTGGGGGAGTCTTCAAATCCTTAGTTTTATCATTATTATTTTCTTTCTTGGATTTCATGATGTTTAGAACTCCTGTGGAGGAGTATACTTTTAGTTTAGGGATAAAGGACGGATAGCCGTCCGTATCCCAGATTTATATTTTATTGTAAACAATGGTTTTGTTATGTTATATACAACCCCTGTGGGAACTTATGATCGTTGTTTGGTTTTCTTTGCGTGAGCTTGTAGCCATGTTAAGATTTCCAAATTATTACCGTTAGTCTACGAGTTTGTAGGCTAGACCATAACATAACTGGTTTTTACGCATGGGTAGGGTTGAGGTTGTACCCAACACTAAACACAATCTTTATACAAATTAATATTTGGTTAGGAGTGACAAAGGAATTAAGTAGTGCTAATGACATAACTTAGGCTACACGTAGGGTGATTTGATTGATTATGCTTTCAGACTAGTTTATTACCCTAAGTCCTACTTTAAACACTAACCCAAGCTTAGTACTTGTAGCCTAAGCCTCCTAAACAATTGTTATAGTAGAATATAATGATGGGATATGAGTAATACTACTTTGAATTCATTTTCTGAACTAATCTAAATTAAATTGACACTTTTAGTTTATCGGCAGTTTTGCTATTTTAGTTAACAATTCATTTAAACCAACTCAAAACTCGATTTCAACCACTCGTTAATAACAAAATCCGACTTAACTCCGATTCGCTGCACATACGACCTGTATACCCGATTTAGCTACGACGATCTCGTACGCTTGCTAGTAGACAGTTTTAAAACACACATTAGCACGTCTGTTCTGTATCCCCGTGCATGCAACGCATGCGCTGGGCTGTGTAATTCAATCCTTCCACCTTTTTTTTAGTTAAATTCCTACATGTATAAAATTCATCTCATAAATATTATTTCTTAAAATTAACTTATTTATCTTATGAATAAATAATTCATTTTATAAATTAATAGAAAAATTAATTTATTTATTTTATGAACAGATAATTCATCCCATCAATTTAATATAAATATTTTCAAGCTGTGCTTAAGTTGATGCTTGAGGAGGGACCTCATGGACAATCTAACTCTAACTCCAAATGGGTCAAATCTGATTATCATCTCATGATAACAATTGACTACTATTTAATAAAACTTAATTCAACTAAATAAAGCTTACTACTCTCTAGAATTAAATATATTCACTCAAGAATTTTCAAGTGATTTTATTGCTATAATTAACCACTCTATTAGATATCCTTGAGCAAAAACAACCATAACTACTATAGTTATTTTTTTCACCCCTATCACCGTAGTGCTTGACTCGCCTTCCTCAAATAATTCATAATACATAAATAATTTTCGTATTAATCCAAATGTCAAACATGTGGAATGCTCTGGCCAAAGATTCTAGAATCTTTTCATATATTTGCAAATGAACTCAGGGGATATCTTTCATTGTAGATTCATAGTAAAATATCTGTTCCCGCCACATTTCATGTAATTGCCCAACAATGTAATATCCTGGTCATTCAATTTTAACCTTATTATTTTGGGCATCAAAGCAAATAATATTCCACGTACGTATTCAGACTACTTCCCAGATTTAGAGTTATCGTCTTATAGAATTATTATTTCTGATAGCAGTAAAGAAACAACTAATTTAGGTGGTCTAACTTAGTGTTCCAATCTTATTAAAAACACTAACATAATACTCTTTGATCCCTATCCACATGACCAAGATAAGTTAACATAAGTACCATATTATAGTTTTATTAGATAAGTTGTCCAAACTTATCAATGACTACAAATATATTTTGACAATATGTCACTGGCTTGACCTAAGTCTTTCCATGGTTCAATCTTATTGATCGCTTAAACCAAACTTGACACGTCATCTTGGACAAAATGTTTTAGAAAAACTATCACGCATGTTTGACTCATAAAACATTATCAGACAATAAATAAATAAAATAATTTTATTTATTTAATATTTAAAACTAATTGGGTTTTTCTAGGACACCTATCCCATCATCTCCCACTAATGGCTCCTCCTCCAAGGGTAAAGACATGCTCAAACGTCGAATACCTGGCATCCCTATCTGACTAGAAGTCTAAATCAGTATAGCCAACTAGAACAAGCTCGAAAATTTTTAACGATCAACATATAATCTCTAGTTCTTCTCAAGTACTTAAGAATATGCTTCACTGCCACCCAGTACATCGGACCAAGGTTAGACTAATATCTGCTTACTGTAACAATAGCATAGCAAATATCTGGTCTCGTGCACCACATGGCATATATGAGGCTTCCCACAGGTGAAACATATGGAACATTCCTCATATGCTCCTCCTCTTGACATGTCTTAGAACACTACTCTAAAGAAAGAGGGACTCCATACCTAAAAGGTAAAAGCCCTTTCTTAGAGTCCTCCATGCGATGCCTTGATAACATCTTATCAATATAGTTGGCTTGAGAAAAACCCAACATCCTACTCTTACGATCTCGCAAAAGCTTGACCCTAAGAATATAGCTGGCTTCTCCTTAGTCCTTCATATTGAACTGACTTGACAACCAAATCTTTACAGCTAATAACACCCCTACATCATTCCCAATGAGTAGTATGTCGACATACAATACTAAGAGAGTCACTGCTTTCTCGTGATGTCATTTATACATGCATGGTTCGTCAGCCAATGGCTCAAAACCATAAGACTTAATCGCTTAATTGAATTTAATATTCCATGAGCTTGATGCTTCAGTCTATATATGGACTTCTTCAGTTTGCATATGCTCCTAATTTTTGCAAATGAAACCGTTTGGTTGCACCATATAGATGCCTATTCAAGACGACCATTCAAAAATGCTATTTTGACTTCAATTTGCCAAATCTCATAATGAGTTGCAATGGATGGGAGTATCCTTATGGACTTTAGCGTGAATATTGGTGAGAAGGTCTCACCATAATCGATTCTTTTCTTCTGGGCAAAACCCTTAGCAACAAGTCTTGCTTTGAAGGTCTCTACCTTCCCATCCATTCCTTTTTCATCCTATAGACCCATTTACAACCAATGGGTATATTGCCAACAGGTGCCTCTACAAGATCCCAGATCTGATTAGAATACATAGATCCCATCTTAGATTTCGTTGCTACGACCCACTAGTCAGAATCCTTGTCTCTAATTGCCTCATTGTATTTGAGAGGATCATATTCAATGTCACGGTCAACTATTAAAACGCGCAGAATCCTTGTCTCTAATTGCCACAATTTCTCAATATGGAATGCGCAGAAATTTCAACAAAATGCAGCATTTGATTTCAAAACATATTAAAAGGCACATTTTAGCTTAACCTGAATCGCCCTAGCTGTACGCAATGGGTCTGCCACGGGGCATGCGGATCGCCGTATGGGACGCCCAGCTCACGATACATGTCACATGCTGGTTGGTCCGATTGAGAGGACGTGGATCGTAATAATTTTCTGCAATTTTTTCTTTATTTTGTTTTGTTTTGTTTTCCACATGTAAAAATTTATCTTATGAATTTTAGTTTTCAAATTTATTTTATTTTATAATTTTTTATTTTTTATTCATCTCATGAATAATATTTGGAACAGACCCTGCTGATGCGGGAGCCCTTTGAGGCACTGGGCTGTTGTTGTTATTGTTGTCATGAATAATATTTGGCAAAATTAAATTTATTCATCTCATAAATTGTTAATATTTTTTCGATGGCAATAAAAACAGAGGCTTGCACAGGGACCTCAGGGACCCAAATGAGTTAAATCAATTACCATCACATGATAAAATTTAATTACCATTTCATGGGACTTAACTCCACTAAATAAATCCCACTTCACTCCAGACTTAAACCATTCGATATTTTCCAAATAGGCTGTATTGATGATAACAACCCCTCCACTAGATGTTCATGACAAAGAATAAATATAACTACCACCCTTATCCTTCTGACAGCTTCTCCATTAGTTACCGACCAACCCTTCACTGAATAATTCATTTATACTTGAACATGTTCATAGTATAAATTCCAAATGTCAAACACCTGGAACACTTTGGCCAAAGATTTCGAATAATTCATATACTTGCAAATCAACTAAGGGGACATATGTATCTCATAAGAGATTGTAGATTTCGTATTGAATACCCGATCCTTGTCACACTTTACACCGCTACTCAGAGTACGTGTGAATTTAGTCATTTGTTTGCACCTTACTTATGGTACACCAAAGCAACCAACATTTCATGCACATAACTACCACAAAATTGGCTTATGGCAACGATTCATTTGCAACGGTTCTAAAACCGTTGCCAAATTGAACTTTACGCAACGGTTTTGCAACGGTTTCAAAACCATTGAGTAAGGGAATATATGGTAGCAGTTTTGTAATGAAAATATAACCGTAGCACGTAGTTATCTAACGCAACAATTTGCTACAACGATTTTCCAAATAATACTTACTGCAACCATTTAGAACTATGCCTATTCTTAAAGGCGGCAATTGGGTCATTTGGGTCAGGTTCGGGTGAACCCATTTGGGTTTAGGTCATTTCAGGTTTATAATAAACTCGGGTCAGGGCCGGCTCAGGTCGGCCCATTCAGGCTCGGGTCACTTTCGAGTTTTACCTGTACTCAGGTTGGGTTGGGTCTGGGTTAAGTTATTTCGGGTTCGAGTCACTTTAATTTTGAATAGTCTTCAGTTCGGGTCAATCTTGGGTCAGGTTTACAGGTTTCAGGTTTTCATAATCCTACTATTAATGTCTTGATGGTATGAACCAGTTACAAAGTTTAAACTACACCAAATAATTCATATTTTTACCAATATATTTGTTATATTATCAATATAGGTGCTCAATAATATGTTATTAAGTTCAATATACTTCTGACAACTAATAATTCCCATTGAATTTAAAAACCTGGATAAATTTAGCTTTTAGGTCGAGTTGGGTTCAGGTTCAGGTCAATTTGGATAGGGTTAGTTCAGGTCAATGGTGGGTCGGGTCAGGCCAAATTATGATCAGGTTATTTTCAGGTTAGGCAAATAACGGATTGGGTTAGTTGCAGGTCGGGTCATTTCAATTTCGGGTTCCATTTCTTACGACATCTTTTCTTTTCCGATCGGGTCGGTTTACGAGTTTTTCTGGTCGGCTTTTCGGGTCGGGTCGATTTTTCCACCTATGCCTATTCTCCAGGGTGCTAGTGTCAAATTTTGTGAATATACTACAAAAACAGTTACCAATAGTAACAAATTGGAAAGAAATCTGTTGCAATTGATTTACCAATAGTAATAAAAAAAAATTTTGTTGCAAATTAAAAATATCATACATATACCATGTAGAAATGACCGCTTTTGTAACAAAAAGACCAGTTTGCGTATAGCATTACCATCAATATATCTTGTGTCTTGGTAATGGTATTTTAGAAAAACTTTTCATATCTCATGAGATAGCAAACGGATTTTCAATTCCCTCCATTGTTATGTTTAAAAAAAAATTAAAAAATCATTTATTAATTTGTCAAAGATATATAGATAATTCAAATGTATTAATCTTTTTTCGTCCTTTAAATATATTACAAAAATTTAATATTGGCAAAAATTTAAAATTTATAACAATTTATATAATTTGGCTAAAAAAATTCCCGCCAAAGCCCTAAAATTTGGATAAAATTTTTTTTTAATAAATTATTACAAATTTTGGGTAAGGTTTAATGCCTTAACTTCTCTCCCTCATCTCTGTCTCATCTCTCTCTCTCGTCTTTTTTCGTCTATGCTGTCCGCTCTTTCTCTCCCTCGTCTCGACTGCTTCGCTCATGTGTGGTGCTAGTCTGGATAATTTTGGGCTGATAGGTATGGAGTTAATCGTTTTATGAAGCTATGAGTATATAATCATTCTCCAATGCTAGCGCAAGTCTCATCTTTAGGTCTTTGCTCCTCGTCTCATCTTCAGGTCTTTGCTCCTCGTCTCATCTTCAGGTCTTTGCTCCTCGTCTCATCTTCGCTCACATCTGGCGCTGCTTCAGGCACAGAATAGGGTTATTTTGTTACAAAATGGGATTAATCTATATTGGATAGTTTTGTATTTATCATCTTCTAGTCGTTCTCCTCTATTATAGAAATTAGGGTTAATTTGTTACAAAATAGGGTTAATCTATTCTGGATAATTTTGTCGTTTTCATCTTTTTATCTTTTGGTCATTCTCATATGTTACATAAATTAGGGCTAATTTGTTGCAAAATAAGGTTAATCTGTTCTAGATAATTTCGTAGTTCTCATATGGTATAGAAATTAAGGTTAATTTGTTACAGAATAGAAGTTGGATAGTTTAATATTCTTATCATTAATGCTAATTTTGTGTTCTTATCATTTATCTTTGTTCAAACATTGTTGTAGTGTAATTTTTGTTCCTTTGTTATAAAAGGAGTTTGATAATTTTTTGGATTATAGTAATGAGTTTTTCGTTGTGAACTTTATGTGATTTCTTTGGATAGTTCTTATAAAATAGGAGTTTGAATGGTTTTCCATATATGTAGGTGGTAAATTCTAGAAAAAGACTTGGGTTACAATGTTCTTTGTCATAGTTTGAGTCCTTTGGATTACAAGTCTAAGAGGTCTATCTGTAAGATGTGATTTTGGCTTTGCTTAGATGGGTGGTTTGGTGCGTTAGTCTGTGAGATAAGGGAAAGGGTGAGTGTTGGTTTGAGAGAACCTCAAATTTAAACGGAAGAATCATTGAACTAACACATGTACGTAACAAAAAATATAAGTTTTCCGAGCTACTAATTGGACCTCAAATTGGACTTCACTGTTTTTCTTTTAAGTTGGTATGGAAGAAATAGAGGTATTTGCTATTAGTGGGATTCAATCTAGGTGACATTTTTGACCCCTAGTTATCATCTCCACTAGACCAAGCTTAGTTTGGTACTTTGGACTTGACCTATATTGTACGGTATGACCTTATTTTTAGACGATTAAGTGTGGAATCCAATTGTTCACCTAGACCAAACAACTAAATTGTAGTAGTATAAAAGTATGGAGTACCACAAAAATGATAGTAAATTCATGTTCCCAAAAAAAAAATAAAAATCTTGGAGGAAATGCTCATTTATAAAAGTCTTCAATAATTGGACAACTATAAAAGGTTGAATGATTCCACGAGGCAAGCTATTCAAGTTCACCATGTTTGATTCATAAATTAATTAACAACATTTTAGCATTTTTCCCTCTCATGAGAATACCTATGGTTTTCTGGTTCTTCTGTAATTATTATGCTTTAAATAGTTTTTCAACAGGTTACCACCACTGCAATTACAGCATTGTTAGCGCAAACTACCCGACAAGGACAGAATCTAGGAATATTGTCGATTTAACTTGCATTTGACCCAACTCATCTCACTTACCAGAACTTCTGTTAGAATTTATTTCTATTTTATTTGTACTTCTAACTAAAAAGCAAAATTTGTAATTATATTTTATGTTTAGTTTTTGTATGATGCTTCAATTCAATTAAATTTCCTGCACTTGTCGAATGTCCAATTTAATTATCATATCGAGCGTAAGGGCCGGATATAACCCCAAAAAACTGCTTGGTGCTCCCATATTTTAAGTGGTGCATACATTTATCATTAACAATTTAATTTTTTATTATGTTATGGCTTGGTGGATAATCGTGTTAGTTGAATTGGGTTTTATGTCGGACTTGAGTCAGTCCATTGTGATTGTCAAACAATAAATTGCTACTGATAGTGAACTTGGTTCCCCACAACATTGTACCATAGTTCTTGCCACTCAACATGCAATGCCTCTTAAGGCTGCACTTCTTTGAAGCTTAGTTTCTACGAGTTTGAGTTTAAATGCTAAGCTGCTCAATTACCCTATGTTTGTACTTCGTGACGTAAGGAAGACTTGATAAAAATAGACGAAATACAGTATGATTAGAGGCAGATCAAAGTGGAGCAAGATGCAAATAGGGGAATCAAATTAAGTATTAATTCTTTCTAGACCTTGGGCATAGAATTTCATATACCATAAATTATGCTAAATTTGATAGCCTAATTAAAATAAGATTTACAATGCTAGTGAATCATTTCATTCCTTACAAAATAAATACTTTTCAAAGCTGTTTTACTTTATGACATCTACAAAGTAGAGGTTAATTAATTTCTTAAGGTTTTGGCAAGCAGACTGATTTCATCAAATGGTTTGAATTCTCAAAACAAGACCGCCTTCAGAATAATTCTACTCAATAACAACATCTAGAATACAACAACAGTTTAACCTTTACTATTTCTCAATGTTTATGCTATCAAGAGCCAACTAAATGAAATTATGGCTAGTCATTTTAAAGGCGGAACGTGTCCTTTACTAAATATTGCTCAACTTTGTGCTCATGATTTAATGTTTTCTTATGGCAGGTTGAAGAAGATGATGTTAAAGAAGATGTTGAAGATGTTTTTTTTCTTTTTTTTTTTTTGTATATTACTGCATGTAGTAAACCTCAAAACTATTAGGTGGTGCATACTTTTGTCAGTTACAGTTGAGTGTATTAGGCTATTTTGTGCTTTGGTGGATTGTTATATTAAACTCATTGGGCTTTTATACTGGACTTGATGGACGGTTGTAATTTTATTGACAGTTGGTAATTTTGTTGTCAATAGATGAAATTCAATTGTGGTGGATATTTCTTGTTTGGAAAATTAAGTTTGCCATCCTTATTAATTGAAACAGGTGTACTAGACCAAGATTTTTATTGCAATAAAGGATTATAAACGTATATAAAACTATTGTTATAGGTAAATAAATTGTTGCAATAAGTATCCCAAATCATTGGCTTGTTTGCTGAAAAACCGTTGCCATATGAAGTATTGAATATGATACTTGTTGCAATAAGAAAAAAATCGTTGTAATAGATATTTCGAACTGTTGTGATTTATGCTAAAAAAGGATTACTATAGAATATTACCTGTGTTGTCACAGGGGAAAAGCCTGTTGTAAAAGATATCCAAAACTACTATAGTTTATAAAATAACGTTGCGATAAACAAAACTAAATATAACAATTGTTTCCATTATGGAAAAAGCCTTGTAGTTGGTCTATTAAAAAAAAACCGTTCCCTTAGGGAAATAAAACTGTTGTCGTATGGAAGCCAAAAACCTCTACCATTGATGGCTCTACAGCAATGGTTTCTAGAGCGTTGCTATTGTGCAAAAAACCGTTGCCATAGGCTACAATAACGGTGGCTTATTAAACGGTTCAAAAACCATTGCCATAGACCAACTACAACGGTTTTGAATCTGCAACAACAATTTTGAACCGTTGGCGTTGCCCTAGTTTTTAGTAATGTCTAGAATACTCTTAGGATTTAGAATCGTCATTCAACAGCACAACATGAATCACTCATCTCCGATAGTAGTCTAGAAACAAGTAATCCACATGGTCCAACTCAGTGTGTCAATCTTATTAAACACACCAATCTAACAATTTTGGATCACCATCCACATGACCAAAACAAATTATCTAAAATGTCAAGTTATGGTCTTAGTAAACAAGTAGCCCAATCTTATCACTGACCGCGAGTTATTCAAATAATATTTCATGCCATTTGTTCTATCTGTGGCTTAATCTCATTATCCACTTAGAACAAACATGTAAAATGTAATCTAAGGACTCTATCCATCTCATGGACGATACATAAAAGAAAATCACATGTAGTATATATGCTCACTTACACAAATTTAACGAGAAAAAAGACTGGAACTTTCATTTTATTCATTAATGAAATAATAAGACAAAATAAATCTAGATTTTAGGACACTATTACTAACAGGATTTGCCTCCAATACTGAATTTAGGACAAGTTCATTGAAGATTTGCGTGCGCAAAAAAAGAGCTTAGTGGTAGACGTGGGTGAAGTTCTCGCAAAAATGGGAGCAGCCGCTATTTTTCATTTTCTATAAATAAAAGACTCCGCGTCTGTCCAAAGTAGTACACACACTTAATACAAAACTTCTTCAAGTTTTTTTTTTACAGCACACTTGTGCGTCTTTCCTTGGGAGTAGCGTAACTTAACTTAGCATAGATTAATGTATAACTTATTATACTTGCTTTATTGGTAATAAAGTTTCTTGGGCTTCCGGAATGACTTTCGAGTTTTAATATGTTCCCAAATTTTGACAAGTTGAGAATTGAGGCTTTAGTTTAAGGCTTTGGCGGTCAAGGCTTGACCTTAATTGCGTTGGCCTTAACACTACTGTCACTGTTTAATAAGTAAGGTGAACTTAGGTTCACACCATTGTTTAAGGCTTTGATAGCCAAGGCTTGACTTTGATTGCGTTGGTCCTAACTAAGTGACCCGAGTGACCTGAATACGGTTTGCTCCACCTTAATCTTGTTAGATCTTAATTCATTCAAGTTATTATAAGTCATGGGTGCCAGGCTTGAAAACCTAATTGACTCGGGCTTGTAAGTGGATTGCTGAGCTCTTGGGTTTGTCTCCACTCCAGTTCCTAACTTTTAAGTGTATGAGGAAAGGTATTTGTGAGCCCTGCTTACTACTTGAGTTAAGTCCACATCCTTTTATTTTCTGTCAACACATATATAAAAATGCATAAAAATATTTAACAAAAGTCTTCTTGATTGAAGCATGAGTAGAACTCGCTGTATAACTGAAGTCAAGTACACCAAATTATCACAACATTTTCTTTGAAAGTGGTGAATGGTTGAGGTCAAAGATGTGCGATTCGTAATTAGGCTCACTGCATAGTCATGGTGAGTACCTTTTGCACGTTTGTTTTGTTTATCATTTTATGGTGACCACATCACACTTAACTGCAAACAAAATAAAGCAAACAACAATAGTGTCTCGTATTTTCAGAAAATGGAAATAACTGTTGCATCCTAATTTCCCAGCATTTCCTTCCAACGTCTGCCGCAAAGCTCCTTTGGCACGTTGAATGGGCTGTGAATGTGCCCTCAATTTGTGTAATCGAGCGTCCTTCTGGAAGCCCCACGTCCGCATATCTTGTTGGAGTTCCTTCTAGATGCCCCATGTTATGCTGGATATGCTTGAAGCTCATGAATCCATAATTGCACTCCAAGTAATTGTCTTGAGCTTCAGAACAACCTATTTTTCAACCTTTTGGGAAGTCCCTTGAGCTCGAGACTCTTTTACCACTTCAACCACCTCGAATGGCTGATACCCTTAAAAGGATTTTAAACTCCTTATGCAACTGGGCTCGAGACGTAGTTATCTTAACATCTAAAAGCCTTATATCTCTCAAGGATGACCTCACGTGATAAGCTTATAATGCTTTGCTTCAAAATGGTGTTGTCCCAACTCTCTCGAATTTGGGGTGCAAACACTAATGAGTACTGTAAAGGTTTGATATTGTAAAATCCATAAAACTCAAGGGAGTTAAATGCTAAGACCTCTATGGGTGGTTATATGCAAAAAAACAAAAAAAACAAACCATTATTTTAAATTACAACAATTAATTTAAAAGTAACCCAATTACAATGTATCAAAAAGTAACCCAGCTTTATTTCATAACTAAAAAATAACCTAACTCTTATTTTTCTACCAAAAAATGATCAATGTATCAAAAAGTAACCCAAATTTATTTCCTAACTAAAAAATAACCTAACTCTAACTTTTCTACTAAAAAATGACCAAACTATAAAATTGTAATTTGAAAAAAACAATAATTAATCTAAAAACAATCCAATTATATCTCAATGTACCAAAAAGTAACCCAGCTTTATTTTCTAACTAAAAAATAACATAACTCTAACTTTTCTATCAAAAAATAACCAAACTCTAAAATTTTAATTTGAAAAAACAAAAATTAATCTGAAAACAACCCAACTATATCTCAATGTATCAAAAAGTAACCCAGCTTTATTTCCTAAGTAAAAAAATAATCTAACTCTAACTTTTTTACCAAAAAATGATCAAACTCTAAAATTTTAATTTGAAACAATAACAATTAATCTATAAATAACTCAACTATACCTCAATGTATGGAAAAATAACCTAACTCTATTATCTAACCAAAAAATAACACAACTCTAACTTTTCTATCAAAAAAATCGAATTTTAAGATTTTGATTTAAAAAAAAATGCTAAATTGGTGGCTGAGTGTGGCACGTGGTATAACATTTTGACAATATATTTTTCTTTTACGTATTTTTTGGTTTGGCTAGGTTTCTTTTCCCACCTAGCCAAATCAAAAAAATGTAAAAAAATATATTGTAAGAGCGTCATACCATGCGGTACACTTAGCCATCAATTCATTATTGTTTCAAATCAAATTTTTAGAGTTTGGTTAATTTTTAAGAAAAAAAAAAGTTAGAATTGGGTTATTTTTGGTTAGAAAATAGAGTTGTGTTATTTTTTGGCTAGGTTATTTTTTGATTAGGAAATGTAGTTGGGTTATTTTTTGGTACATTGAGATATAGTTGAATTACTTTTAGATTAATTATTATTTAAATTAAAAAGTGTAAAAATAAGATATAAATTAAATAGATTTAAAATAATTAAAAAATTTATGTTGTACTCAAATCAAATATAAGAAAAAAAAATTAGGTCCATAATTATTCTTTAAAAATAGTACAGTTAAACAATATAAAAGGACAAAAAGATTTAAAATGATAATAATTATCTCATTAAGAGCCTGTTTAAAATTACTTATTTTAGAAAAATGAGTATATTTTTTTAAAAAATTGTACTTTTTAAAAATTGGAAGAGTGTTTGATAAACATTAAAAAATAATTTTTATTAAAAATATGAGTAAAAATTTAATACTTTTAATTTGTAGAAGCAAAATTAAAAATTTAAAATTAAAAAAAAAAAAAAATACTTCTATTCAAATGTTAAAATTACATGTATCCTTACACAAATGTTTCAAATCCCTAACCCTCTACCCAACCCATTTCTATCCTCACTTTCACCGACAAAATCCTTCGCACCACCGCACTGCCGCCCCCTCCAACACCGTCGGATGTCTGCCTGCGAACTCCAGGTCAGATTTTTTGTCCCTCTGTTCGAACTTGACCAAAACCTGCGAATTTGGTATGATTTTGATCAATTTCTCTACGATTTTGGTATGGATTTGGTTAGATTTTGTGATTTTGAAGTCATTTGTTTTGAGTTGCTATTTTTTGATTTTTCATATGATTTTTGTGTGATTTTGGTTCAAATTCTTCAATTTCAAGTTGAGTTGCTGGTTTTGTTCAACTTCTATGTGATTTTGTGTTTTTGAAGTGATTTACAAGTATGTTATATATTGTATATAGAAAGATCTACAATTATAAGGTAAGAATTATATAGTAAGAGAGAAGAGATGGAGAGATAGAAACCAGGGAGAGATAGGGAAGGGAAGGACCGAGAGAGAGGGAGGGAGGGAGGGAGGGAGAGAGAGCACTCAATTCGAATCATCCATACCTCTTCTAACTAAAGCCCCTATATATAGAATTAGGGAAGGAGTATAATTGGGGACTTAGCCTATTAATTTATACACTGAGCGCTCCTCTCGTAACCATTGTATTTTGGATTGTATCACGGCAGCAAGCAGCAAGGTAAGGCCGCACGTGGTGGTGAACAGAGAAAGAGACTAGATTAGAATACCTGCGTGGTAGATCTGGTGGTTTCGTATGCTGTTGATCGTCGGTGAAGCTACAAAGGTGAGGCCCAGAGACGGCGTTGGAGTTACGTCGTGATTGCTAGCGGCAGCAAAGCGAATTAGCATCGAGTCTCGATGGTCCTATGCGAAATAGAGACCGGAAGTTGTGATTCTAGGGTGGCGGTTGAGGGAATTGAAGTTCGGTGGCTTCAGAGTGGTTTCGAAAATGGTCGAGAGTGTCGAAGACCGGGAGATAGACCGCGTTGGTGCGAGCTGCGAGGGTTGGTGATCTGAGAAGCAATGACGATTGTGTCTAGTTAGGCTTTGAAGTTTCGGCTGCGGCTCGAGCCAACATGATGTCTGAGCCGGAGACGACAGTCAGTGGTGGTTCCAGCCACAAGAAGAGAGGAGAGAACAGAGAGCCTGAGACTAACCACTCATAAAGTCCATCGTGTATCTTAAAGGCACTTTTCCACTCCTCTCCAGGCTGAATCCTTATTAGGTGATGGCCACTACACAAGTCTAATTTGGAGAACCAACAAGACCTTGACAATAAATGAACCATTTCCTCAAGCCTAAGGATAGGGAATTGATACTTGATGCTGATTTTGTTAATGGCTTTACTATCAACACAAATTCTCCAAGATTCATCCTTTTCTGGAGTAACGAGGGTCGAAACAGCACATGGACTCAAACTATGCCTCAAAAAATCCTTTGCTAGTAGTCACTCAACTTGCCTATTTAACTCAGTTTGCTCAGAAGGGTACATCCCACAATGGGGAATTAGGCAATTGGGAATCTGAAAGCAAATCAATAGCATGTTGTATGTCCCTAAGGGGAGGGAGTTCTTCGGGCATGGCATCAGCTAACTTAACTAGAAGAACTCTAATCTCAAGGTGAAAAGCAACAAAAGAATTAGGAGAAGTTATGAGAGAAGTTTTAGCTAAGACCACTAGATAAACCCACTTTCCTTGCGAGCTTCTCAAAAGGACCGCTATTCTGAGTAACGAGTTTAGGAGTAACCTTAGTGGGAAACTTTGAGGGCTTTTAATTGGCTTTAATGTGAGAATTTTACCGTTAAACCTTAAAGAGTAGGTGTTATCTCTTCCATAATTTGTCACATTCAAATCATACAACTAAGGTCGGCCCAAAAGAACATCTGTTACATCTGTGGGCAGAACATCACAATAGACATCATCATTATACTCACCAATTTGAATGGGGATCTTACAACGCTGATTGACAGGAAGGCTAGTTCTGTTCACCCAAGATACTTTAAGGTTTAGGGTGAGGCTCAACCTTGAGGTTGAAATGACTTAGCTCCTTTAGGTACTATATTTATGCAACTTCCTCCATCAATGACCAACCTACCGGCTCTAGGACCACACTCAAAGGTAGTATGGAAAATAGAGACGCACTTTGATCGAGTTTTAAAGAGTGTTTTAAAACCGACTACTTGCAAGTGTACTAGTTCGTCGTGGCTTAGTTGGGTATACTAGTGTCGCATCCACAAGCAATTGGAGTTAAGCCGGATCTAGTTGTTAATGAGCGGTTGAAATTAGGTTTCTATTGGTTTGAATGATTTGTTGACTAAATTAACTGGACTAACGATAAAGTAAAGATGTCAATTCAATTGAGATTAGTTCAGGGAATGAATTTAGGGTAGTTTTACTCATATCCTGTCATCATATTCTACTATGATAATGATTAAAGAGGCTTAGGCTACAAGCTTTAAGCCTAGGTTAATATTTAAACTAGGGCTGAGGGTAATGAATTGGTCTAAAGCATAACGTATCTTATCACCCTAAATTTAGCATAGGTTATCTCATTAGCATTACTTAATTCCTTTCTTGCTCCTAATTGAATATTAACTTATATAAAGATGATATGTTTAGGGTTGGATATAACCTCATCCCCTACCAAGTGTGAAAACTTGCTACGTTATGGTCTAGGCGATAAGCTCGTAGACAAACGCAAATAAATTGGAAATCTGAACATGGCTACAAGCACATCCAAAGAAAACCACCAAACATAATAATAAATTCCCCACGGGGGTGCGATAATAACATAATGTAATCATTATTAAAAGTAAAATATAAATCCGAGATATGGATGGCTACCCATCCTTCATCCCTAAACTAAAGGTTTACTCCTCTATAGGAGTTCTGCACATCATTAAATCTAGAAGAGGAAAACAATGAGTAAAACTAAGTGAAGACTCCCCTAATTGATGTTGACATTGATCTTTGCTTTGGTTCCCTTAGCACTCCGACCACCCTTACTTCGGCGTTTGAGAACGTTTGGATCTCGTAATGGCTTCGGGAAGGAGAGGAGGAGAGGAGACAAGGCAAAAGATGTGAAAATAAGGTCTCCCCTTTATTTATACCCGCAGCGTTAGTCATTTTGAATTATTTGATTTATCATGAATTTTTATGAACTTTTTTTTTTTGTTTTTGTTTTTGTTTTCAACATTTCGTGAAAGAATGAATTGGGGAAAAAACCTATGACGATATGTCAATATGGGCCCTCACCATCCATTAATGCACAATGTTCTTCGACTCATCGTTACTTTAGATGGTGAAGATGTTATTGATTGTAACCAATATTGGGTTATTTACGCAGAGGGATGTAAAAAATTGCGGAAAACTGAACAATTATACAATATCTGCCTTATGTAACACGTTGGGATTATTTAGCTATTGTGTTTACAGAAGCAATAATTGTAAATGTACCTCGGTCATGCTGCGGGTTGGGCCGATCGATTGGCATGCAGCCTATAGGTTGGCTAGGGTGCCAATCGACAGTCCCATTGTAAGATCGTCCTACCGCGGGTTGCTTTGGTGCTTCATGTTGATTGGTCGTTTAGGACCCGAAACTCTACGAGATCTATTTGAATTATCGAATTACGATCCAATTGGTCCTCCTTTTACACACGTGGTGGGGTTTCTCAAGAGTAGTCTTCAAATATGCCTCAATTTACGCTTGATTGTTTGCTCCATTGCACTTCAAGCCTAAACGTACCTAGATTACAACAAAAAGCACATGTAAAAGCCGAATCTGCTGCGGAAATGAGGAGTAAAATATGGAAAGGCACATCAACATCTCCAAACTCACACCTTGCTTGTCCGTAAGCAAGATTAAACTCAAACTAGCTAACGATGGAAAAATTTAATCAAGCATGTAATGGCAGAAATTACTTGTGAAAAATATTTTCGAGCGTATTTCAAGTTATACTCGAAAGTGAAGAATCTTTACGTATTGTTATTAGTACAATGGTTTCGACTCAAATTCTCGTGATTCAAGTCTATTTTCTAGTGAGTGAGCTAAGAACTTCTTTTCCCTTTGTCTTATTTCAAACCTTCCAAATTTAAGATAAATAGAGAAAATAATTAAAGGAATTAATTATCCTAACAAATCACCCCCTAATCAATAAAGAAATCTTAAGACTTCTCTTTTCTCTCTCGTTTTCTTTATATTTTAAAATAACTCATGGTTAGGCGTGTCTCCCTAGGACCCATGTAGCAAGTTTTTGGTCGGTGACTTACAATCCAGTTGGCTCAAGGCACCAATTGAAGAGCACTCCTCGGACCTAATGGCTCGAGTCAAAGGAATTCACAACCTAAGCCGTTATTAGCACATACCTTAAAAATATTTCTTTCGCATTAGACATTGGTGCTTATTAAAGTGATTTAAAGAAGTTGATTTTCTTAAGCTTTCTTTGTGGTCCGTGTAGCGAGCTTTCGACCGGCAGCTCCCGACACAGTTGGTTCAAGGTACAATGTGTTAAGACACCCCTACGGGCTTACTTGCTCGAGACATAGGGGCTATAATAACCAACAAGTCATGGGTACTTACCTAACTGAACAGGCATTGGTACCTTTTTTCCCTTTCTTTCTTTTTTTTTTTTTTTTTTTTTTTGTAATAGGAATACTCAAGATAAAGAGATAAACTATTGATTTCAACATTGTTAGGAGTAAAGAGCTTGATTCGAATTCCTAAAATTATTTCCGCTATCACAACTTAAAACATAGAATTTGTTACGAGATTAAGGGTAAAAAGTAATAATCTCTCCAACTAGTTAAAAGACAAAAATACAGATTCAACAGTCAGATCCAAGAATAATCTCATTACATAAATATTCTAACCGTCATAGCACGTCTCGAATTTGAACTTCAATATAAGTCACCAAAATTTTATGCTAATACATGCAAAAACTCAGCTAATTTAAGCAAAATATGCTAAAAGGACAATTAAAAGTTTACACCATACATGCCATCCCCAAACGCATACCTTGCATTGTCCTCAATGCAAATCAACGAAAGTAAATACAAGCAATGAGAGGAAAGAGATGACCTGAGGTATGGCACAGTCAATTATGTGTGGTGAGCAAATCCAAAAAGGGAAAGCAGAAATAGCAAGCTACTAAAGAAGACAGAATAATAAACAAACTTGTTAGTAGCGTTAGAAATATGGCCCATACAAGTGTTCAGTAAAAGAGAAACAAAGTAAGCTTGAAAGGAATAACAAAAGGATCTGCAAAAGAAAGAGAGGTCAATTTGAAAAACAAATTAAAACACACAACAAACATAGAAGTAGGTTGGGTTGCCTCCCAAGAGCGCTAAGTTTAATGTCTTCAGCCGGATGTAGTGTGAAGTGCAATGTCAACCAAAATCTGAGGCAATGTCTGCAATATAAATCAGGTTGAGCTTGTAGGGACGATCTCCAAACCCAACAACGTTTTTAGACCTGTGACTATTAAGGGGAGGAACATGGCTAGCATCGGGGTCTCGAATCTCTATCCTACCAAGCTTTGGTGACGACTTAGCACTCAACGCACAATTATCCACACAGATAGGAACATTATTCCAATCAGCACTATTAGTAGAATCGGGCGCACCCAATTCTACCAAAGGGTCAAAATCATTAACCTTGTAACATTCTACTTCGTCCTCAGTCTCAGGGTGCCGAACAAAGTTCGAGACCTTTAATTTGCCCTTGAGGCTTCCTAAAGCAACCTCCAACGCTCCTGTCTTACAGTGAATCACTGTGTCGGTCGTTGCTAGAACGGTCGACCTAGAATAATAATGGGTCCATATCTAATACAATAAAATTAACGGGAAAGACAAACTTGTCAACATTGACAAGTACGTCCTCCACCACTCCACGAGGTACACGCTCTAGCCTCTCGGCCAACCGAAGAGTGACATTAGTTGGCTTATGGTCTCTTGTACCTAGTTCTTGAAAAATTGTGTAAGGGATGATTTTCACGCTTGCTTCTAGATCTAAGAGGGCTCTGTTGGTGTAACCTTCCCCTAAGACACATGGGACTGTAAAGGCCTCAGGATCCTTAAACTTGGGAGGGGCACCCAGCGCCATAATGCTGCTCACCTTGACCACAACCTGAAAATTAACAAAATAAATGAACACAAAAAGAAATAACAAAAAAGGAGCTCGTTCATACTTGAATCTAACTTAGCCTACTGAGTCCCCAGTAACGGCGTCAAAAACTTGATTGAGTTTAAAGGAGTGTTCTAAAACCCTCTACTCGTCATAGCTTAGTTGGGTATACGGGTGTCGTATCTAAAGGGAATCGGAGTTAAGTCAGATTTAGCTGTTAATGAGCGGTTGAAATTGGGTTTTTGTTAGTTTGAATGATTTTGTTGACTAAATTAATAGGACGAACCGTAAATTAAAAATGTCAATTCAATTGAGATTAGTTTAGGGAATGAATTCAGGGTAACTTTACTAGTATCCTGTCATTATATTCTATTATGATAATGCTTTAAGAGGTTTAGGCTACAAGCTCTAAGCATAGGTTGATATATTTAAACTAGGACTCAGGGTAATAAACTAGTCTAAAGCTATAACCTATCTTATCACCCTAAGTATAGCATAAGTTATCTCATTAGCACTACTTAGTTCCTTTCTTGCTCCTAATTCAATACTAACTTATATAAAGATTATATTCAGGGTTAGGTACAACCTTCAACCCTGACCAAGCGCGAAAACCTGTTATGTTATGGTTTAGGCTACGAGTGCGTAGACAAATGCAAATAAATTCGAAATCTAAACATGGCTACAAGCACATCCAATGAAATCCAAGCACAATAATAAATTTCCCATAGGGGTGTGATAATAACGCAACACAATCATTATCAAAAGTAAAATATAAATTTGAGATACGGATGGCTACTCGTCCTTCATCCCTAAACTAAAGGTCTACTCCTCCGTAGGAGTTCTACACATTATTCAATCTAGAAGAGAAATAATATAAAACTAAGAAGTGAAGACTTCCCCAATTGACATTGACGTTGATCCTTGTTTTGGTTCCCCTTAGCACTCCGACCACCTATGCTTTGGCGTTTGAGAACCCTTGGATCTCGTAGCGGCATCGGGAAGGAGAGGAGGAGGGGAGACAAGGCAAAAGATGTGGAAATAAGGTCTCCCCTTTATTTATATCATACTGCGGGCTGGGCCGATTGGTCGTTTAGTACCCAAAGCTCTACAAGATCTATTTGAGTTACTGAAATACGACTCGATAGGTCATTCTTTTACACACGTGGTGGTGTTTCTCAGAGTAGTCTTCAAATATGCCTTGATTTACGCTTGATTCTGTCACTTTTCAACTTTTATTTGCTCTGTTGCACTCCAAGCCTAAATGTACCTAGATTACAACAAAACGCACAAGTAAAAGCCAATTATGTCGCAGGAATGGGGAATAAAATATGTAAATACAAGGCAAATCACACTTCCACTCATCCTCATGGGTAGGGTTGGCAAGGAATCATCTAACAATATTCATCCTTTCCTCGTCCTCTAAACTATAATCAAATTCACCTTCATCTCCAGAATAAGGCTCAGATTCAATTATGTTTTCTTCCTCATCCTTGAATGGAGGATTGCTCTCAACTCCTATGACAAGCGAGCGGTGGGGGGTCACTGTGAGACAATGTGTCCTTAGCTCTTGAATGGGGCTGGGAAATGGACTTAAAAGGACTAGTTTGGGAGGTGCTTTGAAAAGAAGTGTAGGGAGGTTTAAGACACTTTTTAGCAAGGCCTCCTCGTATCTTCCAAGGTGTCAGGGTGTTGCTTTGAAACCTCTTTCTTAATGTCGCTCTTGTCCATTAATGAACGTACCCAAAGTCATGCAAGGGTCCTTAAAACCAAAAGTTAAATGATTTATTAATGACACGTACTAGAGGAATGTTGCTTAAGATTGAGCATTTGATCGATCATTTGGTTCCTATGGTACGAGGGTAAATACTTCTCGTTCATAACTTGCCAATGGTTGATTGGAGGATGGTGATAATGCTCTATGTCCCGTAAAACACTTTTTCAATTTGTCGCCGCGCCATCAAGTTTCATTTTGGCAAATGGAATGCACTTAGAGTCGGACACATCATACATTAATGGCATCTAACCAGTCTTGGAATGCAATGAGGTCTAGCCTATCATCAAAAGATGGAACAACCACCTTGACTATTTCAGTAATGTCTAAATGGTCATCGTGATTGTACCTAGGAAGTGATGTATGTCTACCAACCATCCGATCCTATTGAGCCCATAAAATTGGTGGTTTGTTCCTATGGTCATGTTGCCTGTGGTCTTCTGGGTGTTTGAGAAAATTCTCATCCTTGATGTGCGAACGCAAGTGGAGGCACGTGTTAAGGGCTTCAACAGGGGACCCTGTAATATGTGATTCTTAGGCTCAATCCAACTTAGGTTGGTTGCTTCCTACGTAGGTAGTTGGCAATAGACCATTATTAGGAGGGGATGACACATATTGACCCTAAATCGACCCATGTGATAAATTATGTTGTGGCTTAATGGATTTAGTCTCAGTTCCTTTGCCCATCCAATTCAAAATTTGATTGAGTTGCTCAGACTGGCATAGGGAGTCCTCCTTAAGACCATGCATGTCAGATGCCTCGTAAGGTCATCTACAACAACAACAACCACCCAGTGCCTGAAGGGCTCCCGCATAGGCAGGGTCGGGGGGGGGGGGGTAGATGTACGCAGCCTTCCCCCTTCTAGGGGCTGCCCAGAAGCGAGGCTGTTTTCGAGGACCCTCAACCTGAAAAGCGCGTCAACAGCAAAGAAGCCTGGTACCAGCAAAGCCAAGCGTGAAAAAGTTTTGGTTATTGTTATGTGAGAAACATAGGGAATTATGAGTGTTGGAGAGTGCCATTAATGTAATCCCAAAAAACAGCTCAAATTGCAAAAATTTATATGAATGGTAAACTAGTTACTATATCTCCACAACCTCGAAATTGGAATACAAAGTCTAGGCACGATTAACAACTTGCCAAGAAAAAATGGAAATTATAGGGGAACTTTTTTTTTTTTTTTTTGTGGGCTAAATGAATTTTTTTAATTTTATTTGTCTCTTTTTAAAAAAATTTTTGACATCGAAAGAGGCAAAAATAAAAAAAAAAAAAAAAAGAAAAAAGAAAAGAGCAAAGGGACCTAATGAAATTCAGAGTTTCATGTAGAGGATTGTATCTTTTGAAGCACAACTAAACCTCCAATGTTGGGATTAGTGTTTCCAAATTCTGAAGCCTGGCCCAGACCTTTTTGAAGTAGCGGGTTTGGTCTTGGTTCGTGAGCAGTAGCAGAAGCAAGGGATAGTACATGGATCTGGTACCAAATTGATATAGGATAAGGGGAAGGGGAAGGGGAAGGGGAAGGGGAAGGGAGAAGGGAGAGAAAGAGAGAATTAGAGGGAAGGTGAGAAGTAGAGAAACCTTAGAAGAGAGAGAGAGAGGGGACTTAAGAAAAATATATTTACTCAATTTCATCTTGCAAATATAAGAGTTTACAAGAGTTTATATAGGCATCCCTAGAGCAAAGTTGAGGAAACTAAATAATCTAAAATATGGAAACTTGTTAAACTAGACAAAATTTGAAAATATGGAAAATTTCTATAATATGGAGACTTCCTAAATCTTCAAAGTCTCAAATTTAAGGAACATTCTAAACATAAAGCATTTTCCCAAAAACAAAAAACTTCCAAAAAGTTAACTTTCTAAAATTTCTTCTTCCATCTAGTGTAAAATTTCAATGATGTAGATAGTTTAGACGGTGCTGCATCATATTCATGAGTAACATTAACAGTGTATAGTTTTTACTAAAATCTTTCAAATAAGGGTAGCGTATGATGATAGTTTGACAACTATGTCAACTGCAACTTCTTGATCGTCTACCTTTCTGTCTTTTCTCTTTGAACCAAAACTCAGAATAAGGTATTGTCTTTGAATTTATTTAACTATTCTCTAGACGAGTGTTCAATACAAATTTATGGTGTTATTCGAGGAGGCAGAAATTCATGGATGACTGTTTGACAATTGAAATTTTGTTGTATGAATTTGTAGTAACTTGAGCACCCCCCCATTGCAAGGGGTTTTATATATACTATCTCAGACTATTATCCTAGTCATCATCATCTTTATTATCTGAAAGCAGCTAGTGCTTTGATAATGTAGTTCTGGTTTTTTCCTGGGTTATAAATGTACGATTTGTATTCTATTGAAGTTCTACTATGTTCTGAACATTTTTTTCTTGGATGCAGGTTTATTAAGCTCACAAGCTAGACCTACTTCTGTTGGCATTTTGCAACCTGAAAGAAAGCTAACATCCCAAGCTACTTCCTTTGGCAGCTCATCATCTGCTGCTGGTGAAGAAACGATATCAAAAGGTGAGAGAAGATAACTGCAAATTTTAATTGATGATCTAAAGTTTAAGTAGATTGGAATACAGAAAATATTACATAGAAATGTGCAGATCTTCATTACAGCCATTTATAATAGCATTATGACTGAATATATTAACTTTATCAAGGAAGCAGACTGTACCTGAGAATACAACAACAACAACAACAACAACAATCCCAGTGCCTCAAGGGCTCCCGCAAAAGCGGGGTCTGGGGGGTGGTAGATGTACGCAACCTTCCCCCTTCAGGGTGTCAACCTGAAGAGAGGTTGTTTCCGAGGACCCCCAACCTGAGAGGTATGTCTTCATCGCATCATGGTGACCTGTAAGCAATGAGCTGTGAGCAATAGGTCATGAAAGCAAAAGAGTAAGCCATAGCATAAAAATGCCCTAGAGGAGACTACGAGGCAAAACCTTTCCTACAAGGCAGCTAGTATAAGCAAGTATGCCAAAAAAACAAATAAGCAAATAGGCCGATAGTAGACAGATAGGCGTATAGGTAGATAGGTACAGCCTAATAAGCCTACACGCCTATGAACACATAAATAGTAGAATAAGCAACGGTGTGAGGCCGCTACCTCTGCTACTTCTATGCTAGTCCTCCCTCGAGCTCTAGCTCTATCTAGTTCTATCTAAGGCCATCTCCTTCCGTGGGTTTAGGTGGGTGAGGTCCTACCGTACGACTGCAGTCGTCCCTCCTTTGGCCTTTTTCATCCTCTTCTTCCTCGCGTGATACGAAGCTAATCGCAATACCTGATTGGAGCAGTGGGTGGTCTCCTCCCGGCGTGCCTGAACCACTTCAAACACAGCTTCTTCATTTTATATTCTTTCTTCTATCTAGGCCACGCCCCACTATGCCACATACCACATCCCTGATGGCCGCCCCTGGGACCGCAATTCCATATGCCCAAGCTGTGGAATAGGCATACCGTAGAGTCGTGGCACTAGATTGAGCTTACGAGTGGACAGATGCTCCTACACCGCTGCATCGGGTACGCCTATCCTAGTCCTCCACACAGCTCTGTCTAGAGCCATCTCATCATTTAGGTTGAGATATGTAAGATCCCGTCGTATTGTCTCCATCCAGCTCTTCTTTGGCCGTCCTCTTCCTCTCTTCCCGTTTGCTACGTGGAGTTGTTCGCATCTCCTGACAGGTGCAGTGGTGGGTCTCCTTCTAACATGCCCAAACTACCGCAGACGTTGCTCCCTCAACTTGTCTTCTATTGGGGCGACACCCAGTTTACTTCTAATGACCTCATTTCGGATCTTGTCCCTCCTTGTGTGTTCGCACATCCACCTTAGCATTCTCATCTCCGCCACCCTCATCTTTTGAGTTTGGTGACACTTTACAGGCCGGCACTCTGCCCCGTTGGACATAGTTGGCCTCACTACCGCCTTATAGTATTTACCCTTTAATTTTAGCGGGAATTTCCTATCACACAGTATTGCCGCTGCCTTTCTCCATTTGTGCCAACCCACTTTAATCCTGTTGTTGACATCTGCGTCCACTTCGCCATCATTCTGCACCATGGAACCTAGGTATTTAAAGCATGCTTTCTGAGGTATGTGCTCTGTTCCAATCCGTACAACTTCTGCGCTTGGCGTGGTAGAGGTGCTGAACTTAAGTTCCATATATTCTGTCTTAGATCTACTGAGCCTTAGACCTTTCGATTCTATGGCCAATCTCCAAAGTTCTAGTTTTTCATTCACCTCCACTCTAGACTCACCCACTAGGACTATGTCGTCCGTGAAAAGCATGCACCAAGGTACATCACCTTGGACGTGCCTAGTGAGCTCGTCCATCACCAAAATGAACAGAAAGGGACTCAAGGCTGATCCTTGGTGTACTCCTACAGTAATGGGAAAAGCGAGTGTCTCCCCTTCCCTAATGAGCACACTAGTTTGAGCATCTTGGTACATGTCCTTGATGACTCGTTTGTAGGACTCGTGGATGCCTTTCCTCTCCAGGATCCACCATATGACTTCTCTCAGCACTCTATCACATGCCTTCTCCAAATCAATGAAAACGATATGAAGGTCCTTCTGTCTATCTCTGTAGTACTCTATGGACCTCCTCAGGAGATGGATGGCTTCTGTTGTTGATCTACTTGACATAAATCTAAATTGGTTCACTGAGACTCCTGCTTGGTGGCGAAGCCTTCCTTCTATGACCCGCTCCCATAGTTTCAGAGTGTGGCTCATTAGTTTGATTCCTCTGTAGTTGGCACAACACTGAATGTCGCCTTTGTTCTTATAGTCGGGGACTAGTATGCTCTTCCGCTAATCATTAGGCATCTTTTTCCCCTGGAGGATTTGGTTGAATAATTCAGTCAACCATCTTATACCCGTTTCTCTAGTACATTTCCATGCCTCAATGGGTATACCGTCAGGGCCGGCTGCTTGACCCCTGCCCATCTTCCTCAGTGCTTCCCTAACTTCCTCGGGTCTAATTCTGGTGCAGTGGTCGTAGAACATCGAGTGGAGTAACTGTAACTCCCTTCTCATTGAACAGATCGTGGAAGTAGGACTTCCACCTAGCTTTGATTTGTTGCTTGTCCACGAGCACTTGTCCTGCTGCCCCCTTTATGCACCTTACTTGGTCCAGGTCTCTAGTCCTCCTTTCCCTTGCCTTTGCAATTCTATATAGGTCTCTAGCTCCCTCATCTGTATCCAACCTTTTATAGAACTCCTCAAAGGCTTTGGATTGTGGGTCTCTAACTGCTATCCTAGCTTCCTTCTTAGCCTGTTTATATTGTTGTCTCTTGTCTTCATCTCCAGTACGATCCCATTCCTTGAAGCAGTCTCGTTTCGCCTTAATCCTCTCTTGGACCTCCCTGCACCACTACCAGGTCTCTCTGTTGTTTGGTGCCCTATCTTTAGATACGCCTAGGACTTCTCGTGCCACTTCTTTGAACTTTTGGGCTACTTGGTTCCACAGGTGGTTTAAATCTCCCTCACACTTCTGTCCAAGCACAGCCTCAACCCTTTCCTTAAAGAGTTGAGAGTTTTCCCCCTTCAGCTCCCTCCATCGCGTGCGTGGCTGTGATGGTTTGATGGCTTTCTTGTTCTTTCTCTTGATCCTAATCTCAGCACACACTACTCTGTGTTGTGTTGAGAGGTCCTCCCTAGGGATAACCTTGCAATCTTTTTGAGTCCTCATTCTTAGTAATATGTAGTCAATCTGGGTCTTTGTTCCACCACTCCGATAGGTGATGATGTGGACATCACGCTTTTTGAAGAAGGAGTTGGCCACTGTTAACTCATAGGTGACGGCAAAGTCCAATAGAGCCTTGCCCTCATCATTTCTCCTTCCATAGCCAGATCCTCTGTGGTGGGATGCATAACCGTCTGTGTTCGCTCCCACGTGCCCATTAAAGTCCCCTCCAATCACGACTTGTTCGCTCTGGGGTATCCCCTGCATTGTTACGTCTAAGTCCTCCCAGAAACTGGCCTTCTCCTGCCGTGTATGTCCTATTTGTGGGGCGTATGCACTTATGATGTTTAAAATCTCCCCGCCTAAAACTAACTTCATGCTAATAATCCTATCGCTAGTCCTAGTGACTCCTACTACTTCGTCCGTAAGGGAGCTATCCACTATAATACCTACCCCATTTCTCCCCTTGACTTGGCCCGAATATCATAATTTGTAGCCTAACACATCCCTTGCTTTTGTGCCCAGCCACCTAGTCTCTTGAATACACAGGATGTTGATCTTTCTCCTAGCCATCATTTGGGCCACTTCAAAGCTTTTCCTGGTTAGCGTGCTAACATTTAATGTCCCAATTCGCAGACTCCCCTCACCTTGTGAACTTCCCCGACCCGTTCCAACCCCATTTAGAGATGGCCTAACGTTTTGAGCTCCATTGTTGGTAAGGTTCATAAACTACTTGTTCCTAGTCACGATTATACACGTAAACAATCACCAGAAACAATGATATATCAGTTCCAGCACAAGTAATAGGAACAATATTAAGAGCACCGAACAAAGAAAGGTGTTCGAACCTGGGGCCGACCGGTTTCACTTACCTGTGCCGGTCGGTTGGTTGCAGTTTGGTCCTGGGGAGGTGGCGGGCAGGGCTGCCTTGAGGTGGGGGGAGAGGGGTGATGGTAGTGGTGGAGAGGGGGGAGGGGGTGTTGATGGTGCTGTGGGTGTTGGTGTTTGGTGGCGGGTGGGGTGAGGTGCACGGAGGAGGGGTGGGGTGTTCGGTGGTGAGGTGTGGTGAGGAGGGGTGGGGCGAGGTGGGGGGAGAGTGGTGATGGTAGTGGTGGTGAGGGGTGTTGGTGGTGATGGTGTTGGGTGGTGGGGTGGAGGGTGGTGGGGTGGGGCGCGGTGTACGGAGGAGGGGTAGGGTGTTCGGAGGTGAGGTGGTGCGAGGATTGGTGGTGTGGTCGGGGGGTTGGGTGGTGGGTTAGGTGAGGGCGTTGGGTGGTGAGGAGTGCTGGTGCTGGCAAGTCACAGGCCGGGGAGGGGAGGAGAGAGGGTGGGGGGCCTGTTGCGTTGCGGTGGGGCGAGCAGGTCGGTGCTGCGGTTGCACCGTCTTGGTGTCGCCGGAGGTCGGACGGTCGGCGAGGTGACCGACGGTAGGTGGGGGCCCGGCTTAGCTAGCCGTTGAGGGGGGCGGGGGGGGGGGGCGTTGCGTGTGTCAGTAGATGAGGCAGAGAGAGAGAAAGTCTGGAGAGAGAGAGAGAGAGAGAGAGAGATTAGACTGTACCTGAGAATGATACACTTAATTTTATGTGTAATAATTTGATACTAGTAGTACAGTGTTTGATATAAAGCACAAGTGTCGATTCAATATAAGGGAGGAGGGTGGCAACAAACATCTTGCTTACTCATGAAAATCCATTTCTTATGTGTCCTGATAGCATTATCACTAAGCAATTACTAATGGATTTTAAACATGACATCTATGTTATGCTTTTTGTGCTATGACCAATGTCCGTTATTATGCCTTACATCTAGGTTTTGTTGAATTTGGCTGGCAGATATGGGACATTTATTCAAGAATCAACTACAAATATATGCTCAGAAGAGGAACTTTATTCTGCCAAAATATGCAACTGAACGCGAAGGCCCTCCCCATGCTCCTCGGTTCAAAGGTAATGTTACTTTGGATGGGAAAAGCTATGAGAGTCCAGGATTTTTTGGCACTGTCAAAGAAGCTGAAAATGCTGCAGCACAAGTTGCTTTGCTATCGTTATGCCCGAATGGAGTTTGTGAGGTTAGTCGCTAGCTATTACTTAGTTATGTTATGTGTCTAAGTTATACTATGCATGTTTAACTAACTCATTTTTCTTCCATGATGCATTTGTGTTTTTAGGATGATTCTAGTTTCTCAAAAAATCTTTTACAAGAACTTATTATGAAAGAGTATGGTTGTTTACCACAATATACTACAAACAGGTATGGTATGTCACATATGCCAATATTTGTGTCAACTGTGGACATCAAAGGAGAGTCTTTTCAAGGACAAGAAGCAAAGACCAAGAAGCAAGCAGAGATGAATGCAGCTAAGGTTGCTTATATGATTTTGATGGATCGTAAGTATAATGTCGTGCATTTATTACCATGTTTTTTGTGGGATATGCAAAGCCGAAAAGAACTATATTGCATTGAAATTAGAAAAATTGCATGCATTTATGTATCCCTTGTTTTCCTAGTTGGACTTCTAGAATTAAAAAACCAGTTTTCTATGAGAATTGTTTCGAGCTGTAATCCCTAGCTCTCTTTGCCAATTGAGTTATACTATGTGCCTAAAATTACTATTTAGTGTCTCAATGTGCAACCCAATCTTAGTGCACTTGCGTTTTGTCTACTATTATCCCATATGTCCTACAATTTAGACTTTTTATGGAGTGTCTGATTATATTGTCTCATCACCTATGAATGATATTTGTAAACTATCTGATAATCTTTTTTCTTTTGGTTACCTTTTGGTTATATTGTTAGGAGATAGATGAGTAGTGAATATGAAAACTGATGTTTCTAAACAGTCTAGTTACCATTTGTGTATTTTTTTGGTTATATCCTCTGTTGTTTCTCTTTACCCATACTCTTGGTGTTTTCTTGCTACAGTTGTGCAAATTGTCTACATGTTTTCTTTCATGAGCTTTGATTGAGATATGTGTAAACGTCATGAGTTGTTGGATTATAGGGAGGAGAAAAAAGTCTATGCGGTTCCTACAAGTGTTGCCTTTTTTCCCTGGACTGGCAAGTAAGAATGTTGAATATGTCTTAATGATGTGAAAAAAGAAATAAGTGCTTAAAATGTAGATGAATTTACTATAAATTATTTATATTGTGGGGGATCCCACAATTGTGATCAATGGCCTTGAAAAGTAGGAGCTTCTTCTGTGCTCATAAGATTGAGAAGGTCTGGAGTGGAACTCATCTACTTGTCAAAGCTCTTGTAGAAAACATTGGGCAGACTTTCTCTTCTCAAACTTTTAAGAGGCCTTTCTCGAGAAGTTGTTCCATGGACCATATCTTTTTTCCTAGAATAGGGATTGGAAATTTATGTGCAAAAATAGTGCTGTCCTGTTACTGTGGCATAGGTGACTTGTAATTTTTCCGTTATTCTGCTCTCAAGCTGCCCTTATCCATGAGCTTTATGTAAGTTGAAGGAAAGTCATAGAACCCGAGACTCCTAAACATGAGGCAAATGAGAGGTAAGGCATTTTAATTTGAGATAGGTGTATTATACTTAGATGCCCTCGGAAACAGCCTCCCTTTAGGGTATGCGGGAGCCCTAGAGGCACTGGGTTTTTTTTTGTTGTTGTTGTTGTTGTTGTAGTAGTATAATAAAAAAATGAGTATTATATTGGTTGCCAATAGTTTATGCCTTAAGATATGCACTTTGAATTTTGATTGAGAATTTATTCATTTAGTTTGGAATCAATAGTTTGTTCTGTAAATTTAGAGAAGAAAGATGAAACGAAGTAAAAGCTGGTTTTGGTGTGAGTCCAAAGTATAAAATGTAACTTCAGTTGGCACTTCAATGGTATACTGAATGTTTGCATGAATTGTTGTCTTATCATCTCCATACTTGTGCTGAATATTAAATATGCACTATTTATTAGTTTCTAAGGCTCCCAGAAAAAAAATTACTGTGTAGGGAGAGCCATATGTATGGCACCCTAACTTATTTGTAGAGTTTGGCACAATTGCATTTTTTAAATGCATTTTGATAGTTTTTGAACTCTCAACAGTATTGCGGTACCACGGTTCTCTGCCCTGAGCAATGTTGCCTGGCAAAGGCATATTTCGAACACCTTGAGAATTTCTTCTTCCAAAATAAATGTGTGGTGTGTAAATGCATTGTCTATGTTTACAGAAACATAGCTCATACGTCATGATTTTTATTGCTTGTAATCGTGCAGTTGAGCTCTTTGCTAACTTTGTGGCTTAGGATATGACATAGGTGTATGTAGGGTAGCGGGAGAACAAGTAAAGTAATTCTTTTTAAGGTGTCTATGCTAAAAATCTAATTTGGATTGGGCCTTAATCCTTTCTTAAATTAGGAAAAGTTTATAGGAAGAGTGTAACTATCAAATGTTCATTCTACCATAAAAATGGAAAAGTTACGGCCATTTTATTATCGACTAGCACATAATCCTGAACTGTATAATGCCCATTCTAGCATACAGTGTTCAGTTGCGGTTTAGCAGCAACCCATAAAATTATGAATGAACAGAGCTCCATGGCCTTTTCACACTTTCTGCAGGCAGGCTCATGCAACTTTGGCTTCAGTGATCTCATGTAATGGGTTGGCTCTTGGGTTAGGAATTACTAGCGTCTATTCATAGTCTGCGGCATGTCCCAAGTGTAAGACCCTTGACATTGAGATGCCGCGCGCAGGTTGATGCCTAGCGTTAGGCTTATTGTGCTCTATTCAGTGCGCTGACATAGTCCCTTGGTGCGCCAACCTCTAGTACTTGGTTGGATGTCAGCGCCTTGATGTTAGCTGTGACATGGGACATAACGAACCTTGACCCCCGGCATGACTCAGCTAGGGCATGCGCGCTTGAAGCAGCGCATTGGCATAGTAAAGGACCACTAGTCAATTGCATGATCATGCTCAAGCGGGCGCACGTTAGTTAAAGATGGACCCTTGACTAAGTGCTACGCACACATTGTACTGATATGAGACGGACATCAATCAGGAATCCGTATATACGCAGTGCACATCCTTTGTATGGATGAAGCAGGCCTAGTGGAAATGAGCCTGAGCATGGCATTGACAGGCCGAGGGCCACGCGCTTGCTGCACAGCGCTGGCCCAATGCGCGCAAGTTAGGTGCATTGCGTGCACAAGCAAGGGCAAGGCATGAAATGCCAAGTCCAAGTGCATAAGATTGGAGGCGTTGCGCTAGCGTGACAACGGACCTTCACCTGGACGTGATATGGCACCAACTCAAGATGGGCCTTTGAGTGTGCCAAGTTATTGGCGTTAACTTGGAGCGGGACAACGGACCTTGGCCTAAGTAACGGACTAAATGGGAGCCAAGACGGATGCAGGCCCTAAGTGATGTCAAGGATACGGGCAAAGGCTTAGCGCTAGGCGCTGGCCCAGCCTAGGCACGTGCAAGAGTGCGCGGGCCCAACACATGGGAGCTGAGGCCCAGCGCACGAGTACGCGGGCCTAGTGCAAGACCCTGGCCTAGGCCCGGGCTGCACAGGCATGCTTGGGCCTTGAGCAGGCATGCGCAGCCCGGCCTGGCCCAGGCCTACGAAGGCATGCGTTGGCCTTGGGCAGGCATGCGCAGGCCCAGCGCACTGTCACGGGGTGACACTTCTCGTGGTCACGGTACATGCCACCACTTAACTTCACTCCGTAAGTCCCTCATTAAGCCCCATGATGCCACCTAGTTTCACTCCGTAAGTTCCTCACTAAGTCAGGCTCCCCGGTACTATAACAGTACTAATATGCGGAAATTATGTTACTCGTGTGGAAGTCATACACATTTGAATTGTTAAGGAATTATGTTTGGATCATTTAGCACTCAAGTATATTGGAACGTTTAATCACATATACGAACAAAAGAACATCACGCACAAGGAGAGAGTTTGGGTGCGAAGGGAAGATTAACCCTTGCCCATGGCCATCCATGGCTATTTATAACGAAATGAATGAAAGAATACATCCCTCAATCTCACGTGTCCCTACAAAAGGACACCTCACCCAACCGGTTGGGACACACCTCGACTGTCCTAACTAACTCCCTAGAATTAAGGAAGAGACACACCCCTTCCCTAATTCACTCTAACCGTGTGCATGTAAACCTCCCTAGATGCAATGCACATGTGTCCTAAATTCAAGGAACACATTCCCTATTATTAAGGGGAATGGTTGGATAAGGATAAGGGACACATCACCCTTATCCGCAACCGGTTACAACCCCTCAAAATCTGGGAAGTTACCCACTAGAGGTTACAATCGTTCGTAACCACCACAAGTGGTTACAACCGCTTGTAACCTCCATGGGCGGTTACAACTCCTTGTAACCGTCCCTGTCAAAAACACGCCCCAATCCAGGCCGGGCCCTGACATGCCCCTGCGGCGCCTAAGGATCCCAAGTGACACGCCCATGACAAGGTCCGTGACACTTCAACACACCCGCATGCCTCTTGACACCAAGATGACACACTTGACACTCATGCGCGCGCCTTGGCACCAAGGTGACACGCACTCAAGCTCCGAAGGACCTAACAACAACCTAAGTCTCCTCCTAGAGCAAACCCCGGTACAACGCCTAAGTAATCTCTCCCCCACCAAAGCCATTGACGCCCTTGTCAATGCTAGGAGGTTTGAGTGTCCCCAGGTCCTCCTGAAGCTTGTCACGAGCTGCTCCGAAGCACCCTTGCTGCTCCACCATCTGGAAGGCCCTTCCAATGAACTAAGTGCTCCATGTACTTAGTCCAGCCCTTGCGTCCCTGTACCTGTTCAACAAGGTCTCGTGCTTGGTACTCATCAAGTGCCTCAGGATCTGAATGTCCCAGCCCTGCAGAGGTTCCTGTGCCCGTGGCCCATGACATGCATGCCCTGACAATGCCTCTATCTTCTCAGTCCCTGGCACGTTGCAACACATGGTACCTGGCAACCAGATATCTGTCCCAAGTCCCCACATCTTGCTGTCTGGCAGGGCCCTAAGCGGATCCTGCCTTGTCATGAAGTGCCCACCCATGCGCACCTCATGCCCACTCATGTGCGCACCTTGCGCATTGATGCACAACCCTTGCGCATCCAGTCCCAAGTTACGCACATCAGTGCGCAACCCAAGCCCACCAAGGCCCACACCATGCGCATCCAGATGCACATGATGCGCACCCTTGGGCACCCCAGGAACAGCCTTGCGCCTCATTTGCGCACTGCTGGCCGTGTCTGTCCCAGACCCAATCCCGAGCTTGAGATCCCTCCCTTGTCTTGTCATCACGTCCCCATTGGCTTCAAGTTCCCCCTCCCTAAGGCTGAAATCACGCTAGTTCTTACCCTCTCCCTGAGCAAAGGTACCCTGTGAGTCTCATGCCTCGTGCTAATCTTCAACACGTTGTCCCTAAAGAATATCAAAGGTTGTACGGCATCGAAGAAATCCACCCCCAATACCACCCTGAAGTCATTCATAGTGATAACTGACAAGTCTAAAGTGCCATGCCAATCTCCAAGTTGTATTGGCACCGCACGAGCCACCCCATGGATAGATGTGATAGGTGAATTCACAGCCTTTAACCACGCCTTTCCACTGGAAATGCTCAATCCTAACCTCTCCGCCTCCGTTTTGGACACGAAGTTGGTTGTAGCCCCAATGTCAAGTAATGCCTTGGTTTCAGCCCCATTTACCCTCGCCTCAACAAAGATAAGCTTCTGGTTAGTGTACTTAACAACTGATGCGTACTTGACCCTGTATCCTCTAGGACCCGAGCGCACCCCTGCGCCAAAGCCCCCTCAACGCGCGCACACACTTGCGCACTGTCCAAGACCTCCGCACTTTCCAGTGCCTTGGTCCCCCCAGCTTGCGCAGCACCCTGCCTAGTCTTGACATTACCTGTGACATGCGCAGCACCCTGCGCCTGTCCCCGAACCTTTGTGCCACGACATGCTTCGGTTCCCCTGATCCCAGTGGATTGCCCAACTCGTGCCCCCACTGTTGATCCGTGTGCGCCCAGCCATGCACACTCTTAGACCCCTGTAGGCTGTCCGATCCTGACCCCTACCGCTGATCCTTGCGCACCCGAACGTGCACCCGGTTGGACCTCAGCACAACAACATGCCTCAGTCCTGTGAACCCCTTTGACCTGCGCCCCTTGCGCCACCAAAGCTTATCCACGTGCGCCCCTACACGCACCCCGTCCTGCGTACGGCCCTGGCCTCCTCTAGTCCATGCCCCCCGCGATCTCCGCAGCGTCCTGACACGGACCTGCGCCTCCCCTGGTGCAGCACTGTGCATGTTATGTCTGACATGCCTAGCACTCCTGGAGACTTGTGCATCCCCTGTGCACCCTCCAGACCCAGTGTGCACCTCCTGGACAACACCCAGGAACTGCATGGCCCCGACCTGGGCCTGTCCCAACCTCGGTTCCCCACCTGGTTCCAGTCTTTGCTCTTGTGCCTGAACTAATGCGTTGAGTGCCTTCCTTTGAGGATGCTTCCTAACATAGTGTTTACCCCCACACAAGAAACAACCCTGTTGCCCTCCTTGGTCTTGCTTACCCTCGGCCCGTTTCCCCTTATCCCCCCATGTTGGTGGTTTGTGAGGTTTGTCCTTACCCTTATCATGGTTAGATCTTTCTCCCCCACTACTCCCGCTCTCACCCCCATGGTTCTTAGGTTTGGCAAAGTCCTTAAAGTCAGTTAAGTTCTCTGCTTCCGCGATAGCCCTTGCAAGATCCTGAATGCCCCTCCTCTTTAGTTCCATTTCGGCCCATTGTTGTAGGCCATCCATGAAATAAAAGAGGCGGATGTTCTCTGGCATGTTCGGAACATGTAGCATCAAGGATTGGAACTCCCCAATGTAGGTCCTGATTGGACCCGTGTGCTTCAGCTCTTGAAGCTTCCTCATGGCAAACTCTTCCGCGTTCTCCAGGAAAAACAGCCTTTTGAACTCCTTAACGAAGTCCATCCAAGTATCCACGGTACACAACCCTTTTGTTATGTCCCCGTGGCGACGCCTCCACCACAGTGAAGCATCACCCTCCAAATACATGGTAGCAGTGCTGATCTTCGAGGCATCATCCCTTAGATGAAGCGCCTCAAAGTAGCGCCCAAACTCCACAGAAAATGGTCCACTTCCTTCGCGCTCCTTTGCCCATTGAACTGTTGTGGTTCAGGGACATTGATGCGTGGTGTCCCCGTGACACCCGCACTGTTGGCAATGGCTGCCTTCACAAGCACAGCCTTAGCCTTGACAACGTCAAGGTCCCTACGGAGCCCCAACACCGTCTCTGTCAACTTGCCAAGTTGTTTCTCCGCGGATGTCTTGACAATGTTGACCACCCCGAGCACCTTGTCCTCTAAGCCTGCAACACTTCCTCCCAAAGCATCAACGGTGTCAAGTTGCTCATGAACCTCCCGAATTGCTAACTCTAATCGAGCCACACGCGTGTCAAGACTCATAAGCGCATCCCTCGTTACTGAAGGATCCTTACTCTTGTTTGACTTCTTTGCACGTGTCTGGGGCCTACCCCTTGGTTGTTCCTCCTTAACATGAGACGTGCTAACATTTCCTTCTTCCATAGCAATGGTTCTAGTGATGTACTCCTAATCCACGATTTCTTTAACTCGGCTCTGATACCACGTCGTTACGGGATGACACTTCTCCTGGTCATAGTACGCGCCACCACTTAACGTCACTCCGTAAGTCCCTCGTTAAGCCCCATGATGCCACCTCGTTTCACTCCGTAAGTTCCTCACTAAGTCAGGCTCCCCGGTACTATAACAGTACTAATATGCGGAAATTATGTTACTCGTGTGGAAGTCACACATTTGAATTGTCAAGGAATTATGTTTGGATCATTTAGCACTCAAGTATATTGGAACGTTTAATCACATATACGAGCAAAAGAACAACACGTGCAAGGAGAGAGTTTGGGTGCAAAGGGAAGATTAACCCTTGCCCATGGCCATCAATGGCTTTTTATAAAGAAATGAATGAAAGAATACATCCCTCAAAATCTCACATATGCCCCTACGAAAGGACACCTCACCCAACTGGTTGGGACACACCCCAATCGTCCTAACTAACTCCCTAGAATTAAGGAAGAGACACACCCCTTCCCTAGTTTACTCTAACCGTGTGCATGTAAACCTCCCTAGATACAATGCACATGTGTCCTAAATTCAAGGAACACATTCCCTATTATTAAGGGGAACGGTTGGATAAGGATAAGGGACACATCACCCTTATCCCCAAACGGTTACAACCCCTTAAAAATCTGGGAATTTACCCATAAGAGGTTACAACCGTTTGTAAACATCACAAGCGGTTGCAACCGCTTGTAACCTCCATGGGCGGTTACAACTCCTTGTAACCGTCCCTGTCAAAAACACGCCCCAAGCCAGGCCGGGCCCTGACATGCCCCTGCCGCGCCTAAGGATCCCATGTGACACGCCCATGACAAGGTCCAAGATGACACACTTGACACTCATGCGCGCGCCTTGGCACCAAGGTGACACGCACTTAAGCTCCAAAGGACCTAACAACAACCTAAGTCCTCCTAGAGCAAACCCTAGTACAACGCCTAAGTAAAAGACATACTAAAGTAGGCAATGCGTGACAACACGCATGCGCAGGGCTTGGCCTAGCCCAGGCCTGTGATGGGCATGCGTGGGCCTTGTGCAGGCATGCACAGGCCCAACAAGGCCCAAGTGGACCCAAGCTCGGATGGACTTTGAAGGAGCATGTTGAGCACGTGAGGGACGGTTACTAGAGAAGAAAGACGGGAATGGGCGTTGACTAGTTCAAAGGAGTTTTGAGCGGGAAACAAAGGAGTGAGGCGGAGCATCGGGTAACCGCCATTTCAAACTAGGCGCCTAAAATGTGAGCAGTTGCATTGACTAGCCTTGACTTGTAACCGCTGCTGGGCATCACTAGGCATAATGGGCATGGTTTGGCAGTAGGAGGACACGCCGCTTGGCATGGCAGTTACCTCACTGTAGAACATGAAAAGACTGCTGGAAACTACTGGGAGCCTCTATAAATAGGGTTGTTTGGCCAGATTTGAGGGGATTCGGTTCTTGTATCATATTTTGAGTCTTGTATACGAATTTGAGAGAGAGTTGAGGGCTTTCCATTGTAATTCAATGAGTGCTCAAGTAATAAAAGTCGTCCCTTGTGTCTTGTGTGCAATTACTTGTGTTGATGCTTGTTTATGTTTAATTCCGCTGTGCTTGTGTAAGCTTTGTGTTTAGGCTGAGTGAGGCGTATTCTCATTGCCATCACAGGTAGTCAAAAAAATACCCGTGACACCAAGCATGGTGGAGTTTTTCTAGCAGTTATGAATTCCACAAACGCTTGGTACGAATTAACTAAAATAATTTCTATGGAAAACCTAACTCTTATATTTAACTCTTTCTTTTTTTTTTTTTTTTTTTTTTTTTTTTTAAAATCAACTTATATTCAAGTCATATAAGGGAGAATTTCATTAGATATGGAGGGCCTATCTGTATTGTTGGTGCTCAGTACCTAAAAAGATAAATAGAATCACCAAGAAATCAATCTAATATGACTAGGTATAGGTTATCGGAATATTGAAAAATATAGTGTTAACGTAATTAGTAATTCTAAGACAAGGAGACCTTAAAAATTCCGAATTGGACTCAAATGAAAAGAGAATGAAAACTATAGAGATAAGTGAACTCCTAATTAATCTGAAACTCTTCCGGTGCAGCCCTTTCTGTAACGGTTGAGTCAAATTACATAAACGCCACTTCTGAAAATTGTTTGAATTTGTGAGTCTAAAGACTTGACAATGTCTAGTAATGCCATTACAAAGTTCTTTTGGGAACTTTAGAGGCAATAATGTAGGTCTATTGATCTATCCTTGTGCAACAATCATTGTTATCAAGCGTTGCTCTATTCTTTAGTTCATTTCTTTGGGTTATCTTTTCTCTACTAATTGGATGCCAATTTAATAAATTTGCTTGCTTATGTTATGAACTTTTGTCTTTGAACATGTCCATAGGGTGCATAAATATCTGGGCTTATTGATGTCAATAGGACTTCATGTGAATGTGACTGTCTTCTAAACGATTGTCTAGATTTGTTGGCATTGATTGAGGGTTGTTGCCCCTCATCAAGATAGAGTGAGGAAGAAGCTCCTTGGGGTTGACTAATAATAATTACATACCACAATGACATGGTGGGCATAATGATTGGCGTTTCGGGAGAATGGACGTGCCTTTCCACTCTAGAGAGTTTCCTTTTGTGAAGATTTTGAGGTTTTGACAATAACAAGCATGTAATCAAATTGTCCATGGTTTTGGTCACAATGCCATGGAAACAGGATCGCCAGTATTACTGGTTTAGACGATCTCGCTCATTGGGTTTCTTTTGGAAAAAGAAGTCATTTTTAGCCTTATGTTTGATTGAATGAAAATTCATAGAATCATAAACATTTCTCTCTTTTAGCAGATTTTAGCATGTAACTAAATTTATAAATACGTTTTAGTAAATAAAATTTAATACACTTGCTTTATGGGGGCTATTATACAAGTATAATCACATAAATGCCCAAAAGTTGCTATGGAACAATCTTTATTTTATTCTATGGAAAGCACGAGGAAGACGTCTTTGAATTGCATGGTTTTCTTTGTTATTTGGAGCTTTGACGGTATGAGAATTAAACAAGATCTATACGTATGTGTATTATTTGGCTTTATATATGAAAGTTTTAGTCAAAAGCTCGGTTGGCTTAAAAATAAAGGACAGTGCTAGCCACAACAACAATAGCAGAAGCTTACACGTAGTATATGATAGAATATTGTCAATAATTTGAGCAAAATATAGATACTTAGTTTAGGTTTAAGTATTGATTATTTTCAATTATCATTTATTTATGAATGGGAAAAATACAGATACGTGTTATAATATATGTATTATATGGGTGACATCAAGAAAATGCAATTGGAACAGAAGTCGACAACCCCTTCCTATCAATCATCTATGGAGCATAATGACTTTTTCCCTCCCTTCCATCTAGTATTGTAGATGGTTTTTCTTAAGGATGGTCTTTTAAAGAGGCTCAACGAGAATGGAGGACCCGAGTATGTAGATTATTTTGGTTGTTTATAGTGTCGTCTACTCTGCAGGTAAAAAGAGGCCGGATCCTGTACTTCAACCTCAGGCTTCTCATGTGAAGGAAGCACCAGAATTCTCATCTGCCAACTTGCTACCAGTCCCAGCGCCGAGTGTAGGGAGCAGCCATCGACCAAGCTTGTTGTCTAGCGTTATTTCCAAGGGACAAGCTGAATGTGGTGAAGGTAAAGCTCTTACCTCTTGGACTTTCCTATGTGCCAATTATTGCAGATATGGTCCCTGGTGTCTCTCTATCTCCCCTCTCTCTCATGTGCTGTGTGTGTGTGATGCATGATGTGTGACAACAAATTAAATCTTGGTTTGCATTTATGTCATATTGTAGTAGGGTCGTGGATGTTATGTAATGATTCATGGTGATTGCATTTGTTTTACTTTAGTGCTAGATTTTTAGGAACATTGCATTTAAGCATAATATTCGAAAACACTTGAACAAACATAAAATAATTAATTTTTACACCGCTATATTGATGTTAACATATAAAAACCTTTATAGGCATGTTTAAATGTATCTTATATTTTGTATATACTTATATGTTGGAATTTGGGGGTAGTGTTTTTCTATTTTGCTCATATTGTAAAACCAACTCAATCCCACATAGGAAATCTAGAGGTGGGGAGCCTTGTTTAACTACCCCCTTGTCATTGTCCTGTGTAAAGTCTCGTGGGCCTAGAGTGGGCATGGTAGGCCACACACGCGGGGATGGGCCAGCCAGGGCTTTGTGTCTTGTCGCGTTGTTGTGTGGACTTTTTTTAACCCGAGCTTTTATTTTTATTGCCATTATATTTATTGAAGTTGTCGTAAACGAATTCGAGATGAGTTCTTGTTGTTGGGTAGTGCTCGAGGCCTTTGCTCGAGCTTGAGGTGTCTCATAGTTGACCTCGAAGATGTTACCTCGAGGACTGTCCTTACTTTGTGTCTCGAGGCTTGAGGCTACAAGCTCGAGCTTGAGCTCGAGTACGCGTTTTGATTGAGTCAATTCCCTCTCTTTCCGTAAACTGTTTTATTCATAATTGAAGCCGGATTTTTAGGCTCTTCCATATACACCACTTTCCTTGTGTAAGCCGGATTAGGTAGGCATGATCTTTTCCTTAACATGCAAGCATTTCTTCTATAAATACCTTGCCTTGGTATATCTTTCAACATACGAAAATTATAGAAATTCTTCTCCTTCACGGCTTTCCTTCTCTCTTCCATTACTGAGCAAGTTGGGGTATACTCCAACCCATCTCCTCGAAGTACCTTGCTAAGGTGGGTGCCGTATTAACCTTGGGGGTTGGAGTGTCGTTCATCCCATTGTACCTTTGTTGGGGCATAAACGACTTAGGGCAGTGGATTCTCCTCGGTGTGACAATTGCATCGGTTCATTCTTTCCCCTTTGTCATTTATATTTTTGAGTCTTTTCTATCATCGGTTTTGTAATCCTCAATATTAATTTGATTGTAATAAGAGTTATATTTTTAATCTCATTAACCTTATTTCACCAATAATCTAAGTCTTTTACTATAATGAGTAATCACATTATGACTCACATGGGCTTCATTATACAGGATATGTCTAAAATTGAGCCTCTGGATGAGAAGAACTACAAGATGTGGGTTGATAAGATGGAGTTCTTCATAGGCCAAATAGAGGTTCATTTTACTTTGTTCAATGATAGGGCCCCACTAAGGTCTAATAAGGATTTTGAGAAAGACAAACGTACTTGTAGGGGAAGCTTCTCCATTACATGACAACGCCTCTTTATCAAATTTATAGCAACATGAAAACTGCTAAAGAAATATGGGAAGTGTTGTTAAACAAGTATGGTTAAGATGATAGTGCGGCTAAAAAGTATGTTTGTAATAGGTGGTGGTTAGCTTTCACCATGGTTGATGAAAAACCTATTCTTGACCAAATCCATGAATACATAACTTTGTACGCTAATATTTTGACTGAGGGCATGGAATTTTGTGAAGCGTTTCAAGCTAATTCTGTAATTGAGAAACTGCCTCTCTCTTTGAAAAATTACAAAGTGTCTTTAAAATATAAGAAAAAGGATATGACGCCGCGGGAACTAATCTTCCATATTAATTGAAAGATCAGAACCGCAAACAAGCCAAGAGGAAGTCCTTTGAGCGCTCATCCTTGGCAGCTAACCTTATGGAACCGAGAAACGCAGTAGCAAAAGACAAGTTCAAGAAACGTTGGAACACGGGTAGGTCTAATGCTTAAGAGGAATACTAAATTAGCAAGCAAAGCCAATCTCGAGGAAAGAGGCCCATGAACAATGTTGATGATGGCTAAAAAAAGATTAAAGGAACATGCTGGACTTGTGGCAAGAGTGACCACACCTCTAGGAACTGCAGGAAGGGATTCAGACCTAGAAAGCACATAGAACATAGGCCCTAGGCTAATCTCACTGAGGAAGGAGATGTGTTTGTTGTCATGATCTCCGAGGTGAACATGGTTGGGAACATGGTCAAGTGGGTTGTGGATACTGGTGCCACGAGGCACATCTGTACCAATAAGGATCTGTTCCATGAATATGAGAAAGCCATTGATGAGGAGGTGTACATGGGCAATTGCAATTCGGTCCCTGTCCACAGCAAGGGAAAAGTCCTTCTAAAACTCAACTCTGGAAAATCTCAGTGTTTGCAAAACGTGCTGCATGTTCCTAACTTGCGTAGGAATTTAGTCTCGAGTGCATTATTGAACCATAACAACAACAAGAACAACAACAATAATAACAGACCCAGTGCTTCAAGGGCTCCCACCTAAGCGGGGTCTGGGGGTGGATGTACGCAACCTTACCCCTTCAGGGTGTAACCTTGCCGAGAGGCTGTTTCCGAGGACCCCCAACCTCATAGGGTTGGCAACACGAGGACTTCCTAGGAGGTCATCCATCCTGGTACTACTCTCACCCAAGCACGCTTAAATTCGAAGTTCTAATAGGATCCGGTGCATTAGTGCCTGGTAAATGAACCTTGGGTGCATTACTAAACAAAGCTAGCTTTAAGTTAACTTTTGAGTATGATAAATTGATTCTAACTAAGAACATGAATTTTGTAGGGAAAGGCTTTTGTAATGGGTCTGTTTGTCCTTGATGTTCTGAATGATATGAATAAAACTAGCTCTGGTTTTGCTTATATTGTTGAATCCTTAGATTTGTGGCATGCTAGGCTTGGACACGTAAATTATAATTCTGTTAAGAAACTTAAACAAATGAGTTTAATTCCTAACTGTGACCTAGCCGAACTTGAATGTGAATTATGTGTCGAGGTTAAACATCCTAAAAAGTCATTCAATGAATTAGTTGAAAGGACTTCTAGCCTACTCGAGTTGGTATATAGTTATCTAGGTGACTTTAAGAGCATCGTAACTAAAGGTGGTAAAAGATATTACTTCATCTTCGTAGATGATCACTCGAGATTCACTATGGTGTATCTCTTAAGTACTAAAGATGAGGCTGAAGAAATATTTCTGAACTATAAAGCTGAAGTTGAAAACCAACTAGATCGAAGGATCAAGATGATTAGGTCTGATAGAGGAGGTGAGTATGATACTACCTTCCTCAAGAAACACTGTGAGGAATTTGCCATAATTCATGAGGTCTCAGCACCTTACACACCCCAACAGAACGGTACAATTAAGAGAAAGAATAAGACCCTTAAAGAGATGATGATTGCCATGCCAATTAGCTCAGGCTTACCCTCGAGCTTGCCATGTTATTTGCTTGTCACGTACTTAATAGGGTTCCACATAAAAAGTGAGATAAAACCCCTTATGAACTATGGAAGGGCTACGCGCCTAACCTGAAATACCTTAAAGTGTGGGGGTGTCTAGCTATGGTAGAGATTCCTGAATTTAAAAGAAGTAAAATAGGTCCTAAAATTGTAGATGCTATCTTTGTTGGTTATGCCATGAAAAAGTTTTTTTTTTTTTTTGGTAAGTTATGCCATGAAAAAGTGCTGCATAAAGATTCATACTAATTAGTGACTAGAGCCTCGGGCTTGGCAAAATAATGGAATCTTGAGATGCTGAAGTTTTCGAGCATAAATTTTCCTATGAAAGAATGTATGCATGCTTCATGACCTGATTTTGTGCCTGTTGCATTTGCATCAACTTCTAGTCACAAGACCTTTGAACTTGAGGTTCAGGAACTTAAAAGAAGTAAGAGGGCTCGAACTGAGACTAGTTTTGAACCTTATTTCATAACTGCTTTCTTGTTTGAACATCATGAGTTTGATGAACATGTTGTGAGGGCATTCATGTTAGAGGAAGACCCCAAAATATATGATGAGGCCATGAGAACCATAGGTGCTTCTTTTTGGAGAGAAGCCATTAGTAATGAACTAGACTCTATAACAAGCAATAACACTTAGGTGTTAGTGGACTTTTCTAGAGGGTGCAAACCAATAGGGTGTAAATGGGTGCTTAAAAAGAAGCTGAGGACTTTCCTAGAGAAATTTCAGGCCAGACTGGTGGCTAAAGGATACACTGAGAAACAAGGAATAGACTTTTTTGATACTTACTCACTTGTAACTAAGATTGCCATTGTGAGAGCCCCATTAGCTCTAGCGTCTATATATAACCTTGTAGTACACCAAATGGACGTCAAAACCCTTTCTTGAATGGTGACCTTGAGGTAGAAATTTATATGGAATAACCCGAGGGGTTCGAGATTCTTGATATGGGGCATAAAGTGTGTAAACTTGTAAAATCCTTGTATGGACTTAAACAAGCTCCTAAACAATGGCATCAAAAATTTGAATGTACCTTGTTCATGCATGGTTTTGTTGTAAACAGTGGTGATGCATGTGTGTATTCTAAACATGTCGTGATTATGTGATTATATTCTTATAGTTGATGACATGCTTATCTTTGGACGAGTGTGGATGTTGTGAATGATACTAAGACTTTCCTGGGCACATGTTTTGATATGGAAGACCTAGGTGAGGCCGATGTGATTTTTGGGTTTAAGTAACTAGAACACCTGAGGGTTTGACTCTAAGTCAATCCCATTACGTGGAGAAAATGTTGTGGAAGTATAGTCACTTTGATGACATACCCGCTAAAACTCCATCTGACCCTAGTATTCATTTGAAAAGAAACACAGGGGATAGTGTTCACAGGCTGAACACGCTAAGGTAATTGGCAGTGTAATGTTCTTAATGAACTATACGCGTCCTGACATTAGTTGTGCCGTTAGTAGACTTAGCTGTTATATCCATAGCCCTAGTGATGAGCACTGGAGCGCATTGACAAGGTTGCTAAGGTATCTTAAAGGTACCATGAATTGGGGTTTACATTGTAAGAAATTCCCTACTAATATTGTGATACTCATTGGGTGTTTGATTCTGATGAAATTCATTCTACTAGTGGTTATGTATTTATGTTTGCTAATTGTGCTACTTCATGGAAATTATCTAAACAAACTTACATTGCTACATCGATCATGGAGTCCGAATTTATTGCACTCGATATGGCAAGGTCGGAAGCGGAATGGCTGAGGAGTGTCCTGGGTGACATTCCATTGTGGGGAAAGCCCACGCCTTCAATGTTGTTACACTGTGACTCACGAGCAGCCATTGGAGTTGCTCAGAGTGAGGCATATAATGGCAAGTAGAGGCATATTCGCCTCAGACATGGTGTTATGAGAAATTTGATCGCAAATATTGTGATGTCACTCGAGTATGTGAGGAGTGAAAAGAATTTGGTGGATTCTCTAATGAAAGGCCTTATAAGGAAATTGATAAATAAAATAGAGGGAATGGGGCTGAAGCCCATTTATGTGTCCTAATCTTGATGGATACTCGTCTTAGGAGTTACTCTTGATGTTCAATGTGTCAAATGAAGTTAGAGACTGAGAAATTTGTGATAGCCACTTGAACCCATTCCGAGATGTTGCTCTATTAGTGGCTTTAGGATTTGTTGATACTATCATGAAGTGAGGTTGAGCTTAGGGTTCTTAATGTTGTCCACAGCGATGTGGTGGCGTGGTGCAGCACACCTGATGGACACACCGTACTGCCATGTTGTGAGGATGAGTTTAAGGCTCTTAATGACGTCCATAGCCTGTTATGATAGTGTGGAGCAGCACACTTGATGGACTTATCTACGGGACTGTAGAGGTAGAAAGTCCCCCTGTCGAAAGTAAGGGCTTACTCTCAATAGCATTCCTGAGAATACCAGGTTTCATATTATGTTTTGAGGGATCTCATACATCCTGATTGCGAAGTATGTTTCAACCTCAAGAAGGGGTTATCCCATTGTCATTGTACTTGGTAAAGTCTTGTATGGTGGGACACACATGCACGAGCGCGCCCTGCCACACTGTGCCAGGCTGGGCCGGCCAGCGCTTCGTGTTGTGGTGTAGTGTGGACTGGACTTTTTCTAACCCGGACTTTTATTTTTATGGTCATTATATTTATTAAGTTGTTGTAAACAAGCTTGAGATGAGTTCCTGTCACTGGGTAGTTCTCGAGGCCTTTGGCTCTAGCTTGAGCTGTTTCGCAGTTGGTCTTGGAGATGCTCCCTCGAGGATTGTCCTTACTCCGGGTCTCGAAACTCGAGGCTAAAAGCTTGAGCTCGAGTAAAACGCGTTTTGATTGCGTTTATTCCCGCCCTTTCCATAAGCCGTTTTATCCATAACTTAAGTCGGATTTTTAGGCTTTCCTATATCCATCGCTTTCCTTGTGTAATCCGAATTCTTAGGCATGATCTTTTCTTTAACGTGCAAGCCTTTCTTCTATAAATACTTTGCCTTGGTGGGTCTTTCAACGTAAGAAAATTATAGAAACTCTTCTTCTCCTTTAACGCTTTCCTTCTCTCTCTCAAATAATTCTCTCGTCCATTACTGAGTAAGTTGGGGCGTACTCCAACCCATCTCCCCAAAGTATACTGTTGAGGTGGATGTTGAGCTAATCCTGGGGTCAGAGTGCCGTTCATCCTATTGTACCTTTGTGGAGGCATAAACGACTTAGGGCAGTGGTTCTTCGACAGCGCAAGCAATTTCTTCAGTTCATTTTTTCCCCCGTCGTTTATATTTTGTGGTCTTTTATGTCATCCTATTTTGTAGCCCTCAAGATCAATTTGATTGTGGTAAGAGTTATATTTTGATCCCTCATTAACCCTATTTCACCAACAATATATGCATACATATATATATGTATGTATTCATGACCTTATGTGTATATATGTACGGACTATAGTTCTATTTCGGTCACCAAAGCGCGTGAAAATGGGCAAGTTAGTCACCAAGTCAAATTTTGGAAGATTCATTCACCCAACTTTTGATGAAAATCCCATTTGGTCATCGAAGTTGTTTAAAATGACCGAGTTGGTCGCCCAAATAAATATTTGGAAAATTTTATCACCTAACTTCAAATAAGAGGCAATTTTAGTTATTTACGCGACTTAGAAATAATAAAATTCATCATCAAAATATAAAGTAACAAACTTAATATAGTTTGTGTTATTTATTTCATGGGTTTTTAATGTTTTTATTGAAATTGAACTTTAAATTTTTTTAAGAATAGTCCTTCATGATTTAGTTGGTGATTAAAGAGGTCCTCATCTGGCTACTGGCAGTGGATAAAAATTAGAAAATAAGGAATAGATTTTGTCATAAAATAAAATATAAGAAAATATTTTAAAAGAAAGAGAATCAATTTAAATAAACTTGCAAATATAAAGGATTGATAAATTGAATATATTAACCTTAGAATAGTGTCATGCTTTATATTTTCTTGCTGATCCTTTTTTAAATATTTTGTTGTTGCTATAATGTGAGTGTTCGTGTCCTCTTCATTAATAATATGTTTAGTGGCAATTTTTTTTTAGCATAAAATGACGATAGATGCTGCAATATCAGCCTATATTAACAAAATTTAAGTGAAAATAGTCATAACTGCTCAAAAAGGAAATTTCATATATTTCTAAATTTATTGTGATGTAAGTTTTAGTGCTCATATTGAAAATATTTTAGTTTTAACTTAGGTAATGAATTTTAGCACTTAAAAGTTATACAAGTGATTCAGTATGTTAGAAGTTAAGTGTTAAACTTTGTTAGTTTTTCGGTTTGAATGATGAATTTTTTCATTTTCATATAAGAGGAAAGTGTTAAAATCTTTACTTGAAAATAATTCAAGAAGAACTCAAATAAACTCAAAACAAAATAAAAGACAAGTTTCAAGAATTGAATGGATAAGTTTCAAGAATTGAATGGATAATAATTTTACTTGGATGATGAAGACTTTACATGAACACTACTTATAGAAAAAATACAAGAGAAGAAGATCAAAAGACAAAAGGGGAAGATACTACCTCTACCTAAAAGAAGAAAAATAATGACACTAATTGGAGTTTTGATGGCCAGTTACAAGGGGAGAAAAGGGGAAGAGATCATGTACAGATAGATCTAGGAAATAAATGTAAAATACATGTACTAAATACATAAAATTACTTTTTATTCAATACTCCCCCTCAAGTTGCAGCATGAAGATTTACAATGCCCAACTTGCGAAGAAGAGCCGAATAACTAGTGCAACTTGAGGCTTTGGTGAAAACATGGGCAACCTGGCCTGTAGAACGAAAAAAAGACGTAGCAATCTCCTTGGCCAACAACTTCTCTCGAATAAAGTGATAGTCGATCTAAATGTGCTAGGTTCTTTCATGAAAAACGGGATTAGAAGCGATATGGAGAGCTGCTTGATTATCACAAAATAAAATCCCAGGATCGTTAATATGCACAATAAGATGAACAAGTAAACATCTGAACCACACAATTTCACTCGTAGTAGTAGCCTTAGAACGATATTCGGCCTTGGCTAAAGAACGGGACACTATGGTTTGTTTCTTAGAACGCCACGAAATAGGCGCCCCACCAAAGAAGACAACGTGCCTCGTTGTAGAGCATCTAGTTGTAGGACAACTGGCCCTATCAACGTCACAATAACCACGAAGTTTAAGATCACTTTCGGACGGCAAAAAAATACCCCGCCCTCATGTGCCTTTAATATAACGCAAAACTCTAAATACAGCTTCAAGATGAAGACCACGAGGGTCATGCATGAACTTACTCAAAATGCAACCAGCATAACTAATATCCGGACAAGTGATAGTAAGTAACAATAACCGGCCTACCAGTCGTCTGTAATGCCTAGCATCCTCCACGGGCAAACCAACTTGGTTTGACAGACCATGATTCTGAACGATGGGGTTGGAAGCCGGTTTGGCCCCCAACAACCCCGCTTCGTTGAGTATATCTAGGGCATATTTTCTCTGACTTAACATAATCTCTTTAGACGAGTGAGGAACTTCAATTCCTAGAAAATATTTGGCATTACCTAAATCTTTTATCCCAAACGTACGATCTAACACAGTTTTGACCTTATGAATGTGTTCCGTAATATTCCCAGTAATTATGACATCATCTATGTAAATCAACACAGCGGTGAAGACAAATTGAAGAATGTGAAAAGGGAATAATTTGATTTAGATTGTCGAAAACTAAGGTTGATTAAGGTGAGAGTAAACTTTTGATTCCAATTACGGGAGGCCTGCTTAAGACCATAAAGGGATTTGCGAGGGCGACAAACCTTGCCCTCATGTTTACGTTCAAAACCTTGTGGCAATTTCATATAGACTTCTTCATCTAGATCACCATGAAGGAAAGCATTGTTAAGATCTAATTGTTGTATAATCTAGTTTCTAGCAGCCGCTACTGCCAGAACACAACGAATTGTAACCAATTTAGCGACAGGAGCAAAGGTATCATGATAATCTATACCTTCTACTTGCATGTATCCTTTGGCCACCAATCGGGCCTTGTACCGCTCTATTGTTCCATCGGACTTGTATTTTATCTTGTATACCCATTTGGAGTCTATGGCTTTCTTTCCTTTGGGTAGAGTCTTCAAGGTCCAAGTCCTATTATGCTCCAAAGCTTGTATCTCTTGCTCCATAGAATCTCTCCAGTGTTTGGACTATATGGCCTGCTGAAAACTTTTCGGCTCATCACAAGATGTGATGGCTTTTAAAAGGGTTGCGTGAGTTTTAGAAAAATGTACGTTAGAGACGAAATTTGAAATAGGGTATGCTATACCTGAGTTAGCTGACGAAGTAGTGGAAGGAGTATGGAGCGTATGCGACCCCTTGTTCGTGTAACAATTTCGGAACCTGACCCGAGATTCCTGTCCCCGGTTGCTGCAAGACTGGTAGTCTGCAGAACCATCAGCCCCTGGCCACCCCGACACACTATCGGTTGACCTCACTGGATCGGCTGACAGTGTCTCGGTTGAACAAGTGGCCTCCCAGGCCAGTTCATCATGAACGGGCTCGGTCTCATAGAATCTTTCCATAATAGTAACCGCCGAGTGCTCGAACGAGTTATTGTCTTGAGTCATGATTGAATTATCAGTTTTTAAACCCGGAAACAAATTCTTGACACAACAATCTTATTATCCTCAAGACTAAAAACTCTGTACCCCTTTTGCTCATAGGGATACCCAACAAAAATTCTCGAGGCGGCCCGACTACCAAATTTGTTTTTATTTTTAATATGAAAATGACAATGACAATCGAAAACTCTTAGATGATCATAAGTGGGTGCTTTGCCTAACAAAATCTCATAAGGACTCTTGTTTCCAAGTAAAATCGAGGGCATTAAATTAATAAGGTAAGCGGCTATTAAAACACACTCACCCCAAAATTTCTTTGGTAAACCAGCTTGAAAACGGAGTGCTCTACTGGCTTCCAAACGATGTTTATGCTTACGTTCAACGACTCCATTTTGTTGAGGTGTCCCAGTTAATAAAGTTTGGAATTGAATCCCATGCTCGGCATAAAAATCGGACAACAGCCTATACTTGAATTCTTGCCAGTTGAACTTGTTTCACTTGAAACCCAAATTGAGTACTAATCATACGACAAAAATCCATAAGAATTTTGTGAGCTTGGGATTTCTCCCGCATTAGATAAATCCATGTACTTCGGCTAAAATCATCCACAATTATGAGAAAATAACATGCACCGTTAAAGACAATGCTTGATAGGGCCGCCAAATGTCACAATATATTAATTCAGAACACAAACAAGTACTTGAAGCAGAAGTGGGAAAGGATAAACGTGCTTGCTTAGCATGATGACACAAATCACGAACAAAATTTGTCTTTTGAACATGTAAATGAGGAAAAACAGATAACTTGGGGAAAGGAACATGGCCTAAACGATGATGCCACATGACAACCTCTTTATTACTGCTCGTTAGGAAAACCGAGGGCTCCTTCGATTGAATGCCTAAAATGTATAGTCCATTTCTCCTCCTACCTGCTTTAGTCAGCTTCCTTGAGTGTATGTCCTGTATATAACAAAAATTGGAGTTAAAGGTTAACGTACAATTTTCATCCTGAGTAAGTTTACTCACAGACAACAAGTTATAGTGAAAACTAGGCACATATAGAACATCAATTAAATGAGATTTTCTGATATTTAAACTTTCCCAACGTGGGTAACAACCAAACTATTCCCTTTGGCAATTTAATAGGTCCACCCGTTCTATTTTCCACAGAATTAACCATAATAGATAAACACGAGGCCATGTGATCTGTTCTCTCGTATCAATTATCCAAGGATTACCGCAAATAGAAACCTGACTTGTCAAATTTAAACTTGGTGACCCAACATTGGGCACAAAATTCATCTGCATGCAATCCAAAGAATGATAAGAATGAGAATTAATCACTCCTCCTGTTGTGGGAAGTACAACAAAATTTTGATCGGAGTTATGGTTATCAATGCCTATATCTTTAACCACAAAAAGTCTGGGTTGGGTTGGACGTATTTCCATGCATAGAAGTTCCAATGATCTCGCAGAATTTTTATGTATTCAAATTGTCAATGTAGGAGTCGTCATATGTATAATCTTAACACTTCAATCAGTCTTCATCAAAATATTTTGATTTTAACATTGCTTTGTGTGTTTTTGTAGTCCATCTCCTGGTTAGTTGAGCCATAGATTGGTGGCCATTCTCACAGCTTACTAGCGTTGGCTGCAATGGGTAATTTAGGTAGGGCAGGGCCTCAACAAAGAATCATGTCCTAGTCGTGTCTTGAAAGAGGATGTTATGATTTTGTGACATAATGACTGGCTTAAATCTGTTACTTGATAGCCTTTAGTTGATTTTGTGCGCTTCAATTCTTGCTGATCATAAACTTTGATGAAGTAGCGCTTAAAATGAAGCTTTGCGCTTTCGTCTCCTCTTTAACTTCAACTCTTCGATGCACAACTTACCTCGTTCGAGGACTAGCTCTTTCTCTGTTGAATGATTGCATTGATCCTGCACAACGTTCATAATCCTCGAGACTGTTCTATTTTAGATTTTTCTCCTTATCATATTGTATAGCCTTAGATGTTTCATTGTTTGGAAATGCAAATATTCGGCCTCACTCTTCATAAGATTCAATTTTATAATCTAACTTCAAGATGAGATTTTACCCTTGACATTCACATCACATTTTTACGGTCATAATTGTACACATGCGGTGCTCGTTATTGAATCTACCTTGTGACACCATATCTGTGCTTTTTAATCTTGAGTAGATCTAATCTATCAAACTGGACCTTTTCTCGTAGGTGGAGATCAACGACCGACCCATTCTGAGCCTGTGACAAAAAATTCCAGCATGGAGTTAAATCAAAATCGAATCATATCAGACATGAGGGGCATGTCTATGCACCAGGAGTCACCAATCAGAATCCTTACACCTGCTCAGTCGCATTCTAATTCTGGTATTACGGCATCAGGTACTCAATCCCGAAGAATCCCCTCAGCATACAAGAAAGTTGAGGTTTTCCCGAACAAACCCGGCACGACATTTACTCCTGGCATGGTGGTTAAGCACCGCGATGAGAAATGGGTCGCTGTGATGTCGGATTCAGCACGAGCTAATCCATCAACAAATTGATGTTTGTTTCAAGTTACCTGTTTGTTCTCGCCCCATTCCGTTTTATTTTGAAAATTGGACAAGATGTGGCGGTTGTATTTTGATAAGGTTACCAAAACATTCGAAACCAAGACGGTGTATCTCTTATCTTAATGTTATGCATCTTCAATCCTTTATCACTCCATCCCAGGGTCTGACAATTGTATGGCCTCGTTCTGTGTTAACGAATTAATTGTTGGTTTTGTGGTGGTTAAAATTTAGTAAAATGTAAGTTCGATTTTCTTCAAAATTGGTAAGTTATGTTAGAATTTGTTTTAGACTGAGTTACGTCACATAATATTTGAGTTTTTCTGGGTAGTTTCATGCCGTATAGAGGGTGTTTGCACCCTAATTTCAAATGAGCTGGGACGTCGTCGTCTTGGACGAAATGCCACGTGCTTATCACGTGAGGTCCTCCTCGAGGAGAATCAGACCTTTAGGTGCTAAGATAATGGCATCTCGAGCCCAACATCTTGAGAAATTTATCATCCTAATGGGGTATCAACCACTCGACACTCGAGATGGTTGAAGGGTAAAGGGAGCTGGAGCTCAAGGGACTGTGAAAAGGGCCGCAAGATATGTGGTTTTCAAGCTCGAGATATTTACTTGGAGTGCAATTTCAGATGTGTGGGCATCAAGCTTAATATAAGAGAATGTGGAGCATCTAAAAGAGACTTTGTCACGACCCTTGTCATGACCCGGCCCAATGCGAGCTCTTTGCCTTTCCCATTTTGTCACACGGGTCCTTGGCCCAAACTAAATATTATAATTTATATTATTAGATAATATTAGGAAGTGGGTGAATTAATTACGGGTAGTTGTTAGTTGCCGGTTGGGGGAATAGCCGTGTGGCTCTTCATGTTCTTCCCTTTTGCTATTTAAGAGATGTACTTGTAAGATTGAATCCAATGAAATTATTAATGAAAATTATATCTTCTCCTCTTTACTAAATTCTCTATCCTTCTCAATACTTCTCTTCTCTAAATTCTATCTTTCTCATTTAAACTTTTACTTCTCTTCTCATCTAAGTCTAATTCTAATTTCTTTCTCATCTCATATTCTATTTCTAATTCTCTCTCATCTAAATTCTATATATTTCTCCTCACCTAAACTCAATTTCACCATCACGAACTAAGGTCCGTGAATATCCCGTCACCAACTTTCGGGTTCGTGACAAAGTGGTATCAGAGCTATCTTTCGATAGGAGGCTCAAACTATCCATTTCATTTTCGTGCTACCAAAAAAAAATAATAATAATTCCGCTACCATCAAAGCTTCTGTGAATCGAAGCATTTTCAGGGAAAAAAATTCTGCTGCGTTCTTTCTAAAAAAAAATTAAGAGAGAGATCATTATCATGGCCCCAAGAATGGATTGGGAATCTACACTTGTTGTCAAGATTTCAAATCTTTTCCATCCTATCACCACAAGCATCCTGAACCAAGTCTTCTTCACGTATGGTCAGATTTATGAAATCGAAATCATTGCAACGACTTCCTCGAAGGTTGAAGCTCTAGTAACCTATTACTCAAGGAAAGACGCAGAGAGTGCACTTAAAAGGCTCCATGGAGGAAACATCTACGACTATTGTTGTATGATGGACATTCAATTATACAAGCCCTTTGAGGATATCGCAATGAAATTGGAAGAGGTGCTAGCAATTCTCAAGTCCATGAATGAGAAATTGAACAAGTGCACGCACATCCAAGGTCATCCTAACATTGGCCACGAGGTGGGGACTGCGGCTAAATCGGACAAATCTACTATTGTTGATGAAACGGCAGGCAACCTTGATGAGGAGACACAATGACCATTGAGGAGGTAGTGGCAATGGGTGAAAAATGCGAAGAGGGTATTCACATCAAGGTAGTGATTATGGAAGGGATAAAGGCCACGCAGCATGGGAGTGATAGTCCACCGAGCCTTGACACTCCGAAGCAGCAGCAGGAGACTGCGCACGAGGTGCGCGAAGAGGTGCTAGGAGTGCGCATGGGTGCGCAGGTGCTGCGCGCTAGTTATACCACAAGTAAGGAACGACAAGCACGGGCTGGGGTGAAGAAAGGAGTAGTGCAACAAACAAAGCAGCCGCAGCAAGCAAAAGCAAGACCATGCCAAGCTCACCATCTCAAGCCTAGGATCACTCGAAGGGACATCAAAAAGATCAAGGTCAAAGCGCGGGTATGGGAGCGGTTTCCAAGAATCGGGATTGGCACAAGGAGATTAACTCATATGACATCCTTGAGGACAAGGATGCTTTCAAGGGGAAGGGCTTGTCACGACCCTTGTCATGACCCGGTCCAATGCGAGCTCTTGGCCCTGCCCATTTTTGTCACACGGGTCCTTGGCCCAAACTAAATATTATAATTTATATTATTAGATAATATTAGGAAGTGGGTGAATTAATTAGAGGTAGTTGTTAGTTGCCGGTTGGGGGAATAGCCGTGTGGCTCTTCATGTTCTTCCCTTTTGCTAATTAAGAGATGTACTTGTAAGATTGAATCTAATGAAATTATTAATGAAAATTCTATCTTCTCCTCTCTACTAAGTTCTCTATCCTTCTCTTGTCAATACTACTCTTCTTCTCTAAATTCTATCTTTCTCATCTAAACTTTCACTTCTCTTCTCATCTAAGTCTAATTCTAATTTCTTTCTCATCTCATATTCTATTTCTAATTCTCTCTCATCTAAATTCTATCTATTTCTCTTCTCACCTAAACTCTATTTCACCCTCACGAACTAAGGTTCGTGAATATCCCGTCACCAACTCTTGGGTTCGTGACAGACTTCAGCTGAAAATGTGAATGTGGGCTTCAAGAAATACGCTCCAGTACCAAATCAAGGGTACGTTCATTGATCATTCACTCGCTAAAGGAGCTTGGTGGCCTAACGTGGGAAGAAAGTGCAACAGAAATAGGGTGTAGCTGTTATTTAGTTTTTTCTATAAATAAGCGACTCTGTTGTAGTACAAAACAAGTAAATACACTTATACAAAACTTTATCAAGTTTTCTTTACATATCAGTTGTGCTTTTTTCCTAGGAGTAGAGTAATCTAACTTAGTATAGATCTCGTTGTACTTACTTCTTTAGTAATACAGTGCTTCGGGCTTTAGGTATGAACTCTGTTTTAATTTGTTCCCGAATTCGACAAGTTAAGATGCGGTACAACTAAAGCCTGGGAGAAGGGCACTATAGGTTCATATGAGGAAGGAAGATTAGAGGCCTTAGGAATGGAAGAAGGGTGCATGACCTCATCGGTCTCCTCTCTTTCCTCGCTCCTCTTCTCCCTCACCACTCATGGGTAATTCACTCTCAGCACTCACCTCATTGTCAACTTCCTTCTCACTTCTTAACACTACAATGGACTTTGCTTGCTCTTGATGGGAAGGATAGTTATCTTGCCTCACATTGTTCTAAGGGTTCTCTACGGCTTGGTTAGGGAGTCTTCCCTCATCTCTCTGTTATAAACCGAGAATCCGAGGCATGGACTTAAATTGGATTAATGGTGGGAAAGTATGTTAGGATGGTTAAAATCTGTTATGCTGTTCTGCTGCTGCTGTTGTGCTCTTGCTGCTGCTGATGTTCTGCTGCTGTCATGCTGCGTACTGATGTTAGTTTGTTGTTTGGTAGTTAAGTCATGATGTATTAGCTTGGCATTAGTGTTTGCAAGGTATTGTAAATGAGCTGTTAGTTGTTGTTGCTACAGGTATCGGTTAGAAGCAGGACTAGAGTAAAAATTCTGTTAAGGTGGGTGCTTGGCGCCAAATAGGATTTAATTGTTAGTTAAGCTTAGTTCTAGATATTTCTAGATATTTCCTAAGTTGGATAGTCCTTGTGTGGCTAGATGAATGTACTAAGTTCATATCATGTAAGTAGTATAAATAAGAGGTCTTAGCATGTAATCCATAACTTTGGATGAATGAATTGATATCTTTGATATCCTTTCTACTTTCTCATCTCCTTTCCCTTCTTTCTCTCGTCTAAACTCTATATTCTTTCTCATCTCATATTCTCTCTATCCCAATCAAGGTTAAGATTCAAGAGAATATTTTTGAATCTTAACAATTGGTATCAGAGCCTTGATTTGGTCCGAATCAAGCTCATATCCGGAAAGAAATTACAAAATATGATTAATTGTATTGCAATTAATCAATAAAAACAATTGAGTCACTGATTTAATTCAGATTTTGTGATCAGAATTCAAATTTGAATTTTGAAGTGGATTTGGCGGTTATTGCACCAGTTTTCAGCAAGTGCTTAAGAGGTGTTTCGGTTGGGAATTAAAGTGATCATATTACATTGAAGGAAGTTCAATTGATCAGTATTGTTGAGTATATTCATCATCAAGCTGATTCAGATTGAAACTCAAAAGAATCGATCAAGCAATTTGCTACAGAAGTTGAGTGCTGAAGCAAGTTTGAGCTGCTGAGGTTGGTGCTGAGCTCACTGTTCTTGATCAGTCGCTCATTTGATCAGTTGCGAAGAAGTTACAAGTGAGCTAATTGATCCACATTGCACTTGATCATCGTCAAAAAGATTAGAAACAAGCTGAACGGAGGTTTAATCAGATTCTACAACTCAGAAATTGAAGTTGAGGTACTTGTTTCTGAGATGCAATTCAAACTCGAATCAAATCTGCTTTTCTTGCTAAATTGTGATGAAATTGTGTTGATAAGCTTAGAAGTGGTGAGAATTCGTCAGATTCTGCGTTGATTCTTAAGAATTTTATGTATCGAGTCACGAATTGTTTAGGAGAAACTCTGACAACATAGGCGAAATCTGACAGTAGAAAGGAGAAACGAAAATTGTTGAAACCTAATTTCGTTCGTGAAGTTCGCTTTAGGTATTGTATTGAGGACTTGATTGCGAGCTAGAGCCGAGCTTAATTCAGAAGTTTAGGTCGAATTACTCAACTAACATCGCGGTTAGGTTTTGTTCGAGTTCCTCTGTTTGAATCGCGTCAGTTAGGGTTGGAATCTGAGGTGATTCTTAAACCCGATCTTGAAATCCAGATAATTGTCGATCTTAGCAATACTTGGTGCTGCGGTTAACTCGAAAATCATTCAGAGTGAAGTTTAAAGAGCGATTATGGATGGTTGTGATGCAACAATTCCGGATTGGCTAAAGACAATGTTTGATCAACTCAAGAAATCCAATGCTAAATGGATACAGCAAATGAACCAGCAAAACAACGTGAAGATTGGACAGCAAGCTCAGCTGATTGTAATGGAGAGATCTGATCAGGTCATTTTTCAATCACAAGGATTGGTGGATAGGATTAACAAGTGCTGGGATCAGCAAAAGGAGCAACTTGAAGTGAAATTAGCTGAGATTCAAGAACAATGTCGAAGGCCAAACTCTTCCGCAGTAGCTGAAGTGCACATTGTGGAGCCACTCAATGTAGTTGAAGGAGAATTGGATCAAGGTAATGCCGTAATTGATGAACACGAGTTGGATGAACCTGAGGTTGAACGAGATGATCTTTATGAAGACTCTTTGCTAGAGTTAGAGTATTTTGAAGAGGATGGACCACAGTATGACATGCTTTAGGAATGGGAATACGATTTTTATGTCATGGGAATGATAAAGAATGCAAAGAGTAAAGTGAAGAAGAATCATCTTAACGACGCATTGAAAGAATTTTGGGAAACAAAGAAGATTACAAGGAAGAAATTGAAGCATAAAGTTGTGTTGCAGCCTATGAGGTTTGATGATCAACAAAAGCTAACTCAAGATGCTGCTTTGACTGATGTGTATGTTGGTATACAAGGTTTGGGTGCTGCAGAATCTGTGATTCCAACTGAAAACCTTGGGGTTATTGCTGAAATATCACTAAATATGTCTCTAAATCAGTTAAGTGATACTCCATGGCAAGCTGGAAGGCTGAACCGAAGTGATTTCACTGCTGAGCAATGTCATTTTGCTGAGGAGTCCATTGTTGCTACTGCAGTGCATCCAAATTCAGATCAGAGTATACTTAAGTTCACTTGTGGGCATGCTGGAGTGTTAACTTGGGACCAGAACAACATCATCTTGGATGTTGAGCAAGGTCTCTTGTGTTGGGTGAGAGATTACGAATGTATGGTGGCTGAAATGTACTACCGGCATGCCGATCTGCAAGTTCGGAATGATTTACTTCTTCTTTTGAGTAGGATTGTGGCTTATCCAAGTGAAAAATCTTATGACGACTTGCCTCCTGATCCGGGAGGAGATTTTCAAGTTTATATGAAGCCGATAAGGGGGGAGAACTGCTGCATTAGCAGAGTTGTTGGGCAAGTTTTGGATGTTCAAGTTATGTTAGTGTACACTTGGCATTCAACAATGGCTTATGAACTCCTAATTTGTGTGTCCTATGCAAGAGTGTGGGAAAACGTGGCTGAAATTTTGAGATCTCACAAGTTTACTCTCAATATTCCATCAAAGTAAGTTTTGGAGGATGCAGAAAAATCTTGGGGAAATTCTTCACTGTCAGTTGTGAATGAGCTGTTCAGATGGAGTTTGGTTGGTGCTATTATGCCTTTTAGAAGGTGTAATAACTTGTTCACTTTAAGTAGCTTCCATATGGACATACACCGAGCTGCAATATGTCATTATGAGTTGCATCAGGTTTGTGCTGCTAAGCTTCTGGATTCTGTAGCAACTTCGGTGCAATTGGAAAGCAATCAAGGATGTGTTGAGCATGTCATAAGTTGGTTCAGTAAGTGGTTGTGTGAGCTGAATAAGTTGAAAGTTACTGCTGCAGAGCATGTTAAATCAGCAAGAAATCAGATCGCAGTAGCTAATATGCACTTTCGGCATGCCGATCGGCGAGTTCGGGATGAAATAATTCTGTTTTTGAAGGGAGTTTTGATCAATAGGGTCTCCTACATGAAGCTATGCTATTGGGAGGACATTTGCAAGTCGTTTATCTCCAAGGTTTCGGCTGAGGACAAGGAAATCACTCAAGTTTTGGGGTTACAGTTGCATCCTTATGGACTTGCATTGTGTTCGGTTACCATGATAAAAAAATGGGGCTGTTTGAGCTGCAATGGAAAATGCCTACAAGCTGATTTTGATGTTTGGTTTTCCTGGTTTGAGTTGGGAAGGCCTCCCGAGGTGTTAAAGGACTTCAAATGCAATTTTGTGGGGTTAATGACATACAAAACCTGTTGTGCAGCATCCTACAAGTAGAAATTCAAAAGTTATGATGCGTGGGGTGATTCTCTGCAGCAAGACAAAAGTTTGGGCTGTGTTAACTGCTTCATGAGGTGTTGTGATGTTTGGTTTGATCAGTGCAGTCCTCCTGAGGGGCATTGTGCATTCAAACGCAACTTTATGTCGAAACAAGATGTCTTTGTCATGGATTTGCTGCGTTACAGAAGTCAGTGCAGCCTTGGTTCGTTTCATTTGCAATAAGTTTCAGCTAGCAATCATCATTTCAGTCGCCTTTTCCTATGCAATTAGAGTTCTTCATTGTCTCAACTCTCTTCCATTCTTGAGGACAAGAATGTTTTCAAGGGGAAGGGAATGTTATAAACCGAGAATCTGAGGCATGGACTTAAATTGGATTAATGGCGGGAAAGTATGTTAGGATGGTTAAAATCTGTTATGCTGTTCTACTGCTGCTGTTGTGCTCTTGCTGTGGCTGATGTTCTGTTGCTGTCATGCTGCGTACTGATGTTAGTTTGTTGTTTGGTAGTTAAGTCATGATGTATTAGCTTGGCATTAGTGTTTGCAAGGTATTGTAAATAAGCTGTTAGTTGTTGCTGCTGCAGGTATCGGTTAGAAGCAGGACTAGAGTATAAATTCTGTTAAGGTGGGTGCTTGGAGCCAAATAGGATTTAATTGTTAGTTAAGCTTAGTTCTAGATATTTCTAGATATTTCCTAAGTTGGATAGTCCTTGTGTGGCTAGATGCAATGTACTAAATTCATATCATGTAAGTAGTATAAATAAGAGGTCTTAGCATGTAATCCATAACTTTGGATGAATGAATTGATATCTTTGATATCCTCTCTACTTTCTCATCTCCTTTTCCTTCTTTCTCTTATCTAAACTCTATATTCTTTCTCATCTCATATTCTCTCTATCCCAATCAAGGTTAAGATTCAAGAGAATATATTTGAATCTTAACACTCTCTTACTCAAAGTATTAGCTAGCTGACCTATTTGGGTCTCCAGCTTTGAGATTGATTGTCTATGGGATTGGAGGAGTTGGGAATTAGCTTTTAAACTCTTCAATGCACTCAAGACCTTCTCTTCAAAATTCGAATTAGAGCTCAAATTAGAAGGCTGAGAGTAGTTAGAAGCATACCCCTGTGGTTGAAAAATGAGAGGTCCTGACATACCAGATTGATGAGGTCATGGATTTGGTTGTTGTGGCACGAATTGTCCTCCTTGCCTCTAGGAGAAGTTTGAATGGTTCCTCCAGCCCAGATTTTATGTATTCGAGTACGGATTATTTCTTGAGAGTCCTTGGGCCGCATTAACGTGTTCCTACGACTACTCAACAAAAAGTGAAGCAGAAGGGCAATCAAGTGTGGAATGAGAAACACTAGAACATGTAGAACAAGAACCATGCATGTTTGGGACATTCGACACATTAGGCAAAGTGGAGGGAGTCAATACAACAACAAGCCTAGTGCTACCAAGGGCTCCCGTCAAAAGCAGGGTCTGGGGAGGGTAGATGTACGCAGCCTTCCCCCTTCAGGGGGCTACCCTGAAGAGAGGTTGTTTCCTAGGACCCCCAGCCTAAGATGATGGTCTTGCATCCATCAGCCAAAAGACCTGGCAAACATCAGAAAGCATAAGTATGGCCTAAAAAAAAAAACCAAAAAAAAAAAAAAGCTGGTAGTTGAGAAGAGGAAACATAATAAGAAAGGATGAGAAAGGGATAGAAGAATAGAAAGGGATAGACAGATAGGGATAAAGACTACCCTACTCTAACCGAGTCATCTACAACCCCTATGCTAGCCCTCCGTTGGGCCTTATATAAGGCCATCTCCTCCCCAAGGTTTAGGTAGGTGAGATCTTGTCGGATCGTCTCAAGCCATCTCTTCTTCGGTCTGCCTCTGCCTCTTCTGCCTAATGTAGTAATAGGCTGTTCGCATCTTCTGACTGGAGCTTCGTCCGGTCGCCTTTTGATATGTCCGAACCATCTCAAACGCTGCTCCCTTAATTTATCTTCAATGGGAGCTACGCCCAATTTGCCTCTTATGATGTCGTTTCTGATCCTATCCTTCCTTGTGTGTCCACACATCCACCTCAGCATTCACATCTCCGCCACCTTCATCTTCTGGGTGTGCTGCTGTTTCATTGCCCTGCACTCCGCCCCATACACCATGGCTGGCCGCACCACCATCTTATAGTATCTTTCCTTTAGCTTCAAGGGGAATTTCTAATCAGAAAGTACCGCAGAGGCCATCCTTCACTTGTGCCAACCCACTTTGATCCTATAGCTGACATCCTCGTCCACTTCGCCGTTGTGCTGTATCGTGGACCCTAAATACCTGAATCTTTCCGTCTTCGAAATGGCCTCGTGTCCAATCTTGACTTCTTCTCATCTAGGCATGGTAGATGGGTCGAACTTGAGTTCCATGTGCTCGGTCTTGGCTCTGCTTAGTCACAAACCCTTCGACTCTAGAACCCCTCTCCACAGTTCCAGTTTCTCATTGATCTCTTCCTGCGACTCCCCCACCAGTACTATGTCATCTACAAAAAGCATGCACCAAGGTACACCTCCCTGGATGTGCCTAGTGAGCTTGTCCATAACCAAAATGAACAAATAGGGGCTCAAGGCAGACCCTTGGTGAACTCCCACTGTTATCGGGAAAGCGTCTGACTCCCCATCCACTGTACGCACCATAGTCTGTGCCTCATCATACATGTCTTCGATGGCTCGGATGTATGGTGCGGGGATGCCTTTCCTGTCCAAAACTCTCCAAAGGACCTCCCTTGGCACTCTATCATATGCCTTCTCTAAATCAATGAAGACTATATGAAGGTCCTATTGTCTCTCCCTATAATGCTCTATCGTCCGCCTTAGGATGTGGATGGCTTCTATTGTTGATCTCCCGGACATAAATCCGAACTGGTTCTCGGACACCTTAGTCAGCTGCCTCAACCTCCTCTCTATGACCCGTTCCCACAACTTCAGAGTGTGGCACATTAGGTTGATACCTCGATAGTTGGCGCAACTCTGAATGTCGCCTTTGTTTTTATATATCGGTATCAATATGCTCTTCCTCCATTCCTCATGCATCTTGCCCCCCTGAAGGATTTGGTTAAATAGTTTAGTCAGCCAAATGGCGCTCTTTTGTCCAAGACACTTCCATGCTTCCACGGGGATGCCATCTGGGCCAACTACTTTACCCCTTTCCATGGATCTCATGGCTTCGTTGACTTCGTTTAGGCTAATTTTCCTACATTCACAGTGGTTTTGATGCACCTCAGATGTTTGAAGATCACCTAAGGATATGTCTGTCCCTCCTTGTTCGTTGAACAGCTCTTGGAAGTAACTTTTCCACCTAGCCTTGAATAGATGCTTGTCCACGAGTACCTGTCCATCTTCCCCTCTAATGCATTGCACTCTGTCCAGGTCTCTGGTCTTCCTTTCTCTCGCTTTGGCGATTCTATATAAGTCCCTCGCGCCTCCTTGGTCTCCATCCTTTTGTAGAAGTCCTCATAAGCTCTTGATTGTGCTTCTCTGACTGCTCGCTTTGCTTCTCTCCTGGCTTGAATATACCGCTGTTGCTTATCCTCATCCCTGCTATGGTCCCACTCTCTGAAACAAGTTCGCTTCTCCTTAATCTTCTCTTGGACCTCGTCCCCCCACCACCAGGATTCTCTGTTTCTTGGTGCCCTTCCCTTAGACGTGCCGAGGACTTCCTGTGCCAGTCCTCTCATCTTTTGGGCCAGATGGTTCCACAACTAGTTTGTGTCCCCTTCAAAGGCCTCCCTGATTTCGGCCTCCACGTTTTCCTTGTATACCTTATACTTCTCCCCCTTGAGCTCCCTCCAACAGGTGTGCGAATGCGCAAGTTTGCAAATTCTTTTGGCCCTCCCCTTGGCCTTTATATCCTCCCACAGCACCCTATGTTGCATAGACAGGTCTTCGCCAGGGGTAGTCCTGCAGTCCCTGCAGTCTTTTTGCACCCTTCTCCTTAATAGTATGTAGTCAATCTGTGTTCTTATCCCGCTGCTTTGGTACGTGACGATGTGTTGCTCGCGCTTTTTGAAGAAGGTGTTGGCCACCGTCAGGTTGTAAGTAACCGCGAAGTCCAATAAGGCTTTGCCCTCTGCATTCCTGGTTCCAAAACCGAACCCTCCGTGATGAGGAGCATACCCATCCTCTGTCGCACCAACGTGTCTGTTGAAATCCCCGCCAATCATCACTTGTTCGGTTGGGGGTATGCCCTGCATCATTGTGTCTAAGTCCTCCCAAAAGGTAGCCTTTTCATGCTCCGACAGTCCAGTTTGAGGTGCGTAGGCACTGATGGGGTGGGTGGTTCGGTGTCAGAGGTGGTTGGGTGGGTCAGAGCGGTGGTGGGGTGCGACGTCAGAGGTGGGGGTGGTGGTGGGTGGGTGGTTGGGTGGGGTTAGGTGTGGTGGTTTGGTGTCAGTGGGGGTTCGGGGTGAGAGTTGAGGTGCGGTGCTTGTCCTGCAGTGGGTCGTCGCCGTCACTGTTGCGTCGCCGGGGGGGTGGAGGTGAGTCTGCGAGGTGGCTGACGGTAGGGCGGTGGATGCCGGGGTGGTTTGAGCAAGAATGAGAGATGTCAGTGAACGTTGCAGAGAGAGAGAGAGGTCTGTGCAATTTCATGGACAGAGAGGGAGTCAATGACATCTTAAATAAAGAAAGTAAGTTGCTCCACAGAAGACGCAAAATAATCTACTTTCTTATCTAAGATAGAGGTCTGTGCAATTTCATGGACGACTCCTCTATTTAACCTAGCAGCGTGCAAACGTGCATGTGCAGCAATTTGTTGTGAGTTCTCATACAAGTGTTCAAATCCATGCATCATTTTCATTCTTCCTAAGGAATTGACTACCACTAGAAGAATCAAAAGTTTGTTGACCCTTTTTATTTAACCCGTAATAAAAATTTTGGACTAGTTTCCATTTAGGAATAGTATGATGTGGACAAGCTCACAAAAGTTCCCTAAATCTATTCCAACTCTCACGGAACTCTTCACTAGGAAGTAGGGAAAACCCTTAATGGCTCGCCTAGCAGTGTTGGTCTTACTAATAAGATAGAATTTCTCAAGAAATTCTAGTTATATTTGAGTCCAAGTACTAATCGTCCCACTAGATAAGGTGTCTAACCAATACTTGGCCTTATCCTTCAAAGAGAAAGGAAAAAGGCAAAGTAAGGTGGCATCATCACTAAGATTAAGAATCCTAAAGGTAGAGCAAATCTCCATAAAACTACTTCGCTATAGGTGACAATCTAATGCACGAAGGTGAGGTGTATGTGGTGGGAGTAAAATACTTCATAAGTGCACGTGGTTGTTTGTCCATTATGAAAAACAAAAAATTCTAAAACTAGAAAATACACAAAAAACTAAGACACTAAAAAGATTAAAAAAACACACACGCACACGCACACGCACACACAGAGACACACAAGTAGAATCAAGCCCTAAAAAAATCACAAAAATAACTATCCTAAAGTAAATCCTAAGTCCTATGTTAAGAAGCAATTAAATTCATGACACGAATGTTGGGAACGTATTTCAAAATATTTTTCCCAAAGGACTAGAGCGGGCGTAGCGGAAAACTAATTTAAAATTCTCAATTTTAAATCTAATGTCATGATCTAATTAAACTATTCAATTAGACCTAGATCTTACTCTAATAGGTTCATAATATAACAATCGAAAAACATCAAATAAAGATATATATATATATATATATATATATATATATATATATATATATATATATATATATATATGTATGTATAAACATGATATGTAGAATAAAAGAAATAAAGAAAAATAAATTCAATATCAAATACTTAATTTAGACATATTTGATGCGCAAATTTAGACTCCGACTTGATGAATTGAAATTAGAAGAACAAAGCTTCTTGATACCTCGAGGTCTTGCGGAGTGTGGGCTCCTAAAATATTTAATTTCCTTTTATTCTTTCCGAAAAATAATTTTTTAGAAATATTGTGCTAAATATTAATTTAGAAAAATCCTAAAATAGTTTTGCATTTTTCGTCACGGGAGAAAATTAGGTTCCGAAACCTAAAGCTTAAAACATAATTCCTCGCGGCTATAAAGAACATATATTCACAATTAAAAACTATGTTACGTGGCGTAAGGCAATTGGTTGATCGCAGAAGACACGATAAGATTGCTGATGTGTTTTAAAAGTGTATTTAAAACCGTCGACTCGCAACTGTACAAGATATTTGTAGCTTTGTCGGGTATACGGGTCATATCCACAGGGAATCGGAGTTAAGCTGGATTTAGTTATTAATGAGTGGTTGAATTTTTGGGTTTTTTTGTTTTTGAATTTGTCAACTAAATTAACAAAACTAACTATAAACTAAAGTTGTCAAATCAATTAAGGTTAGTTCAAGGAATGAATTCTAGGGTAGCTTTACTTGTATCGCGTCATTATATTCTACTATGACAATGATTTAGGAGGCTTAGGCTACAAGCATTAAGCCCGGGTTAATATTTAAACCAGGACTTAGAGTAATGAACAGGCATAACCTGTCATATCACCCTATGTATAGCATGGGTTATCTCATTAGTACTACTTAATTTCTTTCTTGCTCTTAGTTCAATATTAAGCCTGTATTAATACTTAAGTTAGGATTTAGGGTAATGAACTAGTCTTAAGGGCATAACCCATCATATCATCCTAGGTGTAGCATGGATTATTTCAATAGCACTAACAAATTCCTTTGTCACTCCTAATTAAATATCAAGTTGTATAAAAGATTGTGTTTAGGGTTGGGTACAACCTCAATGCTAATTAAGCATGAAAAACTAGGTGTGGTATGATCTAGGCTACAAGCTCATAAGCTAATGTTAATAATTTGGAGATCTCAACATGGCTACAAGCATGTACAAAGAAACACCAAATACAATCATAAATTCTCCACAGGGATGCGCGTATAACATAACAAAACCATTTTCAATAACATAATATAAATTCGGGATACAGTTGGCTACCCGCCTTTCATCCCTAAACTATAAGTCTATTTCTCTATAGGAGTTTTACACATCATCCAAATCTAGCAAAGATAAAATCAATGAATAAAAACTGAAATGAGATAGAAACGAGTAAACCAAAGAAAATACACAACAATGGTAATCCAAACACTACCCTGTTGTACAAAGGTTTAGATCAAACCTGGGGTCGGTGCGTTGGTGGAACTCAGACCCGGCTAAACTTACCTGGGCCCCCTCTTGCTTGTCGTCCACGGGCTGCCGGCTTAGGGTTGTTGGCAGCAGTGAAGGTGGAGGTGGGGCTGGTGGTGGTGGTGGGGTGGTACTGGCGTGGTGTGGTGTGGTGTGTGTGTGGTGTTGTTGATGGGCGTCGAAGTGGCGGGTGGGTCGAAGTGGTGGCGGGGTGGGTGCGTCGAAGTGATGGGTGGGTCGAAGTGGTGGGTTGGGGTGGGTGCGTCGAAGTGGTGGGTGGGTGGAAATGGTGTCAGTGGTGGGTGGATGGTTCGGTGTCAGAGGTGGGTGTGGTGGTGGGTGGGTCGAAGTGGTGGGTGCGTCGAAGTGGTGGGTTGGGGTGGATGGTTCGGTGTCAGAGGTGGGTGTGGTGGTGGGTGGGGTGGGTGGTTCGGTGTCAGTGTAGGGTTACAATGTCAGAGGCCGGTCCTGGGTTGGGGTGGGTGGTTCGGTGTCAGAGGTGGTTGGGTGGGTCAGAGCGGTGGTGGGGTGCGACGTCAGAGGTGGGGGTGGTGGTGGGTGGGTGGTTGGGTGGGGTTAGGTGTGGTGGTTTGGTGTCAGTGGGGGTTCGGGGTGAGAGTTGAGGTGCGGTGCTTGTCCTGCAGTGGGTCGTCGCCGTCACTGTTGCGTCGCCGGGGGGGTGGAGGTGAGTCTGCGAGGTGGCCGACGGTAGGGCGGTGGATGCCGGGGTGGTTTGAGCAAGAATGAGAGATGTCAGTGAACGTTGCAGAGAGAGAGAGAGGTCTGTGCAATTTCATGGACAGAGAGGGAGTCAATGACATCTTAAATAAAGAAAGTAAGTTGCTCCACAGAAGACGCAAAATAATCTACTTTCTTATCTAAGATAGAGGTCTGTGCAATTTCATGGACGACTCCTCTATTTAACCTAGCAGCGTGCAAACGTGCATGTGCAGCAATTTGTTGTGAGTTCTCATACAAGTGTTCAAATCCATGCATCATTTTCATTCTTCCTAAGGAATTGACTACCACTAGAAGAATCAAAAGTTTGTTGACCCTTTTTATTTAACCCGTAATAAAAATTTTGGACTAGTTTCCATTTAGGAATAGTATGATGTGGACAAGCTCACAAAAGTTCCCTAAATCTATTCCAACTCTCACGGAACTCTTCACTAGGAAGTAGGGAAAACCCTTAATGGCTCGCCTAGCAGTGTTGGTCTTACTAATAAGATAGAATTTCTCAAGAAATTCTAGTTATATTTGAGTCCAAGTACTAATCGTCCCACTAGATAAGGTGTCTAACCAATACTTGGCCTTATCCTTCAAAGAGAAAGGAAAAAGGCAAAGTAAGGTGGCATCATCACTAAGATTAAGAATCCTAAAGGTAGAGCAAATCTCCATAAAACTACTTCGCTATAGGTGACAATCTAATGCACGAAGGTGAGGTGTATGTGGTGGGAGTAAAATACTTCATAAGTGCACGTGGTTGTTTGTCCATTATGAAAAACGAAAAATTCTAAAACTAGAAAATACACAAAAAACTAAGACACTAAAAAGATTAAAAAAACACACACGCACACGCACACGCACACACAGAGACACACAAGTAGAATCAAGCCCTAAAAAAATCACAAAAATAACTATCCTAAAGTAAATCCTAAGTCCTATGTTAAGAAGCAATTAAATTCATGACACGAATGTTGGGAACGTATTTCAAAATATTTTTCCCAAAGGACTAGAGCGGGCGTAGCGGAAAACTAATTTAAAATTCTCAATTTTAAATCTAATGTCATGATCTAATTAAACTATTCAATTAGACCTAGATCTTACTCTAATAGGTTCATAATATAACAATCGAAAAACATCAAATAAAGATATATATATATATATATATATATATGTATAAACATGATATGTAGAATAAACGAAATAAAGAAAAATAAATTCAATATCAAATACTTAATTTAGACATATTTGAAGCGCAAATTTGAACTCCGACTTGATGAATTGAAATTAGAAGAACAAAGCTTCTTGATACCTCGAGGTCTTGCCGGAGTGTGGGCTCCCAAAATATTTAATTTCCTTTTATTCTTTCCGAAAAATAATTTTTTAGAAATATTGTGCTAAACATTAATTTAGAAAAATCCTAAAATAATTTTGCATTTTTCGTCACGGGAGGAAATTAGGTTCCAAAACCTAAAGCTTAAAACATAATTCCTCGCGGCTGTAAAGAACATATGTTCACAATTAAAAACTATGTTACGTGGCGTAAGGCAATTGGTTGATCGCAGAAGACACGATAAGAATGCTGATGTGTTTTAAAAGTGTATTTAAAACCGTCGACTCGCAACTGTACAAGATATTTGTAGCTTTGTCGGGTATACGGGTCATATCCACAGGGAATCGGAGTTAAGCTGGATTTAGTTATTAATGAGTGGTTGAATTTTTGGGTTTTTTTGTTTTTGAATTTGTCAACTAAATTAACAAAACTATCTATAAACTAAAGTTGTCAAATCAATTAAGGTTAGTTCAAGGAATGAATTCTAGGGTAGCTTTACTTGTATCGCGTCATTATATTCAACTATGACAATGATTTAGGAGGCTTAGGCTACAAGCATTAAGCCCGGGTTAATATTTAAACCAGGACTTAGAGTAATGAACAGGCATAACCTGTCATATCACCCTATGTATAGCATAGGTTATTTCATTAGTACTACTTAATTCCTTTCTTGCTCTTAGTTCAATATTAAGCCTGTATTAATACTTAAGTTAGGATTTAGGGTAATGAACTAGTCTTAAGGGCATAACCCATCATATCATCCTAGGTGTAGCATGGATTATTTCAATAGCACTAACAAATTCCTTTGTCACTCCTAATTGAATATCAAGTTGTATAAAAGATTGTGTTTAGGGTTGGGTACAACCTCAATGCTAATTAAGCATGAAAAACTAGGTGTGGTATGATCTAGGCTACATGCTCATAAGCTAATGTTAATAATTTGGAGATCTCAACATGACTACAAGCATGTACAAAGAAACACCAAATACAATCATAAATTCTCCACAGGGATGCGCGTATAACATAACAAAATCATTTTCAATAACATAATATAAATTCGGGATACGGTTGGCTACCCGCCTTTCATCCCTAAACTATAAGTCTATTTCTCTATAGGAGTTTTATACATCATCCAAATCTGGCAAAGATAAAATCAATGAATAAAAACTAATGACTTGAACACTTCTTCAATTAGTGTTGATGTTGATCCTTGCTTTGATCCTTCCAGCACTCCGACCGCTTGCGCTTCGGCGTTTGAGAACCCTTTGGATCTCGTAGCGGCTTTGGGAAGGAGAAGAGGAAGAGAGGCGTGGCAAAAGATCCCTCAAACAATTAGGTTTTTGCATATTTAAAAGTGGCTTCCTCGTGACCGCTTGTGCAGTGTCCTCCTGTTTCTCCCCGTGTGCTCCCCCTGCTTATATTTATATATATAATATACAATATTATATACCACATAATATTATATAATATATATATTAACTAGCTACGAGACCTATTTGAATTACCGAATTACAACTCGATTGGTCCTTTTTTTGCACACATGGTCGGGTTTCTCAAAGTAGTCTTCAATTATTCCTCAATTATGCTTGATTCTGCCGCTTTTCATCCTCTGTTTGCTCTGATGGGTTCCAAACGTAAATGTGCCTGAATTACAACAAAACCCACATGCAAAGCCAAATATGTCATAGGATGAAGAATAAAATATGTAAATATAATGCACAAGCACCTTTTTTCTTTTCTTTTTCTTTTTAATTTTAGAAATCGGCGCCACGTGTCATACAGGTATTGGTCTTCACCACAGCATGCGGATTGAACCTGTTATTCACGGTTTTTGCTTTTGATTTTTTTTTTTTAATTTTCATATGTATAAAATTCATCCTATGAATATTATTTAGTAAAATTAATTTATTCATCTTATGAACAAATAATTCATCTCATGAATTATGTTTAGAAAAATTAATTTATTTATCTTATGAACAAATAATTCATCTCATGAATTTAATTTAAATATTTTCAAACACTACTTAAGTTGAGGCTTGCCAAGGGACCTCATGGACAATCTAACTATAGCTCCAAATGGGTCAAATCTGATATCATCCAATGATAACAATTGACTACCATTTAATAAAACTTAATTCCCCTAAATAAGTTTTACTACACTCCAGAATTAAATATATTCACTCAAAAATTTTTCAAATAGATTTATTGCGATTAACCCCTCCATTAGATATCTGTGAGCAAAAATAACCTTAACTACTATCATTAACTTTCTCACCTCTATCACTGCAGTTCCCGACTCGCCATTCTCAAACAATTTATAATATAGAAATAATTTTCGTATTAATTCTAAATGTCAAACATATGGAATACTTTGGCCAAAGATTCTAGAATCTATTCGTATATTTGTGAATCAATTAGGGGTCATCTTATATTGTAGATTCTTAGTAAAATATCCATTTCCTTCACACTTCATGCAATTGTCCAACGACGTAAGATGCTGGTTATTCAATTTTAACCTTATCATTTTGGTTATCAAAGTAATTAACATTCCATGCATGAGTTCGTACTATTTTTCAGATTTAGAGTTATTGTCTTATAGAATTAATTATTTTTGATAGCAGTAAAGAAATAATTAATTCAGGTGGTCTTACTTAGTGTTCAAATCTTATTGAAAACACCAATATAGTATTCTTAGATCCCCAGCCACATGACCAAAATAAGTTATCAAAAATATCATATTATAGTCTTATCAGAAAAACTATCCAAACTTATCACTGACTGTGAACATACTTTAACATGTCAATAGTTTAATCTAAGTCTTTCAGAAGTTCTATCTCATTGACCACTTAAACAACACACGACAAATCGTTTTGGACCACGTCCATCTCATGGAACGTTTTAGAAAAATAATCACGCATGTTTGACTCGTAAGACACAATCAGACAATAAATAAATAAAATAATTTTATTTATTTAATATTTAAAACTAACTAATTGAATTTTTCTGTAACACCTATCCCAACAATAAAATAAATAAATTGAATTAAAATCAAAATCCTAATTTAAAATCCTACACTAAAAATAAAAATTAATTGTTTAAAAATTAAGAAAACCAAAAATTGAAATCATAGGGACTAAGAGTACGTGAATTTATTTTAGGACCTAAATTAATTCAAATAAAATTGAGAAGTTGTGTGTTAACTATTCTAAGCAAACGACAATTAAACTAAATAATTCTACTTCTAAAGGGGAAAAGAATTTGAAATTGGAACCTAGGATTTTGAATTCACCATTAGCCAATTATTTTTACGTTAACTCTTAAATTGAAATTATTAATTGTCACACGGTTGGTGGTTTAGGCTACAAGCTTCAACCTTATAAGGTAATGTTGTTAGTTTCACGTATTGATCCTATCTAATTAAAGCATAGGAAAAATATTCTCTATCTAACGTATTATTAATTATTGCGTATTGACCCTATTTAATTAAAGCATGGGGAAGATGGGCTCTAATTAACAATTCGGTGAAAACTATTGCTTGATTAATTAATCCTAAGGTTACAAGCATCAAGAACTAATTTATAAATATCAACATTAACGATCAAATGTTACAAACTCAATCATCATCTTAATTGAATAATCAATAAAAATATAATACTTCAAAGTATTTATCGCAATTAAATAATTCATGTAATAAACAAATTATCGTAAAATTAAAAGTAATACAAAAATAAAAAAGACTAAGACTTCATCTAACCCTAGAGAGCAAGTTAGCTCTCCATCAAGGATGAACCAGTAAAAGAGGAGATAAACAAACCTATGTCGATCTTCACAGTAATTTCGCTCTCGTTCCATTTTAACCAAAAAGGAAAAGTAAACAAAATAGAAGAAAGAGAGAGAAATTAGAGAATTTCAGGTGGTGATCTTCAGGTCCCAAATTTGAACTGTCCACCTCCTCCTGCGGGTGCTCTCGTTCCTCTTTTGAATCGAATCTGCCACTTGACGAAACTCTAAGCGGAGCTGGGCCTTAGGTGGAAGCGGTTGTGCTAGACTGTGGTGGTGGGGAGACGCTGGTGGGCTGGCGATGTCGGTTGGTCTGGGCTGAGCAGAGGCAGATGTTAGGTAGAATCCTGCGTGTTGTTGGTCGAGGGGCTGGATACTGTGATGGGCCTGAGCTGTGCTAGTGCTGATGGGCTAAGGAGGTGAAGAGGTAGCTGGCGAAAGGTCTGTGCAGGTCTTGTGTTGGTGGTTTGGACTTGGTGACGGGCCGGATATGGCTATGCGTGGGTGGGCTGTGGACCTATTGTCTTACGGGCTTTTAGTCGCCGGTTTGGTTTGTGGGTCGGGCTTCAATGTTGGGCTCGGGTCTAGTCTGAGGAGCTGGTCACGGTGTGGGTTGTCAGCTGGGGTGTGGCGGTGTGGCGTGAGGTGATGTTGAACACGACGTGGGCTGGCATTACGTGTGGAGCTTGGCTCGTATGATCTCGTCCCGATCTCCGTTTGACTTGAATTAATTGCTTCACGCATCAAATTTTGTCTTATTTGTACCAAATTTGACAATTTATGAGATTTTAATCTTCGAATCTATAAAACATTAAAATTGTCAAAGTGAGGATAAAATGATAATTAAACAGGTGCAAAATAATTATAATAGCAAATAAAGGTTACGTATATATGAGACGCATCAGTATCCACATTTAGTAGGTGGTATTTTGGATTTCTCCTTAGATGCCCGGTATCTTCAGATCCAAGAGGGGGTTAGCAAGGAAAATATAGTGAGAAAACATTATGAGTTTTCCCATTGCTGACTATATTTTCCCGCAATATTGCTGGCAAACCTTATAGGACACCCTCTCTAAGTCTCGAGATATTCGTTCTTGGATTATAAGTGATAAGTCCAATTTAGTATATAATTATTCATATCTTTTTGATTCATTTTTAACCATTTTATATCGAACTTTTATCGCTTTACTCGGTTTTGCTCTTTTTCACTCATATTGCCATTTCTTGCAAAACACTTATTTTATGCTAAATCTTACTAGATTTTGTCATCAACATTAACAAGTAGAAGCAAGATACACCAAATAAAAGCAAAAAAATGGCAAAACCACCCCAAAACTCACGGTTTATACCAAAAACCAACAAAAATTAACATAAAATAACACAAGTTGCATTTGGGCGGCAACTTTAAATTCATTTTATTACTTGAATACATTGTATGATACATGAAATCATCACCATACTCTGAAAATGCAGATTTAGGCGGTGGAAAGTTGAAGAAAATCATAAAATGAAACATGTTGTTGCAAGTTGCAAAGGAGTGCCAAGAATGAGCAAATAGGAAGCAAGTTAGATGATCTTTTTTTCAAATTTTTATCGCCCTTCAAACACTATAAATAGGGGGTGATCGAAAGTGTTTTGATCATCCCTTATCCAGCAAAAAAATCTCATACAAAGTGAAGAAAGAAAAAAAAGACCGAGGGAATGAGAAGAAGAAGGGAGGAAGGAAGTTTGGTTTATAATTTTGTATTTTTAAGTTCTTTCAATCCTTTTCTTCTTCTAAATTCATGACTTTTGTCTATATTTTGCTTTATATTAAATTTATCATGAACTAATTTTATTTTTCCAAGGTTATGATGTAGCCTAAGTTGTAATATACGCTCTATTCTAATTCAACATATTCAATGTCTTGTTACTGATTTGTAGAAGTGCTTATCATTGTTCTTCATGAGTTTTAAATGCTTGATCACCATTTAAAGCCTATAATGATTTATAATGAGTCCGAGAGGAGATTTTTGATGATTGCTAAGGTGATAAGCACCACAAATTGAGCGAATGCTCGAGAGAAATTAACGAGATTTGTGTGGTATTAAATGAAAACCATAGATCTTTAAAACTCTTTTTTTATTTAAATTTATGCATGAGAGTGATGGGTTAATATGTAAAAGAGTAAGTTAAGTGTTGCTCGAGAGAGAATATTTAGTAAATTAGGGTTTTTGACCATCAACATGTAATAACAACGTGAATACCGAGAATAGAAAGGCATATTAATTCAACTAGGTGAAATCGGATGCCTTGGATCTTATTAAATTATAAAATCCAACTAAAAATCAGTTAACTTTTCATAAATATTTGTAAACATTTTTGTTCCTTTTTTATTTTGTGTTATTTCATTTCAAAAGCCATAATTTTCGGTCTTTCAAATAGTACTAGAACTACTAATTTTAGAACTCACTCAATAACAATCCTTGTGGGAACGATGCTCTACTCATTCTATATTACTTGATACGACTTAGTGCACTTGCTATGCGTATACCAAGTAAAGCATTAGTAAGGCCTAGCATAGGCCTTTGACTACTACTGATATCCATAGCTAACTCCTTAGCCACTTTCTACGTAATGGCAGAGTCCTAGCGGAGTTTGATTAGCAAGTTCTTAAAAACTGCACACTTGCTCCTGGGATGGCGTTCGGTGATAGGCCATTGGCAGATTCCATCATCAAATGTGCGCGCCAGTGTGGGGATGCACAATATCCCCTTAATGATCAACCGTTTGAATAGGTGGTTTGCCACCTTTGCCTTTTGAGTGTCATCGAAGACCATTTTTCTCTTATAAAAGGGAAAAGGATTAGTCTGGACACAACAAGAATTGGTTTGGGTAACAGTTTCAATAACATCGACTTGAAGGGGACTAGGGAAGGGGTCTTTATTAATACCCATATGTCCTTCTCTCGGGAAGATCAATTGCCTTGCTTATATGGCAATTGAACCACATTTCTAAAGATGACGTAGTTCTTCGTGGAATGGGTCAACAAATCGTGCCATTTACAATATACCTTCCCCTTAGTAGAGTTTGGGTCAGGCTTTCTATGTTTTCCCCTAATTTTGAGTTTGTTATTTGCCTCAAGCCAATCGAATATTACGTCGACTCTTGAGATGTCAAACGAATACTTTCTCAAGTCTTAGGATTGATAAGACTTTCTGGCTTTGATATCCTTTTTAACTAAAGGATTGCAAACCATAGGAGGTCCCTTGACGTATTCAGCAACATCAATCTCATATGGAAGATCTATGCCCTCCTCGATTAGATCATGTATGTAAGTCCTGTACATGTTATTTTTCTTCAGTCTTTCTTTTCTTAAGACAATCTTATATCTAGTGGCACATTCTGCCAGCTGTAAGAGCATTTTGAAGTTAGGGACTTCGAATTTCTTCCTAAATTCAATATGTAAGCCATTTAATGCTAGCTTGGCATATTCTATTTCGAGAAGCGCTACAACACATTTTAACTAGCTCTGTTGTATAGGTTAATGTAATCTTCTGCTGATTCACTTAGCTTTTGTCTCATTCGAGCCAAGTCAGACATGGAAATTCCTAGTTCCATTCATGGAAACCGAGCCTGAATTTGCCTTGCCATGTCATCCCAACAGTAGATGGAATTAGGTGGCAAGATAATGTCCCACTAAAAAGTGGTCCCAGTTAAAGAGTTGGGGAACATCCTCAACTTAAGATATTGATTATCAGTTGCTTCTCTACACTGGCAATTGAATCTTTCGAAGTGCTCGAGGGCAGAGACAGTCACTTCAAAGGCCTGGCCCTTACATCTGCTCAATGAAGGGTAGTCCCTATTTATGTATTTAGGTTAAGGTTTATTGTACAAGGGTCTATTGACCCTTCTGAGGCTTGGCCTATACATCTGCTCAATGAAGGCAGCAAGTTGGTCTTAGAAAGGTAGGTTAGGCAAATGGTTATGTCTACCATTGCCCCCCAAGTGGGTGAGGATCTCGAAGGGGATCTACAGGAAAGCCCTGGGCACCCATCACAATCAGGTGTGGGAATGGTTGTTGCCCCCCAAACTCGGGGTAAACCCCCTGATCAATTTGGCCATGAAATTTGGCTAGCCATGAAGTATGCCCTAGTAGGACCTAGGTTACATAGCATGCCTGGGAGCATACCAATATTAGCAAGTTGTTGGTTCATCCTTCCTTGATCAGTCCTAAAGTCGTGATATTGAGAAAGTGGGTGATTATCTTGCCATCCAGTGTGATAAGTATGGAGAGGCCTTGGATGGCCTGAGGAGGGTACAAACGATTTTGGTCCCTGCCTTGGGGACAAGCAACACTGGCACATTGGCGTTCAGATCCCTTGAGGCTAGAGAAAAGCTATGATTCAAAGGGTTAGCCACCCCAAGCAACACATTGTTCCTATCATTGGTTCCATGTGCATAACACTTGGGTTAGCCATAATTGGGTTTTCTGTTCTCTCAGGGAGAGTGTAGTCAACCTGAGTCATGGGTAATCGTGAGCTCGAAGGAGCCTGACCAAGATATCCAGTGGTGCAGACGGAAGACATGCAGGCCTAAGGTGCCCGATATTCTTTCCAACAGCTTGAACCAAGTCATTAGGACCCTCAGCTTGTCTAACTAAAATAGGCTCCACCTCAACTACTGTCTATCTTGCCACGTCCATAGCAATAAGGGTAGCAGTAGAAGACAAGGTTGAGTTCATTTCAACTAAGACTCTGTCAGTCTCTTTGGGAAGCCTATCATGCATTGAGGTGCCAACGCTGTTTATTACGATTTTCATAGTAGCGGAGTTTTCATGTTGAGCGGCTAGATTAAGCTCGGTTTCAGCTCATTGTCCCTCAAAAGCTTCTGTCATTGTTTCTTGGACTCTTTGGTCCACGATTTCTATAAGGTGTTTAAGCACATCCATAAAACTCTTGCGAGAATGGCAAATTAGCCCAATTCGTTTGTCTTCCGGGAAGTCATCATCACCATAGCTCTCACTTTCGTGGCTATTCATCCCTTCGTGTCACAGGGCTTTGTTCAAGAAGATGCTTAAGCGAGTATCTAATCAGGGCTAAGCCCTATAGCTCCTCATGCTAAAGAGCACTGGACCTCTTGGTTTGATCATTGGTGAATGGTATGAAATTATGTCTTGGTAATCCAAAGACAATGAAGTCTCGTTTCAAGCCTCCCACTGTGGTTACCAAAAGACGTGTTTGCTTTATTTTGTTCGTAATAAAGTGTCATGTAGTTGACGTAAAAATAAAAACAAAACAAATGTGCAAAAGGGATTCATCGTGACTAGGGAGTAAATAAAAATTTGGATCGCACGTCTTTGACCTCAACCACTCACCATTTTCGAAGAAACGATTGTGATATTTTGGTGTATTTGACTTCTGTTATATCATGAGTCCAGCTTACACTTCAGTGAAGAAGACTTGGTTAAATGCTTTTGCGGATTTCGTAATATATATGTTGACAGAAAATAAAAGGATATGAACCAAAATCAAGTGGCAGTTACAGTGACGAAGTAGGGACCACATACACCTTTTCCCATACACTTAAAAGTCATGAATGGAGTTGGAGATGAACCCAAGAGCTTAGCAATCCACTTACAAGCCCGAGTCAAAACATGGCACCCTTGACTTATAATAACTCAAATGAGTTTAGGTCTAACAAGATTAAGATGGAGTGAACCATATTCAGGTCATTGGATGAACGCAATCAAGGTCAAGCCTTGGCCGTCAAAGCCCTAAACAATGGCGTGAAACTAAGTTCACTTGAGTTATCAAGCAGTGATAATAGTATTAAGACCAATGCAATCAAGGTCAAGCCTTGGCTGTTAAAGCCTTAAGTTAAAGGCTCAATTCTCAACTTGTCGAAATTTGGGAACAGACTGAAAAAAGGAAGTTCATACTTGAAACCTGAAAGACTGTATTATTGAAGAAGCATGTATAACAAGTCGTTTTACACTAACCTAAGCTATGCTAAGTTATGCTCCTAAGAAAGGAGCACAAGCGTGTCATAAATAAAACATGAAGAAATTTTGTATTGAGTGTGTGTGTGTTTTGGGCTACAACATCGTCCTTTATTTATAGATAAATGAAATAATGGATGCCCCCTGATTTTGCGGCATTTTTTCTCCACGTCAGGCCACTGAGCTTCTTCTTACGTGTTAAGGATCAATTAACATGTCCATAATTCAGTTTTGGAGGGACTTCCTTGGGGCCCATATCAGAATTTCTAGTTGAAATCCCCTCCAAAAGCCCCATGTTCTTTTGGTTTAAATTTATAGCCCAAGTATCTACAATTGTGCTCCAAGTAACTATCTCAAGCTTGGAAACCACCTATCTTGCAACCTTCTTGGCAGCCCCTTGAGCTCGAGCTTCCTTTACCCTTTAATCATCACGAGCCTCAAGTTGTTGATACCCCTTTTGGGGTGATGATCTTCTCAAGACAACGGGCTCGAGACGTCACTACTTTAGCCCTTAAAGGCTTAATTCTCCTCGAGGAAGGCCTCACATGTTATTAGCGTGGTATTCTGCTTAAAAAGACGGTGTCCCAGTCCCCTCGAATTTAGGGTGTAAACACACATACTATGTTTACATGTTTTATTTGATGTTTTTATGTCATATTTTGTTTGTCTAATTAAATAGTTTAATTCAGTTAGGGCTTTAGATTTAAAATTGAGAATTTTAAATTAGTATTCCGCTACGCCCGTTTACAGAAAATTTTTGAAATACATTCCCAATATTGTCTACCCAATTCAGGCTCCATGAAAAGTTGTCCACTCGATTCATGTAGCGTAGGTTGTTGTTTCCCCAAGAACATATTCACAGGCATAGAAAAGAGATGGAAAACCCTAAGATATCAGAAAGGATATCCAAAAGGCTGTTTAAGTCCTTAGAGGGCTTAAACTTTTGCACTAGGGCGCAAGATTGATAAGTCCAAATTAGTATATAATTATTCACTTCATTTAGGTTCATTTTTAACTAGTTTACATCAAATTTTTATCGCTTTTGCCTGCTTTTGCTCTTTTTCGCTCCTATTGTTATTTCCTTACGAAAACACTCATTTTATGCTAAATCTTGCTAGTTTTTATCATCAACATCAACAAGTGAACTCAAGATACATCAATAAAAAAAAAAAAAAAATTCAAAAAAAGGGCTAAATACATCAAAAGTACCCGGTTTCAGTAGGGAATAACCAAATACATGTACAATTTGCTACAATTTGCAATTTTGGGTAGCAATATGTACAAATGAAGAGCAAGAATGAATTAAAGAATTGATGAACATGTTCAAGTTGATGAAAACAGTGACTTTAGGTAGCAAAAGCTGAAGAAAACTAAAAAAGAGTAGGCTAAAGTTCAACTTGCAAGTAATGGGCGGCAAGGTGGTTCAATTAGAACAAAGCTCATGTAGTATTTTTATTTTTTAAGCTTCCAATAAATAGGGAGGTTTTTGAAGTGTTTTGCATAAATCCAAATAAAAAAACTCAATACAAAGCAGAGAAATAGGGTAGAAATTCGTGTAGAGAAAGAAGGAGGAGAAAAGAAGAAGTTTGGTTTGTAATTTTGCATTTTTAAGTTCTTTTCTATTCTTTTCTTCTATAAGTTCATGAATTTTGTCTTAGTTTTGCTTTATATTATGTTTACCATGAAATAATTTTGTTTTTCTAAGGCTACGATGTAGTCTAAGTTGTAATATATGCTCTTTTCTAATTTGATGTATTCAATGTTTTGTTTATTACGTTGTTGAGGTTTTTATCATTGTTCTTCATGAGTTTTGAATGCCTGATCACCATTCAAAGCCTAAAATGATTCATAATGAGTCCGAGAGGAGATTTATGATGATTGCTAAGGTGATGAACACCATAAATTGAGCGAATGCCAGAGATAGATTAACGCAATTTGTATGGTCTTAAGTGAAAACCATGGATCTTTAAAACTCTTTTCTTATTTAAATTCATGCAAGAGATTGATGAATTAATATGTAAAAGAGGCTAAGTGTTGGTTGAGAGAGAATATTTTATAAATTAGGATTTTCGACCATCGACATGTAATAACAACTTGAATATCGAGAATAGAAAGGCATATTGACGCAACTAGGTGAAATCGGATGCTTTGGACCTTATTAAATCATAAAAACCATTAAAAATCAGTAAACCTTTTATAAAATCAAACCATTTTGTTCTTTTTTTATTTTGTTTTGTTTCATATCAAAAGCTTTAAATTTCTGTCTTTCAAATAGCGCTAAATTACTAATTTCGGTACTCATTCAATAACAATCCTCGTGGGATCAATATGCTATTCACTCATATTACTTGATATGACTTAGTGCACTTGCTAAGCATGCACCAAGTAAGCATCAACGGTTTATAGGAAGAAGAAGGATCCTTCTCAGACATCCAACAGAGATCCTTTTCATGCAATTGGACCAAACGCATTAAGAGCTCTATAGGGCTATCAGCCTTGGTGATGGAGATGGAAAGAGCATGAATATTTGTATGGTCTGAAGAAATGTAAAGCTCTAAGAATTTAATTAGGAAGAAGAACGAAGATTTGTAAACTGAGAGCAAGTGTTAAAGCGCTTGATTGAATGGGGAGAGGGAATAGAGCAAGTGATAAGAGCTTTGAAGCCCTAAGTATCATATTTACAGACACGCGGGAACAAGGGAAGCTTAAACGTCATATAGTACCATCTCGAGCTCCCTATAGCCGTTGAAGGTCAAATCAAGTCGATTGTTTACCTATTGTAATTACTAACTGCTGCAAGAGGAGCATTTGTTACACCCCAAACTCGAGGGAGTTGGGACAACACCATTGTGTTTGTCATGTGGGGCCATCCTCGAGGGATGATAGGCCTTCAAATGCTAACATAACGACATCTCAAGCCCAGTGGTCTAAACAGTTAAATCCCTTACATGATGCCAACCTCTCAAGTTGGTTGATGGGGGCTTAAGGGACTTCTTAGAAGCCTGTATGACTGGAGGTTTTGAGAGTCGAGGCTATTATTTGAAGCGCATTTCAAGGTGCATGAGTCTCAAGTATATCTAAAAAACATGGAACATCTAGAAGGAACTCCGGAGAATTAAACGGACGTGGGGGCTCGAGTACACGTTTTTAGGGAACAATCAATGCCGATCAACACACCAAAGAAGCATTCAAAAAGACATCATTAGGATATGCCAGGATTATAGGATTCAATAGTTATTTTGCTTTTCTATGAATAAGAGACGCTTATGTAGTTGTAACGTGTCTAGCACCACCATACAAACTTTGTCAAGTTTCTTTACATTACAATTATGCTTTTTTTGTTTTTTTTTTGTTTTTTACTAGGAGTAGCATAATATAGCCTAATATAGTGTAGATTAGCTTGCTTTGTACTTGCTTTCTTCCAGGGCAATACAACATTTCGAGTTTTAGCCATGAACTCTTCTTTTTAATCAGTTCCGAACAATAGACGTACTAAGAATTTAGATGCTTGTTTATGGCTTTGATGACCAAGCCTTGACTTTGATTGCATTGGTCTTAACACCAGTGTCACTGCTTGATAAGTTAGGGGAACTTAGGCTTGAGTTATTATTTAAGGGTTTGACGGCCAAGGCTTGACCTTGATTGCATTGGGCCTCATCAGGTAGCCCAAATGTGATTTGTTTTCCATCTTAATCTTGTGAAACTCTAATTAATTCGAGTTATTGCAAGTTAAGTGTGCCAAGCCAAAAAATCTGATTAACTCGAGCATGTAAGTAGACTGCTGAGTTCTTCAGTTTGTCTCTAACCCAATTCCTAGCTTTTTAAGTGTTTGAGGAAAAGTGTCTGTAAGCTTAGGTCTATCACCCTAATTGCCACTTGCGCCTAGTCCATATCTATTTACTTTTTTTGTCAATCATTAACCAAAAATACCACAAAAATATATAATAGTCTCCTTAATTGGAGCAAAAGTAATCCACATTAAAGTTCCAAACTAAAGTCGTATTCACAAAAAGCGTCATCCCTTTTCCAAAAAAGGTGATTGGTTAAGGTCAAACACATGCAGTCTAGAGTTTAGGCTCACTCTAATGTCACTGCGAGTCCCATTTTTCATGTTTGTTCGATATCATATTTACTGTAACCACACATACTAAGGAAACAAAGGGAGTGAACAAACCTTTTGGCAACCACAGTGGGAGACACTAAGGATATAAAAAAAGTAAACACACCTTTAGGCGACCATAGTAGGAGGCTTTATACAACACGTAACTATGTTTAACCCGCTCGTGAATTATCAAAGTATAGGCTTAGACTATTTGCCAATGATCATAACTAAGAGAGCCAGGTGTCACAAGCTGGCCTTTGTAGCACCAACTTACGTGGCCTGGGCTACTCGTGATGCCTAGATGAGTGCTAAGTCAGCTTGACAATGGCTCTTGCCCACTTAAGGACAACAGGTTAAGTGGTGATTATGAGTGTTTGGGAATGAGAAACAAGAGGTAATTAGGGGGAAATAATTCTTTATATTACAAGAGGAAGGTTACATACATGTACAAGGCAATTAGAGGTTTGGTGGCCGGATGCCCAAATGACACCACCATTACTCTCCCCTCCATCGACCTACCTAGGTCTGTTGGTGTTCTCTAAAACCCCCTAGAAATCCTAGCTGTCTAGCTTCCCCTAGTAGCTTCCTCAGCCCTTAAGGTTACTTAGCTATGTAGGCATAGGAGCTTCTGGAAGGCTCTAGCATATGCAAGAACATCAAAGAATGCACATGAATGTTTAGAAATGTTCCTGAATGCTCTAGAACCCATATTACTAGCATTCCTTGGGGCCTAGAACACATTAGAAAGATCAGAAGGGAGCTAAGATAATGGCGTGTCGAGCCTAGAATCCTGAGAGGATTATTACCCTTGACAAGGGTATCAACCACTCGAGGCTCTAGATGGTTGAAGGGTGAAGGGAGCTCGAGCTCAAGGGGCTGCCCTGAAGGTTGTAAGACAGGTGGTTTCCAGACTCGAGACAGTTACTTAGAGTGCAATCTCAGATACATAATTTAGGACACGTTCATTGAAGGTTTACGCAGTCAAAGAAGAAGCTCAGTGGCTGAACGTGGGTAAAGTTGCTGCAGAAATAGAAGCAGCTATTAATTTCCATTTTCTTTAAATAAAGGACTCTACGTCAAGTTAAAGTAGTACATACACTCAATATAAAACTTCTTCAAGTATTATTTTGCAACATATTCGTGCTTTTTTCTTAGGAGTAGTGTAACTTGACGTAGCCTAGCGTAGCATAGAAGATTGCTGTACTTATCTCTTCTGAAATACATTTTCTCAGGCTTCAGTTATGATTTCCAGTTTTAATCTTTTTCCACAAATCGACAAGTTGAGATTTGAGGCTTCAGTTTAAGCCTTTGATGGCCAAGGCTTGACCCTTGATTGCGATGGTCTTAACACTACTATCACTGCTTGATAAGTCAAGTAAATTTAGGTTCGCGCCTTTGATTAGGGCTTTGATGACCAAGGCTTGACCTTGATTGCATTGGTCCTAATCTAGTGACCTAAATACAGTTTGCTTTACCTCAGTCTTGTCAGACCTAAACTCACTAGAGTTATTATAAGTCAAGGGTGCCAAGCTTAAACACCTGATTGACTCAGGCTTATAAGTGGACTGCTGAGCTTTTGAGTTTGTCTCCAACCTGATTGACTCGGGCTTGTAAGTGGACTGCTGAGCTCTTAGGTTTGTCTCTACCCCAGTTCTTGACTTTTAAGTGTAGGAGGAAAGATGTTTGTGGGCGCTGCTCCATCACTGTAACTGCTGCTTGAGTTAGGTTTATATCCTTCTATTTTCATTCTACTAGTCTTCTTAATTGAAGCATAAGAAGAACTCACGGTATAATTGAATTCAGATATACCAGCATGTCACACCCGTTTCTTTAAAAATGGTGAGTGGTTGAAGTCAAAGATGTGCGATTCATAATTAGGCTCACTCCCTAGTCACAGTAAGTCCCTTTTGGACGTTTGTTTTGTTTTCACATTTACGGCGACCCCGCAAACACACAACTAGAAACAAAATAGAGCAAACATGTCTTTTGGCAACCAAAGTGGGAGGCTTGAAATGAGACTTTATTGTCTTTAATCCAATTAAGACATAATTGCCGGCCATTCGCTGATTGTCAGAACCAGGAGGTCTAATGCCTTCGAGCATGAGAAGCCATAAGGCTTAGCCTTGATTGGGTCCTCACTTGAGCGCCCTCTTAAGCAAAGTCCCATATATTGAAGGGATGAATCAAGTCATAGCCACGGCAGGGAAAGCAGTTGTGATGATGACATCTCAGAGGGTGAACGCATTAGGCTCAATGGCCATTTAGAAATTGTGGACCAAAGAGTCCAACAAACAATGAGAGAGGTCTTTGAGAGGTAATATGTCGGAACCAAGTGCAATCTAGCGGCTTGGCATGAAATCTCTGCCACCATGAGAGTCGTAATTAATGACGTTGGAACCTCTATAAATGAAAGGCTTCACAAAGAAACTGATAGAGTCTTATTTAAAATGAACTCAACCTTGTCCTCTACTGCTAACCTATTGCTATGGACGTGGCTATACAGAAGGTGGTTGAAGTCAAACCTATCTTGGTTAGATAGGCTGAAAAGTATAAGGGCTTGGTCCAAGCCATTAGAGAGGATATTAGGCAGCTTCGGCCTGCACCTCTTCCATCAATACCAACTGGATATCCTCGTGAGATGCCCTTGAGATCGTGATTACCAGTTGCTTAGGCTGACTTTAGTGTCCTTGAGAGAACGCAAAACCTAATTGTGGCTAACACTGGTGTTACATGCTTGGAATCTAGCCATGGAAACGACACTGTGCCCCGAGGAGCTGTTGGGCCTTCAAATAAGAGTTTCTCTCAACCCTTAAGGGATCTGAATGCTAATGTGCCGGTGTTACCTGTCCTCGAGATAGGAGGCATAACCGTTCATATCCTCCTCAGGCAGTAGAAGTTGCCCAAGGCCCACTCAAGGCCTTGAAATAAGAGTGCAAGGGTAGGTCCCCACTTCTAGGAGCCAGGCTTTTCATCCTAGACCTCTTCATGCTTACCATACGAGGTGGCAAAGTAACCACCCACTTGCTTAGGATCATGACTTGGGGATTGATAAGGTAAAAATGAACCAACAACCTACTAGCACTGGTGTGCTTCCAGGCATGTCATGTAACCCAGGTCCCGCTAGAACATACTTCATGGCCAACCAAGAGCATAGCCATTATAATCAAGGGAATTACCCAAGATTTACAGGGCAACAATCGTTCCCACACCCGATTGTGATAGGTTCTCAGGGGTATCCTGCTGATCCCCCTCGAGATCATCACCCACTTGGGGGGCAATGGCAGGCACATAATGAAGTTCCTAAACTACCCCTCTAGGACCAATTGGCTACCTTCATTGAGCAAACGTAGGGGCCGTGTCTCGTAAGGGTCAACAGACCCTTCTATAGTAAACCTTGCCCTGACTACATAGAATGGGATTACCAGGCTAGTTGAACGCCCTAGGTTTCCAATGGCATCTTGGCAATGCTGTTTCCTTTAAAGAAGGGCTGGGATCTCTTACTTCACCTTCAAGAGAACCTCATCAAGAATTTCGAGTTCCCTGGCAGTAGAGGGGGCTACCTTTGGATATTCTTTTGGTGATCTTATCAGGGATATAGCCTCTTGAAAACTAGCACCCTCAGCCAGAGTTAGAGCAGGGAGATACGTGATTTCTCTCAGCTGTTAGAGTTTTGGAGATTCTTGGTCTAGTTGTTGGAAAGCCAATCTACCACTTACTCCAAAGTTCGTTAGAAGAGAAGACATTCCCCCTATTTTTTGGGAAGGAATGGCACTGGGAGGAGGATGACCTGCATCAAAAGCGTTAGGCAATATTTTGACTATGGAGGATAATTAATGTTAAAAGAAATGTTTTTACCTCTGTGACCTCAGTTTGAGGCAAACAAGGGGTCTCTATTAGCATTACTACCATAGAAGCTTGTAATGGTACATCCGTCATTGAAGTTTCAGCAGGTATCTCAACCGGTGGAATTGTTGCTAGCTCTTCAAATGTTGATATACTGTCATGATCGGGTAATATTAGAATATAGGGATTAATAATTCATTGATTGTAATAGGTTAGCTTAAGTCATTAGTGGTCAAATAAGTGTTCTTGCATTAGCTTTATGCTTAGCCGTGTTTGGTGCCAATGCTTTTGAATGTCGGTTAGTTAGTTAGTTAATTGTTAGTTAGTGGAATATTGGTTTTTGACGGGAAAGTCTTTTGGCGGGAGTTTCTAATTGGATAGGTCAGTTTTCCATGTGTCCAAGGGTGATGTATCTAGATTTCTATAAATAAGCTATTCATGTGTAAGGATATTCATTCAATGAAAATTCAACTATCTCTTTCTTTTTGCATTTTACATTCCTTTATCACTTTCTTGCATTTCTTTCTAGGTCATGACTCAAGTTTGATCTCAGATCATGACAATTGGTATCAGAGCCTTGTTTTAGGCTATCGATTGAGTTGATTCAGATCAATTTAGTTGTATAAGCTTAAATCAAGTGTGTTTTGATAGCAAATATCCTTGATCACTTTGCATGTTGATTGAGATTTCAATTTTGGAGTCTTGATTGATAAGCTTACGGTTATTAGCTGAAATTGTTAAATCTGCGCAGTGAATTTGAGGAGCTGCATTTGACTTGATTGAATCTACTTCAATTAAGTTGAGTTTGTGTGAATCAAACATGATCTATAGAAGAAGCGTAGCTGTTGGAGTTGGTGATGTTTCTGCTCGTTCGATTCGGCAAGGACAGAACTCAGGGGTTCTGCAGCAGAAGCAAAAGCTCACACATGGTTTTAGATCTACATTGCAACACTCTTAGAATCAGAATGTCCAAAGGCAGCTGCGAATTCAAAACCACTTCAGTAACAATGTAAATTCAGCAGTGCAAGTTCAATCGGTGGAAGTATTCAAGCAAGGAATTGGTTTCGGTGAGAAATTTTATTAGTTACAACAAGAGATCCCTAACCTAGCCGCTACAATGGAGGCTAGTAATGTTGAAATTCAGCATTGAATCCATGTATTAATGCATCAGCTCATCAATTGCATGAGGCATCAAGCTCTAGTGTAGGTGTGAAGGAGAAGAACGCATGTGTTCAAGGGAATGTGATTCTTCCACAACATCATCAGCAAGTTCAATTGCAACAAGGGAGAGTTTCAGCAGCTAAACTTATACCATTGCCGCAGCCTCATATGCTATTACAAGAGTGTGTAACACCTTCACACAATCAACAAGCTTACTGTCAACAAAACGCTTCTATAGCAGCGAAAGGGGCTTATGTGCAGCATAATTAGATATGGTTATAGGGTGTTGATAGAGGAGCTCAAGCAAGGAACACTCGAGAGGTTGATAGGGTGACTAATCAAGCGTGTTTGAGACCAATTGACCCTGGAAAGGGAGAATTACATGTCCTTGGGACAATACTCAGCAAGGGCAGCAGAACACTGAGCTGGAAGTGGATCAAAATTTAGCAAGACCTCAAGAGGTGCTCTCAACAGTACCATCAGAATTAGCAAGAAAGCTGCCAAGTGTTCAAGTTCAGCTGGGAAATGTGCCCGATTTGATTCTAGTGCAGGCACAAATGAGTGGAGTTGATGTTTATGCCTCTAAGAACACCAACTCTAGGCCTCCTGATCAAAAACAAGTGGCGCTAACTGTTAAATTCAGCAGGGAATTTGTGTTCCTACATACCTTGGTTGATTCACTTCATCCTTGGAGCCTTGGAGACCTCAGGTTAGCTGAGAATCAGTTCCAAAGCAAGAGGATAGTTGAGTTTGGCAAGATTAACAGCAACACAACGTTCTGGTTCAAAGAAGCCAGGTTTGAGCTGTACAAATTCAGATTGAGGACTGCAGTTCAATGGTTGCATCTGTAATACTTCTGGTCTTCTTGGTGTTTTTGTTACAAGTGGGTGATATTGGGCTGCATTAAAGCTTGGCTATTGGGTATGATAGTGGTAGATCCCCTGATGTATACTCTACAAAACCTGATACTCCTGGCCCATGACAGCAATAGACCAACATCAGGCAGCAAGTATCAGAATCAGAAGCAATTCAGATTTGGGTGCAGGTCCAATTCAGACGTAATTCAAGTCCCAAAATCAGATGTTGATTTTCTAGTTAATTTGCACGAGTGTTGGCTGTATGTGAGCAAAAGCACGCAAGTTTTGGAATTGATTGCATCTAAAGTTGGGCTATTTTGCAAAATCTGAAAGTGGTGCTGCTGCAGTGTTGCAAGTGCGCTGAAGAGGTGTTGGGGTTGCTGAAAAGTTGCTGATTTAGAATGGGAATTTGCAGATTTAGTACAAGAATAAGACTAAGCTGAAGTTGTCATTAGAGTTAAGAAGTTCTTGAAGCTATACTTTTTTCTATGATTCTTGAGGACAAGAATCTCTTAAGGGGGGAGTATTGTAATGATCGGGTAATATTAGAATATAGGGATTAATAAGTCATTGATTGTAATAGGTTAGCTTAAGTCATTAGTGGTCAAATGAGTGTTCTTGTATTAGCTTTATGCTTAGCCGTGTTTGGCGCCAATGCTTTTGAATGTCGGTTAGTTAGTTAGTTAATTGTTAGTTAGTGGAATATTGGTTTTTGGCGGGAGTTTCTAATTGGATAGGTCGGTTTTCCATGTGTCCAAGGGTGATGTATCTAGATTTCTATAAATAGGCTACTCATGTGTAAGGATATTCATTCAATGAAAATTCAACTATCGCTTTGAGATATTTCCTTTCTTTTTTCATTTTACATTCCTTTATCGCTTTCTTGCATTTCTTTCTAGGTCATGACTTGAGTTTGATCTCGGATCATGACATATACCTTCCTCCTGAGGAGCTTCTGGAGAATACAGCTTACATGTTAGAACCAAATATGGTTCAAAACATTAAGAATTAGGAAACCAATTAGGTCTTTCCCTTTAACATTCTCTTGAGTAGAGAATAGGTGTTATGAGTCAAGATCAATATTAAATCATAACCTAAGAGAAAGTAGAGATTGAGATGAGAAGTAGAAGAAAGAGATGAGAAGTAGAGAGAATTAGTGTTGAGAAGTAGAAGAACAAGATATTTTTATTCATAACCCTCAATAAAATGAATCAATCCTTATTTATAATAAAGACATGAATGGAAGCAAGAGATTCAGTAGATTCTTATGAATCTGCTGTTACTGCCAAAACCCAACTATCGACCTTTCAAAAACAACCAACTAGACTAACTTCCCTTCCCACCAAAACCAAATATAATTTCAAAAGCTAATTAACACCTTCAGACATCGATTCTCAACTTTAACAATCTAATAACAATCTAATATCAACATAAGCAAGCTAGATCATAACAATACCCTCCCCTTGAAAACATACTTGGCCTCAAGAATGAAAATCGAGGGAATTGGCCTTTCATGAAGTTCAAGTCTTCCTAAGTCACATGCTCGCTATCCAAATTAGCCCATTGTACAATAACCTCTTGCCTACCTAGATCATTCTATGGAACATGTCTCAAATTCAAGTTGGCTACTAGCTCCTGCAAGATCATCCCATTACTAGTTGTTGCTGGAGGGGGCTGCAGAGCTAAGTTCACCCTCAGCCACATGCTTCCTGAGAAGAGAAACATGGAACACTGGATGCACAGTTGAGTCAGGAGGTAATTCCAGCTTTAAGCCATAGCTCCAATCCTTGGCAAGATTTTGTAAGGGCTAAAATATTTAGCACAAAGCTTGACACAGTTCCGAAATGCAACAGAAGTTTGCCTGTATGGTTGCAATTTCAGGTACACCTGATCACCTACGGTAAAAGATTTATCAATCCTATGCCTGTTAGCAAAAAATTTCATCCGAGATTGATTAAGTTGCAGTTTGTCCTTTAGCTATTGCATAAGTGGCCTCCTTTGCTCTAGCAAATCACTGACTTTAGTTACAGAAGAAACAACTCCTTGAAGTCCCATAGGAGAAGGGGGATCATAACCATACAATGCCTTGAAAGGTGTTGTCTTGAGAGCTGAATGAGCATGAGTATTGTACCAATACTCAGCTAAATCAAGCCAACTATGCCATTGGTTAGGATGTGTAAATGTCATGCTCTTCAAGTACTGCTCCACACACTGATTAACCCTGTTAGTTTGACCATCCGTTAGTGGATGGTATAAAGAACTCAAGGCAAGAGTAGAACCCAGCAAACAAAACAATTCCCTCCAAAAATTACTGGTAAAGAGTCTATCTCTGTCGGATGTGATGGACTGAGGCAAGCCATGGAGTTTTATATGTGATCCAAGAACACTTTAGTAAGTTTGGCAGCTGAAATGAGATGATTAAGGCCTATGAAATGCCCAAACTTGGTGAAGCGATTGACCACTACACAAATAACCTCCTTGCCTTTAAATTTCGGTAAACCTTCCACGAAGTCCATGCTTATGTGTTGCCAAGCCCTTTCTGGAATGGGTAAGGGCTGAAGTCAGCCTTGATAAGGAATGTGCTCACCTTTAGTCTGCTGACAGACTTCACACACTTGCACACAATCTACCACACTTCTCTTCATGCCTGTCTAGAAGAAATATTGCTTCAATCTCTAGTAAGTGCCCTCAATTCCCGAATGTTCTCCCTAAGCAGAAGAATGGAGAGCTAAAGTGATCTGCTTCCTTAGGTTAGTACCAGAGCCAATGTAAACCTTCCCTCTAATTCTTATCAAGCCTTTGCATACTGTCACCCCAGAGTCTTCACTAGATGTAGGCTTAACACTGGAAGCAATGCTACAATCTTGTCCAAAACTATCACCTTCATAAGTCTGCTGTACATCTTCCATGTGCCGCTGAAATTACATGACACTTTACAAGCTCCTCCTCCTCTAGGCTTCTAGATAGAGCATCTGCGACCACATTCTCTCTACCACTTCTGTAATCAGTGGAATAATCCAATCCTAGCATCTTCATGAGTCTTTTGCACTGAACTCTAGTAGTTATCTTCTATTCTAGCAGGCACTTGAGGCTTTGATGATTAGTCTTGATGATGAAGTGATGCCACTCCAAGTAATGCCTTCATTTCTATACTGCTAACAATATGGCAAGATACTCCTTCTCATATATGGATAAGCTCAAATTTCTTGGACACAAAGCTTGGCTCAAGTAAGTAATTGGCCTTCCTGCTTGAGACAGAACAACTCCCACACCTTTGCTGCTCACATCAGCCTTCAAAATGAAAGGTAGCTTCAAATCTGGCATGGCTAGTACAGGGGCTACACACATAGCTGATTTCAAGTGCTGAAAGGCCTCCTAAGATGCTTCGGACCACCCAAGCGCATCCTTTTTAAGGAGATTTGTTAGAGGTTTGGCTAACACTCCATAGCTTGTAATGAACTTGTGGTAATGCCCTGTCAGACCCAAGAATCCCCTGAATTGCTTGAGATGATAGGAATTGGCCAATCCTTCATTGCTTGGACCTTGGGGGTATCAGTGGCCACAACTTCTCCCAAGATAATATGGCCCAAGTACTCAACTTGAGGACGAGCAAATGAGCACTTCAAGAGCTTAGCATACAACTTGTGTTGTCTCATAATGTCAAACACCAGCTTGAGATGCATCTAATGGCCGTCAAAGGTAGAACTGTAAACTAGTATATCATCAAAGCATACAAGACTGAACTTCCTCAAATATGGTTTGAATACTGCATTAATTAAAGCTTGAAATGTGGCAGGAGCATTGGACAGTCCAAATAGCATCACTACAAACTCATAATTCCTTTTATGTGTGTGAAATGTAGTCTTGTGAATGTCTTTGTCCCTCACTCAAATCTGATAATAACCTCACCTCAAGTCTAACTTTGAAAAACAGTAAGAACCATGTAACTCATCGAGTAAATCATCTATAATAGGAATTAGAAACTTGTCCTTAAAGGTGAGTGAATTGAGATGTCAATGCACATTCGGGCGGTTCCATCCTTCTTCTTTACCAAAATCACTAGTGAGACAAAAGGGCTGTGACTATGTCTAATGAAATTCCTCTTTAGAAGGTCCTCCACTTGCTTTTCAATCTCATCCTTTTGGGAATGAGCATACTTGTATGGCCTGAGATTCATTGGACTTGCATTTTCCTTCAAAGGATTTGAATGATCCAAGGATCTCTTAGGAGGAAGGATTGTTGGTTGCTCAAAAAGATCCTTATAATCATGAATGAGCCTGCCTATTGCAGGATTAACAATCTCCTTGCCTTTCTCTGGATTAGCTTCCATTGAGAATAAATGGGCTATCCATTGGTAATCTCCCTTCCTAAGTACACCTTCCAATCTCTTTCCTGACATTACTTGCAGTCGACCTTGCTCAACAATGCCTTGCAACTGAATTTTTTGCCCATTTTTGTCAGAAGATACTGTTAGCTCAACAAAATCAAACACAACAGGGTTTATGGTCTTCATCCAATCTACCCTAAAGACAATATCACAACCATCCAACCTCAAAACTCTGAAGTCATAAGCAAAACTGTGATTTTACATCAGCCAAGAGAACTGTTTGCACTTGGTCTGACTTAAAATTGAATTTCCATCAGCCACCGTGACTGCTAATGGGCTGGTCTTAATCATCTCATGTCTCACTGCTCTAATAATCTTAGGATCCACAAAACTATATATACTTCCACTATCAATTCAAAAAGGGTTTATGACCTACTTCAACTTTGATCCTAATGATGTTGTGAAAGCCACTGCCTGCTAAAGCCTTGATTGAGATCTCCATCTCATCCACATCTGATTCCATTGCCATCTCCTGCTTATGCATTTCAGGACTTAATGAATCCTCTAATTCTTCTGATTTCTCTTCATTGTCAACACCAGTAATAGCCATAAGGAACTTAGGATTACATTTGTGACTAAAAAAGTAATTTTGGTTACATTTAAAACACAATCGTTGAGGCTTCTTCTCTTCCAAACCGAGATGTTTATTGCCTCCTAAAGAAGCTGTTGGAGATGTAATAGCTCCCTGTCCACTCTTGAACTGAGGACCATCTGAAGTACCTAAGATAGTGCTCTTAAACAACATTGCTTTGGAGCAAGCTCGAGACAAGGAAGTAGGCTCTAATGCTCTCACAAGATTCTTGATTTTTACCTATAGTCCACTGATAAAACTTGAGACATAATATGCCTCAGTAGCTCTTGGATTTGCTATCAACATCCGTGCTCTCAAGTCCTCAAATTGTGTCATGTATTCCTTGACTGATGTCGTTTGTGTCACTTTATTGAAACTATCCACAACATCGCCAAGATCCTCATCACTATATCATTCACACAACTCCTTTACAAACTCAAGCCATCTAATTGATGTTCTGCTATGCATCAGTTCAAAGTACCAAGTCTCCTGGTCACCTCGCAAGTAAACCGCAGCCAGCTCAAGTCTCTTAGCCTCAGCTATATTGTAGAAGTGGACTATCACGTTCTTGTGTTCATGACTTAAACTCAAGGATCAATGATGATCAATGAATTTAGAGGTTAAAAGAATTGAGAATTTAATATGAGGAAAGAGAAGAATTTGGATGAGAAAGAGAGAGAATTGAGACGGGTTAAGAAAGCTTTCATTGATATTTGATTGGATGACCTATTACAAGTATGATCAGTTCTATTTATAACTACTTACAAGCAATTCAAATCAATTGGCGGGAAATAACCGTCACTACAAAAGGTGGGAAAGAGGGGGAGCAGAGTTGGTTACATTTGATTCTAGATTCTTCTAGATTCTTCTACTACATTTTAATAATACCAAGCGTGTCCTTTTGTTTGAATTAATACCCAAAGTGTCCTAGACTCTATTGAGTGCCAAGACAAGCAAAAGGGCCGGACCTAAATAGTGTCTTGACATGGTCGCTGCCGGACCGTGACAATGTCAAGACAAGCTTAGCTGTGGACCTGACAGTGTCATGACAAGCCTTTGCTGCGGACCCGTGACATGGACGTATCTCTCACACTTTCTAATCCATGATTGAGGTTGTGTTCCATCAAAAGGCTCCAAATCAACACGAGGCTTCCTAAAGCCATTGCTTCTTGGTACAAGAGGTCCTTCACCAACTTCAGTTGATGCAGAAGGTGCAATAAAAAGTTGGCTTACTGGTGTTAAGAATCCCTCATCAGCTGGAGCACCATGCCTATCCGATTATTGCTGCATTCCAGTGATCTACTGTTGAAGACGCTGAGTTTCCTCGTGATTGTGTTGGAATGCTATAAGCATCGCTTGCATTTGACGAGCAATGCTAGCAAGTGTCTCAGCTTGATCACCAGTGTTAGCATTACTTCCATCATTAGTAGCATTTCTTGCTGCAGCAGCTGCAGCATATGAAGCAGCACCAGCTCGAGTAGTCACTCCATCTGCCATTACCAGTAATCGTCCCTTGGCAACAATCGGAACTGAATTTCTCCTCAATTGCAAGCACTTTGAAGCTTTAACAACCAGAATTGTTGATTAAGTCCTTACTAAACTTGATCAAATTCAATTGAGGTCGAATTGCATACAAGACAACTCGATCAAATCCAATCTAGTAAGCTGTGATACCAACTGTTATGATTCAAGATCAATCTTCAATCATAACCTAAGAGAAAGTAGAGATTGAGGTAAGAAGTAGAAGAAAACGATGAGAAAGTAGAGAGAATTAGGGTTGAGAAGTAGAAGAACAAGATAATTTCATTCATAACCCTCAATACAATGAATCAATCCTTATTTATACTAAAGACATGAATGGAAGCAATGAATGGAAGCAAGAGATTCAGCAGATCTGTTGTTACTGCCAAAACCCAAACTGGCCTTTCAAAAACAACCAACTAAACCAATTTCCCTTGCTACGAAAACCAGATACAATTTCAAAAGCTAATTAACACTTTAGACATCAAGTCTCAACTTTAACAATCTAATAACAATCTAATATCAACATAAGCAAGCTAGATCATAACAATAGGCCATCTGAGAGTAAAAAGGAAGCTTACACAAGGCCCTGGCCCAAGATAGCTGGGACGGAAACCTCTTCAAGAGGATAACTTATGATTGGCTCCACAACTGAAATAGCCACATCACCTTCTTCTTTAGTACTAGATCTCAACAATTCAGTGTCCTGATGGGGCTCTAGTGCAGTATCTTGAGATGGGTAATCCGGTATATCCACGATACATGAAGATGGCTCTTCTTGTGGGTGTAAAATGCTATGTTAGAAGCTTCTTTAATAAGGATGAACGAGAACACAAATTGAGAAAGCCAGTACCTTTGATATAGGGAGCCCGGCTCTTTGTTTTCTCATCAATTGTGAGATGGGTACCGCTTCTTCTTCTTCTTCTACTGCAGTATGGAGAGTTGGAGGAACATCATACTTTCTCTTTCTTGAGCCACCACACGCGAGGGATGGTGCAGAGGTTCCTAGAAGGGACTCCTCTAGAAGCATCAGAGTAAAGCTTCTAGTCCCAGCACTCCTAGGAGTTACTTGGATAGATGTTGAAAAAGTAAAGAACAATGATCAGTCTTTTGTTCAGACCACTAAAAAAGATTGAAGCATGCTTTAGGAGTGACTACTTACTTGATCATGACTTGTGCGAAGTTAGCCTAATGCTGATTGGCTGGCTTCTTCCTAAGTTGGGACCTGAAAGCTCAAATGAAGGCATAAAATGCTGCCTGGCACCTCTAGCCTCCATGGAGGACCAATAGGCTTGAAACCAAGCTGAAATACATGTGGTGTAGCACATGGGGTGTCCCTACAAGCCCTGGGATATCCATAAAGTGATCTTACTTCTTGGTTTAGGTTGTGAAGACCTGTAAGCTGAGCAGGGTGGATGGAGGTCCTCTTATCCCACCAGAGATTCTTGGTCCTTAGACTAGGAAAGGGGATGTCTTGGACCATTCCCAATTTCCCGGCAAATAATCTAGACCTGTACGTTTCCACACTAGGATGAGTTTTGTGATAGAAGAACAAATCTTGGAGGCTTGATTGCTTGTTAGATATGAGAATTGATGTCTACAGAGACAACATAGTGAAGGTCCAGTTTCTTGAACCATTCAGGTCTAAGATTCCTTCTCTTGAAGGGAGTCCACTAAGTCCCTCGCCCACCTCAAGGAGACAATAATCCCTCAAGGCATTGGTCAAAGGAACATCCTAAGTGTAGTTGGACCTCACAGCGAGCAAATTGTTCACCAAAACATGAGATGCCTCACTTGTGGGAGTGTAGGGGCCTTTGGGGCAAAGCTTAGGGAAATGGGCCCGAGCCCAAAGTTGGACTAGCCATAAAGGTCCACCTATTTGGACAGCATAGTTCTTGGCTATGAGCCCCCTAAGGTAGCCGTATACCTAGGCTAGAAATAATAGTCCCAAGGTTTAGAGGGCTAGTACTAAAGGCTAGGTTGACAACCACGGTCTTAAGAAATTTAAGAACCGAGTTGGAAGAGTTCGCAAAGAAAAACTTGTTTATCCAAAACAAGTAGAAGCACAACCCCTCTTCTCTGGAATCTTGCCCAAAATCATGATCCTCTTTTACAAACATTTTGACAAAAGACTCATAGCCTCCAGGCAAGTCAATGACTGAGAAGGAGGAGGCAAAAGCTTCAGCCCCTGAAGAAACAAAGAAGTCAAGAGGAAACTCTTCTTCCCCAAAGGAAATCATACCTGAGGGCGATGGTGGAAAGCCTAATGGCTTCGTAGATGCGGAGGTCCTTTCATTTCTCAGTCACCACTAACTTGTCTACCTATTTAAGGTACTGCCTGGTCAAGAGTTTCCATCCTTTAAAAGGCACCGCTTAGTTGTAGACGCGTCTACCTTCCAAAGAATGGCCTTCAGAAACTGTACGAAGAAGAGGATGCTCGTTAGTATCTGGAAATATTCCTTAGAGACTTAGAATGTCCTGAGATGGGTTAAAGATTGGCTGTAGGCTACAAGATGGAAAGTTTGATGAAGGATCATTCTTTGATAACCAAGAAAGATCATCCTCGATAATGTTGAGATGGATTGGGCTCTGAAGGACATAAGAGACTATTGAAGGGTCTGGCTGAAGCAAACGCGTCAGTTGCTCAATGTGGCTATCCGCTTGCGGATGGGGAGCAGAGACAACAAATGCGATTTTGGGCATTGTTAAATCAAAAGAAGTAAAGGATGAACAGCAGATTGAATGAAGGTTCAATGCTTCAAGAACAAAGGCAAGAGTTTGCAAGAGCCCTTGATGACAACAAAGAGACAAAAAAAGCAGAAAAGTAAATGTTTCAAGCCCTAACTGTCCTAGTTATAGACATGCGGGAAGGAATAGCAAGTGACATACAATATTCTCTCGAGCTCCCTATAGACATTAAGCGTCAAATCAAGCAAGATTTTACTTGTTGTAAATTTTAATTTACCAATGGCTAAAAGGGCCTTTTTACACTCTAATTTCGAAGGGACTAGGATGACAATGTTTTGGATAAAGTGCCACGTGGTTGGCATATGAGTTCCTTCTTGAGGGAAGTCAGGCTTTAAGTACTAAGGTAATGACATCTTAAGCCCAGTGTCCTTTGAGGATTACCCTCAACAAGTGTATTAACCACACAAGGCTCACGACGGTAGAGGGGTGAAGGGAGATCAAGCTCGAGGGGCTGCTCTGAAGGCTGCAAGACAGTCAGTTTCCAGACTTGAGACAGTTATTTTGAGCGCAATCTTAGATACTTAGGCACTAAGCTTAATCCAAGAGAATGTGAAGTTTCTAGAGGAGACTTCCACTAGGATTATGGATGTAGGCGCCAAGGATTTCCCTCCATTATTGAATTCAGAACACGTTGATTGAAGATTTCCACGCAAAGAAGTAGCTTAGTGGCCAGACGTGGGTGAAGTCGTCGCAGCAGTAAGAGCAGCTATTATTTTTCATTTTTTTTATAAATAAAGGACTTTGCATCAATTTAGAATAGTACATACATTCAATACAAAACTTCTTAAAGTTTTCTTTTATAGCACACTTGTGCTCTTTTCTTAGGATTGGCGTAACTTAACGTAGCCTAGCGTAGCATAGAACTTTGTTGTAATTACCTCTTTCATAATACAGTTTCTCGGGCTTCAAGTATGACTTTCCAGTTTTAATCTGTTCCAAAAAATCGACAAGTTGATATTTAAGGCTTTAGTTTGATGGCCAAGGCTTGACCCTTGATTGTGTTTGCCTTAACAATACTGTCACTGATTGATAAGTCAGGTGAACTAAGGTTCCCGCCATTGGTTAGGGCTTTGATGGCCAAGGCTTAACCTTGATTCTGTTGGACCTAATCCAGTGACTTGAATACGGTTTGCCTCACCTTAATCGTGTCAAACCTAAACTCATTCATGCTATTATAAGTCAAGGGTGCTAGGCTTAAAAACCTGATTGACTTCGGCTTATAAGTGGACTGTTGAGCTCTTGGGTTTGTCTCCACCCCAATTCATGACTTTTAAGTGTGCGAGAAAAGGCGTCTGTGGGCCTTGCTCTGTCACTGTCACTGCCACATGAGTTAGGTCCGTATCCTTAATTTTTTGTCAATAAGTACATGAAAATCCACAAAAACACTTAACAAAAGTCATCTTAATTGAAGCATAAATAGAACTCACGGTATAACTGAAGTTAGATTCACCAACATATAACAACCTTTTCTTCGAAAATGGCGAGTAGTTAAGGTCAAAAATGTGCGGCTCATAATTAGGCTCACTCCCTAGTCGTGGTGAGCCCCTTTTGCACATTTGTTTTGTTTCACATTTATGGCGGCCGCACACACACATATAGAAAAAAAATAGAGAAAATAGTAGGGACCTTTAGAACGACTTTCCCCTCTTTTGAAAGTCAATGTGTGACATCCTTCCCCGCTAAATTCCATGACGTCCCCGAAGCGCTAGTGTGATATTGCTGTAATAGGTCTTGGAACTTCCATAGGTACTCCTCTGTCTCCCATGTACCCTTCGCTATGGGCAACCCCTTCCTTAACGATGTAGTCCCGAATAAGGGAGTACCCCGTGTCTTCGGATCACTCGGTTTGTCATAATCTCCTCTGCTTATTTTTCAAACGAAGTGACTACGGTAGTGGGAGCTTGTCTTAGCTCTCCTCTTGTTGTATCCTCCATGTCATCATGATAAGGCTTGGGCATGTTAACATGGAAGACTAGACGGATCTTCAACTTTTGTGGTAGCTCTAGTCTACAAGATGCCTTCTCAACCTTCTTTAGGATGGGAAAGAGAACTTCATACTTCCGTGCCATCCCTTATGAACCCTTCGTAGTGTCTTGGATTGTTAGGGTAGGAGCTCCACCATGACCAAGTCACTGTCCATGAACTCCCTGTGTCTTCTCTTTCAGTCAGCCCACTTCTTCATCTTTTTAGCCACCTTCTCTAGGAGAGCATGAGCAATGTCATGTTGCTCCTACCAATGCTTAGCCATTTTGTATGCAGAAGGGCTACACCCTACCTAGTTAGTAGCTAATGTCATGGGAGTCAGGGGCCGTTGTCCGTAGCAAGCTTAAAAGGACTCTTCCCCATTGCCTCACTTCACTAAATGTCATAAGAGAATTGGGCAATGTCAAGCAATTTGTCCTAGTGTTACTAATTAAGGCTCATGTAGTGGAGCAAGTATAACTCTATCAAAGCATTTACCCTCCGTTTTATTTCCAATATGTCAATGGGTGAAAAATTGTACTAAAGTTTAGCTCGGACCCCATCTGCTTGAACAATCCTTCCCAAACATTCCCTGTAAAATGGGGGTTCTCTATAATTGATGATGGTCTTCAGCATCCCCCAGTTCTTCACCGCATTCTTAAGGAATAGGCGAGGGACTTCTTCTCTGGTGTAGTTTGGAGAAGTAGGAATGAAAATCCCACACTTCATAAACTTGTCGACCCTCACCATAATTGAGCCAAACCCTCCTGACCGAGCACCACTATGAAATGCATCGTAATGCTCTCCCATGGACGTTCTGGAATAGGAAATGACTCAAGTAGTGTTCTAGGATGCTACTGCTCAATCTTGTCCTATTGGAACACTGGGCAAGTGCACACATGGGACTCCATATTGTCATGCAACAGTGGCTAGTAGTACGCGTAGGTCACCAATGCTACGGCACGAGTTGTACTTGGATGACTAGACCGCTTGGAGTCATGACCCTCCCTTGGGATCTCCATCCTCAAGTTGTCTCATTTTCGGACATATACTTGAACTCCCTTTGTGAAGAGCAGGTGTCCCTTTAGCCAAAAGTGTCATTGTCTTCCATTCCTTTGCAATTCGTATCATCAATTGGGTGAAGGCATTATGTGATAACCCCTCCTTCACATGATCGAGCAAGGTACTGTGAGCCTTGCTCATGGAACCGAATTCAGTCTTCCAACTGAGGGAATTTACCACCTAGTTTTCTCTCCCAGGCTTATGCTCCATCTTAAAATTGAACTCAACAAGAAAGTCTTGCCACTGAGCCAGTTTGGATTGACCTTTTTCTGCGTCTAAAGTCTTGATAACGAACTTGGACCCAAGGAGGTAGTGTCTCCAAGTGTGTAAACAATGCACAACAACAACCATTTCTTTCTCCTGAGTGGTCTATCACCTTTTGGTATCATTCAACTTACGACTCTCTTAGACAATGGGGTGTTCATCCTCCACCACCACCTCTCTTGTAGCAAAATCAGAGGTGTCTGTATGTACTTAAAAGGGCCTGCCGTAATCCAGTAGCTTCAAAACCGACTCTTCTGTCATCGCCTGCTTCATTTTCTCAAATGTCTCTGGGCAGGACTCATCCCACTGCTAAGGCTTGTCCATCTGCAAGATGTTGGTCGAGGGTGTAGCTACACTTGAGTGTCCCTTGATGAAGCGTTGATATAGTTGGCCAACCCTAAGAATGACCTCAACTGTGTCACACTTTGGGGAGGCTCCCACTCTTGTATGGCCTTTGCCTTATCCGTCTCCATGCTTAACTTGCCGTCTCGGATTTTATGAACCTAGGATGTTAGCTCTTGCTTTGCAAATGAACACTTCTACTTCTTCACATATAGGTTACTATTTTCTTGGATGGCCTGAAAAACCATCTTCAAGTGTCAAACATGGTCCGCCAAGGTGGTGCTATACACCACGATATCATAAAAGTATACCATCACAAAAAATATCTAGGAACGAAGGAAAGATATTGTTCATTAGAGTGAAAAAGTTTGTTAAAGCATTCGTGAGGCCAAACGGCATCCCTAGAAACTCGAATGAGCCATATTGGGTCACACACATTGCCTTTGGCTCGTTACCTTCAGCAATTCGCACCCAGTAGTAACTCGACCATAAAGCAAGGTTAGTAAAGTATCGTACTTCACCAAGGCGATCGAACAAATCAGCGATCAACGGGATGGGATACTTGTTCTTGACAGTAATCTAGTTGAGTGCTCCATAATCGATACATAGCCGCAAAGATCTGTCATGCTTCTTTTGAAACAACACAGAAGCTCCAATTAGGGCCTTGGATGGATAGATGAACCTGGAATAAATTAAATCCTTCAACTATCTCTTTAACTCCTCAAGTAGATTTGGAGACATGCAGTATGGTGGCATAGCCTAAGGCCTAGTCCTTGGCTTCAACTCATTTGGTGGTCCACCTCACTTAGAGGTGGGAGCTTCTTCAGCAGCTTGGGACATCCTTTAACTCCTTTAGGACATCCTGAATCTTATTAGGTATGGGAGCCTCATCTGTTAGGCCCTCGTCCACCTTGAGAGCCGCAAGGTAGGTGGACTACTTCTTCTGCAACCCCTTAGCCAACTGCATCACGGAGAGTGCATTGCCCACACTCTCTGACTGATGTCTTAGAGGTACCATACACGTCCTCTCCATCTTTATGTTGCATAGGGTATCAAGGCAAGGTAGAGGTATTACGTGTACATTGTCTACAAACTCCATGCCTAAGATGAGTTTGAAGTCATCCATGGGTACTATAGAGAGGTTAATCCTCCTCTTCTGGTCGCCAACCATTACATTGGCCTCCCGAGCTCTGCCAAGTGTTAGGTTAGCGCGGGCATTGATGGTCTTCAACCCTCCACCATCTTTAGCACCTTGAAGAGCTAGTCTTCATGCTCCATCTTTGGAGACAAATTTATGGAACGTGCCCATTTTTACGAGTGCACGTGTATCACAATCGTTCACCCGCATAGCCGCATACATCAGCCCCTTGGATAAGGCATTTATAGGCTCGATTCGGGAGGCGACATTCAACTAGAGGGAGCTAAATCTGGTTACCTCCGATGCTTCAGCCCTATCTTCATCCATCTTAGAGATCAAGGCATTGAGTTCCTTCCTCTTAGGGCACTCCTAGGCCGTAATCGCTCCTTCGCAAAAGAAACACTTAGATGTCCAAAGTTCCTTAGACATACCTTTATGTCAATGGTCTTCATTCTCCTAGAAGGAATGTAGTTTATCTCTTGACTTTTCTACCCCGCTTTTGGCCTTGTCACCCTTTTTCCTTCTTCTTTGGTGTCTCCTTCCAATACTCTACCAATGACTCAGCTACAGCAATGGCAAAAGCTAGGTTAGGAATGTAACGACAGTACAATTCTTTTTTGGCCCATGATTGGAGCCCATCAAGAAATAAGAACTTCTTGTCTCATTCAAGGAGGTCAAGGATCTTGAGAACGAGCTTTGTAAATGTATCAACATACTCCTGAATTGAGCTCATGTGTTTTAAACATCTTAACTAGGCTCGAGCCTTGTCCTCAGCGTCTTTCAGTAGAATTGTGAGTGAGGCTCTTCTTTAAAGGCATCCCCATGTGTCAACAACAAGGATCCCTCGAGCAATGTCTTCTCTCTTCCACTTCCACCATAAGCTGGCTGAATTGGTCAAGAAGAGTGCTATGGAGCTGATGCACTATGCATACTACACACGCCAGGATGATCGTAGTATAGCTCCAGGCTGCTTAAGAACCAATTCAGTGTTTTAGCATCACGACGACCATCATAGGATTTGTGGTGAGAGACATCTACCTTTACGAGCTCAGGTGCTGTGCCGGGACAGTTAGCAAGAGCAGCTGCATATAAGGCCAAATCCTCCTTGTGCCTTCACTTCGGCTTCAAGGGCAACGACTTTGGCATTAACACCTTCAAGTTCCTTAGCACGAGCCACCAACACGTGGAGGCGTACATCCAACTCTTGTCTCAATCAGTGAGTAGTGGAATTCAACGCGTCCAACATACCCCCTCGTATATCATCCTGTCCTTCCTTAATCAAGAACGTCCCATTACTTGGAGAACTTGTCAACTAGCACTGATCCATGCACTCCTGTGAGATCCTTGTTGGACCTCTTTCCCTTCCCCGCAACATGCGCCTCTACATCCTTCAGTGTGGACTCTGCCATACTCATGAGTCTCAACACAACCTAAACACAAAGCGCACCAATACAGAACCAAAGCACAACCATCAGGCACCCAAACGCATCACCAATGCACTCACACACTCCCACAAGTAGCACCCAGCTTCGTTATGATAGCAGCAACGCAACAACAATCTTGCAGCGCGCACCACCTGCGCTGCAAGGTGCAACCATTACACAACAGAAAGGGACACTAGTGCACCCAAATGCAAGCTAAGCGCACACCTATGCACATCAGGCACATCCTAGTGCCAACATAATGACAATCTTATGCAACGAAGGGTCAAAGAGTGCACACCTTGAAGGGATGCGTGTGCAGCCTTGAGCATCGATACGGGTGATAAGTTTTATTTAGTATATGATTATTTATATCATTTTAATATATTTTTAACCATTTTTGCATCAAACTTCTATCACTTTTGTCTGGTTTTGTTCGTTTTGAACTATTTTGCTATTTTCTTGTAAAAACACCCATTTTATGCTAAATCTTGCCAGGTATATCATTAGCATCAACAAGTAAAGGCAAGATGTATCAAATAACTACAAAAAAAAATAAAATAAACCAAAAAAGTACCAAAACTCACGGCTAATACAACAAGAAATATCAGATTTTTTTACATAAAATAGCAGTTTTCTTTCTTTGAGCAGCTGGGTGGCAAGATATTTTACATAAAATAACTTAGATTCAATGTATATACATAAAATTGTTGGAAAAATGATACAAGAAAATAGGATATAAAAAATAACAATAGCGAATGAGGTAGTAAGTGTACATTCCCATATCCCTCATGGACAAAATAAGAGAAGGTTTTTAGGTTTATATATGATTATATAGAAAGTGCCCTTTGAATTAATTTATGGATGAGAGTATGGACACCACACGTGCACGCCGCCCGCCCGCCGTGCCGTGCTTAGGCGAGGGTGTGGGTTACATTTTTACAAATGGGTACAATTATTTTTCGGAAAGTTGGTCTTTTATTGTTTCGTAGTTAGCGTTCGTATTAAAAAAGCGTTTGCCGAATTTTTTGTCCGCATTCAAAAATGGCTGCCGAGTTTTTTGCTCCCTTTATTATGCTAACTGCCAACCTCCCCATTTCACCCAGTTTTTTAGGCCATCGATTAACTGAACCGAGCCTTTATTTTCAGCTATAAAACCAGGCTTTCCTCACCAGTTTTTCATCATCTCAATAAAGACTCTCCTTCTTCTCCTTATTCAATTCCTCTCAATATTCGGGCAAAGCTCTGAAGCATCTCCTACCCTGTCTCTGTCCAGTGTAACGGTAGTGGTCGAATCGTGTTAATCTTGGAGGACGGCAGCCAATAAATCTGTTTGCACCGAAGTAGTGGCGAAATCGTCTTTTAGGCCAGTGGTACTTCCCACGACACGGTGTCTTCGGTATTGCATTCAATTTCTTATTTCTCTGGTGTTATTTGATTGTCGCGTTTACATATTTTAACCAGGTTTAATCGCTGCTATTTTATGCTGAAAAAATACGTTCGATTTTGCTACGACTACTATTCAAGTTTACTAACAATCTAAAAGACGAAAAAAATCTACTGCGTATTTTTTGTGTTTTTTCTGCGCACTTACATTGCAGTATTTTTCGGTTTCTGCGTTATTTTACTGTTTTTTTCTGCGTTAATTCACTGCATTATCTGCGATTTGCTGTTAGTATTATTTCTGCGTATTTCAACCGTAACCGCAGTAAAAATAAAAAATAAAAAATAAAAAATAAAAACCCGAACCTGCAAATTTTTGCATTAACATACTGCAATTTTTGTAAGTGTTAGTAAGCGAAACTAATACTTAAACATGACAACCAAATTACCGCTTCCCGACTTGTCTAAAGTTGAACCACTTGACGGGAAAAATTATGAAAGGTGGTCTCAGAAAATATTGTTTTTTCTTCAACAAGTTTGTATCGATTACGTACTCTTTGACAAAAAGGTACCCGACGGTGAAAATGAGTAAAAAGCCTATCAAGAAAAATTTACCGTAGACGATCGAACTTGTAGAGGAAATTTGCTACATTATATGAGTGACGACCTTTTTGATATTTATGTAAAACTTGAATCATCAAAAGAAATATGGGATTCTCTACAGAAAAAATATGGAGTTGATGATTCAGGGACTAGAAAATATGTTGTTAGTAAGTGACTAGATTTCAAATTCATGGACAATAAACCGATAATTGATCAAGTCCATGAATATGAAAACATAGTAACTACTCTATTGTCAGAAGGTCTTAAAATTAGTGAAATTACACAAGCATATATTTTAATTGAAAAACTTCCACCTTCCTGGAAGGAATATAGAAACCAACTTATGCATAAAAAGAAAGACCTGACATTAGAAGAGTTAGTGAACCACTTAAAGATTGAAGAAGAGAATAGACTTAAAGACATGAGGTATTCATATTCAGATCTTTCTAAGGCTAACATTGTAGAAGCAAGAACCAGTGCATCTGACAGGTTTAAAAGTAAAGGAAAGAAGCACTATTCTAGTTTCAAACCTGGTGGAAAAATTCAAAAGCCAAACAACAAATTTCTCGGAGATTGCTATCATTGTGGAAAACGTGGACATATGGCTCGGGATTGCAGAATCAAAAAGAACCAGTCTAAGGACCCAAAGCATAAAGCACATCTTGTGGAAACAGAAAATATTGTAGTTGTTGTCTCAGAGGTGAACCTGGTAAACAATATGACTGAATGGATGGTGGACACCGAGGCTACCAGGCATATTTGCGCAAACCGAAGTATGTTCCAAGAATACCAGAAATTGACCGATGGGGAGGTGGTCTTCATGGGCAATTCTGCGGCAGCACCTATTCTCGAAAAAGGGATGATCTCTTTAAAACTCACCTCTGGAAAATTTCTTACTTTAACGAATGTGCTGCATGTGTTTGAAATGCATAAGAATCTGATCTCGGGTAGTCTCTTGATTAAAGTTGGTTTGAAATTATTATTTGATTCAGATAAACTAGTCCTAACTAGGAATGGTGAATTTGTGGGAAAGGGTTCTTGTAATGCTGGTCAGTTTATCCTTGATGCTGTTTCCATAAATGAGAATGCTAGTACATCTTCTGCTTATATCGTCGAATCTCTCGAATTGTGGCATGCTCGCTTAGGACACATAAATGTTGAATCAATTAAATGACTTAAGAAAATGAATATGATTCCTAACTTCAGTAATACTAGCTTTAATAAGTGTGAAATATGTGTAGAAGCTAAGTATGCTAAAAAACTCTTTAAGTCTATCAAGAGACAATCAGAACTTCTTGAGCTAATCCACACTGATTTAGGAGACTATAAAAGCCTAATGAGTAGAGGTGGAAAAAGATACTACATGACATTTGTATACGATTATTCTAGATACTCAATGGTATACCTCCTAAATACTAAAGATGAAGTAGAAGAAATGTTTTTGAAATACAAAGCTGAAGTAGAAAATCAATTAGGAAGGAAAATAAAAAAAGTTAGGTCCGATAGAGGAGGAGAATATGATCCAACTTCTCTAGAAAAATTTTGTGAGGAAAATGGAATAATACATGAGTGAAGCCCTCCTTACTGTCCACAATCTAACGGCATCGCTGAAAGGAAAAATAAAATATTAAAGAACATGATGAATGTAATGTTAATTAGCTCGGGACTACCTGATAACATGTGGGGGGAGGCGATCTTATCTGCTTGTCATGTGCTAAATAGAGTTCCTCATGAAAGGCTAGATAAAACCCCATACGAAATGTGGAAAGGTCATGCACCTAATCTGAAATACTTGAAAGTGTGGGGGTGCCTAGCCAAGGTTGGGTTACCCGACTTTAAACGAAATAAAATTGGACCTAAGACTGTTGACTCTATTTTTATTGGGTATGCTTATCATAGTGTCGCTTATCGTTCTTTGATTAAGGGGTCTAATAATTCATATGCATGTGGTAGTATCAATGAATCTAGAGATGCTGAATTCTTTGAACATATATTCCCTTTGAAATCTAATGATGCACAACCATCTAGTTTGCCTTCTCATAATTTGACTGTTAACCATAATTATACCAACGATATAGACACTCCTGAAATTAGAAGGAGTAAAAGAGCTAGGAAAGAAACTAACTTTGAGCTCGATTATGTTACTACTTTCCTAATAGAAAATAACTTCATAAATGATGAAATAGTAAGTGCCTATATGTTGGAAGAAGACCCTAAAACTTATGACGAGGCTATTAGATCAGTTGACTCTACCTTTTGGAAAGAGGCTATTAATAGCGAATTAGAATCAATTCTAAGCAATCACACTTGGGAACTGGTAGACCTTCCTAGAGGATGTAAACCAATAGGTTGTAAATGGGTCTTTAGAAGGAAATTGAAGGCTGATGGGACAATAGATAAGTTTAAGGCAAGGTTAGTGGCTAAAGGTTACACCCAGAAACAGGGGTTAGATTATTTCGATACTTATTCACTCGTAGCTAAAATAGCCACAATTAGAACCTTGATTGCCTTTGCGTCAATTCATGATTTGGTAATACATCAAATGGATGTTAAAATTGCCTTTCTAAATGGTGACCTAGATGAAGAGATTTGTATGGAACAACCTGAGGGTTTCTTAGTCCCTGGTAATGAAAAGAAAGTTTGTAAACTTATAAAATCTCTATATGGTCTCAAACAGGCGCCTAAACAGTGGCATGAGAAATTTAACGGCATGCTAATAGCGAACTATTTTCGTGTAAATGATGAAGACTCTTGTGTGTATATTAAGACTAATTCGAATGGTTGTGTAATAATATGTCTATATGTTGATGATATGTTGATATTTGGCACAAACTTGAATGTCGTTAATGAAATAAAAAACTTTCTATGTTCTAAATTTGATATGAAAGATATGGGTGAGGCAGAAGTGATTTTAGGAGTTAAAATTGTGAAAACTCCCGAAGGCATAAGCCTAAATCAGTCTCACTATGTTGAGAAGATACTTAGAAAGTTTGATTTGTTTAATGCTGATACTGTAATAACACCCTATGATCCCAGTGTATATCTAATGAAACATAGAGGTGTTACTATGTGCCAAACTGAGTATGCTAAAATAATTGGCAGTGTTATGTTTTTAATGAATTGCACTAGACCTGACATTGCATATGCCGTAAGTAGACTCAGTAGATACAAACATAATCCTGATCAAGAGCATCGGAATGCATTAAAAAGGTTGCTTAAATATTTGAAAGGAACTATGGATTGGGGACTTCATTATGGAAAGTTTCCTGCTGTTTTAGAAGGATATTGTGACGCCAATTGGGTGTCTGATAATGATGAAATTAATTCCACTAGTGGATATGTATTCACACTCGCTGGAGGTGCTATATCCTGGAAATCGTCTAAGCAATCTTGTACTGCTACGTCTACTATGGAATCTGAGTTCATTGCTCTTGAGTTGGCAGGTCATGAAGCCGAGTGGCTAAGAAGCTTATTGGTAGATGTGCCATTGTGGGGGCTTCCAGCGCCGTCAGTATCACTTCACTGTGATAGTCAAGCTGCAATTGCTGTGGCAAAGAACAAAGTTTACAATGGCAAGAGGAGACATATTCGTCTCAGGCATAAGATAGTGAAGGATCTTCTATAGAGTGGAGTGATATCACTGGACTATGTAAAGTCAGAAAAGAATCTTGCGGATCCGTTGACAAAAGGCCTTTGTCGTAAAATGATTATAGAAACATCGAGGGGGATGGGATTAAAGTCTGTACATGAATAAATTGTGATGTATCCAACCTGGTTTTAATAGGTTCAATGTGAAAAGTCATGGTTTTATTCTAGAAAATGCACTGTGTTTTATGTTGTCCCTCCCTATGGTGTGATAGTGTGGAAACGGGTCCATAGCCATATGTTTGGTGGTGTAAGCAAGGCTTGCACTTGATGGACACTGTTTGTATGTTACCAAGGGGTGAGGTTGAGCTTTAGCTCTTAATGGACCTATATCCATATATTTGGTGGTGTGCGGTAACACACACTTGATGGGATCCACCTATGTAGGTGTGGGAGTGTGGCCACTCCCTATGAAGGATTAAGACTTGCGTTCTAGAGCGCCTATGAATATCCAGGACAAGCGCATGGCCGATGAAACGCTCAAAATCGTAGGAGTCGCTCAGATCTGGAGTTTGGTGTGTGTCCAAGTGGAAGACTATACAACCCCTTGTGAGGTTCAAGACGAAAGTCAACTAGCAAGATGTTGGTCCTAAACTTGGGTTACACTAGGTGACGATTCAAGTCGCAAGACATCGGCACTGAAAAACTAAACTCCCTTTGCCCAATCTGTCTTTCTTTTCTGTTCTTGTATCCTTTGTGGGGGATTGTTGGAAAAATGATACAAGAAAATAGGATATAAAAAATAACAATAGCAAATGAGATAGTAAGTGTACATTCCCATATCCCATATGGACAAAATAAGAGAAGGTTTTTGGGTTTATATATGGTTATGTAGAAAGTGCCTTTTGAATTAATTTATGGATGAGAGAATGGACACCACGCGCGCGCGCCGCCCGCCCGCAGTGCCATGCTCGGGCGAGGGTGTGGGTTACATTTTTACGAACGGGTACAATTATTTTTCAGATATGGGCGGTTGTTGCAGCTGAAAATACATAAAATATTGAAAATTCAACCATTTGAAGCATGCCGCAAGCACCATCAAATGAGGAGCACTTTTGATGAAATTTTTGCAATTGTTTTTATCCAAACTCAACTAGTATATATAAGAGAAGGATGTGGGGGTATGGATCATCAGTTATTCAAGCTAAAAATCGCAAGAAAGCGTTAGAAAAAAAGAAGGAATCGAGAGGAAGTAGGAAAGAAAAGGAGGGAAGAAAGTCTGGTTTGTAATTTTATATTTTTAGTTCTTTCTACCTTTTTTCTTTTCTAAGTTCATGAATTTCATGTTTATAATGTTTAATATTAAATTTATCATGAACTAATTTTGTTATTCTAAGGTTACGATGTAGCCTAAGTTGTAATATACGCTTATTTCTAATTCAAAGTATTCAAAGATTATGTTATTGCGTTGTTGAAGTGTTTATCATTGTTCGTCATGAGTTTTAAATGCTTGATCACCATTTAAAGCCTATAATGATTCGTAATGAGTCCGAGAGGAGATTTATGATAATTGCGGAGGTGATAAGCACCACAAATTGGGCGAATGCTCGAGAGAGATTAACACGATTTGTATGGTTTTCAAAAAAAAAAAAAAATCATAGAACTTTAAAAACTCTTTTCTTATTTAAATTCATGCACGAGAGTGGTGGGTTAATATGTGAAAGAGCATGCTAACTGTTGCTTGAGAGAGAATATTTAGTAAATTAGGATTTTCAACCATCAACACGTAATAACAAATTGAATAACGAGAATAGAAAGGCATATTGATGCCACTAGGTGAAATCGGATGCCTTGGATATTATTAAATCATAAAAACTTTGTAAAATCAGTTAACATATTTTATTTCTTTTTAGTTTATTTTATTTCATATCAATATCTCAAATTTTCTATTTTTCAAATAGCATCAAAGTTAGTATTTTGGTACTCAATCAATAACAATCCTTGTGCGAACGATACTCTACTCATTTCTATATTAGTTGCTCCGACTAGTGCACTTGCTAATGCATACGCAAAGTAAGCATCAAGTTTTTGGCGCCGTTGCAGTGGATCGAACCCGGGTCACCCGCGTGACAGGTGGGAATACTTGATAAGTTTTGTTATGAGTGGTATAATTTTTGTCCTCTATTTGGTTTGAATATCTTAAGATTAGAAAGAACGGATAAACTTATTTTGCTCAGCCAACTTTTGAATTTGATTACCTAGGTAATTGACATATTTTTCTTTGGAAAAGATGATTTTGCCTTTAAAACCTTGAACTTTAAGCCTCAGTTATTCTTCTCTAATTTGGAGTATACCTGCTTTGAGTTGTGGTAAAATTCTTAAAAAGTATGAGATCATGCGCTTTAATGTTTAACCTTGCTCGAGGACGAGCAAGATTTAAGTTTGGGGGTATTTTGATAAATCTAATTTAGTATATGATTATTTACATCATTTTAATATATTTTAAACTATTTTTGCATCAAACTTCTATCACTTTTGCCCGGTTTGAACTATTTTGCTATTTTCTTGTAAAAATACCCATTTTATGCTAAATCTTGCTTGGTTTTATCATTAGCATCAACAAGTAAAGGCAAGATACATCAAATAACTACAAAAAAATAATAAAATACACCAAAAAAAATACCGAAACTCACGGCTAAAAACAGCAAGAAATATCAGATTTTTTTACATAAAATAACGGTTTTTTTTTATTTGAGCAGCTGGGCGGCAAGATATTTCACATAAAATAACTTAGATTCAATGTATATACATAAAATAACATTAATTTGATCATATATTTGTAGGATATGGGCGGTTGTTGCAGCTTAAAATACATAAAACATTTAAAATTCAACCATTTGAAGCATGCCGCAAGCACCATCAAATGAGGAGCATTTTTGATGAAATTTTTGCAATTTTTTTTTTCCAAACTCAAATAGTATATATAGGGAAGGATGTGGGGGTATGGATCATCAGCTCTTCAAGCTAAAAATCACAAGAAAGAGTTAGAAAAAAAGAAGGAATCGAGAGGAAGTAGGAAAGAAAAGGAGGGAAGAAAGTTTGGTTTGTAATTTTGTATTTTTAGTTCATTCTACCTTTTTTCTTTCCTAAGTTCATGAATTTTGATTTAATAATGTTTAATATTAAATTTATCATGAACTAATTTTGTTATTCTAAGGCCACGATGTAGCCTAAGTTGTAATATACACCTATTTCTAATTTAACGTATTCAAAGATTATGTTATTGTATTGTTGAAGTGTTTATCATTGTTCTTCATGAGTTTTTAATGCTTGATCACCATTTAAAGCTTGTAATAATTCATAATGAGTCCGAGATGAGATTTATGATGATTGATGAGGTAACAAGCACCACAAATTGGGCGAATGCTCGAGAGAGATTAACACGATTTGTGTTATTTTCAAAAAGGAAAATCATAGAGCTTTAAAAACTACTTTCTTATTTAAATTCGTGCAAGAGAGTGATGGGTTAATATGTGAAAGAGCATGCTAAATATTGCTTGAGAGAGAATATTTAGTAAATTAGGGTTTTCAACCATCAACATGTAATAAAAACTTGAATAACGAGAATAGAAAGGCGTATTAATGCAACAAGGTGAAATCGGATGCCTTGGATATTATTAAATCCTTAAAACTTTATAAAATCAGTTAACATATTTCATTTCTTTTTAGTTTATTATATTTCATATCAATATCTTAATTTTTCGATTTTTCAATTGGCATCAAAGCTCCTAATTTTGGTACTCAATCAAAAACAATCCTCATGGGAACGATACTCTACTCATTTCTATATTACTTGATACGACTAGTGCACTTGCTAGCGCATACGCAAAGTAAGCATCAATACACTCATTACAAAACTTCTTCAAGTGTTCTTTTACAGCACAATTGTGCTTTTTTTCTTAGAAGTAGCGTAACTTGGCTGGGCGTAATATAACTGTTGCACTTACCTTCATCGTAATACAGTTTTTTAGGCTTTAGGTATAACTTTTGAGTTTTAATTTGTTCGCACAAATCGACAAGATTTGAGGCTTTAGTTTAAGGCTTTGATGGCCAAGGCTTATCCCTTGATGCGCTGGTCTTAATATTATTGTCACTGCTTGATGAGTTAGGTGAATATAGGTTTTATTGACTTGGGCTTTGATGACTAAGGCGTGTCCCTTAATTGCATTGGTCCTAATCCAGTGACCTAAGTATGGTTTGCTCCATCTTTATCGTATCGGACCTAAACTTATTCGAGTTATTATAAGTCAAGGATGCCACACCTAAAAACCTAATTGACTCGGGCTTGTAAGTGGATTGCTGAGCTTTTGGGTTTGTCTCCACCCCAATTCCAGACTTTTAAGTGTACGAGAAAAGGTGTCCATTGCTCCTGCTTCGTCAGTGTAACTGCCAAATGAGTTAAGGTCCATATCCTTTACTTTCCTATCACAAAAATACATAAAAATCTACAAAAATACTTAACAAAGTCTTCTTAATTGAAGCATAAGCTGAACTCACAGTATATTGAAGTTAAATACACCAACGTATGACAACCCTTTCTCCGAAAACAGTGAGTGGTTAAGATCAAAGAGGTGCGGTTCAAAATTAGGCTCACTCCCTAGTCACGGGGATCCCTTTTGCACATTTGTTTTGTTTTTACATTTATGAAGACCACGCACATAACATGAAACAAAATATAGCAAACAACCATGTTACCCATTTAGCAGTATAGTAGGTGGGCTCTACTTCCCGAGTAGGGTGTTCATTTGCAGAGTACAAGATTAGATCCTTAGAGATAGACTAAAGTGCAAGAAAAATGAGGACAGCCATGCCAACATGGAGTACTTCGTGGAATTGTATAGATGTTGAGGTAGCGGTGTACACTTGATTAGGGTGTTCCATTAGCCTCCTTGAGGAGCTCTATTGTTTGTATGACCTTAGAGGCTGAGGGGAGTGTGGTGTGTTAAATATGTTTAGTCAGAGCTTACAAAAAAAATTATTTATTGAGAAAAGTTCTCACCCCTTCTGATATCTTGATCTAGCCTCACCGATGGGGAGTTTTGGGTAGTTTGGTTAGGTCACCACGGCATATATGTGAAGTTGAATAGTGAACTCTGAACATTGATTGTTTGCTAAAAATAAGAAAAGTAATCATGTATGTTACAGGAGTTGTTTACAGTTTGATTTCAGGCTGGTTGTTATATTATGCATTGCATTCAATATTGGTATATATGTTACTTGACTATTCTGTTATGCTTATTGAATTTTAATATGTTTTAGTACATGTGGAGCATGAGTAGATGCTCAGGTTTTCTAGTTTTTGCTAGTATATCTACTAAGTTGAAAAGAATGTTAGGAACTCTAAACCAAACTAATGAGTTAGTCGAATGCAACATTTAGACATTAGATGTTGAATGTGCTTTGGTAGAGATGATCAAATACTTGAAAGAAGTGTACTGCTAGCATGAGAACAGCTTATGGGAAAGATGATGGACACATGATTGTGTTAAGAAAGTTCAGTTCAAGAGTGTGTCATATGATGATGGCTTATTTATTGAACTGGAATTCTTGATGTAAATATATAGCCAATCTCAATAGGATATGATTATGATTTGCCTATCAAAGTCTTTCAATCAATTTAGATGGGATACACAGAATAATAATCATTACTCATTATCTGAACTGATGAAAGTACAATTTGAGAAAAGGTGTCATGAGAACTAAGGGAAAAGTTTACTTAGTGTAAACATCTATATCAGGGATTAGGAACCTCTATAGGGCAAAATAAAACATGAGACCAAATAGTTTTGTGTCTTTTCTAAAAGCATTGGATGTTAGTTTTTAAAATGAACTGCCAAGATACTTAGTTACTATTGTTGCCAAGACTGGAAAGCCAAAAAGGCAAGGTATTTGATATCATGTCTTCTCTGGCTGTGACTAGTAGGTAATTCACTAGCACTTTGGTGAGTGGGCTTTCAATAAGGGCACCAAGATATAGTAGTTTAAGTCGAGGAACACAATTTTTTTTTTATATTTTTTACTTTAGTAACTATCTTAATGTACAAGTTTCTTTAGAAATTTGGTTTCTATTTACTATTTGTTTTAAATTAGTATTTTAGTTATTTTTCTAAAAAATAGACTGATTCTTATGTAAATAAAGTGTTTTTTTAAAAGGTACATTGGTAAATAGTTAACAAATTTTAGATAGAATAATGTTAATGGAAATTTATCTGTCTAATGCAAGCTAGGCTTTGTGTGTATATATGTATAAGAATTTCCTGAAGCCCATATAGCTTTTAAGTGGCACTTGATCTTAGGTCACATTAATCTACTACGATTGAAAACTGGTTTGATTTGTCTTATAGGATATTAAGTACTAAATTAAATAATAATTAGTATAGGAATCATGTTTGAATTAGTGGTGACTGAAAGAGTCTTTAAGAATAAAGGAAATAGAGCAACTAAGTCGCTAAAACTTATTGATAAAATGTTTATGGACTGCTAGAAGTTCATATCAGCGGAAGTCAAGAATATTTCAAAATATGTTAATAAATAACTACTCAATTAGTTTATAGATGGATATACCTATGAAGATTAAAGTCTTGAATCCTTTAAAACGTTCAAAGAATTAAAGACTAAAGTTGGCATCAGTTAGGTAACTATATTAAGTCACTTTGATTAGATCAAAGTGGTAATTTCAGGAGAATTATTAATTTTTCTTACTGTAAAGTGTTGTAGAAATGATCAATAATATGTTATTGAATATGGTAAGAATCATATGATGAGTCACATCTACATATCAAAAGATTTGTTATGTACGAGGTTTTAGAAAGTGATTTAAAAGTACAGTAGATAGCTTATGTTTGATAGAGTGACAGTATGGCATACTATACATCAACAGCTTGATACAACTTATAGTTTTGTTGATGTATTAGATACAACTTTAACTAGTTTATTGTCACACTAAGCACACGAGAGCTTTGTTGCAGTGCAAAAATGACGAGGGTCACATGACCGATTCATGTCTTCAATCTTGACAGTTAAGCATAATAGTGAATCTTATAAGTATAAAGATGCAGACCAATTGGTCAGGACAATAAAAGTTAAGTTAAAGTAATTGTATTTTAATTATGTCTGGGAACTTGTACAGGTGTCGAAAAGAATTAAGTCCATTAGATTGGATCTGAATGGACCTAAAAGTATAAATATTTCATTGGATGAGAAGATTGTGACCTAGGTTAGATTGATGACAGTATGTACTACCCCAAATGAAGAAATTGTCTATGATGAAACCTTCTAGATTGATGGCAGTGTGTTGTGACCTTGCAAATGCTATGCTTAAGTCCATGAAGATGCTCTTATCTATTGTATCTCATTATGAAAAGATATGGAAATGGAAATCAGGATGACGTTCTCAGAATGGTTATCTTGAAAAGCTTATGTATATGATACAACCCAACAAGTTTGTTGCCAAGAGTTAGAAGCATATAGTATGCATACTGAGGAAGTCTGTGCTGTTGGAATTGGTGTCGGGAAAAACTAATTAGTTAGTTTTAAATATTAAATAAAATTATTTTATTTATTTATTGTTTGATTATGTCTTACGAATCAAACATGTGTGTGATTGTTTTCTAAAACATTTCATGAGATGGATGTAATGAGATGGACGTAATCCAAGATGACATGTCAAGTTTGATTTAAGTGGTCAATGAGATTGAACCACAAACAAACTTCCATCAAACTAATCGTACGTTATTAGAGTATGGTCAAAGTTGGTGATAAGTTTAGATAACTTGTCTGATAAAACTATAATATGACACTTTTGATGACTTCTCTTGGTCATGTGGGTAAGGATCTAAGAGTATCATGTTGGTGTTGTCAATAAAATTGGAACACTGAGCAAGACCATTTGAAATAGTTGTTTCTTTAACTGCTATAAGAAATAATTAATTCATAAGAAACGGTCTTAATTCGTGCATGGATTGTTCGTTGCTTTGATGTGCCAAAAGGATTAGTCAAAGTACGTTGACTTGAATCCTACGTATGTTGGATAGCAACATGAAGTGTAGCGGGAATAGTTATTTTATGTGGAATATATAATCTCTAGTGACATAAAGATGTCCCTTGAATTGATTCGCAAATATATGAACATATTCTAAAATTTTGGACAGAGTATTTCATATGTTTGATATTTGAAATTAGTACGAAAATTATTTCTATATTATTCAATTGTTCGAGAAGGAAGATTTGGGAACTATAATCGTAGATGTGATAAAATAGCAACAGTAGTTAAAGTTATTTTTACTCATAGATGTCTACTAGAGGAGTTAATTAGCATAATAAAGTTATTTGGGAAATTTTGAGTGAATATATTTAATTCTAGAACGTTTTTAGTGGAATTAAGTTTTACTAAATAGTAATGGATCATTATTATGAGATGATAATCAAGTTTGACCCGTTTAGAGCTAGAGTTAAATTATTTCTGATGTTTCTTCATAAGCTTTAACTTAACCACTGTTTGAAAATATTTAAAAAATAAATTCATAAGATGAATTATTTATTTATGCTATAAATACATTTTTATGCTAAACAAATATTAGCGACATGAATATAAGTATGATAAATTACATCGTTTTTTAAAATAATAAAAAAAAAAAGCATCCAAAATTCTCAGCAAGGCACAAATTGAACTGCGGTGATAATGCTGATGTCTCGCGGTTATGAATCCTGGCATGTGACATCTCTTGGCATTGATTTTTGATTTTTTAATTTGTTTATAAATGCGTTATTTATCGTGAAGAATTTAAAATTATGTTTTTGAACCTGATTTTTTCCTAAAACAAAAATCCTAAAATTATTTTAGTGATTTTTTAAATTATTGTTTTGCATAATTTTTCTGAAAGGTTGTTTTTCAAAAAAAAAAATTAAAGGAAAAAAAAATGTTTTGAAGTTTTTCCTAAGTTAAATGTTTTTGGGAGCCAACACTCCCAATGCTAGATGAGGTGATTGTGAAAAAGGCCTTAAGGTATCACGAATTCTTAATTTATTTCAGATCTTTAAGTCGGAGTCAAAATTCGCACTTCAGGTATGTCTAAATTACGTATTAGATATTTAATTTATTTTTCCTTTGTTTCGTTTATTCTACATACTATGTTTAAGCTTATTTTATTCAATATTTTAGTTTTTCATATTATGAACCTTTTATAGTAAGATTTAGATTAATTAAATAGTTTAATTAGGTCCGGGCTTTATATTATAAACTAAGAATTTTAAATTGGTTTTCCGTTGCGCATGCTCTAATCAATTCAAGAATTATTTTTTTGTAATAAGTTATTGGTGTCAGAGCCAACTCTCAATATATTCATGATTAACGTTAAGAACACCAAGTTTGATACAATTGAATTATGTAGAATTACGAAAATATGAAATTCGGAATTTCATTAAAGGAAAAGGTAGACCTAAGGATTGTTGTTAAAGAGTTTAGCAATAAGATTCAATGATCATTGAAATTTTAAATTCTATAAAATTTTAGATAAGTCGTGATTCAATCAAGGAGTGTAATTCTAAATCGAATCCAATGAGATCATATATTCAAAAGGTTGAACAATTTAGCTTATTAATCTAATGTGATTAGATTTTGAACTAAAGTGTGAAATATTCGATTGTTGAATACCTTATGATAATCCAAGACAGAATATCTAAGTATATTAGATGTTCAGTTCACTATCTAAATAGATTCAGATTGTGTTTAATTATTTATATGTTTAATTTTTAAAAAATTATAAAAAGACAAATACTTTGAATTGCCCAGCACAATGGGGCAGGTAAAACCCGCTACCCGCAGATACCCGTCCCATTTGGGGTGGATACAGGTATAAGTGGGTGGGTAGTGGGTGCGGATTGGGTGTACCCGCCTCGTACCCTCCACAGGTATGTGTATAGTTTTGACCCGCACCTCACCGACCTGTCCTGCTCCAGACCTGCCCCGTCCCACCTCATACTCACTATACCTGCTCCATTTTATACATAATTAACTTTTAAATTGAAAAACACGTGCTTAAATTTAATAACCTAAATTATTTATCAATGTTATAAAAAATATAATTAGTTTTTAAACATTGTAGTAAAGATCTAATATGAACGGGTATAGATAATCATTTTCTGCTCACATTAGGGAAGGTATGGGGCAAGTAATGCATACCTGTTGAATACCCGAGGATAATGAGGCATGTATGGGTATGGGTTTGTATCGGCTGGGGCGGGTATGGGTATCCACTTCATGCCGTGGCAGGTAATGGAGTGCGTACAAGAATAGGATTTGGGAGGTGCGTATGGGTATGAAGGAGTCACCCCCTGTACCTGCCCTACTCCATTGCCACCCCAAGCTGGGCATATCAAAGTAATAACATATTTTTTAAAATAAATAAATAAATAAATAATTGATTAATTTGGATGAGATCCTAATTAAGGTTATTCGATAATCTTTTCTAAAAGTGTTTAGAAAAATTTTAATTGTTCCAACCTTTAGGTCCTTAAGCGTTGTTATTCAAATTGTTTGATAACATGACATTTGTTAAATTTTGCTTACATGTTTGATATTATTTGAATGAGTTAAATATTGTATAAAATGTGACTAAAGTTATGAGGGCATATAAATTGGTGAAATATTTGTAGAGTAGGAGAATTTTCCCGAATAGATCTAATATGATTAGAAAATGTAATAGTTGAATTATTTAAGAGAAAAATTCTCATAATATATCTGATAAGATTAGATTACATAGGTTAGATAATTAAAGGAACTTAATTAGATTAGTGTTGGTGTCATAGGTGAATGAGGGACCAAAATATCTCTTTTATACAACGAACTTGATTTCGAGATTACAAGAAAGATGGAAGAAACGACTTTTATAAAAGAACAGAAGGGAAAGAATTGACCAAAGAAATTGCCAGACCAAAGCGAATCTACTGCCCTATGCCATTTATGCCCCCACAGAGGTACGATGAGATGAACGGCACTCCGACTCCCAGGGTTAACATGGCACCCACCTAGCAGTGTACTTTGGGGAAGTGGGTTGGAGTACAGCTCAACTTGCTCAGTAACGGAGGAAAGAGTATTGACAGAGAAAAGAAAGCCATGAAGGAGAAGAAGAAATATCTATTAATTTCATATGTGAATGCTGTGTTTAACATAACCCTAAACGACCATATTTATAGAGTAAAATACTTGGAAGTTAAGTAAAAGATCATGGCAAAGAATCCGCCTCAAATAAGGAAAGTGGCGGATATGGAAGCGCCGAAAAATCCGGTTATTTGTGGAAAAAATCAATTAAGGAAAGAGCAAAAAAGACGCGGTCAAAACACGTACTCGAGCTGGAGCTGTAGCCTCGAGCCTTGAGACCTAGAGAATAAACATAGCCTCAAGCTAACAGCCTCGTGGTCCACTAGGGGTGACATGTGGAGCTCAAATAACATCCTCGAGCACAGTCCAACAACAAGAACTCATCTCAAGTTAGTTTATGATGGTTTAAACAAATAAGAGGGTCGTGAAAATAAAAGCCAGGGTTAGAAAAAGTCCACACAGCGATAGGCCGGCCGGCTTGGCGAGGCAGGGTGGGCGCGTGCACATTGTTCACAAAACCTCCTCTAGACCCCACAATACTTTACCAAGTACAATAACATGGGGGTATTTAAACTAGACTCTCCTTTGGAATTTCAATGTGAGGTTGGTGCAAAACACAAAACTTCCAAAATTGAAGCACATTACCCTGCATATTCCAACAATCCCCCCAGGTGGTTCAATTTTGAGAAAAGAAGGAAAGAAAGAATGTTGCTGAGCAATAAGATCCACACTTGATGATGCTGTTGTCTTTTGGATTTGAAATAGAACCTAGTGACTAAGCATGTCCCACAACCACCCATTGGTGATCAAGGTCTTGAACCATGGTCATTCATTGTGAGGAATACACCTAACCCCTTCATGTGGTTCTCGAGGCTGAAATGCACTATGCGATCAAGGCGTATGAGGTCCCTTAAAAAATATATCTGGAACCTGGTGTCAGAGCTGCTCTAGAGAGTAAGCCCATACTCTCGACAAGAGGACTTTCTACCTTCAAAGTCTTGTAGGTAAGTCCATCAGGTAAGCTGCTCTGCACGATCATAAAGGCTATGTACATCATTAAGAGCCAAAGTCCGTCCTCACATCATGGGCAGTAGCTGTATGTCCATCAGGTGTGCTGCCCCTCACCACCACATAGAGCTATGGACGACACTAAGAGCATTAAGCTCAACCTCTGTCATGGCAGATTTAGCAGATCCTACAACCACTCATACAACATACATCGGAAGGGTTTGAGTGGCTATCACAAATTTTCCAGTCTTTGACTTCGTTTGACCCATTGAACATCAAGAGTAACTCCTGACATAGACATCCGCTAGGATTAGGACACACATAGGGGCTCTAGACCCATTTCCTTTTTGTAAGAGGATCCGCCAGATTTTTCTCACTCCTCACAAATTCGAGTGAGTTCACTACGTTCGTGATCAAGTTTCTCAAGACACCAGGCTAAGGCGAATATGCCACTACTTGCCATTGTAAACCTCATTATGAGCAACTTCGTGTTATGAATCATTAGAATTTGATTGTAATTTCTGCTATTAGTGGCTGGGTATTGTCCTAAGTGTTGAGTTGTATACTTTTAAATGGTAGTTAGGTCAGTTTTAGGGGCCAAAAGAGGTTGCTGGTCAACGCAGGTCAAATGTGGTGGCGGGCTGCTATTTTTGGTGGGAAAGGTGGTTTTTTGGGGTTTAGTCCGTTAGTCTTGATGCATTGTATCCAAAGGTCTATAAATAGGACCTTAAGCTTGTAATTCAAGTATTGAATGAAATATAAACTAATTTCCTTTTGGAATTATCTCTCTTTCCTCATCTCTTTCTCTATTTCTCATCCCCTTTCACTTCTCTTCTCACCTTAACTCTTTCTTCTACTAGGTTAGACTTTCAATCCTTAATTGGAAGCTAACAATTGGTATTAGAGCCTATTCAAGCAATCAATTGATTGATAGAGGCTGGCAAAATCAAAGAAAAATATGATCGAAGGCGTGAGAACCAGATCTGGAGCTGGAGGTGCCAATGCGCCAGGTTCTGGATTGGATTTTGTTGCTGCAGTTACAAGTTCTGGTGCTAATGTATCAAGTGATCATCACCGGGATTTGAATGACAAGTTAGAACAACTGAATGCTAAGTTTGAGCAACAGCAAATTGAGCTCAAAGGTAGGTTTGATCAGTAGCAACTCGAGAATATGCAGAGGAGTGATAGCATTCAGCAAATGTTGAAATTGATTTTGGACAAAGACTCGAATAAGGAAGTGCGGCTGCAACAAATTGAAGATAAAATTGAAAAATTGCAAGATCCGGTTAATAAACAAAAAGAATCAAGTGTTGATGCGATCTTGAAGCCTGCAAGTCAGATCTTTCAGCAGAAGGAGACCGATCAGCAGCAAGAGAATGTGGACAGGCCTGAGATTCTGGTGAGGAACTGTGGCAAATCTCCGATAGTGTAGGTGACTGTAGGACCTTCAATTAACATCAGATTAGCTGAAAATCAATCGTTGCAACCTGAATTTGATGTAGATAATCAGGATCGAGCCTTGGAATAGGTACAATGCAGAACTGAGGCTTTGAATACAGACCGCAGTAGCAGGCCACAGAATTCAGCTGGGCAGCGCAGGACTGATTTTGATGAGCTCGAACATCTGAACAAACCTCCTGAGCGATATTACCAGAATAGAACAGTGAGTAATGACATTATATCTTGTGGTAGGAGTGGTAATCACAGGCAGCCAAGAGTCGAAATTGATCCTTTTGATGGAAAACTACCGGAATCATGGCTGAGAAGGTGTGACCAGTATTTCTTGTATTACAGCATACCTGATGATGAAAAGCTCCAATTAGCTGCAGTGCATCTACATGCTGAACATGAGGTTTGGTACTATAGTCTGTTGAAGAGCAAACCGAACCTATCTTGGGGCCAATTCGTAGAAGAAATGTGTGAACGCTATGGAGAAGGGGAATCAACGGATGTTGTGGATAACTTTAACAAATCATCCCAAACTACAAACGTGAAAGAGTATATGCTTAGGTTTGAGAACTTAAGAGCCAATTTGTTATCCGTTTTGACTATAGCTCCCGAGGATGCCGAGTCATATAATGTTTCTTGCTTTAGAAGTGGATTAAAACCTAGGATCAAAAACATGGTGAAAGTCATTGGTCCTAAGACCTTGTCAGGTGCCTATAACAAGGCAAAATTGATTGAATCTACTCATGTCCAATCGAGTGATAAGTTCAAGCAACTGAGCAGCAAATTTAGATCACAGCCGAGAGCAAGTTCTGGTACAGGTTTTAAGCGTGCTGTTGACAGAAGCTCGGTAAGACTTTGCTTTCATTGTAACCAGCCATATCAACCTGGACATAGGTGCAAAACACAAGCATTAATGTGTGCTAAAGGGATCCGTGCTGAAGCTGAATCAGACAGTGAGCAATTGGCAGCAGAAATTGACAGTGTTGGAGACTCTTCACAAGAGGATTTGAGTGAAGATGAAGTGGAAATATCAATGAAGGCTTTAACTGGGAGTGGAGCTCATAACACTATCAAAATCAGAGGCAAGGCTAGAAAACATTCCATCATTATCCTCATTGATAGTGGAAGTACACATAGCTTCATCGATCCCAAGTTGAGTCAGAAGGTTAGGCATGAAGCAATAAAGACTCATCCTTTACAAGTGATGGTGGCTAATGGCAATTCGTTAACAATTCATAACAAGTGCATAGCATTCCCATGGTCTATGCAAGAACATCACTTTACCTTTGATTTCAGAGTTCTTCCTTTGGGTGGTTGTGATATTCCTTTGGGTGGTTGTGATATGGTTCTTGGGGTGGATTGGATGAGGACCTTCAACCCGGTTATATTTGATTTTGATAAGATGACTGTGGCATTTGAGGTTCATGGCACCAAAAGTGTCCTTGAAAGGTATGTCAGAGGAGGCTCATCTCAAGTTAATTGATGGCAAAAGTGTGCACGATGGAATTAAGAAGAAGGCAATACAATGGATTGGTCAATTGTTCATGTTATCTTCGGTTGAGCAACAGGAGGTGCAGACCTTAGTTGATGAATTTGGGGACATTTTTTAGGAGCCTAAGAGTCTTCCTCCTCAAAGGAGTGTAGACCGTGCCATTCCATTGCGTGGTAATGCTGAGCCGTTCAAGATTAGGCCATACCGATACCCACACGGCCAAAAGACAGAGATTGAGCAGCAGGTTGAAGAGCTTCTTCACATGAGTTTCGTTAGACCGAGCCGTAGTCCTTTTGCTTCACCTATGATCTTCGTGAAAAAGAAGGATGGGTCGGCCAGAATGTGTATTGACTACCGTCGGTTGAATGCGTCAACCGTGAAAGACAAGTTTCCTATTCCAGTCATAAACAACTTGCTTGATGAGCTACATGGAGCGTGCTTCTTTTCAAAGCTTGATTTGAGGCAAGGATATCATCAAATCAGGGTTCTCGAGCTGGATATCTACAAGACAGTTTTCCAAACTCATCATGGCCATTTCGAGTTCGTTGTTATGCCTTTCGGTTTAACAAATGCCCCGGCCACTTTCCAAGCGGCCATGAATGACGTTTTCAAGCCTTTTCCGAGGAAGTAAGTGCTTGTTTTATTCAATGACATACTGATTTATAGCTCAACATATGAAGCTCATCTCACTCACCTCAGACAAGTGTTTGTATTGATGCGGCAACATAAGTTCTTTGCAAAGTTGTCCAATTGTTCGTTTGCTCAAATAAGCTCGAGTATTTGGGTCATATCATCTCACACAAGGGAGTATCTACTAATCCTAGTAAGATTCGTGCAATGCAAGATTGGCCAATTCCGATCACCTTGAAGCAATTGAGGGGATTTTTGGAATTGACCGGGTATTATAGAAAATTTATTAAGGGTTATGGTTCTATTACCAAACCCCTAACCGAGCTCTTGAAAAAGGATGATTTTAAGTGGAGTGAGAGATCTCAAGTTGCATTTGAAGCCCTTAAAGCCGCAATGTGTGCTGCACCAGTTTTGACAATGCCGAACTTTACCGAGAGCTTTGTTTTGGAGACCGATGCAAGTGGTACTGGTATAGGGGCTGTTCTTTCTCAAAAGGGAAGGCCTATTGCTTACTTGAGCCAAGCTCTAAGTTCCAAACATCAAGCCATGTCGACTTATGAGAAGGAGTACCTTGCAATTCTCTTAGCCGTGAAGAAATGGAGGCACTATTTGGAGGGTCACAAGTTCATCATTCGAACGGATCACCAAAGCCTCAAGTATCTCCTCGAACAAAAGATCGTGACGAGAATTCAAAAGAAAGGTCTCATGAAGATGCTAGGCCTTGATTATGACATCGAGTATAGAAGTGGCAAGGAAAATGCAGCTGCGGATTGACTATCACGGCATTTTGAGGATGCTGATTAGGGCACTTGCATTGCTATTTCCGTGGTAGTACCTTCATGGGTGGAAGAGACATAAGTCCTATGAGGGAGATATTTTTGCTCAGGAGAAAATAGTTGCTGCTGTGCTTAGTTTAGATGCAAAAAACGCTGCTGCAGACACTGATATGACAGTACAGAAAGGTTTGATTCGAATTCAAGGCATGATTCAAATTCAAGGCAAGCTGTTCATGGGTTCTGCCACGGATTTGAGAAAACAAGTCATCCAAGCCTCACACGATGCTGCTTGGGGAGGTCACGTTGGTGTAGAAGGCACCTATCAAAGAATTAAAGCATACTTTACATGGCCGAGCATGAAAAAGGATGTGAGTGATTATGTGAAATCCTGTGAAGTGTGCCAACAAACGAAATTGGGAGATCATCGTTACAAGGGTCTACTTCAACCTCTTCCTATTCCGGATGGAGCTTGGATTCATATTAGAATGGATTTCATTGAAGGATTGCCGAAATCCGAAGGCAAGGAGGTTATTTGGGTAGTGGTGGATCGTTTCACAAAGTATAGCCATTTCATTGCTCTCACTCGACCTATCACGGCTGAAAAATTGGCTAGGATTTTCCTTGACAACATTTACAAATTACATGGATTGCCACAATCCATTGTGCTGGATCGAGACAAGATCTTCACAAGCACGTTTTGGAGGGAGTTGTTCAAGTTGATGGGAACCACATTGGCACTTAGTTCCTCTTATCATCCTCAAATGGATGGCCAAACCAAACGAGTCAACCAGTGTTTGGAACAACACCTTCGAAGTATGGTCTTCTTAAGGCCCAAAGAGTGGAATCATTGGCTCTCGTTGGCTGAGTTTTGGTTCGACACTCACTTTCATACATCAATTGGCACTTCACCCTTTCAAGCTTTGTATAGTTGCCCACCTCCTTCACCTTTGCTAAAGCAACAACCGGGCAAGATTGATTCAGTAGCTACTGATTTAGTTCAGCAGAGGAAGCAATTTATGCAAGTGCTTAAGGACAATCTCCAACAAGCTCGAGCTCGAATGAAGTACTATGCAGATAAGAAAAGGGTAGACAAAAGCTATGACGTTGGTGACATGGTCTACCTTAAATTACAACCGTATAGATAGTCCTCCTTGGCTATCAGGCGTAATGTCAAGCTAAGTGCTCGATACTTTGGCCCGTACAAAATTCTGGAGAAAATTGGCAATGTTGCTTATAAGCTAGACTTACCTTCACATTCATACATTCATCCCGTGTTTCACGTGTCCCTACTTAAAAAAAAGGTTAAAAAAGGAGCTGCAGCTACCTAGGATCCACCTGCTGCAGAAACGAGAGGCCTGCTGGTGTTGCAACCTGCTGCTGTAAAGGCTCGGAGGAAGCTGCAGCACGATCACGGTGTTGTGCAGGAGGTATTGGTGCCTTGGTGTAACTTGAACAAGAGTTTAATGACTTGGGAAAATTGCAATTTCTTGAAGAGCCAATTCCCAAGCTTCACTTCTTGAGGACAAGAAGCTTCTCAAAAGGGAGGGATTGTTATGAATCGTTAGAATTTAGTTGTAATTTCTGTTATTAGTGGCTGGGTATTGTCCTAAGTGTTGAGTTGTATACTTTTAAATGGTAATTAGGTCGGTTTTAGGCGCCAAAAGAGGTTGCTGGTCAACGCAGCTCAAATGTGGTGGCTGGCTGCTGTTTTTGGCAGGAAAGGTGGTTTTTTGGGGTTTAGTCGATTAGTCTTGATGCATTGTATCCAAAGGTCTATAAATATGACCTTAAGCTTGTAATTCAAGTATTGAATGAAATATAAACTGATTTCCTTTTGGAATTATCTCTCTTTTCTCATCTCTTTCTCTATTTCTCATCCCCTTTCACTTCTCTTCTCACCTTAACTCTTTCTTCTATTAGGTTAGACTTTCAATCCTTAATTGGAAGCCAACACTTCGATGGCTACTTCTGAGTCACAGTGCAATGACACTGAAGGCACAGGCTTCCCACACAATGGAATGTCTCCTAAGACACTCCTTAGCCATTCAGCTTCCAAACTTGCCATCTCAAGAGCAATAAATTCCAACTGCATGGTTGATTTAACAATACATGTCTGTTTAAATGATTTCTACATAATAGCACAATTAGCAAGCACAAACACATAACCACTAGTAGAATGAATTTCATCACAATCACACACCCAATTAGCATCACAGTATCCCACTAGCACAGCAGGGAACGTTTTATAGTGTAAACCCCAATTCATAGCCCCCTTAAGATACCTTAACAGCTTTCCAAAGCACTCCAATGCTCATCACTAGGGTTATGGGTGTAATGGCTAAGTCTACTACAAGCATAGGAAATATCAGAATGAGTGTAGTTCATTACAAACATTATGCTACCAATAATCTTAGCGTACTCAGCCTATGATACACTGTCTCTTATTTTCAAATGAACATTAGGGTCATATGGAGTTTTAGCTAGTAAGTCATCAAAGTGGCCAAACTTTCTCAAAATTTTTTCCATAGTGGAATTGACTCAAGGTCAAACCCTCAGGTGCTCTAGTAATTTTAACCCAAAGTACCACATTGGCCTTACCTTTGTCTTTCATATCAAAACAAGTGCTCAAGAAAAACTTGGTATCATTTACAATTTTCACACTCCTTCCGAAAATAAGCATGTCATCAACATAAAGGAAAAAAGGAACATACCCAGTACCTCAAGGGCTCCCGCCTACGTAGGGTCTTGGGGGGGGGGGGGGGGGGGGCGGGGGGGATGTACGCAGCTTTCCCCCTTCAGGGTATTAACATGAGGAGAGGTTGTTTCCCAGTGTCCCCAACCTGAGGGTGAGGACTTCCCATGTGGTCACCCATCCTGGTACTACTCTCGCCCAAGCATGTCATCAACATATAAATAGATAATCATACAGTCATTATTAACATGCTTTAAGTACAAATAGGCATCACCACTGTTTACAACAAAACCATGCATGACTAAGGTACAATCAAATTTCTGGTGCCATTGTTTAGGAGCTAGCTTAAGTCCATACAAAGCCTTTACAAGTTACATACTTTATGACTGAGGGCACCAACACGCTGTCACCCCGGATCCTATTAGAACTCCGAAGTTAAGCGTGCTTGGGCGAGAGTAGTACCAGGATGGGTGACCTCCTGGGAAGTCCTCACCCTCAGGTTGAGGGCACTCAGAAACATCCTCTCTTCAGGTTAACAGCCTGAAGGGGGAAGGCTGCGTAAATCATCCCCCCCCCCCCCCCCCCCCCCCCCCCCCCCCCCCCCCCCCCATACCCTGCATAGGCGGAAGCCCTTGAGGCACTGGGTATGTTCCCTTTTTTTTTTTAATACTTTATGCTCCATTTCAGGAACCTTGAATCCCTCGGGTTATTCTATATAAATTTCTTCCTTAAGGTCACCATTCTAAAATGCAGTTCTAACATCCATTTGGTTTGCTACAACATTATGTATGGGCGCTAGAGCTATCAGGGCTCTTACAGTGGCCACCTTTGTTAGGGGTGAGTAAAAATCAAAGAATCTATTCCTTGTTTCTGGGTGTATCTTTTAGCCACCAACCTGGTCTTAAACTTTTTAATGGACCCATCAGTCCTCAGTTTCCTTCTAAACACTTACTTACACCTTATAGGTTTGCATCCTCTAGGAAGGTCCAATAACACCCAAGTGTTATTGCTCGTTATAGAGTGTAGTTCATTACTTGTGGCCTCTCTCTAGAAAGAAGCATCTAATGTTCTCATAGCCTCATTATAAGTTCTGGGATCTTCCTCTTACATGAATACATTCACAACATGTTCATCAAAATTATGATGTTCAGACAAGAAAGTAGTTATGAAGTCTAGTCCAAAGCTAGTCTCAGTTTGGGTCCTCTTACTTCTTCAAAGTTATTGGGCCCTGAGCTTACGGGGAGCATGATTAGATGATGATGCAGATGCAGATGCAACAGGAACATGAACCCTGCACAGATTCTTTCATGGGAAACTTATTCTCAAAGAATTTAACATTTCGAGATTCTATTATCTTAGTGAGCCTAGGACATGAATCATTCAATAACATGAATCTATATGCAGCACTATTCATGGCATAACCAGCAAAGATAGCATCTATAATTTTAGGACCAATTTTACTTCTCTTAAATTCAAGAATTCCTACTTTAGTTAGACACTCCCACACTTTCAATTATTTCAGGTTAGGCGAAGCCCTTCCACAATTCATAAGATGTTCTATCTAACTTTTTTTATGAGGAACCCCATTTTATACATGACAAGCAAACAACATGGCTTCTCCCCACAAGCTCGAGGGTAAGCTTGAGCTTATAAGCATGGCCTTCATCATCTCTCTAAGGGTTTGATTTTTTTTTTCTCTTAGCTATACCATTCTATTGAGGCATATAAGGGGTTGAGACCTCATGAGTTATGTCAAGTTTCTCACACTATTTCATGAAGAAGGTGGTATCATACTCCACCGCCTTTATCAGACCCAAGCCTCTTGATCCTACGGTCTAATTGGTTTTCAACCTCAGCTTTATATTTTAGAAACATTTCCTTAGCCTCGTCTTTAGTGCTTAAGAGATAAACTTTAGTAAATCTGTCCTATTGGGCGCAGTATCCACCCTAAAACTTCATCAATTGAAGCCTTATCTCTTGTAATGTTTGAATGCTTTAAGTCTCATGTGAAGAGGCACAAGCAGTGTGAACTTCGAGGCACAGGTGATCAGCTACAAATTTGATGTAATACCTTTTACCGTCTCTACTCATGGTGCTCTTAAAGTCACCTAGGTCAGAATGTACCAGCTCAAGTAGACACGAGGTTCTTTCAACTGACTTGCTAAATGATTTCTTTGGTTGTTTGGCCTGAACACATATTTCACATTTATCAGGTTCGGTAAAATCACAATCAGGAATTAAACTCATTTATTTAAGTTTCTTAACCGAGTTAAAGTTTACATATCCAACCCTAGAATGCCATAGATCAAGAGATTCAACAATGTAAGCAAAAGGAGATGCATTCTTATTCATCACATCAAGTATAAACAAACCATCATTACAAAACCCTTTCCCGACAAAGTTGTTGTTTTTGGAGAGAATTAACTTGTCTGACTCGAAGGTTAACTTAAAGCCTGCTTTATTTAACAACCACCCGAGACTAAATTCCTACGCACATCAGGAACATGCAACACATTCAGCAAACACAATGTCTTTCTATAGTTGAGTTTAAGGAGGACCTTTACCTTTCCCAGGACAGGGACCGAATTGGAATTGCCCATGAATACCTTCTTCCCATTAGTGGCTATCTCGTATTCATGGAACAGGTCCTTTGCTCTTCTTTTGGCCATCATCTGCATTTTCTAGTGGCCTCTTTCCTCAGGATTGGCCTTGTTCGCTACTAGAGCCTTTTTCTCGAGCATTAGGTCTACCCTTGTCCCAAGGCTTCCTAAACTTGCCTTTCTTTCCTGCGTTTCTTCTTTCAACAAGATTAGCCGCCAAGGAGGAGTGCTTATAGGTTCCCCTTGGCTTGTTTCTAGTTCTAATCTTCCAAGTTAATGTGGGAGATCAGTTCATGTAGTGTCATGTCCTTTTTCTAATGTTTCAGTAAGGCCTTATAACTATCGTAAGAGGGAGGAATTTTTTCAATAAAGTAATAAGCTTGGAAGGTTTCACAGAATTTCATTCCCTCATTTAGTATGTCAGTGCACAAGGCCTCATATTTGTGGATTTGATCAAGAATAGGTTTTTCATCCACAATAGAAAAGGACAGCTACTTAATACAAACGTATTTCTTAGCCGCGCCTATCATATGAGCCATATTTGTTTAACAACGCTTCCCATATCTCTTTAGAAGTTTTCATAATAACGTAAATTTTATAAAGAGGCACTGTCATATAAAGGAGAAGCATTCTCTTATAAGTACGGTTATCTTTCTCGAAATCCTTATTGGACCACGGTGGAGCTCTATCATTAAACAGAGTATAATGAACCTCTATTTGGCCTAGGACGAACTCCGTCTTATCAGCCAACATCTTGTAGCTCTTCCCATCCAAGGGCTTAGTTTTTGACATATCAGGTATGATAAAACCCACTTGAGTCATACTATGATTACTCGTTATACTAAACAACTTAGATTGTTGGTGTAATAGGTGAATGAGTGACCAAAATATAACTCTTTTATACAATAAACTTGATTTTGTGATTATAAGAAAGATGAACGAAATAACTTCTATGAAAGAATAGAAGGGAAAGAATTGACCAAAGAAATTACCATGCCATAGCGAATCTATTGCCCTAAGTCATTTATGCCCCCATAGCGATATAATAGGATGAATAACACTTCGACTCCAAGGGTTAATAGGGCACACACCTCAGTAGTGTACTTTGGGGAAGTGGGTTGGCATATGCCCTGACTTGCTCAGTAATGGAGAAGAGAGTATTGACAGAGAAAAGAAAACCGTGAAAGAGAAGGAGATATATTTGTGAATATAATATATGAATTCTTTGTTTAACATAACCCTAAATGACCACATTTATAGAGTAAAATACTTGGAGGTTAAATAAAAATCATGGCAAAGAATCTGCCACAAAATAGGAAAGTGTGGATATGAGAGTGCCTAAAAATCTGATAAGTTATAGCAAAAATTAGTTAATAAAAGAGCGGGTAAAGATGTAGTCAAAACGTATTCTCAAGCTCGAGCTTGTAGCCTCGAGCCTCGAGACCCAGAGAATAGACATAGCCTTGAGCTAACAGCCTCGGGGTCCACTAGGGATGACATCCAGATCTCAAATGGCATATTCGAGCACAACCTAGTAACAAGAACTTGTCTCGAGTTAGTTTACAACAGCTTAAACAAATACAAAGATTGTGAAGATAAAAGTCTAGGTTAGAAAATGTCCACACCATGACTCTCCGGCCGGCTCGATGAGGTAGGCGAGCGTGCGGGCGCATGTGGTTCACAAAACCTACTCTAGTCCTCACAATACTTTACCAAGTATAATAACATGGGATATTTAAGCTAGACTCTCCTCTTCTAGATTTTGATTATGGGATTGGGACAAAACACAAGACTTGCAAAATTGAAGCGCACTGATCCTCAAATTCAAACAAATAGGAGTTTATTTAATGGTTAAATATAATTTAGAATGTGATTATAATATTATTTATGAGATAATCAAATTTCAAACAAAGATTCACCATTGTAAATTTCATGTGGGGGTGAGGATTAGGAGTTGATGCCTCACAGTTTCCATTTCCAATCTAATAATATAGTGGGTAGGCGCTACTCCCCGAGGAGGGCATTTGTCCACAGGATACCGGGTTAGACTTGTTAAATGATAGATTGAGGTACGGGAAAAAACAAGTGCGGCCACACTGACATGGAGTATTTTGTTTACTTGTACTAATGTCTAGGTAATGGTATATATTTGACTAGGATAGTATGATAGTCTCCGAGGGAGCATTGTGATATAGTGTTTGAAACCAAAGAAGTAAGGGTGAGTTAAATATGTTTAGGAAACATATTAATTGAGAATAGTTTTCACTTGACTAATTACTTCTTGCACCACCTCTCTGATAGTAACACGTAGGCTGGTTAGCTCATCATTTCACACACACACAAGACAAAACTTCTTCAAGTTATTGTTGGGACGAATTTTAAATGTTTTCTAATTTGATTAAGTTAACGCAGTGGAAAGGTTTAAAATTCATAATTTTAAATCTACTGTTTTAAATTCCTAAATTTAGATCTACATGCCACTACTCTAATACATTAATATGAAAAACTAAAAATAGGAATAATATGAAAAACTAAAAATAAATAGAAGAGTGAAAACTTAAAGAGACGGAAAGGAAGACATACCTAGAATTGCTCTAAATAAAGAATACCATATTATTAAGCTCCGAGGAACCTAAGAAAATAGAGAGAACACTGAGACCCAGCTGCATTCTACGAAATGACCTCGTACCGCCCGAAGAGCGGGCTCCGAAAAATATTAAACTAAGGAAAGAAAATTTTTAACGGAAATTTTCTCTCCAATTGGGTCTCCGAAAGTCAACACTTTCAGAAATACTTAATTTTAAACCGGTTCCAAACCTTTGAAATAGGTACCTCAATTTATAGTAGTATACCAGAGCGAAAAAAATATAAAAATTTTGATGTGGGATGTGCAGATTTATAAAACAAAACGCACTGTTTTAGTTAAAACAAATCCAAAACGCAGCGTTTCAACACAGTTCAAAAATTGCGTTACTTTAATTAACACCGCGTGACATGTGGCAGCCTCTGATTAGTTGGCTCACATGCACACGGATTACCCCTGAGGACTACCCAGCGCGAGATCCATAGGCGCGCACACGGATTCCAGGTAAGGTTTTGCATTTTTCTTTTTCTTTTTTTTTTTGTTTTCTTCTATTTTTCACATGTAAAAATTCATCTTATAAATTTTAATTTTTCAAAAATTATTTTATTTTATAATTTTTACCTTTTATTCATCTCATGAATAATGTTTGGCAAAATTAAATTTACTCATCTTGTGAATAAATAATTAATCTCATGAATTATTTAATATTTTTTCAATGGCAACAAATACAGAGACTTATTCAGGGACCTCAGGGAGAATTTAAATCTAGCTCCAAATGAGTTAAATTAATTACCATCTCATGATAAATTTTAGTTACCATTTAATGGGACTTAATTCCACTAAATAAATCCTACTGCATTCTATAATTAAACCATTTATTTGATGTCTCCCAAATAGGCTGTAATAATGACAACAACTCCTCCATTGGATGTCCATGACAAAGAATAAATATAACTACTACCATTATCCTTCTTACAGTTTTTCCATTAGTTACCAACTCGCCCTTCACTGAATGTTTCATTTATACTTGAACATATTTATAATATAATTTCAAAATGTCAAATACAGGGAATACTTTAGCAAAAATTCTGAACTATTCAAATACTGGCGAATCAACTAAGGGGACATATATACCTCATAAGAGATTATAGATTTCGTATTGAACACTTGATCCTTGTAGCACTTCACGTCGCCAACCAATGTACGTGGAAATTTAATCATTCATTTAGACCTTACTTACAGTACACCAAAGCAACTAACGTTCCATACACAAGTCCAGAATACTCTCAGGATTTAGAGTAGTCATTGAATAGTACAACATGAATCACCCATCTCTTATAATGGTCTAGAAAAAAGCAACTCATATGGTCCAACTCAGTGTGTCAATCTTATTAAGCACACCAATATAACACTTTGGGATCACCATTTAAATGACCAAGACAAGTCATCTAAATTGTCACATTATAGTCTTAGAATACAAGTGGTCCAAACTTATCTTTGAGTACGAGTTTTTCAAATAACAATCCATACCATTTGTTCCAAGTCTCTGGGGGTTAATCGCATAAACCACTTAGAACAAACATGTAAATTGTAGTCTGAGGATTACGCCCATCTTATGGATGTTACTAAAAAGAAAATCACATGCAGCATAAATGCTTGCTTATACAAATAACAAGGAAACGACTGGAACTTCAATTATATTCATTGATAAAATAACATTTACAGGAAAATTTTGAATTTTTAGGACACCGCTCCTAACAATCTCCTACTTGTTCTAAATTCAAACTACTATAAACTTTCTACTCATCCCTTCTATAAAGGTTTACAGAGTCAAAGTCTTAGAAAAGTCAATTACTCTATCTAAACTAACGTGCCTTCTTTACAGCTCCTAAAGCTATAACATAATCAGCCCCTATGGTGAAGTCATCAATACAAGACTGATTGACACTTCTCCCACTAATGGCTCCTACTCTAAGGGTCAAGACATGCCCAGATGATGCACGTCTAGCATCTCTATCTGATTATAAGTCTGAATCAGGATAGCCAACTGGAACTTGCTCATCAGTTTGAAAGATCAGTATATAATCTCTAGTTCTTCATATCAAACTGACTTGAAAACCAAATCTTTACAGCTGATGACATCCTTACATCATTCCCAATGAGTAGTATGTCGTCGACATACAATACTAGGAAAGTCACTACTTTGTCTTGATGCCATTCGTACACGCATGGTTCGTCAAACAATTGCTCAAAAAATTTAAGACTTAATTGCTTTATTGAATCTAATATTCCATGAGCGCGCTGCTAGTTTCAATCCATGTATGGACTTCTTCAGTTTGCATACCATATGCTTCTGATTCTTGCCAACGAAACCATTTGGTTGCACCATAGAGATGTCTTCTTTAAGATGACCACTCAAAAGCGTCGTTTTGACTTCCAATTTTCAAATCTCATAATGAGTTGCAATGTATGGGAGTATCCTTGTGAACTTTAACATGGTTACAAGTAAGAAGGTCTCGTCATAATTGATTCCTTCCTTTTGAGGTGTAAAACCCTTAGCAACCTGTCTTGCCTTAAAGGTCTCTACCTTCCCGTCCACTCCTCTTTTCCTCTTGTAGACCCATTCAAAACCAATGGGCTTAATGCCATACAAGATTTCAGACCTTATTAGAACACATAGATCATATCTCAGATTTCATTGCTAAGACCCACTGGTTAGCATCCTTGTCTTTAATTCAATGTCACGGTCAACTATTTAGGCTCTCGCCATGAACCTGTCAGGTGCCCTGACAATCCTCCCACTACACCAAGGCTCCCGTGCACTTAGAACATTCTTAAGCCTATCAGTTGGTGCATCTTATACATCCACTGAATTCCGAGTTGTGTCTAGCTATTCAAAATTAGCGTCATTTTCCTTTTAATTCCTCTAAAACTACTTCGCTTTTACTTTTGTGGTCTACTACAAAAATCCTCCTCTAAATATTTCACGTAAAAAAAAAAAGACAACGACTTTTGATCAAAAGGATTGTAGATAAGACCACCCTTGTTCTTTTGGGATAACCCCAAAAAGAGATTGGTAAAGTAGCATGACCCGTCATGGACCTTACCATCTCTAACAATGTCCTATTCCTTTTTTCTGCAACACTATTTTAATTGTGGTGTACCCAATGCAGAAAGCTGAGATCTTATCCCATTTGCAGTTTTGAATTCCAAAAACTCACCCGAAAGGTATTCTCTGCCTTGATCTGATCGAAGTAACTTAACTTGTATACCTAATTGCTTTTTAACTTCAGCTTTGTATTCTTTGAACTTTTCAAAATAGTTCAACTTCTGTCTCATTAGGTAAACTTATCCATACCTTGAGTAATCATCAGTAAATGTGATGAAGTACTCATTACCCACCTCTTGCCTGACCATTCATTGGCTCACATGCATCTATGTGAACCAGCTCAAGCAACTCACCAATCCTGTTGCCTTTACTCTTAAAGATAGACTTGGTTATCTCTCTTTCTATGCAAGATTTGCAAACAGGTAATGACCTCAAGTCCAAAGCCCCTATCAATCCATCTTTTACCAGTCATTGGATCCCGTTCGAATTAGCGTGACCTCAGCGTTGGTGCCATGTGTAGGAAATATCTTTTTCAGGTTGTTTTCTTTTAGGAGATTGAACAAATGAGATTGTGTCAGAATCATTCAGAGTTTTGATTAGGAAATAACATGAATAAACCAATTATACATGTACTTTGCAAATAAACAATTTATTTCTTGTAATGACATGTTCAAAACCAAAATTAACTTAATGACAATTATTCATTAAACGAGATACAAAAATTAAATTCCTGTGAAATGTAGGTACAAATAAATAATCCCTTAAAAACAAAACTCTACCACTAAATACTAAGCTAACATCTCCTACTCCTAAGACTGCTACCCTTGTATCGTCTCCAACTGTCAAGTACAGCTTCCCATCATTCAGCCTCCTAGTTAGCCTGAGCCCCTGTAACATATTACAGACTTGGTCAGTTTAACCTGAGTCCACACACTAGGAACTTGGTGGCCTCTCAACTGCGTATGACTCAACTAAGTGAAATATTAACATATCTTCAGTAGATGGCTTAGCAGTCTTTGTGGGATGAAAAGCCAAATACTTAGTGCAGTTCCTCTTCCAGTAGCCAGTCCTTCTGTAAAAGAAATACTTTCCTTTTGCTAACTTCTTCACAGACTTCGATGCTATGCTAGCAACCTTGCCCTTTCCTTTCTTTGCAGTAGGTCCCCTGTTAGCAAAAACTAAGTTCAACTTGTTTTTTTTAGGCAATGTAATTTGGTCCATTGAGTACATTATGCATTAGAATCGAGTGAAGTTCACTAGCCATATCTATTTTAAAACATTGTGAATGCAAATATTTGTATAACTGTCTAAAAAGAGTCATGTATAATGCAGTGATATCTATTCTTATATTTTAGCATACACAATAAGTCAGGTATCCACTAGATTGTACTCACATGCATGCAATGATGGCCCAAACACACCACTCTTTACTCCCCGGTAATGGAGTTGCATGAAGCTAGTTTGGGTGAGAACTATTTTATATTAACATGTTTTTTTGTAACTCTTACTAAACATGATTAATTCACCACTTTAGCTTAGTCTCTAATATAACACAACAGAGCTCCTCGGGGAGGCTAAAGCATCACGTTAGTCAAGTGTAAACCATTACTTAAATGTCCATGCAAATACACGTAATACTCCTTGGCAGTGTGGTTGCATCGCTTATTTGCACTTTGATATATCCTAATAGAAGTCTAACCCTATAATCTACAAACAGACATCCCCCATGAGGAGGTCTATCGATCTACTATACTGATAGACCGATAATGGAGACCATGAGATTTCAACAATTGAACCTCACTCCCAATTGATTTTTATAAACTAGAGGTTTTTACTTAACTTGCAGTTAGAACTTGGATTATCTCATAATCTCCTTTAGAATCTCATTCTAATAAAATTAAATAATTAATTTTTATATAAAACACCACCGTCTTACAACATAGATTGGCTCATAGTCAGTTTCAGAATCTCATTCAAAAAAAAAAAAACTTAATCAATAAAATTAATTTTTAGTTTAAAATAATGTTGACTTACAACTTAGATTATCGAATAGTCTATTTTAGAATCTCATTCAAAGATTAAAATAATTAATAAAAATTAATTTTTATTTTTATTAAAAATAGCAACAACTTACAATTTAGATGATCTCATAATCTATTTTGGAATCTCATTCTAAAAAATAATTAATTAATAAAAATCAATTTTTATTAAAAAAGTACCGATCTACAACTTAGAATATCTTATAATCCATTTTAGAATATCATTCTAAAATTAAATTAATTAAAAATAATAATATTTTTTATTACTATGTAAACCAGTACTGATGTCTACACGTCTCCAAAAATATTTTTTTAAAATAAAAAATTTTGAGGACGTCAGCACCACGTCAATGCAGAAGTTAGAAGTTGACGTCATCACCTACTGACTGACCACTTTCTTTTTCTTTTTAAACTAAAATAATTAATTTGAAATTAATTGAATCTAATCTCATTAGATTAATTTTATCCGATTTTGTAAAAAATAATTTCATTAAATTAATTTTATTCAATTTTGTAAAAAATAATTCAATTTAATCTCATTAGATTAATTCTATCCGATTTCGTAAAAAATAATTGAATCTAATCTCATTAAATCAATTTTATCCGATTTCGTAAAAAGCAATGATGAACACATAATCTCATTATACGAATAACATAAGTGCAAATTTATTTAACTAGTGTGAATCAACTATTAATTCATTAATGATTTAAACAATTTAAATCATTACCTTAAACAATCTAATCAACAATTAACTCATTAACGACTTAAACAATTTAAATCACCTTAAACAATCTTTCCTTCTTAAATTTCTATTTTATTAAATCAACAGTTTATTTATTTTGATCTTATTATATCTATTCATATATATTATAAATGTAATCAGAGGCTAGCTCTGATACCAATTGTTGTGATAAATTTCAAAAATTTCACGTAGTTTGATAAAGTTAATGCAACGGAAGGGTTTAAAGTTCCAAATTTTAAATCTAAGGTTGATTTAAAATTCTTAATTTTAAATCTACAGATTTAATTCCTAATTTAAATCTGCAAATTTAAATTCCTAATTTAAATTTACCGGCTTCTACGCTAATACATTCATAATAATAACATGTATTAAAACAGGTATAATAAAAAAATTATAAATAAATAGGAAAGTAAAAACTTAAAGAGACTGAAAGGAAGACATTCCTGGAATTGCTCCATATAAAGAATACTAGATTAATAATAAACTCTGAGAAAACTGAGAGAACACCGACAACCAGCTGCCTCCTATGCAAGGACCTCGAACTGCCCGGAGAGTGGACTCTGAAAGATATTAAACTAAAGAAAGAAAAATTTCAACAGAAATTTTTTCCTCCAATTAAGTCTCTGAAAGTCAACACTTTTAGAAACCCTTAATTTTAAACGGATGCCAATCCTTTGGAATAGGTACCTTTATTTATTGTAGTATATCAGAGAAAAAAATATAAAAATTTTGATGCAGGATGAGCAAATTTATAAAACAAAACACACCGTTTTAGTTAAAATAAATCCAAAACGCAGCATTTCAACACAGTTCAAAAACCACGTTATTTTAATTCATGCCGCGTGACATGTGGCGGCCTCTAATTGGTCCACTCACGTGCACACGAATTCCCCCTTAGGATCACGCACGATGCTTGGTCCACTGGTGCTCGTACGGAGTCCAAGCTGCATTTTGAATTTTCTTTTTGTTATTTTGCTCTATTTTCCACATGTAAAAATTTATCTTATGAATTTTATTTTTCAAAAATTATTTTATTTTATAGTTTTCAACTTTTACTCATCTCATAAATTATTTAATATTTTTTCAATGGCAATAAATGCAGAGGCTTGCATAGGGATCACAAGGATAATTTAAGTCTAGCTCTAAATGGGTTAAATTAATTACCATCTCATGATAAAATTTAATTACTATTTAATGGGACTTAATTCCTACTAAATAAATCCCACTGCACTCTAGACTTAAACCATTTATTCGATATCTTCCAAATAGACTGTATCAATGATAATAACCCCTTCACTAGATTTACATGACAAAGAATAAATATAACTACTACCATTATCCTTCTCATAGCTTCTCCATTAGTTACCGACTCACCCTTTACTGAATAATTCATTTATATTTGAACATATTTATAATATAAATTCCAAATGTCAAACACTTGGAATACTTTGTCCAAAGATTCCAAACAATTCAAATACTTACGAATCAACTATCGAGTGCCTGATCGTTGTCACTCTTCACGCTGCTAACCAGTGTATGTGGGAATTCAATCATTCATTTAAACCTTATTTATACTACACCAAAGCAACTAGCGTTCTATACATAAGTCCAGAATACTACCAAAATTTAGAGTAGTCATTGAACAGTACAACATGAATCACTCGTCTCTGATAATAGTCTAGAAAAAAGCAACTCACATGGTCCAACTCAGTATGTCAATCCGATTAAGAACATCAACATAACATTTTTGGATCACCATCCACATGACCAAGACAAGTCATCTAAAGTGTCACATTATGGTTTTCGCATACAGGTGGTCCAAACTTGTCTTTGACTACGAGTCTTGGAAATAGCAATCTATACCATTTGTTCCAAGTCTATCTGTGGGTTAATTTCATAAACCACTTAGAAAAAATATGTAAATTGTAGTATGAGGACTACGCCCATCTTATAGATGTTACTAAAAAGAAAATTACATGCAGTATAAATGCTTGCTTACACAAATTTAACAAGGAAACGGCTAGAACTTCAATTTTATTCATTAATAAAATAACATTTACAGGACAAATTTGGATTTTTAGGTCACCGTTCCTAACAGTTCTTTACAGCACACTTATGCGTTTTCTCTTAGGAATAGCGTAACTTAGCTAGGTATAGAGCAACATATATCTTGGCTGTACTTACCTCAATATTAATATAGTTCTTGGACTTCAGGTATGTCTTTCTTATTCTAATCAGTTCTCACAAATCAGCAAGTTGGGATTTGAGGCTTTAGTTTAAGGTTTTGAAGGCCAAAGCTTTTCCCCTTGATTGCGTTGGTCTTAACACTACTGTCACTGCTTAATAAGTAAGGTGAACTTAGGTTTGTGCCATTGATTAGGGCTTTGAAGGCCAAGGCTTGTCTCTTAATTGCATCGGTCCTCATTTAGAGACCTGAATACGCTTTGCTTTACCTTAATCTTGTCAGACCTAAACTCGTTCTAGTCATTATAAGTCAAGGGTGCTAGGCTTGAAAACCTGATTGACTCAGGCTTGTAAATGGACTGCTGAGCTCTTGGGTTTGTCTCCAACCTAGTTCTTGACTTTTAACTATGAGGAAAGGTGTCTATGGGCCTTGCTCCGTCACTGTAACTGCCACTTGAGTTAGGTCCATATCCTTTAATTTTCTGTTATAAAAATCCGTAAAATTTGCAAAAAATATTTAACAAGGTCTTCTTATTTGAAGCTTAAACAGAACTCTTGGTATAATCGAAGTCAGATACACCAACATGCCACAACCTTTTCTCCAAAAATGGTGAGTGGTTGAGGTCAAAGACGTCATTTTCTAATTAGGCTCACTCCCTAGTCGCGGTGAGTCCCTTTTGTATGTTTGTTTTGTTTCACATTTACAGTGACCACACACATATCACTTGAAACAATATAGAGCAAATAGCAAGATTTGGATATTACATGTTGAATGTGTTGCATTATTAGAGACATGAAAGTTCGACTATAGTGGATATGATCAAATATTTGAGTGAAGTGTTTGGTCAGAGAACTAGTAGCATGAGAACAATTTATGAGAAATATGATAGACACAAGATTGAGTTAAGAAAGTTCAGTTCAATAGCATGTCATGTGACGATGGCTTATTTAACTGAACTGGAATTGTTGATGCACATATTGATAACCAATCTCAACAGGATATGATTCTAGCTTGCCTAACAAGGTCTTTCATTCAGTTTAGGCTGGATAGATTGAGTAATGGACATTGCTCATTTTCTAAATTGATGAACATACAATTTGAGAAAAAAATTGTCATGAGAACTGAGGAAAGATTCCACTTAGTTAAGCATCTATCTCCAGAAATTAGGAACCTCAAGAGGGTGAAATAGGACTTTAATAGTTAAAAGGAATTGCCTAGGTACTTGGATACTATTGTTGCCAAGACCGAAAGCCAACATGACAAGGTATATGATATCCTGTCTCTTATAGTTGTGATTGGTAGGTAGTTCAGTGTTCTGGTGAATGGGCTTTTAGTGTGCACAGCAGGACATAGTAGATTAAGTGAAGCAATGTAGTTTTATATTTGAGTAATTATTTTAATGTACTTCAGAAATTTGATTTCTACCCGCTATTTATTTCAAAATAGTTTTTAGAAAAATGGACTGATAGTTAAAGTAAATAAATTGTTTATTGAAAAAGGTACATTGGTAGATAGTTGACTTATTTTAATCAAAACTACATTAATGGCGATTTGTTAGTCTAATACAAGCTAGGCTGTGTAACCATATAAAAGAAAAATTTAGGAAACCACATTGATTTTAAGTGGTACTTAATCTTAGGTTACACTAATCTAGTATGATTCAAAACTGGTTTCATTTGTCTTATGCAATCATTAAGTATTAAAATGGTAACTAGTATGTGAAACATATTCGAATTAATGGTGACTGAAAGAGCCTTTAAGGGTAAAGGCAAAAGAACCACTAAGCTACTAGAACTTGTTTGTAAAATGTTTATGGACTGCTAAAAGCTCAAGTGGGCAGAAGTGATTAGTATTTCATAACGTGTTTATGGCTGACTACTCAATTAATTGATATATGGATATACCGAAGAAGACTGATGTCTTGAATCATTTGAAAAGTTCAAAGAATTAAAGACCAAAGTTAGAATCAATTAGGTAATTATATTAAGTCATTTTGATTAGATCAAAGTGGTGTCAGGCTAATTTTTATTTTTTCTTATTATAAAGAGTTGTAGAAAAGATCAATAATATTTTATTAAAAATGGTAAGATTCACAGGACGAGTCACATTTACCTATCAAAAGCTTTGCTATGTAAGATGTTTAAGAAAGTGTTCTAAAAGTACAACAAATGACTTTGTTAAGATAAATTGATAGTATGAGATAATGTGACACAACAGCTTGATAGATACTATGACACTACAGCTTGATACAACTTATAATGTAGATGATGTATTAGATATGCCATCAACCACGTTATTGTTGCACTAAATACATGAGAGCTTTGTTGTAGTGGGAGGATGGTCGAGGTCACCTAATGCATTCATGTCTTCGGTCTTAATGGTTAAGCATGATGGTGAATCTAATATTTTATACTACAACGAAACTCTAAAGTATAAAGATGCAGACCAATTGGCCACCGCAATAAAAGTTAAGTTAAAGTAATTGTATTTTAACTATGTCTGGGATCTTTTAGAAGAGTCAAAAGACATTAAATCTATTAGATTGGATATGAATGGATTTGCAAATGTAAAAGAGTTAAGTGGACGAGAAGATTGGGCCCATCAAGGCTAGATTGATGGTAGTGAGTTATACCCTAAAGGAAAGACTCGTCTTTGATGGGACCTTCGAGCCAGATGCTGTGCTTAAATCCATAAGGCTACTCTTATCAATTATGTCTCATTGTGATGAGATATGGGAATGGAAATCAAGATGACATTCTCTAAATGCTCATCTTGATAAGCTTACATATATGATACAACCAGATATGTTTGTTGCCAAGAGTTAAGAACATATAGTATGCAAACTTAGTAAGTCTAGATAAGCATCTTGTTCATTGGATGACAGATTCGATGACGGTTATCACGTCCTAGCTATTTGAATCAATGGTTAGTGAACCATGAGAATATCTATGACATGGCAAGAAACTAGAGACTTTCTAAGTGTTGTACATAGATGACATTCTACTCAATAAGAGTGATGTTAAATTGTTATGAGCATTTAAGAGTTTGTTGACCAGTTAGTTTAAAAGAAAAAGACCTAAGATGAGCACACTATGCTCTTAGGATCAAGCTTATGCGAGATTCAAAAGAAAGGATGTCAAGTTTATCATGGGTCGTTTGTTTTAAAAGGGACTTTAGATGTTAAACATCAGAAATTCATGTTTATCCTTTTAGTGGAAGTCATTAAATGGTAAAGATTGAAGTGGTCTTGTATTGCTTAGCTCACTATGGAAATCAAGTACTTGACAACTATGAGATTGTTGAGCAGGCTAGTTGATTTAGAAGGTTCCTAGTATATCGAAGTTTGTGAGCAAAGGAATGAGATAGTGATAGATCGGTATTGGTTAAGGTTTATAGTTAAAGAGGACAGATCCCTTGGGAATAATTATGCAATGCAGGGCTCATTGGGTTTTGGACAAGTAGGAGATCATTGGAATCAGTGTCCTGAAAAAATTCAATTAGTTAGTTTTGAATATTAAATAAATAAAATTATTTTATTTATTTATTAGCTGATTATATTTTACGAGTCAAACCTGACTAATTGGGTTTAGGACAAGTGGGAGGTTTTGGAATTAGTTCCTGGAAAAACCCAATTAGTTAGTTTTAAATATTAAATAAGTAAAATTGTTTTATTTATTTATTGTCTTATTATGTTTTACGAGTCAAACACGCACGTGATTGTTTTCTAAAATGTTCTATAAGATGGATGTAGTCCAAGATGACATGTTAGGTTTGGTTTAAGTGATCAATGAAATTGAACCACGGATAGAGTTAGATCAAACTAATGAAATATTATCAACGCGTGTTCACAGTCAGTGATAAGTTTGGACAACTTGTCCGGTAAGACTATAATATCATATTTTTGATAACTTGTCTTGTCCATGTGGATAGGGATCTAAGAGTATGATGAGGGTGTTGTCAATAAGATTGGAACACTGAGCAGGACCATCGGAATGAGGTTTTTCTTTAACCGCTATAAGCCGATAACTTTAAATCAAGGATACAATTTGAACTTGTGCATAAATTTTTCGTTGCTTTGATGTGCCAAAGGATTAGCCAAAGTGCGTTGACTTGAATCCTACGTACGTTGGGTAATGGCATGAAGTGTGGTAGGAACAATTGTTTTACGTGAAATCTATTTCTCTAATGAAATAAAGATGTCCCCTTAGTTGATTCGAAAAATATATGAACAGATTCAAGAATCTTAGACACAGTATTCCATATGTTTGCCGATTGGTATTAATATGAAAATTATTTCTATATTTATTGAATTGTCCAAGGGCGAGTTGGGAACTACGGCAATAATGTGAGAAAAGTTATTTGATGGTAGTTAAAGTTATTTTTGCTCATTGATATCTACTAGAGGAGTTAATTAGCGTAATAAAGTTATTTGTGAAATTTTTAAGTGAATATTTAATTTTAGAATGCAGTAAAACTTATTTAGTGAAATTAAGTTTTATTAAATGATAATCACTTGTTATCATGAGATAATAATTAGATTTGACCCATTTGGAGCTAAAGTTAGGTTGTCCCTAAGGTCCCTTTATAAGCTTCAACTTAAGCACTATTTCTAAATATTTAAAAAATGAATTCATAAGATGAATTATTTACTTATGAGATAAATAAATTTTCATGCTAAACAAATATTCATAAAATGAATATATAATACTATAAATTACATAGTATTTTAAATTAATAAAAAAAGGAAACCAAATTCTCGGCAAGACACAAATTTTATTGAGGTTATAATGCTGACGTCACGCGGTTTTGCAGCCTGGCATGTGACGTCTCTTGGCTTTGATTTTTGATTTTTTAATTTTTTTTTATAAATATGTTATTTATCATTAAGAATTCGGAATTAGGTTTTGAAACCAGATTTTCTCCTAAAACAACAATCCTAAAATTATTTTAGGGGTTTTCTAAATTATTTTTTCGCATAATTTTTTCTGAAAAATTGCTTTTCGGAAAGATTAAAGTCAAAATTATGTTCTAAAATTTTTCCCAAGTCATATATTTTGGGGAGCTAGCACTCCTTGTGCTAGACAAGGCAATTACGAAGAAGGCCTTGAGGTGTCAAGAATTCTTATTCTAATTTTAAATCTTCAAGTTAGAGTTGGGATTCGCGCTTCAGGTATGTCTAAATTATGTATTTGATATTTAATTATTTTTCCTTCTTTTTGTTTGTTCTACATACAATATTTATGCATGTTTTATTTGTCATGTTATGAACCTATTACAATAAGATGTAGATCTAATCAAATAGTTTAATTAGGTCAGGTGTTTGGATTTAAAATCAAAAATTTGAAATTGGTTTTCCACTACTCTTGCTCTAGTCAATTTAGGAAGAATTTTTGTAATGCGTTCCCAACATGTTTGTAGACTTAAATAAGCATCTTATTCATTGAATAGTAGATTCGATGACGGTTATCAAGTGTTAGTAATTTGAATCAATGGTTCGTGAACCATGAGAGTAATTTGACATTGCTAGAAAGTAGTGACTTTCTTAGCATTGTGAATAGATGACATTCTACTCATTAAGAATGGTGTAGAACTGCCATGAGTTGTTAAGATTTAGTTGTCCACTTATTTTAGAATAAAAGAACCAAGATGAGCATGCTATGTTCTTATGGTCAAGCATTTGCAAGATTCTAAGAAAACATGTTGCGTCTATCATGGTTCGTTTGTTTTAAAAGAGAGCTTAGACATTTGACGTCAAAAATCCATTTTTACCCTTTTAGTGGGAGTCATTAAATGGTGAAAAGTAAAGAATTCTTGTATTGCTTAGTTCCCTATAGAAGTCGGGTACTTGAATGCTATTAAGTTCTTGAGTAGACTAGTTGACTCAGAAAGTTGATAATAGATCAAAGTTTGTGAGCAAAGGAATGAGGCAGTGATAGATCGGTGTTGGTTAAAGTTTACAGTCAAAGAGTTGATAGATCCTTAAGGGATAGTTATGTAATGCAGGGCTAATTGGGTTTAGGTCAAGTGGGAGATTGTTGGAATTGGTTTCCTAGAAAAACTCAATTAGTTATTTTAAATATTAATAAATGAAATTATTTTATCCATTTATTATCTAATCATTTTTTACGAGACAAATGTACTTTTGATTATTTTCTAAAATGTTCCATGAGATGGATGTAGTCCAAGATGACAATTCAAGTTTGGTTTAAATGGCCAATTAGATTGAACCACATATAGACTTAGATCAAACTAATGATATGTTGGCTAAGTATGTTCGAAGTCGATGATGAATTGGGACAACTTGTCCGATAAGACTATAATATGATACCTTAAATAGTTTGTTTTGGTCATGTGGGTAGAGATCCAAAAGTGTTATATTAGTGTTGTCAATAAGATTGGAACACTGAGTATGACCACCTGAATTATTTGTTTCTTAACTACTATCAAAAATTTTGTAAGATGATAACTTAAATCCTAAAAATATTTTGAACTGTGCCTGGATTATTCTTTGCTTTGATGTGCCAAAAGGATTAGTCACATCATATTGCCTTAAATCTTACGTGCATTGGGTAATGGTAAGTGGTTTAGCAGGAACATTTGTTTTATGTGGATTTTATAGTGCCTTATGAGATAAAGATATCACCTTAGTTGATTCGCAAGCATACAAACAGATTCTAGAATCTTTGGCGAAAGCATTTCATATGTTTGACATTTGGAATTAATACAGAAAGTTGTTTTCGAGAAGGGCGAGTCAGGAACTACAGTGAAAGATGTAAGGAAAATAAGGATAGCAATTAAAGTTGTTTTTGCTCAAGGATATCTAATAGTGGGGCTGATTGCCACAATAAAAGTTAAATGGGAGTGAATATATTGAATTCTAGAGGGTAGTAAAACGTCTTTAGTGAAATTAAGTTTTATTCAATGGTAATCAATTATTGTCATGCGATGATAGTCAGATTTGATCCATTTGGAGCTAGAGTTAGATTGTTATTGAGTTCCCTTTGCAAACCTCAACTTAAGCATCATTTGAAAAAAAAATTAAGAAATGAATTCATGAGATGAATATATAATACAATAAATTATATCATGTTTTAAACAAGAACGAATATATATATTTTTAATGATTGCCAAGCTCTTAGAGAACTCAAGTGGGCCCCATGCGGAGCCCACGTCTATCTTTTGATTCGAACGTGCTTAGCTATGATAAATTAGGTTTTGGTACTTAGTTTTCTCCCACAATGAAAATCCTAAAAATTATTTTGAGGAGTTTTTTAAATTTATTGTTGAGCATAAATTTTTTGAAAATTTACTTTTCGAAAAGATGGAAAGAAACAATTTTGTTCCGAAATTTTTTCTATAATATATATTATTTGGAGCCCACACTCTTGGTGCTAGAACAAGTCATTGCAAAGAAGTCTTTAATGTGCCAAGAAATCTTCTTTTAATTTCAAATCTTTAAGTCAAAGTTGGGATTCACGATACAGGTATGTTTAATTAAATATTTGATATTTAATTTGTTTTTCCTTTATTTTGTTTATTTTACATGTCATGTATATATATATATATATATATATATATATATATATATATATATATATATATATATATATATATGTTTTTCATTTGTCATATTAAGAATCTATTAGAATAAGATCAAGATTTGATTAAAAATGTTTAATTAGATCAAGGTTTTAGATTTGAAATTAAGGATTTAAATTCATTTTTTGCTGCACCCGCTCTTGGAAAATATTTTAAAAATATGTTCCCAACATAGGTAACTGTCTCAAGCTTCTGAACTACATGCCTTGCAGCTTTCCACGAAGACCCTCAGGCTCGAGCCACCCTTACCCTATAAACAATCTCGAATGGTTGATATCCCTTTACGGATTTTAACTCTTCATAGAACTGGGCTCGAGACGCCATTGTCTTCATGCCCAAAGGCTTAACATCCCTCAAGGATGGCATCACTTGATAAACATGTGAATTATGACCTCAAATTGGTGTCGTCCCAACTCCCACAAATTTGTGGTGTAAACAAATGTCCCCCTTTTACCTGTTGGTAATTTTAGATTTCCAACAGATAAACAACTTAGCTTCAACGGCTACATAGAGCTCGAGAAAGCATTGTTTCACTTTGAAGCATCGTTCTCACTTGTCTGTGAATATGACAATTAGGGCTTCAAAAATTTTTACTTTCCGCTCAGTGCTCTCTTTCCGTTGCGATCAAGCGCTATGACTCTTGCTCTTAGCTTTCGGGTCTTCATTTTTTTCCCTCACTAATATCATTCCTAAAGCTTTTAGATTATCTCAAACCATATAAAATGGCTCAAATCACCCACACTCTCTCTGTTTCCATCGCCAATGTTGATAGCCCTGTAGAACTGTTGACACATCTAGTTCAATCAGATGTTTCAATTGTCTTTGACATAATCCAAGACACTATTAGCCTTAACTCCATTGCGGAGGATATTTCTTGGATGACTGAGAATGATTCTTTCTCTTCTTTCAAACCATGTGCCGTAAGGCCAATCTTTAAGCCCTTTGTTGATGTTCCCAGCCTCAAGGGCATTTCCTGGTTACTGATAACTTCCCTTAGCTTCGTTCTGTTTATGTAGGAAATACATGGGGAGGAAGACGAATTTGCAAGGAATCTTCCCCCTTTTAAGGGGTGGACTTTCTTGATAAAGTGGTACACTGATTGGGCGGATCACTTGACACTGAGATACCAGGAAACAAAACGAATCTTCACATTTACGAAGCCATCAGACTTTACAAGCATCCACTTAGGGTATGACTATCTAGTCATTACAACCATAACCTGTTGTTGGAACATATATTATAATGCTTTGTCTTTCCTAAGGGTTTTCTTAGGATTACCTTGGAAGATATAACAGTTGTAACAGGTGATTCCCTTGTTGGAACTGAATTACCTCTAGATTTTTTTATTTCAAAAGACTTTGAAGTCTTTATTTCTCCTTTTCTTGTGACCTTTTGACCCAATAGCTATGAGACCTTTGTCAACTTCTTCCCTACGAAGGGACAGGACTCTAGGCAAGGGTCCAAGTAGGAAGATATTTCTTTTCAGTTGTTCTGATGGAACAAGCTTTTTGTCATAGCCGGATTAGTTCTTATAGCAAGTTATAGTTGATTAAATGTAATAAGTTGTGATAGGTGATGTTATAAATGTTATACATGTTAGTACTTGGAGCTAGGCTTGTACTTAGCCATTACATAGAATAAATATGATACTTAGAGTGTAAGAAGGATATACAATGAAATACATATTTTCTTCTCCTATCTCAATCTTCTTCTAATTCCTCATCTAACCTCCCTTCTTCCCTCATCCCAAATTCTCCACTACTTGGTTATAATTCAGGATTGATCCTAAATTATAACAATTGATATCAGAGCCTTGCATTATCTGTTGTTGATCTGGCAAGGAAGAGGCGATCAGCCCAAATGGCCGGAGTAACAACCAAAGCTGGAGCTGCTGCCGCAGCTGCTGCCGCAAATGCTGCTAATCCGAGTTATGCTGCAGCTGTGAGTTCTAACCCACGTCCTGAGGGTGAGATCAATTAGTTTGAGCAATTGCGTTCAAATGTAGGAAATGTTTACTACATTGCAGTTAAATCAAGATCAGAGGATTGCTGAGAGGTTGGAGCAACACTCACAATAGCTGGAAGCTCGAATTTAGGGGTTACAGCAATAATTTGATCCCCACCAGTTACCAGTGGGAGCTGGATTGCTTTCCCCTGCTCGTCAGCCCGATACACCCCCAGATCCTGCTGCTTCTCAGTCAGCTGGGTCGAATGAACAAGGATCGATCGCAGCTAGGACTTTGGCACCTAGACAACCTGGTGTTGAGATAGACACATTTGATGGAAAGAACCCACAATCTTGGATCAAAAGATGCGAAAGGTACTTTAAATTTTACCACACTGATGAATGGGAGAAAGTGGAATTAGCTGCTGTTTATTTACAAGGCGATCATGAGACTTGGTATTATAGCTTGATCCGTAGTTGTCCTGATTTAACTTGGGATGATTTTGTGAATGAGTTATGTGAAAGATATGGAGAGGAGGACCCAGGAGAGGTGATTGATCACTTCAATAAATTAGTGCAAACTTCATCCATGAGGGACTATATGACTAAGTTTGAAAACTTGCGTGCTAAAATGCTCTCTATATGCTCGGGAGCTCATGAATCTTACTACACTTCTAGCTTTATTAGTGGGCTTAAGCCAAGAATTAAAAACTTGGTTAAGGCTTTAAACCCAGTATCCTTGTCCCAAGCCTTTACTAAGGCTAAGTTGATGGAGGCGACTGTTCTATCCAGTCCTGATACCCCAAGAACAAGGGCTGTACCTGGGCCTACACTGCAGCAGGGTGCTTCAGGTTCTATTGCTAAACTGGTAGGTAATGAGGACAAGAAGAATCAGAGGCTGTGTTTTTGTTGTAATTAGAAATACTTCTATGGGCATAGATGTAATCCAAAGCACCTGATGGCTGTGTCTGGAATTGAATCTGGTGAGCCTGAGGAAGAAGAATCTGAAGAGGATACAACCGAACATCAGTTGAAGGATGACAGTGCGGATGGAGATCTTGATGAGATGGAAATTTCAGTTCGTTCATTGACAAGAAATGGCTCCCACAACACCATCCGGATCAGGGGAGAAGCTGGACAGAAGCAGTTATTGATTTTGATCGACAGTGGAAGTACACACAACTTTGTTGATCCGACAATTGTGAAGGCTGTGGGGCATGAGATGATCAAGACTAGTCCCCTAGCTGTTACAGTGGCTGATGGTAATTCCATGATCACTCAAATGAAATGTAAAGAATTTAAATGGTGTATGCAGGGACACACATTTGGGTATGATTTCATAGTACTCAAGCTTGGAGGATGTGATATGGTTTTGGGTGTGGATTGGATGAAGACAATCAGCCCTTTAGTATTTGATTTTGCTCAACTATCCATCTCTTTTGATAGAAAGGGGAAGCGTGTGGTTCTACAAGGGATCATGGAGAAAGGAAATTTGCAGCTCATGAAAGTTAGCAAGCTTTAGAAGTTGCTGAGAAAGGAAGGGTTCCAATGGATATGCCAGCTTAATGCCATTTTAGCAGAACCTACAACTAATTTAGAGCCTAGGGACCCTCGAATTGAGGCATTGTTGTCAGAATTCAAGGAGGTGTTTGTTATGCCCATAGCTCTGCCTCCCAGGAGAGCTCTTGACCGTGCTATTCCCTTGAAGGCTCAATCAGATCCTGTAAACCTGAGGCCTTACAAATATCCTCATTCAGAGAAGAGTGAAATTGAAAAGAAGGTGGAAGCATTGTTGAAATCTAAGTTTACAAGGCATAGTTACAGCCCTTATGGTTCTCCAGTGATCCTTGTGAAGAAGAAGGATGGAATTGCTCGCATGTATGTGGACTACAGACATTTGAATTCCCTCACAGTGAAGGACAAGTCCCCCATACCTATAATTGATGATTTACTTGAGGAGCTTAATGGTTCTCAGTATTACTCTGAGCTAGACTTGAGGCAAGGCTACCATCAGATTCGAGTGAGGGATGAGGATATCCCCAAAACTGCTTTCAGGACCCACCATGGTCACTATGAGTTTGTAGTCATGCCTTTTGGTTTGATAAATGGCCCCGCGACATTTCAAGTAGTGATGAATTGAGTGTTTAAGGAGCAGCTGACGAAGTTTGTGTTGGTCTTCTTTGATGACATTTTGGTCTACAGCCCTTCTTTGGATGCTCACATCAGCCATCTGAGACAGGTTTTTTCGATACTGCACCAGAACAAGCTATTTGCTAAACTTGCCAAATGCTCCTTTGCTCAAACCCAAGTCGAATACCTGGGGCACATTGTGTCAAAGGAAGGAGTAGCTACTAACCCAAACAAGGTGCAAGCTATGAGAGGTTGGCCTACTCCCCAAAACATAAAATAATTGAGAGGATTCTTAGGCCTCACAGGTTCTTACAGAAAGTTCATTGCGGGCTATGGAATTATGGCTAAACCCCTCACTAATTTGTTGAAGAAGGATGCTTTTGAATGGTCTGGAGTAGCTCAAGTTGCTTAGAAAGGCTCAAGTTAGCCATGTGTCAGCCCCGGTGCTTGCCATGCCTGATTTCCAACATCCCTTTACCTTAGAAACTGATGCCAGCAGCTTGGGCATTGGCGCAATTCTATCACAACACCCCAAACCAATTGCTTTTATTAGTCAAGGGCTGAGTCCAAGACACCAACAGCTATCCATATATGAGAAAGAATATCTAGCCATTCTGCTTGCAGTGAAGAAATGGAGGCATTATTTGGAGGGGAACCACTTCATCATCAAAACTGACCACCAAAGCCTCAAACATCTCCTTGAGTCGAAGATCACCACTAGGATACAGAAGAAGGGGCTACTGAGGATGCTAGGCCTCATTTATTCTATTAAATACTGCAAAGGAAGGGAAAACATGGCAACAGATGCTCTCTCTCACAGACCAGGAGCTGAATTGGATGGCTCTTGTGTAGCCATTTCTTGTGTTCTTCCAGAGTGGATGGAGGAGATTAATAAAAGTTATGCAAGGGATAAATTTGCATCTGATTGCATTACAGCCGCTGCTGTCAATCTACATTCGAAGCAGGCTGGTGACATATCAGTACTACATGGCATTGTGAGGATCAAAGGGAAAATTTATGTGGGATCAGCCACAAATCTGAGAAGACTGATTATCTTGGCCTTTCATTCTTCAACCTAGGGTGGCCATTCCGGTATAGATGGCACCTATAGAAGGCTCAAGCAATATTTTAGCTGGGTAGGTGCACAGAAGGCTGTAGAGACTTTAGTTCAAAGCTGTGATGTATGCCAAAGGACTAAGACAGAACGTGTGTAATATCCTAGCTTGTTGCAACTCCTCCCAACTTCTAATGGGGCATGGCAACACATAAGCATGGATTTTGTGGAAGGCTTACCTAAGGCTGATGGCAAGGAGATTATTTGGGTGGTAGTAGATCGATTCACCAAGTTCAGCCACTTTGTCACTCTTGCTCACCCCATATCTGCTGAAACGTTGGCTAAGGTGTTCTTGGACAATATCTACAAGCTACATGGATTGCCTCAATCCATTACATCTGATCGTGATAGAATATTCACCAGTCAGTTTTGGCAAGAGCTCTTCTTGTTGATGGGCTCCACTTTAGCTCTTAGTTTTTCATATCACCCTCACTCGGATGGTCAGACTGAAAGGGTGAATCAGTGCATGGAACAATACTTGCGTAGCATGACTTATACTTATCCCAAGCATTAGGTGAGATGGCTAGCTCTGGCTGAGTATTGGTATAACACCCATTTCCATTCCTCCATTGGCACTACTCCCTTTAAAGCCCTCTATGGTTATGACCCCCCCTGCTCCCATGGTTTTACAAGGGATGACTTCTCATGTTTCAGAAGTTAATGATCTCCTTTCTCAGAGGAAATAGCTTATGCTACAACTAAAGGATAATTTGTAGAGGGCTCAATCACGCATGAAGTTCTTTGCTGACAGAAAGAGGACTGAAAGATCTTTTCTGGTTGGGGACATGGTTTACCTCAAGCTTCAACCCTATAGACAATCTTCTGTGGCCGTAAGGAAGAATGTTAAATTGGGAGCTTGCTTCTTTGGACCTTACAAGATTCTGGAAAGAGTAGGCAAGGTAGCTTACAAATTGGACTTACCTGCTTCATCCACAATTCACCCTGTCTTTCATGTTTCTCTTCTTAAGAAACACATCGCGGAAGAAAAGGGAAGCTCTAAGGGGCCACCTGTAGTTCATTCTAATGGTTCATTGATCCAGGGCCCTACTGCTATTCTGGATTCTAGAGTGGTGCAGACTAAAGGGGAGAAGTGTCAGGAGGTGCTGATTCATTGGATTAACAGGAGGTGCTGATTCATTCGCAGCCAATTCCCTGCAGCAACATTCTTGGGACAAGAATGATCTTGAGGGGGCGGAATTGTCATAGCCGGATTAGTTCTTATAGCAAGTTATAGTTGATTAAATGTAATAAGTTGTGATAGGTGATGTTATACATGTTATACTTGTTAGTACTTAGAGCTAGGCTTGTACTTAGCCATTACATAGTATAAATATGATAGAGTGTAAGAAGGATATACACTGAAATGCATATTTTCTTCTCCTATCTCAATCTTCTTCTAATTCCTCATCTAATCTCCCTTCTTCCCTCATCCCAAATTCTCCACTACTTGGTTATAATTCAGGATTGATCCTGAATTATATCACTTTTCTTTGCCAATTCTTCCAACACCGTTCTTAAATCTCTTAAGATTGTTGCCGTGAACATGGACTTTATTACTGGTCCTTTGGCTCTAGGGCAACTACTCTTGGCCCATGTTTATCCATCATAGGGACATCATAGCTAGCAGCTGTGATGTCTAATTAGGAGGACCCTTATGGCTGGTCCAATTGGGGGCCCAAGCCTACTTTTCCAGGCTTTATCGTAGAGGATCTTTTGTTCCCACAGGTGATGCAATCACCTGCTATGGGGAGCAATTTGCTCATATGGAGGTCCTCTTACCTCTAGGGTGGTCCTTTGACCAATGACATAAAGAGTTGATGTCCCCTTGAGGCAGGTTAGGGGTTTAGTGAACTCTATTAGAAAATGGACCTTCATTAGGATATCTCTATAGACATCAATGCTCAGGTTTGGGAAGCAACCTTGTGCCCTCAAGATCTTTTCTTCTATCACTGCACTCACCTCGGTGTAGGGACTTACAAGCCAGGATTGTTTGCTAGACAATTTGGGATAGTTTAAGACATTCCTTTTCTAAGCTTAAGGGCCAAGAACCTATGGCAGGCTAAGATGACCCCATCCAGCTCTCAAAATATGGGGAGATTTATGAGTCCAGCCTTGAAATTAAGTCAGCCTATGTGTATGCTCTGTTCCCTACAGGTATGCCTCATGTGCTACACCCCATTTTTTAGCTTGGTTCTAAGCCCATTTGTCCGCTTTGGAGGCCAGAGGCACCAAGCAGTTTTTCATGCCTCTCTTGAGCTTGCAGGTCCTAGCTCGAGAGTTGCTTAGCCAGGTACAGTGAGGCAGACTTTAACAATGAAAGTAACTACCAAGTAAACAATCATCTGTCGGGATTGGTGTCCTGGAAAACCCAATTAGTTAGTTTAAAACATTAAATAAATGAAATTGTTCAATTTATTTATTATTTACATAAATTTTGTGAGTCAAATATGCGTGTGATTGGTTTTTCTAAAACATTCCGTAAGATGGATGTAGTCAAAGATGACGTGTTGGGTTTGATTTAAGTAGTCGATGAGATTGAACCACATATGGACTTAAATCAAACTAATGATATGTTGTCAAAGTATGTGTTAATAGTCGGTTATGAGTTTGGACAACTTGTCTGACAAGACTATAATGTGATACTTTAGATGGCTTGTCCTTGTCATGTGGATAGGAATTCAAAAGTGTTATATTGGTGTTGTTTATATGATTAGAACATTGTTAATATTCACCACCCCCAGCGCACAAATAGGCACCAAAAAATATGGGGAGCTAGAAAACAACGACCTAGAATGGGCACTCAAAAAGAGGCAACCCAGCAGAGGCAAGTTAGAAAACAGTGACCTGGAACAATTGCCCAGAAAGCAGCGACCTAGAAAGCAGCAACCTAGAAAGAGGCGACCTAGTAGCGATGAACTAGAACCGGTGACCTAGGAACGGCGACCTACCACCGGCACCCAGAAGCAAGCATCTAAGAACCTTTATATAAAGGAAGGACGAGAAAAAGTAAAGAAGTAAGTGACTTCCGTGGGAAAAAGGATCTTGGTGGTTTCTTTTCCTCTAAGAGCCTGAGTTCAGCTCATCCTTACGACGTCCACCCATATCAAACTTTACTATTATAAGTAAACACACTGGTCAAATTAGTCAGAAACATAACTGGCACCGAGACCATGACAGGACGACCAGGCTCCCCTAATCCCACTAAATCAAGCGAAGGGGCCGAGCATGTATCAAAACAACATTTAAGGGATGTTCAAGGCTTACTTGATCACTTGCTATGTAAGTCGAGGGAACTACAATTACAAGCACCCCATTTGTCCCAGGATAAAAATCCTAAAGTTATGGGCCAAGGACATGGAGGGTTGCCAGGTCGAAAAGAGGAGTGGGGAACCCAGGGACTAGGCTTAGGGCCGAAGCGCCGTGAGAAGAAGTCTTCCATCCCCACCCCACAGGATGGAACAAATCGAAAAGTGAGTCTATTGGAGACATGGGTAACAAACCATAGGAACCTAACCTCCTTTCAGGAGAAGATAAGACAGGCGAGGCACTAAAAGTTCCAAGCACGCATTTCCCATTTTGCAAGTGAACCTATCTTTCCTAGTGAGGAAGGTTCAGATTCCAAACATAGACCTCTTTGATGGAACCCAAGATCCCCAGGATCATCTTTCTGGATTTAAGTCACGGATGTATATATACAAGATGTTTCGAAAGAAGTCTGGTGTAAGTGTTTTCCTGCCACTTTAAAAGGGGTTGCCCAATCATGGTTTGTGTCCCTGCTGGCTGGCATAATTGATAGCTTTGCACAACTTACAGAGAAGTTCTCTCAACACTTTGTAAGCAACAAGTGAAGGAAAAAGACGGCAGCTCAGTTGATGCGACTACAACAAAGGGAGTCAGAATCCTTAAGAGACATTGTTAGAAGATTTGCTAGAGATATGATTGACATAGCTGGTTTGGTTGACGAGGCGGCAATAAGTGCCTTCGTTAACAGGTTGAGGAATTCCGATTTCAAGTTTGTATTGGCAAAAATTAACCTATGACGGTTGACAAATTGTTGCATAAGGCCAATAAATATATATCTGCCGAGGATGTAATGAGCACGATAGGGAAGTTTCGGCTAGGGGTCACCGAGAAATCCAAAGAGAATTATAAAGCCGCGCATTCGGCAAGGGAAAAACCTCCCTTACTGGCATTCCATCCGAAAATTCAGGTGCACCGACCTTCAAGACAAATGGGTTATGAGATAGATAGGAGATGCATACACCAACCACCTTCTTTTAAAAGGACATCCAACCCACCCAAATGCCCACTCACCGTCAAAGCTAGAGCCAAATGGTGTCATTTCCATAGATTTTATGGCCACACCACAGAGGAATGCAGAACTTGACACAAGCAGACTCAAGGACCTTATGGGGTGCTTTCGGCCAAGGGACAGTCATAGGAGATAGCAGATAGCAAAGCACTAGTACCAGTGCCACCCAAGGAAATGGTGGAGGTGCCAAAAAAGATAATTGAAATGGTTTCCCAAGTCTAACCTAGTGGGCAAACCCACTCACTGAAGAGACCGACCAAGAGGAGAAGGTCAATTCTCGGAATCACCTTTACAAATGAGAAGCTAGGGTGCGTCCAAGTGCCCTATGACGATCCTCTTATTATATCAAACGATGTAGATCAATGCCAAATCCACAAGGTTCTGTTCGATCAAGGAAGTGCTGTCAATGTTATTTTTTATCGATGTTTTGAACAAATGGAAACACTAACCAATCAGATTGCACCAGTAGGGTACCCCATGTTTGGTTTTACTAGGGAAACGGTCCAAACTACGGGAATGGCTTTTATGGACACCTTGTTTTATGGACACGAGGCGGTAAAAAGGGTGAAAGTGGAATTCTTGATTGTGGATACTCCCTCCCTGTACAATGTAATACTGTGACGACTCGCTCTAAATAGTATAAAGGCTGTAATCTAAACGTATCATCTATTAATGAAATTTGAGGCCGATGAAGGAGGCATAATTGCTCTTTGAGGAAATCAAAGAGTGGCTTGAGGATGTTATTATGCGTCCTCGCCATAGGTTAACTGTAAGCTTTTACCTGAGTCTAGAATTGAAAGACTTGACCTCGAGAGCAAGGGAATTGTATAAGGACGAAATTCAAATTTGGGCCGCCTCGAGGAAATCGAGATTGATGAAGAGAAGATGGTTAAAATAGGATATTGGTTACCCAAAAATATAAAGAATGAGCTGACATCCCTGTTACGGTAGTTTCGTGATGCATTCGCGTATAACACGGAAGAAATACTTGGGATCAATCAAGAAGTAATGATGCATCCATTGAACATGCTTCCTAATGCGATACCAGTTAAGCAAAAAAGAAGAAGTTTTTTGTGTGGAAAGGAACGAGGCAATAAAGGCAGAAATTTTTAAACTACTTAAGGCAGGATTTATATGCGAAGTAAAATACCCCGAATGGCTGTCCAATGTGGTTCTAGTAAAAAAACCAAATGGGACTTGGTGAGTGTGTGTGGACTTTATTGATTTAAATAGACAGTGTCCGAAGGGCTCCTATCTTTGGCCAAAAATCAATCAACTGGTAAATTCAACAACAGGAAATGAATTGTTTAGCTTCATGGATGCTTTCTCGAGGTATCACCGAATCAAGAGGGATCCAGAGGATGAGGAGAAGACCTCGTTTATAATGAACAAAGGCACATACTGTTACGAGGTGATGCCGTTTGGACTGAAAAATACAGGAGCTACTTACCAGCATTTGGTCAATAAGGTGTTTACTCGACAGATTGCGCGTAACATGGAAGTATATGTCGATGAAATGATTGTCAAGTCACGTGTCAAGAAGGATCACACCTCCGACTTGGAAGAAGCCTTTCAAACCTTGAGGCAATACCTTATGAAGCTAAATCCCTATAAGTGCTCATTTGGAATATCGGAAGGCATATTCCTAGAATTCATAGTTAGTGCTTGGGGAATTGATGCCAATCGAACAAAGGTAAATGCCGTATTGGAAATGGGCATTCCCAAGACTATCACTGAGATGTAGCGTCTCACTGGCTGTTTAGCAGCACTCAATAGGTTCATTAGCAAATCCGCAGAAAAAGTGCTGCCCATTTTTCAAGCTCTGCGGAAAAAGAGGGATGGTTTGTGGGATGAGGAATGTGATCGAGTCTTCAGGCAAATAAAGGAGCATATGGCGTGTCTCGCCTTTATGGCCAAGCCGGTTCCGGGAGAGACACTCGCCTTGTACGTGGCCGACTCGAATAGGACTATCAACATTGTGTCAGTTGCAAATCGTTCCTGGGAGCAAGTTCCCATTTATTTCGTTAGTCAAGTTCTAAAGGAAGCTGAGCTACAATATTCGCCTATTAAAAAGCTAATATTCGCCATTATCGTAGCTTCCTAAAAGCTTCAGCCATACTTCTAAGCTCACACTCTAAATGTTCGGACTAACCAACTTGTGAGAAAATTACTATCAAAGTTGGAGTGGTCGGGACGAATTTTAGCCTGGAGGGTAGAGCTGTCCGAATATGACCTGCATTACTTGCCCCGAGCAGCCATTAAAGCACATGCACTAGCCGACTTTCTTGTTGAATGCACCTTCGAAACGGAAAGCAATGGCACCAGAGAAACATAAAGCATGGAAGGAGACCCCAAAGATGCAAACTCTTAGGGGAACTCGGCTTGGGGTAACCCATCTAATGAAAATGTGCAGATATGGAAAGTATTTTTAGATGGCACTTCATGCACAGAGGCATCAGGAGCAGGAATTTATCTACAAGATCCCGAGGGGATTACCCATCATTATCTATAGTGCATTCAATTCCCTTTAACCAATAATGAATATGAGTATGAGGCCATAATCCGTGGCGTAAGACTAGCGCAAGCGGCTGGTGTCGATAGCATGGCAGTCTTTATTGATTCAAAAATTATGGTAAGCCAGATAAATGGAGAATACGAGGCTCGTGATCCAAGCATGGTCTGGTATTTACTGGCCTTTTAGAAACTTATGAATGATCCCCAAAAAACAAGGGTGCAATACCTTGAACGGGGCAAAAATCGAGTAGCCAATGAACTAAGCAAGTTGGCTAGCTCATGTCAGGCACTCGATGCAGGGATGGAGATAGAGCTAAAACAAGTTTACTAGAGCAGGTCCGAAGAACCTGTCCTTCGATGAATATGCAACATTATCGAATCTTCTCGCTGGATGAAAGGGATAATAGATTACCTAGGCAAAGGAATGCTACCTGAAGAATCTCTTGAGGCCAAAAAGATCAGGCATCAGGCAACTCGATTTGTAATTCGAGATGATCAATTGTACAAAAGGTCAATTTCACACCCCCTATTAAAGTGTGGAGAAAGTGAAGGGTACGGTATCTTAGAAGAAATCCATAAAGGGGAATGTAGGGGATATATTGGGGTATACGCTTTGGCCAATAAGACTCTTCGAGCAGGATTATTCTGGCCCACCCGTAAGTGTAATGCGAAGGATTTGGGGAGCCGATGTGACGCCTGTCAAAAGTTCCCACCTATACACCATGCACCCCCACACTCCTGCAACCTCTAATTAGTCCAATACCCTTCATGCAATGGGAAATAGACATACTAGGAGCCATTCCCATAGCCTCTAGACAGAGGAAGTTTGGAATAGCTACGATCGATCATTTCAACAAGTGGGTGGAGGCTGAACTAGTGGCCATGATAACCGATCGGGCCATACAGAACTTTTTATGGAAAAACATAATTGCTCGCTTTGGGATTCTTCAAATATTAATAGCTGACAACAGATCACAGTTTACCTCAGCACAATTTCAAGCTTATTGTGAGGAAATAGGCGTTGGTCTAAATTTCGCGGCCATCACCCATCCACAAAGCAACAGTCAAATCAAGGCCGTCAATAGAGATATCTTAAGCGGCTTGAAAAAGGGACTAGACAACACTAAAGGAAGATGGGTAGATGAGTTAGCCAGCAACCTCTTGTCAATTAGAATGACGGTCGAAATGGCTATTGGAGAGACCCCTTTTATGCTCGTATATGGTGCTAAGACCAGCTATCGGTTGCGATATGTAGCCCAACCTTTCGCATTAAGCATTACCACCTAGAGACCAATGAAAATATTTTACGAGGAGCATTGGACCTGGTAGACGAGGTCTGGGCAAACGCCTTAATTAAAGTAGCGGCCCAAAAGCAAATGATGTCTGCTTGTTTCAATCGCAGGGTTAGACCACACAGTTTTCAATAGGAGACCTAGTTCGGTGGCTCACGAAGCCCAGGGGAAAGAGTCCAAGCACAGGAAAGCATGTGCCCAATTGGGAAGGTCCCTATAAAGTGACTCAAACATTAAAAGCAGGCAAGTACATGCTACAACGAATGGACGGGACAAATTTGTCTCACAGTTGAAACGCAGATAACCTTCGGAAGTATTATCCTTGAAATAATATAAGGGACAAGCAAAAAGCCATACACACCAATGTAGGCATAATGCAATAATGAAAGGGTAAAGGACCTTAAGGCCCTGTAGTCCATTTCGTTTAATACAAATTGCTTTTCATATACCTACTTAATAATCTTAGAGAATTGTTACTTGTGCCATCCACAAGAATAAACTTTTTGAAAGAAGACACATAGAATTGTTTCCAGGTTTAGGAACAACCTATTTTAAAATAATAAACGAAAACTAACATGCGTACACTCCATAAGAACGGAGGCAGGAAACCTACCGCGCCCCAAAAGCATGGGTGGCGTCAAACCTAGGTTTTAGTTTTAACCATCATTTAGCTTTGACCATCATTTGGATATAAAGGCCACGCCCTGTCGCCCATCTATAATGTGTTCACCAGGTAAAAATTGCCGACATCTCACTCAGCATTAACCACCTACTGCACACGGCCTGGTCAGACATCAGGGACGAACTTTCAACTTTAACCTCCATTTAAAATATAACGACACCACCTCATTGAAGGTGCAACAACACCATCTCATTAAAGGTGCAACAATAACACACACCTCTTTGAAGGTGCAACAATAACACACTCCCCTCATTAAAAAGGCAACAACAACACACTCTTCATTAAAAAGGCAACCACAACACCCATTTTCCTGCTTTTTTATCCTATCAAGGATACGAAACTGTAAAAAACCATAAAATAAGAAAATCATGATAGCCTTCACTTGTAATACACACATATCAACGGAACAATAGCAAACGCACCTGCTACAGCTAAATTATAGCGAAGCATAGTATTAGCTTTTCCTTACAGAAGATGCAACCATTTTCATTACATCCGAAAATGCAATATCTACATAAAACGAACACAAGCAACCTATAAGGAACCGCACATTCGCAAATAAAATTAATGTCCCTTACATAGTAGATACCCGGTTAATCAACACAAAATAAGAAAATAAATATCCTAAAGAACTAACCACCTAAAAGAGTAACACAAACAGAAAATCATACTGCAAATCTTGCATTTCCATCTCCATGAGTACTTGGTAAGGTGCTTAGAATCTCCTCATTAATGTGAGCTGAGAGCTATACTATCGGATGTACTCTTTGGAGTGAGAGTAGAACTGCTTTCCCTAATCCTCTCCATCAAGCGATCAAAACCCCACTCCAGCCAAGTCCAACAATCAGCGTCACGTGCTGATTGGTACTTGGTACTGGATTTAAAATTAGCTATAGCATCTTCTTGAGCACGAGATAGTTCAACGCTCAATATATCCAACAGATTCTCCTTAGCCTTCACGGTGGCATCCTTGCACACCAACTCACCTTTTAAAACCTCCACCTCTCTTGGAAGCTCAGAACAACACAACTAAGACTCCTTTAATTGTTGGTGTGGTGCTTCCTCCCTTTGGTGAGCTACATCCTGAAGGTGATTAACTGCCCTTTAACCCGTAGTCTAAGAGTGCACAAAGAAACAAACACAGATACATACTGCAAAACACGAAAACACCTAAGCATAACCATAAAAGCCCACAGGAAGAACATTTGAAGAAAAATTAATTATCTTAATTCTTACCTCCCTGAGATACCGAAGGTGCGGGCGAAATGGCCTCGAAAGTATGACGTAGAACATTGAAGATAGGGACAGATGCGGGTATTACCTGCACACATGGGGTATCTGCAGGCTCAGCTATAGAAGTAGGAAAAGCTTCTAGTTCAGTCATAAGTACAGGTAGGGATAAAATAGGACTGCGATACTCCAAAGTTGGCAAAGAGGGAGTGGAGGATGTACTTGAGCGTGAGCGGCTTCGTCCTCTCATCAAAATACTCGGTGGAGAGGAGTTGCCTCACTGAGGTGGAGGAGCTCTAAAAGGAGATGGGGACACACTTCTAGATAGGAATCAATGTAATTCAAAATGCTCACTTTCATGAGGAAGATGGGAAGAGTCTGCGAGGGAAGTTTGACTAGCTACTATAGAGGATGATGCGCCGACACCAGTTTAGCTAGGATACGAGCTGCTTGAAGAATGATCCGCCCCAAAATAGTTTGAAATGTCGAGATTGGCTAACTCCTTAACTGAAAACACAAATAAGATGCACAATAAGAAAGGAAATAAAGAAATAACACATAGAAACTCCTTTGTAGTAAAAATGAGAAAATACCCGGGACATGTTTCGTGCTAAGTCCTGCCATCACCAATATAACCTCTTGTCTACGATGGGCTTAAGTTGCCATAAAGTGTACATCCTCCCTATCTTTATCAAAATAATGAATAATGGACCAGTCTGCATCGGTAAAGCTGTCAACACGTGGTCTACGAGGTCAAGTTAAGTCCCTCCAGACTGTAGGATATTCAGGAAGGCGGGGGAATAAACCCATATGAATCTCTACAACCAGTCCTTAAAGTTTGACTAGTTACCACATATAAAAGTCAAACCTACTGTACTCTCAAAAATCATATGGCGGTCGGTCTGTTTTAGTCTAAACATATAGTAAAAAAACGGGATCAGTTAACTCAAAACCATCCACGAAGCATGTCAGTAAGACCCCGTAGATTGTCCCTAAACAATTCGGAGTCACTTAACCCAGACATAGGGAGTATCGTGACATAACACAGGCCACCAAGGGATGAAGAGGAAGTCGAAGGCCAGCGTTGAGGGCCTCTATAGGAATCGTAAAGCAATCATGTCGAGAGGCAAGTAAAGGAGAATCAGTCTCACAAGGGACCCATATAATGTAATCAGTTGGGAAATAGTATTTCTTTCGAAGACCTAAAACTCAGGCTTCCCCGCGGTATTTATGAATAAAGCCCGAGGATGGCCTAACCCTCGCTGCTATGGGAAAGCGAGTTTCTAAATTGTTAATGTTGAAAATTGCCGCATCTGGCCAAAGATGAGGAGGAAGAGTCAAAGGGGCACTACTCTCCTCATGAATCCATAGTGTCAAACTTCTTGTTTGACCCCTACTGTGTACCATTTTAATCTGCATTACACCCTTTCTAAATAAGTATGATAGTGAAAATTACGTCAAAGAATACATACGCATGTGTAAGTGCGAGGAATTAAAAGTAGGCAAGTTCGACAAAGGTACCAAGCCAAGGGCAGGAACATTTTGATAAAGAGGTAATAGAAAATCATACAAAATAGGATTTTCCAAAGGATGTTCAAAACAAGAATTACAACTAGGACCCGAATTTTTTGAGTTCTTCCTAATTAGACTTTATTTTCCCATAAAGAACAAAACAAAGAGGATGATAAAACGACACAAGACCCAAAAACAAAGAAAAGTACACAACTTTTTAGACAAAAACAAGTAACCATTGGAGTCCCTACATGGGTTCGACTTTGCATTTTTATAATCCTAAACTCAGCACCTCAAAGGTTATATTAGCCAATCAAGCATACATGCCACTAAAGATAAAAACCTAAACCATCAAAGGATCGCTTTGATGTATACTAACTCAGAACATAGAAAAATTCTCCAAAATAGAAATAAGAACACAAGTCCAGCACAAACACTAGAAATCCCAGCATTCCAAACTCAAACAAATCCCTCGATTAAGCCAAATCGACAAAGCTTGAACTGTAAAACCAAAAATCACAAAGAAGAAAGGAAACGGAAAATACCTCAGAAAAATAAAACACCCAATAAATTCAAGAAAGAGAGAGAGAGCAAGATGAGCAAAATGACAGAGACAAAAGGCGAGAGGACACACGAAGGATGATGTAAGGATGCAGAAATGGGGTACTAGTTATAAAGCTAGAAACGTAAAAGACAAGGAGTAAAAGTAAAAAAATGAAAAAGACATCATGCATTTATATATACACCATATAAAATAAAGAAGAGATAGGATAAATAAGATAAAAAAAAAGTTATTACCAAGCAGGGGGCTGTAATCGAAAAAGTTATTACCAAGTACAGGGCTGTAATCGAAAAAGTTATTACCAAGTAGGGGGTTGTAATCAAAAAAGTTATTACCAAGTGATGCTTACTTTGCGTATGCGTTAGCAAGTACACTAGTCGTATCAAGTAATAATGAAATCAGTAGAGTATCGTTCACATGAGGATTGTTATTGAGTGAGTACCAAAATTAGTAGTTTTAATACTATTTGAAAGATCGAAAAATTTAGGGTTTTGATAAGAAATAAAGTCAAATAAAATATAAAAAAATAAAAGTTAAAAACGAGACTTTTTGATTTTTGTTTTTAGTTTTTATGATTTAATAATATCCAAGGCATCAGATTTTACCTAGTTGCATCAATGCGCCTTTTTTGTTCTCGTTATTCAAGTTGTTATCACATGTTGATGGTTGAAAATCCTATTTTACTAAATATTCTCTCTCGAGTAACATTTCATGCTCTTTTACATATTAACCCATCACTCTCATGCATGAATTTAAATAAGAAAAAAGTTTTTTAAAGCTCAATGATTTTCTCTTAAAAACCACACAAATCGCGTTAATCTCTCTCGAGCATTCGCCCAATTTGTGGTGCTTATCACCTTAGCAATCATCATAAATCTCCTCTCAGACTCATTATGAATCATTATAGGCCTTAATGGTGGTCAAGCATTTAGAACTCATGAAGAACAATGATAAACACTTCAATAACGCAATAACAAAATATTAAATACTTTGAACTAGAAATAAGCGTATATTACAACTTAGGCTACATCGTAGCCTTGGAATAACAAAATTAGTTCATGATAAACTTAATATAAAGCATAGAAAAACACAAAATTCATGAACTTATTGAAGAAAAAGGATAGAAAGGACTGAAAATACAAAATTACAAACCAAACTTCCTTCCTTTCTCTTCTTTTCCTACACCCAATTTCTACGTACTATCTTCCACTTCATTTTGTGAACATTTTTTTTTTTTTTTTTTTTTTTTTTGCTAGTGAAGGATGATCTTCAACACTACACAACACCCCTTTATATAGTGTTTGGGCTAGGATAAAAAAAATGGGAAAAAATCATCAAAAATACTTCTTATTTGCTGGTGCCTGCGGCAGCTTGCTACTTGTATATTTCTTCATTATTTTATGTGATTTTTTTTGCTCAAGCACGGCCCAAAACCTGCAAAACTGAGCTAGGATAAGTTAAATTGTGTTTATACAATTAATTTAGGTAAAAAGCATTGTGTTTTTGCCGCCCAAATGCAAGTTGTAGCTGAAAAGTTGATATTTTATGTAAAAATCTGCATTTAGGCGTGAGAATGAAGTATTTTTGTTAATTTTTTGTATTTATTTGATGTATCTTTCTTTTACTTGTTAATGTTAAGGATAAAATCTAGCAAGATTTAACATAAAATGAGTGTTTTTGTAAGAAAATAGCAATATAGTTCAAAACGAGCAAAACCAAGCAAAAATCTATAAAAAGTTGATGTAAAATGGTTTATAATATATTAAAATGATATAAATAATTAAATATTAATTTAGACTTATCAAAATACCCCCAAACTTAAATCTTGCTCGTCCTCGAGCAAGGCTAAATCTTGAAGCACGGGATCTCATTCTTTTTAAGAATTCTTCCACAATTCAACGCAGGTATACTCCAAATTAGAGAAGAATAACTAAGGCTCAAAGTTCGAGGTTTTAAAGGCAAAACCATCTTTTCCAAGAAAAAATCTGTCAATTACCGAGGTAATCGAATTCAAAAGTTTAGCTAAGCAAATTAAGTTTATCCTTTTTTTCTAATCTCAAGATATTCAAACTGACTAGAGGACAAAAATCTTATTACTCATAACAAGACTTATCAAGTATGCCCAAAACTAATTTTTTTTTTTTTTTTTTCGAGGATTTTATTTGCTCATGTCAATTTTGGCTCATGAGTATATCTTCAGCGAGAATCAAGCTCCGACTTCTGGGCGATGACCCATAAGTAAGAGGAGCCACCACTGAGATGCCTTCATTATGACTTCCCGAGTATATCTTCAGTAAGAATCAAGCTCCGACTCCTGGGCGATGACCCATAAGTCAGAGAAGCTACCACTGAGACGTCCTCATAATGGATAGCACATATCTTAAAATGATTGTAAATGGGATAGTGGTGCTGAAGATGAATTCCTCCCCCCCCCCCCCCCCCCCTCCTTTTTTTTTTTTTGGTGCTTGGTTCCTTGTTAGCTTTCTAAGTACCCCTTGTAGCAAGATTTCAATGCGGCAACTCCCATTCCAGTTGGCCAAGGGTACCAGGTGTTGAAACACCCCTACGGATATACTTGCTCGAGATACCAAGGCACGAAACCATCTGACCATAGCACATATCAAAATGATAGACGTTTTTAACAGAATAGCGGTGCTTAGTGATTCTCTTCCTCTATTATACTTTTCTTTTATTTAGACTTAGGAATAATTCTTCAAAATCTATTATGTAAATGATACTCTTTATGCAATCTATTCAAATTTGAGCATCTTTTAATCAGAAAGAAAAATAAAACAGCCCTGCTAACTAGTGAAGTTAAATACCATGATTTTATCAAGATAGTGCCTGAGATTAGATCGTGTTTTGCAATTAGAACACAAAAACAATTGATTCTCAGGTTATTCAAATCTAATTAAAGTAAACGAGCTAAAAAGAGTAGAAAAATTGCCTAAAAAGTATGATGATAAGTTATTTCTTTTTTTTTTTAAATAAAATTTTTGAAAGACTAAAGGTTAACATTGTAGAAAATAGATAATTTTGTTGACCGACACTATTTACATCCCCATACAAAGGCTTCGAACTCCGGGAGGTACTAAAGCCGACCCTAAAGCATAAAATAGGAAAACTTTTCAAAATAATTTTGTTTCAAAACTTTAAAAATTGCTTTTCCCACCCCTAAACTTAGAGTTAACATTGTTCGTAATGTTAAAAGAACTACAAAGATTAAGTGAGGCGAGAGATACTTCCCAGGTTTGAGGATTGCTTGTTGATGGTGTATGCTGACATTATGCTATCCCCAAACTTGGTGCAAAATATATGTTTATTCAAAAATATACATAAACATGAGACAAATAAAAATAATGAAAGGAAAAAAAAAAAAGATAAGCAAGGATAGAAACACTTGGGTTGCCTCCCAAAAAACGCTTTAGTTATGGTCGTTAGTTTGACTCTTTGAGTGGATCATTCGACGTTATTAAGATTAATGGCGGTCTTTTGTGGTCGAGCTTTCCATCAATATAAGGCTTCAACCTTTGGCTATTAACCTTGAATGTGCCCTTCTTCATATTATGAATCTCAATCATGTCATACGAAAAAATGCAACACAAAACTCTTAAAATAAAAATTCTAAAATCTATCTATATGAATGAAATAAATGAAAAAAAAAAAAAAAACAATTGACTTCTTTATATTTAAACAAGATTTACAAGTTTGAACAACATAAATTTAAATCAATAAGAAAGACAAACACAATAAGGAAAAAAAAAAAAAAATTTAAGAAAAATAATTCTTGGCTAAAAATCTTATTTTCTACATAAAAAAAAATTGATTTTTACTCTTTTTATTTTAAATTAGGGAAAAATGTTTTTTTTTTTCTAAAAAAAAAAAGAATATGATGCTTAAATTACAATGTAGTGCAACAATGAAAATTTGTGATATAAAATTGCCTAAATAAATAAATATGTATATATATATATTTACATATGTATGCACATATCCTAATTATTTAAAAATCTATGATGAATAAATGAATTTGTTAGTAACACTAATATTTTTGAAAAACTTAAAAATAACAAGCTTGAGCTTTTAGAATCTTTACAAAGTAGACTTATAAGTAAAAGAAAATATGAAAATAAAGAGAAAACACAAGGAAAGAAAAACAATAAGAAAACACAAAACTAACAAAAACTTAACAAAAACAAAATTTTAGAGGGATATGCTATACGAATTTGTTTTCAAAAATAATTTAAAAAATTAAACAAAATAAATGAACTAAATGAAATAGAAGATCCTTTTACAAAAATATTTTTTTTGAAATACGAAAAAAAATAAAATAAATATATAAATAAATAAACGATTTGGGGAAAGATGTAATTAATGAGAAAACTTTTAAAATTACAACAATCATTGTAAACCAAGTTTTTAAAGGGGTAGTAATACTAATATTTTGAAAAACCTTAAAAATAACAAACTTAACTTTAAGAAACTTATATAGGTGAATAAAAAAAATTAAAATAAAGTTAAAAATTAATCAAAAAATATAAAAATACAATAATCTAAAATAAAAGTTAAGAAAACAACAGTTTTAAAGGGGAAAAAAGGGTAGTATCTCTTAATGTTTTCGAAAACTTTTTAAATATCAAATTTAACTTTTGAAATTCTAACAAAGTGAAATTATAATTATAAGAAAGGAGGAAAAAAAGATAAAATACAAGAAAAATAATAAAATAACACAAAACAGAACAAAATTTTACAAAAACACAATTTTTAGGGTGGGGTATGATTTAATACGATTTTTTTTGTTTTTGTTTTTTTAAAGAATTTCTTTATCAATCAAATAAATGAATGAATGAAGATTAATTTCTCAAATTTTAAATAAAATTTACAATCTATAAACAATTTCAAATTAGTATAAAAACTAACAAATTTGTTTTTTTAGGGGGTATATATATACAAATTTTTTTTTTAAAAATAGAATTATCTTTACGAATAAAATAAATGAATGAAGAGAGATTTATATTTCAAATTTAACAAAATTTACAAATTATTAACAATTTTAAATTAGCACCAAAACTAGTTGGTATCGATATCACTCAAATAGAGATAATCCCCGGCAACGGCGCCCCAAACCCAATGCTTACTTTGCGTACGCGCTAGCAAGTGCACTAGTCATATTAAGTAATAAAGAAATGAGTAAAGTATCATTCCCACGAGGATTGTTATCAAGTGAGTACCAAAATTAGTAGTTTTAATACTATTTAAAAGAACGAAAAACTTAGGATTTTGATAAAAAATAAAGTAAATAAAATAAAAACAAATAAAAGTTAAAACGAGACTTTCTGATATTTTTTTTTAGTTTTTATGATTCAATAATATCCAAGGCATCAGATTTCACCTAGTTGCATCAATACGCCTTTTCTATTCTCGTTATTCAAGTTGTTATCACATGTTGATGGTTGAAAATTCTATTTTACTAAATATTCTCTCTCGAGCAATATTTAGCATGCTCTTTTACATATTAACCCATCACTCTCATGCATGAATTTAAATAAGAAAAGAGTTTTTTAAAACTCAATGATTTTCTCTTAAAAACCATACAAATCGCGTTAATCTCTCTCGAGCATTCGCCCAATTTGTGGTACTTATCACCTTAGCAATCATCATAAATCTCATATCATTATTATAGGCCTTAAATGGTGATCAAGCATTTAAAACTCATGAAGAACTATGATAAACACTTCAACAACGCAATAACAAAACATTGAATACGTTGAACTAGAAATAAGTGTGTATTACAACTTAGGCTACATCATAGCCTTGGAATAACAAAATTAGTTCATGATAAACTTAATATAACGCATAAAAAAATACAAAATTCATGAACTTATTGAAGAAAAAGGATAGAAAGGACTAAAAATACAAAATTACAAACCAAACTTCCTTCCTTTCTCTTCTTTTCCTACACCCAATTTCTACCTACTATCTTCTACTTCTTTTTGTGATTTTTTTTTTCTGGTGAAGGATGATATTCAACACTACACAACACCCCATTATACAGTGTTTGAGCTGGGATGAAAAAAAAAAGAAAAGGGAAAAAATCATCAAAAATGCTTCTTATTTGCTGGTTCCTGCGGCAGCTTGCTACTTTCATATTTCTTCATTATTTTATGTCATTTTTTCGCTCGAGCACCGCCCAAAACCTGTAAATCTGAGCTAGGATAAGTTAAATTGTGTTTATACAATGAATTTAGGCAAAAAGTATTGTGTTTTTGCCGCCCAAATGCAAGTTGTGGCTGAAAAGTTGATATTTTATGTAAAAATCTGCATTTAAACGTGAGAATGAAGTTTTTTTCTTAATTTTTTGTATTTATTTCATGGATCTTGCTTTTACTTGTAAATGTTAATGATAAAACCTAGCAAAATTTAACAAAAAATGAGTGTTTTTGTAAGAAAATAGTAATATTGTTCAAAACGAGCAAAACCGAGCAAAACTCGATAAAAAGTTGATGTAAAATGGTTTATAATATATTAAAATGATATAAATAATTATATATTAATTTAGACTTATCATGAAGCAGGGGGCTGTAATCGAAAAAGTTATTATCGAGCAGGGGCCTGTAATTGAAAAAGTTGTTAGCAGGCAAGGGGCAATAATCAGAAAACTCATTACCGGCTCAAAAATTCACTACCGGACAAAGGTTGCAAAACCAAGATCGAAAAAAATGTTACAAAATAAGGATTTACATTACAACACTATTAAAAACTTACATTACCAACTTTAGTGCACACTTAATTTTACATTAACCCCAAAACATAGTATAAGAAAATATACAGGAGCACAATTTTAGACCGAAAAAATACATAAAACGTTGATTTTCTACGGCACTGAAACAAGTGATCATAAAACAGCACAAGGGGAACCATAGGCGCACCACAAGGATGAAAAGAGCCCCATTAAGCCCGAAGTCGGGCCCATTCACCGTAATCGTGCTGACATCTCACACTCAATTTCTAGTGTAGGACCCGAAAAATGGGTAGAATAGACCTTGAATTCCATAGAGGAGATCAAAAGATGACCAGTCACCAACAACCCAATAGTTTCTACACTCCGCTGTTCTTCAGGATGCCATATGCTAAAATACAGATTACGAAGCACAAACTAGGGGTTAAGATCTTACTTATCCTCTAAAACCCACAATGTCAAAGCTGTGTCATGAAGCCCAGCTAAGCATAAGCGATCCCTGTAACCAAAAAATAAAATACCTAGAAGTTGGCAACAAACAGCCTCATTCCGGATACGGGAAGGAAGGAACCCAAGGTAGTTATAATCCTCCACCATATCCCACGCTACCAAGTAAAGATAAAAATAGGGACAGTCAGAAAAAAAAAAAAAATGCTTCGCTATGCTCTAAAAGGAGATACAACACATTGCCACAAAGTACCCACTTTCAATAATCTACCGAGCTACCTCCGGTGCATATGAGACTTTGGTACCTTCAGGCACCACGATCAAAGCGATACACTGAATACTAATCCAGTTGGGGCCACTCCTCCGCTCTAAAAACAACATACATATTAAAAATAAAAAGAAGAATGTGGTAATGAAGCAAGTATAACAGGGGCATCGTCAACCCAAGCAAAAATTATCTTCAAGGAAGGACCTAAGATACGAAACTCGTTAGGAAGAAAAACTGGCAAGTAGGTTTGAGTGATTGGGTTACACACTTCCAGAACCAAGGACCCAAAAAAGGGGTGTCCCGACATAAAAGTAAATTGTTACTCACACCCACGTTTTCCTTGTCATTCGATAAAAAACTGCAGAGGGAGAAGAATAGGGACCATTCAGGGCATAGGCCTCTACATAACGTATGTAAGGAGGCTAATATCCATTCCATATAACAACACCATCGGTGGGTCGTTTAAAGCAAGCCAAATCCTATTCCTTCACAAAATCTTCTCGAAGAAAAAGCCTGCGCAAGCATTGAGAAACAAGACGAAACCGACATAAGATCTTGGTAAAAAACTAAGAAAATACGAGCAAAAGAAGGTCTTCGGGTAAGATTTCCATGAAGACAAGTTGTAAATCAGAAGTATGAAATGAGTGGCTGAAAGCAAGGAAACACAAGAGCAAGAGGTAAATAGCAAAAGCAAGGAAGGGTACAATAGTTATAAGAGTTCACTTTTCAAACAAACTATTGTTTGTTTGGAAAGTGGGGGGGGGGGGGGGGGGGGGGGGGGTGTATGGCGAGCTAAAGACCGACAACCTAGAACAGGCGCTTAAAAAGCAGCGACCTAGAAAGCGGTGACCTAAAAAACGGTGACCTAGAACAGGTGCCCAGAAAGCGGTGACCTAGCAACGACGACCTAGGCAGCGAAAAAGAGGCGACCTAGCAGCGGTGAACTAGAAAGCGACGACCTAGTAATGGCGACCTAGGAACGACAGCCCACCACCGGCGCCCATAAGCAAGTAGCTAGGAACCTCTATATAAAGGAAGGACGCGAAAGAGTTAAGAAGTAAGTGACTTCCGTGGGAAAAGGGGATCTTGGTGGTTTCTTTTCCTTGGAGATGCTAAATTCGGCTCATCCTTACAACTTCCACCCATATAAAACTCCGCTACAACAAGTAAACTCACTGGTTTAATTTGTCGAAAACAAGCATCGAGCAAGATCACCTAAATTAGTTGGTTCTTTATTGTTGTCTGAAATAATTAATTTTGTAAGACAATAAGTCTAAATCTAGGAAATAGTCTAAACTCGTGCATTGCTTGTATGCTACTTTAACGTACCAAAAGGATTAGTCAAAGTGTTGGCTTAAATCTTACGTGCCTTGGGTGACGGCATTAAATATGAGAACAATTGTTTTACATGGAATCTATAGGCTCTAACAAGATAAGTGATGTCCCCAAGTTGATTTGCAAATATACGAACAGATTCAAGAATCTTTGGTCAAAGTATTCTATATGTTTGCCATTTTGTAATCAGTAGAGAAATTGTTGTCTATATTGTTGAATTGTTCAAGAAGGGCGAGTTGGGAATATGGCGAAAAATGTGAGAAAATTGGCCAAGGTAGTTAAAGCTATTATTCGTCACAGATATTGGGAATTATTAAATAAATGTATTTAATTCTAGAGTGTACTAATATTTATTTTGTGGAATTAAATATTATTAAAACATAATCAATGTTATCAAGTTGTTATACTTAGATTTGACCCATTTGGAACTAAAATTGAGTTGTCCCTGAGGTCCCTCCGCAAGCCTCTAGAAGTACACCAGTTGCAAGTATTTAAAATGAATTTATAAGATGAATTATTTGTTCATGAGATAAATGAATTAATTTTGCTGAACAAAATTTATGAGATAAATTATTTATTAATAAGATAAATAAATCAAATTTACCAAATAATATTTCATAAGATGATTTTATATATGTGAGAATTTAAACAAAAAAAAGAAAAAAACCAAACACACAGGTCATTATTAGTGTCTCGCGGAAATGACCAATCAGGGTGCGATCATGGCAATCTACGGCTATTGCCGTGGACAAATCAACTACTGACATGTTACACGGTTAAGCTTTCATCAGGAATCTGCGTGCTTATGTGCCCACCAGTGATTCTGCAACACATGGCGATTGATTGTTTTTCTTCCACACGTTTTTTTTGGCTAAGAAATACGATGTCGTTTTGAGATATTTTAAAAAATGCGTTTTTTGGTTTTTTTTACTAGAATCCCACTTCGATAAAATTAAGAGTTTTTCTTTGTAAGGCCTATTATAAATAAGGATCTTCAGGGTTCAATTTAGCAATCAATTGAAATCGAATAATTCTCTGAAAAATATGAATTTTTAGAAATTTAAAAAGGAAGAATTTCTCTTTGAATTTTCTCCTAGTAAATATTTTTTGGATCCCACACTCCAAGTGTTAATGGGTCAATGCCGAGAAAATCTCACAGTCTTCATGATTCCTCTCGGGCGACAATTACAGTCAACAATCCAGGTACTCCTTATTACTGTTCTTTTAAAGCTTTTCTTTAATTTTCGCTATTATATTTATGCTTTTTGATTTAGTATTTATTATGCATAGATATTCTATGTTCTTTATGTGCACATTGGTATAGAGGTCCTTTGGATTAAAAATTATAGAATTTTAATGTTATTTTTGTTGTGCCAAATCGAACCAATTTAGGAAAAATTTAGTTTCTGAAATTATATTTTCTCAAAAATTGCTATCAAAGCCACCTTTAATTATATCATAATAGGCATGAGATTAATATTAAGCATAATAAATGTCTTGAGTAAAGTTGCGAATGAGGGAAATTGAGAATTTCTTTAAATGAAAGAATACCTAATTATGTTATTAAAGAGTTTAATAAGTAGATTTTCCATTCATCAAATTTAAATCTTTTAAGTTCTAATAAGTATAATAATATAGTGGGAGTATTATTCTAAATAATCTAATAAGATCATATATTCAAATAGTTGAATGATTTTGATATATACAATGTCACGTTAAATATCTAATAAGGCTAGTTCTTCGGTCAAGTTAAAATATTTACAAAGAATATCCAATTAGATTAGACATTCTGTTACAATCTAACGAGATTGAGATCGGATTTAATTATTTATTTATTTATTTAAATACTATTAAAAAATTAAAAAGGGGTGCTATTGGGCACGCCTCCAATAATTAAAAAAATTATTTTATTTTATTATTTAAATAACCTTAAATAAATAAATAATTAATTAATTAGGGTGAGATTCTAATTAAGATTATGCAATAATCTTTTCTAAAATAGTTTAGAAATTTCTTTAATTATCACATTGAATATCTAATAAAATTAAATATTTAGTTATTTAAAATATTAAGATCTAATGAAATTATGATCGAATTTAATTATTTTATTATTTATTTATCTAAAAATAATTATAAAAAAAGTGAAGTAATATTTATTTAGTGCAATTAAATATTATTAAATGTTAATTAATGTTGTCAAGTGTTGATAATTAGATTTGACCCATTTGGAGCTAGAATTAAGTTGTCCCTGAGGGCCCTTTGCAAGGCTTTAGAAGTACACCAGTTGAAAATACTTAAAATTAATTCAGAAGTTAATTATTTGTTCATAAGATGAATAAATCAATTTTGCTAAACATAATTTATGAGATGAATTATTTATTCATAATAAATTAATTTTACCAAATAATATTTCATAAGATGATTTTACACATGTGGAAATTTAAACAAAAAAAAAAAAAAAAAAAAAAACACACACACACACACAGGTCATTATCTGTGTCTCCCAGAAACAACCAATCAGGATGCGACATTGTATGGCAATCCGTGACTTGCCATGGACAAATCAACGACTGACAAGTGGCACAGTTAAGCCTACATCAGGAATCCGCATTCTTATGTGCGTGCCAATGGTTCTGCAGCACATGGCGATTGATTGTTTTTCTTTCATGCGTTTGTTGTGCTAAGAAATGCGATGTTGTTTTAAGATATTTTAAAAATTGCATTTTTGGGGGTTTTTTTTTTTTTGGAGAGAATCCCACATCAATAAAATTAAGAGTTTTCCTACCTGAGCCCTATTATAAATAGGGGTCTTTGGGGTTCAGTTTAGCAATCAATTTGAAATCCAATAATTCTTTGGAAAATATGATTTTTTAAAAAATTAAAAAGGAGGAATTTCTCTTGGAAATTTATTCTAATAAATATTTTTGGATCCCACACTCCGAGCGTCAAGGGGTAATTGCCGAGAAGATCTCGCGGTCTCGATGATTTTGTTATGATTCTTGGATGAATCATAAGCTAAACCTAGGGTTTTGATAGCAATTTACATAAAGAAATGAGATCAAGAATTGTATGAATAGAATTCAATTGAAGAATTGAGATTAAAGATGAGATAAGAAAGATAGGATGAGATCAATTGAAGATTATCAAAAAGTGAAGTAGAGATTGATCAGAGAAATCAAGATTGAGATACTAGAGAAAATATCTAGATAGAGATAGAGAGCATTGAGCTCAAAGAGGAAGAAAGAATCAATTCATTATCGTCCAACTTATGAGACTTACAACCAAGGACAAACTATTTATACTAAAGCTAACACAAGCACCAAACTAAAGCAATGAACCGATCCAACGACAACTAACCGAACCATATGAGCTAATACAAGACTTATTCACGACATTACTACTAGAATATTATCTAAGACCAAATACTACTAAGCATATCCTAATACAATCATGATAATACCTCCCCCTTAAGAGACTCTTGTCCTTAAGAATCTTATTAAGGGAAAGGGAGACTTGAATAACTCTTATCAAACTGAAATACATTTGAAATTGCATCAGGATTGGGGGGTGATCGAAGTCTGCAGCAAGACTTCTTATTATTTATGCCGGAATGCTGAATTTTGCAGCTGGAATTCAGGTAATTCAGCAAATAAATGAACCAAACAACTTGCAAATATCCTCCTACTTGAGAAGCTTGCGTATGTGTTGTCCTGGGGCTGCATCAAGTTGATTCAATCGCTCAGCAATCTGTCGCACTTTCATGCTAGTAACTCGGCTCAAACCTGGTTCCCAACAGAATTCAGCTTCTAAATCAACAACATTGGTATGCAAGACAGGTTACTGAATGGTTACAAACTCTACTGCTGTCATGTTAATTTGCTTCGGTTCATGTTTCTGAGGCTGTGAAATTGGCTCTTCTACTTGCAAATGTGCAATCTCATCATGAAGATTCAGGTCATGTTCTTCAAATTCAGATGCTGCAACCTTAGAATTATCAGCTGGAATTTGATCACTTGGTTGCACTGTTACAATTGCAACTTGATGCTTTACTGAAATTTCCTGAGATGCAGCGCTAATATTTAATGGAACATCTGATTTTGCATCAATTCTGATTGGCATGACTTCAGTACCAGGTGGAGTAGTTGGCTCTTGCATTTCATCTAATATTTGCTCAAGTCCATGTGGTGCTGCATTATCTGTTTTTGCTGCTGGAATTTGCATTTCTGTAGGTTCTTTTGCTGAAATTTCCAGATCACCCTCAGAAACTGATTCATGTTGTTGATAATTCTTACATTCTTGTGCAATTTTTGGTTTAGCTTGAGAGGAATTCTGAAGTTTTTGAAGATCTTACTTCATTTCCATTAGAAGTTGCACAACATGATCACAACACCTCAAAAATTCTGCCATTCTGATGTACTCGAATTTGTATTAATTGCTTAGAAGAATTTGTAGCTGACCTTGCGCACTGACTCTGCTTAATCAAAACGTGAAATAAATGCAGCTATTTCGCATCAAGTCCGCAACTAAGATCAAATTTTGTTGCGCTGAAACTTAAGCACTTTGATCTCTTATAATGTGATGCTAATTCAAGCTGAGTTAAGGACTCAAGTAGCTGAATCCTGCTTAAGTAAATTATATCAGCAAAGCTTTCTGTCTAGCACAATTCTAGACAAACAGTTCAAATGCAATCTAGTTTGAGTTCAATGTTAATGCAGCTGGACTGATCTCAAATGTAGCTCGATCTAATGTTAAGTAAGCAAATTCAATACAGATGCAGCTAACTCTAAATACCAGCTGGACCAATGAATCAATAGCACAAGTAACACGAATCAACTTAGAGATCACCTTAGCAGCAGCTTTTGATGTCAAATTCAGCACGTTGTGATCCAAGACAGCTCAATCTTGAACGATGTATGGATTCTGAACTGTTGTGCTGTAGCTAACTTCAACCTTGCACTGAATTTTCAGTTAACGAGTCTTGTGATCAAGCACAACCTGCTCAAGAGCGATTTTGAACAGATTCAATTCTTGCTCTGCACTGCAAACTGCACAAATTTCATCTGAATTTTTTTTTTAACTCAATTCTTGATCAAATACAACCGGATCAAGAACTTGATATCAAATTTAACTTGATTTGGAAGCAAATTAAGGCTCTGATACCACTGTTATGATTCTTGGATGAATCATAAGCTAAACCTAGGGTTTTGATAGCAATTTACATAAAGAAATGAGATCAAGAATTGTATGAATAGAATTCAATTGAAGAATTGAGATTAAAGATGAGATAAGAAAGATAGGATGAGATCAATTGAAGATTATCAAGAAGTGAAGTCGAGATTGAGAAGAGAAATCAAGATTGAGATACTAGAGAAAATATCTAGATAGAGATAGAGAGCATTGAGCTCAAAGAGGAAGAAAGAATCAATTCATTATCATCCAACTTATGAGACTTACAACCAAGAACAACCTATTTATACTAAAGCTAACACAAGCACCAAACTAAAGCAACGAACCGATCCAACGACAACTAACCGAACCATATGAGCTAATACAAGATTTATCCATGACATTACTACTAGAATATTATCTAAGACCAAATACTACTAAACATATCCTAATACAATCATGACAAATTCCTCCCAAGTGATAATTGCAGTCTACAATTCAGGTATTCCTTATTACTATTCTTTTAAAGCTTTCTTTTAATTTTTGCAATTATATTTAAGCTTTTGATTTAATGTTTATTACGCTTAGATATTCTATGTTCAGTATGTGCATATTAGTATAGAGGTCGTTTAGATTTACAATTAAAGAATCTTAGTGTTATTTCCGCTGCCCCTCATCGAACCAATTTAGGAAAAATTTAGTTTCCGAAATTAAATTTCCCAACACCATCCCTAAGGCTTTGAGATTTCTCCTAGTTGCTTGAGCAAATGCTAACTTCGCTATGTTTTCTTTACAGCTTCAGCTGCTCAAGAAACTCCTAGAAATACCTGGAGTTTCACCAGGATGCTCTTGGAAGAATCTCCCCCCGAAGTTACCATTCCCGCCCCTAAGGTTTGTGGTTCAAAGAAAAGAAACATGAGAAGGATTCCCTCTGCTCTTCCAACTAGGGTTACTCAGATGCTAGAAGAAGAAGAAGATGATGAGGAGGAAGTACCAATCTCTCAGCTATTGGGAAGAGAAAAAAGTCAGAGTCTCCCAATCTATGGTATCGGCCGTTCCATGTTGGCTTTTTTCCTTTAATTCTTTCTAAGGCAGTCCTGACTTACTCTTGCATAACATAAGGCAATAATAACTCCAATCATAGTGGAAGTTCTAGACTCTCCATCCCTAAAGGGAAGCACCAGAGTCACCCTAAGAAAGAGTCCTTAGGCTTAGATGTTGGTGAAGGTGGGGACATCATTACACCTATTCTAGAGTCTCTTATGAGTGACTTACAAAGAGAAACTCCTCCTTTGGGTCCTTTAAGGCAAGAACTCATTCAAGCCCCCTTCCTACTAAGGATGCCCTTGATCACCATGAAAGAGATTCATGAAGGTATCATCTTTTACTCTAGTTTATGAATTGATGCCTACTTGGTGTTTTCTTAGCAAGTGCACTAAGTCATGTCAAGTAATATAGAATGAGTAGAGTATCGTCCCACGAGGAAAGATTATTGAGTGAGTATCGAAATTAGTAGTTTTAGCATTATTTGAAAGACCGAAATCTGAGGTTTTTGATATGAAACAAAACAAAATAAAAAAGTACAAAAATGTTTCTAATTTTAGGAATGGTATACTGATTTCAGATGATTTTTATATTTTAATGAGATCTAAGGCATCCGATTTCACCTAGTTGCATCAATACGCCTTTCTATTTTCGATATTCAAGTTGTTATTACGTGTTGATGGTCGAATCCCTAGTTTACTAAATATTCTCTCTCGAGAAACATTTAGCATGATTTTTTATATATTAACTCATCAATCTCTTGCATGAATTTAAATAAGAAAAGAGTTAAGAAGATAAATGGTTTTCACCTAAGACCATACAAATCGTATTAATCTATCTCTAGTTTTCGCTCAATTTGTGGTGTTTATCACTTTAGTATTCATCATAAATCTCCTCTCGAACTTATTATAAATCATTATAGGCTTTGAATGGTGATCAAGCATTCAAAACTCATGAAGAACAATGATAAACACTCAAACAGTGAAATAAACAAACTTTGAATAAGTTGAATTAGAAAAGAGCATATATTACTACTTAGGCTACATTGTAGCCTTGGAAAGACAAAACTAGTTCATGGTAAACATAATATAAATCATAACTAAGACAAAATTTCTGAACTTAAAGAAGGAAATGATAGAAAAGAACTTGAAATTGAAAAATTACAAACTAAACTCTTTCTTTTCACACCCTTCCTCTTCTATCCGAATTTCTACCTATGTTTCTACTTTGTTTTTGGTTTTTTTTTGTGAATGAATTGATGCTTAAGAACATCCCGGACAGCCCTATATATAGTACTTGAGGTTGTAAACTCAAACAATAAAAGAAAAATACATCAAGGTCATTCTCATTTGTTCATTTTGCCACCCTAGCAGCCTATCCCTTACAAGATGCTGCCTTTAGCTCAAAATCAGTCCTTACAACACCATGAACATATTCTTGAAGTGTACGAAGCATCCTTGCATTGGATTTGTCCATTGTGCCGCCCATTTTTGCACTTTGTAACAAATTGTACATGTTTGTTGTTCATCCTTGCTTTGGCCGTGTAAATTGATGTGTTTAGCCCATTTTTTGCTTTTGTTTGATGTATTTTCCATTCACTTGTTAATGTAGATGATAAAATCTTGCAAGATTTAGCATAAAATGAGTGTTTTTGCAAGGAAATAACGATAGGAGCGAACTAGAGAAAAAACTATAAAAGTTTGATGTAAAATGATTTGAAAATGAACCAAATGATATGAATAATTATATACTAAATTAGACTTATCATGAAATCCTTGCCACTTGGCCCTGACAAACAAGTATCATTTTTTCAGAGATCCCCCTGAGGAAGGTGCCCTTATGGCTAAGGTACCAGCGGTAACTCCTTCTACACCTCCAACTGAAGTTTAAGAGGTGAGTATTGACCTTCCACACTTTGGTTTAATTCCAAAGTTGAGATTCAACTATAGTGTCTCTAATGCTGCTTCAATCAGGTTACACCATCACTGAGCACTCCTACTCATATCCCAGCAAGGATCTCTTCCCCTCTAGAGAAGTTAGGGGTAAGTCGAAGACTAGCATTCTAGCAATTGGACCAAGGCATCTCCCTAAAATTCCAAAGGCTAAGGGAGTTAGCTCATCGCCCTGCCCACTCTTTAGCTGAAGATGCCAAATACCAAGAAGCTCTTTCCTTGTAAGTGACCTTAAGGAAGACCCTACGGTGGCACTTACTATTTCTAAGGAGCTCGATGCACTAGATAGGCTGCATGTCATAATTTCTTTGGAGGTACCCTCACTCCTTCAATAGAAGTGGAAGTGTCAAGCTACCATCAAGGACCTTGCGCACTAAGCTGGCTTAGGGGGCTTGCAACTCCTATTCGAAGAACTACTAGCAGTCAAGGTGTCATGAATTGTTATGTTTTGATATGTTTTGTGAGAGTTCTCATTGTAGATTTAGAATTTAGCATTGTTATGTTGTATTCTTGCTCTTGTATTGCATTGTATTACTTACTGCGATGTTGTACGAGGTTGAGCATTGGAGGGAAAGTCGGTTAAGGGGGTCAATTGGAGGATTCTAGATCCTTCCCGCCAATGTAAGAATATAAGGGAAGTTGTCGCTTCTTAATGAATCATCCAATGAAATAGTATCTTTTCTCCCTTCTAATTCTCTCCATCTTTCTCTCTATCTCTCTTCTTCTTAATTCTCAATCTCTCTCCCCTATGTTTTGATTCAAGAATACCTTGAATCATTACAATTGTATCAGAGCTTACATTGCACTTGATTGCTTTCATTCAAACTGGCAAGGAACAAGAAACAAGCTCCAATGGTCGGGAAAGCAGCTCCAGAGGTAGATCATTCCAATCAAATCACTAAATTACAACAACAAGTGCAAGAAGTGTTGCTTACCATTTGATCCAATCAATAATCTCTGCAGTAAGTTGAATAAAGGTTGGATGGGAGACAGAAGCAAATCAATAGACAAGAATTACTGAGTGGAATTAGAATTCACCCTCAAGGGAGACCCCCTGATACATTCGCTGCTCAAGTGATTGAAGAACAAGAGGAATTGAGGCCCGGAAACTGAAACGCACAGTTTAGACAGCCTAAGGTAGTGTTGGATACCTTTGATTGAGTACAGCCCTAGTCATGGATTAGGAGGTATGAGAGTTATTTTCGCTTCTATGCTATTTCTAAATCCTAAAAAGTTGAGTTAGCAGCAATTTATTTGCACAGTGACTATATAGTTTGATATTAGGACATCCAAAAATCTCTTGGCAAGAATTTGTTCATGAGTTGTGTGATAGATATGGGGATGAGGATCTGGGGGAGGTCATTGATAAGTTCAACAAAGTAGCACAAGTTGGAAGTGTTAAAGATTACATGACTTGTTTTGAAAACTTAAAGGCACGAATGATGGCAATCAATCCTGGAGCAAAGGAATCTTATTACTTTTTGAGTTTCATCAGTGGGCTCAAACCCAGGATCAAAAACATGGTTAAGGCTTTAAATCCTCCCACATTTTCTAAAGCCTATTCTAAGGCAAGGCTGTTTGAGTCCTCAATCATAGTTACTGCTGATATTGGACAAAAGACTAAGGCAGTAGCTCCTCTGCAACAGCTAGCTCCTTTTGCAAGTAGACCATTGAGTCTTGAAGATAAAAAGGCCCAAAGACCGTGTTTCAAATGTAACCAGAGGTATTTCTTTTGTCACAAGTGCAATCCTAAGCAGCTAATGGCAGTGATTGGTGACGAAGAAATGGATGAAGATCAAGAGGCACCAGCACAGCTTGATGATGATCAGTTGGAGGAATTGCAAGAGGAATCTGTAGAGTAGGATGAGGCTGAGATATTAGCGAGGGCTCTAACAAAGGGAGGTACACACAACACTATTAGGATCAAAGGGTTGACAAACCACAAGTCCTTATTGATCTTAATCAATAGTGGAAGCACTCATAGCTTCTTGGATCCCAAGTTAGCTAGATTGGTGGGCCATGAACTCATCAAAACAAGTCCACTAGCTGTGACAGTTGCAGATGGTAACTCAATATTGACCCAAATGAAATGCAAAGAGTTCAAAAGGGAGATGCAAGGACATCTTTTCTTCTATGATTTTAGGGTTCTAAAACTAGGAGGGTGTGGCATGGTTTTAGGGGTTGATTGGATGAAAACTTTCAGCCCCATATTCTTTAATTTTGTGCAGCTCACATTGTCTTTTGAGAAGGATGGATCCCCTATACCTCTACAAGGTTGTGTGGAACAAAGAAGTTTGCAGCTTATGAGTTGTAAGCAATTGCAAGGAGTGATTAAAAGGAAGCAGGTGCAATGGGTGGGTCATCTGTTTTCACTTAGTGTAGAGTCTTGTGATGCTAAGGTGAATTCTAATCCCACTATTAAGAAGCTATTGCATGATTTCAAGGATTCATTTGAATTACCCACTTCTTTGCCATCAAAACGATCACTTGATCATGCCATACCCCTTAAAGCTAATTCCAATCCAATCAATTCAAGACCTTATAAGTATCTACATTCCCAAAAGAATGAGATTGAAAAACAAGTGGAGGAGCTTTTGAAAACTAACTTCATTAAGTAAAGTCACAGTCCCTTTGCATCCCTAGTTATCCTTGTAAAGAAGAAGGATGGAACATCACGTATGTCTATAGACTACAGGCAACTCAACTCATTAACCACCAAAGATAAATTTCCAATTCCCATCATAGATGACCTACTAGATGAATTACATGGTGCTATGTACTTTTCAAAGCTGGATTTACGACAAAGATATTACCCAATTTCAGTAATTGAGAAAGACATCTACAAAATAGCCTTCAGACCTCATCATGGCCACTTCGAATTTGTGATTATGCCTTTTGGGTTGTCAAATGCTCCGGCCACTTTCCGAGCCTTAATGAACTCCATTTTCAAGCCCTTTCGAAGGAAATTTGTCCTTATTTTCTTCGATGACATTTTAGTTTATAGCCCAAATATGAATGCTCATGTTGCCTATCTGTCTCAAGTCTTTACAATTATGCGCAAACACAAATGATATGCCAAATTACCCAAATGTTCCTTTGCCCAAACTCAAATAGAATACTTGGGTCATGTAATCTCTTATGAGGGGGTAGCCACTGTTGCATCTAAGATTCAAGCTATGAAACAATGGCCTACACCCACTTCTGTTAAACAATTAAGAGGTTTTTTGGGACTAACTGGGTATTACAGGAAATTCATTCAAGGGTATGGAGTGATTGCTAAACCTTTGAATTCCTTGCTTAAGAAGGAGACTTTTACATGGTCTCCAACAGCTCTAGAGTCCTTTGAGAACTTGAAGCTTGCTATGTGTACTGCTCCTGTATTGAGGATGCTTGACTTTTGAGAGTCTTTTGTCATTGAGACTGATGCTTCTAGCCAAGGGGTTGGGGCAGTTCTATCTAAGCAAGGCAGGCCAATTCCTTACTTAAGTAAGGATCTCAGTCCAAGGCACATGAGTCTGTCCATATATGAGAAAGAGTACTTAGCCATACTCTTAGCCATGCAAAAGTGGAGACAATACTTGGAGGGACACCACTTTGGATCAATATAGACCATCAAAGCTTGAAATATTTACTGGAGCAGAAGATATGCACAAGTGGACAAAAGAAAGGCTTGATGAAAATGTTGGGTTTGGACTATACCATTGAGTATAGAAAGGGTAAAGAGAATGCTGCTGCTGATGCCTTATCCAGAAGGCAAGAAGGAGTGGAAGAAGGGTCCTGTTCAGTTGTCATAATTGTAGTTCCTGAGTGGGTGGAGAAAATTTACAAGTCATATGAGCAAGATTCATTTGCTCAAGATCAAATAACAGCTTTGAGTGTTCAAGGTCCAGCAGCAGAGAAAAATAATTGAGAAGTGACCTTGTTGAATGGTATATTGAGGGTAAAAGGGAAGGTTTACATTGGAGCTACCTCTGATATGAGGATACAAATCATATTAGCCTTTCATTCTTCAGCTCTGGGTGGACATTTACGTATTGAGGGATCTTATCAAAGAATGAAATAGCATTTCTTCTAGTATGGAATGAAGAAAGACGTGATAGCAAGTGTGCAAATCTGTGAAGTGTGCTAATGCACTAAGACTGATCACACTCCTTATCCTGGTTTATTGCAACCTCTACCTATACCAGAGGGAGCTTGGCAGCAAATCAGCATGGACTTCATAGAGGGGATACCAAAAGCTGAAGGAAAAGAGATCATTTGTGTGGTAATTGATCGCTTCACCAAGTATGGACATTTTATAGCCCTCAATCATCCCATATCTGCTGAAAAACTTGCAGAATCCTTCTTAGATAACATTTACATGAGTCTAGGATATAGGCAAGTATTGATAAGCCAATGGTTAGCATAAGTCATTAGTATACTTTATTGTTGGCTAGTTAGTTGTTTTGGTCAAGATGTTAGTCATGTTTGACGGCTGCTAATGGAAGTCGATTATGTTAGTTTCAAGTAGATGGTCAAGTGTAATGTATATCCTCTAGTATAAGTAGTTAATCTTGCTTTGTAATCTGAATTGTTGAATGATATTGATAACTTTTCTCTTTCTCATTTAAAGTCTCTCTAATTTTCCTCTTCTATTTCACTTCTTTCTCATCTTATACTCTCCTATCCTATGGTTATGATCCAAGATTATCTTGAATCATGAAAATTGGTATCAGAGCTTGAATTTGCTTCCAAATTAAGTTGATTAAGCTCAATTTGATTGTAAAACCACTATATCAGGTCATTTGATATCAACCATGTGATCAGGTTGTATTTGATCAAGATATTAAGCTGAAAATTCAAATCCTGCGATATTAATCTCAAGTTCTACAGTTCAGATGGTGTAAGATCAAATATCGTGCTTATTTGTTTCGAATTCTCAGTCAATTGCTGCATTGACATTAGCTTAGCATGGCTGATACTTCGATCAATACACAAGCTTTAGATTGATCGTAGCTTAGCACGGCAGTTACCTTAATCAAGTATACAGAATTCAGAGCAAAACAGAGCTGAATTCAGTTAATTTGTTACACGAAGTTCTGAATTGAAGTGTTGAGATTGAAATTAATCAAGGAATTGAGTTGAAGTGTTGAGGTTTTTCTCATTACTGCCTTGGTTTAGCTCATGGTTGTTGACAGTGTAAATTGAAGCTGAATTTTGAAGAATTCCGGTGCTGAGCTCACTGCATTCAGTTGCTTCAGTTCACAACGTGTTGCATTGGATTTAATTCAACTTGTTTAGATTGATTCAGCTCATGGAATTCAGTTCATAAGTGCAGTACTATATCTGATCCAGGCTCACAGATTTTGTTGTCGGAAGGAAGCTGCGATTGTGTACTAAACTCGATTTAGTGAATTTTCATTTCGGCACGGCTCATTTTGGCAGTTGGTTACTTAATTATAGATTGAACTGGCTAGAAGAAGCAAGCATTAGACATAGTCAGGTGCGTTACAACCCGATCTTAGGCAGCAACTTATGCTGAGGTAGCTGCTTGAAATGCATCTATTACCCCTACCGATGTAGGAGCTAATGTAGAAAGCTCGGTAGTGGTGACACCAGATGAACAAATGGCGATGTTGTAGCAGCATATGGATGAAGTGATACTTGCAATGAGTGCAATGAAGGAGCAAGTGATGATCTCACAGCAGCAAGTTGAGCAAAGGATGGTTAAAGTGCAACAACTTGAGCAACGATTTAAGGAATTTGAGGCATCAATCACAGTAGGAACAAAGTGAGCAAAGGCAGCGTTTAAATGAAATGCACAATTGACTTCATAGGCAAGACATTCGCCTTGGTGTAGGAATCCTATTTGAAGTGCCTCAACAAGAAGGTGTTCTGGTTCAAGTGGTGAATGTTGGAATTAGGAATGCACCTATCATACCTCGTCAAGCTAGGCCTTTGGATCCTCTACTACCAAGGCTGGTAGAAGTGCATGGTGTTCCAATGCAAGTGATTGGTGTTCCAATGTTATGACCCGGGAATCCAAGGCATGAGCGGTTGGTGCCTGTGTGCTGATTAGTTTTGTTATGTTGCTGTTGGCGTTGTTGTTAAGTGATGTTGTTAGCTTAAGAAGATGTTTAGCCTTAGTTAAGTGTTGCATTTTGAAGTAGTTTTCCCTTGCTGCATTGTAATAAGCTGCACTTAGTTTCTGCATTGCTAACTGCAGTAGCTTAGCAGCTGGTTTAGATGTTAGTGATTGGCGCCAAAATGCTTTAGCAGTTAGTAAGAAGATATTTTCAGTTGAATTAGATATTTTCTTTGAGTCGGTTAGTTAGTTTGTCTAGGTTCAATGTTTTAGCTTGTATTAGATTGCCTATAAATAGCTGTGATCAAGTGTAATAAGTCATCAATTCAATCAAATTCATGAACACAATCTCAATTTGAGATCCAACTTTCTCTCTCTCATCTAACTCTCTCTATTTCTCATCTCCTTTCCCTTCTTATCTCATCTAAACTCTAAATTCTCTAATTTCTTATCTCAATTCACTTCTTTCTCATCTCATACTCTCAATCTTTCTCAATTTTACTTAGCTTACGTTTGTGATTCAATCATGAGCGTAACACTAATGCAGAAAGCTCGGTAGTGGTGACACCAAATGAACAAATGGTGATGTTGCAGCAGCATATGGATGAAGTGATACTTGCAATGCGTGCAATGAAGGAGCAAGTGATGATCTCACAGTAGCAAGTTGAGCAAAGAATGGTTAGAGTGCAACAACTTGAGCAACAATTTAAGCAATTTGAGGCATCAGTCACAGTAGGAACAAAGTGAGCAAAGGCTTGAACAGCGTTTATTGAAATGCACGATCAACTTCATAGGTAAGACATGCACCTTGGTGTAGGAATCCTGTCTAAAGTGCCTCAACAAGAAGGTGTTCTGGTTCAAGTGGTGAATGTTGGAATTAGGAATGCACCTATCATACCTCGTCAAGCTAGGCCTTTGGATCCTCTACTGCCAAGGCTGGTAGAAGTGCATGGTGTTCCAATGCAAGCGATACTTTAGGTTCTACGCTATTTCAGAGGAGGAAAAAGTTGAACTGGCTGCATTTTATTTGCAAGGACACCAAGATGTTTGGTTTCATAGCCTGATCCTTGGTAATCCAACTTTAACATGGTGAAAGATTGTGGATGAAGTGTGTGACAAGTATGGAGACGAAGATCCGGGGAGGTCGTGGATAATTTCAACAAGATAGCTTAAGCAAGCAGTGTCAAGGAGTACATGACCCGATTTGAAAATTTGAAAGCCAGGATGATGTCCATAACTACAAAAGCAAGGGAGGCCTTCTACGTTTCTAGCTTCATCAGTGGGCTCAAGCCCAAGATCAAGAAATTAGTCAAGGCACTCAACCCTCCTACACTATCCAAAGCCTATGCAAAGGCGAGATTGTTTGAGTCTACCGTTTCAGCCACACCTAAAGAAGGTCAAAGAAGTCAGCTAACAGCTCCCCTACCATAGGCTACACTTGATGATTCGAGGACATTGAGTATGGAAGAAAAGAAGGCACAAAATCTATTCTTCAAGTGTAATCGCAAATACTTCTTCGATCATGAGTGTAATCCTCAACACTTAATGGCTGTCTCGGGAACTGAAACTGAAGGGAATCTCAAGGATGGCTTAGAGTATTATGATTCGGAATGCAAGTGGCCCACAATCTTGAAGCTACCGGGTGTGGATGAATCGAGGAGTATAACGCGGGATGGTATGCACTAGAATACAGAAATACTGTCAGCACCAGAAATCAAAAATTAAGAATCTAGCTTTCCGCATTTGGCTGCTGCTTCCTGCATCAAAAAAAATTAGAAATTTGCACCAAATTGCCTCATTTTCAGCTGCAAATTTCAGAAGTCCTAGCATTAATAAGAAGTTTTTCTAGACCGTGCTCTCTTAAACAATTCTTGAGGACAGGAATCTCTAAAGGGGGGAGTATTGTCATGATTCTAGGATATAGGAAAGTATTAATAAGGCAATGGTTAGCACAAGTCATTAATATATTTCATTGTTGGCTAGTTAGTTGTTTTGGTCAAGATGTTAGTCGTGTTTGGCGGCTGCTAAGGGAAGTCGGTTATGTCAGGTTGAAGTAGATGTTTAAGTGCAACGTATATCCTCTAGTATAAGTAGTTAATCTTGCTTTGTAATTTGGATTGTTGAATGATATTGAAAACTTTTCTCTTTCTCATCTAAATTCTCTCTAATTTTCATCTTCTACTTCACTTATTTCTTATCTCATACTCTCCTATCCTATGGTTAGGATCTAAGATTATCTTGAATCATGACAACAAACTCCATGGGCTTCCTCGGTTATAGGCTATTCACTAGCACATTTTGGAAGGAGTTGTTCAGATTGTTGGGTTCAACATTAACCTCGAGTTCTGCTTATCATCCTCAAATAGATGGGCCAACTGAGAGATTGAATCCGAGTGTGGAGCAATACTTCCGCAGCATGAACTTCAACAATCCTTAATAGTGGTGCAAATGGTTGTCATTAGCTGAGTATTGGAATAATACTCATGCTCATTCTTCTCTTGGAACTCTTCCCTTCAAGGCCTTATATGGATATGATCCTCCCTATCTTATTTTGCCTTAAGTTAGTTCCACTCATGTTAGTGAAGTGGAGGAGGTTATCAAGCAAAGAAAACAGTTAACTCAGCAGTTGAAGGCTAACTTGCAGATGGCTCAAGCAAGGATAAAGTTTTTTGCTGACAAAAAGAGATCTGAAAGGTCCTTCGAGGTAGGAGATATGGTGTTATCATCCAAGAATCCGAGGCATGAACCCGGGGTGGCTGTGATGATGTCCTGCTGCTGTGTTGCTGTCGTTGCTGCTATAGGGGCTGTTTTGCTGCTGTTAGCTGTTGTTTGGGCTGCCGATACTGCTGCATTGTGATCTTTTGGGTAGTTGGAAGTTGTATTAGAGTGTTGGTATTCTAATGGGTAGCTAAGCTTGGGTGTGTCATGTAATAAGTGAGTTTAAGTTGGCCTTGGCGCCAAAATATCTTAGAGTGAGTTAGTGTTATGTTCGTTAGATATTCTTAGTTGATTTAGATATTTTCATTGCTTTAGATCCTATCTTGTAAGTAGTATAAATAGGAGGCTCTAGTTTGTAATCCATAGCTTTGATATTGAATTGATCTCATTTGGTTACTTTCTTTATTCTCTCATCTCTTTTCCCTTCTTATCTCATCTCAATTCTATATTCTTTCTCATCTCATACTCTCACTATCCCAACCAAGGTTAAGGCTCAAGAGCCAATCTTTGAAACCTTAACAATTGGTATCAGAGCCTTGATTTGGCTTCCGAATCAAGCTCATATCTGAAAAAAAAAATTATAAAATTTGATTAATTGTGCTGCAATTAAACAACAAAAGAAGGTTTGATATTGATTCAATTCAGATTTGGTAATCAGAAATTCAAATCTGAATTGTTGAAGAATTTTGGTGGGTTTCTGCATCAGTTACGGCAAGGCCTGGGAAGTTGCTTCGGTTGGGAATTAAAGTGATCATATTACATTGAAGGAAGTTCAATTGATCAGTATTTGTTGAGTACATTCAACATCAAGCTGATTCAGATTGAAATTCAATAGAGTCGATCAAGCAATTTGCTGCGAAAGAGGAGTAATGAAGTAAGCAGCAGTTACGGAAGTTGATGCTTAGCTAACTTGATCGATCATCCATCTGATCAGTTGAAGAAGTTTAAATTGAGCTATATGATCCACATTATACCTGATCATCATCAAAATCATCTGAATGGAGGTAATGACAGATTTTGCGATTCAGAAGTTGAAGATTGAGGTAATGGATTTCTGATCTTTAAGTTGCAATTCGATGAGGATTCGTGTTTGTTATTGGATTATATTGAATTTTTGTTGCTAAGCTTAGAAGTGGTGAGAATTCATCAGAATCTACAGTGATCTTTGAGAATTATATGTTATTGAGTCGAGATTTTGCTTAGGCGAAAAATCTGTCAGCAGGCGAAAATTTGACAGTAGAATCGAAGTGTTGAAATCCGATTTCATTCATTAAGATTGCTTGAGTGTTGTGTCAAGGACTTGATTTTGAGTTAGAGTCGAGCTTAATTCAAACGTATAAGTCGAATTACTTGATTAAACGTTGCTGTCAGAATTCGTCCGTGGTTAGGGTTTGTTCGATGTTCTGTTCGAAGTTTATCAGTTAGGGATTATAATCATTGACGAACATAGAACCGATAGCAAGTGCTTGTTTGTGCGAACGAAGGAGTAGAATTTCATTAAGCAATCGATTGTTGAAGGGTTGCGAAACAAGTTCTACATCTCTGCCAATTTCGAAATTGTACACTGCAAATGTGCTGATTCAGATCGAAGTTGTTGTTCATTTGCAAATATGGCTGATGGATTTAAGACACGATCGAAAGTTGGCGCAAACGTTACAATCAAACCTCAGTATTCCATTAACGATCAGTTTCGGGGGTTATGTGTCAAAGTTGAACAGAGGAATGCTAAGATTATTCAGCAGAGAATCGAGCTCAAGCACCAGTTTGACGGCATTCAACAAATGTTGAGGAAGCTTTTGGGTAAGGAAGTGAATGAGGAAGATAGGGTGCAACAAATTGAGCCTTCTAGCCAGATAGCTCCACCTATGGAAGTGGTTCGACCGCAAGAGTTCATCGTTGAGCAAAAAGAGGAGGTACAATCTGTTGTTGTTGAAGATGAACGCGACCATGACAATACCAAAATTGAAGAACACAAGCTAGAAGAACCTGAGTTTGAACAAGAAGATTCTTATGAAGACTCTATGCGAGAGTTAGAGTCTCTTGACGATGTTGAGGTACAACATGACGTGCATCTGGATTGGGAATATGGTTCACATGGCAAAGGAATGATTAAGAAAGCAAAGAGTAAGACGAAGAGAAATCGTCTAAGTGAAGCATTGGAAGATGTTGAGGGTAAAAAGAAGTTGTCCAAGCCAAAATTGAAGCGTGTGGTTGTGGCTCAACCTAGTATGCTAGATGATCAACAGGAGTTAACTCAAGAGGCTGCTCCTATAGATATGTATGCAGGAATACAAGAATTAATTGCAGCAGAATCTGAGACTCCAACTGAAAAACTTGATGCCTTGGCGGTAATATCACTAAAAACATCTCCACATTTGTTAAGTATTATTCCTTGGCAAGGTTATTTGCAGAATCGAAGCTCTTTTGTTGTTGAGCAATATCATTCAGATGAAGGCATGTCTCAAAATGAAATTCCAGAAGTAGAAGTTGCTGTGAGACATCATGAACATCCAAATGAAGTGTATTTGAGCAAGTCCTATGATCTCATGAGGGAAAAGATGAAGTTGCCCATGCATGTGGTGGTTAATCCTCAAGTGCAACTTCGAACAGATGGTGTTAGTCCTCCAGATTCAATTCCAGAAGCTGATATGCACTTTCGTCAAGTTCGGAATGATTTATTCCTTTATGTGAGTAGAGTTATGACTTGTCCAAGTGCAAGCTCCTATGATAAGTTGCCTCCTGATCTGGGAGAAGATTTCCAATTTTATATGAAGCCGAAAAGGTTTGATTCTCTATTGAAAAGAACTAATCAAGCTGCGAGAGTGCGTTTCAAAGTCCAACGAAGGAGAAGCAATGTGGTTGAACAAGCAATTGAGTTGTTAGATGTGTATAACTGCTGTAACATGCTAAAATCGATTTCAGATCAGTCCAAAATCAGTACAACTGATGTTTTAACTAATGTGTTTGGTGTTGGAAGTCCCTCCGATTCGAGAAGGAATAAATTACAAGAGTTTGGAGAAGCTAGGCATTCGATGCTAGTGTATGATGTTGACGAATGCAATGTCAGTACAAACATTGGTGGAAAAAGGGTAGAGGTTGTGAGTCATTGCGAAGTTAACGTCAAAGCTAGTTGTGAAGATGAGAATTATACATTTCACAAGCTACATAATTCGTGTGATAATGAAGTTCCCATTGTCCCGGAATTCGTGTTGTGTCGGTTCATACAACAGCACTTACTTGAAAGGATGATAATTGTTGTTAGTGGTTTGAAGAATTGTGGATGGTTTGAGGAGGTGTTTGGCCTTGGGTATGACCTCGTAGCTGGAGTGCAAAGCCAAGTTAAGCCAAAGGCACTTGAAAATTATGATACACTGCAACTGGATGGTGCTGATCTGGTGCAGGTTCTGATCGGGTTTGAAGTGATCTGCAGCGGTGTTTCAGAGTGGAAAAATGGTATGCACAAGCTTTAATATCTTCTCAAGGAGTGGATGAAAAGGTCAATGTAACACCAAGTATAATTCTAGTTGAAATGGGAGTACATATGAACAACAAAGTGGGAGCAGAATTTCTCAGAATTTGAAGAAGTTTAGAGCTGTTCAAGAATTCTGTTGGTACCTTCACTTGCTATATTTGTTACTTATGCTTGAGAAGGTTGACAAGGAAGCAAAGCTTGAACATTTGAGGAATATTTGGTGGTTGAATGAGCTTTGGATCTAGGAAATATTCTAAAATAGGCTGGATTGTGTGATTTGCAGCAAGGACAGTATCGATTGGGATGTTTTGGGTGTTCAAGTGGCATTCAACAATGGTTTATGAACTCCTAATTTGTGTGTTCTATGCAAGAGTTTGGGAAGAAGTGGCTAAAAATTTTAGATCTTGCAAGTTCACAATCAAGACTCAAGCAATAGAAACCAAGGCTGCTGAACATTCTTGGAAATCTACAATCCTTTAATTGTCAGCATTAGATGAGCTGTTCAGATTGAGTTTGGTTGGTGTTTTTATGTCTTTTGGAAGGTGTAATAACTTGTTCACATCAATGAGCCTCCATGTGAACAAGAAACAAGCAAAAATCTGTCGATGTGTTTTGCATCAGGATTGCATGCTGAATTACTGGATTCTGCAGCAAATTATGAGCAATTGGGAAGCAATCAAGAATGTGTTGAGCATGTTATGAGTTGGTTTGAGTTTGGAAGGCCTCCCGAGGTTTTAAGAGACTTCAAAGGCATTTTTGTGTGGTTAATGATGTACCCAATCAGTTGTGGAGCATTCTACAAGCTGAAATTCAGAAGTACTGATGCATATTGTGATTCTCATTAGCAAGATGGACTTTTGAGCTATATTAGCTGCATCAAGAGGAGTTGGGATGTATTGTTGATGTTTGGTTTGAACGTAGCAGACCTCCTGAAGAGTATTATGCCCTCAAATGCAAGCATTGCATCGAGATAAGCAAAATTCAGATGGAGTTGCTTCGTGGTCCAACCAGCCGCAGAATTTAGCAAAAAAAAACTTCATCACTTCAGATATATTTTCATATGCATTAAGTGTTCTCATTGTTACAACTCTCTTCCATTCTTGAGGACAAGAACGATTTCAAGGGGAAGGGAATGTTATGATCCAAGAATCCGAGGCATGAACCCGGGGTGGCTGTGATGATGTCCTGCTGCTGTGTTGCTGCCGTTGCTGCTGCAGGGGCTGTTTTGCTGCTGTTAGCTATTGTTTGGACTGTCGATACTGCTGCATTGTGATCTTTTGGGTAGTTGGAATTTGTATTAGAGTGTTGGTATTCTAATGGGTAGCTAAGCTTGGGTGTGTCATGTAATAAGTGAGTTTAAGTTGGCCTTGGCACCAAAATATCTTAGAGTGAGTTAGTGTTATGTTAGTTAGATATTCTTAGTTGATTTAGATATTTTCATTGCTTTAGATCCTATCTTGTAAGTCGTATAAATAGGAGGCTCTGGTTTGTAATGCATAACTTTGATAATGAATTGATCTCATTTGGTCACTTTCTCTATTCTCTCATCTCTTTTCCCTTCTTATCTCATCTCAATTCTATATTCTTTCTCATCTCATACTCTCACTATCCCAACCAAGGTTAAGGCTCAAGATCTAATCTTTGAAACCTTAACATATGATTTACTTAAAATTACAACCTTATAGACATTCATCAGTTGCAATACACAAGAATGTTAAGCTCAGTGCATGATATTTTGGGCCTTACAAGATCCTGCCGAAGATAGGAGCAGTGGCTTACAAATTAGAATTGCCACCTGAAGCTTCCATTCATCCTATTTTCCATGTGTCACTCTTGAAGAAGCAGATCTAGGTTAACACTAGATGCTCTAGCTAGCCTCCATTGGCGAGTTCAAGTGGAAAGATTCTCTAGGAACCAGTTGCTATCTTAGGTTTAAGAGCAATACAACAAAAGGGACAGAAGAGTAAGCAAGTGTTGGTAAAGTGGGCTAATTTGGAGCAGAGTACAGCAACCTAGGAGGACCTTACGTTCCTCAAGAGTCAATTTCCTGAGTTTTATTCTTGAGACAAGAATCCTGTCTTCAACGGAGGGGTATTGTCATGAATTGTTATGTTTTAATATGTTTTGTAAGAGTTCTAATTGTTGATTTAGCATTTAGCATTATTATATTGTATTTTTGCTCTTGTATTGCATTGTAACACTTACTAAGATGTTGTACCGGGTTTAGCATTGGAGGGGAAGTCGGTTAAGGGGGTTAGTTGGAGGATTCTAGATCCTTCCTGCCAATGTAAGAATATAAGGGAAGTTGTTGCTTCTTAATGAATCATCCAATGAAATAGTATCTTTTCTCCCTTCTAATTCTCTCCATCTTTCTCTCTATCTCTCTTTTTCTTAATTCTCAATCTCTCTCTCCTACGTTTTGATTCAAGAATACCTTGAATCATTAAAATTGAAGCAATACGCTCAGGATATCCAAAATCATAACCACAGGATATCCAAAATCTCTCTCCAAGGATGTCCAAAATCAATAAACCCAGGATATCATGGGCCTAGATGATCTGGTCCATCAATTGGAGCAACAATTAACCTAGCTCAGGGGCCAACTTACATCCATTAGGAAGCAACGTTCTCTTCAAGGCTCAAGAGTTGAAGAGCTAGTAGAGGCACAAAAAGATTAGCAAACCCTTCAAGAAGAAGCTATCTCAATGGATCAACAATTGAATGAGGCAACCAACCAGTTAACATCCATAAGAGTCCATGGTTATGATGCTTTAGGCCATGTAAGTGACTTACTTGTATTGTTTGTAATTGCCATGTACTTCCCTTAAAATCATTAGTAAAATACATATTTTGCTCCAATATGTCTCTCAGTTTTGTAGTTCCTATTTTGAGCTTATTACCTTAGTTACTCAAAGATCATTGGGTGGATCCTCAAAACATTGATATTGAAATTAGGCCTGCAGCACAAAATCTAAATTTGAGAACTTCTTTGTTAGAATCACAAATTAAAGACACATATTTCGTAAGGAACCATTCATTAATGGCCCTAGGGTGTGTCCTTCCATCCAGACCTGGGGTTAAGGAAGCATTACCTCCAAATATCTCTATGACTCTAAATGGACCATCCCAATTTTGGGACCACTTTCCAAAGATTCGGTCCTTCTGTTCAATGGGCACTACCACTTTCCGGACTAAGTCCCACAATCAAAGGACCTTGGTTTGACCTTTTTATTGTAGCCTTTGGGCACTCTTTTCATTTTATTTTTTATTTTTTTATTTTTATTTTTTTTTGCTTTTTTGGCGTTGAATAACATCAAGCGTGATCTAAGTTAGTTAATTCATCCATCACAACTTTCTCGTATTCAAGTTTAGAAAATCTCCCTTGATTCGCTAAGCTAATAGACTAAACCATGACTTCCATTGGAAGTACAACATCATGGCCATACGTTAAAAGGAAGGGAGTTGTCCTAGTTGTATCATTTTTAGACTATCTATATGCACAAAGAGCATCAAGTAACAGCTCATGCCACCTCCTAGGATTATCCTCAATCATTTTCTCAATTTTGTCATTTTGAATCTCGTGAGTAGACTCAAGGTTGGGCATTTGCTTGGGCATAATAGGGTGTTGAGTTCAGGATTTCAATATTAAAGCTCTTGGTAAACTCATTTTTTTGGACCCAATTAAAACATTGGCTTGGTCCATAGTTATGGTATCTAGGATTTGAAACCTTGCTATGATTCAAGGTAATTCTTGAATCATAGCCTAGGTTTGAAGAGGAATTAAGATGAGGATCACAAGAGAATTAAGAGAAGAGATGAGAATTGAGAGAATTAGGGTTGAGAAAAGGGGAATTGATTTCATTCATTAACATGAATCTGATTACAAAAGATGGCTAGCTATTTATAGAAGACAACTAACTCAAGAGATACAAAGAATCGAGACAGCAACATCCCACAGCACAGCCACCACAAAAAACAGAACACAAGCCAACTAAACCAACTAACAATCAACTTTCTCGCCATAATGAAACATTCAAACCCTTACATGAATTTTAACAAAAAAGAATACTAAAACAGCTCCAATCATGAAAATACCCTCCCTTCAAGAATATTCTTGCCCCAAGAATGAAAAGAAGGGAATTGTGTCCTCAAAAAGTGCAATTCTTCCCACGAACTAAATTGTGGATCCAAGTTAGCCTATTGAACAAGCACCTCCTCTTATTCCTTGTGATGGTGCTGCAATTAGCGGGACTCCAAGACAGCCAAAGGACCTTGCATTAGAATACCATTGGAAGCAACAGCTGGAGGTGTTGTCGAACATGAAACTCCATCGGTCAAGTGTTTCTTCAAGAGGGAAACATGAATTACAGGATGGACGCATGAGTCTGCAGGCAAGTCAAGTCTATAAGCAACCGATCCAATATTCTCCAAGATCTCATAAGGCCTAAAATAACAAGCACCAAGCTTGACATTTCTATGAACCACAACTGAAGATTGCCTATGGGGTTGAAGCTTCAAGTGAACCTCATCACCAATATCAAAAGTTCTATCAGAACATTTCTTATCAGCAAAAAATTTCATTCATGCTTAAGCCACTTTCATGTTGTCCTTAAGCTGTTTTATAAGCTGCCTTCTTGGCTCTAAGAACTCACTAACTTCTGTTACCACAGCCACAGCTCCTTGAAGGCCCATAGGTGATGGAGGATCATAACCATAGAGTGCCTTGAAAGGGGTAGTCCCCAAGGATGAATGAGCATGAGTATTGTACCAAAATTCTACTAAGGAAAGCCATCGGTGCCGGTGCTTAGGATTGGAGAAAGTCATTTCCCTCAAGTATTGTTCCACACATTGATTAACTCTCTTAGTTTGTTTGAGGACGTTAAGAAGAGTTGAGAGCAAGCGTAGAACCAAGCAACAAGAATAACTCATACCAGAAATGGCTTGTGAACAGCCTATCTCGATCTGAAGTGATAGACAGAGGCAACCCATGAAGCCTATAGATGTGATCCAGAAACAATCGTGCCAATCTTGTAGTTGTAATGGGATTGTTGAGGCCAATAAAATGCCCAAACTTAGTAAAATGATCAACCACAACCCCAACTACCTCCTTCTCTTCAAACTTGGGTAATCCTTCTATAAAATCCATACTAATATGTTGCCATCCTCTCTCCAGAATAGGCAAAGGTTGAAGAAGTCCTTGATAAGGAACATGATCACTCTTAGTTTGTTGACATACTTCACAAGTTTGCACCAACTTCACCACATCTCCCTTCATTCCATGCCAATAAAAGTAAGTCTTCAACCGTTGATGAGTGCCTTCAATACCGGAATGACCTTCCCAAAATGAAGAATAGAAGGCTAGAATAACCTATTTCCTCAAATCAATAGCAATGCCAATATACATTTTGCCCTTGGTTCTAATAATTCCAATACTAACCACCACACTAGAATCCGCTTTTGCAGCAGGTTTCACACTTAAAGCTATGATACAATCTTGTGCAAAAGTGTCCCCTACATATGAATCTTGTACCTCCTGCATCCAAGAAGGCAAGGTTACTAAAATGGCACAACAAGCGGCAGATTGTCCTTCCTCATGACAACGAGATAAAGCATCTGTTGCAATCTTTGTTCTTCCGCTTCTCTACTCAATCGAATAGTCCAGGCCTAACATTTTCATAAGCCCTTTGTGTTGCACTCTAGAGGAAATTTTCTACTCTAGCAAGTATTTTAAACTTTGATGATCAGTCGTGATTATAAAATGGTGGCCCTCCAAGTAATGCCTCCAGTTTTGAATAGCCAATAAAACTGCAAGATACTTCTCTTCATAAATCGATAAGCTTGCATTCCTAGGACACAAAGCCTGACTTAGAAAAGCTACGAGCCTCCCTGCCTGTGAAAGAGTAGCTCCCACTCCAGAGCTACAAGCATCTATCTCCAATACAAATGGCAACTTAAAGTTAGGCATAACCAACACAGGAGCTACACACATAGCCTCCTTAAGATTATGAAAAGCTTCATGTGATGCCTCTGTCCATACAAATGCATCCTTCCTCAATAGATCAGTCAAAGGCTTGGCTATCATAGCATATCCTAATATAAACTTGCGGTAATAGCCAGTAAGATCAAAAAATCCCCGCATTTTTTTGAGTGTAGCAGGCCATGGCCAATCTCTCATTACTTGAACTTTGGTTGGCTCAGTAGCTACCCCAACACCAGATACGATATGACCCAAATATTCCACTCGAGCCAGGCCAAACGAACACTTAGACAGCTTGGCAAACAACTGATTCTGCCTCATGAGCTCAAACAACAACCTCAAATGCTCCACATAAGTCTCCATAGAAGGACTGTATACCAAATATCATCAAAAAATACAAGAAAAAACTTCCTCAAATAAGGCTTGAACACAACATTTATAGGAGCTTGAAAGGTTACCATAGTATTGGTTAGCCCAAAAGGCATAACCACAAACTCATAATTCCCATGATGTGTACGAAATGCAGTCTTATGTATGAGGATCCACCACTCAAATCTGGTGATAACCTTATCTCAAATCTAGCTTTGAGAAACACTAAGAGCCATTAAGTTCATCCAACAGATCATCAGTGATAGGTATAGGAAACTTGTCCTTGATTGTACATGAATTCAATTGCCTACAATCCACACACATACAAGAAGTTCCACCCTTTTTCATCACAAGAGATGCAAAAGGACTGTGACTTTGGTGAAGAAAATTTATCTTCAAAAGTTCATCCACTTGCCTTTCTATCTCACTCTTTTGAGAGTGTGGATATTTATAAGGTCGTATATTAACTAGATTGGAACCAGCTTTCAGTGGAATAGCATGATCTAATGCTCGTTTTGGGGGAGAACAATAGGTTGTTCAAACAGATCCTTATAATCAAGGATAAGCTTGTCAATTAACGGAATTGAGGTCACCAGAACATCTACTGGCTGGGCATCAACAGAGAAAAGATGACCTATCCATTGAAAGCTACCTTTCTTAATTATTCCTTCCTAATGTTTACTTGACATCATGTGCAATTGCCCCTGCTTAACAATGCCTTGCAGCTGAATTCCATGGCCTTCTTTATCAAAGGACACTATCAGTTTGTTGAAATCAAACACTATTGGGCTAATGGTCGTCATCCAGTCCACTCCTAGGATTATATCACACCCTCCCAATCTAAGAACTCTGAAATCATACACTAATTCATGTCCTTGCATAGCCCAACTGAACTGTTTGCATTTTGTTTGTGTCAAAATAGAGTTTCCATATGCCACTGTAATAGTTAATGGACTGGTCTTGATCAATTCATGTTCCACAGCTCTTAGAATCTTAAGATCCAAAAAATTATGCATGCTACCACTGTCAATCAGAATCAACAACGGGTTATGTCCCACTTCACATATGATTCGAATTATATTGTGTGATCCACTACTAGTCAAAGCTAGTACTGAGATTTCCACCTCATCATCATCATACTCCTCCAATACTGAGATTTCCACCTCATCATCATCAGACTCCTCCAAATATACCTACTCTTGTGCCTCAATAACCTCCTTACCAACTAGCATATCATGAGCTTATAATGTGTTAGCACCCGTGATAGTCATCAGAAACTTTGGGTTGCACTTATGACCAAAAAAGTATTTCTGATTGCATTTAAAGCACAGCTTTTGAGCCCTCTTCTCCACTATACTCCTAGGTCTATTAGCCACGGGAGCTGCTGCTTGTGAGTATGTTACCCCGTGAACAACTCTAGAACGCTGGCTCTCTGCAATTCCCAAAATTGTGTTCTCAAAAAGTCTGGCCTTGGAATAAACTTGAGACAATGTAATAGGATTCAATGCCTTAACCAAGTCTTGATTCTAGGCTTCAAATTGCTAATAAAACTAGACACATAGTATGCCTCAGTGGCCCCAGGATTTACTGTCATCATTTGAGCCTTCAAATGTTCAAACTTTGTCATGTAGTCTTTAACAAAAGTTACTTGTGCCAATTTGTTGAAATTATCTATCACATCACTAAGTTCCTCATCACCATAGCGCTCACACATTTCAAAAACAAATTCAGACCATGAGAGACCTAGATTGCCACAAATCAGGCTATAAAACCACACCTCATGATCACCACGCAAATAAACAACAGCCAACTCCACCTTTTCAGATTCAGCTATTTGATAAAAATGAAAATACCTTTCACATTGCCCAATCCATGAACGAGGATGTGTACCATCAAAAGATTCCAATTCCAATTGCGATTGTTTGAATCCGTTGTTGAGGACCGGCTACACCTTCTCTACTTCCAACAGATTGTTGAGAGCCTGAAGGATCAGGAGGCCTACCAAGTTGACTAGTAGGTAAGAGCATTCCAGCTCCCATAGGTGAGGTTTGCTTATTTATCTGATCCTGTAAGCCATTGAGCTCTTGAGATTGCATTTCAAATTCTGATCCATATTCCTCTGCATCGTAGCCATCACCTGCAGCATCTGATTCATGAATTATGCAAGGTTCTCTCCTTGCTGAGGTACTACAATAGCTGCAGCATTAACTTCAGCAGCTATAGCCGTATCATAAGTTACAGCATTAGTGGCAGCATTGTTAGCAGCCTGAGCTCGAGTAGTTACTCCTCCAGCCATTTGAACTGTCCTCTTACGTCTGGCCAAATTATGCACATAGATCACAAGGAAAAAACTCGAACAAGATTGCTCTAAGCTGAACAACTGAATCAGGAACAAAAGGAGCTTGTGCAGCAGCTAAATCAATCAAATTAAGGATGATCTCAACTCAATCGGAAGCAATTGTTAAGCTCTGATACCAATTGTTATGATTCAAGGTAATTATTGAATCATAACCTAGGTTTGAAAAGGAATTGAGATGAGAATCGCAAAAGAATCAAGCGAAGAGATGAAAATTGAGAGAATTAGGGTTGAGAAAAGGGGAAATTGATTTTATTCATTAACATGAATCTTATTACAAAGATGACTAGCTATTTATATAAGACAACTAACTTAAGAGATACAAAGAATCGGGACAACAACATCCCACAACACAGCCACCACAAAAAAAACAGAACACAAGCTAACTAAACCAACTAACAACCGACTTTCCAACAAAATGTCACATTCAAACCCTTGCATGAATTTTATCAAAAAAAGAATAGTAAAATAGCTCCAAATCAACTCCAATCATGACAAACCTACATAGGATATGTGTGTCAATGGAGTCAATCATATCCTATTGATTGATATTCCTATGTGGCTTAGCTCACACCCATTCTGTAAAATAGCATGCCGCCACAAGACTATGCTAATGGTGCTTGCTAAAAGGAGGATTGCTTTATCGTATAATGTCCATCACCCATACTCAAAAGGGCAATAGTTTAACTTTAGTATGCATCTCTGCTGCAGGGACCCTAGGTACATGTCCATGCCTTTGGCATTGCTCTACGCACCTTGGAATTCTTAATATCGTCATCAATCTATCATGATTGTGAATTGTTACTAGCCTATTCTTTTGTTAATTGTGCTGGGCGGGAATGTCAGTTAGAGGTAGTTAAGTCAAGCATTGTTTTAGTTAGATATTTTGAATGCTTTTGCCACCTTAATTCCTAGAGTATTATAAGTAGTTGATTCAATGATTGTAAGAGGCATTCAATGAATAGAAAATATCTTACTTCCTCATCTTAATTATCTCTAATTCTCTTCTCTACCTCTATTCTTTCTCATTTCATACTCTCTCTCTCCTAGGTTATGCAAGATTGATCTTGAATTATAGTAATTGGTATCACAGCTTATGAATTGCAGTGATCAAGCTGGCTAAGAGAAAGAAATCAGAGTTAATGGCCAATGATTCAGCGGAGGGATCACATCAGGTGGATCAGATGAATCAGTTGCGACATCAGCCGCAAGATCTTATTCTGGTTGTAGGTAATTTGCGGCAATCCCAACAGCAATCGCAGCAGTAGTTCAAACAGCAGCTGTCTGGATTGTAAGAACAAGTTACTAGACAATCAACACCTTTGGAGCCGACATCTTACCTACGAGATCTTATCAAGGAAGGCCATCTTATCCATTGATGCCTAAACCAATTGAAGAACAAGGAGAAGCAATGCCTATGATGAGGAATTTAGGGTTTCGGCAGCCTAAAATGGAGACAGATTCTTTTGATGGTTTGCAACCGCAATATTGGGTTAGGAGGTGTGAGAGATACTTCTGTTTCTATGCAATGCATGATTCCCAAAAGGTAGAATTAGCCGCCACTTACTTACAAGGAGATCAAGAGGCGTGGTATCATAGTTTGATTCTTGGTAATCCTTCCATCACTTGGCACGAGTTTGTTGATGAATTGTGTGAGAAATATGGTGATGAAGATCCCAGAGATGTTGTTGATAATTTCAATAAAGTGGCCCAAACCATGACAGTTAAGGAGTACATGACCTGCTTTGAAAACCTGAAAGAAAGGATGATGGCTGTTAACCCAGGGGGGCTAGTGAAGCTTATTATATCACTAGCTTCATCAGTGGTCTCAAACCTAAGATCAAGAACTTAATTATGGTATTAAATCTCTTAACCTTGTCCAATGCTTACTGTAAGGTGAGGTTGTTTAAGTCTATTGTTTTAGCTCTACTTGAAGGAGGACAAAAGAGCAAAATCATACATTCTGTTCCACCCTTACAGCAGATTACTGTAAGAGTTGCAAAACCTTTTACGATAGAGAAAAAGAAGTCTCAAGAACTGTGTTACAAATGCAATCGGAGGTACTTCTTTGGGCACAAATGTAATCCTAAATTGCTTATGACAACCACTAGGATTGAGGCTGAAGAGGAGCCAGAAGTGTTAGATGTTGAATCCGGCTTTGGTAGGCAGAATGAGGAGTTGCAAGAGGACTCAGATGATGATGAAATGGAGATATCAGTGAGGGCTCTGACTGGTACTGGGACTCGCAATACAATAAGGATTAGACAAGAGACAAGCCACAAGTCACTTCTGATTGTGATTGATAGCGGTAGCACCCATAGTTTTTCAGACCCAAAGATTGTTAAATTGGTGGGTCATGAGTTGATTAAGACCAGTCCCTTGGTGGTACTAGTGGCTGATGGGAATTCATATTAACATAAACCAAATGTAGACAGTTTAAGTGGGAGGTGCAGGGTCATCTATTTGAATATGATTTCAGGGTGCTAAATTTAGGGGGTTGTGATATGGTTCTTGGTGTTGATTAGATGAAGACCATCAGCCCCGTTGTGTTTGATTTTTCTCAATTATCTGTCTCCTTTGAGAGGAATGGCTCAATAATGAAGCTGCAGGGGATAATTGAGCTAGGACAGCTTCAAAAGTTAAGTGGTAAGAAGCTGCAAGGTGTGATCAAGAAGGGGCCTTACAAATCGATTGGCTAACTATTTTTTTTCAGTGTTGAACCTTTGGAGGCTCAGATGAATTCTATTCCATCTATTTGTAGGTTAATTCATGACTTTAAGAACCTATTTGAGCAACCTACCAATCTTCTACCAAAAAGAACCTTGGATCATGCTATTTCCCTTAAGACCAATTCCAATCCAATTAATCCATGACCATACAAGTATCCTCATTCACAAAAGAATGAAATTGAGAGACAAGTGTAGGAACTTTTGAAAACCAATTTTATTAGGCATAGCCATAGCCCTTTTGCTTCCCCTATTATCCTTGTCAAAAAGAAGGATGGTACTTCAAGAATGTGCATTGACGATAGACACTTCAATTCCCTCAAAATTAAAGACAAAATTCCACTACCAATAATTGATGATCTCTTAGGCGAACTTCATGGATCCCAATACTTCTTTCAACTTGATTTAAGGCAGGGATATTATCAAATTCGAGTGATGGAGCAAGATATACCAAAACCGCCTTTCGAACCTATCATGGACACTATGAATTTGTGGTTATGCCATTTGGTTTATCAAATGCTCCTACGACATTCCAAGCATTAATGAATTCCATCTTCAAACCATTTTTGGGGATGTTTGTCCTAGTATTTTTTTTATGATATACTTTTATAGCCTACTTTGGATTCCCATGTGGCACACCTTTACGAAGTTGTTGAGACCATGCGCAAACACAAACTATTTGATAAACTTTCTAACTGTTCCTTTGCTCAAACTTAAGTAAAGTATTTAGGCCACGTTACCTGCAATGAGGTAGTAACTAATGACAACAAGGTCCAAGCTATGAAGCAGTGGCCAATCCCTACATCTCTTAAGCAATTGAGGGGATTCTTGGATTTGACCGGTTATTATAGGAAGTTTATGTGTGGATATGAGGTTATAGCTAAGCCCCTAATAGACCTTCTCAAGAAGGATGCATTTGTGTGGTCTGAATCAGCTCATGAAGCATTTAAAAGTCTTAAAACAGCCATGTGCTCAGCTCCTATTTTGGTAATGTCAGATTTCGTATTCCCTTCATCATTGAGACAGGTGCAAGAAAGGAAGGAGTGGGAGCTACGTTGTCACAAAAAGGAAGACCTATGGCTTATCTTAGCCAAGCTCTTAGCCCCAAGCACCTGATTTTATCGATCTATGAAAAGGAATACTTAGCAATCCTCATGGCAGTGTAGAAGTGGAGACACTATCTTGAAGGCAATCAATTACAGCAAGAGTGTAGCGTAAAGGTTTTATAAAGATGTTGGGCTTAGACTATTCAATGGAATACTTCAAAGGCAACAAAAACCTGGCAGCAGAAGCATTGCCGAGGAAGGAAGAAGAGATGGAATCAGCTTCCTGTCAAGCTATCTCAGTAGTTTTGCCTTCTTGGATGGAGGAAGTTCACTTATCCTCTGCAGAGCATAGTTTTGCTAGGGATTGTCTCACAGCTTTCAGCATCAAAAGTCCTTATGCTGAAGCTTCTAATGTTTCTGTAAGCAATGGAATTGTGCGTGCGAAAGGAAGGGTATACATTGGTTCTGCCACTTACTTGAGGAAGCAAGTCATTTTGTCCTTCCTGCTTTGCCTTGGGAGGACACTCAGGAATTGAAGGCACATATCAAAGGCTTAAGCAGTTTTTTCATTGGGAAGGGATGATGAAGGAGGCTGTAGAGTGTATTCGAGTTTATGAGGTGTGTCAGCAAACCAAAAGTGATCATGTGCCTTATCAAGGGCTACTTCAACCATTACAATATCTGATAAAGCTTGGCAACACATTAGTATGGATTTCATAGAAGGCTTGCCTAAGTTTGAGGGAAAAGAGATAATTTGGGTTATGGTGGATCGTTTCACCAAGTTTAGCCATTTTCTTTCTCTCAATCTTCCTATTACAGCTAAACACCTTGCCAAATTGTTATTGGATAACATATACAAGCCTCATGGCTTACCTCAATCAATTATCTCAGATCGGGACAGGTTATTTACCAGCAATTTTTGGCATGAATTGTTCTTTTTGTTAGGCTCCTCTCTTGCTCTAAGCTCTCCTATCTTCCACAAATAGATGGTCAAACTAAAAGAGTAAATCAGCTTGTTGAGCAATATCTGGGAAGCATGACATTCCTTCATTCAAAGCACTGGAATAGATGGTTACCTCTAGCTAAGTTCTGGTACAATAGCCATGTCCATTTCTCATTAGGAACTCCACCATTCAAGGCCTTCTATGGATATGTTCCACCCTTTCTAATTGTTTCTCAAAGTAGTTCCTCTTATGTGGAAGAAGTGAATGACTTATTGCAACAAAGGAAGCAATTGGTTTAGCAACTCAAAGACAACCTACAAGTAGCTCAGTCAAGGATGAATTTTTTTTACTGATAGGAAGAGATATGATAGGTCTTTTCTAGCTGGGAATCTTATTTACTTAAAGCTTCAGCCTTACCGGTAGTCATCAGTGGCTGTTCGCAAGAATGTCAAGCTATGTGCTTGTTATTTTTGTCCTCACAAGATGCTTGAGAAGCTAGGAAATGTTGCTTACATATTAGAGTTACCACCTAAAGTTTCTGTCCATCCTGTGTTCTATATCTCCCTATTGAAGAAACATGTAGATGCTGATGGAGATTGCTCATTCAGTCCACCTGCAGCTGCTTCCAATGGCATGATTCTGTAGAACCTCTAGCTATACTAGGTTCTCGAACAAGTCAGTAGCAGGGTAAGAAAGTTGAACAAGTGCTTATCCATTGGTGTAATCTCAGGCAGGAAGATGCATGATGGGAAGATTTAAGCTTCATCAAGAGTCAATTTCCTTCTTTTCATTGTTGAGACAAGAACGTTTTCAAAGCGGGAAGTATTGCCATGATTGTGAATTGTTACTAGCCTATCCTTCTATTAATTGTACTGGGCGAGAATATTGTTTAGAGGCAGTTAAGTCAAGCATTGTTTTAGTTAGATATTTTGAATGCTTTTGCTGCATTAATTCCTAGAGTATTATAAGTAGTTGATTCAATGATCATAAGAGGCATTCAATGAATAAAAAAATATCTTCCTCCTCATCTCAATTCTCTTCTCTATCTCTATTCTTTCTCATCTCATACTCTCTCTCATAGCAAATAATAGCCATAACATTTGATGAGCCAGTGCATCTTATTTCCTGCCAAATGGGAACTACAGAGTCCTTCGTATGCCCCTACCATCACTAATATTGCTTCATCTAAGTCTGAACACTTAAGAAGCACCCCACTAGTGTCTCTTCTACATAGCTCTCTTAATTCATCATCAAGATGATATCTACGAGCTCTCATTTTCATTTTCTTGTCCCCGACATAGTCACAAGGGTTCTTGAAGTAATCCATTAAGGGCTTCCTCAAATCCTCACCTTGACTGGTGATAGAATGTTGTGCTTCAAAGAAATCAAACTGTTCCCTTGTAATCACCTTGCTTTTAGTGCTAAAAGATTCAGTGATCTCTAGCTCATGGTCTGGGAACTTAGTCTTAGTGACCATAGTTTCCATGCACCATGTCACGGGCAATTTATACCTAAAAGCTAATTAGGCCAAATCATTGGTTGCCTTGTTATGTTCGAGAGCTATGTGCTTAGATTGATGTCAGGATCTGAGATCAAACTCGAGTCATGACCTAGGGATAGTAGAATATGAGATGACAAAGAAGTGAAGGAGATGAGAAATAAAGAGAGAGTTTAGATGAGAAAGAGAATTCAAAGATATTTTCATTCATCAATAATATCCATTTACATGAAGAGCAACTACTACTTATACTAATCTAGGACTAAAGATGGCTAAGTAAGTGCATTGCACTTGGACACTAATCATAACCGAGTTACCTACCTACTTCACGTAAGCAGCCGCCAACAATAACCACTACTAATACATTAATTGACTTATACCAATACACCAATTGACTTATACTATTTTATTACAACCATATCATTATTAGTACTTAATCCCAAATGCCCCTTATTCTAGAATCATGACAATACTCCCTCCTTAAGAGATTCTTGTCCTCAAGAATCTTAGTAGAGAGTGGAGACTTGAAGAATCCTTAATGTTGTAGAAGGTTGGAGCTGGAAGAGTACTCCTTGGTGCTATGAGTAAATCTGAAATCAGAACACAAAAATCTGAATCTGAATTGCAGCTTATGCTATCGTTGTTGTTGGTAGTGTATTCTGCAGGAGCTCTGTCAATACCAAACCAAATCATTCAGTCTACAACACCAATAATCCCACTAAAGAACCTCTTGGTCCAACTAGAACAGCCACTCATATCTATACTGCAGCAAGTGTGCACTGCTGGCCCAGAATGCAACAGATGTAACCCAAAAACTTCAGCCTTCAACCTGAATTTTGATTGCCGAACAAATGAGTTAACATTGACCTTCCGAAGATCTGCTAGCTTCATACCAACTTGGTCCATTGATTCTATGGAAGACTCAATCCTCTTTTCCAAACTTTGAGCACGTTTAACAATAGATCGTTCTTGACTCCTGCTATCCTCATTGCATACTTCCACTCCTTTTACTTGCCAAAATGTAATGAGATTGCACAAAATACACCTAGCAACCTAAGCTTCCATATTAGCAAGCACACGTTTGAAATCAAAATGTAATAGGCAGTGAGAAGTCTGAAGCATCAACACAGCTTAGAGCCTTTCTAAATTCAATCCAGATGTACTTCTGATCTTTTCACTGAACTGTAAAAGTATACCAGCTAAACATGTTTGTGATCTCACGCTGAGTTCCTCCATAACAGCATTTTGATGACTTCCTTCAAACGCAACAATTCCCTCAACTTGTATGTAGTTTTGAACTATACATAATTAATAATGCCCATCATCGTTCTCATCAAGGTTAGCTGATCGTTTACCAAGTGAACTAGCAACTTTGCTTGAGGCATTTTCTTACAATTGAAACATGGGATCCAAAGACTCAGATGGCCTTACATTGGCTTGTATTCTAGGGAGATGTTCTTTGCTCTTCACTTGACCAATCCAAGCATCTAACTCAATTTCAGGAGTAATCACAATCAGCTTAGATTGCCCTTTGTGTCCCAACGTATCCTCTTGATTGCCATTACAACCCATCCATTGGGCCTTCCAATCCTTGTTCTTCACTTGGGAGCTTGTTTTGAGCTGATTTCCTCCACTTCTATTGCTCCAAGAAAGATGTTGTTCAGCAAGCTTATCGACAAAAATCTCTGCGTTGCGGCATTCATCTCAGTTAAACTCTACAGCTTGTTCCACCTCTCCTAGATCAGGAGGCCTACTATTGGGGTTCTTAGATGAGTACACATCAGCCCCACTCACTTCACCCTACACTTTGATCAGATTGTGCAAGTTTCTCGTCTGAATTGCATTAGCAGCTTGTATTGGATAAGCAACAAAAACTGCTTGGGTTGTTCTTACATGGACTGCAGTGAAATCACCCTGATTTCTTGATGAATTTACATCTTTTTTGAGTGAAACCTCTTGTCCAGGATCAAAAGGCCTCAATAGAGACTGCCATTGGACCTAACCATGCAATTTTCCTAGCTGAACTCGAGCAATTGGCTTATTCATTGCTGATTTTGATTGTGCTATTAAGAGCACCACCTGATGTCTTGCTGAATTTGTATCGCTGTTGCTATACTTCCTCTTCTTATACTTCGCCTTATAGCGACTTATGGACTGAATTATTCCACCCTTTTGGCTACAAAAGTGAGATTGCTCAGCTAACTTGTTTACCAATGCATCTGTGCTACTGAATTCACCATTTCTGAGCTCAACAACTTGCTCCAAGTCCATTGTTTCAGGTGATCTACTATTAGTACTCAAGGATGAGTAAGCACTAGCTCCACACACTTGAGCCAACATAGCATTCTTCGTCTTTATTTCAACCCACTTAAGAAGCCTTAGCTCGCCTCTAGCACTTAAGCTTTCTACGTAATTCAGACCTGCTAGCTTAATGCTAAATATAGGATCTAATTTTGGGAAACAAGGTGCTTCCATTGACACTTAATCAATGCCCTCTCTTGTCACAACCACTTCCCCTCTTGTCGCAACCACTTCAGGACTTGCTTCCACTTGAGGACTTTGTCCATTTAGCTGTTCAAGTAAGCCATCGAGTTGAAGTTGCCATTTTTTGAAATGTTGATCCAAACTTTCCTCCAATGAACACTGCACTGCTGTAAACATCTACTGCATATGAATCCCAAATTGTTCTACTTGGTTTACTTCAGATTTAATCCCAATTTCAGCATTACAACTATTAATAGCATTAGCACCAAAATAACAGCTATTTACTATGTATTTGGAAGCTGTGCAGCACAAACTTCCTGACTTAATTCCGAATTTGTGCCTTGGTTGATAGAATTGTATCTCTTCTTGGCCATCGTGATACTTCTTTGGATCCAAGAACTTTCTCCAAGCCTATCAATGGATACCAACAACACCTTAGCTGCTTCATTCCCAACTTCTTGCACCCGTATAGCCTTCCAAGAACTTCATCATTTGTTTCAAGTCATAAGAATTCTGGTGCAACTCCTTGGAAAACTAAGATTGGCTTCTCCAATGCTTTTATCCTCTAGCTAAAGTAGCACTTCTTTCAATTTAAATGAATGATCAAATTAATATCCTTGTTAAGCTGAGATGTGAACTTAACTCTCAACTTCCTTATGCTCAAAACCTCAATTCACACCTTAGATCTGATTATAACACTGGAATTTGATTCCACAAATTGTACCTCTGGATATGTCACTTCCAATTCTGAATGGATTGCACTCAAATTAGGCTGTAGTGATCCAATTCCATGTTGTGCTACTTCAGAACCCTGCACAATTGAAAGTGAATTTTTCTTCGGCCAACAATCAAATCCAGAACCACTCATATCTTGATTCGAGCTCAAAGGCTCTAGGTTATTCTCACCCGTAGCAGTTTTGACACCCAAACCTCTTATCAATCCATCACAATCAATCTGATGAACTGGTTCTTCATTCGACTGACTCGCAACATCAATCTCCACATTCAAATTTATTCCTACTCCATCGGAATCTGGGAGAGTGCCTTGAGATGTTACATTGAATCCAAATCCTTGCGTGTATGATGCATTCAACTGAGATTGAACTGCTGAATTTACATTCTTATTGCTTTTGTGTTGAATTTGCATCCGCCTTTGTACACTCTATTGTTGCCATTGTTGCAATTCAAGCCTAAAACTTTGTGAAATTTGTTGTCGCTGCTGCTAAACTTGGCCATTTGCTCTAGCTGAATCACTTCAACAAAACATCTCTAGTGCTAGCAGCTAAACCTCTGTCGTAATTCATGCTTGATTCAATACAAACTCAATTTAATTGAAGTAAATCTAACTAAATCCTATGCAAATCACCAAGCAACAGCGAAGATGTAGCTAAAAATAGATTGTAATCGCAAGTTTCTCAATCAAGAATCCAAAATTGAACTCCTAATCAATTTGCAATGCAATCAAGGATATTTGATATCAAATCACGCTCGATTTGGAAGCCAAACCTGGCTCTAATGCTAGTTGTCATGATCCGAGATCAAACTCGAGTCATGACCTAGGGACAGCAGAATATGAGATGAGAAAGAAGTGAAGAAGATGAGAAATAGAGAGAAGAAAATTCAAAGATATTTTTATTCATCAATAATATCCATTTACATGAAGAGCAACTACTACTTATACTAATCTAGGACTAAAGATGGCTAAGTAATATTACAACCATAGCATTATTAGTACTTAATCCCAAATGCCCCATATTCTAGAATCATGACAATTGAACACGCTCAGGATTTGTACCGTTGAGATTCGAGATGTAACTCAAATGTTGAATCTTCCCTTTGACCTAGCAAATAACTAATTGCAAATCCCTTTTTACAACTATATTAGGGACTCGCATTTCTAAGAGAGTTTCAAGGCCAACGATCAATGCCTCATACTTAGCCATATTATTAGAACACTTTCCTACGAAGGAAATATTGAGCTTATGATGATGCCAATAGAAGGCTCAATCACAATCCTTGCTCCAACACGTGATTTTGTCCTTAATCCATCAAAATATAATTTCCAAGGACCATTTCAATCACCAGGTGCTCACCTTGCTCATGGATTACTTCTAATATTCGAATGGTCAGCTAAGAAGTCTACCATAACTTGACATTTTACTAACATTTTACTTACATTTATGGCACATAGATTAATTCAAATTGAAGTATTGCTCATGGATTACTTCTAATCTTCCTGCCATCAAGGGTCTATTTAATATATATATATATATATATATATATATATATATATATATATATATATATATATATATATATATAGGAACATCTGGTTGAGCAACCAGGTAAATGGTAAAAGCTAAGAGTAATGTCCCAATTTCACAAATGCATAGTATAGAGATAGACAAAATTTCTCATTGGAGAGTATTTTATTTGACACATATTCAAACCATGGCTTAGGTAAAACACAGTATGTTCAAACCCTTGCTCATTATCCTATACAAGCAGACACCTAATTAACTCCTCACAAGCTGAGACATAGATCTTTAATGGTTTACCCTGCTTAGGTGCAATCAACACTGGTGGCATATCAAATAATTGTAGATGGCCTCAAAAGCTTCTTGGTGTGGCTCCTCCCATTTAATGTCCTTTTCAGACTTGAGCCTCAGTAATAGAGAAAAGGCTTTAGTTTTTTCCATGACATTTGAAATAAAACGTCCTAGGAAATTAACCTACCCCAAGAAGCATTACAGCTCTATTTTTATCAAAGGTAGTTTGACCTCTTGAATGTCCTTAGCTTTGTTTATACCAACTTCAATCCCCGTCTAGTGTACTAAGAAACCAAGGAAGTTCCCATAACGAACTCCAAAGGCACCCTACAGAGGGTTCATTTTGAGGTTATGGCTCCTCATTCTTAGGAACGCATTTCTCAAGTCCTCAAAGTTTCAACTTGGGACTTCACCATGACCACGATATCATCTATGTAGACTTCCATGGTTTTGTGAATGAGGTTATGAAAAATCATGTTCATTAGTCTTCAGTAGGTGGTGCTAGCATTCTTTAATCCAAATGGCATGGCCACCCACTCAAAGGTCCCTATTAACCCACATCTAAATGTAGTTTTATGGGTATCTTACAAAGCAATCATGACCTGGTAATACCCATAATAACCATGTAAAAAGGACATACCTTATGCCTTAAGGCTGAATCAATAACGACATCAGTTATAGGCATAAAATATTCATCTTTTGAGGTGGCTGCATCTAGATCCCTAAAGTCAACATAAACTCTAATCTTGTAGTTCTTTTTAATAACTAGAATGATATTTTACAACCACTCAGTGTACCTTGTTGTTCTGATGAACTTGGCCTTCAAGAGTCTCTTAGTTTCATCTTTTACAAAACCTATCATTCTCAGGACATTCTTCTTAGGGCCTGAATTATGGTCTTAGAGCCTGGCTTGATAGATAGCCTATCCTCAACCACTTTCTTGTTTAGGTTAGGCATCTCATGGTGGTCCCAAGAAGAGCAATCATTGAACTCGAGAAGCAAGGTTACGTACTTTTTCTTTTGCTTCTCAAAAAGTAGAGCACTCACATAAGTAGGCCTTGTGTTTTCTTTTGAACCCATGTTAATCTCAAGGAGAGGATCTTGAACTTTAGCCCTCAAGTCCTCCATCATAGCTGGTACTGCTCTTAAGTTGGACAACTCTAGCTCCTTTTCTTGCACCAATTGGACTTTGAAGTCTTCCCATAAATAAATGGTTGCTTTGCCCATATTTTATCCTCAGCACGCCAAGTGCCTAGCTTTTCAATGGCTGAGGAGATAGCCATTTGGGCCTTTATTGGGAAGACTTACCTTTTGCCCATAAGGCTTCTTGCACACGCTGATGGTCCTCCTCATTAAGAAGGGCTCTCTTAAATCCCTAGAAGTTAGAGCCATAGGACTCCAAGTCAGCTTGATCGACCTCTGCTTCAGTGAGCAGGTTCTCAAGGAAGGCTATCACATCTCCATGCTAGGCATTTTAAGTAGTGGTCCTTCTCACAGCTAATGGTCCCACGTCGTCCTCATAGAATTTTGCCTTAATGAAGTTGGAGCAAGCCCTGAATGGCTTGTCATCTACCACAACAACCACATACTTGTTATGGTTCTAGAAGATTAACAACTAATGAAGTGAGAATAGGATACAATAGTTGGAATTTAGCCAAACTCTCCCAAGCAACGTAATGTAGCTTGAGGTGGTATCAACTATAAAGAAAGTTGTCAACTTACTCATATTGCCAACTAATACATCCAAATTTGTACGCATGTATTCATATGATTTCAGTTTGATTTATTTTTATCTTGCATCTAATTTTTATTAATTTGTCTCTTTTTTTCTTATTGTTAGTCCATTACAACAAAACTTATTTCATATTAATTCTTGCTAGATTTGATGGCCAAATGAACAAAAGAAGCAAGCAAATCAAGATTATACAAAACGTATGCAAGGTGAACGGCAAAGTGAACCAATGAAGAAAAGCTAATCAACTTCTTACAAGATGACTTGTTTAAATGCAAGTCAGGGCAGCAAAGAGCAAATTTTGCAATGCACAAATGAAGTAAGCAAGCAAGTTGATGTAAACATGGAAGGCTATTTGCTAAAGATGGGCGGCTAGGATGACATGAAAGATCAAGTGGATTGCATTTTTTATTCATGAATGAACAAGTTGAAATACTATAAATAGAGGAAGAAGCAAAGGCTTTGATCATCAATTCATTCATCCAAAACATAAAAAATGCACTATTCTGGAGGAGAAAAGAAGAAAAAGAGAGTTTGGTTTGGTGTTGTTCATTTTCAAGTTTTTTCTATCCATTTCGCTTGAGTTCATGGCTTGTGTTTTAGTTTTCCGTTATATTATGTTAGTCATGAACTAATTTAGTTTTTCCAAGACTAAAATGTAGCCTAAGTTGTAATTTATGCTCTTTTCTAGTTCAAATTATTCAATGTTTGTTTATTCCATTGTTGAAGCATTTAATATTGCACCATTAAACTTTTAATGATTCATAATGAGTCTGAGAGGAGATTTATTATGATTGCTAAAGTAATAAACACCATAAGTTGATAAATACTAGAGATAGATTAACGCGATTTGTGTGGTCTTGTATGTGAAAAATATAAATCATCATAACTCTTTTTTTAATTCATGCAAGAGATTGATGAGTCAATAGGTAAAAGAGTATTCTAAGCATTGCTCAAGAGAGAATATTCAATAAATTAAGGTTTTCGACCATCAACATGGATAAAACAACTTGAATACTAATAATAAAAAGTTGTATTGATGCAACTAGGTGAAATCGAATGCCTTGGATTTAAAATCAGCCAAAATTACTTAAAAATCAATAAAGATCGTAGTTTCCTACTTTTTCATAAGTTTCATATTAAGAACTTTGAAATTCTGTCATTCAAATAGCATTAGAACTATTAATTTCAGTAATCAATTGATAAAACAATCCTTGTCGGAATGATACTCTACTTACTCTTTATTACATGAATCGACTTAGTAAACTTGCTAAATAATCACGCATCACCAACCATCAATTAATTGGGATGACCCCTTCAAACTTGGTGGTGGCCGCAGAGAAGCCATATGTTGGCCCTAAAGCCATTTATATTGTAATTTTGATGATAACAACCATTTAGTGAGCCATAGTGTTTAAATCGTTCTAATCTTATTTCTAAGTGACCCATAAGAAAGTTAGGAAAATCATGGTTAATGATGTTGATATGAAGCTTTCTAAGATGATGAATCAAGAGGAAAAGAGATCAAAGTTGAAGATAAGATTCATCCAAATTGAAGAGAACGTGATCCGGGTCCAAGCGCCTCAAAGTTATTTATTTTTATTGTCTAAGACTTAGGATCGGGATATACCAATTGAGTCCAAGTCCCAATATTAATATGTGATGCTCTAACAAAAATATTTTTGAAATATTTTTGAAAATTGATTACCAAATTTTATTTGAAAAATATCCAAGTCAAAATTAAGCCAATCTAGCTTATAATTAAAATATTTTTCAAGATTAGTATTTTTAAAATAGCATGATCAAATCAAATAAGAAGAAATTTAAATGGGTAATAATTTAGCTTGATTTAGTCAATCATTCATGATCAAAGCTAACTAGGAAATTAATTCAATCAATCAATCATGATCAAGGCAAACAAGGAAGTTAATTCAAAATTTGAGCTAATATGGCAATTAATTAATCAACTTAGCTAATATGTTAAAATTATCCCATCAATCAAACTGGTTGATCAAAAACTCGCAAATCCACCCAAGCATGCTGAGTGTCGACACAGGCTTATAGTAGCCACCGGGAGCTGCTGTGCGTCAACACAGAGCCTTTATGTGTGGACACACATATCGAAAAAAGCTCAACGTCTACTTTTGACTTGATTTCTTTCCTAATCTTTTTTCCAAATTTTTGAATGTATCCTTGGCCCTCACTTGCATATAAATAGGGCTTGAATGCTTTGGTTCAAATCATACAACACTCACTAAGCATTCTTTGATAAAAAGGTCTCTTATATTCTTGCGCTTTAATAGTTTGATTTAAGTTTTGTTTAAAGTTTTTATTTGAGCATCACTTGTTATTTTATTGTTGATCATTGAGCTTAATTGGTATATCCTTACCCTTGGCTAAGCTTGATCAAGTGTCAATTCACTCTTGAAAGAGTGAAGAATTTGAGTGCTTTAATTCTTCCATTGCTTTATTCTAATTTATTTCATTGTGATCCTTAGCCTTTGGTTATAAAAGGATCGATTGTGAAAGGTTGGTCTTGAGCCTACGCACAAAAAGTCCGATTGTAAAGGTTGGATCCTGAGTCTATTTTTAAAAAATATCATCAAACTTAGTTAAAAGCTCAAATGACGAAGAATAGTCACTTGAGAAGTGGACTAGCTTCCAGTTTGGAAGTGAACTACTATAAAAAAAATCTTTGTGCATCCCTTTTATTCTTGCCTTTGTCTCTTTCATTTCATTTTTATTGTTTAACTTTTAATTAAATTTTTGGTTCATAAAATTTAAAGTTTCATTTATCCCCCCCCCAACAAAGGTTGCTCTTTGGGCCTTCACCATAGATTGCTGCATCTGAAGTTATCAAGTCATCTTGAGATTTACTAATAATTCCCAACATGTAAGAAGGCAAGATGTTGAGGGTTGCGCCATTATCCGCCAAGATTCACAAAAATGCCATTGTATTTGGCCTTAATGTATATAGGCTCAATATGTATGTAGGCTTTGGTAGGACCATCAAACATCGTCTTCACCACATCGATGAGGTTACCAGTTAACATGGATGTCAGAGATCAAAACTAACATTAGGGTCATTACATCGGCCACAATCTCCACCTAGGGATCTTCATCTGTTGCTATTACATCTCCTTTGTGGCTATCCTGCACCTCAGTTGTCATGAACTCCAAAGGAAGAAGCAAGGTGGTTTTGACGTCTACTTCAGCAGGGAGGGACCTAAATTGAATATGGATCTCCTGGCCAGTCTTTTTTCCAGGACTATCATCAATTTGCATGTACTGATCTTTAGCCTGGTCTTTTGGTTCAACCTCGGGAGTTTTAGTCTCCTCCAATGGCTTGGGGAAGTCTTCTTCGTGGAAGTCATTCTCTATATCAAACCATGTTGGATTGACATGGTCTAAGGTTCCATTGGAATGATGCTTAGGGGACTATAATCCTCCACACCATTAGATAGTCTTTGAACCCAAGAACTCTTAGCCAATTAATCCAACCAAGATTCTTTTCCTTTTGAAGATGAGAAGCTAGCCCATCTCTTGAGCTTCCTACGTCGCTCACCCTTGGCATTAGTAGCTAAGGGTTTTGCTTTGACTTTTGAATCCTTGTGATTTATTGGTACGGCATTCTTGTCCTTATGGCCTATGTCCAACTTATTAGAGTCCCTGGCAAAACAAGTAGCCTTCTCTTTTGAGTTTGCATAAGGTTAGAAGAGCTAGTATTTTCTAACTCGAGCTAGTTTCTCCGCCATACATTACCAAAGCGAACCCTCGAGGGTTGCTATCCAGGTTGTTGTTGTCCTTGGTTGGTATCCACTTTAATCAGGTGGTATTTTAGGTTCTCCCTTAAATGCCCAGTCCTCATAATTAGTTGATCCCTCGAAGTGAGACCATAAGTTAGTCCAACAAATGAGGCCTTCTACGAGGGTGTTGGTGCTCTTCTTAGATATAAGTCTAGCCTCTTCATTTCAGATACCAGCTTATGACAACAACCATCACAAAGGTAATGAGTTAGGTGCATACACTTTCTCATTGCCTCCTTCTTGGTGGGAAAGATAATTTTCGGTGATCATTAGTGGACATACCCTTGCTTGACTCTTCTTCCCTTAAGAGAAGAATGGTTCCACTTTTTAGTTGCTCCTTTAGGAACCTCTTTAAGGTGGCACAATTACACATTAGATGCTCCACTGTGATATGCCATTTGCAGAACTCATCCCCTAACTCAACTGAAGTCTTGGGGAACTTGAGTGCCCCTCACTTCAGCAGTCTGTCAAAGGAGGCATTGGCTATAGCCAACCTTTCCACATCTTCATCATCTTACAAAAGAGTCTTAGCATCAGTTCTTTAAACATAAATGTCTCAAGGCTTATTGCCTTTATTATGTTCACTTGTACAAGACTAGGGATTGAGTCTTTATAAACACCCGTCTACCCTTCTTCATGGAAGATGAGCTCCCTTGCCTCGATGGCATCGTGGACTACGTTTTTGAAGATTACGCAGTTCTTATTTAAGTGGGTAAACAAATCATGCCACGTACAATGTAGCATCCCTTTTAGTGTATTAGGGTCAGGTTTCCTATGTTTCTCCCTAACCTTGAGCTTGTTGTTTGCCTTAAGCCAATTAAAAGTAATATCAGCTCCTGTTAGGTCAAATGAGTACTTTCTCAAGTTTGGGATTGGTTTGACTTCCTGGCTCTAATATCCAAGCCCTGTGCCCATAAGGGATCCTTTGACGTATTCAGCAACATTAATTTCATACGAAGGAATTTCTTCCTCATCAATCAGATCGAGCATGTATCTTCCTGCTTATATCCATACCCCCCCCCCCCCCCCCCCCCCCCCCCAAAATGGGTGAGCAGGGGTGACGTGCCATGAGGTGTGTCCTAGTATGAAGTACACGCACATTTTGACATGCTAAAAACAAATGCATGACTTAGGAAAAGGGCGCCCAGACTCCAATGACCAAGCACAGGAGCCCAGAGACCGACAACCAAGCACAGGCACCTAAAGACCAGCAACCAAGAACGGGCACCCAAAAACCGGTGAACTAGCATGGGTGCTCAAAGGCAAGCAGCACGAAACCTCTATATAGAGGGAAGCTCACCTCAAGAATGGGACATACAGCAAAGAGGAGAAACTCAAAGACACAGGCAAGTCAAGCCTAGGGAAAACGGGGACCCTGGTGGTTTCTTTTCCTCCAAGAGCTTGAGTTCAGCTCATCCTTACGAATCCCGCTCTATAAAGAACTCAAATACGGTGAGTAAGCACACTGACCAAATTTATCATAATTAGTTATGTACATGTTATTCTTCTTGAGGCTTTCTTCTTTTAAGACAGCCTCGTCCCTAGCGGCACACTCTGCCAAATGAAGGAGGATGGCAAAGTTTGAGCCTTCAAACTTCTTCCTAAACTCAATATTCAAGCCGTTCAAATCCAACTTTGCATGTTCAACTTCAGGGAGTGCCACTGTACATTTTCACCTTGCTCTTTTGAACCGCCTGAGATAATCCTCTACTAATTCACCCGGCTTATGTCTCATTTGAGCCAAGTCTGACATTGAGGTTCCTAATTCCATTTTTAGGAATTTGGTCTGAAATTGTCTAGCCATGTCATCCAATTATAAATGGAATCAGGTGACAAACTGGTGTACCACTAGAAGAAAGTCCCTATCAAAGAACTAGAGAACAACCTAAGTTTCAAGTATAGGTTATCCACCGACTCCTTGCATTTGTAGTTGAATTTGCCCAAATGCTTAAGAGTATAGATGCTCCCTTGTCCTAAGAATGGGGTAAACTCAAGGATTTTATATCCTCATGGAATGGGTAGTCCTTGTCAATGCAGTAAAGGTATGACTTACTATAAAGGGGTCTATTAATCAATCTAAGGCCTAGCCTATACATCTGCTTAATATGGGTGGCCAATTGATCTTAGAGGGTTAGTTTCGGCACATGGTTATGTGCTTGCCACTGTTCTCCAAGGAGTTGATGATCTCACGGGGGATCTGCAGGATACCCATGGGCTCTCATCATAATTGGATGGGGCAATAGATGTTGACCCTCATATATAGGGTATTAACCCCCTTCATCAATTTGGCCATTTTGTTTTGGCCACTAAGAATAAACCAACAGATCCTTAGATATGTGGCATCCCTAAAGGCACACCTACTTTAACAGGTTGTTGGGCCATTCTGGCCTGATCAATCCCCAAGGTCTGATATTGAGGATACAGGATGTTAGCTTGCTCCCCAATCTCATATGTAGAAGGACGGCTAGACGGAGGACATTGATCCCTTGCATTGAGCATGTGCCCCTATGCGCCTACTCTGAGGCTCTAATTAGGCCTCAATGCAGCCTCTCCAACATGAGGAGGGTATGGATGGCCTTGGCCCCCAGTCTTAGGGGTAGGCATGACCTAAACATTACCATTAAGGTCCCTTGAAGCTAAGGTATATCCTTGATTCAAAGGGTCATCAACCCTAGCGGTTGCGCTATCATTCCTACGGTTGGAATCCAAGGGAATGGAGCTTGGGTTAGCCATAGTTGGGTTCCTTGTTTTCTCATTGATGTTGTTAGTAGCCTGAGCCAATAAAATCCACAAGCTCGAAGGAACATCATGAAGGTATCCCATGGAAACTAAGAGAGAAGGAACAAGCCTTGACTGCCTAACGTCCTCTCTAATGTCTTGAACTAAGGCGTTGTGAGTCTTAACCTCCCTAACCAAGATAGGTTCAAGTTCAACTATTGTCTGCCTTGCCACATTCTTAGCTATAAAGGTAGCGGTTGAAGACGATGTTAAGTTCATTTCAACCAAGACTGATCGGTTTCTTTATGAAGCCTCTCATTCGTTTATGTCCCAACATCATTGATAATGGCTCTTATGTCCCAACATCATTGATAATGGCTCTCATGGTGGCTAAATTTTCACACTGAGTTACTAGAGTACGCTCTGTCTCAACACGTTGCTTTTCATTAACCGCTTTCATATCCTATTCAAGCCTTGGATCAACGAGTTCCATCCGACAGTTGAGCATGGCCATGAAACTCTTCCAAGAATAGCCATCGAGCCTAATACACTCGTCTTTTGGGATATCTTCATCACCTCCGCTTTCATTATCACAGTTGTGACTTGTTTCATCGCCTCATGACACAGGGCTTTGTTCTAAGGGGTGCTTAAGTGACCCAATCAAGGCTAACCCTTTGGGTTCCTCATGTTTAAGAGCACTAGATCTTCAAGTTCAGACCACTGGTGAATGGTATCAGACTATATTTTGATAATTCACAATGGAGTTAAAGACAATTATGTCATGTGATAAGTCTCACACTCGGGTAGCCAAATGGCGTGTTTGCTCTTTTTGTTTGCTTAGGATTTGTGTGGTCATCGTGTTTGTTGTATTTGTTTGTAATGTAGTGTGATGTGGTCCCCGTAATATAAATAAATAAACATGAAAATAGGACTTACCACAACTAGGGAGTGAGTCTAAATTCGAATCGTACACATTTGACCTCAACCACTCACCGTTTTTGACAAAAAAGTTATGATATTTTGGTGTATCTAACTTCGGTTATACCATTTTTTTTTTTGCTTCAATTGAGAAGACTTGGTTAAATATTTTCTTGTATATTTATTGATAGGAAAATTAAAGGGATGTGGACCTAACTCAAGTGGTAGTTACAGTGACAGAGTAGGGACCACAGACGCCTATCCTCATATACTTAAAAGTCAAGAACTAGGGTGGAGACAAACCCAAAAGCTCAAAAGTCGACATACAAGCCTGAGTCAATCAGATTTTTAAGCCTAACACCCTTGACTTATAATAATCTGAATGATTTTAGTTCTGACAAGATTTAGACGGAGCAAACCATATCCAGGTCACTAGAATAGGACCAATGCAATCAAGGTCATGCCTTGGCCATCAAAGCCCTAAACAATGGCGGTAAACTAAGTTCATCTGACATGTTAAGCAATGGCAGTAGGGTCAAGGCCAATGTAATCAAGGTCAAGCCTTGGCCGTCAAAGCCTTAAACTAAAGCCTAATTTCTTAACTTGTTGAATTTGGGAGTAGATTAAAACAGAGATTTCATTCCTGAAGCCCGAAGCACTGTGTCACTGAAGAAGCAAGTATGGTAAGATTTATGATATGCTAGACTAAGCTAAGCTATGCTACTCCTAGGACAAAGCACAAGTGTTTGTAAAGAGAAAACTTAAAGAAGTTTTGTAAGAGATAGTTCATGTCTTTTGGACTATAACAGAGTCCCTTATTTATAACAAAACAAAATAATGGTTGCCCTCTATTTTCTCCGCACTTTCTCCTTATGTTAGGCCACCAAGCTTCCTTAGTGTAGGAATGATAAAGGAACATGGCCTTAATTTGGTGATTGAGCGTATTCCTTGAAGCCTACGTCCACATTTTCAGCTGAAGTCTCTTATAGATGCCCCACGTTCTCTTGGATTAAACTTGGTGCCTACATATCTGAGATTGCACTCTAAGTAATTGTCTCGAGTCGGGAAACCACCTACCTTGCGGCCTTATTGGTAGTCCCTTGAGCTCAAGCTCCCTTTATCCTTCAACCATCTCGAGCCTCGAGTGGCTGACTATCCTTGTTAAACTTCTAAAGATGCTAAGCTGAAGACGCCTTTATCTTAATAGAGTCAGAGCTTATGTGATAAGAACTACCACTTTGCCCAAAATGGCATCGCTCTGGCTCCCTCGAAATAATGGCATAAACAAATGCCCCTCTTTTAGCCATTGATAAATTCAAAGTTACAACGGGTAAAAATCTGCTTGATTTGACGGAGCTCGAGAGAACACTGTTTGTCATTTTCTCTTCTTTCCCACATGTCTAGAAGAATGATAGTTATGGCTTTGAATCTTCACTTTCTTGGCTATGTGCTCTCTCTTTGTTATAACCAAGTGTCTTGAAAACACTTTCTCTTTGTTCTTGAATCTCTAATTCTTAATTCAATTTGTTCCCTTTCCCTTTGCATTTTCTTGAACCATGTGATAGTGGCCCAAATCTCTCATTCTGTCTCTGCTCCCATTCCTCAAGCCGATAGCCATATTGTGTAGTTAGTGCATCTAGTTCAAGAGCTTGAGAGCCTTACTGACCTTGACATCATCAAGGACGATCTTTCTTGGATTTCAGAGAATTATCCTTCTTCAACCTTTGCACCTTGTGCCACAGTGCCCATTTTTTACCCTTCTCATGATGTCCCCAGTCTTCATAATGTGTTTCCTAGTACTGATGAATCTTCTTTGTTTCTTACAGCTTTTGCAGGTCAATCTTGGGGATGCAAGCGCATTTGCAAAGAAGCGACGCCCTTTAGAGGATGGACGTTCCTATCCAAGCAATATGCCAAGTGGGTAGACAGATTGATGCTTACCCATAGAGAGAAATGCAAGAATCTCTACATCTATGAGGCCATCAGGCTTTCGAAGATTGCTCTAAGATATGACTACCCCATTGTGATGGAACTTACCTACTATTGGAACATTTATTATAATGTTTTTGTCCTCACTGAGGGGTTTCTTGGTATTACTCTTAAAGACATAGCAGCCTTGACAAGTCTTTCACCACGAGAAGAAAAGTTGCCTCTTGATTCTTTTATTTCTTCAGAGGCTAGGGCCTTTGCTTCTTCCTTCTATTTGACCAGCTTGTTCAGTGTTTATGAGTCCTTTGTTAAGATGTTTGTCACAGGAGCACTTGACTTTGGGAAAGGGTCTAGAGAAAAATTGGTCCGCTTTTACTTGTTATGGTTGAATAAGTTTTTCTTTGTTAATTCCTTCATTTTAGTCCTTAAATTCCTAAAGACCATAGTTGTGAACTTGGCTTTTAGCACTAGTCATTTAACTCTAGGACCGTTGTTTCTTACCCAAGTGTATGGATGACTTAGGACATCATAGTTAAGAACTATGCTATCATATAAGAGGACCTTTATGGTTGTTCTAGCTTTGGGCCCATGCCTACTTTCTTGAGCTCTACCCCAAAGGCTCTTATGTCCCCAAAAGTGAGGGAATGTCTTACAATGGAGAGCAATTTGCTCATTGTGAGATCCTTTTACCCCCAACTTAGTCCTTTGACCATTACCTTGAGAGACTGATGTCTCCTTGAGGTAGGAAACGGGCCTAGTGGACTATTTTTAGTGAGAGGAATCTTGGTCCTCGTTCAATTAGGAAGCTGGACCTTCACCATGATGTCCCTATGGACATCAATTCTAGGACTTGGTAGGCAATCATGTGCCCTCAGGATCTTGTCTTTTATCACCAGACTCATCCTGGTGTAAAGGGTTACATGCTTGGGTTATTTTCCAAGCAATTTGAAATTATCCAAGATGTTCCCTTTCCCTGACCTTTGGTCAACCAAAAGGATCTCCCTTGAACTCCCTCAACATAGAGAGATTTGTGAGTCTAGCCAAGTGGTCAAATCCCTCTATGGTTACCCCGTTGTTTGTAGGTACTCCCTGTTAGGAATAGCGTCCTAAAATCAAAGATTTATTAAGTTAATATTATTTTATTAAAGAATAAAATTGAAGTTCCTGTCGTTTCCCTGTTAAATTTGTGTAAGCGATCATTTATACTACACATGATTTTCTTTTTGGAAACATCCATGAGATGGGTGTAGTCCTCAAACTACAATTTACATGTTTGTTCTAAATGGTTTATGAGATTAACCCACAGATAGACTTGGAACAAATGGTACGGATTGTTGTTTGAAAGACTCGTAGTCGAAGACATGATCCTCTCAGCTACAATGAGGCAGTTAAAGACAAGGATGCTGACCAATAGATCTTAGCAATGAAATCTAAGTTAGAATCTATGTATTTTAATCAGGTTTCAAACCTTGTAGAGGCACCTGAGGGCGTTAAGCCCATTTGTTGTAAATAGGTCTATAAGAGGGAAAGAGGAGTGGACAGGAAGATAAAGACCTTCAAGGCAAGACTGGTTGCTAAGGATTTTACTCAAAAGGAAGGAATTTATTATTATGAGACCTTCTCACCAGTAGCTATGCTAAAGTCCATAAGGATACTGCTATCCATTGCAGCTCATCATGAGATTTGGCAAATCGTAGTCAAAACGGCCCTTTTGAATGGTTGTCTTGAAGAAGACATCTATATGATGCAATCAGACAGTTTCATGGGAAAAAATCAAGAGCATATGATATGCAAACTGAAGAAGTCCATCATCAAATATTAGATTCAATGAAGTGATTAAGTCTTATGGATTTGAGCAATTAGTTGACAAACCATCCATGTACAAATGACGTCAAGAGAAAGTAGTGACTTTCTTAGTACTATATGTCAATGATATACTACTCATTAGGAATGATGTAGGGGTGTTATCAGCTGTAAAGATTTGGTGAGCCAGTTCCAGTTGGCTATAAGGATTTTCACTTCCAGTCAGATAGAGATGCTTGACATAAGATGTCTGGGCATGTCTTGACCCTTGGAGTAGGAGCCATTAGTAGGAGGAATGTGTTATGATCTGGGTTTGATGAGGATCTAGGGGGCCTCGGGTGCTGCATGGTTGCTGCTATATGATGAAAGTTAGTATAGGAAAGTTGTGTTAGCTAGTTGATATTGTAACTAGAATAAGTCTTGATGTAATTAGTAGCTTAAGCTTTTGTTGAGTCATGTAATAAGTGAAGTCTAGAGCTTAGGTGGTCAATGCCGGTCCATAGTGGCGGCTAAGTAGGTGGTTGACGGTTATAGCATGAGTTAGATGCAATGTAATAAATCATATCATGTAAGTAGTATAAATAGTAAGGCTTAGGCTTGTAATCTCATAACTTTGATAATGAATTGATCTCATTTGTTTACTTTCTCTATTCTCTCATCTCTTTTCCCTTCTTATCTCATCTCAATTCTATATTCTTTTCACATCTCATACTCTCTCTATCCCAACCAAGGTTAAGGCTCAAGAGAAATCTTTAAAACCTTAACAATTGGTATCAGAGCCAGGTTTGGCTTCCGAATCAAGCTCATGACCGAAAAAAATTATAAAATCTGATTAATTGTATTGCAATTAATCAACAAAAAAGGTTTGATATTGATTTAATTCAGATTTTGTTGATCAGAATTCAAATCTGAATTATTGAAGAGATTGTGGCGGTTACTGCAACTAAACTGCAAGGCCTAAGAAAAGTGCTTTCAGTTGGGATTTAAATTGTCGAATTACATTGAAGAAAGTTTATTTGATCAGAATTTGTTGATTTCATTGAACATCAAGCTGATTCAGATTGAAACTCAGTAGAATCGATTAAGCAATAGCTGCTGAATTTGTGTGCTGAAGCAAGTAGCAGTTGCTGAAGTTTGATGTTGAGCTAACTGTCTTGATTGATCATTCACCTGATCGGTTGAGGAAGAAGTTGAAGTTGAGCTATTTGTTCCACATTATACCTGATCATCATCAAAATAGCAGAAATCATCTGAATTGAGGTGATTACAGATTTTACAATTCAGGAGTTGAAGTTTGAGGTAATGGTTTCCTGAACTTCAAGTTGCAATTCATTGAGAATTCGTGTTTGTTGTTGGATTATGTCGAAATTGTGTTGCTAAGCATAGAAGCGGTGAGAATTCATCAGAATCTACGGTGATTTTTGAGAATTATATGTTATTGAGTCGAGATTTGCTAAGGCGAAAAATATGACAGCGAAAGCAAAAATCTGACAGTGATAGGAGAAGCGAAAGTGTTGAAATCCGATTTCGTTTGTTAAGATCGCTTTGAGTATTGTGTTGAGGACTTGATTTTGAGTTAGAGTCATGCTTAATTCAGAAGTGTAAGTCGAATTACTCATCTAAACGTTGCTGTCAAAAATCGTTCAAGGTTAGGGTTTGTTCGAAGTTCTGTTCGAAGTTTATCAGTTAGGGTTTATAATCATTGATGATTGTCGAACCAAAAGCAGTTGATTGGTTGTGCGAACAAAGGAGTACAACTTCATAAAACAATTGATTGTTGAAGAGTTGCGAAACAAGTTTCACATTTCTACGATTTTCGAAATTGTACTCTGCGAACCGTGCTGATTCCAGATTGAGGTTGTTGTTCATTCCTGATATGGCTGAATTGATTGAGTTGTTGGAGAAATTGAGACAAGAATGGAAACAAGAATGTATGAAGCTAATGGAGAAACTGACATATTCAGCTCAACCGATTGCTAACATCAGTTGTGATTGTGCTGGTGTTCTTGATGCAAATGAGTTTCCGGAGTTAGCTGATAGTGTTAGACAACGGAAGTTCCGTGTTGAGCGAGAAGAGAAGGTGCAATCTATTTTTGTTGAAGATGAACTCGACCATGACAATGCCGAAATTGATGAACACAGGCGTGAAGAACCTGAGTCTGAGCAAGATGATTCTTATGAAGATTCTTTGCGAGAGTTAGAGTCTCTTGACGATGTTAAGGTACAATATGACATGTATCCGGAATGGGAATATGATTTTCATGTCATGGGAATGTTAAAGAGTGCAAAGAGTAAAGTGAAGAGGAATCATCTTAACGATGCATTGAAAGACTTTTGGGAAACAAAGAAGATTACAAAGAAGATTACAAAGAAGAAATTGAAGCATAAAGTTGTGTTGCAGACTATGAGGTTGGATGATCAACAAGAGCTAACTCAAGATGTTGCTCTGACTGATGTGTATGTTGATATACAAAGATTGGTTGCTGCAGAAAGTGTGACTCCATGGCAAGCTGGAAGATTGAACCAAAGTAATTTCACTGCTGAGCAATGTCATTTTGCTGGGGAATCCATTGTTGCTATTGCAGTGCCTTCAAATGCAGATCAAGGCATGTTTAAGTTCACCTTTGGGCGTGTTGTCGTGCTAACTCAGGTCCATAACAACATTATATTGGATGCCTTGCAAGGTCTCTTGTGTTGGGAGAATGTTTATGCACTTAGAGCCGCTGAATTATACTATTGGCATGCCGATCGGCAAGTTCGGAATGATTTATTCCTTTATGTGAGTGGAGTTGTGACTTATCCAATTGCAAGTTCTTATGATAAGTTGCCTCCTGATCCGGGGAAGGCAGATCAAGAGTATAACAAGTTGAAACATGAGGCTGAGTTGGAGAAAAGTTTAAATCAAGCTGCCAAGGTTTGTTTCCAAGTTCAGCAGAGATCAAATTTCATTTCTGGAAAAGTTTTTGAAGTATTACAAGTTCGAATGCTTTGTTTGGAAAAACATGGTACATTGATAGATGTTAAATCAACAACGAGTAGCAAGAATCAGATGCATTTCAGAAATAGATGCAGATCTAATTCTGATGCAACCCAAGGCCCAAAATCAGATGTTGATTTTCAAACTAATCTGCACAAGCATTGGCTGTATGTGAGCAAGAGCAGGCAAGTTGTTGAATTGAATGCATCCAAAGATTGGCTATTTCGGCAAGTTGCTATTAGGAGCTTGCATACATTCACCAAGAACTCGAAGGACCTTATGATGACACCTTGCAATTAGGAGGACATTTGCAAGTTGTTTGTCTCCAAGGCTTCAGCCGAGGACAAAGAAACCACTGAAGTTTTGAGGTTACAGTTGCTGAAATTTGGCCATCAACATACATTCACTGCAAAGGTTACATCGAATTGATGAGTCAGATACATGAGCTACCATGTCATCACAATGCCTCAGTTGAAAACATCAAAAGGAGATCAAGATTAACTCCAACAGAAATCATTAGATGCTTTAGCAGAGGAGTTAAGAGCAGATCAGACCTTGAACCTAGATTATGCACAGCTGAGTTGATGCTCCATTAGCTTCAAGGGCTGGTGTACCTTGCAAGTATTCTTTTGCTCATTGTTAGGAGGTCTACATACATTCATTTAAGAAGAAAAGGGGTTCAAATGATACAGGCAGGAGCTGATGTTTTGGTGATCAATCTGGTATGGGTATACTGCAATTTGTGGGTTGTGAGTTCTGCTATATTGATAGTTCAAATGGTGACTTTGTTTCCTTGGAGAGCAATTGACACTTTTGGAAACTTAGCTTGGTGGAGTAAAGTTACAAGCTTGCAAGTCAACATTCCAATTGTTTTAGAAACTGAGTGGGAATGTGGCAGTGGGAAGCATTGTGCGAAGTGCTCTTTGGGCACTCTCTTCACATTTTGGCAAGCAAGGAAAGTGGAAGTTTACATTGATGTTAGCAAGGATCAAAGCCTATCTTGTGTCAAAGTAGTGACTGATTCACTGAGTAATTCCAGTAAACTTGACATCAGAAAAACGATTCTTTACATCACGAGAGAGTGTGGGCTATGGAAGCTGAGAAGGTTAGCTGCAGTTCATGGGGCTACGTTGGATCAATCGAAGTTTATGGTTCATTTAAGCAGTTCCAGTGAACCTACTCACTGCAGCAACCAAAACAACAAGTCAATCTGCAAGATATTTGAAGTTGGGAGGTTGAATTCGAAACTGGAATATGAGAAAGGCTGTTCTGCTGGAAGTATAAAATAGGTTGAATTATGTCCAGGTCTGGAAGTTTTTAAAGGGGATCAATCGGTTATCATTTCAGGCTTTGATGCGCAATTAGCAGATTACAGCGAAGTTGTTGTCTGTATGTTTTGCAGCTCCCCACATTTGTTGGCAGCAGCATCTGTGGATATTAATGGGGCAAGAAGATGTGCCAATTGGACTCCTAGAAGTAGTAGATACTTGAGAGCATCTGAAAGATCTTTTGTAAGCATGTCATGTGCAGGGTACATCAAGGATAATAGCTACAGGGGAGTTATTACTGTTGAAATTTGGTTGATATGGTATGATATGGGCAGACCACCTGAGGTTAACTCCCCCAATCAGATGTGAAATAGCAAGTTCCAGCCGTAATGCATATGCAAACTTCAGTGAACTACTTTGGTGTATTCATTGCTTCATAGGTTCTCACCCACGGCAAATTTCAGCAAGGAGTCTTCAAATTCGGTTCCTACCCTTCCACCAATAAATGTTCCTCAAGTCTCAACTCTCTTCCATTCTTGTGGAAAAGAATGTTTTCAAGGGGAAGGGAATGTTATGATCCGAGTTTGATGAGGATCTAGGGGGCTTCGGGTGCTGCATGGTTGCTGCTGTATGATGAAAGTTAGTGTAGGGAAGTTGTATTAGCTAGTTGATATTGTAACTAGAATAAGTCTTGATGTAATTAGTAGCTTAAGCTTTTGTTGAGTCATGTAATAAGCGAAGTCTAGAGCTTAGGTGGTCAATGCCAGTCCATAGTGGCGGCTAAGTAGGTGGTTGGCGGTTATAGCATGAGTTAGATGCAATGTAATAAATCATATCATGTAAGTAGTATTAATAGTAAGGCTTAGGCTTGTAATCTCATAACTTTGATGAATGAATTGATATCTTTTGATATTTCTCTCTACTTCTCATCTTCTTTCCCTTCTTTCTCATCTAAACTCTATATTCTTTTCACATCTCATACTCTCTCTATCCCAACCAAGGTTAAGGCTCAAGAGAAATCTTTAAAACCTTAACAGAATGTCAAGCAGTACTGTATTGTTGACTTCACCATAGAGGCTAGACACATTGTAGCTTTAGAAGCTACATAGAGGGCATGTTGGTTCAGATAGAATAATTGGCCTAAACTTTTGGTTCATACACAAAAGAGATGGGTATAAGCTTGTCATAAATTAGATTCAGGATAAGTGGGAGATTGTTAGGAATCGTGTCCTGAAATTCAGATTCATTCTGTTAGTATTATTTTATTAAAGAGTAAAATTGAAGTTCCTATCGTTTTCTTGTATGCATTTATACTGTATGTGATTTTCTTTTAGAAAACCTCCATGAGATGGGTGTAGTCCTCAGACTACAATTTACATGTTTGTTCTAAGTGGTTTATGAGATTAACCCACAGATAAACTTAGAACAAATTATATGGATTGTTATTTGAAAAACTCATAGTCGAAGACAAGTTTGGACCACTTGTTTGCTAAGACTCTAACGTGACACTTTAGATGACTTGTCTTGGTCATGTGGATAGTGATCCAAAAGTGTTATGTTGGTGTGTTTAATAAGATTGACGCACTAAGTTGAACCATGTGGATTGCTTGTTCCTAGACTCCTATCCGATATGACCCTGCTTCATGCGAGAGCCCCTGTGGCACTGGGACGGTTGTTGTTGTTGTATCCGATATGAGTGATTCATGTAATACTATTTCAAAGATGGCTCTAAATTCTAAGAGAATTCTAGAACTGTGTATGGAGCGTTAGTTACTTTGGTGTTCTATAAGTAAGGTCTAAATGCATGACTGAATTCCCACGTACACTAGGCAATGGCGCGAAGTGTGACAAGGATCAGGTATTCAATAGGGAATCTACAGTTTTTTATGAGATACAGATGTTCCCTTAGTTGATTCACAAATATTTGAACAATTCGGAAACTTTGGTCAAAGTATTCCAAGTGTTTGACATTTAGAATTTATACTATGAATATGTTCAAGTATAAATGAATTATTCAATGAAGGGCGAGTCGATAACTAATGAAGAAGCTGTGAGAAGGATAATGGTAGTAGTTATATTCATCCTTTGCCATGGACATCCAGTGGAGGAGTTGTTGTCATCAATACAGTCTAATAGGGAAATATCGAATAAATGATTTAAGTATGGAGTACAGTGAGATTTATTAAGTGGAATTAAGTCTCATTAAATGGTAGTTAAATTATTTTGTGAGATGATTAATTTAACCCATTTGGAGCTAGAATTAAATTATCCTTGAGGTCCCTGCGCAAGCCTCTGTACGTATTGTCATTGGAAAAATAGTAAAGAATTCATGAGATGAATTATTTATCCATAAGATGGGTAAATTAATTTTGCCAATTATTATTTATGAGATGAATAAAAATTGAGAATTGTAAAATAAAATAATTTTGAAAAAAATAAAATTCATAAGATGAATTTTTACATATGGGATCAAAGCAAAAAAAAGGGGGAAAAAGCCAAAAACCAGGCGCAATCAGTGTGCTCACGGATCAACCAACCATGCGCGACAAGAGTCGAGGGAGGATCCGCGTGTCACGCATGTTTTAAGTAAAAAAGGGCGCTTTTTCCCTGGAGAAAAACCACGTCGTTTTGAACATTTTTAATACTAAACGCAGCGTTTTAATTTTGATACCTACACATCCCACATCGAGAATTTGTTATTTTTCACTCCGGTAGCCTACTATAAATAGATATACCTATTCCAAGAGTTTTATATTCAAGTTAAAACAGTTTTTAGAGTTTTTGGAATTGTTTCAAAGACTTAATTGTAGAGAAAATTTTTCGTTGAAATTTTTCTTTCCTAGTTTAATATTTTTCGAAGCCCACTCTCTGGGCAGTTCGAGGTCATTGTGTAGAAGATCGCGGGATCTCAATTTCTGGTATTCTTTTGAAGATTATAATTTCTTTCTGGTTTTCTTATTTTTGAGCAAATCCAAGTATGTTCTTCTTTCCTTCGCTTTTAGTTTTCTCTTTTCTATTTATTTATAATATTCGTTATTATGCCTGTTTAAGCTTATGTATTAGTATTAATGTATTAGAGTAAAAGGCCCATAGATCTAAATTAAGAATTTAGATCTGTAGATTTAAATTATGAATTTAAATCTGTAGACTTTAAATTAAGAATTTAAAATCAACCCTAGGTTTAGAATTCCTTCCGCTGCATAAACTTTATGAAATTAGGGAGAATTTTCAAAATTCCTCCCAACAACCAGTTTTAGGGCAAAGGGTTTTTAGATATAAACCTATTCCCGGGAACTTTTCGCACCTGAGATGTCATGAAGCGTGACTCTCCTACCGAGGGCTTAGGTAGAGAGAAGAGTCTCCTACTTTAAGTGCTCTAATGGGTACCCCTTGTTGTGACCACAATTGAAAAATTGTGAACCCAACGATTAGTATCAGAATTTATTTTTCCAACAAAAGTTACTTTTTCCTACAGGAGCTTCATAAAACGTTTGAGTGTGGAAGGGAGGCCATCCATGAAACAAGTCACTTAAAATTCCTCTCCAATTCCTTGTTGCATAGATAACCTTGTTGCTCTCCATTACTCAAAACGCCTCACATATTCCTCAAAAGTGTCTTTCTGCAGCATTTCCTCGAACACAAGAGGGCGCACAACATCTGAGGTGAATTCAATTCTTGCCGGTAAAAGTTGTCCATTGAGCTGCTCTTGTAAGACATTAGTTTGCAGGCGCAGCTATTGAAGTTCTTGATCACTTAATTGAATCGCATCATGCATTTCTTGCATCAGAGACTTCATTTCCTCAATTTGATTTACTTCATTTTTGGTTCCAGCCTCAGCACAACACCCAGGAGTGACATTTACTTCATTAGTAGCAGCAATCTATTCTGAATTTGGTGGGACTACAGTACAATTTTCATGGCTCAAAGTTGATCTCGTGACTTGGTTGCTTGAGTTGTGTCCTTTCCTTGCCTCTTTTGATCCAAGAAGATGCTCTAAGTCTATCAATTGGTCATGACACCACCTTAGGCTGCCTCAAATGCAACTTCTTGATCTCCTATAGTCTTGCAAGGACCTTGTCATTCCCCTTAAGAAACAAGAAATCTGGTGCAGGTCCCTTATAAACCACATTTGGTCTTTCCATTGCTCTCATTCTCTTACTTGAATAACACCGTTTGCAATTTAAATGAATGATCAAGCTAATCTCGCTTTCAAGCTGTGATGTGAATTTAACTCTCAACCTCCTTGTGCTCAAGATCTCAATTTGCACATGTGGTTCCATCTCAGCAACATTAGGATATTCAACATCTAGGCTGTAAAGCACCTCTTCATTATCGAAATGCTCTAATTACGTCCTCACTTGAAGTTGATCTCGTACTCCTTGATATCCCAACAGCAGCTTGTTCAACATTGGCTAGATTCCAGCTCAATTGATCACGATTGTATTCCGACTCATCATTCTTAGCACGATTCGGACTCATTTCTTCTTGTTTACTCTCAAATGCAACGCTAAACTCCTCCTTCCCTAGATCAAGAGGCCTTAGTTTAGCTTGGTTTGTTACTCTCTTAACCACATGTGTGTTCTTTACTTGAGCTTCTATGGCAACCTTTGTCTTCACTGCTACAACATTTGATTTCGCCATAGTAGAATCAAAAACAGGTTGTCCAATTGCTTTATCAACCTTATCATGAACCTTAAGGACTTGCTGCTCAATATCGTGAAACTTTAAGTCATTTTGCTGATTTACCAATCGAACTTGAACATCAGAATGCAATACCGCAACTTTACTTTGAGTTGGTTCTTGATTTGTATCAATCAATTCCTTGCACTGATCTTGCTTAATCTGTTGAAGTTCTAAGATCAATGCAATACTGCAGGAAACTGAGTTACGATGCGCTGAAACGATTAAAGCACCGGACTTCAGGAAGGTAGATCAAAGCCATTGCCATACTTCAGATCAAATCTCCACTAGAGGCTCTTCGCTAGACACCTAGTGATCAGTATCGATCCATCACAGCATTCTATGGAGCAAAGCACTCACCGTAGGCAGGTTGAAGCCAAGTAGAATTTTTTTCCATACATGATATATATACACGTATTCACAAAAATATGTCCTTTTTTTTCTCCATATATGAATTACTCACAACAATATTTTTTTTTTCCTTTTAAAATAAATACACATCCTTTAATTCTTTTTCTATTTTCTTTTCTTTTATTTGCATTAATTTCTACAAAAATATTGTTTCTTTTATCTAGACATGTACACTTATATTATAAATTCTCTTTTTTTAAATAAGCATATATTTGAAAATTCATCCCTTTTTTTAATATACATACATATATATATATATATATATATATATATATGCCAAAAATAATTTGTTTTTCCTCCATCTATGGGTGTATATATATGTACACATTTGTATAAAAAAATCAAAAATATATCTTATTCTGTCCTTTTCTCCTATATATATTTCATATATATCCAAACAGATCTTTTAAACATATGTATACATATGCCAAAAAATAAATCTCTACAAGTATGTGTATATTTTCAAAATTTTTGTTTTTTGTATATATTTACGTATATCAAACATAAGTTTTCATTTTTACATATACACATATATTTAGTTAAAATTTTTCGTTACATACATCCAATAAGAATTTTTTCATATATGTATGTATTCATAGAATCATTTTTTCTTCCATATAATATGAATTCACAAAAATATTTTGCACATTCCCTTTCAAAATTTAGGACCCACATGTCCACACACCCACACGCCCATGCATACGCACAACCACACGCACGCGCACCCACCCATCGACACACAGACACACGCACACATGCATGTATGCATGTATGTATGTATGTGTGTATATATATATTTCTTATCTTTTTAGTCCAAAATCATCTTTAATTCCCCTGAAATATCCAATACTAAAATGGTGCTCACCAATAAAGGAATATGGACAATACTTGCTCTCCGGCTACATAGATGAGTTGGTAGGACAGAGTTGGATATTCACCATCAAACCTCCAACGAGTTGCAACAAAAGAGTAAACTCAACTAAGGCATTCATCATAAAAGTCCATTCGGAACAATTTCATTGTATGATAAATCAACTACCAACAATTCCATTCGGGGAGCAAGTTTGTGGAAACCCCGAGTGAGAACATTATGTTGCCAGTAGGACTAGAGCTTGAGCTAGACATAATCAACAATTTGAAATATGCGATCAACGCGATGGCGGTTAGCTTGTTGTTTCATGCGGTTATGAGCACCAAACAAGTGATGATGAAGGTGAGCTATAGTTTCTTCCTGGGCGGAGAAAGTGTGATCAACAGCATCAACGGGTGATTCACCTGGCAAGTAAAGAAGGTGAATTGGTGGAGGTTGGCCATAGAGCAGCTCATGAGGCGTCAACTTCGCCGAGGATTGGAATGTAGTATTGTACTGCCATTCCGCCAAGGGTAACCAATGAGTCCAAAACTGGGGCTGCTCACTGATCATGCAACATAAGTATGTGTCCAAACAACGGTTGCATACCTCGGTCTGGCCATTGGACTGCGTGTGGTAAATGATGACAGATTGAGGTGAGTGCCCAGCCGAGAAAAATGTTCATGCGAGAAGAGGGTGGTAAAGATAGGATCACGATCACTGATGATAGTCTTGGGAAGACCGTGAAGACGATAGATATGATCTAAGAAGAGGTTGGCGATGCCAACTATGGTATACGGGTGAGCAAGTGACAGGAAGTGGGCGTACTTAGTCAAACGATCCACAATGACAAGAATAATTGACCGACCCTTCGATGGGGGTAGACCTTCGATAAAGTCCAAGGAAATACTATTCCATACCCAGGTAGGGATCTAGAGTTGTTGGAGAAGACTAGCTGGAGCTAAAGTGCCGTACTTGTTGCATTGGAAAATGGAACATAGGCGGATGTAAGCTTGGATATCATGGCGGAGGCCCTTCCAATAAAAGAATGGATGGATGCGATGGTTAGTGGCGTCTACACCCGAATGGCCACCTTGGGCTAAGCATGAAGCCATAATAAGATAGCTTGGCATAGGTTAGTGTCATTGCCAACAACAAGTCAGTCATTGTAGCATAGTTGACCCTGGCGCCAAGAGTAGCGAGGATGGGACAGTGGTTCCTCTAACTTATCAGCGATCATAAGCGCCAAACCATGGTAAGTAGACCATGACACCTTTAAGTAGTCAAAAAAGTCAGAAGAGATGGATGATAATGCCATGCAGAGAACATGAACCTGAAAGGTGGGTGAGGGCATCGGCGGCCCGGTACTCGGAGCCTTTCTTGTACACGATATCATAGTCGAGGCCAATCAGGCGGGAAAGCCACAGATGCTGCAGGGAAGTTGACAACTGCTGCTCAAGAAGAAACTTAAGGCTCAACTGATCAGTCAGAATAATGAAGTGACGGCCTGTAATATATTGTTCCCACTTCTCGACAGCGAAGACAACTGCAAGCAATTCATGCTCATAAATTGAGAGAGGACGGATATAAGCTAAGGGCCTATCACATTCCCGGTCCCGGACGCATCATTCTCAATGATGAAAGGCTGTGAGAAGTATGGAAGAGCCAGAACAGGTGCGGACGTTAGTGCGTGCTTCAAGCGATCAAAGGTGAGTTTGGCCTTTGAAATCTAGAAGAAGTTATCCTTCTTGAGGAGCTCAGTCAAGGGCCTAGCAATGACGCCATATCGGGCGATAAAGCGGTGGTAGTAGCCCGAAAGACCCAAGAAACCATGAAGTTGTTTCAAAGACCGAAGACGAGGCCAATTGGCGACAGCTTCAAGTTTCTTTGGATCGGCGGTGACACCATCCTTAGAGACGAAGTGGCCTAAGTATTCAATGCGGTGTGCGCCAAACATTCACTTAGCACAATTGGCGGTCAGATGATTGTTGCGCAGAACACCAAAGACCATACGGATGTGTTGCAAGTGAGGGGGCCATGTTGTGTTGTAGATAAGGATATCGTTGAAGAAGATGAGGACGAATTGATGAAGAAAAGGCAGAAATAAGTCATTCCTTAGACTCTGAAGAGTTGATGGAGCGCTCAACAACCCAAACCACATCACGGTAAACTCATAATGACCGGAGTGGGTGCGGAAAGCGGCCTTCGAAATATCATCAGTTGACATCCGGATTTGCTAGTAACCCCACTTAAGATCTATCTTGGAGAAGAAAGCAGCTCCGCCAAGCTCATCCAAGAGTTCCTCAATGACAGGTATCAAAAATTTATCCTTAACGGTCATTTTGTTGAGGACTTTTAATCCACACACAGGTGCCAAGAACCTTCTTTCTTCTTGACAAGGACCACTAGCGAAGTGAAAAGGGAATTGCTATTCTAGACCCTAGCTAGTAACATTTCATTGATCAGAGAGTTGATGATGTCTTTCTGAAAAAGGGGATACCGGTATGGCCAAATATTAACGGGGATACCGCCATCCTTAAGCGGAATGTGGTGATTGAAGAACTAGCATGAGGGAGGGAGTCCAGGAGAGGTGGTAAAGACATCTACATACTCGGTAAGTAAGTCCTGCAGATCTGGCGGGGTGTTCTCCATTGGCGAAGAGGTTGTTATCGAGAAAAAAAGTGGCGAGCTGGATGGCGGCATAACCGAGATAGCAAAGAAGGAAATGGATGAAGTGAAAAGTGAAGAGAGCTTACTCTCAGTGATGGGGTTTCACGGAGGTGGGCAGATCACCTGAAGAGTGTAAAAGCGACCTTGAAGGCCGAAAGACATGCGGAGATCTGAAAAGTTTCAAAGGACGTCCCCCAAAGTACCGAGCCACTGGATGCCCAGTACCATATCATAGCCTAATAACAGAATGAGTAACATATCAGACTGGAAGGCGGCATCCTGAAGGCTCCAACAGAAGTTGTGGTAGATGCCCTTACAAACTATTGGCTTGCCATCTAGGACAGTGACCTAGGGCCGATTGGGACAATCTGTTACGCTCGGGCTTGAACCTCGAACGTAAACTAATATAATTTGGATAGAATTGAGAGTTTGGGATGAAAAAGAATATAGAATTTAGATGAGAAAGAAGAATTTTAGAGTTAGATGAGAGAAAGAAGGGAAAAGGAGATGAGAAAGAGAGTTAAATCTCAATGAGATATTATTCAGATTTTTCATTGAATGAATTGATGATTACAACTCAACACTTATTTATAGCAACTAAGTAAGTAAATGCATTGTATCTAGAACAATCTAGAATATAAAATCCTAACTAATACTCAATTTATTTAGAATTGGTGCCAACACAACAATAACATCAGCAGTAGTACGCAGCAGCAGTAACTAACAGACAGCAGCAGTAGCGGTACATCAGCAGCAGCAGCCAGCTCATAGAATTTAACCATCTAACTAACTTTCCCGCCATTAAGCCAATTTAAATCCATGCTCGGAATCTTGGTTTGTAACACAATCAATGTGTTTGGTGAATTTGGCATCTAAATAATTTTGAGTGTTGTAGCTATCATTGAGAATACTCAAGGAATGGCGCTAATGGTGACCTTGAACACGCATTATCTGACAATGCGGGACCCCTTCCAAAGCATGGATAGAGATGTGCGGATCAGTAACTAGATTCAGATCAGGATCCGGCTGGAAGGCATTGGGGGTGTCCTAATCCTCACCATCCGCCTCAAGCCTGATCACACGAGCATGTGCATGGCGCACTGATGACCCGGGGTGAAGCGTTCCTGGCAATAAAACCATAAGTTGCGAGCGTGAAGGTTATCCAATTCAACCGGTGTCAAGCTTAATTGACCCCAAGAAGGGGGTCAAGAGGCGGTCCCGGGTGTGGGTAAGAATCGGGCGGATGGTCTAGGGGGTGGGAGGGCGGGTGTCACACAAGGTGGACCCGGTGATGGAGGTAACGGTGCTGTTTTCATTGGGCTCTTGCCGGTTATATGATCCGTATAAGCACAATTACGTTCTCTCTCCTTAGCATGTGTGACCGCATTATGTAGAGATTGAGGTTTAAACATAAGGACATGACCCAAAATCTCCTCCCGCAATCTGTTATGATTGTAGTCAATTGTAATCAAGAGTTATTTGTAATCAAGAATTGAATGTCAAGGGTGTAAGTCTAGTTGGAGGGAAAATTAGTTGATGACGTATTGCCGGTTAGGCCAAGATATTTTGCTGCCCTTAGCTAGTTAGTATAAGTAGTTTACTTCTTTCATTATAATGCTCATTCAAGAATATAGAAAATATCTTCTTTCTCTCATCTCCATTCTCTCTACTTCTCATTTCAATCTCAATTCTTTCTCATCTTACATTCTCTCTCCTAGGTTATGATTCAAGATTGATCTTGAATCATAACAGTTGGTATCAGAGCTTGCAAATTATATTCAGTAAGTCTTGTTTAGCACTCAATTAAGCTAGCTATAGGCAAGAAACAATCTGCCATTGCAGGAGAAGCAGCTGCAAGTGCAAATCAGGCTGATCAAAAGGCCAAATTGCAGCAGTAGATGCAAGAGGTACGGCTGGCAGTGGGTAATATGCATCAGTCACAATAACAAATTGCTCAATTGCAGTAGCACGTGGAGCACAGATTGACAGGAATGCAAGAACAACTTGATAGATAAGTTGTTCCAATTGGAGCTGGAATTCTTCCTACAAGTAATGTCCATGGCAGACTTCCTAATCCCTTGTTTCCCAAGGCTCACAAGGACCAAAGAGAAGTGATACTGATGGCTAGGAATAGCTAAAGGTTGAAGTTGATTCTTTTGATGGTGTGAAACCCCAATCTTGGGTAAGAAGATGTGAAAGATACTTTCATTTTTATGCAATTCCTGATGCTTGAAAAGGTTGAATTGGCTGCGATCTATTTGCAAGGTGATCAAGAAGTATGATACCATAGCTTAATCCTTAGCAATCCATCTATTACTTGGCAATAATTTGTAGATGAATTGCGTAAAAGGTATGGTGATGAGGATACGGGTGAAGTAGTGGACAAGTTCAACAAGGTAGCTCAAGTAACTAGTGTATAGGAATATATGACTCATTTTGAGAACTTGAAGGCTAGAATGATGTCCACAAATCTAGGAGTAAATGAGGCCTATTATGTTTCATGCTTCATTAGTAGCCTTAAACCCAAGATCAAGAATCTTGTGAAGGCTCTAAACCCACCTACCTTGTCCAAGGCTTATTCAAAGGCAAGATTGTTCAAAACAATAGTTTTAGCCTATCCTGAAGCAAGGAAAAAAAGTAAAGTTGTGGTTCCTTTGTAGAAACTGTCACCAGGAACATCTAAACCACTGAGTTTGGAGGAGAAAAAGGTCCAACCATTGTGTTTCAAGTGTAATCAAAGGTACTTCTTTGGACACAAATGCAATCCTAAGCAATTGATGGCAGTCATTAGAAATGAGACTGGAGAGGATCAAGGGGAGGACTCGGAAGCAGATGTTCCAGTTGTACAGGTACCTGAGGAAAGTGAAGAAGATGACGTTGAGATTTCTGTAAGAGCATTAATTGGGAATGAAACACACAACCCCATCAGGATAAAAGGAGATGCTAATCACAAGTCCTTGCTAATACTGATTGATAGTGGTAGCACGTATAGCTTCTTGTATCCCAAGATAGCAAAGTTGGTTGGTCATGATCTCATTAGAACATGCCCACTTGCAGTGACTGTGGCTGATGGAAATTTGATGCTGACTCAGGAGAAGTGTAGGTAGTTCAAGTGGAGAATGCAAAGTCATTAGTTCACCTATGATTTCAGGGTGTTGAAGTTAGGGGGTTTGACATGGTTTTGGGTGTGGATTGGATGAAGACAATCAGTCCAACTGCCTTTGATTTTGCTCAATTGACAGTGGCCTTTGAGAAAGATGGAGAACCTGTTAAGCTGCAAGGTATAGCAAAACAGGGAACCCTGCAAGTAGTGAACTCCAAGAGGTTGAAAGGAGTGCTCAAGAAGAAGTACATTCAATGGATTGGCCATTTGTTCTCCATTAGTGCAAAAACTATGGAAGTAAAGGTGAATTCTGATCCGTCAATTAATAGGTTGTTACATGATTTTAAGGATCTATTTGGGCAACCTACCACCTTACCTCCAAAAAGATCTCTAGACCATGCCATACCTCTCAAGGTTAACTCTAACCCAATCAACTTAAGATCATACAAGTATCGACATTCCCAAAAGAATGAAATTGAAAGACAAGTGGAGGAGCTTTTGAAAACTAATTTCATTAGGTAGAGCCATAGTCCCTTTGCTTCACCAATGATTTTAGTCAAGAAAAAAGATGGTACATCTCGCATGTGCATTGACTATCACCAATTAAATTCCCTCACAATTAAAGACAAATTTACAATCCCTATAATCGATGACTTGATAGATGAACTCCATGGTGCAGTCTACTACAGTAAACTTGACTTAAGACAAGGCTGCTACCAAATTAGAGTAGTAGAGCAAGATATCCACAAAATAGCTTTCAGAACACATCATGGCCACTTTGAATTTGTGGTTATGCCATTTGGGCTATCAAATGCTCCTGCCACTTTCCAAACATTAATGAATACCATATTCAAACCATTCTTAAGAAAATTTGTCCTTGTTTTCTTTGATGATATATTAGTTTATAGCCCAACAATGCAATCACATGTATCCCATCTATTTCAAGTATTCAGCACCATAAGGAAACACAAGCTTTTTATCAAACTTTTAAAATGTCCCTTTGTCCAAACTCAAATAGAATACTTGGGTCATGTAATTTCCTATGATGGAGTTGCAATTGGTGCTTCCAAGGTCCAAGCTCTGAGACAGTGGCCTATTCCTACTTCCCTGAAATAGTTGAGAGGTTTTTTAGGCCTTATAGGTTACTATAGAAGGTTCATTCATGGCTACGGGGTTATTGCTAAACCATTGAATGACCTTCTAAAGAAGGATGCCTTTGTTTGGTCTGAGTCAGCTCAGGAAGCTTTTGAGAATTTGAAGTTTATTATGTGTGCAGCTCCTGTGTTGAGATTACCAGATTTTAGTGAACCCTTTGTCATAGAGATAGATGCTTGTAGCAAGGGAGTAGGGGTTGTGTTGTCTCAGTAAGGAAAGCGTATTGCTTATCTCAGCTAGGCCCTCAATCCAAGACACTTGAGCCTCTCCATTTATGAAAAAGAGTACCTAGTAATCTTGATTGCAGTTTAGAAGTGGAGGCAGTACTTGGAGGGGCATCATTTTGGTGATCAAAACTAATCACCGGAGCCTTAAATACCTGTTGGAGCAGAAGATTACCACCACGGTACAGCGTAAAGGGTTAATGAAGATGCTAGGATTGGATTATTCTATTGAGTATAGGAGAGGGAAGGACAATACTGCAGCAGATGCATTGTCAAGGTGACAGAAGGATAAGGAGGACGCTTGTTGTTCAACCATCATAGCTATTCAGCCTTCTTAGATGGAGGAGGTGTATAAATCTTACTCATGGGATCAGTTTGCTCAGGAGCATATAACTGCTTTAAGCATAAAGAGTCCTGCAGATGGAAGTATTGGCTTTGAGGTCAAAGTGCTTAATGGCATTTTGAGAATTGATTGCAAAATTTACATTAATTCAACCACTGATTTGAGGAGACAGATCATTTTAGCATTTCATTCATCAAATTTGGGTGGACATTCTAGTATTGAGGGAACATACCAGAGGGCAAAGCAATACTTTTATTGGCAAGGAATGAAGAAGAAGGTGATGGAGTGTGTACAAGCTTGTGATGTGGGTCAACGCTCTAAGAGTAAGCATGTACGCTATGCAGGGATGTCACAACCTCTTCCTATTCCATATAGGGCACGGCACATATCAGTATGGACTTCATAGAGGGCTTGCCGAGGTCTGAAGGCAAGGAGATTATCTAGGTGGTAGTGGATCGTTTCACCAATTATGGATACGTCATTGCTCTTAGTCATCCTCTTTGTGCTCAGAGTTTGGCAAAAGTATTTTTGGATAACATTTATAAGCTCCATGGCCTTCGTCAAACCATCCTTTCTGATCGAGATAGGTTATTCACAAGCAAATTTTGGACAGAATTGTCTAAGCTTTTGGGATACTCTCTTGCTTTGAGTTTCTCTTATCGTCCTCAAATGGATGGACAGACTGAACGCTTGAATCAATACGTGGAGAAATATTTACATAGCATGACATTTCATAATCCAAAGTAGTGGTGCAAGTGGCTATCCATAGCTGAGTTTTGGTACAACACCCACGCTCATTCTTCTTGGGGTACCACTCTATTCAAGACATTATATCGTTATGATCCTCCATTCCCGATGGTGTCACAAGGTGAAGTATCTAATGTGGGAGGGGTGAATGAAATTTTACAGCAAAGGAAACAGCTAGTTCAACAGCTGACAGATAACTTGCAGTTAGCTCAAGCTCATATGAAATTCTTTGCTGATAAAAGAAGAATTGATTGAATTCTACTAAAACATAATAAGACCGCAAGAAAAAGGGCAATTTTCAGCAGGGTGGAGCATGGGCGGGTGCTGGTGGAGCGTGAAGAGGTCTTCCTCACGAACGCTGGTGAATCTTCTTGCTTGTTTTAATTGGTTGGCCATGGTTGAGCCGGGTGCTCCTCCCCAGCCATGGGCCTCGGTGGCTGCCACGCCACCCCCGGGTGGTGCGCTTCGGTTTGTTCCTCCAAGGCTTGTGAATGGGGAAGTAATGACTACCATCACCGATGCCGATGTAGCACCGGGTCTTGAAAAATGGGGCCGATGTCTTGTTGGTCATATTATTGGGGGTCGTGTTGCATACTCTCGATGTGTTGCTTTAGCTCGCATGCTTTGGGGGTCAAAAGGACTTGAAAATGTGATTGCTGATAAGGAGGTCTACTATTTCCGGTTTAAGTCAATAGCTGAGTCGGATTTGATTCTTAGGGGTGGGCCTTGGACCCTTAATGGGCATTACCTCTCCCTTGAGCGTTGGCAACCCAACTTCGCTCCCTCGCGTGACCTCCCTCGAATCGCAATTTGGGTCCAATTGCATGGTCTTCCGGCCTCTTTATGGTCGGAAAATTCTTTGAGCTCGATTGCTAGCGGTGTGGGACACCCCCTTTTCATGGACCAACCAACTTTGGAAGGTATTATGGTTAGCTATGCTCGTGTATTTGTACAACTTAACGCTTGGACCGACCCCCCGAAGCGGCTCTCTGTTGATTATAATGGCCGAATCATACCAGTAACCGTTAAAATGGAGGGTATGCCAAAAGTTTGCCGCAAATGCAGGGTCTTTGGTCATTCTTGTCCCAACCCAAACACTGTTACTATCCTCCCGGAGCAACCGGAGGTGGTGGCTGGGAAAAAAACCCGGCGGCGGCGGTGGCAGCGTAAGGGCGGTGGGAGGAATGGTGATGAGATGACCACCTCTAACTCCTTTGGGCTTGAGGATGAGCCCACTAATGTTGGGCTTGAGGGGGCAAGGGTTAGTGGGCCTTGTGATGTTGGGCTTCTGGTGAATGGGACACGGGAGGGGGCTGATGCGGATGGGCCCACGGTTGGGCTTGGGGTGGGGGCTGTTGATGATAGGGACGGGGGAGTGCAGTTGGGGCCGGTGGTGCATGGGTCGCGCTTCTCTCTTCCTGAGCTCACGGTCGGGCAGCACCCTATCGGGCCGGGTGGTTCTTGCCCTTCGAGATTTGTCCTTGCTAGAGGAAATGGGCCTGTTTTGGAGGGGCTTTCCTCTCGCGATTCACGTACTACTAGCATTAGAGGGGATGGGCCCGATTTGGTGGGGCTCCCCTCTGGTGACCGACCCGCTGTCTCTCCTAGGGGGAATGGGCCCGCTTTGGAGGGGCTTTCTCCTAGGGTCGTGCCCGTTCTTCACACTAGTCGGAATGGGCCTGTTTTGGAGGGGCTTCCTTCTAGTGCATCCACTTCCGCTACTTCTAGAGGAAATGGGCCCGTTTTGGAGGGGCTTTCTTCTAGGGGTGTTAGTCGTGGACCGACTGTTGCATTTCGGGCTTGGTGCCGATCGATGTGTGGACCATTTGGTGACTCCTAGCCCACGCATGGTTGGTACCATTGAGTTGAAGGGGGCGGTTGGCTCGGACGATAGGGAGGCGAGTGCTAGCACTCGTACAGTTCTTTCGGATTCTGGGTCGGTTTCTCTTTCGCCTCGGACTTTCGCTGATTTCGTTCCCACCCCTCTTCGGGAGGACTCCGAGATCGTTGATGTTCCTATTGAGGTGGAGATGGCTCAGGATGGCATTCTTGGAGTCACTACCCCTCTGTTACGTTCCTTGAATCGGTCGGCAAGTGTGCCAAGCCCAAACACGCCGTACCGATCTGAGACTATGTCGGACACTTCCACTTCCCCATGTGTTGAGGTTGCCGTTGAGGACCCGAGGAGGCCAATTACTCGTGCGGCCACGTGTGCGGGCCGCGTCCCCACTTGATTATTTCATCATGGTGGTTGGTTGTTGGAATATTAGGGGGCTTAACAGTCCCCAATCTTCCCGAGCTGTCCGTGATTGGATTTCTTCCAATCGCTTATCTGTCATTGGTTTGGTCGAGACCAAAACCAAACCTTCTAATGTTGAGGCAGTGATTGCTCGTTGTGCCGATGGGTGGAGTCATCTCTTCAGTGGCGTCTGCCGTACGCGGTGTCGCATTATCGTTGCTTGGGATCCGGGTGTTCATAGAGTCGAGCTCATTCGAGGAGGGGACCAGTTCCTTACTTGTCGTATCTCCGATCTCTCTGGGGCTATGAGCTTTCTCGCTACTTTTGTTTACGGCTTTAATGAGCCGGGTCCTCGCCGAGCTTTATGGGACTATATTCGAAGCACTAGCTTGAGTCTCCTGGGTGAGCCTTGGATCCTTCTTGGGGATTTCAACGCCATCCGTTGTCTTTCTGATAAATGCAGCGGCCAGGAGGGTTGGCCAGGTCACATGGACGACTTCCAGGAGTGTCTTACTGAGGCTGAGCTTACACCTATATCCTCTTCAGGTCTTCACTTTACATGGTCCAATGGGGCCGAGGGTGACCGCTTGATTCTCAAGCGGCTTGACTGGTGTCTAGTCAGTGAGGGTTGGCTTCGTGACTTCCCTATCGCATCTGCGGAGTTCCTTGCCCGTCATGTTGTCTCAGACCACAGCACCATTATTGGTCGAGGGCTTAGGGAACGTCGTGCCCTACGACTTCCTTTCAAGTTCTTCAACTTTTGGGCCGATCACGAGGAATTCCTTCCCACGGTCAGACGAGTCTGGGACACCTGTGTTGAGGGTACTCCGATGTATCAACTTACTCAGAAGCTGAAGCTGCTGAAGTGTGAGTTGAAGGCCCTCAACGCCCGCCATTATAGTCACATCTCGGCCAGAGTAGAGGTGGCCCGTGATGCTTGGGCGATGAGCCAGAGGCCCTTGGATGAGGACCCTGAGAGTCCTCCTCTGCGTCTTGAGGAGCGCCGTCTTTTTCATGAGTATTCAACTTTGTGTCGGGATGAGGAGGCATTCTACCTTCAGAAGTCGCGTATTCAGTGGCTTTCGCTTGGGGATCAGAGCACTCAGTTCTTTCATCAGTATGTTCTCCATCAGCAGGCCCGGAACCGGATCTCGTCGATTATTGATTCTGATGGTGTGAGGACTCACGATCCGCAGTTGATCTCCCATGCCGGGGTTGCCTTCTTCCAGGATTTGTTGACTGAGCCAGGTGGTCTGTCATCTGAGGATGTTTCTGACATTTTTGAGGCTCGCATTTCGGAGGATCAGGCTCGCCCGCTTATCTCCACAGTCACTGCTGCCGAGGTCCGCGATGCTCTTTTTTCCATAGGTGATGACAGGGCCTCGGGGCCTGATGGTTACACCTCCCTCTTTTTTAAGAGGGCCTGGGAGGTGGTCGGGGGAGTAGTGATTAGGGCCGTGCAGTCTTTCTTCGTCTCAGGGCGCATGCTGGGTGCCATGAACGCTACCAGGATATGTCTCGTGCCTAAAGTGGAGTCTCCTTCCACCTTTGGCGACTTCCGGCCTATCTCCTGTTGCAATGTGATCTACAAGTGTATCACTAAGATCATTGCAAACAAGTTGAAGGGTGTCCTTCCCGGGTTGATTGGTGATGCTCAGACAGCGTTTGTTCCAGGTCGTCGGATCTCTGACAGCATCCTTTTGACACAGGAGTTGATGCGCGGTTACCACCTTCATGTCTCGCCCCGTTGTGCACTGAAGGTCGATATCCGTAAGGCTTTTGATACTATTCGGTGGGATTTCATTCTAGCTGGGATGAGGAGTATGGGGATACCCGAGGTCATGATTGGTTGGATCCGTGAGTGCCTCTCTACCGCCCGCTTTTCTGTCGCCATCAATGGCGAACTTCAGGGGTTCTTTCGCTCGAGTCGGGGTGTCCGTCGGGGCGACCCTCTCTCTCCTTACCTGTTTGTTATCGCTATGGAGGCTCTTTGAGGGCTGCTCCACCGTGCCATTGATGACCCCCACTTTCGTTATCATCCGTGCTGCCGTCGTACTGGGTTGACACACCTGTGTTTTGCTGATGACTTGATGATCTTCTGTCGAGGTGATATGGGTAGTGTCTCTGTTATTCGTGAGGTTTTGGACCACTTTGCTGTACTCTTGGGGCCTTCCTCGAATGCAGCAAAGAGCTCAGTTTTTCTCGCGGGGGTGGACTCTGAGACTTAGCGGGACATTTTGGGTGTTCTAGGTTTCAGCCTTGGGCAGTGCCCAGTTCGCTATCTGGGAGTACCTCTTATCACTTCTCGGCTGCGGTACATTGACTGTAAGCCACTGCTGGATAGCATCCTCTCTCGTATACGGCTCTGGACCTCCCGCTCACTTTCATATGCTGGTCACCTGCAGCTTATTCAGTCTGTTCTTTTTGCCACTCAGGTCTACTGGTCGTTGATCTTCATGCTCCCGAAGATGAAGATCAGGAAGATCGAGTCGACTCTTGCGGCATTCCTTTGGAGAGGATCTTCGTTGGCCCCAAGAGGGGCGAAGGTAGCTTGGAGGCATTTGTGCTACCCTCGGCGGGAGGGTGGTCTTGGACTTCGCCATCTTGCTGAGTGGAATCAGGCTTCAATTATGAAGCATATCTGGTTCCTTCTATCTGACTCCTCTTCGATTTGGCCGCGTTGGGTTCATCTGAACCGACTTCGAGGGAGGAGCTTCGGGACTATCTGGGCGACGAGCTCTGCTTCTTGGGGCTGGCATCAGATTCTATCGGTTCGCCGCCTTTGCTCTGGAGCGATTTATCATGTCATAGGTGACGGCCTTGACACTGCTCTTTGGACAGATTACTGGCTGCCATGTGGTCGTCTTTCGGAGCGCTTCTCTGCTCGACTGCTCACCTCTTCTGGACTTCATTGGGATGCTCGAGTCTCATCCATTATTGAGGGTGGTCAGTGGAGATTTCCACAGGGTTGCCTGGAGCTCCGACCCATCTGGGACATGATTGACCTTAGCCCTCGGGCTGGTGTAGCGGACTCCATCCGGTGGTTAGGGGACCCCTCGGGGAACTTCACCACTAAGTCCGCTTGGGAGATGCTGCGGAGTAGGAGAACGGAGGACACTGTGCATCACCTTCTGTGGTTTCAGATGCATGTACCGCGACACTCCTTCATTCTCTGGCTCGCTTCTCTGCAGCGACTTTGGACCCGGGACCGACTTCGGCATTTCGGAGCACGAGAGGTTCAGAGGGCTTGTGTTCTCTATGGTTCTGCTGACGAGACTCATGAGCACCTCTTCTTCGCCTGTTCCTTTTCTGCCTCGGTCTGAAACTCTGTCACTCCGAGTACATCTATCGCTTGGCCTACCCTTCCTTGGGACACTCTTGTCGCTTGGGCTGCTCAGCATCTCAGGGGGCAGGAGATTGGCAGTATCATAGCTCGACTCTGCCTCTCTGCGACTGTGTATACTATCTGGTATGAGCGCAACCTTCGGTTTCAGCGTTCTCAGTCTAGATCGGTTGCGGCCGTTCGAGAGGAGATTACGAGTTTGGTCAAGAGCCGCTTACTTGCTGCTTCTTCGTTCAGAGGAGCTCACCATCACCCCTCGTTGCTCCGGCACTGGGGTTTTGAGACTTAGTTTCTTTTTGTTCCCTTAGTTTGTCTTTTGGTTGTATGTTGTATGGACTCTATCTGTTTTTTTTTACGTTGCCTCGTACTTGTAGGCTTCGGCCGTGTCCTAGGGTATGCCCCTTGTAGATTGTTTTCTTTTCTTTCATCTATATATTTCGCTGACTTACCAAAAAAAAAAAAAGAAGAATTGATCGTTCTTTTCAGATTGAGGACATGGCTTACTTAAAATTGCAGCCTTATCACCAGTCATCAGTAGCTGTGCGCAAGATCGTGAAGTTGTGTGCTTGTTATTTTGGACCTTATAAGGTTATACAGAGGGTGGGGTCAGTTGCTTATCAATTGGAATTGCCTCAGGATGCTGCAGTTCACCCAGTCTTTCATGTGTCCCTGTTGAAGAAGCGCTTTGCAGCAGATGTTGAGTGCTCTCTTGATCCTCTCATTTCATCCTCCAGTGGAATTATACTTCAAGAACCAGTTGCAATTTTGAATTCCCGAATTGTGCAACAAAAAGGAAAGAAGATCCAGTAGGTCTTGGTTGAATGGTCCAACCTTCGAAGAGCAGATGCCACTTGGGAAGATCTCAAGATCATTAAGAGTATGATGTATTGTTGGTTAGGCCAAGATATTTTGCTAGCGTTAGTTAATATAATATAAGTAGTTTACTTACTTAGTTAATATAAGTAGTTTACTTCTTTCATTGTAATGCTCATTCAAGATTATAGAAAATATCTTCTCTCTCATCTTAATCTCAATTCTTTCTCATCTTACATTCTCTCTCCTATGTTATGATTCAAGATGATCTTGAATCATAACACAATCCACCCAATAAGAACAACAAGTAACATAGTGCCTTAAGGGCTCCCGCCTAAGCGGGGGTCGGGGGGTAGATGTATGCATCCTTGTCCCTTCAGGTTGTAACCTTGCCGAGAGGCTATTTCGAGGACCCTCTAACCTTGTAGGGTTTGCAACACGAGGACTTCTCAGGAGGTCACCCATCCTGGTACTACTCTCACCCAAGCACACTTAACTTTTGAGTTCTATTGGGGTCCGATGCATTAGTGCTTGGTAAATAAACCCTATTCACAATTCACCCAGAAGAATGTTAATCCTTCACTCCTCACTCAACCCACATCTATTCACAAGTGCTTCAAGCCTACTCAAATCTTCAACACTACCCACTTGCCGAAGTCGCATCAACTCTGTCAGTGGGTCATTGGCGGTTTCCACGAATTGAGATCGAATTCACGGGGCGTAAACCTCCCATGGAATATAAACACCTTGAGGCCACGATTTTTCAAACGAACTGTGCCATTTATGTGCATCATCCTCCATTGATACACTAGCTAACATAACCTTTAACTCATTTGGTGTTCCATCAAGCATAAAGTATCTCTCACAACTTTGTAACCATATCTCTCGCAACTTTGTAACCAACCATTGACACCTTTATCACTAAATCTCGGAAAATGAACTTTAGTAAATGAAGTGGCGGCTTGGTAGTTACCTCGAACAAATGCTGGCTCCCGGAAGTCAAGGGCCTCATTACGTGGTGGTGGTGGTGGTAGTACCGGCTCAAGGTTTGGTGTCGGAGGAGGTGGTCTATGGGTGACTAGTTGGGCAAGTCCGGTGTATTGAATCGATAAGGCATCCACAGCTTCACTGATCTGTTCCATGGTGTGCTCGGTTGAAACAAAGCAATGCTCGTTAGCTTCCTCCATTTCCCTCATAGAGGTATGATATTGGGTCCCTTCAGCCATAGCAGCTATCCGAACCATATTCGATCAAAGACGATGAGAATCAGTGAGCTAATCGAGGACGATGAAGATCGAGAATGATGATGATGATCGATCAGAGACTAGCGGAGCTGAAAACTGATTACTGGTGAACATTGGAGCCGAGGATTTAATGGCTCTGATATTAATTGATACCAATCTAGCTCAAACAATGGAATCCAAGCTCAACCAAACACTCAATCAACACACAATTAGGCTTGTGGGATAGTAATTGGGCTGCCTTGTTGTATATAGTGATGTATTAATGTAAGTATAAACTCCAAAATGGAGGATTTACAAGGGAGAAAGGGGCGAAGACATAGAAGGGGTTTCGAGGGAGAGAGATAAAGTTTACATCATCAAGGCATGAACCCTAAAATAACTAACTCTCCTATTTATAGAAGATGAAGCTAAAATATCTAGAAAAATATCTAGGCTGACGTGGCATAAGAAGAGAGCTGGATATGCTGATGCAGAATGTAGAACAGACGTAGGCAGCTGCTAGCGGAAAGGCGGATGCAAGAGACAAACGGAGTCATGCATTGAACAGACTTGGCGGTATCAGGTTCTGAGGGTTTGGCAGCACTTGGGAACTCGGGTTCGTATCAGAACAATTCCATTGTATGATAAATTGACTGCCAACAAGTAAAATAATGTCACATGAAGGCGTGACAATAAATAATACAACCACAACCCATCAAATTATGATGTAGCCAAACAAACATGTTTACAATTCAAAAATAAACATGCACCCTCGAATAGCAACATATTTTCGTTATTGAGGAGCAAACCAAAATTTTGAGATTATATGTATAAAGTTTTGGATAGGGAGGTTTGTGATTTACTACATGTGGATTATGTACCTTGAACATTAATTTATACAAATTACAAAATATATAAATTAGTTAACGCAAAAATTCACTACTACAAAATACAGTGTAGAATATATATCACCTTGTGCATCGCAAGGGATGAAGACTAGTTGTTTTTAATGACAAATTTTTTTTCTTTTTTTTTTTGGTCAGAAAAAGCCCGAAGGTGCTCTATTGAACCTGATCATTTACAAGGGAAGACAAAACCTTAGGAGGGGGAAACTAAACCAATCATGGGAATAGTTCCATAACCTGTGTATCAATGCCACTTCATGGGCAGGAACATTTGCAGTATGAGAACACCAATTAAACTGAACCAAGTGAAATGAAACAAGCATGAGTTTAATATCATAAATTATAGGAGCTGTATCCCACGGAGGTCAAATTCAAAAGTAAGGGCTAGAATCACTTCCACACAATCAAATTACGAGATAACTTTGTCAGCACCAAGATGCAAAACAAGTGAACACGCCGCTCAGAGTGCTGCACGCTCAACCATCCAAACCAAACTAGCAAAGAGGGAACCACACCATCTCGTTACCACCTCTGCAGCTGCATCACGAATAACCATAGCCAACCCAGCTGTAGCACCCGAAGAAGATCAGTTGGCATCAACATTGCATTTTAGCACCCCATTTGGGGGTCGAGTCTATGAAGGGATACGGGAGGAGACGCCCCTATCACACACAGAGAAAATAGTAGCAGCTCGGTTCTGTACTCCCGGGCCACATATCCAGCAGGTGCAGCAACCCATTAAGGGTCATCGGAATGATGCTCAAACACAAGCCTGCAACGAGATTTCCAGATCCACCAACATAGATAAATAATCTAAGAAACAAGATTAGGATCATCAAAGAAGGAGCAAACAACAGACTCCCACCATCGCGAAACACCCGGAAACCCGATAGGTTGAGGGCGAAATCCCAAATTGCTCTAGCAAAGGGACAAAGGAACATAATAAGATCGGATGTCTCAGATTCAAGATTACATCTAGGACAACATGAAGATACTTCGAAAACTCTCTTAGCAATATTAAAGTTCGTGGGAAGGGCATCAACAAGAAGCCTCCAAAGGAAGATACAGAGCCGAGGGGGAACAAGAGCACTCCATAGTCTACTGAGGCATTTTTTTCCTTAGGGAAAAACTGAGGAAGACGCGTTAAGACTACAATCCCGCAAAGGAAGGGACCGACACCATTGGGCATATCCCTGTCTAACGCTATAAACTTCCTTCAAATCCCACTTCCAAATTAACTTATCCTCAACTCTATGGTATGAGAGAGGAATACAACGAATAGCTTGGACTTCCTCATTGGAAAAAAGGCTACGGAGGCCCCCCAAGTTCCAAGGCCTTGACCTCGAAACACACAAATCAACAACCGGAAGCCCAGCAGCCCCCGTACCCCTCAGTTTATCATCACCTTGGGGGAAATTCGATATCCACTTGCCTTCCCAAACCTTGACTGACTGGCCATTCCTAACATTCCAAAAAAGTGTGTGATAATATAGTTTAATATATTATTTTATAAAATTAAAAGTGTAAGAGTGTATAGTATAGGGAGCCATTATGTTTAGCGGGACAGTTGAGAAATTGTTATTATAATTTGCCTTTAAATATTACATAATTAAGATAATCAATATAGATGCAGCCCGTATCTTGGTGGATCGGGTTTTTGGCGAGATGGGTTACCTAACGAGTTGATAGGACACACAGTTGGATAAAGACTTGAGGAAATTGATATCTATTAGGTTATTTAGTTTTTAGACTATGAGAAAATTACAAGTTGTTTTAGATAATTAGGAGTTGTTTTTGTATTTATCTGTTAATTTTAAAGTCTTTTAATTTAGATGAATTAGCTCTGCTATTTAAGCAAAATGAAGACTTAGGATTTTAATTAATTCAATTGTTTTAGAGATTTTTATCATTGTTTATGTGTTCTTTCTAGCTCTCGGGATGAGAATTTAGCTATATTCTTTATTCCCCATTGTTCTTAATTATTTTCGTAATAAGAATTTAAAGAAAAGCTATTGAATCTTCCGTTTCCCCTATTTTCCATTACGCGCTGCATCATTTGGTATTAGGGCTCAGAACAGTTTTTGAGGTGGCTCGTGGGCAACAGAGGTATGCCGCCGTTGGAGACGTATACGAGCGTGATTTTCAATGTCAGGTTGAGAGGAGATTTGAGGAGATAGAAGAGAGATTCTGGCGAATCGAGCGTTGCTCGATTCAATTGGGGGCAAATCTCGATCAAACACTAGGAACCCAGCCCCAACACCAGCCGACAGGGACGAGGAAGAAAAGGATGATGATCTCATTCGTGACTTTTCTTCTCCACCAATCTTTGATGAGCCTGTATATGATGAGCCCATCTGTAATGAGGAGATACTTGAAGATATTGAGATCTTATCTCCACCACCACCTGTAATCCCACAAACACTAACATTGCCTATCATCCACATGACACCACCGTCCCAACCAAAACCGATAAAATTAGCTCCACTCGAAACATTATCCACTCAACCCCCATGAGCACCAACTAATACAAGCCCACATCGAAGTGCTCTACCACGACCCAAAATAGATATCCTGGATTTTCTCCGTTGCCATTGCCAAACACCTTCAAGAATGAGCGGCCGAATTCGAGGGCGAATTCTCTCCAGGTTGGGGAGGATGATGCAGCCCATATCATGGTGGATTTGGTTTTTGGCGAGATGGGTTACTTGGCGAGTTGATAGGAGACGCGGCTGGATAAAGACTTGAAGAGATTGACATCTTATTTAGTTATTAGACTATAAGATAATTACTATTTGTTTTAGATAATTATTAGTTATTTTAGATAATTAAGAGTTGTTTTTGTATTTATCTTTTAATTTTAAAGTTTTTTAGTTTAGATGAACTAGCTCATCTATTTAAGCATGAGGAAGACTTAAGATTTTATTTAATTCAATTGTTTTAGGGATTTTTTATCATTGTTTATGTGTTCTTTCTAGTTTTCGGGGTGAGAATTTAGTTAGATTATTTATTCACTTTTGTTCTTAATTATTTTCGTAATAAGAATTTAAAAGAAGGCTGTTGAACCTTCTGCTTCCCTTATTTTCCATTACGCACTGCACCAAATATATTATTTATTTTACAAAATTAAAAGTGTAAGAGTGTATAGTATGGGGGCCATTATGTTTAGCGGGAAAGTTGAGAAGTTATTATAATTTGCCTTTAAATACTACGTAATTAAGATAATCAAATTATAGGTGTTCAAAATAAAATAAAATAAAATAAAATAAAATAAAGATAATCAAATCGTACAGAAAGGGAGGCAAATTGATTTTATGTCAAAAGTTTAAATGTCAAATATATAGACGCAGGGCTGCAAATGAGTCGAGCCGAGCCGAGCTGAGCCACAGCTTGCTCGGCTTGGCTCATTAATTAAATAAGACTAGCTTAGTATCGGTATCATTTATCTAATCAAGCCACATATCTGTGCTCGACTCGTTTCATTTACTAAATGAGACTGGCTCATTAACTAAATGAGACCGGTTCGGTATCGGTGTTATTTATGCTTGATTATTTGGCGAGCTGGCTTGTCCAACTTTCTTGGCTCATTAGGCTTGTTTACCAGGCTTGTTAAGCTCATTTTTTAGGCTCATTTATGCTTATTGTTATTTGGATTGCCAGAAAAGGGTAGTAAAATAAACTATGCATGTAAATTGAAAAGAAAAAAAACATACCTGTTATTTAATTCCACAATCTAGACATGCGAGCCAATAATCGAGCCGGCTCATGAGCCCATAAATGAGCCGGCTCGTGAACCCATAAACGAGCCGGCTCATGAGCCAATAAACGAGCCAGCTCGTGAGCTTTTCGAGCCGAGTCGGCCTGGGTTTGATTGTGCTCATTTATTTAAACGAGCCGCCTTAAACGAGCCGAGCCGGCTCTCAAGTCGGCTTAGACAAATCGGAGCCGAGCTCTTAATGAGCCGAGTCAAACCAACTCGCGAGTCGGCTTGGCTCATTTGTAGCCCTATATAGACGTAATGAAATATTTTTGTTGACCAGAATAAGCATTATTATAATTATTAATTATTAAATTAAATATATAAATGACAAAGTTTGATTTTATTTTAAATTTGATTTTATTTTAAATAATAATATTACTATATTTATTACGTAGTTAATTAAGCAAAGCAACATTTTCTTTGCTCATTCGGGGCAGGGTTATTCATCATCTTGGTTTTTCTTGCAGTTCAAAACCTCCAACTTTTGGTTATTCTTTACTTTACTTTCCAGACGTGCTTTGGTTTTCCCTTTCTGTTCTTTTCTTTTGAAAATTAAGCACAAAAGTATTGCCATCTTTTCTGATGCCCTTTTAGCAGCAAAATTTGTCCCCTATGCTTCATGATTTTGCTCATCTATCCAAGATGGCCTCCTCCTTCTGGGTAACTCTCTCTCCTTTATTTGGTTACTACATGTAATGAAATTTTTACTAGAAGTTGTATTTTTCTTGAATTTAATTCTTGTGTCTTAACTTTTTAAAAAATACATACAAAGCGTTTAGTTGTTAAAATAGAGAAAATAACTTTTATGAAAAAGTTAGTTAAAAATAAAGGCTTAAAACTTACTTAAAGTTAGATAAATTATTTTCTGTATTTAAAAAAAAATTAAAAATTATTAAGCAAGTTACACTTTTTCTATTTTGACAACCAAATAAGAGGCATGAAGTTCTACTTTGTGCGCCTACTTGCTCGAAACCAAACAAGGCCTAAATTTTGCTTGCAACTGTTATTTTCCTTTTTCCTTTTTCTTTGTGAGAGGGGCTCAATTTTGTTCATGATTTTCTTTAAATTCGAAATTTATCCCTTACTTTTCATCTGGGATTGCTGAGAAAGCTCAACCCGTGTTTGGTTTGGGGTTGACCAAGTATATAATGTGACGGGATAACACACTGCGAAGTTACAGGAGGAAACCGGATTACGGCAAGACTCGAGTCAATTTTGACATGAATCTCGCATTATTTATTATTTTTAAATAAAATTAACTGATTGACATGTTTTAGTATGCTTTTTCACGTGTTTTTCCTTAAGTTCTCACGATTAGCTTATTATTGGCCGCCATTAGTTTGGTTGTTGAGAAAGCAGGGGAAGGAAAAAATTGAGAGAAATTTAAGTGATGCAACCTGCCTCTTGGCAAGACGGGTTACAACCAACCACTTGGCGAGCCGGTTCCACAGTCCCCATTTGGGTGAACTCTGCAAGACGGAGGACGGGTGTCCGGGGACATAACTTGGCGAGAATATTCCGCATGATCCATTGGCAAATTGGAGAACGTATTTCTCGAACCCGGGGAGAATGATGTAGCCCATAGGTGCGGATGGCGGATGGCGGATGGCACCATATGTAGTTGGCACGTACCTGGAATGGCGAGCTGATGGAAGACATGAATGAAGATAAAGCTTGAGGAGTTTATATAGGAGCAGGATACTTAATATTAGATTATGAGATAATTACTAATTATTTTAGATAATTATTAGTTGTTTTACATAATTATGAGTTAATTTGTATTTTTCTTTTACCAAAGAGGGCACCAACACTCCTTCACCGGATCCCATTAGAACTCCGAAGTTAAGCGTGCTTGGGCGAGAGTAGTACCAGGATGGGTGACCTCCTGGGAAGTCCTCACCCTCAGGTTGGGTGCGTAGGGAAACAGCCTCTCTTCAGGTTAACACCCTGAAGAGGGAAGGCTGCGTACATCAGCGCCCCCCAGACCCTGCGTAGGCGGGAGCCCTTGAGGCACTGGGTATGTTCCTTTTTTTTAATTTGTATTTGTCTTTTAAGTCTTTTAGTCTTGTTAATTAGCTCATCCATTTAAGCAAGAGGAGAGCTAGGGTCTAGTCATTCAATTTTCCCTAGATTTTATTCCTTATTTGCTCTTTCTTATTCTCGTGTTGTGAGAATCAAGAATAGACTTGTTTTGCCCTTGTTCTTAATTATTTTCGTAATAAGAAAATAAGGGAAAGTTGTTGAGCCTTCCCGTTTCCCGCTAATTTTCATCCACGCGCTGCATCATTAAGTGCATCCTATCTCGTTACCAGTTGGTATTGTGCTTGTACTTGCGCTGGAATGCTGGTGACACTTGAGCTCTTTAATTCTTAAGAATTTAATAAGCTTGCTATTCTATAGAGGTGAACGACATCTTGTTAATCTCATAAATTACTTTATGAAGCTGAATGTAAGTTCAAATTTTGGAAATCTGGGTCTTATCTTTATGCAGAAATCCAAAAACACGTTTAGGTTTTCTAATTACATTAGCGCTTGTTTGGTATTGTTTTAAGTTGGAGTTTTTGGTATTTTGAAATTAAAAGATGAGGCTTTGGGAATGACTTTTCTGGTTTTTGGGTCTTTATATTTTACTTTTTTCCCTAATTTGAGCAAAACCTAAATATTAGAAATCGAAAACAAGAAAAGGTTGCTTTCAAACCTTGGTTTTTATTTCTTAAAAACCAAAAACTGCAAACAAAAACTGATATCAACAAGCCCTAAATTTTTCAATCAAATGTTAAGGCTATATGATTCACGTATAGTTTTCTTGTTTTACGAGTAGCCTTTAGTTATTGAATGTAGGGGTTGTTAGAGTACAAAATTATTCTTGGATTTCAACCTATTAGCTTAAGCTTTTGAGAGAGAGTTGGTTCCTTGATAGTTGCACATAGTTTTGTTGGTGATATTTAGTTCATTTGAGTCATAGAGGAATTCTAAAGTGCTATGAAGATCGAGGCCATAGTACAAGAGGTCTTAGCCTCAAACTTGATATTCACCACCCTGCTTTACGAAACAAAAGCTTTTAGTCCATCTGAATAGGTCTGTTGATGAATTATGTCATCTAGTTATTGTATTTAGTTTTAGAAATATAGCAAAATATTGGAACAATGATATGTCTTTTGGATTGATAACGATGACAACTATGGAGATCATGAGCTTCGAACTCAAGACCTCTAAGTTGGGGGTGGGTAGCTTTACTATTGTACCTTATAAGTTCATGGGAATGCTGAATTAGAATAGGAATGAACAAAATTTTCAGGGTTTTATGGATGAGGGAAAATAGGGTTCATTTACCAGGCACTAAGGCACCGGATCCTATTAGAACTCCGAAGTTAAGCGTGCTTGGGCGAGAGTAGTACCAGGATGGGTGACCTCCTAGGAAGTCCTCGTGTTGCCAACCTTATAAAGTTGGGGGTCCTCGGAAATTGCCTCTCGGCAGGGTTATACCCTGAAGGGGTAAGGCGGTGTACATCCACCCCTCCCAGACCCTGCTTATGTGGGAGCCTTTGAAGCACTAGGTCTGTTTTTGTTGTTGTATGGATGAGGGAAAATGAATATATCTTGTTGTATAGTGGAGGTCTAGTGATTATCTAGAATCAATATTACCAAGTCTCCTAGTACTTTATCAACTTGAAGGATTTTGAAATTGGAATTTTTCACATCAATCCTTTTTTTTTTTTTTTTTTTGGTGTGACATGGCTGTCTCATTGCATAGTTTCTAGCTGTTTTTCTGGTTTAGAGTACTCTTGTTGGATAGAATACTTGGATATTAGTATAATATTAAACATTTCAAATTGGATTAGAAAAAAACATTGCTTATTGTCATACATTTAACTTAGTGGTACTTGGATGTTAGTATAATATTAAACATTTCAAATTAGATTAGAAAAACATTGCTTATTGTCATACATTTAACTAAGTGGTTAGGCCTGACCCACTAGTTTGCATTGAGATCTACCTATAAGTTCAAGTGATGATCTATCTTAAAATCAACTAACAGTAGGTGGAGTAGCTCATAAAGCTTATATGTTCATTTCCACTTTCTCACAACTTCGCTGTGAGGTTATTACTTAAAATTTTGTGCACAATTCTTGAAAACTTCAATCCTTACGAGCATCTTGCTTTGTTCGGTCATTGACTGCTATTTCTTTCTACTCAGAACTTTCTATTAATGGATCCAAAGAGCCGATCATATGCTTGCAGTTTTGTCATTACCGTTTCTCTACTTTGCTGTGCTTACTTCACTGGAAGTGCATTAATTTCAAGGGATTACAAAGAGGTACATAGTTGTTCCATGGAGTATGGATTCAAATTGTAGCTCATGGTTGTATCATAGTTGCGGTCATTGTTTACTATACTGCAACGCAGACCTTACGTAATCCGGTGTGTTTTATATTTGACTTTCATCCATGAACTTAAGCTTTTGTGATTAACATGGTAACAGAGCCTTATTGACCGAGAGGCTACATGCCGAAATCCCTACAACCTTATAACTCAATATTATATAATTTCATATAGGATTTAGAGTGGTTATGTGCACTATTCACACTTCAAGCCCAATGGATATTTGCGTGAGGGAGCATTTTACTTTATAAAACCAATCTAGCCCTTATTTATTAGCTTAAGCTTTTGGGATAGTTGATTCTTAACAAGGCGTAACATTGGCATTGAGTTTTTAGGAAACTTATGTTACTTTTAAGCCTTATATTTGCAAAAAATTGAATGAAAGGACATAGCATTAGTCATCTAGATACCCAGTTTATCACATAGTGTAATGAAATTTGTTTGATTCAATTTAGGAACATAGCCTTGATACAATATACAAGACCGTTGACTATTGATTTACATATAGAATCTTATACTATTGCTAACTTGACAATTATTCGTGGCAGAGAATATCCAAATGGCCATTGCAAATGATTGCCGCTACACAAAATTCTAAATCCAATGCTTGCAAGGTTAGATGCTTCAGTTTTACTATTAGGCTCCATTTGATTCGGCGGAAATTAAGGCACCGGATCCCATTAGTACTCTAAAGTTAAGCGGGCTTGGGCGAGAGTAGTACCAGGATGGGTGACCTCCTGGAAAGTCCTCGTGTTGCCAACCCTATAAGGTTGGGGGTCCTCGGAAACAGCCTCTCGGCAGGGTTACACCCTGAAGGGGTAAGGCTGCGCACATCCACCCCTCCCAGACCGTGCTTATGTGGGAGCCCTTAAGTCACTGGTTCTGTTGTTGTTGTGATTTGGTGGAAACTATTTTTGTTCTAGAAAATGTATCTTCTTTAAGTATTTTTAACTATAATCATTTTTCTTCAGAATTCCTTTTATCTAGTTTCTGAAATCAATTTGATTAAAAATTTGTAAGAGATTCATGTTTGGTCCATCTGAATTTTGACAGGAGATTGAGGATGTAGGATTATGATAGAAATTTTTTCTCCCCCGATAAGAAAAATTGCTTCCCTTGTTCTTTAAAAGAAGATCAATTTATCCTCCATGGAGGAAATCATTTTCTCATCCAATGATTGGTGCTTGTGATTCATGTAAGAGGATAATAGAAATATGACGGAAAATGATTTTTGTCAAAACAAGCAGAGTTTTAATTTTTGGCATGCTGCACATTTTGAATTATATCTTATTTTTGTTTTAGTTTGCTTTGTCAGAATCATTGCAGGCCTGCAGGGAGTGAGACATTGCCTAAGGGAATTGTCGTCAAAACATCCAACCTCGAAATGCAACCTTTATGGGATTCCTCTACCATCAGTGTATGCAGATTTTAAAGGCAAAAATATTTTAGAATGACTTTATGTTTGAGGAAAGGGAATAATGCAGACACATTGTTTGTTATATGCGCAAAAAGTATAATGTGTCGTAGTTGAATCATGGGATTTAAGAATGATGGCGTGGGAACTGAGAAGTTTATGTGGCAGATGATGGCAACTGGAAAAATGACATGGCAGACAACTTGCTATTGTTTTAGTTTGAAGTTGATTCGCTTCTTGTTCTTTTCCAAACAATGCTGCCTTTTTGGTTCTTTATCCAAAACATTTTTCCTCTTTTCAGCATATAGCAAACATTATTCCCTTCTTGTTCCTTTCTCGAGAATGATGTTTCTTTGATGTATTTTTGCCAGATTTTAATTATTTCATCCCCGCCAGTTTTTGAAACCATGTGATTGTTAGTTGATAGTATATTTTGTATCAGGCAAAGTTGAAGCCTTCAGCAAACTTATTGGGCATTGCAGTTGGAATAAAGCAAAAGGAGATAGTGAATAAAATGGTTAAAAAGGTTATATTCTCACTCTCTGTAGATGAAATCAAATTGCACTTTGTGGTTGCATAACTGTCACAAACACGGAAATGAATTGTCATGGACATGTAATGGGTGATGAAGATTGTGGGGGTTTTTCAGTGAACATGAGTTGGTTTTAAACTCTTTTGAAAGTTTGAATGCATAGCCATATCTCCTTTGATCGCTTTCAACATGCTAATACATTTATAAATATGTTTTAATAAATAAAATACAAAATATTTGCATTACAAAGACTATGGTGAAACCACCGTTACATATCGGTTAATCATTACAATTTTAGCCAGAAATTCATTATGCGACGGTCATTTAGTTCCTACCAGCCACTGATTTTACCCATTCTAACACTTAATATTTTCTTGCAGTTCCTGTCATTTGGGTTTGTCGTTATGCTTTTCCATTATGATGGCGTCGTGGATGAGTGGAAGGACCTCAAATGGAGCAATCACGTGATACATGTGTCTGCCAAGAATCAAACTAAATGGTAATGTTTCATCCGTAAGAACATGCCATTTTTAGATGATGGTGTCTAAACATGGCAGTTCCGGACTAACTGAAAAGACTAAGGTGAGGGTCAATGTTTGACTGGAAACCAACATGATTATAACCTGAGGTGACCCAACCTTGGCCTGTTTCGACTAACCCGATTGCCAGGTCTACCTTTGTTTCTCCGGAGGTGAAGATAGGCTGCTGATTTGGTGAAGTTCTTTGGTGCTTCTTAGGTGGTTCGCCAAGCGTTTCTTGCATCCGGATATTGTGGCTGAGTATGGTTACATATTTCTTTGGGACGAGGACCTCGACGTTGAAAATTTCAACCCACAACGGTATACATGATTAGCTTAATGCTTTCCCTTTGTTGCTGTATTCTCTGTTTTTGGAATCAAAGGAGCCAGGTAACCGCATGCTAAAATAACAAGCTATTGTTTTGCTCTTTTACTGTATGCAACTGGTTGAAAGTAGCTTATCTGGTACGTGCTAACATTTTCATGACAATTGCATTCTGTCAAGTTATGCCTGTGAAACCCCCCCTATTTACAATACTATGACCGGATTCAAATAAAGTAGCTATGGAGAGGAACCTCCAAACAATTGATCTTTTCATCAAAGAATCAAATCCCAATTCATAATCATGTTATCGTCATTGTCTTGGGTGGTGTTGGTGATATATAGCATTCCCAACAGTTGCCTAACATAGCTATCTCAAAATATGTTACTAATGTGGATTGCCTCAAGGTCTTGTTTGTCGTATGTATTGGTTTCTGAAATTCAGGCTGAAGCACAAATTGAGGCCTAGGATTCCAATTTTGTTGTTTGGTTCACCGGTAGAGATAGCAATTGCAATTGCATTGCCCAATTCTGTAGCATTTGGATTTAACTAAAAGCCTCACATTCCGATTCTCTAGGGTGAGAATTGCAATTACCGTATTACGTAACTAATCTGAAACCTAAAAAGAGCTAAATTAATTGACCAAAAATCTAAGATGGCTCGAAAACGAAATGTTGGTGAAATAGGGTGGATGAGTGACCAAAATATAGCTCTTTATTACAATAGACTTGATTTCGAGATTACAAGAACAATGAAAGAAACGACTTATACGAAATAACAAAGGGAAAGAATAACCGAAGAAATTGCTGCGCTGTGGAGAATCCACTGCCCTAAGTCGTTTATGGCCCCATAGAGGTACAATGGGATGAGCGGCACTCTGACCTCTAAGGTTAATACGGCACCAGCCTCAGCAGTGTACTCTGGGGAGATGGGTTGGAGTACACCCCAATTTGCTCAATAACGGAGTAGAGAATTATTTCGAGAGAGAAATACAGTCGTGAAGAAGGAGAAAATTTTCTGTGTTAATTGGGTATTTTGCAAAACCCTAAGGTACGGTATTTATTGTGGAAAATTCTTGTAGGTTAAGGAAAAGATCATGGCAAAGAATCCGCCTCAAACAAGAAAAATGGCGGATTCAGGAGAGCCTAAAAATACGGTCAGTTACGGGAAAAAATCAGTTAAGAAAAGAGCGGGAAAAGACATGGTCAAATGCGTACTTGAGGCTGGTGAGAATAAATGTTTAGAAAAAGTCCGCACCACATCACACTGCGACTTGCCGACCAGGTCGGCTAGACGAGGCGGGCGCGCTTGTGCATGTGTGGTTCACAGAACCCACTCTAGACCCCCATAATACTTTGCCAAGTACAATAACAAGGGGATATATTAACTAGATTTCTCCTCTAGAATTTCTATGTGAGATTGGGGTGTTTTCTCAAGACATCAAAATTGAAGCACACTACGCCCCACTTGACGATGCTATTGTCTTTTGGACTTAAAACAACACCTAGTGACTAAGCATGTCCCATAACCACCCATTGGTGATCAAGGTCTTGAACTATAAGCAGTCATTGTGAAGAGCATACCTAACCCTTTCACGTGATTCTCGAGGCTGAAACGCACTCTGCAATCAGGACGTATGAGGTCCCTCAAAATAATCCGAAACCTGGCATTAGAACTGCTCTAGAGAGTGAGCCCATACTCTCGACAGGAGGACTTTCTACCCTCACAGTCCTGTAGGTGAATCCATCAGGTGTGGTGCGCCGCACCACCATAAAAGGCTATGGACATTATTAAGAGCCTTAGGCTCAACCTCATATCATGGCAGTAGCGGTGTGTCCATCAGGTGTGCAGCCCCACGCCACCATAAAGGGCTATGGACGATATTAAAAGCATTAAGCTTAACCTTCATCATGGCAGATTTAGCAAATCTTGTAGCCACTCATACAACAAACATGGGAAGGGTTTGAGTGGCTATCACAAATTTCCCAGTCTCTGAATTCATTTGACCCGTTAAACATCGAGAGTAACTCCCGAGACGGGTATCTGCTAGGATTAGGGCACACATAGGGGGGTTTAGACCGATTCCCTCTGCTGTTTCATTTATCGATTTCTTTGCAAGGTCTTTCGTAAGAGGATCTGCCAGATTTTTTCTCACTCCTCACAAATTCAAGTGAGATCACATTGTTCGTGATCAAATTTCTCATGACACTATGCCTGAGGCGAATATGCCTCTGCTTGCCATTATAAACCTCACTTTGAACAACTCCAATGGCTGCTTGTGAAACACAGTGCAACGACACTGAAGGCACGGGTTTCCCCCACAATGGAATGTCTCCCAGGACACTCCTCAGCCATTTGGCTTCCAAACCTGCCATCTCAAGAGCAATAAATTCCAACTCCATAGTCGATTTAACGATATAAGTTTGTTTAGATAATTTCCATGTAATAGCACAATTAGCAACCACAAATACATAACCACTAGTAGAATGAATTTCATCACAATTAGACAGCCAATTAGCATCACAGTATCCCTTTAACATAGCAGGGAAGCTTTAATAGTGTAAACCCTAATTCATGGTACCCTTAAGATACCTTAACAACCTTTTCAATGCACTCCAGTGCTCATCACTAGTGTATGGGTGTAATGGCTAAGTCTACTAACGGTATAGGCAATATCAGGACGACTGTAGTTCATTAAGACATTACGCTACCAATTATTTTGGCGTATTCAGCCTGTGATACACTATCTTCTGTGTTTCTCATCAAATGAACACTAGGGTCATATGGGGTTTCAATAGGTGTGTCATCAAAGTGACCAAACTTTCTTAAGACTTTCTGCACGCAATGGGATTGACTTAGGGTTAATCCTCAGGTGTTCTAGTAATTTTAATCCCAAGTATCACATCGGCCTTCCCTAGGTTTTTTATATCAAAACATGTACTCAAGAAAGACTTGGTATCATTCACAACATTCACACTTGTTCCAAAAATAAGCATGTCATCAACATATAAGCATATAAGCACACAGTCATTATCAGCATGATTTAAATACACGCAAGCATCACCACTATTTACAACAAAACCATGCATGACCAAGGTACGATCAATTTTTTGATGCCATTATTTAGGAGCTTGTTTAAGTCCATACACAGACGTTACAAGTTTACATACTCTATGCTCCATACTAGGAACCTCAAACCCCCTGGGTTGTTCAATATAAATTTCTTCCTCAATGTCACTGTTTAAAAGTGTGGTTTTAACGTCCATTTGGTGTACTACAAGATTATGTATGGACGCTAGAGCTAACTGGGCTCTCACAATGGCTATCTCAGTTATGGGTAAGTATCAAAAAGTCTATTCCTTGTTTCTGGGTGTATTCTTGGGCCACCAGCTTGGCCTTAAACTTTTCTATGGACCCATCAGTCCTTAGTTTCCTTCTAAACACCCACTTACACCCTGCAGGTCTACATTCTCTTGGAAGGTCCCACTAACACCCAAGTGTTATTGCTCGTTATAGAGTCTAACTCATTACTTATGGCCTCTCTCCAAAATGGCGCATATATGGTTCTCATGGCCTCATCATAAGTTTTGAGATCTTCTTTTAGCATGAATGCACTCACAACATGTTCGTCAATGTCATGATGTTCAGACATGAAAGTAGTAATGAAGTCTGGTCCAAAACTAGTCTCAGTTCGAGCCCTTTTACTTCTTCTAAGTTCCTGAATCTCGAGTTCAGGGGTTGTATGACTAGATGATGATGTAGATGCAACAAGAATAGAATCAGGTAGTGAAGCATGCATCGAATCTTTCATGGGAAATTAGTTGTCAAAGAATTTAGCATCTTGAGATTCCATTATCTTACCAAGCCCAGGGCTTGAGTTATTCAATAACATGAATCTTTGCATTGTTTATGGCATAACCAACAAAAATAGCATCTACAGTTTTAGGACTAATTTTGCTTCTTTTAAACTAAGGAATCCCTACTTTAACTGGACACCCTCCACACTTTCAAGTATTTTAGGTTAGGTGCGTAGTCCTTCCATAATTCATACGGTGTTCTACCTAACTTTTTGTGCGGAATCCTATTGAGTGCATGACAAACAGACAATATGGCTTCCCCCCACAAGCTCGAGGGTAGGCTTGAGCTAATTAACATAGCATTCATCATGTTCTTAAGGGTCTTATTTTTCCTTTCAGCTGTTCCACTTTGTTGAGGTGTATAAGGGGCTGAGACCTCGTGAATTATACCAAGTTTTTTACAATGTTTCCCTAGGAAGATAGTATCATACTGATGTAGCACAAAAGGAAAACTAAAAGATTTCAAACTCAACTCTCAAATTCTGGATTTAATTTCATTCAAAGATATCTCCATAAAATACATAAGGGCTCTATTTATAGAGTAGGAACCCTAAAATAGACAAGATAAAGAAGTATAATCCTAATCTAACTAGAAAATAAAAATAATCAAACTCTTAAAATATAATCCTAATCTAATTAAAATAAAAGATAATTCTAAATAGTCTTAATCTAATTTAAACTTAATAATTTATAAAGGATAAACTAATATTTAAACAATTTAAAAGTCACAAATATACTTAACTCCTATCAATACTTCTCTGAGGAGGTAGAGCCTTTGGCTGCTCAAAGATATCCTCAAATTCCTCAATTAAGGCTCGCACTTTAGGTTGAGTAACAGATCCCAACTCTGTAGGAGAGATAGCAAACAATTGTCCAATCCACTGAATGGCACTCTTCTCAAATCCTCCTTGTAACCTGTTGCCTTTGATCAATTGTAATTGTGCACGATCAGCCATGCCTTACAATGTGACTTTAGTTCCATGAACTTCAAAAGAAACAATCAGCTTTTCAAAGTCGAACATCACTAGATTAAAGGACCTCATCCAATCAACACCGAGCACCATGTCACATCCACCCAAGGGAAGAACTTTGAAATCAAAGGTGAACTGATGTTCTTGCATAGTCCATTGAAATGCCTGACACTTATTCTGAGTGAGAATGGAATTTCCATCAGCCACAGTCACAGCTAATGGATGGGTCTTGATCACTTCATGTCTCACTTTCTTCACTAATTTAGGATCAACGAAGCTGTGAGTGCTCCACTGTCTATAAGAATGGTAATGGAGGTCTTTCCTGCTTTTCCTTTAATTTGAATGGTATTGTGAGCTCCATTCCCGGTGAAAGCCTTCATAGAAATCCCAATTTTATCCTCCAACAACGCATCTTGTGACTCCTGCTTAGAACTATCTTTTACTGCTTCTGTTTCTTCACCGTCAGATTTAACTTCAACTCGAGCACCTCTTGCAGACATCAAGAATTTGGAGTTACATTTATGTCCTGGCTGATAAAGTTGGCTGCATTTGTAACAAAGCCTTGAAGACTTCTTATCAACATCACGACTTGCCTTGAAGCCAAATGAATCTCTGTGCTGAGGTTTAGAATTGCTTCTTTTGAATTTACTCTTGTCACTTGAAGATACAACTGTGGCTTCAATCAACTTAGCCTTGGCGTATGCTTTAGACAAAGTCCTTGGCCCAATGGCTTCACCATGTTCTTGGTTCTTGGTCTCAATCCACTAATGAATCTAGAGACATAGTATGCCTCTGTAGCTTGTGGATGAGTGGTTATCATGCTAGCTCGTAGGTTCTCAAACGTCGTCATGTACTCACTCACAGTAGTCATTTGATATACCTTGTTAAAGTTATCATCAACAACATCGCCAATGTCCTCTTCTCCATAGCGCTCACATAATTCTTCCACGAACTCACCCCTAGAAAGATTTGGATTGCTTTTCAACACACTATAGAACCATACCTCATGATCTCCATGAAGATGCACTGCTGCCAATTCTACCTTTCAGCTTCACTTATGTTGTAAAAATGGAAGTATCGATCACACTTTCTCAACCACGATTGAGGTTGTTTGCCATCAAAAGGTTCAATTTGCACTCGAGGTTGTCTGAAAGCATTGCTTCTATTACCGGATGTAGCATCATTACTCACTATTCTTCGTTGATGATGCTGATCTGGTGGCCTGTCCTGATTTTCAAATTCATCAGATGGATTTCTGTTGTGCAACACATAATCTGGAGGTCTGGTATTCATACCTAAATTCTGTCTAGATAATCGAGAATGTGCTTGTTCTATGGATTGATCATGAGTCCTTGCAGCAGCATCGACCTCTGGAAGTCGAGTATCAATTGTCCTGTTACGATCTGGAGGTCTAACCTCAGTTTGAATCAAAGGAGATCCACTGCGATTCTGGTCCAAGCTTTCAACACTGTCAATGTAAACTCGCGGTTGCCTTAGTTCTACTGGAGGAAATAGCTAACTAGTAGGTCGTAGAGTTCCATTTATAGAAGATTCACCATATTTGTTGACCTGATTTTGCAATTAAATCAGTTTTTCCTCAAAACACAAGGATTGTTGCTGCACTTGCTCAGCAAACTTCTGATCTTGTTCCAGTTTTCTGTTAATTTGATCCTGTAATCCACCAATCTTGTCCTCAAGACGCAGAGTTTGTTGTTGCATTTGATCAAAAATCTTCAAATCCTGTTCATCCTGCACCTATTGAATTCGATTCATCATCATATCCATCTGCAACTTGTACATTTCATCCATTTGCGCCCTAAACTGAGTATGAGTAATAAACTCAGGTCTGGCTGCAGAATTTCCACCAACAATCAAAGCAAATGTTTCATTAGGATCAACATTAGCAGCAGAAGCTGCATTTACACCTCCAGAACGAGTATTAGGCCTTCCGGTCATTGATGATCACAAAAATCAGATTCAAAATTGCGCTTGATCAGGCTCTGATACCAATTGTTAGCTTCTAATCCAAAAGATTGAGAGCTAACCTTGTGGAAGAGAGGTAAGATGAGAAGAGAATTGAATTAGATGAGAATTAGAGAAGGAGATGAGAGTTAGAGAGAGAATATCCAAAAGGAAATCAGATTTTTATTGATTGAATTAAGATATTACATGGTTTAGATCTATTTATAATAGATCTCGATACATTGAACCAACACTTGGCTCCTAACCAACTTATACCAGCTTTTACCGCCAAAAAAAACAGCTAGCCGCCACATTTGACCTTTCTTGACCAACTAACCGACTTGGGCGTCTAAAGACTCACTAACTCACATTTGAATCATTACATCAAAACGCATTATTCAAACTATACAACCATTACATGACTCAACAGCAACCAAACAAAGGAAATCACAACAGAATGCTTTCAAATCATTACAGATGTGTAGATAGAATCACACAACTGCTATTAAATAACGAATTTTGAACTTGTGTTATTGATGCAGCACATAAAAAGAGATCTAAAGAGTCTGGAGGATGTGATATTTATTAGATTTTGCTAGATTATGCAGCACCAAAGAAGAGGTTTAATGATTGTGAAAGACATAATATATTTTATTTTAGTCCTATCAAATAGTCTAACAAAATTTTTATAAAATATTATGTATTTTACATTCATTAAACCTCTTCCTTGCTGTTGCATATGTTATGCGATGGGTTAGTGGTTGCCCCTTAGAGGCTACTGTGTCCTAGTTTCGTATGAAGTGACCATGAAGGTTGCTGCAGGTATATTAATATTGTTAAGCAAGAAGGTCTGGAGATCTCACAGCCAGCAGTTGATACTTCTAAATCTGTAGTTCATCATCCCATTACTGCTCGTCAGAAGAAATCTCAAGTCCACAGGTAATTGTTGACGTGGTTGATGCCTAGATATTGTCAGCAGGAGTATACATGGTGCATATCTCAGGCGTGGAATCAAATAAAAATAATGCCCATTATGTAGTAGGTAGGGCATATTTGGCAATGCTGCGAAAATTGTTGTTTTTTCATAATCACTTTTTTCAGGCATCACCTTTTTATAATTAAAATTTTCATATTTAATTTTTTCTATAAATGAGAAGTGTTTGTGTTAAATTTTTTGGTTTTGCTTTTGCATCTACTTTAAAAGAGTTTCATTATTTTTTTTGCTTATACTTAAAAGTAGGAAAACATCTACCTTTACTTATTAAAACACTATTGTATTTTGACCAAACACCTTGAAGAACTCAAGAAAGTTAATTTTTTCAGTGAAAACCACTTTTTTTTGCTCCAAAAAAGTTTGTCACTACATATCATGTATTGGGTGTTCCCCAAAAAAAAAAAAAAAAACATATCATGTATCACCTGCAACGCTCCGCGACCAGGACCACATAAACTCTTGTTGGAATCCGTGGTCTGAGTTGCCATTGTGGCAGTTGATGAAATTGCTTCTAGCAATATGGTTGTGTCTTTATATTTGCAATATTTGGTTGCCTGTACATTTTTTGGTTTCCCAAAAGCAATAAATTTGAAAAGAGGAACTACTAGAATGACATTATGTTTCATCAATACATGAACAATATCATATTTTTCTTTTCTTTTGTTTTTTTTTTTTTTTTTTTTTTTTTGGTTTTGGGGGGGGGGGGGGGGGGGGGGGGGGGGGGGGGGTGTGGAAGGCGTTGATGTCACAAATACTTATTGGATTAGTGACTGAGATGCTGGGAAGCTCATTACAGTGACATGTGGACCTTGTTCCATGTGGGAATATACTGAAACAGTTTTTAAAAAATGCTAACTTCTTGTCCATTTAAGTAAATCAACTTTTTGGCGCCCTCATCAACCTTCCATCTAGCAGTTGTCACTTCAATTCTATTGTTATTTATTTTCCGAAACATGTTACCTTTCTTAGGTAGTTATCATAGCGAGTACCCTGCTTGTTTGTTTTCACAATCTTAGAGCCCTTCTAAGTTATCTATGTCGTAATTCTTGTGGACATGTTCTCTAATCTGCTTGCTTCTAAATTTGAGCAGAAGATATTACAAGTTTAAAGGAAGTGGAAGATGTGATGGTCAAAGCAGATCTCCTCCATGCATCGGGTAAAGCTCCTCGATTACGCCTTTTATGAAGTACTAGTATGTTTTTCGCTAAGTCATCAATACTTTCGTAAGATGAATGTGGAGCCTCTAAGTTTAAAATGGAGACCTTTAACCCCTCTTTTCTTAACCAAAGACGTTGGCTTAAATGATAAGACACTGGACATAGGACTTAATAAAGCTTCAGGTTCAGGGTCTGAATCTTACTAGTATCTGCAAAAAACAATTCTTTGGCGCTCTATATGTTCCCAATTACCATGCTGGTGATGCATATAATGCATTTAATATCAGCTAGGCCAAATGCCTCAAGTATCCCAAAAAAATTTACCCCTTTGTTGGCATTAACTTCTGGTGCAGTTGGGTAGAAATGATGGCTCCTGTCTTCTCAAGAGCCTCGTGGCGATGCGTGTGGTTCTTGATCCAGGTATGGTTTATTCTTTTGCTTAGGTGAATGGAATTGAGAATTGAACCTATGACCTCTTCTTGTCTTATACCACTATACCGAGTTCGCAGGGGCCCAGGTGCTGTTTATTGCTTAAGCATTATATTCAACTGGGACTTAGTATTTAGCTCCTACGGCATGTAAAATATCCTACCTCTTGTTTGCCTAGACTGATACAATTGTTTGCACGCACACAATCAAATGGCTGTCACCAAAGCGAAATGTTGCTTGCGTAACAAGAAGCTTGCTCAGAGTCTGTTAAATAACGATTATTATGTTACATGGTAATCTTTATCTGATTTGCTACATGTATATATGTGCGCACGCGCGCCTACGTATGTGTAGTCACATGCAATTGTCATATTTTTGGCTGAAGCATAGCGTACATTTAAAAAGGGAGAAATTTAAGGTTGTCATCTTAGAAAATTTTCCATGGTAAATGGAAAATTGAAGTTGTTCAAAAGTTCGGTTTTCAATTAGAGAAGTTGGAAATAATTTTTCAATTTTTCATATTTTATTACAAAAGTTGAAAAATAGTTATAAATTTCCATTCGAGTTTTCCACATTAATGAATTACTCTTTTCTTTGCGTTCGATTAAGTATTATTGTTGGAATTTGGGAGGTAGTTTACTTCAATTTTGATGTATTGAGAAAACACCCCAATCCCACATAGAAATTCTAGAGGAGAGGAGTCTAGTTTATATATCCCCTTGTTATTGTACTTGGTAAAGTATTGTGGGGGTCTAGAATAGGTTTTGTGAACCACACATGCTTGCATGCGCCCGCCCTGCCTCGGCAAACTGGTGCGTCGTGGTATGGTGTGGTGTGGACTTTTTCTAGCCATACTTTTATTTTTACGACCTTTATATTTGTTCAAGTTGTCATAAATGAACTCGTGATGAGTTCTTGTTGTTGGGTTGAGCTCAAGGCCTTTGGTTCGTGCTCGAGGTGTCCTTCTTGAGTAGACCTCGAGGTACTTTTATGTGTCTAGTCTCGAGACCCGAGGCTATAAGCTTGAATTTGAATACACGTTTTGACTACATCAATTCCCGGTCTTTCCATAACTATATTTTCCATAACTGACCAGATTTGTAGGCTCTCCCATATCAGCCACTTTTGTTGTTTGAGGCGGATTCTTTGCCATGATCTTTTCCTTAACCTACAAGAATTTTGCGCTATAAATACCGTGTTTTAGGGTTTTGCAAAATGCACAATTAACACAAAAATTCTTCTCCTTCTTCATGGCTGTCTTTCTCTCTCGAAATAATTCTCTCCTCCGTTACTGAGCAAGTTGGGGCGTACTCCAACCCCTCTCCCTAGAGTACACTACTATGGTGGCTGCCGTGTTAATCCTGGGGGTCGGAGTGTTGTTCATCCCATTGTACCTCTGTGGGGGCATAAACGACTTAGGACAGTAGATTCTCCACAGCGTGGCAATTTCTTTGTTCAATTCTTTCCCTTCTGTTATTTTGTTTAAAGTCATTTTATTTATCAGTTTCTAATCTCGAGATCAAGTTCATTGTTGTAAAGAGTATATTTTGATCACTCACTCACCCTATTTCACCCGCAATCTAAGTCCTTTATCATAATGAGTAATCAGAATATGATTTACGCGGGCTTTATCATTCCTAATATGTCTAAAACTAAGCCCTTAGATGGGAAGAACTACAAGATGTGGGATGATAAGATGGAGTTCTTCCTAGGCCAAATAGAGGTTCATTATACTCTGTTTAATGATAGAGCCCCACCGAGGTCCGATAAGGATTTTGAGAAAGACAACCGTACTTGTAGGGGAATGCTTTTCCATTACATGACAACGCCTCTTTATCAAATTTATGTTAACATGAAAACCGCTGAAGAGATATGGCAAGCGTTGTTAAACAAGTATGGCTCGAATTATAACGCGGCAAAGAAATACGTTTGTGGTAAGTGGCTGTCCTTTTCTATGGTTGATGAAAAGCCTATTCTTGATCAAATCCTTGAATATGAGACCTTGTGCACTAACGTACTGAATGACGAACGAAATTATGTGAAACATTCCAAGTTAACTGTTTAATTGAAAAACTGCCTTCTTCTTAGGATAGTTACAAGGCCTCATTGAAACATAAGAAAAAGGACGTGACTTTACAGGAACTGATCTCCTATATTAATTTGGAGGATCATAATTGCAAATAAGCCAAGGGGAAGTCCTCTGAGCACTCCTCCTTGGCGGCTAACCTTGTGGAATTGAGAAACGTAAGAAAGAAAGGCAAGTTCAAGAAGCCTTGGAATAAGGGCAAGTCTAATGCTCGAGAGGAAGGCTCTAGCAGCAAGAAGCGCCAATCTTGAGGAAAAAGGCCAATGGACAATGCTAATGATGGCCAAAAGAGGAGTAGAGGAGCGTGTTGGACCTGTGGCAAGACTAGCCATACCTCAAGTAACTGCAGGAAGGGATTCGGACTTGGAAAGCACATAGAACACAGGCCCCAAGCTAATCTCACCATGGAAGGAGATGTGTTTGTTGCCATGATCTCCGAGGTGAATATGGTTGGGAACACGGTCAAGTAGGTTGTAGATACTGGTGCCACGAGGCACATCTGCACCAATAAGGACCTGTTCCATGAATATGAGAAAGCCATTGATGGGGAGAAAGTGTACTTAGGCAATTCCAATTCCATCCCTGTCTTGAGTAAGGGAAAGGTCCTCCTTAAACTCAACTTTGAAAAAACTCTGTGTTTGCTGAACGTGCTGCATGTTCCTGATGTGGGTAGGAATCTAGTCTTCGAGTGCGTTGTTGAACAAAGCTGGCTTTGAGTCTACCAAGTTAATTCTCACTAAAGATACCAACTTCATCGGGAAAGGGTTCTGTAATGGTGGTATCTTTGTACTTGATGTGATAAATAAGGATGCATCTACTTTTGCTTATATTGTTGAGTCTTTGGATTTGTGGCATGCTAGGCTTGAACATGTAAACTTTAATCGGTTAAGAAACTTAAACAAATGAGTTGAGTCCCTGATTGTGATCTAATCGAATCTGATAAATGTGAAATGCGTCGAGGCCAAACATCCAAAGAAATCATTTAGCAAATCAGTTGAAAGGACTTCGAGCCTACTCAAGCTAGTGCATTATGACCTGGGTGACTTTAAGAGCACCATGAGTAGAGGTGGAGAAAGATATTATATCACTTCTGTAGATGACCACTTGAGATTCAGTAAGGTGTATCTCCTAAGTCCAAAAGACAAGGTTGAGGAAATATTTCTTAAATATAAAGCTGGGGTTGAAAACCAATTGCACCGTAGGATCAAGAGAATTAGGTCTGATAGAGGAGGTGAGTGTGATACTATCTTCCTCAAGAAACATTGTAAGAAACTTGGCATAATTCACGAGGTCTCAGCCCCTTATGCACCTCAACAAAGTGGAACAGCTGAAAGGAAAAATCGGACCTTGGAGTTGAGTGTGATACTATCTTCCTCAAGAAACATTGTGAGAAACTTGGCATAATTCACGAGGTCTTAGTCCCTTATGCACCTCAACAAAATGGAACAGTTGAAAGGAAAAATCGGACTCTTAAGGACATGATGAATGCTGTGTTAATTAGCTCGGGCCTACCCTTGAGCGGGGGGGGGGGGGGGGGGTTGTCATGTACTAAAGGTGTCTAGCTAAAATAGGGATTCTTGAGTTTAAAAGAAGCAAAATTGGCCCTAAAACTGTAGATGCTCTTTGTTGGTTATGCCATGAACAGTGGTGCATATAGATTCATGCTTTTGAATGACTCGAGCCCTAGGCTTGGTAAAATAATGGAATATCGAGATGCGGAATTCTTTGAGAGTAAGTTTCCTATGAAAGAATCTATGCATGCTTCATTACCTGATTCTATGCCTGTTGCCTCTGCATCATCATCATCTAGTCACGCGCCCCCTGAACTCGAGGTTTAGGAACTTAGAAGAAGTAAGAGGCTCGAATTGAGACTAGTTTTGGACCAGACATCATTACTGCTCTCTTGTCTGAACATCAAGATCTTGATGAACATTTTGTGAATGCATTCATGCTAAAGGAAGATTCCAAAACTTATGATGAGGCCATGAGAACCATAGATACTCCTTTTTGGAGAGAGACCATAAGTAATGAGTTAGACTCTATAACAAGCAATAACACTTGGGTTTTGGTGGACCTTCCTAGAGAATGCTGACCTATAGGGTGTAAGCGGGTGTTTAGAAGGAAACTAAGGACTACTGGGTTCATAGAAAAGTTTAAGGCCAAGCTAGTGGCCCAAGGATACACCCAGAAACAAGGAATAAACTTTTTGATACTTACCCGTAACTAAGATTGCCATTGTGAGAGCCCTGTTAGCTCTAGCGTCCATACATAATCTTGTAGTACACCAAATGGACGTTAAAACCGCATTTTTGAATGATGACATTGAGGAAGAAATTTATATGGAATAACCCGAGGGGTTTGATGTTCCTGGTATGGAGCATAAAGTATGTAAACTTGTAAAGTCTTTGTATGGACTTAAACTTAAACAAGCTCCTAAACAATGGCATAAAAAAACTTGATCATACCTTGGTCACGCACGGTTTTGTTGTAAATAGTGGTGATGCTTGCGTGTATTCAAAGCATGTTGATAATGCTTGTGTGATTATATGCTTATATGTTGATGACATGCTTATTTTTGGAATGAGTGTGAATGTTGTGAATGATACGAAGTCTTTCTTCAGTACATGTTTTGATATGAAAGACCTAGGTGAGGTCAATTTGATACTTGGGGTTAACATTACTAGAACACCTGAGGGTTTGACCTTGAGTCAATCCCATTACGTGGGGAAAATCTTAAGAAAGTTTGGTCACTTTGATGACACACTTGCTAAAACTCTATGTGACCCTAGTATTCGTTTGATGAGAAACACTGGAGATAGTGTATTACAGGCTGAATACGTTGAAATAATTGGTAGCGTAATGTTCTTAATGAACTACACTCGTCCTTATATTGCCTGTGCTATTAGTAGACTTAGCCATTACACCCATCTAGTGATGATCACTGGAGTGCGTTGAAAAGGTTGTTAGGGTATCTTAAGGGTACCATGAATTGGGGTTTACACTATAAAAGGGTCCTTGCTGCGTTAGAGGGATACTATGATGCTAATTTTGTCTCTGATTGTGATGAAATTCATTCTACTAGTGGTTATGCATTTGTGCTTGCTAATTGTGCTATTTTGTGCAAATCATCTAAACAAATATGTATTGCTAAATCAACCATGGAGTCGGAATTTATTACTCTTGATATGGCAGGTTTGGAAGTTGAATGGCTAGGGAGTATCCCGGGAGACATTCCATTGTGGGGGAAACCCGTGCCTTCAGTGTCGTTGCATTGTAACTCACAAGCAGCCATTGGAGTTTGCTCAAAGTGAGGTTTATAATGGCAAGTAGGGGCATATCTGCCTCAGGCATGGTGTTGTGAGGTATTTGATCACGAACAATGTAATCTCAGTCATATTTGTGAGGAGTGAGAAAAAAATCTGGCAGATCCTCTTACAAAAGGCCTGGCAAATAAATTGATAAATGAAACAACATAAGGAACGGATCTAAAGCCCTTATGTGTGTCCTAATCCCTGTGGATACCCGTCTTGGGTGTTACTTTCTATGTTCAATGGGACAAACAAAGTCAGAGACCGGTAAATTTGTGATAGCCGCTCGAACCCTTCCCATGTTTGCTGTAGGAGTGGCTCTAGAACATGTTGATTCTAGCATCACAGAGGTTGAGCTTAATGCTCTTAATGTCATCCATAGCCCTTTGTGGTAATCGCTACTACCATGATGTGAGGTTGAGCTACTACCATGATGTGAGGTTGAGCCTAAGGCTCTTAATGATGCCAATAGCCTTTTATGGTGGTGTGGTGGCACCGCACCTGATGGACTCACCTACGGGACTGTGGGGGTAGAAAGTCCGCTTGTTGAGAGTATGGGCTTACTCTATAGAGCAGTTCTAATATCAAGTTTCGGATTATTCTTCACAATGATTGCTCATGGTTCAAGACCCTGTTCACCAATGGATGGTTGTGGGACATGCTTAATCACTAGGTGTTGTTTGAAGTCCAAAAGACGATAGCATCATCAGGTGTGGGTCTCACTACTCAATAACACTCTTTCTTTCCTTCCTTTCTCAAAATTGAACCATGTGGGGGATTGTTGGAATTTAAGGGGTAGTGTGCTTCAATTTTGATGTTTTGAGAAAACACCCTAATCCCACATAAATTCTAGAGGAGAGGAGTCTAGTTTATATATCCCCTTGTTCTTATACTTGATAAAATATTGTGGGGGTTTAGATTGGGTTTTGTGAAACACACACGCGCGGGGGCGCCCACCCCACCTCACTGAGCTGGTTGGCGCATTGCAATGTGGTGTGGTGTGGACTTTTTTTTACCTAGACTTTTATTTTTATGACCTTTGTATTTGTTCAAGCAGTCGTAAACATACTTGTGATGAGTTCCTGTTGTTGGGTTGGGCTCGAGGCCATTGGCTCGTGCTCGAAGTGTCCTTCTTGAGTAAACGTCGAGGGTGTTACCTTGAGGCAGTATTGTGTGTCTAGTCTCGAGGCTCGAGGCTATAAGCTCGAGCTCGAGTACGCGTTTTGACCGCATCTTTTCCCACTCTTTCCTTAACTAATTTTTCCCATAATTGACCATATTTTTAGGCTCTCCCATATCCGTCACTTCCTTGTTTAAGGCAGATTCTTGGCCATGATCTTTTCCTTAACCTACAAGAATTTTGTGCTATAAATACTGTGCCTTAGGGTTTTGCAAAATACGCAATTAACGCAGAAATTCTTCTCCTTCACGGCTATCTTTCTCTCTCGAAATAATTCTCTCCTACGTTACTGAGCAAGTTGAGGCGTACTCCAACCCATCTCCTCGGAGTACACTGCTGAGGCGGGTGCCATGTTAACTCTAGGGGTTGGAGTGCCGTTCGTTCCATTGTTCCTTTGTGGGGCATAAACGACTGAGGGCAGTGAATTCTCCACGATGCGGTAGTTTTTTCGGTCAATTCTTTTCCTTATGTTATTTTATTTAAAGTTGTTTTATTCATCAGTTGCCAATCTTAAGATCAAGTTTATTGTAATAAAGAGTTATATTTTAATCACTCATTCACCCTATTTCCCAACAATTATGAGTAGACGGTTTATACTTTACAATTATCTAACCGATATGTGTATTTGACATTTAAATCAAGTTCTAGTGTAATTCGTGTCCGATATCCGAATTTGTAAGCCCCAAAAAATCCCAAATGCTATTTATACTTGTAACGATATCCAAATATTTGCGTATCAAACATACTCGAAATGGTTATTTTCGAATCGCTTACCCTAATTGGTTGGATTGGATTGAAACGGATCGGATTATTGTGCTTTTAGATTTACAGGTATTACTCATGCCTAAAATTTTTATCAAAAACAGAGAAAATGATAGGAAAGATCTTGGGAAGCTATTATCAATTTTCCATTCTTAAATATGTTTTAAATGGAAAATGGAAAAGGAAAACTGGGGATTTAAAAAAAAAAAAAAATGAAATATGTAAATTGTGGGCTCTAGGAAGCATGAATGCGGATACATATATGAGATACGACACTACTGAGATGTTGGCGCTTGAAGTTTCAAAAAATTAGGATACTTGATGTGGTTTTAATGTGTGTGTAAAACCGTGAACTCACAAGCGTACAAGCAAGTCGTAGCTGTGGGTATACGAGTATTTTATCTTTAGGGAATCGGTATAAGGTTAAATTCAATGATTATCGAGCAGTTACAATCGATATTTTAGTTGAATGTTGGATATTAAACTAAACTGATTAAATTAAATCGTCAATTAAAGTGAGCCATTGCCCAAAATAGCCCAAAATAAAAAAACTATTACCCAAAATAGGAACATAGGAATATGCCCAATGCCTCAAGGGCTCCCGCCTACGCAGGGTTTTTGGTGGGGGGGGGGGCGCGGATGTACTCAGCCTTCCCCCTTCAGGGTGTTAACCTGAAGAGAGGCTGTTTCCCAGTGCCCCCAACCTGAGGGTGAGGACTTCCCAGGAGGTCACCCATTCTGGTACTACTCTCGCCCAAGCACGCTTAACTTCGGAGTTCTAATGGGATCCGGTGACGGCGTGTTAGTGCCCAAAATAAAAAACTATTATCCAAAATGACCCATTTTAAAAAAATATATTCCCAAATGGCCTCCACGTCATTAATTTTAAAATTTTAATATTTGTTTTGTATTTTAGGGTACTTGACACTTTAAACCTTTATAAATTTTTTATTTAATTGTTTAATAAATTATAAATTATTAATTAAATTAAATATATTAAATGTATTTTATTATCATGTTATATTTAGCTTTATAACATGCATTTTAGTTAAATTATATATATAATTTATAATAAAAAATTTAAATTAAGTTGTTTGTTAAATATTAAATAATATTATTTATACATAATTTTTTAATCTACTTATTATTACAGTTATATAATAATAATTGTTTATTTATATAGCATTTAGTATAAATTATTATTTTAAAAATTATTGTCATGGGGAGGGAGATATTTCCAAAACAAAAAAAAAAAAAAAATCAAAATTTGATGACATGGAGGCTATTTGGGTAAATATTTTTTGAAATAGGCCATTTTGGATAATATTTTTTTTATTTTGAGCCATTTTGGGCAATAGCTCAATTAAAGTTGTTAATAGATCAAAATTAGTTTAGGGTATGAATTTGAGTTAGCCTAAATCGAATTCCATCTTTATATTTTTATCACGATAATGACTTTTAAATGTTTAGGCTACAAACTCTAAATCTAGATTAATTCTTAAGTTAGGGCTTAGGGTAATGAACTAGTCTATGGGTATAACCCATCTAATCACTCTAGGTGTGGCATGGATTATCTCAATAGCACTAATGGATTATTTTGTCGCTCTAATTTAATATCAATTTGTATAAAGATTGTGTTTAGGGTTGGGTACAACCTCAACCATGACCACTCATGAAAAACATGTTATATTACAGTCTAAGCTACAAACATAAGACAACACGTGGATAGAATTGGAATTAAAGCATGGCTACAACACAAAATGAGACAACCAATCTTAAAATATAAAACTTCCCACAGGTGTGTGGAAGTAGTATAACAAAAGTCAGTATCGCAAATAAAACATAAATCTGTGATTTGGACTTCAACTCGTCCTTCACTGCTAAACTATGAGTTATACTCCTTCATGAGAGTTCTATATGTCAGTGATTCAAAAGAGAAAAGGGAAAGAGAACTCATGGATCAATGAACTTCCTTGATCAGTGTTGACTTGAGTCTTGCTTTGATTCCCCCATTCTCTGACCGCTTGCGTTTCGGTCTTTGTAACAATCGGGTCTCTCTTGACGGCTTGGGGAAGGAGGAGAAGTGATTCAAAAGAGAAAAGGGAAAGAAAACTCATGGATTGATGAACTTCCTTGATCGATGTAGACTGGACTCTTGCTTTGATTCCCCCATACTCCGACCACTTGCTTTTCGGCCTTTATGAGAATTGTGTGTCTCTTGGCGGCTCGAGGAAGGAGGAGAAGTGAATGGAGGATTAAAAGTACCAAAAAATAAGTTTCCTCCCCTATTTACAAAGGTGCAATCGGCCGCCAATAGAAAGACTGAATGATCGGCTAGATTTATAAGCCTAAAAAATACATGATTTGAAAGTCGAATCTTGACCTGATGGGTTCTTTTTCCACATGTGGTCGGATTTCTCAACATAATCTTCAAATTTGTCTATTTGAGCTCGTTTTTCACTGCTTTAGAAGTCGTCCTTTACCCCAACACATATCAAGCCTAAATATACAAAGGTTATGCCATAACACACATGTGATAGCGGAAAATATTATAGAAATGAGGTATAAAAGATATAAATATACGACTCGTTAATATGACACCGTAAGAACACATTCCTTCAAAATTATGTATTTCTTTTTAGATATATACCCATGTAATTGATAAAAGAACACGATTTCTCATCAAATTAATAATCAATCGTTATATATACATTGGAATCATACATTTAGAAAGCATAATACCATCAAATTAACACTTAAATAAAAAAAACATTGTAGAGTCATAAACAAAATGTAACAAGAACTTAATTTATCCCAGTATAGCGCATTTTGAGTTCTAGTTACCATATATTCTTGAGATATACAACTCAGCCACATTAACAAAGAAATACTCAAGCTACTTTTTTTCACTAATAGTATAAGTATGGTGAATAACTAACTCCATTATGTACTAAACTAGGTCAATAAAGATCTACACAAAAACAAGAGATAGACAAGTCCACCAGTTCAGCATCATGCTAATTGTCCCAAAAATATATCGGTACATGTCGGAAATGTCTCAGAACACATCAGTACATGCCAGAAGCATATGGAAAGTAACATCCTTGTGCAACATAGAGGCTCCCATCATGGAAGGGGTTGGGGAGGGTGGATATACACAGTTTTACCTCTAAATGGTGTTACCTTGAAGGGAGGCTGTTTCCGAAGTGCCCTCGACTTTAAAACAAAAAGAAAAAGAAAAGAAGGAACCATGTAGAAAAGGGTCACATAAAGCAATATCAGGCATGCAAACAACAATAAAACAACAATAAAGAACTTGCGGGCCTAGGGGTATTATGGACTAGTATAGGTGTGCTCTTATCTCTTAGCCGCTGTGTTAGCGACATGTATTCTTAATCGCCACTCAGATGTATCTAAGGCAATCTCTTCAATAAGGTTTTCTCATGTCTAATCTTCTCCATCCAGCTTTTCTTGAGCCTGCATCTACCTTTCTTCCAAAGTGTGTTATGTAGTTATTCACATTTCCCGACAAGGGCGGTAATCAATCTCATTTGAAAATGCCCAAACCATTGCAAACGTTGCTCCCTCAACTTATCTTCAATGAGAGCCACACCTAGTTTGTTTCATATAACGTCATTTCTGATCATGTCCTTCCTATGCCCATACATCCATAGCAACATCCTCATCTCTGTCACCTTCAACTTCTGGGGGTGGTGCCATTTAACCAACCAATATTCCGCTCCATGTAACATGGCTAGTCTTACTACAATCTTATATTATTTTCCCTTCAACTTTAGGGGAAACTTTCTATCCATAGTTGCACAAAGCGGGAGTGGGAGCGGAAACAGAAGTGGGAACGGGGGAGTACAGAGTGATAGAATTTTCTTAGATTGGGAGTGTGGAGGGAGCACTTGTATTATCATATATTAGATATTAGATATAGAAGAAAAAGTAACTAATTGTTATCAATTAAGCCATTAAAGCATAAATATCAAAACAAAGTCAATATTAAGCAATAACTAGGATAATTAAGTTCTCCAATGAATAAGATCTAGAAAATTGAGTCTAACATGTCCACACAATTCAATCATTCTATAAAATAAAGTGATACAATTAGCTAACGAATAATCTAAAAAGTATATTCTTATTAAAATGATTACATAATTTTTTGAATCTTGTTTTCGTTGATGATACATGTTAGAAACGCGAATCTGACTTTGAAAAGCCGAATCGCATTTCTGAAGCATGACACATTAGTGTTTTAGGAGTTTCCTACAACTATGTTTCTACCTCATAGTATCGCCGAAGCCATCTTCTATGTCGAAAATTTAAAACTAAAAGTAAGAAAACAGATGCTTTTTTCATATATCGGACACGTATTGAAATGTGTTGGAAGCATGTTAGTATTAGACGCGTGTCGGACACCGGTACTCTGGCAAAAAAAGAGCGGCGGTGCTTCATAGCTTGGGCTTGATATGATGTTCTATGTTGTGTCTTTTTATGTAAGCCGGTTTGATGATTTTAACCTAAAACCTCCTATCATCTGTGATGAATGTTCTCCTTTTGTGTACTTAATTTTTTTCCATTTTGTTTTTGGGTTTGGATTGTTGGACCATATGCCCCATTAATAAACTAACTTCATGCAGAATGACTTGATTCATGCTTGGGGCCTGGACAGGCAACTTGGTTATTGTGCACAGGTAACTGTCAATGGCTCGATCCTTCCATGAAATAGAGGCACGTTTCATTTTGCGATAGTGGGCAGATGTCATAGATGTTATATAACACATTTTTGTAATTGTGTAACGTAATAACTTGCTTCAAGTCTATTAACTAATGGTTGTTACTTTACATAATAGCCTTTATATCATTCTACGTTCCCTTCTACTTCACTTTTTTTCTCAAGGATGTGAATTCTATTTGATTTTTGGAATACATTTCCAGGGTGATAGAACAAAAAATGTCGGCGTGGTTGATTCGGAATACATAGTTCATCTTGGGCTTCCTACTCTTGGCGTTGTAGATAAAAAAGAGGCAAGTTTTTGTTTTTGATCACGATGTTAAATTTTCATAATCAAATGTGCTTATAACTACATACTCTTTCAAACGGACATCATGCAATCAAATTGTGGTTTGTTGGTCGTGGTGTTGTGGAAGCAAGGTGTCACGGGTATTACGTAATAGGGTTGTTGGAATTAGATTGGGTTTTCTAAGAAACATGAGGTGCTTTAAGCATTATATTTGCAAAAAAATTTAATGACAAGTCATACAATCATCATGCAAGACCCCCTATAATAGCCTGTAGCATGAATATGCAATTTAGAAGTGTGTATTAATAAACAGAAACATTACTTTGGTGTTATTGGTGCCATTATACAAGTATCATTATATAATGACCATTCACGTAGCACATAGCTTAAAATTTGTGATGTAACCACCTTTATTTAGTTTTGTGAAGTTAGAAGTTAAGCCCGACTCACAAAGTTGACATATGTGAGAGGTCCACATATAAGCCTAAGTGGGTGAAGTAGCATACTTAAGTTTACATGTCGATCTCTTTTTTCTCACAATTTTGATGTTTGATTTACTAAGGACTCACATGTTGGATTCTCAAGAAGTTCCATGTTATTGCGTGTCCTTAAACCGTGTTTCTTTAAAAATTAATGCACAGTATCCTCAATACCCCGTATCTGCTGCACCATTTGATTCGGTGAAGTAAATTTCTAGGTATCAGTTTGTGTAAATCTAACAAGGGGAAAAATCATATGTTGTGTTGCAGGGGGCAATTGAGTCGCGTAGAGTGGATAATAGATATGCTGTAAGTTTTTCCTCTTTGTTTAGTGTTTGGAACACGAACGGTTGCCAAACAAGAAAGATTCGTTTCCACCTCCTGGTTTTTGATTTCTTAAATAAAAACAGAAAAGCTACGGAACAAGTCCTATGTCCTTATTGGATATTGTTTATGATGCAAATATAGATGAAAATAACCCAATCGAGACGAAAAAGGGAGAAAACAGAGCTCGAGAAAGGTTGGAATTGTAAATGGACTAGGTGATAGCAAGAGTACTTGTTTAGTTTAATTAGGATTTAATTAGGGTTTGTTAGCTAATTAGGTTTAGGTATTTTGCTTAATTAATGTTTTATTTATTAATATTTATTTTACTAAATCATGTTATTAGGATTAAGACTTCCGAGTTATATCAAGATTATATTAGGTTTAGGTGGAGTTAGATTGTTTTTCAAAGTTTAATTTGAATTAAAAGTAGGGTTAGAGAAGTGCCTATAAATAGGCCATGAGTTTCTTATTTACCGAAGCTTTGGTTTTGATTATTTAAGTTATTTCTTTGTTTCTTTATTATTGTGTAGGTGAAAAGTAAGATTAAACTTTATCAGTCCCTTGTTGTTCCCTTATTTTAGCAAGAAGAATTAAGGAAGGCTGTTGAATCCTTCCCTTTTCCCTTTCGGCAATTTTGGCGATTTACATCAGTTGTATAATGATGCAAATAGTAATGAAAATAACGAAATCAAGATGAAAAATGGAGAAAACAGAGCTCAAGAAAGGTTGGAAATATAATTGGGCTAGGCGGCAGCAAGAGTACTTGTTTAGTTTAATTCGATTTAATTAGGGTTTGTTAGCCTAAGTAGGTTTAGGTTTTTGGCCTAATTAATTTTTTATTTATTAGGATTTATTTTACTGAATATTGTAATTAGGATTAGAGTTTTTGAGTTATATTAGGATTATAGGTTCAGTTGGAGTTAGAATATGATTGTTTTTTAGAGTTTAATTTGAATTAAAAGTAGTCCCTTGTTCTTCCTTTGCTTTAGCACTAAGAATTAAGGAAGGCTGTTGAATCCTTCCCTTTTCCCTTCCGACAATTTATCACGCTGCATCAATCAGTATTAGAGCATTGAACCTTTTTATCATGGCCCGAGGGAGATCAAGTCGCGTATGAGAGAGATTACTTTGTTGACAATTATGCTCGTCTAACCGCGAGAAGTTTTGAAGAGATGGAAGCGAGGTTCTGGCATCTTGAGTTGGTGACGAAGCAAGCGACTACCAAACTTCGTTAGCTATCTCGAACTCGTGTCCGAGGTGAGGGTTATGAGACATGCACGGAGGAAAGCTTCAACCACCACCACCGTGGACCGTCCTCCAAAACCGCACCACCAGCACCCTCTTCATTAAAATTGGTGAGTCAACAATTTACCACCTACGCAATCCAAGTTCCTCCACCACGGCCTTTTTTGGCCTTACGAAGCACTACAAACCACCACACCACAACCCGCTACCAAGACACCCCTCGCACCATCACCTTCCCTATCCACCCCACCACTCATCATTTAGGTTTAAGGTTGTGGTGCAACCTTTTGGCGTGCTGCATCAATTTAGTTGCATTGTCTAAGCACATCCAGCATCCATGGATTGATTCCTAATATGAATAAATTTGTTTTCCGATTACAGCTAGGTTGCATCAAGGATCAACCTTCAGCCTTTTCCTTTTTATTTTGGTTATGGACGAGCTTACTAGTTGCATTCAAGGGAGGTGCCTTGGTGTATTCTTTTTGCAGATGATATAGTTCTGGCGAGTGAGTCAAGAGAAGGGTTGAATGAGAGGCTGAAACCTTGGAGAGTGCCTTAGAATCAAAGGCTTATGGCTCAGTAGATCAAAAACTGAGTATATAGAATTTAAATTTTGTATCACAACCGAAAGCATAGAGGACATGAAGATTCGGTCAGAATGCATACCCCCCAAAAAAAATTGTTTAAGATATTTGGTTTCCATGGTGTCATAGAACTTTGACATACTGTTAGGAGAGGGTAGCACTACGATCAAGGTTGTCAGAATCGGGATTCTACGTAGGATCGGTGAGGGGTCCTCAAGATCGGGATCGTAGAATCGGATCGAGAATCGTAAGATTCTACTTTAGGTGTAAAACAATAACTTGTATCCAATAAAATCGCATTACAAGCCTCAAATATATAATGAATAACATCAAAAAGGTCCAAAAAACAAAATCAAGCTGAAAATAAACAAAATGAAAATTAAAACAATTACCTAAGTAATTCAATATGCTAGAAGAATAAGAAATTAAACAAAAATTAGTGATTTATCCAAAAAGAAAATGAGATATGTCTGTGTGTGGCCGGTGGGTCGGTGTCAAACCTCGGTGGGTGGCTGGGGCAGTCGGCCGACGTCAGTTGGCCGCAATCAGTGGTGGTTAGGGCTGCCGGTGAAGATAAGTGAAGAGTGTGATGTGAGAGAATGATTAGGGCTAGATTATGGGAGGGGAAAGGAGAAGGGGAGGAGAAAAAATGATAAAGGGGAAGAGGAGGAAGGGAAAAGTTAAAAAAAAAAAAGAAAAAAAAAAAAGAAGCTGAAAAAATAAATTTAAAAAATAACCTATAGAATCAGTAGAATCGGAGTAGAATCAGCGTAGAATCGGCATAGAATTGGTGTCAGATCTCAAATATGTTATTTTTTGTTGTTAACTCGGTAGAATCGGTGTAGAATCGACGATCCTAACGATCCTACCCCGATTCTACCGATCCTACTTGAGTTCGATGCAAGTCTGCTTTTTTACTATTTTTTACGCGATCCGGGTCGGTAGGGTATAGTGGGATCGTAGGATCGTACGATCCTATGATCGGACTCGAGATTTTGATAACCATGACTACAATGCTAGTTCACAATACCTCTGGGCTTTTATAGTTGATATTGTTGCTCCCATGCTTACATATTTGGTATTGCTTTATTTGACTTGACTTTTGCTAGAGTTTATAAATATTGTTCTGTTTTTGCTTTTTGCTTTTTCAGGTTGGGGGTCCTCAGAAACAGCCTCCCTTAAGGGTAGCACCCTGTAGGGGTAAGGTTGCGTACATTTCACCCCCCTCAACTTGGCAAAAGCCTTTTAGGCATTGGGTTTGTTGTTGTTGTTGTTGTTCAAGTTAGTTCCTTGTTCTTTTTGTTAAAACTAGTCCCTAATTTTTAAAAGTTTGTTCAAATTGATCCGTTGTTTAAATTAAATTGTTTATATTTTAAACCTGAAAGTATTGATATGACATGTGATTCCAATAATATGTATTTATTCTAAGCCGGAATCTATTGTTTGTTAAAATTTGAGAGTTTTTACTGGAAAATGACAAGCATGGCACACATATATGTGTACTCATGTGTCACATCAACGTTTTCAAGAAAACATTTCTCAATTCCTTACCAAAATTTCATCTAATTGCGATAGAGGGTAGCTTAGTGATAACTTTATAAAACCTTAAGGTATCTTAGTTTATCTAAGTGCTAAATTTTCAAACTTTTGGGTAACTAAGCAATGAATTCTATATAATATATTCTAACTAGTGTTCAATTTTCTCCTGTTGAAGATATTGTTTCTGTTGTTATTTTTACTATAATTTTTTTATAATACTTAATGTAAACTAAAATAGTGAAGAAAAAACATCGCAGTTTTAACAATAGTGTTGTATTATTTGGTTCAAAATAACTGTGCCTTGCTTGATTGCACTTCTTGTGTTTGACATGAAATCCACTGTCCTGGGATTGTGTTGTGTCGGATTCTCTGTAACATTACGATCCATGTAACCAAGACACTTTTGTGGGGAAAAGACTTGGATGATTGTTGTACTGTAAGAGTTCTCATGGGGTTGGGTTCCCATTTTCCCCTCTTTTTCAGGTGAGACGGCAATCGTTTGTTGAAATGCAAATCTTCACCCAAAGATGGAAAGATGCCGCAAAGGAGGACATGTGTTGGGTCGATTTATATGAACACCACATATTGTAAATTTTACAAAGATCATGTCGTTGCTACATTTTGTGCATAAATTATTCAGCCATCAAATTATAGAAAAGAATTCATTCTTTCATGTGACTTGTCGTTTTGTGATTTTAGTTTACAAATTTTATTTTGTAAATGATATTCTTGGATGCCATGTACAAATGAAAGAGAAGAGACTATAGTTTCAATAAACAATATTTGTGCCATTGCTTCCATTTAAAGGTAAAAAGGAACATACCCAATGCCTCAAGGGCTCCCGCCTACGCAGGGTCCGGGGGGTGGGGGAGGGGGGCCTTCAGGGTGTTAACCTGAAGAGAGGTTGTTTCCCAGTACCCCCAACCTGAGGGTAAGGACTTCCCAGGAGGTCACCCATCCTGATACTACTCTCGCCCAAGCACGCTTAACTTCAGAGTTCTAATGGGATCCGGTGATAGCGTGTTGGTGCTCTCTTTGGTTTAAAGGTGACAATTTGATTGTATTGCATCCTGTTAATTATTTAGTTCTGGTACTTGTATTTGTTTCAAGTATGACAAGTCCAACAAATATATTCATATGCTTTTGTTGGAAAAAGCAGTATATTTTATATGTAAGATTTAAGTAAAAATTGGGTCGTGTCTATTTGGGTTACTAGAGTGCCGATCTGGACCACGTAATTGTATGATCACGTTGCGTTCTTCAGTTAGCTAATTCTACTTAAAAGGGTTAAGATTATGGTAATTTTTTTCTTTGAAGTTTAAGTGAGGGTGAAATATGGGTACAAGAGCACCTGCACCCCGAGTGTCCATTGGGCACATGGGATGTCGTGCATCCCCAATTGGTGTGTTGCAATGTGAGGTTTTTTATGCAGCCCAAGTTATGGGCTTAGCGAGTTATTCACCTAGTGACTTGGCAAGTAAGCTATGCAAGAACAAAGCCTTGGTGAGCTTAGAGATGTTGGGTGGAAGGAGCCTTCCCTTCCAAAAGGAGTCTTCACCTCCTTTGGTAGCAACTAAGTTGAGAGGAATGGTTGCCGCCTGGCGATAATAGTTGTAACATTCAAGATTGAGGTAAAACTTTTCTTCCACATAATCACGCTAGATTTATGTACCAGCGGCCCTACAACTTACATTTGGGATCATGATCCATGGAGGACTACATGGCGAAATTCCATGCTTTGGTCGTGAGTAATGACTTGGCGGTGTTTGAAGAACAATTGACAGAGAAGTATATAAGTGGGTTGAGGGTGTCATTCCAGGAATTACTTAACATGTTCGACACTCTTTTCTGTTTCGAAGGTGCAAAAGAGGGCCCTGCAAATCAAGCACCAATAGAGGAGGCACCAAATGGGTAATTCCTAGAGTGGTCAGGCTAGACAACAAGAATTAACTAGGGAATGATTGAGAGACTTCTGGTGGCGAATACCAATAGGGGGAATAACTAGGACCAAGCTAGTAGCTCAAGCACTCGTTTCGTAAGTATGGCAAGTATGTGAAAAAGGCAAGAATATGGTAAGGAGTGTACATTGAGGGTCCTAACGCTGATTAGGGCAAGATAGTTGACGGAGTAGTTTGGGAGGAAGTTGAACCAAAGGATGAGGAGGAGGTAGCCAAAGATGGACACCTACTAGTGGTGCGGCAAGTTTGCTTTGATCTGTGTGAGGAGGAAGGAGACCACTAGCTATAGAACAACATCTTCTAAACGCCTTGTGCAATAGGTAGGAGGTTTACTGCTTAGTTATCGATTCTGCTTTGATGAAGCTGTCAAGAAGTTAGGTTTGCACATGGAAGAGCACCCAAATCCACATAATCTTTCTTGGCTGAAGAAGGTAAATCAAGTAATGGTGTCTAAACATTGCATGGTCAATTTTTCTGTTAGGACGAAATACTAAGCAGGGTTTGGTACGATGTAGTCACTATGGACATGTGCCACCGGTTGCTTGGGTGTCCATGGCAGTTCAATCGAGGCACCATTCGTGATGAATGAAAGAGCACCTACAATTTCGTATTCGAGGGGACGAAGATTGTTGTATTTTCCAACAAGGATGATGCAACCCGCTTGGCTTTGGCCAAGAACCTTGCCCTGCAGACTAAAGCCATGTTTACCAAGGAGGTTGGGAGACCTGGTCAGTGTATGTGTTGTTGGGTCATGAATGCTTGGTGGACCAAGGAAAGATGACTCATGAGTTGAAAGGTTCCCGGAGGAGTTATCGAGTACCTCGCCACCATGGAGGGGATATACGACATGGGATTGACTTGGTGCGACTGCATTACCGAATGAGCCCAACCAAGCATGAGCAACTTAGACACCAACTCAAAGAGCTACTTGCCTGAGGGTTTGTTTGCAAGAGTCTTATGCAGTACTGGCACTCTTGATGCCTAAGAAGGACATAATCTAGCTAATGTGTGTGGATAGTTGCACATAAACAAGATAATAGCGCACTATCGATTTCCTATGCTGAGGCTTGATGACTTGCTGCACCACTTAAGTAGCTTGAGGGTATTTAACAAACTGGACCTGAAGAACAGATATCATCAAGTGCTTATCTCACTAAGATGAGTGGAAGACATCGTATAAAAACCAAGAAGGATTATATGAATGGCTGGTCATGTCATTCAGCCTATTGAATGTGCTGAAGCACGCTTATGAGGTTTATAAATGAGGTATGCGCCCGTGCATTGGAATGTTCGTAGTAGTTTACTTTAATAATATCCTAATTTATTGTTCGAGTAAGGAAGAGCATTTTAGGTACCTAAGAGTTGTATTGGGATCCTTAAGGAAGCAACACTTTGTTCTTCGCCTTGAAGAAGTGTGCTTTCATTATGAGGCGAGTGATGTTCCTTGGCTTTGTGATAACAAAGGACGGTACAATAGCTAAGGCGGGCAAGATAGAGGCTATCTAGAATTGGCCATCATCGAGTTTGATAATAGAGGCGTGTAGTTCCCATGGACTTACATTGTTTATCAACAATTCATACCCGATTTTAGTACAATCATGGCACAGATTACTGATTGCATGAGGGAAGGAAGTTTTGGTTGGCCACTAAAGGCGAATTGCGCCTTTGAAATAATAAAGCAAAAATTAATGATAGCTTTAGTACTCGCTCTGCCGGATTTCCAGAAAATATTCAACTTGCACATCGATGCATCTAAGGCTAGGATTGGCATTGTGCTTGGCTCGGAGGGAAGATCGATTGCGTATTTTAGTAAGAAACTTGGTGCTAGCAAGATGTGGTATTCAACCTATAACATGGAGCTTTATGTTGTGGTACGCGCTTGAGGCATTGGAAGTCTTATCTCACCAATAGGGAGTTCATCTCGTATTAGGATAATATCACGCTAAGGTACATCAAAACCAAGACAAGTTATTTCACATGCATGCTCAGTGGGCGAGTTTCATTGAGCTTTTCACTTTGTACTCAAGCATAAATTCAGAGCGCAGAAGAAGGTGGCTGGCCCATTAAGTAGAAAGGTGTTGATTCTAACTCCCAGTAGAACCACCCTTACTTGGGTTCGAGAGGCTTGTTAAGCAATATTGAATGATTATGCCTTCAAAGAGATTTTGTAAGCAATACCATCAGGGGGCGCAATAGGGTACTTTGATCAATGAAGGATTCCTCTCTAAGTGGAACCAAATCTGCATTCTGGCATCTTGTTTGCGCCTCATAATCATACAAGAAAGGCTCAACTAGGGTCACATGGGTAGGGACAAGACCAGCCAAATGGTTGCAAGTGAGTATTGTTGGCCAACATTAAGCAAAGAAAATGACATTCATGAAGCGTGTTAAATATGCCACATTTATGAGGGAGCCATGACAAACTTTGGCCTTTACTTACCTTTTCTAGTACCTAGCCAGCCATGAATGGATGTCAACATGGACATCATACTCAGATAAGCTGATTATACCTTAGTTCGTGTGGATCGATTTTTGAAGATGATTCATTTCCTGAGGTGTAAGAACATCGCCAATGCAATGTACTTGGCCCAACTATCCTTCCAAGAGGTATGTTAACTCCATGGGTTACCCACCAACATTGTTTCAATTGGGATGTCTGCTTTATGTATCATTTTATGAAAAACTTATGGAAAATGCCGAGTACTTCATTGAGCTTCGGCACCATCCATCACTTGCAAACGGATGGCCAATAGTGATACAAATTGGTCCTTGCGCAACCCATTGTAGTGCCTTATCGTCGAGAATGTTAGGGGATGGGATCAAAAGTTATACCAAGTGGAATTCGCCTACAACAGTTCCGTCAATCACCATAACGGGTTCCCACGTTGTTTACGGGTTTGTTTTTAGATAACCTTAGGATCTTTTCCCAATTCCAAACATTACTTGCCCGCATGGCAAAGTGGAGGGCTTGATTGTTAACCCCAATGAATTCACAAGCTGACATGCGAATGCTTGCTATAGGAAAATTCCATACACAAAGCACAGGCAAATAAGAGGCGCTGAGTAGTGGAGTTTAGGTCGACGACCAGGTGGAGGCGATTCTGACAAGAGAAAGACTCCTGGGTTGGGAGTCCAACAAGTTATCAATGCGAAAGATTGGACCGCTAATAGTAAAAAGAAGATCAACTCTAATGCCTACCACCTACATCTTTCGAGCGGTATGAAGACTTCGGACATCTACTTTCTTATTTTGTCGATAATGACAAGGACAAATCACTTGGAATTCGAGGGCGAATTCCTTTCAGGATAGGAAGGATGATGTAGCCCAAGTTAAAGCTTAGTGAGTTATTCTCCAAGTGACTTGGCGGGTAAACTAGTTATTAGGAACAAGCTCTGTGAGCTTAGTGACATCGGGTAAAAGGAGTGTTCTCTTATAGGAGGCTAGAAGCTTATCTGTTTTCTAATTGCTTTTGTTTTAGTGTTTTCATCATTTCTTGGTATCTATAAGGTAGAATTTGAGTATACGAAGGATTGCTTCATAGTTTGATTATGAATAGGAGTAGGGTTAGAAAGGGAGCATATGATTAGGCCTTTGCTTTCTATTGACAGCTTTATTTGTTTTACAATTTATATTTATTATCTTTCTTGTTCTCAAGGTGAGAATTAATATTGAGAGTTATTTCCCCTTTGCTTTTGCAAGTTGAATATAAGGAAGGCTATTTAAATCCTTCCCTCTTCTTTTAATACTTGGCATGCTGCATCTATTTTGAAATTGTTGGAAAAATAGGATAAATGAGTGATCAAAATGTAACTTATATTACAATAAAAGTGATCTCGAGAGTTATAAAAACTAATGATAGAAACGACTGAACAATAAACAACAGAAGGGAAGAATTAACTGAAGAATTGTTGCGCCATAGAGAATCCACTGTCCAGAGTCGTTTATATCCCCACAGAGATAGAATGGGATGAATGGCACCCCGACCCCTAGGGTTAACACAGTAGCCACCTTAGCAGTGTATTCCGAGGAGATGGGTTGGAGTATTGCCTCAACTTGCTCAGTAATGGAGGAGAGAACTATTTTTAGAGAGAAAGAAAGCCATGAAGAAGAAGTATTTTCGGTAATTTAAATATGATTGACAAAGCCTTAAGGTTCGGTATTTATAGAGAAAAAAACATTGTAGGTTAAGGAAATAATCGTGCCTAAGAATGTGGCTTAAACAAGGAAAGTGGCGGATATGGCCTCACACTATGAAGCGCTGGCCGGCTCAACTCTGCAACGCAAGGCAAGATGAGGGCGCGAGTGCGTGTGGCCTACCATGCCCACTCTAGGCCCACAAGACTTTTACCAAGTACAATGACAAAGCGGTATTTAAAGAAGACTAGCCACCTCTGGATTTCCTATATGGGATTGAGTTGGTTTTACAAGTTATCAAAATTGAAGCACACTACCCCAAAATTCTGACAATCCCCCGCATGGTTCAGTTTTTTAGAAAAGATGGAAAGGAAGCATTATTGAGCAGTGAGACCCACACTTAACATTGCTAATGTCTTTTGGACTTAAATCAATACCAAGTGACTAAGTATGTCCCACAACCACCTAAGGTGAACATAATCTTAAACAATGAGCACTCACCGTGAAGAGCATACCTAACCCTTTCGTGTGGTTCTTGAGGTTAAAAATTACTCCGCAATCAAGACGTATGAGGTCCCTCAAAATACAATACGAAACCTGGTATTCTCAAGAAAGCTCTAGAGAGTAAGCCCTTATTCTTGATAAAGGGACTTTCTACCCCCACAACCTCGTAGGTGAGTCCATCAGGTGCATCAACCCACACCACCATAAAAGGCTATGGACATCATTAAGAGGCTTGAACTCATCCTCACATCATGGTAGTGCGGTGTGTCCATCAGGTGTGCTGCCCCACACCATTAAAACGAGCTATGGATGACATTAGATCCTCAAGCTCAACCTCATGTCATGGTAGTATTGACAGATCCTAGAGCCACTAAAAAAGCAACACCTTAGAATGGGTTCGAGTGATTATCACAAATTTCCCTATCTCTGACTTCGTTTGGCCTATTGAACATCGAGAATAACTCTCGAGGCATGTATTCTTTTAGATTAGGACACGAATGGGCTTTAACCCCATTCCCTCTACTGTTTCATTTATCAACTTCCTTGCAAGGTCTTTTGTTAGAGGATCTACCAAATTCTTCTCACTCCTCACATACTCGAGTGAGATCATGTTATTCGTGATCAAATTTCTCGACACACCATGTCTGAGGCGAATATGCCTCAACTTGCCATTATATACCTCATTTTGAGTAACTCCAATTGTTTCTTGTGAGTCACAATATAACAACACTGAAGGTATGGGTTTCCCCCACATTGGAATGTCTCTCAGGACACTCCTCAGCTATTCAGCTTCAAACATGCCATCTCAAGTGCAATAAATTTAGACTTCATGGTCAATTTAGCAATACAAGTTTGTTTAGATGATTTCCATGAAGTAGCACAATTAGCAAGAACAAATCCATAACCACTAGTAGAATATCAGAATCAGACACCCAATTTGCATCACAATATCTCTCTAATATGATTAGATAATTCAATAGTTGAATTATTTGAAAGAAAAATTCTTATAAAGTTTCTAACGAGATTAGATTATATAGGTTGGATAATTAAACAAATCTAATATGATTAGGATTTTATTTGATTGTTAAATAAAATTCAGAATGTGATTCTACTATTGGTTATGAGATAATGAAACTTAAAAGAAAGATCCACCGTTTAAAATTTCAAATGAAAAAAAGGTACACGAGTTGTTTCCTCATGGTCTCCATTGTCAGTCTAATAGTATAGTGGATAGGCGCTACTCCCCAAGGAAGGCGTTTGTTCACGGAATATAGGGTTAGACTTTTTTAGGATAGATAGAGGTATGGGAAAAGAAAATGCGGCCACGCTTGTTGGGAAAAACATATGAATTTTGTTGGAAAATAAACTCTGATGCCCATTATTGGGTTCATAGTTCTCAACTATGGTCATAACAATAGGCACCTATTAGAGCACTTAGAGTAGGAGACTCTTCTCTCTACCTAAGCCCTGGTCGGAGAGTCACGCTTCGTGACACCTCACGTGCGAGATTTCCCGGGAGTAGGTTTATCTCTATAAACCCTTTGCCCTAATACCAGTTGTTGGGATGAATTTCAAAAATTCTCCCTAAAGATTACGCAGCGGAACAGGTTTAGAATTCATAACTCTAAACCTAGGGTTGATTTAAAATTGCTAATTTTAAATCTACTGACTTAAATTTATAATTTAAATCATCAGATCTAAATTATTAATTTAGATCTACAGGCCTTTTACTCTAATACATTCATAACAATATATAAACTTAAACAAGCATAATAACGAATACTATAAATAAATAGAAAAGCGAAACTAAAAGAAGAAGAAAAAAAGAACATACCTAAAGTTGCTCCAATAAAAGAAAAACTAGAAAGAAAATGTTTTGTTCAAAATCGAGACCCCGAGACCTTCTACGCAATGACCTCAAACTGCCCAGAGGGTGGGCTTCGAAAAATATTAAACTGAGGAAAGAAAACTTTCAACGGAAATTTTTCTCTCCAATTAGGTCCCCGAAACAATTTCAGAAACCCTAAATAAATATTTCAACTCAATTGCCAAACCTTGAAATAAGCCCCTCTATTTATAGGAATATACCAGACCGAAAAATTATGAAAATTCGATGTGGGATGCGTACAAAATAATTCCGGTTTTCATACTAAACGCGGCGTATCGTGAAAAAGCAAAACCAAAATGACGCGTTTCATTTACTGTGCACGCGTCTGTCATTTTGAATAGCATGACACATTGCGGGCCGCGATTGGCCCACCCGTGCTCATGCGGATAGCGCAGGAGCCTACTAGCGCCCGACACGTGTCACGTGCTGGTTGGTGGATCCGTGAGCATACGGATCGACCCCTGCACAAGCCATTTTTCCTTTTTTTTTCTTTGTTTCCCACATGTAAAAATTCATCTTATGAATTTTAATTTTCAAAAAATTATTTTTTTTATAATTTTTAAATTTTATTCATCTCATGAATAATATTTGGCAAAATTAATTTAACCATCTTATGGATAAATAATTCATCTCATAAATTTTTTAATATTTTTTCAATGGCAATAAATATAGAGGCTTGCCCAGGGACCTCGGGGACAATTTAAATCTAGCACCAAATGGGTTAAATTAAATTATCTCATGATATTAATTTAATTACCATTTAATGAGACTTAATTCCACTAAATAAATCTCACTGCACTCCAGACTTAAATTATTTATTCGATATCTCCCTAATAGACTGTATTGATGATAACAACACCTCCACTAGATGTCCATGACAAAGGATAAATATAACCACTACCATTATCCTTCTCACATCTTCTCCATTAGTTACCGATTCGCCCTTCACCGAATAATTCACTTATACTTGAACATATTCACAGTATAAATTCCAAATGTCAAACACATGGCATAATTTGGCCAAAGTTTTCGAACCATTCAAATATTTGCAAATCAACTAAGGGGACATCTGTATCTCATAAGAGACTGTAGATTCCCTATTGAATACCTGATCCTTATCACACTTCACGCCGCTACCCAGTGTACGTGGGATTTCAGTCATTCGTTTAGACCTTACTTATAGTACACCAAAGTAACTAACGCTCCATGCACAAGTCCAGAATACGCTCAGGATTTAGAGTCGTCGTTCAAACAGTACAACATGAATCACTCATCTCCGATAGTAGTCTAGAAATAAGTAACCCACATGGGCCAACTCAGTGTGTCAATCATATTCAACACACTAACTTAACACTTTTGAATCTCCATCCACATGACCAAGACAAGCCATCTAAAGTGTCTCGTTATAGTCTTAACATACAAGTGGTCCAAACTTTTCTTCGATTACGAGTCTTTCAAACAACAATCCATATTATTTGCTCCAAGTCTATCTGTGGCTTAGTCTCATAAACCACTTAGAACAAACCTGTAAATTGTAGTCTGAGGACTACACCCATCTCATGAATGTCTCCCAAAAGAAAATCACATGTAGTATAAATGCTCACATACACAAATTTAACTAGAATGCGACTGGAACTTCAATTTTATTTATTAATTAAAATAATATATCCAGAATAAATCTGAATTTCGGGACACTGTTCCTAACAATCTCCCACTTGTCCTAAATCCAATTTATGACAAAGTCCATACTCGCCCCTTTTAAGTTTGAACCAAAAATCTACTGAGCCTAACCCTTAGTGAGCACAATTACTCTATTGTGAAGTCAGCAATACAATACTGTTTGACATTCCTCTCACTAATAGCTCCCACTCTAAGGGTACGGACATACTTAGACGTTGAACGTCTATCATATTAATCTGACTGGAAGTCTTAAATCAGTATAAGCAATTGGAACCAGCTCATTACCTTGAAAGATTAGCATATAACATTTCACTGCCACCTAGTCCATTGGACCCAGATTAGACTAACACCCGCATACTATCCCATAGCATGGCAGACATCAAGTCTCGTGCACAACATGGCATACCTGAGGCTCCCATTGCCAAAGCATAAGGAATATTTGTCAATTGTTCCTCCTCTTAAGGTGTCCTATAACACTACTCAAAAAGAGAGGGACTCCATGCTATACCTTGACAACATCTTGTCAATATAAGTGGCTAAAGAAAGACCAACATCCTACTCTTACGACCTTGCAGAAGCTTAATCGTAAGAGTAGAACTGCCTTCTCCTATGTCTTTCATGTTGAGCTATCATGACAACCAAGTCTTTACGGCTAATGACACCCCTACATCATTCTCAATGAGTAGTATATCGTTGACATACAATACTAAGAAAGTCACTACTTTCTCTTAATGTCATTTGTACACACATGGTTCGTTTAACCAATCGCTTTACAACTATAAGACTTAATTGTTTCATGGTGGCTAAAAGGATCAGATTCAATACCATGATCAACCACTACAGCTCCCGCTATGAACCTGTCAGGTGTCCTGACAATCCTCCCACCACACTTAAGCTCTCGTGTACCTGGAACATTCTCGTTCCTATTAGTAGGCACATCTAATGCTCCCACTATGACTTAAGTTGTGTCTAGCTGTTCAGAATTATTGTCATTTTTCTTTAATACTATTTTGTTTTTGTTTTGTAGCTTACTTGCAAAATGCTTCTCTAAGTATTTTGCATCGTATTTACAAAAAAAAACCTTTTAAATTAAAAAACTATAGAAAAAACCGTCCTTATTCCTTTTATTTGCAACACCGTAACCGGAGCAGAAAGCTGAGATCTCATCTCATTTTGCAATTTGGAAATCGAAACATTCACCTGAAAAATATCCACCACCTCGATCTGATCAAAGTGATTTAATTTATTTACCTAATAGCTTTTAAAATTTAGCTTTGTACTCTTTGAACTTTTTTAAAAAGTCCGACTAATGTCTAATTACGTAAATATATACACATCTTGAGTAATCATTACTAAACGTGAATAAGTACTCATACCCATCTCTTGCCTGAACATGTATTGGTCCACATACATCTATGTGAACCACCTCAAGCAAGCCACCAACCTTGTTGCGTTTACTCTTAAAGACAAAATTGGTCACCTTTCATTCAATGCAGAATTCGCAAACCGGTAATGACCTCAAGTCCAAACCTCTATCGGTCAATCTTTCACCAGTCTTTGGATCCTGTTCGAATTAGTGTGACCTAAACGTTGGTGCCTTGTATAGGCAATATCCCTTTCAAAGTGTTTTTCTTTTAGAAGATTGAACAAGTGGACTTACATTAAATTCATTTAAACAATTACCATAGTTTTGATAAGGAAATAACAAATAAACAATTTATTCAAGTACATGTGTAAATAAACAACTTATTTCTCATATCAAAATTTTCATTATCAAAATCAACTGAATAACAATTATTCATAAAACAAGGCATAGAAATCAAATTCCTGTATAGAGAAGGTTTAAATAATCAATCCTTTAAAACAAAACTCTATCACTAAGCTCTAAGCTAACATCTCCTACACTTAAGACCACTATTATTGTACTGCCCTTGACCATTGGGTACAACACCCATTGTGTAGCCTTTAGCCTAGCTTGGGCTCTTGTAACGTATCACAGATATGGTCAGTTGAACCTGAGTCCACCCACTAGGAAACTGGTGGACTCTCAACTACGCATGACTCAACTTAGTGAGATATCAATATACCTTGACCAGATGGCTTAGCAGCCATTGTAGGAAGAATAGCTATGCACTTAGTGTAGTTTCTCCTCCAGTGGCCTAGTTTTCTTGCAAAAGAAACACTTTTCTTTTGCTAACTTCCTTATGGACTTGGTTGCTACAATAATAACCTTTCCCTATCCTTTCTTTCTAGTAGGTTCCTCGTGAGTAATAACCAAGTCTAACTTATTTTTCAAGGCAAAGTAATTTGGTTCAGTGAGTACATTATGTATTTAAAATCAAGCAAAGTTCGCCAGCCCTATCCATATAAAATATTGTAAATGCAAACATATGTGTAATTGTCTAACAAGAGTCATGTATAATGCAGTGATGTATATTCTTTCAATTTAGCATACACAATAAGTCAGATATCCACCAAACTGTACTATCATGCATACAATGATGACCCAAACACGGGGTCGCACGAAGCTAGTTCAGGTGAGAACTATTCTCAATTGTCCTGTTTTTCTTGTAACTCTTACTAAACATGATTAACTCACCACTTTACCTTAGTCTCTAACATGACACAACAGAGCTCCTCGGGGAGGCTAATGCATCACGCTAGTCAAGTGTAAACCATTACCTAAACCTCCATACAAATACACGAAATACTCCACGGCAGCGTGGTCGCATCGGTTCTTTGCACTTTAGTTTATCCTAAAGAAGTCTAACCCTGTAATCTGCAAATCGACATCCTCCGCAGGAAGGTCTATCGATCTACTATACTGCTAGACCGGTAGTGGAGACCGTGAGGTTACAACAATTGAAAACTCGCTCCCACTTGATTTTTATAACTAGTGGCTTTTAATTAACTTGCATTTACAACCTGGATTATCTCATAATCTCCTCTAGAATCTCATTCTAAGATTAACCAAAATTAATTAATTAATTTATTCAAAATATTATCATTTTACAGTATAGATTATCTCATAATCTTACATAAAATCTCATTCTAAAATCCAATCAATAAAATTAATTAATTAATTTTAATTAAATAATACCAATATTGAATTTAGATTATCACATAATCTACTTTTCAAAATCTAATTCCAAAATCAAATTAAATTAAAAATAATTTTATTTAAAAATTGATAGTGATTTTGCGCTTAGACTATACCATAGTCTATTTTAGAATCTTATTCTGAAAATTAAACAAGCTTAGACTATCCAATAGTCTAGTTTAGAATCTTATTCTAAAATTTAATTAACTAAATTTAACTTTTATTTTAAAATTAAAGTTAACTTAGACTATCTTATAGTCTATTTCAGAATCTTATTCTAAAATAACCTCAAATAACTTTTACTTAAAATACTCTGATTTACAACTTAAATTATATCATAATTTAATTTAGAATCTCATTCTAAAAGAAAATTAATTAATAATTGTTATGCAAATCAGTAAATAAAAAATTATTTTTTTTAAAATACCTGACGCTGACAACCGCAACAAAAATTTTTTTTTAAATTTTAAAATTAAAATATTTAATTTTAAAATAAATTGAATTTAATCTCATTAAATCAATTTTATCCGATTTCGTATAAAATAATTAAATCTAATATCATTAAATCAACTTTATCCAAATTTATAAAAATATTTGAATCTAATCCTATTAGATCAAATTTGTCCGATTTCATGAATCATGGCTGAGAACGCACAATCTCATTATACGAACATCACAATCGCAAATTTATAGGTTGTTCCGAATTAACGATTAATTCATTAACGATTCAAACAATTTAAATCATCACTATAAATAACCTAGTTAACAATTAACTCTTTTAACCGATTTAAACAATTTAAATCGATACTTTAAAACAATCTAATTAACAATTAATTACTTTAATGATTCAAACAATTTAAATCACTAATTCAAACAATAATATGAATTAATCACTAATTCATTATCAATTTAAACAATTTAAATCAATACGTGAAATTAAATTAATTTTTCTTCTTAATAAAATCTCTAATTTATTAAATCGCAAATCTATTTATTTCGATCTTATTATACCTAGTCATGTATATCATGAATGTAATCAGAGGCTGGCTCTGATACCAATTGTTGGGAAAAACTTATGAATTTTGTTGGAAAATAAACTCTGATACCCATTATTGGGTTCACAGTTCTCAACTATGGTCATAATAATAGGCACCTATTAGAGCACTTAGAGTAGGAGACTCTTCTCTCTATCTAAGCCCCCGGTCGGAGAGTCACGCTTCGTGACACCTCACGTGGGAGAGTTCCCGGGAATAGGTTTACTCTATAAACCCTTTGCTCTAATACCGGTTTTTGGGATAAATTTCAAAAATTCTCCCTAAAGATTACGCAGCGGAACAGGTTTATAATTCATAACTCTAAACCTAGGGTTGATTTAAAATTCCTAATTTTAAATCTACTGACTTAAATTCATAATTCAAATCATCATATCTAAATTCTTAATTTAAATCTACAGGCCTTCTACTCTAATACATTCATAACAATGCATAAACTTAAACAGGCATAATAACGAATACTATAAATAAATAGAAAAGCGAAACTAAGAGAAGAAGGAAAGAAGAACATACTTGGAGTTGCTCCAATAAAAGAAAAACCAGAAAGAAAATAATTTTCTTCAAAATCGAGACCCCGAGACCTTCTATGCAATAACCTCGAACGGCCCGGAGGGTGGGCTCCGAAAAATATTAAACTGAGGAAAGAAAAATTTTCACGAAAATTTTTCTCTCCAATTAGGTCCCCGAAACAATTGCAGAAACCCTAAATAAATATTTGAACTCAATTGCCAAACCTTGAAATAAGCCCCTTTATTTATAGGAATATACCGGACCGAAAAATTATGAAAATTCGATGTGGGATGTGTACAAAATAATTCCGGTTTTCATACTAAACGCGACGTATCGTGAAAAAGCAAAACCATAAAGGCGTGTTTCATTTACTGTGCACGCGTCTGTTAGTTTGAATAGCATGACACTTGGCGGGCCGCGATTGGCCCACCCGTGCTCAAGCGGATAGCCCAGGAGCCTACCAGTGCGCGACACGTGCTGGTCGATGGATCCGTGAGCACACGGATCGACCCCTGCCCAAGTGATTTTTTTTTCCTTTTTTTTTTTTTGCTTTGTTTTCCACATGTAAAAATTCATCTTATGAATTTTAATTTTCAAAAATTATTTTATTTTATAATTTTAATATTTGGAAAAATTAATTTACCCATCTTATGAATAAATAATTTATTTCGTGAATTCTTTAATATTTTTCCAATGGCAATAAATACAAAGGCTTGCGCAAGGACCTCAGGGACAATTTAAATCTAGCTCCAAATGGGTTAAATTAAATTATCTCATGATATTAATTTAGTTACCATTTAATGAGACTTAATTCCACTAAATAAATCTCAGTGCACTCCAGACTTAAATTATTTATTCGATATCTCTCTAATAGACTGTATTGATGATAACAACCCCTCCACTAGATGTCCATGACAAAGGATAAATAGAACCACTACCATTATCCTTCTCACAGCTTCTCCCTTGGTTACCGACTCGCCCTTCACTGAATAATTCACTTATACTTGAACATATTCACAGTATAAATTCCAAATGTCAAACAGTTGGAATACTTTGGCCAAAGTTTTTGAACAATTCAAATATTTGCGAATCAACTAAGGGGACATCTGTATCTCATAAGAGACTGTGGATTCCCTATTGAATACATTATCCTTGTCACACTTCACGCCGCTACCCAGTGTACATGAGATTTCAGTCATTCGTTTAGACCTTACTTATAGTGCACCAAAGTAACTAAAGCTCCATGCAGAAGTCCAGAATACTCTCAGGAATTAGAGTCGTCGTTCAAACAGTACAATATGAATCACTCATCTCCTATAGTAGTCTAAAAATAAGTAACTCACATGGTCCAACTCAGTGTGTCAATCATATTAAACACACTAACTTAACACTTTTGGATCTCCATCCACATTACCAAGACAAGCCATCTAAAGTGTCTCATTATAGTCTTAATATACAAGTGGTCCAAACTTTTCTTCGACTACGAGTCTTTCAAACAACAATCCATATCATTTGTTCCAAGTCTATCTGTGGCTTAGTCTCATAAACTACTTAGAACAAACATGTAAATTGTAGTCTGAGGACTACACCCATCTCATGGATGCCTCCCAAAAGAAAATCACATGCAGTATAAATGCTCACATATACAAATTTAACTAAGAAACGACTGGAACTTCAATTTTATTTATTAATTAAAATAATATATCCAAAATAAATCTGGATTTCAGGACATTTTTCCTAACAACGCTAACATGGAGTATTTTGTTTACTTGTATTAAAGTCTAAGTAATGGTATACACTCAACTAGGATAGTATATTGGTCTCCTAAGGAGCATTGTGATACTATCTTAGAGACCATAGAAGAAACGTTGAGTTGATTATGTTTACAAAACATATTAATTGAGAATAGTTCCCACTTTACTGATAATTCGTTGCGCCCCTCTCCCATGGAGTAACGGGTAGATTGGTTAGCTTATCGTTGCATACATACAAAGAATGTTTAGGTGGATTCCATTCTTTGTTCATTTGCTAAAATTATTGAAAGATTCACAAAACTCAAAATATAAAGTGCAAGCATGCTTCTAAGTGAATGCTCACGACCTTTGTCACCGATCTACCCTGTGGAGAGTGTTCATTTGCAGAATACAAGGTTAGATATCTTAGGATAGACTGAGTAGGAAAAGCGGGTGCAGTCACGCCAACATGGAGTACTTAGTAGACTTGTATCGATGTCGAGGTAGCGGTGTACACTTGACTAGGGCTTACATTCGCCTCCCAGGGGAGCTCTGTTGTATGATCTTAGAGGCTGAGGAAAGAGTGGTGTGTTAAATATGTTTAGTAAAGCGTTTAAAAGAAAACATATTTACTGAGAAATGTTCTCACCCTTCTGATATCTCAATTTAGCCTCGCTGATGGGGAGCTTTGGGTAGTTCGGTTGGGTTGCCACGGCATATATGTAAGTGTCAGGTTGTGAACTTCGAACTTTGATTGTTTGCTAAAAGTAAAAAAAAACTAATCCTATATATTATATGACTCGCTTTACAGTTTTTGATTTCAGATTGATTGTTATACTTTTGTATTGCGATCAGTACTGGTATATCTAACTTGTCTGTTATGTTATGCCCTCTATGATATTATATGTTTTAGTACATGTAGAGTACTAGGAGATGCTCAGAGTTCTCTAGGTTGCTATTGGTATATCTACCAAGTTGAAAATAACATTGGGAACGTTAAACTAAACTAATGAGTTAGTGGGATGCAAGATTTGGACATTAGATGTCGAACGTTTTCTAATATTAGATATTTGAAAATTCAAATGTAGTAGAGATGATCGCATATTTGAAAGAAGTGTTTGATTAGAGAATTAATAGCATGAGAACAACTTATGAGAAAGAAGATAGATACTAGATTGCATTAAGAAAGTTCAATTCAAGAGCGTGTTATATGATGATAGCTTATTTAAATTGAACTTGATTTCTTAATGCAAATATTGATAGCCAATCTCAACAGGATATGATCTTGACTTGCCTATCAAGGTCTTTCAATTGATTTAGGCTAGATACATTGAGTAATAGAGATTGCTCATTATCTGAATTGATGAAAGTGCAGTTTGAGAGAAAAGTTGTTATGAGAACTAAGGAAAGAGTCTACTTAGTGTAAGCATCTATCTCAGGAATTAGGAACCTCAAGAGGGTAAAATAAAACACAAGTTAAAATAGTTTTGTCTCTATTATAATCGCACTGGACTTAAAAGAAATTGTCTAGGTACTTAGATACTATTGTTGCCAAGACCAAAAGCCAAAGGTAGGGTATTTGATATCCTGTCTCCTCTTGTTGAGACTAGCGGTTAGTTCAATAGTGTTTTGGTGAATGGGTTTTTAGTACGGGCATTAAGAAATAGTAGTCTAAGTCAAGGAATATAGTTTTGAATTTGAGTAACTATCTTAATGTTCTTTAGAAATTTGATTTCTATTTGCTATTTGTTTCAAAATAGTCTTTCAGTTATTTTTCTAAAAATTAGACTGATGGTTAAGAAAATAAAGTGTTTATTACCAAGGGTACATTGGTAGATTGTTGACTTATTTTAATTAGAACTATGTTATTGGCAATTTATTAGTCTAATATAAGCTAAGCTGTGTAATCATATAAAGAAAATTTTCCCAAAGTCGATATAGCTTCTAAGTGGCACTTGATCTTAGGTCGCAGTAATATGTTGTTTGCTTTATTTTGTTTGTGATTAATTGTGCTGTGGTCGCCGTAAAATGATTAACAAAACAAACGTGCAAAAGGGACTCACTGCAACTAGGGAGTAAGCCTAAATTCGAACCACATGTCTTTGACCTCAACTATTGATCGTTTTCAAAGAAAAGGTTGTGATATTTTGGTGTATCTGACTTCGATTATATTATGAGTTCTACTTATGCTTTAATTAAGAGGACTTGGTTAAATGTTTTTGTAGATTTTTTAATATATATGTTGACAGAAAATTAAAAGATATGGCAATCACAGTGACAGAGCAGGGCTCATAGCCACCTTTCCTCATATACTTAAAAGTCAGGAATTGGGGTGGAGACAAACCCAAGAGCTCAGCAGTCCACTTACAAGCTCCAGTCAATCGGATTTTTAAACCTGGCAACCTTGACTTATAATAACTCGAATAAATTTATGTTTGATAAGGTTGAGGTGCAGCATACCGTATTCGGGTCAATGGATTAGGACCAACACAATCAAGGACAAGCCTTGGCCGTTAAAGCCCTAATCAATGGCGCGAACCTAAGATCACTTGACTTATCAAGCAGTGATAGTAGTGTTAAGACCAATGCAATCAAGGTCAAGCCTTGCCCGTTAAAGCCTTAATATAAAGCCTCAATTCTCAACTCGTAGAAATTTCAGAACATATTAAAATGGAAAGTTCATACCTAAAGCCCGAAAGATTGTGTTATTGAAGAAATAAGTACAGCAAGTTGTTCTATGCTAAGCTAATCTATGCTAAGTTACGCTACTCCTAAGAAAAGAGCACAAGTATGTTGTAAAGAAAACTTGAAGAAGTTCTGTATTGTCTATGTGTGTGTTTTTGGACAACAACATCGTCCTTTATTTATGAATGAGCTAAATAACGGCTACCTCCTATTCTCACGGCATTTTCTCCCCACATCAAGCCATCAAGCTTCTTCTTGCACTTTAAGGATTAATGAACATGTCCATGATTTAGTTTTGGGAGGAATTCCTTGATGCCCATGTCCGAATTTCCACATTCTCTTAGATTAGGCTTAGTGCCCATGTATCTAAAATTGGGCTCCAAGTAAATGTCTCGAGCTTGGAAACCACCTATCTTGAAGCCTTCTTGGAAGCCTCTTGAGCTTGAGCTCCCTTTATCCTTCAACCATCTCGAGCCTCGAGTGGTTGACACCCTTGTTAGGGTAACGATCTTCTCAAGATACTGGGCTCAAGATGCCGTTACCTCAGCACCTAAGGCTTACTTCTCCTTGAGAAAGGCCTCACGTGTTAAGCACATGGCACTTTTTTTTAAATGGTATCGTTCTAGTCCTCTCAAATTTAGGGTGCAAGAAAATGCCCCCATTTTAGCCTTAGGTAAATTCAAATTTACAACGGGTGAAAAATCCTGATTTGACACTCAACGGCTACAGGGAGCTCGAGAGCTCACTTTTTGTTGTTTGCTCTTCCTTCCCGTGTGTTTATAAGTATGACAGTTAGGGCTTGAAATCTTCACTTTTCTGCTTTGTGCTCTTTCCCTTTACTGCAATCAAGCGCTCTTTGAAACACTTGCTCTTTGCTGCTCTTGAATGCATTTTCTTGAAACTGATTCATCGACGGCTTAAATATCTTTCATTGTTTATACTCCCCGTGCTGACATCCCTTTTGAGCAACTGATGCATTTACTCTAATTTGATACTTTAATGGTCTCCCATGTGATTCAGAGTCTAATTGATCTTAACACCATTAAAGAGGATCTTTCTTGGTTACCAGTGAATGACCATTCATCTTCTTTCTCGTCATACACCCTAGGACCCATCTTTTGACGTCCCTAGCCTTCTAGGCTTGTTTGTAGACATAGACAAATCTCCTTTGCTTCGTACAACCTCTAAAGGTCAATCTTGGGAAGGAAGACGCATCTGCAAAGAAGCGGTGCCTTTCAAAGGATGGACATTCTTGACAAAGCGGTACATTGAATGGGTTGACAGGCTGATGTTGACCTAAGGAGAAAAATGGAAGAACCTCCACATCTACGAAGCCATCAAGCTTTCTACCACTACTGTTAGGAATGATTACCCCATTATAATAGGGCTAACTTGCTGCTGAAACACCTATCATAATGCTTATGTCTTCCCTGAGGATTTTCTTTGTATTACCTTAGAAGACATAGCAACCTTAACAGGTCTTTCACTAGTTTGTTCATAGGCTGAAGTCTTTGCCTCTTCTTTCTCTATTACCGATTTGCCCAGTTGTTATGAGTCTTTTGTCAAAATATTTGCCACAAAGGCTCATGACTTTGGACATGATTCCAGAGAAGAAGAGGCATGCTTTTACTTGTTTTGGCTAAATAAGTTTTTCTTTGCGAACTCCTCTAACTTACTTTCTAAGTTTCTGAAGACCATGGCTATTAACCTAGTCTTTAGTGGTACATTAGCCCTAGGAACCTTATTCTTGGCCCAAGTATGTAGATGCCTTAGGGAAATCATAGTAAAGAACTATGCTATCCAAATCATAGTATGTAGATGGCTGTTTTAGCTGGTTCAGCTTTAGGCTCAAGCCTACCTTTCTGAGCTCTGCCCCAGAGGCACTTATGCTTCCACAAGTGATAGGCTTTGTTGTTTTGGGGAGCAGTATGCTCGTTGTGAGGTCCAATTACCCCTAAGATGGTCTTTTGACCAATTCCTTGAGAGATTAATGCCTCCTCAAGGTAAGAAGCAGACTCAATGGACTCCCTTCAGGGAAAGAAACCTTGGTCCTCGTTGGTTCAGAAAAGTGGACATCAACTCACAGATCTGGTAGGCAATCCTGTGCCCTCAAGATCTATTCTTCTACCACCAGACTCATCCTGGTGTAGAGATTTATAGGCCTGGGTTGTTTGCTAAGCAATTTGGTATGGTCCAAGATGTTCCCTTTCCTAGTATAACAACTAGAAACCTTTTGGTGGGCCAAGAGGATTTTTGTTTAACTCCCTCAAGACAAAGAGGTTCGTGAGTTGAATCAAGAAATCAAATCCTTTTATGGGTACCCCATTGTCTATAGGTATAGTCCATGTGCCACACCTCGTTTTGCAGCTTGGTTCCAGGCTTATTGGTCCTTTAGAGGCTAGAGACGTAAGCGTTATTTTATACCTTCTTTTGAGCATGTAGGTCCCAATGCGAGGAGAAGCCAGCCAACCAGCATCAGTCCAACTCCACAGAAGGCGCCGTAAGGCCCTGAAGTATGCTTCAATTCTATTTTTGGTGGTTCTGGACAAAGACTAATCTTCGTCCTTTCTTTTTGTAATAGCAGCTGTCCAGGGGACTCCTATGAGTGCAAGAACTAGGAGCTTCACCCAGATGTTGCTGGAGGAGTCCCCACCAGGAACCTCTCCACCAGCCTTTGAGATTGGTGGTTCAAGGAAGACAAAACAAAAGGAAGTTCCCCCAACCTTTCCTACTGGAGCCATTTAGGCAGCAGAGGAGGAAGAAGATGAAGCGGTACCTATCTCACAGCTAGTGAGAAAAAGAAGTGCCAGTTTCCTTAGACTAGAGGTATTGGCCTTTCTTGACTGGTGTCTCATTCATCTTAATAAAAGTAGCTCCTAAATCGGTCCTTTTTCAGCCATAGGAAGAGCTAACTCGAGTTATCGTGGAGATACCAGATTCTCCATCCCAAGAAATTGTACCAGAGCTCAGTCAGAGTACTGAACCACTGAGCTCAAGCGCTAAAGAAGGAGGCGACATGGCTACCTCTGCTATGGAGCCAATAATCAGCTTCCCCTCTGAGGAGGTTTCCTTCTTAGCTCGTTTGGACCAAGGCCTTATGTAGGCTCTATTCCTCCTTCCAGGAGGCTCAATCTCCATTGAGGAAATCTTTCGCGGTAGATTCTGTAACCTGGCTTTCCAGCTCTTGGTGTCCCAAAACATATTTGGTTCAAACATGTAAAAATTATTTTCCAGAGGCTCCCCTCAAGGAAGACGTCCTTGTGGTTGAAGAGCCAGCCGAAGTCCCAATGGTAGAGGTGTCAACAGAAGTCCTTCTCTTGCCTCAAGCTGAAGTTTAAGAGGTAATATCAGTTACCCTAACTTTGGTTATTTTCCATAGATTAGATTCAATCTAACTTCTTTTGATGTTCACCCTTTTACTAGTCACACCTCCAAGAGCAATTCCTTCTTCAATGCTAGGAGGGCTAATCTCTTTGTTATGATTAGGTTGTGTTTTGAGCATTTCAAGTTGTGTTTTGGTTGAAAAATTGTAATTAGAAATAAAAGGGAGTTTTCGCGGGAATTGCGGTTAGATTAGTTAGGGGCTGATTTGCTCTTTGGCGCGTGATTCTTGTATTTCTTCTTCTTGCAAATTAAGTCGGTCAAGCTCGAGTCTAGATACAATGTTTAGCTAAATATTATGTTCTAGTATAAGAATTGATCCTTCACTTGTAATTACATTCATGAATGAAAATATCTCATCTCTCTCTCTCACCCCTAATTCTCTCTATTTCTCATCTCCTTCTTCTACTTCTCATCTCAATTTCTTTCTCTATCTTAGGTTATGATTCAATATTGATCTTGAATTATAATAATTGGTATCAGAATTGTGCATTTGCTTCCGATCAAGTTGAATTGCATACAATTCGATTGTCTTAGCATTCGATCAAGCTTAAATTGCTTCAAGTGCATCTGATCAGCTTGTATTGATCAGATCTTGAGGCTTGCAGTTTAAAGTGTGCACAATATGGCCAGATGCAAGAAGGTAGCGGAAATAGCTGGAGGAGTGACTACTAGAGCTAATGCTACTGCTAATGCTGGACAGCAGCTGAGGATGAAAATCGATTTGATAGGATAGCTTAGTTGCAGAACTAGATTCATGATTGGGTGTTAGCGGTTGGATTAATGAATCAGAAGGTTGGAGACGTGACTCAATCACAGCAATGATGCGTACATTGCGTATGCGTAGCAAGTGCACTAGTCATATCAAGTAATAAAGTAGTAAGTAGAGTATCATTCCCACGAGGATTGTTACTGAGTGAGTAGCGAAGTTGGTAGCTTTAGCACTATTTGAAACACCGAAAACTAAAGTTTTTGATATAAAATAAATAAAACAAAAAGAAACAAAATGTATTACTAATTTTTATCTAAAGTTTTATGATTTTTATGATTTAATAACATCCAAGGCATCTGATTTCACCCAGCTGCAGCAATACGCCTTCATATTCTCGTTATTCAAGTTGTTATTATATGTTGATGGTTGAAAACCCTAATTTACTAAGCATTCTCTCTTGAGCAACATTTAGCATGCCCTTTTACATACTAACCCATCACTTTCGTGCATGAATTTAAATAGGAAAAGAGTTGTTAAAGTTCTATGATTTTCACTTAAAAACCACACAAATCGCGTTAATCTCTCTCGAGTATTCGCCCAATTTGTGGTGCTTATCATCTTAGCAATCATCATAAATCTCCTCTTGGACTAATATAAATCCTTATAGGCCTTAAATAGTGATCAAATATTTAAAACTCATGAAGAACAATGACAAACACTTCAACAACGCAATAATAAAACATTGAATATGTTGAATTAGAATAGAGCGTATAGTACAACTTAGGCTACATCGTAGCCTTGGAATGAAAAAATTAGTTCATGATAAACATAATATAAAGCATATCTAACACAAAATTCACAAACTTAATAAAGAAAAGGATAGAAGAACTTAAAAATACAAAATTATAAACCAAACTTTCTTCCTTCCTTTCTTCTTCTTTCCTCACCAGTTTTCTATCAACTTTTCTTACTTTGTATGTAGTTTTTGTTCTAGTCAAGAATGATAAACTCATTCCAAAATACTTCTATTTATAGTGTTTGATAGGTGAATAAAGAATGTAAAAATTTATCTTCAATCTTCATCCTCATTTTCCAATCTTGCCACCCCTTCTTCAACTTGCAAATCTTGCCTTATTTTATGCATTTTTTTACCTCATCCACCGCCCAAACCTACACAAAATGATCATTTTGATGTTGTATACAACGAACTTGAACATAAAATATTGAAAAAATCTACCGCGCAAAGCAATTGTGTGAAAAATTGGTTATTTTATGTGGTTCTTGCTTTGAACCGTGTAACTTTTGGTGTTTTTGCTATTTTTTTTTTCCCTTTTATTTGAGGTATCTTGCTTTTACTTGTTGATTTTAATGATAAAACCTAGCAAGATTTAACCTAAAATGAGTGTTTTCATAAGAAAATAGCAATATAGTTGAAAATGAGCAAAACCGAGCAAAAGCGATAGAAGTTTGATGTAAAATGTTTAAAAATATATCAAAATAATATAAATAATTATATACTAATTTAGACTTATCAAAACACTCCCAAACTTAAATCTTGCTCGTCCTCAAGCAAGGCCAAATCTTGAAGCACATGATGTTATGACCCGAGCTTGGTAAGTATCAAAGTGGGAATCTGGTTGCTGTTAGAAGTTGCTGCAGGTGGTCCGTGAGCTGCTACTGTGCTGAGTGTTGCTGTTAGTTGCTGTTTTGGCACCAATAATTGGGTTTAAATGTTAGTTAGGTAGTTTCTAGATATTTTCTAGATATTTCTTGTAATAAGATGGTTAGTAGTATGTCTTGATTGAATGTCTTGCTTGCTTAAGTTTGCCTATAAGTAGTAGTGGTCTAATAATTCATAATTCATCCAATGAAATTGACAACAAATATCTCTTTTAGATTAAACTTCTCTCTCTCATCTAACTCTCTCTATTTCTCATCCCTAATTCTCTAATTTCTCATCTCAATTCCCTTCTTTCTCATCTCATACTCTCAATCTATCTCAATTTTACATAGCTTATGGTTGGGAATCAATCCCGAGCTTAACAATTGGTATCAGAGCCTCGTTTGGCTTCCAATCGAGTGCGTAGTCAAAAGAAAACTAAAAAAAAAAAAAAAAAATTCAATCAAATTCAGTGCTGATTTGCTGATCAATTCTGAATTCAGTAAATTCAATTCAGTCAGGACAAATTGATCAAGATCAATTCAAATTTGTGATTTTCAAAGTCGATCTTGACATTTCAGGAAAAAAAAAAATTTGCAATGCAGCTCAATTAGTGAAGATCAGCTACAATTTAATCTTGCTCAACAGATCAAGTTCAGTCTAGATTTGAATTAATTCAGAGCCGATTCATTACATTCATCACTCAACAATGACAAGTGGAGTCACAACAAGATCAGGTGCTGCGAAACCGTTGTGCAACCAACTTATGTAGAGATTGTTGGTGGAAGTGCTGCAATTGATCCTAACCTTGTGACTCAAGAGCAACTGAACGCACATTTGGATGCAATGATCACTCGGCTGGAGCAATCTCATCTAGCTATGGAGGAACGAATGCACAAAAGGTTGCAAGAGCAGGATTAGAAGTTTAATGAAAGTTTTGGCTTGCAAACTCAGAGTTTTGAGGAGAAAATGGCTGATCAATTAAATCAGCAGAAGCAACAGATTGAGGAGGTAGTGGCTGAGCGAATGAATGAACAAGCAAAAGAGATTGATGAAAAGATTGATGCTCATTTGAATAAACACTTGCAGAGGTTTGAAGTGAGATTTGCTGAAATTAACAAACAAGCGATTGATGCTCGAGTGACTAACCAATTGCAAGGAATTGAGGATAGAGTGGACAATTGTCTTGCTATGTTGCAAAATCAGGTACAAAAATAGAATGCAAGTGCAAATGTTGGTGGTTTGTTGCCTGCAAGTCAGTTAATGAGGGCCTCTGATTTGCTTCAAACACAAGTACCAAATGCTGGTGTTCATCCACAAGATGTACCTCAGGTTGCTAATGTAAATGCGGGACCTTAAATTCATCTTCAATCAGATGATGACAGACCCCGAAATCAGGTTCCAGATGCTGTAATATCTGGCAGTCCGCAAGAACAAGCAATTGGTCAGGAGCAAATTCGATTTGTGAGCATGAAATTTGGTCAGAAAGATCATCCTCCCAATGTTTCAGATCATCCACCGGGTTCTGCAGCTCCGATCAGAACAAATCATGAAAATTCAGGGCACTTTAATCCATCACATGAGCCAACACGCACGCAACGGATTTGTTTGAATGCTGGGCACTTTGTTCATCCACCAGAAACGGTGCAGCAGTATACTCATGGACATAATGCCTCTGATTTTGGTCTTGACCGCAGCAATGAAGTCACTCGTGGTAATAGAAGCAATGGCTTTAGACAACCGAGGCTTCAACTTGAAAATTTTGATGGGAAGCAGCCACACTCTTGGTTAAGAAGATGTGACGTTACTTCCACTTTTATTCCATTCCCAATGAACAAAAGGTGGAATTAGCTGCGGTTTACCTTCAAGGAGATCATGAAGTTTGGCTCTATAGTCTATTGAAGAGCAATTCCACACTTACTTGGGCTGAGTTTATGATTGAGTTTTGTGAACGCTATGGTGATGATGACTTGAGTGATATAGTTGATAACTTCAACAAGTTGACTCAAGTTACAACCGTAAAGGAGTACATGACAAGGTTTGAGAATCTCATAGCAAGTATGATAACTGTCACTCTTCAAGCTCCGGAGTCCTTTTATATCTCGAGTTTTATCAGCAGATTAAAGCCTAAAATCAAGAATTTGGTGAAGGCAATTGGTTCTACTTCTTTATAACAAGCTTATGCAAAGGTGAGGCTGTTTGAGGCTGCATTTCTATCAACCAATGAGGGGCCCAAACAACGAGGAGAAAGCTCGCAACAACATCATAAAGAAGGAGATGAAACCAAAGTGAACCGTCCCTTTGATAAGAATGCTTTTGAGAGGCCTCAACGACTCTGTTTTAAGTGTCGTCAACCTTATGAAATAGGCCATAAGTGTAATCCTAAATTTCTCATGGCGGTTAGAGGAATTGACATTGAAGGGCAGTCCGATGGTGACTGGACTGATGTTGAGTATGAGGATTCCGACCAAGAAATTTTCATTGAGGATGAAATGGAAATTTTCTTGACAGCTTTGACAGGGCAAGGAATGCATAAGACGATCAGGATCAAAGGGAAAGCAGGCACGAGATCGGTCGTCATCTTGATAGACAGTGGGAGCACTCACAGCTTTATTGATCCAAAATTAGAGAAGAAAGTGGGACATGAGGTGATAAAGACTAATCCCTTGGCTGTGACCGTGGCGGATGGGAACTCTATCCTTACTCAGGACAAATGCCGAGCCTTTCAGTGGTCTATGCATGAGCATTGGTTCACGCACTATTTTAGGGTCCTTACCTTGGGTGGATGTGATATGGTACTTGGGGTTGATTGGATGCGTGCTTTTAACCCGGTGTCCTTCGATTATGTTAAACATGTTGTGTCATTTGAATGTCACGGATCTAGAGTTACATTGCAAGGCATGGACGATCATTAATTTCCATTCTTGAGGACAAGAATGTTCTCAAGGGGAAGGGAATGTTATGACCCGAGCTTGGTAAGTATCAAAGGGGGAATCTAGTTGCTGTTAGAAGTTGCTGCAGGTGGTCCGTGAGCTGCTGCTGTGTTGAGTGTTGCTGTTAGTTGTTGTTTTGGCGCCAATAATTGGGTTTAAATGTTAGTTAGGTGGTTTCTAGATATTTTCTAGATATTTCTTGTAATAAGGTGGTTAGTAGTATGTCTTGATTCAATGTCTTGCTTGCTTAAGTTTGCCTATAAGTAGTAGTGATGTAATAATTCAGAATTCATCCAATGAAATTGACAACAAATATCTCTTTGAGATTAAACTTCTCTCTCTCATCTAACTCTCTCTATTTCTCATCCCTAATTCTCTAATTTCTCATCTCAATTCCTTTCTTTCTTATCTCATACTCTCAATCTATCTCAATTTTACTTAGCTTATGGTTGGGAATCGATCCCGAGCTTAACATAGGATTTCGTGTCTTTTAAGAATTCTTTCACAAGTCAAAGCAGGTGCACTCTAAATTAGAAAAGAATAACTGAGGCTCAAAGTTCAAGGTTCTAAAGGCAAAACCATCTTTCCAAAGAAAAATTTGTCAATTACCTAGGTAATCGAATTCAAAAGTTAGCTAAGCAAATAAAGTGTATCCGTTCTTTCTAATCTTAAGATATTCAAACTGAATAGAGGACAAAAACCATACCACGCATAACAATACTTATTAAGTATGCCCAAACTAATTATTTTTGCGCCATTTTTTTCTTCTTTGGAGGAATTTATTTACTCAAGTCAATTTTGGCTCATGAGTATATCTGCAACGAGAATCAAGCTCCGCCCCTAGGCGATGACCCATAAGTAAGAGAAGCCACCATTGAGACACCCCCAATATTGCCATGTGAGTACATCTTTGGCTGGAATCAAGCCTCGACTCCTGGCGATGACCCATAAGTAAAAGAAGCCACCATTGAGATGCCTTCATTATGACTTCCCGAGTATATCTTCAGTGAGAATCAAGCTCCGACTCCTGGGCGATGACCCATAAGTAAGAAAAGCCACCACTAGGACGTCCTCTTAATGGGTAGCACATATCTTTAAAATTGTTTATGTGGGATAGCGGTGCTAGAGATGTTTTCCTATTTTTCTTTAGATTTAGGCATAACTCTTCAAAGTCCATTATGTAAATGATAATTTTAATGCAATCCATTCAAATTTGAGCATCTTTTAATCAGAAAAAAAGTAAAACAGCCATGCTAACTAGTGAAGTCAAATACCGTGGTTTTATCAAGATAGTGCCTTCGATTAGATCGTGTTTTGCGGATAGAATACAAAAGCAATTGATTATCAGGTTATTCAAAGCTAATTAAAGTAAACGAGCTAAAGAGAGTAAAGAAATTGCCTAAAAAGCATGATGATAAGTACTTACCTTTTTTTTATTTTTTTTTAAAAGACTAATGATTAAAACTGTAGAAAATAGACAGACTTTTTCTTGGCCGACACTATTTACATTCCAATACAGGGCTCCGAACTTTGGGAGGCACTAAAGCCGACTCTAAAGCAAAAAAAGGAAAACTTTTCGAAACAAAATTGCTTTTCTCACCTCCAAAATTAGATTTAACATTGTTCTTAATGTTAAAAGAACTACAAAGATTAAGTGGGCGAGAGATACTTCCGAAGTTTGAGGATTGCTTGTTGGTGGTATATGTTGACATCTCGCTAACCCCAAACTTGCTATAAAATCCCTTTTTAAACAAAATATACATGAACATGAGACACATAAAAATAATGAAAGGAAAAATTAGATAAGTAAGGATAGAAACACTTGGGTTGCCTCCCAAGAAGCGCCTTTGGTTATAGTCGTTAGCTCGACTTTCTGAGTGGATTATTCGGCATTGTTGAGATGAATGGAAGTTTTCTGTGGCTCGAGCTCTCCATCAATGTAAGATTTCAGTCTTTGACCATTGAATTTGAAAGTAACCTTTTTCTCATCTTGAATCTCAACCATGCCATATGGAAAAACACAGGTTACAATGAAGCGTCCCGACCATCTAGAGCGCAGCTTCCCTGGGAAGAGTCGTAATCGGGAGTTAAACTGAATAACTTTTTGTCCCATTACGAATTCCTTGTTCAGAATGTGCTTGTCATGCCATCTTTTAGTTCGGTCTTTATAAATTTGAGCATTTTCATAAGCTTCATTCTTGAACTCATCCATCTCATTGAGTTGTAGCAACCTCTGTTCACCTGCAGCTTCTAAATTGAAGTTTAAGGTTTTTATGGCCCAATATGCTTTGTGTTCCAATTCTAGCGGTAAATGACATGCCTTGCCATAAACCAGTCGATATGGGGACATTCCAATAGGTGTTTTGAATGCTATTCTATATGCCCAACGTGCGTCATCTAACTTTTTCAACCAGTCCTTTCTAGAGGCACTAACTGTTATTTCAAGAATAGATTTTAATTCTCGGTTTGAAATTTTCACTTGTCTACTTGTTTGAGGATGGTATGGAGCACCCACATAGTGTGCGACTCCATACTTACTCAATAAAGCTTTAAGTTGGTTGTCACAAAAATGTTTTCCGCCATCACTTATAATTGCTCTAGGAGTTCCAAACCAAGAAAAGATGTTCTTTCTAACAAAGTTTACAACAACTGTAGCATCATTGGTTAGAAAAGCAACTGCTTCAACCCACTTTCACACATAATCTACAGCAACCAAAATTAATCTATTAGAAATTGATGAAGGGAAAGGACCAATGAAATCAATCCCCCAAACATCAAATAATTCAATAACCAAAATGTTTTTTAGGGGCATATCATGTTTCTTGGAGATGTTACCTGCCCTTTGACACCTATCACATTTACTAACAAATTTAAAAGCATCTTTAAAGAGTGTAGGCCAGTAAAACCCAGATTGTAATACCTTACCTGTAGTCTTTGATCCACCATGATGGCCACCGGTTTCAAGAGAGTGACAGTGGCGCAGGATGTTCTCTATTTCCTCCTCAGGTACACATCTTCTAATAATCTGGTCTGCACAATGCCTATACAATAATGGTTCTTCCCAAAAATAATGCTTTGAGTCAGCGAAGAACTTCTTCTTTTATTAATAGGTCATGTCCTTTGGCAGTTCCTATGCAACTAGATAGTTAACAATGTCAGCGCACCATGGACCATTAAGATTCTCACTCTCCATCATAAGACTTTCATCCGAGAATCTTTCGTTGATAGAGGGACCTTCGTCCTCTCGTTCATGAAGTGACAGATGATCTGCCACAACATTTTATGTTCCCTTTTTGTCCCGAATTTCTAAATCAAATTCCTGAAGCAATAGAATCCATCTAATCAGTCTTGATTTTGCATCATGTTTTGCAAAAAGGTATTTCAGAGCAGAATAATCAGTATAAACAATCACCTTTGAATTAAGCAGGTAGGAAGGAAATTTGTCAAACGCACAAATAGCAGCTCGTAATTCTTTTTCGATGGTAGCATAGTTAACCTGTATGTTTATCAAAGTTTTACTAGCATAGTAAATTACATGAAAATTTTTGTTCCTTCTTTGCCCCAGCACAGCCCCTACAACATAGTCACTAGCGTCGCACATAAGTTCAAAGTGTAAGTTCCAATCGGGTGCTACAATTATTGGTGCTGACACTAGTTTCTTCTTCAAGGTTTCAAAGGCATGCATGCAGTCACTATCAAAGTTAAAAGGGACATCTTTCATCAATAAATTTCAAAGAGGCTCAGCAATCTTAGAGAAATCCTTAATGAACCTTCTGTAGAAACCTACATGTCCTAAGAAACTCCGAATGTCTTTAACATTAGTAGAGGGCGTTAATCACTCTATCACTTCAATTTTTACTCTATCAACCTCAATTCCTCTTTTTGAAATCATATGCCCTAACACAATTCCTTCATATACCATAAAATGACATTTCTCCCAATCCAAAACAAGATTAGTGTCAGTGCATCTTTGTAAAACCATGGAGAGGTTAGCTAAACAATCATCAAATGAGGCCCCAAAGACTGAAAAATCATCCATAAACACCTCTTTAAAATTGTCCACCATGTCACTGAAGATTTCCATCATACATCTTTGAAAAGTCGCAGGAGCATTGCATAACCCAACAGGCATTCTCCTATAGGAAAAGGTACCATATGGACAAGTGAAAGTGGCCATTTCCTTATCTTCTGATGCTATGGAAATTTGGTTGTATCCTGAATAACCATCAAGAAAATAGTAATATGAATGGCTTGCCAGTTTTTCTAGCATTTGATCAATGAATGGTAAGGGAAAATGGTCTTTTCGGGTAGCATTATTAAGTTTTCGATAATCTATGCAAACCCTCCACTCGGTGACATTTCTAGTAGGGATGAGCTCATTGTTCTCATTTTCTACTACAGTTATCCCCCCCTTTTTGGGAACTACTTGCACTGGGCTAACCCATGGGCTATCAGATATGGGATAAATGATCCCGGCATCTAATAGTTTGACAACTTCTTTTCTTACCACCTCTTTCATTGCAGGGTTTAACCACTGTTGAGGTTGTACAGTAGGTTTGAAGCTATCTTTCATGAGAATCTTGTGCATGCATATGGAAGGGCTAGTTCCCTTGATATCCAAAAGAGTCCATCCGATTGCTGATTTATGCTCTCTTACAACCCTAAGCAACCTTTCCTGCTCAATATTATTGAATGAGGCATTAATAATAATAGGATAAGTGTTAGAGTTACCAAGGTAGGCATATTTGAGATGTGGTGGCAATGGCTTGAGCTCCAGATTCTGCGGCTCTTCTTCTTCCATTTTTTGCTGGATTCCAATTGTTTGAATGTCTTCCACTCTTGTTTCGCAGTGGGAATCGAAAGGTTCATAACTTTCTAGGTATTGGGCACATTCCCTTATCAACTTGTTCTCTGTGTCTAAAGTCCCTGACTTTGTTAGACACGCTTCAAAGGGTAATTTAGGGAATGTGTTTATGAATGTCTTAGTGACCAACTCATCTACTATATCAACCTCAAAACAAGAATCCATGTTAGAAGGAAATTGAATGGCATTAATGACGTTGAAGGTTACCTGTTCATCTTGCACCCTTGCGACAAGTTTTCCTCAGGGTCCTTCCTTTAGCAAGGAAGGGTCGGCTAAAAATAAGAGGTATCTCATGATCCTCTTCCATATCATGCACTATGAAGTCAGCCGGGAAGATGAATTTATCGACCTTCACAAGAACGCCTTCAATTACACCTCTAGGATACTTGATTGATCTGTCTGCAAGCTGGAGAGATATAGTGGTAAGCTTCACTTCTCCTAACCCAAGCTTCCTGAAAACAGAGAGAGGCATTAAATTTATATTTGCACCTAAATCACATAAAACCTTATCAAAACTAATGGAGCCAATGGTGCAAGGTATCATGAAACTCCCTAGATCTTTCAGCTTGAGAGGTAACTTCTTTTGCAGTATGGCACTGCATTCTTCAGTAAGTGCTACTGTTTCAAATTCTCCCAACTTCCTTTTGTTAGATAGGATTTCTTTCATGAATTTTGCATATTTGGGCATTTGTTCTAACATGTTAACAAAAGGGACATTAATGTGTAATTTTTTGAAAATCTCCAAAAATTTAGCAAATTGTTCGTCCGCTTTTGTCTTTCTCAGGTGTTGAGGGAATGGGACCTTTGGTTTGTAGGGTTGAGGTTCAGCCCTTTTTGGTTCATTTTCATTTTGAATTTTTGTCCCTTCCTCATTCTCCAATTCATGATTGGTATCTGTGGACAAGTCAATTATGGGTTGTCCATTTTGCGTGGTTTTGTCTACCTGAGTTGATTCCTTCAGAGTTTTCCCACTTCGTAATTCTATTCCCTTTACCTGCTCTCATGGGCTAGTGACAATATTTCTAGGTAACGAACCTTGAGACCTTTTAGAGAGGTGGTTTGAAATTTGTTCGATTTGGGTCTCAAGGTTTCTAATTGTTGCTCCTTGATTTCAATTCAAGGTTTCTTGATTTCGAAGATTTGTTTCAGTGTTTTGCATGAAACATCTAGTGTCTTGCATAACCTTGCTGAACAATCCCTCGAGATCAATTTTTCTTTCTAGTGGTGGTTGAAAAGTTTGTTTTTGAATCCCTTGATTATTCCACAAAAAATTAGGGTAGTTTCTCCACCCAGGATTATAAGTGTTGGAATAGGGATTATTTTGCTTTTGAAAATTTGAAACAAAGTTTGCTTGTTCTTGGCTTGATGAGGTAAAAGTATTCCCTATTTGGCACTCTGTGCTAGGATGATTCCCTGCACAAAATTCACACGTTTGAGAATTTAAGAGCAAGAATGATGACTGTTAACCCTGGTGCTAGTGAAGCTTATTATGTTTCTAACTTCATAAGTGGCCTTAAGCCAAAAATTTAGAACCTTGTCAAGGCTTTTAGTCCATTAACCTTGTCTTAAGCCTATGGGAAGGCCAAATTGTTTGAATCCATAGTGCTTGCTACTTCTGATGGACAGAGAAGTAAAAGTGGTTAAGCCACCTCTTCTTAACAACTAAGTTCGATTATGAAGCCTAAACCATTGAGTTTGGAGGGAAAAAAGCTCAAAGGCTGTGTTTCAAATGTAATCAGGGGTATTTCTTTAGGCATAAGTGCAATTCAAAGCTTCTTATGTCAGTGACAGGAGTTGAAACTGGGGAAGGCAGTGAAGATCTGGAGGTGGAGGCAGGGTTAAATGATCAAGCTGAAGAACTGCATGATTTAATGGCTTAACTGCGAATGGATCTCATAACACCATAAGAATCAAAGGGAAAGCAGGTCACAAGCCTCTTTTAATATTGATTGATAGTGGAAGTACTCATAGTTTTATTGATCCCAAAGTTGTAAAGAGAGTGGGGCATGAAGCAACAAGAACAAGTCCTTTGATAGTGACAATGGCTGATGGGAATTTGATTTTTACTCAAACCAAGTGCCAAGGATTCACTTGGTAGATGCAGGGCCACCAATTTGTATATGATTTCAGAATAATGTAGTCAGGTGGCTGCAATATGGTCCTCGAGGTGGACTGGATGAAGACATTTAGCCTTTGGTGTTTCATTTCTCTTAGCTATCAGTTTCCTTTGAGATGAATGGCAGCACTTCCAAATTGCAAGGTATTGTAGAGCAAGCTCGGCTTCAAATGATGAAAGGCAAAGGGCTAAAGAAAGTGATCCAGAATGGAGCTTATCAGTGGGCTGGACAATTGTTCTCCATTTCTGTCCTACAAGATGTTGCAGAGGTGAATTCTTGTCCTGCAATTAGCCTATTGATTGAGGAGTATAAAGACTTGTTTGAGAAGCCAACCTCCCTTCCACCTAAAGGTCCCTAGATCATGCTATACCTCTGAAATCAAATTCAGACCCTGTTAATTTGAGACCTTACAAGTATCCTCATCAAAAAAGAGTAAGATAGAGAGGTAAGTGGATGAGCTTTTGTAGACTGATTTTCTTCGACATAGCCATAGCCCTTTTGCCTCACCAGTAATACTAGTCAAGAAGAAGGATGGGACTTCTAGAATGTGTATAGACTGTAGGCAGCTCAATTTGCTTACAGTTAAAGATAAGTTTCCAATTCCTATCATTGATGATCTTTTGGATGAGCTTCATGGGTCTCATTATTTCTCCAAGTTGAATTTAAGGCAGGGGTATTATCAGATACGAGTGCTGCAACAGGATGTACACAAGACTGCCTTCAGAACTCATCACGGGCATTATGAATTTGTGGTGGTGCCATTTGACTTGACCAATTCACCAGTAACATTTCAGGCTTTGATGAACGATGTGTTCAAGGCATTCTTGAGGAAATTTATCCTGGTTTTCTTCGATGATATTCCGGTATACATTCCTACATTAGAGGACCATGTGATTCATTTGAGGCAGGTATTCAGCATCATGCGTAATCATAAGCTCTATGCCAAACTTTCTAAGTGTTCTTTTGCTCAAACCCAAGTGGCGTTTTTGGGTCATATCATTTCTTACAAGGAGTATCTACTGACCCATCCAAAATTCAAGCAATGAAGGAATGGCTTACACCTTCTACACTCAAGTAATTGAGGAGATTCTTAGGTTTGAGTGGATACTACAAGAAGTTTGTGGCTAGATATGGTGTAATTGCCAAGCCACTAACCAATCTTCTCAAGAAGGATCCATTTCTATGATCTACTGCAGCTCAAGAGGCCTTTGAAGCTTTAAAGGCAGCTATGTGCACAGCTCCTGTATTGGCAGTGCCTGATTTCAGAGAGGGGTTTGTTCTTGAGACAGATGCTTGGGGGAAGGGTGTTGGAGCTGTCTTATCTCAGAAAGGAAGACCAGTGGCCTATCTTAGTCAAGCTCTTAGTGCCCAAGCATTTAGAGTTGTCCATTTATGAAAATGAGTATCTTGCTATCATCATAGCTGTTAAGAAGTGGAAGCATGAACTAGAGGGACATCACTTTGTCATCAAAATTGACCACCAGAGTCTTAAGTATTTGCTTGAGCAAAAAATTACCACAAAAGTGCAGCGCAAAGGCTTAATGAAGATGCTTGGGCTAGATTATTCAATTGAGTACCTTAAAGGGAAGGAGAATCATGCAGCAGATGCACTATCTCGCATACGGGAAGAGGAAGATTCAGGTTCTTGCTGTGAAGTATCAGTGGTTTTGCCTGCTTGGATGGAAGAGGTGCGTAAGTCCTATGATGGAGATAGCTTTTCTCAAGAATGTGTTACTGAATCAAGTATCAAAAGCACTTCTTCTGCAAAGAAGTCTGAGATCAAGGTAACAAATGGAATAATCAAAGTTAAAGGAAGATTGTACATTGGATCTATGACAGATTTGAGGAGGCAGATTATTGTTGCTTCCCATGATTCAGCTTGGGGAGGACATTTAGGGATAGAAGGAACATACAAGAGGCTCAAGAGTTACTTCCAATGGCCTGGCATGAAGAGGGATGTAGTGGAACTTGTGCAAGCCTGTGATGTGTGTCAGCAAACTAAATCTGATCATAGGCAGTATCAAGGATTGCTTCAGCCCCTACCAGTACTAAATCGAGCTTGGCAAAACATAAGCATGGATTTCATTGAGGGGTTGCCTAAATCTGAAGGGAAGGAGATTATTTGGCAGTTGTGGATAGATTTACTAAGTTTGGTCACTTCATTTCCTTGAACCATCCTACTTTGGCTGAGAAACTTGCAAGGATCTTCTTGGATAACATTTACAAGCTCCATGGATTGCCTCACTCCATCGTTTCAGACCGGGACAGGCTGTTCACCAATCACTTTTGACATGAGTTGTTCATATTATTGGGATCCTCTCTGGCCTTACGCTCATCTTATCATCCACAAACAGATGGACAAATAGAGAGAATAAATCAGTGCATCGAGCAGTACTTGAGAAGCATGACATGCAGTCATCCCAAGAATCAGTACAGGTGGTTATCCTTGGCTGAGTTTTGGTACACCACACATGCTCATTCATCCTTGGGAACCACTCCTTTCAAAGCACTTTATGGGTATGATCCTCCCTCTCCTATGGTGCTACAAGGGGCAACGGCTTCTGTGACAAAAGTTAATGAGCTTTTATTTTAGAGGAAACAGTTTGTGCAGCTTCTCAAGGACAATTTGCAATTGGCTCAGGCAAGGATGAAGTTCTTTATTGATAGGAAGCGTTCTGATAAATCTTTTGAAGTGGGATATTTGGTTTATTTGAAGCTTTAAGCTTACAAGCAGACCACAGTGGCAGTGCACAAGATTGTTAAGCTTAGTGCACGTTATTTTTGACCTTACAAAGTGCTTGAGAAACTGGGAAAGGTTGCTTACAAGTTGGAGCAACCTCCTGGTTCATTTGTTCATCCAGTTTTTCATGTGTCACTACTGAAGAAGCATGCAATAGAGGGAAAATCTTGTTCTCCCACTCCTCCTGAAGCAGGTACCAATGAAGAAATTCTGCAATCTCCAGCATTAATTCTAGAATCTAGGGTGACGCAGTAGCAAGGAAGGAAGATTGATGAGGTATTGGTGCAATGGGTGAACTTAGCCCAAGAAGACTCAACTTGGGAAGAATTGAAGTTCATTCAAAGTCAATTCCCTTCTATTCATTCTTGAGGCAAGAATGCTTTCAAGAGGGGGGCCATTGATATGATTGGGCTGCATTTTCAGCATTTCAAGTTGTGTTTTGGCTGAAAAATTGTAATTAGAAATAAAAGGGAGTTTTGGCGAGAACTGCGATTAGATTAGTTAGGGGCTGATTTGCTCTTTGGCGAATGATTCTTGTATTTCTTCTTCTTGCAAACAAAGTCGGTTAAGCTTGAGTCTAGATACAATGTTTAGTTGGATATTTTATTCTAGTATAAGAATTGATCTTTCACTTAGTTATATTCATGAATGAAAATATCTTGATCTCTCTCTCTCAACCCTAATTCTCTCTATTTCTCATTTTTCTTCTTCTACTTCTCATCTCAATTTCCTCCTCTATCTTAGGTTATGATTCAAGATTGATCTTGAATCATAACACTTTCCTTTAGAGAAGTTGGAAGCAAATGGCAAGTTAGCCTTCTAGCAACTAGATCAGGTGTCCCCAAGATTTCAGAAACTAAGGAAACTTGCATATATCCTTGTTTTGACCCTAGCTAAGAGGGTTAACTTCCAAGAGGCTGTGGCTCTAGTGAAATCCTTAAAAGAGGCCCCTAAGGTGGTTCTTGCCATCGCGAAAGAACTCGAAGTCCTAGAGAGAGTGCTTGTGAAGGTGATCAAAGAGGTTCCAACCCTTTATCAACAAAAGTGGCACTGCCAGGACATCATAAGGAACTTAGGGCGCTCAGCTGACCTTAGTGGGCTGTAACTTTTGTTTGAAGAACTCGAAGCAGCCAAAAAGACCCAGAGCCAGCAAGCTCAAGCGATCAAGGCCTCGAGGATGAAATTCATCACCTGGAGGAGAGAGTGGGTCATCTACGGGGAGAACTGCTTTTCGTGCTATAAAAACATTCCTCTGAAGGCACTATGCTTGGGAGGGTCGAGGAAGCTACAATGGAGGCCTAAAGAACCAGCCAACTTCTCAAAGAGGAAGCCCTTCCCTTGACCACGAGCTGAGCAAAGCAACCATCCAATTGTCTTCTATAGAGAAATCTTTATTGAGAATTAGGACTCAACTCTTTTAGTGTTTTATTCTTCATTTTTATTTTTTGTAAAGTGCTTTTTGGCCATTCAAGTTGCTCGCTTATATTACTTTGTATACAAGCCATGTACTCTTTTGATAATATTAATGAAATAATTTTTTTGTTCAAACACGTCTCTCAGCATGGTGGTTCCCCTTTTTTCTACTAAGGATCACGGAGTTGATCCTCGAGTGGTATTAAAATTGAGCCCATAATTCGGGTAATCTATTAAGGACTTCCTTGTTAGAATCTCAAATTGATGGCACATAAATTTTTAGGAACCTCCATTAATAGTCCTCGGGTGATTTCTTCCGTCTAAATCCTAGAGTAAGTAAGCATTGCCTCCAAATGCCTCGATGACATTAAATGGACCCTCCCAGTTTGGGGACCATTTCCCAAAGACACGATCCTTCTGGCCAATGGGTAGAACCACTTTCCAGTCTATATCCCCTAAGTCAAAAAAACTGGGTTTGACCTTTTTGTTATATGCTTTTGCCACCCTTTTCTTTTATTTTTCTAACTTGTGAAGGGCATCAAGCCTAACTTGGTCTAAGTTAGTTAATTCATCTACCATAGCATGCTTATACTCAATTTCAAAAAACTTTCCTTGATGAGCCAACCTAATAGATTGAACTGTTACTTCCATTGGGAGTATGACATTATGGCCATACGTCAACCAGAAGGGAGTTGTCCTAGTTGCATCATGTTTGGACATTCTATGAGCCCAAAGAGCATCCAATAGCAATTCATGCCACTTCTTGGGATTATCTTCAATCATCTTTTCAATATTGGCCTTTAGAATCTTGTTTGTTGACTCTGCCCTGCCATTGGCTTGCGCATAGTAAGGAGTTGAATTCAAGATTTCTATGTTGAAACTCTTGGCTAACTCCTTAACCTCATCCCATTGAACACTCTAGCTTGGTCCATATTTATGGCCTTAGGGAAACAAACCTACACAAGATATATTCTTTGATAAAGTCAATCACATCCTGCTGATTGATATGCCTGTATGGTTTGGCTATCATTGATTTTGTGAAGTAATATGTGGAGTGTTGCTTACTGCAACCCGCGGGGGGGAGAGGGGGGGGGGGGGGGGTGTGGTTGATTTCCCCTATGATGTTCGTTGCCCAACCTCTGAAGGGTCACGATATGATAATATCATGCATCTCAGCTGTAGGGATTCTTGGTACATGCCCATGTCTTTGGCATGCTTTGCACCCCTTGGCATATTTTATGCAATCATCCATCATCGATGGCCAATAATAGCCATAACGTCTGATGAGCCAATGCATCTTGTTGCCAGCTAAATGGGATCCACGAATACGTTCATGGGCTCCTAACATCACTAGCATAGCTTCGTCCAAGTCAAGGCACCTAAGAAGCACTCCACTAGTGCCCCTTTTATAAAAAATCTCCAAATTCGTTGTCTAGATGGAATCTATGAGCTCTCATTTTCATCTTTTGCCCTCAACGTAATTTTGAGGGCTCTTGAAGCAATCCACTAAAGGCCTCCTCCAATCCTCATGTTGATTTAGGACAATTTGATGGGCTTCAAAAAAATTCAAGTGTTCACTTGGCATAGCTTTGCTCTCAAACTTAGAAGACCTAGCAAATTCAATATCATGGTCCAAAACCTTAGTCTTGATGACAATGGTTGCTTCACACCAAGTCCTGGGCAATTTATACCCAGAAGCTAACTAAGGCAAGTCATTGGCTACTTTGTTTTGTCCTTTAGGGATATGCTCAAACTACACACCATTGAACTTATCCAAAAGCTTTTGCACAAAAGTATCTGTCAGAAGTGTTACTGAAACATTGAAACTCCACCATTATTTGGTAAATCACCAACTGAGAATCCCCTTTAATAACGACATTGAGGAGTCACATTTCCAAAAGAGTTTGTAGGCCTATTATTAGTGCCTCATATTCTGCCATGTTGTTGGAGCATTTGCCAATTAAAGTAACAGCTAACTTGGTGGTAGGGGATTATATCACAACTCCCACTCCAGCTTTCGAATTAGTCCTTGATCCATCAAAGTAGAGTTTGCAAGGGACCATTTCTACCACTAGGAGTTGCCCTGGCTCATAATGTAGGCGAGTTTGAATTTTGGATGATCAACTAAAAAGTATGCTAAGGCTGGACCCTTGACTGACTTTTGTGAATCATAGACCAATTCAAATTGAAGTAGAGAAATACTCCACTTATTCAATCTTCTCCTCACTGAGGGCCTATCTAGCATATATTTAAGGACATCCGTTTAAGAAACCACGTATATGGTAAATGCTAAGAAGTAATGTCTCAATTTTACTGATGCGTAGAATAAAGATAGACACATCTCACTGGATGAGTATTTTATTTCACATTATTCAAGCAACGGCTAAGGTAGAACATAACCTGTGCAAATCCTTGCTCATTGTCTTATACAAGCAAGCAACCAATAGATTCCTCAGAAGTAGAGACATAAATCTTCAGTAGTTTGCCCTACTTTGGTGCAAAGAGAACTGGTGGCCTAATCAAGTACCCCTTGATGGTCTCAAAAGCTGCTTGATGTGGCTCCTCCCACTTGAAGTCATTTTCAATCTTGAGCCTCAATAGTGGAGATAAGACTTTAGTTTTTCCTGCGACGTTTGAGATGAAATGTCTTGGGAAATTGACCTGCCCCAAGAAGTGTTGGAGCTCCTTTTTTCTTGAAGGAGGTTTGGCCTGCTAAATGGCCTTAGTCTTATTAAAGTCCACCTCAATGCCCCTTTGGTGTACTAGAAAACCATGAAAGTTCCCAGCACTTATGCCAAAAGCACATTTCAACGTATTCATCTTGACATTGTGAGTCCTTATTCTAAGGAACGCCCCCCTCATGTATTCCAAGTGTTTGACTTGGGACTTTGATTTGACTATGATGTCACTAATGTCAACTTCCATGGTCTTGCTAATGAGGTCGTGAAAGATCATGTTCATGGCTCTTTAGTCGGTGGCGCCAGCATTTTTTAAACCGAATGGCATAGCCACCTACTTGAAGGTTCCCATTAACCCACGGCACCTGAATGCTGTGTTATGGGTATCCTCCGAAGCAATCATAACTTGGTAGTACAGTTTTGCTCTGTTTTGTTTCTAGCTCTGTTTGTGTGTGGTCGTCATAAATGTGAAAACAAAACAAACGTGCAAAAGGGACTCATCATGACTAGGGAGTGAGCCTAACTACGAACCGCACGTCTTTGACCTCAACCACTCACCATTTTCGAAGAAAAGGTTGTGATGTGTTGGTGTATATGACTTCAATTATATCGTGAGTTCTGCTTATGCTTCAATAAGGAAGACTTTTGTTAAATATTTTTGTGGATTTTTTATGTATTTATTGACAAAAGATTAAAAGGATGTGGACCTAACTTAAGTCCCAATTACAGTGACAAAGCAGGGCCCACAGACACCTTTCCTCCTACACCTAAAAGTCATGAACTTGGGTGGAGACAAACCCAAGAGCTCAGCAATTCACATACAAGCCCAAGTCAATCAGGTTTTTAAGCCTGGCACTCTTAACTTATAATAACACGAATGAGTTAAGGTCTAACAGGATTAAGGTGGAGCAAACCATATCCAAGTCACTGGATTAGGACCAACGCAATCAAGGTCAAGCCTTGGCCATCAAAGCCATAAACAGTGGCGCAAACTAAGTTCACCTGACTTATCAAGTAGTGGCAGTTGTGTTAAGACCAATGCAATCAAGAGTCAAGCCTTGGCTGTCAAAGCCTTAAACTAAAGCCTCAAATCTCAACTTGTTGATTCCTGGGAACAAATTAAAACTAGAAAGTCATATCTGTAGCCCTAGAAACTGTATTGGTAAAGAGGTAACTAAAGAAAACTTCTATGCTACACTAGGCTATGTTATGTTATGCTACTCCTATGAAAAGAGCACAAGTGTGCTGTAAAAGAAAACTTGAAGAAGTTTTGTATTAAGTGAATGTATTACCTTGGACTGATACAGAGTCCTTCATTTATGGAAAACAAAAAATAACGGCTGCTCCTATTTCTATAGCAACTTCACCCATGTCTGGCCACTAAGCTTCTTCTTTGTGAGCACAAATCTTCAATGAACGTGTCCTGAATTCAGTATTGGAGGAAAATCCTGGTGCTGACGTCCATATTCTTAGTGGAAGTCACTTCTAGAAAACCCAAGTTCTCTTGGATTAAGCTTAGTGCCCAAGTATCTCAGATTGCGCTCCAAGTAACTGTCTCGAGTCTGGGAACTACCTGTCCTGCAGCGTTCTGGGCAACCCCTTAAGCTCGAGCTCCCTTCACCCCTCAACCATCTCGAGCCTCGAGTGGTTGATACCCTTATCAAGGGTAATAATCCTCTTAGGATGCTGGGCTCGAGATGCCGTTGTCTTAGTACTTGAAGGCCTGACTTCCCTCTAGAAGGACCTCATGTGCTAATCACGTGGCACTTTATCTAAAACAGCTCGTCCCAGTCCCTTCGAAATTAGAGTGTAAACAAATGCCCCCCTTTCAGCCATTGGTAAATTTAAATTTACAATAAGTAAAAACCTGCCTCATTTGAGCCTCGACAACTACAAGGAGCTCGAGAGAACACTGTATGTCACTTGCTTTTTCTTTCCTGCATATCTATAAGTATGGCAATTAGGGTTTGAAATTTTTACTTTTATGCTATGTTCTCCCTCTTTGTTGTCATCAAACGCTATTGCAAACTCATGCCTTTGTTCTTGAATCACTGAATCTTGATTTAATCTGCTCTTCATCCTTTGCTTCTTTAATTTAATTGATGCATTTTTTTACTAGCAAGTGCACTAGTCGCTTCAAGTAATACAGAGTGAGTAGAGTATCGTTCCCACGAGGATCGCTGAGTGATTACTGAAATTAATAGCTTTAATATTATTTGAAAAATCGAAAAATTTGGGATTTTGATATGAAATAAAATAAGATAAAATAAAATAAAAAGAAAAAGTTAAAAACTAGACTAGTATGAGCCGATTTAAGTTATTTTTTTGTTAGTTAATAAAGCCTAAGGCATCCGATTTCACCTTAGTTGCATCAATACGCCTTTTCTATCCTCGATATTCAAGTTGTTACTGTGTGTTGATGGTTGAAAATCCTAATTTACTAAACATTCTCTTTCGAGCAACATTTAGCGTACTCTTTAACATATTAACCCATCACTTTCGTGCATGAATTTAAATAAGAAAAGAGTTATAAAAGCTCTATGATTTTCTTTCAAAAACCACACAAATCGCGTTAATCTCTCTCGAGCATTCGCCCAATTTGTGGTGCTTATCACCTCAGCCCTCATCATAAATCTCCTTTCGGTCTCATTATGAATCATTATAGGCCTTAAATGGTGATCAAGCATTTAAAACTCATGAAGAACAATGATAAACACTTCAACAACGCAATAACATAAACATTGAATACCTTAAATTAGAAATAAGCATATTTTACAACTTAGGCTACATCATAGCCTTAGATTAATAAAATTAGTTCATTTAAAACTTAATATTAAACATTAAAAACATCAAAATACATGAACTAATGAAAGAAAATGATAAAACAAACAAAAAATAAAAAAAAATAGCAAAGAATAGGTCAGGTCTGCTGCACAGACCCGACCCCTTCTCACCTCTATTTCACTCGATTTTTTTTGTGTTTTTTGGTGTAAAAACTTGATTATTCTACTCCCTGAATCCTCCCCTATTTATACAAGTAGAGTTTGGAATAAAAAACTAAGAGAAAATCTCAAAAATCAGCTCCCAATTGTGCTTCCCAGCTGCAGCTGCTGTCGGTCTGCGAGTTGCGGATTTTTTATTAATTTTCTTGATTGTTTCTATACTCCACAGCCCAAATTCTGCTCCAAAACATCATATTGATTTTGTGTCATGTTTTTACAATGAATTTGGCTAAAAAAAATCGAGTTTTAATTGCCAAAATGCAAGTTGTTCATGAAAATCTGAAATCTGTCAAAATTTCTGCATGTTGATTTTCAGCTTGTTTTTCTCCATTTTTTCACGAAATTATCCACCCAAATGCTGCATAAACATGTTAAAAAGATGTTAAATAACTTATTTAAGCTTTGGTACAGTGAATTTAGTAAAAAAAAAAATGCTAAAATCGAGCTGCAAAGTGACATGCTGCAGCAGGTGCAAGTTGCTTTGCAACTTGTAAAATTTTTTATATTTTTTCTGGTTTTTTATGTTAAAGAGTGCTTAAAATGTCTTCAAGTAATGTTAAATTGTATTATACAATACATAAAAGATGAATAATGAGGATAAAGGCTTAAACTTTGGCTAAAAATTGATGCAAAACTTGTGAAATAGGGTATAAGTTAGGTGTTCTTGGTAATTTTGTACAATTTTTGTTATTATTTTGCATTTTTTTTATTTATCTTGCTTTTACTTGTTGATATTAATGATAAAACTAGCAATATTTACTACAAAATTGGTGTTTTTACAAGAAAATAGCAAAATTCTGCAAAATGAGCAAAACCGGGTAAAATTGATAAAAATTATAAGTAAAATGGTTAAAAATATATTAAAATAATATAGATAAACATATACGAATTTAAGGTTATTAAAATACCCCCAAACTTAAATCTTGCTCGTCCTCGAGCAAGGCTGAACATTTCAGCACCATATCTCATGTTTTTCAAGAATTTTTATACTGTTTAAAGTGAATGTACTGTAATTTAGAAATAAATAATCGAAAATCGACGTTTAAGGCTCTAAAGGCAAAATCATCCTTTCTAAGAAAAAATCTATCAATCACCTAGGTAGCCAAGATTCAAAAGTTAGGAAAGCAGATTAAGTTTATCCGTTCTTTCAAATCTCGAGATATTCAAACAGATTAGAGGAAAAAAATTCATACCACTCATAACAAGCCTTATCAAGTATGCCCAAAACTAAAACACTTTTACTAAAATTTTTTTTTTTTTTCCTACGAACTTATTTACTCAAGTCACTTTTGGCTCATTAGTTTATCTTCAGTGAGAATCAAGCTCCGACTCCTGGGTGATGACCCATAAGTAAGAGAAGCCACCACTGAGATTCCTTCTCTATGACTCCCCTGAGTTTATCTATAGTGATAATCAAGCTCCGACTCCTGGGCGATAACCCATAAGTAAGAGAAGCCACCACCGAGAGGCAATTAATATTGGGTAGCACATATCTTTATTTATGTGAGATAGTGGTGCTAGAGATACAATTTCATCCCCCTTTTTTTTTAATTTATATATCATATTTTTCTTTTTAGATTCAGGCATAACTCTTCAAAGCTCATTATAAGATGGCAATCCTTAATGCAATCTATTCGAGTTTGAATATCTTTTAATAAGAAAGAAAGGTAAAACAGCTATGCTAACAAATGAACTCAAATACCATAGTTTTATCAAGATAATGCCTTAGATTTTTGTTTCACTATTAAAGCACAAAAACAATCAATTCTTAGGTTATTCCAATTAAATTACAGTAAACGAGCTAAGAAAGAGTTAAAAAATAGCCTAAAAAGCATGATGATAAGTTTTCAAAATAATAGGGGATATTTTTAAATTTATTGCTGTTATTGTATTATTATTATTCAAAATGCAGTAAAACTTAAAGCATAGAAAATCTTTTTGTTGGCCGACCCTATTTACATCCCCATACAAAGGCTCCGAAATCTGGGAGGCACTTAAGCCGACTCCAAAACATAAGACTGGAAAACTTTTCAAAAAATGTTTTAGAAAAAAAATTATAAAAACTTCTTTTCCTACTCCTAAACATAGAATTTAACAATGATTTTTTTGAAAAAAAACTAAAAGGAATATACAGAGCAAGCGGGAGAGAGATACTTCCCTATTTTGAGAATTGCTCTTTGATGATGCATGTGGGTATCGTGCCACCCCCAAACTTATTGTGTAAAACTTGTTTAAACAAAAATAAATGTGAGACAAAATAATGTAAGGAAAATGAAAAAAAAAAAAAAAAAAAAATACTTGGGTTGCCTCCCAAGAAGTGCTTTAGTTTATAGTCGTTAGCTCGACTATCTGGGTGGATCTATCCTGTGTCCTGAAGAAGAATAGAGTTACCATCATCCATCCATGATGACCATTTTCTACCATGCAGCTTTCTCGTTCTCTTCTTTACACGTCCTTCCCCACCTTCCCTAATCTTGGGCTCCTTGAGTTTGATCTACCACAGTTTGAATTTCTTTTTTTGGTTTCCTTTGTTATTTTTCACTGAGGCTTCCATGGTTCTGAAAATTTCAGACCATGTTAGATAAGCTCTCCATTTTATTTTAATGGTTGGTGGTGGTGGTGGGTCGGTAAAGATAGAGTTGGTCATTGGTGGTTTAAAGTTGACTAGGGGGATTATGTCACATTGAGGTGGCTTTTCTAATGTGTCTTTGTCTCTCAATGTTGTGGCGTTAGTTTCGTCCCCTAATTTAGTGATGGTATCACAAGACATGAACTTTTCAGATCTCTCAGAATATTCCTCTATTATGATCCCTACTTGTGGCTCAGGATTTTGGACGGAGGCTTTTCAGTTCTTTAAGCCACTTACGGTTTCCATGAATTTCCTATATGTTTCTTCTAAGTTATAGCTTTTTTCTTGGGACGGATAAGTGGGTGACCAAGATACTTCGTGATGGTTACAGGAGGGGTCCATCCATTGTTGATTATAAGTGCTAGAGTAGGGATTGTTCCGGGGTTGACTAAAATTTGACATGTAATTAATTTATTCAAAACCCCATGAGGAAAAGCTATTATCTACTAGATCTTCCTTGCTAGCATAGTTATTTCCACAAAATCTACATCTACGAGCACCAATAGCACTTATTTGATCTATTAACACATGAATTTGTGAACTTTGGGCCGACATTATACTAATTTCATAAATGCTCAGTTTTTTTCTTGGTTCAGCTTGAAAATGAAGTCTCATGAAGTTATATTGCTCAAAACCGAAGGAAGAAAAGATATTACCCAATTGACATTCCATACTAGCATGGTTATCTGCACAAAATTCACATTGAGGAGTGCCAGCAACAATCCTATCTTCAATTAGTGAAAGTTGAGCAGATAATAATTTAGATAAAGCTTGGTATTGAGATCTTATAGAGATGCAGCAAGCCATCACTTTTTTTTTTTTTTTAAAGAAAAATTTTAATACAAAAGGCTTTGAAAAATTTAAAGATAAAAAATTTAACTAAAAAAAAATTATCTAGAATGAATAAAAATTTAAGATAAAGTTAAAATTAAACAAAAAACTTAAAAAATAACAATCTACAATAAAATAAAAATGAAATAAATAAATGAACGAAGATTAATTTTTCAAATTTTTAATGAAATTTAGAATCTATTAATAATTTCAAATTATAAAAACAGACAAAAAAAATTTATTTTTTTTATATACAATTTTTTTTATTTGGAATTTTTTTTTAGAATTATCTTTATAAATAAGATGAAGGAAAGAAAAGAAATGTATATTTCAATTTTAACAAAATTTACAAATTATTAACAATTTCAAATTAGTATCAAAACTATGTGGTATCAATATCACTCAATTATAGACAATCCCCGGCAACGGCGCCAAAAACTTGATGCGTTTTTTTACTAGCAAGTGCACTAGCCACTTCAAGTAATACAGAGTGAGTAGAGTATCATTCCCACGAGGATTGCTGAGTGATTACTGAAATTAATAGCTTTAATATTATTTGAAAAATCGAAAAATTTGGGATTTTGACATGAAATAAAATAAGATAAAATAAAATAAAAAGAAAAAGTTAAAAACTAGACTAGTATGAGTCGATTTAAGTTTTTTTTTTTTTTAGTTAATAAAGTCTAAGGTATCCGATTTCACCTTAGTTGCATCAATACGCCTTTTCTATCCTTGATATTCAAGTTGTTACTGTGTGTTGATGGTTGAAAATCCTAATTTACTAAACATTCTCTTTCGAGCAATATTTAGCGTACTCTTTAACATATTAACCCATCACTTTCGTGCATGAATTTAAATAAGAAAAGAGTTATAAAAGCTCTATGATTTTGTTTTAAAAACCACACAAATCGCGTTAATCTCTCTCTAGCATTCGCCCAATTTGTGGTGCTTATCACCTCAGCACTCATCATAAATCTCCTTTCAGTCTCATTATGAATCATTATAGGCCTTAAATGGTGATCAAGCATTTAAAAGTCATGAAGAACAATGATAAACACTTCAACAATATAATAACATAAACATTGAATACCTTAAATTAGAAATAAGCGTATTTTACAACTTAGGCTGCATCGTAGCCTTAGATTAATAAATTAGTTCATGTGAAAATTAATATTAAATATTGCAAACATCAAAATACATGAACTAATGAACAAAAATGATAAAACAAACAAAAATAAAAAAAAATAGCAAAGAACAGGTCAGGTCTGCTGCACAGACCCGACCCCTTCTCACCCCTATTTCACTCGATTTTTTTTGTGTTTTTGGGTCTAAAAACTTGGTGATTATACTCCCTGAATCCTCGCCTATTTATACAAGTAGAATTTGGAATAAAAAACTAAGAGAAAATCTCAAAAATCAGCTCCCAATTGTGCTTCCTAGCTGTAGCTGCTGTCTGTCTGCGAGTTGCTGATTTTTTATTGATTTTCTTGATTTTTTCTACACTCCACCGCCCTAATTCTGCTCCAAAACATCATATTGATGTTGTGTCATGTTTTTACAATGAATTTGGCTAAAAAAATCGAGTTTTAATTGCCAAAATGCAAGTTGTTCATGAAAATCTGAAATCTGTCAAACTTTCTGCATGTTGATTTTCAGCTTGTTTTTCTCCATTTTTTCACGAAATTCTCCACCAAAATGCTGCATAAACATGTTAAAAAGATGTTAAATAACTTATTTAACCTTTGTTTCAGTGAATTTAGTAAAAAAAATGCTAAAATCGAGCTGCAAAGTGACATGCTGCAGCAGGTGCAAATTGCTTTGCAACTTGTAAAATTTTTTATATTTTTTTATATTTTTTCTGGTTTTTTATGTTAAAGAGTGCTTAAAATTTCTTCAAGTAATGTTAAATTGTATTATACAATACATAAAATATGAATAATGAGGATAAAAGCTTAAACTTTGGCTAAAAATTGATGCAAAACTTGTGAAATAGGGTGTAAGTTAGGTGTTCTTGGTAATTTTGTACAATTTTTGTTATTATTTTGCAATTTTTTTATTTATCTTGCTTTTACTTGTTGATATTAATGACAAAACTAGCAAGATTTAATACAAAATTAGTGTTTTTACAAGAAAATAGCAAAATTCTGCAAAATGAGCAAAACCGGGCAAAATTGATAAAAATTATAAGTAAAATGGTTAAAAAAATATTAAAATAATATAGATAAATATATACTAATTTAAGGTTATCATTAATGATGGCCCAAATCTCATTTGATGTCTCTTCTCCCCTTCCTTAGGCCGACAGCCCCATTGAGCAACTGACGCGTTTTCTTTAGTTAGACCATTCGATTGTCTCTAAAGCTCTTCATAGCCCAATCGACCTCAACATTATGGAGGAGGATCTTTCTTGGTTATTAGAGAATGATCCTTCATCAAACTTGGCATCTTGTGCCCTAGGACCAATCTTTAACCCATCCCACAATGTTCCAAGTCTCCAGGGAATATTTCAAGATAATGACGAGTCTCCTCTTCTTTATACAGTTTCTGTAGGTCATTCTTTGGGAGGCAGATGAAACTGTAAGGAAGAGGTGCCTTTTAAAGGATGGACATTCCTGACCAAGTAGTGACCTGAATGAGTAGCCGAGTTGGTGGTGACTTATGGCGAGAAATGGAAGAATCTACGCATCTACGAAGCCATTAGGCTTTCCACTTGCCCTCAGGTATGATTTCCCCGTCATGATAGCACTCACCTGCTGTTGGAATACCTGTTATAATGCTTTTGTCCTCCCTGAGGGCTTTCTTGGTATTACTCTAGAGTGCATAGTGGCCTTAACTGGTCTTTCCTTTGGGGGAGAAGAGTTTCCTCTTGACTCTTTTGCTTCTTCAAAGAGTTAAGCTTTTACTTCCTCCTTCTCTGTCACAGTGCCTGACACTATGAGTCCTTGGTCAAAAAATTTGTAACACAGGCTCATGATTTTGGGTAGGGTTCTAGATAGGAGGAGGTGTGCTTCTACTTGTTTTGGCTTACGAACTCTTCCAACTCAGTTCTTAGATTTCTTAAGACCATGGCTGTCAATCTATCCTTTAGTACTAGCCCTCTATCCTTAGGACCATTGTTTTTGGCCCTGGAATATGGTTGCCTTAGGGACATCATAGCCAAGAACTATGCTGTCCAAATAGGTGGTCCTTTATTGGCTTGTCTAACTTTGGGCCTAGGCTTATTTCCCTAGTTTTGTCCAAGAGGCCCTTACGCTTTCACAGGTGAGGGGGTCTCTTGTTTTGGTGAGCAATTTGCTCACTATGAGGTCCAACTCCCCCAGGATGGTCCTTTGATTGATGCCTTGAGAGATTGATGTCTCCTCGAGGTAGGTGAGGGACTCAATGGGCTGCCTTCAAGAGAAGGAATCTTGATCCTGAGTGGTTTAGGAAACTGGACCTTCACTATGATGTCTCTATAGACATCGATTCCCAAATCTGGCAAGCACTCTTATACCCCCAAGATTTGTTCTTCTGTCACCAGACTCATCCTGGTGTGGAAACGTATAGGGCTAGATTGTTTGTTAGACAATTTGGCATGGTCTAAGACATCCCCTTTTAAGGACCAAGAACCTTTGGTGGAATAAGAGGACCTCCATCCACCCTGCTTAGCTCAAAGATCTTCACAACCTGGGTATCCTGTGGCTTGCAAGTACACCCCATGTGCCATGCCATGTTTCTAAGTTGGTTTTAAGCCTATTGGCCTTCCTTGGAGGCCAGGGCCATAAGGCAGCATTTTACACCTTCATTTGAGCTTACAGGTCCCAGCTCAGGAAGAAGCCACACAATCAGCATCAGGCCAACTCCGTAGAAGGCACAATTAGGTAAGTAGTCACTCTTGAAGCATGCTTCAATCTTTTTTAACGGCCTAAACAAAGACTGATCCTTGTTCTTTACTTTTTTAGCATTTGTCTAGGTAAACCCCGGGAGTGCTAGGACTATAAGCTTTACTCAGACACTACTAGAGGAGGGCCCTCCAGGAACCTCTTCACCAGCCCTTGAGATTGGTGGCTCAAGAAAGAGAAAGAAGGATGTTTTTCTTCCAACTCTCCCTATTGCAGAAGAAGAAAAAGAAGAAGAAGAAGAAGAAGAGGTATCCATCTCACAAATTGTGAGAAAAAGAAGAGCCAGGCTCCCTGTATCAGAGCTATTGACTTTTCTCAATTGGTGTTTTCATTCATCTTTGTTAAAACAGCTTTTAACATGGCCTTTTATAGCCACAAAAAGAGCCAGCTCTGTATATTATGGAGATACTGGATTCCCCATCTCAAGAAACTACACCAAAGCCCCATTTAGACACTGAATAATTGAACTCGAGTACTAAAGAAGAAGGTGATGTGGCTACCTCAGTTGTGGAGCCAATCATAAGTTATCCTCCTGAAGAGGTTTCCTCCCCCACTATCTTGGCCAAGGTCTTGTGCAAGCTCCCTTTCTACTCTAAGGTTGCCCAATCTCTATGAAGAGATTGCTGAAAGTAAAGACCTATTTGGTTTCCCAATTCTTGATTTTTCAAACCATATTTGGTTCTAACATGCTAGCCTTATTCTCCAAAAGCTCTTCTCGAGAAAGGTTTATTAGCGGCTGAAGACCCAGCAACAGTTCCAACGGTTGAGATACCTACTGAAACTTCAATGGCTAATGTATCATTAGAAGCTCCTATGGCAGCAATGCCAATAGAGGCCCCTTCTTCACCCCAAAATGAGGCCACATAGGTCAAGGCATTTCTTTCAACCTTGTTTATCCTCCAGAGTCAAAATCTTGCCTAACTCATTTTGTTGTTAACCTTTTGTAGGTCGCTCTTGCCAGAGCCATGCCTTCCCCAAGGATAGGGGGGAATTGTCTTCTCCTTTAGAGAAGTTTGGAGCAAGTGGTGGATTGGCTTTCCAGTAATTGAACCAAGAATCTCCCAAACTCCAACGGTTGAGAAAAATCATGTATCTTCCTGTTCTGACTCTGACCGAGGGGACCATTTTTCAAGAGGCCATATCCCTAATAAGATCCCTAAAATAAGATCCAAAGGTGGCTCCTTGTATTGCCAGGGAACTTGAAGTTCTTAAGGAGGTGCTTTTGAAGGTGAACCAAGAGGTCCTAACCCTACTTTAGAGAAAACAACATTGCCAAGATGCCATTAGAAACCTTGGGCATTCAATTAGCCTAGGAGGCTTGCAGCTGTTGTTTGAAGAGCTCCAAGCAGCAAGAAGGATCCAGAACCATCAAGCTCAGGGGATCAAGAGTCTAGAAGACAAGATCCATCGCTTGGAGGAAACGCTAAGTCTCCTTAAGTAAGAGCTACTCTCCTTGAGACACCAACATCTTTCTCAAGGTTCAATAGTTAAAGGACTTGAAGAGGCCACCGTGGAGGCTCATAGGAATAATCAAGCCCTTCAAGAAGAGGCTTTCTCCTTGGATGGTGAGTTGAATGCCACAACCAGCCAACTATCCTCAATAGAAGAATCCTTAGTGAGGATTAGGACTCAACTTTTTTGATTTTTAGTTTTTATAAAGAGTTTTTGGTCGTACAAGTTACTCACTTGCAATGTTTTTGTATATAAGCCATGTACTCTCCCATAATTAATGAAATACGCATATTATCCAATACATCTCTTAGATTGGTGGTTCTTTTATTGTCTTTTTATTTCAACTTAAGGACCACGAGGTTGATCCTCAAGACATTGAGACCAAAATTGAGCCCATAGCTCTGGGAATTTGTACTTAAGGACTTACTTGCTAGAATCCAGATTGATGGCACATATTTCTTGAGGAACCTACCATTGATAACCCTTTGGTAAGTTCTTCCATCTTGGTCTTGAAGTAAATAAGAATTGCCTCCGAATAACTCTATAACTCTAAATGGGCCCTACCAATATAGGGACCATTTCCAAAGACATGGTCCTTTTGGCCACTGGGTCAAACCACTTTTCAAACCAAATCTCCCAAGTTAAAAGACCTAGGCTTGACCTTTTTGTTGTAGGCTTTGGCTGCCTTCTTCTTTTGTGTCTCCAACTTATGAAGGACATCAAGCCTTACTTGGTCTACGTTAGTAAGCTCGTCCTTCATGAACTGCTCATATTCAAGTTCAGAAAACCTCCCTTGAGGAGCTAGTCTAATAGAATGAAATGTTACTTCATTGGGAGCACAACATCATGGCCATAGGTCAAATGGAAGGGAGTTGTCCTCGATGATTCTAGTTTAGAGGCCCTGTAAGCCCAAAGGGCATCTAGTAGCAATTCATGTCACTTCTTGGGATTATTGTCAATCATCTTTTCTATGCCGGCCTTCAGAATCTTGTTGGTTGACTCTACCTGGCCATTGGCTCGAGCATAGTAAGGGCTTGAGCTCAAGATTTCGATGTTGAAACTCTTGGTAAACTCCTTAACTTCAACTCCATTAAACACTCTAGGTTGGTCCACTATAGTGGTTTCTGGGATACCAAACCTACATAGGATGTATCCTTTAATAAATTCAATCAGATCTTGCCGATTGATGTTCATATATGGCTTAACCTCTTCCCATTTTGTGAAATAGTCAGTGGCCACAAGAATATAAGAGTGTTGTTTACTGGAATGAGGGTTATTCTCCCCTATGATGTCCATTACCCAACCTCTAAATGGCCAAGTTTTGACAATAGCATGCTTTTTTACTGCAGGGACTCTCGGCACATGACCATGTCTCTGGCATATGCTCTACATCCCTTGGCATACTTTGTGTAGTCATCCTTCATTGGTGGTCAATAGTAGCCATAACGCCTGATGAGCCAATGCATTTTGATGCCAGCTAGATAGGATCCTCAGGTACCCCCGTGAGCTCCTACCATCACTAGCATTGCTTCATACAAGTCAAGGCACTGGAGAAGCACTCCACTAGCATCTCTTCCATATAACTGTCCAGACTCATCATCCAGATGGAATATGTGAGCTCTCATTTTCATCCTTATGTCCCTAGTGTAGTCTTGAGGGTTCCTAAAGTAATCCATTAAAGGCTTTCTCCAAACCTCTTGCTGACTTAGGACAATTTGATGGGCCTCAAAGTACTCCAAGTGTTTACTTGGTGCGCCTTCACTCTCAAAACTGAAAGACTTAGTGCACTCGATGCCATGATCTAGAACCTTAGTCTTGATGATCATGGTTTCTTCATACTAGGTTCTGGGAAATTTGTACCCTGATACCAACTGGGCCAAGTCATTGGTTGCCTTGTTCTGCTCCTTGGGAATATGTTCAAACTGCATGCCATTGAATATATTCAAGGTATCGGTTAAACATTGAAATTCCCCTTTCACTTGGAAAATTATATCAATTGTGAATCCCCCTTAATGATAACATTGAGGACTTGCATTTCTAGAAGTGTTTGTAGGCCAATTATCAATACCTCATACTCTGCCATGTTGTTGGAACATTTACGCACCAAAGTGACCACCAACTTTGTGATGATCCCAGTGGGCGATTCTATCACAATTCCAACTCTGACACTTGAATTGGTCCTCTAACCATCAAAGAATAGTTTCCAATGAACCACTTCCACTTCTAGAAGTTGGTCTAGCTCATCATTTAAGCCGGTATGAATATTTGGGCGGTCAGCCAAAAAGTTTGCTAAGGCTTGTCCCTTTAATGACTTTTTTGAAATGTAAACCAACTCAAACTAAAGTAAAGCTATACTCCACTTGTTCAGTCTTCCCCTAAAAAATGGTCTATCTAGCATGTATTTAAAGATATATGTTGGGACAACTCTATATATATATATATAATAAATGCCAAGAGTAATGTCTCAATTTTTCTAATGCATAGAATAACGACAGACAGAATTTCTCAATTAAGGAATATCTTATTTCACATTCATTTAGGCAACTGCTAAGGTAGAACACAGCTTGCTCAAACCCCTGATCATTGTCTTGTACAAGCAAACAACCAATAGATTCCTGAGAAGCAGAGACATAGTTCTTTAGAGGCTTGCCCTGCTTTCGTGGAATAAGTAATGGCGGCCTAATCAAGTATTCCTTGATGACCTTGAAAGATGTTTGATGTGGCTCCTCCCACTTGAAGTCCTTCTCAGACTTAAGCCTCAGCAGTGAAGAGAAGACTTATGTTTTTCCTATGACATTCAAGATAAAACGCCTTGGGAAATTAACCTAACTACGGAAGCATTGAAGCTCCTTTTTGTTTGAAGGCAGTCTGGCCTATTGAATGGCCTTATTTTTATTAATATCCACCTCTATGCCCCTTTGGTGCACTAGGAAATCGAGGAAGTTTCTAGCTCACACACCAAAAGTACATTTCAATAGATTCATCTTCAATTTATGGGTCCGCATTCTAAGGAATGAAGCCCTCAAGTCTTCTAAGTATTTGACTTGGGATTTAAATTTGAGCACGATATCATCTATGTAGACTTCCATGGCCTTGTCAATGAGGTCATGAAAAATCATGTTCATGGCTCTCTGGTAGGTGCCACCAGCATTCTTCAAACCAAATGGCATAGCCACCCACTCAAACTCTCCTATTGATCTAGGACATCTGAATGCTATCTTGGGGGTATATTCTGAAGCGGTCATAACTTGGTAATACCCATAGTAGCCATCCATAAATGACAAGATCTCATGCTCGAGGTTGAGTCAATGAGCACATCAGCAATAGGCATTAGATATTTGTCCTTTTGGGGTGATTGTGTTTAGATCTCTAAAATCAATATAAACCCTGGTCTTGCCATTCTTTTTAATGACAGGAACGATATTTGCTAGCCATATGACATACCTGGCAGTTCTGGTGAATTTAGCCTTTAGGAGTCTTTCAATCTCTCCGTTGACCAAATCGATAACTTCTTGGGAAATCCTCATCTAGGCCTGAATGATGGGCCTCGAGTCTGTCTTGATAGGAAACCTGTGCACAACTACCTTTCTGTTTAGGCTAGGCATCTCGTGATGGTCCCAAGCAAAGTAGTCTTTAAATTCGCGATGCAAGCTCAAATACTGCTCTCTTTGCTCCTCAGAAAGCAGAGTGCTCAGATAAGTAGGTCTTGGGCCTTCTATCGAGCCCAAATTAGCATCGAGGATGAGGTCTTGAACCTTAGCCCTTAGATCCTCCATTTTTACTGGTGTTGTTCTTAAGTCAAAGAGTTCCAACTTCTTTTCTTGTGCTACATGGACTTGGAAACCATTGAATGGCTGCTCAGTCCAAAGCTGATCCTAAGCGCGCCAAGGCGTGAGTGTTGCTAGTGCCGAGGAAATGGCCTTTTCATGAGTCACAAGATGAGGACCAACACAATCAAGGTTAAGCCTCGGCCGTCAAAGCCCGAATCAATGGTGCGAACCTAAGTTCACTTGGCTTAGCAAGCAGTGATAGTAATGCTAAGACCAATGCAATCAAGGGTTAAGCCTTGGCCGTCAAATCCTTAAACTAAAGCCTCAAATCTCAACTTGTCAATTTATGGGAACATATTAAAACTAGAAGGTAATACCTAAAGCCCGAGAAACTGTATTACTGAAGAGGTAAGTACAGCAAAGTTGTATGCTACACTAGGTAACGTTAAGTTACGCTACTCCTTAGAAAAGAGCACAAGTGCGCTATAAAAGAAAACTTGAAGAAGTTTTGTATTGAGTGTATGTACTACTATGGATAGACGCAGAGTCGTTTATTTATAGAAAAAAGAAAATAATGGCTACTCCAATTTCTGCAGTAACTTCACCCACATCGGGTATATAAAATTATGTTAGGAATGATGTCCCAAAAATCCAAATTTGTCTGGTAAATGTTATTTTATTAATGAATAAAATTGAAGTTCCAGTCGTTTTCTTGTTAAATTTGTGTAAGCGAGCATTTATACTGCATGTGATTTTGTTTTTGGTAACGTCCATGAGATGGGTGTAGTCCTCATACTATAATTTATATGTTTGTTCTAAGTGGTTTAAGAGATTGACGCACAAATAGACTTGGAACATATGGTATTGATTATTGTTTGAAAGACTCGTAGTCAAAGACAAGTTTGGACCACTTATATGTTAACACTATAACGTGACACTTTAGATGACTTATCTTGGTCATGTAGATGGTGATCCAAAAGTGTTAGGTTGGTGTGTTTAATAAGATTGATACACGGAGTTGAACCATGTGAGTTTCTTGTTTCTAGACTACTATCAGAGATGAGTAATTCATGTTGTTCTGTTTGAACGACGACTCTAAATCTTGAGAGTATTCTAGAATTGTGCATGGAACATTAGTTACCTTGGTGTACTATAAGTAAGGTCACGACAAATGACTGAATTTGCACGTATACTGGGTAAATCGTGAAGTGTGACAAGGATCGGGTGTGCAATAGGGAATCCACAGTCTCTTATAAGATACAGATGTCCCCTTAGTTGATTCGCAAGTATTTGAATAGTCCGAAAACTTTGGCTAAAGTATTCCAAGTGTTTGACATTTGGAATTTATACTATGAATTGTTCAAGTATAAATGAATTATTCATTGAGGGGCAAGTCAGTAACTAATGGAGAAGCTGTGAGAAGGATAATAGTAGTAGTTATACTTATTCTTTGTCATGGACATCTAGGTAGAGGGATTGTTGTCATCAATACAGTCTATTTGGGAAATATCGAATAAATAATTTAAGCCTAGAGTGTAATGAGATTTATCTATTGGAATAACGTCTAATAGTGGCAATTAAATTTTATCATAAGATGGTAATTAATTTAACCCATTTGGAGCTAAATTTAAATTGTCCCTGAGGTCCCTACACAAGCCTCTATATTTATTTTCCATCGAAAAAAATATTAAAGAATTCATGAGATGAGTTAATTTAATTATGCCAAACATTATTCATGATATAAATAAAAGTTGAAATTATAAAATAAATTTTATTTTGTAATATTCAAATTCATAGGATGAATTTTTTACATGTAGGAAACAAAGCAAAAAAATAAAAAACACGCGTTGTACTGTGCAATCCGTGTGTACAGTAATGGATCGCGCGCTGGCTCGTCCCACTAGCTATCCGCGTGCTCACCAGCTGGCCAATCATGGCCCGACATGTGGCATGTAACAACAACAACAACAACAACATTTCCAGCGCCACAAGGGCTCCCACTTGTGCGAGGTCTAAGGGGTAGGATGTACGCAGCCTTACCCCATCAAGGTGAGACCCTAACGAGAGACTGTTTCCAAGGACCCCCGACATGTGGTATGCGGTATGAGCAATATAATATGCTACTTGTATTGTGTATGAAAGGCGGCGTTTTTAGTTGTTTTGCACCGATATGTTGCGTTTTGATTGAATTTCTGCGCGTCCCATATCGTTTATTTTATACGTTTTAACTCCGGTACCTTACTATAAATAGAGCTCATATTTTCATTATTTGGCATTCAATTAGTTCAAAATCCAATTAAAAGTTAAAAGGTTTCTGAAAAGTGTTGATTTTCGGAGACCTAGTGGGAGAGAGAAACTTCTTTTGAAATTTTCCTTTTCTCAAGTTTAATATTTTTTGGAGTCCACCCTCCGAGCATTTCTAGGTCATTGTATAAAAGACCGCTGGGTCTCAATTTTCTCAACTTCCTTACAGTATTTTCTTATTCGTGCTGGTATTCCTTTTTGAAGCAATTTCAGGTATTCTTCTTTCCTTCTCTTTTAGTTTTCTCTTTTCTATTTATTTACAGTTTTTCTTATTATGCCTGTTTAAGTTAATATTATTATTAGTAATGTATTAGAGTAGAGGCATGTAGATTTAAATTAGAAATTTAAATCTGTAGATTTAAAATTAGGAATTTTAAATCAACTCTAGGTTTAAAATTAAGAATTTTAAGCCCTTCCGCTGCGTTAATTTAATTAAATTAGCAAATTTTTTTGAAATTAATCCTAACTATTGGTATTAGATCAAAGGGATCTATAGAGACAACCCTATTCCCGGTAACTCTCGCACGTGAAGTGTCACAAAGCATAACTCTTCGCCTGGGAGGTTAGGTAGTGAGAAGAGTTGCCTACATTGAATGCTCTGATAGGTACACTTTGTTATGACCACACTTGGAGAACTGTAAATCCAACAATTGGTATCAAATCAAGCCTCTGATTACATTCATAATATACATAAATAGGTATAATAAGATCAAAATAAATAGACTTGTGATTTAATAAAATATAAATTTTATTAAGAAGAAAAGATAGAATTAGATTCAAGTATTTTTTTACGAAATCGGATAAAATTGATTTAGATTATTTTTTAAATTAATTATTTTAATTTAAAAATAATAAAAAAAACCAGGCGCTGTGTTAGATGCTGACGTCAGCATTTAAAAAATTTGTTTTTGGGACATGTAGACATAAGTATCAGTTTACATAATAATTAAAATTAATTTTTATTTATTAATTAATTTAATTTTAGAATGAGATTCTAAAATACATCATAAGATAATCTAAATATAAGAAGGTACTATTTTAATTAAAATTAACTTTTATTAATTAATTTTAGAGTAAGATTCTAAAATAAATTATGAGATAATTTAAGTTACGATATTGTTTGAATAAAAATTAATTTCTTTTTATTTATTTAATTTTAGAATGGGATTCTAAAGTAGATTAGAAGATAATCTAAATTAGAAGTTGGTATTGTTTTAAATAAAATTTTATTAGTTAATTTTATTGGTTAATCTTAGAATTAGACTCTAAGGTAGATTATGAGATAAACTATGTCATAAGACGATAGTATTTTTAAATAAAAAAGTTAACTAATTAATTTTGTTAGTTGTTTTTTAGAATGAGATTTTAAAGGAAATTATGAGATAATCTAAGTTGTAAATGCAAGTTAATTAAAAATCAATAGTTTATAAAAATCAAGTGAGAGTAAGGTTCTGTCATCGAAACCTCACAGTCTCCATTACTGATCTAGCAATATAGTGGATTGATAGACCTCCCTGCGGAGGATGTCAGTTTGTAGATTACAGGGTTAGACTTCTATTAGGATAAATCGAAGTGCAAAGAAGCGACGCGACCATACTACCTTGGAGTATTACGTGTATTTGTATGGAGGTTTAGGTAATGGTTTACACTTGACTAGCATGATGCAGTAGCCTCCTCGAGGAGCTCTGTTGTGTCATGTTAGAGACTAAGGTAAAGTGGTGAATTAATCATGTTGAGTAAGATTTACAAGAAAACATGCTAATCGAAAATAATTCTCACCCAAGCTGGCTTCGTGCGACCCTGCTGCCGGGGAGTATGGAGTGGTGTGTTTGGGTCATCATGACATGCATGATAGTATAGGTTTGTGGATACTTGACTGATTGTGTTTACTAAAATAAAAGAATAGCATTGCATTATACATGACTCTTGTTAGATAGTTACACAAATGTTTGCATTTACAGTATTCTGAAATGGATACGGCTGGTGAACTTTACTCGATTCTATTGCATAGTGTACTCATAGGACCAAATTACTTTGCCTGAAAAATCAAGTTGGACTTAGTTATTACTAAAAAGGGACCTACTAGAAAGAAAGGAAAAGGCAAGGTTGCTAGTTTAGCAACCCACTCCATAAAGAAGTCAGCAAAAGGAAAATGTTTCTTTTGTGGGAAGACAGGCCACTGGAAGAAGAACTACACTAAGTACCTAGCTTCTCTTACTACAAAGACTGCTAAGCCATCTGGTGAAGTTATGTTGATATCTCACTTGGTTGAGTCATGTGTAGTTTAGAGTCCACCAAGTTGCTAGTGAGTGGACTCAGGTTTAACTAACCATGTCTGTAATATGTTACAAGGGCTAAAGCTTACCAGGACGGTCTATGATGGGAGCTGTAATTGATGGTCAAGGATAGTATAAGAGTAGTGGTCTTAGGAGTACGAGATGTTAGCTTGGTATTTAGTGCTAGAGTTTTAATTTTATAGGATTGTTTATTTGTACCTACATTATGCAGGTATTTGATTTTTGTGTTTCACTTTATGGATAATTGTTATTCAATTAATTTGGTTGTGAACCTATTGTTACAAGAAATAAATTGTTTATTTTCAAAAGTACATGTATAAATGGTTTATTCATGTTATTTCCAATCAAAACTTTGGTATTTGCCTAAGTGAATCTAACACAAGCTCACTTATTCAAACTCCTAAAAGAAAACACCCTGAAAGGGATAATGCCTACACATGGCACCAACGTTTAGGTCACATTACTTCAAACAGGATCCAAAGACTAGTGAAAGATGGAGTGATAGAGGCTTTAGACTTGAAGTCATTACAAGTCTGCGAATCCTACATAGAAGGAAAGATGACCATGTCTGTATTTAAGAGTAAAGGCAACGGGATTGGTGACTTGCTTGAGTTTGTTCAAAAAGATGTATGTGGACCAATGAATGTTTAGACAAGAGGTGGGTATGAGTACTTCATCACATTGATTGATGATTACTCAAGGAATGGATATGTTTACCTAATGAGATATAAGTCAGACTCTTTTGAAAAGTTTAAAGAGCACAAAGCTGAAGTTCAAAAGCAATTAGCTAGGCGAGTTTCATCACCTCAATCAAATCGAGGTGGAGAATATCTTTCGGGTGAGTTTTTGGATTTCGTAACTGTAAATGGGATAAGATCTCAGCTTTTTGCTCCGTGTACACCGCAGTAGAATAGTGTTGCGAAAAGAAGGAATTGGACATAGTTAGAGATGGTAAGGTCCATGATAAGTCATGCTACTTTACCAATCTCTTTTTGGGATTATCCCATAGGAACAAGGGTGGTCTTTTCTACAGTCCTATTGATTAAAAGGTTTTTGTAAACATAATTGCAAAATTTTAAAACTAGGATTTTGTAATAGACTATAAAAAACAAAAGCAGAGTAGTGTTAGTGGAACTAAAAGAAAATGACACTAATTCTAAATAGCTAGACACAACTCGGGATACAGTGGATACATTAGATGCACCTACTATTAGGGTTGAGAATGTTCAAAGTACACGAGAGCCTAAGTGTAGTGGGAGGATTGTCAGGGCACCTGACAAGTTCATGACAGGAGCCTTAATAGTTGACCGTGACATTGAAACCGATCCTCTCAGCTACAATAAGGCAATTAAAGACAAGGATGCTGACTAGTGGGTCGTAGCAATGAAATCTGAGATAGGATCTATGTTTTTCAATCAGGTCTAGGATCTTGTAGAGGCGCTTGTTGGAATTAAGCCCACTGGTTGTGAATGGGTCTACAAGAGGAAAAGAGGAGTGGACAGGAAGGTAGGGACCTTTAAGGCAAGGCTGATTGCTAAAAGTTTTACCCAAAAGGAAGGAATTCATTATGATGAGACCTTCTCACCAGTAACCATGATAAAGTCTATAAGGATCCTCCTATCCATTATAGCTCATTATGAGATTTGGAAAATGGAAGTCAAAAAGCCCTATTAAATGGCCGTCTTGAAAAAGACATCTATATGGTGCAACTGACGGTTTCATTGGCAAAATTAGGAGCATATGATATGCAAACTGAAGAAGTCCATATATGGACTGAAGCAAGCATCAAGCTCATGGAATATTAGATTCAATGAAGCTATTAAGTCTTATGGTTTTGAGCAATTGGTTGACGTACCATTTGTGCACAAATGACATCAAGAGAAAGTAGTAACTTTGTTAGCAGTGTATGTCGACGATATACTACTTATTGAGAATGATGTAGGGTGTTAATAGAAGTAAAGATTTGGATGTCAAGTTAGTTCAAGTTGGTTCCAGTTGTTTATACTGATTCAGACTTCCAGTCAGATAGAGACCCCAAACGTTCGACGTCTGGGCATGACTTTACCCTTGGAGTAGGAGCCATTAGTGGGAGGAATGTAAAACAGTATTGTATCGTTGACTTCACCATAGAGGCTAAATACGTTGTGGCTTCAGTAACCACAAAGAGGGCATGTAGGTTCAGATAAAGTAGTTGACTTTCCTGAGACCTTAACTCAGTAGACCTTTGGTTCATACATAGAAGGGATGGGTATAAAGTTTATAATAAATTGGATTTAGGACAAGTGGAAGATTGTTAGCAATGGTATCCTAAAAATCCAAATTTGTCTTGTAAATGTCATTTTATTAATGATTGAAGTTCTAGTCGTTTTCCTGTTAAATTTGTGTAAGCGAGCATTTATACCTCATGTGATTTTCTTTTTGGTAACATCCATGAGATGAGTGTAGTCCTTAGACTACAATTTACATGTTTTTCTAAGTGGTTTATGAGATTAACTCACAAATAAACTTGGAACATATGGTATGGACGGTTGTTTGAAGAAACACAAGTTTGGACCACTTGTATGCTAAGACTATAATGTGAAACTTTAGATAACTTGTCGTGGTCATAGAAATGGTGATCCAAAAGTGTTAGGTTTGTGTTTTTAATAAGATTGATACACTGAGTTGGATCATGTGAGTTGCATGTTTCCAGACTACTATCAGAGATGAGTAATTCATGTTGTACTGTTTGAACGACTACTCCAAATCCTGAGAGTATTCTGGACTTGTGAATAGAACTTTAGTTACTTTGGTGTACTATAAGTAAGGTCTAGACAAATGATTGAATTCCCATATACACTGGGTAGCGGTGGGAAGTGTGACAAGGATCAGGTATTCAATAGGGAATCTACAGTCTCTCATGAGATATAGATGTCCCCTTAGTTGATTCGCAAGTATTTGAATAGTTAGGAAACTTTGGCCAAAGTATTCCAAGTATTTAACATTTGAAATTTATAATATGAATATATTCAAGTATAAATGAATTATTCAATGAGGAGCGAGTCATAACTAAAGGAGAAGCTGTGAGAAGGATAATGATAATAATTATACTTATTCTTTGTCATGGACATCTAGATGGAGGGGTTGTTTTTATCAATACAGTCTATTTGGGAAACATCAAAAAAAATAATTTAAGACTAGAGTATAGTGAGATTTATTTAGTGAAATTAAGTCTTATTAAATGATAATTAAATTTTATCATGAGATAGTAATTAATTTAACCAATTTGGAGCTAGATTTAAATTTGCCCTGAGGTCCCTGCGTAAGCCTCTGTATTTATTGTCATTGAAAAAATATTAAAGAATTCATGAGATGAGTAAATTTAATTATGCCAAACATTATTCATAAGATGAATAAAAGTTAAAATTATAAAATTAAATATTCTTTATAAAATTAAAATTCATAAGATAAATGTTTTACATGAGGGAAACAAAGCAAAACAAATTATAAAAAACGTGTTTGTTTAGTGCAATCCGTGCATACCGCACATGTCACGCGCTGGCTCGTCCCACTAGCTATCCGCGTGCTCACCAGCGAGCAATCACAGCCTAACACATGGCATGCGGTATAAGTAATATAATATGTTGCTTGTACTGTGTGTGAAAATGTGGCGTTTTTAACAGTTTTGCATCGATATGCTACGTTTTGCTTGAATTTCTACTCATCCCACATTGTTTATTTTATATGTTTTCGCTCCGGTACACTACTATAAAATAGAGAGAATGTTTTCATTGTTTGGCATTCAATTAGTTCAAAATCCAATTAAAAATTAAAAGGTTTCTAAAAGTGTTGACTTTCGGAGACCCATGGGAGAGAGAAATTTCTTTTGAAATTTTTCTTTCCTCAAGTTTAATATTTTTGGGAGCCCGCCTTCTGGGCAGTTCAAGGTCACTGTAGAAGACCGTTGAGTCTCGATTTTCTCGGCTTTCTCAGAGTATTTATTCACTCTGTTATTCCTTTTTGAAGCAATTTCAGGTATTCTTCTTTCCTTCTCTTTTAGTTTTTACTTTTCTATTTATTTATAGTTTTTCTTATTATGCTTGTTTAAGTTAATGTTATTGCTATGAATGTATTAGAGTAGCTTCCTATAAATATAAATTACGAATTTAAATATAGAGATTTAAAATATGGAATTTTAAATCAACCATAGGTTTAAAATTAACCTTTTTGCTGCATTAATTTAATTAAATTAGGGAAAATTTTTGAAATTAATCCCAACAATTGGTATTAGAACAAAGGGATCTACAAAGATAACCCTATTCCCGGGAACTCTCACATGTGAGGTGTCATGAAGCGTGACTCTTCGCCCGGGGGCTTAGGGAGTGAGAAGAGTCTCCTACACTGAGTGCTTTAATAGATGCACTTTGTTGTAACCACAGTTGGAGAATTGTGAACCCAACAGATTCTTCTTTGTGTGTGCAAATCTTCAATGAACATGTCTTAAATTTAGTATTGGAGGGAAGTCCTTGGTATCCACGTCCGTACTCCTAGCGTAAGTCCCATCTTAAGACCCAATGTTTTCTTAGATTAAGTTTAGTGCCCAAGTATCCGAGATTACTGTTATGCTCGGGCTTGAACCACGAACTTAAACTAATATAAAATGCGGATAGATTGAGAATATGAAATGAGGAAGAATTGAAATTGAGATGAGAAATAGAGATTTTAGAGTTAAGATGAGATAAGAAGGGAAAGGAAGTGAGAAATAGAGAGAGTTGGATGAGAGAGAGTTTTGATCTCAACTTGAGACAATTTCAGATATTTTGATTGAATTCACCTTATTACAGCTGAAAGATCTATTTATAAGCAAACAACAAGCTATTACATTGTTACTTAGAAGCATCTAGAATTAACTAACACTTATTTGACTTATATTTGTATTTGGCACCAAAATACCAGCAGATATCAGCAAGTAGTAGCAATTCAGCAGCAGCACAGCAAACACGCAGCACAACAGAACAAAAATAACAACAGCCCATAGCAAATTTTGCCGCCAATTATTTTCCCGCTCAAATGCCGATTTAAATTCAGGCCTCGGATTTCGATTTGTAACATTCCCTTCCCCTTGAAAACATTCTTGTCCTCAAGAATGGAAGAAAATGAGTCTTGGAATTCACTTGTTGGAGGCGTCGCCCTTTCGAAACTGGAGTTTTTTGGACTTGTACAATTTCATAGTAAGGTCGTGCAATTCCTTCCTTCGAGCTATTGGGTCCACTTCATCTTCGCTGCCATTGTCATGATAGGACCCCTCATTTTCAGCATCATCCTCATCACTTTCGAACTCCCCTTCAATTTCAACCCCTCTTGCCATCATGAGAAGCTTAGGGTGGCACCTATGACCGGGTACATAAGGTTGATGGCATTTAAAACAGCGGTTTCGGTATACCCTCTCAATGTTTCGAGGTTCTTTATGTTCGTCCTATTTCTTGGGGTCTATCCCCTTGTGATGATGTTGGAAGTTCTCTTCCCGATGCTTGGGCCGATCAAGAAATGATAAGTCGGAAGCTTCAATCAATTTTGCCTTTGCAAAGGCTTAAGACAAGGAAGTAGGTTCAAGGGCCTTCACCAAGTTCTTGATTTTCGGTTTTAACCCACTGATGAAGCTCGAGACATAAAAGGACTCGGGGGCTCGAGGTGCGATTGTAATCATACTTGCTCGGAGATTTTCGAATTTCTTCATATAGTCCTTCACGGTAATGGTTTGAGTTAATTTGTTGAAGCTTTCCACAACATCACCCACTTCTTCATCACCATAGCGCTCACATAACTCAATTACAAACCCGTCCCAAGTAAGCGCGGGACTTCTCCTCAATGGATTGTAAAACCATACTTCGTGATCACCGTGGAGATAAACTGCAGCCAAGTCCACCTTTTCGTCATCGAGAATAGAATAGAATTGGAAATACTGCTCACATCTTCTTATCCAAGAGTGAGGTTGCCTTCCATCAAAATTTTCCAGCTGAACTCTCAGTTGCCGAAAGCTATTGTTTCTATTTTCATAAGTAACTTCATTTCTTCGGTCATGAACCATTCCAGAGGCTTTCTGTCCAGAGTGTTGCTGCTGCACAGATGTGGTGGGATGAACCAAATGCCCGGAATTCCAAAAAATAGGTCCCGTGCGTGTTGGCTCATAAAACGGATCAGAGAGTCCTGTTTCTGTAGTGTTGAACCTGTTCAGTACAGCAGTAGCATCTGCAGGTCGATAGGGTGGATCGGGAGGACAATCTTTTGGTCCAAAAATCATACTTACATCTCGGCTTTGCATCGGATCTTTAGCTTGCTCGTGAAGGCCATCAATGTTGATGAAATTCCTCGAAATATTAGCTCGGTCTGCACCAAATTGCTTCGGTTCTACATTAGGAGGTTTCGGTTCTGCAGTGTGAGGTTGAGGCACGTTTGAAGGTCTCGAAATCTGGCTTAAAGGCAACAACCCTCCTCCATTTGCACCTACATTCATCCCTTGTTCTTGATTTTGCAACGATGCCAATTGTTCACTCACTCGTGCGTCAATTGCTTGCTTGTTGATCTCATTAAACCTCTCTTCAAAATTCTATAATTGTCGGTTTAAATAAGCATCGATCCTTCCATCAATGTCTTGAAGTTGATGTTGCACCTTATCACTAATCTTTTCTTCCAAAGTTTGTAATTGCCGTGATACAAACTTCTCATTGCCTTGATCATTTTCTCCCCGTTTATCAACTCGGTCCTGCAAGTGCTCAAGCTTTTCTTCAATTTTTTGCAACCGATCCTCCTTACTCGCATCTCTTTCTAAGAACAACCTCAACATTTGCTGAATACTTTCATTTTGCTGGCTGATCTCGGTTATTTGCGAACTCAGCAGCTCTACCTTGTCATTAACCTCCGAATCTCGGTTATTACTTGATGCACCAGCCACCTCTGCATATGTTGCTGCTCGGGCAGCTGCAACTCGTGTAAGAGCACAACCGGAAGGCACCAGTGCATTGGAGTCCATTCTTGACTTCACAACCGATACTATTTAAAATTCCGCTGCAAAAATATGAACAGATTTCAGATCAAAAAACTGTGAAACCAAGCTGTTCGGTTGGATTTCTGCACCAGATCCTTCCAATTATGCACTGATCTCCACTTCAACCGCGAGGCGTACCAAATTTTGATCGAATCTGAGCTTGCACACTGATCGGTTATGGTCTTGATCACTTCAAGCTGTTGATAACAGATGCTGGATCGAACAAACAACTGAACAACAACACACACTGCACTGCAACTTGTCCTCTGAATTTTTTTCCAGATCAAGATTTGTGAAGCAAAAATCTGATCGGTTGAACTAAAATCTGCACTTGATCACACCGTTCAGCACCGGTTTGAATCTGCAATTTCAAACCGCAAGCACAAGATTATGTTGAACTGAATTCTTGATCAACTCAATTGAATTTCAGATTAAAATCTACAAAATCTGAGTTGTTTTTGATCTGCTTTTCTCACAAAATCTACACCGAAATCAATTTTCTGAATTTTTTTTTTTTTTGAAATTTTGATTGCGCACTCGATCGGATCGAGGCTCTGATACCACTTGTTACACTCGGGCTTGAACCACGAACGTAAACTAATATAAAATGCGGATAGATTGAGAATATGAAATGAGGAAGAATTGAAATTGAGATGAGAAATAGAGATTTTAGAGTTAAGATGAGATAAGAAGGAAAAGGAGATGAGAAATAGAGAGAGTTAGATGAGAGAGAGAATATTGATCTCAACTTGAGACAAATTTCAGATATTTTGATTGAATGCATCTTATTACAGCTGAAAGATCTATTTATAAGCAAACAACAAGCTATTACATTGTTACTTAGAAGCATCTAGAATTAACTAACACTTATTTGACTTATATTTGTATTTGGCGCCAAAATACCACCAGATATCAGCAAGTAGTAGCAATTCAGCAGCAGCACAGCAAACACGCAGCACAGCAGAGCAAAAATAACAGCAGCCCATAACAGATTTTGCTGCCAATAATTTTCCCGCTCAAATGCCGATTTAAATTCAAGCCTCGGATTTTGATTTGTAACAATTACGCTCCAAGTAACTATCTCGAGTCTGGAAACCGCTTGTCTTGCAGCCTTCTGGGCAGCCACTCGTTCTCAAGCTCCCTTCACCCCTCAACCATCTCTAGCCTCGAATGGTTGATACCCTTGTCAAGGGTAATAATCTCTCAGGATGCTGGGCTCGAGACACGGTTATCTTAGTACTTGAAGACCTGACTTCCCTCGAGAAGGACCTCACATGTTGACCACGTGGCACTTTATCCAAAACGGCATTGTCCTAGTCCGTTCGAAATTAGGTTGTAAACAGTATCCACAATAACCATCCATAAACGATAAGACCTCGAGGCTGAGTCAATGAGCACATCAGCAATAGTCACTGGGTATTCATCTTTCGGGGTGGCTGCATTCAGATCTTTGAAGTCAATAAAGTCCCTAATTTTGTCATTTTTCTTAATGACAGGAACAATGTTTGCCAACCATTCAACATACCTAGCAGTCCTTATAAATTTGGCCTTTAAGAGGCTTTTGAGCTCTTCCTTAACTAAATCAATGACTTGTTAGGACATTCTTCACTGAGCCTGAATGATGGGCCTCGAGCTTTGCTTAAAGGGAAGCCTATGCTCAACCACCCTTCTATCAAGGATAGGCATCTTGTTGTGGTCCCAAGCAAAGCAGTCCTTGGACTTACGAAGCATGGTTAAATACTGTTCTTTCTGGTCCTCTGTAATAGAGCACTCAGATAACTAGGTCTTGGGTCTTCTGAAGAGCCCAGGTTTACCTCAAGGAGAGAGTCCTGAACTTCAGCCCTAAAATCTTCCATCTTAGCTGGTGTTGCTCTTAAGTTAGAGAGTTACAGTCCAAAGTTGATCCTCAGCATACCAAGCTACGAGTTTTACTAGCGCTGAGGAAATTGCCTCTCAGGCCATTAGTGGGAGGCCTTGGCCCCCTTGCATAATGGTTCTAGCGTGCCTTGGAGATCTCCTTCTTTAAGACGGGCCCTTGTGCATCTCCAAAATTAGAGTCTTTAATTTCTATCTCAACTTGACCAACTTCAGCCTTAGTAAGTGGGCTATCAAGGATGGTCATTGTGTCTTGTTGTTGGGAAGACTATGGAGTGGTCCCATGCATCCTCATAGACTTTTGCCTCAACATAATTGGAGCAAGCCATAAATGCCCTATTATCTGCAATAATAATCTCATACTTTTCATGGTTCCAGAACATTATCAACTCGTTCAATGAAGGGGGGATACAATAATTGGCATGTACCCAATCTCTCCCAAGCAAAGCGTTGTAGCTTGATATAGTATCCACTACAAAGCAAGCTATTAGTTTGCCTAAGTTGCTAATAGTTAACTCAATTGGGATGAACCCTTCAGACTAAGTAATAGCTCCAGATGAGCCACAAATGGCAACATCCAAAGTAATTAGGTCATCTTGAGATTTACCAACGACCCCCAACATATAAAAAGGTAGGACATTGATGGACGTGCCATTATCCACTAAGACCGTAGTCACCAGAATGCCATTAAAGTTGCCTTGATGTATAGGGGCTTAATGTGCTTATTAGCGGTACTAGGCCCATCAAACATCATCTTCATTGTATTAGGTGAATCATCATGCAATTTGGATGTTAGGATCTTAACTTTAAAAGACAAAGGATTAGAGTTAACTTTGGTGGCTGCTATTTTTGTCACAAGTTCCACTTGGGGATCATCATCTGCTGCTATAACATCCCCCTCAAGGCCCTCCTAAGTGCTAGTTGTCATGAACTCCAAAGCAAAGAGCAAGGCAGTTCTAATATAGACCTTTTTAGGGAGCATCCCAAATTATATTTGGACCCCTTGATCTATTTCCTTCTCAAGGTTTCCATCCATGAGCATGTCCTAATCATGATCTTGAAGACTACCATCAGTTAGCATGTCCTACGCTAGAGGTTGGTCCTTTGGATCAACCGCTGCGACTTGAGACTTCTCCTTAGGTTGGGGAAGTCTTCTTCATGGAAGTCAATCTCAATATCAAGCTGTGTTGGGTTAACACGGCCTAGAGGTTCCAGTACTTGATGCTGAGGGGGGAATAGTCCTCTTCATCATCAACAAATTTTTGAGCCAGTGTATTCTCAGCAAGCTGATCTCACTAAGATTCCTGTTCTTCAGAAGATGAGAGACTAGTCCATCTCTCAAGCTTCTTGTGTGATTGCCCCTTTTCGGTAGTAGCAACAAGTCTGGGTCTAGTTGTCAGGTCTTCAAGATCTTAGGTTCAGTTTGCTTACCCTTGCAGACCTTGGCTTCCTTTTGAGAGAGCCGAGTTAAGCAAGTATCGAGCAGAGTCCTTCAGTGAGCTACCTTTTTCCGTAGTTTCCTCCTCTTCTAGATTTAAGTAAGACTAAAGGGACCAACCCCCACTAGAATGAGGTGGCTCCTACTCCAGACATTATCGAAGTGGACCCCAGAGCAGTGGTATCTTAACTGTCGTGGTCTCTGATTGGTGTCTATGTCCAATAGGTGTTATTTTGGATTTCTCCTTAGATGCCCAGTTCTCGTAGTGATCTGGGTTTTGATGTAAGACCTCGAGGAGGTCCCACTAGTGATGTCTTTGTTAAGGAAGTTGGCATTTTCTTCGGGTACAGGCTCAGCTTCTTCATCTCAGACACCAGCTTGTGGCCATAACCCCCATAGAGGTCATGCGCAAAGCACAAGAGCTTTCTTAATGCCTGTTTCTTAGAAGTGAAAATAGTCCGCCAATGATCGTTAATAAGAATCCCCATGGCCAACTCTTCTTCCCTGGAGAGAAGAATAACTCCTTCCTTTAATTGCTTTTTTAGGAATCTGTCGAACGTAATGCAATGGAGTGTTAGATGTTCAGCTGTGTGTGCCACTTGCAGTAATCTTCTGGCAATCTCATCAAAGTTTTGGGGAACCTCAGTGTTGTTGACTCCAGCAGCCTGTCAAACAAGGCGTGGGCTACAACCAGACTATCTCTATTTCTAAGCATCTTGAATGGAGCCCTGCCATTAGCTTGGCTGTTATAAGAATCGTAAGGCTGTGCTACTTTGATTATATTAACTTAAGCAGGACTAAGGAAAGGATCTTTATCAACTCCCATCCATCCTTCTCCCAGGAAGATCAATTCCCTTGCTTCTATGGCATCCTGAACCACACTTTTGAAGATGACACAGTTCTTCATTGAATGGGTAAACGAATCATGCCATTTATAGTAACCTTCCCCTTCATAGAATTTGGGTCAGGCTTTCTGTATTTTCCCTTAATCTTAAGCTTGTTGTTTCCTCAAGCTAATTGAATATTACGTCTGCTCTTGAGAGGTCAAACATGTATTTTCTCAAGTCTTAGGATTAATAAGACTTCCTGGCTTTGATATCCTTTTTAACCAAAGGATTCCAAACCATAGGAGGCCCCTTGACGTATTCAACAACGTCAATCTAATATGGAGGATCCTCATCCTCTTCTACTAGATCGTGTATGTAAGTCCCATACAAGCTATTCTTCTTCAGGTTTTCTTCTTTCGGAACATCCCATATCTAGCAGCACATTCTGCTAGCTGTAAGAGCATCATGAAGTTAGAGCCTTCAAATTTCTTCCTAAACTCAATATCCAAGCCATTCAAGGCCAGCTTGGCATATTCAACTTCAGGAAGGGCTATAGTACATTTTAACCTTACTCTCTTGAATTGATTAATGTAATCTTTCACTGATTCACTTGGCTTTTGTCTCATTCAAACCAAGTCAAACATGGAAGTTCCTAGTTCCATTCTCAAAAACTGAGCCTAAAATTGCATTGCCATTTCATCCCAATAGTATATGGAATTAGGTGGAATGTTAATGTACCACTGAAAAGTGGTCCCAGTTAAGGAGCTGGGGAACAGCCTTAGCTTGAAGTAGTGATTATCAGTCACTTCTCTATACTGGCAATTGAATCTTGCCAAGAGTTTGAGGGTAGACACAGTCCCTACTTTTGAGAAGAGGGTAAACTCAAGAATTTTGTATTCTTGAGGAAAGGGATAGTCCTTGTCCATGTAGGCAGGGTAGGTTTATTGTACAATGGTCTATTGACCCTTCTGAGGCCTGGTCCATACATCTACTTGATGAGGGCAACTAGTTGGTTTGAGAAGGGTAGGTTAGGCATATGGTTATGCATCTGTCATAGCCCCCCAAGTGGGTAAGGATCTCGAGGGGAATCCATAGGATACCCTTGACCACCCATTAGAATCGGGTGTGGGAATGATTATTACCCTCCAAACAGGATCTGGGTTATATGGCATGCCTAAAAGCACACCAATATCAGTAGGTTGTTGGTTCATCCTTGCTTGATTAGTCCTCAAGTTGTGATCTTGAGGAAGTGGGTGATTAACTTGCCCACCCCCCCCCCCCCCCCCCCCCCCAAAAAAAAGTTTGATAAGTATGGAGAGGTCTAGAAAGGAGAGGCTGGCTCCTAGAGGTTGTACCTACTCTTGCGTTCCTACTTCAAGGCTTTGAGTGGGCCTCGAGGTAACCATTATTATATGGAGAGCATATGAAGGGTTTTTCCCCCTTGTCCTAAGGATAGGCAACACTGGCACATTGGCTTTGAGAGCCCTCGAAGCCAGAGAAAAACTCTGATTCGAAGGGTTAGCAACCCCAAGGGGGACATTCTTCATATGGCTGGATTCCAAGTGTGAGACATAAGGTTAGCCATAACTGGGTTTTTCATTCTCTCAAGGACAACATAATCAGCCTGAGTCACTGGTAATCGTGAGCTCAAGATGGCCTCACGAGGATACCCAGTTAGTGCTGACGAAAGGGGTGCAGGCCCAAGTTGTTTAATATCCTTTCTAATGGCTTGAACCAAGCCAATATGAGCCTCAGCCTGTCTAACCAAGATAGGCTCAACCTCAACTATTGTCTGTCTTGCCACCTCCTTAGCAATAGGGGCAGCAGTAGAAGACAAAGTTGAGTTCATTTCAACCAAGACTCTGTCCATCTTTTTGTGAGCCTATCAAGCATTGAGCTTCCAACATTGTTTATTACAGCTCTCATGATGACAGATTTTTCACGCTGAGTCACTAGATTGTGCTCTATTTCAGCACGTTACCTCTCAAAGGCTTTTCTCATTGTTTGTTGGACTCTTTGATCCATAATTTCTAAACGACATTTAAGCATAGCCATGAAACTCTTTTGAGAATGGCCATCTAGCCAAATTCATTCATCCTTCGGGACGTCATCATCACCACCGCTCTCACTGCCATGGTTATGACTAGGTTTAGCCCTTCGTTTTACAAGGCTTTGCTCAAGTAGGGATCCAATCAAGGCTAAGCCCTCTGGCTCCTCATGCTCGTGAACATTGGACCTCTTGGTTTTCACCATTAGTGAATGGTTTAAGAATACATTTTGGTAATTTACGATTGGCGAAAGACGATGAAGACACGTTTTTAGCCTCACATTATGGTTGCCAAAAGGCATGTTTGCTTTATTTTGTTTGTCATTAAGTGCGATGTGGTCTCCATAAAATGATTAACAAAACAAACGTGCATAAGGGACTCACCGCAACTAGGGAGTGAGCCTAAATTCAAACCAAGCGTCTTTGACCTTAACCACTCATCGTTTTAAGAGAAAAGGTTGCGATATTTTGGTGTATCTGACTTTGGTTATACTGTGAGTTCTGCTTGTGCTTCAACTAAGAAGACTTGGTTAAATGTTTTGTGGATTTTTTAATACATATGTTAATAAAAAATTAAAAGATATGGATGTAACACAAGCAACAGTTACAGTGAATGAGCAGGGCCCACAGACTCCTTTCTTCATACACTTAAAAGTCAGGAACTGGGGTAGAGACAAACCCAAGAGCTCAGTAGTCCACTTAGAAGCCCGAGTCAATCAGGTTTATAAGCTTGGCACCCTTGACTTATAATAACTCGAATGAGTTTAGGTCTGACAAGTTCAAGGTGGAGGAGACCATATCTAGGTTGCAATCAAGGTCAAGCCTTAGCTGTTAAAGCCCTCATCAAAATATATGTGGGGTTGTTTTTCAAAAACATTCCATGACATGGAAGTTGTCTAAGATGACTTGTTAGATTTGGTTTAAGTGATCAATAAGATTAAATCACAGATAAACTTAGATCAAACTAGTGATATGTTGTCAAAGTATGTTTGTAGTCCGTGATAAGTTTGGACAACTTGGTTGTTAAGACTATATAATGATACTTTAAATACTTGTCTTGGTCATGTAGATAGGGATGATTGGAACATTGAGTAGGACCACTTGAATTAATTGTTTCTTTACGACTATCGAAAAGTTCTGTAAGATGATAACTCTAAATGTAGGAAACAAAATGAACTCATACATGGATTGTTCCTTGCTTCGATGTGCTAAAAGGATTAGTCAAAGTGCATTGACTTGAATCTTACGTGCGTTGTGAAATGGCATGAAGTGTAGCAGGAACAATTGTTTTACGTGGAATCTGTAATCTCTAATGAGATTAAGATGTCCCCTTAGTTGATTCGCAAATGTACGAACAGATTCTCGGATCTTTTGCTGAAGCATTCCATATGTTTGATATTTGGAATTAATGCAGAAATTGTTTCTATATTATTGAATCATTCGAGAAGGGCAACTTGGGAACTATAGCAAGAGATGTGAGAAAAGTAACAACAGTGGTCAAATTTACTTTTGCTCACAGATATCTAAAATAGGGGTCGATTATTATAACAAAAGTTATTTGGAAAATTCTTGAGTGAATATATTTAATTCTAGAGTGCAGTAAAACTGATTTAGTAGAATTAAATTTTACTAAATGCTAATCAATTCTTATCATGAGATGATAATCAGATTTGACCCATTTGGAGCTAGAGTTAGATTGTCCCAAAGGTCCCTTTGTAAGCGTCAACTTAAGCACTGTTTGAAAATATTTAAATTGAATCTATGGGATAACTTATTTAATCATAAAATGAATAAATTAATTTTGCTAAACCTAATTCATGAGACGAATTATTTATTCATAAGATGAATAAATTAATTTTACTAAATAAATTCATGTGAATTTAAACAAAAAAGGAAAAAGAAATGGGTGAATGTGCTGGTTGCAATTCGTGTGCGCGTGGGTAGATGAATTGCGAGCTGACACATGTCATGTGCGTTAATCTGGGGCTACCAAGGGAGTTATCCGTGTGCTTCTACTTCAGCCAATGGGAGGTTGACACGTGTCATTCCTTTTGGCTATATAAATATGAGCGGCCAGATTTTAAAAAAAAAGAAATTGTTGGGAGCCTGGTTTTCTCCTATGACAAAAATCCTAAAATTGTATTAGAGGTCTTCTAAGTTATTGTTTAACATAGGATTTTTTTTTTTTTTTTGAAAAATTATTTTTAAGAAAAATTAAAGGAAAATTTTGTTCCAACTTTTTCCTAATTTAAATATTTTTAGGAGCTCACACTCCCGATGCTAGAGGAGGTCATTGCGAAAAAGACCTTAAGGTGTCACTATATTCTTCTTCTAATTTCGAATCTTCAAGTCGAAGTTTGGATTTGCACTTCAAGTATGTCTAAGTAAAGTATTTGATATTTAATATGGTTTCCTTTATGCAATTTATTCTACATACTATGTTTATGTTTGTTTTATTCAATATTTTTTTATTTGCCATATTATGAACCTGTTGGAGTAAGATCTAGATGTAATTAATAGTTTAATTAGATCGCGGCTTTAAATTTAAAATTGAGAATTAAAATTGGTTTTCTGCTGCACCCGCTCAATCTGATCTATGGAAAATTTTTGAAATAAGTTTCCAACATTTATAACATTAATTCAGGAATGTATTAATCTAGAAAACCATCTCAGTTTCATCCAATCATTCTGTGTAACATTTTGTATAAAATCATTGCTAAGATCCTAACAAATAGGCTCCAAGGAGCATTGGTCCTAAGGCACTCCATTCATGACAACATCTTTCTATTGCATGAAATATTTACTTCCTTTAAAGGAAAACTGGTTGAAAAGGGTGGATGGCACTAAAACTAGACTTGGAAAAAGCCTACAATAGGATATAATGTCCTTTTTTTTAATTTGAGTCCTTAAAAGTTGGTGTTTTAGTAATACATGGATAGGCTGGATTATGCAATGCGTGACTGTAGTATCTTATTCAATTGTTATAGATGATAAGATTGTAAGTTTTTTTAAACCTACCAGAGGCATACAACAGGGTAACCCTTTATTCCCGTATCCTTTTATAATGTGTGTAGATGTTCTTGTTAAGTGTATCCAAAAATGCATAAACGAGGGTTATGATGGACTTGGTTTTCAGGTGGCGAGGAGTGCACCTGTAGTCCCATGTTTATTGCTTGGGGATGATAGCCTGCTATTTTGTAAAGCCTCGATAAAGATGGAATACGACTAGAGAGTGTTCTTAGCATTTTTTTCAAGGAGTCAGATCAATTTATAAACCATCACAAGTCTGCCCTGATTGTTTCAAAGAATGTTTATTCACGTCTTAGAAATAGAATGTGTGGCATATGTGGAATCAATACAAACATGGATATAGGTAAATACATCGGATTCCCATTGATAGATGAAAGACCAAAAAAGAAGTGCTTTGGACCTATCATTAACTGCACACTCCAAAAACTTACCCCAGGGAAAGCGCATATGCTCTCTAAAGCCAACAGAACTGTCCTTATCCGAGCAAATCTAGAAAGCTTACGAGCACATATAATGTAGTGCTTTCGATTGCCCAAAACAATCTCCAGAAACCTTGGTAGAATTAAGGGTTATTTACATTTTAGTACCCTGACATTTTTTAAAATAATAAAAATGACCCTGACCTTTTTGAATTATTAAAAAGGACCCTAAGTTTTAGTCGTATTAATAAAAATGCCCCTCTCAAGCGTGATGATGTCATTTTTTATCGATAGAGCAAACGTGACAACTGTTTTTTATTAAGGCTACAATAAAATGACTAAAAGTACGCTTCAACACCCTTTATTTTACTTTATAAGTATGAAATTCGAGATTTTATATTATGTAGAAGCTATCTATTTTTGCTTAATTTGTTTCAAAATATGGTTATTAAAGGGTAGTTTTGTCATTTTACTGCAGTATTAATACAAACGCAGCTATCACGTCAGCTCTGTCTACTAAAAATGGTATCATCACATTGGAGATGGCCCTTTTATTAATAAGACAAAAACCTAGGGGCCTTTTTATTAATACGACAAAAACTTAGGGGGCCTTTTTAATAATTCAAAAAGGTCAGGGTCCTTTTTATTATTTTCAAAAACATCAAGGTACTAAAATGTAAATAACCCTAGAATTAATAGGGAATTTTTCAAGAAAAAAGTCAATGGGTCAAAGGGAGTCCCAATGGTTGCTTGGGATAATATTTGTAAACTCAAACAGTAGGTGGTCTAGGTCTTCGTATGATAGAAGCAGTCAATAAGGCTTTTCTTTATAAACTATATTGGAAGATGTTGACACTAGGGTTATATTTGAGTCGTGGCAAGCTCGAGCCTGCCAAGCTCCAGGCTTGAGGCTCAGCTCGTTCACATTAGTATAGCTCGAGGTTGGCTCGAAGTTCGCCTAGATCGAAAATTTCAAGCTTGAGCTCAGCTTGTCAAAAGCACGGGCTCGGCTCGGCTCGATCTAAGCTCGATGAGTTTTAAATTAAGCTTGCAATATTTTGGCTCATTTAAGCTCACACTTGGTTCATTTAGGTTCATATTTGGCTTCCATGGGAATATTTAATCAAATATATTATATAAAAAATTGCTCGCAGAGGCTTGTTTAGGCTCGCGAGCCTACAAGCTTGAGCTTGACTAGGCTCGGGCTCAACTTGGCTCAAGCTCAAAGCTAGCTAAGCCTTTCGAGCTTTATGCCCTTGTTAGCTTGCTCAGCTCATTAATAGCTCTAACTGGCACCACTGGAAAATCTATGGATACAAGTTGGAAAAGCAAAATATCTCTCTAATTTTTCTTTTTAGATTATCAACCAAGAGCAGGGAACTCTTGGGCATGAAGGAAAATTCTCCAATGTTGAGGGCTGTTAAAAAAAGTTATCAGGTGGCTATTAGGTGATGGTAATAATATTTCATTATGGAATGATCAATGTTGTTTTTCCATTCCTCTTGTGGAGGTTGCTAGGGACAACACTTTGATAGTTTATAAACAAAAGGTAATTGGAATTCAGAGCAAATTATACATCTGGTTCCGGACCAGATCATCCCATCGTCTTTGGCAAACCCCATCCCAATTGATATGAAAACAGACCAATTTTGTTAGAGCTTCATAGCAAATGGGGAGTTCCCATTTAAATCAGCTAATTGGCCAGCTCTTGGACTCTGTTGGGAAGATAAAAATGCATGGTCCTTTAAAGGGATCTGGAATCTAAACGTGGCCCCTAATGTGTCTCGTATTTTATATGCTTTATATGACATTTCTACGATATTTTCAAATATTACATGTGTGGTATGGCATAATTTATGTGTATTTAGGCTTGGAACACGTTAGAGCAAGGACATCTTGAAAAACAATTAAAGGAGGGGAAAGCTACTTTTTGGTACTCTTTGCTCTTTATTCACTTCTCCACCTTCCTCAAGCCCCCAAGAGAGACCCAATTTTCATGAAGACCAAAGCCCAAGTGATCGGAGTACTGGGGAATTGAAGCAAGAGTCAAGTAAACACCAATCAAGGGAGTTCATCAATCCATAATTTTTCTTTTCCTTTCTCTTTTAAATTAGGGATTTATAAAAATCCCATGGAGGAGTAAACTCATAGTTTAGAGGTGAATGACAAGTAGCCATCCAAATCTCGAATTTATGTTTTATTTTCAACAATGACTTTTTTCATACTACTTACGAACCCCTATGAGAAGTTTAACTTAGAGATTGGTTTTCTTATATGTGCTTGTGGTCATGCTTTGATTTCCAATTTATTCGCATGTTTCCTTGTGCTTGTAGCTTAAACTGTAGTATAACAGGTTCTTCATGAGTGCTCGGGTTGATGTTGTATCCAACCTTGAACAAAATATTTTATACAAATTATTACCAAATTAGGAGTGATAAACAAATTTGTTAGTGTTATTGAGATAATCCATGCTACACCTAGAGTGATAAGATGAGTTATGCCCTCAAAGTAATTCACTGCTCTAAGCCTTATTTGAAGTATTAATCTAGGTTTATAACTTGTAGCATAAACCTTTAAAAGTCATTGGTGTGAGAAATGGAATTCGATTTAGGCTAACCCTAATGCACCCTAAAAAAATTTTGATCGATTGACAACTTTAATTTGTTGTTTAATTCTATTGGTTTGGTTACAAACCCATTCTTCCAATCAAAACCAATCGATAGTTATCGAATCAAACTTTATATTGATTCCCTAGGGATATAATATACGTATACAAGTATAGCTACGACTTGCTTATATGCTTGTGAGTACATGGTTCATGGCATTAATAAACAATTCTCTTCTGTGCGAACACGAATTATGTAGAATAGGTATCGCAAACTCAAGCAACTGTAAACAATGTCATCAAAGGGAAGAGTTTTTAGATCATCTGTTAGTCTCACGCCCTATAACATCCTAGAGCTGGAGTTTGGCACGCTCAAATGGATGGATCAATTAGCAATGAACTAGTGAAGATACATGTAGCAAACTATCAAGGTTGAGAGCTAGCATTTACAATCAAAGGAGGACAATGCGAAGCGAGTTATATACCCCCTTTGGGCCATTTGGAAGAGTAGGAATGATAGAATTTTTCGGAACTACAGAAGTAAATGCAAGAAATTGTAGGAATTGATTACATGAGCCCATAAGAGCCGAATTGTCGCTACAATTATAATTTATATCAGAAACACCAACGGCTTATTTAGTAACAGAAAATTATTTTCCCTTTCCATTTCTAGTTTTCCTTTTCTTCTCTAGTTTTCCCTTTCATCTCCTGTTTTCCTTCTCCAGTTTTGCAAAATAGAAAACTGAAAAATGCATTCAAATGATCCATGTTTTTTAATTTTCTGAAAATTGAGAATGATACATAAATAATGTACAACACGATATAGGAATCAACTTTTATCGCCTTAACATAGGGGTGTAAATGAGACGAGTCGACCCTAGAACCCCTGTCAAATTCAATCTTGATAAGGCTTATCGAGCTCAAGTTTGAGCTAAGCTCTTATGAGCTTTTTCAACCCTAGTTCGAGCTTGATTCGATAAGATTTTAGTATGTTCAATACTCAGTTCGGCTCGTTAGGCTTATCGAGTTGAGTCAAACTTGTTCTCGAGCAGTGTCGTGCTCATTATTGAGTCCAATCAAGCTTGAAACTGAGCGGAGTTTGCTATATAGTTGAGCTAGGTATCGATACTTTTCAAGTTACTTTCAAGCCATTTTCGAACCAATATCAATTGTTAACAAGCTCTTATCAAACGGTTTGCTAGTGTTAACGAACCAAATGCGACCTGTTCGAACTCGACTTGTTAAGCTTATCGAGCTTGCTCAAACTTGGCTCGATAAGCTATAAAGCCCTCATGATGAACACGAATGAACCCTAATCAATTTTGAACGCAAGTAATTAATTGAACATTCGGTTTGTTTATACTCCTTGCTTAGCAGATAGTTCGGTATCGCTTTTAAAAAAAGTAACCTAGCCTGAAGTACCCCTAAAGCCCGCTTTATCACATTCTGTAAAGATAAGTGTCTATAATTAAATAACTTGCATAATCTTCTTATTTGTCCTCTACCTTGAAAAATTATTTATCACTTTTAAAATTGGAAACTTAGGCTTAAGTACGCCAGAATAATTTACTCAAAAGGAGGAGAAGATGGGGGTATATTAAAAAAATTATAAAATGGGTAAGTAATGTTAAAATGTGAAAGTGGGGTGGGAAAAAAGTTGAAAAATAAGGTCCCTATTTTGTGAAGAAAATTTGAAAAATAATTTTAAAATGTTTTCCAAAGTTGTGAAAGAGTAGGAAAAAGTGGAAAACTTTTTTCCAACTTCTTCCATTAGAAAATTGGACTGCATAACATATTTTCCAGTCTCTCAACAAAAGTTTTCTGGAAATAAGAAAAATAATTTGCTACCAAACAGGCCCTTATTTTTTCTTGATGCGTTTTCCTCTACTATCAGTAGGATATTAATTCACATATTGTTAAAGATTCTTTTATAAGTAACATGTATTTTTATTTTATTTATAAACTATTACAAAATATGTTATCATCTTTTATATGTCATTAAATTTTCAAAAGTAGTGTTACTAAAAACAAATCAATGATAAATTAGACTAAAATAAAAACACAAGAGATAATATTTTCAAATATATATATCTTTGAACTAAAAATAACTTTTTGAAATTTTTTGCGCGACAAGAATATACTTGCATACTAATTTTTGAAGCAAGTAATACAATTTGGGAAAAAATTTAAAAAGGTGTCGAACTACATTCCAAAGAATTTTTTTGGCATTTAACTCTTCAGTGGTAAAAGAAAAGCATTAAATACTCATATAAGAATTACTTTGGAATTGAACACCTATATAGAAACTAATTTAGAATTGAACATCTATGCAGCAAGTAACTAAAGGATAGAGTCAAATATACTTATCCTTCAAGTCATACTTATCCACTACCCCCCCCCCCCCCCCCCCCCCCCCCCCCCGCGGGACAACCCCCTTTCCGGAGTAAAAATCGTTCAAGCCTTCTATTTATCTTTAGGAAATATCTAGTTGGGCATGCAGCTAAATCTTGAGTTCAACTCATCCTTACAAACCCCACCTCAAACATGACTCAGATATGATAACCCCATGTCAACGGGTGCAGTACCTATCACAATGGTCCGTCCTAGTGCAGTTACCCGTAACGGGTGCAATACCTATTACTATGTTCTTCCCTTGCGCACTCACCCGCAACGGGTGCAATAGTCATCAACATGGTATGCCTTGGTGCAGCCACTCGCAACGGGGTGCAATATTTATCACCATAGTCCACCCTGGTAGTCACCCGCAACGGGTGCAATACCTATCACCATGGTCTGTCCTGGTGTAGTCACCCGCAACAGGTGCAAAACATATCACCATGGTCTGCCTTGGTGCAATCACCCGCTTCCACGATCCATCCTTGTGAAATCAATCGCAACAGGTGCAATACTCATCACCATGGTCCGCTTTGGTTCTATCTCGGTGATTCACATATGACGCTCTACGATTATCTAGCTGCAACACACTCATTACCGTGATCTTATCCCGATTATCTACTTATGTCTTCATTTAATACATACAACTTACAGGTTTAAAAGATATACCATTCACAACAGCACAGTTTTTATCTAGCTATATGACAATGGCATCATCAAGACTTAGTTTCCTTTAACACACCTACACCAACTAAAAGTTTCACACAAACTACTCTATTGAAATGTATGATGAATGCACAAACTTCTCTATTGAAATGTATGCTGAATTATAGACCATATTCATAAGAGAACGTCATACAGTAGCAAGCTGGGAGTTAAAAAAAGTTCATTATTTCATGACCGAACCTGGAATGACTGAAGTTCGCTCACGAAGTAGGGGGACCGGTATGTTTGTAATACAGTTAAGCAGCTTATTACTTTAGATGGGCAAGAATGTTATATGGACAATCATTGTATAAAATCGAATAGCAATTAACTATATCTCCAAAACATATAAAACACCCTCTTCTAAAACGCCATGGAAGTATAAGACACCCACCTATAAAACACCACCTTATATAACGCCCTGTACATGCAAAATGCCTGCTTGATATAATGCCCTGCACATACAAAACGCCTTGTATGTGCAAAGTGCCTACTCTACCTAACACAACCACCTTACATATCGCCCAGTACTATGCAGCAACTAACTCAAGGATAGAGTCCAACATGCTTATTCTTGAAGTCATATTTAACACCATCCTCCCCCTTCCCCACCCCCCCACAAAAGGGAAGGGCAAGACTCCTTGCCTTATTCATACACCCCTCTTCTAGGACAACCCCCTATCTGGAGCAAAACCTTCTAGTCATCTTAAAGAAATATCAATCGGGCATGTAGCTAGAGCTTAAGCTCAGCTCATCCTTACGAACCCCACCTCAAACATAACTCCGATATGATGAATAAGCACACTGATCAAATTCATCACAAACAATGCCCTTAGACTATTTCATTACCCTAAGCCCTATTTTATGCTAACCTAGGTTTAGAGCTTGTAGCCTAAACCTTTAAAGTCATTATTGTTCAACGATTTCATTACTCTAATCCCTAATTTAATGTTAACCTAGGCTTACAGCTTATAAGCTAAACATTTAAAGCCATTATTGTGATGAAATATAAAGAGGGATCTGAGTTATGCTAACCTAAATTCATATACTAAACTAACTTTGACTGACAACTTTTATTTTCTGTTTAATTTTTTCAATTTAAGTTATCCAACTCATATTCTCCACAAATACCCATATTTTAACTGCTCCATAATAATTGAATCTAACTTTATACCAATTTTTAGTGGATATGACACCCATATACCTGATATAGCTACGACAAACTCATATGCTTGCGACTACACAATTTTAAACACTCTTAAAACCACATCACTTGCCATTGAAGAGTTAAATACCAAATTTTTTTACATTATAGTTTAATACTTTTCCAATATTTTTTTCAAGAAAAATATGCATCGAATTTGCAGTATTTTAGTACCATTTTGGAGCCATACTAAAGAAATGTAAAATAAACACAAGCACACCTATATTTAAAGGAATACTACCTAAATTCAGCAAAAATCATGAATAATATAAAATATATTAATCACCTCCCTTTCTTGGTACAAATCTTACATCTATTATAGCAAAGTGTTCCCTCCCTTAAAAACCTACCAAATCCCAAATGAAGGCTTCTCATCAATCCTACTCCAACAACCCACCAAATCCAAGACTTCTCATCAATCCTACCCCACAACCCACCAAAAGACCAAACAAACCTTCTTATCAATTATAATTTGAATTTTAGAATATAATCTCTTCAAATGAACTGTTAATGACATTTTTCTCAAGGTAAGATTGTACCAATTTTAGATGCGTCTTTCTCCAATATGGGGAAATAACGAGTAATTAATATTACGGTCTCTGTTTCTTATTCATGTGTTAATTCCCCTGCAAAATGGAGCCAACTTCCTGATATAATGCTTACAATTAAAAAAAATCTCAAAAATAGGTTTGAAAACACCCAAAAAAAAATAAAAATTCGAAATGGTGTCGACGTAGACATGTTCTAAATATATATACATACACATGTGTCAAAGGTTCAATTTGAAATAACAACATATTCGTAAAATATTCAGCCAATTAGGGTGATCTTGACATTTTCGGGGCTTAAGACAAACAATTTAAATAGGACGTTACATATATATCGACATTTCTTTTAACAACATAAATAATAATATAAAAAATATAAAAACTTTACGCATAAAACATCTAACGTTATTAAACAATCACTACAAAAATAAAATAAGAAATTTACATGTTATCGCCTTAGGGGCACTTTCAATTTGGGGTTATCAAGTTGTTGATTGTGTTACTTAGGGTTATGTCTTAAACTCAGCAATTAGAATCGGATAACATAATTTTTTCAAACTAACTATTAATTTAGTTGTTGATCTATAAAAAATGTAATATTAATTAAAATTAGCAATTAGAATTTGATAACATAATCTTTTCAAACTAACTATTAATGACATTTAGTTATTGAAGCCTTCTCATCAATTAGAATTTGTAAACATAATGTTTTCAACCCAATCAAAAGACCATACTACAACCAAAGGCCATACCTTTGTCATTATAAATTACTACAAATCAAAAGGCCATACTTAAATCAAGAGGCTATACTGCAATTAAATCAACATGAAAAAGTCCATGCATACTACTATTTCAATAGAATTAAAGGATGACTTTTCACTTAAAAAGTAAGAACACAAAATCGGCAAAAATTACATTATATGTCATAATTACTAAATTACATGAATTATAGAAGTTTAAATTTAAAATATTATTGGGCAATATATTTGAATTATTGATAAAATTAAATTTAGAAAATTATTTGTTCCTTAAAATGTATTTACATCCTTAACATAAAAGATATATACAAGAATTATCTTACAATATTACACTATAAAGATCTACACAAAAGTACTTCAATATGTAGAAGATGAAGTTTGTATTAACCGAATTAAGTTATTTTTAAGTTTCACAAATAATGCTTAATGTATGTAATTAGAACTATAGTAAATTATGAGATAAAATTAAATTTGAAAATTATTGTTCCTTAAAATATATTTACATTCTTAACATGAAAGATCTATACAAAAATTATCTCACAATATTGCAGTATAAAGATATATACAAACATACTTTTTTTATGTAGAAGGTGAATTTTGTATTACCTAAACTAAGTTATTTTTAGTTACAGAATAATGCTCAATATATGTAATTCGCACTATAGTAAATTACGAAAAGAACAATATTTCAGTAGAATTAAAGGATAAATTTTTACTTAAAATGGAAGAAAACAAAATACATATAAGTTACATAATATTTCCTCATTAGTAAATTATATAAATTATGGCAATTTAATTTTAGAGGGTTTTTGGCCCCTTTTCAAATATTTGTCATTCGTTATCATACTTTTGATGTTGAAGGTGGAGAGTTTAGTTCTTATCTCTATTCAATTAATTAAAATTTACTTTCATATAAATGTTATAGTTTAAAAATTGCACAATAAAAATCTGCTATGCTTCTTACCCGTGCAATGCACATGTAGTATTTGATTTGTACTGTATTTTGTATGTCATAATTTATAAATTACAAAAATAAGCCTTCTCATCAATTAGAATTTGAGAACATAATCTTTTTAAACTAACTATTATAACATTTAGATGTTGATCACCAAAAAAATCTAATATTAATTAAACTCAGCAATAAGAATTTGAGAACATAATCTTTTCAAAATACCTATTAGTGATATTTAGTTGTTGATCTCTAAAAAAATATTGTTTGTGATGAATTTGGTTAGTGTGCTTATTCATCATTTTGAATTTTTGTGTGAGGTGGGGTTCGTTAGGATGAGCTGAACTCAAACTCTAGCTGCACCCTCGACTTGATATTCCTAGTTCGTGGTGTTTAGTAGGTGTTTGGGAAGAAGTTAAACTTAAGCTACTTAAAGATTATCGAGATCCCCATTATCCCTTTCTTTTTTTTCTCTCTTTCTTTCATTCCCCCTTTTCTCTATTTATAGTGGCAAAATGATGTTTTTAATGTTTGGATAAGTGTCCTTTTCCTTTTCTTGCAAATTAAGTTTCTTTTATTATTTTTAAAATGCATCTTAAAATAAGTGAATATGGATAAGTTTAATTTTTTTTGTCATTATATGGGCAAATTATGTGAATTTTTACCCCTATTGGGCGAATCATGTTGATTTTTATCTCTACTGAGCGAATTGTGTTGATTTTCCTCCTACTGGGGTCTCTACTGAGCAAATTGTGTTGATTTTCCTCCTACTGGGCGAATAATATTTTTTTTTTACCACTATTGGGCAAATAATGTTATTTTTACCTCTACTGGGCGCATAATGTTATTTTTTACCCTTACTGGGTGAATAGTATTAATTTTGCCTCTACTTGGCGAATAATGTTGTTTTTTTACCCCTACTGGGCAAATAGTGTTGATTTTGCTCCTATTGGGCGAACAATGTTGTTTTTTTTACTTCTACTAGTCGACTAATGTTATTTTTACCTCGACTAGGCGAACAATGTTGTTTTTTACCCCTACTGGGTAAATAGTGTTGATTTTGCTTCTACCGGGTGAATAATGTTGTTTTTTACCGCTACTGGGCAAATAGCGTTGATTTTTCTCCTATTGGGCTGATAATGTTCTTTTTTTACCTCTACTGGGCGAATAATACTATTTTTATCTCTACTGGGCGAATAATGTTATTTTCTATCCCTACTGAGCGAATAGTGCTGATTTTGCCTCTACTAGGCGAATAGTGGTACTTTTACCCTTACTGGGCGAATAGTGTTGGTTTTGCCTCTACTGGGCAAGTTGTGTTGATTTTGCCTCTACTGGGTGAATAGTATTGATTTTTGCTCCTAATGTGCGAATAATGTTATTTTTTTTACCTCTATTAGGTGAATAATGTAATTTTTACCTCTACTAGGCGAATATTGTTTTTTATCCTACGAGCAAATAGTGTTGATTTTGCCTCTACTGGACGAATAGTGTTGATTTTGCCTCTACTGGACGAATAGTGTTGATTTTGCCTCTACTTGGCAAATAGTATTGATTTTGCCTCTACTGGGTGAATAGTGTTGATTTTGCTCCTACTGGGCGAATAATGTTATTTTTACCTTTACTGGGTGAATAATGTTATTTTTACCTTTACTGGGTGAATAATGTTATTTTTTATTCCTACTAGGCGAATAGTGTTGATTTTGCTTCTACTGGCCGAATAATGTTGTTTTTTACCCCTACTGGCGGAATAGTGTTGATTTTGCCTTTACTGGACGAATAGTGTTGATTTTGCCTCTACTGGGCGAATAGTGTTGATTTTGCCTCTACTGGGTGAATAGTGTTATTTTTGCTCTACTGGGTGAATAGTGTTGATTTTGCTTTAATTTTAGTCCAAATAATTGCTTGTGTAACCTACTTGCCCCTCTATAGTAGCAAACTGCTTAATTATAGTTTACCAACATATAAGTCCCCCTACTTCGTGAGCGAATCCTGGTAATTTCTTGTTCTTAGCTTGCTACTAAACATCGTTCTCCTGAGTGATGGTGATGTCTAGTGTTTTGTTTTGGCCCTTCATAATTTTTGTTGATGTGTATTTTGATTTTTACTCGAAATCAATAGAGCGTACGATCTGAATAAGATGTGTAACGAGGTATTTGACACTTAATAGGATGTTTAAGTCAGCATGACTTGTAATTGGGCGCATGACCCCTCATGAACTTTAATAGGGTGTTCAGCGTAATCATGGGTACTGGTAAAGCATTTTATGTCACAACGCTTATTTGTATAAGAATTTTTGGAAGAGTCAGAGCTTCTAAGGTCTTTTTTGAAACTTAGAGTACTCAAGCATTTTGCCCCTTTATGTCAGTGAGCGTTCATCATGATTCAAGCTCTACATGATAAACATATAAGGATATCAGTATCATGATTAGTCAATAGATATATTTGCATTTGGTCAATAACACCGAAAAGGCGATGAATTTAGTGTATCCATACCAGGTTATTTTGATAGACGAAGACACCTCTAGCTAGAGCCAGAGGTGGTTGAATTTATATACCTGGTTGGTATACCAGTAATAGGTGTAGCCTACTTTAAACAAGATTAAAGTGCCAAATATATTGCGTTGTTCATTTACTGCCCGAGTAAACAATATGTAATATATCGTGTTGTAGTTAATGTGCTGAGTATGTTCCTGAGGGATGTTGTATTCAATTGTGGGTGATTGCACCGGGGTGGACCATGGTGATGGATGTTGCACCTGTTGCAGGTGATTGCACCAGGGCGAACCATGATGATGAATGTTGCACCCGTTGCGGGTGATTGCACTAGGGCGGACCATGATGATGAATGTTGCACCCGTTGACGTTGATTGCACCAGAGCGGACTATAGTAATGAATGTTGCACCTATTGCGGGTGATTGCACTAGGGTGGACCACAGTGATGAATGATGCATCCGTTGCGGGTGATTGCACCAAAGCGGACCATGGCGATAAATGTTGCACCCATTGCTGGTGATTGCAACAGGGCGGACCATGGTGATCAATGCTGCACCCGTTGCGGATGATTGTATTAGGGTGGACCATGGTAATGAATATACACTTGGTAAATGTTGAGTGTCATGTACAGAATACTTAGGTAAGTCAAGGTAGCAAGCATAATCGAGATAGTAAAACCAACAGGGTAGTATTCTTATCTGATGATAAGCATATCAAGGACATATCTCGAAGTAAAGACAGGTTACTAAAATTAACACACCTTAAGGGTTGTTACATGCCAAGCAAGAAGTAAATCAAGCATACAGTATATCATTCCCAAAGGATGTCTTTGACCATCATTGATTTACCCCTGGCATTCATCTATGAACTGATGAGCTTGATATGCGTTCTGTTTAGTGGTTGCAAATAAACAATTGCAGGAATAGTGATTACTAATATTTAAATAATGCACTTTGCAAACGAACATTATCCGAAGGATGTGATTCATCGTTTAGACTATTGTTAATTTTTGCAGCACTTATGTCCAATATGCAACTTAACAACGACCAGCCTTCATTATCCTCTTATCATGACGCTTATTTCTAAACAACACCTATTGCTAAGTTGTATAGGCCATGACAGGAGTTTGAAGTGGATTGTAGGAAAGTCCAAGACCATCTTAGAGTAGGTCATTGCGGATATTGAACTGGTTCATCCTACTCCTAGCTTTTTGTTCAGACTGCCATACTCTAAAGGGATTTTTATTATTGAGTTATCATTTATATTCATATGTCACTAGCTTGTTACTCGTCATCTTGAGTAGGTGGTTAATAAGTGCCTCGAGTTAGGCAGATAAAAGCGACCTCTTGTATTGTTTTTTTTAAGTTATTGGCCAATAGTAGTGCCTAACTAACAAACAGTTAGTTGATGTGTGGGTTGCTCAGGCATAGTAACAGGTATAGTCTATGTTGGACCTTCCTATTAGAAATAATTTGCCGGGCTGCAACAAGCCTCTGATTTTTGTAATCGCAGTTCGGTTTCTTATGGATAATGAAGCCTTATAGATATGTCATTGTTTTGAATAACGTGGTTTGGAATTACAGATTACGTGCCACCACTGTATGTATAGGATTATAAAGGTGGCTAAGAAGATAAAGATAATACCTTGCATTGCCCTTATTAAGTTGTTGATCAATTTGTGGTCTTAGATAGCTTAGCAAAGGTTGGCTGGAGTGTGAGTTACTCAGACAGAATAAGAAATGCGGCTTATTTAGGATTCTTTTATTAGAAGTATTTTGTCAAGCTTTGATAAGCAACCAAGTTTAACAGTTGTAGTTTGATTTATGACGAGTAGCGAAGTCTTCCGAATATACCATAATGTTGTGTAACGTAGCATGATTGAGGACCAAGTTTACTAGTTTTGAAAAGGATTGCCCCTTATGGATGGGCAATTCTTGACTTGTAATTATTTTTACTTACTTTGCATTGTGCAAAAGGAATGTACTTTTAACTATTGCTAATTGTGAAGCTTCCTAATTTTGGAGTGGTTTACCATTTGTGATGGAGGTAATGTCGAGCCTGTGACCTGGGGGTGAAGACCCATAGTCATGAAAAATAATTTACGTCATTAGGAAGAAGAAGCTAAAGTTGTGAATTGAGATGAAGTCCCTCAATGCCAAAATGGTTCGCGCCACTTAAGACAAGGAAAAGGATGAGGTGAAGTCCCCCAGTGTAAAAGGGATTTATTACTAAAATAAGGGAATGACTGATGCGAAGTCCCCGGTATAAAGATGATTTATACCACGGTTGAAATGAAGTTCGGACTGTGAACAGGGACGAAGTCCCCCAGTCTTAAAATAATTTGTACCATCGCTGAAATGAAGTTTGGACCGTGAACAGGGATGAAGTCCCCCAGTCCTAAAATGATTTGTACCACCAGTGAAATGAAATTCGGACTGTGAATAGGGACGAAGTCTCTTAGTCTTAAAATGATTAGTACCACCACTGAAATGAAGTTCAGACTGTGAGCAGGGACGAAGTCCCCCAATCCTAAAATGATTTGTACCACTATGGATAGGCAATCACAGATGAAGGGAAAGTCTTCCAACTCCCAATACTTATGAAACGATTTCTGACTCGGATACATTTTTGACTTTTGATTTGGTTTGATTTAGCTAGGCTAAAAAGTATCTCTCAAAAGGTACTTAGCCCACAGCCACGTCCGATTTCGAGAGATAGTGATATCTTCCAACTTATGAAATAAGTTAAGCATGGTGGAATTCCCTTTTTGTATTAAATAGCCTTTGCTAGTGTTTTGTAGGCAAAAAATTGCCACTCTGGCACATGACGAGTAGCTTGTACCATAACAGCACATTGAGTTCCCCTTGGATGAATTGTTTGCTTAGGGATTTTCTTCATAGGTGTATGAAATATGCCAATAAGAAATTCATGGAGTAATTGGATTAGTCATGGATGGAGGGAGACAAATGACATGCCTTGTGAATTCCATGGGAGTTATGAGGTCTCCTACGTGCCTAAACAAAGCCCTTGGAATGAATCATGTAATCTGGCCGTCTTGTTACAAGTACTTTTACTATTCTAAAACTTAATACTTATATGTGTTCTTTGATTTGCACTCATGTTTTGGTATTGGATAATTTGCATTTTGTATTTCAAAATCATTAAGGGTAGGGTTAGTGACTATGTTCCTTTAATGCCCTTAATTTAGAATTGTTGTGTCTAATTGTCAATTTGACGATTTATGGGTAAGGATCTAGTGAAGTATAGCCTAGTTGAACCAGAAGGTTATAGCAAGAGTGTGACAAAGTACAGTTGGTCTAAATTAGAAATCTTAGCAAAGGTTTATTTAGCTTAAAATCCATCAAAGCGAGATTGCTACGAAAACTGATTTCCTTAGAGGCTGATTGAATAGAAATCGATATAATCAGGGCTTGAGTAGGCTAAAACTCCCGTACGTGGTGATTCAGTTGGGATTGAAATGAACCTATGATGCAACAAGAATTAGTTCAATTAGAATTTGATTTACTATGAGGATCGAACCAAACTTATAAAATATTTGCTTAACTAGAGTTGACATGAAGTAGGATCGCGATGAAAATTGATCCAATTAGGGTTTCATTTGAATGAGAATTGGAACAAATCAAGATTAGATCAAACTAAGATTTTAATGACAATTAACGCACTTATGATTGATTTGAACAAGTATTGTAAAAAGTGGCTCATTTAGGGTTGAAGTACACTGAGATGGTAGCAAAAATTGACCCATTTAGGCTAAATTAAATTAAGAAAGTAAGGAAAACAAATCTTTCAAAGTTGAATTAGACAAAGATTGCAATAAGAATTGACCCAAATTCGGGTTTAAAAGAGAGAGCAAGGGTTTGACCATGGTGGTGGCGAACGACTAGTGACGACCGGTGTGCCAGTGGTAGCTGTTGTGCAACCGAGGGCAGCCGTGGATATGGGTGTTATGTCAGTGCCGACATGTGGTAGGAATATTGATAGGGTGGAATATGAAGCTCCACATGCGATGAGCGAGGCATCATGCGGTGGCTAATTTGGAGAGGATGGTGGTTAAAGTCCCAAGCGTCATGAAAGTGACGATCATTAGTGAGAATGATGACGGCGGCTTGGGATGGTGATTGTGGTGTGGTAGGTGAAGTGTCAAGAATAATGCTTGGTTTTAGGGATGACGCTTGGTTGTAGATAACGCCAGGTAGGGAATTCATCGAATGGTGGAATTTAGTGGGCTACGTAACTTGACCTTGTGACTTAAGGCAGCCACAACTTTTAATCTGTAAGGAGTTACGGATTCAATTACCTACCAAAGCGAAGTTGTTGAAGCATTTTATGTAATTATGATGACTTATAAAGCTTTTGATTGAAGAAAACATAAAGAGGTGGTGAAAAGTTAAAGTGGGCATTTTCCCCTTGTAATAGTTATATAGCTTGACCCCTTGACTTAAAATGAGCATAACTTTCGATCAACGAGTAATCATGGCACGAATCCACTGCCAAATGAAACCTGGGAAGTATCTTAGGCATATATAATGGGGTTTTAGGTTTTGGATCAAAGAGATTATGAAAAGGAGGTGAAAATTTGAACTGGACGAATTCCGATTGTGGTTGCTGTATAACGTACCTTGTAACTTAAAACACTGATAAGTTTTAACTCGTGAAGAATTATGGATTGTGTTTCATATAAAAATAAAGCTCTTGAATATTTATATGTAAATATAATGAGTTTTTGATCAAAGAAAACATGAAAGAGAGGTGAAAAGATGAACTGGGCGAATAACGTTGGTGGTAGTTGTATAACATACCTTGTAAATTAAAACGAACATAACTTTCAATCCATGAAGAGTTATGGATTGAATTATATATAAAAATGAAGCTATGGAAGATTTATATGCAAATATAATAAGTTTTTGATCAAAGAAACTATGAAAGAGAGGTGAAAAGATGAACCAGGTGAATAACATTGGTGCTAGTTGTATAACGTACCTTATAAATTAAAACGAATGTAACTTTCAATTCGTGAAGAGTTATAGATTGAATTATATATCAAAATGAAGCTCCTGAAGAGTTATATGTAAATATAATGAGTTTTTGATCAAAGAAAATATGAAAGAGAGTTGAAAATATGAACCGGGCGAATAACATTGGTGCTAGTTATATAACATACCTTGTAAATTAAAACGAATATAACTTTCAATTCGTGAAGAGTTATAGATTGAATTATATACCAAAACGAAGCTCTTGAAGAGTTACATGAAAAAATATAATTATTTTTTGAGTTTTTGATCAAAGAAAATATGAAAGAGAGGTGAAAAAATGAACCGGGTGAATAATATTGGTGCTAGTTGTATAACATATCTTGTAAATTAAAACGAATATAACTTTCAATTCGTGAAGAGTTATGGATTGAATTATATAGAAAAACAAAGCTCTTGAAGAGTTATACGTAAATATAATTATTTGTTGAGTTTTTGATCAAAAACAATATGAAAGAGAGGTGAAAAGATGAACCGGGCAAATAACATTGGTGCTAGTTGTATAACATACCTTGTAAATTAAACGAACATAACTTTCAATCCGTGAAGTGTTACGAATTGAATTATATATCAAAACGAAGCTCTTGAAGATTTATATATAAATATATTGATACTTTTGAGTTTTTGATCAAAAAAAAATATGAAAGAGAGGTGAAAAGATGAACCGTGCGAATGACGCTGGTGCTAGTTGTACAACATACCTTGTAAACTAAAACGAACATAACTTTCGATCCGTGAAGAGTTATGGATTGAGTTATTTATCAAAGCGAAACTTTTTAAGAGTTCTATTTAGTTATGATGATCAAAGAAAAGATAAGAAAGAGGTAAAAAATAGGTTATAATACTTGACTTACTCATGCATACCTCTTCGTACGTATTGATATGATTAAAAGTGCTAAGAGGAATAGTAAAGAGCTTTTTGACTTGCTTTTCTTGAATAAGCTCATTTTTGTTAGAAAAATGCTTTAAGATAAAAAGAAAACTTGGGTTTCTTGATGGAACCATTGCAAAACCGGATGAATCTTCACCGGATTATGAAAATTGGAGCGCTATTGATTCCATGGTCTCTTCATGGCTCACCAATTCCGTCTCCAAAGGAATTAACGCTAGTAATGCATACTTTGAAACCTTGCACAACATTTGGCTAGATTTAAATGAGCATTTCTCTCAAGGAAATATTTTTCATGGCTCACCAATTCCGTTCGTGGGTTTTTTGGCATCACAGTATCAACAACTGCTGGGTCTACTGAGTTCGGGAAATAGTGCCCCTTGCGTAAACTTGACAGGTCAGGGTTCGTTTGATAATAATTGTTAGATTATGGATACAGGTGCGACGGACCGGATGATGTCATCCGATTTTGTTTTATTTGGTAGAGAGGTTAATACCAAGATTTGACCCGTTAGGCTACCTAATGGTGCTTGTTTGCTCGTTTCTCACGTTGGACGTGCCGAGATCACGGACAACATTCTACTCGAGAATGTGTTACAAATTCTAGGTTTTCATTGCAATTTGTTATCCGTAAGCAAATTAACTAGAAAAAAAAATTGTGCATTAACATTTTTCCCAAAATTTTGTATGATACAGGACCTACCATCGAGGAGGCTGATTGGAGCGGGTAAAGAAAGAGATGGGCTATACGTGTTGGATAGCCATGCTGTTCCGAAGTCTGCTCAAGTTGTTGGTACTACAAATAAGGGAGTTTTGTGGCATCGTCAGTTAGGACATGTTCCGTTTAACAAATTGTCTTGTTTTTCCAGTTTGGATGTTGGTACTATTTTTGATGATATTTGTGATTCATGTCATTGGGCTAAACAAACTCACTTGCCTTTTCCCTTTTTCTATTAGTAGATCTGTTGGTTGCTTTGATTTGCTTCATGTTGATATTTGGGGTTCATACCATACATTATCAATGACAGGAGCTCATTTTTTCCTCACTATCGTTGACGATTTTAGTAGATGTACTTGGGTTTTTTTAATGCATGACAAGTCTCAGTCACACATGAATTGTGTGGTGAATGGTAGAATGAGCAGGTAAAGGAAATCGGTAAGCAACCGTCCCTACCCGATCTAGAATTCGGCAAGGGCCATAATAAAGGGGAGCCAATTTGTGGAAGTGCCTGGTCTTCACACTTTGTTGGCGGTAGGACTGAAACTTAAGCCACACATAGTCGCCTATCTGGAATTCCCTTTCCGTGGGTTTGTGATCTGCCAGCTGTTTCATCCAATTCTAAGCACGGAAGAGATGATGGTGTAGGCGACTGAGAGTCTCTTCTCGGGCTGTTAAACTGTGATCAACTACCTCAATTGGGGATTCGCCTGGTAAGTAAGGAAGGTGTACCAAGGGGGCTCACCGCAGAGAAGCTCAAATGGCGTTGCTTGGGCAGAAGACTGGAAAGTGGTGTTGTACCACCATTCCACCAGGGGAAGCCAACGGGTCCATAGGCGTGGTTGCTCGTTGACCATACAACATAAGTAAGTCTTTAACGATTGAGAACCTCCATCTGTCCATCTGTTTGCAGATGATAGGATGATGACAGGTTGAGGTGGTTGCCCAATCGAGAAAAGAAACTCTCACCAAAATATGCTAGTGAATACCGGATCTCGATCACTAATGATAGTCTCAGGCAGACCATGAAGGCGGTAGATCTGATCAAGGAAAAGGCGAGCAACATTGAAAGCCATGTATGGATGGCCTAGAGATATGAAATGAGCATACTTGGTGAGGCGATCAACCACCACCAAATAACAGAATGGCCCTCTGAGGGCGGCAAGCCTCCAATGGAATCTAGTGATACACTGTTCCAAACTGAGGTGGGAACAGAGAAGGGTTGGAGAAGGCCGGCTGGTGCTATGGTTTCATATTTGTTTTGTTGGCAAACGGTGCACTGGCAGATATAGTTTGCAATATCTCAACGGAGACCCCTCCAGAAGAATAATGTTTTGACGCTGCGGTAAGTAGCATCAGTTCCCAAGTGCCCTCCTTGAGCGGAGTTGTGAAGCCACAGAAGAATGTCTTGGCGAAGGTTTGTGTCACTGCCAACAACCAATCGGCCGTTGCACTATAAATGACCCTGGCATCAAGAGTACCAGGGATGAGAAAGAGGTTTTGCCACCTTGTTAGCAATGATGTGTAAAAGAACTGGTTCTTGGGACCAAGAATCAATCAGCCTTGTCATGAAGTTGGAGAATATGGAGGATAACACCATACATGTGCCCTCCGTTCCTAAAAGGGCAGATAGAGCGTCGGTTGCCCTGTTCTCAGTTTCCTTTTTATAAACTATGTCATAGTGGAGGCCAATTAGGCAAGAGAGCCATACGTATTGAAGAGACGTCATCAACCATTGTTCAAGAAGAAATTTCAAACTTTGTTGATCAGTGCGAACGATGAAATGGCGGCCGGTGATATACTATGCCCATTTCTCTATTGCAAAAACCACTGCCAATAGTTCCTGTTCATAAACGGACATACCCTGATGGCGGGGAGCTAAAGTTCAACTGATATATGCCAAAGGGTGGATCTCTTGCATCAAGACAACGCCAATGCCAATGCCGGAGGCATCAGTTTCAATAACAAAGGTCTTGCTAAAATCCAGAAGGGCACGTACGGTGCTAAAGTTAAGGAACCTTTTAGGCAATTAAAGGCGTCTTCAGCATCTAGGTTTTAGCAGAAATTGTCATACCGAAGGAGATCGGTTAAGAGTCAAGCGATGATGCCACATTAAGCAATAAACCAGTGATAATAACCGAAGAGGCCCAGGAATCCCTGAAGCTTCTTTAGTGTTCGAGGGCGTGGCTAGTTGGTGACAGCCTCAAGTTTCCTTGCATCGGCAGATACTCCATCACCCGAAACAAAGTGTCCTAAATATTCTATACGAACAGCGCCGAATGTGCACTTGGCACGGTTGGTGGTTAACTGATTGGTGCGAAGAACCCTCAAGACCATCTCCACATGAGAAACATGGACATACCACGTTTTGCTATATGCAAGGATGTCATAAAAACGAGAACAAATTTCCAAAGATACGGGCGGAATACATCATTCATCAAACTCTAAAAAGTGGATGGAGCATTGGGTAATCAGAATGGCATCACAGTTAATTCATAATTCCCCGAGTGAGTTCGGAATGCCGTCTTTGGAATGTCCTCAGCTGCCATCCGGATTTGCCAGTAACCGGATTTAAGGTCTGTCTTCGAGATGTAAGAGGCACCTCCCAACTCATCAAGCAACTCTTCAACAATCGGCATAGGGAACTTATCCTTAACGGTCATCTTATTAAGGGCCCTATAGTCCACATAAAGATACCAAGTTCCATCCTTCTTCTTGACGAGTACTACCGATGAAGCAAATGGCGACGTGTTGTTCTGTATGATGCCAGCTTGCAACATCTCCTTGATCATAGAAACAATAAAATCCTTTTGAAAAAGAGGATAGGGGTATGGCCTAATATTGACTGGGTTCCTGTCGTCCTTTAGTGGGATTCGATGATCAAAGAATTGCCTAGATGGTGGAAGTTCTGCCTTGGAGGTAAAAACATTATCATGTTCGGCAAGAATTCTTTGCAAATCTAGTGGAATAGACTGAGCAGGCGGATCCATTTGAATCGAAAATAGAGAAGGCGAGTCAGAAGTGGTGGCAACTGATAATGCAAAGAATGAAGCCGGGGTGGATAAAAGTGAAGATAGCTTGCTATTGTTAACAGTTTTCAGGGAGGAAGAATGAATGCCGCGAAGGGCATAATGGCGCCCTTGAAAGGAAAACTCCACCAATAGCTTAGAAAAATCCCAAGTGACTCCATCAAGAGTACGCAGCCACTAAATACTGAGAACCATGTCACACCGGATAACGGAATAACCAGCATATCTGACGTGAATAGTTCAGAAAAATCCTAAGTGACTCTACCAAGAGTATGCAACCACTGAATACCGAGAACCATGTCACACTCGGATAACAGAATAACTAGCATATCTGACATGAATGGCGCATCCAGTAGGCGCCAAGAGAAATTACGACAGATCCCGACACAGAACACTTGTTTGCTATCAGCTACAGTAACCGTAGGCCGAATGGTGGAGTCAATCGAATACCCCAATAATGGGGCAAGAGTGACGTCAAGAAAGTAGTGGGTGCCACCACTATCGATAAGGATACTCACGGAACGCTTGCGGCACTGCCCCATGACCCTCATGGTCTGGCATTGGGAAATTCCTTCTAATGCATGGATGGAGATCTGGGGCTCAGGATTCGGATCTGGTTCTGGATCTATATTGGGCACCATCGAATCAACTAAGGGTTCCTCCTCATTTGCTTCCAGCCAGAATACCTTGGAGCAATTGCGCATAGGGCGTCGATGTCTTGGCATGAAGCGTTCACGGTAGTAAAAACAGAAATTCCATGTGAGATCATCGAGTTCGGCAGGTGTCAAACTCAATTGGCCCGAGTTGGAGGCCTGGGTGTGCTGGCTGTTGGCGGTGAAAACCACTGGGGGGCGGGGGGGGGGGGGGGGGTGAGGTGGGGGATTGGCAGGATGCATCCGCAAAGGACTTGGCGTGGGCAATAGTGGCGCTAATCTCATAGAGCTCTTGTCGGTATTTTTCTCGAGGTAAGTGCAATTGCGCTCCTACTGCTTAGCTAACACTATGGCATCATGCATCATTTGGGGCTTAAACATCAGAACACTGCCAGATATGTCTTCACGTAAGCTGTCTAACATTACGCTAACCTTCTATTCTTCTGTTAGCCCACACTTATTAACTAGTAGTGACTCAAACCTGCTCAGATACTCGCCAACACTACCCATCTAGCGAAGTTCCATGAGCTCCATGAGGGAACTATCAGATTATTTTGCGAATCTTGCCCAAATTCGAGGGGCATACACCTCCCAAGGTACTACTTCATCCCTAAGCCACGATTCTTCAAAAGAGTCGTGCCAATCTTGGGGGTCACTCTCTAATGCTACGCTAGCGTATAGGACCTTCATGTCATTAGGGGTCCTACCGATAATGAAGTACCTCTCACAATGATGAATCCATCCATCCACATCATTTCCACTAAACCTAAGGAAATTGATATTACTAAGTTGAGTGGGGGGTTGATAGTTACCTCTTGCATTGGCGGGAGGCATTGTTCCGGCTTCGCTTGCTCTAGGAGACGGCGGAGCAATGGTGGACACAGGGGCGAGTGGCCTGAGTCTATTATCCACCAGATGAGCAATCCCTGCAACTTGCACAGAGAGCTCATCGACAATCTCACGCATTTTTTCCCGGAGGCCATTAAATGACCTCTCCATTGTGGTATGGCGCCTGTCATTGGATTTGTCAATCTCTCTCAAGGTCACCTGAGCTCGGGTCCCTTCTGCCATTACCGACAACCGAACAAAGTTCAACAATTTCAGGGGTCTAGGTTCGACTTGCTCTAATACCAATTGATCAAACCAAATAAAATCTAGCTCAAATCAATAAAATCTCAAGCAATTTGGGCTACGGGGTAGTAACGGCTACCCTGTTTGTATGTGTGTATATATATATATATATTTGATAAAGTAAGCTCCAAATATGGAGGATTATAAGCTAAGAAAGGGGAGAAGATATAGAATTAGGGTTTTGGGGGAGAAGAAGAAAAGAGGCACGCATTATTCGTCATAAACCCTAATCCTAACTAACTCCTTCCTATATATAGAGAAAATATATGCAAATATCCAGCAAAAATATCTACTAGTGACGTGGCAGTGGAGAGCCGTTGTTGCTGCTGTTGTCACCAGATGTTGCGGATGATCTTGGAGGGTGTTCTTCTGGAGGTAACAGAGGAGGCGCCAAAGTAGTGCGTGTTGGGTTGTATCATTTTGATAATATATAAGTAACTTTTGTTAGAATGTGGACAACCTTTTGATAAAATGATCATAGTTTATACTACATTAGTTTTTGGCAAAAATTAGTCGAATTTTAATGAAAATTCACCAGATCTTAACAAAGTATATACAAAAGTGATAAAATTTCTTACCTAAAGGCACCTCATTGTATATATTGAAATGATAGGGTATTTAGATAATAAATGCTCAAATTTTAAAATAGGATTATTTACATTTTACTACCCTGACCTTTTTGGTAATTATAAAAAGAACCCTAACGTTTTGAAATTATTAAAAAGTACCCTGAGATTTTATCGTATTAATAAAAAGGACCCTCTCCAGCAAATAAGGGAAAATGACTTTCCTTTCAAAATGGGGAAATCATGATTATAAGTGACCCAAAAATCTTCACGGTAATTATCATATAAATTTAGATCGAATTGTAATAAACCAGATGGCCCAAAAACCATCTAAAATGACGTCAGATGGCTTGAGAGGGTCCTTTTTATTAATACGATAAAACCTGGGGGTCCTCTTTAATAATTCCAAAACGTCAAGGTCCTTTTTATAATTACCAAAAATGTCAAGGTAGTAAAATGTAAATAACCATTTAAAATACCTAAAAAATAATTTTTCTAACTTATACAGCTTTGATATTTTTTTTTGTCTTTGTTACTTCATATATGTTGTATTGTTACTTATGTTATCCTATAATAAAATATAAAATGATTGGTGAAATTTTTTCTTAAAACATACAAGAAGATATCACAATGGGGAATTAAGTTTTCCTTTGAAACAAATAATGGAAAACCCCACTCGAAATTTATATTTCCTTGGAAAACTTTTTCCGAAGAAAAATTAATTCCTAGATTTTACTTTTCTGTCAAAATAAATGGAGCCTAAGTAATTTGATATATCATATAATACTCTCTTTCCACCACACAAATTAAACATACAAATTTAATGTATATAAAATAAGATTTTCTATATAATATATAGGATAAATATCAAAAAGACCCCCCGAACTATTGGTGAATATTAAAGTGATCCCCAACTTTTAATTTTATCAAACATACTTTGAAACTATTGGTCAAAATCAACACAATCCCCCCTACTTATAATTTCATCAAAGACACCCTCGAATTATTACCTCTAGTTTCACTAAAGACACTCCCTAAACTATTAATTAAAATCAAATTGACTCCAACTTTTAACTTTTAAAAAGATTTAAAATAACTTATTTAAATATCTATTTTATAAATACAATATCATGATAAAAAATTATTAAGTTATAAAAAATAATACAAAATTATTTATTAATTTACAAAATAATTATTTTTATTATATGTATTAAATATATAAGTTAAATATATTTTTTAATAATTAAAATTTTACTAAAGAAAAGAATTTGAATCGTCATATCCTTGTGGAGCATTGAGTCATAAAAAATATAGGGTTATTTACATGAAAGGTCCTTATACTTTATCTGTTGTGTCAATTCAATCCTTATACCTCGAAAAAACCATCACTGAATTTTGCTAGTAATTTTGTCATTTCGGTGTTATCGCCAACACCATCTTCATTGTTGGCCAGTAACAAGCTGGAGGCAGAAGTGTCAGATGGCGTCGAAACTTGAAAAGCGAAGAGAGATGCCTCCAGGTATGAGTCAGTGTGTAGAGCATTAGCCGAGACGACCTTTGGCAAGTGCAAATGTATACCCTTAAGTTTGCAATGGCGGTTTTGGAAAGTGAACTCCACAAGGAGCTCGCAAAAATTCGAACGGACTGCTCCCAATGTATGAAGCCAATGTATACCCAGAACCATATCACACCTCGACAGGGGAATAAGGAGCATATCCGAACAGAATTCAATACCTACCAAAGTCCAACAAAAATTATGACAAAATGCCCCAGCACATGGCCCTGTTACCATCAGCTACTGTAACTGGTGGACAATGAGAGGGGTCCACGGTACACCCTAGATGACCCACCAAGGTTGCATCAAGGAAGTTATGCGTACTTCTGGTGTGAATTAGAATGTGAAGGGTGCATTTACCACATGTGCGCAAGACGCTCATAGTGTGACAGATATCCACCCAACCAGTGGCGTGGGTGGAGATCAATGGGTGAGGATCCGGATCTGGGTCGGCCTCAAGTGTAGCATCACCGGCATCCATGAATTCATCCTCAACTTCAGCGAGAAATAGTTGGATCCGTTTCCTCATGGGGCAAATGTGGCCCGGCCCAAACTTATCGTGACAATAGAAATGCAGGTTCTTTGCTCGATTTTCATCTACCTCAGCGTCAATTAGATGGCAGGGATTGCGAAAGGATTCGCGATTTGGCGAGTTGGGAGGTGGAAGAGCTAGAGGTTGGCGTTGGCGTGGGTAGGGTTGGGGGGGCTTGGGGCCATTTTTTTGGAGTTATTGCCATCCTCTTGAGTTACCATCATGGGGAGGGAAAGTATTGGGCCTAATTTTTGTGGGTTCTTTCCAGTAATTCATTCGAGGTAGGAACAATTCTTTTCCTGGAGCCTGGCAAGAACCACAATCGCCTGGAACGTTCGTGGTTTGAACATCTTAACGCATTCGAAAATCTCATCATGAAGCCACCCATAAATATGCAAGTCTTTTGATGATCACTTAGGCCACACTAGTTGACACGTGACTCAAATTGCCCTAGGTAAATGCTTAGTGGTCCCGCCTGTCTGAGCTTAGTAAGCTCAGTGAGCGAGTCATTGACGGTATCACTAAACCAAGCTCGGATCTTAGCCGCATACACATCCAGGGTATCGTCTCGCCTAAAGGCCATGACTCCTCATAGGCGTCATGCCACTCCTCGGCATCCCCCTCCAGTGCTACGCTAGCTAACATTACCTTACCCTCCTCCGGAGTCCCATCCAATTGAAAATAACGTTCACACGTGTGAATCCATTCATTCACATTATGCCCACTAAACCTCGAAAACTCTACTTTAGTAATTCTAGTAGGGAATTGATAGTTACCTCGGTTACGGATGGGTTGGATAGCTAGCGAGTCGGCACGAATTGGTGGATCGGTATTGGCTTTGAGCTCTCAGTGGCATGAGCAACCATGGATGTCGCCGATCTTCCCCGGCGATTCATTGTAGCGATCTGAACAGAAAGCCCACTCACTAGGTGAGACATCTGCTCAATCCTCTCTTCCAAAGTAGCGCATTGTTGATTGAAAGTAGCTCTCAACGATTCCTCAAATTCAAGCAAGGTGGTTTGAGCTCGTGTACCCTCCGCCATTCCGATCAATGGTCAGGCGAAGGAACCTCCGGCTCTGATACCAATTGATAGCTTCCGTCTATTAGCCCTTAATCACAACTCAAATGACCACCGAAATTGATTAAATCTGAGGCTACGGGACAGCAATAACCGCCCCATTTTGTATATATATATATGAAGTTTAGCTCCAAAATGGAGTAATTACAAGTATATAGCTATATATAGTAAAGGAAAATGTGGGGAAAAATTAGAGAGAATATCTTGAGGAAGAGAGAGAGAGAGAGGAAGAGCACACAATATCTTAATGCCCTTCAAATGTCTCTTACAAGATTTTTTATAGTGCTAGTTAGGATTACTAAGATGAGGTGGCATGATGATGTGGCCTGCTGAGATGGCGCTTAGCTGGTTGGTGACGTGGCATAGGCAGTTGTCGTAATACTTTGTGTCAATATTTAGTCCCTACAGGACAATTACTATCGAGTTGGTGACATAATTTTTAATGCTTGGGCGACGTGTGAGTTTAAATTGAGTTAGCGGAAGAGTTTTATTGGGTTATTTGCATTTTACGTAACAAAATTGTTGACTCCAGTTTCCATTACATGACTAAATTTACACAATTTGAATCGTACATGGATTAAATTAACACGATTAAAGTATAAAAACTAAATTGACATAATGATCAAGTACATGAAGCTTTTGTGTAAATAACCTAAAAGTATATTAAAGAATGTTAACTATTAAAAATATATTAACTGTTAAAACATATATTTAATATATAATAAAAATAATTAGTTTTTTAAAAAATAATTTTATATCTTTTTTTAGCATTTAATAAGTTTTTATAATTAAACTGGATATACAAATTAGATATTTAACCAAAGAGGGTACCAACACGCCGTCACCGGATCCCATTCGAACTCCGAAGTTAAGCGTCCTTGGACGAGAGCAGTACTAGGATGGGTGATGTCCTGGGAAGTCCCCACCCTCAGGTTGGGGGCACTGGGAAACAGCCTTTCTTCAAGGGTAGTACCCTGAAGGGGGAAGGCTGCGTACATCCGCTCCCCCAGACCCTACTTAGGCGGGAGCAGTTGGGGTACTGGGTATGTTATTGCTATACAAATTAGATATTTAAATAAGTTATTTTAAATCTTTTTAAAAAGTTAAAAGTTTGGGTCAAATCAATTTTAATTAATAGCTTGGGGTTATCTTTGATGAAATTAGAAGTTTGGGGGTCAAATTGAATTTAGTTAATAGTTTGGAGTGTCTTTGATAAAATTAGAAGTTAAGAGATTACATTAATTTTGACCAATAGTTTAAGATATGTTTGATAAAATTAAAAATTGGGAATTACTTTGATATTTATCAATAGTTCGGAAATCCCGTTGGCATTTATCCTATTATATAAAACAACTAAATTCATAATTTGTTGTGTTAAAAAAATTCATAATTTACAAAAAAGGAAAAACTGAAAAAACAAAAAGACGCTGTGCCACATCTTATCTCTTTTTGAACACCGGGGCCACATCTTAACGGTCACTGCTTTTCTGTTTCCCGATTCGCCCTGTAATTCCGTCACTCACACGATTCTCCACAATCTCAACCCCCCTCTCCGCGCACTTCGTAACAACAAATTCCATAAAAAAATTAAAAATTAAAAATTAATAAATTAAAGCTATGCCATCATTTTTTCTCTCACAAAATTTCCCATTTTGGCTTGAGAAATTCAAATGAAATCCGAAATTGTTGTGATGATGAGCTGAAATTCAACTTTCTTTTTGAATTGATTATTTAGGGGTTGGAAGAAAGAAGTAAGTGGGTGAGGAATTGGAAATGGAGGGGAAAGAAGGGGAAAGTGGAGATATAGAGGTGGATGGAACGATGTCGTATGAATGCTACTCACGATCGCCGGAGGTGAGAGAGCCGTTATTGCTGAGGAAGAGGACGAATCAAACTTCTCAGCTCGCCATTGTTGGTGCTAATGTTTCTCCAATTGAAAGCCTCGATTATGAGTCAGTTATCTTACACGATCCTACTTCTCTTTGACTCGACTATAAGAATAATCATCTTTATTAAATTTTTATGATCTAATATAGGTTATTGTATGTTTTATTGTGTATTTGGTTTCAAGTGACAACTATTTTAAAAGTTTAAGTTAAACGAATAAAAGATTGATTTTATACTCTAACCTGCCCATGTCGTGCAAATACCAATTGAGATCGAAGCATGATATTGCATGGAACCTTTGTGGTTAAGCTATGTTAATATTGAAAAAAGGCGTTTCGGATTCAAACTCTTAGTTAACAAAGCCTTCATACCATGTCAAAGCATCAACTGTCCCAAAAGTTTAAACTGATAGGTGAAGCTTGTAATTGGTTGTATACTCTAGTACTTGGATTGTGTAATCCAAACATTTTTTTTGTTGATTTGATTGGGTTTTAGGGTTATGCGGGTTCTGGCTTGCGAGCGATGAAGAAATGTGATATGTGTAATCCAGACATTTTCTTGTTAGGCATATTTTTTTTACCTCAAAATTAATTGTATGTAAAATAAAAAATAGAAAAAAATGAGAAAAAGAAGAAAAAGGAAAATGGGAAATTTACTTGTATAAGTTATAGGGTATAGGTATAAGTTGGGAAGTTTACTTCTACAAGTGAACTAGTATATCTTGTTATCCTTTTTGTCTTGGTGTCTTTTGTTATAAAATGATGTGTTGGGGTGTAGAAAATGTAGAGAAGAGGAAAAGAAGAGAAATAATGTAGAGAGTGAGTATTGGGATTCTGTAAGGAGTACCCCGGGGGGCAGTCGGGTAAGGGAAAAAAGGAGTGAAAAATGATTTTTGAGGGTTTTGTTTGTATGAGTTGTGGGATTTTGTCTTTGTGAGGGTGTTGCACCTGAGTATGAAGGAAGTCATGTTCGGGTGAGTGTTGAGAGAGTATTTGTAGCTTTCTGTATCCAAAGCTGCGTTGTTGGAGGGCTAGTGGCTTGCCGTGCAAAGCTATATTGATTTGAGGGTTGGTGGCTTTCCGTTCAAAGCTACATTGCGAGAGGGTTGGTGACTTATCGTGCAATAGTCACGTTAATGTTGATGATGTTGAGATTGTAAAATGGGTTTGGGGGGTTATAGTTAGAGATTGTAATTCCTTAAATTTCATAGTGGATGAGACACCCGTTTGGGTCCGGTGTTTTTTCGCTCTAGTTGAGAGAGGGCTTCCACCTAAAAATATCGGTGTTTTTTTTGTTGTTTTTGCTGTTTTTTGCTTCCGCTTGTGCTCAATGTGTGATTTTTCCAACACCTTTGTGGTTAAGCTATGTTAATATTGAAAAGAGTCGTTTTGGATTCGAACTCTTAGTCAACAAAACCCTCATACCATGTCAAAGCACTAACTGTCCCAAAAATTTAAACTGATAGGTGAAGCTTATAGTTGGTTGTATACTCTGATACTTGGATTGTGTAATCCAAACATTTTTTTGTTGATTTGATTGGGTTTTAGGGTTATGAGGGTTCTGGCCTACGAGCGATGTAGAAATGTGATATCAGTGATTTATTCCAAGGTTTCACGTATGAATTTACTGTTGTGAAATATTGATCTCTACTCAAAAACACTTTGGCCGTGTTTGCGGTATGGAACTGGAGGCTGAAATTGGGGCTGAGACTGGAATTGGAGCCTAGAATTTCACGTCTATTGTTTGGTTCACCTGTTGGAGTTAGAATTACAATTCAACTGCCCAATTCCATGGAATTGAATTTTAACTGCAAATCATACTTCTCAATTCCTTGGATTGGGGTGTAAGGTTCCATATTAACTCTATTGACCTAAAACCCAAAATGATCCAACTTGATTAACCCAAATCCAAAATGACTTAAAATTCAAAGACTTAGACACAACTTAAAATTTGACCTAAACCTCGAAATCACCCACTTGAATGAGTTGAACTTGAAGTAACCGAAATCGTCTTAGCTTAAAGTCTAAAGTGATCCAACCCGATTGACTTGAGACTCGAGATGACTCAAATCCAGAAAATGAAACTACTCGACTTGAATGTGATGTAAACAAGCTAAGCTGAAGTAGAAATGACCCGAACAAATTGACCCAAATCTTAATATGACCCATATCTAAAATGACCCGACCTATCTCAAACTCAGCCCGAGATGACTCGAAATTTGAAATGATACAACTCATTTGTCCCAAAACTAAGACGACTCGAGCTTGAAATGGCCTAAATGAACTCAAACCCAATCATAACTAGCCTGAATCCCGAAAACATGTAACCCGATTAACTGAAAATCCAGGGTAAATTGAACTCCATATGATTCGACCCGATACTCTAACCGATTTGACTCGAAAATCAAATATCTCAAACTCAAATTGAATCACTCCAACCATAATAATTTGAACGCGATGTGAACCACTCTGACCAAAATCCAACCGTAATTGATTTAAAACTTGAAATATTTCGACTCAATTGATTGAAAACCCTTGATAATTCGAATCATTAGTAATTATAATTCCGACCTCCAATTCCTTTGATGAATCAAATGATAGAATTCCAATTCCTTCAGAATTAGAATTGGAATTGCAATTGCAATTCCACAGTCCAATTCCAATTTCATGTGCTAAATAGAGCCTTTGTATAAACAAATAAGTTTATGAGTGATAATGAATATGAGGACAATAATTTAGTCATGGGGAGAATATTCCATAATCATTTATTTTGTAATTTAATAATTTTATGTTACTCAAATCATATTGTACTTGTGAGGCCAATACGTAGACCTGACAAAATCTGACACGATAAGATAGCGTTACACGGACATGACATAAAGACAGCGGGTTTGGGTTGGGATTTTTGAGGCCAGGTTGAATTTGAGTTGACCTGTTTAGATATTTGGGTTGAATTTCAATTTGACCTATTAAACCTGTTTATATAGTTATGCTAGGTATTTGAGTCGTATAATACTGTTATGATATACGCACACTTGTTGGAGGGAGCTCAAGGGGGAGAAGTATGAGGTATACAAGGAAAAAGTGGAGGCCGAACTCAGGGAGGACTCTGAAGGAGACACAAACCAGATGTGGAACCATCTGGCCCAAAAGATGAGAGGACTGGCACGGGAAGTCCTCCGCACGTCAAAGGGAAGGGCACCAAGTAACAGAGAATCCTGGTGGTGGGGTGACGAGGTCCAAGAGAAGATTAAGGCGAAACGAGTTTGTTTTAGAGAGTGGGACCATAGTGGGGATGAGGATAAGCGACAGCGGTATATTCAAGCTAGGAGAGAAGCAAAGCGAGCAGTCAGAGAAGCATAATCAAGAGCTTATGAGGACTTCTACAAAAGGATGGAGACCAAGGAGGGTGCGAGGGACTTATATAGAATTGCCAAAGCTAGAGAAAGGAAGACTAGGGACCTGGACAGAGTGCAATGCATAAGAGGGGAAGACGGACAGGTACTCGTGGACAGGCATCTAATTAAGGCTAGGTGGAAAATGTACTTCCAAGAGCTGTTCAACGAACAAGGAGGGACAAAGATATCCTTAGGTGATCTTCAAACATCTGAGGTGCATCAAAACCACTGCGAATGTAGGCAAATTAGCCTCGACGAAGTCAAGGAAGCCCTGAGATCCATGGGAAGGGGTAAAGCAGTTGGCCCAGATGGCATCCCCGTAGAAGCATGGAAATGTCTTGGACAAAAGGGCGCCATTTGGCTGACTGAACTATTTAACCAAATCCTCCAGGGGGACAAGATGCCTGAGGAATGGAGGAAGAGCATATTGATACCGATATATAAGAACAAAGGCGACATTCAGAGTTGCGCCAACTATCGAGGTATCAAACTAATGTGCCATACTCTGAAGTTGTGGGAACGGGTCATAAAGAGGAGGTTAAGGCATCTGACTGAGGTGTCCGAGAACCAGTTCGGATTTATGCCCGGGAGATCAACAATAGAAGCCATCCACATCCTAAGGTGGACGATAGAGCAATATAGGGAGAGACAAAAGGACCTTCATATGGTTTTCATTGATTTAGAGAAGGCATATGATAGAGTGCCAAGGGAGGTCCTTTGGAGAGTTTTGGACAGGAAAGGCATCCCCGTACCATACATCCGAGCCATCAAAGACATGTATGAAGAGGCACAGACTATGGTGCGTACAGTGGATGGGTAATCAGACGCTTTCCCGATAATAGTAGGGGTTCACCAAGGGTCTGCCTTGAGCCCCCTATCTGTTTATTTTGGTTATGGAAGAGCTCACTAGGCACATCCAGGGATGTGTACCTTGGTGCATGCTTTTTGCAGATGACATAGTACTGGTGGGGGAGTCGCAGGAAGAGATAAATGAGAGACTGGAACTGTGGAGAGGAGTTCTAGAGTCGAAGGGTTTGCGACTAAGCAGAGCCAAGACCGAGCACATGGAACTCAAGTTTGATCCCTCTTCCACACCTAGCCGGGAAGAAGTCAAGATTGGACACGAGGCCATTCCGAAGAAGGAGAGATTCAGGTACTTAGGGTCCACGATACAGCACAACGGCGAGTGGACGAGGATGTCAGCTATAGGATCAAAGCGGGATGGCACAAGTGGAGGATGGCCTCCGCGGTACTTTGTGATAGGAAATTCCCCTTGAAACTAAAGGGAAGATACTATAAGACGGTGGTGCGGCCAGCCATGGCGTATGGGGCGGAGTGCAGGGCGATGAAACAATAGCACACATAGAAGATGAAGGTGGCGGAGATGCGAATGCTGAGGTGGATGTGCGGACACACAAGGAAGGATAGGATCAGAAACGACATCATAAGAGGCAAATTAGGCGTAGCTCCCATTGAAGATAAATTAAGGGAGCAACGTCTGAGGTGGTTCGGACATGTCAGAAGGAGACCGGACGACGCTCCAGTCAGAAGATGCGAAGAGCCTCTTACTACATTAGGTAGAAGAGGCAGAGGCAGACCAAAGAAGAGATGGCTTGAGACGATCCGACAAGACCTCACCCACCTAAACCTTCGGGAGGAGATGGCCTTAGATAGGGCCCAATGGAGGGCTAGCATAGGGGTTTTAGATGATACGGTTAGAGTAGGGTAGTCTTTGTCACTTCTTTTCTATCCCTATCTCATTCTCATTCTCGTTCTCTTTCTTTATCTCTTCTACCAGTATTTTTTTTTTTTTTTTGCCATACTTATGCATTTTTGATGTTTTTCCGGTGCCAGGTCTTTGGCTGAGGGATGCAGACCATCTTTTTAGGCTGGGGGTCCTCGGAAACAGCCTCTCTTCAGGGTAGCCCCCTGAAGGGAGAAGGCTGCGTACACCTACCCCTCCCCAGACCCTGCTTTTGGCGGGAGCCCTTGGAGGCACTGGGTTTGTTGAGTTGAGTTGAGTTGAATACTGTTATGATATATAGATTTTTGGTAGTCTATCCCACTAAGATAATTTAAACTATATTTAGTAATTTTAATTTAAAAATCTATTTTAATAATTGTAAATATGTCATATACTTATTGTTAATATCAACCATACAGTGTATTATTGACATGTTTGTAAGTTCAAAAACTAGCATTTAATGAAAAATTACCATTATAATTAAATAGGCAACCTGCAGGTCACCGGTTTAATAATTGGATTGAAAAAGAGTTGAGGGTTCTTAACCCATTTAACAAGCGGCTCAAGTAGAACTTAACGACAATTTCTAATGAAGCTTATGTCATGTAGAATTTACCTAGGAACCAAAAAAGACGGTCGGAACACTCTGCGGCTCAAAACCAAAAGACCAAAATAAAATTTGTCGGATCGAGTTTTGCTTTGATACTATGTAAAATTTGATAGAAATTTAACTAAACAAGAACAAGACAAGGACGCAAGAATAGATTTTGAAATTGGATGATTTCATTCAACAATATGCAAGCCTATTTATAGTATAAGCTATGGACATCAAAAGACTAGCTCTTGCGAGAAGAAGAATCCTAAGCTAATTAACGATACAATAAAAGCACCATTGATGGTGGTAGTGGAGTGATGGCCAGTTATGGCCATAGAGAGAGAGAGAGAGAGGAGAATGGTCTTTATCATCTACTCATTGATTTAAGTTTATATTCATTATATACAATAAAATATAAATTATATCTAATACTAATTACATGATAAAATACAAGAAAATACAATACATAACTTCAATAATAGAAAGTTATAGGAATGAAAATTTATTTTTGGATAGGACTATCTCATGTTTCCGTGATCTCAGTTGTCTTACATTGAGATTGCTCGCTATACTTTATTAATTGTCCAACTTCACATAATGGCATTACATAGCAGATTTTGAACTGTCCATTATGCGACAATGCCCCTTTTGCATGTGTTTTCTTCGTTGTTTGTTTCCTTGCAGGTGTTTCGCTAAACACTTCTGATACTTAAAAATTTTTCATATGATCAAGGGAACTGATATTGTGTTTTCTCTTTGCCCCTACAGGATCGCTGAAAATGAACTATTCAAGGAGGATTGGAGATCCAGAAAAAGAAATGAGATCTTCCAGTATGTTTTCCTCAAGTGGACGCTTGCGCTTCTTATCGGCCTTGCCACTGGGCTTGTTGGCTTCTTCAATAATCTGGGTGTCGAGAATATTGCTGGTTTTAAACTCTTGCTGACTAGTGACTATATGCTTCAGGAGAAGTAAGTCTTTCCATAAACACTTCTGATGGAAATTGTCACATAATCTTGGCTTCTCATTAACGAGGTTGGTGTGAGTGTTTCGGCACTTAGATCTAATATCTCAAGAAGCATTAGGTTTGGAGTTCAAATCCTGTCACTTGATGCTAACAATTCCTTAAGACCGCATACTGGCGTACGGGCCCGAATAGAGAAGGTGTTTGGCTCGTTTAAGTTTGTGAATAGTTCGTTAAAGATATGTTGAGAGCCCGTTAAGAGAGCTTATTAAGGACTCGATGAGAAATTGTTAATTATTCGGCATTAGGTTGATAATGGATCAATAATAGCTCATTAGTAGCTCAAATATCTTGTGAAATGACGATTATTTTTGATGAAAAACAATGACTCTTTATGGTCCGTTTGGAATGCAAAAAATGTTGACAAACGAAAAACAATTGGAGGAAATTGCTTTTCCCGTGTTTGGAATACACTAAAAATATTAAGGAAAAAAATTCAATGGAAATTTATAAAGTATACAATAGAATTTGAGGAAAACAATTTTCCTCTTGAATTGGAGAGGAAAGTTGTAAAAAAAATGAATTTCGGCACAAACCATAAAGGAACATACCCAGTGCCTCAAGGGCTCCCTCCTACGCAGGGTCGGGGGGGGGGGGGGGGGGGGGGAGGATGTACGCAGCTTTCCCCCTTCAGGGTGTTAACCTGAAGAGAGGCTGTTTCCTAGTGCCCCCAACCCGAGGGTGAGGACTTCCCAGGAGGTCACCCATCCGGGTACTACTCTTGCCCAAGCACGCTCAACTTCGGAGTTCTAATGGGATCCGGTGACGGCGTGTTGGTGCCCTCTTTGGTTTCGGCACAAACCATATCAACCTCATATGTCTTAGAATGGTTTGAGTTTCATGTTGGTAACATCTTTTTCTGGTACCTTAAGATTTTGAAATGTTTTTGATATACCTTTAACTTTGTAAACTTTTTTTAGCTACCCTATGTATAAACTTTGGGGTTCCATTACTTTATGCTGACATGCACTTTAAAAAATGGGAAATTATCATTTAGGTACCTTGAGATTTAAGCATTTATTACCTAGGTATCCTGATATTTTAATATATACAATGGGGTACCTTGAGTTTTAAATATTTTATCACTTAGGTACCTTGAAGTTTTAGAATTTTATTAATCCTCATGGGGGGACATGGGGACGTAAGAAACAACCCTTTTGTCAAAATTCAATATAGTTTCTTTGGAATTTGCTAAAGTTAAACAAAGTTTTGAAAATATATTAATATTTTCACTAGAATTTGATAACTTTGCGCCAAAAATGGCACATGATTGTGGCAATATTTGGGTAATTCATATCAACATATTTGATATGATTTCACCGAATTTTTGATGAAAACATTACTATGACTTATATATATTATTGTAATTATGTATTATATTAATATTTTTTGCATAAAATTGGTTACATTCTTACAAAAATTTATCAAAATTCCGACATAGGATACCTAGGTGATAACATTTCAAACGACAGGGTGCTCTATTGTATATATTGAAATACGAGGGTACCTAGGTGATAAATGTTCAAACCTTAGGATACCTAAGTAATAGTTTCCCAAAAGAAGTACCTAAAAACTTTAATATTTATATTTATTTTTCAGAATTTAAAAATATTTAAATCCTTAAAAATATTTTAAATATTAATAAAATATCTAAAAATCTTTTAAAATATTGAAAAACGAATATATTTCAAAAATATTTAATATATTGAAAAATATTAGTATATTTCAAAAATATTTTAAACTCATGTACCAAATTTTTTCTAGAAGTTTAAAACCTCAAAATCATTGATAGTATGTATTGAAATGTTAGTTATATAGGTGATAATTAAACTTAGGGTGCATAAATAATAAATTCTCAACGGAACAACATCTAGAACAGTCATCAAAAAAATCACACACCTTAAACGATATAAAAGAGAATATAGCTTATTAAGTTAGATTTAATTATTTTTTTCCATTTCATTTTCTACCAACCAAACAAAAGAAAAAAATTTTGATCTTGGAAACATAATTTTTTTTTTCCCTTATTTTTCCTTGACTTCCAAATAATGGAAAAAAGTCATTTTTCTTTATTTTCTTTCCTTTCAGCTTTTTTCCTCACAATTTCTTTCCTTCAAAATTTTATAATTCCAAATGGAGCCTTAGTAGTTTGAATAGCTCGGTCAATAATGTGTTTGACTTAACGATCGGTCAATAATGTGTTTGACTTAGCAATCTCTTGGTTTGATAACGAGCTTGGCTCAGCTTGATTAGACTAACAAGTGGAATTGAGCCAACTGTCAAGTATATTTGCTACTTATGGAACAAAGTAGGAACAAAAAGTCTAAAAGCTTGTTCAAGGCTAGACTTGAACTTGAGCTCGAGCAGTCACAAGAGGTGCTTGACTTGTCTCCACTTGTTCCCATCCCTGTATGCAACAATAAAAGGTACCTGCATTTCCTACAGAGTAAATTCATAGCTGTTATAACTTCAGTGCAGGTACTTTAAAGCATTTGTATCATATGCTAGTTGTAACTTGGTCTTGGCCACTGCCGCTGCTGCTCTCTGTGCCTACATAGCCCCAGCAGCAGCTGGGTCTGGCATTCCCGAGGTGAAGGCGTATCTCAACGGGATTGATGCACATTCGATATTAGCTCCTAGTACCCTTTTCGTAAAGGTGAGTCACCTACTTTCCCTTGTGTCAACATAGTGCTCAAGCATGCCATTGTTCAGTGGATAGGGTGTAAACGGACCGACAGTTTGATAAATTGCTCATGTTCAAAATTAATAAAAGATGCTCATTCATATTTGATTTTGGGCTCGAGAAGTAAATGAGTCAAGCCCAAGTAGGCTCATGATCTGAGTTAAAATAGGGGTTGCTTGACTTGTTGAAGTTCATAAACTATTTGTTATGATTTCGCCAACAACTTGTTGATGGCTTGTTAAGAAATCATTAGTGACTCGTTAAAAGCTTCTTAGTTGCTCCTTATTTGCTCAATAATGTATCAATGAGGCTTGATATATTTCTCAAATTTGTAACGACTTTGACTTTGTTATGTTCCACTATTGTGCAGAGTTGAGCTAAATATTGAGCGTAGTACTATCTTATAACACGTATGCATACTAACGACAGCATTTGATTCCCTACTAATACTAGCTGGCATTTTAGTGTTATTCGTGGGGTTTTGAAAATTAAGGACATTGAATTGTTATTCTTTGCAGCTTGAATAACGGCTTTGTAGTGTATTTGGAAGGAAAGGAATTCTGAAATTTTCAAGAACTAATGTACCCTAAGAGGATTTTTTGTGGGATAAAGTCATCTTTGTGTCCCAAATAAAGTAGGGCCTGTTTGATAGCAGAAAACTGTTTTTCTTTTCCATTTTCAGTTTTCCTTTTCATCTCCAGTTTTCCTTTTCCAGTTTCGCAACATAGAAAATTGGAAAATGCATTCAAGTGATCCCTATTTTCCAATTTTCTGAAAATTGTTAATGATATATAAATAATGTATAACACGATATAGGAATCAACTTTTGTCGCCTTAACACAGGGGATGTAAACGAGACGAGCCGGCTCGAGAACCCCCTTATTCGAACTCGAGCTTGATAAGGCTTATCTAGCTCAAGTTCGAGCCGAGCTCTTATAGAGCTTTTCCAACCCTTCTTCGAACTTGATTCGATAAGATTTTAATATGTTTCGATACTCGGCTCGGCTCGTTAGACTTATCTTATCGAGTCGAGCTTCTTATCGAGCAATTATTGAGCCCAATCAAGCTTAAAATCGAGCGGAGCTTGCTATCGATTCGAACTCTCTACTAGCACTTTTCAAGTTACTATCGAGCCATTATCAAACTACTTTCGAACCAATATCAACTCTTAACGAGCTTTTAACTAGTCCTTAACAAGCTCTTATAAAACTATTTGCTAATGTTAACGAACCCCGGCCCCCTATTCGAACTTGGCTTGTTAAGCTTACCAAGCCTGCCCGAACTCAGCTTGATAAGCTATCAAGCCCTCATAATGTGCATGAACGAGCCCTAATCGATTTCGAGCACAAATAGTTCATTGAATGTTCTATTCATTTACACTCCTACCTTAGTGGATAGTTCGGTGTCGCTTTTAAAAAAAGGAGCCTAGCCTTAACCACCCCTAAAGCCCACTTTATCACATCCTGCAAAGATAAGCGTCTATAATTAAATAGCTCGCATGATCCTCTTATTTGACCCCTGCCTTGAAAATACCCTCGGGGATACAACAACAACCAAAATGAAGTGAGAATGTGTAAAGGGAGAGAAAGATCGAGATGTGGAGAGATTGGAGTTTTTGTTGAAGAACACAACAACAAGAACACTTTGAATGCAAAGATATTTTCACTCTTGTTTTCCCTTGTGTTTTTAATTCATCCTAATCAATCATCAAAGTAGGAGGATATATATATGTATAAAGGAAAAGAGACGTCCCAAGAGAAGAGCCCCAAAAGAAATAACGAAACAGGGAAAAAACCGTGCAGACAAACCGTCAAAACCGACCTGTGTGTCGAAGCTGTGTGTCGACACACAGGTCGACACACGGGGTTACTGTAGATTTGTGTGTTGACACACATTTCCTATGTGTCGACACACAGATTTCCTCTGTGCGCTTCTGTAAAGGGTTGTGTGTCGACACACGGGCCATGTGTGTCGACACACAGCTGTTTCCCCATCGTTCTGTAGGATTGTGTGTCGACACACCCCCAACATGCTCTAAACATTCAAACAAGTATCGGGACAATATCAAATATATCTTATACATACATAAACAGCATTTAACATATATATACGTATTATACAACATATATTTTGAAAATACACCATCAATCCCCCACCATTTTCAAAATACAACCAATCTCAAAATGACATCTCGGTTAAAGGAGGCCTTATTGTGCATCAACGAGGGTGTCTCACGATTGAACCCCCAGCTAGTGAAAAGACCAGACAGTTAATCGGATCGAAAATGGTAGACCAAGCTTTGAACCATACAATCCATTTGACTAACCGACTATCTAATCATGCACAAGATGTACTCCCCGTACACACCCTACAACTCCCAGATCGACACATTTGTGGCCTTGTGTCCTGTACCCTTCGTGAGTGTTTTAGGGCCAAACCCTTGTCAAAAAATCACCCCTTTGAAGCGGCCAAACACCAACACACGCTAAGGTGGACCTCATTGATCATGTCCCTGCGATGCGACATTCAATAAGTTCTAGAACCAGGTCCATTAAGAGCATTTGCTCATCCTTTTAAAATCTCTGACGCAGGTATCAAGCACTTCACACTCAGGATGGAAATATTCTCATTTAGTGCTTGCAGTCACACAGATGACAAGTCTCTCTCATTGAACTCGAGACCTAGCGTCATACTAGGCGTCGAGTTGAGGGCCTATCATGGGCGACTAAATATGACAGGTTTCAACCCCATCCCTTCACTTGTTCTCAGAACCAAGTCTCTAGCCAGGCCTTTAGTGAACGGATCTGCTAGATTCTGACTGGTTCTCACGAAGTCCACAGTGATAACACCTTCCCGAATAAGATGTCTCACCATACTATGTCTTACACCAATGTGTCTGGACTTCCCATTATACACCTCACTGTACGCTCTAGAAAGTGTAGCCTGACTATCACAGTGGATAGAAATCGGTGAGATCGGCTTCGGCCACAAAGGTATCTCATACAAGAGATCCTTTAACCACTCGGCTTCTTTAGCCGCAGATGCGAGAGCTATAAACTCCGCCGCCATTGTAGAATCAGATATGCAAGTTTGTTTCTTGGAACCCCAAGAAACCGCACCCCCACCAAACAGGAATACCCATCCACTTGTGGATGCATGATCCTCCACATCGGAGATCCAACTTGCATCAGGGTACCCCTCCAAAATAGGAGGATACCCAACATAATTGAGACCATAGTCCATAGTCTTCTTCAGGTACTTCAGTACCCGGTGCAGTGCATCCCAGTGCAACTTACTCGGATTGCTGGTGTATCTACTCAGCTTTCCAACGGCAAAGGCGATATCAGGCCTAGTGCTCGTCATGGCATACATGAGACAGCCAATAGGATATCGGTGCACAATCAAAGAAATGGAACTTTTTCAACACCTTTTCGATGTAGTGAGACTGCGTCAAGGAAATGGTATCACCATTCCTTACAATCCTTATACCAAGGATTACTTTCGCCTCACCCATGTCTTTCATAGCAAAGTTTTCAGAGAGAAACCGTTTTGTCCCCTCTACTTGTTCCACATCAGTACAGAATATCAGCATGTCATCGACATACTAACATATAATGACCCCTTTGCCATTATCAAACTTGCTATAGACACATTGATCCGATTCGTTTATAACGAATCCATTGTTAAGAACAACCTGATCAAACTTTTGGTGCCACTGCTTCGGGGCTTGCTTTAGCCCATACAGAGAGCGTATGAGCTTACATACTTTTCTCTCTTGGCCAGGAACAATAAACCCTTCTGGTTGTTCCATGTATACTTCCTCCTCTAGCTCACCATTCAGGAATGCCGTTTTGACATCCATTTGGTGTATCACTAATTTAAAAATGGAGGCAAGGGCTATCAATACCCTTATCGTCGATATTCTTGCCACGGGTGCATACGTGTCAAAGTAGTCCAACTCATGCTTTTGGGTGAACCCTTTAGCCACCAATTGGGCCTTGAACTTGTCGATCGTTCTATCGACTTTCATCTTCTTTTTGAAGATCCATTTGCACCCGATGGGCTTACTTCCTCGTGGAAGGTCCACAAGGATCCAGGTATTATTACCTAAGATGGAATCCATCTCATCATTTACAGCCTCTTTCCAAAACGAGGCATCATGAGACCTCATTGCCTCATTAAACGTCACGGGATCAGCTTCCATGACACAACAATATGGAACCACTTGGTCCACATCGTTCCTCGAACCTTCTACCAAAAATGTGTAGAAGTCCGAACCGAAAGATTTCTCTTTCCTCACTCTCTTACTCCTACGGAGTTCTAGAGCACTTTCAGGGACATCTTCCCTCTCATGACGAACATCGTCATTCGACACTTGAGTGTCACTCTCAACCGGTACATAATCCCTCGGTCTAGGAATAAAAGTAAACCGATTCTCATCAAAAATTGCGTCTCTCAATTCTATTATCGTATTCACATTGATATAATCATTAGGTTCGATTACATAGAACCAATATGCCTTGCTATGAGGCGCATAACCCACAAAGATGTAATCAGCCTCTTTCACCTAACTTTTTCTGTTTAGGTTCAGGGACTTTAACAACTGCCCTGCACCCCCACACTTTCAGATAATTCAAATTAGGGGCTCGTTTGTTCCACAACTCATATGGGGTTATTTTATTTCTTTTGTTTGGAACTCTATTTAATATATGACAGTCTGTTAACATAGCCTCACCCCAAAACCCATCGCTGAGACTGGAATAAGATAACATGGAATTAACCATCTCAGTTAGAGTCCGATTTTTCCTCTCGGCCACGCTATTCTGTTGTGGCGTATATGGTGCAGTTATTTCATGTATTATTCCTGTGGATTCGAAATATTTAGGATCGTAGTACTCCCCACCACGGTCCGACCTTAGACGTTTGAGGAAGGTTTCACAGTGTAACTCAGTTTCTGTTTTATATGCTTTAAATCTATCAAGCGAGTCGTCTTTGTTACTTATCAAATATACATAACAAAATCTTGAACAGTCATCGATAAATGTAACAAAGTAATTCTTTCCACCTAAGCTCGGTGTGCACTTGAAATCACATAAATCACTATGTACTAGGTCAAGTACATTAGTCTCTCTTTGCGCTGAAGGAAATGGTAATTTCGTCATCTTAGTTAGCATGCACGTTTTGCATTTGTCATCAACTTTATCTATGTGAGGAATCAACAAACAATTAACCATTTCATGTAATCTACGAAAATTCACATGACCTAATCTTCGATGCCATAAAAACGACGAGGCAAGCATATAAACAGAATCTCCAATTTTATTATTAATATTCATTTTGAACATTCCGTTACATAGATACCCTTTGCCAACAAACGCTCCACCCTTAGACAATATAAACTTGTCGGCCTTGAAGACCAACTTGAATCCAAACCTATTTAACAGGCCACCGGATACGAGGTTCTTCTTAACGTCAGGAGCGAAGCATACATCGGTTAAAGTAAGGGTTTTTCCATACGTGAAAAGTAAATCTACTTTTCCCTTTCCTTTAACTGGTACCGACGCCCCATTTCCCATGAACAACTCAGTTCCGTTGTCCATGGGCTCAAAAGTCGTGAAGAACCCCCTGTCCTTACATACATGTCTCGTGGCCCCCGAGTCAATCCACCATGAGTTATCACTCTCGACTAGATTGACTTCTGATATCATCGCCACGAACCTCTCGTTAGAATTTTTGGCGCGATGATCAAGCCCCTTGCCTTTGTTCTTTTTAAGGCGGTAACAGTCTTTACGTAAATGACCGGGCTTCTGACACTCCCAACAGACCACTTTCGGCCTCTTGTCATGCTTCTTCTTTTGGAAGTGTTCGTTTCTCTTGGGTTCCTTGCTCTGTGACGTTGATTTTACCAACATCACTAGGGCGGTCTTTGTTGTCATCTTGTACCCTGTAACCTTCCTCAACACGTGAATGGTTAGCCAATTCCTTAATTGACATATCCTCCTTCTTGTGTTTAAGATTTTTCTTTACATCTTTCCAAGAAGGAGGAAGTTTGTCAATTAAGGAAGAAACAACAATTGTATCGTCCATGTTCATGTTATGTTGTTTGAAATTATTTAATATTCGTTCGATTTCATGGAATTGCTCCATGACAGGACGATCATCAACCATCTTATAATTGTTAAATTGACTAACCAGGAACTTTTTGCTTGTAGCATCCTCGGCCATGTAGCGTGCCTCAAGTGCGTCCCACAGTTCCTTCGCGGCCGCCATGTTCGAGTAAATGTCAAACAGGGCATCAGTCATCCCATTCAGAATATGCCCTTTGCAGATATAGTCATCATTCTCCCACTTTAGTCTGGCCCTCTGCTCGGCCACTGTTTCTTCTTCCTCAGAGACGGGGGATGGACATGGTGTATTCAGGACATACACCACGTTTAGCGTCGTGATGAGAAAGTGCATCTTCCTCTGCCATTGGCGGAAGTTCCCGCCATCAAATTTGTCCAACTTCACAAAGTTGGCTGTCATTTCCCTTAGTGATGAAGCCATATCCCAAATCAGAAAATAAACCTTAAGATTGTTAGAGCAAATGGTCAAAATACTTGCAAAATACTTGCAACCGGGTAACCGAGAGATCTCAGGTGTTGAGGCCATGTAATCACTTTCCTTAAGGTTTATTTCACTATACGAAATACCCTCGGGGATACAACAACAACCAAAATGAAGTGAGAATGTGCAAAGGGAGAGAAAGATCGAGATGTGGAAAGATTGGAGTTTTTGTTGAAGAACACTTTGAATGCAAAGATATTTTCACTCTTGTTTTCCCTTGTGCTTTTAATTCGTCCTAATCAATCATCAAAGTAGGAGGATATATATATGTATAAAGGAAAAGAGACGTCCCAAGAGAAGAGCCCCAAAAGAAATAACGAAACAGGGAAAAAACCACGCAGACAAACCGTCAAAACTGACCTGTGTGTCGAAGCTGTGTGTCGACACACAGGTCGACACATGGGGTTACTGTAGATCTGTGTGTCGACGCACATTTCCTATGTGTCGACACACAGATTTCCTCCATGCGCTTCTGTAAAGGGCTGTTTGTTCGTGTGTCGACACACAGCTGTTTCCCCATCGTTCTGTAGGGTTGTGTGTCGACACACACCTCCAACATGCTCTAAACATTTAAACAAGTATCGGGACAATCTCAAATATATCTTATACATGCATAAACAACATTTAACATATATATACGTATTATACAACATATATTTTAAAAATACACCAACATTTTCCAATTTTCTAGGAAAATTTTTCTGGAAAAGTGGAAAAGTTTTTGTCATGAAATAGGCTTATAGTCTTTCTGGGCTCTCTCTGGGCAAAATGTTTTGAGGCTCCTCTAATAGAACTTTAGTTGATTTGCGGTGAGGGCTTCGTCATCTTAGGGTGCGTTTGGCCTTGTTATGGAGAAAGCTACTAACAATTTTTGTAAAAAAGTGTTGGTGTTTAAGAATTTATTTTGGAAATATTTTTTTAAACCTAGTTTTTGAGAAATTTAGGGGCCGTTTGGTTGGTAGAAATGGGGGCGGGAGTGGCAATGGGCAGTGTTTGGTATGCGGGAGTGGGAATGAAAGGAGGGATGGGAGTGGGAATGGGTGGGAATGAAAATGAACTTCCATTCCCACGTTTTCATACTACTGGGGGGGGGGGGGGGGGGGGGGGGGGGTTTGGGGTTGGGGTTTGGAAAAGTGGGAATGTGAATGAAAAAAATTTTTAGGTCCCACTTTTTTTTTTTTTAAATCTTAATCTAATTTTTATTTTATTTAATTTCCCTCAAATAATAAATCTAAAAGGTTTTGAAGCATTATTTTATTATTATTATTATTATTACTGTTATTATAACAAATATTAATAATATTATTATAATAATACTAATAATATTATTATTATAGTAATACTAATACTAATAATAATAATAATATTATTATTATTATTATTATTATTATTATTGTTATTATTAATACTGTAATACTAATTATAAAAATAATGAATTATTGCATAATAATATTAATACTATTGTTCTTATGATATTATTACTATTACTATTGTAATATTATCATTATTATTATTACTACTATTACTACTACTATAAGAAATTCTAGTGGAGGGTATTTTGGTAAACTCTTTTGCTTATACCCACTCCCACATGTGCATACCAAATATGAAAATGACTATTTCAACCTCATTTCCATCTCTATTCCACCATATACCAAACAAGGTGTGGAAATGATTGGTCCATTCCAACTCCCAAAAAATCATTCCCATTCCCTCATTTCCACTTCCACAAATTCGTTCCCATGTACCAAACAGGTCCTTAGAGGATGGAACTTTCTGAAAAAGCTTGCCACGGAAAATACTTTTAGAGTAAAAAGACAAATTTATGCCCATTCATATCAAAACAACAATCTACCTCCGTCACAAACAACCTATTGGCAATACTAATGCAAATAATTTGATTAAAATTTTAAAAGAACTATATCATAATTAATTTCTATTGTATTTATCACGAAATATTTAGGCTGGGGGTCCTCGGAAACAGCCTCCCTTCAGGGTAGCCCCTTGAAGGGGGAAGGCTGCGTACATCTACCCTCCCTAGACCCTGCTTTTGCGGGAGCCCTTGGAGGCACTGGGTTTGTTGTTGTTGTTGTATTTATCACGAAATATGCATTGTGCAATATATTAATGTTAATGAAAACTAGTTTCAAATAATATACTTTAACTTAATAGATTGATTTTTAATTTAATAATGAATAGTACAATTGATTAGAACAAATCATATATTATTGTAACATGAATATTTTATGAAATAATGAAGTAATTAAATGTTACTAAGTGTCTAAAATGATCATTTTTCATCTCACAACACTTTCAATAGCGACTCTCAAAGAAGAAAAAGTACCAAACACCTCAACTGCTTTTTCCCCACAGCATCTAAAACACTTCACAGGGGCCAAATGAAGCAGTTGAGTCTCACACCCACTTTTTTGTTTATGGAGATCACTATTTGTTTGAAGTTGTCACACCAGTGCAAGGTTTTTCCTTCAATCAAGGGTGACAATACTAAGAAGCATACCACATCCCAGAACGTTGGCCATATTCATCGTGTTGGAACATAAGGGTAAATCACACGTAAAACAGTTAGGGAAATATGAGAACATGTATCTAAATCAATCACCGGTTTCAAGGTCTGTAGCGAACCACTTTCTTTAAGACTTATTTCGTGGATACTGAAATAGTCTCAGGGATACAATGAAACCCAAAACAAAGTGAGATTATGAGCGTAGAGAAGAATAATGACCGAGATTTAAAGAATTAGAGAATGGAATTTTCAAGTCATGTTTTTCCATGTTTGAATCATAAGAAAGAATGGGGGGTATTTATAGTTTTTAAGGGTCTTTTCATGAAGGGACACACCCCTTTATGAAGAGACACACCTCTTCACCTAAAAGGCACCAAATCATCTTGTTTTTTTTATTTTAAAGTACACCAACAATCCCCCTCCATTTTCAAATTTTGTACAATCTCATACAAATATCATCTTGTAATAAAAGGTAGTCTTTATGCATAAATGAGAGTGCCTTTCGATTGAACCCTCACTTAGTGAAGACACGTTACAATTAATCGGAGTGAAATAATAGACTAAGCTTTGAACCATACATTCCATTTGACTAATTGACTACATCTTCACACACTAGACTTACTTCCTACACATACCATCTTCAAGACCGACACATTTATGGTCTTATGTCCTGTCCCCTTCATGAGTGTTACAGAGTCAAACCCTTGTCATTAAATCTCTCATTGAAGCGGCTAAACTTCACACTCACGTAGGTAGACCCCATTGATTATGTCTTTGTAACACGATATTCAATAATTTCCTTGGGTCCATTAAGAGCATATGCTCAACCTCTTTTTCCCTTTGTCATAGGTTACCAAGCACTACACCCGAGATGGAATTTTACTTTTAGTGCTTGCGATCACACGGATGATGGAACTCTCACATTGAACACAAGACCTAGCGTCGTACCAAGCGTTGGCTTGAGGGTCCATCATGAGTAACTAAAATTGACAGGTTTTACCCATCCCTTTACTCATATTTATTACCAAGTCTCTAGGCAAGGCTTATCAATAGGAGATCTGCTTGATTATGACTTACATTTTCAAAGTCCACAGTGATCACTCAATCTTTCATGAGTTGTTTCACATAACTATATCTCACACTAATGTGTTCGACTTTCAATTATACACCTCGCTCTTATGCATTTGAAAGCATAGCCTCACAATCACAATGGATAGAAATATGCGATATTGGCTTAAGCACAAAGGAATCTTATAAAAACAATCCTTTAATCATTTTGCTTCTTTGATAGCAGAAGTCAGAGCAATTAATTGGGGCAAATTTCAAAAAATTTCCCTAATTAATTAGATAAATGCAGCGGAATGGTTTAAAATTCCTAATTTTAAACTTGCAGGTGATTTAAAATTCCTAATTTTAAATCTACAGGCTTCTACTCTAAAAACATTCATAATTATAACATGAATATTGACTAGCATAATAAAATATTGTAAAAAAATAGAGAAGCGAAAAACTAAAAAGAAAAGGAAAGAAGAACACCTGAAAATCGCTTCAATAAAGAAAAACCGAGACCTAGAGAGTTTCTACGTAATCACCTCAAAAGCCTGGAGTGTGGGCTTAAAAAAATATTAAACTAAGAGAAAAAATTTCAACTGAAATTTTCTCTCTTTTAGATCTCTGAAAGTCAACACTTTCAGGAGATCTTTAATTTTTAATTGATACTAAATCTTGATTCTAGGACCCCTTTTTATATTAGGCTGCAGGAGCGGAAAAAACTCATCAAAACCGATGTGGGATTCAACAAAACAAAATAAAACAATACAAACGACACCGTTTCGCACCTCGTGCATTTGACGCTTCATTCGTGCCATGTGGTAGCTCGGGATTGGTCCGCGCCGTTAGGGAGCCCCAGAGTGTGTCATGTGGAACGCTCCCATTGGTCCGCGCCTGTGATTGCGTGCTGGTTGGTCAGCTGCATTACACACGAATTTCTGCATTAATTTCCCCTTTTTTATTTATTTTGTTTCCCACAAGTAAAAATTCACCTTATTAATTTTAATTTTAAAATTATTTGATGTTATAAATTTTAACTTCTTTTCATGCAATGAATAACATTTAGCAAATTTAAATTTACTCATCTCTTGAACTCTTTAATATTTTTTTCTTATGGTATTTAAAATAGAGGCTTGCGTAGGGACCTTAGGGACAAATTAAATCTAGCTTCAAATTGGTTAAATTAATTACCGTCTCATGATTAAAATTTACTTACCATTTAATGAGGCTTAATTCCACAAAATAAATCTCACTGCACTCTAGAGTTAAATTATTTATTTGATAATTCCGAAATAGATTGTATTGACAACAACAACCCCTCTGTTAGATATCCATGAGGAAAAATAATTATAACTACTGCCATTATTTTTCTCATAGCTTTTCCATTAATTCCCGACTCGCCCTTTTCGGAATAATTCATTTATACTTGAACAAATTCACAGTATAAATTCCAAATGTCAAACACTTAGAACAATTTGGCCAAAGTTTCCGAATTAATTCAAACACTTGCGAATCAACTAAGGGGACATCTGTATCTCATAAGAGACTATATATTTCATATTGAATACCTGAACCCTTTCACATTTCATGCTGTTACTCAGTGCACGTGGGACTTCGGCCATTTATTGAGACCCTACTTATAGTGCACAAAGATACCTAACATTCCATACACAAGTCCATAATACTCTCAGGATTTAGAGTCATCGTTCAAACTATCATGAATCACTCATTTCCGATAGTAGTCTAAAAACAAGTAACTCACATGGTCCAACTCAGTGTATTAATCTTGTTGCACACACCGGCATAATACTTTTGGATCACCATCCATATGATCAAGACAAGTCATCTAAAGTGTCACATTATAGCCTTAGCAGACAACTAGTCCAAACTTATTACTGACTATGAGTTTTTCAAATGACATTTTATTCCATTTACTCCAAGTCTATCTGTGGCTTAATCTAATAATCCACTTAGAACAAACATGTAAATGTAGTCTGAGGACTACATCCATCTTATGGATGTTACATAAAAGAAAATCACATGCAGTATATATACTCATTTACACAAATTTAACGAGGAAACAACTGGAACTCAAATTTCATTCCATAATAAAGTAATAATTACATGATAAATTTGGATTTTTCAGGACACTGTTCCTAACAATCTCCCACTTGTCCTAAATCTAATTTACTATACATTTTATTCCCAACAACAACAACAAAAAACCCAGTGCCACAAGGGCTCCCGCATACACAGGGTCGGGGGGGGGGGGGGTGTACGCGGCCTTCCCCCTTTAGGGTGCTACCCTGAAGGGAGGCTGTTTCTGAGGACCCCCATATACACTTTATTCCCATCCCTTCGAAAAGTGATTCAAAGGTCTTTTGAGTCAAAAGTCTTTGTAAAAGGATCTGCAAGGTTATTGCTCGTATCTATCTTCAAGATCGCTATCTCACCCTTCTCCACGTAGTCTCTGATGTGATGGCCTTTCCTTTTAATGTGTTTGAACGTCTTTTGTTTTCCAAGCTCTTTAGAGTTAGCCACCGCACTCGAGTTTTCACAAAAGACTGTAATGGGCGTTAGACCATCTCTAACTACCTCAAGATCTTTTAGGAACTTTCTGAGCCAACATGCCTCCTTTGCAGTTTCTAAAGCAGCAACATATTTGGCTTCTATGGTTGAGTCAGCAATACAAGACCGCTTGACACTTTTCCAACTGATGGCTTCACCCCCAAGGGTCAAGACATATCCAGATGTCGAACGTCTGGCATCTCTATCTGACTGAAAATCTGAATAAGAACCAGCTTGTCATTATGAAAGATTAGCATTTAATCTCTAGTTCTTCTCAAGTACTTGAGAATATGCTTCACTGCCGCCCATTGCATCGGACCTGGTTAGACTGATATCTACTCACCATGCCTACAACATAGCAGATATCTGGTGATGTGATTTTAAAGTGTGTTTTAAAACCGTGTACTCGCATGAGTACGAGATCGTCGTAGCTTTGTCAGGTATACGGGTCGTATCCACAAGGAATCGGTGTTAAGTCAGACTTAGTTATTAACGAGCGGTTGAAATTGGGTTTTCGTGTGGTTTGAATGATTTGTTTATTAAATTAACTAAACAAACGATAAACTAAAAGTGTCAATTCAATTGAGGTTAGTTTAGGGAATGAATTCAGGGTAGCTCTACACGTATTCCGTCATTATATTTGACTTAGGACGATAATTCGAAGGACTTAGGCTACAAGCTCTAAACTTTGGTTAATTCAGAAATTAGGGCTTAGGGTAATGAATTAGTCTAAAGGCATGACCTATCTTATCACTCTACGTGTAGCATAAGTTATCTCATTAATACTACTTAATTCCTTTGTTACTCCTAATTCAATATTAACTGTATAAAAGACTGTGTACCCAACCCTGACCATGCGTGAAAACCAGTTATGCTATGGTCTAGGCTACAAGCACAAGACTAATTGCTAAAAAGCTGGAGATCTAAACATGGCTACAAGCACACATACAGAAACACCAGACAATCATGAATAACTCCCTACAGGGGTGTGAATATAAGATAACTAAATCATCATCAAATGCACAATATAAATCTGGGATACGGGATGCTACCCACCCTTCATCCCTAAACTAAAAGAGTCTACTCCTCCATGGGAGTTTTATACATCATTAACATCTAAAAAGAGAAAACAATGAATAAACAACTAGGAAAAACTCCCTCAATTGACGTTGACGTTGATCCTTACTTTTGATCCTTCCAGTAGTCCGACCACCTATGCTTAGGCGTTTGAGAACTCCTTGGATCTTATAGTGGCTTCAGGAAGGAGAGGAGGAGTGGGAACGTGTGGCAAAATATGGGAAAATAGGTCTCCCACTCTTTATTTATAGATGGGGCGTCATTAGGATACGTACAGATGCCCACCCGATCGATCGGCCAAATTAGCCCATCGATCGGCTACTCGTCGGCAGGTTGTGCAGTTAACTTAAAACACGTAACTTTTGATCCGTAAGGAGTTATGGGCCAAATTATGTACCAAATCGAAGCACTCGAAGAAATCTACATAACCCCAGTGGTGTCATTAGTGGATTGGCAAATTATTGGGTCATAAATACTCTTCTTTTAACCTTTTCGTTTTAAGTTTGATTGATTGCCAAAATCCATGTTCAATCAATCCACTTGCCCAAGGAAAGACTCTTTTCTACAGAATCTTGACCAGATAGGTACTTCTTTTACACACATGGTCGGGTTTCTCAAAATATTCTTCAAATATGCCTCAATTATGCTTGATTGTGCCACTTTTCAACCCTTGTTTGCTCTGTTGCAGTCAAAGCCTAAATGTACTTAGATTACAACAAAACACACATGTGAAAGCCGAATATGCCCCCGGGAATGAAGAATAAAATATGTAAATATAAGGCATATCATTTGGTCTAGTGCACAACATGGCATACACGGGGCTTCCTCACAGATGAAGCATATGGAACATTCCTCATATGATCTTCCTATTGAGGTGTCTTCGGACACTACAACAACAAATCCAGTGCCACGAGAGCTCCCGCATGCGCGGGGTCTGGAGGGGTGGATGTATGCAGCCTTCCCCCTTCAGGGTGCTACCCTGAAGGGAGGCTGTTTCCGAGGACCCTCGACCTGAAGAGTGTGTCATCGTGGAAGCATAGAATCTTGAAAGCATGAGGTGAGCATAGTTAGGGCAGTAAATAGTACAGGCCAACATTACAAAGCACACCTTATAGAAGGTAGCTGCAGTGAAATAATCATGACGCACACAAGTTGCACGAGTGCAAGTTTCACAAGTGTTCATGAACGCATATAGACAAATAGGTGCGCTAGGACGTGCGCCAAAGAAGAAGTCAATACACCTAGAGGCACTAGAGCAAGCAATCATAGGCTGCACTACTCTAGACCGTTACATCGGCTACCCCTATGCTCACTCTCCAACGAGCTCTATCTAAGGTCATCTCCTCTTGTAGGTTTAGTTTGGTTAGGTCCTGTCGGATCGTCTCCGGCCATCTTTTCTTTGGCCTGCCCCTTCCTCTCCTCCCTAGCGTAGCATGTAGCTGTTCGCATCTTCTGACTGGGGCAGTGGGGGGTCTCCTCCTAACATGATCGAACCACCTCAAGCGCTACTCCCTCAATTTATCCTCAATCGAGGCCACGCCCAATTTGGCTCTTATGACGTCGTTCCTGATACTACCCTTCTTTGTGTGTCCGCACATCCACCGCATCATCCTCATCTCTGCCACCTTCATCTTTTGTGTATGATGTTGTTTCATTGGCTAGCACTTTGCCCCATAAGACATAGCCGGTCTCGCTACTGTCTTATAGTATGTCCCCTTTAGTTTGGAGGAAACTTTCTATCGCAGAGCACCGCGGAGGCCATCCTCCATTTATGCCAGCCTACTTTGATTCGGTTGTTGACATTCTCGTCAACTTCGCCTTTGTGTTGAACCATGGAACCTAAGTATCTAAAACTCTCTTTCCTTTGTATGATCTCGAATCCTATTTTGACGTACTTCGATTCCAATGCCCTTCTCCATAATTCCAGCTTCTCATTTACCTCCTCCCGAGACTCTCCTACCAAAACTTTGTCATCTGCGAAAAGCATGCACTAAGGCACCTCTCCTTGAATGTGACTAGTGAGCTCATTCATAACCAAAATGAACAAAAAGGGACTCAAGGCCGATCCTTGGTGTACCCCTAGTGTTACTGGGAAGGCTTCCGTCTCTCCTTCTGTTATGCGGACGCTTGTCTGTGCACCTTCATACATGTCTCTAATGGCCCGGATATATGGCCTTGGAGTGCCTTTCCTATCCAACACCGTCCATAGGACCTCCCTTGGCACTCTATCATATGCCTTCTATAAATCAATAAAAGCCATGTGGAGGTCCTTTTGTCTCTCCCTGTAATGCTCTGTGATCCTTCTTAGGAGGTGTATGGCTTCTACAGTTGATCCCTCGGGCATAAATCCGAATTGGTTCTCAGTCACCTCTATCTGTTGCCGTAACCTCCTCTCTATGATCCGCTCCCATAGCTTCAGAGTGTGGCACATTAGTTTAATACGCCTATAGTTGGCGCAATTTTGGACATCGCCTTTGTTCTTATAGATCGGGACCAATGTGCTCTTCCTCCATTCGTTAGGCATCTTTCTCCCCAACAAGATTTTGTTAAATAATGTAGTCAGGCAGTTGATGCCCTTATGGCCAAGGCATTTCCATGCCTCTATAGGTAGAGGTGTCTTAGGACACCACTCTAAAGAAAGAGCAACTCCATGCTTGAAAGGTAAAAGCCTTTTCTTAGAGTCATCCATGTGATACCTTGACAACATCTTGTCAATATAAGTGGCTTGACAAAGACCCAACATTCTACTCTTGCGATCTCGCAAAAGCTTGATCCCAAGAATATAGCTGGCTTTTCCAAGGTCCTTCATACCGAACTGCCTTGACAACCAAATCTTTACAGCTGATAAGACGCATCATCCCCAATAAGTAGTATGTCGTCCGCATGTAACACCAAGAAAGTCCCTACCTTCTCATGATGTCGTTTGTACACGCATGGTTCATCAACTAATTGCTCAGACCCATAAGACTTAATCGCTTCATTGAATCTAATATTCCATAAGCGTGACGCTTGCTTCAGCCCATATATGGACTTCTTTTATTTGCATACCATATGCTCTTGATTTTTGCCAATGAAACCGTCTGGTTGCACCATATAGATGTCTTCTTCAAGACCACCATTCAAAAAGGCCGTTTTGACATCCATTTGCCGAATCTCTTAATCACCATAATCTCATAATCATTGTAGCGGAGAGGATCAGACTCAATGTCACGGTCAACCATCAAGGCTCCTGCCATGAATTTGTCAGGCGTCCTGACAATCCTCCTACTATGCCTAGGCTCTTGTGTACTTGGAACATCCTCGGCCCTATCTATAGGTGCATCTAATACATCCACTGTGTCCCCATAACACTACTCTGATTTTACTTTTGTAATCTACTACAAATCCTCCTCCAAATATTTGGCATTTGCACTTATAAACACCTTTTGTTTAAAAGGACTGTAGAAAAGACCACCCCTTGTTCCTTTGGGATAACGAACAAACATACACATCTCCGTCCTTGATTCCAATTTGTCAGGATTCTTTTTTAACGCATGTGCTAGACACCCCTAAATACGAAGGTACCCTAACTCGGCTTTCGCCCAGTCCATAATTCCACAGGCATTTTAGGTTGACTTTGATGGAACTGAGTTAAAAAGATATGCTGTTGTCTTCAAAGCATAACCTCGAAAGGAGATTGGTAAAGTAGCATGACTCATCATGAACCTTACCATCTCGAACAATGTCCTATTCCTTCTTTCTGCAACACCATTCTGCTGCGGTGTACGCGGAGCAAAAAGCTGAGATCTTATCCCACTTGCAGTTAGGAAAGCCAAAAACTCTTCTGAAAGGTATTCTCCAACTCGATCTGATCGAATTGACATGATTTGTGTACCTAATTGCTTTTCTACTTAAGCTTTGTACTCTTTGAACTTTTCGAAAGAGTCCGACTTATGTCTCATTAGATAAATATATCCATACCTAAAGTAATCATCATTGAATGTGATGAAGTACTCATGCCCACCTCTTACTTAAACATTCATTGATCCACATACATCTGTGTGAACTAGTTTCAAGCAAGTCACCAACCCTGTTGCCTTTACTCTTAAAGACAGACTTGGTCACTTTACCTTCTATACAAGATTCGCAGACTAGTAAGGACTTCAAGTCCAAAGGTTCTACAGTCCATCACTAGTCTTAGGATCTTGTTCAAATTAATGTGACCTAAACGTTGGTGCCATGTTAATACATTATCCCTTTCAGGGTGTTTTCTTTTAAGTGATTGAATAAGTGAGCTTGTGTTAGATTCATTCAAACAATTATCAGAGTTTTGATCAGGAAATAACATAAATAAACCATCTACACATGTACCTTTGCAAATAAACAATTTATTTCTCGTAATAACAAGTTCAAAACCAAAATTAATTGAATAACCATTATCCACTAATTGAGACACATAAATCAAATTCCTGCAAAATGCAGGTACAAATAAACAATTCTTCAAAATCAAAGCCCTACCACTAAAGTCTAAGCTAACATCTCCTATTCCTAAGACCGCTACTCTTGTACCATCTCCAACCGTCAGGTACACATCTCCATCATGGAGCCTCGTGGTTAGTCTGAGCCCTTATAACATGTTACAGACATAGTCAGTTGAATCTGAGTTCACACACTAAGAACCTGGTGGGCTGTCAACTACGCATGACTCAACCAAGTGAGATACCAACATACCTTCACCAGATGGTTTGGCAGTCTTTGCAGGAAGGATAGCTGTGTATCTGGTGCAGTTCCTCTTCCAGTGGCCCATTTTGTCGCAAAAGAAACACTTTGCAGTTGCCGGCTTCTTATTAGGCTTAGTCGCTACCCTAGCAACCTTGCCTTTCCCCTTCTTTCCAGTCGAAACCTTAGACTGCTTGCTCCGACTGCTCCTTGATGCTTGGGTCAAGTGGACACTCTCTTTGGTGCATCATGCCCTCTGCAACTTGCAGCTCCTTCATCAGCTCATGCAATGAATAATCTTTATTATTCATTATGTAATTAAGCTGGAACTTAGTGAATGAGCCTGGCAGAGAACTAAGGATGATGTCTTGCTGAGACTGACTGTCAACCTTAGCACTAAGAATTTCTAGCTCAGATAAACACACCATCATCTTCATGACGTGTTCCTGAACTGGTGTTCCTTCTGACATCCTCATATTGAGGAGCTTCCTCATCAGCTCTTGTCTAGCTGCCCTATCTTGACCACCAAATCTTTCCTCTAATTTTTGATTATCTTAGCTGCTGTTTCCATCTCAAGCATTTAATGCTTGAAAACATTTGACACAGAGGCCAAAAAGTAGCATCTGGCTAACTCATTAGCCTTAAACACTTGCGAATCAACTAAGGGGACATCTATATCTCATAAGAGACTATAGATTCCATATTGAATACACGATCCCTGTCGCACTTCATGCCGTTACCCAGTGCACGTGGGACTTCGGCCATTTATCGAGACCTTACTTATAGTGCACCAAGATAACCAACATTCCATGCTCAAGTCCATAATACTCTCAGGATTTAGAGTCGTTGTTCAAACAGTACATCATAAATCACTTATTTCCGATAGTAGTCCACAAACAAGTAACTCACATGGTCCAACTCAGTGTATTAATCTTATTGCACATACCAACATAACACTTTTGGATCACCATCCACATGACCAAGACAAGTCATCGAAAGTGTCATGTTATAGCCTTAGCAGACAACTAGTCCAAACTTGTCACTGACTACGAGTTTTTCAAATAACATTTCATTACATTTGTTCTAAGTTTATCGGTGGCTTAATCTCATAATCCACTTTGAACAAACATGTAAATGTAGTCTGAGAACTACATCCGTCTCATGGATGTTATATAAAAGAAAATCAGATGCCATAGTTATACTCACATAAATTTAACGAGGAAATGACTGGAACTCAAATTTCTGAGAACCAAAGAGGCACCAACACGCCGTCACCGGATCCCATTAGAACTCCGAAGTTAAGCGTGCTTAGGCTAGAGTAGTACTAGGATGGGTGACCTCCTGGGAAGTCCTCACCCTTAGGTTGGGGGCACTGGGAAACAACCTCTTTTCAGGTTAACACCCTGAAGGGGGAAGGCTGCGTACATCAGCCCCCCCAGACCCTGCGTAGGCGGGAGCCCTTGAGGCACTGGGTATGTTCCTTTAATAAAGTATTTGGATTTTCAGGACATTGTTCCTAACTGGTGGACTTAATGATACAGGTTTGTTTCTTGAAACACCAAGAGACAACACTCCCACCAAGTAGGAATACACACTCGCTTATAGAAGCGTAGTCCTCCTTATTGGAGATACAACGGGCATCCGAGCATCCTCCTACAGTAGAAGAATACTCATTAAAAGTAATACCATAATCCATGGTTATTTCAGTACCTATGTACCACATGCTAGTAAATTTTACTTGGAATTCTAATATATCTTCTCAGATTTCCAACAACAAATGCTATATTAGGCCTTTTCATACTCCAATTGTACTACTAGAATACCTTCATTTGGTACTAAATATCCATACCAAATATCAAATGTAATCGACATACATAAATATAATGATTCTTTTACCATTATCAAACGTGCTACATACGCATTTATCCGATTCATTTATTGCCTTTTCCAAAAGCAGCATCACAAGACTTCATAGCCTCATCATAGGATCATATTCTATAACACAACAATACGTAACTCGACCATCCATATTGTCTATAATTCATTCCACTAGATACATGGAGAAATACAGTCAAAATGACTTTTCTTTCCTCGTTCTTTTACTTCTTCTAAGTTCTAGAGCATTATAAGAGATTTCTTCCTTCTCATCATGACTTTCATCATTTGACATAGATATGTCATTTTCCACCGAAATTCAAACTTTCGATCTAGGAATGGAATAAAAACTATTTCATCTTAATATATTTTACTTCACATTATCATAATGCATCATCATTTCATCAATATTGAAGAACGATTCAAAATTACTTTTGCATACTTATCCTTATTCACATTTATGAACTTCAATTTACACACAATTAAATCATATGAATCATTATGCCGTATATAAGCATCAAACCTTACGGGGAACATATGAATCACTATAATCAATATTCATATACTCTTAATTTTCCCCTTTGATGACTAATAGCATCATGGCACATGCATATGAAATCACATAAGAAAATTACTTTTCGTGTAAAATTGCGCTTAATTTGGGTATTTAATTCACAAGGCATAATATCATCGAAACAACATAAAACATATAATTATGTCTTTCATGATCCACTATTTTCATTCCATTCAAATTTATACCACTTTCGTTTTTACCAAGTAAACAGAAAGCATTCATGTTAACAATTAAAATGAAAAAAATTCATGATTGCATTAACATGCATACATGCATTAATCGCATAACTGCATTAACATCCATGCTTATACTTAAATTGTATTTCATATTTATAAACATGCATTGTATTTCCTATTTATAAACATGCATGTATTAATTACATTAATTGTACTTTCTTTAACCTTGTAACTCTATTGACATATATACATACTTGTACTCGAATTCTTTTCCATAGGTATGAACATACATGCATTAAACCTCAATTTAGTAACTCTTCATACTACAAATTATTGAGATTTATAAATGCATACATAACATATAAATTATATTGTGATTATATTTATCAATAATGTATACGCGTTATTTTGTTTTAACCATCATAATTCTATGAGAATTAATATCCCGGTTATGCATTCTTACCAATTTATAACAATCATGTATCTATAATTTAATGTCTTTTGAAAGTTAAACAAATCACTATCAATCAATCATTACGAACATGTATCACCGACCACACACATATGTTTGATTTAAGTGTGAGCATTTACGCATGCAATATTCAATGAGGCAGTACATTGCAATGTGAACATGCAAATATTGCATTATATTCACTTATGCAAATGTTTATGAGTGTCAAAGGAACAATTACTTACAAAGTGAATATGCGGTTCTCAACAATGAAAATCAAACTTTTGATTATCATTATTTTCTTTAATTTCCTTTACTTAATTACATACTCATATTATGAGTTTAAACTATGAATACGTTTTCATATTCTATGAAAAATTCATTGTTCCTTTCAATGGGTAAAACTTGTTGGTGTATTTTCAAAATAAGAATTGTTACTGAAATGAAGTGTTTGAGATTTGTGCCGATATTGTTTAAAGTGATTTTACATGAATATGCTGTGTGTCGACACACAATTTTACAGAACGGAAATGCAGAGTTGTGTGTCGACACACAGAGCCCATGTGTCGACACACAATCTTATAGAGGCACCCGAAACAGAGGTGTGTGTTGACACATAGGCCCAGTTTTTGGCAGTTCTGGTTCGTGGTTTTTCCTGGTTTTTCGCGCCCCTTTTTGGGGTTTTTTTGGGGACGTAACTCTTCGTAATTTTCATATATTTTCTCCCCCTTTGTCAGATTGATATACAAGAAGAAATTGGAAAAAGAAAAGAGATATAATTGTATGAACTTGAGAATCATTTTGTTGAAAGTTCTTGAAAACACCATTCTCATTCATTTCCTTTGTCTCTCCCTTTACACACTTCACTTCATCGTTTTGGTTGTCGTTGTATCCCCGAGACTATTTCCTGTGCCAAAATAAGTCTTAAGGAAAGTGACTACACGGCCTCGACACCTGAGATCTCTAGGATACTCGTACTTGCGAATTTTGCAAGAGATTATACCAACAATCTTAAGACTTAATTTCTTGTTTTGTGATCTTGGTTTGATATGGCTTCGTCACTGAGGGAGATGACAGCGAATTTTGTGAAGTTGGACTGTTTTGATGGCGGTAATTTCCGCCGTTGGCAAAGAAAGATGCACTTCTTGATCAGTACCCTGAATGTGGTGCATGTCCTGAATACACCATTTCCTGCCCCCGCTACCGAGGAGGAGGAGACGCTGGCCGAGCAACGAGCCCGGTTGAAATGGGAGAATGATGATTACATATGTAGAGGGCACATACTCAACGGGATGACGGGTGCCCTCTTCGACATCTACTTCAACGTGCCTACTGCAAGGAGTTGTGGGATGCTCTTGAGGCACGCTACAAGGCGGAGGACACCACAAGTAAGAAATTTTTAGGCAGTCAATTTAATAATTATAAGATGGGAGATGAACGTCTAGTCATGGAGCAATTCCATGAAATTGAAAGAATTTTGAACAACTTTAAACAACATGAGATGAATATGGACGATACCATCGTTGTGTCTTCTTTGATTGACAAACTTCCCCCTTCGTGGAGAGATATTAAGAAATCTCTCAATCACAAGAAGGAAGACATGTCAATCGAAGAATTGGCTAATCATTTGAGGAAGGTTACAGGTTACAGGATGACCACAAGGATCGCCCCGGTGGCATTAGCAAGATCAATGTCACAGAAGAAGGCCAATCAAGTAAAGGAACCAAAAGAACCGGACACTTCCAAAAGAAACGGAATGAGAAGAAGGCCAAATTGGTCTGTTGGGAGTGTCAAAAGCTCGGTCACTTAAGGAGGCACTGTTTTCGCCTTAAAAACAAGAAGGGCAAGGGGCTTGATCATCGCAACAAAAATTCAAACAATAGGTTCGTGGCGATGATATCGGAGATCAATCTAGTTGAGAGTGATGACTCTTGGTGGGTTGACTCGGGGGCCACAAAACATGTTTGTAAAGACGAGGGTTTCTTCAAAGATTTAGAGCTCATAAGCAACGGAACTGTGTTGTTTATGGTCAATGGATCGAGTTTACCGGTTAAGGGCAAGGGAAAAGTTGACTTACTTCACTTCTGGGAAAACCCTTACCCTAAGATGTATGCTACGCCTCGGATGTCAAGAAGAACCTCGTGAGGTTCTGGTGGCCTTCTGAATAGGTTCGGGTTCAAGTTGGTCTTTGAGGCCGACAAGGTTGTTGTGTCAAAGGGGGGTGTCTTTGTTGGCAAGGGATACCTGTGTAATGGGATGTTTAAATTGAATGTTGATAATAAAACTGATAGTTCGGTTTATATGCTTGACTCTTCATATTTATGGCATCAAAGATTAGGACATGTGAATTTTCTTAGGATGCATGAAATGGTCGTTGATTCCACATATTGATAAAGTAGATGATAAATGCAAAACATGTATGTTAACAAAAATAACGAAGTTACCATTTCCATCGGTTAAAAGAGAAACGAATTTGCTTGATTTAGTACGTAGCAATCTGTGTGACTTTAAAAGCACTCCGACCATAGGAGGAAAAAAATATTTTATAACATTAATTGATGATTCCTCGAGATTTTGCTATGTGTATTTAATCAATCATAAAGATGAGTCACTAGAGAGGTTTAAGGCATATCAAGCGGAAATCGAGCTACACTGTGAGACCTTCCTCAAACGACTTAGATCGGACCGTGGTGGAGAATACTATGATCCCAAGTATGTTGAGACCATTGGTATTGTGCATGAAATCACGGCACCCCCGCACGCCACAACAAAATGGCGTTCCTGAGAGGAAAAACCGGACTCTAACTGAAATGGTCAATTCAATGTTGTCTTAATTTGGTCTCAGCGATGGGTTTTGGGGTGAGGCTATGTTAACAACCTGTCATATCTTAAATCGAGTTCCAAACAAGAAAAGTAAAATAACTCTGTATGAACATTGGAATGGTCGATCCCCGAAGTTGAGTTATCTTAAAGTGTGGGGGTGTAGGGCAGTCGTTAAAGTCCCTGAACCTAAACGTAATAAGTTAGGTGAGAGAGGCATCGACACTATATTTGTTGGAGATGCGCCACATAGTAAGGCGTATTGATTCTATTTAATCGAGTCAAACGATTATGTCAACCTTAATATCATAATAGAATCGAGAGATGCCATTTTTGATGAGAATCGGTTTACCTCTATCCCTATACCAAGGGATTATGTGCCGGTTGAGAATGATACTATAGTGTCACATGGTGATGATGATCATCATGAGATGGAACAAGTCCCTGAGAATGCTCTAGAACTCCGAAGGAGTAAGAGAGCAAGGAAAGAGAAGTCTTTCGGATCGGACTTCTACACGTTTTTGGTAGAAGGTTCGAATAATGATATGGAGCCTGTGACTCCATATTTTTGTGTCATGGAGGCTGACCCCATGACGTTTGATGAGACCGTGAGGTCTCATGATGCCTGCTTTTGGGGAGAGGCGATTAATGATGAGATGGATTCCATCATGGGTAACAATACCTGGGTATTGGTGGATCTTCCACGAGGTTGCAAGCCTATCGGGTGTAAATGGATCTTCAAAAAGAAGATGAAAGTCGATGGAACTATAGATAAGTTCAAAGCCCGATTGGTAGTTAAAGGGTTTACCCAAAAACATGGGCTAGACTACTTTGATACATATGCCCCGGTGGCGAGAATATCGATGATAAGAGTTTTGATCGCTCTTGCCTCCATTTATAAACTAGTGATTCACCAATGGATGTTAAAACGGCATTTCTGAATGGTGAACTAGAAGAAGAGGTGTATATGACACGGCCGGAAGATTTTGTTATTCCAGGTCAAGAGAGGAAGGTATATAAACTCATATGCTCCCTGTATGGGATAAAACAAGCCCCGTAGCAATGGCACCAGAAATTTGATCAAGTTGTTCTAAACAACGGATTCATTATAAATGAATCAGACAAGTGTGTTTATAGCAAGTTCGAGAATGGCAAAGGTGTCATGATCTATTTGTATGTCGATGACATGCTGATATTTGGTACTGTTTTGGAACAAGTAGAGAAAACTAAACAGTTTCTCTCGATGAACTTTGTTATGAAAGACATGGGTGAGGCTGAGGTAATCCTCGGTATAAGGATTGTAAGTAATGAAGATAAGATTTTCTTGACACAGTCTCACTACATTGAAAGTGTGTTGAATAGATTCAACTATGGTGCGTGTGCACCGGTGTCCACACCAGTGGACCCTAGTGTAAAACTAGTACCGAATGTGGGCACTCCTATATCTCAGTTGGAGTATGCCCGAGTCATTGGATGTCTTATGTATGCCATGACTGGCACTAGGCCTGATATAGCCTATGCTGTGGGAAAACTAAGGAGATATACTAGCAGTCCTAGTAAATTGTATTGGCATGCGGTGTATAGAGTATTGAAGTACCTTAAGAGTACCATGAATTATGGTATTTCTTATGTAGGGTATCCACCCATTTTGGAAGGATACTCTGATGCCAGTTGGATCTCCGATGTGGGAGATCATGCATCCACAAGCGGATGGGTATTTCTACTTGGTGGGGGTGCGGTTTCTTGGGGTTCTAAGAAACAAACTTGTATATCCGATTCTGCAATGGCAGTAGAGTTCATAGCTCTTGCTTCTGCGGCTAAAGAGGCTGAGTGGTTAAAGGATCTCTTGAATGAGATTCCTTTGTGGCCAAAGCCGATCTCACCGATATCTATCCATTGTGATAGTTAGGCTACGGTATCGAAAGCGTACAATGAGGTGTACAACGGAAAGTCTAGACACATAGGTGTAAGACATAGTATAGTGAGACAACTTATTCGAGAAGGTGTCATCACTGTGGACTTTTTGAGAACTAGTCAGAATCTAGCGGATCCATTTACGAAAGGCCTAGCTAGAGACTTAGTTCTGAAAACTAGTAAAGGGATGGGGTTGAAACCTGTCATTATTAGTTGCCTATGATAGGCCTTCAACTCGACGCCTGGTATGACGTCAGGTCCCGGGTTTAATGAGTGAGACTTATCATCCGTGTAACTGCAAGCACTAAAAGAAGAGTTTTCCATCCCGTGTGAAAAGTGCTTGGTTACCTGCGTCAAAGAACCTAAGAGGATGAGTGTATGCTCTTAATGGACTCGGTTTTATTTTATTACTGAATGTCGAGTCGCAGGGACATGATCAGTGGGGTCCACCTTAGTGAGTGTGAAGTTTGGCCGCTTCAAGGGGTGATTTTTGACAAAGGGTCTGGCCCTGAAACACTCGCGAAGGGTACAGGACACAAGGCTTCATATGTGTCGATCTGGGAGTTGTAGGGTGTGTACGGGTAGTACGTCTTGTGCGTGATTAGATAGTCAGTTAGTCAAATGGGTTGTATGGTTCAAAGCTTGGTCTACCATTTTCGATCCGATTAACTGTAACAGTCTTTTCACTAACTGGGGCTTCAATCGAAAGACACCCTCGTTGATGCACAACAAGGCCTTCTTTAATTTAGAGATGTTGATTGTGAGAATGGTTGTATTTTGAAAATGCTGGGGGATTGTTGGTGTATTTTCAAAATAAGAATTGTTAATGAAATGAAGTGTTTGAGATTTGTCCCAATATTGTTTGAAGTGATTTTACATGAATATGATGTGTGTCGACACACAGGGCTCGTGTGTCGACACACAATCTTACATAACATAAATGCAGAGTTGTGTGTCAACACACAGAGCCCGTATGTCGACGCGCAATCTTACAGAAGCACCCGGAACAAAGGTGTGTGTCGACACACAGGGCCAGTTTTTGGCAGTTTCGGTTCGCGGTTTTTCCAGGTTTTTTGCGCCCCTTTTTGGGGTTTTTTTTGGGACGTAACTCTTCATAATTTTCATATATTTTCTTCCCCTTTGTCAAATTGATATACAAAAAGAAATTGGAAAAAGAAAAGAGATATAATTATAAGAACTTGAGAATCATTTTGTTGAAAGTTCTTGAAAACATCATTCTCATTCATCTCCTTTGTCTCTCCCTTTACACACTTTCACTTCATTGTTTTGGTTGTTGTTGTATCCCCGAGACTATTTCCTACGCCGAAATAAGTCTTGAGGAAAGTGACTACACGGCCTTGACACCTAAGATCTCTAGGATACCCGTACTTGCGAATTTTGCAAGAGATTATACCAACAAAACTCATGAATCATTTATGCACGTATCTTATTACCTACATGCATACATTCATATAATTCACTTGTTTATTTATTTATTTATTATTATTATTATTGTTATTATTAGTTTTAACATCGTCTTGGCGTTTGGTTTCAACAACCATGCAAAATAGGATTTTTCTTGCATCACCTCAACGTTTGGTTTCAATGACCATCCAAAACAAATTCATATCACCAATTTATAACATACATGTACACATAATTTGCTTATCATCCTTGGTTAAAGTTGCCAAAAACAATGCCCGGCCTCATTTGAATTATTATCCAAGTTTATGTAATACCAAATTCAAACCGCCATATACTTCGCGGTTTTACCAGATTGAACGGCCAAAAAATAATACAAAATTATTATATAAATTTTCTTTGTGAAATCATACATGAAATGGCATGTGCTTGAGTGGTTAAGTACCCAATATTGATTTCTGGGGCACGCAGGTTCGATCGCATGGCAAAGCAAAATTTCTCATTTAATATATGTCAATTAAAGGTGCAGTTACATGAACGGTGGAACTAACATTTTTCTTTCCCCCCTTTTTGTTTTTTTGGCAATTATTAACTCCCAACTGCAACGTATACCTTTTTTTTAGTTTTTAATTCTTATATTGCATTGTCATAATGTAATACCATTGATCAAAATTCATGTGTGATTGGTAAGCAATTTGATCAAATATTCACGATACAAGCCATCAAAACAATGCCTAAGTGACAAATCACGAGTTCTTAAATTTTGGCTTTAGTGCCACAAGTATACTCAACTGTATGCATAAAACAATGCATAAAGATAATTCTCATACTATATGAGAAATTCATGGTTTTCACATAAATTTAAATAAAAAAACATACCCTATTCCATAGTGATTTATAAAATAGAAAGATCCAAGAAGAAATGTCATTTCTCTCTTAATCACTTTCATTGATCTCCAAAGTTCGCCATCATCACACAAAGAGAAGAAGTCATTTTATGAACGAAAATGAGTCTTAAGATTGTTGGAACACAAGGGTAAATCACACGTAAAACAGTTAGGGAAATAAACAGGTATCTAAATCAGTCACCGGTTTCAAGGCATGTAGCGAACCACTTTCCTTAAGACCTATTTCATTGATACCAAAATAGTCTCAGAGCTATAGTGAAACCCAAAACAAAGTGAGATGAAGAGCGTAGATAGGAATAATGACCGAGATTTAAAGAATTAGAAAATGGAGTTTTCAAGTCATGTTTTTCCATGTTTGAATCATGAGAAAGAAGGGGGGTATTTATAGTTTTCAAGTATCTTTTCATGAAGAGGCATATCCCTTCACGAAGAGACATACCTCTTCACCCAAAAGACACCAAATTATCTTTTGTTTATTTTGAAAATACACCAACACATCGTAGTACTAAGGTTGTATTTGGTTCAGCTTTTTAACAGCTTAAAGTTGTGAAAACGTTCTAGTTTGCGTTTGGTTGGCGGAAAAGGTCTTCTTACATCTTTTTCACAACTTAAATAAAAAGATGAAAAAATTATTTTATGATCATTTAGAAAAAGATGCAAAACTGGATCTTTTTCACAACTTATTTCAGAAAAACGATTTAAAAAGACTAGTGACATTAAATCTTCACCACTATAACCTACTTTTACTTGTTATCACGACCCCCACTTACCACCATCCGTTCTACGCCCATAGATCGCTACACTCACCACTTTCCACTAGCATGACCAACTATTATCATAATTCTCTCTTACCTACTTTTATTAATTTATTTATATTATTAAGTCATTTTGGTGATTATAATAAATATGTTTTTTTTTAAACTGCATCCAATCACTTTATTCTATAGAAAAGATCTTTCTACCCAACACAACCAAACACTTAACTATAAAAAAAACATAGATCTTAAATGAACAGATCTATTTGAAATAGATAAGCTGAAATAAGCTAAACCAAATGCACTCTAAGCATTTTTGAGCTGCGTAGCTTGTTACTGGCGTAATTTGGTTCTAACGGTTCACTGAATGGAATTTTGCAGATCTTTGGTTCCATTTTTGGCGTTGCTGCAGGGTTCGTGGTCGGCAAAGAAGGGCCCATGGTGCACACGGGTGCATGCATAGCCAACTTCCTGGGTCAGGGAGGGTCACGCAAGTACCATTTGACATGGAAATGGCTCAGGTACTTCAAAAATGACCGAGATCGGCGAGACCTCATTACTTGTGGTGCTGCTGCTGGTGTTGCAGCTGCCTTCCGTGCTCCAGTCGGTGGGGTCCTCTTTGCACTTGAAGAGGCTGCTTCATGGTCTTTTTCTCTCCTCTCACTTAACTACTTGTTATTTGATCGTAAAGGTGTTAAGAATGGATTTTAAAAACTTATTTATGATCATATGGCTATTCATTTAAATGGTTGCAAACATAAGGCTCAAAAGCAACTTATGTTGCCTCATGAAAGACAATGCTACTGCTGCCAACCGTTGCATAACATCCTCGACGCTTTGCTTTGGCAGCACCACGATTGCAATTTTTACATCATCATGAACCATGATTTGATTCTATCCTATTTATTAACAACTTGTTATTTATTTGACTGAAGGACAAAATGAATGAATTCATGAAGTACCCTAGAATCAATTTATTGTTTTTTGAAGTGTTATATTGAATCTACAACTTATTATTTATTAAAAATCTAAGAATTGGCTCAAGTAGTAAGGTAGTTGGACCTTGTACCTCATGAAGTGGTAGGCTTAGAGTTCAAATCATGCATTGGGTGCAAATGATTCCTTGGGGGCTACCAATTGGTATATGGAGTTTAATTTACGTTGCTTTTTATAGGGTAACTTTCAACTTTCAAGTGCATTGTGCACACAACCAAAAATTAGTCGAAGTGCGTGTAAGCTATCTCGGAACGCCTAGTTACTAAAGAAAGCTTGCTACTGTATGTGATTAGAAGGTACTGGGAGAAGTACCGGGAAAGATGAACATGGTCCTCATACTTGCTAAAGTGACCCCATATGGAATTTGTGGTGGTTTGTGGTTGCATAACGGTCATAGTCCCAGTGGTTGGATTACATTTTTAAGGGAATATAAGTTGTTTTATGCTTTATATTTGCAAAACTTTAAATGCGAAGTCATACAATGATTAAGTTTTATACCCTTCACAATTTTTAAAAAAGACTATATTTATAAATCTGCTTTGATAAAAAAAAAATATAATATTATGAAGTTCATTACAAAAGTATTGTTATATAACGGCTGGCCTTTTTTCCAAGGGAAAAATATTGTACACCACCTGAAATTTCTCGCTGAACATAACTGAATGCCTAAACTTTCAATTAAACACAACACATCCCTTGAACTTTGCAATTTTCCTAATCGGATTAGCCCTTCAAGTTACTCTTGGAGTTAGAGATGAAGCACAACTCACCTCTCGCACTTTTAATTGCATAAAATAGTCATGTGAACCATGTTACTACACACAACATACTGTATGAACTTTATTAAATATAACTCACTCCATAAATACTCAATTTACCCCTAAATATATGGTATTAAACACAAGTCACTTCTTGATACGCTCCAACACCAAATAAACAAGGGGTCTATGACGTGTAAATTTGACCATAAATTTCTCAAATACCATAAACTAAAAGAAACGAGTTTTCCATAAATAGGCCTTATAATTCTAAGGAAGTAAATAGAAAAATACAGTCCAAGAGGAGGAAAGTAGCTAGACATCAAAACAATAATGCCAGAAATTTAGAATCTTAATAACTAAAAGAAAGTTTGAAATAACGAACTTATTCATGCCATAAAGTACAAAAAGTCTCATATGTTTGCCGCAACTTCCAATGGCATGGTGGCTAAGATCCTTGATCCCTAAATAAGACACCCCTTCTCTGAGAATGATAAACAACATGGTAAACATGAAACTTAGCCCATCATGAGGGCGTCTCAGTTGGTGGCGTCTCCTACTCATGCGGTCATTGCCCAGGGTTTAGGAGTTCGATTCTCGCTGAGGATATACTCATGACTTACGTGCTCATGGGGATTGCGGACCTTCTCATGAGCAGGGGTTGGCTGAGGCAACCCAGTCCCACATTATCAAAAAAAAAAGTATAAAACTTAGCAGGTAACAGATCTACTAACAAAAATAAGGATCAAGCATTCTTAGAAAGGCATATATTACATTTCAAAAAGTATAAATGAAGTAGAATATTAAAAATCATTTAGGAAAACTTATGAAAACAACTGAACTCTTAGGCTTCTGAGGCCTTAAGTTGTGGCTGCATATAATCTTTGCAACTGGGCTTAGAATTGGCTACCATAAATGGGTTCCCGGCCAACTTTGGGTTCAGAGAAACGTTCCAAATAGTGCATTGCTAACAGAGATGGTATAACCCCCATCATAGGCTCAAAGATATCTTTTCCCCGTTGTCGTCGGGCACCAACCCACAAAATAGAACACAACATCTCAAAATGCAAAATGCATATACCGCATTTGCGTATCATAAAACACAAATCCAACTATATTTTCAAAGCACCATAAATCAAAGAAAAATGAGCATAACCAAAGTTAAGTTTCATATTTCACAAGTTTAGAAAAATCATACTTGAACTCATTTTAGTTTTCAACATATAGAGGGTAAAGATGTCAAAATACGGTGTGCAAAAAGGAAGTCTTAAATAATATTGTGAAAAACATAAAACTTAGCTACACATAAATAAATCAAGAACACTTATAGAGTTTTAGCGAAAAGATTGAAAGAGTTTTAGCCATAAATCATACTGACCTGTTGAAATTGAGGAGCGAACCAATGATGAGAGAAACCCTCTCTCTCCAAATCTTCAATTTCTAAAGCAGTCTTCCTAAAAGACAGCCTTTGAAACAAATTTATATCTACCATAACACTTAATGTACTAAATAGAGTAGAAAATATGCTAATTGTGATGAAATGGATGATCATAACGTGTGATTTACAAGGGAAGGAAAGTAGGCGAAGGGTTGGTGAACCTTAAAAGGGGGTATTCCAAAGGTTGGCCTACAATAAAAAAAGGGCATGTCAAAGGTTAGCAACTAAATCATAATAACTAGGTAGGCTAAAAGTCACATAACTAATTTGAGCTTTAAGAGACATAATAAACATTACTGTAGGTGTAAATAACTAATACTTGAGGTGAGTTACAAGAAAAATAATTTAGAAACACAAAGACTATAAGTAGGAAATAACTTTGCAAATTCAAAAGTGTAGTTCTTTACACTTCTTGTACATTCAATTTTAAAAAACAACTTTTAAACTATGTTATCAAATCAAAATCATGCTATACATCAAGTTTAATGTGTAAATTAAATGCAATTCACGGGGTGAGTTGTGTTCAATCTCATGACTTAGTTGACTATTATCTTCTTTAAAATTAGATAATAAACAATGAATTGTATAGAATTTGTGTGTTAAATTCCATGTTTGGAGTGGATTTGGGTTTAATAATATAGTTTAGGAGGGTTATCTTTTAAAATTGAATGTGAAAGCGGTCAGTTGTGTTTAAAAGCATAATTTAGGAGGTCGCTATAAGGGAAATAACTGAATTCACACGGTTAAGCTATATTCTAGATCAAATACGCTTGTTGTCGCTGATTGATAAGAGGGGTTGGGTTTTAGATGGGTCTGATACTTTCACTATAAAATCTTTTTTTTCCAATATCTTACTTCGCATAATCCTTTTTCAGCCTTCGCTTTACGCCCTTATGTTTGGAAAGCTTACCCTTTAGTTATAAGCTCTTTATAGGGACTTTACTTATTAACAAGCTCAATACTCAAGGCCCATCATGAGGGTGTCTCAGTTGGTGGCGTCTCCTACCCATGCGGTCATCGCCCAGGGGTTAGGAGTTCGATTTTTACTGAGGATATACTCATGACTTACCTGCTCATGGGGGCTTGTGGGTTGTTCTCATGGGCCGGGGTTAGTTGGGCTAACCCAATCCCTCGTCACCAAAAAAAAGTTCCAATACTCAATATTGCCTGTAGAAACGGAGTCCTCTTAAGGCTTTATCACCAGAGATTTATGTTATGTGAGTGGGGACACATAGAGGTGGCCACGGGCTGGGTCGGGCCAGGCCCGCACAGTAGCATGCCGGGCCCAGCCGGGCTTGGAGCCCAAAATATTTGGGCCCGGCTCGGGCCGGACCCGGTTCCCCCCGCCCCCAATTTTTTAAATAAAAAAATGTAAAATTAAGAAAAAATAAACTCGTTTTGTACAAAAATTATTATAATTCATTGATGAATTATAAAATACTAATACAATCCATCACAATCTTTAATCATTATTGATAAAATATATGATATAAAATAAAATATATAATAAATAATAGTAAATAAAGGTAAATAATGTAACTACAACAGTTGGATCCTACTATTTAAAAGTACAAATATATTTATTACAAAATAAAACAAGATATAGATGTATATGTACAACAATATGAAATCAGTCTGCTGGGGGGGTTGTTGTGCCGCCGTCTGACGTATCGGTAGTGCGGTCGTCTTCATCCTCGCTCGATGAACCCAGCCGCAAGTCCTTTTGCTCCCTAGCCTCTGCGTGCATCCAGTCCTTTAAGCACACGGACATCTCCAAGCTGGATGATGATAGCTTCGCCCTCTTCGTTCCAAGCAACCTGCCACCAACACTAAACGCACATTCTGATGGTACTGAAGACACCGGACACATTATTATATCACGTGCCACGGTGGAAAGCACGGGATACTGGGCTTGATTTGTACACCACCATTTTAAAATATCAAATTGCGGATTCGCCAGTGTCGCGAAGAAGTGGATCATCGGCGTCCGCAAATAGTAATCTAACTCGTCACATGACGTGGGAGTTTCTGCTGGCGTGAATTGGTCCAACAGCGTCCGCGCATATGACGACTGTGAACTACTTCCATCAGATGTGGAAGATCCTACTGTAATAGAAGTAGATTGTGGATTATCAGATGATAATCTCCGGGAATAATGAGAAAATAAAGTGTGTAGGTCCCTATCGACTCAATGAAAACTGAGGTATTAAAAGTTGGATCTAATTTTCCATAAAAATATTCGCCAAACAGGTTCAAACCCCTTCGTTTACAACGGGGATCGAAAATAGTTGCAAAGCAATATAAAAGGGGTAGTTCAAGAAAATATTTACAAAATTTTGTTTTCATTGCTGTAATCGATGCGGCCAACTAGGGGTTTGATTCATTACCCGAGATCCAATTTACAATATCAATCAATTTTGATATTGCTTGTGGTATAGTCGGATAATAGCAACCTGAAAAAAAGTTGGTAGCCTCCCTAAACATGGTAAAAAATTTACAAATTTCATCAATTGTGTCCCAATGTACATCGTTCAGATTATAATCACTTAAATCTGAACGAGTATCCTGTACAAATTCCACCATCCTTATATGGTAAAATTCGATCTAACATATCTACCGTTGACGACCACCTAGTTGGCAAGTCTAATTTGAATTGTTTGTACTCTAAGCCATACGTCCTACATAGAGATCTAAATCTTTTCTTTCTGGTTCCGGATAATTTTATAGCTATTGTTACATCTCTTAAGGTGGAAAGAGAAGCGTTTATTAGACCTAGACCATCCATAACCATTAAATGTAGTATGTGACATATGCAACGTAGATGAAAACACCGCCCACCTAACACGGGTCTCATATGCTTAATTAATTGTTTAACGGATGCATTGTTATTGGTAGCATTGTCGAACGTAATACTAAAAATACGTTGCTCTATGCCCCAACCGCAGACTGCCTCCCTAATCGCACCCGTGATTATGTCGGCAGTGTGGGGGTAATCTAAATTTGCAAAATGGATTATTCTTTTTTGAAGGGTGAAGGAGGAATCGATCCAGTGTGCTGTTATGCATAAGTAAGGCACACCAGGTTTCGACTTCCAAGTGTCGGACGTCAACGAGAACATGCTCATGTTCGTCCTAAAAAGTTCAAAGATCTCAATTTTCATCCTTTGGTAATCTTTAAATGCGTCCCGCTTTAAGGTGTTCTGAGGAATCCTTACGATGGCGGGGTTCACCGCTTTTTGCATATACCTGACGAATCTCGGGTCTTTGCCGGTACTAAAAGGCTTTTCAGCCGCAATTACGTACCTAGCTAGCTCCCGTCTATTAGTTTCCTGGGAGAATTTAAAGATAGCAAGCGCACCCGTCGCTTGCTGTACTAACAGTTGTTGGGCTCTTTCTGGGTCTTGTTCGGGGGTGGGACCTAACTATATGTCTACTTAGTGTGCCCGTCCCTTTGCTGGGTGGATGACTAAAGGCCTTGGGTGGGTTACATAATTTACAAAAAGCTTTATTAACTTCCCTATCTAAGTTAAAATGCTTCCAGACCCCACTAGTACTACACCTAGTAGTACTAGTTCTTGAGGGCTGCTGGGTTTCTGTGGTGGGTGTGGCTTCATCTTCATTTTGTGAGTCAGGACAATCCTGCTCGTTGTAGGACTGTTGCTCAAAGTCCCAATCTATACTATTAGTGTATGGAGGTGATGGGCCTGGCTCTAGAAAAGCTCGTTCGTCAGTATTAAGTTCGACAATTCTACTCCTCTTAGGTACTATAGGCGGTCGTCGAGAAGAACTAGAACTCGAACGACCGACTCCAGACGATGATGTGTTGTGTGTCATGATGATAATATTACTGATTAGTATTTTAAAAATGCAACTATTAATGCAAAATTATGAAATTAGGTAGATAATTAGGAGAAAACAAATAAAATTTCGATACTAAAATTACCGAAGCAAGCGAAGCGAACTATGAAATTTGAACTTGAGCGAGATTCTACGAGCCGAACGCTTTGTCAACAACGAACTTTAGAAATTTAGAGCACAATATTGCAAGTAGAAGTAGTATGTAAATGGATGTATAGAGAGAGAAGAGATAATAAGAGATTTGTTTGTGAGGAAAATGAAATGAATGGGTTGGATATTTATAGATAAAAATAAAGCAATTTTTTTTTTTTTATAATTAATTTGGAGGGGGAGCAACGGCTCCCCCTCAAACGGCTCTTTTAAGAGCCGCCGGGCCCGGCCCGCTTGGGAACTGGGCCTTGGCCCACGTGGGTCGGGCCGGCCGGGTTACGGGCCGACCCGATCCACTGGTCACCTCTAGGGACACACGTGACCATTTATTTTTGCATTGTGTTGTGACTTGGGATTTATGGTGTAAGCTATTATTCACTTTCGGCCAGATGTGGGTTATTCCAACATCGGCTGAGGGTATCCTTCTAATGAAGTTTTATAGTGTAGGAAGAAGAAACACGTTTCAACTTTATTTTTGGCAGCTAAGATAGCGTTTCTCTGGTATATTTGGCTTGAAAGTAATGCTAGGGTTTTTTAAAGATCAGCGTATGCCATTTAATTCTTATGGGAAAAGGTGATTTTTCTAGGAGGTGTTTGGATAAAGAGCTTTGGGGGCTTTACTAATATAGCTTTTAATTTATAGGAGAGCTTTATGCTATTAGTCCATGGTTCTTTTATTATTGCATTTTATTCGAGGACAAGTTCTTTTTCTGATTTAAAAAAAAAAAAAAATACACATAATTTAGGAGGTTGGAGTGAGGTGTGTCTTATCGCAAAGTTCATCATGGGGTGAGTTGTGTTTAACTAATTGTACAAGAGGTCAATTCTAATAATTGAGTGCTTAGGCGGTGTTACTATAGTTTATCCTTTTTCAATAGGTAAGTAAGGATGACGGATTTGAACTTGGGATTTCTTATCTAGGGCTTGGTAGTTTTACCACTAACCAAGTTAGTTTATAATATGTTATGTGACCACCATTATGTAATTAATTGACTCCTTGTTAGCCCATGACAGCATCGTGTTATGTTCCAATCTCTCAGTATTTTATGTGTAAGTAAACTAAGATTAATGAACTCTTTTCAGGTGGCGGAGTGCACTTTTATGGAGGACATTCTTCACCACGGCTGTGGTGGCCGTGGTGCTGAGGTCTCTAATAGGGTTTTGTCGGCATGGAAACTGTGGGTTGTTTGGGCAAGGTGGTCTAATCATGTTTGATGTGAATACTGCCATCCCCAAGTGGAGCGCTCCAGACCTATTGGCACTCCTTATACTTGGCATAATTGGAGGCGTTTTTGGGAGCCTTTACAACTATCTCGTTGACAAGGTCCTCCGCACCTATAGCATCATCAATGAGTACGTGTGCCTCTTCTTGCCGCTTTCCCAATGCCACCCAACTGTCTTGGACCCTAAAGGAGCCAAGTCTCCAAAGCCCTCGAGTTGGCTTGTTATTTAACATTAAACTCTCAACATGTTTCAAACTCAAACCAACTTGTTTAACTAATGGATGGCTGATCAAGCCTCTAAGCCCAACAACCCGCCATCCTAAATTGGCCTAGATGACCCCATCTTGACTTTCATTTATAAGCTTAATATCACCAAACGAGCCATGTTCGACACTCAATGAATCTACTTTGAGCCTAAATGAGGATAAACAACCCAACCTCAACTTAATACTTGCCGAGCCATTTTGGAGCTCATTCAAGCCACGCTGTAGCTTAAAAAAATTCATGCTAGGCAAGCTTTGAGTCTACAAGCTTAGGCTTATGTTTTTTTGTTTTTTTTCTCTAAACAGTTTCATTTTTCTGTCAGATTATTTCTGGAGCTTTGAAAACCCAACTGAGAACAGATTCTAAGATTCTGCAACATTTCTGATTTAAAATCTCCTGCTCAAGTTTTATATGATTTCTAATATCTTGGTCATTATGAACTGCAGAAGAGGTCCCATATTCAAAATCCTTCTCGTGATCACTATCTCTCTCTTGACATCTTGTTGTTCATATGGGCTCCCATGGGTGGCTCCATGCACCCCATGTCCTCCCGGACTGGAGTACGAATGCCCAAGTATAGGCCGGTCTGGAAACTACAAGAACTTCCATTGCCCACCCGGCTACTACAATGATCTTGCCTCCTTGCTCTTCAATACTAACGATGATGCAATTAGGAACTTACTCAGTACAAGTAGCCAAAAGGACTTCCATATTTCAACCCTTTTTGTTTTCTTTGTTGCAATTTTTTTTCTTGGGATTGCAACTTATGGGATTGCTATCCCCTCTGGGCTGTTCATCCCAGTCATCCTTGCTGGGGCCACTTATGGGCGGCTAATTGGCACCCTTATTGGTTCGTTCTGTGATTTGGACCCGGGCCTGTTTGCTATTCTCGGTGCTGCTTCCTTTCTTGGTGGGACTATGAGAATGACAGTTTCTCTGTGTGTCATTCTCCTTGAACTGACAAATGATCTTCTGATGCTTCCGCTGGTGATGTTAGTACTTCTTATATCAAAATCTGTAGCTGATAACTTCAACAAAGGCGTGTACGATCAGATCGTTAAAATGAAAGGACTCCCATTCATGGAAGCTCATGCTGAACCTTACATGAGACAGTTAGTCGCAAGTGATGTTGTTACGGGTCCGTTAGTCGCATTTTCAGCTGTTGAAAAAGTGGGGACCATAGTACATGCTCTGAGGATGACAGACCATAACGGGTTCCCTGTAATTGACGAGCCCCCTTTCACGGATGCTCCGGAGTTATGCGGGCTTGTTTTGAGGTCTCATCTACTGGTGCTGCTAAAAGGAAAAAAGTTCAGCAAGCATCGGGTCTTGAGTGGGTCAGATGTACTAAGGAGGTTCAAAGCATTCGATTTTGCGAAACCGGGTTCGGGAAAGAGCATTAAGATAGAGGATTTGGAGATAAAAGAGGAGGAAATGGACATGTATGTTGATCTTCATCCTATAACTAACACATCCCCTTACACAGTTGTGGAGACAATGTCACTGGCCAAAGCTGCTGTTCTGTTCCAGGAATTAGGCCTTAGGCATTTGTGCGTCGTGCCAAAGACACCTGGGGTACGTTTCTCTCTCTCACCCTCCCTCCCTCCCTCTCTGTCCATTACATTTCATTGAGCCTTCGATACAATCCAGGGAATCAAGTAAATGCCATTGCATAATGTAAACTCATCATAATGTTATTTGGGCTACCTGTTACGTAATGTCTGTTCTCTAACTACATTTATAATGCGTGTACATTGTTCTATTTACTAGAACAAATTCATGCATGCTTTGTAAAGTTAGGAACTTTCCAAAGAAGATAAACTTCAATGATTGTATGACTATTCATTAAATTATTACAAATATAAGGCTTAAAAGCTATTTATATTCCCTTAGAGAAAACCTTAGGGTGAGCTCTGCGACCTATTATGGAACATCTCTGACACGCCGTCATGCAACAAGGAACCCACCTTTTGATTCCAAGTTGTGTCCTGCAGAGTTGGAGTTGAGATCCTCAAAGAAGCCTAAGTGGGTTCTTCCTTAAAACAATTCCATTAGATGGAGTACCAACTGGACTTCTTACCTTTTATATGATAAATTCAATTTGAGTTTTTTCACTAGACTGATATGAGGTGGTCCAAAATACTCCCCTTTCCCTGAATTCTATGTGTGTCTCATGTAGTTTTTGTTTGCATCACGATTGTAGTGCTGCAGAGCCAAGGTACGTGCCTTTAGCAGGTTTCAAGTTGGGCTTCGTTTAGGGAACTTGAGTTGCTTTCTTTCGAGTTGCGCAAGCAGACCCCGATCTGAGTAAAGCTTGGGCCCAACGACCCATGAACATAAACAAGCTTGAATCATATCTAGAGCTAAATATAAGTTTAATTGTGCATCAACAAGCCAAGTTTAAGCCTCAATGAGACAAGCTTCAGCCTATGCGAACCCAAATTGAGTAGAACGAGCATAGCTAGGCTTCAAGCTCGACCGAGCATAACCAAATTCGAGCACAGTTCAACTCATCAAGCTTGGAGCCAACAAAGTTTTTGGATCTCAAACTCAGCTTGGCTTATATACAACCATATATGTTGTGTGAAGTTTGTTTTCCTTTCCTTCTTTCGTTTGTTATGATTGTTCCTATTTATCATTTTCAATTAAATTTTCTTGAACACACATGAACTAAAATGCCTTTAATTTCTTATTGATTTCTCTGTCACTTGCAGAGGCCTCCAATTGTTGGGATACTAACCAGGCATGACTTCATGCCGGAGCACGTTTTTGGAATCTATCCGCACCTCAAAGCCCACAAGTAGATTGAGACTCGACAGTCACCCTCACCCTGTTTCTACTGTTCATTATTGCAAACTAATCGTGATTTATCATCAATGATCATTGTATCAAGATTATCTTTTTGTCATCCAGTGCTATGCCAGGGCTTGAGAACCAAAAGCTGAGGAAACTTTGCAAGTATGTTTCTGTTTATCCTTGCTCCTGATCTTAGAGCCAGAGAGCTTTGGGGCAGTAGATTATAGAAAATAAATAAGAATGACCGTGTTTTTATAAATACATGAAAGAGACAATTATCGAACAAAATGAAATGGAAAAGACGATATGTTTCGACAAAAGAACAAGCACTTCTGTGATTACCAAACGCATTTAAATTGTTTGCGAAGCTAGGGTGGAAATGAAACAAGCTAGCTCATGAGTCCTCGCCATAATGCTCGAAAGTCTATTGTTTCGAGCTTGAGCTAAGCTGAGTTGGCTTGTTTAGCTTACGGAGTTGAGCCAGATCCTAGTAAAGTTTGAGCTCTTAAGCTAATTGATGCAAATCACTCAAGCAAATTTGCAAAATCTCAAAAAATATACTTGAGGTGTTCATGGGATGGCTAGGGGTGTTCATGATTTGGTTAATCGTATCGCAAAATATTTCGGTTTGGTTCACCGTAACCAAAATACTCAAAAATCTCTTACTGTTACTATAACTGAAAAGATCGGTTAACCGACTTTCAGTAAATTGGTAATTCGGTGCGGTTATATCGGTTGACCAGTAACCAAAAAGAGACTTCGGCTGAAAAAGAGACATGCGCTTCAAGAAATATGCTTGTGCACACTATATCAAGGGCACGTTCTCTGATCATTCACGCGCTTAAGAAGCTTGATAGCCTGACGTTGGAAGAAAATGCCGCGAAAATAGGGAGCAACTTTTATTTGGTTTTTGCTAAATAAGAGATGATATTGTAGTTCAAAAGTAGTCCAACACTCATACAAAACTTCTTCAAGCTTTCTTTACAACACACTTGTGCTTTTTACCTAGGAGTAGCATAGCTTAGCTTAGCATAGCATAGATCTTACTGTACTTGCTTCTTTAGTTATATAGTGCTTCGGGCTTTAGGTATGAACTACTTGTTTTAATATGTTCCCAAAATCGACAAGTTAAGAATTGAGGCTTTGGTTTAAGACTTTGACGTCCAAGGCTTGACTTTGATTGCGTTGGTCTTAACACTATTGTCACTGCTTAATAAGTCAAGCGTAAGGTTTGTGCCATTGTTTAAGGGCTGATGGCCGAGGCTTGACCTTGATTGCGTTGGTCCTCATCCAGTTACCCAAATAAAGTTTGCTCCATCTAAATCTTGCCAGTCTCTAACTCATTCGATTATTATAAGTCAACGATGCCAAGCCAAAAAATATGAGGACTCGGGCTTATAAGTGGACTACTGAGCTATTGGATTTGTCTCCATCCCAATTCTTGACTTTTAAGTGTACGAGGAAAGGTGTCTGTGGGACTTGCTTCGTCACTATAATTGCCACTTGGGTTAGATCTATATCCCTTTAATTTTTTGTCAAATATATATCAAAAAAATCCACGAAAATATGTTAAAAAAAGTCTTCTTAATTGAAGCATAAGTAGAACTCACGTATTAATCGAAGATAGATGCACAAAAATATCTCCTCTTCTCCTTGAAAACGGTGAGTGGTTGAGGTCAAAGACGTGCGGTCCGAATTTAGGCTCACTTCCTAATCGCGGTGGGTCCCTTTTGTATGTTTGTTTATATTTGTATTTACAGTGACCACATCACCCTAATTAGCAAACAAATTTAGCAAACAATAGGCAAGAGTTTTAATTTTAGATTTGCCCCAAACATGTTGAACACCCAGATATTTTTCATTGATATCTAAGGGTTGAAGATCAAACATGACCAAGAGCTTCGTGGTTTGTTCACCCGAAACATTATCGGAAAAGAAGGCATGAGACTTCCTAAAATTAACCTCTTGACCCTAGGCCCAACAATATAGATAAATCATCTCCTTAAATAGCATCATTAATTTCAAAGAAAAGGGTGCAATCATCCTAAAAAAATAGATGAGAAATAGGCGGGGGTAAACCAATTAATTTTGAAAGAGACCGAAGTACCCATATCAACCACCCACTAATAAGGCGAAAGAAGGCTTCCATGACATAAATAATGTATGGGGAAAAAGGGTCACCTTGACGAAACCCACAACTATAGGAATTTTGCTCAAGCAAGTCACATTCACAGCAGACGCACGCTAACAATGGATACACAATTCATAACCCAGTTATCAAAAGTATTACAAAACCCAAACCTTCACAGCGCCCATTCAAGGAAGGACCAGTTCACCAAGTTCCAGGCTTTTGAAAGGTCAACCTTCAACGCTGTAATTCCTTTCCTTCCTCTCCTCAACTTTATAAAATAGAAAGCTTTTATGAGCCACAATAATATTGTCTTGAATTTATCTATCTTGGACAAAAGCCGCTTGATGAGGGGAGATAAGATCAAGCATTATAGGTTTCAAGCGGTTGAAAATGATTTTCACCATAATTTTATAAATAAAGTCATATAGGCTTATTGGTCTGAAGTTATTCATAGTCTCAGGCCTATTAACTTTGGGGACAAGAATAAAGTCGGTTTCTTTAAACTTTTTTAGCACGTGCCATGTTTGAAAGATAGCTTTCACCGCAAGAAAAACATAATGGGCAATGAGATCCAAAACTCAATATAAAAAAATGCCAGGATAGCCATCTAGACCCCGTATTTTGAGACTCCCAAGTTGCTTTATTGTATGCTTAACCTCCTCCATTTGAATTTTAGCACATAAGTTGAGGTTCATATTTTTTCAATAATTATCGAGACAAAGCTCGAGGAATAATAATATTTATTTTAAACTTCTTAACATTAACAATTGTTATTTTAAAAATCATAACCTCTAAAAGTTGGGGTCCCAAGTAGTTGTTTAGGGTTATGTTTGCCCCTTACTGCTTTTTTCCACCTGCATTAAGCCTCAATGGATGAAATATTTTACGGCCTTTTTTTAATATTGTTTTATAGCAAGCCCATTCAGTTCCCCAAACATAAAAAGAAAAATCCTTAAAACCTCGTTGACCCTTTTTCCCGATTTTAAAACTCTGGGCCCTCATTAACTTTTCATTACCGAAACTCAAGTAGGCCCCTTTTTATTATATCAAAAGGCCCAATAAACCCATATTTGTAGCATGCCTTACCGGCCCACTTCTCCACAATTTTATTTTTCTTTTTCCCCTTCTTCTAGGGTTTAAGACCATCACAGTGTGTTAAAATTGGAAACAATCCATGTAGAACAATTTGAAGCACAAAGAATCAAAGGAAAAGAATTGTATTGTATTAACTTGTTTTCTCAATTACAGCATATCTTTCCTTATATACATGATGAATACATAGAAAGAAGCTAACTAACAATGACTTTAGTTAGTTAGTTAGTTAGTTAGGTAGTTAATTAACTAGGATATAATTAACCGCAGTTAATTAACTAACCAGCTATACAATTATCTCTAATATCCCCCCCTCAAGTTGAAGTTTATATATTACATACACCTAACTTGGGAAGCATAGGAAGAAATCTAGTAGAAGCTAAGGGTTTTGTAAGCAAATCAGCTAATTGATGTTCAGAACTGACATGAATGACCTTTACAATTCCAGCTTCTACCTTCTCATGAACAAAGGAACAGTCAATAGCAAAGTGTTTACTCTTTTCATGTAGGCTAGCATTGTCAGCTAAGAATGTAGCAGACTTGTTGTTACAGAAGATTAAGGCACATTGTGGGTGATCAATTTGTACGTCTCGTAGCAAAAAATTCATTCAAAGTAATTCACAAATTAGTGCTACTAAGCCCCTATATTCTTCTTCAATAGAGGAGCGTGAAACTGTATTTTGTTTCTTAGACTTCCAAGAAACTGTATTTTGTTTCTTAATGATTCTCCAAGGAAAATTGCATACCCAATGATGGATTGTCGAGAGTCAGGGCAATTTCCCCAATCTGCATCTGCATAAGCCTTGAGATGCAAGCTTGAACTTTTGGAATATAACACACCTTGACCTAGTGCATTCTTGAGATAGCGCAGAACACGGTTGGCTGCTTGAAGATGAGTACTGCGTGGTTATGCTAGTAACTGACTTAATTTGTGCACCACGAAAGTAATGTCAAGCCTTGTCATTGTGAGGTATAAAAGCTTCCCAACTAGCCTACGATAGGCTGTAGGATCATCCAGAATATCTCCATCTGTCTTGCAAAGCTTGATGTTTGAGTCCATGGGAGAGACACAAGATTTGCATCCCAACATACCTGTAGACTCAAGCAGCTGCAGCGTGTAATGTCTCTGGCTCAAAGTGATGCCAGAGTTATCTTGTGCAATTTCCAAACTAAAAAGAACTTCAAAGGACCTAAATCCTTGAGTTTAAACTGTTGATCCAGCTTTGTTTTGAGCTGCTTTGCTGCTATGTAGTTGTCACTGGCAATTATAATGTCATCCACGTACACTACAATAGCTATGAAAGAGTTTTTGTGTTTCCTTGTGAATAAACAATCTGAGGGAGCCGTTGAAAAACCCAACTTTAATAAAGCGTTGGAAAACTTTGCAAACCATTGTCTGCTTGCTTGATTTAGTCCATATAAGCTTTTGTTCAATTTGTAAACAAGTTTTGCTGCACCGAAACTAGATTTTTGGAAAGGTTCAAGAAGAAAACCAGGTGGAGGAGTCATATAGACCTTCTCATTTAGATCACCATGAAGGAATGCATTGTTGACATCTAATTGCAACAAGTGCCAGTCCTTAATGGCTGCCACGGCTAATAGGGTCTTCACTGTGTTAAGCTTGGCAACAGGAGAAAAAGTATCTAGAAAGTCTACCTCTTCTTGTTGTGTGTGACCTTTGGCAACTAGTCTTGTCTTGTATCGTTCAATTGTGCCATCAAATTTGAGTTTTATTTTGTAAACCCACTTCCATCCTATAGGATTTTTGTTGGGAAGTAAATGAATTATGGTCCATGTGTTATTAGCTTATAAAGCATCAATTTCAGTAGCCATGGCCTGTCTCCACTGAGAGTGTTGAACAGCTTGTGAGTAAGAGGCTGGCTCTTTATTTACTGAGATAAACAAAGCAAGATTTTTGAAGTTTTGAGACAGCTTGTCATAGCTCAATACTTGACACAAATCATGAGCTGTTGGAACACTACTAGGATGCTGGAAAGGACTATGTTGTTCATGAGCTAGGTTGCAATGATAGTCTGTTAGATAACTAGGTGGTTTATGAAGTCTCTTAGACCTTCTTAAATCATTTGAAGAACTAGCAGGAACTAACAAGTTGTTACCAAGGGAATCAGACACAACATTGGCAGTATTATGTTCTATAGGAGGTTGATCTGATCCTAAAAGTGCCTCTGAACTTACAAGTTGTGCTGAACCTGAAGTAGAGGGCTGGAATTGTACCTCTGTGCTACCATTTAATGAAGAACCACTAATGATAGTGGGCATAACAATGTGCTCAAAAGGATCTGGATAGGGAGCATGCTAGTTAAAAGGATAAATGTTTTCATGAAAAGTGATGTTTCTTGACACAAACTTAGTTTTAGTGTATAGATCATATAACATGTACCCCTTTATCCTAAAAGGATATCCTATAAGAATTGCAGGTATAGCTCTAGACTCGAATTGATGCTTATGACCATTCATGTTAGAAGCAAAACAGAGACATCTAAAGGCTTTTGAGTGTGAATATTCTGGTTTAGTTCTAAAGAGAACTTCATATGGTGATAGATTCTTTAATAGAGGAGAAGGCAACCTATTAATTAAGTATGCTGCTGTCATGACACAATAAGCCCAAAAACTCAAAAGGTAAATTAGCCTGAAACCGTAGAGCTCAAGCAACATTAAGAAGATGTTGATGCTTTCTTTCAACTACCGAGTTTTGTTGGGGTGTTCCAACACATGACAATTGGTGTATTATGCCTTTGCTTTGATAAAACTCAGGTAAAACAAACTCTTGGTCATTATCACTTCGTATGGCTTTAATACTGATGTGAAATTAGTTCAATATCAAAGCATAAAAACTTGGGATTATATCTAAAACCTCTGATTTGTTCTTCATCATGTATATCCAGGTGGTACGACTACAATCATCTACTATTGTCAAGAAAAATCTATGTTGTTGTAGTGATTCTATGTGGAATGGTCCCCATATATCACAATGAGCTAAATCAAAAATTGTTGGTGCTAAATTATTGTGAGACACAAATGGTAACCTTCTTTGTTTAGCTAAAGGACATACCATACAAGGAAATTTGTCTTTACTATACAAAGAATTAGAAAAACCAAGAAGTTGAAGTTTGTAATCAAAGGGGTGTCCAAGTCTTTTATGCCAAAGATCTTGACTACTAATCTTGCTCATGTGTGCTGACTTTTCAGGTAAAATTTGGTTGTCACATGTAGAAGCCTTCTCTTCGCCATTGATTATGTATAAATCTCCTAGTCTTTTACCCACTCCAATGATTCTCGATTGGGTGTGGTCCTGAATGTAACAACAGTCAAGTGAGAAAATAAAAGTATAACGCATGCTCTCTAAAAGTTTTGCAACTGAAATTAGATTGTTCTTAAAAAGTGGAGCATAAAGAACATTTTTCAATGTTAAAGCTGATGTAACTCTAACTGTGCCTGTATGAGTCACAGATGCTTGTGCACCTATTGGCAACTGTATATAAAATTGTGTACAAGACTTGAGTTCTTGAAACAAATGCTTGTAACCACATATATGGTGAGATGCTCCTGAGTCTATGATCCACGAGCTTTGTGTAGAGAAATTAGACTTGTAAACATGTGATGCAATAGAAGCACTAACAGCAGAAACATAACAGAGATGGGAAGATATACCAGTCATAAGAAAGGATGAATTTGCTGCTGCTGGTGCTAATTGTGTTGAAACGCTAGAAGGTGCTTCTTGGGAAGTTCCTGCCAACTGAGAACTCAACAAGGACAACATCTGGTGACATTGTTCTACTAGTAAAAACAACTGGAGCAAGAGTCTATTTCATTGAGGTTTCTATGATAATGTTGTTGGCTTTAGGAACATTAGACTGTGACTTAGTTTTTCCCTTGTACCCAGGTGGAAAACCATGTAGCTTACAGCATTTTTCCACAGTATGACCAGTATAACCACAGTGAGTGCATATAGGCTTGTCCCTTTTGTTATATTTATTCTAGTTTCTTGTTTCACTAGCTTTACCAAGCATAGCTAGTATATCAGTAGAAACAGAAGGGACAAAATCTGAAGGTCCTTTAATGGTGACTTGTCTTTGTTTCTCTTGTTACACTATCTTTGAGAAAACACGATTTATACTGGGAAAAGGATTAGTAGATAGTATTTGTTCACTTATTGAAGCATAACTATCATTCAAACCCATCAAGAAACTCATTACTAAGTCCTTTTGTTGTAAATCTTGTAATGACTTAGTATAGTTACATTGACAAAGTCCACAAGAACATTCAGGCAAAGGATTATACTCAGTTAGTTCCTCCCATAGAGCTTTAACCTTGCCAAAATAGACAATAACACTCATACTATCTTGTTTGAGGGTTAACAATGCTCGTTTCAATTCAAAAATCCTTGGATCATTATTTTGGGAGAATCTTTCCTTAATATCATCCCATAACTCCTTACAAGTTCTACCATGTATGATAGTAGACCCTATTTCTTTGGAGACAGAATTAAGAATCCAAGAAAAAAAAATCATGGAATCACAACTCAACCACTTCTCACAAAGATCATCACCAGATTGTGTGTGGAATTTTTCCAGTGAATAAGCCTAACTTGTTTTTTGCTCGCTATGCTACTGTCATGGATCTAAACCATGTATTGAAGTTTTCTAGACCAATTAACACTTGAGTAACTAAAATCGCACCAGGATTTTCAGAATTACTCAAAAAATAAGGTGAAGAAGCAAACTCCTCTTGTTGTGTTTGAGCAATAGCGTCTGAATTGTTTGAACTTGCACCAATGTGTTGATCTCCCATTGTAATTTGCAGTAATGGCTGATTTTCGAACAATTAGGGCACATAATTTGTAGAAGGAGAACAGATCTTCTACGCAAGACTCAAAGAACAACCGTGGTTCTTGATTTTGCAAACCCTAGATTCAATCATGCGCTGTGAAGCAGAGAAAGCAAAAGAATGAGCCAATTATTATGCTCTGATACCATGTTAAAATTGGAAACAATCCATGTAGAACAATTTGAAGTACAAAGAATCAAAGGAAAAGAATTGTATTGTATTAACTTGTTTTCTCAATTACAACATCTCTCCTCATATACATGATAAATACATAGAAAGAAACTAACTAACAATGGCTTAAGTTAGTTAGTTAGTTAGGTATTTAATTAACTAGGATATAATTAACCATAGTTAATTAACTAACCAGCTATACAATTATCTCTAATACAGTGAGCTTCACTACACTAGCAGGTCTCTCATCCCTCTCTCAGCCCCGCGTACTCTCATCCACCTCTCTCACTCGCTCGACCAACGTCCTAGGTTTCTCTTAACTCTCTCTGCCTCATGACTATCCATGGTCGCCTCGACAACGTAAAATTCAGCGGAGCTACTATCAGTGTTGGCCACCGCCGCATCACAATGGAGACAATCCATTGCCATATCATTTGCTATTAGCACCTGAATCGCTTAGCCATGCCCACGCCCCTTTCTCGGCATCACCTAAACCCAGATCGATGTCAAAAATGGCTCCTTCGCTCAAATTTTTGTGGCACCACGAAAGCGCCGTTAAGAATCACCATTTTCATTTGTCTTAGGCGTATCCACAGTCAGTGTCCAAGACTCAACACCGCCGTATCAACCCTCCGCGCTGACACAATACTTGGGTTTGGTTTTTTTTTTTTTGTTTTACTTTATTTTCCTCCAATTTTCTGAGTAATCAATGTGTGATTTTGTTTATAGATTATACAATTTTAACTTTAAATTTTATCCAAAATGTCATGTATAATATGTTGGGAAAATATTTGAAAAATTTTTCTCTAATTGAATAGAGCGGGCATAGCGGAATACCAATTTAAAATTCTTAATTTTAAGTCTAAAGCTTTGACCTAATTAAATTATTTAATTAGATTTAGATTGTACTTTAATAAATTCATAATATGACAAATGAAAAACATCGAACAAATATAATCATGGTATGTAGAATAAATAAAATATGAAAAATTAGATTAAATATTAAATATTCAATTAAAACATAAGTAGAGCATGAATCCCAACTCCAACTTGAAGATCTAAAATTAGAAGAAGATATCTTGACGCCTCAAGATCTTTTTTGCAATGACCTCTTCTAGCACCGAGAGTATGGGCACCAAAAAATATTTATTATGGAGAATTTCAGGGAGAAATTCCTCCTTTTTAGTTTTTGAAAAAATTATATATTTTTCAGAGAATTTTCAGTGTTAAATTGAGTTCCCAAGACCCCTATTTATATTAGGCTAACGAGTAGAATTACCTTTTATTTCCCGATGTGGATTGCCTAGAAAACTTAAAACCATGTTTAAAAACTTGCCAAAAATGACATCGTTTGCCCAGCAAAAAACCACGTTCAGTTTTTTTAACTAAGAGATGCCACATGTCGTTAAGTGATATGTTCGTATCAATTGACGTGGATTGACACCCTGGTTGTCTAGTGCTGGCACGTGATAATCCGCCGCGTGTCATGTTACTACTAGTCTGCTTTTAAGGATACAAATTCATGAGCTACACGCCATGTGGCGCCTCTTGATTGGCTGTAGTAGCTGCATGTAGATTATGGGCTGTGCTGAAAGTGATTTTCAGATTTTTCCCTTTTTTGTTTAAATTCCCACATGTATAATATCATCTCATGAATATTATTTGGTCAAATAAATTTATTCATCTCATGAATTATGTTTAGCAAAATTAATTTATTCATCTCATGAGCAAATAATACGATTTCAATTTAAATATTTTTAAACGATGCTTAAGTTGAGGCTTGTGAAGGGACCTCGGGGACAATCTAACTCTAGTTCCAAATGAGTCAAATCTGATTATCACCTCATGATAACAATTGATTACCATTTAGCAAAACTTAATTTTACTAAATAAGTTTTACTGCACTCTAGAATTAAATATATTCACTCAAGAATTTCCTAAATAACTTTTATTACTACAATTAACCCGTCTATTAGATATCCGTGAGCAAAATTAACTTTAACTACTACTATTATTTTTTTCACATCTATTGCCGTAGTTCCCGACTCACCCTTTTCGAACAATTAAATAATACAAAAATAATTTTCGTACTAATTCCAAATGTCAAACATTTGGAATACTTGGGCCAAATATTCTAGAATATGTTTATATGCTTGCGAATCAGCTAATGGGACATCTTTATCTCATTAAAGACTATTGATTCCACATAAAACAACTGGTCCTGCTACACTTCATGCAGTTACCCAAGGCATGTAAGATTCAAGTCCATGCACTTTGACTAATCCTTTTAGCACATCAAAGCATCGAACAATTCATGCACGAGTTTAGACTATTTCTTGGATTTAGAGTTATTTTCTACATAATTAATTATCTCTGATAGCAGTTAAAGTAACAACTAATTCAAGTGGTCCTACTCAGTGTTCCAATCTTATTGACAACATCAACATAATAATCTTGGATCCATATCCATATGACCAAGTCATAAAAAGTATCAAATTATAGTCTTATCAGACAAGTTGTCCACATTTATTACTGACTACGAACATATTTTCACAACATATCACTTATTTAAGTCTATCTGTGGCTTTATCTTGTTGAACACTTAAACCGAACCCAACATGTCATTTTATACTACATCGATCTCATGGAATGTTTTAGAAAACAATCACACACATGTGTTGACTTGTAAAACATAATCAGACAACAACAACAACAACAAACAACAAACAACAAACAACGACAACAATAACAACAGGCCCAGTGCCACAAGGGCTCCCGTGTGAGCAGAGTTTGGGAGGGGTAGGATGTACGCAGCCTTACCCCATCAGGGGGATACCATCAGATAATAAATAAATAAAATAATTTTATTTATTTATTATTTAAAACTAGCTAATTGGATTTTTCAGGACACCAATTCTAACATAATAATCAAGATATTTTTCAGATCTAACCACACAATCATGTTTTAATCACTCATATAAACTACTTTACATTGTTGGAAAAATGACCACAAGAGTAATTAGAATTTATTTGAAAAGAAGAAGTTTGTTGTTGTGCTGTGATGTTCATCACCACTTCAATGCCATTTATGCCCCTCGCACTGGTACAAATGGGACCAATGGGCACTCCAACTCCCAGGGTTAATACGATGATAGTGGAGGTTCATGTGGTCTGTGACTGTCAAAGGAGTAGCTCGGGATGCATCCCCCACATCAGAACCATCCCAATATGCATACATCTCCTAGGAGTAGTCAAAAAATATTATTAGCATTGTCCACCCATTGCCCCAAATTATCTAAAACACTCACCACGGAGTTGGTCCTTCTTCTAGCTCGTGGCATGGAAGAACATAGCATTTTTGTCCATAAATCTAACTTTAGACCTTTGATGCTAATGCCTTTCTTCCTCCTTCCTCATAATTCGAAGCTGTTCTTGAAGGTTGGCCTTGCGAGTCCTAACATCTGTAGTGCAACCCAAGCTTTGAGCCTCAGTTAAATCACTCCAAGTTTATCTAGGAGCTATCTTCTGGTCCATTTTTGCGTTCACCGGGACACAAGGCTCCCTTTGTATCAAAGGAGCTTTTGAGCAGATCTAAACATCCTTGATCCATTAATGGGGTTTAGCTAACCCTCACGCACTAAACTTAAGCAATCTTCCTCAAGTAATCATTTTGATTCAAATTTTAATAGGGCCCTCGGCTTATAGCTACCACCATTAAGCAAAAGGACTAAGAGGACTTACCTAAAAAATAGGACTAAGGGAGAGTGGTCCGACCCTACCGTTGGAAGGAGTATAGCTTTAACAAATTCGAACAAGGCATCCCATTGATATTTCCCCGTGACCTTATCTATATGCTCTCTCATCAAATCATCTTCGTCTTGTTTGTTTGACCAACAATAACGACACTATTTATAATGCTAGCCCAGTATTTACTCGCCCAGACGCAGCCGTCTAGAGAAGGCCGCCCAGTGTTCGGGCGCCCGTACCTTGAATCAACTCTATAAAAATGGGGGAACCCCTCATACCAAGGGCACTCTCTTTCACACTACACACACTCTCTCTCTGGGGCAAGACCTCTCTCTCTCCCAGGGCAAGCCTTGTCCAGGGCAGACCACCCCATGCCTCATCCTCCCGTTATCCTTCACGGTCACCTCTCTCGAGCAAGAACCGCTCAAACCGCCCACTCCTCTCTAGTTCAGTCCTTTGTATCTAATATGTATATTGATTCCATGCTTTCATTACTATTTCACAAGATAAATATTGACTTGAGCATTGGAGGGGTCCCCTGTGGGTTACCCTGCGGGCCCCTTTAACCGTTTGTTTGAATCATGCAGGAAATACTGAGTTAGGCTTGCAGCTAGAGCTTGAGCTCAGCTTATCCTCACGAACTCCATCTCATACCCAACTCCCATATGATGAATAAGCACACTAACCAAATTCGTCGTAAACATAATTAGCACCGTCTGTGGGAAGGATCATAAAGCTTAAGCTTGGCTTGATGTTTCTTGTAAGGCTCAAGCATTCCAAGTGTCAAGTAAGATAATTTCCAACATTTTCTTTGGGTTCCTTGGCATTCTCTATGAAGGCCCATCCAAACAAAATTTATAAAGGAGGCTTGATTGAATAAGGTCAAGTATGGCTGCATCGTTTATGCCCCTTTTTCATTTTTCTTTGGGTCAAAAATCTAAAAAATCATCATAGGTACCTAAAGCTCTTCATGAGCTTCTTTTTGATATAAGTTTGATCTATAATTCTTCAAAGATTGAAAGTTATGCCCATTTTAACTTGTAAGGTAAGTTATATGTCTTACCTATGTCTAGCTCGCCCAAGTCACTTTTCATGTACTTTCTTTCTTCAAAAGTTCAAAAATTTTATGTGGGTGTGTAAAACTCTTCGATGAGCTTCATTTTGACATAAAGTTTGATCCATAACTCTTCACGGATTGAGAGTTACGCCCGTTTTAAATTGTAAGGTAAGTTATATGTCTTATCTGCGTCTTGCTCGCCAAAGTCACTTTTAATGTACTTTCTTTCTTCAAAAGTTCAAAAATTTTCTATGGGTGTGTGGACTCTTCAATAGTTCATTTTAATATAAAGTTTGATCCATAACTCTTTACATATTGAAAGTTACGCTCATTTTGAGTTGTAAGGTAAGTTATATGTCTTACCTGCATCTAGCTCGCCCAAGTCACTTTTCATGTACTTTCTCTCTTCAAAAGTTTAAAACATTTCTATGGATGGTAGAGCTCTTTACGAGCTTCGTTTTGATATAAAATTGGAATAGTAACTCTTCACGGGTCACGCCTGTTTTAAGTTGTAAGATAAGTTATATACCTTACCCGCGTCTAGCACGCCCAGATCGATTTTCGTGTACTTTCTTTCAACAAAAGTTCAAAAACTTTGTATGGGTGCCTAGAACATTTCAAGAGCTTCGATTTGATATGAAAATTTGGTCCGTAACTCTTCACGGATTGGAAGTTATGCCCGTTTTAAATTGTAAGGTAAGTTATATACCTTACGCGCGTTTAGCACGCCGAGATCAATTTTCATGTACTTTTTTTTATTTTTATTTTTTATCAAAAGCTCAAAAACTTTTTATGGGTGCCTAGAGCTCCTCAGAACTTCGTTTTGATACAAAATTCGATCCGTAACTCTTCATAGATCGAAAGTTACGCCTATCTTAAATTGTGCAGTAAGTTACCTAACTACAACAGGCGATCTGTTGATCTGATTCACCTTTATGTGCTTTCTTTGATCCAAAAGCTCAAAAAACCATTGTAATTATATAGAAATCTTCAAGAGCTTCATTTTGATAGGTGATTTGGCTCGGAGCTCGTCTGGTATTTAGAATTATGTTTCTTTAAGTCCCAGGGTCGACTATATAAGCCACCAATCACTACCATGTTAGATAAATGCAAATCACATCTTTGCTATCTTTTCTTTAAAATATGAGAAATTAGGCTGGTTGCGTAATGCTCTTCGAGAGCTTCACTTTGATATGTGGCTTGCACTATAACTCCCAATAGATTAAAAGTTATGTCTATTTAAAGTCACAAGATACTATATATAAAAGAAAAAATATATAATATAAAAATAATAAGCAAAAGATGACAAGCTTTGACTGGAGTTGGGTACTTTGGTCACCGTTTTAGGTCCAACGTAGAGGTTCGTTTGACTGGCTATAATGCGCTGACCAAATCTTGGGCCTTAACCACTTTTAGGTACAACACAGAGGTTCGTTTCACTGGCTATAATGCGTTGATCAAACCTTTGGCTTTGAACGCCATTTTAGGTACAACGCAGAGTTTTGTTTGACCGGCTATAATGCGTTGACCAAACCTTTGGCTTTGACCGCCGTTTTAGGTACAATGCAGAGTTTCGTTTGACCGGCTATAATGCATTGAACAAACCTTTGGCTTTGACCGCCGTTTTAGGTATAACGTAGAGTTTCGTTTAACCGGCTATAATGTGTTGACTAACCCAGTGAGACGTTGACCGCCACTTTCCTCTGTTCATCAATTTATGTTTGTTGACCACCCGTTGAGGCATTGACCGCCACTTTCCTCTCTTCATCAATTTATGTTTGTTGGCCACCCATTGAGGCGTTGACCACCGCTTTCCTCTCTTTAGTAATTTATGTTTGTTGACCACCTATTGAGGCATTGATGTTGCTTTCCTCTCTTTAGCAATTTATATTTGTTAACCACCCATTGAGGCGTTGGCCGCTGCTTTCCTTAAAAAAAAAAAAACATACCCAGTGCCTCAAGGGCTCCCGCCTACGTAGGGTCGGGGGGGGGGGGGGGGGGGGGGGCGGATGTACGCAGCCTTCCCCCTTCAGGGTGTTAACCTAAAGAGAGGTTGTTTCCCAGTGCCCCCAACCTGAGGGTGAGGACTTCCCAAGAGGTCGCCCATCCTGGTACTACTCTCGCCCAAGCACGCTTAATTTCGAAGTTCTAATGGGATCCGGTGACGGCGTGTTGGTGCCCTCTTTGGTCCTAAGGCTACAAGCATAAGGAATTAATTTATAAATATCAATATCAACAATTAATGGTTACAAACTCGATAATCATATCAATTGAATAGACAATAAAAACATAATACTTCAAGTATTTATCTCAACCAAATAATTCATGTAAACAATCAAATTAACCCGAATTAAAAGTAAACAAAAGTAAAGGCTAAGATTTCATCTAACCCCAGAGAGCAAGTTAGCTCTCCATCAAGGATGATCCGGTGAAGGAGGAGATGAACGAACTCGTGTCGGTCTTCATGCTAATTTCGCTCCCGTTCAAATTTAACGAAAAAAGAAAGAAAAATAAAAATAAACAAATCTGAAAAGAGAGAGAAAGCGAGAATTGAGGTGAGCACACATTGAGGTGTTGACTGCTGCTTTCCTTTCTTCATCAATTTATGTTTGTTGACCACCGATTGAGGTGTTGACCGCGGCTTTCCTCTCTTCAGCAATTTATGTTTATTGACCACCCATTGAGGTGTTGACTACCGCTTTCCTCTCTTCATCACTTTATGTTTGTTGACCACCCATTAAGGCATTGAATGCCGCTTTCCTCTCTTCATCAATTTATGTTTGTTGACCACCATTGAGGCGTTGAATGCCGCTTTCCTCCCTTCATCAATTTATGTCTGTTGACCACGCATTGAGGTGTTGACTACCGCTTTCTTGTCTTCACCAATTTATGTTTGTTGACCACTCGTTGAGGCGTCGACTGCCACTTTCCTCTCTTCACCAATTTATGTTTGTTGACCACTCGTTGAGGCGTCGGCTGCCACTTTCCTCTCTTCACCAATTTATGTTTGTTGACCACCCATTGAGGCATTGATCGCTAGTTTCTTCGCTTTACAAATTTATGTTTGTTGACCACCCATTGAGGTGTTGACTGCCACTTTCTTCTCTTCAGCAATTTATGTTTGTTGACTATCCATTGAGGCATTGACTGCCAGTCTCCTCTCTTCATCAATTTATATTTGTTGACCACTCGTTGTGGCATTGACCACCACTTTCCTCTCTTCATCAGTTTATGTTTGTTGACCACCCATTGAGGCGTTGACAGCCACTTTCCTCTCTTCCCCAATTCTCGTCATAATCCTAAACTACTCCAGCCACGACAGTCAGACAAACTATATCCATTGACTAGCCAGCCAATTGGAAAGCCTTTCTTTGCTTGCCAGTCACTATATTGAGTGACCAGTTCACTATAATACATATTGTGTATAAGGAGCCATGCTTCGCTAGATCCTTACCCGCAAATTGTTGAGTTAGAAATTAAGCGCAATAATTCTAAATTAGGGGTATTAAAGGAACAAAGTCATCAGTCGCACCTTTTACGATTCCAAAACACAAAACATACACAATCCAACATCGAGACGCAAGTGCAAATCAAAATGTACATATAAGCAGTGAGTATAGAAGTGGTGAAGGCGCTTATAATAGGACGGCAAAATTACCTGGTTCACTTTAAGGACTTTACTTGAGCATGCAAGAGACCACATAACTCCCTTGGAAACCGCAAAACACGTCTATTGTCTCTTTCCATCCTTGAAAAATCCAATTACTCTATGAAATTTTCATCTACATATTTTATTCACCCACAAAGCAATCTCGAAGCATACAATTCATCAAATGGGAATACACGACACCTTTGTCAACCGCAATAACTAAGCTACCCGCCACGTGCGAACATGCCCGTTATTCACCTACAAGGCACTAGCAAGTGTCATTTAATCAAAAAGAAGGAATCTCACCATACTGGAGCTACTTGGCATGATGTGCGGTATCACCATCTCTCAAAAGCAGATGATGCTAGAGGCTAAGCACCTTCGTTAGATATTGAGTTTGCAATAAATTCAAAACAAAAGCCATCTCACAAATGGTGAGGATTGAGGGAGTTTGTCTTTATTCATGATCTCCTTTCTATAGAGGTTTCTAAATCTTTTTAAGACTGGGGGGACTTTGCCTCGGTCGTTTCCTCAACGGTGGCATAAATCTTTTTAAGACTGGGGGACTTTGCCTCTATCTTTTTAAGACTGGGGTACTTGACCTCAATCATTTTCTTATGTGGTGTAAATCTTTTTAAGATTGAGGAACTTCGCTTCAGTCATTTCCTTATTTCGGTGGCGAATCACTTTTATACTGGGAAATCTCACCTCATCCATCTCCTTAGCTTAGGTGATGCAAATCATTTTAGAACTGGGAAACTTTGGCCCGATTCATAACTTAGACCTCTTTATTTTGTTGGCGTGGATTATTCTCAAATATGAAGGAACGTCACCCCCAGGTCAAAGGCTAGACATCTCTTCCATCACAAATTATGAACCAATTCAAAATTGATGAGTTCTTGCACTTCCTTCTTCATACCTGGCCAATGGAAATACTACTTTAGTTTTTGATATGTTCATTCAATCCCTGAATGTCTTCCCCAAGCTGAATTATGAGAAGCCATAATGGCTTGCTTCCTTAGTTTAGTTCCTCCACCAATGTAGACCTTCCCTTTAATTCGAATAACCCCACTGCTGAGAGTGATCTTAGAACCAGAATCAGGAGGTCCTTGGATGCAGCTAGGAATAAAATAATCTTAAGCAAAGGTATTTTCTTCAAATGTTTTAATCACCTCTGCCATCCACAAGGGTACAACTTAAGAAATAGCAACACATGAAGCATTTTCAAGATCCTCTTGCCTCCCTAAAAGTGCATTAACTGCTAAATTATTTGTCCCCTTTCGGTATTCAATGGCATAATCCAATCCTAACGTCTTCACAAGGTCCTTCCTTTGAACTCTTGTAGTAATCTTTTGTTCAAGCAAGTACTTGAGACTTTGATGATCGTTTTGATTGGGAAATGATGGCCTTCCAGGTAGTGCCCCGACTTTTACACAGCTAACAAAATTGCTATATACTCCTCATATATTGGCCTTCCAATGGCCTTACATTCTGTGATAACACCGCTCCAATTCCCTTGTAACAAGCATCAGTCTTCAATACAAAGGGCAATATGAAATCAGGCATAACCAGAACTAGAGTAGAAGTCATAGCCACCTTCAAATGCTCAAATGCCTCCTTAGCCAAATCATTCCAGTGGAAAGCTTCTTTCTTGAGCAGATATGTCAAAGGTTTGGCAATCATTACATAACTAGCTATAAACTTGCGGTAGTAGCTTGTCAGACCAAGAAATCCCCTTAGCTGCTTAAGGGTCTTAGGTTCTGGCCAATCTTTCATAGCTTGTACTTTGCTCGAATCAGTAGCCACTCCTTCTGATATCACATGGCCTAATACTCCACTTGAGTTCTGGCAAACGAACACTTAGAAAGTTTAGCATAAAGCTTGTGTTGTCTCATAGTATAGAATATCAATTGAAGATGTGCAACATGCTCTTCCAAGGAAGGATTGTAGACCAAGATGTCATCGAAGAATACAAGAACAAACTTCCTCAAATAAGGCTTGAAAACAGAGTTCATCAAAGCTTGGAATGTAGCCGGGGCATTGGATAGCCCAAATGGCATCACCACAGATTCATAATGTCCACGGTGTGTTCTAAAGGCAGTCTTGTGAATGTCATGGTCTTGTACTCGAATTTGATAATAGCCTTGCCGTAAATCCATTTTGGAGAAATACTTGGATACATACAACTCATCCAAGAGATCGTTAATGATTGGAATTGGAAACTTATCCTTGATTGTAAGAGAATTCAGCTGACAAAAATCTATACACATTCGAGAGGTCCCATCTTTTTTAACCAATATCACCGAAGAAGCAAAAGGGCTATGACTGTGCCTGATGAATTTAGTCATCAACAACTCCTTAACTTGCCTCTCAATCTCACTCTTTTGGGAGTGAGGATATTTATAAGGACGAAAATTCACAGGATTTGAGCCACCCTTCAGGGGAATATCATGATCTAATGTTCTCTTTGGCGGTAGGGAGACTGGTTGTTCAAATAAGTCACTATACTTCTGCAGTAATGAATCCACAGCAGGGGTAGAATTCACCTGAACTTCCCTTGGAGCAGCACTGATAGAATATAGTTGTCCAACCCACTGGTAAGCGCCTTTCTTGAGCACTCCTTGCAACCGCTTGCCTCTCATTATCTCTAGCTGACCCTGCTCCATGATTCCTTGCAACATAACATTTTAGTCTTCTCTGTCAAACGACACAGTTAGTTAAGCAAAATTAAAGAGCAAAGGGCTAGTGGTCTTCATCCAATCAACCCCCAAGACCATGTCACAACCTCCCAACCTTAATACTCTAAAGTCATATTCAAAATTGTGGCCTTGCATCTTCCAATTGAAGTTTCTACACTTGGTCTGTGTCAAAATTGAATTGCCATCTGCAATAGTAATAGCGAAAGGGCTAGTCTTGATCATTTCATGCCCCAATAATCTCACAACCTTGGGGTCTAAAAAACTATGTGTACTTCCACTATCAATTAGTATCAATAAGGCCCTTTGTCCAACTTCCCCATTAATCTTTAGCGTATTGTGTGAGCCATTCCCAGTTAAAGCTTTAACTGAAATCTCAATCTCATCTTCATCTGTCTCCTCACACTTCTCCTCTTCCTGCTCTCCCAAATCAGATCCATTTTCCTCCTCTTCCTCAAGTTCAGCAGCATCAACTCCAGAAGCTGACATAAGATACTTAGGATCACACTTATGGCCAAAGGAATATCGTTGATTGCACTTGAAACACAGCCTCTGAGACTTCTTTTCCTCTAATCTCAAAGGTTTATTATTTGTTCGAAAGGATCTTGGTGGAGGAGCTCCAATTGGTGCATTCCTTATTCTCTGAACCTCAGGTGTAGCCAAAACCGTGCTCTCAAACCTCCTAGCTTTGGAATAAGCTTAAGACAAGGTTGGAGGATCCAATTCCTTAACCAAATTCTTGATTTCAGGCTTAAGTTCACTGATAAAATTGGAGACATTGTAAGCCTCAGTAGCTCTGGGATTCACTGTCATTGTCCTTGCCTTTAGATTTTCAAATCTTTTCATGTATTCTTTAACAATTGATACTTGTGTCACTTTGTTGAAATTGTCTACAACATCACTCATGGCTTCATCTTCGTACCTCTGACAAAGCTCCTCCACAAATTCAGGCCATGATATCAAGGGATTTCTACAAATTAAGCTGTAAAACCACACCTCCAAGTCACCATGCAAGTACACAGCAGCCAGCTCCACTTTCTAAACCTCAACTATGTTATAGAAACAAAAGTATCTTTCACATTTCCTCACTTATGACTGTGGCATTGCTCCATCAAAAGGCTCTCATTCCACGTTTGGTTGTCTAAATCCATTGCCTCTTGCAACTGATACTCCATCTCCATTATCAACAGCCCCTGGTGGAGGTGTCGGATCAGGAGGTTGTTATGAATCAAGATCAATCTTGATTCATAACCTAGGTTTGAGAGTTTCGATGAGAGAAAGAAGTGAAACAGATGAGAGTTAGAGAGGAAATTAGAGGTGAGAGAGAGAATTCCAAGATATTTTCATTGATGAAATGATTATTACATGAGATTGAGCTATTAATACTAACTCTAGATACAATGCATTAAAACTATGAACTAAACGACCCTAACTAACATAACAGCCAAAACTGACCAACAGCCGACTTATGAAAGTCAAAACCACGCTAATACAACCAATTTTCCGGCCCAAGGACAATTCAAAAGCAAATGAACTAAAACAAGCTAAAATATTAATCTAGACCAATGACAATCATAACAATGCCTCCCTCTTGAGAACATTTTTGCCTCAAGAATGGAATGATGGAAATTAGGACCTCAAGAAATGCTAATCTTCCCAAGTTGCATTCTCCGAGCTCAAATTACTCCATTCAACTGAGACTTCCTTGACCTGCCTCCCTTGCTGCAGCACTGATCTTAAATCCAAGATAGCTTGTGCTGTTGCACCAAAATTCCTTGCAATGTCGCCTGAGGATGATCTGCAGAAGCACTTATACGAGCTGCCACATACTTCTTAAGCAACGAAACATGGAACACATGATGAACTGAAGATTCAGAAGGTAACTGTAGCTTATAAGAAACCTTTCCAACTTGCTCCAAGACCTTGTAAGGACCAAAGAACCGATCACATAGCTTGATATTCTTGCATACTGCAATGGATGATTGCTTGTAAGGCTGCAATTTCAAGAAAACATAGTCACTAATTTCAAAAGTTTTGTCAATCCTTTTCCTATCAGCAAAATACTTCATCCTCGACTGAGCAACTTGCAAGTTGTCCCTGAGTTGCATCTCCAACGGTTTCCTTTGGTTCAGCAGCTCATTAACTTCCACCACATGCAAAATTGATCGCTATAACATCAATGGCGCTGGAGGATCATATGCATACAAAGCTTTAAAGGGCATAGCTCTTAAAGCTGAATGGAAATGAGTGTTATACCAAAACTTTGCAAGGGACAACCATCTATTCCAATTCCTTGGATGAGTGAATGTCATACTCCTCAGATATTATTCAAGACACTGATTACTCTCTCTGTTTGACCATCAGATTGGGGATGGTATGATGAACTGAGAGCCAATGTAGTTCCAAGCAAAGCAAACAACTCATGCCAAAAATTACTGATGAATAGCTTATCTCTATCAGAAACAAATGGATTGGGGCAATCCATGGAGCCTATAAATCTGATCCAAAAAGAGTCTTGCTAGTCTATTAGCAGTAATTGGATGGTTAAGTTCCACAAAATGACTAAACTTTGTGAAATGACCAACCACCGCCTAAATGACTTCCTTCCCCTCTGATTTGGGCACCCCTTCAATGAAATCCATACTTATATATTGCCAAGCTCTTTCCGGAATTGGCAAAGGTTGAAGCAACCCTCCAATGGAAGTATTGATGCAACCTTAGATAAGTGCCTTCGATTCCAGAATGTCCACCCTAAGCTAAACTATGAAAGGCCAATACAGTCTGCTTCCTTAAATCTGAACCCTCTCCAACATACGCCTTCCCTTTGAGTCTTATTATGCCACTGATAACAACAATTTCAGAATCAACTTCCTTAATTCCTTGAACACAATGAGCTGTAATACAATCTCGAGCTTATGCTCTCTCATGATCTGGAATGCCAGCTCTAGGTAATCTAAATGAGTCTCCAAGGAGGGACTACAAACCAATATATCGTCAAAGAACGTTAGAACAAACTTCCTCAAAAAGTTCTCGAACACCAAGTTCATTAAAGCTTGGAAAGACGCTGGGGCATTGGAGAGTCCAAAAGGCATCACCACGAGCTCATAATGTCCATGATGTGTCCTAAAAGCAGTCTTGTGAATATCATGTTCTTGAACTCGAATCTAATGATAGCCTTGCCAAAGGTCCAGCTTGGAAAAATACTTAAATCCATATGGCTCATCTAACAAATCATCAATGATCGGAATAGGAATTTTATCCTTGACAGTAAGGGAGTTCAATTGACGATAATCTATACACATTCGAGAGGTTCCATCCTTCTTTTTTACCAGAATAACTAGAGAAGCAAGTAGGTTGTGGCTGTGCCTGATGAACTTAGTTTGCAACAATTGATCAACTTGCCTTTCAATCTCACTCTTTTAAGAGTGAGGGTATTTATAAGGTCTAAGGCTCATCGAATCTGACCCTTCCTTCAGAGGAATGGCATGATCTAAAGCTCTTCCGCGAGGCAATGTGCTTGGTTGTTCAAATAAATCCTGGTACTTCAGTAATAACGAATCAATAACTGGATTAGAATCCACCTGCTGAGCATCTGGAGTAGTAGTGATGGAATGCAGTTACCCAATCCAATGATAACTCCCTTTCTTAAGCACTCCTTGTAATTGCTTTCCACTCATCAGCTGTAGATGCCCTTGCTCTTTAATTCCTTGTAACTGAAGCTGCTGGTCATTCCTCTCAAACGACACAGTCAGGTGAGTAAAATCAAAGAGTAAAGGACTGATGGTTTTCATCCAATCAACCCCTAAGACCATATCACTACCACCTAGTCTTAGCACTCTGAAATCATACTCAAAATTATGTCCCTACATTAGCCACTTGAAATTCTTGCATTTGGTTTGAGTCAAGATGGAATTACCATCTACTATTGTTACTGCCAAAGGAGTAGTTTTAATTAGCTCCTGTCCAACCATCCTTACAATCTTGGGACCTACAAAGCTATGCGTGCTCCCACTGTCTATCAAAATCAGTAGTCTTTTGTCCTGCTTCTCCCTTGATTCGAATGGTGTTATGAGAACCACTTCCAGTCAAGGCCTTGACAGATATCTCAATCTCATCTTCATCAAACTCCACTTCCTCTTCTAACCTTCTCCTGGATCAAGTTCACTTTCATCCACTTCACCTTGAACTGTTCCAGAGGTTGACATGAGATACTTGGGATCACATTTGTGCCCAAAGAAATAACACTGATTGCACTTGAAACATAGTTTCTGAGACCTCTTTTCCTCCAAGCTCAAAGGCATGTTTGAAGACTAGAAGGATATGGAAGTAGAAGCTCCAACTGGTGCCATTCTTGCCCTCTGAACTTCAGGAGCAACCAAAATCGTGCTCTCTACTTTCCTTACTTTAGAATAAGCTTGAGACAAGGTTGTAAGATCAAAAGCCTTAACCATATTATTGATTTTTGGCTTGAGTCCACTCACAAAACTCGAAACACAATAAGCCTCCAAAGCTTCAGGATACACTGTCAACATTCTAGCTCTTAGACTCCAAATTTGGACTTATATTCCTTCATAGTTGTTGTTTGAGTCACCTTATTGAAATTATCCACAATATCACTTACATCTTCATCCGGTACCTCTTACAAAGTTCTGCCATAAACTCAGGCCATGTAATTGTAGGATTGCTACGCATTAAGTTATAATACCACAATTCCAATTCACCACGCAGATAAACAGAGGCTAGTTCTACCTTTTCTACTTCAGCAATGCTATAGAAACGAAAGTACCTTTCACATTTCTTCACCCAAGACTGAGGCATTGCTCCATCAAAAGGTTCTAATTCCACCCTTGGCTGTCTAAATCCATTGCTTCTTGTAGTTGTTGCACTATCGCCATTGTCAACAGGACCTGGTGGAGGAGTAGGATCAGGTGGTCGAGCTTGTTGACTTGCTCTGACTTGCTGACTTGCTGGAAGAAGAATACTCTCTCCAACAATAGGAATCTGTCTTTGCACCTGCTACTGTAATCCTACCAACTACTGTGATTGCGTCTCAAATCTCTGTGACTGTGCTTCAAACTTTTGATCCATGTCTTGCTTCATTGACATAATCAAAATCATCATCTGATCAATCCGGTCAGGATGATTACTACTTGAATCAGCTCCAGCTACAGCAGCAGCATAAGTAGCATTGTTATTAGCAGCATTAACAGCATTATTAGTTGCATTAGATCGCATAGTCATTCCTTCTTCCATTGGTACTGATTTCTTATGTCTGGCCAGGATTGAGAACAATTGAAGCAAAAATTGAATAGATAAGGCTTGGGAAATGCGAATGCAATCAAATTGAAGCAAGATCAATCCGATTATATGCAAATCTCAAGCTCTGATACCAATTGTTATGGTTTGAGAGTTTAGGTGAGAGAAAGAAGTGAAAGAGATGAGAGTTAGAGAGGAAATGAGAGATAAGAGAGAGAATTCTAAGATATTTTCACTGATAAAATGATTATTACATGAGATTGAGCTATTAATACTAACTCTAGATACAATGCATCAAAACTACGAACTAAACGGCCCTAACTAACATAGTCGCCAAAACTGACCAGCAACCGACTTATGAAAGTCAAAACCACACCAATACAACCAATTTTCCCGCAAAGGGCAATTCAAAAGCAAATGAACTAAAACAAGCTAAAAGATTACTCTAGACCAATGATAATCATAACAGAGGTTTGACTTGTTAGCTTGCTGCTGAGAGAACACCTTCTCCAACAGGCTGATTCTGTCTCTGAATTTGCTACTGTAAGCCAATGATCTGCTATGATTGTCTTTTGAATTTCTGTTCCATACCTTGCTGAAACATCGTCATGATATTTTTGGATCTGATTCCACAATCAATCAAACTGATCACCTTGATTAGTTCTTGCATCACCTCCAGCAACCGCAGCAGCATATGTAGCAGCATTGTTAGCAGCATTAGCAACAGCATTGGCAGCTGCATTAGCTCGAGTAATTAAACCACCTGCCATTGGTACTGACTTCTTGTGTATGGCCAGATTGCACACAACAATCACAAGATTAACTCTTACTGAACACACGAAGCAAAATCAGCAACGGATAAGGCTTGACAGGTGCAATTCGATCAAATTGAAGCAATTTCTACTCGATTGTATGCAATTGCTCAGCTTTGATACCAATTGTTATGAATCAAGATGAATCTTGATCATAACCTAGGCAATCATAGAGTATGAGATGAGAAAGAAGTGAAGGGAGATGAGAAATAGACAGAGAGAGTTAAGATGAGAAGAGAATTCAAGTGTTTATCATTCAATGAATCTTTCTTACAAGAGAATCACTTATTTATACTACCTCTAAAATAAGAACAATACATTGTATCAAGACTCTTACTTAACCGACTTAAGCAGCACAGCCGCCAAGATTGACTCAAAGTAATAACAATCGACTCTTAAGCAAGAACAAGCTAGCAACTAAAACTAACCTCCACGCCAAAAACATTATTTGAATAGAAAGCTCTAAAATTGATTTGAATGAGGCTCTGATCATGACACTTCAACAGAATCACCAAAATCAAAATGTCTTTTCCTCCCTGGACTAATCATCAAACCTAGTGGCGGGTTGTTGAAAGCAGATTAGGGCAAATGAGGCTCATACTGGGGCTCTTCTTGAAATAAGACATTTAAGGACCTTAGGAGGGTAAAGTAGTGTCAACATAAAACCATGAGTTCTCCAACCGTACAGCCGCATCTTCTACAAGGGATGAGCCTAGACCCGAACAATCAAGGTCCATACCAACTACTGGATTTTTTTTTAAAATCACCACATGTCACATTCCGCTTAATTTTCTGGGCACCAATGTCAAGCGCCCTCAGATTTATTATGCGAAGGATTAGCTAGAATAGCCTCATCACCTGAGCATTGCTCTATGACATGTCCCAATTTACCGCACCCATTTCATACCTTAAGAACACCCGGATATCCTTCATGCCATTTCTTTTCAGCGGGAATTCTCTCTTAAGAGACAAGTTGACAATAACCACAACCTTCATTCTTATACATCTACACTGGAACGAAAGGCTCCCATCATCGGACTCTAATTTTTTAATACTACAGAAAAGATTGCCATTCTTCCTAGCATTCTCAACGGTCATTAGGTTTAAAGGAAATCCATGAACCATCATCAGACTCTAATTTTTCAATGCCACGTAAAAGATTGACATTCTTCCTAGCATTCTCAACAGCCATCAGGTTTAACGGAAATTCATGGACTTGAACCCAATACATAGAAGTAGAAAAATCTAGCTCGCTTAAGGTTACATCACCCGGCCATTCTTTGCAGACAAGGTGAGCATCGTTAATTGACCACAGAGCACCATCAAGCACTCTCAATTTGTCACTACTGGAATCGAATAGAAATAAGAATATATTACTAGAAAGCTCTTGCACTTCAAACTTTTCCTTCAGAGATATGCTTTCCCCAAAATGGCCCTCACCGGACTGATCTTGAAAGGCTTCTCAACGAGGATTCTACTCACCAGGACCAGATCTTTCAACACAGAGCTGATTTCATTGTCTTTGAGTTCTAGGTAATCTACAACTAAGCCGAGGGTTTCCGGGGAGCATAGCCCCATTTCAACAAGGACTTTTGTGCGTTTTCATTGAGAAAAACACTAGATCAAATGAAGCAAAAGGAAGTGAGAGCCCGAAGAAGGGGCAAGGGAGGAGTAGGTGGGTGGGTGAGGACGGGGTAAAACGAAAAACGACTTAAGTAGGGTAAAAACAGAGGGAGAAGGGACGTTGGGACCATTTAGTGACAGTTATGGAAATCCCAACGGCTACAAGGGAGAGCAATAAAGAGAGGAGAGGATAAAGAGTAAATGCACTTACAAACTGAGGTGACTTGGAGTGCAATTAAAGCAGGAGAATGTAGAGGAGGAGAATAAGAACATATGAGAAGGAGCTGGAAAAAAAGGGGAGCAAACTCTAGAAGAGCATTGAGCTCTAGAAACCTCCCGTACCAAAGGGGAGAGAGAAAGACTCACAATAAGAAAAGTAGATTGGATGGGAGAGGCATTGCGGTGCTTTTATGTTTATGACATTGCAATTTAAAACATAGAGGTTTTTTTTTTTTTTTTTTTTTTTTTTAAATATAAAGGTTATGTCAGCTTTTTGGCATGAAATAAATGAAGATCAATAGTCATATTAATGTCATCATTCTTGTGTAACACAGTCCTTTCAAAGATATATGAAACTTGTTATTTATCCTTTTTACTTATTAATTTAATATCCTGTGGGCCAGTGGCCCTACTTCCCAGATATTAAATGTATTTACTTCCTATAATGGGTCTTTTTTAGATGTGTCCAAATGTATTAAATATTCTATAATTAATTGTTTATTTAAAAGTATTTTAGCTGTTAAAGTGTTCATATTTAAAATAAATTTTTTGGACTGATACACGACATGTATGTCCTATTTTAGAAGTCTACATTGCATTTCCGGTTCAAATGAACCTAGTAAAGAAAAGCACTTCTTTAGCTTCAGCTCCATAAGTCTCATTATAGCCAAGTTTGAACGAGACTATTTCATATGTTGAAATAAGTTTTAAGGATAGTGACATCAAGCCTTAAAACCTATAGATCAATTTGATACCTGTTACCTGCGAATTGCAATTGTTTGATCCAATAATATTTGGTTACCCAATTTTTCGTATTTTTTGGAGTTTACACCAGCAGAAACTTTGAGTTGAAGCTTGGGTCAAAACCCTCGCTTGAGTCAAAGCTCTATACCTCCATCCAGTTGTCCACATTGTAATGATATGGACTATCATGAGCTATTTGAAACAGAGAATTTTTTTTTAATTTTCTTGGAAAATTTTCCTAACTAACAAGAAATGATATTTAGATGCCCAATCTTTCAAGAAAACAATTGGAGAATGGTTATCCATTTTTTCTTACACTTTTGCAAAATTTGGAAAAAAAGTTCGAAGCTATTTTCTAGAATTTCACCTATGTGTTCCTTACAATTTTTTTATGTTCTCTCTTACTCTAAGCATTCTTACTCAATTTTCTCACTACATCATTTCTCTTTCTCTCATCTTTATGGAACATAATTGAGTCCTATTGACAAACTTAAGTCTAAGTTCCCAATTTTTAAAGCAAAGCATGCTTGAGAAACTCTTTCGGGCTTTATACGGTACTAAGGCGACAAAAGATTGTTGGAAACGGTGTCTTAAAAAATTCAATTAGTTAGTTTTTTAAATATTAATTAAATAAAATTATTTTATTTATTTATTGTCAGATTATGTTTTACAAATCTAACATACTTGTGATTGTTTTCTAAAACGTTTTATGAGATGGACATACTCCAAGGTGGCATGTTAAGTTTGCTTTAAATGATTAATAAGATTGAACTACAAATAGACTTAAATCAAATTAATAATATACTGTCAAAGTATATGTTTGAAAAATAGGGTGCTACCTGCGTGATAGCGTACTCGCAAACCAGCACGCAATGCTAGCCAGCATCACTTATCAGAGCCTAAAAGGCGCTGACCTATGAGGTAGCATCATGTGGCCCGCACGCGATTTTCCGGCAAGATCACGTTGTTTGGTTTTATTTCTTTTGTTTTTGTTTTGTTTTTTTTTTTTTTGAGCGTGTCCCACATTAAAAAAAAAATGAGATTTTTTCTATCCGAGGTATATTATAAGGGTCTTTGGGGTTCAGTTTACCAATCGAGTAATTTTTTGAAAATATGATTTTTTGAAAAATTAAAAGAAGGAATTTTTCTTTGAAATTCTTCCTAGTAAATATTTTTGGAGCCCACACTTTGGCATCAAAGGGTCATTGTCGAGAAGATCTCGCAGTCTTGATGATTCTTCCCGGGTGACAATTGCAGTATATAATCCAAGTATTTCTTATTACTTTTCTTTTAAAGCTTTCCTTTAATTTTCACAATATTCAATATTTATTATATTTTGATATTCTATGTCATTATATACATTAGAAGAGGTCCTTAGATTTAAAATCAAAAAATTTTGAAGTTTTTGCGTTGTGCTTGATCTACCCAATTTAGGAAAAATATAGTTTGAAAAATTAAAATTTTTCAACAATTAGTATCAGATCCACCTCTAATTATATTCATAATAGGCATAAGGTAAATATTAAGCATAATAAAGTTTCATAAATGGAATCGCGAATGAGTGAAATTGAGAATTTTATTAAAGAAAAGAATACTTAGTTGTGTTATTAAACAATTTAATGACGAGATCGCTATTCATCAAATTTAAATTGATTAAATTAGGATGAATTATCTTCTCGATATTATAGAGAAGTATTTCCTCACCAAAAGCCTTGAAATCATTATTCTTGCATTTTAAGAGAGTGAATATAACTTATTACTTAAAAAATTTTAAGAGAGTGAAAATTTTAAGAAACTTGTGGTATTCACAAATACAAATGCAATTAACAAAAAAAATTGAATTACATTCATACATTCAATTTAGCAATAAATACATAGTTAATTTTAGAAAAAAAAACCCCATGATCTTCCCAACAAGAAATATAATTAACAACAAAATATGAATCATGTTCAAACATTCAATTAGCAATATATAAATATATATTTAAAAATGGAGCAAATTTAACAATAAATAGATACATGCTTTTGTTTTCACATGACACCTTATGAGTTTGCTGTACAAGAAGAAACATGAGGAGTGAGATAAAATGTAATCTATGCCATAGATGCAACATTGGTCGAGCAATATGGCCAAAAATCAATGCTCAGCTATCACAAGCGGCGGAAGGATGCGAGGCCTCAACCACAAGAAGGACACAACCGGTTGTTACATACCAAAGAAGGTTCCATCCCAAAGCCAATTGGCAATGGGTGGAGTAGCTCCTTTGGTATATAAAGTAGTACTTACACTTTTAACTCACCAATATAGGATTGCATTTTTCTACTATTCTTTTGGCTTGTATCAAACCACCACGCTCCGCAACCTTAGTCCACGACGGCTTCACTCTAGGTAGCTTCACTCTGAGTAGGTAGCCATTTTCTCTCGTGGATGGCTTCATTCTACTTTAGGTAGCCCTTTCGTAGGTAGCCCTTTTTTTCTCGTAGATGACTTCACTCTAGGTAGGTTCACTCTAAGTAGGTAGCCCTTTTCTCTCGGGGATGGCTCCACTCTACTCTAGGTAGCCATTTTCGAAACTTGGGCCAGTTACGTGTGGCTTGTCAAGCAAGGCCATCAAGCCTAGCTCGTCCCATACAAAACAGAGCACGACTCTAGAGAGGTATGTCCCATATCAAACCGAGCTCCTTAGAATCGATTTGAGGATCGACGGCTCTAATACCATTGTTACATACCAAAGGAGGTTCTATCCTAAAACCAATTGGCAATGGGTAGAGTAACTCCTTAGGTATATAAAGTGGTACATCCTCTTCTAATCCACTAATATGGCATTAAGTTTTTCTACTATTCTTTTAGCTTGTATAACTGGTAGGTTTAGGGATATGGAAAGATTTTTTTTTCCCCTTTTTATCTTATATGTCAATGTTGTTGAAGGGATTGTCAAGGTAATCTATGTGAAAGATATACCAGTAAAGCCGAGATGTCTCAAAATTCTTCCAATAGTGAGCGCAATTGCTATATGATTTAATTTAATTATTCATGAAGAATGCCGACTATTTTTTTACAGCAGCTCCATGGCTATCCCTAAACAGTACTCTCGAAATATTTCCGAGTTGCAGGTTTAGTTTATTACTGTTCTCCATTATTTGATTTATTTAATTGTTGGTGCTCTCAAAATTGAAAGCGGATGTTCTAACATTTGTATCATGACATCACTATTGAGTTTTAGTTATAAACTTTTAGACCTTAAAGAAAACTGTGACAATATGTTATAAAATTTCATATCTAACTATGAACATGTAACTGCAGTATAGAAAATATCAAATAACGAAAATCTGCTCAAACACACAACGACAACACCAAGATTTTACGTGGTTCAGCTCTACAATAAGGACCTACTCCACGGCTCCCTATTTCTAGGGAAGTCTATCCACTATTAGTCAAGTTCAAGATATTACAGACCAAAGAACAACAAAAACAACTTTATACAGACAAGATCTTTCAAGCTTCTAAGGTAGAAACCCTAACCGAAACAAGAACAAGTGTACGGAGAAAGAATACTCACAAAAGAAGCCAACAAGGGCTTCTCAACACTCCAAACTACCAAGAATCGGACTAGGAAGCCTTCACACCCACGGCTTAGGAAGATCGCCTTCGATCGCCTCTGAATCGCCTCAAAATAGCCTCAGAGAAGAAAGAAAAGAGGCGGTGGCTGAAGGAAGAGAGAAAGAATGAAAATGTTGTACGGGAACCCTAAAATGGGTGCCCTTATATAAGCACAACCAAGGCAATCCGTGGCAAAGCCTCCCAGTCGATCTCAGCCGTTCACGCATCACAAATCAACGGTCCAGGTCTTCCCAAAAGAAACACAAACCGGCGCTCCAGATGGTTGACGCGTGTCAGCCATCACTTAACTGATTTGGGAAGCTTCCTCAGGAAGCTTCAGGCAGCACGGGAAAAAGCACGGGCAGGGGCACGGTTAGGTAAATGAAGCAAACGAGCAGGGGCAGATTGGTCATCACATTTTATGACCTGATTTAACATATTAAAAAACTACCCTTGTACAAATTAACATTTACAACACATGCCACTCAATATTACATCCTTTGATCTATAATATTTGAACACTACTTGACTAATTTAATAATCGACATAGTTAAGTCATATAGGGACCAATTATACAATAATTCTCCACCTTGGTACCTATATGAACTAACTGCTAAACATTCCTTAGTAATAAGGAGCAAACTCACCTGACTGGTCATCCATGATCCCAATCGCTTTGAACTAAGTTAATACATTTGAGTAACTTATCCAAAGTCACAATTTTAGTGTTCATATCCACTGGATTTACATCAGTACAAATTTTTCGCAGTTCAACAGTGTTGTTTTCAAGCATATCATTAACAAAATTCCTCTTCACACATAAGTGTTTAGTCCTATCATGAAAAACAGGGTTTTTACACAAAGCAAGGGCCGATTGACTGTCCGAAACTAGTAAAGGAGGTCCGTAATCAAGGTTAATTTCTGACATCAGGCCCCTCAACCAGACAGCTTCTTTGATAGCTTCTGTTAGGGCCTCGAATTCAGCCTCTGTTGTTGACAAAGCAGTCATAGGCTGCAACTTAGACTTCCAACAGATGGCTCCACCATTTAGAGTATAAAGGTAAGCACTGGTTGACCTTCTTTTATCTAAGTCTCCCCCAAAATCAGAATTGGTGTAACCTATCAGCCTAAGGTCTATTTCTGACCTACGAAAAGTAAGTCCCAGTTTATTGGTTTGTTTAATGTACCTTAACAGCCACTTAACCCCATCCCAATGTTCCTTTCCTGGGTTAGTCATAAACCTAGACAAAACACTTAAAGGAAAAGCTAAGTCTGGACGCGTACAAGTCATAGCATACATTAGAGAACCTATAACATTAGCATATGGGACTCTTTCCATCTGTTTCTTATCTATTTCATTCGAAGGATACTATTCAACTGAGTATTTGTACTGACTTGCCAAGGGCAACTTCACAGATTTACAATCAGACATATTAAACCTATCTAATACCTTTTCCAGATACCTTTGTTGTGACAGATGCACTGTTCCAGCAGCAAGACCCCTTGTAATTTCCATACCAAGTATTTTCTTGGCCTTCCCTAGATCTTTCATGTCAAACTCAGTAGAAAGCATTACCTTTAAATCATTAATATAGTTCATAGATCTACTAGCCAGGAACATGTCATCAACATAGATCAGTAAATACAGTGCATCAACAGTATCAGCATGCTTAAAGTAAAAACAAGTGTCATGTATTGATCTACTAAAGCCCCTACTTATCATAAATTGGTCAAAATGTTTATACCACTGTCTAGGGGATTGTTTTAGGCCATACAAAGACCTCTTAAGTAGACAAACATGATTCTCACAGCCAAGTTTAGTAAAATCCTCAGGTTGAGTCATAAAAATCTCTTCATCCAGCTCACCATGAAGGAAAGCCGTGGTAAAATCCATTTGTTCCAAAAATAGACTGAACTTAGCAGTTAGTGCCATAAGTATTCTTATGGTGGTATGTTTAACAACGGGAGAAAAAAATCTCATTATAATCTACCCCTTCCTTTTGTGAAAATCCTTTTGCAACTAGTCTAGCTTTGAATCGTGGCTGTCCAGATGATGTATCGGGTTCTTTTACCTTAGAGATCCACTTAGAACCTACAAACTTCCTACCCATAGGTTTAGAAACCAAAACCCAGGTTTTGTTCCTTTTGAGGCTCTCCATTTCCTCCGTCATGGCTTTGAGCCACTGTTCAGAGGCAGCCCCTCTAATGGCCTGTGAATAGGTGAGTGGTTTTGACTCTACATACTCTAGGGCAGTGTTTAGGGCATATGCAATACAATCAGCAGTCCTAAACCTTACCGGTGCCCTAGTTTCTCTCCTCTCCCTATCCCTTGCTAGTTAGTAGTTTGATAGGTCCACATGTTCAATGGTTTCTTGAGGTTCAGTGCTCCCTTCAGCACTGTCAGTCTCCTCTTCTTTAGGATCTAAGGTTTGGTTTTCCTGGTATGATGGTGCTGGTGGGCTGATCTCGAACTCATAGAGTTCAGGATCAAACTTCCTAGGGTTGGAAGAAGTGGCTGCTGTACCAGCAGCTACTGTTTTCTCCAAGTATGGCATTTCTTCTTCATTAAAGGTCACATCCCTACTAATTATGATTCCGGTCCTGTTCCATCCCTAACACCCACCCTATACCCCTTTACACCATCCGAATAGCCTAGAAAGACACCTTTTACAGCCCTAGGTTCAAGCTTTCCTTCTGATTGATGTGCATATGTAGCACATCCAAAAACCTTTAAATTAGAGTAGTCACTAGTTTTTTCAGTCCATTTTTCTTCAGGGTTTTAAAATCAATTGCAGAGGAGGGAGTTCTATTGATTAGATAACATGAAGTAACTACAGCCTCCCCCCAAAAGTTCTTACCAATTCCTGATGCAAATAACATGCATCTTACCTTATCTAAGAGCGTACGGTTCATTCTCTCAGCCAGTCCATTTTGTTGGGGTGTTTTTCTAACAATGTTGTGTCTTTTAATACCAGTTTGAGCACATAAACTATCAAATTCAAAGTTAATATACTCAAGTCCATTGTCAGTTCTAAGCACCGTAATCTTCTTACCTGTTTGATTTTCTATAAGGTTCTTCCACCTAACAAAGGCATTAAAACATTCATCTTTTGTTTTAAGTAAGTAAACCTAAACCTTCCTGGAAAAGTCATCTACCATAGATAGGAAGTAGTACGCTCCACCTAAAGTGGGTACCCTAGCTGGTCCCCACAGGTCAGAGTGGATATAGTCTTCCGGTGACTTAGTTATATGGATTTCAAATTTAAAGGATAGTTTATGATGTTTTCCAAATATGCATGACTCACAGAAATCAGGTTTAGACACATAACCACCCACAACAGTCCCCTCTTGTTCAGTTCATTCAGGCCTCTTTCTGAAACATGTCCTAATCTCTTATGCCAAAGGCTAGTTAGGCCAGCCTTTTCTGCGACAGAGCAGCCAGCAGGAACTACGTCACCTCTAAGCACATATAGACCATTCTTGACCTCCCCACTTAGCATTACAAGGGAACCCTTAAGGACCTTCATTACCCCCTATTGTGTCTTTACGGTCATACCAGCCAGGTCTAATTGTCCTAGAGAAATCAGGTTCCTTCTAAGTTCAGGCACATGCCTAACTCCTTCTAGGGTGAATTCAAAGCCATTTGACCCTCTAACCCTAACTGACCCTGTCCCTACTACCTTGCACCCATGGTTTTTTCCTAGTAACACCTTCCCCCCAGTCACAGTTCTGTATTCAGTAAATAAAGATCTATCTGAGGTCATATAAAAACTACACCCTGAGTCTAGTACCCACTCATGTGTAGTTAGGTCTGTAGAGGCCACTAATACTTCAGCGGAATCATATTCGTCAGTGTACTCGGTGTTATCTATTGCGCCATTAAATTTTCTTTGGTAATCAGGACAATATCTCTTGATATGTCCTAACTTACCACACTCATAACATTTTACTTTACTGCAGTCCCTTCTTGGTCTAGAGTTAGATCTGTTTCTACTCTTACTTCTTCTTCTTTCTTTATTGTAATTATTATGATTATTGTGATTATTATGGTTGTTATTGTTGTCTCGAGTCTTTGTCATGCCCCTAACTAACAGCCCTTCATCGCTGTTACTGTTAGGTGGGTACTTCCCTTCCTTCCTAAGTTCAAGAATCTTGGATCTAAGGGCCTTGGTAACATCTTTTAATGCTATAGTATCTTGTCCATATCTAAGTGTGTCTTTGAAAGCCCTAAGGTATTTAGGCAAAGCACACAGCAATACTACAACCAACAGTTCATCAGCAACAGTTACCTTGACATTATCCAAGTCTTGAGAGATTCTGTGAAACTCATCTATTGAGTCTTCTGAGGGTTTAGACTCACTCATTTTAAATGTGAAGAGTGCTTTCTGTTTGACAAAGACTCAGACTTATAAATTTCTTCTAGCTTAGCCCATATATCCGCCATAGTCTTTTCAGAACGGATCTGATTAAGTACTGAATTATCTAGACTAAGTAGTAAAGAAGCATAGGCTTTATGTTCAATCTCTAGTTTCTCCTTTTCAGTTAGATAAGTAGGTTGTTCATTAGCAGGTAAAAGCGCAGTTCCAGCACCTTGAGCCATAAGGATGGCTTTCATTTTAAGTTTCCAGAGATTGAAATCATTTCTACCGTCAAACCTTTTAATATCAACCTTAGCAGACGCCATATTGTTTCTTTAAGGTAAAGAACCTAAGGCTCTAATACCACTTGTTGAGTTTTAGTTATAAACTTTTAAACCTTAAAAAAAACATTGACAATATGTTATAAAATTTCAGATCTAACTATGAACCTATAACTGTAGTATAGAAAATATCAAATAACGAAAATCTGCTCAAACACACAACGACAACACCAAGATTTTACGTGGTTCAGCCTTATTATAAGGACCTGCTCCACGGCTCCCTATTTCTAGGGAAGTCTATCCACTATTAGTCAAGTTCATGATATTACAGACCAATTATACAACAATCACAAATGTACTACAACATAAATTGTCAAATGCAAGCCTTTTTACGGTTGTCGTCGCCCTCAAACGTTGTGCATAAATTTCATGGATATGATTCTAAAACCATTAGCTTTGATGTTGAAGACAATTGAAGTCAGAAACTGTTTCATTTTTTTTTTTACCAAAGGCAGTAATTAATTAGGTATTGGAATGATAAACAACACTTTTTGATTCATCTCATTTGTTATGAGTTACACGATATCAATTCTCATATGTTTCCTTTTATCCATCTATCAATTCCTTATCGCGCTATTTTGATTAACCAATTTTAAATTGCGTAAAGGGAGGTTGATTAATTATATTTTATTAATTGAATTAATTATCAGCTCTTCATTGAGAATCGAACTATTCCTATAATAACAAATAATGTAATGTGTATTATATTGGTTTTATTTTCAATTTTGTGACCTTGAAATTATTGATTTACTGAAAACTATTAATACTTTCTAATTAAAAATTAGAAGCAAAATTACGAATGTTTTAATGGTAAAAGAAATAAGAGTATTTTCTCTAACTTACATAGTGATACAAAAGGAGACATTCAATTAAATATTCAATTACACATTCAAAGTGAAATCAACAAAGAATATTGAGCGTTAGGAAGAAAAATAAAAAAATTGAAAGTTGTAGAAATAAATTACAACTACAAAGTTTCCATAAAAAATAATTCTATTGAAACTAATTTTTACAAATTACTTCTAAAACAAAGGTGTCTGCCATAAATTCATTGTTGCTTGATTTTCTTATGTTGTATTTCATAGTTTTCGTTGTCTAATGTATGCCGTTTGGTGTCGATGACTATCCATTTCTTCATTTTTCTAGGAAGTTCTCCTCAGGCCAATTTTTCCTTTTTTTTAGACTATCTATGCATTTCTCAGTTATCCTTTAATCTTCTAAATTAAGTTGGCATAAAGGAAAACTATTAATGGTTTGCATTTATATTGGTTTTTCCAATTTTGTGACCTTTGAAAGAAAAATTAACTAATATTCAAGTATAGCAATGAAATAGAGAGCAATAAAAAGATCTTACAAGATTCTGATATACTTGTGCAGGCATTAAAATGGTGATGTTAGAGTATTGTGTTATAACTGTATATATGATTGTATGTATTAGGCCCATTGGGCCCACCTTGTATACAACAACAACAACAACAACAACAACAAAAAACCCACTGCCTCCAAGGCTTTCCGCAAAAGCAGGGTCTGGGGAGGGTAGATGTACACAGCCTTCCCCCTCCAGGGGGCTACCCTGAAGGGAGGCTGTTTCCGAGGACCCCCAGCCTAAAAAGTTTGTCTGCATCTTTCAGCCCAAGACCTGGCAACAGGAGAAGCAACAAAAGCATTAAAAAAAAAAAAAAAGTGTGCACAGGCACCGAATCACAGATATGGTGAGAAAAGAAAAGGATATAAAGAAAGGGCTATAGATAGAGGTAGAAGAGATAAAGAGAGAGAGTGAGAAAGGGATAGGGAAAGGGAGCGACAAAGATGAGGTGGAGACCAAGACTACCCTACTCCAACCGGATCATCTACTACCCTTATGCTAGCTCTCCACAGGGCCCTATCTAAGGCCATCTCCTCCAGGAGGTTAAGGTGGGTGAGGTCTTGTCGGATCGTCTCAAGCCATCTCTTATTTGGTTTGCCTCTGCCTCTTCTGCCTAGTGTAGTAAGGGGCTGTTCGCATCTCCTGACTGGAGTGTTGTCCGGTCTCCTTCTGACATGCCCGAACCACCTCAGACGTTGCTCCCTTAATTTATCTTCAATGGAGGCTATGCCCAATTTGCCTCTTATGATGTCGTTTCTAATCCTATCCTTCCTTGTGTGTTCGCACATCCACCTTAGCATTCGCATCTCCGCCACCTTCATCTTCTGTGTGTGCTGTTGTTTCATCGCCCTGCACTCCGCCCCATACGCCATGGTTGGTCGTACAACTGTCTTATAGTATCTTCCCTTTAGCTTCAAGGGGAACTTCCTATCACAAAGTACCATGGAGGCCATCCTCCACTTATGCCAACCCGCTTTGATCCTATAGCTGACATCCTCGTCCACTTCGCCGTTGTGCTGTATCGTGGACCCCAAGTACCTGAATCTCTCCTTCTTCGATATGGCCTCATGTGCAATCTTGACTTCTTCTCTGCTCGGTGTGGTAGAGGGGTTGAACTTGAGTTCCATGTGCTCGGTCTTGGATCTGCTTAGTCGTAAACCCTTAGACTCAAGAGCTCCTCTCCATAGTTTCACCTTCTGATTTATCTCTTCCCACGACTCCCCCACCAGTACTATGTCATCTACAAAAAGCATGCACAAAGGTACACATCCCTGGATGGGCCCACCTTGTATCAAGTTTATATGTCTATATATATACGAGAGGGCTCCTAATTTGGGGGTACCAATTATTCCCACATTTACATTCTTTCATGGTATCAGAGCTAACCCTAGCTCTCTTGCAAACACTAGCCGATCTTCTTTTCTTTTCGAAACCCTAGCGCCGTCGGTCTCAATCCCAACCTTAGCGCAGCACCGCCCCACCTCCAACCCTCACCGAAGCCCTTCCCCATTGGTGATGCCACCTCCTTCACAACTACACCCACTACCGCCGTCTAGCCCCCTATAGCTGGTGGCTCGTCTCTTCCAACCCCTTTCAGCATCTCAAATATTAGACATCAGATTACTTCTACTTCAGATCTAAATGACCCATCCACATATCTGGTATGGCGCCGATCTTTTCTCTCTGCTTGTAAAGGTTATGCTGTGGATGATTACCTTGATGTCACCTCCTTTCAACCTGATGTTTCAAATCTAAACTATCGCTATTGGAGACAGATTGATAATATTCTCATGTCCTGGATTCTCGGTACTATCTCTCCTAATCTCGCTAGTGCTGTGTGTGGTACTGATGATGATGTAACTGCTGCATCGCTTTGGGGTTCTATCTCCCGACTTTTTACTGATTTCGCACAATCGAATCAGTTGCAATTTAAATGTGAATTAACAAACATTAAGAAAGGCAATCTCTCCATGTTAGCCTATCCCACAAAGATTAAATCTCTGGCTGATAATCTCAAGTCTGTTAATGCCTTTATCACTAGTGTTGATATGGTTCTAGCTGCTGTGGATGGACTTTCTGATGAAAAGGATTTCGTGCTGTTTGTACATCTATTACGTCACGTGCTCCCTTCCCATCCTTTATTGAGGCCCATTCTATATTAATGAATGACGAATCTCGTCTTAAGAATGCCAATGCAGGTACTTCATCTATTCTTCTCGTAGCTGGTGCCTCAGGTGCGCACACGGCTTCTTCGCCGGTCCCAGCCACACCGGCTGTACCAGTCCCGTCGCAGCCACAAGCCACTAATCAGCAGGCAGCCTTTCCCGCTCAACAACAGCAGTCCAGTTTTAGAAATCAGTATGGAAATGGCCGTGGTAACGGTCGTGGTCATGGGGGTTGTGGTAACGGTTGTGGTCGTGGTAGAACGGTCGTGGTTAAAGAAATCAGGGGATGCCAAATATGTGGGGACCGAATTTTAGGGGGATGTTATACATGCCGTTTATCCCGCAGTTCAACACACTATATCGACCTCATCAATTTGGTTCTGCTCCCTCGGGTGGTAACATTTCTATTCCACAATTTCATCCTATAAATAATGTCTATACCACTGGCTATAATTTCTACCTAGGTTTTGTGTTAGCTTCCAATTCGAAATTGAAAGTCTAACCTTGTAGAAGAAAGAGTTAAGATGAGAAGAGAAGTGAAAGGGGATGAGAAATAGAGAAAGAGATGAGAAAAGATAGAGAAATTCCAAAAGGAATTCTGATTTCTATTCCTTGAATGATGAGATTACAAGCGAGGAGCTTATTCATACAAAAATTAGAACATTGAATCTAACCAACTAAAATAACCGACTCAACTAAGCTTTTAGCGCCAAAGTTAAGCACAGCCACTAGATTCGACCAAGCTGGACCAACCGATCTTCCCATGACGCCAAACCGACCCCTAACCAACTTTTGAAACATTACAACTCGACAATGGAAAACAAAAGCGAAGATACAACCAGAAATTACAATTAAAAATTCATCGATTCATAACATTCCCTCCCTCTTGAGAAACTTCTTGTCCTCAAGAAGTAAAATTTGGGAATTGTTTCCTTAAGAACTTGCAATTTTCCCATGTCGCAAAGCTCTTGTTCAAGTTGCTCCAAGTTACCAACACTTCTTGCACAGCCCCTTGATCTCCCTGCAGCAACCTCCAGGCCTTAACAGCAACAGGTTGCAGCAACAACAAGCCATTAGACTCAGCTTCAGGTGGCTTTCGAGCAACGTCAGCTCCTTTCTTGACCTGCTTTTTAAGTAGGGAAACATGGAACACCGGGTGAATGTATGAATGCGAAGGTAAGCCAAGCTTATATGCAACATTGCCAACTTTCTCCAAGATTTTGTATGGGCCAAAGAAATGAGCACTTAGCTTGACATTTTGCCTGACAGCCAAGGAAGACTGTCTATACAGTTGTAATTTAGGTTAGACCATGTCTCCAACTTCATAGCTTTTGTCTACCCTCTTTTTGTTGGCATAAAATTTCATTCGTGCCCGAGCTTGTTGGAGATTATCTTTAAGCACTTGTGCCATTTGCTGCCTTTGCCGTACCAGATCAGTAGCTGCACAATCTGATTCTCTCGATTGTCGCAGCAACATTGGTGAAGGAGGAGGATAACCATACAAGGCTTGGAAGGGTGAAGTTCCAATTGATGTATGGAAGTGAGTGTTGAACCAAAACTCCGCCAAAGAAAGCCAATGATTCCACTCCTTAGGCCTTACTAAAACCATACTTTGAAGGTATTGTTCTACACATTGGTTGACTCATTCGGTTTGCCCATCCGTTTGAGGATGATAAGAGGAACTAAGTGCCAATGTGGTACCCACCAACTTGAACAACTCCCTCCAAAATATGCTTGTGAAAATCTTGTCTCAATATGACACAATGGATTGAGGCAATCCATGTAATTTGTAAATGTTGTCAAGGAAGATCCTTGCTAATTTTTCTGCGGTAACGGGTCGAGCAAGAGCAATGAAATGGCTATACTTGGTGAAACGATCCACCACTACCCATATAACCTCCTTGCCTTCAGACCTCGGTAATCCCTTGATGAAATCCATGCTAATATTAATCCATGCTCCATCCGGAATAGGAAGTGGTTGAAGTAGACCCTTGTAACGATGATCTCCCAACTTTGTTTGTTGACATACTTCACAAGCCTTCACATACTCACTCTCATCTTTTTTCATGCTTGGCCAAGTAAAGTATGCCTTAACCCTTTGATACGTGCCTTCAACACCGGCATGACCTCCCCAAGATGCATCATGAGAGGCTTGTATTATCTAATCCCTCAAATCAGTAGCTGAACCAATGTATAGCTTGCCACTGCTTCTGATCAGTCCTCTCTGCACGGTTATATCAGCATCTGAACTGCATTTTTCTGCACCTTTCACGAGAGCATTAGCAACACAATCTTGGGCAAAAGAATCACCCTCATATGTCTTGTATATCTCTTCCATCCATGAAAGAACCACCCCGGATAACGCACTGCAATGCCCACTGTCCGCTCCCTCAAATTTTCTGGACAGAATGTCGGCAGCCACATTTTCTTTGCCTCTTCTATACTCAATGTCATAATCAAGGCCAAGCATCTTCATAAGGCCTTTCTTCTGAATCCTCGTCACAATCTTTTGCTCAAGGAGATGCTTGAGGCTTTGGTGATTCGTTCGAATGATGAACTTGTGACCTTCCAAGTAATGCCTCAATTTTTCCACGGCTAAGAGAATTGCTAGATATTCCTTCTCATAGGTCGACATAGCTTGATGCTTAGGACTAAGGGCTTGGCTCAAGTAAGCAATAGACCTTCCATTTTGAGAAAGAACAGCCCCAATACCAGTAGCACTCGCATCGGTCTCCAAAACAAAGCTCTCGGTAAAGTTTGGCATTGCCAATAGTGGTGCAGCACACATAGCAGATTTAAGAGCTTCAAATGCAGCCCGAGACCTCTCATTCCATGCAAAAGCATCCTTCTTCAAGAGTTCAGTTAAAGGTTTGGCAATAGAACCATAACCTTTAATGAATTTCCTATAATACTCGGTCAATCCCAAAAAACCTCTCAATTGTTTCAAGGTGATTGGAATTGGCCAATCTTGCATCGCTTGGATCTTAGTAGGATCGGTGGAAACTCCCTCTTGTGAGATAACATGACCCAAATACTCAAGCTTGGCTTGAGAAAACGAACACTTGGACAACTTCGCAAAGAACTTGTGTTGCCGCATCACTACAAAAACTTGTCGAAGGTGAGTGAGGTGAGCTTCATAAGTGGAGCTGTAAATCAGTATTTCATCGAAGAAAATGAGCACCGATCTCCTCAGAAAAGGTTTGAAAACATCATTCATGGCCGCTTGAAAAGTGGTCAGAGCATTTGTAAGGCCGAAAGGCATAACAACAAACTCGAAATGCCTATGATGTGTCTGAAAAGCAGTCTTGTAGATATCCGGCTCGAGAACTCTGATTTGATGATAACCTTGCCTCAAATCAATCTTATAGAAGTAGCATGCTCCATGTAACTCGTCAAGCAAATCATCTATGACGGGAATTGGGAACTTATCCTTCACTGTCAAGGCATTTAACTGTCGATAATCGATGCACATTCTAGCCGAGCCATCTTTCTTCTTCACAAGGATCGCAGGCGACGCAAAAGGACTATGGCTTGGTCTAATGAAACTCATGTGAAGAAGCTCCTCAACTTGCCTCTCAATTTCTGTCTTTTGGCCATGAGCATACCGATATGGCCTGATCTTAACCGGATCAGCATTTGCACGCAAGGGAATGGCATGGTCCACACCCCTTCGAGGAGGAAGACTCCTAAGTTGCTCAAAAATGTCCTCAAATTCTTCCACTAAGGTCTGAACTTCTGGTCGAATATCATGCTGCAACTCTACCGCAGATACCATGAACAAATGCCCAATCCATTGTATTGCCTTCTTCTTGATTCCATCTTGCACACGTTTGCCATCAATCAACTTGAGTTGAGCTTCCTCTGATATGCCTTGCAAGGATACTGTGGTGCCATGAACCTCAAATGCCACGGTCATTTTATCAAAATCAAACACAACCCGGTTGAAGGTTCTTATCCAATCCACCCCAAGCACCATATCGCAACCTCCCAAAGGAAGAACTCTGAAATCAAAGGTGAATTGATGATTTTGCATAGACCATGCGAATGCTAGGCACTTGTTTTGAGTTGTTAAGGAGTTGCCATCAGCCACCATCACCACCAAGGGGTGAGTCTTTGTCACCTCATGCTTTACCTTCTTAATCAACTTTGGATCAACGAAACTATGTGTACTCACACTATCAATAAGGACAATGATGGAGTGTTTTCCAGCCCTGCCTCTGATTTTGATGGTATTATGAGCTCCACTACCGGTCAAAGCCTTCATTGAGATCTCCACTTCATCATCACTCAATTCACCTTGTGAAGTATAGCCTGCACTGTCATGTTCTGCCTCAGAATGGTCACTGCCAGAATCAGCATCAGCACGGGACCCCCTTGCATACATTAGTGCTTGAGATTTGCACCTATGACCAGGCTGATATGGTTGATTACAACGAAAGCACAATCTTAATGAACTCTTGTCAACAGCTCGCTTAAAACCAGAACTGGACCTACTTCTCTGCTGCAGTCTGAACTGGCTGACTTGTTACTTATTTTTGTCACTTGATTGAACTTGAGTAGCTTCAATCAATTTTTCCTTGTTGTAAGCACTTGACAAAGTCTTAGGACCAATGGCTTTCACCATATTCTTGATCCTTGGCTTCAATCCACTTACAATGCATGAAACATAATAAGATTCAGCATCCTTGGGAGCTATGGACAAAACTGACAGCAAGTTAGCTCTTAAATTCTCAAATCTGATCATATACTCTCTCACGGTTGAAGTTTGGGACAATTTGTTAAAGCTATCCACAACATCTGTTGATTCACTTTCTCCATTGATTCACTTTCTCCCACATTTCTTCTACGAATTGGCCCCAAGAAGATTCGGTTTGCTCTTCAACAAACTATAATACCAAACCTCATGATCACCATGTAAATGAACCGCAGCCAACTGGAGCTTTTCCTCATCAGGTATGTTGTAAAACAGAAAATACCGATCACATCTCCTTAGCCACGATTCCCGTTGTCTACCATCAAAAGGATCTACTTCCACTCTTGGCTGCCTGTAATTATGTTAAGGTTTCGAATATTAGGTCTTGAACCTTAGCCTTGGTTAGGATAGAGAGAGTATGAGATGAGAAAGAATATAGAGTTTAGATGAGGAAGAAGGGAAAAGAGATGAGAAAATAGAGAGAGAAATCAAAAGAGATCAATTCATTCATCAAAAGTTATGGATTACATGCTAATGTCCCTTATTTATACTACTTACATAGTATGAGCCTAATACATTGAATCTAATCTCACAAGGACTAAACCACTTAGAAATTTGCTAGAATTATCTAGAACTAATGCTAACTAACAATTGAATCTATTATGGCGCCAAGGACCAGCCTAACCGACTAGCCTCCTAACAACCATTCACCAGCTGCAGAAATACTACAATGCAGGTACAACGCAGCTTATTACAACTCAACAAACAACACAAGGTAGTAGAGGGAAGGACTACCAAGCCATTACATCACTTACTAAACTAATCCACCCCTAACAGCCTTAAGATCATCAATCTACAGCAACATTTCAGCAGCATATTAACCATTCAGCAGCAGTACACATCTCAGCCTCCATGAGTTCACGCCTCGGATTCCCGGGTCATAACATTCCCTTCCCCTTTAGAACATTCTTGTCCTCAAGAATAGAAGAGAGATGTAATAGTGAAGAACTCTAGTTGCATATGAAATGATAGCTGAATTAATGAACTTCACGCTGCATTCTACAGATAAGAGCATCTGGCTGCAGTGATGTATTGACTGAATTTCAGCAAGTACATGAGGGTGATTCTTGTTTGACACAATGCTTGCATATGAATAAGAAGTGCTCTTCAGGAGGCCTGCTACGTTCAGACCAACATCAACCACACATTCCCAACTCCTCTTGCTGCAGCTAATACGGCTCAGAGCTCTAACTTGCTGCTGAAAATCACCAATGGCATATGTAACTCTGAAATTCTGTGTGGAGAATGCAGCCAAACAGATTTTGAATGTCATAAACCACACAAAATTGTATTCGAAGTCCTTTAACACCTCAGGAGGCCTTCTAAACTCAAACCAAGAGAACCCAACACTAAATTCTGCTTGTAAACATTCCCTAATGCAGTTCGAACAGCTCCAAAACAGAATTATTTCATTCCAAACTTGCCAATCGGCATGTCGAAAGTGCTTATCAGCTATTGGAACTTGATTCCTTGCTGGTTTAACGTGTTCTGTCACAAAGGTGTTCATCTTTTTCAGCTCACACCACCACCTACTAACCCAACTCATGACATGCCCATTAAATCTTTGATTGCTTCTCAAATTCACATGTTGGTTTGCTGCAAAACTCCAGAATTCAGCAGTGCTTGAGCCAAACCACTCATAGCTGCTGCAGATTTTACAGATTTTAGCTCGATTTTTGTCCATATTGAAACTTCTTGATGCAAACAAGTGATGACAACTTCCCAAACCCATAATTGCACCAATCACTCTCCATTTGGACAACTCATTCACTGCTGACAAAGAAGGAATTGTAATCCTCCTAGCCATAACAGCAACTAATCTGAATTCATGCTGTCCCACCTTGATCAACTGAGCTCTTGTGACATGGGCTTGAATATCTGGGCCTTTGCTCCACCAAATCAAATACTCATGGGTCACAATCGAATTTCCATTATCAGATTGAAAGATGAGCTTCAAATCAGGACACCAATGACACAACTGAACATCTGCAATTAATTTCAGTGCAAGGGAAAATCTGTCCTGATCTTGGCTGCTGAAATGTAAATTATTTTCAGCTAGAAATGATCTTGTTCCCTTGTTATACTCCTTCTCCCATACATTGAGAAAGTATTGAAGCTTGTGCATATTATTTTCCCATTCGGAACAACCACAACAGGTCACCCAAAGCACAACCCGGTTCTGCACCAGAACATCACCATCCAGTTGCAGTGTATCCTAATTTTCAAGTGCCTTTGGCTTAACTTGGCTTTGCACTCCAGCTACGACGTTATACCCGAGGCCAAACACCTCCTCAAACCATCCACAATTCTTCAAAACACTAAAAACAATTATCATCCTTTCAAATAAGTGCTTTTGTATGAACCGAAACAACACCAATTCCGGAACAATGGACACTTCATTGTCACATGAATCATATAGCTTGTAAAATGTATACTTCCTGTCTTCAATACTTACTTTGATGTTATCTTCACAATGACCCGCAGTCTCAACCAATTCTACACCAATGCTTGCACTGACATCGCACTCTTCAACACCAAACAGCAGCACCGGATGTGTAGCTCCACCAAATACTTGTAATTCATTCTGTCCCAGATCAAGGAAGCTTCCAACACCCAACACATCAGTTAAAACATCTGCTGGACAGCTTCTGGACTGATCTGAAATCGGTTTGAGCATGTTACAGCAGTTATACACATCTAACAACTCAATTACTTGTTCAACCACATTGCTTCTCCTTTGTTGGACTTTGAAACGCACTCTCGCAGCTTGATTAGTTCTTTTCAACAGAGAATCAAACTTTTTCGGCTTCATATAAACTTGAAAATCTTCTCCCGGATCAGGAGGTAACTCGTCATATGAATGGGTATTTGAACACACTGATACTCCCCTCAAAAGCACACCTTGTTCGGTATCCGATAGTACCACAGCAGTAGAAGCTGATTTACCAATAGAATGTAATCGTTCAGCAGCGAAGTTGCTACAATTTTGATCCAAAATCGGCTAGACAGCAGGCCTTAAGTTATGATTCTGCATACCAACTTGCCATAGAGTAACACTTAACTGATTTGACGATGTATCTAGTGAAATAACAGCAGTAGCATCAAGCTTATCAGATGTAATTAAAGATTCTGCAGTCACCACTCCTTGTATACTAGCATATACATCGGTAAGATCAGCGTCTTGAGTTCGTTCTTGTTGATCATCAAGCATCATAGGCTGAGACACAACCAAACGCTTCAATTTTGGCTTGTACAACTTCTTTTTATCCACAACATCTCCCAATGCTTCACTTAGACGATTTCTCTTCGACTTACTCTTTGCTTTCTTAATCATTCCTCGGACATGTGAATCATATTCCCAATCCAGATGCATGTCATATTGTTCCTCAACATTATCAATAGACTGTAACTCTAGCATAGAGTCTTCATAAGAGACATCTTCTTCAAACTCAGGTTCTTCTAGCTTGTGTTCTTCAATTTCGGCATTGTAATGGTCGAGTTCATCTTCAACAACAACAGATTGTACCTCCTCTTTTTGCTCAACAACGAACTCTTGCGGTAGAACCACTTCTGTAGGTGGAACTATCTGGCTAGAAGGCTCAATTTGTTGCACCCGATCTTCCTTGTTCACATCCTTACCCAAAAGCTTCTTCAACATTTGCTGAATGCTATCATTTTGCTGTTCAAACTTCATATCAGACCTCGCATTTTGCTGATCCAGCTTAGCAATCAATTGTTCAAGCTTGTCATTCAATTCCTTATAGTGATTGGATGATGCATTCACACATTTGATCATGTTTGTAATGAACAACAAAAGTTCAAACTGGAATCAGCTCAGCTCGCGGAAGCAAGTTCGAAAATCGCACAAATGTAAAACTTGTTTCGCAACTCTTCAACAATCGATTGCTTAATGACGTTCTACTACTTCATTCGCACAAACAATCACTTGCTAATGGTTCCACGATGGTGAATGATTAAAAACCCTAACTGATAAACTTCGAACAGAACTTCGAACAAACCCTAACCTCGAGCGACTTCTGACAGGAACGTGTAGTCGAGTAATTCGACTTACACTTCAGAATTAAGCTCGACTCTAACTCACAATCCAGTCCTCTACACAATACCCAAAGCAATCTTTAAAAAAAAAAAAACGAAATCGGATTCAACACTTACGGTTCTCCGCGCACTGTCAGAATTTTAGCCTTACTGACAGGTTTCTGGCCTAATCAAATCTCGACTTAATAGGATAAAATTCTCAAAAATCACCGTAGATTTTGATGAATTCTCACCAATTCTATGCTTATCAACACAATTTCATCACAATTCAACAACAACACGAATTCACATCGAATTGCAACTTGAAGTTCAGAAAACCATTACCTCCATCCCTACATCTGAATTATAAAGTTTGTAATCACCTCAATTCAGAAGATTTCTACTATTTTGATGATGATCAAGTATAATGTGGATCCGTTAGCTAACTTTTACTTCTTCTTCAACCGACTGGATGAATATTTGATCAAGATCAATATTGTTCAGCACATAACTTCAGCAACTGATTCTTGCTTCAGCACACAAATTCAGCAGCTAATGCTTGCTCCGATTCAACCAGAAGCAACTTTGATGTTGACTGAAATCAACAAATACTGATCAAATAAACTTTCATTAATGTAACTCCATCAATTATGTCCCAACCGAAGCAATTCCCAGGCAATGCAGTGAGCTGATGCAGTAACCGCCAAAAATTCTTCAAAATTCAGATTTGAATGTCTGATCACCAAATCTGAACTAAATTTGTAACACAATTATTTTTGTTGATTAATTGCAATACAATTAATCGTATTTTGTAATTTTTTCCAGATATAAGCTTGATTCGGAAGCCAAATCAAGGCTCTGATACCAATTGTTAAGGTTTTGAATATTAGGTCTTGAACCTTAACCTTGGTTGGGATAGAGAGAGTATGAGATGAGAAAGAATATAGAGTTTAGATGAGGAAGAAGGGAAAAGAGATGAGAAAATAGAGAGAGAAATAAAAAGAGATCAATTCATTCATCAAAAGTTATGGATTACATGCTAATGTCCCTTATTTATACTACTTACATAGTATGAGCCTAATACATTGAATCTAACCTCACAAGGACTAAACCACTTAGGAATTTGCTAGAATTATCTAGAACTAATGCTAACTAACAATTGAATCTATTATGGCGCCAAGGACCAGCCTAACCGACTAGCCTCCTAACAAACATTCACCAGCTGCAGAAATACTGCAATGCAGGTACAACGCAGCTTATTACAACTCAACAAACAACACAAGGTAGTAGAGGGAAGGACTACCAAGCCATTACATCACTTACTAAACTAATCCACCCCTAATAGCCTTAAGATCATCAATCTGCAGCAACATTTTAGCAGCATATTAACCATTCAGCAGCAGTACACATCTCAGCCTCCATGAGTTCACGCCTCGGATTCCCGGGTCATAACAAATGACCACTCCTAACGCTAGATGTGTTGTCATTAGTCACTGATCTGTACTGGAATTGCCGATCAGGTGGTCTATCAAGATGCTCGAACTCATCAATTTCAACTCTATGATGCAAAACAGAATTCTGTGGCCTGACATTGTGATCTGCATTCAAGGCATTTGATCTGCAATGTACTTGTCCTGAGGCACGATCCTGATTATCTACATCAATTTCAGGTTGCAGAGGTTGATTCTCAGCTGATCTGATGTGAATTGAAGGTCCTACATCAGGTTGCAATATCGGAGTCTTTCCTCGAGTCATGCACACTTCTTCGATTCTGTCTGCCTTGCTTTGCTGCTGATCTGCTTCAACCGAATGAAAGATCTGACTCGCAGGCTTTAAGATTGCATTAACACTTGATTCTCCTTGCTTATTAACCCGATCTTGTAATTTTACAATCTTCTCTTCAATTTGTTGCAACCGATTTTCCTTATTCGTTTCCTTTTACATAAATTACTACTGCATCCTTATCAACTACTGAATGCTGTCATTCTGCTACTTAAACTCGACATATTGCTGATCGAACTTAGCATTTAGCTGCTCGAACTTGTCATATAGATCCCGGTGGTGATCAATTGTTGCATCTGCACCAGGACCTGCAACCGCAGCAGCATAAGTATCCGGACCAGACGCATTTGCTCCTCCAGCTCCTGATCTGGTTCTAACACCTTCGATCATGTTTTTCTTTGCTTTTCCCAGCCTCAATCAATCAATTGATTGTTTGAACCAGCTCTGATACCAATTGTTAGCTTCCAATTTGAAATTGAAAGTCTAACCTTGTAGAAGAAAGAGTTAAGATGAGAAGAGAAGTGAAAGGGGATGAGAAATAGAGAAAGAGATGAGAAAAGAGAGAGAAATTCCAAAAGGAATTCTAATTTCTATTCCTTGAATGATGAGATTACAAGCTAGGAGGTTATTTATGCAAAAATTAGAACATTGAATCTAACCAACTAAAATAACCGACTCAACTAAGCTTTTGGCGCCAAAGTTAAGCACAGCCGCCAGATTTGACCAAGCTGGACCAACCGATCTTCCCATGGCGCCAAACTGACCCCTAGCCAACTTTTGAAACATTACAACTCGACAATGGAAAACAAAGCGAAGATACAACCAGAAATTACAATTAAAAATTCATCGATTCATAACATTTTGATGCGAGTCTGTTCTCTCCACAATATTACTCCACCCCTAATCTTGACCCTTCTTGGGTCATGGATAGCGGGGCCTCCTCCACATGATAAATAATCCAGGCATCTTAACGTCCTTCTCTCAATGTACCGGGTCTGATAAAATTTTAGATGGTAATGGTGCTTGTCTTTCTATTGCTGGTATTGGGTCCTGTTTCATATCTACTCCTGTGGGTCACTTTGCTTTAAACAAAGTCCTATTTGTTCCTGGCCTATCCAAAAATTTACTTTCTGTTTGTCGATTTTGTTTAGATAACAATTGTCTTCTCGAATTTGATTATTTTGGTTTTTCTGTCAAGTATCCAAACTAAAGTTAACTATCATTCGCTGTGTCAGTCCGGGGCCCCTTTTTACAGTACCAGGATCACCTACCATCACTACAATGTTCATTGCTTCATGAGTCTCCTCTTCTCTTTGGCACCGTCGCTTAGGCCATCAAGGTGAGCCAATTCTGTCATCATTAGTCAAGCACAAATTTATTTCCTATTCCAGTCCTTTAGAGTCTAGTTTGTGTCATGCTTGCCAAGGCAAGTATAGTCGTTTACCTTTCAGAAGTCTGTTTCTAGTACTACTTGTCCTTTTGACATTATTCACTCTAATGTATGGACATCACCTGTTGTTAGTTTTAGTGGTTATAAATATTATTTGTTATTTTTGGATGATTATTCTCATTTTGTGTGGATTTTACCTGATGCGCTCTAAATTGGAGGTGTTTGTTTTGTTTCTTTAATTATGTGCACTTATCTTAAATCAATTTGACGTGGAAATCAAACAATTTCAGTGTGACAATGGGACTGAATATATTAATCGTGATTTTAGTGGACTTTTTATACAACAGGGCATTCTTAGTCGGGTCTCGTGCCCTCATACATCCCAACAAAATGGGAAAACTGAACGTATGCATAGAACTATTGGTAATATGATGCGATCTCTCCTTCTTCAAGCTTGTATGCCTCTGGAGTACTGGGTTGGGGCTGTTTCTACTGCTACTCATATTATCAACTTATTACCCTCTACTATAATTAAGAAAAAGATCTCATATCAACGCTTATATAAACAAAAGGTTGATTATGATCATTTTCGTGTTTTTGGAAGTGCCTGCTATCCTAATTTCACTGCTACTACTTCACATAAACGTGCACCTCGGTCTACTTTATGTGTTTTCCTGGGGTATCCACTGAATCATAAGGGGTACAAATGCTTAGATCTTTCTACAAACAGAGTCATTATTTCGAGACATGTTATGTGTGATGAAACCGATTTTCCTTTCGCTATGCTGGGTACCTTTTCTCAAGAAACGATGACTCGTCTCCATCAGGTGTTCTCATCACCTCTTGCTTCTTCCCCTTTGGCCGACACAGACCCCATTCCGCCGCCCGCAGCACCACCGTTGCCGGATGTCTCACCATGGGTCACCACATCGGTGCCCTGTTCGCCACATATACCAGCCGAGCTTGATGCATCGGTGCCCGGTTCACCCCGTATTCCAGCCATGAGCGACATGCCATGCTTGCCTTGGGATGCTTCCCGATCTCTTCATCCTATGTTCGCACGTTCCAAAGTTGGTATTTTGAAACCCCTTCTTAAACCTTCTACGCTTGCTCATGCTGTATTGCCCGAGGTTCCTTTCTCCTATACGCAGGCTCTTACAAACCACAACTGGAAGAATGCTATGCTTGATGAATATAATGCCCTTACTCGCAATCACATATGGGATCTTGTTCCTCCACCTGCTCATGGTAAAATTACTGGCTCTAAGTGGGTTTTTCGCATTAAGCAAACTTCTACAGGTGAAGTTGAATTGCACAAGGTTTCACACGAAGGTATGGCATCGACTATGGTGAAACTTTCAACCCTGCTGTTAAGCCAGCTACAGTTCGCACGGTTCTAGCACTAGCTGCTTCGCGTCAATGGCCTCTTCATCACCTTGATGTTAAGAATGCCTTTTTGAATGGTTATCTTAATGAAGAGGTCTATATGAGGCAACTTCCAGGATTCATCAATTCTAAATTTCTTGATCATGTGTGCAAGTTAAACAAGTCCCTTTATGGTTGTAAATCAATTCATAATCGCTTCACTTCTTTTCTATGCACGCTTGGCTTCACTGGTTGTAAATCTGATTCTTCACTATTTGATTTATGTCATGGCAATGACATGGCTATGCTGTTGGTTTATGTGGATGATATCGTTCTTACTGCATCTTCTACTATGCATCTTCAAGCTATGCTTCACTCTCTACGTTCTGAATTCGATATGACTGATTTGGGCCGGCTTAATTATTTTCTTGGAATCACGGTTTCACACTCTTCAGATGGCCTATTCTTATCTCAGGCCAAGTATGCTCACGATCTGCTTGATAAAACCAACATGCTCTCCTGCAAGCCTGTAGCTACACCTACAGATTCCAAGTCTAAACTTTCGTTAGATAATGGAGATCTCATGCCCGATCCTACCTTATATCGATCTAGAGTTGGTGCTCTTTAGTAGTTTACTTTCACTCGCCCCTGATATCACTTATGCTGTGCAACAAGTATGTTTGTTTATGCATGCTCCGCGTTTACCTTATTGGATGGTAGTTAAACGTATTCTCAGATACATCAAGGGCACCATTGCTTATGGATTAACCATTTCTCCTTCTCGTGTGGATCAACTTGTGGCGTACTCTAATGCAGACTGGGCCGATATCCTGATACTCGTCGATCTTCATCTGGCTTTTGTGTTTTCCTGGGAGGTAACCTTATTTCCTGGTCTTCTAACGACAACCTACAGTTTCATGCTCTAGCCCCGAGGCCTATTATAGGGCGGTTGCAAATGCCGTCTCTGAGTGTTGCTGGCTTTGCTCTCTTCTTGGTGAGCTTGGTCTTCTTCTCCTACGTGCTACCTTACTTTATTGTGATAACATCTCTGCTATGTATTTGTCCATTAATCATGTGCAGCATGATCGCACTAAGCATACTGAGATTGACATTCATTTTTTTCGAGAGCGTGTTCACAGGGGGCTTGTTCGGGTTCTCTACATTCCTTCCTCACAATAGACATTTGACATCTTTACCAAGAATCTACCGTGGCAACTCTTTGTTCTGCTTAGACACAACCTTTGCCTTCGTTTATCTCCTGCTTCGGTTGAGGGGGATGTTAGAGTACAACAACAACAACAACAGTCCCAGTGCTTTAAGGGCTCCCGCATGCGCAGGGTCTAGGAGGGGTAGGATATACGTAGCCTTATCCCCTCAGGATGAGACCCTGACAAGAGACTATTTCCAAGGACCCCCAATTTGATAGTTGATAGGATGTAAAGCATGTGAGAATGTAGAAAAATAAGCATGTAAGCATAGAAGCAAATAAGCATGTAAGCATATAAACATGAAAACCTATAGGCATGGAAGCACAGTAGCTCGAGCAAAAGGAAAAAGCAAATAAGCAAGAAGGAGACAGATCTTACATGTGACACACTGCACAAATAGAGAGAGTAAAACGTATAAGGAGTATAGGGAAATAGAGAGAAATAGAGTGGAGAGAGAGAGAGAGAGAGAGAGAGAGAGAGAGAAGGAGGGAGGGGGAGAAAGTAAATAGAGATAGCTAGCTTACGCATCGTCAAATGATGAGGGCAAATCACTAGTGCGGCGCCCAGGCCCCTGAGTCTAGGGCCGGGCCAGTCTACTCCCTATGGTCAACAAGCAGCAATATGCACCTTTAAGAGGCGAAATACGCGGCATAACACGGACATACTTGAACACAATCAATGTGCATTAGTATCGGACAGGCTAAGGAGACCCCATATGGCATATGTCTGCTTATTAAGCATCGGGGACAGTGTCATCCAAAGGGGGCTCGTGACATTCTCCCCCACCTAATTCCACAAACGTCCTCGTTGTGGGTGCCTGCCCATCGTCGCATCCCTGCATCTCTAGCAGCCGGGACGACCACATCGTCATCCCCTCCAGCGTGTCACCTCGGACATGCCATTGACACTAGTCCGACGAAAAGCAACGTGCCTAATAAGTAACCTGCCAGCTCCATGCACCATAGTGCACCACGTACACGTCTTGCTCCATGATGCTTGTTGACTCTTCACCTTGTGAACTTTGCATTGCACCCCAAGGATCGGCCCAATCTCCACGCAATAAGCCAGCCATACGGTCAGCACGCCTGACCGGCACCCAACACGGTGCGTCTTCCGCCACAACCGGAACTGCTAGCCACTCAACTTCACTCCGAAAGTTCCTCGCTAGAGTGCCCCTCCCACACAAGGAGTGTCCATATCCACGGATAAACCCGCTCGAAGCACCCAGGACACGAGCAACTCCCATTCCCCAGGAGTGTCCACCACCCGGACAAAGCTCGGTCCCACCACAGCTGCTTACTCGCGTATCATGAGCCTCGCTCTGATACCACGTGTCATGGGATGAGCGCAGATCACCCATGCAGTCCCCAGGCCCCTGAGTCTAGGGCCGGGCTAGCCTACCCCCTATGGTCAACAAGCAGCAATATGCACCTTTAAGAGATGAAATACACGGCATACCACAGACATACCTGAACACAATTAATGCGCATTAGTATCGCACAGGCTAAGGAGACTTCATATGGCATATGTCTACTTATTGAGCACTGGGGATAGTGTCAGCCAAAGGCGGCCCGTAACAACGTGCTCCCTGTTCCTACTTTGCTAAATCGGGTACCCTTATACTAATCCTCCACTGAGCTTTATCTAGGGCCATCTCTTCATTTGGGTTGAGAAAGGCGAGGTCATTTTGAATTGTCTCCATCCAACTGTTTTTTGGCCGGCCTCTTCTTCTCTTCCCGTTTGTAATAAGAAGTTGTTTGTTTCTTCTTACAGGGGTGGTGGTGGGTCTCCTCCTGACATGTCCAAACCACTGCAGACGTTGCTCTCTCAACTTATCCTCTATTGGGGCGACGCCTAATTTACTTCTTATAATGTCATTTCGGATTTTGTCTTTTCTTGTATGTCCACACATCCATCTCAACATCCTCATCTCTACCACCTTCAGCTTCTGCGTGTGACGACACTTAACTAGCCAGCACTCTGCCCCATAGGACATGGCCGGTCTCACTACCATCTTATAGCATTTACCCTTTAGTTTTAACACAGTACCACGGAGGCCATTCTCCATTTATGCCAACCCACCTTAAACCTGTTGTTTACATCTGCGTATACTTCACTATCTTGTTATACCATAGAACCCTGGTATTTGAAGCACACTTTCTGTGGTATGCTCTCTAATCCAATCATGACGACTTCTGTGCTTGGCATGGTAGAGGTGCCGAACTTGACTTCCATATACTCGGTCTTAGATCTACTGAGTCTAAGGCCTTTTGATTCTAAGGCCGTCCTCCAAAGTTCTAGTTTCTCATTCACCTCCACCCTAGATTCTCCTACCAGCACTATATCATCCGCGAAAAGCATGCACCAAGGCACGTCCCCTTGGATGTTAGTGTATTGGGTTATAATTGTATATATGATTGTATGTATTGGGCTCATTGGGCCACCTTGTATCAAGTTTATATGTCTGTATATATACAAGAGGGCTCCTATTCTAGGGGTACCAAATATTCCCACATTTACATTCTTTCAGGTGAAGTCCAACAGCTATAAAACGGCTATAGGAATAAATTCCAATAGCCACATTATTAATTAATTCCAACAGTCAACACTTTTAATGACCCTAAATGGCTAGTAACGGTAAACAGTCAGTAAATGGGTGCGGTTAAAATATTTTTCGAGAAATAAATTTACCGTTAAGAAAAAGATCACCCACGCTCACGCTCGAGCACAGCACGGCACTGCGAGCGGCGCGCGCGTGTGTAGTCCCCCACCACTCTCTTACCCCTAACTTAATTCAAGAAGAAGGGCTGCATATCTATATTAAACTAGGATATCCTTTACTAATTTTCCAATGTGGGATACAACTCCCCCATAAAACTCAAGGTTAGCTTGTATTATTTTTTCAACAACCTCAAAAATCTTGATTTAGTTAAAATTATTAATATTTGTAAATAAAAATTTAAAAAAATTAATAATGTCGTAATCATAAATGAAAAAAAGAGAATTCCTTGGACGTCTATAGTGATATCAAAAGAGATATTCAATTAAAATATTCAATGACATGTATAAAGTGAAATCAATAAGAATATGGAGTGTGAAAAACAACAAAATTGAAAGTTGTAGAAATAAATAAAGCTAAAGATTGGAGACTATAAAAGTGAATTGAAATGTAAATAAAGGTAATGAAAGATCAAAACAAGAATAATTAACATTATAAAAATGAAATAAAAGACACCAAGTACCCATTAATAATTTGTAGATGAAAAAAGTGTTCACTTAAAGCTTTAAAAACATCAACAAAGAAAATATAAAGTCACAAAAAATTAAAAGTAAAATATGAATGTCTTAATTGTAAATAAAAAATTAAAACAAAATTATGAAGACCTATTTTAAATGAAAATTATATTCACATATGACTTATATAATTATATCAAAAGAAACACGGAAAAGTCATAAAACAATTAAAGGTAGAATATTAAATGTTTTGCATATAAAATTAAAAAAAAGGTTAAAGATACCCAATAACCATTTACAAGTAAAAAATGTATGAGTCATTAGCATTTTCGTTTCATTATAAGGATACAAACCAGATAAGTTACATAAGAGCATAATAATAGAAACAAAAGTATGACAATTGTTGTAAACTTTTATAGTTTCATCGAATGACATATGTGTACTACAAACAACACTTTTAGTAATCAAATTTGATTCATAAATTTCACAAACCAGCAATTACATAATAAAACATGAAGCACAAATAATGATAACATATTTTAATTACAACAAATTGACCAATAATAAAAGTAAAAAAAATCATTAAATAAATCAACAATGACAGTAAATATTAATCGAAAATTCCAATAATTCATAACAAAAGTTCTATAATAAATGTATATATAATATAAAAATGAAATTTTTTTGAAAAAGTTACCACAATCAATAGCAATAGCCATCCTTTTTGGTTTTCAATCTTCAAATTCATCAACAAAAAGCCCCAAATTTCAAAGAAATTAAACATAAATCTAGAATTCCAATCAATTTTGTAAGTGAAAACCAATAAATAAAAAAAAAATGACTACAATCAATAGCAATAACCCTCCTTTAAGTTGACAATACTAAAAAATAAACCTTCCAATACTAAAATAATACTCAACAAGGAATATGGACAGTACTTGCTCTCCGCATACTTAGATGAATTGGTAGGAAGGAGTCAGATATTGATCATTGAATCTCCAACAAATCATAATAACAAAAGAAATTGAACTGTGGTGTTCAACATAGAAGTGCATTGGGAAAAAGAATGCCATTATATGATAGATTGATGACAACAAGTTGAATAATGCCACACAAAGGACCAGCAACAAATAATACAACCACAATCCATCAAATTATAAGGTAAATAAGCAAACATGTTTTACTATTCAAAAGAAAAGGCACAGCAACTAATCGCAACATATTTCACAGTATGGGAGCAAACTAAATTATTGAGATGGGATCATGAAGGGAAACACAACATCAAACTTATTAGCCAACAATTTTGTAACCTTTTGGATAGTGAATTTTGCAATTTACTATTATACGAATTACGTACATTGAACATTATTTTCTATAAATTGCAAATAATTTAATTGAGTTAATGCAAAATTCAAAGCCACAAAATACAATATAGAAAACAAAAACCACTCATGCATTGCACGGGAAGAAACCTAGTGATTAAATTAAGCGAGAGTATATTTCTAAATAATCTAAGAGTTAGATATTCAAATAATTTAATGATTTAGATATATTCAATGTTGCATTAAATATCTAATTAGATTAGGTGGTTAGGTAAGTTAAAATATTTACATTATCACACAGAATATGTAATAAGATTAGATATTCTGGTTGTTTAAAATATTATGATCTAATGAGATTAAAATCGAATTTTATTTTTTTTTTTTTAAATTTGGGGTTGCTAATGTCAGCGATGATGATAGCTAAAAAAGTTTAATTTTTTTTTAAATAAATAAATAATTAATTAGAATGAGATTCTAATTAGGATTATATGATAATCAGTTCTAAAAAGTTTAGACGTCCAATTAATTAATCCAACCTTGTAAGGCCTTTAGTAATGTTATTTAAAATAGTTTGATAAAATGGTACTTATTAAATTTTATTCATGTGTTTAATATTATTTAAATTAAAAATTTATGTGTAATTCGAATAAAGTTAGAAGGCCATTTAAATATGCAACTTTATGAAATATTTGATTTCATCAAGTAGGAGAATTTTTCAAATAGATCTAATGTGATTAGAAAATTCAATAGTTAAATTATTTAAAAAGAAAATTCTCATAAAATATCTAATGAGATTAGATTACATAGGTTGGATAATTAAAGAAACCTAATATGATTAGAATTTTATTTAATAGTTAAATAAAATTTAGAATATGATTCTTATATTGATTGAAAATATTTTTTTTGTAAGTCATCAATTTTTATTTTTTTATTGAAAGAGAAAAGTACAAGTGTACATGAGGAATACCCCAGAACAAGTCCAAACCCTATAAGCTAGGGAGGATCAAGCAAAGCAACAAAAAAAGCTAAAGAAAAAGCAAAAAAAAAAAAAAAAAAAAAAAGAAAGATATACAAACTTCTCTCCAACAATGAATAAAATAACTGAAAAGATGAAAAGAACAAGCAAAAACAAGAAAAAGAGAGGATCAACCTCCAGCATCAGCAGCTTTGGAAGCTACTCGAGTCATTCTATGCTCAGCCTGACGCGAACGGCGAGAGGTAGAAGTAACACAACTCCAATTTGTGTCAAAAGCATCGATAGAAGCCACACGAGAGGTGGCTTGAGTGCAAGCAGCCGAAGAAGAGGATGACACCACCAAACTATCCTAACAAGAAGCCCCAACCATTGAAGCAATACTTGAAATGCTAGCCTAATGGTTCAGAGTGCAAAGTAAAGGCTTATCAGTCCTAATAGGAGGAGTTTGATCTACAATAGCCATAGTAAAGACATGAAAGTCGGAGATACCCAAAGGATCCAAACGACCCCTAGCCAAACCCGGAGCAGAAACAACATCATCAATCCCAGACATAGAGGAAAAAACCTGACAAGACGGGAGAGAGACCCTCGACTAGGGACCATGTTCCCGCAGTCAAAGGGATGGGCCACCCCAGCCCAAAACATAAAAGAAAGATCCAGCATTTAAAATTTCAAGTGAAAGTAATGTTTAGGAGTTGATTCCTCACGGTCTCCATTGCTGGTCTAATAGTATAGTGGATGGGCACTACTCCCTTAGGAGGGTGTTTATACGTGGAACACGAGGTTAGACTTCTTTAAGATAGATAGAAATATGGAAAACAGATGTGACCACATTGCCATGGAGTATCTTGTACATATATCTAGGCAATGGTATACACTTGACTAGGATAGTATGTTATTCTCCTATGGAGCATTGTGATAATGTCTTAGAGGCCAAGGTAGAGACGGTGAGTTGATTATGTTTAGGAAATGTACTAATAGGGAATAGTTCTCATATTACTGATAACCCAGTGCGGCCCCGCCTACGGGGAGTAACTGGTAGATTAGTTTGGTCATCATTGCACAATAAGGAGTAGTTAGATGGATTCCATGCTTCGTTACTATGCTAAAAAATTATCAAAAGTTTCACAAAATATCAAGTGGGAGGGAGCTTCTGTAAACAAAAGATCATGACCACCATTACCGATCTAGCAGTATAGCAGGTGGGCGCTACTCCTCGAGGACGGCATTCATGTTGTAGAGTATAAAGGTTAGATCTCTTATAGATAAACTGAAGTGCGGGAAAAATGGGTATGGCCACGCCGCCGTGGAGTACTTCGTGCACTTGTATAGATGTCGAAGTAGCGGTGTATACTTGACTATGGTGCTACATTAGCCTCCCGAGGAGCTCCATTGTATGACATTAGGGGGTTGTTTGGTTTGTGGGAATGAGGGGGTGGGAGCGGTAATGGGCAATCCATTCCCACTTTAAGGTTGTTTGGTACGCAGCTGTGGGAATGAATGCGGGATGAGAGTGGGAATGGGCTGGAATGAAAATGAACTTCCATTGCCACATTTTCATACGGAGGATTGGGTTTGGAAATGTTGGAATGGGAATGAAAAGATTTTGGGCCCCACTTTTTTTTACTATTTTAATCTCAATCTAATTTTTATTTTATGTAATTACTCTCAAATAATAAATCTAAACAAGGCTTTAAGCATTAACATTATTATTATTATTATTATTATTAGTAGTAGTAGTAGTAGTAGTAGTAGTAGTAGTGTTGCTGCTATTACTACTATAAGAAATTCTAGTAGAGAGTGTTTTAGTAAACTATTTTGTTTATACCCACTCCCACTTGTGCGTACCAAACACGGGAATTACTATTTTAGCCTCATTCTCATCTCTATTCCACCATATGCCAAACCAAGGTATGGGAATGATTGGTCCATTTCCACTCCCAAAATATCATTCCATTCCCTCATTGCCACTCCCACATAACAAACAGCGCCTAGAGGCTGAGGAAAGTGTGTTGTGTTAAATATTTAGTGAGAGCTTACCAGAAAACACATTTTTTGATTTCTCAGCCTTCCGATATCTCGATTCGGCCCTGCCGACAGGGAGTTTTGGGTAGTTTGGTTGGGTCACCACGGTATACATCTATGTTATTGACTTGTTTAGAGTTTTGATTTCAAAATGTTTGATATATTTTTGCATTATGATCAATACTGATATGTATTATTTGTCTATTATGTTATGATTGCTGGGATATAGTATGTCTTGGTACATGTGGAGCACTAGTATTACTCAAAATTCTCTAGTTTACTACTAGTAGATCTACTAAGTTGAAAAGAACGTTTAAAACTTTAGACTAGACTAATGAGCTAGATAGTTGCAAGATTCAGACATTAGATGTCGAATGTGTTCTAGTATTAGATACTGGACTTGTCAACTATAGTAGAGATTATCAAATATTTGAAAGAAGTGTTTAATTAGTGAACTAGTAGCATGAGAACAGCTAATGAGAATGATGATAGACACTTGATTGTGTTAAGAAAATGCAATTCAAAAGCGTGTCATATGATGATGTTTTATTTATTTGAACTTGAATTCTTAATGCAAATATTGATAGACAATCTCAAAAAGATATGATCCTGACTTGGCTATCCAAGTCTTTCAATCAGTTTAGACTAGATGCATCGAATAATGGAGATTGCTCATTGTCTAAACAGATGAAAGTGCAGTTAGAGAAAAGGTATTAGAACTAAGGGAAGAGTCCACTTAGTGTAAGCATCATTTTAGGAATTAGGAACCTCTAGAGGGTAAAAAATATAACATAAGTCAAAATAGTTTTGTCTCTTTCATAAAAGCACTATACATTAGTATTTAAAAGGAATTGTCTAGGTATTTAGACACTATTGTTGCCAAGATTGGAAAGCCAACATGACAAAGTATTCGATATCCTGTCTCTTCTAGTTGTGACTAATACATAGTTCACTAGTGTTCTAGTGAGTGGGCTTTTAGTAAGGGCACCAAGAGATAGTAGTTTAAGTTAAGGAATGTGGTTTTGATTTTGGGTAACTATCTTAATGTACCAATTTCTTTACAAATTTCATTTATATTTGCTATTTGTCTTTTTTAATTATTTTTATAAAAAAATAAGCTGATCTTTAAGTAAATAAAGTGTTTATTTAAATAGGTATCTTGGTAGATAGTTAACTAATTTTAATCAAAACTATGTTAATGGCAATTTATTCATCTAATATAAGCGAGGCTGTGTAACCATATAAAAGAAGCATTTCCTGAAGCCCATAGAGCTTTTAAGTCGCACTTGATCTTAGGTCACATTAATCTAGTATGATCGAAAACTAGTTTGATTTGTCTTATGAGATCATTAAGTATTAAAATGATGACTAGTACGTGAATCATGTTTTATTTAATGGTGACTAAAAGAGCTTTTAATAGTAAAGGCAATAGAGCCATTAAGTTGCTAGAACTTATTTATAAAATGTTTTTGGACTACTAAAAGTTCAAGTAAACAGAAGCAATGAGTATTTCGTAAAATTTTATGAATGCCTATTCAATAAGTTCATATATGGATATGCCTATGACAACTAAAGTCTTGAATCATTTGAAAAGTTCAAAGAATTAAAGACTAAAGCTGGGATTAGTTAGGTAATTATATCAAGTCACTTTGATTAGATCAAAGTGGTGAATTCAGGAGAATTCCTAATTTTCTTGACCGCAAAGTGCTGTAGAAAGAATCAATAATGTGTTATTAAATATAGTAAGATTCATATGATGAGTAACATCAATATATCAAAAGGGTATGTTATGTAAGAGATTTTAGAAAGTGTTCTAAAAGTATAGTATATAGCTTGTGTTAGATAAATTGGCAGTATGAGATACTGTGTCTCAATAGCGTGATACAACTTATACTTTAGAGGATGTATTAGATTTATCTTCAACTAGGTTATTGTTACACTAAGTATATGAGAGCTTTGGTGTAGTGGGAGGATGGTTAGGGTCACCTGATGAATTCATGTCTTCAGCCTTATCAGTTGAGTAAGATAATGAATATGATCTTCTAGACTATAATGAAACTCTTAACAATAAAGATGCACACCAATAGGTTAGGGCGATAAAATCTAAGTTAGAATAATTGTATTTTAACTATGTCTGAGAACTTGTAGAGGCATCAAAAGACCTTAAGTCTAGTAGATTGGATCTAAATGGATCTACCAGAATAAAGAGTTGAGTGGACAAAGTGGTTGAGACCTTCAAGGCTAGATGGCAATGAGTTATGCCCTAACGGAAGGAATCGTCTTTGATGATGCCTTCTAGCCAGATGCTATGGTTAAGTCCATAAGGATGCTCTTATCCATTGTATCTCGTTGTGATGCGATATGGAAAATGGAAGTCAAGGCGATATTTTTTGAATGGTCATCTTGAAAAAGTTATGAATATGGTACAACTAGACAAGTTTGTTGCCAAAATTCAAGAGCATTTAGTATGCAAACTAAGGAAGTCTATTTGCAGACTTAAATAAGCATATTGTTCATTGAATACTAGAGTCGATGACACCTATCAAGTCATAGTAAGTTGAATCAATGGTAGTGAACCGTGAATATATGAGTGACATTACTAGAAAGTAGTGACTTTCAAAGTGTTATATATAGATAGCATTTTGCTCATTGAGAATGGTGTAGAATTGTTATGAGTTGTTAAGATTTAGTTGTCAATTTATTTTAAAATGAAAGACCTCAGGTAAGCACACTATGTTCTTAATATCAAGCTTTAGCGAGATTCAAAGAAAGGATATTGAGTTTATCAAGGGTCATTTATTTTTGAAGGGAGTGCAGACATTTGACATCAAAAATCCGTCTTTACTCTTATACTAGGACTCATTAGACGGTGAAGAGTGAAGCAGTCTTGTATTGCTTACTTTGCAATGGAAATTTGGTACTTGATAGCTATAAAGTTGTTAAAAAGACTAGTTGACTCAGAAGGTTCTTAAAAGATAAAAGCATATGAGTAGAAGAATGGGACAGTGAAAGATCGGTATTGATAAAGGATTATAGTCAATGAATTGACAGATCTCTAGGGAATAGTTATGCAATGCAAGGCTAATTGGTTTAGAACAAGTGGAAGGTTGCTGAAATTGGTGTCTTGAAAAACCCAATTTGTTAGTTTTTTAAATATTAGTTAAATAAAATTGCTTTATTTATTTATTGTTTGATTATATTTTCTAAATTTAATATATGTGTGATTGTTTTATAGAACGTTCCATGAGATGGACGCAGTCCAAAATGGTATGTATAGTTTGGATTAAGTGGTCAATGGGATTGAGCCACAGATATAATTAAAATCAAATTAGTGATATATAGCCAAAGTATATGTTCATAGTTGGTGATGAGTTCGGACAATTTTTCTGATAAGACAATAATATTATACTTAAGATGACTTGTCTTGGTCATGTAGATAAGGATCCAAAAATATTATGTTGGTGTTGTTTATATGATTGGAATATTGAGCAGGACCACCTAAATTATATTGTTTACTGCTATCTGAAATAACTAATTATGTAAGACGACAACTCTAAATCTAGAAAATAGTATGAACTCATGCATTCATTGTTCGTTGCTTTGATGTGCTAAAAGGATTAGTCACAACATGCTTGTAAATACCTTGAAATTAGGTAACAAGACATAGAGAAATAATATTAGTCTTGACAACTAAGCACGAGGTGACATTTTAAGCAAGAGGTGATGGCCAAAGCAGGTGAATCAGCATAAGGTGACATTTAAAGCACGAGGTGGCATTCGAAGCAGGTGATTCAGCATGAGGTGGCACCCAAAGCTGGTGATTCAGCACGAGGTGGCAGCTAAAGCAGGTGAATTACCTCGAGGTGGTACTTTTAAGCACGAGGTGACCTCTGAAGCTGGTGAATCAGCAGGAGGTGGCGTTTGATGAATGTATACTAAGCATAAGGTGGAAATCGAAGAATGAGATGGCAACACCTAAGTAGGAGGTGTCAACCACCAACAAAGGGTGGCAAGCACAAGGTGGCATTAAACTTACCAGCCTAAGCTATCTTCCCCTCCCAGTAGAATTCCTTAGGTTTAAAGAACCCTTGAGTATAAATAGGGGTGAATTGTGAGTAGTTCAAACTACTTCAAACAAAAATTCATAAGGAAACAAGAAGAAAACATCATAAGTATTTTGGTGGGTGAAAACATCTCAACAAAAAGTAATACCAACAAGGTAAGTAAATTATCATCAATCTCTTGTAATTAAGCTTTGTTTTTCTATCTATTGTGTTTCATTCAAAATTCTACTGGAGTGGTTTGTTTATAATATGATTAAATTATCATTTTTGAAGAAAGTCCTTGATGAAAGCTTTAGATTCATATATGTATGTGTTTAGAGTGTAAAAATATTATTTGCATCAGAATTATAAGAAAAACTTTGCTGGGGGTAAGAGAATGAATTAATGCTAAATAAAAATGAGTTTTAAGTTTTGTTTTGATAAAAGTAGGAAAATGATCTACTTAACGTAACCTAAGACAAATATCATATGAATTTTCATTAATTTCATAAAATAGTGTTTTATGTTGAGAGATGCTAGTTTAGGCAAAATTTTGTGAGTTTTGAAAGTATGCTACTTGAAATTTGAAACAATGTTGGAAAATGATGAGTTTTATATTTGTTGAGTTGGAAGTATATGAAAAATAACTATGGTGTTTTAAGAGCTACTTTGGAGTGGTAGTACATGTTGCATACATTGGTGGAGAGGTTGACTACCTAACTTAGATGTTAGGAGAGGTGTTGCTGTGCACAGTAGTGTGAAATGTTCCGAAATAATAATTTGGCCATGTATGTGGTGTGAAAATCAACCAACTCAAGCGAAATGGCTACCCTCCTTCTAAATCATTTGATTGAGAAATTGTTTGTACAAAAAGATAGAATGAGGTTTTTTTTTTTTTTTTTTTTTTTTTTAATACCATGGTTAAATTGGTTTTGTGGTTGATGATGATTTGCTTATTGGGCTTTTAGCTCGCTCATTTTGTGTTTTTTTTTAAATGTTCTAGATACTATTGAAGATGGACCATAGGGCGCTAGATAGACTTATACAAATTTTAGGAATTTTGTACTGAAAGAGACTTAGTTTTCCTTTCTTTTGTACAAGAATATATGTAGTTTCTTTTGTTTAGATTGTACTAGTTTGTAATGTAAGTTTCGATATATAAAAAATTTCATGATACTTCAATCAAGACTAAATATTTTAATACTTCAGCTAAGTTTAAAAAGCCTTGTAGGTTCTAAACATGCCTTCGATGTGTAACCCTCAATTCTAGAGGGCTTTGGATGTTACATTTAGTGGTATCAAAGTTTAGGGTTATGAATTAAGGACTAAGGATGTGAAGGGGGTGAGGGGATTTACTTTTCTTAATAACTATAAAATTATGTTCCACTTGTGCTTATAGAAAATTAATATATAAGAAGATGGCACAACGGGGAACAAGTAGGGACTGGATGCACGATGCCAGCTCTAGTGGTGCAAGGGAGCTGTCAATGGCGTCCCTTCTAGTTGACATTCATGGGGTGAGTGTGGTTGCCGCTGAATTACTTAGAGAAAGCAGAAGGGGCAGGACACATGACGATGAGGAAGGAAGAAATATGGTGGCTTTGCATAAATTTCTAAAGTTTGACCCTCCAGAGTTTGTGGGATCGTCAAACCCGATTAAAGTTGAAAAGTGGGTCGAAAGAACCGAGAAGATTTTCTAGAAAGCTAGTGCTCCAGAAAAGTTGAAGGTGAAACTTACTACATATAAGTTTGCCAAGGAAGCCGACTAGTGGTGGAAGGTTGTTAGGTCTAAAGAAGAGGAGGAACCATATAGTTGGGATGAGTTTAAGGTTGTTTTGAAGGAAAAATATTATCCAAGAAGTGTACAAAGAGAAAAGGAGCTAGAATTTCTTTCTTTGAAACAAGGAAATATGACCGTGATGAAATTTGCAAAATTTTCTAGATATGCTACACGATTTCTGGAAGTCGATGATGATAGAATTAATAAATTTGAGGATGGGTTAGGAGTCACAATTAGGAAGCAACTATCTAGTTAAGCCTTTGATAATTTCCCAGAGCTGTACCAAAGAGCTGTTAGAATTGACAGGATCTTGAAGGAGGAAAAAGAGGTAGAAATGAAAATGAAGGAGAAGAAGAAGAGAAAACAATCAAATAAGAGTTTTGGGACAACATGTAAAAAAAAGCGAATTTCATATCAACAAGGCCAGGAAAAGGGAGAGGCTTGTTGCTTTTATGGAAAACATTACTTGGGATAGCCTTGCTTTAGAGCAAATGGGAACTGCTTCAAGTGTGGAAAAGAAGGGCATATTATGGCAAATTGTCCTTAGAAGGAGAAAACTTGTTACAAGTGTGGTAAATAAGAGCATATTGCTTCCTCTTGTTATAGTAAGGCTAGCAAGAGTGGGAAAGGTGGTACTAAACCAAAAGGAGGAGCACGAGAAAAGGAGCAACCTAGGACTACAGGGCGGGTGTTTTCCCTGACAAAGGAAGATACCGAGAAAGGAGGCGAAGCGGTGGCAGGTACTATTCTGGTAGATTCTTTATATGCTTATGTTCTTTTCAATTATGGTGCCACCCATTCTTTCATATCCACTACCTTTGCTGCAAAATTAAAACGTGGTTCCTCTAATCATTGCCCTACCTATTAGGGTTTCCACCATTGTCGATCGAATACATATAGGTTGTGAGGTAAAGTTAGGAAATAAAAGTTTTGGGGAAAACTTGATACAATTAGATATGAAGGATTTTGATGTAATATTTGGGATGGATTGGTTAACTGAATATAGAGCAGAAATTGAGTGTTATATCAAGTGTCTTATATTAAAAAGTTTAGATGAGGAGGAAATAATATTTCATTGCAATGCATTAACTACACCATTAAGAGTAATTTTGGCTATGCAAACAAAAAGAATGCTAAAAAAAGGGTGTGAAGGTTACATTTGTAGTATAATAGAAGAAAATTGTGGTGAATCATCTCTAGAAAAATTTTCTGTAGTTAGAGAATTTTTTGATGTATTTCCTAACGGTATTTCTAGATTGGCCCCTGAACGATAAGTCGAATTTTGTATCGACCTCATTTCTGACACCAAACCTATACATATATGATGGCACAGGTAGAATAGAAAGAACTAAAAGTAGAACTACACAAATTACTTGATAAGGGGCAAATAAGGCCTAGTACCTCACCTTGGGGCGCACCAGTTTTATTTGTGAAAAAGAAACATGGTAGCATGAGGCTTTCCATCGATTATAGAGAGTTGAACAAAGTTACTGCTAAGAATAAGTACCCATTGCCTAGGATTGACGAGTTATTTGATTAGTTACAAGGGGTCTCTGTGTTTTCGAAAGTTGACTTGAGGTTTGGGTATCACCAGATGTGGGTTAGAGCTAAGGATGTGCCAAAAACAACATTTAGAACTCGTTATGGACATTATATGCCGTTTGGATTGACAAATGCATCAGCCGTATTTATGGATTTAATGAGAGTATTTAACCCTTTCCTAGAATAATTTGTGGTTGTCTTTATCGATGATATTTTGGCGTACTCAAAGAATGAGGAGGATCATGAGAACCATTAGAGAGCTATATTGTAGACACTTCGTGAAAAATTGTTATACGGTAAATTGAAAAAGTGTGAATTCTGGTTATTGGAAGTTTCTTTTCTAGGACATGCATATTGGGAGAAGGAATATCAGTGGACCTACAAAAGGTGGACGCAATTGCGAACTAGCCCTGACCAACCACCGTAACTGAAGTTAGAAGTTTCTTGGGTCTAGCAGGTTATTACATAACATTCATTAAGGACCTTACCAAATTAGCAATTCCCCTCACATACTAACGAGAAGAGATAGAAAGTTTGAATGGGATCAAATTTGTTAAGAAAGTTTTCTTGAATTAAAAGCTCGATTAGTATCAACCCTAATACTTGCAATGCCGTTAGGAGAAGAAGGATATGTTATCTATGGTGACGCATCTAAAAAAGGGCTTAGTTGCGTCTTAATGCAACATGGACGAGTAATCGCATATGCCTCTAGATAACTAAAGCTATACGAAGAAAATTACCCAACTCATGACCTTGAACTCGCTATAGTAATGTTCGCATTGAAAATATGGAGACATTATTTGTATTGAGTGACTTGTGAGGTGTATACAGATCATAAGAATTTGAAATATATTTACACTCAAAAGGAGTTAAATATGAGGCAACAGAGGTTGCCAGAGTTGCTCCGTGATTATGATTTTACAATAAACTATCACCCGGGCAAAGCTAATGTATTCACTGACGCACTGAGTTGAAAGTCTTTTGGAAATCTTGCTTATATGATCACTACACAATCCCATATCCTTGATGATTTGAGAAGCACGAGAATTGAGATAAGGAGACAAGGAGATAGAGCTATCTTGTCGGCTATGACTATACATCCAACATTGATAGACCATATCAAAAATGCACAAAAAGAAGTTTATTTGAGAAATATTGTCCTCGACATTGAAAAAGAGTCTTCTACTCAATTCACACTATGTGAAGACAATTCTTTGCGGTTCGGCAACAAGATTTGTGTCCCAAATGATAAGATATTGAAAAAGGAAATTCTAGAAGAAGCTCATTTGGTTCCGTATTTGGCTCACCCCAGGGGAGCAAAGATGTAAAAAGATCTTAAGGAACATTTTTGGTGTAAGAACATGAAAAAGGATATAGCTCAATTTGTTGCAAGATGCCTCACGTGTCAGTAAGTGAAGATTGAACATCAAAAACCAGCCAGACTTCTTCAGCCCTTAGAAATACCGGAATGGAAATTGGATCACATCACCATGGATTTTGTTGCTAGGCTACCTCGATCTTCTAAGGGTCATGATGTCGCATGGGTAATAGTTGATAGACTCATGAAGTCTGCACACTTCCTTTCAATTAAAATAACTTCAGCCAAGAAAAGCTTGCCAAATTGTATATAAAGGAGATAGTGAAGTTACATGGAGTACCATATTCTATTGTGTCAGATCGCGATCCTAGATTTCTCTCAAGATTTTGGAGACAACTACAGAAAGCATTGGGGGACAAAGTTGAATTTTAGTACATCTTGTCATCCCCAAACCGAAGGCCAAAGTGAAAAAGTGGTCCACGTACTTCAAGATATGCTAAGAGCTTGTGCTTTAGACCATAAGGGAAACTGGGATGATGATCTATCACTGGTAGAGTATGCTTATAATAATAGTTATCAAGCTAGTATCAAGATGGCGCCTTTCGAAGCTCTTTATGGAAGAAAATGTCGATCACCGTTATGCTGGAATGACATTGATGAAAGGAAGCTAGGGAAGGAAGAAATCTATCCCGAAATCCCACAACTCACTGTTGAGAAGGTGAAAATGGTTCATGAAAGATTAAATGCTGTACAAAACAGGCAAAGGAGTTATGCTAACAAAAGATGGAGAGCCCTTGAATTTCAAGAGGGAGACCATGTATTTCTAAAGGTTTTTCCAACAAAAGGAGTAATCAGATTTGGAAAACCTAATAAATTAAACCCAATATATATCAGTCCCTCTGAAATATTGGAAAGAATTGGGGACGTAGCCTATAGAATTGCTTTGCCTCCCTCATTGTCTCAACTTCATGATGTTTTCCATGTCTCTATGCTACGGAAAAATATTCACGATGCCTCGCACATAATTGAACAACAACCCATTACAATAGAGCAAGATATGACATATCAAGAGTTTCTTCAAAGAATTTTAGAGACAAAGGAAAAGGCCTTGAGAAACATAACAATACAAATGGTGAAAATTCAATGGCAGCGTAATTTAGAACAAGAAGGGACTTGGGTGCGTAAGGAGGACATAATGCAACTGTACCCACACCTCTCTGACCAAGGTAAATATGTACAATTCTAATAGAAATTTTGCATGCATTCTTAGCCATATACATCCATATTCAAAAATACACTTATTTCTTAGATGAAACACACTTTAGGGAGAAAGAAATGTAAATACCTTGAAATTAAGTAACAAAACATAGAGAAATAATATTAGTCTTGACAAGTAAGCATGAGGTGGCACTTTCAAAGCACGTGGTGGCATTTTAAGCATGAGGTGATGCTCGAAGCAGGTGAATCAGCATAAGGTGACATTTTAATCACAAGGTGGCATCCGAAGCAAATGGATCAGCATAAGGTGGCGCCCAAAGGTGGTGAATCAACACGAGGTGGCATTTTAAGTACGAGGTAGCACCCGAAGGTGATGAATCAGCATAAGTGGCATTTTAAGTACGAGGTGGTGGCTGAAGTAGGTGAATCAGCTCGAGGTGGCACTTTTAAGTAAGAGGTGGCCTTCGAAGCTGGTGAATCAACAAGAGGTGGCCCCATAAGCCCGAGGTGGCATCTAATGCATGTAAACTATGCACAAGGTGGAAACTGAAGCATGAGATGGCAACACCTAAGTAGGAGATGTCAACCACCAGCAAACGGTGGCAGCCACCTAGCATGAGGTGGCATAAAACCTACTAGCCTAAGCTTTCTCCCCCTCCCAACAGAATTCCTTAGGTTTGAAGAACCCTTAAGTATAAAGAAGGGTGAAGTGTGAGTAATTCAAGCCAGCTTCAAACAAAAATTCATAAGAAAATAAGAAGAAAAAGTCATAAGTATTTTGGTGTGTAAAACATCTCAACAAAAAGTAATAGCAACAAGGTAAGTAAATTATCATTAATCTCTTGCAATTAAGCTTTGTTTTTGCATCTATTATGTTTTATTCAAAATTCTACTGTGGTAGTTAGTTTGTTTATAATATGATTAAATTGTTATTTTTGATGAAGTCCTTGATGAAGTAAGCTTTAGATTCATATATGAATGTGTATAGAATGTAAAAATGTTAATTGCATTAGATTTAAAAGAAACACTTTGCTAGGCCAGTGATTGAATTAATGCTAAATAAAAATGAGTTTTAAGCTTTGTTTCGATAAAATTAGGCCAATAACCTACATGATGTAACCTAAAACAAATTTCGTATGAATTTTCACTAATTTCATAAAATAGAGTGATTTATGTTGGAAGATGCTGGTTTAGGCAAAATTGTATGAGTTTTGAAAGTATGTTACTTGAAATTTGAAATAATGTTGAAAATGACAAGTTTTGTATATGTTGAGTTGGAAACATATGAAAAATAACCATGGTGTGTTAAAAGATGTTTGGAGTGGTAGTACATGTTGCATACATTGACAGAGAGGTTGACTACCTAACTTAAATATTAGGAAAGGTGTTGCTATGCATAGTGGTGTTAAATATTCCGGAACAATAAATATTAGGAAAGTCAACCGATTCAAAGGAAATGGCTACCCTCTTTCTAAATCATTTGATTAAGAAATTATTTGTACAAAAAGACAGAATGAGTTTTTTTTGTAATACCGTGGTTAAATAGGTTTTATGGTTGATGATAATTTTCTTATTGGGCCTTTAGCTCACTTGTTTTGTACTTTTCTTAAATGTTCTAGTTACTACTTGAAGATGGACCGTGGGGCGCTAGATAGACTAATACAAATTTTAGAAATTTTGTATTGAAAGAGACTTAGTTTCCCTTCCTTTTGCACAAGAATATATGTAGTTTCATTTGTTTATATTGTACTAGTTTGTAATGGAAGTTACCATATATATAAAATTTCATGATACTCTAATCAAGACTAAATATTTAAATACTTCATCTAAGATTAAAAAGCCTTGTAGGTTCTAAACGTGCCTACGGTGTGTAACCCTCAATTCTAGAGGACTTAGGGTGCTACAACGTTGACTTAAATTTATGTGCATCGGGTAACGACATGAAGTATAGCGGGAACAGGTGTTTTACGTGGAATCTATAATCTCTCATGAGATAAAGATGTCCCTATGGTTGATTCACAAACACACGAATAGATTTGAGAATCTTTGGCCCAAGTATTCTATTTATTTGACATTTGAAATTAGTATAAAAATGTTTTCATTATTATTGAATCATCTGAGAGGGGCGAGTTGGGAACTTTGGTGAAAGATGTGAGAAAATTAGCTTATAGCCATTTTTTCTAATAGATATCTAATAGAGGAGTGGTTGTCACAATAAAAGTTATTTGGAAATTATTGAATAATTATATTAAATTATAGAGAGTAGTAATATTTATTTAGTGGAATTAAATATTACTAAATAACAATCAATGTTATCAAAGAGTTGATAATTAAATTTGACCCATTTGGAGCTAGAATTAAGTTGCCCTTAAGGTCCCTCTATAAGCCTCTAGAATTACACAGGCTAAAAATATTTAAAATGAATTCATGAGATAAATTATTTATTCATGAGATGAATAAATTAATTTTACTAAACATAATTCAAATGATAAATTAATTTATTTTACCAAATATAATTCATAAGATGAATTTATACAATTGAAATTTTCAAACAAAAAAAAAAAAATTTGTAAAACGCGTGAAAAATAGGGTGCCATCTAAGTGATGGCATATCGACCAACCAGCGCGCGACACTCACTTATCCGTTCCTAAAGGTGCTGACCTATAAGGTAATGTTGGAATTGGTGTTCAGGAAAACCCAATCATTTAGGTTATAAATATTACATAATAAAATTATTTTAATTATTTATTGTCTGATTATGAGTTTAATTTAAGTGTGATTCTTTTCTAAAACGTTCCGCGAGATCGATGTAGTCTAAGATGACATGTCATGTTTGATTTAAGTGATCAATGAGATTGAACCACAGATAGACTTAGATCAAACTAGTCGGTGATAAGTTTGGACAACTTGTCTGATACGATAATATGATACTTTAGATGACTTATGTTAGTCATGTGGATAGGGATCCAAGAGTATTATGTTGGTGTTGTCAGTAAGATTAGAACATTAAGCAAGACCACTTGAATTAGTTGTTTCTTTAACTGCTAAAGGAACATAGGAACATACCCAGTGCCTCAAGGGCTCCCGCCTACGCAGGGTCTGGGGGGGCGGATGTACGCAGCCTTCCCCCTTTAGGGTGTTAAACTGAAGAGAGGCTGTTTCCCAGTGCCCCCAACCTGAGGGTGAGGACTTTCTAGGAGGTCACCCATCTTGGTACTATCAGAAATAATTAATTCTATAAGACAATAACTTTAAATCCAAGAAATAGTCTGAACTCGTGTATAGATTGTTCGTTGCTTTGAAGTGCCAAAAGGATTAGTCACATCACGTTGACTGAAATCTTATGTGCGTTAACTAATAGTGTGAAGTGTAGCAAGAACAGTTATTTTACGTGGAATCTACAGTCCCAAACAAGATAAAGATGTCTTCTTAGTTGATTCGCAAGCATATAAACAGATTCAGGAATATTTGGCCAAAGTATTCATGTTTGACATTTGGAATTAATATGGAATTTTTTTCAATATTATTGAATTGTTCGAAAAGGGCGAGTCAAAAACTAGGAGGAAAGATGCGAGGAAAATAACGATAGTAGTTAAAGTTTTCTGCTCACGGATATCTAATAGAAGCATCGATTGTCACAATAAAAGTTATTTAGGAAATTTTTGAGTGAATATATAATTCTAGAGTGTAGTAAAACTTATTTAGTTGAACTAAGTTTTACTAAATGATAATCAATTGTTACCCTGAGATGATAATTAGATTTGACCCATTTTGAGTTAGAGTTAGATTATCTTTGTGGTCCATTCGCAAGCCTCAACTTAATAATCATTTGAAAAATATTTAAAAAATAAAATCATGAGATAAATTATTTATTTATAAAATAAATAAATGTTTATGCTAAACAAATATTAATAAGATGAATATATAATACGATAATTATCGTTTTTTAAATTAAAAAAAAAAAGGAAAAAGGAGGCATAGTTTGCGCAGGGAGCAATTGTATTATAATGGTGTGCTGACGTCATCATGACGTCAGTAACACAATTATTTCACACGGGACGGCACGCATGATTTCAGCTGGGTTTTAATTTGTTTATAAATATGTTAATTTATCGTGAAGAATTTATGAAAGTGATTTTCTCCTACGACAAAAATTTTTAAATTATTTTAGGGATTTTTTAATTTATTGTTTAGTATAATTTTTTTTTAAATTTTTTTTTTCAAAAGATTAAAGGAAAAATTTTGTTTCAAAATTTTTTCCTACGTTAAATATTTTGGGGGCCCACACTTCTGCTGTTCGAAAAGGTCATTGCGAATAGGATCTTGAGGTATCAAAAAACTTTTTTGCAATTTTTGATCTCAAGTCGGAGTTGGATTTGCGCTTCATGTATGTCTAATTAAATATATAATATTTAATTTATATTTCTTTATTTTGTTTATTCTATATACTCTAATTATGTGTTTTTTATTCGAGGTTTTTCATTTGTTATATTATGAATATAATAGAGTAAGATCTAAATCTAATTTAATAGTTTAATTAGATTTGGGCTTTAGATTAAAATTAAGAATTTTAAATTCGTTTTTTCGGTTCGCCTGCTCTAGGTAATATTTTTGAAATATGTTCACAACATTTGGTATCAGAGCTAACTCTGAATACGTTCATAATTGACATTAAAAATATCATGTTTTAAAAAATAGGAGTATGCAGAATTTTGAAAGCCTGAAATTGAGAATTTCATTAAAGGAAAAAGACAATCATGAACATTATTGTTAAATAGTTTAATAACATGATTGAATGGTCATTAAAATTTTAAATTGTTTAAAATTTTAGACAAGTAACAATTCAATCAATGAGCGTAATTCTAAATCAAATCTATGAGATTAGATATTCAAAAAGTTAAATGATTTAGATTATTAATCTAATATAATTAGATTTTGAACCAAGGTATGAAATATTTAATTATTAAATATTTTATGATATCCAAAACATTGTATATCTAATATGATTAGATATATGAATTTATTTTATAATCTAATGAGATTAAGATCTAAAATAATTATTTATTTTTTTTAAATTAAAAGGATTATTTATTTATTTAAATAAATAAATGATTAATTAGAATGAGAATCTAATTAAAATTATGCAATAATTTTTTCTAACTAGTTTAGAAAAATTCTTAATTACTCTAACCTTTTAGGCCTTAAGTGTTGCTATTCAAATTGTTTGATAACATTACATTTGTTGGATTTTATTCACATGTTTAGTTTATTTAACTGAGTTAAACATTATGTATAATGTGAATAAAGTTAGAAGGCCATTCATATATGCAACTTGGTGAGCTTCTAAATGTCAAGTGGGAGTGAGCTTTTAAATGAATGCTCATGGCTACCGTTACTGGACTAGCAGTATAGTAGGTGGGTGGTACTCTCCAAGGAGGGCGTTCATTTTTGGATTACAAGGTTAGTCCTTTTAGAGATAGACTGAAGTGCAGGAAAAATGGCTACCACCATGGATTACTTCATGGACTTGTATGGATGTCTAGGTAGCGCTCCCTAAGGGGCTCTGTTGTATAACCTTAGAGGCTGAGGGAAGCACGGTTTGCTAATATGTTTAGTAAGAGCTTACAGGAAAACATATTTATTGAGAAGAGTTCTTACCCTTATGATATCTTGATTCGGCCCTGCCAACAGGGAGTTTTGGGTAGTTTAGTTGGGTCACCATGGCATGCATGTAAGTACGAGATGTGAACTCCATACTTTGATTGTTGCTAAAAGTAAGAAAAGTAATCTTGTATGTTGTATGACTTGTTTATAATTTTCATTTCGGACTAGTTGTTATCTCATGCATTATGATTAATACTGGCATGTGTTACTTGTCTATTTTCTTATGCTTGTTGTGCTATAATATGTCTTGGTACATGTGGAGCACTCGCAGATGCTTAAGGTTCTCTAGTTTGCTACTTGTATATCTATTAAATTGAAAAGAATGTTTGGAACATTAAACTAGGTTAATGAGTTAGTCGGATGCAACATTTAACATTAGATGTCGAATGTGTTCTAATATGAGATACTTGACTTGTTAACTATAGTAGAGATGATCGGATATTTAACAGAAGTGTTTGGTTAGAAAACTGGTAGCATGGGAACAACTTATGGGAAAGATAATAAACACACGATTGTGTTAAGAAAGTTTAGTTCAGGAGCGAGTTATATGATGATGGCTTATTTAATTGAACTAGAATTCTTGATGTAAAAATACATAGCCAATCTCAACAAGATATGATCTTGATTTGCCTATCAAGGTCTTTCAATCATTTGAGGCTTGATAGAAAAGGTGTCATTGTGTTAACTGATGAAAGTACAATTTGAGAGAAGGGTGTCATGAGAACTAAAGAAAGTGTTCACTTAGTGCAAACTTCTACCTGAGGAATTAGGAATCTCTGGAGAGTAAAATAAAACATGAGTCAAAAGAGTTTTGTCTCTTTTATAATATTACTGGTTATTTGTGTTTTAAATGAATTGCCTAGGTACTTAGATATTATTGTTGTTAAGACTGGAAAGCTAACATGATAGGGTATTCAATATCCTGTCTCCTCTGGTTGTGACTGGTAGGTAGCTCATTAGTGCTTTGGTGAATGTGTTTTTAGTAAAGGCATCAAGAGATAGTAGTTTAAGTCAAGGAATTTAGTTTTGTATTTGAGTAACTATCGTAATGTACTAGTTACTTTGGAAATTTGATTTCTATTTTTTATTTGTTTCAAAATAGTCTTTCAGTTATTTTTTCAAAAAATAGACAAATAATCAAGTAAATAAAGTGTTTATTTAAAGGTATATTGGTAGATAGTTGACTAATTTTAGTAAATAGTATGTTTATGGTGTTATTCGTCTAATACATGATAAGCTGTGTAACCATATAAAAGAAGAATTTCTTGAAAATCATATAGTTTTTAAGTGGCACTTGATCTTAGGTCACGTTAATCTAGTATGATTCAAAACTGGTTTGATTTATCTTATGGGATCATTAAGTACCAAAATAATAACCAGTATGGGAATCATATTTGAATTAATGGTGACTAAAAGCGCCTTGAAGAGTCAAGGCAGTAGACCCACTAAGCTGGTAGAACTTGTTCATAAAATGTTTATGGGCTACTAAAAGTTTAAGTCAACATAATCGAATAGTGTTCCATAGAAAGTTTATGAATAACTACTCAATTTAGTTGATATATTGATATACCTATGAATAGGGATGGCAATGGGTGGGGTTTGGGTCACGTTTGCCTTCATCCAAATCCAACCTAGAAAAAAAATCGACCCAACCCAAATTCGAAAAAATTCCATTTATTTTATAAAATTTCAACCCAAATCCAAATTCATCGAGTGGAATGAATATCCGAACTAGTTCCATAACCCATTTAAATCTTAGAATAAATTATAATATTACAACTCAATTTCAATTCATATAACAATAATGCAATAATAGTACCTAAAAAGCAATATTTAGACAAATAACTATATTTTTTTTCTTTTTTTTAATTTAATTATAATAATAATAATAATGTAATATTAGGCAATTGTTCTAAAACATCTTAGCTATTTATTTTTATGCATGGAGGTGTTACATTATGATTTTTACAAAGGATATTATAATTTAGAGCAAATTCCAAAGTGTTGACGTAGTAAAAATATTGGAATGTAGTTGGTATTTTAAAAACTCAAAATTTAGTAATTTTAAAGTTTATCCTACACTAAACACAATTTCTGGTTAGGTTCAGGTTAGGTTTGACCTCATCCAAATCCAACCCGATCCAAAACTTATTTTTTAACATCCAAATCTAAATCCATTTAAAACCCATTTATTAAATCCAAATCCATCATAAGTGGATCGGGTTGGATGGATATACAGCGGATTTAAGTTGAATTGTCATCCTAACCTATGAAGATTGAAGTCTTGAATCCTTTGAAAAGTTCAAAGAATCAAGGACTAAAGTTGGGATTAGTTAGGTAATTATATCCAGTCACTTTGATTAGATCAAAGTGGAGGATTTCAGGAGAATTCGTACTTTTTTCTTACTACAAAGAGTTGTGGAAAGGATATTCATGTGATGAGTCAAATCTATACATCAAAAGAATTGTTATGTAAGAGGTTTTAGAAAGTGTTCTAAAAGTACAACATATAGCTTATGTTGGCAGTATGAGATATTGTGTCTTTACAGCTCGATACAAGTTATACTGTAGATGATGTATTAGATATATCTTCAATCAGGTTATTGTTGTTAGGACTAGTGTCCTGAAATCCAGATTTATTCTGGTATTATTACTTTATTAATGAATAAAATTGAAGTTCCCATCGTTTCTTCGTTAAATTTGTGAAAGTGAGCATATATACTGCATGTGATTTTTTTTTTTTTTTATTGTATCATCCATGAGATGAATAGAGTCCTTAGATTACATTTTACATATTTTTTCTATGTGGATACTGACATTAAGCCACAGATAGACTTAGAATAATAGGTATGGAATGTTATTTGACTAACTCGTGGTCGATGATAAGCTTGGACTACTTGTTTGTTAAGATTATGACTCGACACTTTAGATGACTTATTTGGTCATGTGGATGGAAATCCAAAAGCGTTAGGTTGGCGTGTTTAATAAGATTGACACACTGAGTTGGACCATGTGAGTTGTTGAATTCTAAACTACTATCAGAAATAAGTGATTCATGTTATACTATTTGAATGACAACTCTATATCCTGAGAGTATTTTGGACTTATGCATAGAACGTTAGTTACTTTGGTGTACTATAAGTAAAGTCTAAATGAATGACTGAATTCCCACGTAAACTGGGTAGCGGCATGAGATGTGACAAGGACCAGGTATTAAATATGGAATCTATACTCTCTTATGAGGGACAGATGTCCCCTTAGTTGACTCACAAGTATTTGAGTAGTTTGGAATCTTTGGCCAAAGTATTCCAAGTGTTTAACATTTAGAATTTATACTACGATTATGTTCAAGTATAAATGAATTGTTCAATGAAGGGCGAGTCGGTAATTAATGAAGAGGCTGTGAAAGAGATAATGGTAGCAGTTATATTTATTCTTTGCTATGGATATCGAGTAGAGAGGTTGTTGTCATCAATATAGTCTATTTGGAAAATATTGAATAAATGATTTAAGTCTAAAATGTAGTGCGATTTATTTAGTGGAATTAAGTCTCTTTAAATGGTAATTAGATTTTATCATAAGATGGTGATTAATTTAACCAATTTGGAGCAAGATTTAAATTGTTCCTGAGGTCCCTGCACAAACCTCTGTGTTTATTGCCATAAGAAAAATACTAAAGAACATATGAGATGAGTAAATTTAATTTTGCCAAACATTATTCATGAGATGAATAAAAAAATTAAAAATTATAAAATAAAATAATTTTTGAAAATTAAAACTCATAAGCTGAATTTTTACATGTGGGAAACAAAGAAATAAAAATGCCGAAAATTGTAATTGGGTCGCGATTTGCGTTTAACTCAGGCAGCCAACCAGCACGTGTTGCGCGCTGGGCTGGCTAGGGGAAGAATCTGCACCTTCGAGCGTGGACCAATCACAGCATGTGGCATGCTATGTGAACAGGTTACATCGATGATCCGCGCCATAGGGCATGGACCAATAGAATGCTGCCACGTGGCACGCGTTTTGAGGTATTAAGAAACACGATTTGTATTTTGATGAACGATGTCATTTTTGTGTCAGATTTTTCGCATCCCACATTGCTGGTTAGCTAATTTTTTGCTTCGGTATACTATTATAAATAGAGGTACCTATTTTAAGGTTTAGCATCTAATTCTAAAATTAAGAGTCGTAGAAAGTGTTGACTTTCGGGGACCAAATTGGAATGAAAAATATCCATCCAAATTTTTCTTTCCTTAGTTTAATATTTCCCAGAGCTCACTCTCCGAGCAATTCGAGGTCATTTCGTAGAAGGCCGCTAGGTCTCGGTTATGTCAGCTTTCTAGGAGTTTTATCTTTTTGGTGTTCTTTATTATTTGAGCAATTTCAGATATGTCTTTCTTTCCTTCTCCTTTAAGTTTTCGCTATTCTATTTATTTACAGTTTTCTTATTATGCTAGTTATAGTTTATATAATTGTTATGAATGTATTACAGTAGAGGCCAGTACATTTCAATTTGGAATTTAAATTTGTAGATTTAAAAGTAGAAATTTTAAATCAAGCTTAGATTTAAAATTAAGAATTTTATACCCTTTTGCTCTGTTAACTAAATTAAATTAGGGAAAATTTTTGAAATTCATCTCAACAATTGACATCAGAGCTAGTCTTTGATTATATTCATAATATACCTAAAGAGGTATAATAAGATCGAAATAAATATACTTGCAATTTGATAAAATAGAGATTTTATTAAGAAGGAAAGATTGTTTAAAGTAACCATTTAAATTGTTAAATTGTTAATAAATTAATAGCCAATTAGCTTTTTTTAAGGTAACGATTTAAATTGTTTAAATCGTTAATGAATTAATAGTTAATTCGGATTTTTCAATTCATCGATTTGCATTTATATTTTTCCTATAATGAGATTGTGCGTTGTTAATCAATATTTATGAAATCAAGTAATTGATCTAATGAGATTAGATTCAATTATTTCTTATTAAATTATTATAATAAAAAAAAAGGAAAGGAAGGATCATCTAACATCTGCCCCAGCTGATGTCAGCACATATGTCTGACTTTTTATTAAAAAATAAAAAATAAAAAGTAATTTGTTTTGGGATGTGTAGATGTCAATATTGGTTTTTTTAATATTTAAAAATTATTTTTTTATTACTTAGTTTAATTTTTAGAAAAAGATTCTAAAGTAGATTATAAAATAATCTGACATGTAAGTCGGTACTATTTTAAATTAAAAATTAATTAATTAATTTTATTAGTTAATTTTTATATGAGATTCTAAAATAAATTATGAGATAATCTAAGTTATAAGCCAGTATTATTTTAAATAAAAAATTAATTAGTTAATTTTATTAGTTAATTTAATTTTTAGAATGAGATTCTGAAATGGATTATACGATAATCTAAATTGTAAGTCAGTACTATTTTAAATAAAAAATTAATTAATTAATTTTTTTAGTTAACTTAATTTTAGAATGAGATTCTAAAATAGATTATGAGATAATCTAAGTTGAAAGTTAGTACTATTTTTAAATAAAAAATTAATTAATTAATTTTATTAGTTAATTTAATTTTTTTGAATGAGATTCAAAAGGAGATTATAAGATAATCTAAGTTGTAAATGCGAGTTAATCAAAAACCACTAGTTTATAAAAATCAAGTGGGAGCGAGATTCAATTGTTGAAACCTCACGGTCTCCGTTAACGGTCTAGAAGTATAGTAGATTGATAGACCTCCGAGGATGTTGGTTTGCAGATTATAGGGTTAGACTTCTATTCGGATAAACCAAAGTACAAAGAAGCGATGTGACTATGCTGCCATGGAGTATTACGTGTATTTGTATGGAGGTTTTGGTAATGGTTTACACGTAACTAGCGTGATACATTAGCCTCCCCAAGGAGCTCTGTTGTGTTATGTTAGAGACTAAGGTAAAGTGGTGAGTTAATTATGTTTAGTAAGAGTTACAAGAAAAATGTTAATTGAGAATAGTTCTCACCCAAACTAATCTCGTATGACCTCACTGCAGGGGAGTAAGGAGTGGTGTGTTTGGGTCATGATGGAATGAATGATAGTATAGTTCAGTGGAAACCTGACTTATTGTGCATGCTAAAATAAAAAAAATAAGTATCACTGTATTATACACGACTCTTGTTAGACAGTTACATAAAATGTTTACATGTACAGTGTTTTAAATTGGATACAGCTTGTGAACTTCACTCGATTTTAATGCATAATGTACTCATTGGACCAAATTACTTTGCCTGAAAAAACAAGTTGGACTTAGTTATTACTAACAAGGGCTAGTGGGAGCAAGCAGAACAAGGGACCGACTGGAAAGAAGGACGAAGGCAAGGTTGCTAGTGTAGCGACTAATCCTAAAAAGAAATCAGTGAAAGGAAAGTGTTTCTTTTTTGAAAAGATGGCCATTGGAAGAGGAACTGCATAAAGTATATAGTTACTCTTCCTACAAAGACTACTAAGCCATTTGGTGAAGGTATGATGATATCTCACCAGGTTGAGAGTCCACCAGGTTCCTTGTGTGTGGACTCAGGTTTAACTGATCATGTCTGTAATATGTTATGGGGCTCAGGCTAACCTGGAGGATACATGATGGGAAGCTGTACCTAACGGTTGGAGATGGCACAAGAGTTGTGGTCTTAGGAGTAAGAGATGCTAGCTTAGACTTTAGTGTTAGAGTTTTGATTTTAAATGATTGTTTATTTGTACTTGCACTACACATGAATTTGATTTATGTGTTTCTTTTAATGGATAATTGTTATTCATTTGATTTTGGTTGAGAACCTTTTATTACAAGAAATAAATTGTTTATTTGCAAAAGTACATATATAAATAGTTTATTCATGTTATTTCCTGACCAAAACTTTGACATATTTGTTTAAATAAATCTAACACAAGCTCATGTGTTCAATTTCCTAAAAGAAAACACTCTGAAAGTGATAATGCCTACCTATGACACCAATATTTAGGTCACATTAATTCGAACAGGATCCAAAAGTTAGTGAAAGATGGACTAATAGAGGCTTTGGACTTGAAGTCATTACCAGCCTGCGAATCATGCATAGGAGGAAAGATGACCAAGTCTGACTTTAAGAGTAAAGGTAATAGGGTTAGTGACTTGCTTGAGCTGGTTTATACAGATGTATGTAGACCAATGAATGTTCAGGCAAGAGGTGGATCTGAGTAATTCATCAAATTCACTGATTATTACTTAAGGTATGGATATATTTACCTAATGAGACATAAGTCAGACTCTTTTGAAAAGTTCAATGACCACAAAGCTGAAGTTGAAAAGCAATTAGGTAAACAAGTTAAGTCACTTCAATCAGATTGAGGTGGTGTATATCTTTCAAGTGAGTTTCTGGATTTCCTGATTACAAATGGGATACGATCTTAGCTGTCTGCTCCGGGTACACCACAGCAGAATAGTGTTGCAGAAAGAAGGGATACGGCATTGTTAGAGATGATAATGTCCATGATGAGTCATGCTACTTACCAATCTCTTTTTGGGGTTATGCCCTAGAAACAAAAGCATATCTTCTTAAATTAGTTCCATCTAAGTTAGTTCCTAAAACACTTGTGGAGTTATGGACCGGGTGAATGCCAAGTCTGGATACCACCATATTGGGGGTGCCTGGCACATGTGTTGAAAAAGAATCCTGACAAGCTGGAATCGAGGACATAGGTGTGCATGTTTGTTTGTTATCCCAAAAGAATAAGGATGGTCTTTTCTATAGTCCTTCTTATCAAAAGGTTTTTAGTAAGTGCCAATGTGAAATATTTAGAGGAGGATTTTGTAGTAGACTACAAAAGCAAAAGAAGGGTAGTGTTGGAAGAGTTAAAAAAAATGGCGCTAATTTTGAACAGTTAGACACAACTCGGGATATAGCAGATACATTAGATGCACCTACTATTAGGGTTACACGAGAGCCCAGGTGTAGTGGGATGATTGTCAGGGCACTTGACAGGTTCATGGCGGGAGCCTTAATAGTTGACTGTGAGATTGAATCTGATCCTTTCAACTACAATGAGGCAATTAAAGACAAGGATGCTGACCATTGGGTCTTAGTAATGAAATCTGAGATAGGATCTATGTATTCTAATTAGGTTTGGGAGAGGCGCCTGTTGGCATTAAGCCCATTGGTTGTAAATGGGTCTACATGAGGAAAAGATGAATGGACTGGAAGGTAGAGACCTTTGAGGCAAGACTGGTTACTAAGGGTTTTACCCAAAAGGAAGGAACCGATTATGACGAGACCTTCCTACCAGTAACCATTCTAAAGTCCATAAGGATACTCCTATCCATTGCAGCTGATTATGAGATTTAGCGAATGGAAGTCAAAATGACCCTTTTGATTGGTCGTCTTAAAGAAGACACCTATATGGTGCAACCACATAGTTTCATTGGCAAAAATCAGGAGCATATGGTATGCAAACTGAAGAAGTCCATATATGGATTGAGGCATGCATCATGCTCGTTTAATATTAGATTCAATGAAGCGATTAAGTCTTATAGTTTTGAGCAATTGGTTGACGAACCATGAGTGTACAAAGCGACATCAAGAGAAAGTAGTGACTTTCTTAGTATTATATGTCAACAATGTACTACTCCTATGAAGAACTAGAGATTATATGCTGATCTTTAAAAGTGACGAGATAGTTCTAGTTGGTTATACTGATTCTGACTTCCAGTAAAATAGAGATGCCAGACGTTTGACATCTGGGTATGTCTATACCCTTGGAGGAGGAGCCTTTAGTGGGCGGAGTGTTAAGCAATCTTGTATTGCTAACTGCACCATGTAGGCCGAGTATGTTAAGCTTCAGAAGCTGCAAAGACGGCATATTGGTTCAGATAGAATAATTGATTGACTAAATCATTGGATCGTACACAGAAGGGATGGGTATAAAGTTTGTAATAAATTTGATTTAAGACAAGTGCAAGATTGTTAGGAACAGTGTCATGAAATCTAGATTTATTCCGATGTTATTACTTTATTAATGAATAAAATTAAAGTTCCAGTCATTTTCTTGTTAAATTTGTGTAAGTAAGCATATATATTGCATGTGATTTTCTTTTAAATATCGTCCACAAGATGGATAGAATCCTTAGATTACATTTTTCATATTCGTTTTCTAGTGGGCAATGAGATTAAGCCACAGATTGACTTGAGACAAATGGTATGGAATGTTATTTGAATAACTCGTGGTCAATGATAAGCTTGGACTACTTGTCTATTAAGATCATGACCTAACACTTTAGACGAGTTGTCTTTGTCACGTGGATGGAGATCCAAAAGTGTTGGGTTGGTGTGTTTAATAAGATTGACACACTGGGTCAGACTATGTGAGTTGCTTGTTCCTAGCCTACTATCAGATTTGAGTGATTCATGTTGTACTCCTCGAACGGCCACTCCAAATCATGAGAGTATTTAGAACTTGTGCATGGAACATTAGTTGCTTTGGTGTACTATACAAGTAAGGTCTAAACGAATGATTGAAGTCCCACGTACATTGAGTAGCAGCGTGCAGTGTGACGAGGATCAGGTATTCAATACGGAATCTACAATCTCTTATGAGGTACAGATGTCCCCTTAGTTGATTCCCAAGTATTTGAATAGTTTTGAATAATTGGCCAAAGTATTCCAAGTGTTTGACATTTGGAATTTATACTATGAATATGTTCAAGTATAAATAAATTATTCAGTGAAGGGCGAGTCGGTAACTAATGGAGAAGTTGTGAAAAGGATAATGGTAGTAGTTATATATAAATTTTTTTTGTCATGGACATCTAGTGGATGGGTTGTTGTCATAATACAATCTATTTGTGAAATATCGAATAAATGATTTAATTCTAGAGTGCAGTGAAATTTATTCAATGGACTTAAGTCTCATTAAATAGTAATTAAATTTAATCTTGGAATGGTAATTAATTTAACCCATTTTGAGCTAAAATTAAATTGTCCCTGAGGTCCTTGTGCAAGCCTTTATTTTATTGCTATTGAAAAATTATTAAAGAATTCATGAGATGAGTAAATTTAATTTTACAAAATATTATTCATAAGATGAATAAAAAAAATTAAAAATTATAAAATAAAATAATTTTTGAAAATTAAAATTCATAAGAGAATTTTTACATGTGGGAAACAAAGCAAAAATAATTCCGAATATCGCAATAGGGTCGCGATCCACATTTAACTCAGGCAGCCAACCCGCACGCGACATAGGCTGTCCAGGGGAAGGATCTGCGCCATCGGGCGTGGACCAACCATAGCATGCCACGTGGCACATTGTGGGAATGAGTTATATCGATGGCGTGGACCAATAGACCACTGCCACATGGCACGCGTTTTGAGCTGTAAAGAAATGAGGTTTGTATTTTGATGAACGACATCGATTTTGAGTTAGATTTTTTGCATCCCACATTGCTTGTTAGCTAATTTTTGCTCCGGTATGTTACTATAATTAGAGGTACTTATTTCAAGGTTTGGCATCCAATTCTAAAATTAACGGTTTTAGAAAATGTTAATTTTCGGGGACCTAATTCAAGAGAAAAATTTTTGTTGAAAATTTTCTTTCCTTTGTTTAATATTTTTTGAAGCCTACGCTCCAGGCGATTTGACATCATTGCATAGAAGGCTACTAGGTCTCGATTTTCTCGGGTTTCTAGGAGCTTTATCTTTCTAGTATTCTTTATTATTGGAGCAATTTTAGGTATGTCTTTCTTTCCTTTTCCTTTAAGTTTTCGCTTTTTTATTTATTTATAATTTTTTTATATACTAGTTATAGTTCATGTAATTGTTAGGAATGTATTAGAGTAGAAGACTATAGATTTAAATTAGGAATATAATTCTGTAGATTTAAAATAAGGAGTTTCAAATCAACCTTTTTAAAATTAAAAATTTTAAACCCTTCCGCTGCGTTTACTAAATTAAATTAGGAAAATTTTTTTAAATTCGTCCCAACAATTGTCACACTAAGTACATATGAGCTTTGGTATAGTGGGATGATGGCTAGGGTCGCCTGACGGATTCATGTCTTTGGTCTTAATGGTTAAGCATGATGGTGAATGTGATCCCTAGACTACAATGAAACTCTTAAGTATTAAGATGCAAACCAATTGATCAGGCAACTAAAATTAAGTTAAAGTAATTGTATTTTACTAAGTCTAGGAACTTTTAGAGGTGTCGAAAATTATTAAGTACATTAGAATGGATCTGGGATCTATAAGTATAAAGAGTTCGTTGGACATGAAGGTTGAAAACTTCTAGGTTAGATTGATGGCAGTGGATTATACCCTAAATGAAGGAATCATCTTTGATGAAACCTTCTAGCTATATGCTATGCTTAAGTCCATAAGGATGCTCTTATCCATTGTATCTCATTGTGATGCGATATGAAAATGGAAGTCAAGACGACATTTTCTGAATGGTCATCTTTAAAAAGTTATGAATATGATACAACTAGACAAGTTTGATGCTAAGAGTCAAGAGCATATAGTATGTAAACCGAGGAAGTCTATTTGCATACTTAAATAGGCATCTTATTCATTGAATAGTAGATTTGATGATGGTTATCAAGTCCTAATGATTTGAATCAATGGTTAGTGAACCTTGAAAGTACAAGTATATGATGAGAAAGTAGTGACTTTCAAAATGTTGTATATAGATGTGATCCTACTCATTAAGAATGGTGCAGAATTGCTATGAGCTGTAAAGATTTGATTGTCCATTTATTTAAAAGTGAAAGACCTAAGATGAGCACACTATTTTCTTAGGATCAAGCTTTGACGAGATTCAAACAAAGGATGTTGAGTTTATCATGGGTCGTTTATTTTTAAAAGGGAGTTTAGACATATGATGTAAAAATCAATGCATACCGTAGTAGTGGGAGTCATTAGATGGGAAAGAGTGAAGTAGTCTTGTATTGCTTATTTCACCATGAAAATCGGGCACTTGACAGCTATGAAGTTGTTAAGTAGACAACTTGACTCAGAAGATTCCTAAAAGCTAAAAGCATGTGAGTAAAAGAATGGGACATTGAAAGGTCGGTATTGAAGTTTATAGTCAATGAGCTGACAAATCTTTAAGGAATAGTTATGCAATGTAAAGTTGATTGGATTTAGGACAAGTGGGAGATTGTTGGAATTGGTGTATTAGAATACCCAATTAGTTAGCTTTTAAATATTAAAAAATAAAATTGTGTTAATTATTTATTGTCTGATTATGTTTTATGAGTCTAATGTACGTGTGATTCTTTTCTAAAATGTTCCATGTGATGGACGTAGTCCAAGATGACATGTCAACTTTGGTTTAAGTGGTCAATGAGATTGAACCATATATAGACTTAGATCAAACTAGTGATATGTTGTCAAAGTATGTTTGTAGTCTTTGATAAATTTGGCCAATGTTTTCGACGAATTTGGCCAGTAAGCTTATTCGCCATATGGGAGCTTAGTATAAGGTGGGGTTCGTAAGGACAAGCTGGACTCAAGCTCTAGCTGCACGCCTGTCTAGTGTTTCATGCAAGATTTAAACAAACAGTTAGAGGGGCGCGTGGTAACCTGCGGGGGGACCCTTCCGATGCTCAAGTTAGTATTTATCTAATATAATAAGAATAAAAGCAGGTAACAAATATATATCAAAGATATAAAAGACTTAGCCTGAGAAGAGTAGAAGGTTAGAGCAGTTATTGCCCCAGAGAGATGACCGAAAAGGACGATCAGAGGTTGAGGCTTGGGGTGGCCTTCCTTAGACGATGTTTGCCTAGGGAGATAGAGAGTGTGGGAGAGTGAGAGTTTGGGGGAGAGAGAGAGTTGGAGAGAATGCCTCTCAATAAAAGATAAAGCCGCCCCCCCCCCCCCCCCCCCCCCCCCCCCCCCCCTCCCTCTTTTATAGAGACAAATTGGGGTCAATGAAGGCCGGTCAACTGTCAACATCGGCAATCAACGAGGGCGGTCAACGGCGGTCAACGCTGGTGTATGCATGTGTCTGGGTAATAGTTAAGTCCCATTACCAGGTGATAATATCTAAGTGCCATTACTAGGAAGTAATATCAAAGTCCCATCACCAGGCAGTAATATCTAAGTCCCTTTACCAGGCAGAAATATCTAAGTCTCATTTCCTGGCAGTAATATATAAGTGCCATTATCAGGCAGTAATATGTAAGTCCCATTACTTGGCAGTAATATCTAAATCCTATTACCAGGCAGTAATATCTTGGAACCGTTACCAGGTAGTAATATTTAAGTCCCGTTACTAGGTAGTAATATCTAAGTGCCATTACTAGGCAGTAATATCTAAGTGCCATTACCAGGCAGTGATATCTAAGTCCCCTTACCAGGTAGTAATATCTAAGTGCCATTACCAGGCATCAATATTTGAGTCTCATGACCAAGCAGTAATATCTAAGTCTCAGTCCTGTCTGGGCTAGTAAATGCTGGGCTAGTATTATAGACACATAGGATACTAGGCTAATATTTTAAAATAACGGGCTAGCATTATAAATATATAGACCCTCCACTCCATGGGCGAACTTCGGTCATTCCAAGTTTGGCAATGGAGTGGATCACATGTCAATTCTTAGCGTGACTTACTAGCGTACAATATTTGCCTTTGTGATGGGGATTTTGAATGTTATGCCCTGGCCCTTAGTAATTGCCACTTGTATGTAGGACACATAGCCGTAAAAAATGCTTGTTGACGAATATAATGTGTTGGTTTTTTGTAATCACTATTCGTGCGTATTAACAGGGTGTAGGATCTAAGTAAGCTGTGTATCATGGTTTTCTGATAGTTAACTGAATGTTTAAGTCGTTTCAGCCCGTAACTGGGTGCTTAGCCCATCATGAGCCTTAGCAAGGCTTTCAGCCCTACTATGGATTTTAACAGAGTGTTTAACATACTATTTGCCCTATCGGGGCGTTTAGCCTCTTAGGGACTTTAAAGGAACATTTTATCTTTTTGCTTGTCCGAATGGGCAGTTTTCAAGCATTTAAAAGAATATGAGCTACTTGGGACTTTTGAATTATAAAGTATATGCAGTATTTTGTTCCTTTGTTCTGACAAACACTTGTTGTGTTATGAGTTTTATGTGATAAGCATATGAGGATATTGTTATCATGACTAGCCTTTAGATATATGCACATTTAGTTTGTAATATCCATAAAGTGGTGAGTATGATGCCTTTTGGTATTTGGTAGGAGCTTTAGGCAGATAATTTACTATACGCATTTGGTATATAAGCGATACGTGTAGTACACCCGGATGAGGTTAGAGTATTAAGTATTTCACACTTGCTTTTTTGCCAAAGTGATCCATATGCTACGTACTTGAATGAGGTCAATACGGCGATTACACCTCGATATTCTAGGATCCGGGACGATGGATATATCACGCTAGTCTAACAGGGATGGGTATGTTATTATTGCATATGTCATGAAGGTTAGCCCATCCTTTAAACTTGTAGATCCCGTGTAATAAACTATACATCTTATATATTGAATAAAAAGTAGGTATCGATTTTCAATGTACTATCTTTAGATAAGCCTCAAGTGAATTATGGTGTCAAGTAGGGTGATTATACCAAGGCATTCCATGGTAATAAGTATTGCACCCATTGCAGGTGTTCATACTAGGGCGGACCATGGTGGTGAGTATTGCACCCGTTGCAGGTGTTTGCACCAGGGCGGACCATGGTGATAAGTATTGCACCCGTTACAGGTGTTTGGACCAGGGCGGATCATGGTGATAAGTATTACACCCATTACGGGTGTTTGCACTAGGGTGGACCATGGTGGTGAGGATGTACGTGGATGACTGTCATGAGTTACATAAAAAATACTTGGATAAAATCAGGCATAAAGGTAGCAAATTAAACCCAACAGGTTAGTATAACACTGGACATGCCAGAAATAAATATTAAAATAAATACAATGTTGCTGAAAATAGCACATTTTTAAGGCCGTTACTTGTTAAGGCCTACGGTATATCATCCTCAAAGGATGTCCATGGCCAATGCTCGCTTGTCCTACAAGTTTTTTATGAATTGATGAGCTTGGCATGGCTCATGTTGAGGGGTTATAAACAAAACATATGAACTCTTACTAATGTTAGGATGACAAGCATTTATGTGCAATGTGTGACTTACTAATGATGAGTTTTTGATGGCTTGTGGTATGTCGCTTATGTTGGCGTTGAATATAAAAAACTCTGTAGGGTGAGTTTATAGAATGTTAATGAAAAAGACCTTCGAGGCTTCCATTGATATGGCCTACATATTCCTTTGTATATATCAATCTTGTTACTCTAGCCTTAGGGTCACGGACTATTTCTAAGGACTCGGTGATCATTTATTGTGTGTTGCCTTGTTGACAGTGATTACTACTAGATCGAATAGGCTGTGAGAGAAGTTTTAAGATCATTTGTAAGAAAGTCCAAGACAACCTTGAAATAGATTATTGCAGGTATCGGATTATTTTTTCTCTTATTTAGAATTTTATCATCTGAAGGGACTTTTACTATTGAGTTGTCATGTTTGTCAAGAAGTTGTTTCCGTGGTTTGGAATTACCGACTACATGCCTCCACTATAGGTATGGGATTATACTGGTATTACGCTTGCCAAGCTGTTGACCAGTTGTGGTACTAAATAACCTAATGGAAGATTGATTGGAGTGTGAATTGCTCAAATGCAATTCATTTCGGATTCTCTTAATAGAAATATTTTGTCAAGTTGCAATAGGCAACCAAGTTTGACGATTATAATTTGCTTTTTGATGGGTACTGAAGTTTTTTGGATATGCCATGATGTTGTGCAGTTGGGGACGAAATTCCGTAGTTTTGAAAGGATTGCCTCTTATGGATGGGTGGTTCTTGACTTGTAATTGTTTTTACCTGCTTAGCATCGCATGAAAAGAATGTATTTTGAACTGTTGCTAATTGTGAAGTGTCTTGATTTTGGAGTGGTTTAGCTTTTGTGATGAAGGTAATATCTAGCTTGTGCTTTAGAGGTAAGGTCCTAGAGTCGTGAAAAGTGATTTGCACCATCGAGATAAAGAAGTCGAAGTTGTGAATTGGGACGAAGTCCCCCAGCCCTAAAAATGATTTGTCCCTAAAATGAGGAAATGACTGAGGCAAAGTTCCCCAGTCCTAGAATAATTTGTCACTAGAATAAGGAAATGACTGAGGCAAATTCCCCCAATCCTAAAACTGATTTACGCCACCGTTAAGGAAATGACTGAGACGAAGTCCCGAATGAAAGTGATTTGCACCACCATTTAAAAAAAGTTCAGGCTGTAAATGGGAGTGAAGTCCACCAGCCTTAAAATGATTTGTGCCGTCATTAATAAGGGGTAAGGAATGAAAGCAAAGTCTTCCAGCTCCCCCTATTTATAATGATTCTTGAGTTCGATCTATTTTTGATTTCTGATTTTGTTTGATTTCATGAGGCTGAACGGTATCTCCCAAAAGGTACTTATCATACCGCTGCATGATATTTTGAGAGGTGTTGACATTGTGTCTTTTATGAAGTAAGTCAAGTGTGGTGGTCTTTTTGACTAAATAATCCTACTAATGCTTTATAGGTGTACAATTGCCAAGTTAACCTATGGCAAGCAGCATATTGAGTTCCTATTGGAGGAATTGTTCGCTTAGGAATTTTTTTATCGGTGTATCGTATATGCCAATAAGAAATTCATTGAATAATTGGATTAGTCATAGATGGAGAGAGATAATGGACATGCCTTGCAAGTTCTAAGGTAGTTATGGGGTCTCTTACGTGTTCAAGCAAAGTTTCTCGAGTGGATCATATACTTTTGCTATTTCGTTACAAGAGCTTTCACCGCTTTTGAATGTGGTGCTCATATGTACCTTTTGATTTATGCTTGTGTTCAGGTTTTGGATTGTGTTCATTGTGCATTCGTGAACCTTAATCTAAGATGTAAATTTGATGACTTTACTCCTTATCGTTGTACTCAATTGCTAACTCAACAATTTGTGGAAAGGATTTAACAAAGTATGGTCCCCTATGCAAAGGATTATAGCAAACTTGGTCATTTGATATAGTGGCAGGCAATTATAGACAGGCTTTTGTGCTTGTTAATGAACATAATTTTTTCGAATATTAGGATTGGAGCAGTTTAGGATTGGCATGAGAACTGAATTTAGTTGAATAGAAATTGTAGCAAATATTGGTTAAAATTGTAATGAAAATTGGTTAAACAAGAAATGAGTTAAACCGAGCTTGTAATGAAAGTTAGTTTGAATAGTGTTGAACTAAATTGACAAATATAAGTTCCTCTACTACTAATAATCCTAGTTTCAAGGACATGCATTCTCCTGCACTAGCTGCTCTCTTGTTTATTCATCAAAGCCTGCTTGTAGTCAAACTTATCAACCAATAGAAGCCTTAGAAAGTGCAAGAGTTAATTCCGCCATTAGCCAGTTAAACCTTATATACCATAAATTGTAGCTTTCAATTCATTTGTTTATGGTGGTGGCTGTTCAAGCATAGTTTAATGGAGTTGCAGCAAAAGTTAGTTCAAACTAGAACTTAATAGAGTGCAATTATGACAAAAATTAACTCTTTGGGGTTAAGTTGGCTATTGGATGATTATTAATTTGATTGAGGTTACAATAGTTTAAGTTGATGCATTATAGTTCTATCAATTGATCTATAACAAGAGAAGTTTAGATATGTGTGATATTTATGAAAGGCATGTGGTACGAATACTTTCACCACAAGTTCCACGCATAATTCATGTGTGATTGTTAGCACTTAATGGAAGTGGATAATAGAGATGATATATATAGAAAGAAGCTGTAGTTTTCAGTAGAAGGTATTATCTAATGAACTTTTAATTTGCAAGTGACTAATAGAAGGAAATTATTATTTTGTTCATTTTTGATGGAGTGTTTAGAAGAATATAGTTACTTGTGAATGACTGAGAGAAAACTGTGTAATTAGGATTCTCATAATAAAAAGTGAGTAACTTTTAACTTTACATAATACCTTAGTATTCCACTGCGATAGATAGTCCATTTGATCTATATTATGAAATAACAATCGAAGGAGCCTCAATCTCAACAGAAACATGAAAGAGATTCGAATGTGATTATCAAAGATATAAGAAATTATAGCAAACCATACTAAAAGCTAGGATCACATATGTGATGAATGACTTCGGCTGCTGTGTGAACAAATGGGTAAAAGTTGATTTGATCCGAATTTGATTGGATAGGAATGAAATATAAGAAGAATGTACTTAATTATAACTTAGTCGACTGAGAATTGGTTCAACATGAGTTATAACGAAGACTGAATCGGAACAAGGTTTAGTTGAATTGAGATTATGACCCAAGTCAGTCTTAGGATGGAAGTGAAAATAGACTGCTAGGTTCCAATTCAAGATTGAGGGCCTAACCTTGTAGAGGAAGGAGTTAAGATGAGAAGAGAAGGGAAAAGGGATGAGAAATAGAGAAAGGGATGAGAAATTAGAGAGAATTCTAAAGGAAATTCAGTTGTATTTCATTGAATGAATTCATATTACAACCTAGCAGCTTATTTATAGACAACTAGGTACAAAGAACCAGGACATAACAGCCCAACTGACTTTCGCGCCTAAATTGCAGCCGCACACCAGCGTTGACCCGAGTTTGACCAACTATCTCATTTGGCGCCAACTAACAACCCAACCGACATTTAAAAAAAATACAACTTCAACTCGAGACACTAATCCAACACTACAAACAGAAATTACAATGAAATTCCAACGATTTATAATATTCCCTCCCTCTTGAGAAACTTCTTGTCCTCAAGAAGTGAAGCTCGGAAATTGACTCCGCAAGAATTTGCAATTTTCCCAAGTCTTCAAACTCTTGTCCATGTTGCACCACGTTACCAAAACCTCCTGCACAGCTCCTTGTTCCAACTGCAACGTCCTCCAAGCTCCAACAGTTTCTGGCTGCAATTTCAGAATCCCGTTAGCCTCTGCTACAGGGTGCTCCCGGACTGCTGCAGCACCTCTTTGGACCTGCTTTTTGAGTAGGGACACGTGAAACATGGGGTGAATGTATGAGTGTGGAGGTAAGTCGAGTTTCTAAGCAACATTGCCAATTTTCTCCAAAATTTTATACGGGCCAAAGTATCGGGCACTTAGCTTGACGTTACGCCTGACAGCCAAGGAAGACTGCCTATACGGTTGTAATCTTAGGTAGACCTTGTCACTAACGTCATAACTTTTGTCTACCCTTTTCTTATCAGCATAATACTTCATCCGAGCTCGAGCTTGATGAAGATTGTCCTTTAGTTCTTGCAACATCTGTCTTCTCTGCTGCAGCAAATCTACCACTACAGTACCATTACTCCTCGGCTATTGAAGCATCATAGGAGAGGGTGGAGAGTACCCATACAATGCTTGGAATGGTGAAGTGCCAATAGATGTATGAAAGTGTGTATTGAACCAAAATTCGGCTAAGGAAAGCCAACGGTTCCACTCCTTGGGCTTCAAGAAGACCATACTCCGCAAATAGTATTCCACACATTGATTGACTCGCTCGGTTTGGCCATCCGTCTGAGGATGATATGAGAAGCTGAGTTGCTAATGTGGTGCCCAACAACCTAAACAACTCTCTCCAGAACGTGCTTGTAAAAATCTTATCTCGATCGGACACAATGGATTGAGGCAATCCATGCAACTTATAAATGTTGTCAAGGAAGATCCTTGCCAACTTTTCAGCAGTGATGGGTCGAACAAGAGCAATGAAGTGACTGTACTTGGTGAAACGATCCACCACGACCCATATGACCTCCTTACCCTCGGACTTCGGAAGTCCCTCAATGAAATCCATGCTAATATGAACCCAAGCTCCCTCCGGAATGGAAAGAGGATGAAGAAGTCCTTTGTAACGAGGATCTCCCAACTTAGTTTGGTGACATACCTCACACGATTTCACGTATTCACTCACATCTTTCTTCATACTCGGCCATGTGAAATATGCTTTGATTCGTTGGTAGGTACCTTCCACACCCTCATGCATCATGTGAAGCTTGGATGACCATTTCTCTCAAATTAGTGGCAGAACCAACGTATAACAGGCCCTTGACCCTGATCAGTCCCCGCTGTACCGATACCTCACTGTCTGCCGAACCCGACTTTGCATCGCGTGTGAGGACTGCAGCGGCCACCTTTTCCTGAGCAAATGGGTCATTCTCATAGGACTTGTGTAGCTCAAGCACCCAAGAAGGCATTACCATGGTTACAGTAGCACAGGTAGCCTGATTTTCATCCTCAAACTGCCTTGACAGAGCATCGGCTGCAGTGTTCTCTTTGCCACTTCTATATTCGATGTCGTAATCAAGGCCTAACATTTTCATGAGGCTTTTCTTCTGAATCCTCGTCACGATCTTCTGTTCAAGGAGATACTTGAGGCTTTGATGGTCCGTCCGAATGATGAACTTATGACCCTCTAAGTATTGTCTCCATTTCGCCACGGCTAAGAGGATGGCGAGATATTCCTTCTCATATGTTGACATCGCTTGATGTTTAGGGCTAAGGGCCTGACTTAAGTAAGCAATAGGCCTTCCTTTTTGAGAAAGAATAGCCCCTATACCAGTACCACTTACATCGGTCGCCAAAATAAAGCTTTCGGTAAAATCCGGCATCGCCAAAACTGGGGCAGCACACATTGCGGCTTTAAGGGCTTCAAATGCGGCTTGAGATCTCTCGTTCCATGAGAAAGCATCCTTCTTCAAAAGCTCGGTCAAGGGTTTGGCAATCGAACCATATCCCCTAATAAATTTCCTATAATAGCCGGTCAAACCCAAAAAACCCCTCAATTTCTTCAAGGTGAACAGAATTGCCCATTCTTGCATTGCACGGATCTTGTTCGGATCAGTAGACACTCCCTCATGAGAGATGATATGACCCAAATACTCGAGTTTATCTTGAGCAAACGAACACTTGGACAACTTTGCAAAGAACTTGTGTTGTCGCATCAATTCAAACACTTGTCGGAGATGTATAAGATGAGCTTCATATGTCAAGCTATAAATCAGTATGTCGTCGAAGAAAACGAGCACCGACTTCCTCAAAAAAGGTTTGAAAATATCATTCATGGCTGCTTGAAACGTGGCCGGAGCATTAGTCAAGCCGAAAGGCATCACAACAAACTCGAAATGGCCATGGTGAGTTTGAAAAGCTGTCTTGTAAATATTCGGCTCAAGGACCCTAATTTGATTGTATCCTTGCCTCAAATCCAGCTTTGAAAAGAAACACGACCCATGTAGTTCATCAAGCAAATCGTCTATGATTGGAATGGGAAACTTATCCTTCACCGTGAGAGCATTTAACCGGCGGTAGTCAATACACATTCTAGCCGAGCCATCTTTCTTCTTCACATAGGAATACATAATTTATTCCTTTCTCTCTGAAATTCTTTCCATTCATAATCTTGTTATTGAGCTGGGGTGTACTCCAACCTATCACCTGAGAGTACATTCCTGTGTTAGGTGCCTTGTTAATGCTGGTAGTCAGAGTGCCTGACGATCCCGTTTGTACCATAGTGGAGACATAAATGACTTAGGGCAATGGTGAGCACCACCACGTGGCGACTTCCTTCGATTCAATCTTCTTCCCTAAATCTTTAATATTTTAGCTATTTATTTATCTTGTGTCAAGTCAAGGTGGTGTAATAAGAGGTTTATTGAGTTCATCTTTATCAATGTGTCGTACAAGTGTTAATTTCCCCCATCTCGAGTTAGTCTTGGTGTCTCGAATTTGAAAACTTGGTTGCTCATTTGCCCATAATTTCCAACAGGTGTTACATCTAAAGCATCTAAATTTCCTAAGATATTTACACCAAGTGTGACTATTATTATAATAAATCTTTTAGTAGAAAATTCGTATGCACAAGTAATTGTGGGAAAAGTTCAATATATCCCCCTATAAAAATATTGTATTACTTTTAGGTTAAATTACACATTATTACGCTAAAGTTTTGTGTATTTATTCTTTAGTCCGCAAACATTGTGATGCAACACGTGATAGGAAAATAAGGGATACAGGAAGATTCAATAGCCTTCCCTTTGAATCTTATTAAGCAAACAATAAAATTACAAAGAGGTGATAGGCTCGAATTCTCCCAGGTTGAGAAACAGGTAAATACAAAACAATTTGAGAAATTTTAATTGGAAGCTAACTAACCCTAACCGGACTTCTCCCTTTTATTGGGGAGGAATAAAGAGATTTGAATTCAAGATTTGAATTCAAATCTACACTAAATTAGGAAATAAACATTAAATCAACAAAAATAGCAAACAAATCAAAAAAATAAGACAAATAACAAATTTGTCATGAAAAATCCCAAAGATCACGACTAAAATCACGTGGATCTTGAGCCGGAGCTGCTTCTTGGCATCACGCTAAGTTCCCTTTTGCCAACTTGCTCGCCAAGCCGTCTCCCTCCTTCTTGTCTTCGTTTGGTTCGTCTAGGCTAGCTGCATCATCCTCCCCAGGTTGGAGAGAATTCATCCTCGAATTCGTTTGTGGATTAGTACTGTCATTCTCACCAAAGTAAGAACTAAGGTGCTTGATGTTAAAAACCTCTAAAGTTCGTATGCCAGGTGGAAAATCAAGATGATACCCAATATCATTGATATTCTCCAAAACCAACAATGGGCCAATTTTGCCAGCCGTGAGCTTATTGTATTCCTAAGCAAGGAATCTCTCTGGAGTTAATACAGCCTAAACCCTGTCATCAACTTGAAAACGGACCGGCCTTCTCTTCTTGACAGTGTTCAGCTTGTACATAGCGGCAGCTTCAAACAAACGAGCTTTGGTCTGTTCATATACATCCTTAAGTGTAGCTATGAAGTCTTCCACCTTCCCATGGGGTCTGGTCAAGTCAGGATCTGGCACCAAGTCCATCAGGGCTTGAGGAACGAAATCGTAAATAATGTGAAATGGAGCAAATTCGATAATGTGGTTGACAGAGCTATTATAAGCGAACTCTACCTGGTGAAGCTTGGACTCCCATCCCTTGGCATTTTTAGCTACAAAACAACGGAGAAGGTTGCCAAGGGAACGATTGATAACCTCAGTTTGTCCATTGATTTAAGGGTGATGGACAGTGCTGATTGTTAAGGACGCCTTGGCCATCTTCCATTAGGTCCTATCGAAATGGTTGACAAAGCGAACATCTCTATCGGACGCAATACTCATGGGTAAACCATGAAGCTTGTAAACTTCTTTGAAGTAAAGGCTAGCACCATAAATGGCGTCTGCAGCAATAGTGTGCCATCTTTGAAAGATGATAAACCACAACAAAGATTGAGTCAATACCTCCGGTGGTTCTTGGTAAGCCCAACACAAAATCCATACTAACGTGTGCCCATGGTTGGCTCGGAATGGGTAATGGTAAGTACAACCCGATATTGGTGACTCCTCCCTTAGAAACTCGGCAGATACAGCAACATTGGACAAGTATGTCCACTTCACGGTGTAATGTTGGCCAATAATAGCTGGCAGAAATGAGCTTGAGTGCTTTGTCTCACCCATATGACCTACGTTGTGCTTCTCTTCAATAATTTTGAGCTGCCAACTCGAATGAGGAACACACAACTAATTACCTCTGATTAGGAGCCCGCCATTGATGGAGTCTGGATTGTGTTGGGAAAAAATAACTCTGATGCCGACTGTTGGGTTCACAGTTCTCAACTATGATCACAACAAAAGGCACCTATTAGAGCACTTAGAGTAGGAGACTCTTCTTGCTACCTAAGCCCCCGGTCGGAGAGTCACGCTTCATGACACCTCATGTGTGAGAGCTCCCGGGAATAGGGTAATTTCTATAAATCCCTATGCTCTAATACCAGTTGTTATGATAAATTTCAAAAATTCTCCCTAATGTTATAAGGTTACACAGCGGAAGGGGTTTAGAATTCATAATTCTAAATCCAGAGTTGATTTAAAATTTCTAATTTTAAATACATATATTAAAATTCATTATTTGAATCTATAGATCTAAATTCTTAATTTAGATCTACAGGCCTTTTACTCTAATACATTCATAACTATACATAAACTTAACAGTCATAATAATGAATAATATAAATAAATAGAAAAGCGAACTAAAAGTGAAGGAAAGAAAATGTACCTGGAATTGCTCCAATAATATAAAAAAATGAAAGAAATAATAATCTTCAAAATCGAGACCCCGCAATCTACTATGCCAAACCTTTGGAATAGGTACTCCTATTTATAGTAGTGCACTGAAGCGAAAAATAGGTTGATTTTCGATGTGGGATTCGCCCAGTTAAAATCAAAACGCATCGTTTCTGGTTAAATAATGGTCAAAACGCCGCGTTTCACATGCAGTTCAAAACAGATTATTTTTATTTTCTTCATGTGCCACGTGTTGTCCGGTGATTGGCCTGAGCAAGGGCATGTTGATCCTCCCCTTGGACAGCCCAATACGCGACGCTGATTGGTTGCCAGCATTACCTGCGAATTACGAGAGATGTGCTGTATATATATTATTTTGCTTTGTTTCCCACGGGTAAAAATTCATCCTATGAATTTTTATTTTCAAAGTTATTTTACTTTATAATTTTTAACTTTTATTCATTTCATGAGTAATGTTTGGCAAAATTAAATTTACCCATCTTTTGGATGATTAATTTATCTCATGAATTCTTTAATATTTTTTCGATGGTAATAAATATAGAGGCTTGCGTAGGGACTTCAGGGATAATTTAAATCTAGCTCCAAATGGATTAAATTAATCATCTCGTGAGATAATTTATTTACCATGTAATGAGACTTAACTCCACTAAATAAATCTCACTGTACTCCAGACTTAAACCATTTATTCAATATCTCCCTAATAGACTATATTGATGACAACCACCCCTCCACTAGATGTCCAAGACAAAGGATAAATATAACTACTACCATTATCTTTCTCATAGCTTCTTCATTAGTTACCGACTTGCCCTTCACTGAATAATTCATTTATACTTGAACATATTCACAATATAAATTCCAAATATCAAATACTTGGAATACTTTGGCCAAAGTTTTCGATCTATTCAAATATTTGCAAATCAACTAAGGGGACGTCTATATCTCAAAAGTGACATTAGATTCCCTATTGAATACCTAATTCTTGTCACACTTCACACCGCTAACTAGTGTACGTGGGAATTCAGTCGTGTGTTAAGGCCTAACTTATAGTACACCAAAGTAACAAACGCTCCATGCACAAGTCCAGAATATTCTTAGAATTTAGAGTCGTCGTTCAAACAGTACAACATGAATCACCCATGTCTGATAGTAGTCTAGAAACAAGTAATCCACACACTCCAACTCAGTGTATCAATCTTATTAAACACACCAACCTAGCAGTTTTGGATCACCATCCACATGACCAAGATAAGTCATCTAAAGTATCACGTTATGGTCTTAGCAAACAAGTGGTCCAAACTTGTCTTTGACTATGAGTCTTTCGAACAACGATCCGTACCATTTGTTCCAAGTCTATCTGTGGGTTAATATAACAAACCACTTGGAACAAACATTTAAATTGTAGTTCGAGAACTACACTCATCTCATGGATATTTCCAAAAAGAAAATCACATGCAGTATAAATGCTCGCTTACACAAATTTAACTAGGAAATGACTGAAACTTCAATTTTATTCTTTATTAAAATAATATTAACAAAATAAAACTGGATTTTAGGGCATTAATCCTAACAATCTTCCACTTGTCCTAAATCCAATTTATTATAAACTTTATATACATCCTTTGTATATATGAACCAAAGGTCTAGTGAAGTCAAGGTCTTAGTAAAGTCAACTATTTTATTTGAAACTACATGCCCCTTTTTTGCAGCTTCTGTAGCTACAATGTATTTAGCCTCTATGGTGAAGTCAGCAATACAATATTGCTTGACATTCTTCCCACTAATGGCTCCTACTCCAAGGGCAAAAACATGCCCAAATGTCTTACGTCTAGCATCTCTATCTGATTGGAAGTCGAAATCCGTATAGCCAACTGGAACTAGCTCACCAAATCCTTACAGCTAATAACACCCCTACATCATTCCTAATGAGCAGTATATTGTTGACATACAATACTAAGAAAGTCACTAGTTTCTCTTGATGTCGTTTGCACACAGATGGTTGGTCAACCAATTACTCAAAACCATAAGACTTAATCACTTCATTGAATCTAATATTCGATAAGTATGATGCTTGCTTCAGTCCAAACATGGACTTCTTCAGTTTGCAGACCATATACTTCTGATTTTTGCCAATGAAACATTTTGGTTGCACCATATAAATGTCTTCTTCAAGACAACCATTCAAAAGGGCCATTTTGACTTCCGTTTGCCAAATCTCATGATGAGTTGCAATGGATAGGAGTATCCTTATGGACTTTAGCATGGCTACTGGTGAGAAGGTCTCATCATAATGAACTCCATCCTTTTGGGTAAAATCCTTAGCAACCAATCTTGCCACGTAGGTCTTCTACCTTCCAGTTCACTCCTCTTTTTCTCTTATAAACCCATTTACAACCAATCAGGTTAATGCCAACAGGTGTCTCTATAAGATCCCATACCTTATTAAAGTACATAGATCCTAATTCAGATTTTATTGCTAAGATCTATTGGTCGGCATCCTTGTCTTTAACTGCCTCATTGTAGTTGAGAGGATCAGATTCAATATCATGGTGAACCTTTCAGGTTCTTGCCATGAACTTGTCAGGTGCCCTGACAATCCTTCCACCACACCTAGGATCTCGTATACTTAAAACATTCCCAACCTTAATAGTAGGTGCATCTAATGCATCTACTGTGTGCCGAGTTGTGTCTAGTTGTTCCGAATCAGCGTTACTTTCTTTTAACTCATTAACACAACCATGTTTTTCTCTTTTGTAGTCTACTACAAAATCCTCATTTACAAATTTTGCATACATACAAAAACCCTTTTGATCAAAGAGACTATAGAAAAGACCACCCTTGATCCTTTAGAATAACCCCAAAAAGAGATTGGTAAACTAGCATGACTCATCATGGACCTTACCATCTCTAACGATGTCCTATTCCTTCTTTCTGCAACACTATTCTACTACGATGTACCCAGAGCAGAAAGCTGAGATCTTATCCCATATGCAATTAGAAAATCTAGAAACTTACCTGAAAGATATTCATGACCTCGATTTGATCGAAGTGACTTAACATGTTTACCTAATTGCTTTTCAACTTCAAGTTTGCACTCTTTGAAATTTTCAAAAGAGTCCAACTTATGGCTATTTAGGTAAACATATTTATACCTCGAGTAATCATCAGTAAATGTGATGAAGGACTCATACCCATCACTTGCTTGAACATTTATTGGTCCACATATAAATGTGTGAACCAGCTCAAGCAAGTCACCAATCTTGTTGCATTTACTCTTAAAGACAGACTCAAAATTCGCAAACTGGGGATGGCCACAAGTCCAAAGCCTCTATCAATCCATCTTTCACCAGTCTTTGGATCTTGTTCGAAATAGTGTGACCTAAACATCTGTGCCATGTGTAGGCATTATCCCTTTCAAGGTGTTTTCTTTTAGGAGATCGAACAAGTGAGCTTGTATTAGACTCTTTTGAACAAATATGAGAGTTTTGATCAATAAACAACATGAATAAAGCATTTATACATGTATATTTTGCAAATTTATTTCTTGCAAAATCAATTGAATAACAATTATTTATAAAACAAGATACATAAATCAAATTCCCATTCAGAGTAGGTACAAATAAACAATCTTTTAAAATAAAAAACTCTAGCACTAAAGACTAAGCCAACATCTCTTACATTTAAGACCACTACTCTTGTACTTTCCCTGACCATCAGGTACAGCTCCCCATCATGTAATCTTTTGGTTGGCTTGAGCCCCTGTGAAATATTATAAACATGGTTAGTTGAACTTGAGTTCGCACACCAGGAACCTCGTGGACGCTCAACTGTACGTAGCTCAACTAAGTGTGATATCAGCATATCTTCACCAGATGGCTTAGTAGCCTTTATAAGAAGAGAAGCTAAAACTTAGTGCAGTTTTTCATCCAGTGGCCAGTCTTCCTGCAAAAGAAACACTTTCCTTTTACCAACTTCTTTATAGACTTCGTTGCTAAAGTAGCAACCTTGCCCTTTCCTTTCTTTCCAGTAGGTCCCTTGTGCGTAATAACTAAGTCCAACTTGGTTTTTCTAGGAAAAGTAATTTGGTCCAATGAGTTCTTCATGCATTAGTAATCAAGTGAAGTGCATTAGTCGTATACATTTCAAAATACTGTGAATGCAAACATTCGTCTAACTGTTTAACAAGAGTCATGTATAGTGCAGTGATATTCTATTCTTTCAGTTTAGCATACACAATAAGTCAGATATCTACCAAACTGTACTATCATGCATACAATGATGACCCAAACACACCACTCCTTACTTCCCTGCAGTGGGGTCACACAAAGCTTGTTCGGGTGAGAACTATTCTCAAATAACATGTTTTCTTGTAACTCTTACTAAATATGATTAACTCACCACTTTACCTTAGTCTCTAATATAACACAACAAAGCTCCTCGGGGAGGCTAATGCATCACGCTAGTTAAGTGTAAACCATTACCTAAAACTTCACACAAATACATGTAAAACTCCAAGGCAGCGTGGTTGCATCGCTTCTTTGCACTTTGGTTTATCCCAAATGAAGTCTAACCTTGTAATATGCAAACTGACATCCTCCGCAAGGAGGTCTATCGATCTACTATACTGCTAGACCAATAATGGAGACCATGAGGTGACAACAATTGAAATCTCGCTCCCATTTGATTTTTAAAACCAGTGTTTTTTAATTAACTTGTACTTATAACCTGGATTATCTCATAAACCCCTTTAAAATCTCATTCTAAAATTAACCAAAATTAACTAATTAATTGATTCAAAAACATTATCATTTTATAACATCAATTATCTCATAATCTTGATTCAGAATCCAATTCTAAATTTATTCAATTAATTAATTAACTTACTTTTAAAAATGGTACTATAGATTATCTCATAACCTATTCTCTAGAATCCCATTCTAAAACTAAATAAATTAATTTGAGTTTTTTTATTTAAAACAATACCGAAATTTAAATTATCTCATAATCAATTTTTAGAATCTAATTCTAAAATGAAATTAATTAATTAAATCAATGTTATTTAAAATCATTAGCAATTTAGAGCTTAGACTATCTCATAGTTTATTTTAGAATCTTATTCTAAAATTAAATTAATTAATATAATCAATATTTATTCTTAAAATTATATTTACTTAGACTATTTTATAGTGCATTTTAGAATCTTATTCTAAAACATTTTAAAGTAACTTTTATTTAAAATAACACTGATTTACAACTTAGATTATCTCATAATCTAATTTAGAATCTCAATCTAAAAAGAAATTAATTAATAAAATAATTAATTTATAATTATTATGTAAACTAGTACTGACTACTAAACATCCTAAATAAATAAATAAATAAATAATTTTTTTAGAATCTGACATCAGCACTGACAGCTAATGTCGCTAACGTCAGTGGAAAATTATTTTATTTTAATTAAAATAATTAATTGAAAAAAATTTGAATCTAATCTCATTAGATCAATTTTATCCGATCCATATCAAACATGCATAATCTCATTATATAAACAATTTAATCGCAAATTTATAGATTGATAGATCTGAATTAACGATTAATTCATTAGTGATTTAAACAATTTAAACTGCTGCTTTAAACTACCCAATTAACTGTTAACTCTTTTAACGATTTAAACAATTTGAATCGTTAACGTAAACAATCTAACGAACTATTAATTAATAAACGATTTAAACAATTTAAATCATAATATTAAAGAATCTTTCCTTCTCAATAAAATCTCTATTTTATTAAATCATAAGTCTATTTATTTCAATCTTATTATACCTATTCATGCATATTATGAATGTAATTAGAGGCTGGCTCTGATACCAATTGTTGAGAAAAAATAACTCTGATCTTGACTATTGGGTTCACAGTTCTGAACTATGGTTACAACAAAAGGCACCTATTAGAGTACTTAGAGTAGGAGACTCTTCTCTCTATCTAAGCCCTCGGTAGGAGAGTCCTGCTTCGTGACACCTCACTTGCGAGAGCTCCTAAGAATAGGGTTATCTCTATAGATCCCTTTACAATAATATCGGTTGTTGGGACGAATTTCAAAAAATCTCCCTAATTTTAAAAAGTTTATGCAGCGGAAGGGGTTTAGAATTCATAATTCTAAACCTAGAATTGATTTAAAGTTCCTAATTTTAAGTCTACAGATTTAAAATCATAATTTAAATCTATAGATCTAAATTCTTAATTTAGATCTATAGGCCTTTTACTCTAATACATTCGAAACAATGCATAAACTTAACAAGCATAATAATGAATACTATAAATAAATAGAAAAGCAAAAACTAACCTCAAATTGCTCCAATAATAAGAAAACTATAAAGAAATAATAATCTTCAAAATCGAGACCCCGCAATCCGCTACGCAATAACCTCCAGCTGTCCGGAGGGTGGGCTCCAAAAAATATTAAACTGTCAAAAGAAAATTTTCAGCCGAATTTTTCTCTCCAATTAGGTCTCCAAAATAATTCCAAAAACCCTAAATAGTGCAACTTGAATGCCAAACCCCTGGAATAAGTACCCTATTTATAGTAATGTGCTGGAACGAAAAAATAGGCTAATTTATGATGTGGGGTTCACCCAGTTAAGATCAAAACACATCATTCCAGTTTAAATAATGGTTAAAATGTCAAGTTTCACAAGCAGTTCAAAAATTGATTATTTTTGTTTTCTTTGCGTGCCATGTGTCGTCATGTGATTGGCCGGAGCACTGGTGCACGGATCCTCCCCTTAGGCAGCCCAACACGTGATGCGTGTCGAGCGTTGATTGGCTGCTAGCGTTACATGTGGATTACTAAAGCTGTGCAAGTTTTGTGTAAACATATAAATTTTTTTGTCTTTTCTTTGTTTCCCTCGTGTAAAAATTCATCCTATGAATTTTTATTTTCAAAATTATTTTATTTTATAATTTTTAACTTCTATTCATCTCATAAATAATGTTTGGCAAAATTAAATTTACTCATCTTATGGATAAATAATTCATCTCATGAGTTCTTTAATATTTTTTCGGTGGTAATAAATACAGAGGCTTGAGTAGGGATCTCAGTGACAATTTAAATTAGCTCCAAATTGATTAAATTAATCATCTCATGAAATAATTATTTACCATTTAATGAGACTTAATTCCACTAAATAAATCTTACAGCGCTCCAGACTTAAGCCATTTATTCGATATCTTCCTAATAAACTGTATTGATGACAACAACCCCTCCACTAGATGTCCATTATAAAGAAAAAATATAACTATTACCATTAGTTACCGATTTGCCCTTCGCTGAATAATTTATTTATACTTGAACATATTCATAGTATAAATTCCAAATGTCAAACACTTTGAATACTTTGGCCAAAGTTTCCAAACTATTCAAATATTTATGAATCAACTACATCTATATCTTATAAGAGACTGTAGATTCCCTATTGTATACCTAATCCTTGTCACACTTCATGCCGTTACCCAGTGTACGTGAAAATTCAGTCCCACGCTTGGACCTTACTATAGTACACCAAAGTAATTAACGCTCCATGCACAAGTCCAAAATATTCTTAGGATTTAGAGTTGTCATTCAAATAGTGCAACATGAATCAGTTATGTCCCATAGTAGTTTAGAAATAAGCAATCCACATGGCTCAACTCAGTGTGTCAATTTTATTAAACCCACCACCCTAACACTTTTGTATCACCGTCCACATGACCAAGACAAGCCATCTAAAGTGTCACATTATAATCTTAGCATACAGGTGGTCCAAACTTGTTTTTGACTACGAGTCTTTCAAACAAAAATCTATACAATTTGTTCCAAGTCTAGCTGTGAGTTAATCTAATAAACCACTTAGAACAAATATATAAATTGTAGTATGAGTACTACACCCATCTCATGGATGTTTCCAAAAAGAAAATAGCATGCAGTATAAATGCTCACTTACACAAATTTAACAAGGAAACGACTAGAACTTTAATTTTATTCTTTAATAAAATAATATTAACAGAATCAATCTGGATTTTAGGACGCTAGTCCTAACAGATTGATCCCATCTTGTGTATCTCGCCAAACATTGCTGAAGGTGGGATCATCCTTGTATAGATCGGCCATATGCTCAAAACTTGTGACCTATGCTCTACTTTGTGCCACGATCATGGCTCTTTTACTTAATGCATCTACAACCTTGTTCAACTCACCTGCCTTGTACTTTATGGTGAAGTGGAATAGTAGGATGTAACTAAGCCCACTTGGCATGTCTAATGGAAAGTTTTTCTTGGCTGTTGATGAGTTTGAGGGCCACATTGTCCGAATACAGAAGGAATTTGTTATGATTATGTACAAGTTGGGGCTCCATGCAATAGGAACTTGTGCTTTGAAAGCTTTGGACGCGTTCATTTCGCTTCACCTACACCGACTATATCAGTGACATGAGATTCATTTCGCTTTGAGGCTGTTGTTGTGTTTCATTAAGGCGGTGCATTCGGTCCATGATTATGCTGTTGTTATGCTAGTTAAGGCTGGATGTACTAGCTCTAGTTAAGTGCTACGTTTTAAGTGCTGTGTTTCATTAATGGAATTGTAATGTTTGAATTGGCTTGTTGGCGCCAAGGGGCTTAGTTGTTAGTTAAGTCGGTTGTAAGGTCAAGAGTTGGTCAATTGTGGCGGCTAAGGCCTAGCTAGCTAAATTCGGTTTTGCCTATGTGCAATGTATCTTGATCTAGTATTAGTAGTTTGCTCAAATGTAATGTTGATTCATTCAATGAAAATTACAATCATCTCTTTGAGATATTTTCTCTCTATCTCATCTAACTTTCTTTAATCTCTCTTCTCTTTCACTTCTCTTCTCATCTTGATTCTCTCACTATCCTATCCTTCCACAAGGTTAAGCTCAAGTAGTTCTTGAAGATTAACATAATTCTCGGCTAGCCAAGTATGAATGCCAATGTCTCAGTGCTCTTACCAATGCATAGACCTCGAAGTCATACGTGGAGTAGTTCAACCTGCTACCATTTAGCTTCTCACTAAAGAAGGCAACTGGCCTCCCTTGTTAACTGAGCACTGCGCCTATACCTGTCTTGGAGGGGTTGGAGTGCAACTCGAATTTTGTTGGAAATCCAATAGAGCTAGTACTAGGGCTATTGCCAACTTATCTTTGATTTGGCAAATGCAGACTGAGCTTGCGGAGTCCAAACAAAAGTTCCCTTCTTCATACATTCAGTGATTGGCGCCATGATTGTGATGAAGGCTGGAACAAAGTGCTTATAGAATGATGCCAACAGTGAAAGCTTCTCACCTCGCCTATCGTTTTTTGCTCTGGCCATTCCTTGATGGCCTTAATCTTCCCTTCATTAGCGGAAATCCCATCCTGGGACACAATAAACCCAAGGAATGTCACTTTGTCCTTCATGAATTCACACTTCTTGAGTGTGGCGAAGAGATATTGAACTCTCAAGGTTTAAAGCACTTCCTTGAGAGGGTGCAGATGCACACTCTGGTCCCGGCTGAAGATGAGGATGTCATCAAAGTACACAACAACAAACTTACCAATGAAAGGACAAAGGACCTGGTTCATAAACCTTATACATGCTCGGAGCATTGGATAACCCAAGTGGCATGACCATCCACTCGTAAAGTCCCTCTCTCATTTTAAAAATTGTCTTCCACTAGTCTCCAGGCACGATGTGGATATGATGATACGCGCTCTTGAGATCTTACTTAGTGAACGCCTTGGCGCACTGAAGCTAATCTAGCAAATCACTAAGTCTCGAAATTGGAAATCTGTAACGTACCGTTATCTTATTTATGGCATGGCTGTCCACGCACATCCTCCACGACCCATCCTTCTTTGGCATAAGTAAAGCTCGTATTACAAATGGGCTTAGGCTTTCCTTGATGAATCCCTTGGTGAGGATTTCTTCGACTTGGAATCTTAACTCTTTGTTTTCAGCAGGGCTTATCCAATATTAAGGGTGGTTGGGCAAAAAAGCACCAGGCATTAGATTAATACCGTGCTGCATGTCTCTCAAACGCAGCAGTGAAGCAGGGAGCACCTCTGGAAAAATGTCAACATATTCTTCCAACAATGCCCTTACCTCTCGCGATAAGTCTTTGGAGATGACAGTGCTCTCCTTACCAATCAAAATGAACAAGACTTTGGTAACGCCAACTTCCTTGGCTGACATCGCACGGCTCTAGACATTCGGGTGCTTGGCTTCAGCGGCTTTGGGCTTCTCCTCCTTCCTTGGAAGTAAGACTATTTTAAATCTCTTAAAAAGGAAGCTGTACATATTCTTTCGTCTGTCATGAATGGCTCCTCGATCAAATTGCCAAGGACACCCCAATAGCAAGTTGCATGTGTCCATGGTTACCACATCATACCAAATGCCTTTTTTGTATTTAGGACCAATAGAAAAAATCACAAAGCAACGCTTTGAAACCGTCACTTGGTTTCCTTTCTTCAGCCAAGGAAGTTTGAAAGGATGGGGTGTGCCTCCCTCTTTAGTCCCAACTTTCGTCACTGCTTCTTCTGAGATTACATTTTTGACAACTCCCTAAATCAACAACCACTCGGCATACCTGGCCATCAATAGTGCAGGTCGTCTGAAAAATGTTGTTCTGCAACTAGCTGTTCCGTTCTCTTCTCTTGGCGTGAAGCATGCACGCCTAACAAAAACACATTGACCTTCATCATCGGAAATGGCATGTTGCTCTGGTTTCACCAATTCTTCAAAGCTATTCTCATCAACAGTCTCATCTTCTTCAGTCCTTGGCTCCTTAATGAGAAGGGCCTTCCCCGGTCAGTCCCCCTTGTGGCAATCAGAGGCTCGGTGTCCTATATCTCTGCATTTAAAGCAACGAGCTTTAGAAGAACTCGCTAATTCTTGGTTAATTTGCCTGACAGTGTTGGCATTTGACATTCTCAACTGAGCATTTGGGTTTGGCGTGGCCTAAGTCTACTGTCTTCCCCCAGCTGGGGTGGTCTAGGTGCCGCTAGCAGGACGGCATCTCTACTGCCTCTCCACTTGCACTGCTCTCTGAACAGCTTCCGACGCAGTGAAGATGTCAAGCATATTAAGGACATCTTGTATACTCTCCCTCAATTCCTAGCGACTAAGGCATGGGACTCAGATGTGCACTCCTCCATGGTTCTTGAACCTTGGCGAAGGCTTTGTAGGCTCTGGTACATCATACAGGCGTGATTGTTAGGCAAGAAGGTGCCTCGCAAATGCTTTTTCATCTTCTCCCAAGATTCGATCTTAGGTTTACCTTGTCTGAGCTGGACCTACTTCTGTTGGTGCCACCTGGCGGTTTCCCTTCCACGAGGGCTCGTAGCAACCAACGGTGCCTGCTTTTGTTTCTGGATCTCCAGAAACTCCAAGACTTCATCAATAGCAATAAGCCAATCAAGGAACTCTTCCGGGTGTCCTCCTCCATTAAATTCTGAAATCTCAATCCGAAGTCCGGATTCCCACCTCCTGTCTTCATGGTCATTGGGATCACCTCCATTGCGCAGTTGGCTCCTTAACCTTGGCTTCAGATATCTCTGTCATGATAATGATTAAAGAAAGGATCACCCACATCTCCACCATTAACGTCCGGTGAAGGGTGGCGTTGGGGCCTAACTCTTTCCGGGAGGTTGGGGTTTGCCCCAAGTTGGACCAAGCATCGCTTGTTCCACCGAAATCTCTCTTCCAATTCCTCAAATCTCCTCTCATAACGCTAATGTCGGTCATGGTCAGTCACTTCTTCGACGGTGGCATTCCTTTGATGTCTTGGGGCCATCGTTTCAGGAAGCGTCTCTGCGCTCTGATACCCACTGATGTAGCGCGTGATAGGAAAATAAGGGCTATGGGAAGATTCAACGGCCTCCCCTCTGAATCTTATTAAGAAAATAATAAAATTACAAAGAGATGATAGTCTCGAATTCTCACAAGTTGAGAAACGAGTAAAAAACAAAACAATTTGTGAAATTTTAATTGGAAGCTAACTAACCCAAACCTAGATTTCTCCCTTTTATAGGGGAGGAATAAAGAGATTTGAATTCAAATCTACACTAATTTAAGAAATAAAAATTAAATCAGCAAAAATAACAAGCAAATTAGAAAAATAAGGCAAATAACAAATTTGTTAAGAAAAATGCCAAAGATCACGGCTGAAATCACACGGATTTGGCTCTGGAGCTGCTTCTTGGCATCACGCCAAGTTCCCTCTCGTCCACCAGCTCGCCAAGCCGTCTTGGTCTATCTCGTCTTTGTCTGTTTCGTCTGGGCTGGCTGCATCACTTTGTAACATAATAATTCAACCCCGAAGTTGCATGTAACTAAGTCAAAATTATTGGAATTTGGGGAAGTGTGCTGCAATTTTGGAGTCTTGTGTTTTTGCCTCAATCCCATATTGAAATTCTAGAGGAGGAGAGTCTAATTTATACATCCCCTTATTATTGTACTTTGTAAAGTCTTGAGGGGCCTAGAGTGGGTTTTGTAAACTACACATGCATGCGCGCACCTGCCACTCCTCGCCAAGCCGACCAGCACGTCGCTGTGTGGTGTGGAGTTTTTTTCTAAACGAGGCTTTATTTTTAAGACCTTTCTATTTGTTTAAGTTGTCATAGACAAACTCATGATGAATCCTTGTTATTGGGTTGAGCACGAGGCCTTTGGCTCGAGCTCAAGTTGTATCCCAGTTGACCACGAGGGTGGTGTCTTGAGGAGTTGTCCACACTCCATGTCTTGAGGCTCGAGGCTACAAGCTCCATCTCAGGTACGCATTTTGATCACGTGTTTTCCTGCTCTTTCCTAAACTGTTTACACTTAACTAACTGAATTTTTAGGCTCCCATATCCGCCACTTTCCTTGTTTGAGGTGGATTTTTTGCCATGATCTTTCCTTTAACTTCTAAGGAATTCCCTTTATAATTATCGTGCCTGAGGCTTTGTTTTTTAGATCGGAAACTACAAAAATGCAATCAACACTGAAATTTCTCTCTCTTTATGGCTTTCTTTTCCTCTTCTTCCCTTCGTTACTCAGCAAGTTGGGGCATATTCCTACTAATCTCCCCAGAGTACACTGCTGAGGTGGGTGCTTGTGTTAACCGTAGGGGTCGGAGTGCATTTCATCCCATTGTATCTTTGTGGGGGCATAAACAACTTAGGGTAGTGGATTCCCCCAAGCGCTGCAACTTCTTCAGTCAATTCTCTCCTTTATGTTATCTTGTGAAAATCGTTTTTTTCGTTGTTCTTGTAGTCTCGAAATCACTCCTATTGCTATAAAAGAATCATATTTTGGTTGCTCATTCACCTACACCAACACAAATGAGAATATGTAAATGTGTAAAATAAACTTCTCCTTGAACTCTTCTTCCTTAAAAGTGTTACAACATTGCGATTTGTGTATGAGATGAGGGGAATAGCGAGAAGGCCGTAGGTTTAGCAACAAAAACGGCAAACTTTATATATTTTCTCACCATCATTTAGACTATTTTACTAAGTACATGTAATATTCAGACTAAACACAATTATTTCTGTAAATTTATAGGTAAAAAAGTTAATATATCCAATCTCATGATACTGCTATATATTTTACTGAAGTTTTAACTTTTGCCCTGATATTGCAAAAATTATGCATACACCCCCATATATATAACATGTGCGTGTGTATATATATTATGATACCTTTCTTAATCAATTTTCTTGACATAATATTCTTTTAAGTTGTTTCAGCCCTTTAAATTATAAAGCCGTTTCTTTATCCCCCAACCCAACACATTTGTCCCTTAAAGCCCCTTTATTCTCTGAGCATTCACGACCTTTGTTTTTTCTTTTTTTCTTTGTGATGCTCAAAACCCCTTTGTTCTTCAAAACCAAAAACTAAAGCAACTCATTTTGAACAAGAAGAAACAAAGAAAGAAGAATTACATGGTTGAATTTGATTATGAAGAGCTCCGGAAGGCGACTGGCGATTTCTCACCAGAGCGGATGTCCGGAAAAGGAAGCCATGGGTGCATATACAAAGGAGAGTTCAAGGATGGCCAAGTGGCAGCAATTAAGAAATGGTCAAGTGGACTTAGACGTCTACATGACAACTCCAAACTTGAAAATGAGTTTCAAGTTTTATCTTTCTTGCCCAAGTCCCCCTACTTGATAAATCTACTTGGGTCGAGTTCTGACCCGGATGGCAACAAGGTAAGTCATTCGAATTGTCTTGTCCCATGCAGAAACTCTCCGGGCATTAAGTTTTCTTAGGGATGTGTTTAGTTGTAGGGAAATATATATTTTTCTTCCAAATTATTTTTCTGCCCAAGATATTTTTAGTAATAATTCTTTTTTAAATTTTTGTCTAAATTTTGAAATAAAATTCTGTTACATTACTATGCATGAACATGATCTTCAAAAGTTCTGCTTCTAGACACAGTCGAAAGAGTGTAAGGCTCTCTGAAAAAAGTCAAGTTTTCCCCATTGTTGGGAGGACGACTTACCTTTAAAATTGCCTCTCTATTCTTTCCTTTAAGTAGGCAGTAACAAAGAAAAGGAAGAAGACCTTGTCCAAGGGAGCCTTATATTGAGCAATGTGATTGAACTACATGAATGAATGCTTGGTTTTGTAGAAAGGACCCATCAATGTGGACGAGTACCGTACATAATTGAAGGGAAATGACTCCCTCCAATGATTAATGGAAAACCAACCCCATGCCTTGTATGTTACCCTCCAATCTAATCTCAAATGTGCTAACCTTCAAGTCTATGCAATGTTTGACAATAAAAAAAAGTTGAAATTTTTTCAATTACAAATATCTTGAGAAGAAATATTAATCTAAATGCAAATATCTTCCCTCCAATCAACTGAGCTTAAATTTGAGTAACGGTTTCTTCATGCCCCGACTCTCTATTTATTACTGGTGCTTAGAAATAAGATTGCTCTATTACTATAATTCTATTTTTTGATTAATTGAGTGGTTTGTGTTCTTATTTATTGTCAAACAGGTAATTGTCATGGAGTTCATGCCAAATGGCTCACTGCATGACTTGTTACATAGAAGCACAGACTCACAATCAATAAGCTGGTCAAGGCGAGTACAAATTGCTATACAAATAGCAAAAGGAATACAGTTTTTGCATAGCATGAAGCCGGCGGTCATCCATAGGGATATCAAGCCAGCCAATGTGTTGTTTGACAAGGACTGGAATGCCAAGTTGGCTGACTTCGGGTTAGCAATCAGAGTTGACTCGATGACTCAACCCGCGGGCACAATTGGATACTTGGACCCTTGTTACACTTCCCCTTGTACCCTCAACACTAAAAGTGACATGTTCAGTTTCGGGGTAGTTCTTCTTGAGGTTGTTAGTGGGCGTAAGGCTATCGACATTTCTAGGCCCACAACTTCTATAATAGATTGGGCCTTGCCGTTGATCAATCAGGGGAGATTCAACGAGATTTATGACAGGAAACTGGCGTACACGATATTCATTGAGAAAACTGTGGCACGGTTATTAAAGATAGCTGCTCGTTGTGTTTCTCCATTTGAAGGTAACCGCCCATCAATAGGCGATGTTGTTTTTGAAATGGAGAGATATTTCCATCTTGAGCGAATTCGATTTCCTCAATGGATGAGTTTTCTCAAAGGAATTGTTCCTCTACGAAGAAGTCAAAAAAGGACTATCAGAAGGGAATATAATCCCTCTTCTAATCGAGGACTTGTAACAGTTGGCAGGGTCGACTGTCCTTTTGTAGAACTAAGTTCTACCTAACAATTTTACTATAATGTATGATGGCTTTTTTTTTTTTTTTTTTTTTTTATAATTAACTTGATTCTCTACATCACTAACAAAATAAATAGTCAAAGAGACGGACAAATAACTAACCCACATCCAATAAAAGCTCCACTTCGCCGTTTTACTCTAGTTTAAGACAACCTATATTGGATATAATAGAGTATCCATCTCACTTACACAGTGTACAATCAACACTAAAATAGTGTGTGCAATTTGCAAAAAACATTATTGGCACTCAAGGGGAAATTGTTTTTTAACATATGCTACACTTGGTGCTAATCCAAGACAAACTCGGGCTAAGTTAATTGATTTCAACGTAGTCCAGTTAGCCAACCCATGTGCCGGCCTAGCCGCAAGGGTAAGGCGGAGAAGTCACCTGTTCAGAACCACCCGAATCTCTTAACTTGGGGCCCCCAAATGTGGTTTTGCATAATAGATTAAGGTTCCATTTATGTAACCATTAATACTTCTATGCCCTAATAAAACATGACTATGACCTCATAAACATGAACTAACATATTTTTGGGAAATTATCCTATCATAAGGATTGGCAATTTATCATTTAGATAGATTAATACTTCAATTTATACAATAGATAACTTTAATAAATTTTTCACTTAAGAATTCCAAAGTTTTAAAATTTTATCATTAGATATACTCATGTTAAAAAGTGATGGGTTTTCGTTAAAAAATGCAAGAGTGGAACATCATGCTGATGTTATATAAAATGTTGACATGGCGCAAGTAGTGAGCTATGTATGTGTAGCTTAGATCAAAATTTGGTGAATTTTTATCATATTTTGCTAAATATTTTTAGAAAATATTTATATGACTTAAATATATCATCCTAATCATATTAATGTTTAGTGTATTGTTGAAAATTTGGTTGTACTCCTTCAAAAATTCATCGAAATTCAATATTAGGGTATCCAAGTGATAAAATATGGTACCTCAATATATATATTGAAATGTCAAAACACCTAGATGATATATGATTAAAACTCAGAGTATCTAAGCAATGTTGATTAAATAGGGTAATGAGCGATCAAAATATAACTCTTATTTAAATTAAATTGATCTTGAGAGTTCTAAATATGAACAATAAAGTGACTCAAACAATAAACGACATAAGGGAAAGAAAGAATTAAAGAATGGCTACGCCGTGGAGAATCCACTTCCCTAAGTCGTTTATGCCTCCACAGGGGTACAGTGGGTAAATGGCACTCTAATCCCTAGGGATAACATGGCCCCACCTTAGCAATGTACTATGGGGAAATGGGTTGGAGTATGCCCCAACTTGCTGATTAATGGAGGAGAGAAAGAACGAATTTGTTAAGGTTCAAAGATTGCTCTTGAACCTAAACCTTGGTTGGGATAATGAGAGTATGAGATGAGAAGAGAATTTAGAGTTTAGATGAGATAAGAAGGGAAAAGGAGATGAGAAGTAGAAAGAGAGATATCAAAAGATATCAATTTTATTCATCAAAGTTGTTATGAGCTCTTTAGGAGAAGCTCTACATATTTATACTACTGTCTCTTAGGATGGCTAACACTAAAAATATCTAGAGATACAATGATCCTAGACACAAGGACTAAACCGCCTCTTAAGTGAGCCGCCACATTTGACTTAACTAACCTAACAGCCTTGACCACCCAAACTACTAGCAACTACTTCACTTATTACATGACTTAACCAAAGCCTAAGCTACTAATTACATCAAGACTTATTCTAATTACAGTATCAACTAGCAATACAACTCAATCAACTAAACAACCTCCAACATAGAAGCAGCACCAATATAACAGCAATAACAGATCAATTTAGCAACTACAGCAGCCCCCTAGACTACTTCGAGCTCGGATCGTAACATTCCATTCCCGTTGAAAACATTCTTGTCCTCAAGAATGGAAGAGAGTTGAAGCCTATGAACACATTTAATGTAGATCCTGAACTGAATTGTACTGCAATTGGACTCACTGGAATTTGTTGCAGCTGAAATGAGCCAATGATGCCTGACTCTGAAATGCAGCAGATACATGACCCTTGTTTCGACACATTGTTGCGTTTGAATGCATAGTACTCTTCAGGAGGTCTACACTGATCAAACCAAACCGTCCCAACATCAACAACACATCCACGACACCTCATGATGCAGTTAATACAGCTCAAAATTCTATCTTGCTGCAGAGAATCATAAAACGCAGCAACAATTCTGTAATTCTGCTTGTAAAATGCTGCACAAAAGATGTTATATGTCGTTAAACCCCTAAAACTGCATGTAAAGTCCTTTAGCATCTCAGGAGGCCTTCCAAACTCAAACTAAGAGAACCAAGTATCAAAATCAACTTGTAGACATTCCCAAGAGCAGCTCAAACAGCCCAATATCTTGATCATGGTAACAAAACACATTGAAATTCCATAAGAATGCAGCTGCAACCATTTCATCTTGGATCTGATCCAAAATTTGTATTGCTTAAACATCCACTTACTAAACCATCTCAGACCATACTCAACAAACTCTTGATTGCTTCCCAATTCCACATTTGGTGCTGCAGAGCTCAAGAATTCAGTAGTGTATAACCAAGACAACACATAGCTGTGGATATTACAGATTTCAGCTCGATTTTTCTCCATATGGAAGCTTCTTGTTGCGAACAAGTTATGACATCTTCCCAAAATCATAATAGCACCAATCACACTCAATCTGAACAACTCATTTACTGCTGATAGTGAAGGAATTGTAATTTCCCAAGAATTTTCAGCAGCCTCTAATACTTCCATTGCTTGAATCTTGATTGTGAACTTGTAAGATCTGGAAATTTTAGCTTCCTCTTTCAATAATCTTGCATAGAACACACCATAGGCTCCCATTCTTTGATCTTGACAAAACATAGGGAGAATGCACCAGAAATTTTGAATACATTGCTATCCAATCTTGTTCTCTGTTACAAACCGAGAATCCGAGGCATGGTTTGAATGGTTGGAAATGGCGAGAATTGTGGTTGATAGTTAAAATTCTGTTAATGCTGTTGTTCTGCTGTTGGTGTGCTGCTGCTACTGCTGTCCGTTGCTGCTACTAAGTTGTGCTGTTGTTAGTTGTTGATTGTTTAGCTTAAGAAGTTGTATTAGTCTTAGTTAAGTTCATTTTCTGATGTTATAAAGATGTTGGCTACTGCAACAAGTTGTTAGGTTGCTGTTAGCTGATCCTTGGCGCCAAATTAGGATTTAAAGGGGTAGTTAGAAGATATTTTCTTAAGGCTTAGATATTTTAGTAGTTGGTTAGGAGCTTATGTCTTGTTGCATTGTATTAGCAAGCTTGATCTTGCCTATAAGTAGTTGCTTTCTGCTGTAATTGATATTCATTCAATAAAAATCTGAAAACTATCTCAATTTGAGATCAAACTCTATTTTCTCATCTCCTTTCCCTTCTTTCTCTTATCTAAACTCTAAACTCTAAACTCTACTTTCTCATCCTAATTTCCCTTCTTTCTCATCTCAAATTCTCAATCTATCCAAAATTATATTAGTTTACGTTCGAGGTTCAAGCTCAAGCGTAACAATTGGTATCAGAGCCTCGCTCGGCTTCCGAATCAAGCTCGTATCCCAAAAAAAAAATTACAAAATCTGATTGATTGCACTGCAATTAATCAATAAAAACAATTGTGATACAAATTTGTTTCAGATTTTGTGATCAGAATTTAATTCTGCATTTTGAATTGCATTTTGGCGGTGGTTGCTGAAGCAAGTATTGTTGCTGAATTGTGATGAAATTGCATTGTTAAGCATAGACTTGGTAAGAATTTATCGGAATCTACGGTGATCTTTGAGAATTATATGTTAGCAAGTCGAGATTTGTTTAGGCGAAAATTTGTCAGCAGAGGCGAAAGTCTGGCAGTGAACAGGAGGAGCGAAAGTGTTGAAATCCGATTTCGTTCGTGAAGATCGCTTTGAGTATTGTGTTGAGTACGTGATTTTGAGTCAGGATCAAGCCTAAATCAGAAGTGTAAGTCGAATTGCTCGACTAATCGTTGCTGTCAGAGTTCGTGCGTGGTTAAGGTTTGTTCGCTATTTTGCTCGAAGTTTATCAGTTAGGGTTTATATTCGTTGACGATTGTGGAACCAATAGCAGCGGATTGTTTGTGGGAACGAAGGAGTACAACTTCATTAAACAACCGATTGTTGGAGAGTGCAAACAAATTTCTCATTTCTACGATTTTCTTCTACGATTTGAACTGGTTCAAGATTGTAGTTGTTGTTCATTGTCAATACGCCTGATATGAGCTCCTTTCAATCACAGTGGGATGAGCGTTTTGAGAAATTTAGACAAGAAATGAGACAAGTATTTGAAGATTGGAGACAAGAATGTAGGCAGCAAAGTAAGAATCTGCACTATTCAGTACAACAGTATGCTAACATCAGTTGTGATTGTGCTGGTGTTCTTGATGCAAACGAGTTCCCGGAGCTAGTGGATAGCGTTAAACAACGGAAGTTCCGTGTTGAGCGAAAGGAGAGAGTGGACCCTTTTGCTGTTGGAGATGAATTCGACCACGACAATGCCGAAATTGATGAAAACAAGCTTGAAGAACCTGAGTTTGAGCAAGATGATCCTTATGAAGACTCTTTGCTAGAGCTAGAGTATCTTGATGATGTTGAGTCATAATATGACATGCATCCGGAATGGGAATATGATTTCCATGTCAAGGGAATGTTAAAGAAAGCAAAGAGTAAGACGAAAAGGAACCATCTAAACGAAGCGTTGAAGGATTTTTGGGGTCAAAAGAAGTTGACAAAGCCGAAGTTGAAGTGTGAGGGTGTGTTTCATCTTAGCAGGTCTGATACTCAACAATAATTGATTCAAGATGCTGGTCTCACTGAGGTATATGCTGAAAAATCATATCTGAATATGCAGGTGGATGTACATGGGTTGATTACAACAGAACCTAAAATTCCAACTAAAAATACTGAGATCATTGCTGAAATATCACTAAACGCATCCCCACATATGCTAAGTGTCATTCGTTGTCAAGGTTATAGGCAGAATCAAAGTGATTTCACCACTGGGCAATATCTTCATGTTGGAAAATCAGTTGTTCCTGCTGCATTAACATCAGATAGCGATCAGAATATGCCAGAGTCCACTTTTTGGTGAGCTGGAGCATTAACTCAGGACCAAAACAACATCAACGTGGTGACTTTGCAAGGATCCTTGTGTGAAGTAAGCAGTTACGCAGGTATAGTGGCAAAAATGCACTATCGGCATGTCGATCGGCAAGTTCGGAATGAACTATGTCTTTATTTGAAGGAAATTACGACTCATCCACATGCAAGTGCTTGTGATAGGTTGCATCCCGACCCGGGTGAAGCTTTTCAAGACCAAATGAAGCTGAGAGGAGTCGATTTTATGCTGAAAAGATGCACTCGAGCTGCGAGAGTGCGTTTCAAAGTTCACAACAAACAAAGCTTGGTTTTTAGGCCAGCAATTGAGCTGATAAATGTACTTGATCTGGTGCTTAGTTTGAGATCTAGATCATTACAAGTTGATGAAATTGTGCAGTAATTCAGCAGGGAAACGGTGCATATATCAGAGATCAAAGTGAAGATGTTCAAGGCTGATCTGAAATTCTGGTATTGCAAGGGGGGTGACAGGCTGATTTAGTTTGATCTGAATAGACCACCTGAGGTTTACTCCAAATCAGATGCAAAACATCTTAGCAAGGATCAGAAGCAGCTCATCTGTGGGACTATCTGTGTTGGAATTAGTTGAATTGACATGCTGTTGGTAGACTTTCTACCGAACTCAAGGCTAAGTTGCTTCAGAACTGCTCTCAGTTGTGATTCTAGCTTGAAGTTCATCACCATCAACTCAATTTCCTACCTTACATTAGTACGTGATTTTTAAGTCTCAATTCTCTTCCATTCTTGAGGACAAGAATATTTTCAAGGGGAAGGGAATGTTATAAACCGAGCATCCGAGGCATGGGTTGAATGGTTGGAAATGGAGGGAATTGTAGTTGATAGTTAAAATTCTGTTAATGCTGCTGTTCTGCTGCTGGTGTGCTGCTGCTACTGCTGTCCGTTGCTACTACTGAGTTGTGCTGCTGTTAGTTGTTGATTGTTTAGCTTAAGAAGTTGTATTAGTCTTAGTTAAGTTCAGTTTCTGATGTAATAGAGTTGTTGTCTGCTGCAGCAGGTTGTTAGGTTGTTCTTAGCTGGTCCTTGGAGCCAAATTAGGATTTAAAGGGGTAGTTAGAAGATATTTTCTTAAGGCTTAGATATTTTAGTAGTTGGTTAGGAGCTTATGTCTTGTTGCAATGTATTAGCAAGCTTGATCTTGCCTATAAGTAGTTTCTTTCTGCTGTAATTGATATTCATTCAATGAAAATCTGAAAACTATCTCAATTTGAGATCAAACTCTATTTTCTCATCTCCTTTCCCTTCTTTCTCTTATCTAAACTCTAAACTCTACTTTCTCATCTTAATTTCCGTTCTTTCTCATCTCAAATTCTCAATCTATCCAAAATTATATTAGTTTACGTTCGAGGTTCAAGCCCAAGCGTAACATTCTCTTGAACACTCGTGACTTTGGCTAGAAAATTTGGTCCTATGCTCCACCAAGTTGTGAACTCATGAGTCACAATTGAATTCTAAGGACACAAGGTATTCACTTAAATGCCCCAAGCAACCCCATTCACAGATTGTATTATGCAGCTCACAACTTCCAGCCTGTTCTCCAAACTTTCTTAGATCCCATGCTCATCCAGCCACCAATCTTGCCTCCAATGATCAAGCTTCGCTTTCTTGTCAACCATCTCAAGCGTGTGTAACAAATATAAAAAGTGGAGACACCAACAGAACTCTTGAACAGCTTTAAACTTCCTCAAACTTAGAGCTGATCTGTTCCAAACTTCCTTGCTGATATTCACTCTAGCTTCCTTGCTGATATTCACTCTAATTTCAGCTAGAGTTATCCTCGATGTTGCATTGATTTTTTCCATCCAAACATTGAGAAGATATTGAAGCTTGTGCGTATGATTTTTCCATTCAGAACAACCACAACATATCACAATTGAGCCATAATTCAGTAATGAGATCCCATACTGCAACAATCCTAAAATTCTAGCCAAAAGCCTTCGTATCCCAAACGCAAACCAACCACAAAGCCCCATAACTTCAAGAGGACTCATGTTTGGTTGCATTAATGGAGCTTGTTCTCTGCCCAAAGCGTGATTAATGCACAATCTGAATTTGGAGCTCAACACACTTGCCTCATTACTGTCCAGCACTGCTGTTCCAGCCCAATTGCATAAACCAGATTCCACCCAAGCATCAGGGGGTCTGCCAATATCAAACATAACCCCAAGACCTTCAATTCTACTGGATCTTGGCTGAACAAACCCAATTTTCAGATCAGTACCCAATTTGTGAACTTCTAGCATGTTAAGAATTCTTCCAGAAATTAAACTTGGCCTAAATTGAACTTGGGAAATGATTTTAGCTGCTTGCTTGAACCTTTCCTTCAACTCGGCCTCATGTTTCAGCTTGAAACAATCATGATCTATCTTCCCCGGATCAAAGGGACTTCCAACATCAATTACATCAGTTAAAGCATCCATTGCATTGGTTTTGGTCTGAACCGAAATTCGTTCCAGCACATTACTACATTTATACACCTCCAACAACTCAATTGCTTGTGCAGACACAAGGCTTCGCCTTTGTTTAACCTTGAAACGCACTCCCGCAGCTCGATTACTTCTTTTCAATAGAAAATCAACTCTTTTCAGCTTCACATAGTCTTGAGAATCTTCTCCCAGATCAGGAGGCAACTTGTCATAAGAGTGTGTATTCGAATACACCATTTCTCCACTCCATGAACCTTGTTTTGCATCAATTACATTACTGCCAGCACAAAGCAATTGCTAATTTCGAGTATCAAGAGGCCTTGGAGAAGTGCTTAACACATTTTGTGGTGCGATCATTGTTACTACAGCAGATACATCAACTTCCCAAGCTAAAATCAAGGGTTCCGCTATATTCCACTCTTGTGTCCTAGCATATACATCTGTAAAATCAGGATCTTGAGTTAGTTCTTGTTGATCATCAAGCATCCTAACTTCTTCCAGTGGATCATCCCGATGTCCTATGGCTGAACTGGACTCAATTACAGCAACAACCGGTTGTCCATTGCTCTGTTCTTGCAAACTCAGAAGCTCCTTAGGCTGACACACATCCTCACGCTTCAATTTCGGCTTTGTCGACTTCTTTTTAGCCCAAAAATCTTTCAATGCTTCACTTAGATGGCTTCTCTTTGCTTTGCTCTTTGCTTTCTTTATCATTCTCTTGACATGTGAATCATATTCCCATTCCGGAAGCAAATCTTGCTGTAGCTCATCATCTTCAAAATACTCTAACTCTAGTAAAGAGTCTTCATAATGATCATCTTGATCAAACTCAGGTTCTTCTAACTTGTGTTCATCAATTTCGGCATTATCGTGGTCGAATTCATCTTCAACAGCAACAAATTCCACTTTCTCTTTTTGCTCAACATTGAACTCTTGTTGTCTAACACTATCCACTGGCTCCGAAAACTCATTTGCATCAAGAACACCAACACAATCTTGATTGCTGTTTGCAAACTGATGATCCTTAATTTCCTGCAGCCATTCGTCCACTACCTGTTTCATTTTCTTCAACTGATCACTCGACACAAATTGACAGTTGTCATCAACCATACCAGTCATATTTTCAATATTAAGCAGCGTTTCGAAAAGAACCAACTCAGTTAGTAGAGATAAGAACCAACTCAGTTCACATAAGAACAAAATTTGATTCAAGTCACTTCAACAGATGATTGCTTAAAGAAATTATACTCCTTCGCTTGGACAACAATCACTTGCTAACGGTTCCTCAATCGTCACTGATTACAAACCCTAATATGCAGATATTTTGCCACATAGAGAACTCGAACAAACCCTCACTTGCAAAATTCGCGAACGAACCCTAACAGAGATGCTTCCTTGAATATTCAGACTTGCAATTCTAAAATAAACTCAGTTCTAGATCGCAATGAAGTCCTCAACACAATACTCAAAGTAATCTTCAAGAACGAAATTGGATTTCAACACTTTCAGTCCTCAGCTCAATGTCAGATTCTCGACTAAGCATACCTCAACTCAATAACATATAATTCTTAAGAATCAACTGAATTCTCACCACTTCTATGCTTATCAACACGAATTATATCACAAACCAGCAACAAACACAGATTCTGATCGAATTGTAACTTGAAGTTCAGAAAACCGTTACCTAAACCTCAACAACTGAATTATAGAACCTGAAATCACCTCAATGCAGCTTGTTTCTGATCTTTTGATTATGATCAAGTGTAATGTTGATCCAATAGCTCACTTTTAACATCTTCACGAACTAATCAAATGAATATTTGATCAAGAACAATTATGCTCAGCATTCAACTTCAGCAACTAATGCTTTGCTTCAGCACTCAACTTCGGCAGCTAATGCTTGATCTATTCTACTGAATTCAATCTGAAACAGCTTTGATGTTGAATGTAATCAACAAATACAAATCAATTAAGCTTTCTTCAATGTAACTCAATCAAATTAATCCCAACCGAAGTAATTCCTAGGCACTTGCAGATCAATAAGGCAGTAACCGCCACTCTTCAAACTCAGAATTCAGAATTGAATTCTTGATCACATAAACTGAACTAAATCAGTATCAAACTATTTTTTTTCATTAATTGCAACACAATCAATCAGATTTTGTAATATTTTTTTTCCTTGTTTTAGAGCTTGATTCGGAAGCCAAATCAAGGCTCTGGTACCAATTGTTAAGGTTCAAAGATTGCTCTTGAACCTAAACCTTGGTTGGGATAGTGAGAGTATGAGATGAGAAGAGAATTTAGAGTTTAGATGAGATAAGAAGGGAAAAGGAGATGAGAAGTAGAGAGAGAGATATCAAAAGATATCAATTTCATTCATCAATGTTGTTATGAGATCTTTAAGAGAAGCTCTACATATTTATACTACTATCTCTTAGGATGGCTAACACTAAAAATATCTAGAGTTACAGTGATCCTAGACACAAGGACTAAACCGCCTCTTAAGTGAGCCGCCACATTTGACTTAACTAACCTAACAGCCTTGACCACCCAAACTACTAGCAACTACTTCACTTATTACATGACTTAACCAAAGCTTGAGCTACTAATTACTTCAAGACTTATTCTAATTACAATATCAACTGGCAATACAACTCAATCAACTAAACAACCTCCAACATAGCAGCAGCACCACTATAACAACAATAACAGATCAATGCAGCAGCTACAACAGCCCCCTAGACTACATCGAGCTTGGATCATAACAGAATTTTGAAGAGCAAAATAAAGCCATGAAGAAAGAGAATTAAATTCTGTAATTTCCTTTATGTTGTATTTTAAATGAAACCCTAAGTAATGGTATTCATAGAAAAAAATCCTTGCCTGTTAAGAAAAGATAATGACCTTAGAATTCCATATGGTAAGAAAAGTGGAGGATATGGGATAGCCTGCAAATCCGACTTCAGTTATGGATAAAATGGTTTATAGAAAGAGTGGGAGCTGACATAGTTAAAAATGCGTGCTCGAGCTGGAGCTTGAAGCCTCAAGCTTGGAGGCCCAAAGTATGGACAACCCCTTGTGGTCAACTAAGAGATACCTTGAGCTCAATCCAAAGGTCTCGAGCGTTACCCACAGACAAGAACTCATCGTGGAGTTCGTTTACTACAACATAAACAAATACAGTGGTTGTAAAAATAAAAGTTTGGGCTAGAAAAAGTCCATACCATACCACACCACATTGCGAACGCGCAGGCCCGATAGGGCATGCATGTGCCTGTGTGGCCCACCAAGTCTACTCTAGGCCCACAAACTTTATCGAGTACAATGACAAAGGGCTATGTAAACAAGACTCCCTAACACTATTCTTCCTATGTGGGATTGAGGTACTTTCACAAAACATCAAAATTGAAATACAGTACCCCCAAATTTCAACAAATAATAATAGTTAGTCCATTAATTGTAATAAACCAATTTAGATTTGAGCATTTCAGTAACAGCTAGAAAGCAAATAAAGACTTAGGCTTCGTTTGTTTCGAGGGAAGTGCTTTTATCTCGGAAAATATTTTCCTTAGGAAAACGTTTTCTAAGGAAAAACAAATTACGATTAACTTTTTCCATTGTTTGTTTTAGTGGAAAAACCGCCTTATAATAATGCATACTTGTTCTAAAAGAAATAATCTTCTATTAATCATATTATCCCTTGTTCTGAGATAGCTTAAAGTAGGGAAACTATATATTATATATTATATAGGCTTCATTTGGTTGTGAAGAACTTATTTTTAATGGAAAAATATGGAAAATTTATCACTTAGGGACCTAAGTTTGATCATTTATCACTTATATAACCTACATATTTCGAATTATATAATGAGGCCCCTGGATGTTTCAAAATTTTATCATTTAGTTATCGAGCATGATGAATTTTGTATCAAAATCTAATCAATTTTCATCATAGAACATTGGTGTGGTATGTAATTAATGTTGGCGCAGATCTTCAAATACTTGCAAAAACCATACAATCGGGTAACCAGATGATCTAAGGTGTTGATGCCGTGTAATCACTTTCTTTAAAGTTTATTTCGGTATACGAAATATCCTTGGGGATACAACAACAATCAAACATGAAGCGAGGGTGTATAAGAGGAGAGATTGAGTAAGATGTAGAAAGATTAAAGTTTCTCAAACAAGAACACAAGATACAAGAGGACTTGCACTCATACTTTTGATCTTCTCTATTCAAATCTCTTGCAAACGTTTCCTCTCAAATTATGTGTTCCAAAAGCATAGTGAAAATAGGGGATATGTATTGGTATATAATGCCCTAAGACATCCCAAAAGTGACCACCCAAAAAACCGCGCAAAAAACACTATCAAAGCTGCCATGTGTGTCGACACACAACTGCTGTGTGTCGTCACACACATCAACACACAGGTTACAGTAAACTTGTGTGTCAACACACATATTTCTTACGTGCGCTTTTGTAAAGGCTGTGTGTCGACACACGGGCCATGTGTGTCGACACACAACATCCTTCCTGCGGTTCTGTTGGATTGTGTGTTGACACACATAGCCCATATGTCAACACACATCCCTAACAAGCCTTAAACACTTAAAATATGGAATGGGATAATCTTAAACACACTTATGTACATATTCAACAAACATTTAACATATTATTCATTACATATTTTGAAAATATATCAACATTCCCCACTATTTTCAAAATACAACCAATCTAAAAATTAACATTTTAGTTAAGGGAACCCTTATTGTGCATCAATGAGGGTGTCTTCCAATTGAACCCCCAGCTTTGAAGAGACCATACAGTTAATCGGACTGAAAATAGTAGACTAAGCTTTGAAACATACAACCCATTTGTCTAACTGACTATCTAATCACACAGAAGACGTACTCCCGGTACACACCCTACAACTCCCAGACATTTATGGCCTTGTGTCCTATACCATTCGTGAGTGTCTCAAGGCCAAACCCTTAGTAAAAAATCATCCCTTTGAAGTGGCCAAACTTTAACACACACTACGGTGGACCTCATTGATCATGTCCCTCCAACGCAACATTTAATAAGAATTTAAAATCAAGTCCATTAAGAGATTAGCTCATCCTTTTAGTATCTCTCAAGTAGGTACAAAGCACTTCACACTCGGGATGAAAAAATTCTCATTTAGTGCTTGCAGTCACACAGATGACAAGTCTCTCTCATTGAACCTGCGACCTAGCGTCATACTAGACTTTGAGTTGATGGCCTATCATGGGCGACTAATAATGACAGCTTTCAACCCCATCCCTTTATTTTTTTTAGAACCAAGCCTCTAGCCAATCCTTTCATAAACGGATCCGCTAGATTCAGACTTGTTCTCATGAAGTCCACAGTGATGACACCTTCTAGTACAAGTTGTCTCACTATACTTTTCCTTAAACCAATGTGTCTCGATGTCCGGTTACACACCTCACTGTACGCTCTAGAAAGCGTAGCCTAACAATCACAGTGGATAGATATCGGTGAGATCGGCTTAGGCCACAATGGTATCTCATACAAGAGATCCTTTAACCACTCAGCTTCTTTTGCCGCAGGCGCAAGAACTACAAACTGTGCCTCCATAGTGGAATCAGATATGCACGTTTGTTTCTTGGATCCCCAGAAACTGCACCGCACCAAGCAGGAATATCCATCTACTTGTGAATGCATGATCCTCCATATCGGAGATCCAACTCGCATCAGAGTACCCCTCCAAAGTGGGAGGATACCCTACATAAGAAATACCACAATCCATGGTTTTCTTAAGGTACTTTAGTACACGATCCACAGCATGCCAGTGTATCTTACTTGGATTGCTAGTATACCTACTTAGCTTTTCAATAGCAAAGGCTATGTCAGGCCTTGTGCTCATCATGGCATACATAACAACCAATGACTTGGGCATATTTCAATTGGGACACTAGAGCTTCGTCATTCGGTACAAGTTTCACGCTAGGATCCATTGGAACTCATCAAAATGGAATCTTTTTAATACATTTTCAATGTAGTGAGACTGGGTCGAGGAAATGGTATCACCTTTTTGCAATTCTTGTACCGAAGATTACCTCCGCCTCGCCTATATCCTTCATAGCAAAGTTTTTTGAGAGAAACTGTTTAGTTTTCTCTACTTGTTCCACATCAATACTGAATATCAGTATGTCATCGACATACAAACATATAATGACCCCTTTGCCATTATCAAACTTGCTATAGACACATTCATCTGATTCGTTTACAATGAATCCGTTGTTTAGAACAGCTTGATCAAATTTTGGTGCCATTGCTTTGGGGCTTGCTTGAGCCCATAGAGAGAACGTATGAGTTTTACATGCTTTTCTCTCTTGGCCCGGAACAACAAAACCTTCTGGTTGTTCCATATACACTTCCTTTTCTAGCTCACCATTCAGGAATGCCGTTTTAACATCCATTTGGTGAATTGCTAGTTTATAAATTGAGGCAAGAGCTATCAAAACTCTTATCATCGATATTCTTACCACGGGGGCATACGTGTCAAAGTAGTCCAACCCTTGTATTTGGGCGAACCCTTTAGCCACCAATCGGGCCTTGAACTTATCTATCGTTTGATCGAATTTCATCATCTTTTTTTTTTAGATCCATTTACACCCAATGGGATTGTTTCCTAGTGGAAGATCCACTAATACCCTAGTATTATTACCCATAATAAAATCCATCTCATGATTCATTGCCTCTCTCCAAAAGGAGGCATATGTTATGATTCAAGCGAATCTTGAATCATAAACTAGGGTTTTGAGAGTTTAAATTGAGATAAGAGGTGAATTGAGGTGAGACTTAGATAAGAAGTTGATGGAATTAGTTTAGGAATAGGTGAGAATTGAAAAGATTAAAGAAGAGAACTAAGAGATTTGAGAGAAATCAAGAGAGAATTATCAATTCATCATTCAACATATGAAGATTACAATCAAGATCATCCTATTTATACTAGGCTTCACTAAACAAGATACAATGCACCTAAACACCTAAGCTAACTGACTAAACAAGATAAGTCACCAACTTGACCAAACTCTAACGGTATTGACCAAGCCAACCAAATTACTGACTTACATGAGCAAGAACTAAAGCCATTACAAGACCATTACTGACATGAGCTACTAGATTATTACTTTGGCTTATTACTACTTAGCATTTCCTATCATAATCATGACAATACTCCCCCCTTTAAAAGGGTCTTGTCCCCAAGGATCTAAGTACAGCATTGACCCATGAAGACGTGATGCTTGACTTGGTGTATGCTTACCAAGTGTACTAAGTCGTATCAAATAATAAAGAGTGAGCAGAGTATCTCCGAGGATTGTTATTGAGCAAGTACTGAAATTAGTAGTTTTAGTGCTATTTGAAAAACTGAAATTTGTAGTTTTTGAAATGAAACAAATCAAAATAAAAAGAGCTAAAATGTTTACTGAATTGTATAAAAAAATGTACTACTTTTTTATGGCTTTTATGATAATAAGATCCAAGGCATCCTTTTTTTTTTTTTTTTTTTTTGTGGTAATTTTAATTTAATAGATATTCTCTCTCAAGAAACATTTAGCATTCTCTTTAACATATTAACTCATCAATATCTTGAATGAATTTAAAAAACCAAAGAGTTTTGAAGATCCATGGTTTTCACTTAAGAGCACACAAATCGCGCTAATCTCTTTCGAGCATTCGCTCAATTTGTGGTTTTTATCACCTTAGTATTCATCATAAATCTCCTCTTAGACTAATTATGAATCATTATAGGCTTTAAATGGTGATCAACCATTCAAAACTCATGAAGAACAACGATAAGCACTTCAACAATGCAATAACAAAACATTGTATATGTTGAATTAGAAGAGAGCGTATATTAAAACTTAGGCCATATCGTAGCATTGAAGAAACAAAATTAGTTCATGGTAAATATAATATAATAGAAATGTAAGACAAAATTCATGAACTTAAAGAAGAAAAGGATAGAAACAAACTAAAAAATAAGAAATCATAAACAAAACTTCTTTTCTCCTCCTTCTTCTTCCCTACAAATTTCTACCTATATTCCTACTTTGTATTCTATTTTTTCTTGATGAATTGATGATAAAAGACCTCCCAAGAATCCCTATTTATAGTATTTAAGTGTGGGATTACTTAAAATAAAAAATATGGCATGCTTAAAGCTCATTGTGCCTCCTTCCTGCCACTGCTGACCAGTTTCTACAGTTTGCAACTTGCTGTTGATTTTTTCATTTTTCTTCAGCTTTGGCCACCCAAAACCAGCCTTAACATCAACTTAAACATGTTCATGAAGTTTACAAGAGGTTCTTTCATGTTATTTGTCCATTTTGCCACCCAAATTTGCAAGTTGAATTGAATTGTCTATTGTTGTTGTACAGTCTCTACATTTTTATGTTCTTTGCTATTTTTCTCTCATTTTTCTAGCTTTGCACCACCCAAATTCTCTCTGTACATCATATTCAACATGTGAATGTATTTTTTAATCAATCCTTGCACTTGATTTGTTTATTTTGCCACCTATTTTTGCAAGTTGAAATGAATTGTGCAAGTTCTTATTGTTCTTGTTGCAGCCATATATTTTGATGTGTTTTGGCCAACTTTTTGCTCTTATTTGATATATATTGAATTCTCTTATTGATTTTGATGATAAAACCTAGCAAGAATTTGCACAAAATAAGTGTTTTTGCAAAGAAAGGGCAAGAGAAGCAAAAAAAGAGTAAAAGTGAGCAATAGCGATAAAAACTTGAGGTAAAATGGTTATAAAATGAACTAAAATGAAATGAATAATTATAAACTAAATTGGACTTATCAAAATACCCCCAAACTTAAATCTTGCTCGTCCTCGAGCAAGTCTAAACATTAAACTGTAGGATCTCATGCTTTTTAAGAATCTATCACAATTCAAAACAAGACTACTTCCAATGGAAATGATTAATCAAGACTCAAAGTTTTAAGGTTCTAAAGGTAAAACAATCTTTCCAAGGAAAAATTCATCAATCAGCTAGGTAACTGAATACAAAAGTTGGCTAAACATATTAAATTTATCCGTTCTTTCTAATTTCAAGACATTCAAACCGAATAGAAGACAAAAATCATGCCACTCATAACAAGACTTCTCGAGTACGGCCAAGACTAAAATTATTTAGAAGTTTTCTTTTCCTTTTTTTTTATTGTTTATAAGGTGCTTAGTTCCTTGTTAGCTTTCTAAATACCCCTTGCAGTGAGCTTTCAACGCGGCAGCTCCCATTCCAGTTGGCCTAAGGTACCAGGTGTTGAAGATGTCATGGTCATGATATTCACTGGCCCGTAACAGTGTCAAAGGACCGAGAAGGTAGAAGACTGAGGGGTTCATGTCAACCGGGTGAGTGTCATGTGGTGTTAGCCCAAGGTGCCAAGTTGCTGCCCAGGCCCGTGCCCAGCCTTGTCATGACATTATCCAGTCGATGCCTAGGTCCGTGCATCCGTTGTCTAGGTCGCTGTCCAGTTCCGTGCCCCCAGCTTGTCATGACGCTGTCCAATGCACTGCCAGTCCCGTGCCCAGTCTGTCATGACATTGTCCAGCGCCTATCCCAGCCCATGTCAAGGGCCGTCCCAGGGCCCGTCTCTGTGCTGCGTCCCAAGCAAGCAGCGCCCAGGCAACACGCACCCAGCTAGCCGTTGGAGCCAGCTTGTCCTAGCCGTTGGAATTGATTCTCTTTTTTATTTTATTCTAGATTTAACTATTGTAATTGATATTTCTTGATATTATTAGATATTTTCATATTTATTTTGATATTTTATTATTTTGATGTATTTCTATAAATAGAGAGTTGTAATTTATTTTGTAATCATCTGATCCAATCAATGAAAATACAAGAATTATCTTACTTTCTCAACTTTTCTCTCAATTCTCTCATCTTTTCTCTAAGTCTAATTCTTTCTCATCTCAAACTCTCTTTCTTTCTTTCTTTCCCATCTAACCTCCATTGTCAGTTACAGGCCTAAGTTGATAACTTTGGCCGTCACAATCCCAAGGTTGTGACAAATTGGTATCAGAGCTACGTTACGAACAAGTGGGAAAAATCAAGAGTTTCATTGCTGCCATAGTTGAATAAACCGAAGCTTCTGCAAAAAAAAAAAAAAAAAAAAAAAAAAAAAGAGAATGATTCATGCACTTCAATGAGATGGCCACATTATTTGTTAAGGTAACAGAAACTCTCTATCCTATCACCGAAGATGCTCTTCGTCGAGTTTTCTCTCCATTTGGTTGTATTGCAAACATAAGGTACACCTTGGTGACTTCTCTTAGAGTTGAAGTCCAAGTGACTTACACCTCGAGGAAGGATGCCGAGAGTGCTTGTAGATGCTTGCACGGGAGGAACATCTACAACTATTGTTCTAGGATGGACATTCAAGTCTCCATGCCTCCTTAGGAAATCATAACCGTAGTGAGGAAGTTGGATCATCTTGACGCCATGTCTCTAACCGGAGGCAACACAGCCATAAAGGGAAGGGTAGAGAAGTCGGAAATCTTGACCAATGATATGAAAGAGACCATAGGTTCATTAGCCAACAAACAAAGGGAGTTAAAATCTACCATTGAGTCTCTAACCAAAGGCATTGACCGTTACCTTGAAAGCCAAGGAGAAACGTTTAACCCTCCACAACCTCGATTGCCTTGTGACTCAGTAGAAAAATCAAGAGGGCATAACCAAAGTGAGGAACCAAGTGAACCGAGGCCGGAGGAGTCAAAATTCACCTTAGAACAGCATGAAACCCTAGACACGGCTTGGACCAGCCAACAACAACAGCAACTAGTTGACACTGTCATTAACGCCAAGGATGAAAAGAGCCGGGGTGTGCCACTGCTTGGGAAAGTTTCGCATGATGACGAAACGGACACTGTGACTCATGGGCCACGAAAACCAAGTAACCTTGAGTTGGGCATAAGGAAGGGGGTCACGCAACATCTAGAGGGACCGTATAAAGAGCCATCAACCCGGGCCAATACAAAGAAACAAGTAGCACAGCACAAGCGTGGTGAGCCACACAAGGTACTGCCTGCATAGGCCCAGGAAAAACAGGAACCAACGCAGCAACACGTTGATGCGCAAGGAAGGACATTCAGGGACTTACAGCGGAGAGCCGTGAAAATGCTGGTTTGCGAATGCTTCCCTGGAACGGGGATTGGAACTAGAATCCTCAAAGCCCAAGTCACCCATCTTGGCTGACGATCCTTTGGGACAAGGATCATCCGTTCGACCCGAGAATAAGGATAAATAATAAGGGTAATAACCGGGTGTTAAAGGGACAAGCAAACAGAAGGGATTCGGAAGCTAGAGGTTGCACCGCCACCACATCCATGAGGACAAGGATGAATTCAAGGGGAAGGGAATGTCATGGTCATCATATTCCCTGGCCTGTGACAGTGTCAAAGGACTGAGAAGGTAGAAGACTGAGGGGTTCGTGTCAACCGGGTGAGTGTCATGTGGTGTCAGCCCAAGGTGCCAAGTCGCTGCCCCAGGCCCGTGCCCAGCCTTGTCATGACATTATCCAGTCGCTGCCTAGGTCCGTGCATCCGTTATCCAAGTCGCTGTCCAGTTTCGTGCCCCAGCTTGTCATGACACTGTCCAGTGCGTTGCCAGTCCCGTGCCCAGTCTGTCATGACATTGTCCAGCGCCTATCCCAGCCCATGTCAAGGGCCGTCCCAAGGCCCGTCTCTGTGCTGTGTCCCAGGCAAGCAACGCCTAGGCAGCACGCTCCCAGCTAGCCATTGGAGCCAGCCTGTCCTAGCCGTTGGAATTGATTCTGTTTTTTATTTACTCTAGATTTAATTGTTGTAACTGATATTTCTAGATATTATTAGATATTTTCATATTTATTTTGATATTTTAGTATTTTGATGTATTTCTATAAATAGAGAGTTGTAATTCATTTCGTAATCATCTAATCCAATCAATGAAAATACAAGAATTATCTTACTTTCTCAACTTTTCTCTCAATTCTCTCATCTTTTCTCTAAGTCTAATTCTTTCTCATCTCAAACTCTCTTTCTTTCTTTCTTTCCCATGTAACCTCCATTGTCAGTTACGGGCCTAGGTTGATAACTTTGGCCGTCACAATCCCGAGGTTGTGATAGAAGCACCCCCTACGGATCTACGTGCTCGAGGTACTAAGGCACGAAACCATCACACTGTAGCACATATCCAAATGATAGATGTTTTTTATAGGATAGCGACGCTTAATGATTTTCTTCCTCTATTTTTATTATATTGTTTTTTTGCATATTTTTCTTTGACTTAGACTTAGGCATAACTCTTCAAAATCTATTATATAAATGATAATCTTAGTGCAATCTATTCAAATTTGAGCATCGTTTAATAAAAAAAAAAAAGGTAAAATAGATATGCTAGCTAGTGAACTCAAATACCACGATTTTATCAAGATAGTGCCTTAGATTAGATCGTGGTTTGTAATTAGAACACAAAAACAATTGATTCTTAGGTTATTCATGTCTAATTAAAGCAAACAAGCTAAAAAAAAGAAGAAAAATTTCCTAAAAGCATTTTTTTTGTTTGGCTTTAAATTGGTTCAAAATATGCAAGAAAAATTTAAAAGACTACTGATTTAAACTATAGAAAATTCTTTTGTTGGCTAACACTATCAACATCTTCATACAAAGGCTTCGAACTCTGGGAGGCACTAAAGCTGACTTTAAAAGATAAAACAGGAAAATGTTTTGAAAAAAATTTTGTTCAAAAATTTAAAAATTGTCTCTCCCACCCCCAAACTTAAAGTTAGCATTGTCCTCATTGTTAAAAGAAATAAAAAGAGCACAACAGTAGGTGAGAGATACTTCCCATGTCTGATGATTATTTTTTGATGTGAACATTGTCATCAGGTTACCCCCAAACTTGTTTCAAAAACCTGTTTGAATAAAAATATATAGAAACATGAAAAAATAATTAAAAGAAATTAAAAGAACCAAAAGGGAAAGGAAAACTTGGGTTGCCTCCCAAGAAGCACTTAAGTTATAGTCATTAGCTTGACTTTTTGCTGACGATCTATCCTGTGTCCTGGAGAAGAATGGCGTTTCCTCCATCCACCCTTAATGACCATTTTCTTCCATGGGGCTTCTTTGTACCCTTGTTTACACAACCACGTCCACCTTCTTTAATAATGGGGTCTTTGAACTTAATGTGCCAAGACTTAAATTCCCTTTTCCGATATTTTCTACATTTTTTCACTAAGTCGTCCTTGGCACCGAAAGCCTCTAACTTTGTTAGATAAGATTGACACTCTATTTCAATTACTGGTGGTAGTGGGTCGGTTAAGATGGGCTTGGTCATTGGTGGCTATGGGTTAATCAAGGGGGTTTATGTCACATTGAGGTGGTTCTTCTAATGTGTCCCCATCCTTGATTGCTATGGCGTTAATTTGTTCCCCTAGGTTGGTGATAGTATTGCTAGGCAAGGAATCCTTATAACTCTCAAGAAGTTCCTCTAATATAGTCCCTACTTGAGTTTCTAAATTTTAGACGGAGGCTTCTTGATTTCTAAAGCTAGCCATTGTTTCTTGAATGAACTCCCTAAATATTTCTTCTAAGTCATATTTCTTTTCTTGAGGTGGATGAATGGGTGGCCAAGGTGCTTCGTGATGGTTTCAAGAAAAGTTGGAAGGGTTCATCCATCCTGGGCTGTAGGTGCTAGAGTAGGGGTTGTACTGGGTTTGGTTATAATATGACAAGTAGTTATCTTGTTGAAAACCCAATGAGGAAAATCTGTTTTCTATTTGGCATTCTATACCAGCATGGTTACCTACACAAAATGCACATCTACGAGTACGAACAACTTTAACACTTATGTTATCAAGTTGTTTTTGAATTAGTGAGCGTTGAGCAGATAGCAAGATATTGAGGTCTCATATAGTTGTTACAAGCCATCACTTTTAGCTCTTTTTTTTGTTTTAACAAAATAGGAAAAATAAACTTAAAAGTTAGAGGAAAGATAAAAATAATGAGAAAGTACCAAGATATAGCAATATAACATAAATTTTAATAAAAACCAAAATTTAGGCGGGGTTAGTGGTATACGAATTTTTCAAAAGAAGTTAAAAGAAGAGGGAGGGGGGGGGGGGGGGGGGGGGGGGTGTGGAGGGGGTTAGTAATACTAATGTTTTGAAAAACTTAAAGATAATAAAACCAACTTTGAAAAACTTATCTAGGTGAATTAAAAAGTTAAAATAAAGTTAAAACTAATTGAAAACTTAAAAATACAATAATCTAAAGCAAAAGTTAAGAAAAACAAAATTTTAAGAAAGGGTGGGGGGATAGTAACACTAATGTTTTGAAAAACTTTATAATAATATTTTAACTTTTAAAATCTTAATAAAGTAAACTTATAAGTAAAAGAATGATAAAAATAAGGACAAAATACCAGAAAAATAACAAAATAACACAAAGCTAACAAAATATAACAAACATAATTTTGGGGGTGGGGGGTAGTAATACTAATATTTTGAAAATATTAAGAAAAACAATTTTAACTTTCAAAATCTTAACAAAGTATACTAATAAGTAAAAGAAAGATGGAAATAAAGAGAAAATATAAGAAAAACAACAAAATAACACAAAACTAACAAAATCTAACAAAAACACAATTTTAAGGGGTGCTATACATTTTTTTAATAAAAAAAATAGCTTTACAAATCAAATAAATAAAATGGAATGAATGAAATAAAAGATTCTTCTCAAATTTAATAAAAATTTACAATTTTTTTACAAATCAACTTCAAATCAATACTAAGACTAGGTGGTATTGATACCGTTCAAATAAAGACAATCCCCAACAACGGCGCCAAAAGCTTGATGCTTTACATGGTATATGCTTAGCAAGTGCACTAATTCGTATCAAGTAATAAAGAGTGAGTAGAGTATCATTCCCATGAGGATTATTATTGAGCAAGTACCGAAGTTAGTAGTTTTAATGCTATTTAAAAAACTGAAATTTGTAGTTTTTGAAATGAAACAAATCAAAATAAAAAGAACTAAAATGCTTACTGATTTTTATGAAAAGTGTACTGATTTTTTGATGGTTTTTTTGATAATAAGATCCAAGGCATCCTATTTTACCTAGTAGCATCAATATGCTTTTCTATACTCGATATTCAAGTTGTTATTATATGTTGATGGTCAAAAACCCTAATTTATCCTATATTCTCTCTCGAGAAACATTTAGGATGCCCTTTTACATATTAACTCATCAATCTCTTGCAAGAATTTAGATAAGAAAAGAGTTTTGAAGGTCCACGATTTTCACTTAAGACCACACAAATTGCGTTAATCTCTCTCGAGCATTTGCTCAATTTGTGGTATTTATCACCTTAGCAATCATGATAAATCTCCTCTCATACTCATTATGAATTATTATAGGCTTCAAATGGTGATCAATCATTCAAAACTCATGAAGAACAATGATAAACAATTCAACAACGCAATAACAAAACATTAAATATGTTGAATTAGAAGAGAGCGGACATTACAACTTTGGCAACATTGTAGCATGGGAAAAATAAAATTAGTTCATGGTAAACATAGTCTAATACAAACTTAAGACAAAATTCATGAACTTAAAGAAGAAAAGAATACAAAAGAACTAGAAAATAAGAAATCACAAACCAAACTTCTTCTTTTCTGCTCCTTCTTCTTCCCTACAAATTTCTACCTATATTCCTACTTTGTATTGTGCTTTCTCTAGATGAATTGATGGTAAAAGACCTCCCAAGCATCCCTATCCATAGCATTTGAGGTTGGGATTGATTAAAACAAAAAATATAAAAAGCTTAAAATTCATTGCACCTCCTTCCTGCCACTACCACGCAGTTTCGACAATTGGCAAATAGCTGCTGATTTCTTCATTTTTCTTCAGCTTTGGACGCCAAAATCTGACTTGGCATCAAATTGAACATGTTTATGAAGTGTACAAGAACTTCTTTCACGTTATTTCTCCATTTTGCCACCCAAATTTGCAAGTTGAAGTAAATTGTTCCTCGTTGTTGTACAGTCTCTGCATTTTTCTATACTTTGCTATTTTTCTTCATTTTTTCCAGCTTTGCACTGCACAAATTCACTCTTGGCATCATCTTGGATATGTTAATGTGTTGTTTAATCCATCACTGCACTTGATTTGTTTATTTGGCCACCCATTTTTGCCAGTTGAAATGAATTGTGCAAGTTCTTGTTGTTCTTTGTTGTAGCCATGTATTTTGAGGGGTTTTGCTTAACTTTTTGCTCTTGTTTGATGCATCTTGCATTCACTTGTTGAATTTGATGATAAAACCTGGCAAGATTGAGTATAAAATAAGTGTTTTTGCAAAAGAAATGACAACAGAAACGAAAAAGAGTAAAAGTGAGCAATAGCGATGGAAACTTGAGGTAAAATGGTTATAAATTGAACTAAAATGATATTAATAATTATACACTAAATTCGACTTATCAAAACCTGTTGTCACCGAAGAGAGAGACCAAGACGAGCCGATTGTATCTGATTTGTAAAAAACACTTCTGGATGTCTGTCAATTCCATACTAGATCAGCCAAACTCTAACACTAATCTATACTGATGTGTCTTTTGTTGCAACTAGTATAGCCACACATCTTGCAGCAAAGGATTTGCTATTGTTAATCTAAGGGTGCAAGGGAGTTGCAAAGGAGAATTTGATGCTTTACCCACATCAAAATCATGTTGTTGGAGTATGAGCCACAATAACTCTTAAAGATCCATTTTTGCTTACCCTTGGGGGTTGCCCCTTGCCTTTGAGTTGCCTAACATAAGCTTCCAACTCCCATCCATGGCTCTCACTCTTCACTTTGAAGCTTGTATTAGGCTGAATTCTACCATCAAAAAATATGCCTTTCCCTAACATTTTCCTGAGTTCAATCTTGTCATAATCTACTTCCGAACAGAAAAGTTGTTCCCACAGAGAAATAACAGCATATATTGGATCTTTTGCACGTTGTTTGAGCATCATACACCCATTCTCGGGAGGCCTTACACTTGGATGTACTTTTTGAATCAATTCCTCATTCAAGGCTTGTGCTTCCTTGTCCAATGTTTTAGAACAGTAATTCGGGGTTCTTTAATAGAGGGAAAAAAATCAGGCCCTTTATCTTTTATTAAATTTTTATTAATTAATAATTTTATTATAGGGGTTTTTTTTTATGAGATTACAAGAGAAAAGGAAAGACAAGCGAGGGGCACAACTGCTTTGCGGGTCCTTCAGATGAGAGTGAAGGGAGAGCAGTGAGCCTATGACTGTGAGTGTGAGAATGCCCCTCTCTTGAGAGTTCTGAGCCCTATTTATAGAGTTTTTCCCTGAAGAGCTTGGGCTTCGTAGAGGGGTGTATCTTGCCCGGTACAGAACCAGGGGCGGGATACCCCTGCTTGCTGGGCCCATGGCTTTGGGTGGTTGCCTAGCCGGCTCGTGGTATCGGGAAGACGTCATGGGCAAGTCCTCGGGGAAATAAGCATCTCGGGGCGAGATGCCCTCCGGAAGCTGAGGTGCACTTTGTGTTGGCGGCATCATTCCGAGACACTACGGGCTTTGGACTTCGGGCTGTCGTCTGTCTAACCAAGGCGTCGGGTAGTCATTGCTGGCCGGGTCCTCGAGGCTGGTCGCACCTCGAGGCGAGATGCCTCTTTGGAGGCAAGGTAAGCGTTCCAATGAGGTGTCATCGCGTGACTACACTACAAGAAAAAGGGTCATTAACGACAGTGATTATGGTTGTTAAAAGTCTAGTTTACCGTAGTTAATACTATTAACTACGGCGGAAACTTCTCGTCATTTGTCGTCGTTATTGCTTCCGACGTTAATACTATGTGGGATCAACGACCGCTAAAATGAGTCATCGTTAAAAAGTATCTACGACGGTATATTATGTCCGTCGTTAGAAGTGAAATCAATAACGACGGCACATGTTGTCGTTAAAAGCAAAGTCTTTAATGTCAGGTGGCACCGTCGTTAAAGAATTGATTAGTAACGACAATAATTGTTGTTACAAATATCGACTGTCATATATGAAAAATTTTTAACGACGACAAAAACCGTCGTTAAAATTTTTCGCGCTACTAATTGAAAATAGTAACGACATTATAGACTGTCGTTAAAAAATAACAACAATAATAAATCATCATTTAAACGTCTTCCATCTATTAATGACATTAAAATCCGTCATTAAAAATGCTTCCCCCATCAAAGAGAATTCTAACAGAAAATTTATCGACGTTAAAAATCCTGTATATTCATATAGTGCAATATATACATTCATAAATATCTATACATTTATGTAATATAAAAATAATTTTCTGATTGTTTACAACACCTGTAAATCCATATAAGGACAAATATCGGATTGTTCATAGCACTTGTACATAAATGTAGTATAGCGATATTTAATTTCAGTATAACACCTATAAAATAGTACAGTATAATCATACAGAATTAACTCTTACATATCATTCAATGTAACAACGAATTCTAATAAAAAATAAAGATGTCATTTAAACTTAAATTTTCAAACATTTATAAAAGCCAATTTACATACAAAAAACACTAAAAGCGTACATTTTTAAATTTGTCACTTAGCAACTTAGAAAAACTATAAATTCGACAAAAGTTCGCAAATAAAAGTTCCAACAAAAACAAGAATTTCCAGTGCAGTCTTCCAACACCTGAAAAAAATAAATACAACACTTATGTTAGAAAATTCTTGTCATATGAGCAATAGTACAGACACATAACGGACCAAGCGATAAGAAAAATAAAAGGTTCACACAAGACCTACCCCTTACCCTTTTCCCAAAACTAGAAAAAAAAAAAAAAAAAAAAAAAGGCATGAAACAATGATCCTAAGAGCATACAAGTCTTCCAAGACAACACAAGTCCACATATGACTCAAACATATCATGTTTTCCCAACTCATAGCTAAATTCAGCAAAACATAATAAAATAACAGCAGAATTGCCCAAAATTCAGCAGCATACAGTCCCAACTGCAGTAAAATCAATATGAGCAACAAAATATAGCTCAAACCCAACATAAAGCAACAAATTCAACTTCAAACAGTCCATAAACAACATGTTTATCATCTCTTCAAGCAACAAGTACCAATATATGTTCAACTTGCTTCCAACATAACCTTGAAAAATACATGAGACACCAACATGGAGATTAAGGCACTAAATCACACAGATTTTCAACAAGAAGTCACAAGTTCTCTAAGCCCCCTTTACAATAATCACCTATTTCACTTAGGTCACTCAAACATATACAAGAAAAACCAATTCTCACAAACAACATCCAATCAGTGGTTAAACTCAAAACATGCAATGCTCTATCCACACATCGGGTCCAAGATTGTGCAATTAGACATGCCTAACCTAAGAGTTGCCAATTCTAGATTCAAAGCTCCATTCCAACAAGTTCACAATCACACTCAAGCATTAAACATATGTTAACCACAACAATCACATAGAAATTGGAAAGGCACATAATCCAATTTCTAAACAGCATAATCACCCACACAACAGCAACAACGGCACCATGTGAAACTACTACCCACACTTACTTCAAAATACCAAATCAAAAACTCGCTCTATACATCACAGACGGCCCATAAAGCCTAACACACCAGAGTTTAGCAGCATAAAAACACCTATCACAGGACCTTAAGCCTAGAGCTTGGAATAGTAGAAACCCACTGAACGGTGTATTATTAATGAATACAAAAATATTTCCATATCTCAAACTCCATAGTACACAATACGATGCATACACAATCTGACGCATAAATCAACGACATTCTCAAACTCCACATAGAACTCAATCACAAAGTCCAAATCCAGAACAATTCCAAATAACTCAATAATGTATTCTTATGAATATATCAACATACATAAGCGAAAACTAAGGGCAAAATAAGAGAGAGAAGAAAAAGAAGAAAATTACAAAAAGAAGAAGATTACCACATACCTATTAATACTTAATCAATGTAGTCATCCATCTCAGTAGATCGGGAGGGAGCATTTGACCCGTTGTTATAACCTCCATCCTCTAGTGCTTTTACTCTAGCCACCAAATCAGCAAATTCGTTGCCTAGTATGTTCATGTAGTATAATGTAGACATTTATGAGTACCAGTACACTCATTTAATATACTGACATTTTCTTGTTGTGTACAACATCTAAACATCAATAAAATATAAGGACAATTTTTGGGTCGTTTATAGCACCTGTACATACATCAATGTAGTATAACTACATTTCATGTCAGTTACAACTTTACTTACAGAGGTAATCTATACATCTCATTCAATGTAGCAACGAATTCCAATAAAAAAATAAATATATCATTGAAAATTAAATGTACTCACAAAAACCAATTTATATCCAAAAGACACTAAAAGCGTATATCGTAACATTTGTCACCTAACAACTTGGCATAAATTACAATCAAAAGTTCACAAACAAAAGTTGAACAAAAACAAGAACTAGTAGCAATTTGAAAATTTGAGATCGTAAACTAACAAGGACAAAAACATGTCTCCTGCCAACTTCCATGCGAACCTACACTTTCCTGCCTCCCCGTGCGCCGCTACATAATCGTAAACCACCTCAGAAATTGCTAATGCAGCAAACTTCATCACCTCCCATGTCTTTGTTCTCCTCACTAAGTTCTCTGCACCATATAACTCCTAACAAGTGATAACACAATATTTTTGAAATTAGTCAAAGGAATGGAATCAAATAAAAGTATGTGCACAAACAAATAATTCTTTTCGCAAGAATAATTTGGTAATCCACTCTAAGCCACGAACAAAAACAAAAGCATGAATGCTACTGAAGCTAGCGAATCCAAATGCTAGTTTATTCAACTAGAAACCGAAACAAGCAAATTATTTGGCATATACCGAGAATTATAAAATGGACTCCAATTACGAATCAAAATCGTGACATTCTCCACCACTTTATTTCTCCTTTGAAATCAAAAGAAAAACAAAATCAAAATCGGCCTTTTTCCTTTCGAATTCGATCTCTATAAACTAAAATAAAAATCTCAACTGATTCCTTTACAGTTGCATCTTTGCGACGAAAATACGAAACGCCATACACTCAACAAAGATGATGAACAACGTAACCGCCATAGACGAAGAGGGACGATACCTGGCGGCGATTGTGTCGGCGGCCGTTGATGGCGATGGCGACGCTTTGACGTTCGCGGTTTTCTGATAGTGATCTGCGAAGCTTGATGAGAAGGTAAAGAAAAGTAACAAACCCTAGGAGAAACAAACGAAAAAGAGAAGATTGGGCATTTCGTCCAAACTCATGTTTTTGTTTTTTGTTTTGTTTTTTTTATCAATTTATGTGTTTGTTTATTTTCTTAAACTATTCAACTTACTATCTTTTTAATTAATTAAAAAATTATATTCTGACTTATTAAATGAGCAATTGTCAAATACAACCTATTAACGGCGGGTTGTTCGTAGGGTTAAGGACCAAATTTAGTGCCTGTCATTATAATTCCATCATTTACCATCCTTTAACCATGGTATTTTAATCCTGTCGTAACTAGGTACTACAAACACACTTTTAACGACCAAAAAAATTCCCGTCATTATTTTTGGTCGTTAAAAGCCAACTTTCTTGTAGTGCTATCCGGAGGTTGGAATACTTCCAGTTGACCTGACGAGTTTACATCTTCTCGGGTGCAGTCGGAGTTCCGGGGTCGCCCTCCGAGGGTGCATCTCGGCCCAGAGATGCACTCGCGTCTGGGTGGGCATGCTTCCTTCTTTTTCTAATTTGGCTCCGGGATGTGTCCTATCGGCGAGACGTGCTCCATTCTTCTAAGTCGAAGGTAAAGTCCGAGGTTGACTTCTGAAGGTGCATATCGGTTGGAGAGGCACCTACGCCTGGGTGGCCATGCGCCACCTTGTCTAGACAGCCACATATGATCTTGTCCGGATGCCATTTTTGGAGTTATTCGTTAGTCCCCCGCCGGCTCGCAAATGATTCTCATTTGCGACTTAGTTCACAGAAGTTTCTCTCCTTAAATATGACAGGGGGCAAGTCTCATTCAACTCACCAAGTCTTCTCCTCTTCTTCCATTGAGTCTTCTAACATACCTTCTCTCTTACCTTCATCTTTCGGTTAATCTATGGTCGACTCGGAAGACATTACTTTTGAGAATTTTTCCCGTCTCCCGGCCAAGTCTTTCTTATGGTTTCAAACCTTGTCCCATTTCCAATCTGACCTTATCAGTACTCGTCACTTTATCAATGCTCAGGCGTCTCATTCATTGTCTCGATATGCTAACAGTGTGTTAGTCTAGTCCCGATGTTATGTGGATTTGGACATTATCTCTGTCTTCCCCAGCATGCCCATGGTGGGGCGTGTGACTCAGTTTTTGGTGGAGCTACTTTCCAGCTATCGGTAAATTCTCGGATGTCATGGAGGGTTGGTCTTATGTCGGGAGTTCAACCCGATGGGTCCCTCGCGGCTATCTATCTTCAATCCTGCTACTCGATTTTATCTTCCGCTGGGTTCCTTGACGGAGGGGGTGTTTGGCCTTGCTGATACGATGTCCTATTACGGCCATTCTCGGGTGTCGGGGTTCGGTCGAATCATTCAACTTCCTGGTCCATCTACTGGTCCGCGATTCCGCCTTGGAGTCTGACAAAGGGGAATCGTCAAACTCTCACAAGGTGTTTGCCTAGAAAGACGGCTGGTTCTATAAGGGCGAACTCTACGCCGGAGGGGCAGAATCTACTATTTCAAGTCCCTGCTTGAGTTGACGACATGATTTTCCTAATGTCGGAATGGCGCTCTTATCTTTCGTTCAACTCCCCTTTTTATCATACTTACGTGGTTTGCTGGAACATAGTTACGAGCATGGCGGAGTTTTTATTTTTCTGTCACGGGTTCATCGGAGCATTGCCGGAAGTGATGACGCGGATCTGTTGTGCTGGGATGGTCCTTCATCCTTTGGTACTTCCCTGTGCGTGGTTCTGCTTAGCGGCACCCTTTTTGGAGTGTGGCTGCTTCAAGATCTAAGCGACTTCTCTTCTTGGTTTTCTTATCATAGTGTCGAGTATTGGTTCCCAATTCCTAGAGCATTTGGTGGTTTGAACATCATCGGGTTCGCCGTGTCAGGTCGCTACTTGATTATGACTTGCGGAGGATAGTTATACCAATGTCATCTGGATGGATTGGAGCATCGTTTGCTGGAGGACAGTTTCCGCATCAGGGCCTGCTTTCTCTGTTTCCACATGCGGGGACCCTCTATCCCGAGTTGCCGTGTCCTGCCTTTCCATTTTAGGATGTGGTGTCGATTCTTTGTACTTTATTATCTTCTTATTTTTTTCTTCTCTTTTTTTTATTTTATTTTAATGGAAGGCCTTATAGATCATTATTTTTGTTGTTCCCAATATGGGGAAGCGTACGCCAGTTCAGGACGTGTTGATGTAATTAGCAACACGGCTTTTGTTTTAATGAATGTGATGTCTCCATCGTTCTTCTATTTTTGCCATACTTCCGGCTGCTTGAATTAGTTGCATGTTTCGTCTTCATTGTGTAGGGGCTTGGTTGTGTAAGACTTTGTTCGATGAGGATTTTGATTTGATTCGATTGATTTTGATCGATTTAGTTGATTTTTTTTGGGATCTCGGACCGAGACTCCTGCCTCATCTTGTGTTTATTTTCACTCTGTATCATTTTTTCTTTGCCGTACTTGGTTCTTGTTTATTATGTAATGGGTATTGGTTTTATGAGAGAGATGTTTGGTTTTTGTTTCCCTTTGATTTAAAACGTATTCTTTTACCTTTGTAAATGTTAAAGCAAAGTGTTTTTTTTTTTTCTCTCTCTCTCTCCCCTCACGGCTCCCCCCTCCTTTTTTTCTTCTTCATTTTTTACCTCATTTTGGCTCGTTTTTGCATCTTTCAAGCTTGGGTTTCGAGTGAGCTCTGCTACCATGGTAAGTTTTTCCTTGTTTTGGGGCGAGATGGGTGTGTTTTTTGGGCAAAATTGCTTTTTGCCCCGAGGTCTCCTTTTAGGGGACTATTCTCAGGTTCTTGACTCGAATAGGGTCATTTTTTGTGGTTTTTCCGAGAGGGGGCTCGGTTTTGGGTACATGCATTGGCTTTGCGCTATTTTTTGTCTTTTTATTTTTACTTTTCGAACCGGGGGTGAGTTAGAGCCCCGTTCTAGGCTTGTTCGATTTTGTTTTATTTTAACTTATTTACGTTCTTAAGTTTTTGGTTAAAGATATAAGAGAATTTTTTTTTTCCTCAACCAAGGGCGAGTTAGGGTCCCATTCTGGGCTTTGTTCGATTTTGTTCTATTTTAACTTATTTGTGTTCTTAAGTTTTTGGTTAAAGATATAAGAGATTTTTTTTTTGCTCGAACCTGGGGCGAGTTAGGGCCCCCATTCCGGGCTTTGTTTGTTTGTTTTATTTATTTATTTATTTATTATTATTATTATTATTATTATTATTATTATTATTATTACGGATATTGGGTTTATTTATTGTACCTATGTGTGTCGGGGTTTGTCGTTTCCAGTTGAAGGCAGAGTGCGCAGAAGGTGAGGGAGCTTCGCTCTGCCATCTTGATGCCGCATACTCGTGTTGCGGAGCAAGCTGATCGACTTCAAGAGCAAGTGTCTCGTATTCCAGAGCTGGATGCCATCATTTCTAGAGTCCCGGAGAAAGTCGCACATGTTGTTGCTGACGGCAAGATGAGCTCATTAAACAGATTTTTTTTGAAGGATTCCTTGGCGGGTCTCTAGTTTTGAGAAGTGCTAATTAAACAGATTTTTTTCGAAGGATTCCTTGGTGGGGTCTCTAGTTTTGAGAAAACTTTTGACCTATTGTCTGCTTCGAAGAGTTCTATGGTCTTTCATGTACGCGTCTTTTCCACCTCGAACGGGGCTTACATCTTTAAGCATCGGAATCTCCCCTGACTCGGACAAGGCTTACAGCTTCAAGCGTCGGGGTGGGCTTGCGGCTCCTGTTGACGTTTTCTCCTTTTGTTCCTCTCTTTTGTCTTAACGGAGGTGAATGATAGGTTGTATTGAGTCTTCCTAACTCTTTGGTATTAGTTTTTGAAGTCTCTGTCCTTGTCTTTGTTGTATTTTGTTTGTGAAGGGAACGGTTTACCTAGGATGTATTGCCTAACCGCTTTTTTCCCTTTCTTCATTCTTCTGCTTGATTTTGACTGAGTATGGGTGCTTTTCCTACCTTGAGGAGGCTTACTGTCTCATGCATCGGCGCCTTGCCTGTCTTGTGCGGGCTCAAGACTTGCGTTGCCACTTGTGGGCTCTCGGCTTGGGTTGTTTCGTGCGGGCTCTCGGCTTGCATTGCTCTGTGCAAGCTCTCGACTTGCGTTGTTGCGTGTGGGCCCTTGGATCGCTTTGTGGTGTGTGGGCCCTCGGCTTGAGTTGGCACGTGCGGGCTTAAGCCTTGTGTTGATATTTTTCTTGTCCTAAGGGGGCACAGGGTTTCACACGTCGCCTTCTTACCTGCCTTGAGTAGGCTTATGGTTTACGTGTCTTTTCCACTTCGAGTGGGCTTCTCTTTGCGAGTCTTGGTGCGTTACCTATCAAAAACGGGTTAGCTTGCCATGAACGGATCTACAGATTTGTATCCTGCCACGGTCGGTGCCACGAGCTTATGGTTTTTATTCGCCATGGACAGATCCATGGATTTGCATCCTGCCGCAGATAGTGCCAAGGACTTACGGCCTTCGCTCACCGTGGACGGATTCACAAGTTCTTCATCCAATCAGTGTACATAACCATCTGGGCTTACGGGCATAGTTTACCGCGGATGGACCGACGGGCGTAGTACGCCGCGGATAGACCAACGGGCTTTGTTTGCTGCGAATAGACCGACGGGATTTGTTTGCCGCGAATAGACTGACAGGCTTAGTTTGCCGTAGATAGACCAATGGGCTTTGTTTACCATGGATAGACCGACGAGCTTTGTTTGCTGTGGATAGACCGATGGGCTTCATATTCCACCGGCCTTGAATGGACTTGCATGTTTTATTTGACCCGCTTCGGAAGGGCGTATTTAATAACCGAGCTAGTACTATCCGAGCTAGTTCTGTTATGCCCGCTTCAGAAGAGCACATATTTTTCCGTGGGTGAGACCGGCGGGCTTTGTTTGCCGTGGGTAGACCGACGGACCTAGATTTTTATATTCCACCGGCCTCAAAAGGACTTACGGCTTTTATTCGAAGGGCGCATTTAATAACTGAGCTACTACTATCCGAGCTAGTTCTGTAATGCCCGCTTTGGGAAAAGCACATATTTTGCCATGGGTGAGACCGACGGGCTTTTTATCCGGCCGATGTACAGAGCCATTCGGGCTTACTGGTTTTGTTTGCCGCGGATAGACCAACAGGCTTTGTTTGTAGCGGATAGACCGATGGGCTTTGTTTGTCGTGGAAAGACCGATGGACTTTGTTTGCCACAGATAGATCGATGGGCTTTGTTTGCCGCGAAAAGACCGACGGGCTATGTTTTCCGTGGATAGACCGATAGGATTTGCTTTTTATATTCCACCGACATCGAAAGGACTTACGGCTTAAAGTGAATCTCCCCAGCCTATCGAAGGCCTTATGGCTTGAGATGAATTCCGCCCGCCTGATAAGGGCCTATCGCTCGAGAGGTATTTCACCTGCCTGAGAAGGGCTTATGGCCTTGATTAGATCCATAATTTTTGTAGGAGATAATTTTTCGCAGAAGACAAAATGCTTTTTTATTTGGTAAAGGGCCGGATACATCTTCATTCTAGTCATAGCCTCATAGATAGTATTTTTCTGATTTCAGAATATTCCATGTTCGCGGGATCGGGGCTCCACCCAGCCATTGCAAGCGGTATGCCCCGTCTCTAGTTGTCCGAGAGACTCGGTAAGGGCCTTTTAAATTAGCAGTAAGTTTCCCATGGTGATGTCCGGATTTCTTCTATCTGAATGGCAGGGTCTTAGACTTTTCTCCCCTATCTCTGAGCTAGCAACTCGGCTGAGCTCATCTGCGCTGACATTCGTGATTTGCGGTATGAGGTGAATTTTGAAGGAGGGGAATCTTTTTGCTTTCTCATTCACCATTTCCAGATATTTCTTTATGATGATGCTTTTTGATTTGTAAGTCCCTTGGACTTGCTTGATGACTAGCCGAGGGTCGCTGAATACCTCTACCTGGCGTGCCCCTACTTTTTGCGCCATACTCAGCCCATGGAAGAGTGCTTTGTATGCGGCCCCGTTGTTTCCGTTCTTGAACTTGAACCTTAGTGCGTGGGGGAAGTGTCGCTTCTCGGGCAAGGTGTTTAGATGGTGACTAATGATCCGGCTATCTATCTCTTGCATCTCATTTGCTGAATACGCGAAGACCTCCTGGTGTTATCAGGGCACCTACTGGATTTGGTCCCCTACGTCCATGCCTATCTGCGTCCCTACCTGGACCGATTTCCCCTGTCCTATTTCGACTTTGACGGTTTCCTTCGGTCCTCGGCCCATCTTCTCCCCCCCTTCCGTCTCCCTTATCTTGGGTACGTCTTAGGCGTGGCAACATCTGCGAGCCGTTTGCTGACAACCTCTCAGAGTCATGATGCCCCGTTCGTTAGTTTCAAACTTCTTGGCGAGGTGGTAGGATGACGCCATGGCACCTAACGAGTTCAGCATTAGGCGTCCTAGGATGGCGTTGAATGCCAAGTGGGCCGCCATGCATAAAATTCAGCACTGAGCGCATGTCTCCGTTCTTCATCTCCCAAGAGGATATCGAGCTTTATGACGCCAAGTGGATCGACGACCTCGCCGGAGAATCCCACGAGGGTCCCTGTCATGGGGAGCAACTCCATGAGTGGTATTCCCATCTATTTGAAGAAACGGAAGAAAAGTGTGTATGCCAAACTTCCTTGATCCACCAAGACCCTTCGGAGGGAGTAGTCACAGACGTCCATGGCGATGACCATGGGGTCCTCATGTGGAGACTGGAGGTTTTCAAGGTCTTCTTGCGAGAAGGTTAAAGGCTGACACCTTCTCATTTTGCCCCCTCCTGTCCCAGTGATACCGAAACTCGTGTCCTCTCGTTCTTGTTTTATAGCCGAAATCACGTGCCTTGGCACACACGAGCAGCGTTGCCGGGCTCTTCACAGGCGGGTCCAGAAGTTCCGAGCTTGATTCTCTTCATATCCATGAATTTTCTAAGGTTGCCTTTTTTCTCCAATTCGTTTATCTGATATCGGAGTACTCGACAATCTTTAGTATCATGCCTTTAAGTTTCATGGTTTATCTCAGCATCCGGGTCCATGTTAGCCCGGTCGTTTTCTGCAACACCTTTCTTCCCCAATTCGCCCACTCGGCATCGGAGCACCCGACAATCTTTAGTGTCATGCCTCGGTGCTTCATGGTATCCGCATCACTCCTTCCGGTTTATCCTAGCATTCGGGTCCATGTTAGCCCAGTCTTTTTCTGCATCGCCCTTCTTCTCCTCCAAGAGTAACCCAGGTAGTCTTTTTGGGCCAAGGTTGCGTGTCCTCATTATGCCTCTTATTATTCTCCTGGCCTTTAAGTTTGGGCCAGGAGCGTACATCTTATGCTTTCTATGCTCGTATCTTGTTGGTTTTGCTTTGGTTTTCTGTCTTGGTGATTCGTCCTTGTCCATCACATGCCTAGCAATGATGTATTTGTCGGCTCTCGTCCAGAGTGCATCTATGGTTGTGGGGAGGGCTTTTATAAGGGAAAACATGAAGTCGCTGTTCCGTAGTCCGTTGATGAAGGTGGTAATGGTAGTTTGATCAGCTAAGTTTGGGATGCTGATCATTACTTTCGAGAACCGTCGCACAAATTCCCTTAAGGACTCACTGTTGGAGCTCATGCAATTGGGCATCAGTCTTTTTTCTCCTTTTGTTGCTGAGGAGGTGATGGGTAAATTTCTCCGAGAGTTTGCCATGGATCTGTTAGGGAGAGAAGCGAACCAAGCTTGGGCCATCCCCTTTAAGGTAGCTAGAAAGCATTTGCATCATACATCTTTGGGGGAGTCTTGAAAATACATTGGTGCCGCGAACCCCGAGATGTGGTCGTTCGGGTCTTGTGTCCTGCCTAATAACTCCAAGATGGGTACCTTTACTTTCCTCATGGTGGCATTGAGTATTTGAGGTATGAATGTCGATTGGGTGATGGAATCCTTCGCAAGGTCTCGCGCACCGCCCCGTCTGAATTGGTATCGATGTTAACCTCGAGCGAGGGAGGGACCCTTGTGGGCGTGTTTTCGGGCTCGTAGGAGCGGCGAGGCATCTTTTCCCTCTCCTATTTCTTGCTAGTTCCTGTTGCTTCCACGGTCCATGGTGGCAAGGGATTTGACGACCACATCTGGGTTTGATGGTGCGGGATGCGGCAAGGTCTTGCTGGAGTTGCATGACTAGTGTGTGGATCTCGTGGAGTTGGCTGTGAGTGACGTACTAATCTCTTGATCACCTCGGGGAGGGGGAAGATCCTGTAGAGTTATTTTGAGGCAAATTTTCTATTTCCCACGGACGGTGGCAACTATTTTGGAACAATAATTTGGGGTTCATTAATGAAGGGTGAAAAATCCGGCCCTTTATCTTTTATTAAATTTTTATTAAATAATGGTTTTATCACAGTGGTTTTTTATGAGATTACAGTAGAAAAGGAAAGAAAAACGAGGGGCACAACTGCTCTGGAGTTCCTTCAGATGAGAGTGAAGGGAGAGCAGTGAGCCTATGAGTGTGAGTGTGCGAATGTCCCTCTCCTGAGGGTTCTGAGCCCTATTTATAGAGTTTTTCCCTTAAGAGCTTTGGCTTCGTAGGAGGGTGTATCTTGCCCGATACGAAACTGAGGGCGAGATAACCTTGCTTGTTGGGCCCATGGCTTTGGGTGGTCGCCTAGTTGGCTCGTGGTATTGAGAACTCGTCATGGACAGGCCCTCGGGGAAATGAGCATCTAGGGGTGAGATGCCCTCCGGAAGCCGAGGTGCGCTTTGCCTTCGCAGTGTCATTACGAGACTCTTCGGGCTTCGAATTTTGAGCTGTCGTCTGTCTAACCAAGGCATAGGGTAGTCGTTGCTGACCGGGCCCTCGGGGGCGGTGGCATCTCAAGGCAAGATGCCTCTTTGGAGGTGAGGTGCAGGTTCCGTTGATGTGCCATCGCGAGACCATCAGGAGGTCAGAATGCTTCCTGTTGACCTGACACGTTTACATCTTCTTGGGTGTGGTCGGAGTTCCGCGGTCGACCTCTGAGGGTGTATCTCAGCCGGAGATGCACTCGCGTCTGGGTGGGCATGATTCCTTCTTCTTCTACTGAGGCTCCAGGATGTGTCTTGTCTACTAGACTCGCTCCGTTCTTCTACGTCGAAGGTAGAGTTCCGAGGTTGGCTTTCGAGCATGCATCGCAGTTCGAGAGGCACCTCTGTCCGGGTGTCCATGCATCACCTTGTCTGGACGGCCACGTATCATCTTGTCCCGATGACATTTTTTGATTTATCATCCAAGATAACAGATTTTTGATGATGACCCACTAATGTAATCCTCTTTTAGTCCGGGTGATGTTGTTGGGTAAGAACTGCAACATTCACGACCAAACATTCCTTATGAACTCCAATTTTTTATGCTGCTTGAAATTGCCCTGCTGGAATGATTGTTTGCTGTTCCTTTGACGAAATAACTTGAGTTTGAACAGGATTATTTGCTATTGCAGCAAGGTCAGCTCCAATTTCGAGCTGAATTGGAGTGTTTTTCATCAAAATTTTTCTTTGTTTCTTGGTCCATTTGCTGCTACGCTGCTAAGCTTGTGATCAACATCTCTTCAAATGCTTGGCTTATCTTCAAAAAATATTGATCACAGAGTTCTTTACTCGATGCTTCCATCTCCTGTCTAATTTTTCCCATTCCTTAATGTGCATTACCCACTCCCAACTCTTCCTTTGCTTCTCCAATCTCCTTACTAGGAGTGAAGAATTGAATGTCTAACATACAACTATAGTCATAGACATTTCTTCCTTGTAACCATTTGCATTCCCTTTTAGCATCTTTCCTTGAAGTATAGGTCACTTGCGCTTCAATCTCTAATGAAGATATTTAGTTGATTTCAATTTTCCCAAGGTTACCATAGGGAGAGAAGACTTGGGTGAGAATTTCCTTGGTAAAAGGATATATGACATTTAAAATTTTTACCAATAGTGTAGCATCGTTGGAAACTTGGAGAGATGGAGCATTCATTTTGATGCAATGTGTACTATAGCTATACCGAATCAATTGGACTTATTCAATATGGTCTTTGTTTGCTTCCAATCAGAAATTGAAAGACTAACCTTGTAGAAGAAGAGTTTAGATGAGGAGAGAAGTGAAGGGGATGAGAAAATAGAGAAGGGGGATGAGACATAGAGATTTTTCCAAAGGAAATCAGATTTTATTTCTTGAATGTTTGAATTACATGCTTAGGCTCCTTTTTATACACATTTGAGTACACAGCATCAAGACATATTCAAACTAAGCAAACTATCAGCAATTCCCGCCTAAAACCAGCAAATGAACCCGGGCTAACTGATTTTCCCGCCCAAAACTGCAACATGCCAGAACACATCGCCCGAATGCCTCTTTTGGTGCCTAAACTTACCAAACCGAAATTTAAATGGTAACATCATAACAATGAGACAGAAATCATGAATTACAACTGAAAATTTTAAATGAATTACAATTAAAATGTGTCAATTCATAACATTCCCTCCCTCTTGAGAAACTTCTTGTCCTCAAGAAGTAAAGCGCGGAAATTGGCTCTTCAAGAATTTGCAATTTTCCCAAGTCATAAAGCTCTTGTTTAAGTTGCTCCAAGTCACTAACAACTCTTGCCCAGCTCCTTTATCGGTCTGCAACATCCTTTTCACCTTAAGAGCAGCTGGTTGCAGCGTCAATAGGCCATTTGATTGAGCAACAGGTGGTTCTCGCACAATTTCAGCACCTCTCTTGACCTGCTTTTTAAGTAGGGACACATGAAACATGGGGTGAATATAAGAATGTGAGGGTAAGTCGAGCTTATATGCAACATTGCCAACTTTCTCCAAGATTCTGTACGGGCCAAAGAAATGAGCACACAGCTTGACATTACGCCTGACAGCCATGGATGATTGTCTATACGGTTGTAATTTTAAGTAGACCATGTCCCCAACATCATAACTTTTGTCTACCCTTTTCTTATTTGCGTAATACTTCATCCGAGCTCGAGCTTGTTGAAAATTATCTTTAAGTGCCTTCAACATATGTTGTCGTTGCCTTAACAAATCTGTTGCTGCAGAATCTGGAGGACCCGGCTTTTGTAACATCATAGGAGAGGGAGGAGGATAGCCATACAATGCTTGGAAGGGTGAAGTGCCAATGGATGTATGGAAGTGGGTATTGAACCAAAATTCGGCTAAGGAGAGCCAATGGTTCCACTCCTTGGGCCTTAAGAAGACCATACTCCGAAGATACTATTCTACACATTGGTTGACTCGTTCGGTTTGGCCATCCGATTGAGGATGACAAGAGGAACTAAGTGCCAATGTGGTTCCCATTAATTTGAACAGCTCTCTCCAAAATGTGCTTGTGAAAATTTTGTCCCGATCCGACACAATGGATTGAGGCAATCCATGTAATTTGTAAATGTTGTCAAGGAAGATCCTTGCCAACCTTTCAGCAGTAACAGGTCAAGTAAGAGCAATGAAATGGCTATATTTGGTGAAACGATCCACCACTACCCATATGACCTCCCTGCCTTCGGACTTCGACAATCCTTCAATGAAATCCATGCTAATGTGAATCCAAGCTCCATCCGGAATGGGAAGAGGTTGAAGGAGTCCCTTGTATTGATGATCTCCCAACTTCGTTTGTTGGCATACTTCACAGGACTTCACATAATCATTCACATCTTTTTTCATGCTTAGCCATGTAAAGTATGCTTTAATTCTTTGATAGGTGGCTTCTACACCAGCGTGACCTCCCCAAGCAGCATCATGTGAGGCTTGTATGACCTGTTTTTTTAAATCAGTAGCAGAGCCCACGAACAACTTGCCTTGGATTCGAATTAAACCTTTCTGCACTGTAATTTCAGTACCTACAGCATCATCTTTTGCGTCTGGTTTAAGTATAGCAGCAGCTATTTTCTCCTGAGAAAAAAGATCTTCCTCATGGGACTTATGTAGCTCCACCACCCATGAAGGTACCACCACGGAAATAGCAGTGCAAGTACCCTGATCAGCATCTTCAAATCGCCTTGACAGTGCATCTGCAGCTGTGTTTTCCTTGTCACTTCTATACTCGATGTCATAATCAAGGCCTAGCATCTTCATGAGACCTTTCTTTTGAATTCTCGTCACGATCTTTTGTTCAAGGAGATACTTAAGGCTTTGGTGATCCATTCGAATGATGAACTTGTGACCCTCCAAATAATGCCTCCATTTTTCCACAGCTAAGAGAATTGCAAGGTACTTCTTCTCATAGATTGACAAAGCCTGATGTTTGGGACTTAGTGCTTGGCTCAAGTAAGCAATAGGCCTTCCTCCTTGAGAGAGAACAGCCCCAATACCAGTACCACTTGCATCGGTCTCCAAAATAAAGCTCTCGGTGAAGTTTGGCATTGCTAAAACCGGTGCAGCAAACATTGCGGCTTTAAGGGATTCAAATGCAGCTTGTGATCTCTCATTCCATGCAAAAGCATCCTTCTTCAAGAGCTCCGTTAAAGGTTTGGCAATAGAACCAAAACTCTTAATAAATTTTCTATAGTACCTGGTCAAGCCCAAGAAACCTCTCAATTGCTTCAAGGTGATCGGGATTGGCCATTCTTGCATTACACGGATCTTATTAGGATCAGTAGATACTCCCTCTTGTGAGATGACATGACCCAAATACTCAAGCTTACTTTGAGCAAAAGAACATTTGGATAATTCTGCAAAGAACTTGTGTTGTCGCATCAAAACAAACACTTGTCTGAGGTGAGTGAGATGAGCTTCATATTTGGAGCTATAAATCAGTATATCATTGAAAATGAGCACTGAATTCCTCAAAAAAGGCTTGAAAATGTCATTCATGGCTGCTTGGAAAGTGGCCGGGGCATTTGTTAAACCGAAAGGCATAACAACGAACTCGAAATGGCCATGATGAGTTTGGAAAGCTGTCTTGTAGATATCCGGCTCGAGGACCCTGATTTGATGATATCCTTGCCTCAAATCGAGCTTTGAAAAGAAGCATGCTCCATGTAGCTCATCAAGCAAGTCGTCTATGACCGGAATGGGGAACTTGTCTTTCACGGCTGAAGCATTCAACCGTCGGTAGTCTATACACATTCTGGCCGACCCATCCTTCTATTTCACGAGGATCACAGGTGAAGCAAACGGACTATGGCTCGGTCTAATGAAGCTCATGTGAAGAAGCTCCTCAACCTGCCGCTCAATCTCTGTCTTTTGGCCATGTGGGTATCGGTATGGCCTAATTTTGAACGGTTCAGTATCAACACGCAAGGGAATGGCATGATCCACACTCCTTTGCAGTGGAAGACTCTTTGGCTCTTCAAAAATGTCCCCAAATTCATCTACCAAAGCCTGTGCATCTGGAAGAAGGTCCTGCTGCACCATTACCGAACTGATCATGAACAATTGTCCAATCCATTAGATCACCTTCTTCTTAATTCCACCTTGCACGCCTTTGGCTTCGATTAATTTGAGCTGAGCTTCCTCGGACATGCCTTGCAAGGATACTTTGGCACCATGAACCTCAAATGCCACGGTCATTTTGTCAAAATCAAACACAACCGGGTTGAAGGTTCTCATCCAATCCACCCCGAGCACCATATCGCATCCTCCCAAAGGAAGAACTTTGAAGTGAAAAGTGAATTGATGGTTCTACATAGACCATGGGAATGCTATGAACTTATTTTGAGTTGTTAAGGAATTACCATTAGCCACCATGATTGCCAAGGGATGCGTTTTTGTCACTTCATGCTTGACCTTCTTAATCAATTTAGGATCAACGAAACTGTGAGTGCTCCCACTATCAATAAGGAAAATAATGGAGTGTTTCTAACCCTGCCTTGATTTTGATAGTGTTATGAGCTCCACTACCGGTTAGAGCCTTCATGGATATCTCAACTTCATCATCGCTTGGATCTTCTTGTGAAAGACAGTCGGTACTGTCCTCCTCAGAGTCTGTTGCTTCACTGTCAGACCCCACAGCAATACGGGACCCTTTTGCATACATAAGTGCTTGTGATTTGCACCTATGACCAAGCTGGTAAGGTTGGTTACAGCGAAAACAAAGCCTTACCGAACTTCTGTTAGCTGCTCGCTTGGCACCATAATTAGTATTGTGCTGCTGAACCCTGATCCTGCTGCCGTGCTGTTTCAACTTGTCATTTGAGTGAAATTAAGTTGCCTCTATCAACTTTGCCTTGTTATAAGCACTTGAAAAAGTCTTAGGACCAATGGCTTTCACCATATTCTTGATCCTAGGCTTTAATCCACTCACAAAGCAAGAAACATAATATGATTCGGCATCTTCGGGAGCAATGGCCAGCACTGACATCAAATTGGCTCTCAAATTCTCAAATTTGAGCATATATGCTCTCACGCTAAATGTTTGGACCAACTTATTGAAGCTATCCACAACATCCGTTGATTCACCATCTCCATAATGCTCACACATTTCTTCTACGAATTGGCCCCAAGAAAGATTTGGTTTGCTTTTTAATAAACTATAATACCGAACCTCATGATCACCATGAAGATGGACTGCGGCCAACTAAAGTTTTTCCTCCTCAGGTATGTTTTAATACAAAAAAGTACCGATCACATCTCCTAAGCCATGATTCCTGTTGCTTTCCATCAAACGAATCGATTTCCACCCTTGGCTGCCTGTAAGTGCCACTCCTACCACCAATTGTGTTGTCATTAGATGTGGATCTATGCTGGAAATGTCGATCAGGTGGTCTATCACAGTGTTCGAAGTCATCGGCTGCAATGCCTTGATGCATAACAGAATTGCATGGCCTGTTATTGTGATCTGAATTCTCAGCATACGATCTGTAATGTACTGGTCCAGAAGCACGATCTTGATTTTCTATATTAACCTCAGGTTGTACAGGTTGATTTTCAGCCGATCTGATGTTAATTGAAGGTCCTACAACCGGTTGCATCACAGGTGATTTACCTCGAGTTCGCACTACTCCATCTGATCTGTCTGCATTGCCTTGCTGCAGATCTGCTTCAGCCGAACGATGGATCTGACTCGCAGGCTTAAGGATGGCTTCGACACTTAATTCGCCTTGCTTGTTAACTTGATCTTGCAAGTGCACAATCTTCTCTTCAATTTGCTGTAATCGATCTTGCACCTTTGCATCCTTTGCATCTTTGTCCGTTAACAATGACAGAATTTGATCCATCTTTTGATCAAAACCTTTCTGTAAATCTTGAAGGTCTTCTTTAGTAGCATTTTGAGATCCGATTGTCGCATTGCTAGTAACTGCAGCAATGAAATCCAAATTCTGTCCAGTAGCATTCACTCCACCAGCACTGGACCCAGTTCCTACAACATCGGTCATGATTTTACTTGATTTTTCCAGCCTTAATCAATTAATTGGTTGTAAAAATCGGCTCTGATACGAATTGTTTGCTTCCAATCAGAAATTGAAAGACTAACCTTGTAGAAGAAGAGTTTAGATGAGGAGAGAAGTGAAGGGGATGAGAAAATAGAGAAAGGGGATGAGAAATAGAGAGTTTTCCAAAAGGAAATCAGATTTTATTTCTTGAATGTTTGAATTACATGCCTAGGCTCCTTTTTATACACATTTGAGTACATAGCATCAAGACATATTCAAACTAAGCAAACTATCAGCAATTCCGGCCTAAAACTAGCAAATGAACCCGGGCTAACTGATTTTCCCGCCCAAAACTGCAACATGCCAGAACACATCACCTGAATGCCTCTTTTGGCGCCTAAACTTACCAAACTGAAATTTAAATGGTAACATCATAACAATGAGACACTAATCATGAATTACAACTGAAAAATTTTAATGAATTACAATTAAAATGTATCAATTCATAACAGTCTTTGAGCTCAACACTTCAACTCAATCAGCCAAATCTATTGCTTACACAATTTTGTTGCATCAACTGATTGAAGCAACAGCCGAGCTAGACTTGATTGAGAAATCTGCACACAAGAACAGCAAGCTAGCTCCACAAATCTTGATCTAATGCAACCTAAATAGCAGAGACTAATACTACTACAGCATAAGCTGAATGACAAAGCATAGTTCTTGATCAATTTGATCTGAACTGCAGAAAAAAAACCTAGTATCACGCAAAACAATCTGAAATTCCGAACAATTTAAAGCACAATTCTCGATTAAACACAATCGGATCAAGAACTTGATATCAATTTAACTTCATCTAATGCTTTGCAATCTAATTGAACTTAATTGGAAGTAAAATCAGAAGCTCTGATACCAATTATTATGATTTAAGCTAATCTTGAATCATAAACTAGGGTTTGAGAGTTTAAATTGAGATGAGAGGTGAATTGAGGCGAGAATTAGGAGAATTAGACGAGAAGTTGATAGAATTAGTTGAGAAATAGGTGAGATTTGAAGAGATTAAAGAAGAAAACTAAGAGATTTGAAAGAAATCAAGAGAGAAATATCAATTCATCAATCAACATATAAAGATTACAATCAAGATCATCCCATTTATACTAGGTTTCACTAAACAAGATACAATGCGCCTAGACACCTAAGCTGACCGACTAAACAAGATAAGCCACCAACCTTGACCAATCACTAACCGCATTAACCAAGCCAACCAATTAAACGACTTACATGAATAAGAACTAAGGCCATTACACGACCATTACTAACATGAGCTACTAGATTATTACTTTGGCTTATTACTACCTAGCATTTCCTATCATAATCATGACAGCATCATGAGACCTCATCGCCTCCCCAAACGTCATAGGATCAGCCTCCATTGTACAACAATATGGAGTCGCATGATCCATATCGTTCCTCGAACCTTCTACCAAAAACGTGTAGAAGTCCGAATCGAAAGATTTCTCTTTCCTCACTCTCTTACTCATTTGGAGGTCTAGAGCACTTTCAAGGACATCTTCCCTCTCATGATAAACATCATCATTTGACATTGGAATGGCATTCTCAACCGGTACATAATCCCTCGGTCTAGGGATAAAGGTAAATTGATTCTCATCAAAGATGGTATCTCTCAATCTATTATTATATTTACATTGATACAATCATTAGATTCAATAACATAGAACCGATATGCCTTACTATGAGGCACATATCCAACAAAAATGCAATCAATGCCTCTTTCACCTAATTTCTTACATTTAGGTTCAAGAACTTTAACGACTAGATAATTCAAATTAGGGGCTCGTTTGTTCAGCAGTTCATACGGGGTTATTTTATTTTTCTTGGTTGGAACTCAATTCAATATGTGACAGGCCATTAACATTGCCTCACCCCGAAATTCAACGGTGAGACCGGAATCGGATAACATTGAATTAAACATTTTAGTTAGAGTCTGATTTTTCCTCTCAGCCACGCCATTCTGTTGTGGTGTATAAGGTGTTGTGACCTCATGTACAATACCTATGGTTTTGAAATACTTGGGATCATAGTATTCCCCACCATGGTCCGACCTAAGGCGTTTAAGGAAGGTCCCATAGTATAGTTCGGTTTTTGCTTTATATGCTTTAAATCTAATTAGGGAGTCATTCTTGTGATTTATTAGATACATATAACAAAATCTTGAATAATCAACTAGGAACGTTAAACTCGGTGTGTTCTTGAAATCACATAAATCACTATGTACTAGATCAAGTAAATTAGTCTCTCTTTGCACCGAAGGAAATGGCAATCTCGTTATTTTTCTTAACAAGCACGTTTTGCATTTATCATCAATCTTATCTATGTGAGGTATCAAAAAAGAATTAACCATTTCATGCAATCTATGAAAATTCACATGACCTAATCTTTGATGCCACAAAAAAGATGAGTCAAGCGTATAAATAGAACTTTCAACTTTATTATCAATGTTTAACTTAAACATTCCATTACATAAATATCCCTTGCCAACAAAGACCCCCCCTTTTGACAGTACTGACTTGTCGGCCTCGAAGTCCAACTTGAACCCAAACCAATTTAGTAGGCCACCAGACATGAGATTCTTCTTCATGTCTGGAGCATAACAAAAATCAGTTAAAGTAAGGGATTTTTCCAAAGGTGAAGAGCAAGTCAACTTTTCCCTCCCCTTTAAGTAGCATCGTTGCCTCATTGCCTTTAAACAACACAGTTCCTTTTTCCATGGGTTCAAATGTTGTTAAAAACCCCTTGTCCTTACACACATATTTCGTGGGGCCCTGAGTCAACCCACCAAGACTTATCACTCTCAACTAGGTGGGCTTCTCGTTGGATTTTTTGGCACGATGATCAAGCCCCATGCCTCTCTTATTTTTAAGGTGGTAATAGTCCCTATGTAGGTGACCAGGCATTTGACACTCCTAACCGATCAATTTTGGCCTCTTGTCATCTTTCTTCTTTTGGAAGTGTCCAGTTCTCTTGGCTCCCTTACTTGACTGGGCTTCTTCTGTGATATTGATTTTTCCAACATCACTGAGGCGGTCTTTGTTGTCATCCTGTACCCTATGGCCTTCCTTACTACACAAATGGTTAGTTAATTCCTCCATTGACATATCTTTCTCTTTATGTTTGAGACTTTTCTTAACGTCTCTCCATGAAGGCGGAAGTTTTTCTATCAAGGATGAAACAACTATTGTATCATCCATATTCGTACTATGTTCTTTAAAGTTATTCAAGATTCATTCGATTTCATGGAATTGCTACATAAAAAGACGATTATCTACCATTTTATAATTTTTTTATTGACTAACCAGGAACTTTTTGCTCGTTGCGTCCTTGGCCATGTAGCGTGCCTCGAGTGCATCCCAAGGTTCCTTCACGGTCGGCACATTTGAGTAAATGTCAAATATGAAATCAGTCATCTCATTCGGGATGTGCCCTCTACATATGTAGTAATCATTTTCCCACTTCACTCTAGCCCTCTGTTCAGCCAAAGTCTCCTCCTTCTTTGAAGCGGGCACACGAATTGGTGTATTCAACATATACACCTCATTCAAAATCATAATGAGGAAGTACATCTTCCTCCGCCATTGGCGGAAATTACAACCATCGAATCACGTTCCTGAAGGTTTATTTCGGTATACGAAATATCCTTGGCGATACAAAAACAACCAAATATGAAGTGAGAGCGTGTAAGAGGAGAGATTGAGTAAGATGTAGAGAGATTGAAGTTTTTCAAACAACGACACAATGACACAAGAGCACTTGCACTCAAACTTTTGATCTTTTCTCTTTGAATCTATTGCAAACGTTTCCTATCAAATTATATGTTCCAAAAGCATAGTGAAAATAGGGGATATTTAACTGTATATAATGCCCGAAGACGTCCCAAAAGTAACCAAACAAACCACCAAAAATTTGAAAAAACCGCCCTGTGTGTCAAAGCTGTGTGTCAACACACATATCGACGCATAGGTTACTGTAAACCTTTGTGTAGACATATGGATTTCTTCTGTGCACTTTTGTAAAGGCTGTGTGTCGACACACGGGCCATGTGTGTCGAAATACAGCACCCTTCTTGCGGTTCTGTTGGATTGTGTGTCGACACACATGGCTTGTGTGCCGACACACATCCCTAACAAGCCTTTAACACTTAAAATATGAAATGGGACAATCTTAAACACATTTGTATACATATTCAACAAACATTTAACATGTTATTCGTTGCATATTTGGAAAATACATCAACAATTACAATCATATATGTGATTATATCAATGTTTTTAACAAAAATCCAGCAGATTATGAAAAAAAGTCATTAAATTATGACGGAATATATCTACATTTTAGTTGAATAATGTGTCATATTAGCATTTTACAATAAAAAACCTCATTATTATGATAGATGACACAAATGTTGTTATAATTATGTTCCACATTAGCAATTCTTAATAAGAATTTATTGAACTTTGGCAAATGGTACCTAATTGATAAAATTATTAAACTTCAAGGTACTTGAGTTATAAAGTCTTGGAACCTCAGGGTACGTCGTTGTATATATTGAAAAGTTAGGATATTTATGTCATATATCATCAAACCTTAGGGTACGTGAAGTAATAGATTATCAAAAATATATATTAGAAAGAAAAAGTAATTCCAAGAAAAGATAAATTGATAAATAGTTTTCTTATACTTGGATTGATGTGAACATTGTTTCATAATTATAATCAATATATCATGACGTAGTAAAGATCTTTAAAATATAAAATAGCAGACAGGAATGAAAATCAAATTAGATCACATAATTCCGACCAAGATCAAACACGACTTATCATTATTTGTCCTGTCCTTATTCCACATTATTACCTATAGTAATCTATGATCTCGTTTAATTCAATTTTGTATGATCCATATTATGGTCGATGTATGTCCCAAAATGTTTTACACCACTTGAAATGTTGACTTCCCTTCTTTTATAAAGGAAAACGTTTTCCCTGTTTTGGAAGAAAAGATTTTCCTTCGGAAAACATTTTCCGTCAAAAAGTGTGCGCCAAACAATGGAAAATAGGAAAACCATTTCCAAATATCTTTTTTTTCTTCCAAACAAACAGAGCCTTAATTATCATCGTCATGGCATCTAAATACCATTTCTACATAGTGGCTTACCTTGGCTTGATGTAGCGTGAAGTGGGAACTTAGGGAAAACGGGAAGGTAACGACAGCCTTCCCTTAGTTTTATTACTGAAATAAAATAAAAGGGGAAAAATAATCTCGATTCTCATAACTCGAGAAAGGAGGAAACAAGGTATAAGGTTTTTTTTTTTTTTTTTTTTTTGTGGGAAAAATAATGAATGAATGAAACCCTAGCTACCAATCCCTTTAAATAGAAGGGATTCCTAAATCCTATAGGAAAACTAATTAAATTTTAAATCAAATTCAAAACATAAACAATAAAAGAACAAAAAATAAACATAAATTTAAAACAAATTCAAACTTCTATCTTTTGGCGCCGAATCGGTCCCGTTGAGCCGGATCCGTTCCGTTGTCCGGGACCCCGTTCCGCCAATACGGTCCCGTTACGGCCTGAGCTTCATCATCCTCCCCGGGTCAGAGAGAATTTTCCCTCTAATTCATTGTAGCTTCGGTGTCATCATTGTCTCCAAAATAAAGCGTGAGGTGCTTGACATTGAAGGTATCTGACGTTCTCATTCCCAACGGGAGTTTGAGCCTGTAAGCATTGTCGCTGATCCTTTCTACTACCGTCAACGGACCAATCTTGCGTGCCGTCAACTTGTTGTATTCCCAAGCGGGGAATCGTTCCAGTGTTAAAATGGCCCAAACCTAATCGCCACCTTGGAACTAAACCACCCTTCGCCCTTTGTCTCTGGCAGTCTTATACTTGGTGTTGGCTTTGAGTAGGCGAGCTCGAGTATGTTCATGTATGTCTTTGAGTGAGCGAATGAAGTCCTCCGCCTTATCATGCGGGCTCGTGAGGTCTGGTACTGAAGCCAAGTCTATGGGGGAGCGAGGAACAAAACCGTGGACGATCATGAAAGGCGCAAAGCCCGTGCTCCTGTTGACGGAGCTGTTGTATGCGAACTCAGCTTGGTGAAGCTTGGCTTCACATCCCTTGGGGTGATCAGCATCGAGGCAACATAAGAGGTTACCTAAGGAACAATTGGTGACTTCGGTTTGCCCATCCGTTTGAGGATGTTGGACAGTGCTAAAGGCAAGTGAAGTGTTTTCCATCTTCCAGAGGGTTTGCCAAAAGTGGTTTACGAACCTGACATCACGATCGGAGACAATGCTTGAGGGTAACCCCTGGAGTTTGTACACCTCTTGAATGTAAAGACCCGCCACATGTACTGCGTCAGCCGCCTTCTTACATCCAATGAAGTGTGCCATCTTTGAGAAACGGTCCATGACCACAAAGACGGAGTCTACAACCCTCGTGGTTCTTGGGAGACCCAAGACGTAGTCCATACTTATGTCTGCCCAAGGTTGGCTTGGCACCAGCAGCGGTAAGTAAAACCCTGAATTTGTTGCTCCTCCCTTGGACACTTGACAAATTCGGCAACGCCTGATGTATCGTTCAACCTCCTTGCGTATTGATGGCCAATAGTACTTGGCGGTTATGAGTTGCATCGTCTTGTCTCTCCCTACATGCCCCGTGTTGTGTTTTTCCTCAATTATCTTAAGCCGCCAACTAGAATCCGGTATGCAAAGTTGGTTTCCCTTGAAGAGAAACCCGTCATGGATTGAGAAGTATGGCACCGACCCTATCTGTAGGTCCCGTCAAATCTGTCCGAACAAGGGATCATCACGGTATAATGCCGCCATTTGATCAAAACCCATGATCTCCATAGGCTCTCTGTCATGATGGGGCTTCTTCTACTCAAGGCGTCTGCCACTTTGTTCATCACACCTGATGTGTGCTTGATGGTGAAGTGAAAGAGCTGAATGAAGCTAGCCCACTTGGCGTGATGTTCTAAGAGTTTTTCTTGGCTGTTAATGTACTTGAGAGCCACATTGTCTGAGTATAGGACGAACTCCAGATTGGACAGGTATGGTTTCCAATGTCTCAGTGCCCTTACCAATGCATAGAACTCCAAATCGTAGGTTGAGTAGTTCAATCAGCTCCCATTAAGTTTCTCGGTAAAGAAAGCGATTGGCCTCCCATCTTGGCTGAGGACAGTGCCAATGCCTATCTTAGAAGCATCCGTATGCAGCTCGAATGTCTTTTGGAAATCAAGTAGTGCTAGGATGGGCGCGGAAGTCAACCTCCTCTTAATCTCTTCGAAGGCGTCAGCTGCCTTCGAATTCCACGCAAAAGCCCCTTGCTTCTTGCACTCAGTGATCGGCGCCACGATGGTGCTAAAATTTGGGATAAAGTGCCTATAGAAGGACACCAACCCAGGGAAGCTCCGTACTTCACCAATATTTTGAGGTTGTGGCTAATCACGGATGGCGGTAACCTTGCTCTCTTCAGCTGCAATGCCGTCTTCGGACACAACAAACCCAAGGAAGGTCACCGTGTCTCTCATAAACTCACAGTTCTTTAGGGCCGCGAATAGGCGTTGCATCCTAAGGGTGTGAAGTACTTCCTCTAGATGTGTCAGGTGTTCAGCGTCGTCCTGGCTATAAATTAGAATATCATCAAAATGCACAACAACGAATTTTTCGATGAAAGGGCGCAAGACCTGATTCATGAATCTCATAAATGTACTTGGCACGTTGGACAATCCCAAAGGCATGACTAGCCATTCGTAGAGTCCCTCTCTTGTCTTGAATGCGGTCTTCCATTCATCACCTTGCGAGATCCATATCTAATGATATCCACTCTTGAGGTCTAGCTTTGTAAATACTTATGAACTTTGTAGTTGGTCCAGTAGGTCATCAAGTCTTGGGATGGGAAAATGGTCGCGCACCATTATCTTGTTGATTGCCCTACTATCAATGCACATAAGCCAACTCCCGTCTTTCTTTGGCATTAGCAAGGCTGGGACAGCGCATGGACTTAAGCTCTCTCGAGTGAACCCCTTGGCGAGCAATTCTTCCACTTGGCGCCTCAGTTCTTCGTGTTCAGCTAGGCTCATGCGATAATGGGGCCTGTTTGGAAGGGAGGTGCCAGGCACCAGGTCATTGCGGTGCTGGACATCCCTAAGTGGGGGCAATGTGGAGGGTAGTTCTTCGGGGAATACATTAGCATAATCTTACAATAGGATCGAGGCCTCAGGCGGTATCTCCTCAGCTCTAACCGTGCATTCTTTCCCAACCAACATGAAGACGACCTTGGAGTCGCCAATCTCCTCAGTGAACATGGCGCGACCTTGGTTTCCTGGGTGTTGAGCCGTTAAGGCTCATGGTGCTTCTTCCTTCTTTGGTATCAAGATGATCTTGGTCCCTTCATAGATGAAGCTATGCGTGTTCTTCCTCCCGTCATGGACGACACTCCTATTGTATTGCCATTGCCATCCCAATAGCAAGTGACAGGCGTCCATCGTAACAACATCACACCATACCTGTTGCTTGTATGTATCACCTATTGAAAAGTTAACCAAGCATCGTTTAGACACGGTTACTTGATTCCCTTTCTTGAGCAATGATAACTTGTAAGGATTAGGGTGGGCTTCTGTTAGTAATCCTAACTTGGTCACGACATCTTTAGATATCACATTTTCACAACTCCCCGAATCGATGACCATACAAAAAATTCTGCCGCCAACGGTACAAGTGGTTTGGAAGATGTTGTTGCGAAGCCAACTGTCACCCTCTTCTTCTCTTGGCGAGAAGCACGAGCGCCTGACAACCAATATGTGACCCTCATCCCTCGTCACAGGCTTCTCACTTGGCTCCGCCAACTCTCCTTGGAGTTCTTCTTCAAAGGTCTCGCCTTCTTCTCCTCCGAGGTCCTCAATGTATGAGCCCTTGCTGGGCCTATCTCCCTTGCAGCAATAAGAGGCTCCATGTCCACTCTCCCCGTACTTGAAACAGCGAATCCTAGAAGTGTTCGCCAAGTCTTGAGCATTGGGCCTGGTTGCGTTAGCGTTAGTCGGTCGGTTCTGCGTGATCTGTGTTGGTGGTAATGGTGGCTGCTCTCTAGCGCCAGCTTGTGCACCCCAATTTCCACCAATTTGGCGGCGTCTCTGCTGTCATTCAACATTCAAGGCCCTTTGGCTAGCCTCTGATACGGTGTCAAACATGTTGAGGACTTCTTGGATGGACTCCTTCAATCTGCCTATGTATTGGTCCGCCAATTGTTCTCCGCTTTCCGCCAAGTCATTCCTGGCGACAAGTGAATAGAATTTAGCAGTGTATTCTTCCACGGATCTTGAACCCTAACGCAGACTTTGGAGGCGCTGGTACATGATTCTGGTGTGATTGTGGGGCAAGAAGGCTCCTCACATATGCTTCTTCATCTTGTCCCATGATTCGATCTTGTCTAGACCTTGGCGAAGCCGGATTTTCTTAAGTTGTTGCTACCATGCGGCAGCTCGCCCTCTTAGGCGTGTAGCAACCAAGGGTGCTTGCTTCTTTTCCGGTACTTCTCGGAACTCGAGGACTTCTTCTACTACGGCAAGCCAATCCCAAAAATCTTCGGGATTTCCTCCACCATTGAACTTCGGGATTTCGATCCGGAGACCGGCTTCGCACCTCCTATCATCAGGTGCGTGGGTGTTACCAGTATTGGGCTGACGATGCCTCGGTCTAGGATCCGGTAGCTCTTCCTCGGGGAACGGATTCTGGAAGCTCTCATCCGTATCCTCCTCGATTGCACCCGGTGTTAACGGGATGTTGGGGCTGGGTTCCCTGATCTGCATTTGGGTTTGCCCCCAATTGAATCAGGCAACGCTCGATTCGCCTAAGTTTCTCCTTAATACGGTCTAATCTCCTTTCGTGTTGTGCGTGTTGATCTCGTTCGGTTATTTCTTCGATGGAGGCGTACCTTTGACGTCCTGAAGCCATCTCAAAAACGTTTGAAGCTCTAATACCAACTGATGCGGCAAGTGGGAAATTAGGGGAAACGGGAAGGTAACGATGGCCTTCCCTTAATTTTAATACTGAAATAAAATAAAAGGGGAAAAATAGTCTCGATTCTCACAACCTGAGAAAGGAGGAAACAAAGTATAAGGTTTTTTTTTTTTTTTTTTTTTTTTTTGTGGGAAAAATAATGAATGAATGAAACCCTAGCTACCATTCCCTTTAAATAGAAGGGATTCCTAAATCCTATAGGAAAACTAATTTAAATTTTAAATCAAATTCAAAACATAAAAAATAAAAGAACAAAAAATAAACATAAATTTAAAACAAATTCGAACTTCTATCTGTTGGCGCCGACTCGGTCCCATCGAGCCAGATCCGTTCCTTGGTCCGGGACCCCGTTCCGCCAATATGGTCCTGTTACGGCCTGAGCTGCATCATTGCTATAGAGAAATGGATGTTCATCTTGATTATCCATGTCGCATTAGTAATTTTGCCACAAACAAGCAAGAAGAGTATATTTAAGTGATTGTTGGAACTGTTAAAATTTGTATAAGACAAATTTTAAAATTCATGAAATGGAATATTTGATTTGGAATTTTATTTTTCTAAATTAAAATTTGAGTTTTAGAAATTTTACATACGTGTCGGAGTATTTAACTTCATTTATTCAATTCATAGATTATATTACAAGACCCAATTTTTTTTTTTTTTGGAATATCTCGATGAGAATTGGTTTTTGGATGTCGGCTTCTTGACCTTCCGTATGAGAGCTAGACAAAATTGCTAGGAATCTTGAAGGTGTTTTCGCTTGGACCGGACGCCGAAGTTGGGCTGATTGTGGAGTCCTAGATCGGTTTTGGCTTCGTTTTTCTTGGTTCTTTCTTTTGGTTGCGTTTGGTTTTCTATTTGTTGCTCTTTCCTTGTTTTATTAGTTTTTTGTGGTAGGGGTATGGTGCACCGCTCTTGTGTTACTTGGTTTGTATCCAGCTATCAATATATATATATAGACACACACACATATTTAGAGGACTCCATTTAAAGTACCCGTTCAGAGCCTCCCAACATTCAGGGCTGGCCGTGGCTGGGTGGGTCAAATTTTTGATTCCACTTGCAAAATTAGAGTCTTTAAATGAAGAATGAGATAGAAGAGTTCCAAACACGACAATTCCAGTAGCAGGTAAGAAAATACTTTATATATACACTACAATAAATTGTGTATTCAATATATATGATGAAAAAAATGGTAAAATTATATACTTTCATGTTTACAAGTTTGGTAAAATTATTTTTAGTCTATAAACTTTGCATTTGAATATTTTTAGTTCACTGGTTATAGTTAAATAATATTTAATTCAATCTCTTGACTTCTTAATCATATTTGACAAAAAGATGATTACATACACTGGAAAGCCAAATCATATGTTGGAAAAGTGATATCATATACATCAGATTTCGAGGCTTTGTTTGGTATGCGAAAAATAGATGCAGGAAATAGAAATTAACGCGAAGTACATATTTTGGCACATGTTTGATTAACAGGAAGTAGATAGTATGCGGGAAGTGAAAATTGCATGCAATTTCTAATTCCTTAAAAATGCATGAAATAACTTACCTTGCTTCTATAGGAAAGTTCTAATTCCTTTGTTTTTATCTAACCCCCTATGAAAGTTTTATTTCTCATCCTGACAGCCAGACATGCTTTTTCTACTTCCTAATAAATTGACATTGGAATTAAATTCTAGAAAAATATAACTTTTTGCAAGAATTTAATTCATGTAGCAACTAAACGAGGCCAGAATTATAAACTATCTCAGCATAAGTGATGGACTAAGAAATTGAAATAACAAAAAAAAGACTAAAAATGCTTATTTAACATTGGGATATTGATGCGTCACATTTTTTTATCTTTTATGCCTCACTCCCATGACATATTCAGCTATTACACGTGTGTTTTATTGTAATTTATATAGCAGTACAGCAAACATGACTGGAAAAGTGGAAGAGATCAAGAAGAAATTGGGCATAATTGAAGAACATGTCGAGAAACCCGACCACTTGTGAAAAAAAGGATCCATAAGATCGTAATTTAGCAACCCATATCGATTTTGTAAGGCTTTGGGTAGCAACCGACCAATCGGCACAAAGAGCCGATCGATCGACAGGCAACATAGGGCTTCTGTTGACTGTTGATCGATTGGCCTACAGTGCCAATCAATCGGCACTCCCCTGTTGCATGCTATAGGGCACGCCAACCACTACGAGATCTAGGTGTTCTCAAAAGGCGAAGCGCGAAATGGTTAGAGTGTCGGAGGATTAAAGCAAGGGCCAATGTCTATATCAATTGAGGGAGTCTTTGTTCCTGAGCTTTTTTTGTCATTTTTCTTGTTAGATTTCTTGATGTGTCAAACTCCCATGGAGGAGTAGATTTTTAATTTAGGAATGAAGGATGGTTAGCCGTCCAGATCCTGGATTTATATTTTACTTTTTTCAATGATTTTTGTTATGTTATTCATGGCAAGTTATTTATTTCAATTTGTTTTCTATTGATGTGCTTGTAGCCATGTTTAGACTTCAGTTTCATTTGCATTCTGTGTATGAGTTCATAGTCTAGACTTCAACATAACTGGTTTTTACGAGTGGCCAGGGTTATAAGTTAATGTTAAATAAGGTGCGAGAAGAGAACTAAGTAGTGATATTGAGATGACCCATGCTGCACCTAGAGTAATAAGATAGGTTATGCCCTTAGACTAGTCCATTGTCCTAAGCCTTAATTTAAGCGTTAACCTAGGCTTAGTGCTTGTAGCCTAATCCCTCTAAATTACTTTCACAGTAAAATATAATGATGGGATTCGAGTTAAGCTACCGTAAATTTATTCCTTGAACTTTCCTTATAATTGATTTGACAACTTTAATTTTTCATTAGTTTTGTTAATTTAGTTAACAAATCATTCAAACTAACAAAAATCGAATATTAGCCACTCATTAATCACCAAGTTTAAGTTTATACTGATTCTTTGAGGATACGACACCTATACTCGACTGAGCTACAATGAACTCGTACGTCTAAGAGTACATGGTTTCATAAAATTTTTAAAACTACATCAAGTTTTTGGCGCCGTTGTTGGGGAATTAGTAGGCAAAGTTAGATTTAGAGATTAAGGAGTTTTTATTTTCTTCCTTTTTTTTTTTTTTTTTTTTTTTTTTTTGCATGGCTTAGGGCTTGGTCCAAGTGAATTTAGCTTGTTCCATATTGCATGCACCATGGATACTCACATAACCCTGAATTGATTCCTCTCAATGCGGAAATTAAATTGATGCTATCTCCTTTGAGGTAGTACAAAGCAAGTACAAATATACCTCCTACTATGGCCAATGGTGCACTACGCACAATTGAGGATGATTTTGTTCCCCAAACACACGTCACAACTGTCGGAGTTGTGTTACTCATCGTGGGTAACTAAAACTTTGATATCAAGCCCGGGATTATCAACATGCTTCCTACTTTCTAGGGCAAGCCAATAGAGAGCCCATACAAGCACCTTAGCGCATTTATTAAAGGTGTCCTGACTAATGCAATTATGCTACACCTTTTTCCGTTTTTATTAAAAGATGTAGCCAAATAGGGGTTTCAGTCTCTACTAAAGGTTAAAATCACCACTTGGAATGACTTTCAACAACACTTCTTGATCAAAATTTTTCCTAAAGCTACAACGATAGCGATTAGGGGTGCAATTAATAGTTCTAAACAAAAGGACGAGGAATAATTTCATGAAAGTTGTGATAGATTCAAAGAGTTTCTTAGAAGCTGTCCCCACCATAAGTTCCCCAAGTGGGCTCTTGTTTATAGTTTCTATGATGGTCTTATGGCATCAAACAAGCAAATGGTTAATGCTTCGTGCGGGGGAGCATTTGACCAATAAGATGAGGATGAGGCGTAAACACTATTTTAGCACCTCAGCAAACACTCTCTTGACCAAGCCTCTTATGCGGGGGTGGCTAGGCGAGGCTCACATGGTGTCTATGAAGTAGTATCAAATGAAGATGTGAACCTTAGAAATGATACACTTAGTAGGAAGATGAATCAAATGATGAATATGCATGTGAATCCTACTACTGTGTGCCCAATTAACGCAGCTGAGTCATTGGGTGTTACTACTTCGCATGGCATTTGTTTGGGTCAGGACCATTCCATATTTGACTGTTTATAAGCCTCACTATTCCTTGAATATGTCTAGGACCTAGTTTATGCTGCACAAGGGTATTTCAGGAATAACAACCCGTTCTCCAGTACTTATAATCTAGGATGGTGTAACCATCCAAACTTCTCGCTGAAGCAAAATTCCAATCAGAACCAAACCATAATGTAACCAACGCTTGGATTCCTAGGTAATGCACCCCCTCCAAGTATGCATGCCAACCCTTCACCCCAAACCCTGAGGTATGCTTCCCAATTTGAGGAGTGTGTGTTCTGCTTTATGGAGAAAAACTAACAATTGTGTTCAGTCCCATTCAATGTCCATTTCTAAGCTAGAGAACAGACTAGGACAATTAGCCCAAGCTTTGAACAGGAAAAAGGGAGGAACATTACCCTCTCAACCTCTTGCAAATCCTATAAGGTCGACCAGTTCTAAACTTAGCCAGGTCATTCACGAGCAAGCTAAGGTTGTATCGATTTCAGGTAAGGAAACTTTTAGAGAGGTTGAGATAGGGATTAACCAGGAAGGCGTGATTTCAACCCCACCACCCCCCGATAGGGATGCAGCACGAGCACCTTCATTTGGTTCATCTCCATAACCCGTCGTCCCTTTCCTTTCAACCCTTATAGGACCAAAAGACAAGGATGACACAAAGAGGGCTGAGCTCTTGGACTTGTTTAAAGACATCAAAATCAACTTACTGTTGGTTGATGCCATTAGCTGCGTTCCTACGTATGTGAAGTTCCTCAAGGACTTTTGTGTTAGGAAAAAGAGAGCGTAAGTACATGTCCCTAAGAAGGTCCGGCTGACTGAGAAAGTGAGTAGAATTTTTGTATCGGACATCCCGCCTTAGTGTGAAGATTTGGGGGATTTTATAGTCCCAGGTGTCATAGGAGAAAGCTATATTAATCGAGCTCTTTTGGATTTAGGAGATAGTGTGAACCTCATCCCATACTTGATTTTTCAGGAATTGGGTATTAGAGATCTTAAACCAACTTGTGTCACACTCCAGTTGGATGACAGACCTGGGTGTTTATCTCGAGGGATGCTAGAAGATGTACTTATCAAGGTTGACAAGTTCTTCTTCTGCATCGACTTTATTATGCTAGGCATGGACTCCACTCTTCATCACAGGAACCACACCCTTATCATTTTAGATCTACCATTCTTAGCAACGGCTAATGCTGTCATCCATTGTAGGATCAAGGTGTTGGAGGTTTCATTGGGAAACCTCAAGGTACTGAATGTATTTATTGCTGTTAGGTTCCCTGGAGATGACGATGATTTTGATTTTTTTGTGGTCAATGTTATTAACCCTTTGGTAGAGTCATTTCCATTTGACTTTATAGGAGGAGAAGGTTTGTTTGATACTCTTTCATTGATTGATGATGATGTTTTTGCTGGTGATTTATATGATGGTGTAGGATGGATAAGAGTTGAGGCTAGGGTTAACATTTTTAAACCCCTAGTTGGCCTTCATAGTGAGCATGCTAAACCATCCATTGAGTGTCCACCTATGTTGGAACTAAAGCCTTTCTCTTCCACCCTTATGTACATTTTTCTGGGTCGCTACGACACCCTACCTGTGATTGCATCTAAAACACAGGAATCTAAGTTGTTAGAGGTCCTACAGAATCATAAATGAGCTATGGGGTGGTCAATTGCTAAATTGAGAGGAATTAACCCGTCTAAGTGCATTCATAGAATACATTTAGAGGAAAATGTTAAACCTTCTAGGAAGATGCAATGAAGGCTTAACCTAAATATAAGGGAGGTGGTTAAGAAGGAGGTAGTGAAACTTCTTAATGCAGGTATTATATGCCCAATTTCGGATAGGTCTTGGGTGAGTCCGGTCCAAGTGGTTCCCAAGAAGTCAGGAATCACATAAGTTACCAATGCTAAGGGAGAACGGGTTACATGTGCACTACTATGGGTTGGAGAGTGTGCATTGATTATCGTAAGTTGAACTCTGTAATGTGTAAGGACTACTTCCCCCTCCTCTTCATGGACAAGAATTTAGACAAAGTACCAGGGCAGGCTTATTATTGCTCTGTTAATGGTTACTCAGGGTACAACCAGGTTTCAATTCACCCTAAGGATCAAGAGAAAACCACCTTCACTTACCTGTTTGGTATGTTTGCACACCGAAGGATGTCCTTCAGTTGGGGTAATGCACCAGCTACTTTCCAGTGATGTATGACGTCCATTTTCTCTGATATATTGGATCACTACTTGGAATTTTATATGGGTGACTTTTCTATGTTTGGTTCATCTTTCGATGATTGCCTCACTCAGTTGGACCTTTTTTTGCATGCAAAGATTACGATCTGGTGCTCAATTGGGAGAAAAGCCATCTTATGGTTCCACATGGCGGTGTATTACGGCATGTGGTATCCAAGGCGAGTATCACAATAGACATGGCCAATGTTGATTTAATTGCTAACATTCCTCCACCTACTTGAAAAAAGGAAGTTCGTTCATTCTTTGGTCATGTAGGTTCTTACAAGAGTTCTATTGCCATTTTTAGTAGAACCGGAAAACTTTTATAGCAATTACATGCTAGATTTGCCTTTTTTTTTATGATGATTGTTCAACTGCTTTTATTGAGCTAAAAACCCTGTTGTCTACAGCCCCGATCCTCTAACCAATAGATTATTGTTTGGCTTTTGAGGTTATGTGGGGTTCTTCGAATTATGCTGTAGGAGTCATGCTTAGTTAAAGAAGGGATTGAAAACCTTTCATGGTTTACTGTGCTTGCAATCCTTAGATGAGGCTCAAAAGAATTACAACACTACAGAATAGGAATAACTAGCTATAGTTTTCGCTCTTGACAAGTTTCACCCATATATTTTAAGCTCTAGGGTTATAGTCTTTTTTGATCATGCAGCCATTTGATTCCTTGTTACTCAAAAGGAAAGGAAACCTAGGTTGATTCGTTGGATTTTATTACTCTAGGAATTGTTGGAATTGTTGTCCTGGAAAACCCAATTAGTTAGTTTTAAATATTAAATAAATTAAATTATTTTATTTATTTATTGTATGATTATGTTTTACGAGTCAAACATGCATATGATTGTTTTCTTAAAATATTCCATGAGATGGACATAGACCAAGATGACATGTCAAAGCTTGGTTCAGGTGGTCAGTGAGATGGAACCATAGATAGACTTATATCAAACTAGTGATATGTTGTACAATATATGTTCGTAGCCGGTGATGTGTTTGGACAACTTGTCTGATAAGACTATAATATGATAATTTAGATGGCTTGTCTTAGCCATATGTGGATAGGGATCCAAAAGTATTATATTGGTGTTGTCTATATGATTGGAACACTGAGCAAGACCACCTAAATTAGTTGTTTCTTTAATTGCTATAAGAAATAACTAATTATGTAAGATGATAAGAAACAGTTTGAACTCGTGCATGGATTGTTCGTTGCTTTTATATGCTAAAAGGATTAGTCAAAGTGAGTTGATGTGAATCGTATATGCATTGGGTAACGATATGAAGTGTATCAGGAACAGTTGCTTTACGTGTAATCTATAGTTTCTAATGAGATAATGATGTCCCCTTAGTTGATTCGCAAGCATACAATAGATTCCAGAATCTTTAGCCAAAGTATTTCATATGTTTGACATTTGGAATTAATATGGACATTGTTTCTATAGTGTTGAATTGTTCGAGAAGGGCAAGTTGGAAACTATAGTGCGAGATGTGAGAAGAGTAATGATAGTCGTTAAAGTTACTTTTGCTCACGAATGTCTAATAGAGGGATTATTTGTCCTAATTAAAGTTTTTTGGAACATGTTTGAGTGAATATATTAATTTAAGAGTATAGTAAAACTTATTTAGTAGAATTAACTTTTAATGAATAGTAATTAATTGTTATCATGAGACGGTAATTAGATTTGACCCACTTGAAGTTAGAGTTAGATTGTCTTTGTGGTCCCTTCACAAGCCCCAACTTAAGTACTATTTGAAAATATTTAAAAATAAATTCATTAGATAAATTATTTATTTATGTGATAAATAAACTTTTATGTTAAACAAATATTCATGAGATGAATATATAATACAATAAATACATTGCATTTTAAAAAAAAACAAAAAAAAATTTGGGTGAAATGCGCAAGCCTCAGGGTTTAAGGATGGGCACGTCTTCAAAAGAAAAAAAGGGCAAAGTGCGTCGCTGACTTCAGCGACGTGAGTTATTATTTTTACATGGAAACAGAGATTGTTGGCATAGGAGGTTTTATATATAAATAGATGAAAAAATATGGTACAGAATTTAATAATTTTTATTTTAGGGTTTTAGAACCTGCTTTCCTCCCACGATGAAAATCCTAAAATTGTTTTATAGGTTTTCTAAATTATTCTTTAGCATAAATTTTTTTTTTTTTTTTGGGAGCCCACACACCAGGTTCTAGAAGAGTTGATTGCAAAGAAGATCTTGATGGGTTGAGAATTCTTTTTCTAATTTCAAATCATCAAGTCGGAGATGGGATTCGCTCTTCAAGTATGTCTAAATTAAGTATTTGATATTTAATTTGTTTTTCTTTTATTTTGTTTGTTCTGCATACTTTGTTTATACTTGTTTTATTTGAAGTTTTTGTTTGTCATATTTTGAACCTAATAGAGTAAGATTTAGATCTAATTAAATAGTTTAATTCAGTAGGGGCTTTTGATTTTAAATTAAGAATTTTTAATTAGTATTTAGCTGCTCTCGCTTAGGGAAATATTTTTGAAATATATTCCCAACAGGAATCTGACATAGAGATTAGGGATAAGAAAGACTCAGATAATATAGTGGCCGATCACATTTCGATGATTGTTTTTTCATATGATTCCACTACTAGCCTTATTGATGACTGTTTCCTTGATGAACAGTTATTTTTCATTGCAAAAGGTCGGTCCCCGTGCTACGCACACATTGTGAACTACTTGGCAATGGGGTAGCTGGCTACCCACTGGACGAAGCATGCAAGGGATCGCTTCTTGTTTACAGGTCAAGCACTTATTTTGGGATGATCTAGATTTGTTTAAGGTATGCTCTGAACCGGTAATACATCGCTATGTCCTGAAAATTGAATAGGAGAGTATATTACATTTTTGTCATAGTCCAGCTTGTGGAGGACAACGCATTGCCACAAAAGTCCACAAAATGGCTTATTTTTCTTGATCCTTTTTCTAGACGCTTGTGATTTTTGTAGGGCCTGTGATCTGTGTCAGCACACCAGTGCCCTTACGAAGCATGATGAGATGCCTCAATGCCCGAAAAAAAGGTGGCCGTTGATTATGTGTTAAAATGGGTTGAGCCCTCCATTATTAGGGCGAATGACCACAAGGTGGCTGTTCAATTTGTAAAAGATAACAATTTCTTGCATTTTGGCAATCCTAGAGCGATTATTAATGATGGGGGAACACATTTCGCTCATCGTTCCATTGAGACACTTCTTCGGAAGTACTCAATCACTCATAAATTGGTGGCCCCCTACGACCTCTAACTAGCAGTCAAGTTGAGGTTTCAATCCACGAAATAAAATCCAACCTTGAAAAGACTGTTTGACTAGACTGCAAGGATTGTTCTTTAAGGCTGAATGATGCTCTTAGTGCTTATCGTATGGCATTCAAGAATCCAATTAGTATGTCTCCATATCGGTTAGTCTTCGAGAAGGCATTCCACTTGCCTGTGGAGCTTGAGCGCAGTACTTTAACTCATGGAGTTGGAAGAGATGTGATACGAGGCATATGAAAATGGCAAGCTTTATAAAGAAAGAACCAAAGCTTTTCATGACAAGTAGATTTCTAGAAGAACTCTTGAAATCTAACAAAAAGTGTGGTTTTGTAATTTTGAGCTTCGGTCCTTTCCTGAAAAGTTGAGATCTCGATGGGATGGACCTTATGAAGTGGTCAATGCGTACCCTCCATGGGGCAATTAAGATTTGCGACATAAACGATGGGCCTACTCTTACTGTGAATGGTCACTGTCTTAAGCATGCTATTGGGTTAGGGGATCGTCCTCATGAGTTTGTGGAAATTCACCTTGAGGTCCCAGCCTCACGATCAAACGTGATTTTTTAAGCTACAGCACGCCTGGCTAGAGGTGTTAAACATAGCACTTTTGGGAGGCACCTCAAATTTCATTTAACCTAATTTTCTTTGGTTTCGTAATCTCTTTCCTTTCAATTTAATAAAAGAAAAGAACCGAGGGTGCGCATGCTAGACTCGATTTAATCTTTTTAGGGAGCTTAGTATAGCTCCATGATTGATCAAGGGCATGAACCCAAGGCCTCTTCCTTTTGTCGCTACCAAATCGATCAGGTCTTTCAACAAAAAAAGCCCCCGATTTCCCTTTTTCCATTCCCACACACAAATCCCCTCCCCCGCACTCAAACCTCAGCTCTTCCCCCACCCCCTGCCCCTAATTTTTAAGCATTTTTGTACTGAACGCTTGAGCTTTAAATTTTCTAATGCTGTTAACAAGTTTGTTTAGTATTTTGTCTTATATGTCTTATTGTGTACCTTGCTATTTATCTCTTTTCCTTTTCAATTTTCCCACCAAGCATAGCTAATCATGTTAACTCCGCGTATCATATAATTCAGGTCGCTCTTTCCTTTTCTTGCTTATATTTAAGTTTCATTGGTTTACATTGAGGACAATGCAAGATTTGGGTTTGTGGATGGCATGAGCAGTTTGAACTTTCATTTGTGCGTTAGCATAATTTAGTTTAAATTGGCTGAGTTTTGGAATGGATTAGTGTAGTATTGTTGTGAAGTATATTAGTTCAAATTTGAGATGTTCTAAGACTGTTAGAATTTCTTATGTAATGAGATTTTTCTTGGATCTTACTGTTAATTTATTATTTATGTCTTCAAACTAGTTTGAGAGATTATTTCATTTCACCCTTAATCTTTTGACAAACCCAAGCATTGAGTTGTATTAGTGGAGATAATTTAAGGAATTGGAACTGAGCACTTTACTTGTAATAGTGCTGAAATAACCAGTCTATCTCTTTCTATTCAATTGTTTCTTGCGAAAAAAGGGTACCAATGGCTGTTTTGATTGCGTAAGTATAAATGACTTGTTGGTTCTTTTAGCCCTTGTGTCTCAAACAAGAATGCCCATAGAGGTGTTTTAGCACCTTGTACCTTGAGCCAACATGATTAGGAGCAAGTGGTCAAAAGCTCGCTACACGACCTACAAGGAAAGTTTAAGACGAATCAACGTTTATAAGTCAATTTAATAAGAACCAATGCCGAATGTGAGTGACATATATTTTTTTAAGGTATGTGCAAGTAACGGTTTAGGTTGTGAATTTCTTTAACTTGAGCCATTAGATCCGAGAAGTGCTCTTCCCTTGGTACCTTAAGCCAACTGAATTGGGAGTCACTGACCGAAAACTTGTTATATGGGTTATTGGGAGAACACCCAAGCACAAGTCACCTACAAAAAGAAAAAGAAAACAGAAAAAGAAGAAAACAAGAGAGCGAAGAAAAGACTTGAAATTTCAAGGTTGATTAGGGGTAATGTGTTGGGAAAGCTTATTCCTTTAATTACATTCACTATTCATCCTAGATAGGGAAGGCTTAGAGTAAGAGAGGAGGAAGAAAAGTTTTAAGTTCACTTACTAATAGGAAGACTTAAATATCGAAGCCTTTAGCTAGAACCAATGTAATAATATCATTACATAAAGATTCTTCATTCTTAAGCACTCCCTCAGATATGTTCAGAAATATTATTCACAAGTAATTTCTACTAGTACATGCTTGATTGAATTTTTCTCATATTTAGCTAGTTCGAAATGAATCTTACTTGAGGACAAAGAAGGTTTGAGTTTGGGGATGTTGATTTGTTTCATTTTTATATGTTTTATGCCTCACTCCCATAACATATTTAGCTATTACATCTTTAGGTCGGGGGTCCTCGGAAACAGCCTCCCTTCAGGGTAGCACCCCGAAGAGGGAAGGCTGTGTACATCCACCCCTCTCAGACCCCACGTATGCGGGAGCTCTCATGGCACTGGATTTTTTGTTGTTTTATTATGTGTGTTTTTTTTTGTCAATTTATATATATTTAGGCTTGAAGCACACTGGAGCAAACACAACTTGAAAGCTAGAAAAGATCAAGCAGAAATTGGGCGCATTTGAAGACTATATCGAAAAACCTGACCATTTGCGAAAAAAGGATCCATCGGATCATAATTTGGCAACCCATATCAGTTTTGAAAGGCTTTGGAAACCAATTGACCAATTGGCATGAAGAGCTGGTTGATCGATAGGCAATAGAGCACTTCTGCTGACCGCCGATCGATCAGCACTCGGCACTCCCCTGCTGCGTGCTCTAGGGAATGCCACAATTATGGATAGAAGGAGAAGAGTTTTTTCTTGGCATCTTTTGATTTTTTTGCGTCTTCCTCTCCTTCCCCAAGCCGCTATGAGATCTAGATGTTCCCATGAGGCGAAGTGTAATTGGTTGGAGTGCCAGAGGATCAAAGCAACGGTCAATGTCTACATTAACTAAGGGAGTCTTCTTTCTTTAGCTTTTTGTCATTTTTCTTGTTTGATTTCTGGACGTGTAAAACATCCATGGGGGAGTAGACTTTCAATTTAGAGATGAAGGATGGATAGCCGCCTGTATCCCGCATTTATATTTTACTTTTGATTTGTGTTATGTTATTTTTGCACCCTTGTGGGAAGTTATTTATTTCGATTAGTTTTCTTTTGATGTGCTTGAAGCCATGTTTAAACTTCCGATTTATTTGCATTCCATCTATGAGTTTGTAGCACAGACTTTAGCATAATAGTTTTTCACGGGCGGTTAGGGTTGAGGTTGTACCAACCTTGAACACCATTTTTAATATAAGTTAACAATGAATTAGGAGCGAGAAAGGAATTAAGTAGTACTATTAAGATAACTTATGCTACACCTACAGTGATAAGATAGATTATCTCCTTAGACTAATTCATTATCCTAAGCCTTAATTTAAGTGTGAACCCAGGTTTAGTGCTTATAGCCGAAGCCCTCGAAATCATTGTCACTGTAAAGTATAATAATGGGAATCGAGTTAAATTATCTCGAATTCATTCCCTGAACTATCCTTAATTCATTTCACAACTTTAATTTATCATTATTTCTGTTAATTTAGTTAACAAATCCTTCAAACAACCAAAAACTAAATTTCCACCGCTTATTAATCCCTGAGTCTAACTTTATATTGATTCCTAAGATATGACACTCGTATACGCAACTGAGTTATAACGAACTCATACGTTTGCGAGTAGACAGTTTTAAGCACTTTTTAAAACTGCATCAAATATCAAAATGTAACTAGTCCTTAAAGTAATTAATTAACTCACAATTTGATATTACACATTTACTTTTCCATAAGCAATAATCTAATAATAGAAAGTATATTTTATACAACCCAAACATTACGTTACAAATACCGCGTTGTTTGATGTTATGTCATTCCTGCAAGCTTCGATAGCGATGCTTCTCCTGCTTAAGTCATCGTTGAGGATTGATAAGTCACAAATTATAGAAAGCTGGATGATTAAGAAAAAAGAAGAAAAAGGTCACTAGAGCGTATATTTTGTTGTTATTTTTTGGTCTTTTTTAGATTTCTGGCTTCTGTATGTCTGATTGCTTTTTAGACAAATTAGGTCATGGATACTTTTATTATTTAGAAATTTAAAAACCCAAAATTTATAATAGAAAAATTAAATTATTACGTAAATTTTTTAATCAAAAAATTATTATGTAAATTAGTTGCACAAATTATGTTCGTTTTGGTTGAGGTGCATTGGAAGATCAAAGGACAATCAAATGTTGAACAATCTTTCTCCAAAACAGCCGTAGGCATATAACATCGATTTGCCGTATTTTCATATGTTTTAGGCTCAACTATCATAGCATTTTTTATAATTACATATGTACTTTAATAAAATCTTTGTATATTTAGTCGTCTTACCTTCCTAGCAAAAACTAAATGGTGTGAATTTCATCAATTCTTCGGGGATACCTCGGATGAGTGTAGGGCTCGTCAAAAACAGGTTTAGGACGACCGTGGTAGGTTGATAGCTCTAGAGGCACTAGTTGAGGAGACCAATAACAAGGCATTGGTGACGGTGCCTACTAAAGAATTGGTCGAAGCACCGACAAAGATGGTTGCAATCATCTCTCAAGTTTCACCTAATGTCCTGTCGCCCTTGGGAGCAGGACAAATAAAAAAAATGCAATCCTTAGTGGGGATCACCTTTACTAGTGAAGACTTAGGAGACATCTACGTGCCTCATGATGAGCTTATGGTTATCTCAATTGATGTGGAGTGATGTCAGGTCCATAGGGTCCTGGTCGACCAAGAGAGTGCCATAAACGTCATTTTCTACTAGTGCTTCGAGCAAATGGAAGTTCCCATGAATCGAGATGTCCTAGTGTGCTATCCTGTGGTGGGTTTCATCGGGGAAGCAGTTAGACCCATGGGCACCGTCATCACGAAAAACGTCTTTCATGGACAAGAAGCTATAAGGAAGGCCAAGATAGAGTTTTTGATTTTGGACACACCTTCCCTCTACAACTTCATACTTGGACGACCTGCTTTGAACTATATAAAAGTAGTAATGTCAACTTACCATTTGTTGATGAAATTTGTGGCCGATAACGATGATGCTACTGCCATCCGAGGCAATCAATTGGTGGCCCGAGAATGCTATGATACCTACCTAGATAACGTTGGCTATAGAATCCTGCTCGAAATCGACAAAGAAAGACTCGATCCTCTCAAAGTGGATGAGTCGGGACAGCCATGTCCGGATTTGGGTAGTTTGGAAGGGGTGGAGATTGAGGAAGGAAAGACAGTCAAGTTAGGGTACTGGTTACCTGACGAACTAAAGCATGACTTGTTGAGACAATTTCGCAATGTATTCGCGCATAGTAAGGAGGAACTGCCAGGAATCAGTCAAGAGGTAATGATGCATCAATTAAATGTGATGCTAGGTGCAATCCCCTTTAAGCAAAAAAGAATAACTTTTGCACAGAGAGAAACAAGGCTATCAAGGTGGAAATTAATAAATTACTCAAGGCCAGATTAATATAGAAAGAAGAATATCCATAGTGGTTGGCTAATGTGGTTCTTGTGGAAGAACCAAATGGAGCGTGGAGGATGTGTGTAGATTTCACGGATTTGAACAAACACTGCCCAAAAGACTCATATCCCCTTCCAAAGATTAACTAGTCAGTGGATTCGACGGTGAGTAACGAATTTTTTAGCTTCATGGACGCCTTCTTCGGGTATCACCAAATAAAAATGAACCCAAGTGATGAAGACAAAATGTCATTTGTCACCAATGAAGGTACCTATTGCTATAAGGTAATTCTGTTTGGCTTGAAAAATGTAGGGGCTACATATCAACAACTGGTTAATAAAGTGTTCGCACCGCAAATCAGACGTAATGTGGAGCTCTATGTTGACGACATGATTGTCAAATCATGAGTCAAAAGTGATCATGCTTTGGACCAGGAAGAAACTTTTTAGACATTATGATAGTAACGAATTAAATTGAACCCTAGCAAATGTTCGTTTTGAATAGCAAAAGGCAAATTTTTGGGATTTATTGTTAGTGCTCGGAGAATATAAGCAAATCCCACGAAGGTCAAGGCTATTCCAGAAATGGGAACTCCTAAAACAGTTAATGACGTACAACATCTTACTGGATAGCTCGCTACACTTAATAGATTCATTAACAAACCTGTCGAGAAGGCATTGCCATTTTTTGGGCATTACGAAAGAAGAGAGACTAGTTGTGGGAGGAGGAATGTGATGAGGCCTTTGTGCAAGTGAAAGATCATCTGGCATGCCTTCCCTCTTTAGCAAAACCTATTCCGAGAGAGATACTTGCCCTGTACATAGCAGTGTCGGACAAGACTGTTAGTGCTTTATTGGTGGCAAGCTGCCTTAAAGAGTAAGTCCCAAAATATTTGGTCAGTCATGTGTTGAAAAATGCGGAATTATGGTACCCACCTATTGAGAAGTAATGTTTGTCATTGTCATGGCCTTTAGAAAGCTTCGCCCATATTTTCAGGCACACAATTTATATCTATTGACTGACCAATCTGTGAAGAAGTTGCTATCCAGGTTATAGTGCTTGGGACGAATGGTGGCATGGGCTGTGGAATTATTCGAATACGACCTTCATTACCCATCGTAAACTGTTATCAAGGCTCAAGCATTGGCCGACTTCATTGCTGAATGCACAGTTAAAACAAAGCGTCACAAGGAAGTGGAAGTCGAGGAAGGGAGGCAAGATGCGAGTGCTTCGGAACGACTAGCAGATCCGATTGAGGTTGTCCCATCAAGTAAGGAAACATGAGACTGGAAAGTCTTCATAGATGGTTTTTCATGTTCAGAAGGGTCAGAGCTAGTTTATATATTTAGGACCCAAAAGGAGCCATACATCACTGCACCTTGCAATTCCAATTTCAGTTAACTAATAAAAAGGCCAAGTACGAAGCCCTAATTCATGGCATAGGTTTGGCACGCACGTTGGGGGCTGATTCTATAACAGTTTTTAGCGACTCGAAAATAGTAGTGAGTCAAATAAATGGAGAATACGAGGCTCGAGGCCTTGGCATGATCAAGTAGCTACAGGCTATTCGCAAACTCACAATGCAACCAGTGAATGAAAAAGTTCAATATATGGAATGGAAGGAGAATTGTGTAGTTGACAAATTGAGCAAATTAGCTAGCTGATATCAAGCACTTGGCATGGCAGTGGAAGTAGTACTGAAACAAGTCTACCAAAGTTCGTCAAGGAAGTCTTTGTACCAAGGGTGTGCAACATTTAGGAGAGATCTAGCTAGATTAAATGAATAATAGATTATATCACTCAAGGAATATAGTCAGAAGATCCCCTTGAGGCTAAAAAGCTAAGGCATCAAGCATCATGTTTTGTAATTTTAGAGGGTCAAATGTACCAGTAGTCATTCTCACATATTGAAATGCATAGAAAGAAATGAAGGGCGTGACATCTTGAAAGAAATTCATGGTGGAGAATGAGAAGACATATTGGAGGGTATGCCCCGTCCAACAAAGCTCTTCGCATGAGGGACTTTCGGCCCAACTTAAAAAGCGACACCAAAGATTTAGTGCGCCGATGCGACACTTGTCAAAAATTTTCTGTAATGCATCATGTGCTTCCTCATCTTTGCAACCTTTGATCCGTCCAATCCCTTTAGCCCAATGGGGGATAAACATATGGGGAGCCTTTCCCTTGGCCTCGAGGCAAAAGATATTCCTAGTGGTCACCATTGACTATTTCACCGAATGGGTTGAGGCAGAGCTGGCGGCCAGGATGATGGATCAAGTCACACATAAATGTTTATGGAAAATGATATTACCCGTTTTAGGGTGCCGCGAGACTTGATAGCCAACAATGGATCAGAGTTCAACTCGCTATATTTTCAGGCCTTTTGTGACAAAGTCAGGATCAACCTTCATTTTGTTGCAGTAGCTCACCCGCAAAGTAATGTCCAAGATGAAGCAGCCAACAAAGAAATTTTAAAAGCTTTGAAAAAACGGCTCAATGAAGCTAAAGGCAAGTGGATGGAGAAGCTTCTTAGCATTCTTTGGTCAATCCAAATGACGATCAAGATAGTGATCGTGGCGGACCCTTTATGCCAGTATATGGAGTTGAAGCAATCCTGCCCATTGAGATACACAATCCGACCTTTCTTATAAGACATTTTGATTCGGCGGCTATCGAGGAAGTTTTAAAAGGATCATTAGTTTTGATCAAGGATGTTTGGGCAGACACTCTAGTCAAGATGGCAGCGCAAAAATAGAGAATGGCCACCTACTTCTACCAGAAAGTAGGGCTGGAGTAACAGATAGGTGATCTGGTTCTATGGCATGCGGGAGCTAGTGGAAAGGGACTCGGTGTAAGAAAAGTTTGCCCTAAATGGGGAAGGTCCCTACAGGGTGATTCAAGAGGGGAGTTATTAGCTCCAATGGAAGGATGGGATTAAGCTACCCCATAGTTGGAATACATGCAGCCTCCGAAGGTACTATCCCTAGGTTAGTAAGGTTAATAAAAAATGAAAGAAAGAAAGAAAGAAAGAAAAAAGGGGTTGAAGTAGTAGTGCCTTAAATTTGGTGTAACATGCTAATAAAATCGAGGCGGTTGGTGTAAGAGTTTTGCATTATGTCATGGATTATATATGTGACATATGCTCATCTCATTTTTCTATGAATTCTATGGTAAAAAACCCGAACGATTTCTATAGATACTTGTTACCTTGCACGAATTTTAGCCGAATATACAATCTGGTTCTTACGCTTTCAGGAATTAAAGAGTTATATCTCATGCCACCCCAAAGAGTGGGGTCAATTAACTGACAGCTATATTTAAGTATCACATGACTATTTACCTGTCTTTCCCAATAAAAAATTTAAGAAGCCACCCCTGTTAAATGGGAACGCTCAAAGGCTTCATTTTAATAACTGATTTGGTTTGTGACACATTAAGGGTTGCAACCCATGCTAGATCTAAGATCTTGGGATAAGGGTACCTAGGTTACCAATTATCGTCGCGTTGACATTATGTTTTGGCTATCCTTTCTTGAAAATAACAAAAGACGTCATGGTTGCACGGTGATCTTTAAAAGTTCGTTGGATATGAGGCTAGGTTTAGGAACTTGGATAGGTACACATCTATAGTTGTATAAACATTCAAGAAAGCTTACGTACTTCCGCTAAGGGGTCAAACTTCTTCCTTCAACTTTGACCACCGTATTTACCAGTTATGCTTTTTTTTATTGCCATTGGGGACAATATTATTACTTCATCTGCTCAAAGGTGCAACATTACCATGTCACCTGCTCAAAGGTGCAACATTAACATGTCACTTACCCAAAGGTGCAACACTAACATGTCCCCTTCTCAAGGGCGAAACGTTAACACGTCGTCTGGTCAAAGGTGCAACATTAACATATCACCGGTCTAAGGGTGCAACATTAACATGTCACTTGCTCAATGGTGCAATGTTAACACGTCACTTGATCAAAGGTGCAACATTAAAATGTCACCTACCCAACATTAACATGTCACATGCTCAAGGGTGCAACGTCAACACGTCACCTGATCAAAGGTGCAACATTAACATATCACCTGCCCAAATGTACAACATTAACATGTCACCTGATCAATGGTGCACATTAACATAACACTTGCCCAAAAGGTGCAACATTAACATGCCACCTGCTTAAAGTTGCGACGTTGGTTTTTCACCTGTTCAAACGTGCGAACTCTAAGATGACACCTGCTCAAAGAGTTAAAGTCAAGACCCCCCTTGCCCAGGGGTATAACATCGGTAATAAACTTGCCTGGAGAAATAAGGGAGAGGGACAACGTGTTAAGGTTTTGAAGATTAGCTCTTGAGCCTTAACCTTGGTCGGGATAGTGAGAATATGAGATGAGAAAGAATATAGAATTGAGATGAGAAAAGAAGGGAAAAGAGATGAGAGACTAGAGAAAGCAACCAAATGAGATCAATTCATTATCAAAGTTATGGATTACAAGCTAATACCCCTTATTTATACTACTAACATAATATGAGCCTAAGACATTGAATCTAACCACACAAAGACTAAACCACTTAGGAAATATCTAAAATTATCTGGAACCAATGCTAACTAATATTCAATTTATTAATATTGGTGCCCAACGCAACAACTAATAGCAGCAGTAGCAATGCAGCAGCAGTAGTAAGTGCAGCAGCAACTCACCAGCAGCACCCAGCAGCAGCAGAACAACATTTCAGCATTAGTACAACTTCTCAGCCTCCATGAGTCCATGCCTCGGATTCTCGGTTTATAAAATTCCCTTCCCCTTAAGAACATTCTTGTCCTCAAGAATAGAAGGGAGTTGTAACAATGAAGACATCTATTGCTAACAAAAATATGTCTGAGGTGGTGAAAGCTGCTGAACTTCTGCAACTATGACTACCAATAAGCACTTCTAGTTATTGTGATGCCATGTCTGTGTTTTGAATACATAATGTTCTTCAGGAGGTCTGCTATGATCAAACCAAACATCACCAACACAATTCGAACCTCTCTGGTTGCAGTAAACACGGCTCAAACCCAGATTCGCTGCTGAAATGTCACAAATGCAGATACAATTCTGAGTTTATGCATGTAGTAAGCTTCATTACCGATTTTGTGTATCTTTGTCCTAATTAAATTGCATATGAAGTCCTTGAGCATCTCAGGAGGCCTTCCAAACTCAAACCAAGAGAACCACGCATCAAATTCAGCTTGTAAACATTTCCCATTGCAGCTCAAACAGCCCAAACTCTTGATCAAGGCAACCCAACACATTGGAATCCCATTAAGTTGCAGCTGTAACTCTTTCATTTTGAATCTTATCCAAAATTTGTATTGTTCAAACATCCATTCACAATACCAGCTTAGGTCAAACTCAACAAACACTTGACAACTTCCCAACTTCACACGTTGGGCTGCAGAACTCAGAAACGCAGCAATGCAACCCAGATGCAACTCGTAATGACAGATAGCAGCTCGGTTTACCCTTTTCTCCCAATCAGCCTCAAATTTCAGCTTGTTATAAACATGATCTACCTTTCCCGCATCAGGAGGAAGCTTACCACAAGAACTTGCACTTGGATACTTCACAACTCTACTCAAATGAGGTAATAAATCATGCCGAACTTGCCGATCGGCATGCCGAAAATGCATATTAGCCACTGGAACTTGATGCCTTGCTGATTTATCATGCTCTGCTGCAATGTTTTCCAACTTTTTCAACTCACACAACCACCTACTAGCCCAACTCCTGACATGCTCAATAAATCCATGTTTGCTTCCCAATTGCACCAAAAATGTTGCAGGATCCACAAGCTCAGCAGAATAAATCCAATTCTTGATCAAGGTGGCCAAACACAATGCAAATACGTGACAATGTAGTAGCCATCCCTTCATCTTGGATTTAATCCAAAATTTGTATTGCTTAAACATCCATTTGCAATACCATCTCAGACCCAACTCAGCCAAAACTTGATTGCTTCTCACATGCACCTGTTGGTTTGCTGCAGAACTCAGAAGCTCTGTAATGGAAACCCGATGCAAGTCTTTTGGACAGATTTCAGCTGACAACTCCTTCAAAATCTGAGATGTTCTGCTCCCCATTGGGCTGCTGATATACACTTCGATTTCAGCTAGATTTATCCTTGGTGTCGCATTAATCTTTTCTATCCAAACATTGAGACGATATTGAAGCTTATGCATATGATTTTTCCATTCCGAAACACCACTGCTGACCACCCTCAACACACACGGTTTATGCACCAGATCAGGTCCATTCAATCCCAGTTTATCCAGATCATTTACCTTATAATATGTATAATTCCTATCATCACAAGCAGCTTGGACTTTAACTTCGCAATCACTCACGACCTCTAACATATTTCCACCAATGTTTGTAATGTGGTTGCATTCATCAACATCACACAGCAGCAACGAGTGCTTAGATCCTCCAAACTCTTGTAAATCAGTCCTTCCCGGATCAAGGAAGCTTCCAACATCCAACACATCAGTTCAAACATCTGTTGGACAGCTTTTGGACTGATCTGAAATCGGTTTTAGCATGTTACAATAGTTATACACTTGTAACAACTCAATTGATTGTTCAACAACCTTGCTTCGCCTTTGTTAAACCTTAAAACGTACTCGTGCAGCTTGATTAACTCTTTTCAACAGAGAATCAACCCTTTTCGGCTTCGTATAAACTTGAAAATCTTCTCCCAGATCAAGAGGTAACTCGTCATATGAATGGGTCTTTGAACACACTGATACTCTCCTTATAAGCACACCTTGTTCAGTATCCGATAGTACCACAACAGTAACATCTGTTTTACCAACAGAATGTAATCGTTCGGCATTGAAATTGCTACAATTTTGATCCAAAATCAGCTCGGTAGTAGGCCTCAAGTTCTGATTCTGCATACTAACTCGTTGTATACCATCTGAACCTTGTATACCAACATATACATCGGTAAGACCAGCGACTTGAGTTCGTTCTTGTTGATCATCAAGCATCCTAGGCTGAAACACAACCCCACGCTTCAACTTCGGCTTTGTCAACTTCTTTTCACCTCGAGAATCTTGTAATGCTTCACTTAGGTGATTTCTCTTCGACTTACTCTTTGCTTCCTTAATCATTCCTCGAACATGTGAATCATATTCCAAATCCGAATACATGTCATATTGTGACTTCACGTAATCAAGATACTCTAACTCTAGCAAAGAGCCTTCGTAAGGGTCGTCTTGTTCAAACTCAGGTTCTTCAAGCTTGTTTTCATCAATTTCGGCATTGACATGGTCGACTTCATCCTCAACAACAATCGTTTCCATTACTGCTTCCTCTTTGTGCTCAACTAACGAAATCAGAATTCAGCACTCTCCATTCGCCTGTCAGATTTCACCTGCTGCTGACAAATTTTCGCCTAAGCAAAATCTCAACTCAATAACACGTAATTCTCTGAGATCACCATAGATTCTGATAAATTCTCACTACTTCCAAGCTCAGCAACACAAATTCGACATCATCCAACAACAAACACGAATTTCTCAATGAATTGCAACTTGAAGATCACAAAGCATTACCTCAATCTTCCACTTCTGAATTGCAGAACCTGAATAAACCTCAATTCAGATGATTTTCTGCTATTTGGATGAAGATCAAGCATAATGTGGACCAAATCAACCTTCTTCAATGCAATTGATCACCTTAATCCGAACCGCAACCGATATTCCTAGGCTGATGCAGAAACTGATGAAATACGTGCCAAAATTACTTCAATTTCTTAGATTTGAATTCTGATCCAAATCTAACTTAATGCAATATCAAACCTTCTTTTTGTTGATTAATTGCAACACAATTAATCAGATTTTATAATTTTTTCAGATACGAGCTTGATTCGGAAGCCAAATCAAGGCTCTGATACCAATTATTAAGGTTTCGAAGATTAGCTCTTGAGCCTTAACCTTGGTCGGGATAGTGAGAATATGAGATGAGAAAGAATATAGAATTGAGATGAGAAAAGAAGGGAAAAGAGATGAGAGAATAGAGAAAGTAACCAAATGAGATCAATTCATTATCAAAGTTATGGATTACAAGCTAATACCCCTTATTTATACTACTAACATAATATGAGCCTAAGACATTGAATCTAACCACACAAAAAACAAACCACTTAGGAAATATCTAAAATTATCTAGAACCAATGCTAACTAATATTCAATTTATTAATATTGGCGCCCAACACAACAACTAACAGCAGCAGTAGTATGTGCAGCAGCAGCTCACCAGCAGCAGCAAACATTTCAGCATTAGTGCAACTTCTCAGCCTCCATGAGTCCATGCCTCGGATTCTCGGTTTATAACACAATGCTAGCATTTGCCAAATCAAAATCAATAAAACCTTGTTTTCATTACAGCAAAAGTTTACCAAAAAAACCTCTGTATCCATTTGAGCTTACAAAAGACATGATGTACCATGCATGTAAATGCGTGTAAACAACAAATGGACATAACATGTATGTTCATACGAGTGTAGAGATGCACATCCACACATGACATTTGCCGTTTCACATTAACAGGAGTTCCATAACAAGAGATAGAAACAGTTCAGATAGAAAAGTTCACCGAAAAGATAAATATGCCGTCTGTGTACAGGGTTCATCCGCTAATAGCCTATGGAGCACACCCAGGTAGCATCTACAAAAAAGTTAGATTGCATATGTCATCACTTTGCCGCCAACTACTCCAACAATTGTATCACACCACAAAATGCCGAGCACTTCTACATCAACATGAAACATCAACTATCACCACAGCACACCAAAGTAACACATAGCAAAAGCAAGTAAAAGTTAAAAACAATGAAAAAGAGAATGTCACAAGACTATCACCCCGGGATAATACTCTAAAACCAATGACACTCATGCTTGCGACCCAACATTCCCATTGCCGGTAGAAGGACCCATGTCGGTGTTGGGAAGAAATAACTCTGATTTCGACTGTTGGGTTCACAGTTCTCAACTATGGTCACAAGAAAAGACACCTATAAGAGCACTTAGAGTAGAACACTCTTCTCTCCACCTAAGCCCCCGGTCAGAGAGTCACACTTCATGACACCTCGCTTGCGAGAGCTCCCAAGAATAGGGCTATGTCTATAAATCCCTTTGATCCAATACCGGTAGTTGGAATGAATTTCAAAATTCACCCTAATTTTATAAAGTTTATGCAGTGAAATGGGTTCAGAATTTTTAATTCTAAACCCAGGGTTGATTTAAAATTCCTAAATTTTAAATTTACAAATTTAAATTCATAATTCAAATCTACATATCTAAATTATTAATTTGGATCTACAAGCCTTTTACTCTAATATATTCATAACAATACATAAACTTTAACAGGTATAATAACGAATACTGTAAATAAATAGAAAAGCGAAAACTAAAAAGAAGAAGGAAAGAAAACATGCCTGAATTTGCTCCAAATAAAGAAAACCAAAAATAATAATAATCTTCAAAATCGAGACCCCGCGATCTTTTACGCAACCTTTGAAAAATATTAAACTAGGAAAGAAAAATTTTAATGGAAATTTTTCTCTCAAATTAGGTTTCTAAATTCCAGAAACCCAAAATAATTTATTTCAATTGAATGCCAATCCCTTGGAATATGTACCTCTATTTGTAGTAGTGTACCGGAGCAAAAAATAGCGAATTCGATGATGTGGGATTCCCTTAACAAAAGCAAAACGTACCGTTTTGGTTTTAAAACAGGAAAAATGCAGCGTTTTTTCCCTGTTGAAAATCACGCCTTTTATTTTGCAATAAGCATGACACGTGGCGAGCTGCGATTGGGCCGCCCATGCGCACTTGGATCAGCCTCTGGCTTGCCACGCGCTGGTTAGTCAATCCGTGAGCACATGGATCAACCACTGTGCGATATTTTCGGACCCATTTTTTTGTTTCTTTTCCCACATGTAAAATTTATCTTATGAATTTTAATTTTTTAAAATTATTTTATTTAACAACTTTTAACTTTTATTTATCTCATGAATAATCTTTGGCAAAATTAAATTTACTCATCTCACGAATAAACAATTCATCAAATGAAGTCTTTAATATTTTTTCAATGGCAATAAATACAGAGGCTTGCATAGGGACCTCAGAGATAATTTAAATCTAGCTTCAAATGGGTTAAATTAATCATCTTATAAAATAATTTAATTACCGTTTAATGAGACTTAACTCCACTAAATAAGTCTTACTGCACTCCAGACTTCAACCATTTATTCAATATTTCCCTAATAGACTGTATTGATGACAACATCCCTCCACTAGATGTCCATGACAAAGGATAAATATAACTACTACTATTATCTTTTTCACACATTCTCCATAAGTTACCGACTCGTCCTTCACTGAATAATCCATTTATATTTGAACATATTCATAGTATAAATTCCAAATGTCAAACACTTGGAACACTTTGGCCAAAGTTTCCGAATTATTCAAATATTTGCGAATCAACTAAGAGGCCATCTGTATCTCATAAGAGACAGCAGATTCCCTATTGAATACCTAATCCTTGTCACACTTCACTTTGCTACCCAATATACGTGGGAATTTAGTCGTACGTTTAGACCTTACTTATAGTACACCAAAGTAACTAACGCTCAATACACAAGTCCAGAATACTTTCAGGATTTAGAGTCGCCATTCAAACAGTACAACATGAATCACTTATCTCTGATAGTGGTCTAGAAACAAGTATTCCACATGGTTCAACTCAGTGTGTCAATCTTATTAAACACACCAACCCAACACTTTTGGATCACCATCCACATGACCAAGACAAGTCATCTAAAGTGTCATGTTATAGTCTTAGCCTGCAAGTGGTCCAAACTTGTCTCTAACTGCGAGCCTTTCAAACAAAAATCCATACCATTTGTTCCAAGTCTATTTGTGGGTTAATCTCATAAACCACTTAGAACAAACATGTAAATTGTGGTATGAGGACTACACCCATCTTATGGATGTTTCCAAAAAGAAAAACACATGCAGTATAAATGCTCGCTTATACAAATTTTATAAGGAAACAACTGGAACTTCAATTTTATTCATTAATAAAATAATATTAATGGAATAAATCTTGATTTCAGGACATTATTCCTAACAGCCGGACCTCGATTGGTTCAGGATTTCTTCGCAACTTGATGCATGAGATTTTCCAAGGCCTCCACTATGTGAGAAGGGCCGCCTTTTTTAATCATGTCCAGCAAACTATCCAAACCTCACTCCAGGATTGACTGACAATCTTCCTTCCTTGCCATCTGATACTTGACACTTGACTTGAAAGCAGACACAACTTCTTCACAAGCATGTAATTGGTCGGCAGTCAGCCTAGCAATGGGTTCATGTTTTCCACACAAAGAAACCTTCATTTCGTCAACTTGCCTTTGTAATTCAGCATAATAAGCCTGTTTCGATTCTTGTCGAAGTTCTTCCTCCCGAGCATGGGCTGAATTCCTAAAAGACCAGAAGTCCTCCTACATTCTATGAAGCTGATGGATAGACTCCTCCCTTTGAATCTCAACAGTGCATATGGAGGCAAAGGCGGTGACATATTGCAAACAACAGGGGCCATCAGTAAAGTGTGAAGACAGTAAAGCGTATAGACACATAAAAAATTGAGTAGGAAATAAAGTTACCTAAACCATGGGAAAGGAACCCTCCCAAGAAGCTCGAAGAGCAGGTAGAATTATCTCAAAAATACGAAGTAAGGCCTCGAGGTTAGGAATGGAAGATGGAGTAACGACTTTGTGAGAAGTATATATGTGCTTAGCCGTAGATATGGTCCTAGCTTCGGGTTCCTCCCTATGAGGGACAATCGGAACCGGCGAGGAGAGAATGGGGGCAAGGATATCCTGGGTCACGAGAATCGGGATGCGAGAGGCTGAGGGCATCCTAGAACAGTTCTGACCTTGTCCTTCCTCTAAGTCCTCCAGAAAGGAGGTCGCACTTCAATGGGAATTGGGAACCCCAGAAAGAGATCGGGATGACCCCCTCAATTGATACCCACGAAATCCATTGTGCCTGATCTCCAAAGATTGTTGTGAAGAGGAATCTACAGGCGAGGCTTGACTAGCCACCATCGGAAACACTTGTTCAATGCCAGCTTGACTTGGGTGAGAACTGCTGGTAGCAAATTCCAAAGCGAAGAAGGTGGCAATATCAGTATTAGCTAGTTCATGAACTAAAAATCAAGGAAGCGTTAAAAGTAGGGGGAAAAAATACCAGAGAGAGAAAGACAGAAGGAAAGAAGGACGAGAAGGGGGAAAAAAAGAAAAAGAAAAAAAGTAACAGGAATCTATAAAAACTTTCTTGATAACAAGAATAGAAAAATACCCGGAAAAGGCTTCGTAATATGCCCGCCTTAACAAGCACAATCTCTTTCCTAAGAAGGGCCCGAGTGGCCAAAAATTGAATCTCGCTCGCATCTTTATCAAAATAGCGAATGATGGCCCAATCTACCTCAGTAAATTCACTAATGCGTGGCTTGCGGGGTCGAACTAGGAGGTGCCAAACTATCGGGTCATTAGGAAGTGTAGGTGCAAGAACCACGATGAACTTAGTTAGCCAGTTTTTAATGTTTAATGGATTGTAATGACTGAGCTACTTTGACTCTCAAAAACAACATTATTATGATTTTGTTTAAGTTTGAATAATCAATTGAAAACAAGATCGGTTAACTCACAACCATATATAAAATATGCTAAAACAAGCCCGTAAATGCTCCTTGGGCAGTTTGGGGTCAACTGCTAGGGACGCACAGAGTAATGTGACATAACATGAGGTATAATGGTGGGAAGGGAAACCGAAGGCCTACATTCAAGGGCTTCGTAAGAATCGGAAAACAATCGTGATGAGGAGGAAACATCAGGGATTTATTTTCTTTTGCAATCCAAATATCGTGATCAAGTGGAAAGTAGTACTTTTTGCAAAAAACACGAATCCCCACTTCCCCTTAATACTTAAGAAGAAATCCTTTGGTGGGCCTATCAATCGCAACATTCGGGAATCGAGCTCGAAAATTATCAATGTTAAGAAAAGCAGCCTCGAGTTGAAATTGAGGGGGGTGTCGAAAGGAGCATCACTCTCCTCATGAGACCTTCGTGTTGAACTTCTTGTCCGACCTCTACCCTGCACCATTTCAATCTACAGTCAACTTTTTCCTAATAAGTATAAAAAATGAAAGTCAAAGTGAAAAGAACATAAATGTATGTGATTGCACGTTGCTTTGAGCAAAAATAGGTAAACTCGATGAGGATAAGGGTAGGAAAACAAAAACATTTTGGTTAACGGGGGACAAAAAAAATCCTCCAATTGCTCGATTAACATTGGGTTTTCCAAAAGATGCCGGTAGCTAAAGCTATTGCTAGGCCCTGGAATTTTTGAATTCATCCTGTGTGACCCTGTGTGTCTTATAAAAAAGAAAACAGCGAAAGAAAAAGAAAAACGAGAAAAAAATCACCAAGGATTTATCAGCAACAGAAAGAAATTGGGTAAAATTAATATCCGAGCAAGCGATAACCCATACAGATAGTGAAATTCCACTTTCTCTTTGAAATTACGACTCAAACTATACTTCAAAAATCATAACATATTTTAGAAAAGCACTCCCTAGCCCAATTTACAACCCACGCTAAGTAAATTGAAAGTGTAAAGTTAACACTAGAAATCCGAGCTTTTAAGTTGTGACTCTTCAAACATCTCATCCCAAGACCTTAACAAGTCACTACAATATTATACTTTTCATACTCCAAGAACAAGGAGGTAAACCCGAAATTCCGCCAACATCAACTTCACATCATATCCAAATAACACATTACGGGGCCATAGATTCTGGACTCAGAGCATGAATTAGTCCGAAGTCTAAAAATCGAACTAATGCACACATCAACAACTACAAGCAAAACAAATCACACCAAAAATACATCTCCAGCTTCACAATCTAACAAATCCCTAAAACAAAAACCCTATAAATTGCAGAAGGAGATAAATAGATGGAAATGAAGATAAAAGAAAATTACTCGAGAATGATACACTCAAGATGACAAAGAGTTGAAGAAGGGATGAGAGTTGAGCAAAAGGGAAACGAAAGGGAAACGAACATGCAAAAAATGGGTCACGAAAAAGAACAAGAAATCAGGGGACCCATCACGACCCTAGGGTTTAAATTGAAGTGAAAGATCAAAGAAATGCACTACATATAAGGTGGGGAAAGCTCCGGGTGATGGGCAAGCCAGATAGAATTCCCCGATCAGGAAGAATTCTAGTCAAGCCCAAAAGCTTGAAGAAGCATGGTGAGCCAAAGGATACGCCTAGCGTGTGGCTGGGGGGCCTGTTGGCACGCCCCCGGGCTGGGATTTTGGTGTCATAAGCTGTGTTTGTATCGACGGCTACTTGGCATTTCCCCTAGGCTTAGATTTAGCTATTACAAGTTGTGTTGGTGTCAAGGGATGCTCGGCACACCCCCTAAGCTTGGCTTTAGGTGTTATAAGTTGTGTTTGTATTGGGGGCTGCTTGGTACGCCCTCCCCCCCAACCCCCCCCCCCCCCCCCCCGGGAGCTCGGATTTACTTGTTATAAGTTGTGTTAGTACCGGGGGCTACTTAGCACACCCCCTGGGCTTAGATTTAGATGTTATAAGTTGTGTTGGTGCCGGGGCCTACTTGGCACGCCCCCTAGGCTTTGATTTAGGTGTTATAAGTTGTATTAGTGCCGGGGGCTGCTTAGCACACCCCCTGGGCTTGGATTTAGGTGTTATAAGTTGTGTTTGGTGCCGGAGGCTGCTTGGCATGCCCCCTAGGCTTTATTTGGGCATTATAAGGCGTACTTGTTTTGGGGGCTGCTTGGCACGATCCCTAGTCTTGATTTAGGTGTTATGAGTTATGTTTGCACCGAGAGCTACTTGGCATGCCCCCTGGGCTTGAATTTGGGAGTTATAAGTTATGTTTGTATAAGGTGGTGGTTGGCACACCCCTTGGGCTTGATGAAGGTGTTATAAGGCACAATTGTTTTAAGGGCTGCTAGGCATGCCCCCGGGCTTAATTAAGGTATTAGAAGACATACTTGTTCAAGGGGTTACTTGGCACGCCGCTTGGACTTGGATTTAGGTGTTCTAAGTTTTATGTATCCGGGGCTTCTAGGCACACTTCTGGGCTTCAGTTAGGTGTTATAAAGTGTAGTTGTGCTTGGGGTTACTTGGCACGCTCCCTCGGCTCGATTTGGGCGGTATATGTCATATTTGTACTTGGGGCTGTTTGGCACGCCCCCTTGGCCTGAGTGAAGCCCTATAGGTTATATTTGAGCCATGGGGGCCATGTGGCCTACTTCCTAAGCCCGGTTTAGACATTACGACTAATGGAATAAGCTGCATGGCACATCTCCAAGAGTCGAAAGCGAAGACCCAGAGTAATATCCAAGACAATGATTATAAAGGGAATTCTGTGATAGTAGTACTAACAATAGTCTTTTCTTATATCATAAGGGTAGTACAACAAGAGCATCGCGGTAAACACACAGAAATTGCAGGATAAGCTAAGTACAAAAGGTGTCAAAAGTAACTCAGGGCAAGAGCATATTATAATATATGACAACGGCAATAATAAAACAAACACTACGTCCTTGAAGGACTAATTACTAAGAAAGAGGACAAAACGCTATCGTACATCAGGAAGTTACATACCAAAGGCAAACTCATGTATGTCATGCTGGATTTGTTAGACTATGTGTTCTAGAAAAACCCAGTTAGTTAGTTTAAAATATTAAATAAATGAAATTATTTTATTTATTTATTATTTGATTATGTTTTACAAGTTAAACATACATAATTGTTTTTTTAATATGTTCCATGAGATGGACGTTGTCCAAGATGACTTGTTAGGTTTTGTTTAAGTGGTCAATAGGATTTAAACATGGAAAAACTTTAGATCAAACTAGTAACATGTTGTAAGTGGTCAATAGGATTTAAACATGGAAAAACTTTAGATCAAACTAGTAACATGTTGTCAAAGTATGTTCGTAGTTGGTGATAAGTTGGAACAACTTGCCTGATAAGAATATAATATAATAATTTTGGTGACTTGTTTTGGTCAAGTGGATAGGGATCCGAAGGTACTATGTTGGTGTTTTCAATAAGATTAGAACACTGAGCAAGACCACATGAATCAATTGTTTCTTTAACTACTATCAGAAGTAATAAATTATGGAAGACTATAACTCTAAATTCAGGAAATTGTTTGGGCTCGTGCATTGAATGCTAATTGTTTTGATGCCCAAAATGATGAGGCTGAAAATGAATAACCAGGATCTTACTTCATTGGGCAATTGCTTGAAGTGTGGCAGGAACATATATTTTGCTAAGAATCTACAATGTAAGATATCCCTTTACGTAATTCGCAAATATATGAACATATTCTAAAATCTTTGGCCAAAGTATTCAATATGTTTGACATTTGGAATCAATACAAAAATTGTTTCTGCATTATAAATTGTTCGAGAAGGGCAAATTGGGAAGTACGATGATAGATGTGAGAAAAATAAGGTAGAAGTTAAAGTTTTTTTTTGCTCAGGGATATCTAATAAAGGGGTTAATTGTCGCAATAAAATTATTTGGGAAATTCTTAAGTAAATATATATTTAATTCTAGAGTACAGTAAAACTTGTTTAATGGAATAAAATTTTATTACATGGTACTCCATTGTTATAGTTAGATGATAATTAGATTTGACCCATTTGGAGCGAGAGCAAACTGTTTTTGAGGTCCCTCTGCAAGCCTCAACTAAAACACTGCTTAAAAATATTTAAATTTAATTTATGGGATAAATTATTTATTTATTAGATAAATAAACTAATTTTACTAAACATAATTTATGAAATGAATCATTTTTTTATAAGATGAATAAATTAATTTTACTAAATAATATTCATTAGAGGAATTTTATACATGTGGGAATTAAACACAATAAAAAAAAAATAAACCTGTGAGCAATAGGAGCCTTTATCCGCATGATCACAGTTTGCCCAACTAGCATGCAACATGCGTCGCACACTGGGCTATGCTACCAAGCGATTTGCAGTGACCAGGCTGAGCCAATCAGAGGTCAACACATGGTAGAAGTTGGGCTGCCCATTCAGTAATTCGCGCGAGCTGTTGATGGCGAATATCTCTTGACACATGGCATGCGTTTTGTTTACAAAAAGCATGGTACTAAGCCGTGAGTTCTAAGACTTTTTTTAGGTTTTGGAACCTAGTTTTCTCCGATGACGAAAAGCTTAAAATTATTTTAGGGTTTTCTAAATTAAAATTTAGCGTAATTTTTCTAAAAATTTAATTTTGAAAAGATTAAAAGAAAAATTTTGTTCCGAAATTTTTTCTAAATTAAATACTTTGGGAGCCCACACTCTAGTGCTAATAGAGGACGTTGCAAAGAAGATCTTGAGGTGTCAAGAAGCTCTTTTCTTCTAATTTTAGATCTTCAAGTCGAAGTTTAGATTTGTGCTTCAGGCATGTCTAGCTTAAGGATTTGATATTTAATTTGCTCTTTCCTTTATTTCATTTATTCTACGTACCATGCTTATACATGTTTTTATTCGATGTTTTTCAATTGTTATATTATGATCTTATAACAGTAAGATCTAGGTCCAATTAAATACTTTAATTAGATCAGGGCATTAGATTTAAAATTGATTATTTAAAATTGGTTTTCCACTGTGCCCACTATTGTCGTTTGGGGAAAAATTTTGGAAATATGTTTCCAACCAGATTATCATAAAGCAATCCTTGGGAAGCTATAGGGGAACCACAAGGGTGAAGTGAACCCAATATGCTCAAAGCTGTTCCCACTTCCCGTATTCGTAGGGACATATCACCTGGAGTGGCCGATGCTCGAGACTTGAGAAGTGGTAGTAATAAACTCTAAACAAAATAGAGAAAATTAAACTATGATCAGCAAGAGAAAAGTGGTTCAACCAATTAGCTAGAAAGGTCGCATCTCTGGGAAATGGTCCACAAATTGGGAGGACCCTTTTTGAGTCATTGAGGTATTCTGAGACTATGCTTAGTTACTCCAAGATCTATATGGAAGAACTTACCCAAGGGCAATTAATGGAAGGTTCCAAAAGATATACTTGCCATCGATTTTGGATTCAAACAAAGCAGTCCCTATGTACAGATTCCCTAAATTATGGACTCAATTTGAGTATCAATGTCTCAAGGATCAACTCCATGATTCTTAGGATAAAGAAAAAAAGAAAAAGAAAGAAGGAACCACCATGCTGAGAGACGTGTTTGAACAAAATGCATATTTCATTCATATTATCGAAGAGTACATGTTAAAAATACAAAGTAATACAAGCAAGTTGCTTGTGTGGCCAAAAAGCTCATTACAAAAAATAAAAATGAATAAATAAAAAAAAATTGAGAACTAACAGCGTTGAGTCCTAATCCTCACTAATGATTCCTCTATAGAAGACAATTGACTGGTTGCATTGCTCCGCTTGTGATCCAAGGAAAGGGCTTCCTCTTCGAGAACTTGGTTGCTTCTTTGGGACTCCACGGTAGCTTTCTCGAGCCTTCCAATCACAGTGCGTTGAGAGGAATGTTGTCGTCTCAGGGAAAGCACTTCTCCCGTAAGATGACCCAATCTATTCTCCAAGTGCTTAATTTCATCCTCGAGGCCTCTAATCTCTTGATCTTGCTGGCTCTAGGTCTTTTTGGTTACTTCGAGTTCTTGAAACAAAAGCTGCACACCACTAAGGTCAGCTGAACGCTCTAAGCTCCGTTTGGCATCTTAGCTGCACCGTTTTTGCTGATGGAGGGTTGGGACCCCATGGCTCACCTTCATAAGCACTTCCTCATAGACTTCGAGTTATTTGGTAATGGCAGGAGCCACCTTAGGGTACTCGTTCAAGGCTTTCACCAGAGTCATAGCTTCTTGAAATTTAGCCCTTTTAGCTGGGGCCAAAAGAGGAAGATGTGCAAGTTCCCTTAGTCTCTAGAATCTCAGAGACACTTGATCCAGTTACTGAAAAGCCAACCTGGCACTTGCCCCCAGCTTCTCTAAAAGAGAGGTCATCCTTCCTAGTGATGAAGGAATGGCTCTTGGAGGTGTGACTTATAAAAGGGTGAACATCAAAAGGAGTTGGATTGAATCTTTGGAAAATAGCCAAGGCTAGGGGAACTATTATTACCTCGAAAACCTCAGCTTGAGGCAAAAGAAGGACTTCTCATGGCATCTCTATCATTAGAACTTCTGCTGGATCTTCAACCATTAGGTCATCTTACTAGAGGGCAGCCTCCAAGGAACAATGGTTGCATGTTAGAACCATATATGGATTGAAACATGAAAAGTTGGGAAGCCAGGTTACATTATTTATCTTTAAAGATTTCTTGGATGGAGATTAAACCTCTTCGAAGGAGGAATGGAGCTTGCATAAGGCCCTGGTTCAAGGAAGCTAGGACAGAAACCTCTTCACAGGGTAGTTGATTATTGGCTCCACAATAGAGGCAGTCATGTCTCCTCTTTCTTTAGCACTCTAGCTCAATGGTTCAGTACTCTAACTAAGCTCCGGTGCAATTTTTTTGTTTTTTTTTTTGTTTTTTTTTTTTTTGTGGTGCAGAGTCTAGTATCTCCACAATAACCTAAGTTAGCCCTTGAGCCACCAATCTAGAGGGCTATTCTTGGTGGGGACTTCTCTAGCAACGTCTAGGTGAAACTTCTAGTTCTAGCACTCCTAGGAGTCCCCTAAACAGTTGTAGCTAAAAAAAGAAATGACGAAGATAAGTCTTTGTTCAGAACTACCCAAAAATAGAACTAAAGCATACATCAGGGGTGGCTTTTCACCTAATGGTGCCTTATGTGGAGTTGGCCTGATGCTAACTGGCTGTCTTCTTCTTAAGAGTAGACTTGCATGCTCAAAAAAAGTATAAAATACCGCTTGGCACCTTTGGCCTCCATAAAAGACCAATAGGCTTCGGACCAAGCTACAAAACGAGGTGTGGAGAATGGATTGTACCAACTGATCGTCTAGCCTCAATAAAGGACCAATAGACTTGGGACCAAGCTACAAAAAGAGATGTGGAGAATGGATTGTACCAACCGACAACGGAGTGCCCATAAAAGGATTTGATTTCTTTATTCAACTTATGAATCTCTTTGGGGTGAGGGAGTTGAACATACATCCTCTTAGCCCACCAAAGGGTTTTGGTCCTTATACGGGGAAAGGGAACATCTTAGTCCATGCCAAATTGCCTACCCAACAACCCAGGCCTGTAAGTCTCTACTCAAGGATGAGTCTGGTGATAGAAGAATAGATCTTGAAGGAACAAGATTGCCAAATCTAAGAGTCGATGTCCACTGAGCCATCATAATAAAGGTCCAGCTTTCTGAACCAATGAGGACCAAGGTTTCTCTCTTTGAAGGGAGTCCATTGAGTCCTCTTTCTACCTTAAGGAGACATTAATCTCTCAACGTATTGGTCAAAGGACAATCCTAAGGGTAAGTGGACCTCAAAACAAGCATATTGTTCCCTAAAACAAGAAACTCCCTCACCCGTGGGAGCGTAAGGGTCTCTAGGGCAGAGCTTAGGAAAGTATGCTTGAGCCCAAAGCTTGACCAGCTAAAATGGTCCACTGATTCGGATAACATAGTTCTTAACTATGATGTCCTTATGGAATCCATATACTTGGGCCAACAATAAGGGTCCCAGGGCCAATGGACCACTACTAAAGACTAGGGTAACAGCCATGGTCTTGAGAAACTTAAGAACTGAGTTGGTGGAGTTTTCAAAGAAAAACATGTTTAGCCAAAACTGGTAAAAGCATGCCTCTTTTTCTCTTGAATCGTGTCCAAAGTCATGAGCCTATGTAACAAATATTTTGAGAAAAGACTCATAACCACTAGGTAAATCAGTGACAAAGAAAGAAGAGGCAAAGGCTTCGGCCTCAGAACAAATAAAGGAATCAAGTGGCAATTCTTCTCCTCCTAGTGAAAGACCTGTCAAGGCCGCTATGTCCTCTAAGGTAATACCAAGAAAACCCTCAGGGAGGTCAAAAGAGTTATAAAAAATGTTCCAACAGTAGGTCAATGTCGTTATATTGTGATAATGACACCTGAGAGCAATGGTGGAAGGCTTGAAGGCTTTATAGGTCAAGAGGTTCTTCCATTTTACTCCATGGGTCAACATTAGTCTATCAAACCATTCGGCATACCGCTTTGTCAAAAACATCCATCCTTTGAAAGGTGGCGATTCTTTGCAAATGCATATTCCTCTCAAAGATTGACTTGCAAAGGCTGTACGAAGTAAAGGAGACTCATCAGTATTTGGAATAGACCTGAAAGGCTAGGAAATTCATAAGATGGGTACTAGGGCATATGATATGAAAGAAGATGAAGGGTCCTTCTTTGTTAAGCAAGAAAGATCCTCTTTGGTGTATCACATTAGAAACCATTGAAGTATCGGATTGGAGTAAGTGTGTTAGTTGCTCAATAGGCTTGTTAGCCTGGAGAAGGGAAGCAAAGAAAATGAAATAAATTTGAGCCATGTTTGGATCAGTTTAAAGGAGATGTGGAGGGATGAAGGCAGATTGAATTAAGAATCAAAAATTCAAGCAGTGGAGAGCAAGTGTTTCAGAGAGCACTTGATTACAATAAAGAGAGAGCGCACAAAGTAGAAAAGTGAAGATTTCAATCCCTAACTATCATACTTATAGACACGTGAGAAGGAACAGCAAATGATTAAATAGTGATCGCTCAAGCGCCCTGTGGCCGTTGAGGGTTAATTCAGGATTTTTTACCTGTTCTAAATTTGAATTTACCGATGGCTAAAAGGGGACCATTTGTTTATACCCTAAATTCGAGGAGACTAGGACGACGTCCACTACTACATAATTGGCCATAAGCAGCGGTTTTTTTGCAGTGGTTGTGAAACCGTTGCATAAAGTTATTTTATGCAGCGGTTTTGCAACGTTTACAAAACCGTTGGGTTACATAATATATATACGGCGGTTTATGCTGCGGTGTATAAACCATTGCATTAGGCCCCCATTATGCGGTGGTTTTGACCATTTTATGTAGCGGTTTTAAAAAAGTTGCACATGCTTAGTCATATGCAACCGTTTTACAAAACCATTGCATAAAGTCTAAAAAATTTTGTTTTATTCACAAGGCAACCGATAATATTGTGTTTAAAATTTTTAGGTAAATTAAATATTAGTATATTTAGATATGGTGTAATAATTTTTTAGTTCATAAACTTCGTGAAACAACTAAATACAACTACATAATTTTCTTATTTTTGATGACTCGTCAAGATAGATAATAAAAACCATCATAAATGGTATAGCAATTATCATGTGAAACATCAGTTGTCATGGAATATTAAACCATATGTAATTTACGACAATACTTATTTTCCATTGTAAACTATGAGTTTCTACATATGACAATAAGTTAAAATACAAGGGTTCAAAGCATGGTTGTTAAAATCGCGATTCAACTCGTAGAATCGTATGATTTTACGATTTTACGATTTTACTTTATCCTACCGATCTAAATCGCTTAAAAAATCGTACTCAAGTACTCGCATCAGAATCGGTAAAATGGCTAGTGTGTCACGTGTAAAAAATATTTAAAAAAAATTAGACTTTTATTTCCCTCCTCCTCCCCTGTATATCGCGCGCCGCCCAAACTGTAACTCCTCTCTCTCTCCTCGCTCCCCCTGCTTCTCCTCCTCCTCCTCCCAAGCTTCAACCACGACAACGACAACGACGACGATGACGGCACTCTCCTCTCCTCCCCTGCTTCGACGGCGATGACTCGTCTCTCCGACTTCGATGACAACCACCGCACTCCGCCATCATCCAACCACTGCAGGAGGCTTATTGGTCCAGCCTCTGGTCTCCGGTGCTCTCCACCTAAGTCCTTTCTCTCATTAAAAGGTGATTTTCAATGTCCAAACTCAAATAATTAAGATTTTAATGTGTTTTTCTACATTTTTGTATAATATAGCAAGCCCTAACTTTTAGGCACTGGGACTGTTGTTGTTATTGTGGTTGTATATTAAGCCCTAACTTTTAATATTAAGCTCATCTTTGATCATTAAAGGGTGTTTGTTGATTTGCCTCAATGAATTTTTTAATATAGTACACCTATTAAATCTTTTATATAGTTCCATCAGTGTACTATTGTGATGTCTTTATGGGTTAGTTAGTATATCTTGATGATTTTCACACATTCATGACTCCTAGATAGTGCCTATAAGGTGTTTGCTGATTTGCCTCAATGAATTTTTTTAATATCGTACGCCTATTAAATCTTTTATTTAGTTCCATCAGTGTATTATTCTATACTTATACCTAAATAGCAATTTACCAATTAATATTGATAGAAAAGACTTGGAGGAAATGCCTAATTTTTCCACCCTTGATTAAAGGGTTATTAATACTAAAGGTCCATATACATTGCCTATTTTAATAACAATGCCTATTTCAAGTTATATTGTAAAGGTCCAAAGTGGTGGGACGATGAAAAAAGTTACAAAATTTAGGTAAAATCAGATTTTTAATAATTCATGTTGGAAATTGGAGCTCTAGGTTAATGTTTATGGCCAAACCTGATTTTGAGTAAAATTCTCTAGTAAATTGCCTTTTCACTAACTTTTACCATTACTTGAAGTAAAATGAACTGATTATGGAATTTTCATGTGAACATTATTACCAACATTTGTGAATGAGCTTGGCTTAAATCGTACACGTGCATATATCAATTGCCTAAGTACATCTCAACATATTAAGTTTCTTCTGGGCTGCTGATGTTATTGATTTTTGTGTTTATATGGTTTAATTGGCATATCTTGATGTCTTTACCTATACAAGTCGATTTCACACCATTAAAACCAATCATACACTATGCACGATTGATCATACACCACAAATTACAGGAAACACATGTATACAATTTCATTTCACACTATTAAAACCTACCATACACGACGTATGATTGATCATACACCACTAATTACTTGAAACACACCTATGCATGTTGATTTTACACCATTAAAACCTATCTTACGTGGTGTATGATTGATCATATACCACTAATTACTCAAAACACACCTATACAATTTGATTTTACACCATTAAAACCTATTATACACGGTGTATGATTGATCATACACCACTAATTACATGAAACATACTTATATAAGTTGATTTCACACCATTAAACCCTATCATGCACGGTGTATGATTTATCATGCACCACTAATTACTTGAAACACACATATACAAGTTGATTTCACATTATTAAAACCTATCTTATGTTACGCTCGTGATTGAATCACAAGCGTAGGCTAAGTAAAGTTGAGATAGATTGAGAGTATGAGATGAAAGAGAAATGAATTAAGATGAGAGATTAGAGAATTTAGAGTTCGATGAGATAAGAAGGGAAAAGAGATGAGAAATAGAGAGAGTTAGATGAGAGAGAGAAGGTTTGATCTCAATATTGAGTTATTAGTTTGATATTGATTGAATGAATTCAACTGAATTACAGCAGCTACTACTTATAGGCAATGCAAGCAAAACAAGTACATTGTATCAAGACTTAACTAAATAACCAACTAAGCAAAATATCTAAATCAAAATATCTTCTAACTAACTCCCAAAGTTATTTTGGCGCCAACATTAGCCAACTAACTACCTAAGCTTAACCGCACTCCTGCTGCAGGATACAATGCAGGACCTAAACACTGCTTATTACAATCAATATAAAGAACCTACTAATGCCATACACCATTTACTAAGCTAACAACACTAGAACAGCAATCAAGCAGCAGAAACAGCCTAGCAGCAACACCAACCAGCACCAAACAGAACAAACAGCAACATAGCCCGAACCTTGAATTTTTGGATCATAACATTGTACAAGGTACACGGTATATGATTGATCATACACCACTAATTACTTGGAACACACCTATACAAGTTGATTTTGCACCATCAAAACCTATCATACTTGGTACACGGCGTACGATTGATTATATACCACTAATTACTTGAAACACACATATACAAGTTGATTTCACACCATTAAAACCTATTATACACGGTGTATGATTGATCATACACCACTAATTACAGGAAACACACCTACACAAGTTGTTTTTAGACCATTAAAACCTATCATACATGGTGTATGATTGATGATATACCATTAACTACTAGAAACACACATATACAAGTTGATTTTACACCATTAAAACCTATTATACACGGTGTACGATTGATCATACCCCACTAATTACTTGAAACATACCTATACAAGTTGATTTCACACCATTAAACCCAATCATGCACGGTGTATGATTGATCACACACCACTAATTTCTTGAAACACACCTGTACAAGTTGATTTCACATAATTAAAACCAATCATACACAGTGTATGAGTGATCATACACTACTAATTCCTTAAAACACACCTGTACAAGTTGATTTTACACCACTAAAACCAATCATACACGGTGTATGGTTGATCATACACCACTAATTACTTAAAACACAAATGTACAAGTTGATTTCACACTAGTAAAACAAATCTTATACGGTGTATGATTGATCGTACACAACTAATTACTTGAAACATAGCATTACAAGTTGATTTCCCACCATTAAAACCCATCATACACAGCGTATGATTGATCATACATTACTAATTACAGGAAACACAACAATACAAGTTGATTTTACACTATTAAAACCTATCATACATGGTGTATAATTGAGCATACACAGTATATGATTGATCATACACCACTAATAACTTAAAACACACCTGCATAAGTTGATTTCACACCATTAAAACAAATCATATACGGTGTATGATTGATCATACACAACTAATTACTTGAAACACATCTTTACAAGTTGATTTTCCACCATTAAAACCCATCATATACAGCGTATGATTGATCATACATTACTAATTGCAGGAAACACAATAATACAAGTTGATTTTACACCGTTAAAACCTATTATACACAGTGTATGATTGATCATACACCACTAATAACTTGAAACACACCTAGACAAGTTGATTTTACACCATTAAAACCTATCATACATGGTGTATGATTGATCATGTACCACTAAATACTTGAAACACACCTATACAAGTTGATTTTGCACAACTAAAACCTATCATACCCAATGTATGATTGATCATACACCACTAATAACTTGAAAGACATCTATACAAGTTGATTTTACACCATTAAAACCTATCATACATGGTGTATGATTGATCATATACCACTAAATACTTGAAACACACCTATACAAGTTGATTTTGCCCCACTAAAACCCATCATACACAATGTATGATTGATCATACACCACTAATTACATGAAACACACCTATACAACTTCATTTACACCATTAAAACAAATCATGCATGGTTCACGGTGTATGTTTGATCATACGGCACCAATTGCATGAAACACACCTATTCAAGTTGATTTCACACCATTACAACCTATCATACACGGTGTAAGATTGATCACACACCACCAATTACTAGAAACACACCTATACAAGTTGATTTTACACCAATAAAACCTACCATACATGGTGTATGATTGATCATATACCACTAACAACTTGAAACAAACCTATACAAGTTGAGTTTACACCATTAAAGCCTATTATACACGGTGTATGATTGATCGTGCACCACTAATTACCTGAAACACACCTATACAAGTTGATTTAACAACGTTTAAATCTATCATACGCGGTGTAAGATTGATCATACACCACAAATTACTTGAAACACACCTATACAAGTTGATTTTACACCAATAAAACCTATAATACACGATAAACGGTGTATGATTAGTCATACACCACTAAATACTTGAAACACACCTATACAAGTTGATTTCACACCATTAAAACCTATCATACACGGTGTATGATTGATCATGCACCACTAATTACATGAAACACACCTATACAAGTTGATCTTGCACCATTAAAACCTATCATACATGGTGTGTGATTGATCATACCCCACTAATGGCTCAAAACACGCCTATACAAGTTGATTTTACACCATTAAAACCAATTATAAGGGGTGTATGATTGATCATACACCACTAATTACTGGAAAAACACTTATACAAGTTGATTTCACACCATAAAAACCAATCATACATGGTGCATGACCGATCATGGCCCACTAATTGATCATACACCACTAATTACTTGAAACACACCTATACAAGTTGATTTTACACCATTAAAACCTATCGTACATGGTATATGATTTATCATATGCCACTAATTACTTGAAACACACTTATACAAGTTGATTTTACACCGTTAAAACCTATTATATACGGTGTATGATTGATCATACACCACTAATTTCTTTAAACACACCTATACATGTTGATTTTACACCATTAAAACCTATCACACACGGTGTATGATTGATCATACACCACTAATTACTTGAAACACACTTATATCATTGATTTCACACCATTAAAACCAATCATACACGGTGTATGATTGATCATACATCTCTAATTTCTTGAAACACACCTATACAAGTTGGTTTCACACCATTAAAACCTATCATACATTGTATATAATTTATCATATGCCACTAATTACTTGAAACACACCTATACAAGTTGATTTTACACTGTTCAAACCTATTATACAAGGTGTATGACTGATCATACCCCACTAATTACTTGAAACACACATATACAAGTTGATTTCACACCACTAAAGAGAATCATACACAATGTATGATTGATCATACACCACTAATTACTTGAAACACACCTATACAAATTGATTTTACACCATTAAAACCTAGCATACACGGTGTATGATTGATTATGTGCCACTAATTACTTGAAATGCACCTATGAGCTCACTAGACACATCCAAGGGGATGTACCTTGGTGTATGCTTTTTGCAGACGACATAGTTCTTGCAGGGGAGTCCTGAGCGGACATAAACGAGAAGTTGGAATTGTGGAGAGGTGCTTTAGAATCAAGCGGTTCAAGGATTAGCAGATCTAAGACCGAGTATGTGGAATTCAAATTCGATCATTCCACCACGACTAGTACAGAGGAGGTTAAGATCGAACATGAAACCATACCGAGTAAGGAGAGTTTCAAATACCTGGGATCCATGAAACACCAGAATGGTGAAGTGGATGAGGATGTCAGCAACAAGATTAAAGTAGGCTGGCAGAAGTGGAGGATGGCATCCGGGGTGCTGTGTGATAGAAAGTTCCCGCTTAAGTTAAAGGGAAAATACTATAGGACGGTAGTAAGACCGGCTATGCTATATGGGGCAAAGTGTCAACGAATGAAACAAAATCAAACACAGAGGATGAAGGTGGCAGAGATGAGGATGCTGCGCTGGATGTGTGGTCACACAAGGAAGGATAGGATTAGGAATGATGTGATACGAGATAAGTTGGGTGTAGCCTCGATCGTGGATAAATTGAGGGAGCACCGCCTAAGATGGTTTGGACAGGTTAGCAGGAGACCGACTACAGCCCCAGTCAGGAGGTGTGAACAGCTTCACACGACGCTAGGTAGAAGAGGGAGGGGCAGACCAAAGAAGAGTTGGCTGGAGACGATCCGTCACGACATAACCCACCTAAACCTAAGAGAGGAGATGGCCTCAGATAGGGCACGATGGAGGGCTAGCACAAGGGTAGCGGAGATGGCAGAGTAGATTAGTGCGGGGAGGGACTGGTAGTTTAAAATCCTTAGGCAGGCATAACCTCAGGTGAAGCACTTATAGGCTATTTTAGTTTTTGATCATGCTTCTTCTTCTTCTTCTTCTTCTTCTCCTTCTTCTTTTTCCTCAAAACTCATTGGTAATTAATTAGTGGTTTATTTGCAGGCACTCAATTACTTCAGGTTGGGGGTCCTCAGAAACAGCCTCCTTTCCTCCCGGAAGGGGTAAGGCTGCGTTCATCACCCCCCCCAGACCATGCCTTCTGCGGGAGCCGCGAGGCATTGGGACTGTTTTTGTTGTTGTTGTTGTACATGAAATGCACCTGTACAAGTCGATTTAACTGCATTAAAACCTATCACATACGGTGTATGATTAATCATACACCACTAATTTTTTGAAACACACCTAGACAAGATGATTTTACACCATTAAAACCTATCATACACGGTGTATGATTGATCATACACCACTAATTATTTAAAACACACCTGTACAAGTTGATTTAACAACATTAAAACCAAACATACACGGTGTATGATTGATCATACACAACTAATTACTTGAAAACCGCCTATACAAGTTGATTCCCAGCATTAAAACCTGTCATACATGGTATATGATTGATCATACACCACTAATTATTTGAAACACGCCTATACAAGTTGATTTTACACCATTAAAACCTATCATAGATGGTGTATGATTAATCATACACCACTAATTACTTGAAACACACCTAGACAATACGATTTTACACCATTAAAATCAATCATACATGGTGAATGATTGATCATACACAACGAAGTTCTTGAAACTCACCTACACAAGTTGATTGCACACCATTAAAACCTATCATACGTGGTATACGATTTATCATATGCCAAAAATTACTTGAAACACACCTATACAAGTTGATTTTATACCGTTCGAACCTATTATACACGGTGTATGATTGATCATACTCCACTAATTACTTGAAACACACCTATACAAGTTGATTTCACACCAGTAAAACCAATCATACACAGTGTATGATTGATCATACACAGTGTATGATTGATCATACACCACAAATTACTTGAAACACACTTATGCAAGTTGATTTCGCACCTTTAAAACCAATCATACACGGTGTATGATTGATCATACACGGTGTATGATTGATCATACACCGCTAATTACTTGAACCACACCTATACAAGTAGATCGTACACCATTAAAACCTATCATAAATGGTGTATGATTGATCATCCCCCACTAATTACTTGAAACACGCCTATACAAGTTGATCTTACACCATTAAAGCCTATCATACACGGTGTATAATTGATCATACACCACTAATTTCTTTAAACACACCTATACAAGTTCATTTTACACCATTAAAATCTATCACACACGGTGTATGATTGATCATACACCACTAATTACTTGAAACACACATATACAAATTGATATTACACCATCAAAACCTACCGTACACAGTGTATGATTGATCATATACCACTAATTACTTGAAATGTACCTATACAAGTTGATTTTATAGCATTAAAACCTATCATATAAGGTGTATGATTAATCATACACCACTAATTACTTGAAACACGCCCATACAAGTTGATTTCCTATCATTAAAACCTGTCATACATGGTGTATGATTGATCATACACCACTAATTGCTTCAAACACTCCTATACAAGTTGATTTTACGCCATTAAAACCTATCATACACGGTGTATGATTAACCATACACCACTAATTACTTGAAACACACCAAGACAATATTATCTTACACCATTAAAACCACTCGTACACGGTGTATGATTGATCATACATCACAAATTACTTGAAACACACGTAGACAATATGATTTTACACCATTAAAATCAATAATACACGGTGAATGATTGATCATACACAATGAATTTCTTGAAACACGCCTACACAAGTTGATTGCACACCATTAAAACCTATCATACGTGGTACACGATTTATCATATGCCAAAAATTTCTTGAAACACACCTATACAAGTTGATTTTATACCGCTCGAACCTATTATATACGGTGTATGATTGATCATACACCACTAATTACTTGAAACACACCTATACAAGTTGATTTCACACCATTAAAACCAATCATACACAGTGCATGATCGATCATACACCACAAATTACTTGAAACACACTTATGCAAGTTGATTTCGCACCTTTAAAACCAATCATACACGGTGTATGATTGATCATACACCGCTAATTACTTGAACCACACCTATACAAGTAGATCGTACACCATTAAAACCTATCATAAATGGTGTACGAGTGAGCATCCCCCACTAATTGCTTGAAACACGCCTATACAAGTTGATTTTACACCATTAAAGCCTATCATACACGGTGTATGATTGATCATACACCACTAATTTCTGTAAACACACCAATACAAGTTGATTTTACACCATTAAAACCTATCACACACGGTGTATGATTGATCATACACCACTAATTACTTGAAACACACTTATATCATGGATTTCACACCATTAAAACCAAGCATACATGGTGTATGATTGATCATACACAACGAATTTCTTGAAACTCACCTACACAAGTTGATTGCACACCATTAAAACCTATCATACGTGGTATACGATTTATCATATGCCAAAAATTACTTGAAACACACCTATACAAGTTGATTTTATACCGTTCAAACCTATTATACACGGTGTATGATTGATCATACACCACTAATTACTTGAAACACACCTATACAAGTTGATTTCACACCAGTAAAACCAATCATACACGGTGTATGATTGATCATACACGACAAATTACTTGAAACACACTTATGCAAGTTGATTTCGCACCTTTAAAACCAATCATACACGGTGTATGATTGATCATACACGGTGTATGATAGATCATACACCGCTAATTATTTGAACCACACCTATACAAGTAGATCGTACACCATTAAAACCTATCATAAATGGTGTATGGTTGATCATCCCCCACTAATTACTTGAAACACGTCTATACAAGTTGATCTTACACCATTAAAGCCTATCGTACACGGTGTATAATTGATCATACACCACTAATTTCTTTAAACACACCTATACAAGTTGATTTTACACCATTAAAACCTATCACACACGGTGAATGATTGATCATACACCACTAATTACTTGAAACACACGTATACAAATTGATATTACACCATCAAAACCTACCGTACACAGTGTATGATTGATCATATACCACTAATTACTTGAAATGTATCTAAACAAGTTGATTTTATAGCATTAAAACCTATCATATAAGGTGTACGATTAATCATACACCACTAATTACTTGAAACACACCTAGGCAAGATGATTTTACACCATTAAAACCTATCATACACGGTGTATGATTAATCATACACCACTAATTACATTAAACACACCTGTACAAGTTGATTTCACACCATTAAAACCAGTCATTCACGGTATATGATTGATCATACAAAACTTATTACATGAAACACGCCCATACAAGTTGATTTCCCAGCATTAAAACCTGTCACACACGGTGTATGATTGATCATACACCACTAATTGCTTCAAACACTCCTATACAAGTTAATTTTACGCCATTAAAACCTATCATACACGGTGTATGATTAACCATACACCACTAATTACTTGAAACACACCCAGACAATATTATCTTACCCCATTAAAACCATTCGTACACAGTATATGATTGATCATACATCACTAATTACTTGAAACACACGTAGACAATATGATTTTACACCATTAAAATCAATAATACATGGTGAATGATTGATCATACACAATGAATTTCTTGAAACACACCTACACAAGTTGATTGCACACCATTAAAACCTATCATACGTGGTATACGATTTATCATATGCCAAAAATTACTTGAAACTCACCTATACAAGTTGATTTTATACCGTTCAAACCTATTATACACGGTGTATGATTGATCATACAACACTAATTACTTGAAACACACCTATACAAGTTGATTTCACGCCATTAAAACCAATCATACAGAGTGTATGATTGATCATACACGACAAATTACTTGAAACGCACTTATGCAAGTTGATTTCGCACCTTTAAAACCAATCATACACGGTGTATGATTGATCATATGCCGCTAATTACTTGAACCACATCTATACAAGTAGATCGTACACCATTAAAACCTATCGTAAATGGTGTATGATTGATCATCCCCCACTAATAACTTGAAACACACCTATAAAAGTTGATTTTACACCATTAAAGCCTATCATACACGGTGTATGATTGATCATACACCACTAATTTCTTTAAACACACCTATACAAGTTGATTTTACACGATTAAAACCTATCACACACGGTGTGTGATTGATCATACACCACTAATTACTTGAAACACACTTATATCATTGATTTCACACCATTAAAACCAATCATACACGGTGTATGAATGATCGTACACAACGAATTTCTTGAAACTCACCTACACAAGTTGATTGCACACCATTAAAACCTATCATACGTGGTATACGATTTATCATATGCCAAAAATTACTTGAAACATACCTATACAAGTTGATTTTATACCGTTCGAACCTATTATACACGGTGTATGATTGATCATACACCACTAATTACTTGAAACACACCTATACAAGTTGATTTCACGCCAGTAAAACCAATCATACACAGTGTATGATTGAACATACACAACAAATTACTTGAAACACACTTATGCAAGTTGATTTCGCACCTTTAAAACCAATCATACACGGTGTATGATTGATCATACACCGCTAATTACTTGATCCACACCTATACAAGTAGATCGTACACCATTAAAACCTATCATAAATGGTGTATGATTGATCATCCCCCACTAATTACTTGAAACACGCCTATACAAGTTGATCTTACACCATTAAAGCCTATCATACAGGGTGTATAATTGATCATACACCACTAATTTCTTTAAACACACCTATACAAGTTGATTTTACACCATTAAAACCTATCACACACGGTGTATGATTTTTCATACACCACTAATTACTTGAAACACACATATACAAATTGATATTACACCATCAAAACCTACCGTACACAGTGTATGATTGATTATGTACCACTAATTACTTGAAATGTACCTATACAAGTTGATTTTATAGCATTAAAACCTATCATATAAGGTGTATGATTAATCATACACCACTAATTACTTGAAACACACCTAGGCAAGATGATTTTACACCATTAAAACCTATCATACACGATGTATGATTGATCATACACCACTAATTACATTAAAGACACCTGTACAAGTTGATTTCACACCATTAAACCCAGTCATTCACAGTATATGATTGATCATACAAAACTTATTACATGAAACACGCCCACACAAGTTGATTTCCCAGCATTAAAACCTGTCATACATGGTGTATGATTGATCATACACCACTAATTGCTTCAAACACTCTTATACAAGTTGATTTTACGCCATTAAAACCTATCATACACGGTGTATGATTAACCATACACCACTAATTACTTGAAATACACCCAGACAATATTATCTTACACCATTAAAACCACTCGTACACGGTGTATGATTGATCATACATCACTAATTACTTGAAACACACGTAGACAATATGATTTCACACCATTAAAATCAATCATACACGGTGAATGATTCATCATACACAACGAATTTCTTGAAACACACCTACACAAGTTGATTGCACACCATTAAAACCTATCATACGTGGCATACGATTTATCATATGCCAAAAATTACTTGAAACACACCTATACAAGTTGATTTTATACCGTTCGAACCTATTATACACGGTGTATGATTGATCATACACCACTAATTACTTGAAACACACCTATACAAGTTGATTTCACACCATTAAAACCAATCATACACAGTGTATGATTGATCATACACCACAAATTACTTGAAACACACTTATGCAAGTTGATTTCGCACCTTTAAAACCAATCATACACGGTGTATGATTGATCATACACCGCTAATTACTCGAACCACACCTATACAAGTAGATCATACACAATTAAAACCTATCACAAATGGTGTATGATTGATCATCCCCCACTAATTACTTGAAACACGCCTATACAAGTTGATTTTACACCATTAAAGCCTATCGTACACGGTGTATGATTGATCATACACCACTAATTTCTTTAAACACACCTAGACAAGATGATTTTACACCATTAAAAACTATCATACACGGTGTATGATTGATCATACACAACTAATTACTTAAAACACACATGTACAAGTTGATTTAACAACATTAAAACCAAACATACACGGTGTATGATTGATCATACACAACTAATTACTTGAAACACGCCTATACAAGTTGATTCCTAGCATTAAAACCTGTCATACATGGTGTATGATTGATCATACACCACTAATTATTTGAAACACGCCTAATACAAGTTTATTTTACACCAGTAAAACCTATCATACACGGTGTATGATTAATCATACACCACTAATTACTTGAAACACACCTAGACAATATGATTTTACACCATTAAAATCAATCATACATGGTGAATGATTGATCATACACAACAAATTTCTTGAAACACACCTACACAAGTTGATTGCACACCATTAAAACCTATCATACGTGGTATACGATTTATCATATGCCGAAAATTACTTGAAGCACACCTATACAAGTTGATTTTATACCGTTCGAACCTATTATACACGGTGTATGATTGATCATACACCACTAATTACTTGAAACACACCTACACAAGTTGATTTCACACCAGTAAAACCAATCATACCCAGTGTATGATTGATCATACACCACAAATTACTTGAAACACACTTATGCAAGTTGATTTCGCACCTTTGAAACCAATCATACGCAGTGTATGATTGATCATACACAGCTACTTACTTGAACCACACCCATACAAGTAGATCGTACACCATTAAAAACCTATCATAAATGGTGTATGATTGATCATCCCCCACTAATTACTTGAAACAGGCCTATACAAGTTGATCTTACACCATTAAAGCCTATCATACACGGTGTATAATTGATCATACACCACTAATTTCTTTAAACACACCTATACAAGTTGATTTTACACCATTGAAACCTATCACACACGGTGTATGATTGATCATACACCACTAATTACTTGAAACAAACATATACAAATTGATATTACACCACCAAAACCGACCGTACACAGTGTATGATTGATCATATACCACTAATTACTTAAAATGTACCTATACAAGTTGATTTTATAGCATTAAAACCTACCATATAAGGTGTATGATTAATCATACACCACTAATTACAGGAAACACACCTAGGCAATATGATTTTACACCATTAAAACCTATCATACACGGTGTATGATTGATCATACACCACAAATTACATTAAACACACCTGTACAAGTTGATTTCATACCATTAAAACCAGTCATTCACGGTATATGATTGATCATACAAAACTTATTACATGAAACACGCCCATACAAGTTGATTTCCTAGCATTAAAACCTGTCATACATGGTGTATGATTGATCATACACCACTAATTGCTTCAAATACTCCTATACAAGTTGATTTTACGCCATTAAAACCTATCATACACGGTGTATGATTAACCATACACCACTAATTACTTGAAACACACCCAGACAATATTATCTTACACCATTAAAACCACTCGTACACGGTGTATGATTGATCATACATCACTAATTACTTGAAACACACGTAGACAATAGGATTTTACACCATTAAAATCAATAATACACGGTGAATGATTGATCATACACAACGAATTTCTTGAAACACACCTACACAAGTTGATTGCACACCATTAAAACCTATCATACGTGGTATACGATTTATCATATGCCAAAAATTACTTGAAACACGGCTATACAAGTTGATTTTGTACCGTTCGAACCTATTATACACGGTGCATGATTGATCATACACCACTAATTACTTGAAATACACCTATACAAGTTGATTTCACACCATTAAAACCAATCATACACAGTGTATGATTGATCATACACAGTGTATAATTGATCATACACCACAAATTACTTGAAACACACTTATGCAAGTTGATTTCGCACCTTTAAAACCAATCATACACGGTGTATGATTGATCATACACCGCTAATTACTTGAACCACACCTATGCAAGTAGATCGTACACCATTAAAACCTATCATAAATGGTGTATGATTGATCATCCCCCACTAATTACTTGAAACACACCTATAAAAGTTGATTTTACACCATTAAAGCCTATCATACACGGTGTATGATTGATCATACACCACTAATTTCTTTAAACACACCTATACAAGTTGATTTTACACCATTAAAACCTATCACACACGGTGAATGATTGATCATACACCACTAATTACTTGAAACACACGTATACAAATTGATATTACACCACCAAAACCGACCGTACACAGTGTATGATTGATCATATACCACTAATTACTTAAAATGTACCTATACAAGTTGATTTTATAGCATTAAAACCTACCATATAAGGTGTATGATTAATCATACACCACTAATTACAGGAAACACACCTAGGCAATATGATTTTACACCATTAAAGCCTATCATACACGGTGTATGATTAATCATACACCACTAATTTCTTTAAACACACCTATACAAGTTCATTTTACACCAATAAAACCTATCACACACGGTGTATGATTGATCATACACCACTAATTACTTGAAACACACTTATATCATTGATTTCACACCATTAAAACCAATCATAGATGGTGTATGATTGATCATACACAACGAATTTCTTGAAACACACCTACACAAGTTGATTGCACACCATTAAAACCTATCATACGTGGTATATGATTTATCATATGCCAAAAATTACTTGAAACACACCTATACAAGTTGATTTTATACCGTTCGAACCTATTATACACGGTGTATGATTGATCATACAACACTAATTACTTGAAACACACCTATACAAGTTGATTTCACGCCATTAAAACCAATCATACAGAGTGTATGATTGATCATACACGACAAATTACTTGAAACGCACTTATGCAAGTTGATTTCGCACCTTTAAAACCAATCATACACGGTGTATGATTGATCATATACCGCTAATTACTTGAACCACATCTATACAAGTAGATCGTACACCATTAAAACCTATCATAAATGGTGTATGATTGATCATCCCCCACTAATTACTTGGAACACACCTATAAAAGTTGATGTTACACCATTAAAGCCTATCATACACGGTGTATGATTGATCATACACCACTAATTTCTTTAAACACACCTATACAAGTTCATTTTACACCATTAAAACCTATCACACACGCTGTATGATTGATCATACACCACTAATTACTGGAAACACACTTATATCATTGATTTCACACCATTAAAACCAATCATAGACGGTGTATGATTGATCATACACAACGAATTTCTTGAAACTCACCTACACAAGTTGATTGCACACCATTAAAACCTATCATACGTGCTATACGATTTATCATATGCCAAAAATTACTTGAAACACACCTATACAAGTTGATTTTATACCGTTTGAACCTATTATACACGGTGTATGATTGATCATACACCACTAATTACTTGAAACGTACCTATACAAGTTGATTTCACACCAGTAAAACCAATCATACACAGTGTATGATTGATCATACACTACAAATTACTTGAAACACACTTATGCAAGTTGATTTCGCACCTTTAAAACCAATCATACACGGTGTATGATAGATCATACACCGCTAATTACTTGAACCACACCAATACAAGTAGATCGTACACCATTAAAACCTATCATAAATGGTGTATGGTTGATCATCCCCCACTAATTACTTGAAACACGCCTATACAAGTTGATCTTACACCATTAAAGCCTATCATACACGGTGTATAATTGATCATACACCACTAATTTCTTTAAACACACCTATACAAGTTGATTTTACACCATTAAAACCTATCACACACGGTGAATGATTGATTATACACCACTAATTACTTGAAACACACGTATACAAATTGATATTACACCATCAAAACCTACCGTACACAGTGTATGATTGATCATATACCACTAATTACTTGAAATGTACCTAAACAAGTTGATTTTATAGCATTAAAACCTATCATATAAGGTATACGATTAATCATACACCACTAATTACTTGAAACACACCTAGGCAAGATGATTTTACACCATTAAAACCTATCATACACGGTGTATGATTGATCATACACCACTAATTACATTAAACACACCTGTACAAGTTGATTTCACACCATTAAAACCAGTCATTCACGGTATATGATTGATCATACAAAACTTATTACATGAAACACGCCCATACAAGTTGATTTCCCAGCATTAAAACCTGTCACACATGGTGTATGATTGATCATACACCACTAATTGCTTCAAACACTCCTATACAAGTTAATTTTACGCCATTAAAACCTATCATGCACGGTGTATGATTAACCATACACCACTAATTACTTGAAACACACCCAGACAATATTATCTTACACCATTAAAACCATTCGTACACGGTGTATGATTGATCATACGTCACTAATTACTTGAAACACACGTAGACAACATGATTTTACACCATTAAAATCAATAATACATGGTGAATGATTGATCATACACAACGAATTTCTTGAAACACACTTACACAAGTTGATTGCACACCATTAAAACCTATCATACGTGGTATATGATTTATCATATGCCAAAAATTACTTGAAACACACCTATATAAGTTGATTTTATACCGTTCGAACCTATTATACACGGTGTATGATTGATCATACAACACTAATTACTTGAAACACACCTATACAAGTTGATTTCACGCCATTAAAACCAATCATACAGAGTGTATGATTGATCATACACGACAAATTACTTGAAACGCACTTATGCAAGTTGATTTCGCACCTTTAAAACCAATCATACACGGTGTATGATTGATCATATACCGCTAATTACTTGAACTACATCTATACAAGTAGATCATACACCATTAAAACCTATCATAAATGGTGTATGATTGATCATCCCCCACTAATTACTTGAAACACACCTATAAAAGTTGATTTTACACCATTAAAGCCTATCATACACGGTGTATGATTGATCATACACCACTAATTTCTTTAAACACACCTATACAAGTTGATTTTACACCATTAAAACCTATCACACACGGTGTGTGATTGATCATACACCACTAATTACTTGAAACACACTTATATCATTGATTTCACACCATTAAAACCAATCATACACGGTGTATGATTGATCGTACACAACGAATTTCTTGAAACTCACCTACACAAGTTGATTGCGCACAATTAAAACCTATCATACGTGGTATATGATTTATCATATGCCAAAAATTACTTGAAACACACCTATACAAGTTGATTTTATACCGTTCGAACCTATTATACACGGTGTATGATTGATCATACACCACTAATTACTTGAAACACACCTATACAAGTTGATTTCACCCCAGTAAAACCAATCATACACAGTGTATGATTGAGCATACACAACAAATTACTTGAAACACACTTATGCAAGTTGATTTCGCACCTTTAAAACCAATCATACACGGTGTATGATTGATCATACACGGTGTATGATAGATCATACACCGCTAATTACTTGATCCACACCTGTACAAGTAGATCGTACACCATTAAAACCTATCATAAATGGTGTATGATTGATCATCCCCCACTAATTACTTGAAACACACCTATACAAGTTGATCTTACACCATTAAAGCCTATCATACAGGGTGTATAATTGATCATACACCACTAATTTCTTTAAACACACCTATACAAGTTGATTTTACACCATTAAAACCTATCACACACGGTGTATGATTTTTCGTACACCACTAATTACTTGAAACACACATATATAAATTGATATTACACCATCAAAACCTACCGTACACAGTGTATGATTGATCATATACCACTAATTACTTGAAATGTACCTATACAAGTTGATTTTATAGCATTAAAACCTATCATATAAGGTGTATGATTAATCATACGCCACTAATTACTTGAAACACACCTAGGCAAGATGATTTTACACCATAAAAACCTATCATACACGGTTTATGATTGATCATACACCACTAATTACATTAAACACACCTGTACAAGTTGATTTCACACCATTAAAACCAGTCATTTACGGTATATGATTGATCATACAAAACTTATTACATGAAACACGCCCATACAAGTTGATTTCCCAGCATTAAAACCTGTCATACATGGTGTATGATTGATCATACACCACTATTTACTTGAAACACAGCTATACAAGTTAACTTCACACCGTTATAACCAATCATACACAGTGTATGATTGATCTTACACCACTAATTACTTGAAACACACTTATACAAGTTTATTTCACACCTTTAAAACCAATCATACAAGGTGTATGATTGATCATACCCCTCTAATTACTTGAAACACACCTATACAAGTTGATCTTAAACCATTAAAACCTATCTTACATGATGTATGATTGATCATACCCCACTAATTACTTGAAACACGCCTATACAAGTTGATTTTAACCCATTATAACCTATCATCCGCGGTGTATGATTGATCATACACCACTAATTTCTTGAAACACACCAATAAAAGTTGATTTCACACCATTAAAACCTATCGTACATGGTGTATGATTGATCATATACCACTAATTACTTGTAATACACCTATACAAATTGATTTTACACCATTAAAACCTACCATACACGGTGTATGATTAATCATATACCCCTAATTACTTGAAATGCTCCTATACAAGTTGATTTTATAGCATTAAAACCTATCATATAAGGTGTATGATTAATCATACGCCACTAATTACTTGAAACACACCTAGGCAAGATGATTTTACACCATAAAAACCTATCATACACGGTTTATGATTGATCATACACCACTAATTACATTAAACACACCTGTACAAGTTGATTTCACACCATTAAAACCAGTCATTTACGGTATATGATTGATCATACAAAACTTATTACATGAAACACGCCCATACAAGTTGATTTCCCAGCATTAAAACCTGTCATACATGGTGTATGATTGATCATACACCACTATTTACTTGAAACACAGCTATACAAGTTAACTTCACACCATTAAAACCAATCATACAGAGTGTATGATTGATCATACACGACAAATTACTTGAAACGCACTTATGCAAGTTGATTTCGCACCTTTAAAACCAATCATACACGGTGTATGATTGATCATATACCGCTAATTACTTGAACTACATCTATACAAGTAGATCATACACCATTAAAACCTATCATAAATGGTGTATGATTGATCATCCCCCACTAATTACTTGAAACACACCTATAAAAGTTGATTTTACACCATTAAAGCCTATCATACACGGTGTATGATTGATCATACACCACTAATTTCTTTAAACACACCTATACAAGTTGATTTTACACCATTAAAACCTATCACACACGGTGTGTGATTGATCATACACCACTAATTACTTGAAACACACTTATATCATTGATTTCACACCATTAAAACCAATCATACACGGTGTATGATTGATCGTACACAACGAATTTCTTGAAACTCACCTACACAAGTTGATTGCGCACAATTAAAACCTATCATACGTGGTATATGATTTATCATATGCCAAAAATTACTTGAAACACACCTATACAAGTTGATTTTATACCGTTCGAACCTATTATACACGGTGTATGATTGATCATACACCACTAATTACTTGAAACACACCTATACAAGTTGATTTCACCCCAGTAAAACCAATCATACACAGTGTATGATTGAGCATACACAACAAATTACTTGAAACACACTTATGCAAGTTGATTTCGCACCTTTAAAACCAATCATACACGGTGTATGATTGATCATACACGGTGTATGATAGATCATACACCGCTAATTACTTGATCCACACCTGTACAAGTAGATCGTACACCATTAAAACCTATCATAAATGGTGTATGATTGATCATCCCCCACTAATTACTTGAAACACACCTATACAAGTTGATCTTACACCATTAAAGCCTATCATACAGGGTGTATAATTGATCATACACCACTAATTTCTTTAAACACACCTATACAAGTTGATTTTACACCATTAAAACCTATCACACACGGTGTATGATTTTTCGTACACCACTAATTACTTGAAACACACATATATAAATTGATATTACACCATCAAAACCTACCGTACACAGTGTATGATTGATCATATACCACTAATTACTTGAAATGTACCTATACAAGTTGATTTTATAGCATTAAAACCTATCATATAAGGTGTATGATTAATCATACGCCACTAATTACTTGAAACACACCTAGGCAAGATGATTTTACACCATAAAAACCTATCATACACGGTTTATGATTGATCATACACCACTAATTACATTAAACACACCTGTACAAGTTGATTTCACACCATTAAAACCAGTCATTTACGGTATATGATTGATCATACAAAACTTATTACATGAAACACGCCCATACAAGTTGATTTCCCAGCATTAAAACCTGTCATACATGGTGTATGATTGATCATACACCACTATTTACTTGAAACACAGCTATACAAGTTAACTTCACACCGTTATAACCAATCATACACAGTGTATGATTGATCTTACACCACTAATTACTTGAAACACACTTATACAAGTTTATTTCACACCTTTAAAACCAATCATACAAGGTGTATGATTGATCATACCCCTCTAATTACTTGAAACACACCTATACAAGTTGATCTTAAACCATTAAAACCTATCTTACATGATGTATGATTGATCATACCCCACTAATTACTTGAAACACGCCTATACAAGTTGATTTTAACCCATTATAACCTATCATCCGCGGTGTATGATTGATCATACACCACTAATTTCTTGAAACACACCAATAAAAGTTGATTTCACACCATTAAAACCTATCGTACATGGTGTATGATTGATCATATACCACTAATTACTTGTAATACACCTATACAAATTGATTTTACACCATTAAAACCTACCATACACGGTGTATGATTAATCATATACCCCTAATTACTTGAAATGCTCCTATACAAGTTTATTTTACAGATTAAAACCTATCATATACTGTGTATGATTAATCATACACCACTAATTACTTGAAACACACATAGACAAGATGATTTTACACCATTAAAACCTATCATACACGGTGTATGATTGATCATACACCACTAATTACTTAAAACACACCAGTACAAGTTGATTTTACACCATTAAAACCAATCATACATGGTATATGATCGATCATACACAACCAATTACTTGAGACACGCCTATACAAGTTGATTTCCCAGCATTAAAACATGTCATACACGGTGTATGATCGATCATATACCACTAATTACTTGAAACACGCCTATACAAGATGATTTTACACCATTAAAACCTATCATACACGGTGTATGATTAATCATGCACCACTAATTACTTGAAACACACCGAGACAATAAGATTTTACACCATTAAAACCAATCCTACACGGTGTATGATTGATCGTACACCACTAATTACCTGAAACACACCTATACAAGTTGATTTCGCACTATTAAAACCTGTCATACATGGTGTACGATTGATCATACACCACTAATTTCTTAAAACACACCAACACAAAATGATTTCACACTCTTAAAACCTATCATACATGGCTTATGATTGATCATACACCCTTAATTACTTGAAACACGCCTGTACAAGTTGATTTTACACCATTAAAACCTATCATACACGGTGTATAATTGATCATATACCACTAATTTCTTAAAACACACCTATACAGGTTGATTTTCCACCATTAAAAGAATTCTTTTACACAGTCATTGACAAAGTCCCACTGCTGAACATTAACCCTACTAGTGCTTGTTTGTTATGATTCAAGATCAATTCTTGAATCATAATCTTGGAAGAAGTTAGAAATGAAGATGAGAAATAGAAAAGAAGAGATGAGAAGTAGTGAGAATTGGGGTTGAGAAAGAGAATTGAGATCAATATCATTCCATGAATAAAGATTACAATTGATGAATCCCTACGTCTCTCTTGTTGTATAGGACTCTAATACTGCTACTTATGCTCACTTTATATGTTTTTGGTCTCAGGGTGCTGAGGATCTCGATAATGTCGATGGACACGAGGCTAGTAAAGAAACATTGTGTGGAGTTTATGGTAATGAACAATGTACTTGATGTGGTTGAATGTAAATTGTGTTTTTTTTATATTGACTTGGTGGTTATAGACTTTTGTGGGTGTCGGACTTTTTTGGTTTTAATATGTAAAGCTTGATATATTTTAAGGCCTAGACTTTTGTGATTAGCAGCTATGTATTTGATTCAGTGGTTTCTTTGGATTATCAACTGTGTAATTTGTATTTGGATTATTATTAGCTTTGATTCAATGGTTTCTTTTGATTATCATCTATAAACCGCTTCTATAGGATGAAAAACCGCTGCATTAGGTCATCATAAACTGCTGCATTAGGTGAAAATAAACGTTGCATTAGCTCATTATGAACCGCTGCATTAGATGAAAATAACCGTTGCATTAGGTCATTATAAACCGCTACATTAGGTGAAAGTAACCGTTGCATTACATATCGAAAAACCCGTCGCTATAGGTAAATATAACCGCTACATTAAATCATCAATAAATTGCTGCATTAGGTGAAAAATTGTTGCAATACGTATCTAATAAACCGCTACTATAAGTCATCATAACCGTCGCATTAGATGTCCCATAAACCGCTACTATAAGTCATCATAACCGTCGCATTAGGCTTCCATTAACCATTGCAATAGATCTAATAACAGGCTGCATTAGGTTTCCAATAACCATTGCCATAGGTCAAATAACCGTTGCATTAGTTACCCAAATGCAACGGTTATTAACCGCAACTATAGTTTAAAAAAAACATGGCAAAAGGCTAATGCCACGGCCACGCATGCGACTGTTCAGGAACTGCTGCTTTAGATGTAATGCAGCGGCTTTAGTCCATCTGCAGCGGTTTTTAACCGTTGCATATGGTCTTTTATGTAGTAGTGTTTGTTTTAAGCAGAATGCCATGAGCTTAACACGTGAGGCCTCGTTTGATGAGAATTAAGCATTTGAGTGCTGAAGTAATGGAGTCTCAACCCCATTATCCTGAGAAGATCATTATCCCAATGAGGGTATCAACCAATTGAGGCTTAAGATGGTTGAAGGATAAAAGAGAGCTTGAGCTCAGGCGCCTAACAAGAAGGCTATGAGATAGGTGGTTTCGGAGCTCGAGATAGTTACTTGGAGTGCAATTTAGAATACTTAGGGAAAAAGCTTAGTCTAAGAGAACATGAGGCATCTGGAGGGGACTTCAGCTAGAAATTTGGATGTGGACTTCAAGGAATTCCCTTAAGAGCTAAATCATGGACACATTCATTGATCCTTAATGCCCAAGAAGAAGCTTGGTGGCCTTATGTGGGAAGAAAATGTTGCGTAATCAAGGTGCAGCTGTTATTTAGTTTATTTGTGAATAAAAGAAGTTGTTGTAGTCCAAAACACATACATAAACAATACAAAACTTTTTCAAGTTTTCTTTACAAAACACTTGTGCTCTTTTCTTAGGAGTAGTGTAACTTAGCATAGTGTAGCTTAGCTTAGCGTAGAATAACTTGTTGTACCTACTTTTTCAGTAATGTAGTCTTTTGGGTTTCTGGTATAAACTTTTTGTTTTAATCTGTTCCAAAATTTTGACGAGTTGAGAATTTAAGCTTTCGATTAAGGCTTTAATGGCCAAGGCTTGACCTTGATTGCATTGGTCTTAACACTACTGTCACTGCTTGATAAGTTAGATAACCTAGGTTTGAGCCACTGATTAGGGCTTTGACAGCTAACGCTTAATCTTGATTGCATTGGTCATAATTCAAAGACCTAACGGTTTGCTCCATCTTACTCATGTCAGACCTAAACTGGTTCAAATTATTATAAGTAAAGGGTGACACGCTTAAGAACTTGATTGAATTGGCTTGTAAGTGGACTATTCAGCTCTTGGGTTTGTCTCCACTCCAGTTCTTGACTCTTAAGTATACAAGGAAAGGTTTTTGTGGGCCCTGCTTTGTTGCTGTAACTGCCATTTGAATTAGGTCCATATCCTTTTGTTATTTTCAACATATATATTAAAAATTCCACAAAAATATTTCACCAAGTCTTCTTAATTGAAACATAAGATGAATTCACGGTATAACCGAAGTCTAATACACCAAAATATCACAACCTTTTCTCCAAAAACGGTGAGTGGTTGAGCTCTAAGACATGCGGTTCCAATTTAGGCTCACATCCTAGTCGTGGTGAGTCATTTTTCCACGTTTGATTTGTTATCATTTTACCTTGAACATATCACACTCAATTACAAACAAAATAAAGCAACCAATACCCTTCCTATATTGACCAGGACTACCTTTTCTGAAGCATATAAGATCCCCAAGTTTACGCTCTTCTCAAGAGAAGGGAGCATATCTACTCTCGAGCGTTTGGCAAGACTCAACTGCCAATGAAGTAGCTGACAACCCATACTTGAAACTCAGGCTATTCCCTAGTTCTTTGACTGGGACTGCATTAGAGTGGTACATCAGTTTACCACCTAATTCCATTTACAATTGGAATGACATGGTCAAACAATTTATGGCCTAATTCCCATGAATGGGACTAGGAACCTCTATGTCAGACTTAGCTTGAATGAGACAAAAGCCGGGTGAATCCATAGAGGATTATATTAACCGGCTCAAAAGAGCCATGTCAAAATGCATAGTGACTCTCCCTAAGGTTGAATATGCCAAATGGCTTTGAGTTTAGGAGGAAGTTTGAAGGCTCAAACTTGACAAATCCCCTTTAGTTGGTAGAGTGTGCTGCTAGGTGTGAGGCTATCTTAAAAGAGGAAAGCCTCTAGAAAAATAGCATGTATGGAACCGACATAGTTGATCTGATTGATGAGGAAGAAGATACTTCTTATGAAATTGATATTGTTGAATATGTTTGTTTGCTATATTTATTTGTTATTAAGTGTAATGTGGCCATAGTAAATACAAGTTTGTCTTGGCACGTCCTTAGCAACAAGGATAGCGGTAGAAGATGAGGTAGAGTTCATTTCAGCTAAGAATCTATTAGTTTCTATATGAAGCCTTTCTTTCATTAAGATTCCAATGTCATTTATCACAGCTCTCATGGCAACAAAGCCTTCACGCTAAGCTGCTCCGGTGCGCTTTGTTTCAGCACAAAAGTGGCGCTTTGTTTCAGCTCGTTATTTCTCAAAGGACTCTCTCATATTTTGTTTGACCCATTGATCTCCGATTCCTAAATGGTGTTTATCCATAGCTAGGAAACTCTTTCGAAAATGGCCATCAATCCTAAAGCATTCATAATCCGGGATGTCATTATCACCTCTACTTTCATTGCCACGGTTGTTTCTAGTTTCATCCCTTCGTGTTATAGGGCTTTGTTCAAGAGGATGCTAAAGTAGGGATCGAATTAAGGCTAGGCCTTTTGGTTCCTCATGTTCAAGAGCAGTGGACCTCTTTGTTCTCAACATCGATGAATGGTCTGAAATTACGTTCTAGTAATCCCGATAGGTTGGAGACTATGAAGTCTTGCTTTAAGCCTCCGAATGTGGTCAGCAAACGGCATGTTTGCAATATATGTTTCTTGTGTGATCTGGTAGCCATAAATAGAAATGTAAACAAAAGTGTAAAAGGGACTTAGTGTAACTAGGGAGCGATCCTAAATTCGGAACACACATTTGTGTGGCCCAAACAACTCACCGTTTTTGAAGAAAAGGTTGTGATATTTTTGTGTCTAATATCGATTATACCATGAGTTCTGCTTATGTTTCAATTAAGAAGACTCTTTTTTAGATATTTTTGTTGATTTTTTTATATATTTTTTTACTGAAAATTAAAGGATTAGAGACCTAACTCAAGTGGTAGTTACAATGATGGGACAAGGCCCACAGACACCTTTCTTAGTAAACTTAAAAGATAGGAAACGGGGTGGAGACAAACCCAAGGGCTCAGCAATTCACTTACAAGCTCGAGTCAATCAAGTTCTTAAGCCTGGCACCTTTGACTTATAATAACTTGAATGAGTTTAGGTCTGAATGGATTAAGAATGAGCAAACCATTTTCAGGTCACTGGATTAGGACCAACGCAATCAAGATTAAGCCTTGGCCATTAAAGCCCTAAACTGCTGGGAACGTATTTCAAAAAAAATTTCCTAAATGACTAGAGCGAATGCAGTGAAAAACCAATTTAAAATTCATAATTTTAAATCTAACATCCTAATCTAACTAAACTATTTAATTAGATCGAGATCTTACTCCAAAAGCCCATAAAGTAACAATCAAAACATCCAATAAAACAAGTATAAACATGTATAAACTTAGTATGTAGAATGTTGCGGGACATTCGAAAACAGCCTCTCTTCAGAGGTAATACCCTAAAGGGGGAAGGCTATGTCCTCCCCCCCCCCCCCCCCCCCCCCCCCAAACCATGCTTAGGTGGGAGCCCTTGGGGCACTAGGTATGTTGCAATGTAGGATGAATGAAATAGAGGAAAATGGAAATCAAATATCAAATACTTAATTTAGACGTACATGAAGCTCAAATCCAATTTCCGAAATTGTAGATCTGAAAATGGAAGCAAGATCCTCTTGACACCTCAATACCTTCTCTACAATGACATCTATTAGCACTAGAGTGTGGGATCCCAAAATATTTAATTTAGGAAAAGTTTCGGAATAAAAATTTTCCTTTTAATATTAGCAAAACATCCTCTACTACAGTTGACGTTTCAATTATCTAATGCTACAGTAAGTTCGACATCTAATACGCGAATCTTGCATCCGACTTACTCTTTAGTCTAATCTAATGTTTCCAACATTCTTTTAAACTTGCAAATCTACTAGTAGCAACATAGAGAACTCTGAGCAGCTCCTAGTGCTCAACATGTACTAAAACATATCATATTATAATGAACAAAATAGAACAGACAAAACGCACTAGTATTGATCGCAATACATAATGTAACAACCTTTCTGAAATAAAAACTGTAAAACAAGTCAAATAACACACAAGATTACGTTTTTTAGTTTTTAGCAAACAATCAAAGTTCGTAGTTCACTGTCCGACACTTACATGTATGCCATGGAGACTCAACTGAACCACCCAAAACTCCCCGTCAGCGAGGCCGAATCGAGACACCAGAAGGGCGAGAACATTTCTCAATAAATATGTTTTTTTTTTTTTTAAGCTCTTTAGTAAACACATTCAACACCTCACTTTTTCCTTAACCTCTAAGGTCCTATAACAGACCTCATCGGGGAGGCTAATGTAGACCCTAGTCAAGCGTAGACCCTTATCTCAACACTCGTACAAGGTCTCGATATATTCCATGTCGGCGGGGACGTACTCGATTGATTGGACTTAGTTCATCTCTTAGAGGACTAACCTTATATTCTGCAAATGAGCGCTCTCCTTGGGGAGCCATGCCCACCGAGTATGTTGCTAGACCGATAAAGAAGGCCATGTGCATTCATTTAAAAGCTCCCTCCCACTTGATATTTTTAGTATTGTGAACTTCTAAATAATTTTAGCAAACAAACAACACGTGGATCCACCTAACCATTCTCTGTATGTGTGCAATGATGAGCTAGCCAATCTACTTGTTACTATGGCAGAGGCGTAACAAGTAATTAGTCGAATGAGAACTATTCTCAAATAATATGTTCCCTAAACATATTTAACTCACCATTTCTTCATTGGTGTCTAAATCATAACATTCTCTAGCAGACTACAATACTATCCCAGTCAAGTGTATGCCATTGTCTAGACATTAGAATAGGCAAACAAGATACTCTATATTGGCGTGGCCGCACTCGTTTTTCCCTAGACCTCTATCTATCATTAAGAAGTCTAACCCTATATACCGTGAACAAACGCCCTCCTTGGGAAGTAGCACCTATCCACTATACTATTAGACTAGTAATGGAGACTGTGAGGAATCAACTCCTGATCCTCGCTCCCACTTGAAATTTTACAACGGCGAATCTTTTTCTCTAAAATTTGATTATCTCATAAGTAATATTAGAATCACATTCCGAAATTTTATTTAACAATTAAATAAAGTCTTAATCATATTAGGTTCCTTTAATTGTCCAAACTATGTAATCTAATCTCATTAGATATATTATGAGAATTTTTCTTTTAAAATAATTCAACTCTTGAATTATCTAATCATATAAGATTGATTTGAATAAGTTCTCCTGCTTGATTAAATCCAATATTTCACCAAATTATATGGCCTTATAATTTTACTCACATCATACATAATATTTAACTCTTAAAAATAATTTTAAATATGTGAACAAAATTTAACAAGTACCCTATTATCAAATAGTTTTACTAACAACACTTAAGGCCTAAAGTCGACGCAATTAAAGATTTTTCTAAACTCTTTTAAAAAAATTATCACATAATCTTAATTAGGATCCTATCATAATCAATTATTTATTTCTTCGATTACTTAAACAATAAAAAATAAAAACATTTTTTTAAATGGCTGGGCACGTCCCGCCATTTTTTTTAATTTTTATATTTTAAATAAATAAATAATTACATCTGATCTCAATCCCATTAAATCCTAACCGAACACCTAATCCCATTAGATACTGTATGTGAAATTGTATATATCTAAATTATTTAACTACTAGAATATCTAATCGCATAAGATTATTAGAAATATACTCCCACTACTTTAATTATAACTCATCGTAATTTAAACAATTTAAATTTGATGAATAACATTCTTGTTATCAAACTCTTTAATAACATTATCATATATTCCTTTTTTTGGATTATTATAAAAAATTCAACAATTGAATATTTCATACCTAGATTCAAAATCACATCATAGTAATAATCTAACATTTTCAACTCTTAGAAATCTAATCATATTAGATCCGACTTAGAATTGCACTCCTTTATTGAATCCAAGCTCATATAAAATTTTAAACAATTAAAACGTTAATGAACCTTCACTCTTGTTATTAAACTTTTTTAACAACAATATTCAGGATAGTCTTTTTCCTTTAACAAAATTCCTAATTTCATATTTTTCGTAATCCTATGTACCCCAATTTTATCAAACCTAATGTTTTTAATATCAATTATGAACGTAACCAGAGTTGGCTTTCATACCCATCGTTGGGAATGTATTTTAAATTTTTTTTTTTTCTAAATGACTACAACGCGCTCTGCGAAAAACAAATTTAAAAGTCTTAATTTTAAATCTAATATCCTGATCTAATCGAACTTTTTAATTAGACCTAGATCATACTGTAATGGGCTCATAACATAACAATCAAAACATCCAATAAAACAAGCATGAACATGTTTAAACATAGGATGCAGAATGAACGAAACAGGAGAAAATACAAATCAAATATCAAATACTTAATTTAGATATATTTGAAGCGCAAATCCAAACTCCAAATTTGTAGATCAGAAATTGGAAAAAGGAACTTCTTGATACCCTAATATCTTCTCCGCATTGACCTTTATTAGCATTGGAGTGTGGGCTCCCAAAATATTTATTTTAGAAAAAGTTTCGGAACAAAATTTTTCTTTTTAATCTTGTAGAAAAGCAATTTTTCAAAAAAATTGTGCTAAACATTAATATAGAAAGACCCTTAAACAATTTCAAATTTTTCGTTGTGGGAGAAAATTAGGTTCCAAAACCTAATCAAAATAAAAAAAAAATTTCCGAATAGCAACCCTCGGCCACCACCACACAGAAAAAGGGGATTCGTAATATATATAGGATCTATTAGGTAGAGAGAGAGTAGAGGTGGCCAACGGGCTAGGGGGCCCGGAAACCGCTCCAGCCTGGCCCGTGTTTGGCCAAGGCCCGAGGTCCGGCCCGGCCCGGCCCGTGAGGCAGGCCTGGCCCGGGCCGGGCCTTGGGCCTATTTTTATATTCGGCCGAGCCCGGCCCGGGCCTGGGCCTAGGGCCCAACGGCTCTAAAAAGAGCCGTTGGGCTCGTTTTACACAGCCTGTTCAACGGCTCTTTTGTAAAGAGCCGTTGAACTGCTATTTTATTAAAAAAATAATATTTATATTTTTTTTCCTATAAATACTTAAACCTTCCCAACTCATTTTCTCACCAATTCTTCAATCCTCTCCTCTCTCTCTATACATTCATCATCTCCCATCTTCTCTAACTTTGCTAATTGCAAAAATTGTGCTCTAAAGTTCGAAGTTTGTAAAGTATTTGGCTGAAATTCGAATTTCATTGTTCTTTCATTTCGGTAATTTTAGTATCGCAATTTTATTTGATTCGCATTTTTAGTTATTTAATTTGCATTACTACTTGCATTTTATAAATACTAATCACTTATACTAATATGGCACACAACCCTTCATCATCCTCTGGAGCCGGTCATGCTAGTTCTAGCTCTTCTCGGCCACCCAGAATCCCTAAAAGGAGTAGAATTGTCTTACTTAATACTGAAGAACGAGCTTTTATACAACCAGACCCATCACCCCCATACACTTATGATAGCATAGATTATGACTTTTCACAACAACGAGATTATCATGAGTTAGGTGGTGGTGGGGTTGGAGACTCACAAACTGATGAGGAACCCACCCCCACAACCGAAGCCCAACCTGAAACTAGTACCTCTATTAGTAGGCGTACAACTAGTGGGGTATAGAAGCACTTTACCCTTAATAAGATAACTAATAAAGCAACTTGTAAATTATGTGACCCATCTAAGGATTTTAGCCATCAACCTGGTAGTGGGATGGGCACATTAAACAGACATATACTTAGGTGCCACCCCGAGCAATTCCTAGAAAAGAACCAACAACGTCTAGTACAACAAGTGATCGGTGCAATTGCTAATTTTAGGTTCTCTCAGGAGAGCAACCGAAAGGGGATAGCTAAATATATAATTATGAGTGAAAGCCCTTTTAATACACGTGAAGACCCAAATTTCGTCAACTACCTCCAACGAAATGTGAATCCCGCCATTGTGAGGATTCCTCGAAACACCGTAAAGCGAACGCTTTTATGTTGTACCACAGGATGAAAACTGGGGTCTTCACACATTTTGCGACGAACACGAGCATGTTCTCGTTGACGTCGGACGTATGGACGTCGAAGCCCGGCCAAACTTATATGTGCATAACGGCACACTGGACTGATGAATCCTTCATCATGCAAAAGCGGATAATTCATTTTGGACTTTTAGATTACCCCCACAATGCTGAGGTAATTACGGGTGTGATTATGTCGGCAGTCTGCGACTGGGGCATAGAGCGACGTATCTTCAGTATTACGTTCGACAATGCTACCAATAACACTGCAGCCGTTACACATTTAATTAGGCAAATGAGACCCATGTTAGGTGGGAAATGTTTCCATATTCGTTGCGTTTGTCACATTTTGCATTTAATGGTAACGGATGGTTTAGATCTCACAAAAGCATCCCTTATCACCTTAAGATTGGTAATAATATCTGTAAACTCATCCAACACTAGAAAAAGAAAATTTAAAAATTTATGTAGGTTGCATAACATAGAATATAAACAATTCAAATTAGACTCCCAAAATAGTTGGTCGTCTACTGTAGAAATGTTAGAGCGTCTTCTACCATACAGAGACGTTCTAATGGAATACGCCCAGGAAAATCATGCAGAATTGAGCGATTACAACCTGGCCGGTATAAATTGGGAGACAATAGATCAAATTTGTAACTTTTTAAGCATGTTTAAAGAGGCAACAACATTTTTTTCGGGTTGCTACTATCCAACCATGCCTCAAGCAATATCAAGATTGCTTGATATTGTCAATTGGATGGTGGGTAATGAATCCAACCTCGTTTTGCTCGCATCGATTCAGGCAATGAAAGAAAAGTTTGCCAAATATTATTTTGAACTACCTCTTACATACTGCTTTGCAACTATTTTAGACACTCGTTGTAAACGCTTGGGTTTCAACTTGTTTTACCAACATTTTTTCACGTATTTGAATCGTTCTCTTAATATCGACACTTTCATTGCCGATGTCGATAACGACTTGCCTAGTTTATTTTCTCAATATTCCCCTCAATTAGCGTCCAATAATCCTAGTACTACTGCAGTAGGATCTTCCACATATAGTGGAAGTAGTTCACACACGTCATATTTGTAGAAGCTGTTGGAGCAATTTACGCCCACAGCAGCCCCCACATCATGTGACGAGTTAGATTATTATTTGCAGACACCGATGGTCCATATTTTCGGGCCACTGGCCAACCCGAATTTTGACCTGTTATAATAGTGGAACACAAACCAAACCCTGTATCCCGTGCTTTCCACCATGGCACGTGATATACTAAGTTTTCCGGTGTCTTCAGTAGCATTGGAGTGTGCTTTCAGTCTTGGTGGCAGGTTGCTTGGAACGAAGAGGGCGAAGTTATAGCCGTCAAGCATGGAGATGTCCGTATGCTTGAAGGATTGGCTGCTAGCAGAGGCAAGAGAACAACAGAGGATGAAGCTAAATTCATCGAGTGATGAAGAAGACGACAGTACAACCTATACCTCAAATGATGGCCTAGATACCCCCCAAGGCGACTGATATCAACACTTTTATATGTCAATTATTTATTTTTAAATATTGACGTCAAAGACGACCACACCCCCCGTATACCTCAAAAGACGACCGCACCCCCCGTAGACCTCAAAAGACGATCGCACCCCCCATATGTCAAACTTTGTATTTGTACTTATATTTGTTACTTTATTTATGTACCATTATTTTTTTTTATAAGATATTTATCATTACTTATTGTGTATTTTATTTTATTACATATATTTAATGTATATTTAGCATTATTAGTGCTTAAAAAAATATATTTGTATCTCATATTATTTATCAATAAATTACAATAATTTTAGTACAAAACGACTTTGTATTATTAAATTTTTTTTCCCCTTAAAAAGCCGGGCCCAGGCCCGGCTCGGCCGTACTGTAGTGGGCCCGGGCCTGCCCCTTGAGGTCCCCGGGCCAGGCCCAGTTCGTAGCCGGGCCGACCGGGCTTCTGCCCAGGGCCGGCCCTGCCCGCCCGTTGGCCACCTCTAAGAGAGAGATAGAGAGAGACGGATCAAGATCCAGTACAGTGGATATTTGCACCGCCAATTGTGCAACGGCTGAGAGAGGAAGGTTGAGGGGGTATGTGATTTTTTTAATTATAAAAATTATTTAAATGATATGTATATGATAATTTTGATATATAAATTTTTTAACTTTAAAATTATTTAAATTATATACATATATATATATATATATATATATATATATATATATATAATTTTAATATATACATTTTTTTTATTTGACCATTTATAGTTTATGTATTGGTTAAATTTTTGTTAAAAATATCGAAATAACTAGTATATTTTATAGTTAATTTTCACTATATTAGCATATTTTACATAAATATGCTATTATAGTGAATATTATGGATAAAATATAGTTTCTTCTATATTTTAAAAGTAAAAAAAAATTTATATATTAATATTATCATGTATATATCATTTAAATAATTATTAAAATTAAAAAAAATCACATACCCACCCTCTCCCAGTCGCTGCACAATTGGCACGGAAATATCCACTGCACTGAATTTTGATCTAAGAGAGAGAATGATTGATTAGGTGAGAGAGAATTAATTCTCTCTCTCTCTCTACCCACCCTCTCTCTACTGTAGATTCATGGCTGCACGCCATTTCCGACGTCGTGCAAAAGGGAAAAAGTGACCTGTGCAACCGGCACCTTTTGCACGCCAAGCGGCACCTCGTGCAACGAGCAAGGTTGCACGATGAGCACCACGGCATGCAACAGGTCCCTGGTTCACGACCTTCGGTCCAGCGTTCAACGACTAGCCGCCAGGTTCACGACCTCTGATACGGCGTTCAACGACCAGCCACTCGGTTCCCGACCTTCGGTACGGCGTTCAACGACTGCACTGCTGCACGACAAGCCGTCCATCGTGCAGCTCGAAGCGGGATTCCCGGGAATGCAGCAGTTAGCGGGAATCCCGCTGCGAGATTCCTTTTTTGAACTCTTTTTGCCTGCTGCAAGATTCCTTTTTTGAACTCTTTTTGCAAATTTCACCCGTGAGTCCCCCTCCCCTCGCTCATTTCTTCAGCTCTCATTGTCTATATATACCTTAATAATTCTTCAAAATTTTATAACAAACAATTATTACAACACAAAATTTTCACATCTTTTAATCCATTCTTACTTAATCAAATACTTTCACTCCAACTTTCATTTTCATTACTATATAAGTCGTTATTATGATAAATTTTCAGTTGTTCTTTTATATTTTGATGTCATGTTAATTTAGTAATTTTATTTGTTTTTTTTTTTTGTTTTATAAATAGTGTATAATTAATATGTAGAATGATATTTTATATAATGCATTTTTTATTATATAATGAATAATAAACTGTTGTAAAAAGTATTATGCTATATGTTTATATGATGTACTTTAATATACTTGTGATTTGAAGACTTGTACAAGTGCAACATGTAATTTTTACGCGTATTATAATTAATTTGAAGTAAGTTACATATTTTATGAGAATGAATGTCAAATATGGAGATTTGGAGCCAAAATTAACAATTATTTATATTGTTTACATAAAAATATAATATTGTTAAATAATTTGTTGTAGAATAATTTTTGATATAATTAATGATTACAATATATTAGTTAATATTACCCCAATTGGTTCAACTATGAGTTAGGGTTAGGGTTAGGGTTTATCTTGAATTAGAGTTAGAGTGAGATGAGATAAAGAAATACAAGAAGGGGATGAGAGAATAGAGAAAGAGAGGGATAATTTAGTTTGTCATTACCCTCAAATGAAATTATTACATTATTAGTTACACTAATCACAAATAATCTCAAGAGCTAAGTACAAGTATTATTATTATTTATTAATGATACGTAACAATTACTAGGTTGTAAATTTAATTGTAAAATATATTTGTTAATTCACCCAATAGTAAATTTCTATGCTAAATATTATGTTATATGTTGTACAATATATTCAAATACACTTACAATTTTGACAAAATTTTTAAATATTTATATTTATGTCTTAATCTAATGTTAGAAAACTATATTTTTTAAATATACACAATGATTAAAATATTTATAGCATCTTTAGATATTTAAAATATTATGCATAATTTGAAGTCACATACTCTTTATTGAAATATTTAAATTCGAATTTGTAAATATTTTGTGATTATTAAAATTAATATGTATATGTATAATACTTAATTTGAAGTAAAATTCGAATTTTTAAAAAATTAGAAGTGAAAAAGACCAATTTAATCGATACTGAAATATAATGGAATACAAACCAAAATTAATAATTTCGTTGACACACACACATTTATATATATAATATGTTTGCATGTATGTATTTATATGTATTACACAGGAATTTTTTATTGCATATTGAGTAATATGGCATGTAATCACTTGATGTGTTATGTGAAAAGTGTAGTTAATATTATATTTTATGTAATAAAATTATAGCGGATTAAGTGTGTCACAAAGTGTTTCTTCGTAATAGAACTAGATAATAAAATTATAGCGGATTAAGTGTGTCACAAAGTGTTTCATCGTAATAGAACTAGACAATTAAATTACTTATTACTTTTATTTATAGATAATTAATATAGATATTATGGAGTGCAACGTAGTGACATTGATGTGTCATTTTGATGGACATATGGTGCAAACCGTTGATGGCATTGATTACACGGGTGGAAGACAATTTCTACTCATGGCACGGTCTGGAATTTCTCTTCCGGAGTTGAAGGGAATGATGTATGAAGCCACTGGGTGGAATGGTAACACTACTGACATTGCAATTACATAGAGAATGTTGTTGCCCCAAAATCTAGTAAAATATACACCTATTGAGATCACTTGTCCAGTGACTTTAAGGTCCATGTTCGAAATGGTTTAGGAAGTGGATTGACATTTGTAGAATTATACTTAAATGCTGTGGAAGCCGCCGACAGTTCTCAACCGCATGCATCACATTTTCAATTCGAAGTTGCTGGCCCATCTGGAAGCCCCAATGTGGATGTTTCATTAGTACCTAGAATGGTTGCGAATGAGAACGGAAGTATATTCGATGGGGCGTATGCCAACAATGATTCCGAGGCATCGGATGACGATGCAGATGAGGGTATGGCTGCTTTTGCTAATGAAGCAGATGATATGGACTAGCCGACAGTATTCCACGCCCCTGTTCCCGAGTTTGAAGATGTGTCCTGGGCAGACCGGGCTGTCTGTTCTGATTGGGAGGAAGGCAGAAGACAAGGGTCAACGGGATCTAGTTTAGAGGAAGGACAATTATTTCAAACAAAGGAGGAGTTAGTCAAGCAAGTGAATTTGTGGCACATTCAGAACAAATTGCAATATGTTGTGCACCAGTCGATGTCTCACTACGTAGCTTTAAAGTGCATACAAGCACCACAATGTGAGTGGTATCTGCGAGGGGCGTTGAAACAAAGGAGTGACCTGTTTGAGATATCAGTTTTAAAGGGGCTACATACCTGTACGATCACTGTACTGTCAGAAGACCATCGTCACCTGACCTCAAATTTTGTTGCGGATATGGTGTTATCTATTGTGTCTGCTGATCTTACGGTGAACATTGAAGCAATTCGAGCAGCAGTGAGACAGCAGCATGGGTACACCATTTTGTATTTCAAGGCGTGGAAAGCTAAGAAACAAGTGCTTGACCGATTTTTCGGCTCGCACGAGGAAGCATTTCCTATGCTCTCTAAGCTACTCGCTGCATTGCAACAGTCAAATCCAGGCACTGTTGTTGACTGGCTGTTTAAGAGCGAAGAAGACGGGGAAGCAGTGTTTCGCGGAGTGTTTTGGGCATTCGGGCCATCCATAGAGGGTTTCAAATATTGTCATCCATTGATCAGTGTTGATGGTACCCATTTGTATGGGAAATACATGGGGAAGTTGCTGGTTGCAGTCGCATTTGACGCAAACAACGGTCTGTATCCATTGTGTTTTGCTTTGGTGGACGAGGAGAGTATGAGTTGGACTTGGTTCTTGTTATATCTACGGACCTATGTGATAGGCGACCGCTCCCCAATGTGTATATTATCTGATCAACATGCGAGAATCAAGAATGAAATGTCAATTATTTGGCCTGAGCCCGAAGGACAGCATCGGTACTGCTCTCTCCACCTGGTCAGCAACTTCAACCACAAATTCAAAAATCATACTCTAAAGAAGAAGTTGAATGTGATGGCGAGGGAACCTTCTAGAAGGAAGTTCGATGCTATGTACGATAATTTCATCCACGTCAACGATGAGGTTAGAGAGTGGATAGAGAGAGAACCAAAGGAACGTTGGGCGCTTTCGTATGATGGTGGTTATCGTTATGGTAACATGACCACTAATATATCAGAGGTGTTCAATATTGTTTTAAAGGGGGGGCGAGCACTCCCAATAACCGCCCTTGTGCAGCTGACATTTTTTCTATGCAATAAATATTTTGTCAGTCGTAGGGATCTTGCCGAGGATTTTTTTTCACGGGGTATTCCATGGCCACCCGCCGTCTTCACCGAAATAGAGCGTGCCATCATAAATTAAAGGATACATACGGTAACACTCTTTGATCGCAACTGCATGGAGTTCTAGGTCACAACTCCTGGTCGTGAGACTGAATCAGGATACATAAGGGAGGTTTATAATACTGTAACGCTGAATGAATGGAGCTGCACTTGTGGTAAATGGCAACTGTTCCATCGTCCATGTTCACATGTGCTTGCGTGCTGTACTACATGTAAGCTCGACTACGGATAATACGTTGATCCATTGTACAGCGTCGTCATGTACGCAACCGCATATGCTCCATTGTTTCACCCCCTTCCTGATAAGTCCTTATGGACAGAGTATACCGGGCCTACGGTGGTAGCAGATCATATTAGGTGGAGAACGGGTAGAGGACGGCCGAGATCAACCCTAATACGTAATGAAATGGACGCAAGGGAGGGGACGTCCAAAAACAAATGTAGCATATGTGGTCAGAGAGGCCATAATAAAAAAACTTGTGTGAATAGACAGCGATAGTTTTGTAATTAGGTTGATGTATGTATGTCTTTCAATTTTTTACCCCATTTGTTTTTCGCAACTGTAATTTGATGTAAATATAGTACAGTGTTGTAATACGTACTATTATCAATTATAGTAACATGTAATAAATGTAATCTTATTCTTGTGTTGCAATCGATTGGAATATTATTTTTTCAGAGCAATGGTAAGAGGACGAGGAGGACGACCATCCAGCAGTCGATATGCTGAGCAGAATCCTGGTCCAGACGATGATTCAGTGTTGCATCTTCAGGCCACGCAACGTTCGGAGGACATTTGGAATGGAGTGGTATGTTTATAAGCAATGGTTAGCCTTAATGTATTACGTACGTATTTGCAGAATAGTTGAGTGGCATGCTTGATGTTTCATGTTGCAGGCGGATGAAGAAATCAGGGCGAGGAAACACGGTCCGATAGAACCTCACCGGTCAATACGACATCTTATTGTACAGGCTGGTCTCATTGGAGTGACCCAAATAGGTCAAATCCAAATTGATAATGCCTTGATTACTACTTTGGTAGAGAGGTAGAGGCGGGAGACACATACATTCCACCTAGGTGTTGGTGAGATGACGCCAACACTGCAGGATGTTGCAGTTTTACTAGGTCTCCGTATTCACGGCCCGGCAGTCATTGGTCCTTCTAGCCATCGCTGGGGGGAACTGTGTGTGCAATTATTGGGTACAGATCCCCCTAGGAATAGCGGCATGATAAGAACCCCATGGTTGAAAGCACAGGTATAGCAAGGACCCCCAGCTGACACTGATGAGCAAGTGTTGTTGCAGCACGCTAGACTGTACATCCTCCATTTCTTCGACTTGGTACTGTTCGCCAACTGCACTGGTAGTTGGACATCGCTCATCTACCTACCCTTGCTTGAAACCATGGAGAGATGTAATCAGTACAGCTGGGGGTCAGCAGTGCTCGCCAACCTGTACAGACAATTGTGTCGATGCTGCATGCAGCACAGCAGTCAATTGGGCGGATGTGTTTTGTTGCTCCAGGTATGGATTGCAATTATATTCATGTTTAATGTTCCAATGTGTAGCATTATCCCAAATCTTATAATTCATTATATGCAGTTGTGGTCGTGGGAGCACTTACACATTGGTCGACCACTTATCGCCGGCCCCGGTTGTCATCAAGTTGCAGCTAATGATCTGCCACCACCATCGGGTGCTCAGTAAGATAAAATATTGTATTACTATGTGGCCTTAATGTACATGTAATATTACGTATGTATTTTAAAATAATTTGTATTCTATTTAATCAGTTCGAAGGCTGACTTATCATTTCGTGATGCTCCAAGGCACAGTTGATCCTTCTATAGGGACCAGCTCGATGTCCAAGAACCCCATCAGGTATATGCATGTAGATATACATATTTCTTTGACGTTCAATATTTATTGTAATGACTGAGTAATTTTTTATGTTCTTAGGTTAATTGGACACCATATTGGCAATCCAGGTTGAACGCATTGCCTGAAATTTGTGTCGAGGGCCATCACATCTGGACATATGTGGGACCTCTGATATTCTTCGGCATTGTAGAATTACATTGCCCAGACAGAGTGTTGCATCAGTTTGGATTGACGCAGCATATTCCAGATCCTGTCGATACTCTTGACACGTTGCACAGTACATCTCGTCATGGCAGGCATGACGAGAACTGGGATATATATCACGCACAATGGGTCGAGATGTGGGACACACGAGAGCAAAGTATCGCCGACGTGCCTGATCCTCCGACATCGCCTATAGAGTACATGGACTGGTACTTATCTATCACTAGGCGTGCCATCGGATGGCGTGAAGCTCAACCTCCGCCCCACCCTCGGCTAGTTTATGAACCAAGTGGCAATCGTATTCAACGAGCTGTAAGTATATTGAAAACCTTTGTCCTGTCACTTCTTATACATTATATTTTAATAACATGATAAAGTACTATGTTATAGATTGGCGCTTTTAGACAACAGACTAGAAGGGTAGCTCGGGCAATACGCGACACTGCTCGCCACACTATACAGTCTCTCTCCGTAGATGTTCTAGGTGGTTGCAGTAGTGTAATGGATGCTATGGGTGACAGACCTGAGTTTCGACAAATTCTGCGTGACGAAGGTGTCGACCACAGTATTTTACATGCCGAGGAAGGAAGTAGACGTGAACTTCCTCGCCGGCGCAGTTACTTGGTTCACATGGAGTCCACACCCTCGCGACATCGTGTGGAACCTAGTCATAGGTCCACATCACATTTGGATCCTTAAGATATACATTACTTTCTTCTTTTTTGATATTGTAATACGATATATCATTGTTATTATTACTATTCAAGTTATTTACATTTTTAGTACCTCGACTCATATAGTTTTAATATTTTATTATTAGTGCTGTAATTTATATAATATGATGCAATCACTTATTGTATGATGGATAAAAAATATATTGTATGGGTGAAGTTGTAGCCGGATTCTCGCATAGCCGGTAGGGTTGCAACACATGATAAAAGTTGGTCATTGAACGCCGGACCGAAGGTCGTGAACCAAGGACCTGTTGCAGGCCGTGGTGCTCGTCGTGCAACCTTGCTCGTTGCACGACGTGCGGCACGTCGTGCACCACTGTTGCCCTACGTGCCGCTCAGCGTGCAACGGGTGCCGGTTGCACATGTCGTTTTTTCCCTTTTGCACGACGTCGGAAATGGCGTGCAACCATGAATCTATAGTAAACCATCCCATTTCACTAATTTTTTCAAGTTGTACCACTTTTCTAATTTTTTTTCCAAAACATGCTATTTTGCAAAAAAAGTCCCTTTGTACACACCCATCTATATATATATAGGCTGACAAAACCAATATGCTAACATCATCTAGCAGCCTTTTTCCCCATGCAACAGTCACTAAGTCACTGTGACATCAGCAATAGTTTTATTTTATTTAATTTAAATTTTTTATTTTTAATATTAAAATTAGCGGCTTTGTCCAGCAACCCACTGGCTACTTGTAGCACAACCCAATGCCATATATGTATCCTTTTTTTTTTTGGGTTAAATTTTCACATGTATAAAATTCATATCGTGAATATTATTTCATAAAATTACTTTATTAATCTTATAAATAAATAATTCATCTCATGAATTATGTCTAGTGGAATTAATTTATTCAGCTTATGAACAAATAATTCATCTCATGAATTCAATTTAAATATTTTCAAATAGTGCTTTAAGTTGAGGCTTACGAAGGGACCTTACGGACAATATCTAGCTCCAAATGGGTTAAATCTGATCATCATTTCATGCTAATAATTGACTGCAATTTGATAAAACCTCATTTCACTAAGTAAGTGTTACTACTGTCTGGAATTAAATATATTCACTCAAGAATATTCCATATAATTTTATTGCGACGATCAACCCATCTATTAGATATCCGTGACCAAATACAACCTCAACTACTATCGTTGTTTTTCTCACCTCTAACACCGTAGTTCCCGACTCATCTTTCTCAAACAATTTGTAACATAGAAATAATTTTTGTATTAATTCTAAATGTTAAGTGAATGGAATACTCTGGCCAAAGATTCTAAAATGTTCGTATATCTGCGAATCAACTGGGGGACATCTTTTGTTCTAGATTCCTAGTAAAATATTCGTTGCTGCCACATTTCATGCAATTGCCTAAGATCCTGGTTATTCAATTTTAACCTCATCATTTTGGAATCAAAGCAATTAATATTCCATGCACGAGTTCAGACTATTTCCCAAATTTAGAGTTATCATCTTAATTAATTATTTCTGATAGCAAAAAAGAGACAATTAATTTAGATGGTCTTGCTTAGTGTTTTAATCTCATTGAAAAAAATAATATAATACTCTTGGATCTTTATCCACATGACCAAGACAAGTCATCAAAAGTATCATATTTTGGTCTTATAAGACAAGTTGTCCAAATTTATGCCCGACTATGAATATACTTTAACATCTTACTAGTTTGATCTAAGTCTTTCTGTGGTTCAATCTTATTAACCATTTTAACTAAACCTAACACATTACCTTGGACAACATCCATCTCATGGAACTTTTTAGAAAAAACACTCATGCATATTTGACTCGTAAAACATAATCAAACAATAAATGAATAAAATAATTTCATTTATTTAATTTTTAAAACTAACTAATTGGGTTATTCTATGACACCTATTCCAACAATCTCCCATTTATCCTTGAACTTAAATAGTCTGCATTGCATAATTAACTCCTGGGGACCAGTCAGCACATTGACTATAAACTATAACCAATATTGATTTACCACTGTCTCATTCATTTGCTGAAATGCTTTCATCAACTAGGAGCCTTTTGAGTCAACTAGTCTGCTCAACAACTCCTTAGCTGTCAAGTACCCGACTTCCATAATGAAGTAAGCAGAACAAGATTGCTTTACTCATCACCATCTAGTGACTTCCACTATAAGGTTAAACATGAATTCTGACATCAAACATCTAAACTCCCTTTTAAAATAAACGACCCTTAATAAACCCAGCATCCAACCCTAAGAACATAGTCGATTCATCTTAGATCTTTCATTTTTAATTAACTGATTGGACAATAAAAATTTAATAGCTCATAATATTTCTACACCATTCTCAATGCGTAGAATTATATGCAACATTAGAAAGTCTCTACTTTTTGTTATGTCACTTGTACACTAATGGTTCACTAACCATTGACTCAAATCCCTAGGACTTGATTAATCGAAATCGAATCTACTATTCAATGAACAAGATGCTTATTTAAGTCTTACAAATAGACTAACTCAGTTTGCATATTATATGCTCCTGACTTTTGGCAACAGATTTGTCTAGTTGTATCATATGCATAACCTTTAAAGATAACCATTCAGAGAACGTCATCTTGATTTCCACTTTTCCATATCCCATCACATGAAACGCAATGGATGAATATCCCCATAGACTTAAGCATAACATCTGGCTATAAGGCCTCATCAAAGACGATTCCTTTCTATAGGGTATTAAACTATTCCCACCGATCTAGCCTTGAAGGTCTCTACCTTCATGTCCATTTAACTCTATCTACTTGTGGATCCATTCAGACCATATCTAATAGACTTAATGTCCTTCAATGCCTCTATAAGTTCCAAAATTAGCTAAAACACAATTACTTTAACTTTTATTGCCCTGACCTTTTGGTCTGCATCATTACACTTAAGAGTCTCATTGTAGTCTAAAAGATCAGACTCATCATCATTCTTAACTGTTAAGACTGAAGACATGATTCTTTCAGGCGACCCTTACTATCCTTGATGCTTAACTTTGCATATGCTTTAGCAAGTGCACTAGACGTATCAACTAATAGAGAATGAGTAGAGCATCGTTCCCACGAGGATTGTGTTTGAGTGAGTACCAAAATTAGTAGCTTTGATGCTATTTGAAAAAATCGAAAATTGAGATGTTGATATGAAATAAAATTAAAATAAAAAAAAAAAAAAATATGTTAACCGATTTTTAGGAAGTTTTTATGATTTAATAATATCCAAGGCATCTGATTTCACCTAGTTGCATTAATACGCCTTTCTATTCTCGTTATTCAAGTTGTGATTATGTGTTGATGGTTGAAAACCCTAATTTACTAAATGTTCTCTCTCGAGAAACATTTAGCATGCTCTTTTAAATATTAACCCATCACCCTCGTGCATGAATTTAAATAAGAAAATAGTTTTAAAGGCTCTATGATTTTCACTTAAAAACCACACAAATCACGTTACTCTCTCTCGAGCATTCGCTCAATTTGTGAAGCTTATCACCTTAGTAATCATCATAAATCTCCTCTCGGACTCATTATGAATCATTATAGGCCTTAAATGGTGATCAAGCATTTAGAACTCATGAATAACAATGATAAACACTTCAACAATGCAATAACAAAATAATGAATACGTTGGGTTAGAAATGAGCGTATATTACAACTTTGGCTACATTGTAGCCTTGGAATAACAAAATTAGTTCATAATAAACTTAATATAAGACATATTTTACACAAAATTCATGAACTTAATGAAGACAAGGATAGAAAAGAACTAAAAAAATACAAAATTACAAACCAAATTTTCCTCCTCCTCCTTCTTCTTTCTTCCTCACGTTTTTCCCTTTTTTTTTCCTCTATTTTCTTTGTATTTTGCTGAGTGAGGAGATGATCTAAAACACACACCAACACCCCCTATTTATAGTATTTGAGGCTTGAAAAAAACATGAAGAAAAATTGTGTAAACTTGCTCCTCATTTGCTCCTCCTTGCGGCAGCTTCCCAACTTGCTTTGTTCTTCAAATTTTTAATTTTTTTTAAGAATTCTTCTACAATTTAAAGCAATCACACTTTTATTAGAAAAGAATGACTAAGGATCAAGGTTAAAGGTTCTAAAGGCAAAACCATCTTTTCTAAAGAAAATTCTGTCAATTACCTTGGTGACTGAGTTCAAAAGTTAGCTAAGCAAATTAAGTTTATCCTTTATTTCTGGTCACAAGACATTCAAACTGAATAAAGGACAAAAATCGTATCACTCATAACAAGACTTATCAAGTATGCCCAAAATGAAATTCTTTTTCCTTTTTTTTTTGAGGAATTTATTTGCTCAAGTCAATTTCGGCTCATGAGTATAACTTCAGCGAGAATCAAGCTCCAACTCGTGCGCGATGACCCATAAGTAAGAGAAATCACCACTGAAATACCTTCATTATGACTTCCTAATTATATCTCCAGTGAGGATCAAACTCTGACTCTTGGGAGATGACCCATAAGTAAGAGAAGCCACCACTGAGACGCCCTTTTAGTGGGTAACGCATATCTTAAAATTATTTATGGGGGATAGTGGTGCTAGAGATGTTCCCCTTCTTCTTCTATATATATATATATATTTTATTTTATTTTTTTTTGTTTTTCCAGGGGCTTGGTTCCTTGTTAGCTTTCTATGTACCCCTTGTAGTGAGCTTTCAATGCGGTAGCTCCCGTTCCAGTTGGCCTAGGGTACCGGGTGTTGAAACACCCCTACAGATCTACTTGCTTGAGGTACCAAGGTACCAAGATTTCAAAGAGTTATGCCTAAGTCCAAATGATAGACGTTTTTAATAGGATAGCAGTGTTCAGTTATTTTCTCCCTCTATTTTTATTATATTTTTCTTTTATTTAGACTTAGGCATAACTCTTCGAAATCTATTATGTAAATGATAATCTTAATACAATCTATTCAAATTTGAGCATCTTTTAATTAGAAAGAAAAGTAAAACAGCCATGCTAACTAATAAAGTCAAATACCGTGGTTTTATTAAGATAATGCCTTATATTAGATCATGCTTTGCAATTAGAACATAAAAACAATTGATTATCAGGTTATTCAAATCTAATTAAAGTAAACGAGTTGAAAAGAGTAGAAACATTGCCTAAAAAGCATGATCATAAGTTCTCTCTCTCTCTCTCTCTCTCTCTCTTTTTTGGTTCTCTCTCTTTTTTTTAATGAAATTTTTAAAAGAATAAAGGTTAAAACTGTAGAAAATAGATAATCTTTTTATTGGCCAACACTATTTACATCCCCATACAAAGGCTCCGAACTCTGAGAAGCACTAAATCCGACTCTAAAGCATAAAACAGGAAAACTTTTCGAAAACATTTTGTTTCAAAACTCTAAAAATTGCTTTTCTCACCCCCAAACTTAGAGTTGACATTATTCTTAATGTTAAAAGAACTATAAAGAATGAAGTAGTAGGTGAGAGATACTTCCCAGGTTTGAGGATTAGCTTTTTGATGGCTAATGTCGTGTTCAAGTTATCCCAAATTTGTTTAAAAAACATGTTGAACAAAATATACAAAAATATTTAAAAAAAATAAAAATAAAAGAAAATTGAAAGAAAAGTAAGTAAGGAAAGCAAAACTTGGGTTGCCTCCAAAGAAGCGCTTAAGTTATAGTCGTTAGCTCGACGTTTTGAGGATGATTTATCCCGTGTCTCGGAGAAGAATGTTGTTTCCTCCATCCACCCTTAATGACCATTTTCTTCCATGAATCTTCTTTGTACCCTTCTTTACACGACCGCCTCCACCTTCTCTAATGATGGGATCCTTGAGCTTAATGTGCCATGGCTTGAATTTTCTTTTCCAATCTTTTCTCCATTTTTTCACTGAGTCATCATTGGCTCCGAAAGCCTTTGACTTCGCTAAACACGCTTGACACTCTATTTCAATAAGTGGTGGTGGTGGATAGGTAAAAATAGGTTTGGTCATTGTTAGCCTTGAGTTGACTAAGGGGAATATGTCACATTGAGGTGGATCTTCTAATGTGTTCTTATTCCTTAATGTTATGGCGTCAATTTATTCCCCTAGATCGGTGATGGTATTGCTAGGCAAGGAATCTTTGGGCCTCTCAAAAAGTTCCTCTAATATAGTCCCTACTTGAGTTTCTAAATTTTGGATGGATGCTTCTTGATTTCAGATGGAAGTCTATTGATTTCTAAAGCTAGCCTTGATTTTTTGAGTAAAAAGTGTCCATTCATGTGTGGACTCCCTAAACATCTCTTCTAAGTTATATTTCTTTTCTTGATGTAGATGAATGGGTGGCCAAGATGCTTTGTGATGATTCCATGAAAAGTTAGAAGTGTTCATCCATCCTTGAGTATAGGTGCTAGAGTAGGGATTGTACTGGAGTTAGTTATAATTTGACATGTAGGTATCTTGTTAAAAATCCCATGAGGAAAAGCTATTACCCATTTGACATTCCATACTAGCATGGTTACCTGCACGAAATTCACATCTAAGAGTATGAGCAGCAATCATGTCATCTAATTGCTTTTGAATTAGAGTGAGGTGTGAGTTAAGCAGATATTGTACTAATTTCACAAATGCTTAATTGTCTCTTTGGTATAGCTGGATATTGAGGTCTCATAAAGTTGTAGCAATCTATCACTTTTAGCACTCTTTTTTTTTTTTTTTTTGAATAAATAAATAAATAAACTTAAAAGTTAGAGGAAAAATAAAACTAGTGAGAAATATTAAGAATACAACAACCTTTGAAAACCAAGTTTTAAGAGAGGGGTGCCAGTAATACTAAAGGTTTTGAAAAACTTAAAGAAAACAAACTTAACTTTGAAGAACATATATAGGTCAATTAAAAGTTAAATCAAAGTTACAATTAATATGAAAACTTATAAATACAACAATTTTAAAATAAAAGTTGAGAAAAATATGGTTTTAGGAAAAAAAGGGGGGTAGTAACACTAATATTTTTGAAAACTTTAAAATAACAAATTTGACTTTTAAAACCCTAACAAAGGGAACTAATAATCAAAATAAAATAGAAAATAAATATAGAATATGAGACAAATAACAAAATATCAAAAAAATAACAATTTTTTTTTTACCAATTTATTTGTTTATTTATTTATATCTTTACAAATAAACAAAATGAATGAAAAGAGATTTATATTTCAAATTTAAAATTTACAAATTATTAACAATTTTAAATTAGCACCAAAACTAGTTGGTATCGATATCACTTAAATAGATACAATCCCCGGCAACGGCGTCAAAAACTTGATGCTTAACTTTGCGTATACTTTAGCATGTGCACTAGTCATATCAAGTAATAAAGAATGAGTAGAGTGTCGTTCCCACGAGAATTGTGTTGGAGTGAGTACCGAAATTAGTCGCTTTGATGCTATTTGAAAAAACTGAAAATTGAGATGTTGATATGAAATAAAATAAAATAAAAAGAAACAAAATATGTTAACATATTTTTATGAAGTTTTAATGATTTAATAATATTCAAGGCATCTGATTTCACCCAGTTGAATCAATACGCCTTTCTTTTCTTGTTATTCAAGTTGTTATTACGTGTTGATGGTTGAAAATCCTAATTTACTAAATATTCTCTCTCTAGTAACATTTAGCATGCTCTTTTACAAATTAACCCGTACTTTTGTACATGAATTTAAATAAGAAAAGAGTTTTTAAAGCTCTATGATTTTCACTTAAAAACCACACAAATCGTGTTAGTCTCTCTTGAGTATTCGCTCAATTTGTGGAGCTTTTCACCTTAGCAATTATTATAGATCTCCTCTCGGCCTCATTATGAATTATTATAGGCCTTAAATGGTGATCAAACATTTAAAACTCAAGAAGAACAATGATAAACACTTCAGCAACGCAATAACAAAACATTGAATACGTTGAATTAGAAATGAGCGTATATTACAACTTAGGCTACATCATAGCCTTGGAATAGCAAAATTAGTTCATGATAAACTTAATATAAGACATATATAACACAAAATTTATGAATATAATGAAGAGAAAGATAGAAAAGAACTAAAAAAATATAAAATTACAAACCAAACTTTCCTCCTCCTCCTTCTTTCTTCCTCACGTTTTTCTTTCTTTCTTTTCTCTATTTTTTCTGTATTTTTCTGAGTGAGGAGATGATCTAAAACACACACCAACATCCTCTATTTATAGCATTTGAGGCTTGAAAAAAAAATGAAGAAAAATTGAATAAACTTGCTCCTCATTTGCTCCTCCTTGTGGCAATTTCTCCACTTGCTTTGTTCTTCAAATTTTTTAATTTTTGTTTTTTATTTTATTTTCCTCTGATTCCACCGCCCAAAAGCCACTAAATCATATTATTTTGTATGTGTTCATGTAATATACAATGCATTTGAGTAAAAAATGTGAAAATATTACCGGCCAAATGCAAGTTGTGTCAAAGTTGTTATTTTATGTAAACCGTGAGAATTGGGTAGTTTTATTATTTTTTTGCTTTTATTTGATATATCTTGCTTTTATTTGTTGATGTTGATGATAAAACCTAGCAAGATTTAGTATAAAATGAGTGTTTTTTTTCAAGAAAATAGCAATATAGTTGAAAATGAGCAAAACCGGAAAAAGGCGATAAAAATTTGATAAAAATGGTAAAAAATGAACTAAAATTATATAAATAATTATATACTAATTTAGACTTATCAGTCCTCCCACTACACCAAAGCTCTCGTGTACCTTGTGTGACAATATACATCATCTACACTATAAATTGTACCATGCAGTTGAGACACAGTATCTCATACTGTCAATTTAACCAATACAAGCTATATGTTGTACTTTCAGAACACTTTCTAAAATATTTTACATAGTAAACCTTTTGATTTGTAAACATGACTCATCATATGAATCTTACCATAGTCAAAAATGCATTGTTGATCCTTTCTGCAACTCTTTATAATAAGGAAAAATAAGACTTCTTCTGAAACCTCCACTTCAATCTAATCAAAGTGACTTCATATAATTACCTAACTGATTCCAACTTAAGTCTTTAACTCTTTGAACCTTTCAAGGAATTTCAAGACTTTAGTCTTCATAGGTATATCCATGTATCAACTTACTGAGTAATCATTCGTAAACATTATATGAAGTACTCATAGCTTCTGCTCATTTGAACTTTTAACAGTCCACAAACATTTCATGAACAAGTCCTAGTAGCTTAGTGGTTCTATTACCTTTTCAATTAAAATTTCTTTCAATCACCAATAATTCGAACATAATTCACATACTGGTTATCATTCAAGTACTTAATGATCCATAAGGGTTCATTTGCCCTGCACTAATGCACCGGATCCCATTCGAACTCCAAAGTTAAGCGTGCTTGGGTGAGAGTAGTACTAGGATGGGTGACCACCTGGAAAGTCCTCGTATTACCAATCCTACATGGTTGGGGGTCCTCAGAAACAGCCTATCGGCAGGGTTACACCTTGAAGGCGTAAGGCTGCGTACATCTCTCCCCCCAACCCCGCTTAGACGGGACCCTTTGAGGCACTGGGTCTGTTATTATTGTTTTTGTAATGATCCATAAGACAAATCAAACCAATTTTCAATCATATTGGATTAATGTGACCTAAGATTAAGTACAATTTTAAAGCTATATGGTTTCTAGAATTTCTTTCTTTTATATGGCTACACATCCTAGCTTGTATTAAACTAATCGATTGCCACTAACGTATTATTGATTAAAATAAGTCAACTATCTACCAACGTACCTTTTAGGTAAACGTTTTATTTACATAACGATCAGTGTATTTTTCTAAAAAGTAATTTAAAGACTATTTCGTAACAAATAGCAGATGGAAATCAAATTCCTTAAGTACATCAAAATAGTTACTCAAGTATAAAAATACATTTCCTGACTTAAACTACTACCTCTTGAAGCTTACTGAAAACCTATTCCAATACACTGGTGAACTACCAACTAGTCACAACTAGAGGAGGCGAGACATCAAAATATCTCATCATGTTGGCTTTTGGTCTTGCAACAATAGTATCTAAGCGCTTCGGCAATTTCTTTTAAAGTCTAGTGCTTTTATTAAAGAGGCAAAACTATTTTAACTCACGTTTTATTTTACCCTCTTGAGGTTCCTAATTCCCGAGATAGATGTTTACACTAAATGGACTCTTCCCTTAGTTCTCATGACACCTTTTCTCAAAAAAAAGTTCTCATTCTACTATTTCTCTTACCAAACACTTCTCTCAAGTACCAAAACATCCTCTACTACAGTTGACATTTCAAGTATCTAATACTAGAATAAGTTCGACATCTAACGTGCGAATCTTGCATTTAACTGACTCTTTAGTCTAATCTAATGTTTCGAACGTTCTTTTCAATTTACTAAATCTACCAGTAGAAACTTAGAGAACTCTGAACATCTCTTAGTGCTCAATGTGTACTAAAACATATCATATTATAATGAAAAAAATAGAATAGACAAGACGTACCAGTATTGATCGCAATGTATAATCTAACAACCTGTCATAAACAAAAACTGTAAAACAAGGCATATAACGCACAAGATTACTTTTCTTAGTTTTTTAGCAAACAATCAAAATTCGGAGTTCATTGTCCAACACTTACATGTATGCCATGGAGACCCAACAGAACCACCCAAAACTCCCCGTCGGCAAGGCCGAATTCAGATACCAGAAGGGTGAGAACACTTCTCAATAAATATGTTTTCTTGTAAGCTCTTTACTAAACACAGTCAACACATCACTTTTTCCTCAACCTCTAAGGTCCTACAAAAGAGCTTCTCAGGGAGGCCAATGTAGACCCCATTCAAGTGTAAACCATTACCTGAACACTCGTACAAGGCCTCGATATACTGCATGTCAACGTGGCCGTACTCGATTGCTTGGACTTAGTTCATCTCTTAGAGGACTAACCTTGTATTCCGCAAATGAACACTCTCCTCAGGGAGCCGTGCCCACCTAGTATACTGCTAGACCGGTAATGAAGGCCATGAGCATTCTTTTAGAAGCTCCCTCCAACTTGATATTTTGAGTATTGTGAACTTTTAAATAATTTTAGCAAACAAAGCATGGATCCACCTAACAATTCTTTGTGTATGTGCAATGATAAGCTAACCAATCTACTTGTTGCTATGGGAGAGGTGCACTAAGTAATTAGTCAAACGAGAACTATTCTCAAATAATATGTTTTCTAAACATATTTAACTCATTGTTTCTTCCTTGGTCTCTAAGATAGTATCATAATGCTCTCTAGCAGATTATATCATAATGCTCTCTAGCAGACTATAATACTATCCCAGTCAAGTGTATATCATTGTCTGGACATTAGAATAGGTAAATAAGATACTCTACATCAGTGTGGCCGCACTCGTTTTTTCCTAGACCTCTATCAATCATTAAGAAGCCACCCTGTATACCTTAACAAACGCCCTCCTCGAGGAGTAGGGCCTCTCCACTATATTATTAGACTGATAATGGAGACCATGAGGAATCAACTCCTGATCCTCGCTTCCTCTTGAAATTTTACAATTGCATATCTTTTTTCTCTAAAATTCGATTATCTCCTAACCAATATTAGAATTACATTCTAAAATTTTATTTAACAATTAAATAAAGTCTTAATTATATTAGGTTCCTTTAATTATCCAACCAATGTAATCTAATCTCATTAGATATGTTATGAGAATTTTTCTTTTCAAAGGATTCAACTATTGAGTTATCTAATCATATTAGATTGGTTTGAATAAGTTCGCCTACTTGATTCAATCAAATATTTCACTAAATTATATGGCCTTATAATTTTACTCACATCATACATAATATTTAACTGTTTAAATAATATTAAATATGTGAACAAAATTTAATAAGCACCCTGTTTATCAAATAATTTGAATAACTTATTTTGGATTATTATAAAATATTCAACAACTGACTATTTCATACCTAGATTAAAAATCTAATCACATTAGACTAATAATCTAAATCGTTCAACTCTTGAATATCTAATCATATTAGATCCGACTTAGAATTGTACTCCTTTATTGAATCCAGACTCATATAAAATTTTAAACATTTTAATGAACCTTCAATCTTGTTATTAAACTCTTTTAACAACAATAATTAGGATAATCTTTTTCCTAATTTCATACTTTTCGTAATCCCACATAGCCCAATTTTATCAAACCTGATATTTTAATGTCAATTATAAACATAATCAGAGTTGGCTCTGACACCCATTGTTGGCAACGTATTTCAAAATTTTTTTCCTAATCGACTAGAGCAAAAACAACAGAAAACTAATTTAAAATTCTTAATTTTGAATCTAATACCATGATCTAAGTAAATGATTTACTTAGACTTAGATCTTACTCTAATAGGCTCAGAACATAACAATCAAAACGTCCAATAAAACAAGCATAAACATGTATAAACATAGTACGCAAATCAAATTTCAAATACATAATTTAGACGTACTTGAAACGCAAATCTAAACTCTGAATTTGTAGATATGAAATTGGAAGAAGGAACTTCTGAAACCTTAATATCTCCTCTACAAAGACCTCTATTAGCACCGGAGTGTGGGCTTCCAAAATATTTAATTTAGAAAAAATTTTGGAACAAAATTTTTCCTTTTAATCTTTCCGAAAAGCAATTTTTCAGAAAAATTGTGCTAAACATTAATTTAGAAGAACCCTTAAACAATTTTAGATTTTTTGTCATGGCAAAAAATGAGGTTCTAAAACCTAATCAAAATAAAAAAAATTCCGAACGGCAACCCTCGGCCACCACCACGCGGAAAAAAGGGATTCATAATATATATAGAATCTATTGGGTAGAGAGAGAGACAGAGAGACCGAGACATATATATATATACACATATATGGCACAATTCTTATCAGAGGGTGAGAGTGTGAGAGGAATCAATCTTAGCCGTCCATCATAATCGATGGTCAAGATTAAAATAAATTTAAAAAAAAGGACCACCCTTCCCCCCTCTCTTTCCTCCTTCCCACCCCAAACCAAACCCACCTCCCTCCTCTCTCCTCCTTCTCTTGTCAGCCACCCCCACGCACCACAAACAAATTCCGACCGTCCACCGTCGAAAATAGCCGCACCCGCCAACCAAAAAAAGGGACCCCCTCAACACCCCTACTCCAACCCCCCCCCCTCCCCCCCCCCCCCCCCCCCCCCGCCCTTTTTTCTTCCCTCCCGATCCAAAACTTCCTCCCTCCTCCTCTTCCCGCTGGCCACCCCCATGCCAACCGGCGGCAGACGGATGCCCCAATACCCCTACTCACCCCTTTCCCCTCTCTCCCTCCTTTTATATATATATAAACCTACACGTTGACGTTATTGATCAGCCTTTTCTGCACGTGCTATAGCCACTAACGTCACTATGACATCAACAATAGTTTTATTTTATTTAATTTAAATTTATTTTTAAAATTAAAAATAGATGATGTGTCTAGCAACCTACTGGCTGCTAGTAGCACAGCCTAATTCTATATATTTATCCTTTTTTGGTGGTTAAATTTCTATATGTATAGAATTTATCTCATTGAATATTATTTGATAAAATCACTTTATTCATCTTATGAATAAATAATTCATCTCATGAAGTATGTCCAGCAAAATTAATTTATTCATCTTATGAACAAATAATTCATGTCATGAATCCAGTTTAAATATTTTCAAACAGTGCTTTAAGTTGAGGCTTGCGGAGGGACCTCGAGGACAATTTATCTCAAGCTCCAAATGGGTCAAATCTAATCATCATTTCATGATAACAATTGATTGCCATTTAATAACACATAATTCCACTAAATAAGTGTTATTGCTATCTAGAATTAAATATATTCACCCAAGAATTTTTCAAATAATTTTATTGCAACAATTAACCCATCTATTAGATATTCGTGAGCAAAAACAACCTCAACTATTATCGTTGTTTTTATCACCTCTAATACCGTAGTTCCCGACTCGCCCTTCTCAAAAAATTAATAATGCAGAAATATTGTACGTATTAATTCCAAATGTGAAACAAACGGAATACTCTGCCCAAAGATTCTAGAATGTTCGTATATTTGCAAATCAACTAGGGGGATATCTTTCATTGTAGATTCCTAGTAAAATATCCATTATGGCCACACATCATGCAATTGCCCAACAACATAAGGTCCTGGTTATTCAAATTTAATCTCATCATTTTGGCATCAAAGCAATTAATATTCCATGTACGACTTCGAACTATTTCTTGGATTTAGAGTTATCATCTTAATTAATTATTTCTGATAGTAATAAAGAGATAATTAATTTAGATGGTTCGTCTCAGTGTTCCATTCTTACTGAAAACACCAATATAATACTCTTGGATCTTTACCCACATGACCAAGACAAGTCATTAAAAGTATCATATTATAGTCTTATCAGACATATTGTCCACACTCATCACTGACTAGGAACTTTCTTTAATAATATGTCACTAGTTTGATCTAAGTCTTTACACGGTTTAATCTTATTAACCACTTGAACCAAACCTGATACGTCATCTTGGACAATGTCTATCTCATGGAACATTTAAAAAAAAAACAATCATGCATGTTTGACTCCTAAAACATAATCAAGCAATAAATAAATAAATTTATTTAATTTTAAAAACTACCTAATTGAGTTTTACTAGGACACCTATTCCAACATAAACAATGGCGCAAACCTAACTTATCCAGCCATGAGAGTAATGCTAAGACCAATGCAATTAAGGTCAACCCTTGGCTGTCAAACCCTTAAGCTAAAGCCTCAATTCCTAACTTAACGAATTTGGGAACAAACTAAAACAGAGAGGTCATACTTGAAGCCCGAAACACTGTAGTACTGTAGAAACAAGTACAGCATTATCTACGCTACACTAGACTAAGTTAAGTTATGCTACTCCTAGGTAAAAAGAACAAGTGTGCCGCAAAGAAAACTTGAAAAAGTTTTATGTGAGTGCATTAAGTTGTTTTGGACTACAACAGAGTCGCTTATTCACAAAAAAAAAAAAAAATAAATAAATAACGGCCATCCCCAATTTCCTTGGCTCTTTCTTCCCACGTTAGGCCACCAAGCTCCTTTAGCTTATTAAAGATCAATGAACATGCCCCTATTTTGGTACTAGGGCGTATTTCTTCATGCCCATGTCCGCATTTTCAACTAAAGCCTCTTTCTAGATGCTCCACATTCTCTTGGATTAAGCTTGATGCCCACGCATCTGAAATTACACTCCCAATAACTTTCTCGAGCTTGGAAACCACCTGTCATGCAGCCTTCTCGGAATTCTCTTGAGCTCCCTTTATCCTTCAACCATCTCGAGCCTTGAGTGGCTAATACCCCTATTAGGGTAATAAACCCCTCAAGATGCTGGGTTCAAGACGACGTTATCTTTGTATCCGAAGGTCTAATTCTTTTCGAGGAGGTCCTCACGTGATAAGCATGTGGCACTTTGCCCAAATGACGTTGTCCGAGCTCCCTCAAAAATAAGTTACAAACAAATATACCCCTTTTAACCATCAGTAAATTCAAATTTACAACTGGTAAAAATCTGCTTGATTTGACCCTGGATGGCTATAGGTAACTTGAGACAACACCATTTGTCGCTTGTCCTTCTTTCTCGCGTGTCTATAAGTATGATAGTTAGGGGTTCGAATCTTCACTTTCTCCGCTCTGTGCTCTCTCTTTGTTGTAATAAAACACTTAGAAAACACTTGCTCTCTACCCTTTGTTCTTAAATCTCTTATTCTTGTTGATTCAATCTATCATGTTCCTTTGCATTTCCTTCGAACCAAGAAATGATGGCTTAAATCTTTTACGCCGTCTCTCCTCCCATTCCTGAGGTTAACAGCCCCATTGAGCAGTTGATGCGTCTGTTTCTATCAAACTTCAATGGACTTTGATAGGCTTCAGAGCCTTATTGATCTTGGTTCCATCAAGGAGGAATCTTCTTGGTGGCTTTGAAATACCAAACCAAGGCCTTTGGGTTCGTCTTCCCTTTTATTGTGTGAAACCCTTCTGACGGGTTTCAACGCCTGTGCCTATGGACCCCCTTTAAGAGCCACATGATAATAGAGGCTTTTCGTCACATGAATTTGGTGGAGAACCTCCCATAGCTTCATGAATAAGGTGCACTACCCTATTACCACTCTAGTTTTGGTGGCACTCCTTTTCACTTATTCATGTGAACATTTTTCTAAGCCACCCTGTTAATGCACGGTAGGTTTACAAGCCCATCCCCTTGTGATTTTCAAGGCTAGAATCCAAAAACGTCTCATTACCTAATCATAGACCCTACCATTTTTATTTTTAGGGGATTTATTAAAACAGGCTCAAAGGGACACCGCATATTCCCTTAAGGATCTATAAGTATCAAAAGTCTCACTTTTCACAACTCACCAAACTTGAATGAAGTAAGCAAGCCTTTTCCACATTTAATTGCACTTTTAGAACCTTAACGCAATATTCCACGATTTTTTTTCCCTTCCATTGTACAACAATCCTCTGAACTTAAAAATGGGAGAATCTGATCTAGTATCAGCGAGAGCTCTGAGGCTCCATCCAAGAGAGACCAGCTTACTTGCCTATCGAGAAGAAAGAAGCTAACATCCACTGCTCCATAGGAACATCCTCAAATGTAGTCCCTAGTCAAGCTTAGGGATTTATTTTCGCTTAGCATTGTAAAGAGGCTGTTTCACCACATGTTGTATTATTTTGTGTAAGCCATGTACTCCTTAATAGTATTAATGAGTACAATTTTTTGTCAAATACGTCTCTCAATTTGGTAGTTCCACTTTCTCTATTTTTCTAACTTAAGGATTATGGAGTTGATCCTCATGACATTGATAATGAATTTAAGCCCATAATTCAAGGAATCTAAATTTATGGACTTCCTTATTAGAATCTCATATTGACACCACATATTTCCTTAGGAACCTTCCATTGATACCCCTTAGGTGAGTCCTTCCATCTAGGATTAGGAGTAAGTAAGCATTTCCTTTAAATGCCTCTATGACTTTGAATGGGCCCTTCCAGATTGGGGACTATTTCCTCAAGACACGATCTTTTTAGCTAATGGGTAGAACCACTTTCCCGACCAAGTCCCCCAAGACAAAGGACCTAGGTTTGACCTTTTTGTTGTGAGCTTTGGCCACCTTCTTCTTCTTCTTCTTCTTCTTCTTTTTTTCTCGCTTGTGAAGGGCGTCAATATGCCCTTCACCGGATCCCATGAGAACTCCGAAGTTAAGCGTGCTTGGGCGAGAATAGTACCAGGATGGGTGACCTCCTGGGAAGTCCTCACCCTTAGGTTGGGGGCACTGGGAAACAGCCTCTCTTCTGGTTGACACCCTGAAGGGGGAAGGCTGCGTACATCTGCCCCCCCCCCCCCCCCCCCCCCCCCCCCCAGACCCTGCGTAGGCTGGAGCCCTTGAGGCACTGGGTATGTTCCTTTCCTGTGAAGGGCGTCAAGCCTAACATGGTCTGAGTTAGTTAGCTCATCCATCATAGCTTGCTCATACTCATGTTTAGAAAGCCTTCGTTGATTAGCTAGCCAAAAAGACTAAAACATAACTTCCATTGGAAGTATAGCATCATCGCCATATGTTAAATAGAAGGAGGTTGTGCTAATTGCATCATCTTTGGATGTTCTGTAAGCCCAAAGGGCATCAAGTAGCAACTCATGCTACCTCCTGGTATTATCCTCAATCATTTTATCTGTATTGGCCTTTAGGATCTTGTTAGTCGACTCCGCCTTGCCATTAGCTTAAGCATAGTAAGGGTTGAGTTCAAGATTTCTATGTTGGAACTCTTGGTGAACTCCTTAACCTCAGCCCATTGTATACCTTAGCTTGGTCCACAATAATAATTTCTGGGATTCCAACTGTACATCGGATGTATTCTTAAATAAAAGCAATCACATCTTGCTGATTGATATTCCTATATGGTTAAGCCTCTACCCATTTTGTGAAGTAGTCTTTAGCCACAAGAATATGAGATTGTTGCTTGCTAGAAGAAGGGCTAATCTCCCCTATGATATCCATTTCCCATCCTCTAAAGGGCCATAGTTTGACAATAGCATGTATCTTAGTTGAAGGGCCTCTTGGTGCATGACCATTTCTTTGGCATGCTCTGCACCCCTCGGCATATTTAAGGTTATCGTCCATCATTAGGGGCCAGTAGTAACCGTAACACCTGATGAGCCAATGCATCTTATTGCTAGCTAAATGGAATCTACAGATACCTTCATGGACCCCAACTTTACTAGCATTGCTTTGTCTAAGTCAAGGCAATTGAGAAGCATTCCACTAGTGTCTCTTTTTTTTATAACTCCCCAGATTCATCATCTAGATGGAATCTATGAGCTCTCATTTTCATTTTTCTGTCCTTAATATAGTCTCAAGGTGTCTTGAAGTAATACATTAGTGCTTTCCTCCAATCCTCACACTGACTCGTGACAGTTTCATGTGTTTCAAAGCAATTGAAGCATTTCCTTGGTGTAATTTCGCTCTCAGAACTGAAATACTCAGTGAATTCAATATCATGGTCGAACACTTTAGTCTTAATGACCATGATTTCTTTATACCAAGTCCTTAGCAGCTTATACCCCAAGGCTGATTGAGCCAACACATTGGCTACTTTGTTTTGTTCTTAAGGAATATGTTCAAACTGAACACCATCAAACTTACTCAATAGTTTTTGCACCATTGAGATGTACTTGTTCGAGATTTATACTCCACTTTTTTAATATTCCTCTCATCAAAGGTCTCTCTAGCATGTACTTAAAAGACATTTTTCTGAGAAACCATGTATATGGTAAATGCTAAGAAGTAATGTCTCAATTTCACAAGTGTATAGAATAGAGATAGACACAATTTCTCAACAGAACAGTACTTTATTTCACATTCATTTAAACAACAGCTCAGGTACAACATAGCTTGTTCCAATCCTTGTTCATTGTCTTGTACAAACACATAACCAATTGATTCATCATAAGCAGAGACATAAATTTTCAAGGTTTGCTTTGCTTCTGATCAAGTATTCCTTGATTTGGCTTCTCCTATTTGATGTCCTTCTCAAACTATAGTCTCAGTAGTGAAAAAAAGACTTTGGTTTTCCTTGCGACATTTGAAATGAAATATCTATGGAAATTAACCTGCTCCAAGAAGCGTTAAAGCTCCTACTTGCTTGATGGCGGTTTGGCCTATTGAATGGCCTTAGTCTTGTTAATATCCACCTCAACCCCCCTCTGGTGTACCGAAAAATCATGGAATTCTAGCATGCATGCCAAAGGAACACTTTATTGAGTTCATCTTGTGGTCATGGCCCCCCATTCCAAGGAATGTCCCCCCTAAGTCTTCCAACTATTTGAATTGGGACTTTGACTTAACCACAATATCATCTATGTATACTTTCGTGGTCTTGTCGATGAGATATGAAAGATCATGTTCATGGCTCTTAGGTAGGAGGCACAGGCATATTTCAAGCCAAATGGCATAACCTCCCACTCAAGGTCCCTATTAACTCAGGACACCTGAATGTTGTCTTATGGGTACTCTCCAAAGCAATCATGATTTGGTAGTACCCATAATAGCCATCGATAAAGGATCAGGCCTCATGCCTTGAGACTTACTCAATGATTACATCAACTATTCTCATTGGGTATTCATCCTGGGGGTGGCTGCATTCAAATCTCTAAAATCAATGCAGACTCTAATTTTTCCTCTCTTTTTAATAATAGGAATAATGTTTTCCGACCATTCAACATATCTAGAAGTCTAGATGAATTTATCCTTTAAGAGTCCCTTAATCTCTAATTTGACCAAATTAATTACTTCTTAGGACATCCTTCTTTGGCCTTGAATGATAGGTCTCGAGCTTGGCTTGATAAGAAGCCTATGCTTAACCACTTTTCTTTCTAGGCCAGGCATCTTGTAATAGTCCCAAAAAAAGAGGTCTTTGAACGAGGAATTCCTAGGAGGTCATCCATCCTTATACTACTCTCGCCCAAGCACACTTAACTTCGAAGTTCTAATGGGACCCGGTGCATTAGTGCTTGGTAAATGATGGAGTTCAGTAATGTGCCAATGGAAAATTCCATCATCCAATGTGTGCATAAGCGTTGGGAACCTTATTACTCCCTTAATGACCAGCCATTCAAATAGGTTGTAAACCGCCCTTACGTTATGAATGTTGTCCAAAACGATCTTTGTCCTATAAAGGGGAAAAGGATTAGTCTGGACACTATAGTGATCATTTTTAGAAATAATGTCAATAAAGTTGACTTTAAGAGGACTACGGAAGGGGTCTTCATCAACACCCATCTGTCCTTCTCTGGGGAAGATATGTTCCCTCGCTTCAATGGCATCTTGAACCACGTTTCTAAAGATCACTCAATTCTTCATTCAATGAGTCAATGAATCATGCCATTTATTGTATACTTTTCCCTTTGTTGAATTGGGGTTAGGTTTCATGTGTTTTCCTATAATCTTGAGTTTGTTATTTGCCTCAAGCCAATCAAATATTACATCAACTCTTGAGAGGTCAAATGAGTACTTCCTCAAGTCTTGGGATTGATATGACTTCCTAGCTTTAGTTTTTTCTTTTCTTTTTTTTTTATTTTTTTTATGAAGGGATTGCAAACCACAGGAGGTCACTTGACTTACTCAACCAAATCTATTTCATAAGGAGGATCTTCATCCTTTTCAATAATTTCGTGCACGCAAGTACCATACGTGTTATTTTTCTTAAGGCTTTCTTCTTTTAAGACAGCCTCTTATCTAGCGGCACATTCTACCAGTTGAAGAAGCGTCATGATGTTTGAGCCATCAAACTTCATCTTAAATTCAATATCCAAGCCATTTAAGGCAAGCTTGACATATTCAACTTCAAAAATGGCTACTATACATTTTAAACTAGCTCTCTTGAACTGGTTAATGTACTCTTCTAATGATTCACTTGGCTTTTGTCTCATTTGATCCAGGTTAAACATGGAAGTTCTTAGTTTCATTCTTTGGAATTGGGCTTGGAATTTCCTGGCCATGTCGTCCCAATAATAAATGGAATTAGATGGTAGGCTAATGTACCACTTAAAAGCGGTCCTTGTTAAAGTACTTGGGAACAGCCTAGGTTTGAGAAATTGATTGTCAGCCGGTTCTCTACATTGATAATTAAACCTTGCCAAATACTCGATAGTAGACACACTCCCTTCTCATAAGAAAAGGGCAAACTCGAAGATTTTGTATCCTTGAGGGAAATGGTAATCTCTGTCAATATTGTCAGGTTAAGATTTACTATACAAAGGTCTGTTTTGTTAGGAATGATATTCTGGAAATCCAAATTTTACCCTCTTAATGTTAATTTATTAAAGAATAAAATTAAAGTTTCAGTCGTTTTCTTGTTAATTTTGTGTAAGCGAGCATTTATACTACTTGTGATTTTGTTTTTGGTAACATCCATGAGATGGATGTACTCCTTACACTACAATTTACATGTTTGATCTACGTGATTTATGAAAAACTTATAGTCAAACACAAGTTTGGACTTGTATGCCAAGACTATAGCATGTCACTCTAGGTGACTTGTTTTGGTTATGTGGATGGTGATCCAAAAGCTTTAGGTTGGTTAGTTTTAATAAGATTAACACACTAAGTTGGACCATGTGAGTTGACTATTTCTAGACTACTATTGGAGATGAGTGATTTATATGTACTATTTGAATTATGACTCTAAATCAGGAAAGTATTCTGGACTTGTGCATGAAACATTAAATGCTTTGGTGTACTACAAGTAGGGTCTAGACAAATGACTGAATTCCCACATACATTGAGTAGTGATGTGAAATTTGACAAGAATCAGATATTCAATATAGAATCTATAGTCTCTTATGAGATATTGATGTCCCCTTAGTTGATTCGCAAGTATTCATATGGTTCGAAATCTTTGGCCAAAGTGTTCCAGGTGTTTGACAATTAGAATTTATACTATTAATATGTTCAAGTGTGAATGAATTATTCAATTAAGAGTGAGCCAGTAACTAATGGAAAAGCTGTGAGAAGGATAACGGTAGTAGTTATATTTATTCTTTGTCATGGACATCTAGTAGAGGGGTTGTTGTTATCAATAAAGTCTATTTGAGAAATATTGAATAAATAGTTTAAGTCTAGAGTGCAGGAGGATTTATTTAGTGGAATTAAATCCCATAAAATGGCAATTAAATTGTATCATGAGATAGTAATTAACTTAACCCATTTGAAGCTAGATGTAAATTGTCCTGAGATCCCTGCACAAGCCTCCGTTTACATTGCCATCGGAAAGATATTAAAGAATTAATGAGATGAGTTATTTATTCATGAGATGAGTAAATTTAAATTTGCCAAGCATTATTCATGAGATCAATAAAAGCTAAAAATTAAAAATTAAAATAAATCTTTTAAATTAAAATTCATAAGACAAATTTTTACATGTGGGAAACAAAGCAAAACAAAACAAAAAAATTGAAAAATCACAACACAGATCGCAATTCGTGTGCGCACGAATGGACCAACCAGCGCAACACGTGTTGCTCGTTAGGCGGTCCTAAGGAAAGCATCCACGCCCAACGTGCGACACGTGGCATGCCTTTTGACTTTAAAAGGCAGGCAGTTTTTTCCCAGTGTAAAACGCAGCATTTTAATTTGTATAAATATGAAACATTGAGTTTTGCAATTTAACTAAGCACCCCACATCGAAATTTTTGTATTTTTTCACTATGGTATTTTACTCCAAATAGGGGTGTCAATTTTGTGGTTTGGCATTCAATTAAATTCCAAAATTAAAGGTTTCTAACAGTGTTTACTTTTGGAGATCTAATTGGAGAGAAAATTTTCCTTTGAAGCTTTTCTTTCCTCAGTTTAATATTTTTCGGAGCCCACTCTCCGGGCTTTTTGAGGTCATTGCGTAGAAGGCTGCTGGGTCTCAGTTTTCTCAGCTTTCTTGAAGTTATTATCATTCTAGTTTTGTTTTGTTGGAACAATTTTAGGTATTCTTTTTTCCTTCTCTTTAAGTTGTTGGCTTTTCTATTTATTTACATTTTTTATATTGTTCTTGTTAAAGTTCATGTAATTTTTATAAAAGTATTAGAGTAGAGGCTTGTAGATTTAAATTGAAAATTTAAATAAGTAGATTTAAAATTAGAAAATTTAAATTAACCTTTGGTTTAAAAGTAAGAATTTTGAACCCTTCCGCTGCATTACCTTTGTTAAATAAGTCCCAAGAGTTGAGAAAGTACTTGTTTGACCTCTCAAGAGCCAACATTATATTTGATTGGCTTGAGGCTAATAGTAAGTTCAAGATTAGGGAGAAACATAGGAGACCTGGCCCTAATACACTAAAAGGGAAGGTATACTATAAATGGCATTACTCGTTCACTCACTCATGGAAGAACCATGTAATCTTAAGCAACATAGTTGAAGATGCCATTGAGGCAAGGGAATTAATTTTCCCTGGAGAGGGAAAGGTGGGGTTCAATAAAGACCCTTTCCCTTGTCCTGTTTAACTTAATATTATTGATACCCTCGCCTAATAGTTGAAGTATTGTTCGAACTAACCATTTTCCCTCTTTCAGGAGAATAATGCTTTTGAACGATATTCAGATGGCAAGGGTAGCAAACAGCCTGTTCTACATGTTTGAGGGAATCTTATGATTCCCATCACTAAGGCGTGCGTTGGATGATGAGATTTGCTGTTGGCATTTCACTTAACTCCATCCCAATAACAAGTGTTTGGCCTTGAGAAATCTACTAATTGAACTCCGCTATAGGTCGACCGTTTTGTAGTCAAAGGTTAAGGAATTAGCTATGGAAATCAACAGTGTTCCTAGATACAATTCAAACTTTACAAGCAAAGATAGGATATGTCGAGACCTGGATAGAGCATCGTACAAAGTATGCGGAGACTACTACTGGAAGATACAATGGGCAATAAGGAAGCTCAAACTCCTTCTTGAGTACATTTCTTTTGCACATTTACTCTTGGAGGTGAAGATGCCACTTGAGAAGTCCATGTACAAGCCAACTGAAGATCCTATTTCGAAGGCTCAACTGATCACGAGGGGACATCCAAAAAGGAACCCAAAATACCACATGATTGAAGTGGACACCAATTAGGGACCATGACCACCAGGACAACAAGGCTCAAGGGTTCACTTTGGCAAAGTGTAGAGGAGAAATTAGCTCGAGTAAGAAAATGCAGGCTCTTCCAACCTTATGCGCACCCATAAGAGAAGGCTACTTCGCAAGAAAGAAGCAAGAAAAAGAGCTTTTCTTGATACTTGCTTGGCCCAGGATTCTGATAAAGAAGAAAAAGGCTACGAAAACAAGTATACTATGGAGGCCCAAAGAGCAACCTAAGAGCGGGGGTGAATTTGGTTCTTTCAAGATAAAATAAAATTTTAAACTTTAAGAACCAAAAATAAATAGAAAGCCAAAAAATGAATAGGGCATGTGAAAAATAAAGGCAAGAAGAAAAACAATGCACAAGGATTTTTATTGTGGTTCACTTTCAATGTGGAAGCTAATCCACTCCCCAAGTGACTACTTTTCATCACTTATACATTCAACTAAACTTGATTATCCTTTTTAAAACTAGGCTCAGGATCCAATCTTTTCAACCAGTCTTTTTGTACCTAGGTTCAAGACCCAGCCTTTACAACCGACCCCTTTGTAGCTGTAGGCTCAGGATTTAACCTTTAAAATAAAATGAATTAAAGTAATGAAGTAATTAAGGCACTAAAATTCTTCACTCTTTCAAAAGTGAATTGACAATAAATCAAGTTTAGCCAAAGTTAAGGATATGCCAATTAAGCTCAATGATCAACAATAAAGAGAACAAGTATTGCTCAAGAAAACATTAAAAGAAAAAAGAAATTAAAACAGTAAAGCACAAGAAAAATCGAACTTTTTAATCAAATAACACTTGGAGAGAAATAGAACTTTAAAACAAACGTTTTAATCAAGGAGGATCTTTCTTGGATGACAGAGAATGATGCCCATATTTGACCCTTCTCATGACATCCCCAGTCTTAACGGCGTGTTCCCGGATACTGAAAAATCTCTTTTGCTTCATACAGCTTCAGCAGGTTAATCTTAGTAGGAAGACGCATTTATACTGAAGCAGCTCCCTTTAAAGGATGGACACTCTTGACTAAGCGGTATGCTGAAGGGATAGACAAATTGATTCTTACCCATTGAGAGAAATGGAACAACCTTCGCATCTATGAGACCATCACGCTCTCCAAGATTGCTCTCAAGTATGACAATCCTATCGTAACGGCACTCACCTACTGTTGGAACATATGTTATAATGCTTTTGCCCTCCCAAAGCGGTTTCTTGTAATCACTATAGAGATCTATGAGGAGAGGAGGTACCTCTTGATTCTTTCATTTCCACAGAGGATGATGACTTTGCCTTTCATTTCTCTATGACCAACTTACCTGGTGGTTACGAGCCCTTTGTGAAGATGTTTGTCATAGGGACAAATGAATTTGGGCAAGGGTCCAAGGAAGAAGAGGCCTACTTTTACTTGTTTTGGTTGAATAAGTTTTTCATTGCTAACTCCTCTAATTCAGTCCTTAAGTCCCTTGAGACCATGGCAATCAACATTCCCTTTAGCGCTAGTCCATTAGTTCTAGGACCTTTTTTTTTTTTTTTTTGCCCTAGTATATGGATGTCTTAGGGCCATCATAATCAAGAACTATGTTGTCTATATAGGAGGACTCTTATGGCTAGTCCAGCTTTGGGCCTAAGCCTATTTCCCTAAGCTCTACCCTAGAGGCCCTTATGTCCGCACAGGTGAGGGGGTCTCTTGCTGCAAAGAGTAGTTTACTCATTGTGAGGTCCTTTTGTCTCCAGGATGGTCCTTTGACCATTCCCTTGAGAGGTTTACGTCTCCTCAACATAAGAAGGGGGCTCAATGGACTCCTTTCAAAGAGAGGAACCTTAGCCCTCATTAGTTCAGGAAGTTGGACCTTCATCATGATGTCTTTATGAACATCAAATTTGAGACATGAAAGGAATCTTGTGCCCTCAGGATCTCATCTTCTATCACCAAACTCATCATTGTGTAGAGACTTATAGGCTTAGGCTATTTACCATGTATATTGGAATGGTCCAAGAAATCCCTTTTCCATGTTTGAGAAGCAAAAACCTCTGGTCAGCCAAAAGGATCCCAATCCAACTCATATAATGTCAAGAACTTCGTGACTCCAACCCAGAGGTTAAATCACTTTATAGGTACCAAGTCGTTTGTATGTACTTCTCATGTGCCACAACCAATTTAATAGCTTGGTTCAAAGTGTATTTGTCCTTTATGGAGGCCAGAGGCGCTAAGAAGCATTTTACCCAATCACTTGACCATGCAGGTCCTAGCTCGAGATGAGGTCAGTCAACCAGTATCAAGCAAACTCTACAGAAGGCATTATCAGGTAAACAACCATCTCTAAAGTATACTTCAGTTCTTTATTTTAGATTGCTTTAAAGACAGATCTTTGTTCCATTTATAACTGTAGCTATTAAGGAAACTCCTATGAGTTCTAGGACTAGGAGTTGCACAAGGATGTTGCTAAAGCAGCCTAGCGCACCCCCCCCCCCCCCCCCCCCCCCCCCCCCCCGCGGTCGGAAACCTCTCCACTAGCCCTAGAAGTTGGTGGCTCAAAGAAAAGGAAGAAGTGAGATGTCCTGTTTGATCTCCCAACCAAAGCCATGCAGACAGTAGAGGAGGAAGAAGAAGAAGAAGAAGTATCCATCTCACAGTTAGTGAGAAAGAGAATAGCTAGACTCCTTGAACCACAGGTACTAGCTTTCCTTAGTTGGTGTTACTCTCGTTCATCTTTTGTCAAAATAGTTCCCAGCTTTGGCTTTGTATAGCCACAGGAGGAAACATCACTTGTTGTCATGCAGATTCCAGACTCTCTGCCTCAGGAACCTCTGTCAGAGCTCCCTCTGGATATTGACTTATTAAGCTCAAGCAATAAAGAATGAGGAGACATGGCTACCTTAGTTATGGAGCCAATTATAACTAAACCCCTAAAGAAGTTTCAATCCTAGCCCTTCTGAACTAGGGTCTTGTGCAGCCACCATACCCACTTCTAGGAGCACCCTCCATAACCATTGAAGAGATCTTTAAAGGTATGATCCCATTTTCTATCTTCTAAATCATTAATGTCCAAACCATTAGTTTGTTCTAACATACAAGCATTGCTTTCCAGAAAGCCCTCCCGAGGAAGGCATTCTAAAGGCTAAAGCACCAGCAGAGGTTTCTCATGCTCCTTCAACTAATGTTTCAGAGTTAAAATTTGTCCTTTCACACTCTAGTTTATTTCAAAAGTTAGGACTTAATCTAACTCCTTTTGATGTTACCTTTTCTAAGTCACACCACCAAGAGTTATCCATCCCCCAATCTCAGAAAGGATGTCATTCCCCCTGGAGAAGTTAGGAGCATGTGAGAAATTGTCCTTTCAGCAATTGGACCAAGTATCTCCAAGACTCTATGGAGAGAGGGAAATTGCACATTTCCCTATCCTTGCTCCGACAAAGAGAGCCACGTACCGAGAAGCCACTTCTCTGGTGAAGGCCTTAAAAGAAGATCCTAAGGTGGCTTCAGCTATTGTCTGAGAGCTCAAGGCTTTGGGGGAGGTGTTTATGAAAGTGAATCAGGAGGTTCCACCACTCCTTCAAAAGAAATTGCATTGTCATAATGTCATTAGGGACCTAGGGTGTTCAGCTGGCTTAGGAGGCCTACAGCTTTTGTTTGAGGAATTCCAAATAGCCAGAAGAGTCCAAAGTAAACAAGCCTAGGACATTAGAGGCCTAGAAGATAAAATCCATCACTTGGAGGAGAGACTGAGTCATCTCATGGGACAACTATCGTCTCTCAGGCAATAGCATACCTTTCAAGGCTCAGTAGTCAGAGAGCCCTAGCAAAGCGACAGCAGATGCTCAAAGGAGCAACCATGTCCTTCAAAAAGAGGCACTCTCTTTGACCAAGAGCTTAATGAAGGAACCAGCTAGCTATCAACTATAGAGGAAACCTTGGTAAGAATTAGGACTCAACTTTTTTGATTTTGGCCTTGTAAAGAAGTTTTTTGGCCATACAAGTTGCTTGTACTATGTTATATAAGCCATTAATCCTTAACATTATTAATGAAATACACCTTTCGTCAAATACTTCTCTCAGCTTTGTGGTTCCTTTTTCTCTTATTTTTCTACCTTGAGGACCATGGAGTTGATCCTCAAGACATTGATATTGAAGCCAAGCACAAAATTCAAGGAACCTAAACTTAAGGACTTCCTTATTAGGATCCCAAATTTATGGGACATATTTCTTTAAGACCCTTCCATTAATGGCCCTAGGCTGAGCTCTTCCATCTAGGTTTTGGAGTAAATAAGCATTTCCTCCAAATACCTCTACGACTCTGAATGGGCCCTCCCAGTTTGGGTACCATTTCCCAAAGACATGATCTTTCTGGTCAATGGGTAGAACCACTTTTCAGACTAAGTCCCTAAGTTAAAGGACCTAAGTTTGACCTTTTTGTTTTACGCTTGAGCCACCCTCTTCTTTTGTTTTTCCAACTTGTGAAGGGCATCAAGCCTAACTTAGTCCAAGTTAGTTAGCTTGTCCATCATAGCTTGCTTAGACTCATGTTTAGAAAACCTCCCTTGATGAGCCAGCCTAATAGATTAAGCTGTGACCTCCATTGGGAGTACAAAATCATTAACATACGTTAAATGGAAGGGGGTTGTCCTAGTTGCATCACTTTTGGGCAATCTATAAGCCCAAAGGGCATCAAGCAGCAGTTCATATTGTTGGAATTGGTGTCCCGAAAAAACCAAATTAGTTAGTTTTAAATATTAAATAAATAAAATTATTATATTCTTTTATTGTCTGACTATGTTTTCTGAGCAAAACATGTGTGTGATTGTTTTTTAAAACATTCCATGAGATGGACATAGTTCAAAGATGACATGTAAGTTTTGGTTGAAGTGGTCAATGGGATTGAACCACAGATACACTTAGATCAAAGTAATGATATGTTGTCAGAGTATATTCATAGTTAGTGACAAGTTTGGACATCTTATCTAATAAGACTATAATATGATACTTTTGGTGACTTGTCTTGGTCTTATGGATAGGGATCCAAGAGTATCATGTCGGTGTTGTCAATAAGATTGGAACACTAAGTACGACCGTCTGAATTAGTTTTTTTTTTCAACTGCTATAGGAAATAATTAATTTTGCAAAACGATAACTCTAAATCCTTGAAATGGTCTGAATGTGTGCATGGACTACTTGTTGCTTTGATGCTCCAAAAGGATTAGTCAAAATGCATTGTTTTTGAATCTGATGTACGTTGGGTAACTGCATAAAATGTGGCGGGGCAATTGTATTACCTGGAATCTATAGTCTTTAACGAGATAAAGATATCCCCTTAGTTGATTTTCCAATATATGAACATATTTTAGAATCTTTGGCTTGAGTATACCATATATTTGGCATTTGGAATTAATACGAAAATTATTTCGGTATATTGAGTTATTCGAGAAGGGTAACTCGAGAATTACGGTGATAGATATGAGAAAAGTAGCGACAGTAGTTAAAGCTATTTTTGCTCATGGATATATAATCAAGGGATTAATTATCGTAATAAAAGTTTTTTGGGAAATTATTGAGTGAATATATATTTACTTCTAGAATGCTGTAAAACTTATTTAATAAAATTAAGTTTACTAAATGGTAATCAATTGTTGTCATAAGATGATAATCATATTTGACATATTTTGAGCTAGAGTTACATCATCCCTGAAGTCCTTTTGCCAGCCTTAACTTAAAGCACTATTTAAAAATATTAAAAAAATGAATTCATGAGACGAATTATTTACTCATAAGATGAATAAATTAATTTTACCAAATAATATTGAGAAGATGAATTTATAAATGTGGAAATTTAAACAATAAATACATGCATACATATATATTGTATTTAAATGTTTTAGCCATGAGTTGGAGTAGGAAGTGCTAGGTTTTGGAACCCAATTTTCTCTCACAACTAAATCCCAAAATTATTTTAAGGGTTTTCTAAATTATTGTTCAGCATTAATTTTCTAAAAAATTATTTTTCAGAAAAATTGAGAAAAAATTTTGTGTCAAAATTTTTCTTAAGTTAAATATTTTTGAGAACTCATACTCCTAGTGCTAGAAGAGGTCATTGTGCATAAGACCGTGAGATGTTAAGAAATTTTCTTTTGATTTCAAACCTTCAAGTCAGAGTTGGGATTCGTGCTTCATGTATGTTTAAATTAAGTATTTGATATTTAATTTGTTTTCCTTTAATTCATTTATTCTCTATATACCATGTTAATAATTGTTTTATTCGATGCTTTTCGCTTGTCATATTATGAACCAATTAGAGCAAGATCTAGATCTAATTAAACAGTTTAATTAAGTTAGGGCTTTAGATTAGAAATTGAGAACTTTAAATTGGTATTCTGTTGTGCCCACTCTAGATACTTCGGGAAATATTTTTGAACTATGTGCCCAAACAATTAGTATCATAGCAAACTCTAAATGCATTCATGATTAATATTAAAAACATTAAATTTGAAAAAAATGGAGCATGTAGAATTACAAAAATATGAAATTGAAAATTTTATTAAAGGAAAAAGGTAATCTTAAAGATTGAAGGTTCGTTAAAATTTTAAATCTTTTAAAATTTTAGATGGGTCATAATTCAATCAAGGAGCATAATTCTATAGCAGATCTAATAAGATTAGATATTCAAAGAGTTATTTAGATTATTAATCTAATGTGATTAGATTTTGAACCAAGATGTGAAATATTAAATTGTTGAATATTTTATGATAATCCAAAATAAAGAATATCTAATAGGATTAGATGTCTAGTTTTTGATCTAATGAGATTAAGATCGAATTTAATAATTTATTTATTAATTTAAATATTAATAAAAAAATTTTAAAAAGTGGGAAGGTGCCCACGTTGGGCATCCCCCCCCCCCCCCCCCCCCCCCTCTTCTCTCTTCTTCAATTAAAGTTTTTTTTTATTTATTATTTAAATAATTAATTAATTAATTAGGATGAGATCCTAATTAAGATTATAAGATAATATTTCCTAAAATTTTTTTACAAAAATCTTTGATTAATCTAACCTTTAAGACTTAAGTATTATTTAAATTTTTCCTAAATTGTTTGATAACATGACATTTGTTAAAATTTAGTTCACATGTTCAGTATTATTTAAATGAGTTAAATATTATGTACGATTTGAAACTAGAGGCTAATTATGTGTGCAACTTGGTGAAATATATGATTTTGTCGAGTGGGAGAATTTTTTCAATAGATCTAATATGATTAGATAATTCAAAAAGTTGAATTATTCTAAAGGAAAATTTGCATAATGTGTCTAATGAGATTAGATTACACATGTTGGAAAATTAAAAGAACCTAATTGGATTGGGGATTTATTTATTTTTCAAATAAGATTTTGAATATGATTCTAATTATTGATTATGAGATAATTAAGCTTAAAAGAAAGATCTTCCATTTTAAATTTCAAGTAGGAGGGAGGATTAGGAGTTGATTTCTCATGGTCTCCATTGCCACTTTGATAGTATAATGGATAGGTACTACTCCCCGAGGAGAGCATTTATTCACGAAATATAAGGTTAGACTTCTTCATGATAGATAGAGGTACAGGGAAAAATTAGTGTGGCTACGCTAACATGGAGTATCTCATTTACTTGTACTAGTGTCTAGGTAATGGTATACATCTAAGTATGATAGTATTATGCACTCCTAGGGAGCATTGTATAATTATTTTAGAGATCAAGGTATGGTGATTTAAACATGTTTAGGAAATATATTGATTGATAATAGTTCTCACTTGACTAATTACTTGTTACACCGCCTCTCCCATAATAAGGGGTAGATTGGTTAACTCATCATTGCATACATACAGAGAATGGTTAGGTGGATTCCATGCTTTGTTTGTTTGCTAAAATTATTAAAAGGTTCAAAAGACTCCAAATATCAAGTGGGAGCGGGCTTCTAAGTGAATGCACATGGCCTTCATTACTAGTCTAGCAATATAATAGGTTGTGTTTCTCCTCGAGGACGATGTTAATTCACAGAATACATGTTAGACTTCTGTTAAGATGAAATGAAGTTCAAGCAATCAAGTATGGCCACGCAGACGTGGAGTATATCGAGACCTTGTATGGATGTTCAAGTAATGGTGTACATTTGACTAGGGTCTACATTAGCCTTCTTGAGGGTCTCTAATGTAGGACATTAGAGGAAGGGAACAATTGTGCATTTAAATATGTTTAGTCAAGAGTTCACAAGAAAACATATTTATTGAGAAATGTTCTCACCCTTCTGATATCTCAATTCGGCCACGCCGACTAGGAGTTTTGGGTAGTTTGGTTCGGTAGCCACGGCATACATGTAAGTGTTAGATTGTGAACTTCGAACTTTAATTGTTTGATTAAAAGTAAGAAAACTAATCATGTATGTTATATGACTTGTTTTACAGTTTTTGATTTTTGATTAATTGTTAACTTATGTATTGCAATCAATATTGGTATGTCCTACTTGACTATTATGTTTGATATGATATGTTTTCGTACATGTCAAGCACTAGGAGATGCTCAAGATTCTATGGATTGCTGCTAGTAGATCTACTAAGCTCAAAAGATCGGTTAGAACTTTAGACTAAACCTAAGGTTAGTGAGTTGCAAGATTGGGACATTAGATGTCAAATATGATCAAATACTTGAGAGAAGTGTTTGATCAGACAACTAGAGCATGAGAACAGTTTATGAGAAAGATGATAGACACAAGATTGGGTTAAGAAAGTTCAAATCAAGAGCCTGTCATGTGATGATGGCTTATTTAATTGAACTGGAATTCTTAATGCAAAGATTGATAGCCAATTATCAAGATCTTTCAATTGGCTTATGCTGGATACATTAAGTAATAGAGATTACTCATCGTCTGAATGAATGAAAGGATAGTTTGAGAAAAGGTGTTATGAGAACTAAGGGAAGAGTCCGCTTTGTATAAGTATCTATCTCAGGAATTAGGAACTTCTTGAGGGTAAAATAAAACATGAGTCAAAATAGTTCTGTCTCTTTTATAATCGCACTGGAACTTAAAAGCAATTACCTAGGTACTTAATACTATTATTTCCAAGACCGAAAGCCAACATGATAAGGAATATGATATCATGTCTCCTCTTGTTGTGAATGGTAGGTGTTTCATAATTGGCACCACGAGAAATAGATTAAGTGGAGCAATTTAGTTTTTATATTTGAGTAACTATCTTAATGAACTTCAGAAATTTGATTTCAACCCATTATTTATTTCAAAATAGTTTTCAGTTAATTTTAAGAAAAATAGACTGATAGTTAAGTAAATAAAGTGCTATGTAAAACGGTACATTGGTAGATAGTTTATTTATTTTAATCAAAACTATGTTAATTAGTATAATACAATTTAAGATGTGTTTCCATGTAAAAGAACAATTTTTTGAAGTCCATGAAAGTTTTAAGGGGCATTTGATCTTAGGTCGCATTAATCTAGTATGATTCAAAAGCTGGTTTTGATAATTAAGTACTAAAATGTAACCAGTATGTAAATTGTATTCGAATTATTGGTTACTAAAAGAGCCTTTAAGAGTAAAGGCATTAGAACCACTAAGCTGCTAGGGCGTATTGATAAACTATTTATGGACTGCAAAAATTTCAAGCGAGCGGAAGCGACGAGTATTTCATAAAACTTGTATGAATAACTACTCAATTAGTTGATGTAAGGATATACCTATGAAAACTGAAGTCTTGAATCCTTTGAAAAGTTCAAAGAATTAAATACTAAAGTTGGGATCAGTTGGGTAATTATATCAAGTCACTCTGATTAGATCAAAGTGGAGGATTTCAGGAGAGTTCTTATTTTTGCTTACGACAAAGAGTTGTAGAAAGGATGGATATTGTGTTATTGAGTATGATAAGATTCATATGATTCGTCACACACGTTGGGAATACATTTTTAAAAAAAAAATTTTAGAGCGAGGGCAGCAAAAAACCAATTTCAAATTCTCAATTTTAAACCTAAAGCCCTGACTTAATTAAACTATATAATTAGATCTAAAACTTACTCAATAGGTTCATAATATGACAAGCAAAACATCGAATAGAACATACATAAACATATATAACATAGTATAGGACAAACAAGATAAAAGAAAACAAACTTAATATCAAATACTTAATTTTGATAGTCCTAAAGCGCGAATCCCAATTTCGATTTGAAGATCTGAAACTAATTTTCTTGACATCTCGAGGTCTTCTTTGTAATGACCTCTTCTAGTACTGAAAGTATGGGCTCCCAAATAATATTTAACTTCAGTTGTTTCGGAAAACAATTTTCAAAAAAATTATGCTTGAAATAACTTAGAAAAACCCCTAAAATAGTGTTAGGGTTTTCATCGTGTAAGAAAACCGAGTTTCAAAACCTCAAATTATTTTAACTCGCAGCTGGAAAAATAAGCAATTTAAATAAAAAATAGTAAAGAACTCAACAGCTCAACGCATATGAAATGTGTTAAAACCCAGTGTCGCTGACGTTAGCATGGCTTCAGCGCCATCTTTTCTTTTTTTTTTATTTGGGTTGCAGAATGTCTGCCCTGCCTTTGCACAGTTTGTGTCCTGCGCGTGTGTGTTTGCATTTCCCCTTTTTAATGTTTTTGTTTAAATTTCGACATGTATAGAATTCATCTCATGAGTATTATATGGTAAACTTTATTTATTCATCTCATAAATAAATAGTTCATCTCATGAATTTGCTACGCTCGGGATTGAACCACAAGCGTAAACTAAGTAAAATAGGGATACGTTGAGAGTATGAGATGAGAAAGAAGGGAAATTAAGATGAGAAAGTAGAGTTTTAGAGTTAGATGATAGAAAGAAGGGAAAGAGGATGAGAGAATAGAGTTTAATCTCAAATTGAGATAGTTTGTTGATGTATTTTCATTGGATATCTGAACATTACAGCTAAGAGCTTTATTTATACAAGATTAGAGATATTGAATCAAGACAACTAATCCTAACCAACTTGAAAATATCTAGAATCATCCAGAAGACTCTAGAACTAGCTAATTAACTAATATTTGAGTGTTTATTGGCGCCAAAGACAGCAAATAATAGCAGCAGACTAACGCAGCAGCAACAACGTGCACAACAGCAGCATTTAACAGAATTTGAACTGAATTTTAACTGCCAACTATAATTCCCGCCCTTAAGCCCATTTAACCATGCCACGGATTCTCGATTTGTAACATTCCCTTCCCCTTGAAAACATTCTTGTCCTCAAGAATGAAAGAGAATTGAGACTTTAAAATCACTCATTCATGCTGAAAGATTGCTGGAAGTGCAGCTGAGAATGTAATGAATTCTGAATCTTTGATCATTAAGCTGTAAGAACTATGTAATACAGCAGATGAGAACTTGTTGCAGCTATGTAACTTCATGAATAGCTCACAAATATCCTCCCAATAGCATAGTTTCATGATAGAGACCCTATTAATAAAATCTCCACTCAAAAAAGGAAATGGATCACCCCGAACTTGCCGATCAGCATGCCAATAGTGCATATTAGCTACTGGAATTGGATCTTGAGGACTAACACCAGCTGTTTGAGGTTGAACTTGAGGATTAGCCGACACATTAACAACTTAAGGTCCATCTTGAAGTCCATCTTGATATCTTTCATCAGCTATTGCAGGTCTAATAGTCACATTAGGAACACAAGATTGCAACTCTCCAAACTAAAATGAATTGCTAGCTTGCATTTGTATCAAGTTGTGTTGCTCAGGCTGTAAATCAGCAATAAGTTCTTGAACTAAAGCTGGTGCCTCCAAGTTGGGAAGTTGATCTTGCACTTTTGAAGGTTCCAACACTTCCTTATACTGCCCTGTGATCAGATTTTGCAAAGTTTCTGGTTGATCATGGAATTTTCCCACTGGAATCTGCACTTCTGCAGCAACAACTTCTTTCGTGCACATTGTTTGAGTGCTCCTAACGTGGTCTTGTGTCAATACTTGAATAGGCTGCACCTGAACACTCTCCTCTGCTGCTATAATTTGTGAAGTAACTACTTCATCGCTAGCATCGGCCTTCTCCAACACACTTGCATTAATGTCAGTACATATTTCTTTCTCTTGAGGATTTTGCAGTTGTTGGTAAAGCTGATCTGACTTTTGATCCCATTCACGCCATCTTCGTTCCCTTTCTTCATCTAGAAAGCAAAACATTGCTACAAACCCCTCGTGCAACTTAGTCATTATTAGTTCTAGTTGTGCCTTTGTAACGAAATTCGAAGCAGGGCTTGCCATTGATGATTGCTTGTTTCTTGTATCTTTGCTGCAGCTAAACTAAACTTCACAATCTGAACTGAATTTGATCAGACTAATCCAATGACAGCACTTGAGCTTAGATCAGCTAGAATTGAGCTAAAACACAAATACTCGAACACCTTCTTTGCTAAGCTTCAGATCAACTAATCCTAACTCCATGCGAAGTTGTTCCTTGTTCAACGTCAAGCACTTTACCACTTCAGATGCAACAATCACCAAATTTGCTTCCGATACTTGCTAATTCAGCAGTAAACAATCAAACAGTACCTGATATTAACAATGCTGAACTGATATGCTGTACCGAATTCTGCACTTGATCAGCACATTTCAACACTGGTTTTGATCATCACTTTCAACCGCAAGCTTCACCAGATTTTGATTTAACTCTGACTCAATTGAACAAAATTCGATCAGTATAACTCCGATCAATAACTAGTCCAATATATGTAGCTTCAACCTCCAAATTTGATCAATAATCTTCTAGAATTTTTAAGATCAAATACATGTATCAAGATCTGAATTGATCTCGATCAATTTCTCCTTGCTGATCTGATTTCTTTTTTTCTGAAATCTGATTTCGATCAGCAACTTCAGCACCGAGTTGATTCCTTTCTAATTTTTTATTTATTTATTTATTTCTTGATTATGCACTCGTCGGAACGAGGCCCTGATACCAATTGTTACGCTCAGGATTGAACCACAAGCGTAAACTAAGTAAAATAGGGATAGGTTGAGAGTATGAGATGAGAAAGAAGGGAAATTAAGATGACAAAGTAGAATTTTAGAGTTAGATGAGAGAAAGAAAGGAAAGGGGATGAGAGAATAGAGTTCAATCTCAAATTAAGATGGTTTGTTAATGTATTTTCATTGGATATCTGAACATTACATCTGAGAGATTTATTTATACAAGATTAGAGACATTGAATCAAGACAACTAATCCTAACCAACTTGAAAATATGTAGAATCATCTAGAAGACTCTAGAACTAGCTAACTAACTAATATTTGAGTGTTTATTGGCGCCAAAGACAGCAAATAACAACAGCAGACTATCGCAGCAGCAGCAATGTGCACAGCAGCAGCATTTAACAGAATTTGAACTGAATTTGAACTGCCAACTATAATTCCCGCCATTAAGCCCATTTAACAATGCCTGGGATTCTCGGTTTGTAACAATTATGTTCAGCAAAATTAATTTATTAATCTCATGAACAAACTATCCATCTTATGAATTCATTTTAAATATGTTTCTAATAGTGCTTAAGTTGAGTCTGACGAAAAGATCTCAGGGACAATCTAACTCTAGCACTAAATGGGTCAAATCTGATTATCATCTTATGATAACAATTGATTATCATTTTATAAAACTTAATTCAACTAAATAAGTTTTAATGCACTCTATAATTAAATATATTCACACAAAAATATCTCAAATAATTATTATTGCGAGAATTAACCCCTCTATTACATGAGAAAAATGGTCTTCAATGACATTCAGAAGGCAATGGTGGGAAACCACCTATTTGAATGGTTGGTCATTAAGGGAATATTGGGTTTCCCAAGGCTTGCCCGTGCATTGGATGATGGAATCTGCATCTATCATATTACGGACTTCCATCCCTAAACAAGAGTGTGGTTTTTAGTAATATGATGATCAAACTACGCAATAACTCTGCCATTACGTTGACAGTGGCCGAGGAGTTAGCTATTGATATGAGCAATAGCTAAGAGCCCACTCTAGGCCTTACAAGCCAAAAGAGAATATCTTGAGATTTGGGGAGGATGTCCTGCAAGGCATGCTAACAATGTTGTGGGAAAATACAAGCAGTGATGAGGAAACTCAGATTGCTTCCTCAATAGATTTCCCCTGCTGACCTCTCTTCGAAATAAAGGTAGCATCTGAGAAATGGGGACTAGGAATCAACAAAGAAATCTGAAATATCACCTATTAGATGTGGACATTAGTCAAGGACCCCGACCGTCAAGACACTAGCCTTCTGGGGTCTGATTTAGTAATGTCTGGAGGAGGAATCACCTCGATCAAGAGGAGGTTAGTTCCTCTAGTCTTACTCCAACTTGGAAGAGGAGGCAGCTACGGAAAAAAGACAGCTTAGCAAAGGACTCTGCTCGATACTTACTTAATTAGGCTCTCTCAAGAGAAAGCCAGGGTCTGCAAGGGCAAGCAAACTGAGCCTATGGATCTTGAAGATCCAACAACTAAGTCCAGCCCGTCGTCATCGCCGATAAAGGGCAACCACACAAGAAGCTTGAGAGATGGACCAGTCACAAGAATCCTAGTGGGACCAGCTTGCCAAGAGTTAAGTGACTTGGATATCAATTGATATGAAGAGGAGTACTCCCCTATTGGCATCAACGTAGTGGAACCTTTAGACCATGTCAACCCAACATGGTCTAATATTGAGAATGTCTTCCACAAGGAGGACATCCCCCAACTAATGGAGAAGTCTCAAACTCCAATGGTTGATCCAAAAGACCAACCTCTAAAGCAAGATATGCTAATCGATTACAGTTCTCAAAAGCAAGATCAGGACATGGCCACGGATGGCAGCCCTAAAAAGGAAACAGATCAAGGGGTTCAGATACAATTTGGGACGCTCCCTAAAAAGGTTGATGTTAGAACTGCCTTACTCCTTTCATTGGAGTTCATGGCAACCAATACTCAAGGAGGCCTTGAAGGGCATGTTATAGCGTCAGATGAAGACCCCCAGGTGGACCTTGTTGCTAAAGCAGCATCCACCAAAGGTGACTCTAATGCTTTGTCTTTTAAAGTTAATACCCCAACATCCAAATAACCTGATGATACACCAGACATAATGAAGATTATGTTTGATGCCCCTAATACCACTAATAAACACATCAAGCCCCTATACATCAAGTCCAAATTTGATGGCATTATAGTAAACATGGTCTTGGTGGATAATGGCACAACCATCAATGGCTTGCCTTCTTATATGTTGGGGGTCATTGGTAAATCTCAAAATGATTACTTCAGATGTTGCAATCTGTGGCTTTTTTAGAGCTATTACTAAGTCTCAAAGGGTCATTCCAATTGAGTTAACTGTTAGTAACTTAAGCAAGCTAACAACTTTCTTTGTGGTAGATACTTCATCGAGCTCTAATGCTTTGCTCGGGAGATATTGGTTACACGCCAATTATTGTACCCCATCTTCACTACGCCAATTGTTGATCTTCTACAACCATGACAAGTATGAGTTTGTTATGATAGATAAAACCCAATTCATGGCTTGCTCCAACTACATTAAGGAAAAATTCTATGAAGTTGGCAGGGACTACTTCACATCAAAAGGACCACTCCATAATTTGCCCAACAACAGGACACAATAGCCATCCTCAATAGTGTAGTCATTAAAGATAAGGTTGGTCAAGTTGATGTAAGGTCTGAAGACTCTGATTTTTGGGGATGCATGAGGGCCCTTCTTGAGGAAGGAGATCTCTAACGCATGCTAGAGACTGTATGCGGAGGATCCAAGACCTCCCATTAATGGCTTAAGAGACCATTTTGTTCAGCACTACCAAGGGTCGTCACTTAGCATGTTGAGCATCAACTTTGGACTGAGCAACCATTTAGTAGCTTCAAGGTCCAAACAATGCAAGACAAAAAGCTAGAACTCTCAAACTTAAGAGAAACATCAACCAAAATAGAGGATTTGGGGGTTAAAGGTCGAACCCCCTCTTTGAGGTTCACTTGGGCTCGACTGAAAACCCAAGACCTACCTATCTTAGTGCTTTGCTTTCCAAGGAGCTGAGAGAGCAGTATTTGACCTTGCTTCATGAGTTCAAGGACTGCTTTGCTTGGGAGCTTCATAAGATGCCTGGCCTAGACAAAAAGGTGGTTGAGTATAGGCTTCCTATCAAGCACAGCTTGAGGCCCATCATTCAGGCTAAGAGAAGAATGTCCCAACAAGGTATTGATTTGGTCAAGGAGAAGATCCAAATAATCTTAAAGGCCAAATTTATCAAGATTGCCAGGTATGTTGAATGGTTGGCAAATATTGTTCATGTCATTAATAAAAAGGGTAAATCTAGGTCTATATCTTCAAAGATCTGAATGCAGCCACCCCAAAGGATGAATACCCAATGGCAATTGCTGATGTGCTTATTAACTCAGCCATAAGCCATGAGGTCTTAACATCCATTGATGGCTACTGTTGGTACTACCAAGTTATGATTGCTTTGGAGGATACCTATCAAACAACATTTAGATGTCCTGGATCAATAGGAACCTTTAAGTGTGTGGTTATGCCATTTGGCTTGAAAAATGCTCGTGCTACCTACCAGAGAGCCATGAACATGATCTTTCATGACCTCATTGGCAAAACAATAGAAGTCTTCATAGATGATATCATAGTCAAATCAAAATCCCAAGGTTCCTTCGAATGAGGATCCATAACCTCAAGACGAATATATTAAAGTGTGCCTTTGGTGTATATGCCAGAAACTTTCTGGGTTTTCTATTGAACCAAATGGGCATTGAGGTAGACATTAATAAGACTAAGGCCATTCAGCAGGCCAAACCACATTCATGCAAAAGGGAGCTTCAACGCTTCTTCTGGTGGGTTAATTTCCTAAGACGTTTCATTTCGAATGTCATAGGAAACTAAGGGTCAAGTCCGAGAAGGACTTCAAGTGGGAGGAGCCACATAAAGTAGCTTTCAAGGCCATCAGGGAGTAATTTATCAGGCTGTGAGTTCTCGTTCTACCAAAGCAAGGTAAACCTTTGAAGACAATGAGCAAGGGTTTGAATAGGTTGTATTCTACTTTAGCTATTATTTAAATGAATGTGAAATAAAAAAAATACTCCTAGTGAAATTAAGACATTATTTCTTGGCATTTACTATATACATGGTTGCTCAAATAGGTGTCCTTAAATACGTGCTAGATAGAGCCTTGTTCAAGGGGATATTGAACAAGTGGAGTATTGTTGTACTTCAGTTTGAGTTGGTCTATGTGCCAAGCAAGTAAGTCAAGTGTCAAGCCTTAGTGAACTTTTTAGCTTATCACCCAAATGTTCACATTGGCTTAGACTACGAGCTAGACTAGCTCATAGTGGTGGAAATGATACCGTGGAAACTATACTTCGATGGATGAAGGATCAATTCAGATGCTAGAGTTAGAATTGTTATAGAATCCACTGCTAGAATCAACACCAAATTGGCTGTTAATTTAGTTAGCAAATGTTCCAACAAGATGGCAGAGTATGAGGCATTAATAATAGGCCTCCAGACTCGTTCGGAAATGCAAGCCCTCTACGTCATCATTAAAAGGGATTCACAGTTGGTGATTTTCCAAGTAAAAGGGAAGCTTCAATGTTTGACCAACACCTCAAACATATACTTTTCAATAATGCAAAAGCTATTGAATAAGTTCAATGGTGTGCAATTCAAGCATATCCCTAAAGAACAAAACAAAATAGCCAATGAATTAGCTCAGTTAGCTTCAGGGTACAAGTTGCCTAAGACCTGGTGCCAAAAAACCACGGCCATCAAGACCAAGGTTTTAGACCATGACATTGAATTCGTTGAGTCTTCCAATTTTGAGAGCAAAGTCATGCCTAGTGAACACTTTGATTGCTTTGAAAGCCATCAAATTGTCCTAAGTCAAAATGAGGACTAGAGGAAGCCTTTAATGGATTACTTCCAGAATCCTCAAGATTACATTATGTACAAAAAAATGAAAATGAGCCCATAGATTCCATATAGACGATGAATCTGGAGAGTTATATAAAGGGACACTAATGGAGATATTTTGAGGTGCCTTAACTTGGACAAAGCAATTGCTTTTAATCGTTGGAGCCCATGATGGTTTCTGTGGATCCCATCTTGCTGGAAACAAGATGCATTGGCTCATCAGATATTATGGCTACTACTGGATGATTGCATAAAGTACACCAAGGGGTGCAGAGCATGCCAATGATATGGTCATGTACCAAGAGTCCCTACAGTTAAGATGCATGCTATTGTCAAACCATGGCGCTTTAGAGGTTGGGCAATAGACAACATAGGGGAAATTAACCCCCTTCTAGCAAGCAACACTCTTACATTCTTGTGGCCACACACTATTTCACAAAATAAGTGGAGGCCAAACCATATAAGAATATCAATTCGCAAGACATGATTGATTTTATAAAAGAATACATCCTATCTAGGTTTGGTATCCCTAACAAAATAACTATCGACAAAGCTAAGGTGTTCAATGGGGCTGAGGTTGAAGAGTTTACCAAGGGTTTCGACATAGAAATCTTAAACTCAACCCCTTACTAAGCTGAAGCGAATTGCCAGGTAGAGTCAATAAACAAGATTCTAAAGCCCAATACTAAAAAGATGATTGAGGACAATCCCAGGAGGTGGCATGAATTAGTACTTGATGCCCTTTAGGCATATAGAATGTCCAAACGTGATGCAACTAGGACAACTACCTTTAATTTGATGTATGGCTATGATACCGTGCTCCCGATGGAAGTAACGGTTCAGTCTATTAGCCTAGCTCATCAAGGTAGGTTGTTATGATTGGGCTATGCTGGAGCATTATACTAGAGCTTTTCAAGTGACATTAGGTTGAGAAATTGTAATTAGAAATAAAAGGAAGATTTTGGCGGGAACTGCGGTTAGATTGGTCAAATAAGGGCTTTTGCTTTTGGCGTGAGACTCTTGTATTTCGTCTTCTTGCAATTAAGTTGGTTAAGCTTGAATCTAGATGCAAAGTTTAGTTACATATTTTGTTCTAGTACAAGAATGGAGCTCTCACTTGTAATTACAATCGTGAATGAGAATATCTTGTTCTTTCTTCCTCAACCCTAATTCTCTCTAATTCTCATCCCCTTCTTCTACTTCTCCTCTCAATTTTCTCTTCTATCTTAAGTTATGATTCAAGAAAGATTGATCTTGAATCATAACAATTGATATTAGAGCTTGCGCTACTGCTTAAGATCAAGTTGAATTTCATATAATTCGATTGTCCTAGCATTCGATCAAGCTTTAATTTCTTCAAGATCATCTAATTAGCTAGTATTGATCAGATTTTGAGGCTTGCGGTTTTAAGTGTGCTCAATCTGGTCAAATGTAAGAAGGTAGCTGCAATGGCAAGTGGAGTGACTACTAGAGCTTATGCTGCTACTAATGCTAGAGTAGCAACTAAGGATGCAAATCAAATGGACAGGATAGCTTAGCTACAGAAACATATTCGTGATTTGGTGTTAGCAGTTAAATTAATGAATTGGAAGGTTGGAGACGTAACTCAATCTCAGCAACAAGTGCAGCAGCTGCTGCTAGGATTAAAGAACAAGTCTCACGTTAAGCTATGCCTCATGGAGCTGGCATACTGTCTTCTAGAGGCCAGCACACAAGACCTCCTGATCCTTTATTTCCTCGAGCAACTAAAAAGAGTTCTGAAGGTGTGGCAGTGGTTAGGAGCACTGGATTACGACAGCCTAAGGTTGAGATCGACCCATTTGATGGAGTGAATCCTCAATCATGGATTAGAAGGTGTGAGAGGTACTTCCGCTTTTATCATGTAATAGATGCTGAAAATGTTGAATTAGTTGTAGTTCAATTGCAAGGAGATGAAGAAGTGTGGTTTCATTGCTTGATCCTTAGCAATCCAACACTCACTTGGCTTGAATTCGTTGACGAACTTTGTGAGAGATACGGTGATGAGGATCTTGCTAATGTGGTTGATAATGTCAACAAGGTATCCCAGATCACTTCTGTGAGGGAATACATGACACAATTTGAGAGCTTGAGAGAAAGAATGATGACTGTTAACCCTATTTCTAGTGAAGCTTATTATTTTTCTTGCTTTATAAGTGGCCTTAAGCCAAAAATTAAGAACCTTGTCAAGGCTTTGAGTCCCTCAACCTTGTCTAAAGCCTATGCAAAGGCCAAATTGTTTGAATCTATAGTGCTAGCTATTGTTGATGGACAAAGAAGTAAGAGTGGCCAGGCCACTTCTTCTTAATAGCTAAGTTCAACTATGAAGCTTAAACCATTGAGTATAGAGGAAATGAAGGCTCAAAAGTTGTGTTTCAAATGCAATCAAAGGTATTTCTTTGGGCATAAGTGCAACCCAAAGCTTCTTATGTCAATGATAGGAGCTGAATCTGGGGAAGGCAGTGAAGATCTGGAGGTGGAAGCAGAGATAAATGATCAAGTTGAAGAACTGCACGATGAGTTTGAAGAAGATGAAATGAAAATTTATGTTTAAGGCCTTGACTGGGATGGATCTCATAACACCATAAGAATCAAGGGGGAAGAAGGTCACAAGCCTCTATTGATATTGATTGATAGTGGGAGTACTCATAGTTTTATTAATCCCAAAGTTGTCAAGACAGTGGGACATGAAGCAATCAGAATAAGCCCCTTAGCAGTGACTGTGGCTGATGGGAATTCGGTTCTTACTCAGACCAAGTGCCAAAGATGCAAGTGGGAAATGCAGGCCCACCAATTTGTGTATGATTTTAGAATACTACAGTTAGGTGGCTGTGAATTGGTGCTCGTGGTGGATTGGATGAAGACATTTTGCCCTTTAGTGTTTGATTTCTCTCAGCTATCAGTTTTGATAAGTCTAATTTAGTATGTAATTATTTTTATCATTTTGATTCATTTTTAACCGTTTTACATCAAATTTTTATCGTTCTTGCTCGATTTCGCTCTTTTTCTCTCATATTGCCATTTTCTTGCAAAAACACTTACTTCATGCTAAATCTTGCTAGGTTTTATCATCAAAATCAATATTTGAATGCAAGATACATAAAAAAAAAAAAACCCATAAAAATGAGCTAAATCAATCAAAATACTAGTTTTAGCAAGAAATCACCAAGTTCATACGCAATTCAATTCAACTTGCAAAAATGGGTAGCAAAATGCACAAATCAAGAGCAAATATTGATTAAACAATAAATTAACATGTCCAAGTTTATGTAAACTCTAAATTTAGGTGGTGTTAAGCTCAAAAATTTGAAGAAAAACTGCAAGAACAACAACAATGCAGAGAATGAAAACCAGCCTGCACAATTCACTTCAACTTGCAATTTTGGGTGGCAAACTGGACGAATCAAGTGAAAAAACCTCATGTACACATCAATAACATGTTCAAGTTGATGTTAAGACTGATTTGGGAGGCCAAATATGGAAAAATTTGAAGAAAAACAGAAAAGAATAGAAGTAGCAGAAAATGAACACAAGCCTGCCCAATTCACTTCAACTTGCAGTTTTTGGTGGTAAAATGAACAAATCAAATGCAAGGATGACTTAAAAAATTCATTAACATGTCCAAGATGATATCAAGACTGATTTTGGGCGGTGCAAAGCAAGAAAAAATTAAAAAAATCAGCAACTTGTTCAAATCTGTAGAACTGGGTGGCATGGAACATAATGGAGGTGCAATGAGCTTTAAGCATGCAATTTTTTGAATTTTTTTTAATTCCAACCTTATGTACTATAAATAGGGATGCTTATGGGGAGTTTTAGCATCATTCAATCCAGAAAAAAACGAATACAAAGTAGAGAAATAAGGTAGAAATTCGTAGGAAGAAAGAAGGAGGAGAAAAGAAGAAGTTTGGTTTGTAATTTTGCATTTTCAAGTTCTTTTCTATCCTTCTCGTCATTAAGTTCATAAATTTTGTGTTAAATATGTCTTATATTAAGTTTATCATGAATTCCAAGGCTATGATGTGGCCTAAGTTGCAATATACGCTCATTTCTAATTCAACGTATTCAATGTTTTGTTATTGCGTTGTTGAAGTGTTTATCATTTCTCTTCGAGAGTTTTAAATGCTTAATCACCATTTAAGGCCTATAATGATTCATAATGAGTCCTAGAGGAGATTTATAATGATTGCTAAGGTGATAAGAACCACTAATTGAGCGAATGCACGAGAGAGATTAACGCGATTCGTGTGCTTTTTAAATGAAAATCATAGAGCTTTAAAAACTCTTTTCTTATTTAAATTCATACACAAGTTGATAGGTTAATATATAAAAGAGCATGCTAAATGTTGCTCGAGAGAGAATATTTAGTGAATTAGGGTTTTCAACTATCAACACATAATAACAACTTGAACAACGAGAATACAAAGGCGTATTGATGCAACTGGGTGAAATCAAATGCCTTGGATGTTATTAAATCATAAAAACTTCATAAAAATCAGTAAGCCTTACCTAAAAATCAGTTAACATATTTTGTTTCTTTTTATTCTATTTTATTTAATATCAACATCTCAATTTTTGGTTTTTCAAATAGCATCCAAGCTACTAATTTCGGTACGCACTTAATAACAATCTTCGTGGGAATGATACTCTACTCATTTCTTTATTACTTGATACGACTAGTGCACTTACTAACGCATACGCAAAGTAAGCATTAAGTTTTTGGCGCCATTGCTAGGGATTATATCTATTTAAGTGATATCGATGCCAACTAGTTTTGGTGCTAATTTTAAATTGTTAATAATTTGAAAATTTTATTTAAGTTTAAGAAAATTTTCATTTGATTCAATTGTAACAATAATTCTTTAAATAAATTAATAAATTAATTAAATTCATATAACCCCCGCTTAAAAAATATATATTTTGTTAGTTTTGTGTTATTTTATTATTTTATTATATTTTGTCTTTATTTTTATCGTTATTTTGCTATTAAGTTCACTTTGTTAGGGTTTTAAAAGTTAAATTTTATAATTTTAAGTTTTCAAAAACATTAAGGCTACTACCTTTTTTTAAAAATTGTGTTTTCTTAACTTTTATTTTAGATTGTTGTATTTTTACCTTTTTTGATTAAATTTTAACTTTATTTTAAACTTTTTCAGTCATCTAGATAGGTTTTTCAAAGTTAGGTTTGTTACCCTAAAGTTTTTCAAAATCTTTAGTATTACTAATACCCCTTTCTTAAAACTTTGTTTTCAAGGATTATTGTTATCTTAATCTTTCTCACTAATTTTATTATTTTTTCCCCTTTAAGTTTATTTATTTATTTATTTATTTATAATATTTATTCATAAAAAAAATGCTAAAAGTGATGGCTTACCACAACTTTATAAGACCTCAATACCAAGCTGTATTTGATGCATTATCTGCTCAACTTTCACTAATTCAAAACATGATTACTGCTAGTACTACTAGATGGAAATTTTGTATAGGTAACCATGCTAGTATGGAATTTTAAATGGGTAATAACTTTTCTTCATTAAGTTTAGAGCAATATAATTTTATGAGACCTCAATATCAAGCTGTGCCGAGAAAAAAAGCTGAGCATTCATGAAATTAGTATATTATCTGCCCAACTTTCACAAATTCAAGAACAATTAAATGACATAACTGCTGCTAGTACTTCTAGATGTGAATTTTGGGTAGATAACCATGCTATTATAGAATGTCAATTAGGTAATAGCTTTGCCTCATGGGGTTTTGAACAAGGTAATTACATGTCAAAGTTTAACCAACCCCAGTACAATCCCTACTCTAGCACTTATAGTCAAGAATGGATGGATCCTTCTTGGAATCACGAAGCATTTTGGTCACCCACTTATCCGTCTCAAGAAAAGAACAATGACTTAGAAGAGACATTTTGGGAATTCATGGAAACTGTGAGTGGCCTAAAAAGCCAAAGAACCTCCATCAAAAGTCCTGAACCTCATGTAGGGACTGCAATAGAGGAACAGTCAGAGAGGTTTGAAGAATCCCTGCCTAGCAATACCGTCACCATTCTAGGGGAGCAAACTAATGCCATAGCATTGAGGGATAAAGACACATCACAAGAACCACCTCAATGTGACATAATCCCCTTAATCGACTCATCGCCACCAAGGACCAAACTGTTATGTTTCTTGCTTAATGTGATGTAATACAATGTAATAAGGAGATTAATTGTATCGTTAGGCTCGGTAGCTTTCAAATCCCAGTTTTGGCACCAAAGTCGGTTGGCCATTAGTTGTGTAGGTCAATTGGCTGGTCAAGCTTGGCGGCTGTGTTTAAGTCGGTTAAGCTTGATTAAGGCTTGATTCAATGTATGTAGTTTCTATTAATAGGTTGATGTTGTGTAATCTTCATTCATCAAATGTAATATCAAACCAATCTCTTTGAGATTAGCCTTCTCTCTCTCATCTTAACTCTTCTATTTTCTCATCTCCTTTACTTCTTTCTCATCCCATACTCTCTAAATCTTAGTTTATGTTTGTGATTTGATCACAAACATAACAATTGGTATCAGAGCCTCGTTTGGCCTCCAAATTCAAACGAAATTGATATCACATATCCATTGATCGCATTGCAATTGGCTTAGGGATTCAATCTTGAATGTTTAGGTTACATGCTTGCGGTTAACTCTTAATTGATATATAAAAAAGTTAAAAAAAAAAAAACAAACATATACACTTGATTCGTGGTCATCTATGGAATCAACTGATGCGGTGTTGATCAGTGGAGTAACTACCAGATCGGCTGCAACTAAAGCTACTGCCAGGACCTCTTATGCCGAAATTGTTGGCAACAATGATGCTGCTGATCGAGATGTTGTCACAAATGCGCAATTAAACAGTCAATTGCAGATGATGAGCGATCGCTTGCTTGTTCAAATCAGGGAGTCTAATGCTGAAACCGTTTGAAATTTGAACCAACAGACCTTGCAGATATGTCAGCAACTAGATGTGAAATTTGAGCAACGGTCACAGCAGGTTGAACTTCTAGTAACTGATCAAATCACAAGGCATTCACAGGAATTGGAGGAAAGGATTTCCTTGAGGCTTGATCGTGAAAAGCAGCAGTTGGAAGTGAAACTAGCTGAAATTCGAGAGCAATTCAGGAGGCCAAATCCTCCTATTGGGCCTAAACCATTGATTCCAGCAAGTGCGTTACAAGTAAATCCTTCAATACGAGCTGAAACACAACACCGTGAGGGAGAAGCTGGAGCTCCAGTTAGAGCACATGATGCTGAGGTTACTGATAGGCAAGGTCGCAGTGAGCATGTACCATCTTGACCTTCAAACTCGGATGCTGCAACCGGTGACAGAGTTCAGGAAATGGAGCATACTTTCAGACCTCCAGAAGTAAATGCTGATCAATTGGTTTGACCACCTGATTCTTGGCATCAACAACAATCAGGAAGTAATGAGGAGTCGTCCAACAGTAGAAACAATAACCATAGACAACCTCGGGTGCAAATTGATGCATTTGATGGTACACAACCTCATTCTTGGCTTAGGAGGTGCGAGCGTTATTTTCACTTCTATGACATTGCTGAATCAGAGAAGGTTCAAATTGCGGCTGTGTATTTGCTTGGTGATCATGAGGTGTGGTTTTATAGCTTGATAGGAGGTAAACCTTCCATTTTATGGAATGAGTTTGCCAAAGCCTTGTGTTCTCGGTATAGTGATGAGGATGAGAGTGATATAGTGGATAAATTCAATAAAGTGAAGCAAGAGATGATTGTGAAAGAATACATGACCAGATTTGAGAACCTCCGGGCTAGCATTGTGATTGAAATTGAGGCCTCTGAGTCGTATTATGTATCAGCTTTTATAAGTGGGTTGAAGCCTAAGTTAAAGAACTTAGTCAAGGCGGTAGATCCTACTGATTTGTCAGTGGCCTTTGCTAAGGCCAAGCTCTATGAATCCACGGTCATAGCAGCAAATGATGGCTTCAGATCTCATGGGAATAGCTCCAAAATTCAGCAAGGCTCGAACAGAAACAGGCCAAACAGATTGGAGGACAGAACTCACCAGAAATTGTGCTACCGATGTAATCAGCCTTATCAATTTGGCCACAAGTGCAATCCCAAGTTTCTCATGGCTGTGGAAGGCACTAAGGCTGGTGAACATTCTGATGGTGAGGAAATTTCAGAGGAGTGCATTGATTCAGACCAAGAAAGTGAAGTAAGCTTGGAAGATGGTGAAGTGGAAATTTCTGTTAAGGCTCTAACCGGTAATGGAGCACATAGCACAATTCGGATTAAAGGAAAAGTTGGGAAGAGGTCTATTATCGTTCTCATTGATAGTGGGAGTACTCATAGCTTTATGGATCCTAAAGTGGTCAAGAAGTTAGGACATGAAGTGACCAAAATGCACCCTCTTGCAATTACCGTGGCTGATGGAAAGACAGTCACAACTCATAATAAATGCCAAAGTTTCTCTTGGTTGATGCAAGACCGCAAGTTTAGCTATGGCTTTAGAATCCTTCCTTTGGGAGGGTGTGACATGGTGCTCGGAGTTGATTGGATGAGGACCTATAGCCCGGTATTGTTTGATTATACTCATCTCACAGTCTCCTTTGATGTTCAAGGCACCAAGTTTACCTTGCAAGGGATATCCGAACCAGCTCAATTACAGGTAATCAAGGGGAGTAAATTGAAGAAGGGCCTGCAGAGCTATGCTTACCAATGGGTGGGCCATCTATTTGCTATTTCCTCAACTGAACTGATTGGCATTACCGAGCCAGAAGTGCAGATTCTGGTTACTGATTTTGAAGATGTGTTTGAGGTACCTAAATCCTTACCTCCCAAAAGGAGTTTGGATCATGTAATTCCTCTCAAAGAGGGTGCTGAACCGGTAAAGATAAGGCCTTATAGGTATCCTCATGCTCAGAAGACAGAAATTGAAAGGCAAGTGGATGAAGTGCTTAAGACCAACTTCATACAAGCCAGCCATAGTCCCTTTGCTTCTCCGGTCATTCTTGTCAAGAAGAAAGATGGCACGGCTCGTATGTGTATTGATTACAGGCAACTCAACTCTATGACTGTGAAGGACAATTTTCCTATACCAGTTATAGATGATTTGTTGGATGAATTATATGGAGCTCAAGTCTTCTCCAAGCTGGACCTTCGACAAGGATATCATCAGATTAGAGTGGGGGAGCAAGATGTGTACAAGACTGCATTCCGGACACATCATAGACAGTTTGAGTCTGTGGTCATGCCATTTGGTTTGACAAATGCCCCAGCAACATTTCAGGCTCTTATGAATGATGTCTTCAAACAATTTCTTAGGAGATTTGTGTTGGTCTTCTTTGATGACATCCTGATTTACAGTGTATCATTTGAGGAGCATTTGAAGCATTTGAGAGAGGTGTTTTCGGTCATGAGGAAGCACAAGTTGTATGCTAAGTTAGCCAAGTGTTCCTTTGCTCAAACTCACTTGGAGTATCTTGGCCATGTGATTTCTGGTGAAGGAGTTGCCACAGATCCCACAAAAGTTCAAGCCATGAAGGAATGGCCAGCTCCGGTTACTTTGAAACAATTAAGAGGCTTTTTGGGATTAACCGGCTATTACAGCAAGTTTGTGGCTAACTATGGAGCCTTAGCAAAGCCATTAACAGACCTATTGAAGAAAGATTCATTCAAGTGGTCGGATGAAGCTCAAAAGGCTTTTGAAGCACTCAAGGTTGAAATGTGCAAAGCACCAATTTTGGCAATGCCCGATTTCTCTTCAAGCTTTATTCTAGAGACTGATGCGAGTGGTAGTGGTATTGGGGCAGTGTTATCTCAAGGTGGAAGGCCTATAGCATATCTTAGCCAAGCTTTGAGTACTAAACATCAAGTTCTTTCTACATATGAGAAAGAATATCTTGCCATTTTGCTAGCGGTTGACAAGTGGAGACACTACTTGGATGGGCACCATTTCCTCATTAGGACTGATCACCAAAGTCTTAAGCACTTGTTGGAGCAGAAGATTGTCACCAGGATACAGAGAAAAGGGCTGATGAAGATGTTAGGACTCAATTACGACATTGAATACAGAAAAGGAAAGGAGAACTGGGCTGCTGATGCATTGTCACGCCGATTTGAGGTCCTTGAGCAGGGTTCTCTTGGAGTTGTTTCTGTGGTTTCTCCTGCTTGGATGGAAGAGTTACATCAGTCCTATGAGAATGATTTGTTTGCGCAAGAATGTATAGCTGCTGCAATCGTGGGTCAAGCTTGCAATCAGACTGCTGGTGCACAGATATCTGTTACCCGAGTCAATATCAGAATTCAGGGGAAGTTGTACATTGGTACCTCGACTGATCTTAGACATGAAATTATCAGTGCTGCTCATGATTCTTCATGGGGAGGACACTCAGGCATGGAGGGAACATATCAGAGGCTGAAGGGTTACTTTAGTTGGCCCGGAATGAGGAAGGAAGTGCATAACATTGTTCAAAGTTGTGAGGTTTGTCAACAAATTAAACTTGGTGACCAAAGGTATCAAGGACTTCTACAGCCTTTACCTCTTCCTGAGGGTATTTGGCAGCACATAAGCATAGATTTTATCGAAGGATTGCCTAAGTCAGAAGGAAAAGAGGTGATTTGGGTAGTAGTGGATCGATTCACTAAGTCTGGGCACTTCATTGCTTTGGCTCGTCCTGTGACTGCTGAGAAGCTAGCTCGGGTGTTCCTAGACAACATCTACAAGCTCCATGGCTTGCCTCAATCCATAGTTTCTGATCGGGACAAGCTCTTTACAATTCGATTTTGGAAGGAATTGTTCGGACTGTTGGGAACGACCTTAGCACTCAACTCTTCCTATCACCCCCAAATAGATGGTCAGACGGAGAGGGTCAACCAATGCATCGAGCAATACCTTAGAGGTATGGTGTTTAATCCTCCTAAAGTGTGGGGAAGATGGCAGAATTTTGGTATAACACCCATTTCCATGCTTCAATTGGTACTACACCTTTCAAGGCATTATATGGGTATGATCCTCCTTCTCCCTTGATGTTGCACAAAGTGGGGCAGGCGTGGTTGAGGTTAATGAGCTGGTGCATCAGAGGAAACAGGTTATGCAACAGCTGAAGCATAATCTTAATGAATCTCAAGCCTGAATGAAGTGGTATGCAGATAGGAAGAGAGTCGATCGAAATTTTGATGTGGGGGATATGCTATACTTGAAATTGCTGCCATATAGGCAATCCGCAGCAGCAGTAAGAAAAAATGTTAAGCTTTGCGCACGGTTTTTTGGTCCCTACAAGGTGTTAGAGAGAATTGGCAAGGTGGCTTACAAGTTGGAGCTTCCCCCGGACTAGTATATTCACCCGGTCTTTCATGTCTCACTTCTTAAAAAACAGGTCAAGAAGGGACTCAGCCCATCTTCAAGTCCTCCGGAAGTAGGATCCAGTGGTGCTTTGATCTTACAACCTGCTGCAGTAGTAGAGCAGACGCAAGGAGCAGCAGTTGACCGTGCAGGACAGGAGGTTCGAGTGAGCTGGTGTAACTTGGATGATTCGTTTACCACTTGGGAAGCAAAGCTTTTCTTAAAGAGCCAATTTCCTTCTTTTCATTCTTGAGGACAAGAATGCTCTAAGGGGAGGGCATTGTTATGTTTCTTGCTTAATGTGATGTAATACAATGTAATAAGGAGCTTAATTGTATCGTTAGGCTCGGTAGCTTTCAAATCCCAGTTTTGGCGCCAAAGTCGGTTGGCCTTTAGTTCTGTAGGTCAATTGGCTGGTCAAGCTTGGCGGCTGTGTTTAAGTCGGTTAAGCTTGATTAAGGCTTGATTCAATGTATGTAGTTTCTATCAATAGGTTGATCTTGTGTAATCTTCATTCATCAAATGAAATATCAAACCAATCTCTTTGAGATTAGCCTTCTCTCTCTCATCTTAACTCTTCTTTTTTCTCATCTCCTTCACTTCTTTCTCATCCCATACTCTCTAAATCTTAGTTTATGTTTGTGATTTGATCACAAACATAACACAAACTTATCTTTACCGACCCACCACCACCAGTCATTGAAATAGAATGTCAAGCTTATTTGACATGGTCAAAGATTTTCAAAACTATGGATGCCTTGGAGAGGAAGATATGAAAGGAAAATCTAGGTTATGGCAAATTAGGCTCAAGGATCTCAAGATTAGAGAAGGTGGAGGTGGTTGTGTGAAGAAAGGAACAAAAAAGATCAACGGAAGAAAATGATCGTTGTGAATGGATGGAGGAAACACCATTCTTCTCCATGACACAGGATAGATCATCTTCAAAAAGTCAAGCTAACGACTATAACTTAAGCGCTTCTTGAGAGGCAACCCAAGTTTTCCTTTCGTCACTTCTTTTCTTTAAAATTCCTTTTGTTTTTTATTATTTTCTAATATTTTGTACTTTCTGTTCAGCTAGTTTTTGAAACAAGTTTGGGGGGTAACTTGGTCACGACATTCGCCATCAAATACGCAAACCTCAAACCTGGGAAGTATCTCTCACCTACTACTTCGTTCCTTATATTTCTTTTAACATTGAAAACAATGTTAACTTTAAGTTTGGGGGTCGGAGAGACAATTTTTAAAATTTTTGAACAAAATTTTTTTGAAAAAGTTTTCATGTTTTATATTTTAGAGTTGGCTTTAGTGCAGGCCAAAGTTTGGAGCCTTTGTATGGGGATGTAAGTAGTGTCGGCCAACAAAAAATTTGTCTATTTTCTGTAGTTTTAATCATTAGTCTTTCAAAAATTTCAAAAAAAAAAGAGAGAGAAAGAGAGAACTTATCATAATGGTTTTAGGCAATTTTTCTACTCTTTTTTAGCTCGTTTTCTTTAATTAGATTTCCAAAACCGGATAATCAATTGTTTCTGTGTTCTAATTGCAAAACACGATCTAGTCTAAGGCACTATCTTGATAAAACCATGGTATTTGATTTTACTAGTTAGCATGGCCGTTTTACTTTTCTTTCTGATTAAAAGATGCTCAAATTTGAATAAATTGCATTAAGATTATCATTTACATAATAGATTTTGAAGAGTTATGCCTAAGTCTAAATGAAAGAAAAATATAATAAAAATAGAGGGAAAGAATCACTAAGCACCGCTATCCTGTTAAAAACGTCTATCATTTGGATATGTGCTACGGTGTTATGGTTTCGTGCCTTGGTATCTCGAGCAAGTAGATTCGTAGGGGTGTTTCAACACCTGGTACCTTGGGCCAACTGGAATGGGAGTTGCCGCATTGAACACTCGCTACAAGGAGTACTTAGAAAGCTAACAAGGAACCAAGCACCCAAAAAAAAAAAAGGAAAAAAAAAGAGAGGAAATCATCTCTAGCACCACTATCCCATTTATAAACATTTTAAGGTATATGCTACCCATTATGAGAACGTCTCAGTGGTGGCTTCACTTACTTATGGGTCATCGCCCAAGAGTCGGAGTTTGATTCTCATTGAAGATATACTCAGGAAGTCATAATGAAGGCATCTAAGGGGTGGCTTCTCTTACTTATGGGTCATCTCCCAAGAGTCTTAGCTTGATTCTTGCTGAAGATATACTCATGAGCAGAAATTGACTTGAGTAAATAAATTCCTCAGAAAAAAAAAAAAAGTTTTTGGTATACTTGATAACTCTTGTTATGAGTTATATGATTTTTTTTCCCCTATTCAGTTTTAATGTCATGAGATTAGAAACAATGGATAAACTTAATTTGCTTAGCAAACTTTTGAACTCGGTCACCAAGGTAATTGAAAGATTTTTTCTTAGAAAATATGGTTTTGCCTTTAGAACCTTTAAGCTAGATCCTTGGTCATTCTTTCGGATAAAAGTGCACTTGCTTTAAATTATGGAAGAATTCTTAAAAAGCATGAGATCCTGTGCCTTAATGCTCACCCTTGCCCGAGGACGAGCAAGATTTAAGTTTGGGGATTTTTTGATAAGTCTAATTAAATATATAATTATTTTTATCATTTTAATTCATTTTTAACCATTTTGCATCAAATTTTTATCGCTTTTGCTCGATTTCGCCCTTTCTCTCATATTGCCATTTTCTTGCAAAAGCACTTATTTCATGCTAAATCTTGCTAGTTTTTATCATCAAAATAAATATTTGAATGCAAGATACATCAAACAAAAGCATAAAAATGAGCTAAATCAATCAAAATACTAGTTTTAGCAAGAAATCACCAAGTTCATACACAATTCAATTCAACTTGCAAAAATAGGTAGCAAAATGCACAAATCAAGAGCAAATATTGATTAAACAATACATTAACATGTCCATGTTGATGTAAACTCTGAATTTAGGTGGTGCTAAGCTCAGAAATCCGAAGAAAAACAGCAAGAACAACAACAATGCAGAGAATGAAAACCAGCCTGCACAATTCATTTCAACTTGCAATTTTGGGTGGCAAAATGGACAAATCAAGTGAAAGAACCTCATGAAAACTTCAATAACATGTTCATTTTGATGTTAAGACTGATTTTGGGAGGCCAAATCTGGAAAAAATTGAAGAAAAACAGCAAAGAATAGAAGTTGCAGAAAATGAACACAAGCCTGCACAATTCACTTCAACTTGCAGTTTTGGTTGGCAAAATGAACAAATCAAATGCAAGGATGACTTAAAAAATTCATTAAAATGTCCAAGATGATGTCAAGACTGATTTTGGGCTGTGCAAAGCAAGAAAAAATTAAAAAAAATCAGCAACTTTTTGAAATCTGCAGAACTGGGTGGCAAGGAGCAGAATGGAGGTGCAATGAGCTTTAAGCTTGTAATTTTTTGTATTTTTTTTCATTCCAACCATATGTACTATAAATAGGGATGCTTAAGAGGTGTTTTAGCATCATTTAATCAAGAAAACATCAAATACAAAGTAGAGAAATAAGGTAGAAATTCGTAGGAAGAAAGGAGGAGGAGAAACGAAGAAGTTTGGTTTGTAATTTTTCATTTTCAAGTTCTTTTATATCCTTCTCTTCATTAAGTTCATTAATTTTGTATCAAATATGTCTTGTATTAAGTTTATCATGAACTAATTTTGTTATTCCATGGCTACGATGTAGCCTAAGTTGTAATATACGCTCATTTCTAATTCAGCGTATTCAATATTTTGTTATTGCGTTGTCGAAGTGTTTATCATTGTTCTTCATGAGTTTTAAATACATGATCACGATTTAAGGCCTATATTGATTCATAATGAGTCCGAGAGGAGATTTATGATGAATGCTAAGGTGATAAGCACCACTAATTGAGATTAACACGATTTGTGTGGTTTTTAAGTCAAAATCAATGAGCTTTAAAAACTCATTTCTTATTTAAATTCATGCACGAGAGTGATGGGTTAATATGTAAAAGAGCATGCTAAATGTTGCTCGAGAGAGAATATTTAGCAAATTAGGGTTTTCAACCATCAACACGTAATAACAACTTGAATAACGAGAATAGAAAGGCGTATTGATTCAATTGGGTGAAATCAGATGCCTTAGATGTTATTAAATCATAAAAACTTCATAAAAATCAGTAAGCCTTACCTAAAAATTAGTTAACATATTTTGTTTCTTTTTATTTTTTTTTATTTTATATCAACATCTCAATTTTCGGTTTTTCAAATAGCATCAAAGCTACTAATTTTGGTACTCACTCAATAACAATCCTTATGGAAACGATACTCTACTCATTTCTTTATTACTTGATACGACTAGTGTACTTGGTAACGCATGCGCAAAGTAAGCATCAAGTTTCCTTTGAGTTGAATGGCAGCACTTTCAAATTGTAAGGTATTGTAGAGCAAGCTCAACTTCAAATAGTGAAAGGCAAAGGGTCAAAGAAAGTGATCTAGAAGGGAGCTTATTAGTGAATTGGACAATTTTTCTCCATTTCTGTCCCACAAGATATTCCTCAGGTGAACCCTAGTCCTGCAATCACCCTGTCGATTAAGGAATATAAAGAATTGTTTGAGCAACCAGCCTCCCTTCCACCTAAAAGGTCCTTAGATCATGCTATACCTATGAAATCAAATTCAGACGCTGTTAATTTGAGACCTTACAAGTATCCTCATTCCCAAAAGATTGATATAGAAAGACAAGTGGATGAGCTTTTGAAGACTGATTTTGTTAGACATAGAAATAGCCCTTTTGCCTCACCAGTGATACTTGTCAAGAAGAAGGATGGGACTTCTAGAATGTGTATAGATTATAGGCAGCTCAGTTTGCTTATAGTTAAAGATAAGTTTCCAATTCCGATCATTGATGACCTTATGGATGAGCTTCATGGGCACATTACTTCTCCAAGTAAGATTTGAGGTAGGGGTATTATGAAATACTAGTGCTGCAACAGGATATACACAAGGCTGCCTTCAAAACTCACTGCAGACATTATGAATTTACGATGATGCCAGTTGGCTTGACCAATGCCCCAGCAACATTTCAAGTTTTGACGAACAACGTGTTCAAGGCATTCTTGAGGAAATTGGTCCTAGTTTTCTTCGATGATATTCTAGTATACAGCCTTACATTAGAGGACCATGTGATTCGTTTGAGGCGTGTATTTAGCATCATGAGCAATCATAAGCTTAATGCTGAACTCTTCAAGTGTTCTTTGGCTCAAACCCAAGTTGAGTATTTGGCTCGTATCATTGCTTGCAAGGGAGTTTCTATTGATCCATCCAAAATTCAAGCAATGAAGGAGTGGCATACACCTTCTACACTTGAGCAATTGAGGTGATTCTTGGGTTTGACTAGATATTACAGGTAGTTTGTGGTTGGATATAGTGTAACTGCTAAGCCACTGACCAATCTTCTTAAGAAGGATGCATTCTTGATGTCTACTGTTGCTCAAAAGGCCTTGAAGCTTTGAAGGCAGCTATGTGCACAGCTCTTGCATTGGCAATGCCTGATTTTAAAGAAGAGCTTGTTCTTGAGACAGATGCTTGTGGGAATGGCGTTGGAGCTATTTTATTTCAAAAGGAAGATTGATGGCTTATCTTAGTCAAGCTCTTATTCCCAAGCATTTGAAATTGTCCATTTATGAAAAGGAGTATCTTGCTATTCTCATGGCTATTAAGAAGTGGAGGCACTATCTAGAGGGACATCACTTCGTCATCAAGACTAATCACCAGAGTCTTAAGTATTTACTTGACCAGGAAATTACCACAAGAGTGCAGCACAATGGCTTAATGAAGATGCTTGGGCTAGATTATTCAATTGAGTACCTTAAAAGGAAGGAGAATCATGCAGCAAATGCACTCTCTCGCAAACAAGAAGAGGTAGATTTAGGTTCTTGCTATGCGGTATCAGTGGTTTTGCCTACTTGGATGGAAGAGGTGCAAAAGTCTTATGATGGAGACAGCTTTGCTCAAGAATGTGCTACTGAAGCAAGTATCAAAGGCACACCTTCTGCAAGCACTCCTTTTGCAAAGAAGTCTGAGATTAAGATAACAAATGGAATAATTAGAGTGAATGGAAGATTGTACGTTGGATCTATGACAGATTTAAGGAGGCAGATTGTTGTTGCTTCCCATGATTCAGCTTGGGAAGGGCATTCTAGGATATAAGGAACATATCAGAGGCTCAAGAGTTACTTCCAATGGCCTGGCATGAAGAGGGATATAGTGGAATTTGTGCAAGCCTATGATGTGTATTAGTGAACTAAATCTGATCATAGGCAGTATCAAGGATTGCTCCAGCCCCTGCCAATACCCAATCCAGCTTGGCAACACATAAGCATTGATTTCATTAAAGGGTTGCCAAAGTCTGAGGGGAAAGAGGTTCTTTGGGTGGTTGTGGATCGGTTTAATAAGTTTGGTCACTTCATTTCGTTGAGCCATCCTATTTCAGCTGAGAAGCTTGCAAGGATCTTCTTCGATTACCTTTACAAGCTCCATGGATTGCCCCACTCAATCATTTCAGATAGGGACAAGCTGTTCACTAGTCACTTTGGCATGAGTTGTTCTCATTGTTTGGATCTCCTCTTGCCTTGAATTCATCTTATCGTCCACAAAAAAAAAAAAAAAAAGAGAGTGAATTAATGCATCAAGCAATACTTGAGAAGCATGACATATAGTAATCCCAAGCATTGGTATAAATGGTTGTCCTTGGCTAAGTTTTGGTACACCACACACGCTCATTCAGCTTTGGGAACCAGTCCTTTCAAAACAGTTTATGGGTGTGATCCTTCCTCTCCTATGGTGCTACAAGAGGCAACAGCTTTTGTAATAGAAGTTAATGGGCTTGTACTTCAGAGGAAACAATTGGTGCAACTTCTCAAGGATAATTTGTAGTTGGCTCAGGCGAGGATGAAGTTCTTTACTGATAAGAAGAGTATTGATAAGTCTTTTGAGGTGAGAGATTTGGTTTATTTGAAGCTTCAACCTTACAGGCAGACCACAGGGGCAGTGCGTAAGAATGTTAAGCTTAGTGCACTACTTTGGACCTTACAGAGCTACCTCCTGATTTATTCGTTCATCCAATTTTTCATGTGTCACTACTGAAGAAGCATGTTGTAGAGGGCAAGTCTTGCTCTCCTACTCCTCCTGAAGCAGGTACCGAAGGGGAACTTCTGCAGGGCCCAACGGCCATTCGGGAGTCTAAGGTGTTGCAGCAGCAAGGAAGGAAGGTTGATGAGATATTGGTGCAATGGATGAACTTAGCTAAAGAAGACTCATCTTGGGAAGAATTGTAAGTTTGATGGTTACTTTTATGCGTTAGCAAGTGCACTAAGTCATATCAAGTAATATAGAGTGAGTAGAGTATCGTTCTTACGAGGATTGTTATTAAGTGAGTACCGAAATTAGTAGCTTCAACACTATTTAAAAGACCGAAATTGAGATTTTGATATGAAATAAAAGGAAATAAATTTTGTTTACAAATTTTTATCTAAGGGTTACTATTTTTTTTTTTTTTTTTTTGTGTTGTTTTTATGATTTAATAAGATCCAAGGCATCCGATTTCACCTAGTTGCATCAACATGCCTTTCTATTCTCGATATTCATGTTATTATTACGTGTTGATGGTTGAAAACCCTAATTTACTAAATATGCTCTCTCGAGCAACATTTAGCATGCTCTTTTATATATTAACCCATCACTGTGCGTGAATTTAAGTAAGAAAAGAGTTTTTAACGATTTATGGTTTTCACTTAAAAACCACACAAATCTCATTAATCTCTCTCGAGCATTCGCTCAATTTGTGGTGCTTATCACCTTAGCAATCATCATAAATCTCCTCTTGGACTCATTATGAATCATTATAGGCCTTAAATGGTGATCAAGCATTTAAAACTCATGAAGAACGATGATAAACATTTTGACAACGCAATAGCAAAACATTGAATATGTTGAATTAGAAAAGAGCGTACATTACAAATTAGGCTATATTGTAGCCTTGGAATAACAAAATTAGTTCATGATAAATATAATGTAAAGCATAACTAAAAAAAAATTGATGAACTTAAAGAAGGGAACGATAGAAAAGAACCTGAATATGCAAAATTACAAACCAAACTTCTTCTTTTCTTCTCCTTCTGTCTTCCTACGAATTTCTACCCTATTTTTCTACTTTGTGTTTGATTTTTCTGGATTGAATGATGCTAAAAAACCTCCTAAGCATCCCTATTTATAGTATATGAGGTTGGAATTAAGAAAAATACAAAAAAGTTCAAGCTTAAAGCTCATTGCACCTCCTTTCTGCAGATTTCAACAAGATGCAGAATTTATTTTTTTATTTTTTTTTTATTTTTTTTTTATTTTTTTTTTGCTTTGCACCACCCAAAATCAGTCTTGACATTATCTTGGAAATGTTAATGAATTTTTTAAGTCGTCCTTGCATTTGATTTGTTCAGTTTGCCACCCAAAATTGCAAGTTGAAGTGAATTGTGCAGGTTTGTGTTCATTTTCTGCAACTTGCTATTCTTTGCTGTTTTTCTTCATTTTTGTTCAAGCTTTAGCTGCCCAAAATCAGCTTTACCATAAATTTTAACATGTTAATGAAGTGTACAAGAAATTCTTTCACCTTATTTGTCCATTTTGCCACCCAAATTTGCTAGTTGAAATGGATTGTTCAAGCTTGTTGTACATTCTCTGCATTTGCTGCCCTTGCTAAATTTTCTTCATTTTTTTTTTTTTTTCTGCTTTTGCAGCCCAAAACTCAGCCTTGACATCAACTTTAACATATTAATGAATTGTTTAATTCATCCTTGCACTTGATTTGTGCATTTGGCCACCCTTTTTTGCAAGTTGAAATGAATTGTGCACGAACTTCTTGTGTTCTTGCTTTAGCCGTGTAAATTGTTATGTTTTGCCCCTCTTTTTGCTTTTGTTTGGTGAATATTGCATTCACTTGTTGATTTTGATGATAAAATCTAGTAAAATTAAGCACAAAATGAGTGTTTTTGCAAAGCAATGGCAATAGAAGCGAAAAAGAGCAAAAGAAACCAATAGTAATTAAAATTTGAGGTAAAATGGTTAGAAAATGAACCAAAATGATATAAATAATTATATGCTAAATTAGGCTTATCAAAATATCCCCAAACTTAAATTTTTCTCGTCCTCGAGCAAGGCTAAACGTTAAAGCACCGAGTCTCATACTTTTTAAGAATTCTTCCACAATTTAAAGCAAGTGCACTTTTATTAGAAAAGAATGACCGAGGATCAATGTTTAAGGCTCTAAAGGAAAAACCATCTTTTCTAAAGAAAATTCTATCAATTACCTCGGTGACCGAGTTCAAAAGTTGGCTAAGCAAATTAAGTTTATCCGTTCTTTCTAATCTCAAGACATTCAAACCAAATAGAGGACAAAAATCATTTCACTCATAACAAGACTTATCAAGTATGCCCAAAACTAAATTTATTTTTTTTGTGAGGAATTTATTTGCTCAAGCCAATTTCGGCTCATGTGTATATCTTCAGCCAGAATCAAGCTTCGACTCTTGGGCAATGACCCATAAGTAAGAAAAGCCACCGCTGAGATGCCTTTATTATGACTCCCCAAGTATATCTTCAGCGAGAATCAAGCTCTAACTCCCGGGAGATGACCCATAAGTAAGGGAAGCCACCACTGAGATGCCCTCTTAATGGGCAGCTCATATCTTAAAATTGTTTCTGTAGGATAGTGGAGCTAGAGATGCTCCCCTTCTTCTTCTTCTCCTTTTTTTTTTTTTTTTTTTTTGGTGCTTGGTTCCTTGTTAGCTTTCTCAGTACCTCTTGTAGCGAGCTTTTAATGCGGCAGAAATCGTTCCAGGGGACCCAGGGTACCAGGTGTTTAAACACCCCTATGGATCTACTTTCTCGAGGTACCAAGGCACGAAATTATCACACCGTAGCACATATCCGAATGATAGACGTTTTTAACAGTATAGCAGTGCTTAGTGATTCTCTCCCTCTATTTTTTTATATTTTTGTTTTATTTAGACTTAGACATAACTCTTAAAAATATATCATTTAAATGATAATCTTAATGCAATCTATTTGAATTTGAGCATCTTTTAATCAGAAAGAAAAGTAAAACAGTCATGCTAACTAGTGAACTCAAATACCATAGTTTTATCAGGATAGTGGCTCAGATTAGATCGCGTTTTGCAATTAGAACACAAAAACAATTGATTTATTAGGTTATTCAAATCTAATTAAAGTAAACTAGCTAAAAAGAGTAGAAAAATTGCCTTAAAAGCATGATGACAAGTTCTCTCTCTCTTTTTTTTTTGAAGGTTTTAAATTAAATTTGGAAAGACTAGTGATGTAAATAATAGTAAATCTTTTTGTTGGCCGGCACTATCTACATCCCCATACAAAGGCTCCGAACTCTAAGAGGCACTGAATTCGACTCTAAAACATAAATCAGGAAAACTTTTCAAAAAAAAATTGTCTCTTCCACCCCAAAACTTAAAGTTAACATTGTCCTTAATGTTAAAAGAAATATAAAGAATGAAGCAGTAGGCGAAAGATACTTCCCAAGTTTGAGGATTGCTTATTTGTTGGTGAATGTTGTGATCAAGTTACCCCCGAACTTGTTTTAAAAGTACCTGTTTGAACAAAGTATACAGAAACATAAGAAAATAATAAACGGAAAATAAAACAAAAGAGGTAATGATAAGAACACTTGGATTGCCTCCCAAGAAGCGCTTAGTCTATAGTCGTTTAGCTTGACTTTCAACGATATTCTATCCTAGATCCATCAAGAGAACAGAATTTCCACCATCCACTTTCAGTGACAATTTTCTTCCTTGAATCTTTTTCATGCCCTTCTTTATTTGCCCTCCAACACCCTCTCCAGCTATGAAATCCTTAATCTTAATGCTCCATTCCCTGAGTTTCTTTCTTATAATTTTGGCGACTTTCTTTGCTAAATCATCCTTGGTTTTCAAAACCTCCGACTAAGTAGGAAAAACTTGATCTTCAATTTAAAAACAAGTGTCCTTCTCTGATGAGAGTTCTATGGGTTTAAGAACATTGAAGATCACTTGCTCATCTTCTACCCTTAGGATTAGTTTTCTTGGTTGTACATCAACTAAGGCCCTTCCCGTAGCAAGGAAGGGTCATCCTAAAATTAGAGGTATTTCTTTATCCTCTTCTATGTCAAGCACTATAAACTCAACTGGAAAGATGAATTTGTCTATTTTCACCAAGGCATCCTCTAACACTCCTCGTGGATACTTGATAGACCTGTCTGCCAATTTGAGTGATATTGTGGTGGGCTTTATCTCTCCTAGACCAAGTTTCCTGAAAACAGAGAGTGGCATCAAATTAATATTTGCACCTAAATCACATAGGACATTGTCAAAAGTATAGGCGCCGATGGTGCAAGGTGCAGGAAAACTCCCTGGATCTTTAAGTTTAGGAGGAAGCTTCTTTTACAATATGGCACTACAGTCTTCATTCAGTTCCATAGTCGCAAACTCGTTCAGTTTTCGTTTGTTAGACAGGGTTTCCTTCAAGAGTTTTACATTTTTGGGCATTTCTTTCAACATATGTGTGAAAGAGACATGAATAGGTAATTTCTTGAAAGTTTCCATAAATGGGTTATCGATGTTTTGTGTTTTCAATCGTTAAGGAAATGGGATTTTTTTTTCTAGGGCACAGGTTCTGCCCTTTTTGCTTCGGTCTCATCTTGGTTTTCAGTCTCATTTACTCATTCAAGTTGTAGGTGTGATGTAATCATGGCGATTTCATTTAGGCTATTTTTCCTAGGTGTTCTTTCGAAAGAAATGGCATTTACATGCTTTCTAGGGTTAGTCACTGTGGTACTAGGTAGAGAACCTTGAGGCCTTGCAGAAAGTTGGTTTGAAATTTGTCTGATTTGGGTCTCAAGGTTTCTAATCGTTGCTTCTTGATTTCAAAGATTTGTCTTAGTGTTTTGCATGAAAATTCTGGTGTCTTGGATAAACTTACTGAACAATTCCTCGAGATCCATTTTTCTTTCTGGTGGTGACTGAAAATGTTGTTTTTGAATCCCTTGATTATTTCACTAGAAATTTGGGTGGTTTCTTCATTTAGGATTATAAGTGTTGGAATAGGGATTATTTTGTTTTTTTGGAAAATTAGAAACAAAATTTGCTTGTTCGTGGCTTGATGGGGCGAAAGGGTTCCCTGTTTGGCATTCTTTACTAGGATGATTCCTTGCACAAAATTCACATGTTAGCATAGGAGAATTAATGGCATTCACATTCATGTTACTTATCTGTTTTTGAAGCTTTGAAACCTGAGCGGTTAACTTTGTTATTGCATCAGGCTCGTACATTCCCAGAAGTTTCTTTTGCTTAGTTGCTCTTGCATAGTTATTGCTAGATATTGCTTTTAGCAATTCATACACTTCATTTGAGGTTTTATGATTTGGGGATCCTTCCGCAACCGTGTCTACCATCGTTTGAGTATTAGGTGCCAACCCATTGTAAAAAGTTTGGACTTGCATTCAAACTGGCAAACCATGGTGTAGGCACCTCCTCAAAAGCTCTTTGTAACATTCCCACACTTCATACAAAGATTTCGTATCGTATTGTACAAATGAGGTAATCTCATTCCTCATCTTAGCTAATTTGACTGGTGAAAAATATTTAGCAAGAAATTTTTGAGCCAAATGATCCCAAGTGGTGATAGTTCCTGGTGGTAATGACATTAACCACATTTTGGCTTTGTCTCTTATTGAGAATGGAAACAGCCTTAAGTGAATGGCATCATCGCTGACACCATTATGCTTAAATGTATTGCACATCTCTAAGAAGTTAGCGACATGCAAGTTTGGGTCTTCACTAGGTAGACCGCCAAATTGGACAGTTTGTTGAATCATTTGTATAATAAAACAACAACAACAACAAACCCAGTGCCTCCGAGGCTCCCGCCTAAGCAGGGTCTGGGGGGGTAAATGTACGCAGCCTTCCCCCTTTGGGGGCCTACCCTGAAGACAGGCTATTTCTGAGGACCCCCAACCTTAGGAGCAGGTCCGCCGCATAGAGCAAGTGACCTAGCAGCAGGAGAGTAACAAATAAGTAGGCTACACACACAGCAAGCAAAACAACAAGCCTACAAACATACACATAAACATAAACATAAAAACATAAATTTAAACGTAAAAACATAAAGCAAGCCACATCAGCAGAAATTCAAAGATAAGATAGAGATAGGGATAGAGCTAAAGATAAAGATGAAGATAGGATAGGGATACGTAGGCAAGTGGCAGCTCGTGAAGCTAGTATGCCACGTACGTGCGCCAGCAGGAAGACAAGGCCTAGCACTAATAAGCTCAACTACCCTACTCCAACTAGAGCCTCTATTACCCTTATGCTAGCCCTCCATTGGGCCATATCTATGGCCATCTCCTCCCGAAGGTGTAGGTGGGTGAGGTCTTGTCAGATTGTCTCCATCCAACTCTTCTTCGGCCTGCCTCTTCCTCTTCTGCCTAGTGTAGTAAGGGATTGTTCGGATCTCCTTATTGGAGCGTTGTCCGGTCTCCATCTGACATGTCCGAACCACCTCAAACGTTGCTCTCTCTTTTTATCTTCAATGGAGGCTACACCCAATTTGCCTCTTATGACGTCTTTTCTGATCCTATCCTTCATTGTGTGTCCGCACATCCACCTCAGCATTCGCATCTCCGCCACCTTCATCTTCTGTGTATGAATCATTTGTATAATAGTAGGTTTAATTTAAAAATTGTTTGCTTGTATTGATGGACATCTAATGCTGGAAGTGGACCCTCCAACAATAGATATAGCATAATCTTTCAAAGTCATTCGTCATTATTTCCATTAATCGAAGTGTTCTTTCGATTTCAGGGTCAAAAGGAGTTATTTCTTTTTTAATTTGATCTTACATACAAAATAAGAAAACCAAACTTAAAAATCGAAAGAAAGACACAAATATGAGAAAACTTCAGAATCAAACAAATGTAAAAAACTTTAACTTTAAAAAAAGGAGGGGGGGGGGGGGGGGGTAGTAACACTAATTCTTTAAAAAACTTTAAAATAATAATTTTAACTCTTTAAATTTTAAAAAAATGAACTTGATTGGCAAAATGAAGATGAAAGTAAGAAGAAAATATAAGGGAAAAAAAAAGTAACAGAAAAAAAAAAGGAAAAAAAAAACACAATTTTAGGGGGTATATTCTATACGATTTTTTGTTTTCCAAAGAATTTATCTTTACAAATGAATAAAATGAAAAATTTCTTAAACTTAAATAAAATTTACAAATTATTAACAATTTTAAATTAGCACCAAAATTAGTTGGTATCGATATTACTCAAATAGAGACAATCCCCAGCAACGGCACCAAAAACTTGACGGTTACTTTGCATATGCATTGCCAAGTGCACTAAGTCGTATCAAGTAATATAGAGTGAGTAGAGTATCATTCCTGCGAGGATTTTTATTGAGCGAGTATCGAAATTAGTAGCTTCAATACTATTTGAAAGATCGAAAATTGAGATTTTGATATAAAAGGAAACAAATTTTGTTTATTGATTATGATCTAAGGGTTACTAATTTTGTTTGTGGTTTTCATGATTTAGCAAGATCCAAGGCATCCGATTTCACCTAGTTGCATCAATGCGCCTTTCTATTCTCGATATTCAAGCTGTTATTACGTGTTGATGGTAGAAAACCCTAATTTACTAAATATTCTCTTTCGAGCAACATTTAGCATGCTCTTTTACATATTAACGCATCACTGTGCGTGAATTTAAATACGAAAAGAGATTTTAAAGATATATGATTTTCACTTAAAAACCACACAAATCACGTTAATCTCTCTCGAGCATTCGCTCAATTTGTGGTGCTTATCACCTTAGCAATCATCATAAATCTTCTCTCGGACTCATTATGAATCATTATAGGCCTTAATAGTGATCAAGCATTTAAAACTCATGAATAACGATGATAAACACTTCAACAACGCAATAGCAAAACATTGAATACGTTGAATTAGAAAAGAGGGTACATTACAACTTAGGCTACTTCGTAGCATTTGGAATAACAAAATTAGTTCATGATAAATAAAATATAAGGCATAACTAAGAAAAAATTCATGAACTTAAAGAAGAGAACGATAGAAAAGAACATGAAAATGCAAAATTACAAACCAAACTTCTTCTTTTCGTCTCCTTCTTTCTTCCTACGAATTTTAACCCTATTTCTCTACTTTGTATTTGATTTTTTGGATTGAATGATGCGAAAACACCTCGTAAGCATCCCTATTTATAGTACATAAGGTTGGAATTAAAAAAAGTACAAAAATTACAAGCTTAAAGCTCATTGCACCTCCATTCTGCTCCTTGCCGCCCAGTTCTGTAGATTTTAGCAAGATGCTGATTTTTTCAACTTTTTTTTTTCACCACCAAAAATCAGTCTTGACATCATCTTGGATATGTTAATGAATTTTTTAATCCATCCTTGCATTTGATTTGTGCATTTTGCCACCCAAAATTGCAAGTTGAAGTGAATTGTGCAGGCTTGTTTTCATTTTCTACAACTTGCTATCCTTTGCTGTTCTTCTTCATTTTTTTTCAAGCTTCTCCCGCACAAAATCAGCTTTAACATAAATTATAATATGTTAATGAAGTGTACAAGAAGTTCTTTCACCTTATTTGTCCATTTTGCCACCTCAATTTGCAAGTTGAAATGGATTATTCAAGCTGGTTGTACATTCTCTACCTTAGCTGCTCTTGCTAAATTTTCTTCATTTTTTTCCTGCTTTTGTTGCCCAAAACTCAGCCTTTACATCAACTTGAACATTTTAATGGATTTTTTAATTCATCCTTGCACTTGATTAGTGCATTTAGCCACCCTTTATGCAAGTTGAAACAAATTGTGCATGAACTCGTTGTGTTCTTGCTTTAGCCATGTGAATTGTTATGTTTTGCCCCTCTTTTTGCTTTTTTTTGGTGAATCTTGCATTTAATTTTTGATTTTGATGATAAAATCTAATAAGATTTGGCACAAAAATGAGTGTTTTTGCAATGAAATGGCAATAGAAGCGAAGAAGAGCAAAAGCGAGCAATAGTGATAAAAATTTGAGGTAAATTGGTTAGAAAATGAACCAAAATGATAGAAATAACTATATGCTAAATTAGACTTATCAATATTCATTCAAAGTCAGTTTCCTTCTATTCGTTCTTAAGGCAAGAATGCTTTCAAGAGGGGAGCATTATTATGATTGGGCTGTGCTGGAGCATTCCGCTGGAGCTTTTCAAGTAGTGTTTGGCTAAGAAATTGTAATTGGAAATAAAAGGAAAATTCTGATGGGAACTGCAGTTAGATTGGTTAGTTAAGGGTTGTCTCTTTTGGCGTGAGACTCTTGTATTTCTTCTTCTTGCATTTAAGTCGGTTAAGCTTGAGTCTAGATGCAACGTTTAGTTAGATGTTTTGTTATAGTATAAGAATGGAGCTCTCACTTGTAATTACATTCATGAACGAAAATATCTTGTTCTTTCTCCCTCAACCCTAATTCTCTCTAATTCTCATCCTCTTCTTCTACTTCTTATCTCAATTTTCTCCTCTATCTTGGGTTATGATTCAAGATTGATCTTGAATCATAACATAGGCTTTTTGGACATGAGTATGAGCAGGCTATAGTGGATGAATTAACAACAAAAAGGTCAAACCTAGGTTTTTTTTTTTTTTTTTTTTTTTTTTTTGGCTTAGGGTATATGTCTAGGAAGTGGTTTTACCTATTGGGCAGAAAGACGGTGTCTTTGGGAAATGGTTCCGTAACTGGGAAGGCCCATTTAGAGTCATAGATGTATTTAGAGGCAATGCTTACTTACTCCAAGACCTAGATGGAAGAACTTGCACAAGGGCTATTAATAGAAAGTTCCTGAAGAAAATTGTGCCATCAATTTGGGATTCTAACAAGAAAGTCCTTAAGTGTTGATTTCATGAATTATGGGCTCAGTTTCAATATCAATGTCTTGAGGATCAACTTCATGATTTGTAATTTAAGAAAATAGAGAGAAAAAATGGGGAACCACCAAATTGAGAGATGCATTTGACAAAAATGCATATCTCATACATGTTATTGGAGAATACATGTCGTACATATAAAAATAAAGCAAGCAACATGTATAAACCTAAGAGGGTACCAACACGCAAGCACAAGATCCCATTCGAACTCCGAAGTTAAACATTCTTGGGTGAGAATAGTATGAAGATTGGTGACCTCTTGGGAAGACCTCATGTTGCACTCCTCAGGTTGGGCGTTCTCAGAAATAGCCTCCCTTTAGGGTAGTACCCTAAAGAGGGAAGGCTGCATACATCCAACCCCCCAGACCCTACTTTAGCGGAAACCCCTGGGCCACTGGGAATGTTGCTTTGCAAGCGAGTAACTTGTATAGGTTGTAATAAAATAGTATAAGTCACAAGGATAAGGCAATTTACATCTTTTAGTTGTTTCAGCCATAGCTTGATCTTGTAAGGCTAAGTGTCTAGATAGTTAATTGTTGGAATTCGTAAGGTAGTTGAAGTAGGTAGTATTGGCGGTTAAGAAGATGAGTCTAGGCGAATTGTATCTTGAGATATTTTGTGCTAGCTGACTTAAGCTACGGATTTGTATAAATAGGAGGATTAATCTTGTATTTGGATTCATTGAATGATATTGATCCTAATTCTCTTTCTCAACCCTAATTCTCTGTACTTCACTTCTCTATTCTCTCTATTTCTCATCTTAATCTCACTTCTTTATCATCTCATATTCTTTTTCCTAGATTATGATTCAAGATTGATCTTGAATTATAACAATTGGCATCACAGCTTGTGAAATTGCATTCGATTAAGTTGAAATTGCATTCAATCAAGTTGAATTGCTTTCGATCAAGCATGATCAAAGGTAAGAAACAAGTTATTAGGGATGGTGATGTAGCTGATGGTTAGATTCAACCTAAGCAATTAGCTCAATTACAACAGCTGATATAAGATCTACATGTTACATTGGAGGGGAATCATCACTCGCTACAGCAACAATTGGCTAAGTCGCAGCAGCGATTTCAACAATTGGCTGGAATACAAGAGCAAATTAGCAGACAAAATGCACCTATTAAAGCTGTAGAAATGCATAACCGTGTATTTGAGAGCAGCATTTCTAATATAGTACAGATAATTACAGGATCGAATGTTGCTTTGAATGTGGCAGCAGTGAATCAGTCTAAGAAGGTTGATCTATAGCAGATTAACATGCTAGTGGTGGATTAGAAATCTGTTTAGTCGCCTAACTTGCAAACACATGTGGTTGATTTGGAAGTTTAAGTCAAGAACACTCAAGTGGTGTTAATAAAGTGACAAATCAGGCAAAATTAAGACCTCTTGATCCAGGAAAGGAGGATCAAATCAATAGGAATGCAAGACCTCAGCTAATTGAAGTGCAAGAACAATGTATTAGGTAAGGAGTAGCAGCTATTGATTTTATCGCAGCCTCTGCAGGAGATTGAGTAATTTCAAGTCAGAATGTAGTAGCTTTAATGCAGGCTAATGTGATTCCATTTCAATAAGTTTTTCGTGATGGAATGGAGAGGAAATTAGATGCCAAGATTGCTACATTTGGGAGCAGTGAGAAACAGTCGAAGTGCATTAACTCTAAGACTGATCGCGTAGCTGTTGGATGGCCAATGACAACAAGATCAACTTCAATTAAGGATGGAACTGGAGCATCATGTTCAGAATTTGGAGCATTACAATATGAAATAGGTGCTTTCCAATTGAAAATTGGAGCATTACATCTTGAGGTGCAAGGTGTGGAACCATTATTTATTGCTGAAATCAAATCACACGTGCAATTCGAGGTCCTGAGCATCAAGAAGTTGCAGTTCAAGTTCACATTATAGCAAAGTAAGGAGAGCAGTTTGGTCATTCATCAAAATTGCAATAAATGTTATTCAAGTAAGAAATTAAGAAAAATGGAATGCCCAATCTTAGTTTACAAAGGAAGTGCATCGGATTTCTTACTTCTTGAGGAAAATGAAGAGGCCCTTGAAAGGCTATACATGATCAAGAAGTTGAGTTCGAAGTAGCCCAAGGTGTTGATGATGTCTATTGATGGACTTAGGACATTTTCTTGGATTAAAAGGACTATCAAGATAGCCAGGACAAGGGAAATTTCTTGCAACAAGGATACAAGTTCTTTAACAAATTAGAAAGTCCTTACTACAATACACTTCAACTTGGTTAAGGAAAGGGAAATTGATCTAGCAACAAGAGAAGAGCAAGGAACTGCCAATTCGGGACAAATTTAAGAATCACAATTAATTGGGATTCATGAAGTGTGATTGCAATGGAATGCTACAGTAGTAACATCAATGGATCGCACTGGAAGGTAGCTCAACAAGTTACTAAGGTCAAATGTGAGAAAATCAGTGGGATATCAACAAATTTTAGATTTTTCAGACAAGGTTGCACAAGCAAGGAATAAGGAGTTGTCTCCAAAAGTACAACCAAGTGTGAGACCTCCTGGAATATAGTGGTTGATGTTTAAGTAGAAAGTAGAAAACCAAGTTAATGCAGCTAGTTCTCTTTGGCAACAACAATTCAGTTGTGGAATAGATTGTGACAGGGGGCAAAATGCTACTGTTATGTGGGAACATATGGTAGAAGTGTCATATTTAGCTGAAGAATTTGAACAGTTGAGCGCTACTCCAGTTGTTCTTAAGGTGCTCATGGCTGCCAACCGTCACAAGATGCATTCAAGATCTATTAGAGTGGAGTTAGAAGCCAAGAGTGAGCATGCTTTCAAGGATACAATCAAGTGTGCATTAACACGTAGAAAACGGCAAGAAGTGCAAGCATAATTTGATGTCTTTGAGCAGGGGATGAAGCTCCTCAATTGTAGGCAAAATGAAGAGTGTTTGCTTCCCTTGAGTGTTCAAGAAGTGAGTGAATCAATGTGGCATTCAGCTAATACACCTGATGGGCTTCTATGGTTGGATGAAATTCACCAATTTTGAGCTAAAGGACCAATTGCTCCAAAGTATATGCTAGTTTTGTGTGCTAGAAAGCATTCTATAGGTCTTGCTTCACCCGGAATTATTTGGCATTATAGCACTGAGAGTTATAAAGCTGAAGTTTGCTTATCGTTTGCATCTAAAGTGAGTAAACAAAGCCACATACTAATGAAGAACATAGCATTGATAGCTCGGGAAAAGTATGGTCAAACTAGTAAGGACGTTGTTGTTAAAAAGTGGACTAAAGGCTGTGTTCAAGAAGTTGTGCTTTGTGGACTAGAAATTGATATAGCAGGAATGACTTTCAATCTGATGCAATCTTTTATAAGTTGGGAAGTAATGAAGAGGAAGATGGAAAATGGTATGCAAGCTTGTGGAAATCATCAAAACTCCAAGGGCATTCATGTCATGATCAAAGAAAATGTGCATTTCATTGTGTAACCTCTCAATTGGGAGGATATCTGCAAGCTCTTCTCAATCTTTACGACTGGAGAGAATGCATCACCGAAATATGAGCTAACGATGTGACTGGTAGTGATTTTCAAGTGGTTACAGGAGTGGAAACCTTGGATTGATGTAAGATGCAAGTGGTTGCTAACTCGATCAAGGTTTAAAGATGTAAATACTGATCCAATAAGCATATTGAAGCTGTGCTAGCAGAACCAATAAGAGACTTGAAGCTACAACTTCTCTACTAAGATTCTTAAGGACAAGAATCTTTAAAGAAGTGAGTATTGTCATGTTTCTAGGAGATGGGGTATATGAAATTAAGTACAAATAATTCAGTGGTTGTAATAAAATAGTATAAGTCATAAAGATAAGGCAATTTACTTCTTTTAGTTGTTTTAGCTGTAGCTTGCCCTTATACGGCTAAGTGTCTAGATAGTTAATTGTTAGAATTTGTCAAGTAGTTGAGGTAGGTAGTATTGGCGATTAAGAAGATTAGTCTAGGTGAATAGTACCTCGAGATATTTTCTGCTAGCCGATGTAAGAATAAGGATTTGTATAAATAGGAGGATTAATCTTGTATTTGGATTCATTGAATGATATTGATCCTAATTCTCTTTCTCAACCCTAATTATCTCTACTTCTCTTCTCTATTCTCTCTATTTCTCATCTTAATCCCACTTCTTTCTCATCTCACATTCTTTTCCCTAGGTTGTGATTCAAGAATGATCTTGAATCATAACAGCTTACTGGCTCTGGACCTTCTTGGCTGCTTGAAGTTAATTAAACAAAAGTCGCATGCCACCTAGACTAGATGAACAACCTAAGTCCCATATGGCGCCTTGAGGACATTGCTTTCCCAACCTGCCACTCGCTCCTAGCTTCTCCAAAGGAGAAGACACCCCTTTTAATATTTGGGAAGGAATGGCTCTTGGAGCTGTGTCATGTAAAAGGGTTAACATCAAAATGAGTTAGATTAAATCCTGACTTTGGAAGATAACCGAAGTTAGAGGAACTGTAATTACCTCTAAAACCTCAGCATGAGGCGAAGGATGAACTTCTGCCGGCATTCTTGCCATTTGAACTTCTACTAGCTCTTCCACTGTTGGGATGCTTTCCTCGAGGGGAGCCTCCGGAGAACAATGCTTATATGTTAGAACCATAAATGGTTTAAGACATCAACAATTGGGAAGCCAGATGATAAAAATCTTACCTTCAAAGATCTCTGCTATGGGGATTGAGTGTCCTGGAAGAAGGAATGGAGCCTGCACAAGGCCCTAGTTCAGAGTAACAGGGAGGGAAACCTCTTCATAGAGGTAGCTTATAACTAGCTCCACAACAAAGGTAGCCACGTCCCCTCCTGCCTCAGTGCTCGAGCTTAGTGGTTCAATATCTTGCCGGAGCTCTGGTGTTATTTCTTGAGGTGGAGAATCTGGTATCTCTATGATAACCAGACCTAGCCCTTCCCGTGGCTGTAAAATGCCAAAGTTAAGAGCTGCTTTGACAAAGATAAATGAGACATAAGTTAAGAAAGGCCAATACCTTTGGTTTAGGGAGCCTTGCTCTTCATTTTCTCATTAATTATGAGATGGGTACCTCTTCATCTTCTTCCTGCTCTGCTACCTTAACGGCTCCAATAGAGAGAGTTAGGGAACATCCTTCTTCTTCCTCTTCCTTAAGCCACAAAGTTCGAGGGCTGGTGGAATAATTCCTGAAGGGGATTCCTCTAGCAACATTGAGATGAAACTCCAAGTCCTAACACTCGTGGAGTTCCCTAAACAGCTGCTTCTATAAAAAAAGGGGGAAAAAAAAGAACAAGGATCAGTCTTTGTTCAAGCCATCAAAAAATAGATTTGAAGCATACTTCAGGGTGATTGTTTATCTGATTGTGCCTTTTGTGAAGTTGGCCTAATGCTGATTGACTGGCCTCCTCTTGAGCTGGAACATGCAAGATCAAAAGATGTAAAATACTGCTTGGTGCCACTAGCCTCCAAAGAGGGCCAATAGGCTTGGAACAAAGCTATAAAATAAGGTGTGGCACATGGGATGTACCTGCAGACGACCGGGTACCCAAAGAAGGGTTTGACTTCTTGGTTCAGCTCATGAAGCTCTTTATATTGAGGTAGTTGAATAGAGATCCTCTTAGCTAACAAAGGTTTTTGGTCCTTAGAGTAGGAAAGGGAATATCTTGGACCACTCCATATTTCCTAGAAGACAACCCAGGCTTGTAAGTTTTTAAGCCTAGATGAGTCTGATGATAGAAAAGTAGATCTTAAGGGCACAAGATTGCCAGTCAGGTCTGTGAATTGATGTTTACAAAGACAACATGATGAAGGTCCAGTTTTCTGAACCAACGTGGACCAAGATTTCTCTCTCTCAAAGGAGTCCATTAAGTCCCTCGCCTGCGTTGAGGAGACATCAATCTCACAAAGCATTGGTTAAAAGACCATCTTGGGGATGATAAGGACCTCACAACAAGCAAATTTCTCTCCGAAGTAAGAGACCTCCTCTCCTATTCTCTATGAACTACTATGCTTTAGTATATGGAATAATACACTTTGAACCATCAAGGCAAGTGGTTAGAGCCTATGATAATACTCGATAGAAGGTTGAACGGACGCTCAAACCCCCCCTTGAAATAGGCCCATGCTTTGTAGAATTCTTGGTGATTGATATTCTAGCATTCTTCAATTTACTATTAGAAAAACCATTAATACATGGCATGGGTGCCGTTTTGTCCACCCTACACCAGAAATTGAAATTCCTTACTATAGAAGTAGTTAAAATCACAAAAGAATAAGAAATAATTACAGTGAACGAAATTAGGGCATCATGTAAAATGCCTGTTAAGCTAGATGGGATTCCTTTAATGGGATTTCGTCTCGAGACACCCCTACGGGAATAACCATCGGCACTTTCTTGAAGGGTACACTTTATTTCCCCCCGTTCGGGAATGTTTGTGTGCTCAATATTATGCATAAAATGAACTACTTCCCAAGATTTACATTAGGAAGAAGACAACAAGGCACTTTTGAAAACCAAAATCCTATAACCACCTTGTTTGCTATATTTGCTTGTATTGTAGTGTGATATGGTGGCTATAAATGGAAATAAAAACAAACATGTAAAACGGACTCATCGCAACTAGGGAGTGATCCTAAATTTGGATCGCACGTCTTTGACCTCAACCACTCACTATTTTTGAAGAAAAGGTTGTGATATTTTGGTATATCTAACTTCGGTTATACTATGAGTTCTGCTTATGTTTCAATTAAGAAGACTTGGTTAAATATTTTTTCGAATTGGTTGTATATTTATTAATAGAAAATTAAAGGAATATGGACCTAACTCAAGTGGCAGTTATAGTGACGGAGTAGGGCCCATAGACACCGCTCCTCATACACTTAAACATAATGAGCTGAGGTGGAAATAAATCCAAGAGCTCAGTAGTCCACTTCCAAGCCCAAGCCAATCAAATTCTTAAGCCTGTCACCCTTAACTTATAATAACTGGAATGAGTTTAGGTCAGATAAGATTTTAGATGGAGCAAACTGTATCTAGGTCACTAAAATAGGACCAACACAATCAAGGTCATGCCTTGGCCATCAAAGCCCTAAATAATGGCCTGAATCTAAGTTCACCTGACATATTAAGCGGTGACAGTAGTGTTAAGACTAATGCAATCTAGGTCAAGCCTTGGCCATCAAAGCCTTAAACTAAAACCTCAATTCTTAACTTGTCAAATCTAAGAATAGACTAAAATAGAGATTTCATACCTGAAGCCTGAAGCGCTACATTTTTGAAGAAGCAAGTATAACAACATCTTTGCTATGCTAGACTACGCTAAGTTATAGAACTCCTAGGAAAAGCACAAGCGTACTGTAAAGAGAAAGCTTGAAAAGTTTTGAATGAAAGTGTGTCTACCTTTTTCGGACTACAACAGTCTCTTATTTATAGAAAAACTAAATAACGGCTACCCTCATTTATGCGACACTTTTGCCCCACGTCAGGCCACCAAGATTCCTTAACGCATCAATGATCAATGAACGTGCCTTTCATTTTGTGCTTAAGCGTATTCTTTGAAGCCCACGTCTATATTTTTAGCTGAAGTTTCTTCTAAATACTCCGCGTTCTCTTGGGTTAAGCTTGGTGCCCATGTGTTATGAGATTGCACTTCAAGTAACTATCTCGAGCTCGGAAAAGTTGCGTTTGAATGCACAATGCCCCTCAGGAGGTCTCCACTAATCGAAACAAGATGTCTTCTTCATGGATTTGCTGTGTTACAGAATTCAGGGCAGCCTTGGTTCGTTTCATTTGCAATAAGTATGTTAGGAAGGGAATGTTTTAAACCAAGAATCCGAGGCATGGACTTAAATTGGATTAATGGCGGGAAAGTATGTTAGGATGGTTAAAATCTGTTATGCTGTTCTGCTGCTGTTGTTGTGCATTTGTTGTTGCTGATGTTCTATTGCTGTCATACTGCTTCTTTCAGTTGCAATTCCAGCTTAAGTATGTGTTCGGTTAAGTTGCTACTGCTGGTGTGTTTAGGCTACTTCAGATGCAGCTGCATTTCTCACTGCTGCTGCATTTTGCAATTTTGCTTCATGTTTTGCTGCATTTCTGGTGTGTTTGGTTTTCCTTCTTGATTCTTGGGGACAATTATATTTGAAAGGGGGGAGTATTGTTATGATTCTCATAGTAGGGGGCATATGAAATAAAGTTTAAATGTAATAAGGCGTGGAATCAAGCCTATTGAGTTGTAATAGCTAGTTGATATTGTAATTAGTAGCTTAAGCTTTGGTGAAGTCATGTAATAAGTGAGGTCTAGAGCTTAGGTGGTCAATACCGGTCAATAGTGGCAGCTTAGTTGGTGGTTGGTGGTTATAGTATGAGTTAGATGCAATGTAATAGATCATATCATGTAAGTAGTATAAATAGTAAGGCTTAGGCTTGTAATCTCATAACTTTGATGAATGAATTGATATCTTTGATATCCTCTCTACTTCCTCATCTCCTTTCCCTTCTTTCTCTCATCTAAACTCTATATTCTTTCTCATCTCATACTCTCTTATCCTAACTTACGTTTGTGAATTAACCACAAACGTAACAGGACATTCCTAACCAAGTGGTATGCTGAGTCGGTAGATGGATTGATGCTTACCCATGGAGAGAAATGGAAGATCCTCTGCCTTTATAAGGCCATCAGGCTTTCCAAGGTTGCTCTTAGGTATGACTACCCCATTGTGATGGCACTTACCTACTATTGGAACATTTGTTATAAGGCTTTTATCCTCCTTGAGGGGTTTCTTAGTATCACTCTAGAGACATAAGGGCCTTAACAGGTCTTTCACCGAGAGGATAAGAGTTGCCTCTTGATTATTTTATTTCTTTAGAGGCTGAGGCCTTTGCTTCTTCCTTCGCTGTGACCAGTTTGCCGGGTGGTTATGAGTCCTTTGTCAAAATGTTTGTCACAAGAGCACTGACTTTGGGCAAGGGTCTAGAGAAGAAGAGGCCTGCTTTTACTTGTTTTGGTTGAATAAGTTTTTCTTTGCTAACTCCTCTAATTTGGTTCTTAAATTCCTTATGATCACGGCTATTAACTTGGCTTTTAGCACTTATCCATTAGTTCTAAGATCATTGTTTCTAGCCTAAATGTATGAATGCCTTAGAGACATCATAGTTAAGAACTATGCTACAGGAGGATTGTTGTGGCTGGTCCAAATTTGGACTCACGCCTACTTTCATAACCTCTTACCTAGAGGCCGTTATGCGCCCACAGGTGAGGGGATCTCTTACTATGGAGAGTAGTTTGCTCTTTGTGAGGTCCTTTTACCTCTGGGATAGGGACCAAGTGGACTCCTTTCAGAGAGAATAATCTTTCTTCTTGTTGGTTCAAGAAGCTAGACCTTCACCATGATGTCTTTATAGACATCAATTCTCAGACTTGGCATGAAATCTTATGCCCTCAGGATCTCTTTTTTTATTACTAGACTCATCTTGCTATAGAGATTTACAAGCCTGGGTTGTTTGCCAAGCAATTTTTGGAATGGTCCAAGACGTTCCCTTTTCCAGTCTATGAACCAAAAACCTTTGGTCGGCTAGAAGGATCTCCATCCAACTCCCTCAATGTAGAGAGCTTTGTGAGTCCGACTAAGAAGTCAAATCCCTTTATGGGTACCCCATTGTTTACAAGTACACCCAATGTGCCGTACCTAGTTTTATAGCTTTGTTCTAAGCCTACTGGACCTCTTTGTAGGCCAGACACAACAAGCAATAATTTACGCCTTCCCTTGAGCTTGTGGGTTCCAATTAGAGAGGGGATCAACCAATTAGCATCAGGCAGACTCCACAGAAAGCACAATTAGATAAACAACCATCCCAAAGTATACTTTAATTCTATTTCTTAGAAACTCGTAGGATTGACTAAGAGTTTCACCCAAAATGTTGCTAAAGGAGTCTCCTCCAATAACTTCTCCACCAGCTTTCAAAGTTGGTGGCTCATAGAAGAGGAAGAAGAGAGATATTCTTGCAACTCTCTCAACTATAGTCATACAGGCAGTAGAGGAAGAGGAAGAAGAAGAAGTACCCATCTCACAATTTGTGAGAAAGAGAAGAGCTAGACTCCTTGAATTAGAGGTATTGGTCTTTGTTAATTGGCATTTCTTTCATTCATCTTTTTTCCAAAAACTGTTCCTAAATTGGCTTTATGCAGCCACAAGAGGAACTAGCTTTAGTTATTGTGGAGATCCCAAACTCTTCATCATAAGAAGCTGCACCAGAGCTCCCTCATGATACTGAATCGTTGAGCTTAAGTGCTGAAGAACGAGGAGACATGGCCACCTCAGCTATGGAACTAATTATAATTTTTTCTCCTGAAGAAGCTTCCCTCCCCATTCCTTTGTGCAAGGGTCTTGCGTGGGCTCCATACCTTCTTCCTGAAGATTCAATCACCATTGAAGAGTTCTTTGAAGGTATGATCTCATCATTTGGCTTCTAAATATTTGATGTCAAGACCGCAGTTGGTTCTAACATACAAGTGTTGCCTTTTGGAAACTCCCTCAAGGAAGGCATATCGATGACTGAAGAGCCAATAGAGGCTCCAGTGGCTGAAGTACCAGTAGAGGTTCCTCCTACCCCTTCAACTAAAGTTTTAGAGGTAAAAGTAGTCCCTTCAAACTTTTAGTTCACTATAAAAGTTAAGACTTAGTCTAACTCCTAATGTTACCCCTTTTCAGGTAACACCATCAAGAGTCATTCCTCCTCCGATCATAGAAAGTATGTCCTCCCCTTTGGGGAAACTAGGGGTAAGTGGAAGATTGGCCTTCCAGTAATTGGACCAAGTACCCTTAAGACTCCAATGACACAAAGATATTGTACACTTCCCTGTTTTAACCCTAATCAAGGGAGACACTTTCCAAGAGGCAATTTCTCTAGTGAAGGCCTTAAAAGACTGTCCTAAGTTGGCTCCATTCATTTCTAGAGAACTTGAGATTCTAGAGGAGCTGCTTATGAAAGTGCATTAAGAGATCCCATCATTTCTTATGAAGAAATGGTGTTGTTAAGATGTCATTAGGGACCCAGGACGTTTAGCTGGCTTAGGTGGCCTGCAACTACTATTTGAATTACTCCAAGCAGCCAAGAAAATTCCTAAGTCAACAAACCCAGGACATCAAAGGCCTACAGGATGAGATTCATTAGTTGGAAGATAGATTGAGTCATCTCAAGGGAGAACTGTTTTCCCTCAAATAACTGCATACTTCTCAAGGCTCAGTGGTTGGAGAACTCAAGCAAGCTACCACAGAGTCCTAAAGTAGTAACCAACCCATTAAGAAGAGACCCTGCCCTTGGATCAAGAGCTAAATGAAGCAACTAGCCAACTGTCAGCCATAGAGGAATCCTTAGTTAGAATTAGGACTTGCCTTTTTTTTATTTTCTTTTTGTAAAGACGTTCTTTGGCCATATAAGTCACTTGCTTGTATTATTTTATGTAAGCCATGTAATTCTCAACCATATTAAACAAATACACATTTTTTTGTCAAACACGTCTCTTAGTTTGGTAGTTCCTTTTTCTTTATTTTTCTAACTATAGGGTTATGAAATTAATCCTCGAGACATTAATATTGGATCTAAGCCTATAACTTAAGAAATTTAAAATTAAGGACTTCCTTATTAGAAACCCAAATTGATGGAACATATTTCTTTTGGAACCTTCCATTGATGGCTCTTTTGTGAGTCTTTCCATCTTGGTCTTGGATTTAGTAGGCATTCCCTCCAAACACCTCTATAAGTTTGAATGGGCCTTCTCAATTTAGAGACCACTTCCCAAAGACACGATCTTTCTAGCCAATGAGTAGAACCACTTTGCAAACTGAATCCCCTAAGTCAAAGGACCTAGGGCTTACCTTCTTGTTGTAGGCTTTGGCCACCCTCTTCTTTTGTTTTTCTAGCTTCCGAAGGGAGTTAAACCTGACTTGGTCAAAGTCAGTTAGCTTGTCCATCATAGCCTACCCATACTCAAGTTCAGAAAACCTCCACAGATTAAATGGAATGGGGTTTCCCAGTTGCATCATGATTGGATGTTTTGTAAGCCTAAAGAGCATCAAGTAGCAGCTCATGCCAATTTTTAGGATTATCCTCTATCATTTTTTTTTATATTATCCTTTAGAATCTTATTTTTAAACTATGCCTGGCCATTAGCTTGGGCATAGTAAGGGATTGAGTTCAAGATTTCTATGTCAAAACTCTTTGTGAACTCTTTAACCTCAACACTATTGAACACCTTAGCTTGGTCCACAATTCTCGAATTCGAGACCTACAAAGGTTGTATTCTTTGATAAAATCAATCGCATCTTGCTGGTTGATACTCCTATATGATTTGGCTTCCACCCATTATGTGAAATACTCTGTGGCCACAGAATGTAAGAGCGTTGCTTACTAGAAAGGGGGTTAATTGCCCCTCTGATGTCCATTGCCCAACCTCTAGAGGGTCACGGTTTGACAATAGCATGCATATCAGCTGTCGGGACTCATGGTACATGACCACGTCTTTGGCATGCTCCGCACCCCTTGGCATACTTAACGTAGTCGTCCATCATTAATGGCCAATAATAGTCATAATGCCTTATGAGCCAATGCATCTTGCTACCAGCTAGATGGGATCCACAGATACCCTCAATAGCTCCTACCATTACTAGCATTGATTCGTCCAAGTCAAGACACTTAAGAAGCACTCCACTGGCATCCCTTTTGTATAAATCCCCAAATTCATCGTCTAGATGGAATCTATGAGCTCTCATTTTCATCTTCTTTATTTAACATAGTCTCTAGGGTTCTTGAAGTAATCCATTAAAGGCTTCCTCTAGTCCTCACACTAACTTGTGATTGTTTGATGTGTTTCAAAGCAGTCCAAGTGTTCGCTTGGTATGACTTTGGTCTAAAAAATGAAGGACTCAGTGAATTCAATGTCATTGTCTAGCACTTTAGTTTTGATGACCATGGTCTCTTCACACCAAATCCTGGGCAATTTGTACCCTAAAGCGAATTGAGCCAAGTCATTGGCTGCTTAACTAAAATGTATTTGTTCGAGGTATCACTGAAACCCTGAAATTCCTCTCTTACTTGGCAAATAAGCAACTGCGAATCTTTTCTAATGGTAATATTAGGGACTTGCATCTATAAAAGAGTCTGTAGGCCTATGATCAATGCCTAATACTCTTTCATATTGTTAGAGCACTTGCCAACCAAGATAACAGCTAATTTGGTGATGATCCTAGCAGGGGATTCAATCACAATTCAAACTTCGGTGCTTGAATTGGTCCTTGATTCTTCAAAGAACACTTTAAAAGGGACCATTTCCACCATTAGGAGCTGGTTTGGCTCATAGTCTAAGCCAGTGTGAATGTTTGGATGGTTAGCTAAAAAGCAGGCTAAGGCTTGGCCCTTCACTGACTTTTATGACATATAGATCAACTCAAATTAAAGTAGAGCTATACTCCACTTGTCTAATCTTCCTCTCATTCAAGGTCTATCTAGCATCTACTTGAGGACATATGTCTGAGCAACCAACTATATGGTAAATGCTAAGAAGTAATGTCTCAATTTCACAGATGCATAGAATAAAATAGACACAGATTGTTAATACAAGAATATTTTATTTCCCGTTCATTTAAGCAATGACTAATGTAGAATACAGCTTGTTCAAACCCTTGTTCATTATCTTGTACAAGAAAAAACCCAATTGATTCATCAAAAATAGAGACAAAAATCTTCAAAGGTTTGCCTTACTTTGGTGGAATCAGCACTAGCGGCCTGATCAAGTATTCCTTGATGGCCTCGAAAGCTACTTGATGTGGCTTATCCCACATGAAGTCCTTCTCAGACTTGAGTATCAGTAATGGAGGGAGGACTTTGGTTTTTCTTATGACATTTGAAATGAAATGTCTCAGGAAGTTAACATGCCCCAAGAAGCGTTGAAGCTACTTTTTGCTCGAAGGAGTTGAATGGCCATGTTTTGTTAATATCCACCTTGATGCCACTCTGGTGTACCAGAAAACCAAGAAATTTCACGGCATGAACACCAAAGGCACACTTTAAGGGGTTCATCTTGAGGTTATGACTCCTCATTCTGGGTAATGCCCTCTTAAGTCCTCCAAGTGCTTGGCTTGGGACTTTGATTTGACCACAATATCATCTATGTAAACTTACATGGTCTTGCCAATGAGATCATTGAAAATCATGTTCATGGCTCTCTGGTAGGTGGCATCAGCATTTTTCAAGACAAATGGCATAGCCACCCACTCAAAGGTCACTATTCACATAGGACACCTCAATGCTATTTTGTGGGTATCTTTCGAAGCAATAATGACTAGGTCGTACCCATAATAGCCATCTATACAAGACCAGGCCCCATGCCTCATGGCTGAATTAATGAGCACATCAGCAATTGGAATTGGGTATTCATCCTTTGGGGTGGCTAGATTCAGGTTTATGAAATCAATACAGACTCTAATTTTGTTGTTTACTTATAATAGGAACAATGTTTGCCAACCCTTCAACATAACTGGCAGTCATGATGAATTTGATCTTTAAGAGTCTTTCAATTTTCTCTTTGACCAAATCAATTACTTCTTGAAACATCCTTCTCTGGGCCTGAATGATGGTCCTCAATTAGCTTGATAGGAAGCCTATGCTCAACCACCTTTCTGTCTAGGCCAAGCATTTCATGATGGTCCCAAGCAAAGCAGTCCTTGAACTTAGGAAGCAAGATCAAATACTACTCCCTCTGCTCTTTAGAAAGCAAAGTGCTCAGATACGTAGGTCTCTGGTCCTCTGTTGAGCCCCAGTTAACCTCGAGTATGGAGTCTTGAACTTCAGCCCTCAAATCCTCCATCTTAGCCTGTGCTGCTCTAAATTCAAATAACTCTAGCTCTTTTTCTCATGTCATTTGGACCTCAAAGCCATTAAATGGCTGCTTAGCCCAAACCTGATCCTTAGCATGCTAAACCACGATCTTCATTATGGCTGAGGAAATGGCCTCTTAGGCCATTAATGGGAGGTTTCGACTCATCCACATTAAACTTCAAGTGCGAATTGGAGCTCTCCTTTGTGAAGAAGGGTTCTCATGCATCCCTAGAAGTAAGAGCCTTCTAACTCCCCATCGACTTGATCAACCTTAACTTTAGTGAGAGGGTTGTCAAGGATAGCTATCATGTCTTGGTGTTGGGCAGACAGTGGAGTTGTCCTTTTAATGTCAAGTGGTCCCACGCCATCCTGATAAAACTTTGCCTCAACATAGCTGGAGCAAGCCATGAATGGCTTGTTGTTTGCCATAACAACCGCATATTTATCAATCTTTCAAAAGACTAACAACTGGCAAAGTGAAGACGGCGTACAATAATTGGCATGTAGCAAATCTCTCCCAAGCAAAGCATTGTAGCTTGAGATAGTGTCCATTACAAAGAAAGTTGTTAGCTTGCTTACGCTGCCAACAGTCAACTCAATCAAAATGACCCATTTAAACTTAGTAGTAAAAAAGCCAAAGATTACAACATCTAAAGAAATCAAGTTATCTCGAGATTTAGCAATGACCCACAACATATATGAAGGTAAGACATTGACGGTGGCACCATTATCCACCAAGACCTTATTTACGAAAATGCCATCAAATTTGGCCTTGATGTATAGAGGCTTGATGTATTTATTGGTAGTACTAAGCCCATCAAACATCATCTTCAGTATGTCAACTTATCATCGGGCGGCTTGGATGTTGGGTTAGTAATTTTAAAAGACAAAGGATTAGGTTTACCTTCCGTAATTATTACTTCTGCTACAAGTTCCACCTGGGGATCTTTGTCTGAAGCTATTATGTCTCCCTCAAGGCCTTCTTAAGCATTAGTTCCCATGAACTTTAAGGGACAGAGCAAGGCAGCTCCAACATCAACCTTTTGAGGGAGTGTTCCTGATTGTATTTAGACCCCTTGATTAGTTTCATTCCTAGGACTACTAGCCATTGGCACATCTTGATCTTGCTTTCAAGGACTGCCATCAGTTAGCGTGTCCTAATCTAGAGATTGGCCTTTTGGATTAACCCCTAGAATTTAAAACTTTTCCATAGGTTAGGGGAAGCCCTCTTCGTGGAAGTCGTTCTCTATGTTAGACAATGTTGCTTAACACGATCAAGAAGGTCCTCTAAAAACTGATGTTAAGAGGGTTGTACTCCTCTTCATCATCTGACAACTTTCGAGCCAACGGATCCTCGACAATCTAGTCCCACCAAGATTCCTTTCCTTCAAAAGATGAGAGACTAGTCCATATCTCAAGCTTCTTATAGGCATCCCCTTTACCCGCAGCGGTAAAAGGTCTGGGTTCAGTTGTTGGATCCTCAAGACCCACACAGTTTGCTTGCCCTTGTGGACTCTGGCTTCCTCTTCAAAGAGCCTAGTTAAGCAAGTGCCAAGCAGAGCTCTTTGTTATGATTCTTTCATTTGCAGATGCCTTCTCTTCTCAGTTTGAGTAAGGTTGGAGGGAGTAGCATCCTCTTGTTTAAGGTTTTTCTTTTTCCAAATGTTACTAAAGTGAAACCCATAAGGTTAGTGTCCCGACTGTTTTGATCGTTGATTGTTAGGTGTATTTGATTTCTCCTTGGATGCCCAGTCCTCATGATGATCTGGCCCATTGAAGGAGGATCCTCAATAGGTTCATATCCATAGGACTTTCCATATGGCTTTTTAGATCTAAGAGAGGTTCAGCAAGCACTGAGGAAGCAGTCTAAGTTTCCTCATTGCTCATATTTTCCCACAACAATGCCGACATGCTTTGTAGGATGCCTTTTCCAAATCTCGAGATATTCTCTCCTGATTTGTAAAGCCTAGAGTGGGCCCATGGTCATTGCTGATTTCCATTGGTAACTGTTTAGCCACTAGTAGCGTAATGGCGGAGTTATTGTGAAGCTTAATCAACAATTTCTTTTGAAAACTGCACATTTATTTGTGGGATGGAGTTTAGTAATGGGCCAGTGGTAGATTCCATTGTCCAATTTCCGTACAAGCGTTGGGAACCTTAGTATTTCCCTCAATGACCAACTGTTCAAACAGGTGGTTTGCCACCCTTGCTTTATGAGTGTCAAGACACCATCTTCCTTCTGCAAAGGGGAAAAGGATTAGTGTGGACGATTGTTTTTTGCAAAAGCGTCAACGATGTTGACTTGGAGATGACTAGGGAAATGATCTTTGCCAACACCCATATGTCCTTCTTAAGGGAAGATTAATTCCCTTGCCTCAATGGCATTTTGAACCATGTCTCTAAAGATCACGCAATTCTTTGTTGAATGAGTCAACGAATCATACCACTTAAAGTAATACCATCCCCTTAGCAGAATTAGGGTCGGGCTTTTTGTGTTTGCCCCTAATCTTGAGTTTCTTATTTGTCTCAACCCAATCAAATACGAAATCTCTTGAGAGGTCAAATGAGTATTTTCTCCAGCCTTGGGATTGATATGACTTCCTAGCTCTGATATCCTTCTTGACCAAAGGATTGCAAACCATAGGTCCCTCAATGCATTCAGCAACGTAAATCTCAAAAGGAGGATCTTCATCCTCTTCAATTAAGTCCTATATGTGGGTTCCATATGCACTATTTTTCCTAAATCTTTCTTCTTTTAAGACGGCCTCATATCTAGCGGCACATTCTACCAGGTGAAGTTAGAGCCTTCAAGCTTCTTCCTAAATTCAATATCCAAACCATTCAAGGCTAGCTTGGCATATTTAACTTTAGGAAGGGCTACAGGTACATTTTACCCTAACTCTCTTGAACAGGTTAATGCAGTCTTTCACTAATTCACCTGACTTTTGTATCATTAAAGCCAAGTCAGACATATAAGTTCCTTGCTCCATTCTAAGGAACTGGGCCTGGAATTACCTGGTCATGTCATCCCAACAGTAAATGGAATTAGGTGGTAGGCTAGTGTACCACTGAAAACTAGTCCCTATTAAAGAACTAGGGAACAGCCTGAGTTTAAGATACTGACTATCAGCCACTTCTCTACATTGGCAATTAAACCTTGCCAAATACTCGAGGGCAGACGCGGTTCCTTCTCCTAAGAAAAGGGTAAAGTCAGGGATTTTGTATCCTAAAAAGAAAGGGTAATCCCTGTCAATATAGTTAGGATAAGGTTTACTATACAAGGGTCTATTAAGCCTCACGAGGCCTGGCCCATACATCTGCTTAATAAAGGTGGCCAATTGGTCCTAGAGAGGTAGGTTAAGCACATGGTTATGCGCCTGCCATTGCCCCCCAAGTGATTAAGGATCTTAAGGGGGATCAACAGGATACCCCTTAGCTCCTATCACAATCGAGTATGAGAATGGTTGCTACCCCCATACCTAGGGTAAACCCCTTGATCATTTTGGCTATGAGTTCTTTTGGCCACGAAGTATGTTTCGGCAGGCCCTGGGTAATATGGCATGCTTAAGAGCACACCAACATGAGCAAGTTGTTTTTTCATCCTTCCTTGATTAATCCACAAGTTATGATCTTGAGGACATGGGTGGTTAGCATGTCCCCTGTGTGATAAGTATGAAGAGATCAAAGAAGGGAAGGCCTAGTGCCCAAGAGTTGATACCTATCCTTGCACTCCCATTTCAAGGCCTTGAGTGGGCTTCGAGGCAACCTCTCCTACTTCAGGAGGGTATGAATGGTTATGCCCCCTGTCCAAGGACAGGTGACATTGGTACATTGACGTTGAGATTCCTAGAAACTAGAGACAATCCCTGATTCGAGGGTCCAGTAACCCCGAGGGGCACGTTGTCATTCTTGTGGCTAGATTCAAAGTGTGTAACACTTAGGTTATCCATAACTGGGTCTTATATACTCTGAGGCACGATGTAGTCAACCTGAGAACCTGGTAAACCTAAGCTTGAAGTAGCATGACATGGTATCCAGTTGGAACTAATGGAGGAGGTACAGGCCTAAGTTGCCTAATGTCCTTTCTAAGCCGTTATGAGCCTTAGCTTGTCTAACAAAGATAGGCTCGACCTCAACTACTGTCTGTCCTACCATGTCTTTAGCAATAACGGTAGCAGTAGAAAACAAGGTTGAGTTCATCTCAACTAAGACTCTATTAATCTCTTTATGAAGCCTTTCATTCATTGATGTTCCAACATCATTTATCATGGCTCTCATGGCGGCAAATTTTTCATGCTAGGCCAATAGATTGCACTATATTTCAACATGTTGTCTCCCAAAGGCCTCTCTCATCATTTGTTGGACCCTTTCATCCATGATTTCTAAATGGCGTCTGAGCTTAGGCATGAAACGCTTTCGAGAATGGCCATCAAGCCCAATGCATTCATCTTCATGGATGTCATCATCACCACTGCTTTCATTGCCGCAGCTATGACTAGTTGCATCCCTTCGTGTTATATGTTATAGGACTTTGTTCAAGAGAATGCTCAAGTGGGGACCCAATTAAGGCTTAGCCATCTGGTTCCTCACGCCCAAGAGCACAGGACCTCCTGGTTCTGACCATTAGCGAATGGTCTGCAATTACATTCTGGCAATCCACAATGGGTTAAAGACAATGAAGTCCTGCTTTAAAACTCCCACTGTGGTCGCCAAAAGGCATGTTTGCTATATTTGTTTGTAATGTAGTGCGCTGTGGTCGTCACAAATACAAATGAAAACAAACATGCAAAAGGGACTCACCACAACTAGGGAGTAAACCAAAATTTGAACCGCAGATCTTTGACCTCAACCACTCACCATTTTTTTATGAAAACGTTATGATATTTTGATGCATCTAATATCGGTTATACCATGAGTTCTACTTCTGCTTCAATTAAAAACACTTGTTTAAATATTTTTGTGAATTTTTTTGTATATTTATTGGCAAAAAATTAAAGGGATATGGACCTAACTCAAGTGGTAGTTGCAGTGACGGGGCAGGGCCCACAGACACCTTTCTTCATTAACTTAAAAGTTAGGGACTGGGGTGGAGTCAAACCAGAGAGCTCAGTAGTCCACTTAATGGCCCGAGTCAATCGGGCTTTTAGCTTGGCACCCTTGACTAATAATAACTCGAATGCATTAAGGTTTGATAAGATTTAGATGGAGCAAACTATATCAGGGTCACTAGAACAGGACCAGCACAATCAAGGTCATGCCTTGGCCGTCAAAGCCCTAAATAATTGCGCAAACCTAAGTTCACCAGACATATTAAGCAGTATTGAGACCAATGCAATCAAGGTCAAGCCTTGGCTATTAAAGCTTTAAACTAAAGCCTCAATTCTTAGCTTGTCAAATTTGGGAACAGATAAAAACAGAGAGCTCATACCTAAAGCCCGAAGCACTGTATTACTGGAGAAGAAAGTACAGTAAGATCTATGCTAAGCTAGACTAAGCTAAGTTAACGTACTCCTAGGAAAAAGCACAAGTGTGCTGTAAAGAGAAAACTTGAAGAAGTTTAGCACGAGAGTGTGTTTGCATTTTTTGGACTACAACAGAGTAGCTTATTTATTGAAAAACTAAATAGCGGCTATCCCTATTTCTACAGCACTTTCTCCCCATGTCAGGCCACCAAGCTTCCTTAGCGCATGGTCATGGTGCTTTAGCGTATTCCTTGAAGCCCACGTCCGCATTGTTAGCTAAAGTCTCTTCTAGATGCCCAACGTTCCCTTGGATTAATCTTGGCACCCACATTTTTTTATATTACACTCCAAGTAACTATTTTAAGCTTGGAAACCACCTGTTTTGTAGCCTTCTTAGCAGTCCTTGAGCTCGAGCTCCCTTTATCCTTCAACCGTCTCAAGCGTCGAGTAGCTAATACCCGTGTTAGGGTGATAAACTTATCAAGATGCTGGGCTTGAGACGCCATTATCTTAGCTCCTAAGCATCTGATTTTCCTTGAAAAGGACCTCACGTGATAAACACGTGGCACTTTGCTCAAAACGGCACCGTCCGAGCTCCCTCAAAATTAGGTGCAAACACACGTATCTCCATTTTGGACTGGGATATGAACTAACAACACAAGAAGTAGAGTCAAAACTCAAGGAGCTGAAGATATAGGCCAAAGCGAAAAAAGATAGCAAAGACATTGCAACAGCATTACCATACTATCTCAAAACCCTAAATGGGTACTTTGTCAAAGAAGGGGATGATCTCCCTTATTGTTGTTTCCCTTAGCCATGGTTTGATTTTTCCTCACAAAAATGCCAGGTTTTGAGATTTTCTTTACAAAGACATGGAGTGATATTAAAGATGCTAATAATCTTGATGGACAAGGAGAAGGAAGTGCAGGTGATGTATCAGGCATCGATGTGCTATTAATAGATTCTATTCACATGATCAAATGACGAGCAAAACCTGGATTATGAGGGGAAACCCATAAAATTTAATAAGCCCCTTATGAACTAGAGGTCTGAAAATGCGACCGCTGCTTCTTTAGGCACTTCCTATGGGTTTGAAAAAGCTATCAGCTGGATAGTTTAACAAGCCCACTCAGGCACATGATGGGAAAAACTCACCACTTCATATTGTTGAATCTTCGACCAGCCCTTCTTTTAGGCATTTTTGAAAAGTTATTGGACAGCCCAAATATTTGTGGGCAAATAGTTATAACCCTGACAACTTTGATGAAGAAAAATTGATCAATGTAAGAAGAGCGCAACCATCTAAAGAAACTGTCACTATTAACATCACTGAAGAAGGTTCTAAGAAGTCACTTAAGATTGGATATACATTGAGGGTGAAAAATCGGAGATGACACCACTACTTAAAAATTCCAAGATGTGTTCGCATCGACGTATGGAGACATGTCCGGCGTAGATTTTGAAATTTTTCCTTGGGACGAAACTAAAAAACCAAAAGCTGCGAAAAGTGAAGCTAGAAATAACCTTGAAAATCAAGGAAGAAATGAAGCTAGAAATAACTTTGAAAATCTAGGAAGAAATCCAAAAAGGACTAGAGACAAAAATCATTCGAGTAGTCAAGTACTCAGAATGGTTGTCAAACGAGGTGGCAGTCCCAAAGAAAAATGGACTGATACAAGTGTGTGTGGATTTTAGGCAGTTAAACAAGGTGAGTCCCAAGGATGATTTTCCCCTCTCTCACATAGATATACTCGTTGATAACACTATAGAACATGGTTTGTGATCTTTTATGGATGGTTTCTTCAGCTATAACTAAATCCAGACGGCTAAAGAGGATAAAGAAAAGACCTCATTTTTCACACCACGGGGTGCTTACTACTTCAATATGATGCCTTTTGGGTTCAAAAATGTAGGAGCAACGTATCAGAGAATAGCCACTACCCTTCTCCATGACATGATGCACACTAATGTTTAAGTTTATGTTGTCGATATCATAGTTAAGTCCACAAATGGAAAAGGAAATTCACAGCTTCTTGGTAAGGATGCAGTACATTAGCCAAGTCACTAAGAAAAAAATGAATTGGTAAGGATGCACACCGATTACAACTAAATCCTCAAAAATGTATATTAGCGGTGTCACTAAGCTGCTAGGTTTCATCATCACGGAAAGGGAAAATGAAGTAGATCCGGAAATGATAAAAAGCCAACGGATATGCCTCAACCAAAAATAGAAAAGGAAATTCGCAGCTTCTTTGGGAGGATATAGTACATTAGTCAATTCATTAAGAAACTAACAACGACATGTGAACCGATCATTAAACTACTCAAGAAAGGCGCACCAAAAGAATGGAATAATCACTGCTAGAAAGCCTTCGACACAATCAAGGCATACTCGGCCTAGCCTACAGTGCTTCAGCCTCTGCGGCTCAGAAAGCAACTAATATTATTCCTCACTATAACCCCTTCAGTTCAGGAGCCATGCTAGCCCAATGCCAGCAAAGCACTCGCAAAGAAATGACCTGTTGGAATTAGTGTCATGGACAACCCAATTGGTTAGTTCCAAATAATAAATAAATAAATTTTTATTTATTTATTTTTTGATTATGTTTTATGAGTCAAACATACATTTGATTGTTTTCTAAAATGCTCCATGAAATGGACATAGACCAAGATGACATGTCAGGTTTGGTTAAGTGGTCAATGAGATTGAACCATAGATAAACTTAGATCAAACTAGTGATATCTTATCAAAGTATATGTTTATAGTCGGTGATGAATTTGGACAACTTGTCTGATAAGACTATAATATGATACTTCTAATGACTTGTCTTGGTCATGTGGATAGGGATCCAAGAGTATTATGTTTGTGTTATTTATAAGATTGGAACATTAAGCATGACCACATGAATTATTTGTTTCTTAACTTCTATTAGAAATAATTAAACATGTACGATAATAACTCTAAATCCATGAAGCAGTCCAAACTCCTGCATGGATTATTCGTTGCCCTAATGGGCCAAAAGGAATATTCAAAGTGTGTTAACTTAAATCTTACATGCATTGGTAACAGCATGAAATGTAGCGGGAACAGTTATTTTATATGAAATCTATAGTCATTAATAAGATAAAAATGTCCTTTTAGTTGATCCACAAATATACGAATAGATTCTACTATCTTTGGCTGAAGTATTCCAAATGATTGACATTTGAAATTAATACGAAAACTATTTTTGTATTATTAAATTATTTGAGAAAGGCAAGTTGGAAACTACAATGAGAGATGTGAAAAAAATAACGATAGTAGTTAAAGCTACTTTTGCTCATGTATATCTAAGGGAGGGGTTCTATAACATAATAAAATTATTTGGAAAATTCTTAAATAAATATATTTAATTTCAGAGTACAATAAAAAATTTTTAGTGGAATTAGGTTTCACTAAATAGCAATCAATTATTATCATAAGATGATGATCAGATTTGCCAATTTTGAACTAGAGTTAGATTGTTCCTGAGGTCCCTTCGCAAGCTTCAATTTAAGCATCATTTGAAAAATATCAAAAAATGAATTCACAAGATGAATTATTTATTTAGGAGATAAATAATTTTTTATGCTACACAAATATTTATGAGATGAATCTATAATATGATAGATATCATATTTGAAATAAAAACAAAAAAAAGGGGGAAAATTAAAAAAGCAGCACAGCCCCGAGTGTGCGACACACACACAGCGACACAGGCTAAAAAAGGGGAAGGTGGAATTTTTTACCAACTTGGCACCTTTTTAAAAAAAATTACCAAAGTGACACCATTGCAAAAATATTTACAAAAATGGCACCATTTACTGTAGCACACTCAACATACGCCATTTCTAACTGCATAAGGTGAACAGTAATTTTTTTTTTACAAAAGCACAGCTAATTTGAATTTTAAAGATTAATGCATTAAAACTATTCTAATAAATAATTTAAAATTTTAATAATTTTTTAAATTTTTTTAAGAAAGTATATTAAGTTCGTCATAACATTGTATGTGTCATCTTTTTTATTATCACGTTATCTACCACATATTCTTTTTGGATGTTATGTTATTTTTTTGAGTAATTGTCTTAGTCACTTATAAATAGTTGATATCTTTTTGTTATGATCCAAGCTTGATGAGAATCTGGGGGGTTCGGTTGCTGTTTCTGTTGTTGAGGTGCTGCTATTGTGTTCGGGTTGCTGTTATGTTGTCTTCGGTTGCTACTGTTAGTATGCTACGTGTTGTGCTGCATTTCAGTACTTAGTTCAGTATCTTAGTCATTCTTGCTTTCTTAAGCTCCAGTTGTAATAACTGCAGTAGCTTGCTGCATTGTGTTGGCTTTGGCGCCAAAATTAGCTTAGTGGTTGTTAGTGGCTGTTGGTTAGATATTTTTAGTTGATCTAGATATTTTTCTTGCTTAAGTCGGTTGCTAGGCTGACTTGATTCAATGTATTAGATTGCTATAAATAGCTGTTCTCAAGTGTAATAAGGATCATTCAATCAAATAACAAGAATTATCTCTTTTAAGATGAACTCTCTCTCTCTCATCTAACTCTCTCTACTTCTCATCCCTATTTCTCCAATTTCTCATCTTAAATTCACTTCTTTCTCATCTCATACTCTCATCTATCTCAATTTTACTTAGTCTATGCTTGTGATTCAATCACGAGCATAACAATTGGTATCAGAGCCTCGTTTGGCTTCTAATCGAGCTCTTATTCAAGAAAAGTTCAAATCAGATTGTTGTTGCCGCGTAAGAGACTTTAGATGCTTTGCATTTGATTTAGTTGAATCAATTCAACTAGATTGAGTTTTTATTGTGTCAAGCCTTTGGTGCAAGCTGCAAGTAATCAACAAAAACAATCCTGGTGCTGAATTTAGTTCAGGTTTAGATAGATTGAAGTTCAATGATTGCTACCGAAACAAATTGAACAAGTACAGTACAAAATTGTCAAGATCAGGTACTGTTTGATTATTTTACTGCTGAATTAGCAAGTAATTGAGGCAAATTTGGCGATTGTTGCATCTGGTTTGGTAAAGTGTTTAAATTGAGCAAGAAATAACTTTGCACTGAGCTAGGAATTAAGAGATCTAAGGCTGAACCGTGAGGTGTTTGATTAATTGTTGAAAAATGCTTAAAGTTCATCTTGAGTAAGCTTTGAGGTTTGATTGAGTTAAGCAAGTTAATTAGTGCTTCGAGAGATATGATGCTTCAAGTCACGAATCCAGATTAATAAGTGTTGATGTCCTGAAATTAATTTCATCTAAGAGTGCTAGAATCTATTAGTGTTCAGCTGGACAATTGGTTAAGCAATTCCGGCCAGAAAAAGGAAGAAGGCTGTTGAAATGGCTGAAGGTGTAACCACACGAGCTCAGGCTGCCTCTTATGCAGAAGTAGCTGCAAGAAATACTCCAATTGAAGCTGCAGCTACTGGTGCAAGTAGAATAAGTGAGGTACACTTTGTTACAAATGATCAATTGTCGATGCAAATGGAATTAATGTTCAATCGAATTCAGTAGCAGAGGTAAGAGGATAAGGACATAACATAATGCTTTAAGAAATGAGGCAGGTTCTTAGAGAAAATGATCAAAGAAAGGAAGACTTAGTGTCTCAACAGCAACAAGGTTTTGAGGAAAAGATAAATGGACATGTGAATCAGCAAGTTCATGAGGTTGAGGAAAGGATTACAAACCGGATGAATCATCAGTCACAGCGCATGGAGGCAAAGTTCAACTAATTGCTCAGCCAATTCAATAGGCAAAATGTAACAATTGCTCCCGAACCTCTCATTCCTATTAGCCAAATTCAAAGAAACCAGCAGAGGAGGCATCCTGAGGATGTAAATTTGCAAATGCTAAATACTGCTGCATCACAAGATGGACCTCAAATGGCTAATGTGTCTGTTAGGCCTCAAGTTCACCTCCAACCTGCTGATGTTAGACCTCAAAATCGCACTTCTGAAGCTGATTTAACTGCCAGACAGCATGAACATCTACTTGAGTAGGTGCAGGTTCGATCTACCAGCAGGGGTCTTGAACAGAATGGACATGTTCAAGATCATCCAGTGCAATTCAGATCAAGCACAATGGATGAAGGGCAGAATGTTCACCCACCTGATCAAGGACATACTCAATCAGCTTGCTTGTTTAGGGAACATTTAGTTCGGCCTCCAGATCAGGTTCAACAGCATTGTCCTGGACAGTATGCTTCCGAAATTGGTCCCATTCGAGGCAGTGATATTACAAGTGGTAGTAGAGACAATGGCTTTAGACAACCAAGAGTTCAACTTGAAAATTTTGATGGGAAGCAACCACATTCTTGGTTAAGAAGATGCGAACATTACTTCCACTTTTATTCCATTCCTGATGAACAAAAGGTGGAATTAGCTGCGGTTTACTTTCAAGGAGATCATGAAGTTTGGCTCTATAGCCTATTGAAGAGTAATTATACACTTACTTGGGCTAAATTTATGGTTGAGCTTTGTGAACGATATGGTGATGAAGACTCTAGTGACATTGTTGATAACTTCAACAAGGTGACTCAAGTCTCAGCCGTGAAGGAGTATATGACAAGGTTTGAAAACCTTAGAGCAAGCATGATAACTGTCTACCCTCAAGCCACTGAGTCATTTTACATCTCAAGCTTCATCAGTGGATTAAAGCCTAAAATCAAGAACATGGTGAAGGCAGTTGGTCCTAATTCTTTATCCAAAGCTTATGCAAAGGCCAAGTTGTCTGAGGCCACGGTTCTAACATCCACTGATGGGCCAAAGCATAGAGGAGAAAGTTTCCAACAACATTAAAAGGGGAGAGATGAACCCAAAGTGAACCGCAGCCTCGAGAAGAATAGTTTTGAGAAAAGGCCTCAAAGACTCTGTTTTAGGTGCCGTCAGCTTTATGAATTTGGACATAAATGTAATCCTAAATTCCTCATGATAGTAAGAGGAGTTAACATTGGAGGGCAGTCTGATAGTGATGAGGCTGAGGTTGAAGATGAGGGTTCTGAATCAAAGTTTTTTATCGAGAATGAAGTGGAGATTTCGTTGAAGGCTTTGACAGGGCAAGGAGTTCATAACACAATCCGGATCAAACGAAAAGCTTGCACGAGATCTATTGTCATCTTAATAGACAGTGGAAGCACTCACAGATTTCTTGATCCGAAAATAGTGAAGAAAGTGGGACTTGAGGTGATCAAGACTCATCCCTTAGCAGTGACCGTGGCTGATGGAAACTATATCCTTACTCAAGACAAATGCCGGCTTTTCAGTGGTCTATGCATAAGCATCAGTTCACATGCGATTTCGGAGACCTTCCCTTGGGTGGATGTGATATGGTGCTTGGAGTTGATTGGATGCGTTCTTTCAGCCCAGTGTCCTTTGATTATGTTAAGCAAGCTGTGTCCTTTGAATGTCAGGGATCTAGAGTTACATTGCGGGGCATGGATGATCTCTAATTTGCATTCTTGAGGACAAGAATGTTCTCAAGGGGAAGGGAATGTTATGATCCAAGCTTGATGAGAATCTAGGGGGGTTCGGTTGTTGTTTCTGTCGTTGAGGTGCTGCTGTTGTGTTCAGGTTGCTGTTATGTTGTCTTCGGTTGTTGCTGTTAGTATGCTGCGTGTTGTGCTGCATTTCAGTACTTAGCTTGCTTTCTTAAGCTCCGATTGTAATAACTGCAGTAGCTTGCTGCATTGTGTTGGCTTTGGCGCCAAAATTAGCTTAGTGGTTGTTAGTGGTTGTTAGTTAGATATTTTTAGTTGATCTAGATATTTTTCTTGCTTAAGTCGGTTGCTAGGCTAACTTGATTCAATGTATTAGATTGCTATAAGTAGCTGTTCTCAAGTGTAATAAGGATCATTCAATCAAATAACAAGAATGATCTCTTTTGAGATGAACTCTCCCTCTCTCATCTAACTCTCTCTACTTCTCATCCCTATTTCTCTAATTTCTCATCTTAAATTCACTTTTTTCCCATCTCATACTCTCATCTATCTCAATTTTACTTAGTTTATGCTTGTGATTCAATCACGAGCATAACACTTTCGTGGTCCTTTTCTAAATAATATTTTTCTTATTGGTCGTTTTTACAAAGTATGGTGCCCTTACTATGTATAATAGCATTTTTCAAAACTTTCACCATTTATATTTTCATCCAAAAAGTAATGCATAATTTTCATTTATATAATATTGGTTCAACAAAAATTTAACGAGTACCTAAATGATGAAATGACTTGCATATATTATCGTTATTATTCACTTTAATAAATATAATAAATAAAGCAACATACGTTCCCAGTGCCCCAAGGGCTCCCACCTATGTAGGGTCTAGAGGGGTGGATGTACACAACCTTCTCTCTTCAGGGTGCTACCCTGAATAGAGGCTGTTTCGAAGTGCCCAAGCAACTTACACTGTTATGACGAAGTTAATATACTTTCTTAAACAAATTTAAAAAATTGTTAAAATTTTAAATTATTTATTAGAATAGTTTTAATGCAATAATTTTTAAAATACAAATTAGTTGTACTTTTGTAAAAATAAAAAATTTACTGTTCGCCCTACGCCATTAGAAACGGCGTACATTGATCAACGACGGGCTTACGCCGTTTCAAATGGTATACGTTAAGTATACTACAGTAAATGGTGCCATTTTGGTAAATATTTTAGCAATGGTGCTACTTTCATAATTTTTTTTAAAATGTGTCAAGTTGGTAAATAACTCGGGAAGGTGCACATGCCCAGAATTAAAAAAAGGGAGAACAAGGGTTGATGAAATCATGTTGACATTAATTTAAACGCGTTTTGACTGCCCTTTTACTGACGTTTCCTGCGTTATTTTTTTTCTCTATTTAAAAATGTGGTCTTATAGTGAATTAGAATATAATTTAGGTTTTGGAATCTGATTTTCTCGATTATGAAAACCATAAAATTTTTTAGAGGTTTTCTAAATTATTGTTTGGCATAATTTTTGTGAAAAATTATTTTTCAAAAAGATTGAAGAAAAAATTTGTTTCGAAACTTTTCTTAATTTTAATATGTTCACACTTCTGGTCATTGCAAAAAAGACGTTACGTTGTGGAGAATTCTTCTTCGAATTTCAATTCTTCAAGTCCAAGTTGGGATTGACGCTTCAGGTATGTCTAAATTAAGTATTTAATATTTAATTTATTTTTTTCTTTGTTTCGTTTATTCTACATGACATGTTTGTACTTGCTTTATTCAATATTTTTATTTGTCATATTATAAACCTGATAGAAAAAGATCTAGATCCAATTAAATAGTTTAATCAGGTCAGGGCTTTAGATCTAAAATTAACATTTTCAATTAATTTTTTGCTGCTCCCGCTCAACCCAATCTTGGGAATATTTTTGAATATGTTCCTAACAGTTGGTATCAGAGCCAACTATGAATACATTCATAATTGACATTAAAAATTACTAGATTTTATAAAATAGGAGTATGTAAATTACGAAAATATGAAATTGAGTATTTCATTAAAGAAAAAAGTTAATCCTGAAGATTGTTGTTAAATAGTTTAATAAAAAGATTGAAGGTTTATTAAAGTTTTAAATTGTTTAATATTTTAGATGAGTAATGATTCAATCAATGAGCATAATTCTAAATTGGATCTAGTGAGTTTAGATGTTCAAAGAGTTGAACGATTTAAATTATTAATCTAATGCGATTAGATTTTGAATTCAGGTGTTAAATATTCAATTGTTAAATATGTTATGATAATCAAAATAAAGAATATCTAATAGGATTAGATATTCGGTTTACAATCTAATGAGATTAAAATCTAAAATAATTATTTATTTATTTAAATTTAAATTTAAAAAGAAGGAAAAGGTGGTACTGGGCACCATGTTTCCTTTTATTATCAAAAATTGTTTTAAAATTTTTATTATTTAAATAATTAACTAAATAAATAATTAATTTGGATGAGACCCTAATTAAATTTATTCGATAATCTTTTCCAAAAGTGCTTTAGAAAAATCTTTAATTGTTCCAACCTTGAGGGCTTATGTCTTGTTATTCAAATTGTTTGAGAACATGACACTTATTAAACATTAGTTCACATGTTTAATATTATTTCAATGAGTTAAATATTTTGTACAGTGGGACTGAAGTTATAAGGCCATATAACTTGGTAAAATATTTCATTTCGTTGAGTAGGAGAATTTTTTCAAATTGATCTAACATGATCAGATAATTCAAAAGTTGAATTATTTGAAAAACAAAATTCTCATAATGTATCTAATTAGATTAGATTACATAGGTTGGATTAGGGTTTTATTTATTTGTTAAATAAAATTTAGAATTTCTAAAATTGATTATGAGATAATCAAACTTAAAAGAAAGATCCACCTTTTAAAATTTCAAGTGGAAGCAAGGTTCATGCTCATGGTCTCCATTACTAGTCCAATAGTATAGCAGATAGACGCTTACTCCCTAAGGAGGGCATTTGTTTATGGAATGCTAGGTTAGACTTCTTAACGATAGATGGAGGGTTTTTGGAAGAAGGATGTGACCGCGTATCCGTGGTGTCTCTTGTTTACTTGTGCTAACGTCTAGATAATAGAATACACCTGATTAGTTTAGTCTACTAGAGAGCATTGTGATACTATCCTCAAGGCCAAAGAGGAAATGGTGAGTTGATTATGTTTAAGAAACATATAAATTGAGAAGCATTCTCACCTTACTGATAATTCGTTGCACCCCTAACATGAAGTAACAGGCAGATTGATTAGCTCGTCGTAGCACACATACAGAGAATAGTTAGTTTGGTTCCATGTTTTGTTTATTTTATAAAATTATTAAAAGGTTCTCAAAAAATATCAAGTGGGAGCGAGCTTCTAAGTAAATGCCCATGGCCTCCGTTACCAGTTTAGCAGTATATAGTATGCGGACGTGACTCCCCGAGGAGAGCGTTCATTTGCAAAGGACATGGTTATATCTCTTGGGATAGATTGAAGTGCAAGAAACGTGGGTGCAACCACACCTACCTGGAGTACTTCATGGACTTGTATTCATGTCGAGGTAGCAATGTACACTTGACTAGGGTCTACATTAGCCTCCCCAAAGAGCTTTGTTGTATGGCCTTAAAGGTTGAGGAAAAAGTGGTTTGTTAAATATGCTTACTAAAGAGTTTACAAGAAAATATATTTATTGAGAAATGTTCTCACCCTTCTGATAATTCAATTTGGCCTCGCCAAAAAGGAGTTTTGGATAGTTTGGGTCGCCACGGCATACATTTAAGTGTCGGATTGTGGACTCCGAACTTTGATTAATTGCTAAAAATAAGAAAAGTAATCCTATATGTTATACAACTTGTTTTACTATTTTTGATTTCAGGCTAGTTGTTATATTTTTGCATTACGATTAATACTAGTGTGTATGTGACTTGTAATGTGATATAATATGTTTTAGTATATGTAGAGCACTTTGCTATTAGTATATCTACTAACTTGAAAAGAATGTTGGGAATGTTAAACAAGATTAATGAGTTTGTCGGATGCAAGGTTTGGACATTAGATGTTGAATGCTTTCTAGTATTAGGTACTTGAAAATTCAACTATAATAGAGACGATTGGATATTTGAAAGAAGAGTTTGATTAGAAAACTAGTAACATGAAAATAGCTAATGAGAAAGATGATAGACATAGGATTGCATTAGGAAAGTTCAGTTCAAGAGCACATCATATGATGATGGCTCATTTAATTAAACTAGAATTCTTGATTCAAATACTGATAGCCAATCTCAACAGGATATGATCTTGACTTGCCTATTAAGGTCTTTCAATTAGTTTATGCTGGATACATTGAGTAATAGAGATTGCTTATTGTCTGAACTAATGGAAGTACAGTTTGAGCGAAAAGGTGTTATGAGGGAATAGTCCACTTAGTGTAAGCATCCATCTTAGGAATTAGGAACCCCTAGAGGCTAAAATAAAACATGAGTCAAAATAGTTTTGTCTTTTTTATAATAGAACTAGATTTTGAAGGGAATTGCCTAGGCACTTATATACTATTGTTGCCAAGACCGAAAGCCAACATGGTAGGGTATTTGATATCCTATCTCCTCTAGTTGTGACTAGTAGGTGATTCACTAGTAGTGTTATGGTGAATGAGTTTTCAGTAAAAGCATCAAGAGATAGTAGTTTAAGTCAGGGAAAATAGTTTTGAATTTAAGTAACTATCTTAATGTACTTTGAAATTTTGATTTCTACCACTATTTGTTTTCAAATAGTTTTTTAGTTATTTTTCATAAAAATGGACTGATAGCTATATAAATAAAATATTTAATTAAAAGGTACATTGGTAGATAGTTAACTATTTTTAATCAAAACTACGTTAATAGAAATTTATTAGTCTAATACAAGCTAGGCTTTGTAACCACATAAAAGAAGAATATCCTGAAGTCCATATAGCTCTTAAGTAGCACTTGATCGTCATATTAATTTAATTTGATTGAAAACTTGTTTGATTTGTCTTATGGGCTCATTAAGTACTAAAATGATAACTAGTATGGGAATCGTGTTTGAATTAATGGCGACTGAAAGGGCCTTTAACAGTAAAGGCAGTAGAACCACCAAGCTGCTATAACTTGCTCATCAAATGTTTATGGACTGCTACTACTGAGTGGAAGCAATGAGTATTTCATAAAATATTTATGAATCACTACTCATTTAAGTGATATATGGATATACCAATGAAAACTCAAGTCTTGAATCCTTTGAAAGGTTTACAGAATTAAAGATTAAAGTTTGGATAAGTTAGGTAATTATATCAATAATGTCTGTAGAGTTGTTATGTAAGAGTTGTGATTATAAAGGTAATTATAGCTATAAAGTTGGGATGAATTAGATAATTATATCAATAATAGTTTTAGGAGAATTCTTATTTTTCCTTACTACAAAAGAGCTTTAAAAAGAATCAATAATGTTTTATTGAATATGGTAAGATTCATATGATGAGTCATGTACACATATTAAAAGGTTTGTTATGTAAGAGGTTTTAGAAAGTGTTCTAAAAGTACAGCGGATATCTTGTGTTGGATAGATTGACAGTATGAGATACGGTGTTTCTACAACTTGATACAACTTATAGTGTCGATGATGTATAAGATATATCTTCAACCAGATTATTGTCACACAAAGTACATGGCAGCTTTGGTGTAGTGGGATGATGGTTAGGGTCACCTGACAGATTCATGTCTTCAATCTTAACGGTTAAGCATGATGGTGAATTTGACCCTTTAGACTACAATGAAACTCTTAAGTATAAAGATGCAGACAAATGAGTCAGCGCAATAAAAGTCAAGATAAAGTATTTATAGTTTGATTATGTCTAGAAACTTGTAGCAGCGTCAAAAGATATTAAGTCCATTAGATTGGATCCCAATGGATCTATAAGAATAAAAGAGTTGTGTGCAGTGACTAATGATTAAGTAAAAGACAAATTACTTAGTTCGGATCTTTCTAATCAAAAAGAGGATAGGATTCCTGATTACTAGATTGATGGCAGTGGATTATACCCTAGATTAAGGAATTGTCTTTAATGAAACCTTCCAGCCAGATGTTATGCTTCAGTCCACTAGTACACTCTTATCCATTGTATCTCATTGCGATGAGATATGAAAATGGAAATCAAGACAACATTTCTCAATTGTCATCTTTAAATGTATATGATACAACTGGACAAGTTCGTTTCCAAGAGTCAGAAGCATATAGTATGCAAACTGAGGTAGTCTACTTGTTCATTGAATAGTAGATTCGATGATTGGCAATCAAGTCTTAGGAATTTCAATTAATGGTTAGTTAACCATGAGTACGAGTGACATAACAAGAAAGTAGTGACTTTTTAAGTGTCGTATATAGATGACATTCTACTCATTGAGAATGTGTAGAATTGTTATGAGTCGTTAAAACTTATTTGTTTAGATAGTGATGGAGTAGGGCAACAGACACATTTTCTTGTATACTTAAAAGTAAGGAATTAGGGTGGAGACAAACCCAAGAGCATAGCATTCCATTTGATGGCCCGAGTCAATCAGGTTTTTAAGCCTGGCACCTTGACTTATAATAATGCTAATGAGTATAGGTCTAACAAGATTTAGATAGAGCAAACCATATCTGGGTCACTGGATTATAACCAATGCAATCAAGATCAAGCCTTGGCCGTCAAAGTCTTGAACTAAAGCCTCTATTCTAAATTTATCAAATTTGGAAACAGATTAAAACAAAGAGTTCATACCTGAAGCTCAAAGCATTGTATTACTGAAGAAGCAAGTACAGCAAGATCTACGCTACTCTAGACTAAGTTAGGTTATACTACTTCTAGGCAAAAGGCACAAGTGCGATGTAAAAAAAAACTTGAAAAAGTTTTATATGAGTGTATGTACTACTTTGGACTACAACAGAGTCGCTTATTTATGGAAAAAAACTAAACAACGGCTGCCCTTTATTTTCGCGACACTTTCTCCCCACGCTAGGCCACTAACCTCTTTTAGCATGTGAATGATCAATGAATGTGCCCTTGATTTGGTACTTGAGTGTATTTCTTGAAGCCTACGTCCTCATTTTCAGCTGAAGTCTCTTCTAGATGCTCTGCATTCTCTTCAATTAAGCTTAGCGCCCAAGCATCTGAGATTGCTCTTTAAGTAACTATCTCGAGCTTGGAAACCACCTATCTTATAGCCTTCTTGGCAGTCTCTTGAGCCCATGCTCCCTTTACCCTTTAACCACCTCGAGCCTCAAGTGGCTGATACCCTTATTGGGGTGATAAACTTCTCAAGATGCTGGGCTCGAGATGCCAGTATCTTAGTACCTAAAAGTTTGATTCTCCTTGAGGAGGACCACACGGGATAAGCACATGACACCTTGCCCAAAATGGCGTCGTCCCAGTTCCCTTGGAATTATGGTGTAAATAAATGCCTCCTTCCCCCTCCCACCCCCCCCCCCCCCCCCCTAAAAAAACAATCCCTTTAGCTATCGGTAAATTCAAATTTAAGGGAAAAATCTGCTTAGTTTGACCCTGAATGATATAAGGAGCTCGAGAAAACACCATTTACATCTGTTCTTCTTTGCCGCATCTCTATAAGTTCGACAGTTTGGGCTTCAAATATTCGCATTCTCTTCTCTGGGTTCTCTCTTTGCTATAACCATGCGCTTTGAAAACACTTGCTCTTTGTTCTTGAATCTCTAATTCCTGTTGCTTTAATTTGCTCCCTGTTCATTTGCATTCCTTCCAACCAAGAAACGATGGCTCAAATCTCTTATGTCATCTCTGCCCCATTCCTCAAGCTGATAGCCCTATTGAGAAGTTGGTGCATCTAGTACAAACAGACACCTTAACGGTCTCTGATATGCTTCATAGCACTATTGATCTTGGTAACACCAATGAGGACCCTTCTTGGTTTCCTAGAACTAACAAGTCTAACATTGCTAAGTTCATCTTCCATTTTAATGTGCAAAATCCTTCTGATAGGTTTCGATGTTTGCGCTTATGGACCTCTTCTAAAAGCACATGCCAGTAGACACTTCTCTCTGCATCAATTAAGTGGATAACCTCTTGTGGCTCATGAATCGAGTGCACTAGCTCTTTAAATTTTTAGTATGGCTATACGCCTATTCACTTATTGAAGTATTCTTTTTTCCCAGCCATCCTGTTAATGCACAGCGGATCCCCGAGTTTGCACCCTCCTTAAAGCTCAAAGTGTCCATCTGCCTGATCACACATCCCACCGCTTCTTATTTTTTAGGGATTTCTTAAGAAATCTAACATAGGCTCATAGTAACGGTGTCTATTCCCTTAAATTTCTTAGGAATTCCCTAAACTTCAAAACAGGAGGATCTAATCTAGTATCAGCAATAGCTCTACAATGAGAGACCAACTTCATTGACCACTGGGAGGAAATAAGCCATCATCCATATCCTGTACGAGCATCCTCCGGGGGAAAAAAAAATATATATATATATATATATATTTCCTAGTGAGACTTAGGACTTTATTTTTGTTTAGCGTTGTAAAAAGGCTGCTTGGTTATATGTTGTATTGTTTTACGTAAGCCATGTACTCCTTAACATTTTTAATGAAATATGCATTTCTGTCTAATATGTCTCTCAATCAGGTGGTTTCTTCTTTTATTTTTCTACTGCAAGGATCATGGAGTTGATCCTCAAAACATTGGTATTGAAATTGAGCCCATAATTTAGGAAATCTAAATTTAAGGACTTCCTTATTAGTATCCCAAATCGATAGCACATATTTCTTTAGGAACCTTCCATCGGTGGCCCTTGGGTGAGGTCTTCCATCTAGGTCTTGTAATAATTAAGCATTTCTACTAAATACCTCTATGATTCTAAATGGAACCCCCTAGTTTGGGGACCATTTCCCAAAGATGCAATCTTTGTAGCAAATGGGCAGAACCACTTTCCAAACGAAGTCCCCCATGTCAAAAGACCTAGGTTTGACCTTTTCGTTGTAGGCTTTAGCCACCCTCTTCTTTTGCTTCTCTAGCTTATGAAGGGCGTCTAGTCTAACTTGGTCCAAGTTAGTTAGCTTATCTATCATAACTTGCTCATACCCAAGTTTAGAAAACTTCCCTTGATGAGCCAGCCTAATAAACTTAAGTATGACTTCCATTGGGAGTACATCATCATGTCTATACATTAAATGGAAGGGGTTATCCCAATTGCATCACATGGACGTTCTGTAAGCCTAAAGGGTGTTCTGTAAGCCTAAAGGGCATCAAGTAGCAGTACATGCCATTTTTTTGGATAATCCTCAATCATTTTCTCAATATTGGCCTTTAAAATCTTGTTAGTAGACTTTGTTTGGCAATTAGTTTGGGCATAGTAAGGGGTTGTGTTTAAGATTTCTATGTTGAAACTCTTGGTAAAATCCTTCACTTTAGCCCCATTAAACAGCTTACCTTGGTCCGGAGTAATGGTTTCTGGGATTCCAAACTTATAGAAGTTGTATTCTTTGATAAAATCAATCACATCTTACTTATTGATATTTCTATATGGTTTAGCCTCCACCCATTTTGTGAAGTAGTCTATAGCCACAAGAATATAAGAGTGTTGCTTGCTAGAAGGAGGGTTAATCTCCCCCATGATGTCCATTACACATACTCTAAAGGGCCATGGTTTAATAATAGCATGCATCTGAGCTATAAGAACTATTGGTATATGACCATGTCTTTGGCATGCTCTGCACCCATGGCATATTAAATGCAGTCATCCATCATCGATGACCATAATACCCATAACGCCTAATGAGCAATTGCATCTTATTACCAGCTAAATGGGATCCACGGATACCCTCATGGGCTCCTACAATCACTAGCATTACTTTGTCTAAGTCAAGGCACTTGAGAAGCACTCCACTAACGTCCCTTTTGTATAACTCTCCATATTCATCATCTAGATGGAATCCATGAGCTCTCATTTTCATCTTCATGTCTTTAACATAGTCTCAAGGGTTCTTGAAATAATCCATTTAAGCTTCCCTCCAGTCCTTACTTTAACTTGTGATCGTTTGATGTGTCTCAAAGCAATCCAAGCGTTCACTTGGCATGACTTCACTCTTAAAACAGAAAGACCTAGTGAATTCAATGTCTTGGTCTAAAACTTTAGTCTTAATGACCATGGTTTCTGATGCTTACTTTGCGTATGCGTTAGCAAGTGCACTAGCCGTGTCAAGTAATCTAGAAATGAGTAGAGTATCGTTCCCACGAGGATTGTTATTGAGTGAGTACCAAAATTAGTAGTTTTAATACTATTTGAAAGATCGAAAAATTTAGGGTTTTGATAAGAAATAAAGTGAAATAAAATAAAAAGAAATAAAAGTTAAAATGAGACTTTCTGATATATATTTTTTTAGTTTTTATGATTTAATAATATTCAAGGCATCAGATTTCACCTAGTTGCATCTATACGCCTTTTTTATTCCCGTTATTCAAGTTGTTATAACATGTTGATGGCTGAAAATCCTTTTTTACTAAATATTCTCTCTCGGGCAACATTTAGCATGCTCTTTTACATATTAACCCATCATTCTCGTGCATGAATTTAAATAAGAAAAAGAGTTTTTAAAGCTCTATGATTTTCTCTTCAAAATCATACAAATCGCGTTAATTTCTCTCGAGCATTCGCTCAATTTGTGGTGCTTATCACCTTAGCACTCATCATAAATCTCCTCCCGGACTCATTATGAATCATTATAGGCCTTAAATGGTGATCAAGCATTTAAAACTCATGAAGAACAATGATAAACACTTCAACAACGCAATAACAAAACATTGAATACGGTGAATTAGAAATAAGCGTATATTACAACTTACGCTACATCGTAACCTTGGAATAACAAAATTAGTTGATGATAAACTTAATATAAAGCATAACTAACACAAAATTCATGAACTTAGGAAAGAAAAAGGATAGAAAGAACTAAAAATACAAAATTACAAACCAAACTTTCTTACCTCCTTCTTCTTCCTTCATTTCTTCTACTTTCTCTACACTTTATATGTATTTTTTGTTTGAATGAAGGATGATCCATACCCCCACATCCTTCCCCTATATATACTAGTTGAGATGGGATAAAAAAATTGAAGGGAAAAAAAAAAAAGCAAAACTTGCCTCTCATTTGCTATGTGGTGCGGTTCATCTCAAGCTGCAAAGTTCTTCATTTTTTATTTCCTTTCCAGCCTTGCACCGCCCAAAACTGCAAAAATTCAGATCAATTTGGTGTTGTTTGTGTGTTATGCAATGTATTTGAGTTAAAAAATAGACAAAAGTTGCCGCCCAAATGCAAATTGTTTGAAAGTTGTTATTTTATGTAAAGCAAGAGATTTGGGTTTCTTTTTTTTTTTTTTTTTTGCTTTTATTTGATGTATCATGCTTTTGCTTGTTGATGTTGATGGTAAAACCAAGCAAGATTTAGTATAAAATGAGTGTTTTTTCAAGAAAATAACAATATAGTTGAAAACGAGCAAAACTAGGAAAAAGCAATAAAAATTTGATAAAAATGGTTAAAAAATGAATTAAAATTATATAAATAATTATATACTAATTTAGACTTATCAGTTTCTTCACACCAAATTTTGGGCAACTTGTACCCTGAAGCTAACTAACCGAGGTCATTGGCTGCCTTGTTTTGCTCTTGAGGAATATGTTCAAACTAAACACCATCAAACTTACTCAGTAGTTTATGCACCACTAAGATATACTTGTTTCAGGTATCACTTAAACACTGAAATTCCCCTCTCACTTGGCAAATGACCCACTGTGAGTCCCCTCTTATGATCACATTAGGGACTTGCATCTCTAAGAGAGTCTGTAGGCCTAAATGATCAATGCCTCAAACTCTGCCATATTTTTAGAGCACTTGCCAACCAAGGTAACAACTGGTGATAATCCCAGTAAGGGATTCAATCACAATCCCAACTCCAGCGCATGAATTAGTCCTTAATCAATTAAAGTACAATTTCTAAGGAACCATTTCCACCTCTAGGGGTTGTTCTGGCTTATTGTCCAAGCCAGTATGAATGTTTGGATGGTAAGCTAAAAATTCTGCTAAGACTTGGCCTTTCACTGACTTTTGTGACGCATATACAAATTCAAACTAAAGCAGAGCAATACTCGACTTGTTTAATCTTCCTCTCATCAGAGATCTCACTACAAGCAAAATGACCTTTAGTATCGAAAATTAACTTACACTGAAGGCCATTTTTTCAATACTATAACGCAATAGTATCGAAAATTTAATCTAATACCATTCCAATACTAATTCCGGCGACACTAAAGGGTTTGTGTTAGAAAAAAAAAAACTTCCGTCCCTAAAGGGTGGAAGGCAATGGTAACGGATAACTCTTTGGCATCAGATGTTGCATTAGAAAATTACTGATAGCAAAAGCTCACCTAATATTATCAGATAATATTTTTGATACTATTAATGTCATTATTCTCGGATTGTTTCTGACACTGAAGGTTGACTTAATAGTATCGGATACTATTTTTTGATACTATTAATAGCTCACCCAATAGTATCAGATAATATTTTCGAAACTATTAGTAGCTCACCTGATAGTATCGGATAATATTTTTGATGCTATTAATGTCATTAGTCACAGATTGTTTCAAACAATAGAGGTTCACCTAATAGTATCGGATACTATTTTTCGATGCTATTAATATCATTAGTCTTGCATTATTTCTAATCCCAAAAGTTAAACTAATAGTATCATATAAAAAATTCCAATGCCATAAACATCATTTGCATCATATATTTTTTGACACTAGAAGGTAGTATAGGAATCAAACAAAATACTACATACCATATCAAAAGCATTTGATGTTCTTACACGATATATTTTCAAAAACACTACATAACATATGCTTTCACACGGCATATGGCAGAAAAAGAAACTATATATTGATACTAAAGTATGTTCAAACATTCCAATGCAAAACCAATTACTACATAAACGAATTTAATTTGATCAATATCCCATGTACATCTAAAATCATAACCAAATCCTAAACCATAATCAACATCAAAACTCCAAAAATGTTAATCCCTAAGTATCATTCAAATGTCGTAGAAAAGCTCTAACTCTCATTCAGACCTTGTGCCTGCAATAAATGGATAAACGATGATCAATACGCGATGTTGTCGAGAGCCAGATTCTGAAGCTATAAATCAAAAATTGCACATACAAAAAAAAAATAAATAAATAATATTGGATCAATGGAATATGCCAATGTTATATCTATAACTTTGTTGCCTAGATCCCAAAATGGGTACCTAAGAAATCGGACATAGACAGTGGGTGCAGTCACAATTATGAAAATCGAATATGGAATGCCAAAGCCATGTGAAACCTAAATTCATGTCAAACCTAAAGTCAAAACACTTCCATGTTGAACCTAAATAAGAGACTTCCATATCCAACCAAATTCCCAAAAAATAACTTTCATGTCAAACTTAAACCTTAATTGACTCTCATTTAGTACCCAAATCTAAGTTGATTTCCATATCTAACTCAAACCCAATTTTTATATCTAAGTTATAACTAAAGCCAACTTCACTTCATGCCAAATCCAAATTAAAATGATTCTCGCGACCAACCAAAGTCTAGTCAAAGCCTAAAATCAAATTGACTTCCACATCATACTTAAACCGAAATCAACTTTTATGCCAAACCCAAATTCAAGATAGCTTACATGCCAAACCAAAGTACTAAATGACTTATGTGTCAAACTTAAGCTCAAACACAAACTCAGTGGCCAAATTGACCTCTACGCCGGACCCAAATTTAAAATGATGTCGAAGTTAACTTAAGTCCTAAATGAGTTCCATGTCAAAATTAGCTGCACCTTAATTTATTTTCATGTCACGCCAATATCAGAACTATCTTCCATGTCGCATCCAAATTCAAAACCAATTCTGGATCAAACCATAGTCCTAGATGACCTTTGTAACGAACCCCAAATTCAAAAGGTAAATTGGATTCCATCATATATCTAAATCCTATTCAACTCCCATATCCTACCCAAATTCAAGCGGAAGTCAACTTCCACATTGCATCTAAATTCTAATTAACTTTCGTGTCTAAGACACGACTGATCTCATCTCAAGTCAAACATAGACCCAAAATTCCCAATTCGAATCTAGAAAGAAAATTACTTTCAAGTCAAACTTATATCCAAGTAAGTTGCTACTAAAGCCTAAACTTGAGTCAAACCTAAACTTAAAATCCAAATCCAAAACATTTTTTCATTCCAACATAAATTCGAGACGAATTGCGAGTTAAACCTAAACCGAAATTACTTCTAAAGTAGAACTAAAATTCAAAATGACTCTTAGGTCAAGCTAAAACTGAAATTACTTCCATTTCAAATATAAATTCAAATGACTTCAGTCCCAATATATAAGTAATTAAACACTGGAAAAGAAATATGAAATATAGCAATGTCAAACATTTACCTTGAGAAACAACACAAGCAGCAAGTGAACGAGGAGCAAGAGCACGGCAAAGAGAGAGCGTCATTGAAGAAAGAGAGCACTGTGAGTCGAATGCAGGACCACGCGACCGAAGAGAGACTGCCGCTAGGGAGAGAGAGCACGACGAGCGACTAGACACGAAGGAACAACGAGGTTAATGATTGAGACGACGGAGTGTGGGTAGCTGCGGGGGCGCCCCCGGGGCGGGAGGGGGATAGGTTTTCAAATATTTTTTAACAAATTTATATATATATATATATATATATATATATATATATATATTGGTTTGTAAAGAAGTTTAAATTTAGGACTAACTTTTATTTTTTCCCTTTGCTAAATTTTCTAATTTTAAAAGTTCAAATTTTGATATAAAAATGTACGAGTTTTAATCTTAGAAAAATTATCAATTAGGTATCTTAAGATTTGAACATTTATCACTTAAGTATCCTGATATTTCAATATATATAATGGGGTACCCTAAGATTTGAACCTAGATGCCCTATTTTGGAATTTGGTAAACTTTTCTAAGAATCAAAACAATTATTTACAAAAAATATTGAAATAATATAAGAATAGTATATGTATAAGATAATGCCAATGTTTTCATCAAAAATTCAACGAATTATGATAAAATATTTATCGAGTATTATGCAAAGCACCTAAAAATTAGCACAATTATGTGTCATCTTTGCATTTGTGGGAAAAAAGTCATGAAATTCTAATGAAGATACTAATATGTATATATATTTTGAAATCATGTTAAATTGTATTTTAGCTTTTTCTAATGAAAATTCGTCGAATTTTTGATAAAAGGATGTCTGATTGATAAAATTTTAACTTTAGGATACCTAATGGATAAAATGTCTAAAACTCAAGGTATATTGTATATATTCAAATGTCGGGGTACCTAAGTGATAAATGCTCAAACGTTATGGTACCTCAGTGATTATTTCCCTTAATATATACACATTTATGTTCTACTATCGCAAGATATTTGATACAATAGGCTAACAAAGTGTAGCAACCAAAAATGCGTATGGCACTAATGAGTATCATATATCAACATGTGACATTAATACAAAGCTTAGATCATATTCTAAAGGAACAAAAAACGAACATACCCAGTGCCTCAAGGGCTCCCGCCTACGTAAGGTTTGGGGGGCCGGATGTACGCAGCCTTCCCCCTTCAGGGTGTTAACCTGAAGAGAGTCTGTTTCTCAATGCCCCCTACCTGAGGGTGAGGACTTTCCAGGAGGTCACCCATCTTGGTACTACTCTCGCCCAAGCACGCTTAACTTCGGAGTTCTAATGGGATCCGGTGACGGTGTGTTGGTGCCCTTTTTGTTTGCTTAGATCATATTCTATCATATATAAATTGATATTATATAGTTATCAGTATCGGATCAAAAATTTTTGACACAAGTATTTTCCCTCTCATCCGCCAAATGTGTGTGAGGGGGTTTCATATTATTAACTCAATAGTATCAAAAGTATTTTCGATGCTACTCTTGTAGCCCTTTACTATCATATGTAAACTGATACCATAGAATCAGGAGTATAAGTTCTCAAGCTTTTTGACATAACAAAGTATTTTCCTGCTCATCAGCCAAAATGTGGGTGGGGGGTTTCAAATTATTAATTCAATGGTGTCAAAATTATTTCCGATGCTATTCTTGTATCCCTATTAGTGTCGTATATAAATTGATATTATAGAGTCAATAGTATCGGATACAAAACTTTTCAATACAAATGAGCACTTTTTCGCCCCATCCCACCAAAATGATGTAGGTGGCTGTGAAATTATTAACTCAATAGTGTTGGACTAAAGCTATCCGATACTATTTAAAAACCTAAAGTTTAATTTACCATTACAATTCCTTATTATATGTTATAATATATAATAAAGCACAACACAAGAACAACTGATCGAGACACAAATGTAGAACACAGAATCCTTCAATGACATTCCTCTAAGGGACGCTATGTGCTATATTTGTTTGTCAATTAGTGTGATGTGGTCGCCATAAATACAAATGTAAACAAATGTGCAAAAGGGACTTACTGCGACTAGGGAGTGAGCCTTAATTAAGACCGCACATTTTGGACTTCAACCACTCAGCGTTTTCGGAAAAAATGAGGTAATATTTTGGTAATACGTAAGTTTTTCTTATGCCCAATTAAAGAGACATTTTAAATTTTTTTGTGCATTTTTTTTATATATAATATGAAGAAAAATTTAAGGAATATGACCTAACTCAAGTGACAGTTACATTGATGGAGCAAGGGTAAAAGACACCTTTCCACGTACACATAAAAGTCAAAAACTGGGGTGGAGACAAATATAAGAGCTCAGCAATCCACTTATAAGCTCGCGTCAATCGAAGTTTTAGGCATGGCACATTTGACTTATAATAACTTGAATAAGTTAGAGTCTAACAATATTTAGATGGAGCAAACCATATTTAGATCACTGGATGAGGACCAACGCACTCAAGGTCAAGCATTGGTCATCAAAGCCCTTAAACAATGGATAAGCTCACCCGACTTATTAAGCAGTGACAATAGTGTTAAGACCAACACAATCAAGGTCAAGCCTTGGCTGTCGAAGCCTTAAACTAAAGCCTCAATTCTTAACTTGTCGATTTCGAAAACATATTAAAACGAGAAGTTCATACATGAAACCTGAAGCAATGTATTACTAAAGAAGCAAGTATAGCAAGATCTATGCTACACTAAGCTAAGTTATGCTACTCCTAGGTAAAAAAGCACAAGTGTACTATAAAGAAAACTTAAAGAAGTTGTGTATGAGTGGAGTAAGACACTTTACAACTAAAATAGTGTCTTTTATTTTATAGAAAAACTAAATAATGGTTGCCCCCTATTTCTGCGGCATTTTCTTCCCACGTAGGCCCTCAGGCTCCTTTCACACGTGAAAGATTAGTGAACATGCCCCTGATTTGGTATGCTCGAGCATATTTCTTAAATCTCACGTCCGCTTTTTAAGCTAGAGTCTCTTTTAAATGCCCCACGTTCTCTTGGATAAGCTTACAGCCCACGCATCTAAAATTGCACTCCAAGTCACTATCCCGAGCTTGGAAACCACCTATCTTGCAACCTTCCTGGAAGCCCCTTGAGCTCGAGCTCCTTTTACCCTTCAGCCATCTCGAGCCTAGAGTGACTGATACCCTTGTTAGGGTGTTAAACTTCTCAAGTAGTTAGGCTCGAGATGCCATTATCTCAGTACCTAGAAGCCTGACTTCCCTTGATGAGGACCTCATGTGACAAGGGTCTGGAATTCTGCTCAAAATGGCGTCGTCCCAGCTCTCTCAAATTCAGGGTGTAAACAAATGCACAGACGGCAATCGTGGGTGTCATGCATGGATAGGAAAAATTCGATTTAGAGTAAGTTAAGTTCCTATAGTTAGATTATTATTATAAGTCATAAAGTTTTAAAGTAGGATTAGTTCTTAGAGTTGGACAATTATTAGTAGTCGGTTATGTATGCCTACAAACATATGATGTACTCTATATTTACATATTTTATTTCTCATTCTTGCAACATATTCCACTTTTACATGTGTATTTTGTTGTAATCCAAGTACATTTAGGCTTAGAGTCCAACGGAGAAAACAAAAGTTAAAAAGTGGCAGAATCAAGTGTAATCGAGCTATAATTCAAGACTATATTGATAAACCCAACCACGTGTGCAAAATAAGGACTAATTAGGTCGTATTTCGGTAACCCAATTACGTTTTGTAGAGTTTCGAGTACTAAACGATCAATTGGCACGAAGTACCGATAGGTCAGCGGCCCACGGTTACAATGGGGCTGCCAATCTATTGGGAAACAGAGGTAATCAATCGGCTGGCTATAGTTTGCCAGCCGGTAGATCGACCCATCTTATACCCGTGATGTAGGTTTACGCCGTGGTATAAATTAAAAGGGAATCTCATATTTTGGGATCTTTTGGCACGACTCCTCTCCTCCACTCCTTCTCGAAGCCGCTACGAGATCTAAAAGCTTCTCAAACGCCAAAGCGCTGCTGGTCGAACTTCTAGGGAAATCAAAGCAAGGATCAATATTAACATCAATTAAGGGAGTCTTCAATTCCTAGTTTTTATTCATTGTTTTATCTTTTTAGATTTGAATGATGTGTAAAACTCATATGGAGGAGTAGATTCTTTTAGTTTAGGGATGAATGATGGATAGCCATCCGTATCCCGGATTTATATTATGCTTTTGACAAAAGATTTATGTTATGTTATTAGGCACCCTTATGGGAAATTTATGATTGTTGTTTGGTGCTTCTTTGTGTGTGCTTGTAGGCATGTTAAAATCTCCAAATTATTAGCATTAGTCTACGAGCTTGTAGCCTAGACCATAACGCAACTGATTTTCAAGCATGGTTAGGATTGAGGTTATATCTATCCAACCTGAACACAATCTTTTATATAAAGTAATACTTAATTAGAAGAGAGAAAGGAATATGTTAATACTATTGAGATAATCCATTATATACCTAGGGTGATAAGATGGGTTATGCCCTTAGACTAGTTCATCACCCTAAGTCCTAGTTCATTACCTATGCTACACGTACAGTGATATGATAGGTTATATACTGAATGTGGAGTAAGAAAGGAATTAAGTAGTGCTAATGAGATAACATATGCTACACGTACAGTGATATGATAGGTTATACCTTTAGACTAGTTCATTACCCTAAGTCCAGGCCTAGTGCTTGTAGCCTAAGCCACCTACATTATTGTCATAGCATAATATAATGATAGTATATGAGTAAAGCTACCTTGAATTCATTCCTTAAACTAACCTCAATTGAATTGACATCTTTCATTTAGTAAAATACATAAACAATCAACAAAAACCAAAAATCCAATCCCTCGTTAATAACGAAATCCGACTTAACTTATATTCCCTAGGGATATGACCCGTATACACAATTTAGCCAAAATGATCAAGTACGCTTGCGTGTAGACGGTTTTAAAATACATTTTAAAATCACATCAGGTTTTTGACGCCGCTGCTAGAGAATCAGTAAGCTAAGTTAGATTAGAAATTAATGAGTTCCTTTTGCTTTGTTTTTTGTTTATTTCTTTTTGTGTTTGTTTCTTTTATTTAATTTTAGGGTTTTGGTCGAAATGAATTCCACTCGATTTCTATATTGTATGCACGGTTGACACCCACTCAACCCAGAATTGTTACCTTACATTCCAGAAACTAAGTTAGCTCTATCTACCTTGAGGCAATACGAAGCAAGTGTAAATACACCTCACACCATTGCTATCTTCGTGCCGCGTACAATTGGGGACCACTTTGTCCCCCAAACGTACGTCGCACCCGTCGGAGTTGAGTTACCAGCCGTTGGTAATGCAAACTTCAAAATCAAGCCGGAGACAATCAACATGCTTCCCACTATCTATGGAAAATTGTTAGAGAGCCCATATGAGCACCTTGGTGTGTTTATTGAAATTTACGAAACTCATTACCAAGGTGTCTCGACTGATGCTGTTAGACTATGCCTTTTTCTGTTTTCGTTAAAAGAAGTAGCTAAAAGATGGTTTGAGTTCCTTCCAAGGGGTGAAATCATGACTTGGGAGAACCTCCAATAAAGGTACTTGGTCAAAATTTATCCTAAGACCAAAACTATGGTTATTAGCCGCGCTATCAATAGCTTTGAGAAAAAAAGACCAAGAGAAATTTCACGAGAGTTGCGACAGGTTCAAGGGGCTTCTTAGGAGCTCTCCCCACCATAGGTCTCTCAATTGGGCTCTAGTGCAACACTTTTATGATGGCCTCATTGCGTCCAACAAGTAAATGGTGAATGCTGCATGCGGGGGATTATTCAAACAATAGGATGAGAATGAAACGTAGACCCTTGTCAAGCATCTTAGTGAGCACTCCCTTGAGCAGGCCTCCTCTGCTAGGGTGGTTAGGGGAGGTACACATGGTGTCTATGAGGTGGCACCAAATGATGACATCACATTTAAGTTAGAAGCGCTTAGAAGGAAAGTTTATCATATCATGGCATCTCAGGCCAATCTTACTAATGTGCATGCAATTAATGTTGCTAAGTCATCACATGGTGCTAACACTTGTGGCATTTGTTCTAGCGCTGACCATTTTGTACATGACTGCCTCTATGCATCACAATTTCTTGAATTTGTGCAGGAACAGGTTTTTACGGCACAAGGCTTTTCGAAGAGCGGTTACCCATTCTCGAACACCTACAATCCCGAATGGCACAACCGCCCAAACTTCTCGTAGAGACAGAACGACCATCATAATCCACCCATGAGACAATAGAATCTTGGTTTTATAGGTAACGCTCATCCTCCCAACTTTTCGAGAGGGCAAAGGTATAAATCTCAACCTAAGCACCCTATTGTGCATGCTAATTCCCCTCCCTTACCTCTGGGATATTTGTCTCAGTTCGAGGAGCGTATGCTCCAATTCATGGAAGATATTACACAATTGATCCAGTTCCGTTGCCATTGCTAAGGTAGAGGACAAGATAGGATAATTGACCCAAGCATTTTATAGGTTAGAGGAAGGAAGGTTACCACCCAACCTCTCACAATTCTAGCGTGGTCGACTAGTTCTAACCCTAACTTGCTTCATCGCGAGTAAGTTAAGGTTATGTCTGTACCTTGAAAGGGGGACCTTAAGGATAATGAGGTCAGTTGATAAGGAAAGCTCAGATCCGTCTCCCACTATTGATAAAGAGGGATCATGAGAAAAGGTTTACGAACCCGTTGTCCCTTTCCCTTCAGCCCTTATAAGACTGAAGGAAAAGGACAACCCAAAGAGGGCTGAGTTCATAGATGTGTTTAACAACATTAAAATCATCTTACCATTGATGGATGCCATTAAGCGCATTCCTATGTACGCCAAGTTCCTCAATGACCTTCACAAGAAAAAGAAGTGCGTATGGGCGCACACGCCTAAGAAGGTCCGACTCACTGAGAAGGTGAGTAGCATTATTTCAACAGGCATCCCACCCAAGTTTACAGATCTTAGGACCTTTATGGTCCCGTGGTCATCCGGGAGTGATACACTAGTCGGGCCCTTCTGGGCCTAAGATCGAGTGTCAGCCTCATCCCTTACTCGATTTTTCAAGAATTGGGTGTAGGAAACCTTAAACGAACCAGTGTTACACTTCAGTTTGCTAATAGGACAGAGCAAGTACCTCGTGGGGTAGTGGAAGATGTACTTGTCAAGGTTGACCTGTTTGTCTTCCCTGTCGATTTTATTGTCTTAAATATGGACCTTGTTCCTAGGCAGAAGAACAACACTCCTATTATTATAGGCCGACCATTCCTAGCAATGGCCAACGCTGTGAATCACTGTAGGAAGGGAGTGTTGGAGGTTACTTTTGGAAACCACAAGGGCAAATTGAAAGTCTTGAACATTATTCGGCACCCTGAGATAGAGGTCAGCTAGAGTGCTACAGGGTTTATGGTATTTACCCTTTGGTAGAATTAGGTTGCGCGATTCTATTAAAAATGCGGATTTGAGTAATGCGGATTCGATTGTAGCTTGATATTTCTACCTTTCTTTGTTTTTATTTTTTTTTTCCGTAGATTTGCATTGAGAACAATGCAAGGTTTGGGTTTGGGTTTGAGGATGGCATCTATGGTGTGAACTCTTGATTTTTCTTTCAGCATATGTTTGCTTAAATTAGCTAAGTTTTTGCATGGATGAGCATAAGATTATGGTGACTTATAGTAAAGTTCAAATTTGAGATGTATTGTGATGATTAGATTATTCATATAATGAGATTATTCAAGGATCTAACTGTGCAATTAGTACTTTTGCTTTTAACTATTTAGAGAGATTATTTCTTTTGACCCTTAGTCTTATTACTTACCCTACGTTTTAGGTTGTGATAACATAAATAATTTTAGAAATCTGAATCCACTATTTTACTCCTAAAAGTGTTGAAATCAAATTTTATCTCTTTATCTTGAATGATTCCAAAAAAAAAAAAAAAGAAAAAAAAGGTATTAATGCATGTGAATTAGGTAAGTACCTATGACTTGTTGGTTCTTGTAGGCCCTATGTCTCAAGCAAGTAAGCCCACAGGAGTGTCTTAACACATGGTACCTTGAGCCAACTGGGTCAAAAGCTGCCAATCAAAAGCTCGTTACACAAGCTATAGGAAAAGCTTAAGAAGAATCAACCACTTTAGGTCACCGTAATAAGCACTAATGTCTAATTTGAAAAAAAAAAGTGAAGAATTAAGGTATGTGCTAATAACAGCTTAGGCAGTGAATTCATTTGACTCGATTCATTAGGTCCAAGGAGTGCTCTTCACTTGGTGCCATGAACCAATTGGATCGGGATTCACCTACCAGAATCTCGCTACATGAATCTGATGGAGACATGCCTAGCCATGAGGTACCTCAAAAAAAGAAAAGAAAAAAAAAAGAAAGAAACAAGAAGGAAAAAAAAAAAAAAAAAAAAAAAGAGAGAGAGTGAGAGAGAGAAACCCTTCTATTTCTTTATTAGTTAGAAGTGAATTGTTTGGATAGCTGATTCTTTTGATTATTCTCTCTGTTCGTATTAAATTTCGAGGGTTTGCAATAAGAAAAAAGGAGAGAAGTTCTAAACCCACTTTCTGGTAAAAAAGACTTGATTCGCGAGAGCTCGTGTTGGAACTAGTGTAATAATAATATTTCTACTTTCAGCTGCACCATCAAATATGCATGGAAATATTTTTCACAATTAATTCTTGCTATTACATATTTGATCAAAAATTTCCATCTTCAACTAGTTTGAGCTAAATCTTCCTTGAAAACAAGCAAGGGGTGGGTTTGGAGATGTTGATGTACTTTATATTTAAATAATTTATTTCTCATTCTAGCAACATATTTAGTTTTTACATGTGTGTTTTATTGTAATCTGGGTACATTTTGGCTTGGAGTGCAACGGAGCAAATAAAGGTTAAAAATGGCAGAATCAAGCATAATCGAGGCATAATTGAAAGCTACTTTGAGAAACCCGATCACATGTGCAAAATAAGGACCAATCAGGTCATATTTCGGTAACCTAAATAGGTCTCATAGAGTTTCGAGTACTAAACGATCAATTGGCATGAAATACCGATCGGTCAGCAATCCACAGTCACAATAGGGCTACTGATTGATCGAAAAACAGAGCCAATCAATCGGCTGACTACTGTGTGCTAGCTGATCGATTGGCTCCCCAGCCAATTGATCACCGGGCCAATCCTACTTAGCTAATTGATCGACCCATCTTATACTCAGGACGTATAAATAAAGAGGGGGAGTCCCATATTTTGGGATCTTTTGTCGCACCTCCTGTTTTCTACTCCTTCCCAAAGCCGCTTAGAGATCAAAGAGGTTCTCAAATGCCAAAGCGTAGGTGGTCGAAGCGTTCGGCAAATCAAAGTAAGGATCAATGTCAACATCAATTGAGGGAGTCTTCAATTCTTAGTTTTAATTCATTGTTTTATCTATTTAGATTTGAATGATGTGTAAAGCTCTTATGGAGGATTACATTCTTTTAGTTTAGGGATGAAGGACGGATAGCCGTCCGTATCCTGGATGTATATTATACTTTTGACAGTGGATTTATGTTATGTTATTATGCACCCCTGTGGGAAATTTATGATTGTTGTTTGGTGTTTCTTTGTGTGTTCTTGTAGCCATGTTAAGATCTCCAAATTATTAGCATTAGTCTACGAGCTTATAGCCTAAACCATAACATAACTGGTTTTCACGCGTGGTCAGGGTTCAGGTTGTACCCAACCCTGAACACAATCTTTTATACAAGTGAATACTTGATTAGGAGAGACGAATGAATTTATTAGTGCTACTGAGATTCTACATGCTACACCTAAGGTGATTAGAGGGGGTTATATCCTTAGACTAGTTCATTACCCTAAGCCTTAGTTTAAGTATTAACTCTAGCTTAATATTGAATTAAGAGTAAGAAAGGAATTAAGTAGTGCTAATGAGATAACATATGCTACATGTACAGTGATATGATAGATTATGCCTTTAGACTAGTTCATCACCCTAAACCTAGTTTAACCCTGGCTTAGTGCTTGTAGCCTAAGCCATCTAAATTGTTGTCATAGTATAATATAATGATATGATACGAGTAAAGCCACCCTGAATTCATTCCCTAAACTAACTTCAACCGAATTAACATCTTTAATTTACTGCTTTCTTTAATAAAATACCTCAACAATCAACAAAAGCAAAAAATCCAATCCCTCGTTAATAACGAAATCCGATGTAACTTTTATTCCTTGCGGATACGACTACTATACCTAATTTAGCCACGTTGATCTCATACTCTTGCGAGTAGACGGTTTTAAAACACATTTTAAAATCACACTAAGTTTTTGGCGCAGTTGTCGGGTTGCCGGGGATCGGTAAGCTAAGTTAGATTTCGAAATTAACGAGTTCTTTTTGTTTTCTTTTTTTTTCTTTTTCTTTTTGTTTCTTTTGTTTAATTTTAGGGTTGTGATCAAAGTGAATTTCACTCAATTTTTGTATTGTATGCATGGTCGATGCTCACTTAACCCCGAATTGTTACCTTACATTCTTGAAATTGAGTAAGCTCTATCTGTCTTGAGGCAATATGAAGCAAGTGTGAATACACCTCACACCATGCGTGACTTCACACCACATACGATTGGGGACCATTTTGTCTCCAAAACATACGTCACACCTACCGGAGTTGCGTTACTCGCCATGGGTTATGCAAACTTTGAAATCAAACCGGAGACCATCAACGTGCTTCCAACTTTCCATGTAAAGCCAATAGAGAGCCCATACAAGCACTTGGATGCGTTTATTGAAATTTGTGAAATTTTTCATTATCAAGGTGTCTCGACAAATGCTGTTAGAGTACGCCTTTTTCCGTTTTCGTTAAAAGGCGTAGCTAAAAGATGGTTTCAGTCCCTTCCAAGGGATGAAGTCACGGCTTATGAGAACCTCCAACAAAGGTTCTTGGTCAAATTTTATCTTTAGGCCAGGACTATGGCCTTTAGGTGAGTTATCAATAACTTTGAGCAAAAAGACTAAGAGCAATTTCACGAGAGTCATACTGGTTCAAGGAGCTTCTTAAAAGCTGTCCCCACCACAAGTCTCCCAAGTGGGCTCTAGTGCAACACGTATGATAGTCTCACTGCATCTAACCAGCAAATGGTGAATGCTTCATACGGGGGAGCATTCAACCAACAGGATAAGAATGAAGCATGGACCCTTTTCAAGAGTCTTAGCGAGCACTTCCTTTGATTAGGCCTCCTCTGCTAGGGTGTTTAGGGGAGGTACACGTGGTGTCAATGAGGTGGCACCAAATGATGACATGGCATTTAATTTAGAAGTGCTTAGTAGGAAAGTTGATCAGATCATGACATCTCAGGCCAATCCTACTAACGTGCATGCAATTCATGCTTCTGAGTCATCACATGGTGCTAACACCAGTGGCATTTGTTATAGCATTGACCATTTTGTACTTGACTACCTTTATGCCTCACAATTTCCCAAATTTATGCAGGAACAGGTTTTTGAGGTGTAAGACTTTTCGAAGAGTGGTGACCCGTACTCAAACACCTACAATCATGGATGACGCAACCACCCAAACTTCTTGTGGAGACAGAATGACCATCAGAATCCACCCACGAGACAACAGAATCCTAGTTTTGTAGGTAATGCTCAACCTAACCACCCTGTTTTGCATGCTAACCCCCTTTACCACCTCTAAGATATTCTTCTCAGTTCGAGGAGCATATGCTCTAATTCATGGAAGATACTACACAACTGGTCCGATCCTATTCCCAGTCTATTTCTCAGTTAGAAGACCATATAGGTCAATTGACCTAAGCACTTCATAGTCGAGACGAAGGGAGGTTACCCTCTTGACCTCTCTTCTTCCAGTAGGGTCGACTAGTTCTAACCCTAACTTGCTTCCTCATGAACAAGTTAAGGCTATGTCAGTGTCTAGAGAGGGGGACCTTAGGGATGTGGAGGTCGAGGTTGAGAAGGAGAGCAAGGATCCCTCCTCCACTGCTGATAAGGAGGGGTCACGAGAGAGGATTTATGAACCTGCTATCCCTTTCCCTTCAACCTTTATAGGACCAAAGGAAGAGGACGATCCAAAGAGGGCTGAGCTTATAGATGTGTTTAACAACATTATAATCAACTTACCATTGATCAACACCATTAAGCACATTCCTATACATGCCAAGTTCCTCAAGGACCTTTGCATGAAAAAGAAGTGTGCCTAGGCACACACTCTTGAGAAGGTCTAACTCACCGAGAATTTGAGTACCATTCTTGCAATAGGTGCGCCGCCCAATTTTAGAGCTCCCGGGGCCTTCTCCTATGTCATCGAGGAGTAGTACACCAGTCGGGCACTTCTCGACCTATGAGCAAGTGTCAACCTCATCCCTTACTCGGTTTTTTAGGAATTTGGTAAAGGAAATCTTAAGCCAACTTGTGTTAAACTTCAGTTGGCTGATAGCATAAAGCGGGAATCTCATGGGATAGTGGAAGATGTACTTGTCACGGTTGAAAAGTTTGTCTTCCCTTTTGATTTTATTGTCTTATAGATGGACCCTGTTCTAAGGCAGAAGAACAACACTCCTATTATTCTAGGCTGATCGTTCCTAGCAATGGCCAACGCTGTGATTCACTGTAGGACGAGAGTGTTGGAGGTTTCTTTTGGAAACCTTAAGGCCAAATTGAAAGTCTTGAACATTGTTTGACACCCCGAGATAGAGGACGAACTAGAGTGCTAAAGGGTTTATGGTATTCAACCTTTGGTAGAATTACGTGCACCCGATTCTATTAAAAATGCAAATTCGAGTAATGTCCCTATATGTGTCGATAACTGTGCGTCATCGCCTAAACTTGATAGGATATAGATTCTAGACCCTGATGCTAACCATGTTCTTCTCCTTGATAGTCCCAGGTCCAGAAACACTGTTGGGTTTAGGGATCATCCCTATAGGCTCAACCTAAAATCTATGGTAAACATTGCCTTAGATTTTGGTTTACGTTGCACTTTAAACTGTGTCCAGCTGAAGACGTTAAACTTAGCGCTCTTAGAAGGCAACCCAACCTACTTTTATATGTGTTGTGTGTTTTAATTTGTTTTTCAAATTGAACTCTCTTTCAATTACTAATCTGTTATGATCATTGGTAGTTGTATCTAATATTCTTTTTGAATGTGTTATTTGCTGGGAGAATCTGTTAGTATCGGTTTGTTAGTCAATCTTCGGTCTTGTTTGGCGGCTAGTCTCTGGCAATGTATCTAGTGGATATAAATAGAAGATCATAGCCTGTATTGAGCAATTATTGAATATCAATTGATAACTTCTCTTCTCATCCCCAATTTCTCTTTATTCCCTCATCTCACTTCACTTCTCTTTTCATCTATACTCTATCCTAATCTAGGTTATGATCCAAGCTTAGGCTTAATCATAACATTTGGTATCAAAGCTTTCAAGGCTTCATACCTTACGGTTGTTCCTCGATATTTTGAAGTGCAGTAACCACTTCGTCTACAGTTGCTGTGGAGCAAGTGCTTGAAGAATTCAATCGTTCTTCAGCAGCATCAGCACTAAGTCATTTCAGCTCGATCTTGCATTAGCAATTGTCATTGATCCTAGTGTAGGATCTAATACAGCTAAGTTCAAGACTTTTCTTTTAGATGCACATTCTTGTGAGTTCGTTATTTGTTCATTCTGTTGTCGCAGGCTTTTGATCGAAATTAAGCCTATTGGTTTGATCTTGTTGAAGTGTGAGGTTCTGCAAAAGGAATTATGATTGCAACATCAGTATTGGACTGATCCATGAAGTTTCAGTGGGACACAAAGCAGTTGCTAGTGATTGACCCAAATCAAGCAAGAATTGAGCTGATCCTTCATTAAGGATCCTTACCCAGCTGAGTGCAAAACTTAGCTTTCGGCTAATTGATTTGTTGCTCGCTTTCTCCAGTTCATACTTGTGTGTGTTCTGTTGTCAACTATGCCAGGTAGAGTAACTACTCGTGCAGGAGCTGCTTCCTATGCAGGTTCTGGTACAATAACTAATGAGAAAGGAGAGGCTGGAAGTGCACCGGTTATTGACTCAGCTCATCTAATAGCGAATATGTCCAGGCAGAGGAACAGCATGTTCATGGCTATACAGCAGAATCACTAAGATTCAAAGGCCTTGAGCGGGCAAGTTAGTGAGATGCAACAATTGTTGGCTAGACAAGCAGCTACTATTGAACAAACAGAAAACTTGTGTTTACAAGTTTCCAATAGAGTACAGCCGGTGGAACTCCTGCCTCAATTTTGCTTCGTGCCAACCAACTTAACTCCAATACTAGCCCTCAGGTCTCTGCCATCTGTGATGATTCTGCTGGCAATACTCGAGGATTTACATATAGACAACCTCGAATTGGCATGGACACATTTGATTGAACTCATCCACAGTCATGGATAGGGAGATGTGAGAAATACTTTCCATTTTATCGAATTTCTGAGGCAGAGAAGGTGGATGTAGCGGCAGTAAATCTCAGACAGGACAAGGAGGAGTGGTACTTTGGCTTGATGAGGAGCAGGCATTCGATAACTTGGACAGAGTTTGTTAAGGAATTCTGTGATCGCTACGGTGATGAAGACATAGCTTACATAGTGGATCACTTCAACAAAGTTACCCAGACCACCACAGTTAAGGAATACATGACACGGCTTGAGAACTTGCGAGCAAGATTGCTAATTGCTTACCCTGACACGACAGAATCTTATTATGTATCCATCTTTAAGGCAATGGAACCAACTACACTGTCTCAGGCATATTCTAAGGCTCAACAGTTTGAAAACACACTTGTGAGCTCCACAAAATAGGCTACAAAAAGAATTGGAGCATCACCTAGCCGGAACACCAGCTCAATTGAGAAGAAGCCACAACATTTATGTTACAGATGCAATCAAAAATACTTATTTGGACATAAGTGTAATCCAAAGTTTCTCATGGCTACGTCAGGAGTAGAAGGTGAGGAAAGTCCGGTAGATGGAGATGTCCTAGAGGAAGCAAAGGAGGAAACTCTGGAAGAAGTGACTAAGCCAGTGGAGGATGAGTTGGAGATTTTAGTACAGGACAAAACCCGGTGGAGGACATCACAACACCATTAGGATTCAAGGTGAAGTGGGAAAGAAATCTATCTTGATTCTGGTGGACAGTGGCAGTACGCACAGCTTTGTGGACCCGAAGTTAGTTAGAACAGTGGGTCACGAGATGATTAAGACTCATCCTATGGCGGTAACAGCAGATAGAAACTCAATGTTAACTCAGACCAAGTGCAAGCAATTTTCTTGGTTTATGCACAAATATAGCTTCACTTATGACTTTCATGTGTTGAGGTTAGGGGGATGTGACGTGGTCTTAGAGGTGGATTGGATGAAGACCCTGAGCCCTATTGTGTTTGATTTTTCTGAACTCACAGTGTCCTTTGCAAGGAATGGACAGCAAATTACGCTTCAAGGCATAAGTGAGCATGGTCACTTGCAACTTATGATGGGCAAGAAGCTGAAAGGGGTAATCCAGAAGCAGGCATATTAGTGGATTGGTCACCTACACTCAATAAAGGCTGTTGCTGCTAATGAAGAGGGTGAGCATTCGCATCCAAAATTGAAGGAGCTGTTACAGGAGTACCGGGATGTGTTTCATCTTCCCACAACCTTGCCTCCTAGAAGAGTGTTGGACCATGCTATTCCCCTGAAGATTGATGCTCAGTCTAAAGGTTTTAGACCTTATAAGTATGCCCATGCTTAGAAAAATGAGATAGAGAAGCAGGTTGAGAGTTTACTGAAGACACATTTCATTCGACAAAGCCACAGTCTATTTGCTTCACTAGTGATCTTGGTGAAGAAGAAGGGTGGAAGCTTCTGGATGTGCAGAGATTACAGGCATCTCAGTTCCCTTACAGTTAAGGATAAATTTCCAATATCGGTCATCGATGATCTACTTGATGAGCTTCATGGATCCAGTTGCTACTCTAAATTAGATTTGAGACAAGGGTACCATCAAGTTAGAGTCAAGGAAGAAGATGTCTATAAAACTACCTTCTGCACTCACCATGGACATTTCGAGTTTGTGGTGATGCCATTTGGGCTTACTAACGCCCCAACAACATTTCAAGCCTTAATGAATGAAGTTTTAAGACTTATTTGAGGAAATTTAAATTGGTTTTCTTTGATGAGATATTAGTTTACATCACATCATTAAAGGAGCATTGGGAGCATCTGCGGTTAGTGTTTGAGTTGATGAGACTACACAAGTTGTATGCTAAACAATCTTGCTGCTTCCAAAGTGGATTACCTGGGACATATCATATCCAAGGATGGGATTGCTACTGATCCCTGCAATACTCAAGTAATGTAAGACCGGCCTATCCCAACTGCCATCAAGCAGTTAAGGGGTTTCTTGGGGTTAACAGGGTACTATCACGAGTTCATTGCAGGCTATAGCATAATGGCTAAACCTCTCAATGATCTCTTGAAGAAATATGCATTTGGGTGGAATGACTTGGCACAGGAAGCTTTCCTTCGTCTCAAGGTTGCTCTATGCTCTGCTACAGTCTTAGCAATGCCGGATTTCACTCTTCCTTTTAAATAGAGACTAATGCAAGTGGATTTGGAATTGGAGAATTTTTGTTCCAAGCTGGTAAACCCATTGCATACTTGAGTCAAGCATTGAATGCAAGGAACATGGGTCTATCAATCTATGACAAGGAGTACCTCGCCATTCTGCAAGCTATTCAAAAGTGGAGACATTATTTGGAAGGTCATCACTTCATTATTAAAACTGATCACCAAAGTCTTAAGTACCTCTTGGAGCAGAAGATAACAACAAGAGTGCAGAGGAAGGGACCCTAAAGATGCTAGGCCTCGATTACTCTATTGTATTTAGAAGTGGAAGGGCGAACATAGCTGCAGATGCACTTTCTAAGAGCAAGGAAGGGGTCAGCTGGTCCAACTACAGTGCAATAACTGGTACTTTACCTAATTGGAGGAAGGAAGTAGTTCACACATATGAGGATGACCCCATGGCTCAAGAGTATGTTACAGCAACAAGTGTTCGGCCTAAGTCCAGTGTTGCTGTTGAGGTGACAGTGAGCAATGGCTTTATAAGAATTAGGGGAAAGGTCTATGTGGGAATCAGTGCAGGATTGAGGAAGCAAGTGACTTCAGCCTTTCATTCCTCTGCCTGGGGTGGTCACTCCGGAATAGAAGCCACATATCAAAGATTGAAGCAGTATTTTTATTGGCCCGGGATGAAGAATGAAGTAATTTAATGTGTGCAAAACTATAAAGTGTGCAAACAAGTTAAGAGTGAACACATTCCATATCAAGCACTTCTCCAGCCCTTGGAAATTCCTGAGAGGCCGTGGAAACACATAAGTATGGACTTCATTGATGGCCTCCCAAAGTCTGAGGGAAAGGCGGTGATTTGGGTAGTCGTGGATAGGTTCTCCAAGTTTTGGCATTTTATCAGGCTGTCTCATCCTATCACGGGTGCAAAGTTCGCCAGAGTGTTCATAGATTAGATATACAAGCTCCATGGTCTACCCCAAACACTTGTATCTTACAAGGACAAGCTTATCATAAGCCATTTCTTGACTGAGCTGTTTAGGCTATTGAGATCAACTCTCTCCATGAGTTCATCTTATCATCCACAAACGGATGGACAAACTGAACGCGTGAATCAAGGTGTAGAGCAATTCCTAAGGAGTATGACCTTCTCCAATCCCAAGAACTGGTTTGGTTGGTTATCTCTAGCAAAGTTCTGGTATAACACTCATGCCCACACTGCTCTCAAGACTACTCCATTCATTGTAATGTATGGCCATGATCCACCTTCACCAATTGGGCTGCAAGGAGTAGTCTCTATAGTCCCTAATGTTATAGATTTTCTTGAACAACGAAGGCAGTTGATGCTGCAGCTTAAGGACCAGCTACACACAGCCCAATCACGCTTGAAATTCTTTACTGATAGGCATAGAGCTGACAAAACCTTTAATGTTGGTGATTATGTTTACTTACATTTGCAACCTTACAGGAAAAATTCAGTAGCTGTGAGACGAAATGTCAAGCTCTCAGCTCGATACTTTGGGCCTTATAAAGTCTTGCAGCGCATTGGGGCAGTGGCTTACAAGCTAGAACTGCCACCTGATTGCTTAGTCCACCCAGTTTCTCATGTTTTATTGCTGAAGAAGTAGGTCAAGGAAGGATGGTCTAACTCTTAGGACCCTCCAGTAGTGGTGAGTAATGGCATGATCCTGAAGGCACCAGTGACTATTCTTGACACAAGGCAACATTCATCTGGTTCAACAGAAGCATTAATTTTGTGGGCCAACCAGGAGCAGCAGTAGGCTTCTTGGGAAGATCTGAAATTCATTCGAAGCCAATTTCCCACCTCCATTCTTGAGGACAAGAATGTTCACAAGGGGAGGGAAATGTTATGATCGTTGGTAGTTGTATCAAGTATTGTTTTTAAATGTGTTGTTTGGCGGGAAAATCTGTTAGTATTGGTTGGTTAGTCAATCTTCGGTCTTGTTTGGCGGCTAGTCTCTTGCAATGTATCTAGTGGATATAAATAGAAGATCATAGCTTGTATTGAGAAATTATTGAATATCAATTGATAACTTCTCTTCTCATCCCCAATTTCTTTCTATTCCCTCATCTCACTTCACTTCTCTTCTCATCTATACTCTATCCTAATCTAGGTTATGATCCAATCTTAGGCTTGATCATAACACGATCCTTTTGTTATCCCTACCATGCTAACTTTGTTTCTCTTTTACTAAACAATTGTACAATCCTTATTTCTAACACTACTAACAAGTTTGTTTAGTATTTTGTCTTCTATGTCTTTGATTGTAACTTGCGATTTCTGCCGTCCCTTTTTAGATTTGCTCACCAAGCATAGTTGAATATGCCACACCTCAGGTCATCTCTTTCCTTTCCTTACTTGTATTTATTTTTGTTGATTTGCTTTAAGGACAATGCAAGGTTTGGGTTGCATCCTTTTGCTTAAATTAGCTCATTTTTTGCATGGATAAGCATAGAATTATGGTGGCTTATACTGAAGTTCAAATTTGAGATGTGTTATGACGATTAGAATATTTGTGTAATGAGATTATTCATGGATCTAACTGTGGAATCAGTATTTTTGTCTTTTGAATTAGTTAGAGAGATTATTTCTTTTCATCTTTAGTCTTATGACTTACCCTGCGTTTTATGTTGTGATAGCATAAATAATTTTAGAAATCTGAATCCACTATTTTACTCCTAACAATGTTGAAATCAATTTTTATCTCTTTATCTTGAATGATTCAAAAATAAGGAGAGAAAAAAAAAGGTACCAATGCCTGTGAATTCGGTAAGTACCTGTGACTTGTTAGTTCTTATAGCCCTATGTCTTGAGTAAGTAAGCCCGTAGGGGTGTCTTAACACCTGGTACCTTAGCCAACTAGGTGGGCAGCTGCTAGTCAAAAGCTCGTTGCACGGGCCGCAAGGAAAACTTAAGAATAATCAACCACTTTAGGTCACTATAATAAGCACTAATGCCTAATTTGGGGGGAAAAGAGAGAGAGAGAGAAGAATTGAGGTATTTGCTAGTAACGGCTTAGGCTATGAATTCTTTTGACTTGAGCCGTTAGGTCCGAGGAGTGTTCTTCACCCGATGCCTTGAACCAACTGGATTGGGCATCACCAGCTGAAAACTCACTACATAAGTCTAATGAAGACACGCTTAACCATGAGTTACTTCAAAAAAAGAAAAGAAAAAAAAAAAGAGAAACCTTTTGAGTTCTTTATTAATTAGAACTTAATTGTTTGGATAGTTGATTCTTTTGATTATTCGCTCTATTCATCTTAAATTTGGAGGGTTTGGAATAAGAAAAAGGGGAGAGAAGTTCTTAACTTACTTTCTAATAAAAAGACTTCAATCGCGAGAATTCGAGTTGAAACCAGTGTAATAATAATATTACATGAAAATTCTCTACTCTCAGGTATACCTTCAAATAGGCGTGGAAATATTTTTCACAATTAATTCTTGCTATTACATGCTTGATCAAAATTTTCCATCTTTAGCTACTTTGAGCTGAATCTTGCTCGGGACCAAGCAAGGAGTGGGTTTGAAGATGTTGATGCATTTTATATTTACATATTTTATTTCTCATTTCAACAACATATTAAACTTTTACATGTGTGTTTTATTGTAATCTAGGTACATTTTGGCTTAGAGAGCAATGGAGCAAACAAAGGTTAAAGACTGCTTTGAGAAACCCGACCACTTGTGCAAAATAAGGACCAATCGGGTCATATTTCCACAACCCAAATAGGTCTCGTAGAGTTTCGGATACTAAATGATCAATTGGCACAAAGTAACCAACCGGTTAGCAATCCACGGTTACAGTGGGGCTGCCGATTGATAGGGAAACAAAGTTGATCAAATGAGCCAGCCAATAGATTGGCTCCCCTGTTGATTGATCACTGGAATCGATCGGCCCACTTAGCCTATAAATCGACCCATCTTATACCCGCAACGTAGATTTATGCCACATGTATAAATAAAGAGGAGGAGTCTTATATTTTGGGATCTTTTGCCATGCCTCCTCTCCTCCTGTCCTTCCCGAAGCTACTACAGGATCTAAGAGATTTTCAAACACCAAAGCATAGGTGGTCCAAATGCTGGGAGAATCAAAGCAGGGATCAATGTCGACATCAATTGAGGGAGTCTTCAATTCCCAATTTTTTTTCATTATTTTATCTCTTTATATTTGAATGATGTGTAATACTCCTATGGATAAGTAGATTCTTGTAGTTTAGGGATGATGTGTAATAGCCGTCCATATCCCGGATTTATATTATACTTTTTACAATGGATTTATGTTATGTTATTATGCACACTTATGGGGAATTTATGATTGTCGTTTGGTGTTTCTTTGCGTGCTCTTATAGCCATGTTAAGATCTCCAAATGATTAGCGTTAGTCTACGAGTTTATAGCCTAGAAAATAACATAATTGGTTTTCAATCGTGGTCGGGAATTAAGCTATACCCAACCCTGAACACAATCTTTTATACAAACTAATACTTAATTAGGAGAGACAAAGGAATTTGTTAGTGCTATTGAGATAATCCATGCTACGCCTAAGGTGATAAGAGGGGTTATGCCGTTACAGTAGTTCATTACCCTAAGCCCTAAGTTAAGTATTAATTCAGGTTCAATATTGAATTAGGAGTAAGAAAAGAATTAAGTAATACTAATGAGATAATATATGCTGCACGTAAGGCAATATGATAAGTTATGCCTTTAGACTAGTTCTTGACCATAAGCCCTAGTTTAATATTATCCCAAGCTTAGTGCATGTTGCATAAGCCACCTAAATTATTGTCACAGTATAATATGACGAGATTCGAGTAAAGCTACATTGAATTCATTCCCGAAACTAACCACAATCGAATTGACATCTTTAATTTACTGCTTTCTTTAGTTAATGACCTAAACAATCAACAAAAACAAAAAATCCAATCTCTCGTTAATAACGAAATCCAACTTAACTCTAATTTCCTGTGGATGCAACCCATATACCCGATTTAACTACGAATATCTTATACACTTGCGAGTAGACGATTTCAAAACACTTTTTAAAACCCCATCAATATGCCTTTATTAATTAGTTTTGAAAGCTTTGATTACTTGATAAACTTGATGATTTATTTATTTTTTTTTTTTTTTTTTTTGTTTTGAGTTGATCATTGTAGTTTTTATATTTTGAAAAAACAACAACAACAACATACCCAGTGCCCCAAGGGCTTTCGCTCTCGCAGGGTCTGGGAGGGATAAGATGTACGCAATCTTACCCCATCAGGGTGAGTCCCTGACGTGAGACTGTTTCCGAGGACTTCCAACCTGAAAATCAGACCCAATTTGGGTGAGTGCTTGGTATGCCCGTAGGTGTACAATCACTCAACCCAAATGAGGAAGAACAGGAGAAAAGAGAAAGGGAGAATAACAAATAGCACGCAGGCATATAAGCACATAATCTGATAAGTATGTATGCATGTATGTGTGTATGTAAGTAGCTAAGTAAGTAAGCATGTGTGCATGTATGTATGCGCATGCAAACACAGCATACGAGGCATGGGAGGAAAAGAGGGAGAGAGATAGGGGGATATAGAGATCGCGAGAGAGGGAGAGGGAGAATTAGAAAAAGTGTGTGAGATGGTGTAGCGTGCATCGTAGAGAGTGAAGTGAAATAGGGTAAAGAGTAAATCCTAGGAGTCCTAAGCGCGCACCCGCACTGCGTGTCTATATACTAACCTAAGATAGCCTACTAATGCGTAAATGCTCCTACACAGTTATAATAGGTATCCCTAAGCTCAAAAGCTATAATAGGTATCGCTAATCTCAAAATAGAGTCGTCTCTTCACTTAGGTTGGGGTAGGTGAGGTCCTGTCCACTTGTCTTCAAGGAATTCTTCTTTAATTTCTTTGTCTTCAGTGAAGGAATAGGTGTCCCTGTAGGTGAACATTCGCATTCCTGGTTGCTTTTCTATTCAACTCTTGATTTGCCTACTTCTTCCTCCATGCACATCTGTCGAGTTGACTCCATCCAACCGTAGGAGCACCAAGCAATTCAAGCCGAAACCATTGCCAGGCATCCTCGTGTTATCAAAGCGAGCCCGCTATAGTGGGATGCTCCTACACTGCTACGTCTAGTATACCTATACTAATCCTCCACTAAGTTCTATGTAGAGCCATCTCCTCCCTCGGGTTGAGATATGCGAGGTCTCATCGAATCGACTCCATCCAGCTCTTCTTTGGCCATCCTCTCCCCCTTTGCCATCTGTAATATGGAGTTGCTTGCATCTCCTGACCGGGGCATTTGTGGGTGTCCTTGTACCATGTTCAAACCACCGTAGTCGTTGCTCCCTCAACTTGTCCTCTATCGGGGCAACGCCTAATTTACTTCTTATGACGTCATTTCTAATCATGTCCAACCTTGTGTATCCACACATTCATCTTAACATCCACATCTCCATCACATTCATCTTCTGCGTGTGTTGACATTTTACTGGCCAGCACTCTGCTCTGTAGGTCATAGCTGGTCTCACTACTGTCTTGTAATACTTACCCTTTAACTTTAACGGGAACTTCCTATCGCACAGTACTGCCGAGCCCATCCTCCATTTATGCCATCCCACCTTAATCCTGTTGTTGACATTTGCATCCACTTCTCCATCTTGTTGAACCATGAAACCCAAGTATTTAAAGCATGCCTTCTATTGTATGCACTCTGATCCAATCTTAACAGCTTCTGTGCTTGGCAAGGTGGAGGAGCTAAACTTGAATTTCATATACTCTATCTTAGATCCACTGAGTATTAGACCCTTTGACTCTAAGGTCATCCTCCAGAGGTCTAATTTCTCATTCACCTCCTCCCTAGATTCTCCCACCAGAACTATACCATTCGCGAAAAGAATGCACCAAGGCACGTCTTCCTGGATGTGCTTGTGAGCTCGTCCATAAACAGAATGAATAGGAAGGGACTGAGAGTTGATCCTTGGTGAACTCCCACTAGAATCAGGAAAGTGTTTGTCTCCCCTTCCATAGTGCGCACAATGGTCTAGGCATCTTTGTACATGTCCTTGATGACTCGTGAATGTTTTTCCCCTCCAGGACCCTCCATAGGGCCTCTCTTGATATTCTATCATATGCCTTCTCTAGGTCAATTAAGACCATTTGAAGGTCCGTTTGTCTGTCCCTGTAGTAATCTATAGCCCTTCTTAGCAGATGAATGGCTTCTACGGTAGACCTGCCTTGCATAAATCCGAATTGGTTTTCTGATACCCCTGCGTGTTGTCGAAGCCTTATTTCTATTACTCGATCCCGAAGCTTCAGAGTGTGGCTCATCAGTTTAATTCCTCTGTAGTTGGCATAACTCTAAATATCGCCCTTGTTCTTGTAGATAGGCACCAGCGTACTCTTCCGCCATTCATCGGGCATTTTTTTCCCTTGGATAATTTGGTCAACCATTTAATGCCCACTTCCCCAGTGCATTTCCATGCCTCAATGGGTATTCTGTCTGGGCCAACTGCTTTACCTCTGCCCATCTTCTTTAATGCTTCCTTCACCTCCTCGGGTCTAATTCAGGTGCAGTAGCCTTGGGCCTCCGGCTCTGTCGTTACTTGTAGCTCCCCTATAGGGGCAACTGTATCTCCCTCTTCATTGACCAGCTCATGGAAGTAGGATTTCCCCCTAACTTTAATTTGTTGCTCGTCCATGAGCACTTGCCTTCTCCCCCTTTATGCACCTTACTTGGTCCAAGTCTCTAGTCCTCCTTTCCCTTGCCTTTGAAATTCTACAAATGCCTGGCCCCCTCAGCTGTGTCCAACCTTTTGTAAAACTCATCAAAGGCATTGTGCGTCCCTTACTGCCACCTTTGCTTCCTTCTTTGCCAGTTTATATTGTTGCTTCTTGTCTTCATCTCCACTTTGATCCCATTCCTTAAAGCAGCGTCGCTTGGCTTTAATCTTTTCTTGGACCTCCCTTCCCCACCACCACAACTCCCTGTTGGTTGCAGCTCCTCCCTTTGATACTCCTAGAACTTCACTTGCCACATCTCTCAGCTTTTGGGCAACCTGGCTCCACACGAGGTTTAAATGTTCCTCGCAATCCCCTCCAAGCTCAGCCTCTACTCTTTCCTTAAACGCTATTGACTTTTCCCCTTCTAGGTCCCTCCAATGTGTTCGCCTCAATGGCGCTTTGAAGGCCTTCTTGCCCCTTCTCTTGACCTTGATCTCAGCGCACACAAATTTGTGTAGTGTAGAGAGGTCCTCCCCAGGGATAATCTTGCAGTCCTTGCAATCTTGTTGAATCGTCTTCCTTAGTAGCATGTAGTCAATTTGGGTCTTTGCTCCACCATTCCGATACATGACGATGTGGTCCTCTCGCTTTTTAAAGAAGGTGTTGGTCACTGTTAACTCATCAGTGATGGCGAAGTCTAATAATGCCTTACCCTCCTTATTTCTCGTTCCAAAGCCAAATCCTCCATGGTGGGGTGCATAACCTTCAGTGTTCACTCCCACATACCCATTAAAATCACCCCCAATCACAACTTGTTCGCTTTGGGGTATGCCTTGCACTGTCAAGTCTAAGTCTTCCCAAAATCTAGCCTTCTCCAGTGCTGTCAGCCCAACCTCCGGTGCGTAGGCACTTATGACGTTTAGTATCACGCCATCTAAGGCCAACCTGATACTAATGATTCTATCGCTAATGCTAGTAACCCCTACTACTTTGTATTTAAGGTGACTATCCACAATAATACCCACTCTATTTCTCCCCCTCACTTAGCCCGAGTACCACAATTTATAACTTAACACATCTTGTGCTTTTGTACCTACCCACTTAGTCTCTTGTAGGCACAGGATGTTGATCCTTCTCCTCAACATCATTTGAGCCACCTCAAAGCTCTTTCTCGTTAGTGTGCCAACATTTAATGTCCCTCCTATCAAGCACCCCTCGCAACGTTTATTCCACCGCATCCCCAACCCATTTTAAGATGACCTTAAGTTTTGAGCTCCATAACTAGCAAAGTTCATACACTAGCTGTGAACAGGCACTAATAGATACACTAGCAAAGTTCGTACAGTAGCAAGGAATAAGTAAGATAATAAGCAGTGATTAATCAAATTACAAAATAAAATAACAACTAGGATGATATGTAATAAGTCGACAGATAAATAATAAATAAGAATACAAAACAAATAAATAATCCAAGAATAGGTACTATAATATATAAATAAGCAAATAAATATAGAAATAATAGGATAAATACCAAGATAATGTACAATAAAAACACCAATAAATAAATAATATACTAGAGTCCTAAAATAGAGGATGGCAAGTCAGACTTGGAGCCAGCCTGGCTAAAACTTACCTACTACCGGCCGGCTTTGCGCCTTGGGGGCGTTCGGGAGGTGGTGGTGTCCGGGGTCGGCGTCTGATGGTAGTGATTTATGGGTCGTTGGAGTTGGGTGTGAGGGAGGGGGAAGGTGGTGTCAGGGGGGGAGGTTCGAGTATACGGGAGGGGGGTTGGAATTGGAAGGTGGTGCGGTTGGTGGGAGGAGGTTGAAGCTGTGGGTGAGGTGGTGGTGGTGGTGAGTCGGGGGTGGTGGGTGGAGGGGTGGGGCGGGGTTGGGTCGCAAGTGGAAGGGGCAGGGGTCGAGGGAGGGGGTCGGGGGAGGGCAAGTGTCCGGTGGAGGTAGTCGGCGATTAACTAGTTTTAATAAAAAACTATATACCTCCTCTTTAAATTATTGCTTGGATATTTGCTTGATTTACTAGTTTTAGCCAATCATTCTTAATCTAGCATCATTGGGTACGATCAATAGGTTAGAGGCACCCCTTCCCACACGCATCATCGAGGATCAAGACTATGGTGAGACTTTTAGGTGCACTGCATCAATATATAAATTATTTATTAAATATTGTAATTTTAAGTTTGACTTCTTTTTAATTTTTAACATATTTTCTTAACCAAAAAGTAATTAAATAAATGGTATTTTGATTTCTTTTTAAAAAGAAGTCAAACTTTAGTTTGACCTGCCTAGACCCGTAATTAGAGTTGACCCATGGAAGTAGATTTGTGATCAAGTTCCATTCGACCTACATAAGAGACCACTAGCTGAATTAAACCGAGTTTGAATTTTTTTCCTCGAACCCCAACTCAATTTCACTGGCCTCCAAGAATGCCAGGCCCGTTTTGACTCGTCTGTGCATGCAGGTCGAAATATGCTAATTGATGGTCAATCATAGCCAAACTATTGACCTTAGGGTTATTCAGAAACCAGCCTTGCCAAAAAAAAAAAAAAAAAGGAAAGAAAGAAAGAAAAGAAAGCTGCACCGTTCATTCCGTCTAACACTGAAGCGAACCAATTCATTACTATACAGTCCTTGGCCCTTAAATCGTATTTATTTGGGTATCGGTACGATCTAGTCCAAATCCAAAAAACTCAGGACCAAAGTGAAAAATAAGAATAATGTCATTGGGCTACTTTTATTATTAATTAGAGAAAAGGAAAACTATCACTAAGGTACCTTAATGTTTAAATATCTATCACCTATGTATTCTAATATTTTAATATATACAATGAGAGGTATGCCAAGGTTTGAATATTTTATCACATAGGTACCCTATATCGAAATTTAATGAATTTTTGTAAGAATTTAACCAATTTTATATAGAAAATGTTGATCTATGACATGATTATGATAGAATATAGAGTTTAAGTCAATGTTTTCAATAAAAGTTTAACAAAATGTAAGGTCACAGAATTTTGACATAAACTACTCATATATTGTTAATATTATGCGTCGTATCAGCATTTTTTAGAAAAAAATTATTAGGTTCTAATGAAGATACTTACGTGTTGCTAAAATTATGTTCCACTTTAGCATATTCTAATAAAAATCTAACGAATTCCGACAAATGGGTACTTGATTGATAAAATTTTAAAAATTTAGGGTACCTAAATGATACAATATTTAAATTTTAAGATATATATATATATATATATATTAAAATATCAAGATATTTAGGCAATAAATCTTCAAACTTCGAGACACCTGTGCTCAAAAAAAACTTCGAGACACCTAAGTGATAATTTTCCAAAAAAAAAAATAGGTTACTTTAAAGTTAGAGCTTTTAGAATTAAACTAGCTAAAAGTGAGCGCACATACCTTTTTTTTTTTTTTTTGATCAGGCACATACCTAATATTAAATATAAATTTATCAAATTTAAATTGTGCCATATTTTTCTCTACTTCAATTTATCAGAGGCTACTGCTTCTGTTTTTTTAATTTCATATTAATGATTAAAGGCGAAAAGAAAATCGTATAAAGGTTTATATAATCCTTACTATTAAGCACTTGTTTTCATATAGATTCATTAGTAGATATTGTATTTACTGCAAGAGTTGTGAGCATTTCACATTTTGACATTTTCTCTCATTTCTAATTTTGATTTTACCAGCCCAAATTAATCCGATCAGTTCCAGTCTATATGGTAATCCGTCCCGTCTTCATCCTCTAAAAGAACAATTTCGACCAGTCAAGAACGATCAGAATTTTGACCGATGAACACATCGCCAAATTTGTCTGAGCTAAATCATGATCACCACCAGTCTCCTGAAGTGAAGCATCATGAATGATACATAACACAGTGCCATGATTGCATAAGGAGGTAGGCTAGTTGAACGACAGGAGCATCATGACTGACATAAAACAAATCACCCTGAATGCAGTTCGAGGCAGCATAAAATATGTACTCTTTATTTGATTCCATGACCAACACGTGAAAAATCCAAATGCGAATTCTTCATACATACATTATTCACCTTCTCTATGAGCAGCTCAATTCAACCACTTATTTCAATAAATTGAAAGCAATTTGCAACCATCCCTCCCCTCTTTGATCATAAGGGTCGTGAATCGACAAATATGGAAAGATATATCATAGAAATCCCTTGAACTATTGCTTAAAATTATGGCGACTCTGCAACTTTCAGTTTTCCAATTCACCCAACTAATTATCAATTGGCGTTAATCAAGCCACACATAACTCCATTAGCTGTTAAAATCGTTTAATTAGGCCTTCCACATCACATCAGATGATGTACAATGATTTAGGTCGTTGAAGAATCAACAAACTTCGATGGAATTACAGTAGAAGGTCTAATTAATACAAATTCATAGTTTGGAGGCATGCATGTGATGAAACTGAAAGTTGGATCGTTTCAAGCAATAATTCAAGAAATTTGTTATGATAATTACCCATTATGGAAGGACTATGAACCCAACAGCTTTCTCCATCTGGCATATCCCAAAACAAGCAAGAAGATCAGCAAACAGAAGGCTGTTCCACTTCCCACTACATACTCGAACACCCCGTTCATGTTGTACAATATGCACGGTATGTTCATCCCGAAAATTCCAGCAATCAGCGTGTCAAGCGCTATAGCAAATGATGCAATGGTAAGGGTTAATTGCAGTTGAATCAGCTCGTTACGCTGGTTGTCAAGCTGAATGTTGACATAATCCTCCGTGTCATCAATGTACTCCCGAACCTGTAAGCTTATTTGATTACTCATTGTGTAACAAATAGGATGCCCCTCCTAGACCCTGCGCAAGCGGGAGCCATTGAGGCACTGGGTATGTTGTTGTTGTTGTTGTATTGTGTAACAAATAGGAATGGAAATAGAATTGGTTTCCTTGCCCTTAGAAAACCAACAAAAAATAGTAGTTAACAATGACTAAGTTCACTATATCACGTGTTCTATGGTCCTACAATCCCGTGCAAAGTCCCAACGAAAAAAGAGAAGCCTATATCCAAAGTGGATTTACCGCTACGGCAGCTCATAAGCAAAGCCTAGATTTGGTTTTGTAGTCTCACATGCCCCTTTAGACGAATTGTCCCTTAGGCTTAGAAGTATAAATAATACATGAACCTACCCAAAACCTTGTGCTGGAATATTTACGATTTGAATCCAAGACTTCTATGCCAAAGACACCCCCACTAACAAGGAATTATTTCAAAAACTTGAATTGTTAGAAGAATGGGGCAAAATTGATTTTAGGCTACCAAAGTGGTTCTTGCAGAAGGGTACATGCACCATGTGCCACCTTTTTTTCCGCTTACCTACACAACAAAAATCAAAAGTTGCCTGCAGCTTTCGTCACTAAGGATCAGAACAGATAGGCCTTGGGCTATAAATATCATCTGAGGATCTGAGCTTCGGACGACCAAGAATGCCAACATGGACCATCAAATATATTCACAGGGAAAACTGAAGGTTAGCCAGAAGAAATCATATTAGATCGTACAGCACTCACCGACAATATTTTGTTGCGGGTCCCATCCAATTGCATGAAATAAGCCTCCAACAGCATCTCCAAATCTTCAACATCGTCATCATACATGTAGTTGCTAGTTCCACTTCTATAGGAAGCTATTCGAGGAAGATAATGTGGTGCGGGGATGACAGCATATGAAGTTGTAGCATTCATCAGAGCTTCAGATTGCTGCGTCTGAATCAGTTTCCTTGTTAGGTACAACTGTGCCATATCTTCGTTATCATCCAAGAGATGCTCAATTTCATCTCTCACCTGGAAAAATGCACACCTAAGCCAATATACAGACATATAGGTAACAGTGCAGCACAAAAAGTCAAGTCCTATGCTTTTCAGAGAAATGAAGAGAAGATGAAGATCAGGGATTGCACAAGAACATTCTAGTATTTGAAGCTAAATCACCAGTCCCAGAATATCTAGCCTGCTAGTGGGTATTTTAATGAACCCACAGGTTTCTCAAGCTCCAGCATTAAAATATCTTACTTAACAATTATATCACAAAGGAACTGTTTTTTGAAACAGAAATTTACATGAATCTGGTAGTGCTCCCAATCTATGAGCATATCAGGCAATATTTGTTCATTCATCCCTTCTAAATTTTAGGTAACATAATTCAAGCAGATTATCTCATGATCATGTTCAAGTGGAATTCTCAAAAGAATGGCATCTCTAAAAACCCTAATCAACATAGAGAAAATGGGATGGATGGCTACACAGAAAGGAACGCCAAGATACGAAAGAAAAGATGCAATATTCAAGAAGTAAAGAAACCCCATTGTGGTTAAGGATCCACATTGTTAGTCCCAATCATTCATGTACCAGCATATCTGAACTCCAAAGCACATTGTTTCAAGGTTTCTAATTCCAATCAATCATGACATCTCTAATCCACAATGGTCCTTCCCAAAAATTAACACAAAAGTATGTCCATATACATAAACTTTAACATATTTGTATTGACTGAGGATTCGTGTCGACATATTAGTAAGATTAGCTGTAAATGACACAACCAACATGCCAAATTCTCGACTGAATCAGAGGAAGCTGTAGATCCTCATGGATTTCTCACTTCACTAGTAAATTAACAAGACATGGCTTAAAGGGTCAAAAACATTCATCTAGCGAAAATGACATGCATAAAATGGAGAAAATGCATACAAAAAAAAGTGAAGCTTTTACCGCTCACTTCCAGAGAAAGGTCGCAATTGCATACATAATTTCTGGAGACATGATTTCATATTGCATATTCAAAAAAGATCCACTCAATTTGTACTGCCAGCAACCCCATACTTCCCAACTAATGTAGAAAAAGTCTCAAGAAGGTAATGCACAAATAGAGGGTAAGAATTGCCCAAAGAAATACCTTTTGTACCCGAGCAAGTATACGAGTAAGATTACTTTTCAGACTCCTCACACGTTCAAGGTTCTTGGTGCTAACATTCCGAGCCAATTCATCCAAAACAGGATAAGCATCCCTCTCGAGGTCCACCACATGGGAGTCCAAATACGAACATACAACTTCCAATGCAATCTCGAGCACTTGAAACTCAAACGGAAGCTCATGCTGCACGACTTCAACTTCAGAAGTATGCGCCCATTGTCCACTGACAACAAGGTTCATATCATTATCCTGAGCATCTACGTGGCTTGCTTTGTGGGGCTTGGATGGAATCTTATGAGAAAGTTGTCGTCTTAGCTGATCCACAAAAGGAAGAACTTCTTGGCGAAGAGGATCGAGCAAAAGCACCTCTTCAGCAGTAACTATGGCCTTTATAAACTCTAGATTGACAACCATGGCCTTCTCTCTAGCTGCCATGCACAAAATATAGTTTCCATGTCATTATATAATCTGATTAAATAAACTTCCATATGTTATTCAACTATAGCTTATCTACACTAGTGGAGCATAAACTTAATGACGTATCAAATGGAAAAGACCCAATGAAACTAGAGGCCACAAGCAACTCTAAACAGAGGTAGAAACTAATAATGAAAACATCCATTTCAACAACCTAAACAAGAGTATGTTGCAAATAAGCATACACAGGAACATCAAACATCAAACATCAAAATGAAGAGAAACAAAAAAGTAGAATTAATGAAAATCAATGCAGAAAGCAAAAATATAAGCTACTTCAAATATAACTTAGGGTTTTTGACAATCAAATTAAACCCACCGTTTAATTCATGCTTTCATTGTGTTACGCTCGGGATTGAACCACAAGCGTAAACTAAGTAAAATGAGGATAGATTGAGAATATGAGATGAGAAAGAAGTGAAATTGAGATGAGATAGTAGAGAGATTAGAGTTTAGATGAGATAAGAAGGGAAAGGAGATGAGAAAATATAGAGAGTTAGATGAGAGAGAGAATATTGATCTCAAATTGAGACTTGTGTTTGATATTTTGATTGAATGATCAGATCTACACAAGATCACACTTACTTATAGGTAATACAAGACATTGAATCTAGACCATCTAAGTAACCAACTTAAGCTAGGAATGATCTAGAACAATTAGAAAATATCTCCAACTAACTCTAGGATGTTTGGCGCCAAAACCAACTGACTAGACCTGCTTACTGCAGGACTTATTGCAATACAGGAAATAATTGCACCTTATTATAACACGCAGCAAGGGAAAGACTACCAAGCTAATACATCATTGCAATATACTACTAATCAATACCTAACAGCATTAAAATCTTCAACATAACAGCAGCACCTCAGCATTAAAATCAGCACAGCAGCAGCATATCAGTAACCAGATGCAACATAGCCCACAACAGCCCATGCGATGAATTCTCGGATCATAACATTCCCTTCCCCTTGAAAACATTCTTGTCCTCAAGAATGAAAGAGAATTGAGACTTTAAAATCACTCATTAATGCTGAAAGATTGCTGAAATTGCAGCTGAGAATGTAATGAATTCTGAATCTTTGATCATTAAGCTGTAAGAACTACGTACTACAGCTGATGAGAACTTGTTGCAACTATATAACTTGGTGAATAGCTCACAAATATCCTCCCAATAGCATAGCTTCATGATAGAGATCCTATGGATCATCCCGAACTTGCCGATCGGCAAGCCGACAGAGCATTTCAGCTGCTGGTATTGGATCTTGAGGGCTAACGCTAGCTGTTTGAGTTTGAACTTGAGGTCTCTTGAAGCCTAGGAAGAAGATTAGAAACAATTGTAGCACAAATTTCGAGTTTGTATACTCCAAGTTCTTGCTAACTACTTGTTGTCTTGTTGAATTAGAGTGACCTGCAGCAATGACTTCCAACTGTTTTTCCCACTGATAAATTGGCTTTTGAAGTAGCGTTCCATGATATTCGGGAGGCCTAACATTAGCTTGTACTTTGGGAAGATGTCCTTTTCTCTCAATTTGACCATTATAAACTCTTCCACATCACACTTTCAGATCCTGATCATATATCAAGTCATCATGATCTGGCTGAAAATCTATAACAAAACTTTGGACTGATGCAACTTCATTCTTGTCTTGCGTTTCCACAATTTGCTGCTGCATTGATTTGTGATGATTCTCCTCAAAGACACTCAAGTCTTGTGACCGTGAATCAACCTCAGGCTGTAAATCTGCAACAAGATCTTGAACTGAAGCTGCTACCTTCAATTTGGAAAGTTGATCTTGCACTTTTGAAGGTTCTAACGCTTCCTTATACTGCCATGTGATCAGGTTTTGCAAATTTTTTGGTTGATAATGGAATTTTCCCACTGGAATCTGTACTTCTGCAGCAAGAACTCCATTCGTGCACATTGTTTGAGCGCTCCTAACGTGGTCTTGTGTCAATACTTGAATAGGCTGCACCTGAACACTCTCCTTCAATTTCTTCTTTGTAATCTTCTTTGCTTCCCAAAAATCGTTCAATGCATCATTGAGTTGGCTTCTTTTAGCTTTACTCCTTGCTTTCTTTAACATTCCCTTGACATGAAAATCGTATTCCCATTCCGGAAGCATGTCATGCTGTAGCTCATCGTCTTCAAAATACTCTAATTCTAGCAAGGAGTCTTCATAATGATTATCTTGTTCAAACTCAGGTACTTCTAACTTGTGTTCATCAATTTCGGCATTGTTGTGGTCGAATTCATCTCCATCAGCAACAGGTTCCACTTTCTTTCTTTGCTCCACATTGAACTTTGGTTGTCTAACGCTATCCTCTAGCTCCGGAAACTCATTTGCATCAAGAACACTAGCATAATCACAACTGATGTGAGGATAAGCTAAACATTGCCGAATCATAATTCGCTGCATCATTTCGTCCCATTCCTGTCTCCTTTTTTGCTCACGTTCTTGTCTCCATTTCTCAAAAAACTCATCCAATTTTGATTGAAAAGAGCTCATATCAGCCATACTTCACTCTTTGAATTCCACAATCTGAATTGTTCAGTTTGATTTTGCAGTGATCGGCTGAACTGACCTGTAATTCAGCACAGAATTTGCTCTTTTTAATCTGACCAATGCTGAGCTGATCTTCTTGACTCGTATTATCGGTAGCACAACAGATCTAATTTTTTTTTTTTTTTTTTTTTTTACCGTCTGCAATTGATCAGCAAATCAGCACTGGATGGAACCAATCTGACTGACTTGATCTTGATCAGATTATCTTTAAAACCTGATCTGATTCCTTAAGCACAAATCTGGTCTATTCTCTGCACAACAAGATCAATGCATCTAATTTCACCTAGAGCTTCACTGTCATCTTTTTTTTCTGAAATTTCCAGATCAAATTTGAAAATCACAAATCTGAATTTCATCCGCTTAAACTGAACTAAATTCAGTACTGAATTTGATTTTGATTGATTCAGATTTTTTTTTTAATTCTTTTTTTTTTTTTTTTATTACGCAGTCGATTGGAAGCCAAACGAGGCTCTGATACCAATTGTTACACTCGGGATTGAACCACAAGCGTAAACTAAGTAAAATGAGGATAGATTGAGAATATGAGATGAGAAAGAAGTGAAATTGAAATGAGATAGTAGAGAGATTAGAGTTTAGATGAGATAAGAAGGGAAAGGAGATGAGAAAATAGAGAGAGTTAGATGAGAGAGAGAATATTGATCTCAAATTGAGACTTGTGTTTGATATTTTGATTGAATGATCAGATCTACAAAAGATCACACTTACTTATAGGTAACACAAGACATTGAATCTAGACCATCTAAGTAACCAACTTAAGCTAGGAATGATCTAGAACAATTAGAAAATATCTCCAACTAACTCTAGGATGTTTGGCGCCAAAACCAACTGACTAGACCTGCTTACTGCAGGACTTATTGCAATACAGGAAATAATTGCACCTTATTATAACACGCAGCAAGGGAAAGACTACCAAGCTAATACATCGTTGCAATATACTACTAATCAATACCTAACAGCATTAAAATCTTCAACATAACAGCGGCACCTCAGCATTAAAATCAGCACAGCAGCAGCATATCAGGAACCAGATGCAACATAGCCCACAACAGCCCATGCGATGAATTCTCGGATCATAACACATTGTTAAAGTATAAAACAATTTCTGAGTTTTTACCTATAAGATCAAGCTTTTGGGACAGTTGATTCTTTGATATTCATAACTATAAAAGAAGTCATGTACCTAGGCTTCAGATTAACATCATGGTAAAAACCCAATTGTTAAAAGTACTTGGAGTTCGTCTAATTGATCTACATAGATGCAAAATTCAAAATTCTCATAATTGGATCAGGGTAGAACTCATAATTTTCCGTTCCATTTAATTGTAACTTGCTTCAATTTGAAGGAGGAAAAAAAAAAATTTAATTTTGGGTAACAAAACCCTAGAAGACAACAATTGAAATTGAAATCATACCAAGAATATTAGAGGAGTGAGAAAAAACAGGTCCCAGGATCCTCAAATCCCTAGCAGGAATAGAGACACGCTTAATAATAGCACTCTTATCCCATTCAATCAGCTCCGACTGCCCGTTGCGATCGAACTTCATCCAAAGCCTCGCTCCTCCCGCCTTCTTCTTCCCCTTGCTAACGGTGGCGATCGCGGTGCTGGTAGTGGCAGCAGCATTAGGGGATGAACCCACTTCGACGTCACCCACCGGCGTCAAGTCCGTGGCAGTCTTCCTTTTGCTCCGGCGCCGAATGAGCGTCCAGCGGGTCGAAAAGGGGTTCTTTCCCATTATTGGTGTCTGCCTGCCTCACGATTCTGGGAGATTTTTTACCGGTCAGCGCACTCCGTCCTTCTAACAGTATTGGGGTTTGTGTAGCCGCAACTATCGTGAGGTTTTTTTGCAAAAGAGTACTATTTAAAAAAATATAAAAAAATTAGCTTATTTTGAAAATATTTAGCAAATTGACACTATTTACTGTACATCATCTAGTGCACGGCTTACGAAATGGCGTGCAAAACTAATGCACGACATCCTGCATGTCGTGCAAGGCTAATATCTGTTGCACGACGTACGGTACGTCGTGCAACAGCCATGTTGCACCTCATCCCGTACGTCGTACAACACTGTTGTTCCACGACGGGAATCCTGCAAACGGCGTGCAATGGATGCATGGGTTGCATGGCAACGACCCTACCTCCCGCTAACGATGAGAGAATCCGGCTGCAACCTCACCCATACAATATATTCCTCATCCGTCATGCAACAGATGATTGCATCATATTACATAAATTACAGCAATAATAATAAAATATTAAAACTGCATGAGTCGAGGTACTAAAAATGTAAATAACTCGAATAGTAATAATAAAAATCATATATCGTATTACAATATAAAAAAAGAAAAAGTAATGTACATCTTAAGAAGCAAAATTTGATATGGACCTACGACTAGGTTCAGCACGATATCACGAGGGTGTGGACTCCGTGTGAACCAAGTAACTGTGCCGTCGAGGAAGTTCACGTCTACTTCCTTCCTCAGCATGTAAAATATTGTAGTCAACACCTTCGTCACGCAGAATTTGTTAGAACTCAGGTCCGCCACCCATAGTATCCATTGCAATACTGCAACCACCTAGTTACTCTACGAAGAGAGACTGTACGGTGTGGCGAGCAGTGTCACGTATTGCCTAAGCTACCCTTCTAGTCTGTTGTCTAAAAGCGACGATCTATCACATAGTACTTTTTCATGTTATTAAAACATAATGTATAAGAAGTGACAGGACAAAGGTTTTCAATGTACTTACAGCTCGTTGAATATGATTGCCACTTGGTTCATAAACTAGCCGAGGGTGGCGCGGAGGTTGAACTTCACGCCATCCAATGACACGCCTAGTGATAGATAAGTACCAGTCCATGTACTCTGTAAGCGATACTTTGCTCCCGTGTGTCCCACACCTTGACCCAGTGCGAGTGATATATAGCCCAGTTCTCGTCGTGCCTGCCATGATGAGATGTACTGTGCAACGTGTCGAGAATATCGACAGGATCGGGAATATTATGCGTCAATCCAAACTAACGCAACACTCTGTCTGGGTAATGTAATTCTACAATGTCGAAGAATATAAAGAGTCCTACATATGTCCAGATGTGATAGCCCTCAACACAAATTCCAGGCAATGCGTTCAACCTGAATTGCCGATATGGTGTCCAATTAACCTAAGAACATATAAAATTACTCGGTCATTACAATAAATATTGAACGTCAAAGAAATATGTATATTTACATGCATGTACCTGATGTGGTTCTTGGCCATTGAGCTGGTCCCTATAGAAGGATTGATTGCGCATTGGAGACTCGCGAAATGTTAAGGCAGCATTCCAACTGATTAAAAAGAATATGAATTATATTAAAATGCATACGTAATATTATATGTACATTAAGGCAACCTAGTAATAGAATATTTTATCTTACTGAGCACCCAATGGCGGTGGCGGATCATCAGTTGCAACTTGATTACGACGAGGGCCGGCGATAAGTGGTCAACCGATGTGTAAGTGCTCCCACAACCACAACTGCACGTAATGAATTATAAGATTTGGGATAATGCTACACATTAGAATATTAAACATGAATGTAATTGCAATCCGTACCTAGAGCAACAAAATACATCCGCCTAATTGACTGTTGTGCTGCATGCAGCATCGACACGATTATCTGTACAGGTTAGCGAGCACTGCTGACCCTCAGTTGTACTGATTACATCTCTCCATGGTTTCAAGCAAGGGTAAGTAAATGAGCGATGTCCAACTACTAGTGCAGTTGGCGAACAATACTGAGTTGAACAAATGGAGGATGTACAGTCTAGCGTGCTGCAACAGCACTTGCTCATCAGCGTCAGCTGGGGGTCCTTGCTGTACCTGTGCTTTCAATCATGTGGTTCTTATCATGCCGCCATGTCTGGGGGGATCTATACCCAATAATTGTACACACAGGTTCCCCCAGCGATAGCTAGAAAGACCAATGAATGCTGGGCCGTCTATACAGAGACCTAGTAAAACTGCAACATACTGCAGTGTTGATGTCATCTCACCAACACATAAGTGGAATGTATGAGTCTCCTGCCTCCACCTTTCTACCAAAGCAGTAATCAAGGCATTATCAATTTGGATTTGACTTATGTGGGTCACTCCAATGAGAGCAGCCTGTACGATAAGATGTTGTACTGATGGGTGAGGGTCCATCGGGCGGTGTTTCCTTGCCCTGATTTCGTTGTCCGCCTGTAACACGAAACATCAAGCATGTCACTCAACTATTCGAGCAAATACATACGTAATACATTAAGGCTAACCATTGCTTATGAACATACCACTCCATTCCAAATGTCCTCGGAACGATGTGTGGCCTGAAAATGCAACACTGAATCATCATCTGGACCAGGATTCTGCTCGGCATATCGACTGCTGGATGGTCGTCCACCTCGTCCTCTTGCCATTGCTCTGAAAAAATAACATTCCAATCAATCGCAACACAAAAATAGGATTACATTTATTTATAATTGATAATAGTACGTATTACAACACTATACTACATTCACATCAAATTACAACTGCTAAAAACAAATGGGGTAAAAAATTGATAGACATACATATATCAACCTAATTACAAACTATCGCTGTCTATTCACACATGTTTTTTTTTATTATAGCCTCTTTAACCACATATGCTACATTTGTTTTTGGACGTGCCCTCCCTTGAGTCCATTTCATTATGTATTTGAGTTGATCTCGGCCATCCTCTACCCATTCTTCACCTAGTGTGATATGCTACCACCGTAGGCCCTGTATACTCCATCCATAAGGACTTATCAGGAAGGGGGTGAAACAATGGAGCATATGCGCTTGCGTACATGGCGACGCTGTACAATGGATCGACGTATTGTCCGTAGTCGAGCTTACATGTATTACAACACGCAAGCACTTGTGAACATGGACGATGGAACAGTTTCCATTTACCACAAGTGCAGCTCTATTCATTCAGTGTTACAGTATTATAAATCTCCCTTCTATATCCTGCTTCAGTCTCAAGACCAAGAGTTGTGACCCGGAACTCCATGCGATTACGATCAAAGAGCGTTACCGTATGTATCCTTGAATTTATGATGGCATGCTCTATTTCGATGAAGACGGCAGGTGGCCATAGAATACCCCGTAAAAAAAATCCTCGGCGAGATCCCTGCAACTGACAAAATATTTATTGCATTAAAAAATTGTCAGCTGCACAAAGGTGGTTATCAGGAGTGCTCGTCCCCTCTTCAAAACACTATTGAACACTTCCAATATATTAGTGGTCATGTTACCATAACGATAACCACTATCATACGAAAACGCCGAACATTCTTTTGGTTCTCTCTCTATCCACTCTTTGACCTTATCATTGACGTGGATGAAATGATCGTACTAAGCATCAAACTTCCTTCTAGAATGTTCCCTCGCCATCGCATTCAACGTCTTCTTTAGAGTATGATTTTTGAATTTGTGGTTGAAGTTGCTGACCAGGTGGCGAGAGTAGTACTGATGTTGTCCTTTGGGCTCAGGCCAAATTATTGAAATTCCATTCTTAATTCCAGATTGTCGATCAGATAATCTACACATTGGGGAACGGTCGCCTGTCACACAGGTCCGTAGACAAATCAAGAACCAAGTCCAACTCCATGTATTCTCCTCGTCCACCAAAGCAAAACACAATGGATACAGACCGTTGTTTGGTCAAATGCGACTGCAGCCAGTAACTTTTTCATGTATTTCCCATACAAATGGGTACCATCAACACTGATCAATGGATGACAATACTTGAAACCCTCTATGGATGGCCCGAATGCCCAAAACACTCTGCGAAACACTGCTTTCCCTGCTTCTTCGCTCTTAAACTGCCAGCCGATAACATTGCCTGGATTTGACTGTTGCAATGCAGCGAGTAGCTTAGGGAGCATAGGAAATGCTTCCTCGTGTGAGCCGAACAACCAATCAAGCACTTGTTTCTTAGCTTTCCATACGAAATGGTGTACCCATGATGCTGTCTCACTGCTGCTCGAATTGCTTCAATGTTCACCTTAAGATCAGTAGACACAATAGGCAACACCATATCCATAACAAAATTTGAGGTTAGGTGACGATGGTCTTCTGACAGTACAGTGGTCATACATGTATGCGGCCCCTTTAAAACTGATATCTCAAACAGGCTACTCCTTTGTTTCAGCGCCCCTTGCAGATACCACTCACATTGTGGTGCTTTTACGCACTTTAGAGCTACGTAGTGAGGCTTCGACTTGTGCACAACATGTTGCAATTTGTTCTTAATGTGCCATAAATTCAGTACATTGACTAACTCCTCCTTTGTTTGAAATAATTGTCCCTCCTCTAAACTAGATCCTGTTGACCCCTGTCTTCGGCCTTCCTCCCAATCAGAACAAACTGCCCGATCTGCCTAGGAAACATCTTCAAACTCGGGAACAGGGGCATGGAATACTGTAGGCTCGTCCATATCATCCGCTTCATCAACAAAAGCAGCCATACCCTCATCTGCATCGTCATCCGATGCCTCGGAATCGTTGTTGGCATACGCCCCATCGAATATACTTCTGTTCTCATTTGCAACCATTCTAGGTACGAATGAAACATCCACATCGGGACTTCCAGACGGGCCAAGAACTTCGAATTGAAAATGTGATACATGCCGTTGAGAACAGCAGGCAGCATCCACAGCATTTAAGTATAACTCTACGAATGTCAATCCACTTTCTAAAACCATTTCGAACATGGACCTCAAAGTCATTGGACAAGTGATCTCAATAGGTGTATATTTCATTGGATTTTGGGGCAATAACATTCTCCATGTAATTACAATGTCAGTAGTGTTACTATTCCACCCAGTGGCTTCATTCATCATTCCCTTCAACTCCGGAAGAGAAATTCCAGACTGTGCCATGAGTAGAAATTGTTTTCCACCAGCGTAATCAATGCCATCAACAGTTTGCACCATATGTCCATCAGAATGACACAATAATGTGAATACGTTGCACGCCATAATATCTATGTTGATTATCCATAAATAAAAGTAATAAGTAATTTAATTATCTAGTTCTATTATGATGAAACACTTTGTGACATACTTAATTAGCCATATTTATATTACATAAAACATAATATTAACTACACTGTTCACATAACATATCAAATGATTACATGCTATATTATTGGGCCAAAATGTGAATCAACAGAAATCTACAACGTAGTAACCAATATCAAGTAACTACACTTCTAATATTATATTCGTAGTGATTCGCTCAAATACATCTACAAATAAAATTCTTTTATACTAAATATGCAATATAAATTCCTGTATAATACATATAAATACATACATACAAACATATTATACGTATACAACATAAATTTTAATATTACGTATATGTATCTATCAATTATTTACATGCTATACCTATATATATATATATATATATATATATATATATATATATATATATATATATATCATCAACATTATTAATTTTGGTTTTTTATTCCACTATATTTGATTTTTGATCAAATTGGTCTTTTTAACTTCTAATAGTTTAAAATTTTAAATTTTACTTTAAATTAAGTATTATACATATGCACATTAATTTTAATAATCACAAAATATTTACAAATTTGAATTTAAATATTTTAATAAATAGTATGTGACTTTAAATTAAGCATAATATTTTAAACATATAAAGATACTATAAATATTTAAATCATATGTGTATATTTAAAAAATATAGTTTTCTAACATTAGATTAAGATGTAAATATAAATATTTAAAAATTCCGCCAACATCATAAATGTATTTGAATATATTTTACAACATATAACATAATATTTTGCATAACAATTTACTATTGGGTGAATTGTCAAATATATTTCACAATTAAATTTACAACCTATTGATTGTTACGTATAATTATTAAACAATAATAATATTTGTACTTAGCTCTTGAGATTACTTGTGATTAGTCTAAATAAGAATATAATAGCTTCATTTGAGGGTAATGACAAACTGAACTTTTCCTCTCTTTCTCTATTCTCTCATCCCCTTCTTCTATTTTTCTATCTCATCTCACTCTAACTCTCAAATTAAACCCTAATTCATGATAAACCCTATCCCTAAGTCATAGTTACACCAATTGGTGTAACATTAATTAATATTGTAATAATTAATTAAATCAAAAATTATTCTACAATAAATTATTTAACAATATTATATTTTTATCTAAACAATATAACCAATTGTTAATTTTTGCTCCAAATCTCCATATTTGACTTACATTCTCATAAAATATTCAACTTACTTCAAATTAATGATAACATGTGTAAAAATTATTTGTAACGTGTACAAGTCTTCAAAATTACGAGTATATTAAAGTACATTATATAAATATATAGCATAATATTTTTTACAACAGTATATTATTCATTACATAATAAAAAACGCATTGCATAAAATACCATTCTACACATTAATTATATAATATTTATAAAACAAAACAAATAAAATCACTAAATTAACATGACATCAAAATATAAAAGAACAACTGAAAATTTATCACAATAAGGACTTACATAGTAATAAAAATGAAAGCTGGAGTGAAAGTATTTGATTAAGGAAGAATAGACTAAAAGATGTGAAAATTCAGTATTACAGTGATTCATTGTTGTAAAAATTTGAAGAAGTATCGAGATATATTTATATATATATATATATATATATATATATATATATATATATATATATATATATAATGAGAAGGGAAGAAATTAGCAAGGGAAGGGGGATTCATGGATCTTCAAGAGATGGGGATTCACGGGGGAAGGGATGGGAATCCCGCAGCGGGAATCCTGCTGCGAGTTTCCTTGCTACAGAACGTTGTGCACATTGGTTGCACAACGTTTGTAATGTCGTGCAACCACTTTACTGCAATAAAGTATGCCAAATCTGTAAATATTTTTAAAACTATGACAAATGTCTAAATATTTTTTACAATTATGCCAATTAGCTAAAAAACTCACTATCGCAGCATAGCTTTATATGTATATATATATATATATATATAATTAACAACATTGTAGCAATACAAAATGACAACCCATAAAGACGAGGCCACAGTCAACCGACAAAAAACAGGGATGAAGGAGTAAATACACAAAAATCAAGACGAAATAGGAAAAATATCAAAGCATAGCTATTGTTAAATAATATATTTTTTAGGATAATAGCTTATGTATATATAAGAGTTATTTATGTTTTAGTATTTAAAATTTTTTTGAAATAATAAAAAGAACCATGACATTTTAAAATTAACAAAATGACTCCTAAATTTTTGTTGTATTGATAAAAACACACCTCTTGTGTGACAACGTTATCGACAGAGCTAACGTGACAACTGTTGGAAAAAGGTGTCCCAGAAAAACCCAATTAGTTAGTTTAAATATTAAATAAATAAATTTATTTTATTTATTTATTGTCTAATTATGTTTTACGAGTCAAACATATGTGATTGTTTTTTCTAAAACGTTCCATGAAAGGGATGTTGTCCAAGATGACATGTTAGGTTTGGTTTAAGTGATCAATGAGATTGAACTACGGAAAGACTTAGATCAAACTAGTGACATGTTGTCAATTTATTTTGGTAGTCGATAATAAGTTTGGACAACTTGTCTAATAATATTATAATATGATACTTTTGATGATATGTCTGGGTTAATTGGATAGGGCTCCAAGAGTATTATGTTGGTGTTTTCAATAAGATTGGTACATTAAATAGAACCACCTGAATTAGTTGTTTCTTTACTGCTATCAAAAATAATTAATTATGTAAGACAATAACTCTAAATTCGAGAAATAGTCCGAAATCCTTCATGAAATGTTAATTGCTTTAATGACCAAAATGATGAGGTTAAAATTGAATAACCTGGATCTTACGTTGTTAGGCAATTGCATGAAGTGTGGCAGGAACGGATATATTACTAGGAATCTACAATGAAAGATATCCCCCTAGTTGATTCGCAAATATATGAAAATATTCTAGAATCTTTGGCCAGAGTATTCCATATGTTTGACATTTGGAATTAATATGAAAATTGTTCCTGTATTATGTATTGTTCGAGAAAGACAGGTCGGGAACAATGGTGATAGATGTGAGAAAAATAACGATAGTAGTTGGAGTTGTTTTTGCTCGCAGATACCTAATAAAGGGGTTAATTGTTGCAATGATAATAATACTAAAATTGTATGGGAAATTCTTAAGTGAATATATTTAATTCTAGAATGCAGTAAAACTTATTTAGTGGAATTAAGTTTTATTAGATGTTAGTCAATTGTCATCATGAGATGATAATCAAATTTGACCCATTTGGAGCTCGACTTAAACTGTCCCTGAAGTCCCTCCGGAAGCCTCAACTTAAGTACTATTTAAAAATATTTAAATTAAATTCATGGGATAAATTATTTATTTATAAGATGAATAAACTAATTTTTGTGAAACATAATTCATAAGATGAATAAATTAATTTTATAAAATAATATTCACGAGATGAATTTTATATATGTGAAAAATAAACAAAACAAAATCAAAAAGGAAAAAAAATATTATATATGTAAAATCGTAACTGGGTCCACATGCAATTTATTTATTTATTTTTTTTTTTTATTTTTTTTATAAATATGTAAACAAGGCAGCCGTGGGTTGCCTTGAGGTTTTCTTTTTTGGTTTTGAAACCTAGTTTTTTCCCCTGACGAAAAATCTAAAATTATTTTAGAATTTTTCTAAATTAATGTTTAGCATAGTTTTTCTGAAAAATTATTTTTTAAAAAGATTAAAAGGAAAAATTTTGTTTCGAGATTTTTCCTAATTAATTTTGGGAACTCGTACTCCAGTGCTAATAGAGGTCATTGCGGAGAAGATCTTGAGGTGTCAAGAAGTTTCTGCTTTCAATTTCAAATATACAAATTTGGAGTTTTGATTTGCGCTTCAGGTATGTCAAACTTAAGTATTTGATATTTCATATGTTATTTCCTTTATTTCTTTTATTCTATGTGTCATGTTTATATTTATTTTATTTGATGTTAATTGTTGTATTATGAGCTTATTAGAGTAAGATATAGGTCTAATTAAATAGTTTAATTAGATTAGGGCATTAGATCTAAAATTAAGAATTTTCAATTAGTTTTCCACTATGCCTGCTTTAGTCCTTTAGGGAATTTTTTTTTGAAATATCCTCCCAATAATTGGTATCACAGCTAACTCTGTATACGTTAATAATTGACATTAAAATTTCAGGTTTGACAAAATTAGGGTATGTAGAATTACAAAAAGTATGAAATTAGGAATTTTATTAAAAGCAAATGACTATCCTGAATATGTTGTTAAAAGACCATCAGGTACAGCTCCCATCATACAGCCTCTTAGTTAGCCTAAGCCCCTGTAACATATTACAGACATGATCAGTTGAACTTGAGTCCACACACCAGGAATCTGGTGGTCTCTCAACTACGCATAACTCAACTAGGTGAGATATCATCATACCCTCACCAGATGGCTTTGCAGTCGTTGCAAGAAGAGCAGCTATGTACTTTGTGCAGTTCCTCTTCCAGTGGCCCATTTTTCCGCAAAAGAAACGCTTTCTTTTTTGCTGGCTTCTTGTTAGGATTAGTCACTACACTACCAACCTTGCCTTTGCCTTTTTTTTTTATAATCGGTCCCTTGTTTTGCTTGCTCCCACTAGCCCTTGATACCTGAGTTAAGTGGACACTCCCTTGGCTCTCATAACACCCTCTGCTACTTGCAGCTCTTTCATCAGCTTAGGCAATGAATAATCCTTATTATTCATTGTGCAATTAAGCCTAAACTGAGTAAAAGAGCTGGATAGAGAGTTGAGGATGATGTCCTACTGAGACTGACTGTCAATCTTAGCACCTATAATCTCCAACTCAAACAAGCATGCCATCATTTTCATAATGTGCTTCTGAACTGGTGACCCATCTGACATCCTGATATTCAAGAGCTTCCTCTTTAGCTCCTGCCAAGCTACCCTATCTTTAACACCAAACATTTCCTTTAAATGTTTGATCATCTCAGCTATTGTTTCCATCTCAAGTATCTGATGCTTGAGAACGATTGTCACTGAAGCCAAAATGTAGCATCTGGCTAACGCATTAGCCTTATGCCAGTGTTCATAATGCTCTTTAACAGCAGTTGTAGAATTATTTCCAGGCATCGTAAGTCGAGCATCAGTAAGAACAAACTTATGACCCTCATATATTAAAACTATGTCCAAGCTCATTTTCTAGGTGAAGTAATTCGGTCCAGTTAAAGCATTATCTTTCATAACTGAATGAAGTGTACCAGTTGCAGCCATTTCAAAAACACTGCAAATGCAAACAATTGTGTAAATGTCTAACAAGAGTCATATATAATGCAGTGATATCTATTCTTTTATTTTAGCATGCATAATAAGTCAGGTATCCACTAAACTGTATTATCACGCATGCAATGATGACCCAAACACACACCTCTTACTCCCCGACAACGGAGTAGTATGAAATTAGTTTGGGTGAGAACTATTCTTAGTTAACATGCTTTCTTGTAACTCTTACTAAACATGATTAACTCATCACTTTACCTTAATCCCTAACATAACACAACAGAGCTCCTCGGGGAGGCTAATGCATCAGGCTAATCATGTGTAAACCATTACCTAAACCTCCATACAAATACACATGGCGGCATGGTCACATTGTTTCTTTGCACTTCGGTTTATCCTAATAGAGGTCTAACCCTGTAATCTGCAAACTGATATCCTCCGCGGGGAGGTATCGATCTACTATACTGCTAGACTGACAATTGAGACTGTGAGGTTTCAACAATTAAACCTCGCTCCCACTTAATTTTTATAAAGTAGTGGTTTTTGATTAACTTGCATTTACAACTTAGATTATCTCATAATCTTCTTTAGAATCGCATTCTAAAATTAAATTAACGAACAAAATTAATTAATTAATTTTTTTGCTTTAAAATAATACCGGCTTGTAACTTAGATTATCCCATAATCTATTTCAGAATCTCATTCTAAAATTAAGTTAATTAATAAAAATTAATTTTTATGTAAACCCGTATTGATGTCTTCGCATGCCAAAAAGACTTTTTTTAATAAATAAAAAAATTTGCCGACATCAGTGTAACCTGCTGACATTAGCGTGAGTCTTTTCCCTCTTTTAAATTAAAATAATAATAAAAAAATTAATTGAATCTAATCTCATTAGATCAATTACCCGATTTCATAATTCATGGTTAAATATACGTAATCTTATTATACAAATAATATAAAGGCAAATAAATTGACATATCTAAATTAACTATTTAAACAATTTTAATTGTTACCTTAAACAATTATTTGAATTAACTATTAATTCATTATCGATTTAAACAATTTAAATCGTTACTTTAAACAATTTTTCCTTCTTAATAAAATCTTTATTTTATTAATTTGCAAGTTTATTTATTTCAATCTTATTATATATATTCATGTATATTATGAATGTAATCAGAATCTGGCTCTGATACTAATTGCTGGTATGAATTTCAAAAAATTTTCTTAACTTAATAAAGTTAGCGCAGCGGTAGGGTTGATATAAAATTTTAAATTTTAAATCTACAGACCTTCACTATAATACATTCATAACAATTACATGAATTATAACTAGCATAATAAGAAAACTGTAAATAAATAGAAAATTAAAAAACTTAAAGAAGAAGAAAAGAAAAACATTGCCAGTATTGCTCCAAAATAAGAATATCTGAAGGATAATAAATTACTCCGAGAAAGCCGAGAAAATTGAGACCCAGATATTTTCTGCGCAATGACCTTAAAGCGCCCGGAGAGTGAGCTCCGAAAAATATTAAATTATGGAAAGAAAAATTTTAATGGAAAATTTTTTCTCCAATTAGGTCCCCGAAAGTAACCCCCTTTTAAAACCTTTAATTTTTAATTGGATGCCAAACCTCAAAATTGATACCTCTATATATAGTAGTATATTGGAGTAAAAAAATCCTAATTTTTTGATGTGGGATGCAAAAATACAAAATAAAATGCAACGTTTCGTAAAACAAGACAAACTAAATATCCCGTTTCATACCAATTCAAACCACGTTCTTTACCACTCAAAACGTGTGCCACGTGGCAGCGTTCTATTTGCCCGTGCTGTAGACTCGGATAGCCATAGGGGACTTCGATTCAAAACTGGCTGATTGCACTATACAAACGCGATTTTTTTTTTCTTTGTTTTCCACCTGTAAAAATTCGTCTTATGAATTTTAATTTTAAAAATTATTTTATTTTATAATTTTTAACATTTATTCGTATCACGAATAATGTTTGGAAAATTTAAATTTAGTCATATCATGAATTATTTTATATTTTTTCAATGACAATAAATACAGAGGCTTTCGTAGGGACCTTAGGGACATTTAAATCTAGCTCCAAATGAGTTAATTACCATCTCATGATAAAATTTAATTACCATTTAATGAGACTTAATTCCACTAAATAAATCTCATCGCACTCTAGACTTAACCCATTTATTTGATATTTCCCAAATAGACTGTATTGATGATAATAACCTCTCCACTAGATGTCTATAATAAAGAATAAATTTAACTACTACTGTTATCCTTCTCACAGCTTCTCTATTAGTTACCGACTTGCCCTTCACTGAATAATTCATTTATACTTGAACATATTCATAGTATAAATTTCAAATGTCAGACACTTGGAATACTTTGGCCAAAGATTTCGAACTATTCAAATACTTGCTAATCAACTAAGGGAATATCTATATGTCATAAGAGATTATAGATTCCATATTGAATACCTAATCCTTGTCATACTTCACGTCCCTACCTAGTGTATGTGAAAATTCAGTCATTTGTTTAGACCTTATAGCACACCAAAGCAACTAAAGTTCCATGCACAAGTCCAGAATACTCTCAGGATTTAAAGTCGTCGTTCAAATAGTACAATATAAATCACTCATCTCCGATAGTAGTCTAAAAACAAGCAACTTACATGGTCCAACTCAATATGCCAATCTTATTAAATGCACTAACATAACACTTTTGGATCACCATCCACATGGCTAAGACAAGTCATCTAAAGTGTCACGTTATAGTCTTAGCATAAAATGGTCCAAACTTATCTTTGATTACGAGTCTTTTAGACAACAATCCATACCATTTATTCCAAATCTATCTTTGAGTTAATCTCATAAACCAATTTGAGCAAACATGTAAATAGTAGTATGAAGACTACACCCATCTCATGGATGTTACCCATAAGAAAATCACATGCAGTATATATGCTCAAATTACACAAATTTATCAAGGAAACGGCTGAACTTCAATTTTATTCTTTAATAAAATAATATTTTGTGGATAAATTTGGATTTCAGGACACTAATCTTAACATATATTGCACCCGTTGCGGGTATTCCACCAGAGCGGATCATGATGATGAGCATTGTACCCATTGCGAGTGATTGCACCAGGGTGGACCATAGTGATGAATATTGCACCCATGGCGGGTGATTGCACTAAAGCGAACCATGATGTTTTAGTATTGCACCCGTGGGGGGTGATTGCGCCAAGGTGGACCATGGGGATAAGTACATACTTGTATAGCCATCAAGTGTCATGTATAGGATACTTGGAAAAGGCCCCTCATATTTGGACACCACTTTTCCTCCTCTGTCCTCTTCCTCCCCTTCTTTGGTAATTCCTCTCCGGAGTAATAACTGTTTATGCCTTTTGCTCCCTTTATGCTGAGTATTTTATATCTATTATCCCTATTTATACCCTGCCTTTATTACTATCTCTTGAAATCAATACTGATTGGAGCGTTGGAGGGGTCCCCAGTCGGTTTACCCCGCTGGCCCCACTAACCATTTGTTTGAATCTTGCAAGAAATACCGAGCCAGGCATGTAGCTAGAACTTGAGTTTAGCTCATCCTTACGAATTCCATCTCATACCGAACTCCAATATGATGAATAAGCACATTGACCAAATTCATCGTAAACAGATCCTCCACATGAAATTGTCGTTGCTGAGTACGTTAAAGGACCTCCTGTGGTTTGTGATCCTTAGGTCAAGGATATCAAAGCCAGGTACCCTTGATTAGCGGAAAATAGCCCGATCAAAACAATAAGACCACAAGAAAAAAGGCGATTTCCGGCAGGGCGGCGCATGGTCGGGTGCTGGTGGCGAGTGGGGAGGTCTTCCTCACAAACGCTGGCTTTCCCTGGCGCGTGACGGCGCGTGTGGGATCGTACGGCGGCGCGGAGACCATTTTTGGACTCGTCGTGACCTCCTCTTTCTGATGGGACCATTTTGATGTCAATTTGAACATTTTGATTTTTGAGGGTCGAAACACATGTGAGCGAGGGTGTTTGAGTTTTGATGTCGATGACGGCGTAGGACGCTATTTCTCATTCCTCATCAACCTGCGCCTTTAGCCATGGTGATTCCTCGGCGTTTCTTGGATGATTGATGGCTTTGGTGTTCATTTTCTCTCTCCTCAGGGTCTACTTTCTCCTTCGTTTCTTGCTTGGATCTCTTCTCTTGTGGAGCAATTCTTGGTACACACTCTTTATCCCGCTTGTTCTTGTTCTTAGCTTGGCTATTTGGGTGGTTCTTGGAGTTTTTCCGTCGTGGCACTATCGTGCCCTGTTTTCGGTAAAAACAGGGGCGGTGGGAGATTGATGATGATAAACGCATGCTTCTTGAATTTCCTTGCTTGATTTCTTGATCTTGAATGCCATTGTTGTATTGGTGTGGTGGAGAGCTTGTTTGTCTTGTTTGTTTGAAGGTTTGGGGTTTGTTGGATGTTTGTTACAAGTTGTTGCAACCTTGCCTTGCTTGAATCTTCTTGCTTGTTTTAATTGGTTGGCCATGGTTGAGCCGGGTGCTCCTCCCCAGCCGTGGGCCTCGGTGGCTGCCACGCCACCCCCGGGTGGTGCGCTTCAGTTTGTTCCTCCAAGGCTTGTGAATGGGGAAGTAATTACTACCATCACCGATGCCGATGTAGCACCGGGTCTTGAAAAATGGGGCCGATGTCTTGTTGGTCGTATTAGTGGGGGTCGTTTTGCATACTCTCGATGTGTTGCTTTAGCTCGCATGCTTTGGGGGTCGAAAGGACTTGAATATGTGATTGCGGATAAGGAGGTCTACTATTTCCGGTTTAAGTCAATAGCTGAGTCGGATTTGATTCTTAGGGGTGGGCCTTGGACCCTTAATGGGCATTACCTCTCCCTTGACCGTTGGCAACCAAACTTTGCTCCCTCGCGTGACCTCCCTCAGATCGCAATTTGGGTCTAATTGCATGGTCTTCCGGCCTCTTTATGGTGGGAAAATTCTTTGAGCTTGATTGCTAGCGGTGTGGGACACCCCCTTTTCATGGACCAACCAACTTTGGAAGGTATTATGGTTAGCAATGCTCGTGTATGTGTACAACTTGACGCTTGGACCGACCCCTCGAAGCGGCTTTCGGTTGATTATAATGGCCGAATCATACCGGTAACCGTTAAATTGGAGGGTATGCCGAAAGTTTGCCGCAAATGCAGGGTCTTTGGTCATTCTTGTCCCAACCCGAACACTGTTACTATCTTCCCGGAGCAACCGGAGGTGGTGGCCGGGAAAAAAGCCCGGCGGCGGCGGAGGTGGCGTAAGGGCGGTGGGAGGAATGGTGATGAGATGACCACCTCTAACTCCTTTGGGCTTGAGGATGAGCCCACTAATGTTGGACTTGAGGGGGCAAGGGTTAGTGGGCCTTGTGATGTTAGGCTTCTGGTGAATGGGACACGGGAGGGGGCCGATACAGATGGGCCCACGGTTGGGCTTGGGGTGGGGGCTGTTGATGATAGGGACGGGGGAGTGCGGTTGGGGCCGGTGGTGCATGGGCCGCGCCTCTCTCTTCTTGGGCTCACGGTCGGGCAGCACCCTGCCGGGCCGGGTGGTTCTTGCCCTTCGAGATTTTTCTTTGCTAGAGGAAATGGGCCCGTTTTGGAGGGGCTTTCCTCTCGCGATTCACCTACTACTAGCATTAGAGGGGATGGGCCCGATTTGGTGGGGCTTCCCTCTGGTGACAGACCCGCTATCTCTCCTAGGGGGAATGGGCCCGTTTTAGAGGGGCTTTCTCCTAGGGTCGCGCCCATTCTTCACACTAGTCGGAATGGGCCCGTTTTGGAGGGGCTTCCTTCTAGTGCATCCACTTCCGCTACTTCTAGAGGAAATGGGCCCGTTTCAGAGGGGCTTTCTTCTAGGGGTGTTAGTAGTGGGCCGACTGTTGGATATTTCGGGCTTGGTGCCGATTGATGTGTGGACCATTTGGTGACTCCTAGCCCACGCATGGTTGGTACCGTTGAGTTGAGGGGGGCGGTTGGCTCGGATGATTGGGAGGCGAGTGCAAGCACTCGTACAGTTCTTTCGGATTCTGGGTCGGTTTCTCTTTCGCCTCGGACTTTCGCTGATTTTGTTCCCACCCCTCTTCGGGAGGACTCCGAGATCGTTGATGTTCCAATTGAGGTGGAGATGGCTCAGGATGGCATTCTTGGAGTCACTGCTCCTCTGTTACGTTCCTTGAATCGGTCGGCAAGTGTGCCAAGCCTAGACACGTCGTACCGATCTGAGAGTATGTCGGACACTTCCACTTCCCCATGTGTTGAGGTTGCCGTTGAGGGACCGAGGAGGCCAATTACTCGTGCGGCCATGCGTGCGGGCTGCGCCCCCACTTGATTATTTCATCATTGTGGTTGGTTGTTGGAATATTAGGGGGCTTAACAGTCCCCAATCTTCCCGAGCTGTCCGTGATTTGATTTCTTCCAATCGCTTATCTGTCATTGGTTTGGTCGAGACCAAAACCAAACCTTTTGATGTTGAGGCAGTGATTGCTCGTTGTGCCGATGGGTGGAGTCATCTCTTCAGTGGCGTCTGCCCTACGCGGTGTCGCATTATCGTTGCTTGGGATCCGGGCATTCATAGAGTCGAGCTCAGTCGAGGAGGGGACCAGTTCCTTACTTGTCATATCTCCGATCTCTCTGGGGCTGTGAGCTTTCTCACTACTTTTGTTTACGGCTTTAATGAGCCGGGTCCTCGCCGAGCTTTATAAGACTATATTCGGAGCACTAGCTTGAGTCTCTTGGGTGAGCCTTGGATCCTTCTTGGGGATTTCAACGCCATTCTTTGTCTTTCTGATTGATGCGGCGGCCAGGAGGGTTGGCCAGGTCACATGGACGACTTCCAGGAGTGTCTTACTGAGGCTGAGCTTACACCTATGTCCTCTTCGGGTCTTCACTTTACATGGTCCAATGGGGCCGAGGGTGACCGCTTGATTCTCAAGCGGCTTGACTTGTGTCTAGTCAGTGAGGGTTGGCTTCGTGACTTCCCTATCGCATCCGCGAAGTTCCTTGCCCGTCATGTTGTCTCAGACCACAGCGCCATTATTGTTCAAGGGCTTGGGGAACGTCGTGCCCTACGACTTCCTTTCAAGTTCTTCAACTTTTAGGCTGATCACGAGGACTTCCTTCCCACGGTCAGAAGAGTCTGGGACACTTGTGTTGAGGGTACTCCGATGTATCAACTTACTCAGAAGCTGAAGCTGCTGAAGTGTGAGTTGAAGGCCCTCAATGCTCGCCATTATAGTCACATCTCGGCCAGAGTCGAGGTGGCCCGTGATGCTTGGGCCATGAGCCAGAGGGCCTTGGATGGGGACCCTGAGAGTCCTTCTCTGCGTCTTGAGGAGCGCAGTCTTTTTCATGAGTATTCAGCTTTGTGTCGAGATGAGGAGGCATTCTACCGTCAGAAGTCGCGTATTCAGTGGCTTTCGTTTGGGGATCAGAGCACTCGGTTCTTTCATCGGTCTGTTCTCCATCGGCAGGCCCGGAACCGAATCTCGTCGATTATTGGTTCTGATGGTGTGAGGACTCACGATCCGCAGTTGATCTCCCATGCCGGGGGTGCCTTCTTCCAGGTTTGTTGACTGAGCCAAGTGGTTCGTTATCTGAGGATGTTTCCGACATTTTTAAGGCTCGCACTTCGGAGGATCAGGCTCGCCCGCTTATCTCCACAGTCACTGCTGTCGAGGTCCGGGGTGCTCTTTTTTCCATAGGTGATGACAGGGCCCCGGGGCCTGATGGTTACACCTCCCTCTTTTTTAAGAGGGCCTGGGAGGTGGTCGAGGGAGCAGTGATTAGGGCCGTGCAGTCTTTCTTCGTCTCAGGGCGCATGCTGGGTGCCCTAAACGCCACCAGGATATGTCTCGTGCCTAAAGATGAGTCTCCTTCCACCTTTGGCAACTTCCGCCCTATCTCCTGTTGCAATGTGATCTACAAGTGTATCACTAAGATCATTACAAATAGGTTGAAGGGTGTCCTTCCCGGGTTTATTGGTGATGCTCAGACAGCGTTTATTCCGGGTCATCAGATCTCTGACAGCATCCTTTTGACACAGGAGTTGATGCACGGTTACCACCTTCAGGTCTCGCCCCGTTGTGCACTAAAGGTCGATATCCGTAAGGCTTTTGATACTGTTCGGTGGGATTTCATTCTAGCTGGGATGAGGAGTATGGGGATACCCAAGGTCATGATTGGTTGGATCCGTGAGTGCCTCTCTACCGCCCGCTTTTCTGTCGTCATCAATGGCGAACTTCAGGGGTTCTTTCGCTCCAGTCGGGGTGTCCGTCAAGGTGACCCTCTCTCTCCTTATCTGTTTGTTATCGCTATGGAGGGTCTTCGAGGGCTGCTCCGCCGTGCCATGATGACCCGCACTTTTGTTATCATCCGTGCTGCCGTCGTACTGGGTTGACACACATGTGTTTTGCTGATGACTTGATGATCTTCTGTCGAGGTGATATGGGTAGTGTCTCTGTTATTCGTGAGGTTTTGGACCGCTTTGCTGTACTCTCAGGGCTCTCCTCTAATGCAGCAAAGAGCTCAGTTTTTCTCGTGGGGGTGGAATCTGCGACTCAGCGGGACATTTTGGGTGTTCTAGGTTTCAGCCTTGGGCAGCCCAGTTCGCTATCTGGGAGTACCTCTTATCACTTCTCGGCTGCGGTACATCGACTGCAAGCCACTGCTGGATCTCATCCTCTCTCGTATACGGCTCCGGACCTCCTGCTCACTTGCATATGCTGGTCGCCTGCAGCTTATTCTGTCTGTTCTTTTTGCCACTTAGGTCTACTGGTCGTCGATCTTCATGCTCCCGAAGATGATGATCAGGAAGATCGAGTCGACTCTTGCGCATTCCTTTGGAGAGGATCTTCGTTGGCCCCGGGAGGGGCGAAGGTTGCTTAGAGGCATTTGTGCTACCCTCGGCGGGAGGGTGGTCTTGGACTTCGCCGTCTTGCTGAGTGGAATCAGGCTTCGATTATGAAGCATATCTGGTTCCTTCTATCTGACTCCTCTTCGATTTGGCCGCGTTGGGTTCATCTGAACTAACTTTGAGGGAGGCGCTTCTGGACTCTCCGGGCGACGAGCTCTGCTTCTTGGTGCTGGCGTCAGATTCTATCAGTTCACTGCCTTTGCTCTGGAGCGATTTATCATGTCATAGGTGACGGCCTTGACACTGCTCTTTGGACAGATTACTGGCTGCCATGTGGTCGTCTTTCGGAGCGCTTCCTGCTCTACTGCTCACCTCTTCTGGACTTCATTGGGATGCTCGAGTCTCATCCATTATTGAGGGTGGTCAGTGGAGATTTCCACAGGGTTGCCTGGAGCTCCAACCCATCTGGGACATGATTGACTTTAGCCCTCGGGCTGGTCCAGCGGACTCCATTTGGTGGTTAGGGGACCCCTCCGGGAACTTCACCACCAAGTCCACTTGGGAGATGCTGCGGAGTAGGAGAACGGAGGACACTGTGCATCACCTTCTGTGGTTTTAGATGCATGTACCGCGACACTCCTTCATTCTCTGGCTCGGTTCTCGGCAGCGACTTTGGACCCGGGACTGACTTCAGCATTTCGGAGCACGCGAGGTTCAGAGTGCTTGTGTTCTCTGTGGTTCTGCTGACGAGACTCATGAGCACCTCTTCTTCGCCTGTTCCTTTTCTGCCTCGGTCTGGAACTCTGTCACTTCGAGTACATCTATCACTTGTCCTACCCTTCCTTGGGACGGTCTTGTAGCTTGGGCTGCTCAGCACCTCAGGGGGCGGTAGATTGGCAGTATCATAGCTCGACTCTGCCTCTCTATGACTATGTATACTATCTGGTATGAGCACAACCTTCGGTTTCAGCATTCTCAATCCAGATCGGTTGCGGCCGTTTGAGAGGAGATTACGAGTTTGGTCAAGAGCCGCTTACTTGCTGCTTCTTCGTTCGGAGGAGCTCACCATCACGCCTCGTTGCTCCGGCACTGGGGTTTTGAGACTTAGTTTCTTTTTGTTCCCTTAGTTTGTCTTTTGGTTGTATGTTGTATGGACTCTGTCTATTTTAATTACGTTGCCTCATACTTGTAGGCTTTGGCCGTGTCCTGGGGTATGCTCCTTGTAGATTGTTTTCTTTTCTTTCATCTATATATTTCGCTGACTTACCAAAAAAAAAAAATATCAAAGCCAAGAAGTCATATTAGTCCCAAGACTTAAGGAAATATTCATTTGAACTCTCAAGAGCCAATGTCATATTTGATTGGCTTGAGGCAAATAATAAACTCAAGACAAAAGGTAAACATAGAAAACCATACCCTAATTCAACAAAGGCAAAGGTATACTTTAAATGGCATGATTCATTAACTCATTCAATGAAGAATTGCATGATCTTTGGAAACATAGTCCAAGATGCCATGGAGGAAAGAGAGTTAATCTTCCCTGGGGATGGAAAAATGGGCGTTGAGAAAGACCCTTTCCCTAGTCCTGTCCAAGTTAACATAATTGAGGCAATAAAACCTCATAGTGCCCATGATAACCAAACTAATGGCAGATTTCTATGTAGGATGAGTGAAGACAGAGTGATTGGTAGTGGCCAACGCTTTGTTTGATAGAATTTTGGAGAGAGGGGCACTTAGGTTCCCCAGAACCTCGATAGAATTAACAAATGATTACTACAAGTGTCACATTACTACAGAAGATACAATACGTGATTGCCACCTTTAATAGGTTCTTAACGAAGCAACTAGAAGAAGGAGCTATCCTCCTCTAAAGGGAAGAATAGTTAACCATGGGAATATCCACAGATGACTATTGGCGAACCGTCTTTGGGAATAAGAAATAGGCATCAAGAAAGCTCATGCATCATACTAGTGACTTTTACGGAGGCTTTGGTCACAAGTTGGTGTCTGAAATGAAAAAGCTAAGCCTTTACCCAAGGAAAAGCTAGCTCCCTCTAAGAAGGCTTCGTTGGTTGGACCCTCTCGACGCCTCACTTCTAAAGCTCAAATCATCATGAGGACTATGCACCTAAAGAGGAATACAAAATACCAATTACTCAACATGGACACCTATCAAGGACCACGACAGATAGGACAATAGCCTTTTGGGGTCCGTTATGGTAACATTTGGAGAAGGAATGACCTCAAGCAAGAAGATGTTGGACCCTCCAAGCTTACATGAACTCAAAAAAGAAGGTAGCTATGAAAGAAAGCGGTGCAACGAAGAGCTCTACTTGACACTTGCTTGACTAGGCTTTCTGAGGAAAAGGCTAGAGTCCACAAGCACAGGCAGTCTGAGTCCATAAATCTTGAGGATGCAGTGACTAAACCCAAACCTTTAACCACCACTAGTAAAGGTGAGCCATGCAAGAAACTTGAGAGATGGGCTGGTCTCTCATCTTCTGAAGGTAAGGACTCTTGGTGGGATCAGCTTGCTAAGAATTCATTGACTCGAAAAGCATCTGATGATGAGGAGAAATGTAGTCCCCTCATCATCAATTTAGTGGAACCTTTGGACCATGTTAAGCCAAGATGGTCACACATAGAAAATGGCTTCCATGAAGAAGATTTCCCCCAACCAATGGATGAATCTCAGACCATTAATCCAAAAGATCAACCTCTAGACTAAGACATGATACCTGATTGTAGTCCTCAAACAAACCAAGGGGTCCAGATATACTTTGGGTCTCTCCTTGAGAAAGTTGATTTTAGAACTGCCTTGCTTCTTCCCTTGGAGTTCATGGTAATTGACACACAAGAAGTTCTCGAGGGAGATGTGATAGCATCAGACCAAGATCCCCAGGTGGAACTTGTAGCAGGAGTAAGAGCTACCAAAAGTAATCTTGACCCTTTGTCTTTTAAAATTAAAATCCCAACATCCATGTCAACTGATGGCACTCCTAATATAATGAAGATGATGTTTGATGTGTCCAATACCGGTAATAAACACATTAAACCTCTATACATCAAGGCCAAATTTGACGACATTCTAGTAAATAGAGTTTTTGTGGATAATGATGCTGCCATTACTGTCTTGCCTTCTTAAATGTTGGGGGTCATTAGTAAATCTCGAGATGACTTAATAACTTCATATGTGGCAATTTATGGCTTTTCTGGAGCCACCGACTAGTTTAGAAGGGTCATCCTGATTAAGTTAACTGTTGCCAGCATTAGTAAGCTAACAAATTTCTTTTTAGTGGATACTACCTAAAAAGCTATAATGCTCTGCGTGGTAGAGATTGGCTACATGCCAATTACCGTATCTTTTCTTCACTACCAGCTGTTAATCTTCTAGATCCATCACAAATATGAGGTTGTTATGGCATATAACTAACCATTCATGCTTGCTCTAACTATATTGAGGCAAAGTTCTACGAAGATGGCATGTGACCATTAGATGTTAAGAGGACCGCACCTCTATCAACCCAACACCAGAAAATGAAAGCCATTTTTTATAGCCCGCTTACTGAAGCTGAGGTTGATCAAGTTGATGTAGAATCAGAAGAATCTCACTTTTGGGAATGTATGAGAGCCCTTCTAGATGAAGGAGACCTTCAAGGCAAACTAGAAGCCTTATATGGGGAAGCCAGGACTTCTCATTAATGGCCCAAAGGGCCATTTCCTCAGCCATTACAAAACTGGTTACTTGGCGTGCTGAGGATCAACTATAGGCTTAGAAGACATTTGTTAAAAATGGACTCGAGGTCCAAGTGATATAAGATAAGGAGCTGGAACTATCTGACTTAAGACTAGCACCAACTATGATGGAGGATTTTAGGGCTGAATTTCAAGACTCCCTCCTCGAGGTTAACTTGGGCTCAACAGAGGACTCAAGACCTACCTATCTAAGTGCTCTGCTTTGTAAAGAGTAGAAGAAGCAGTATTTGCCCTTACTTCTTAAGTTCAGGAACTGTTTTGCTTGGGACCAACATGAAATGCCTGGCCCAGACAGAAGAGTGGTTGAGCATAGGCTTCCTATCAAGCTAGGCTTGAGGCCCATAATTTAGGCCCAGAGAAGGATGTCCTAAGTAGTAATAAATTTGGTCAAAGAGGAGATTGAGAGACTCTTGAAGGCCAAATTCTTTAGGACCACCAGGAAAGACAAAAGTCTCCTCTCTACTGCTTAAGCTCAAATCTGAAAAAGATTTCAAGTGGGAGGAGCCACAACAAGCAGTCTTTGAGGCCATCAAAGAATACTTGATTAGGCCACCAATGTTGATTCCACCAAAGCAGGGCAAACCGCTATAGATTAATGCCTTTGCTTATACAAGACAGTGAGAAAGGGTTTGAACAAGCTGTGCTCTACCTAAGCCATTGTTTGAATGAATGTGAAATAAAATATTTCTCCATCGAAAAATTATGTCTATCTCTATCCTATGCATCTAAGAAATTGAGACATTACTTCTTAGAATTTATCATATACGTGGTTGCTTAGACAAATGCCCTTAAATACATGCTAGATAGACCTCTTATGAGAGGAAGACTGAACAAGTAAAGTATTGCTCTACTTCAGTTTGAATTGATATATGTATCACAAAAGTTAGTCAAAGGCCAAGCCGTAGCAAACTTTTTAGCTGACCCTCCAAACCTTCATACTAGCTTAGACTGTGAGCTAGATTAGCTCCTGGTGGTAGATATTGTCCCTTGGAAGCCATATTTTGATGGATCAAGAACCAATTCAAGTGCCGAAACTAGAATTGTGATTGAATCTCCTACCAGGATTATCACCAAGTTAGCTGTCACCATAGTTGGCAAGTGCTTCAACAATATGGAAAAGTATGAGGCATTGATCATAGGCCTATAAACTCTCCTTGAAATGAAAGTCCCTAATGTTATCATAAGAGGGGAATAGCAGTTGGTCATTTGCCAAGTAAGAAAAGAGCTTCAATGTTTAAGCAATACCTCAAATAAGTATATCTCAATGGTACAGGAGTTATTGAGCAAAACTGATGGTGTCCAGTTAGAACACATACCTCGAGAGCAAAACAAGGCAACCAATGATTTGGCTCAGTTATCCTTAGGGTATAAGTTACAGAGGACATGGTGTGTAGAAACCATGGTCATTAAAACAAAAGTTTTAGACCATGACATTGAATTCACTGAGTCCTTCAGTTCAGACAATAGAGAAATTACAAGTGAACACTTAGATTGCTTTAAGGCATATCATACTGTAACAAGTCAACATGAGGATTGGAAAAATCCCTTGATGGATTACTTCAAAAACCCTCGTGACTTTATCAAAGATAGGAAAATGAAAATGAGAGCTCATAGATTCCATCTTGATGATAAATCTGGAGAGTTATATAAAAGGGATGCTAATGGGGTGCTTCTTAAGTGTCTAGACTAAAACGACGTACTGCTAGTGATGGTAGGAGCACATGAGGATATTCTGTGGATCCCATTTAGCTGGCAATAGGATGCACTGCTGCATCAAACATTATGGCTATTACTGGCCATCAATGATGAATGACTGTATCAAGTATGCCAAAGGATGTAGAACATGTCAAAGACATAGTCATGTACCAAGAGTCCCTGCAGCTGAAATGCATGCATTCCTTCTAGCAAGCAGCACTCTTACATTCTTGTGGCCACAGATTATTTCACAAAGTGGGTGGACGCTAAACCATATAGGAACATCAATCAGCAAGTGTGATTGATTTTGTCAAAGAATATACCCTATGTTGGTTTGGAATCCTAGAAACCCTTACTGTGGATTAAGCTAAGGTGTTTAATGGAGGTGAGGTGAAAGAGTTCACCAAGGTTTCAACATTGAAATCTTATACTCAACCTCATATTATGCTCAGGCTAATGGCCAAGCAGAGTCTACCAACAATATTGTAAAGGCCAATATTGAGAAAATGATTGAGGACAATCCCAAGAAGTGGCATGACCTGCTACTTGATGCCCTTCAAGCTTATAGAACATCCAAACATGATGCAACTAGGACAACCCCACTTCCATTTAATGTATGGCCATGATGTTATACTTCTAATGGAAGCCACAGTTCAGTCTATTGGGCTGGCTCATCAAGGAAAGCATTCTGAACTTGAATATGAGCAAGCTATGATGGATAAGCTAACTAACTTGGACCAAGTTAAACTTAACACCCTTCATAAACTAGAAAAACAAAAGAAGAGGGTGGCTAAAGCCTAGAGCAAGAAGGTCCAACCTAGGTCTTCTGACTTGGGGGACTTAGTCTGGAGAGTGGTTTTCCCCATTGGCCAAAATGACCGCGTCTTTGGAAAGTGGTCCCCTAATTTTGAGGGCCCATTCAGAGTCATAGAGTTATTTAGAGGAAACACTTACTTACTCTAAGAACTAATTGGGAGAACTCACCCAAGGGTCATCAATGGAAGGTTCCTTAAGAAATAGGTGCCATCAAATTGCGATTCTAATAAGGAAGTCCTTAAATTTAAATTCCCAGAATTATGGGCACATTTTCAATATTAGTGTCGTGAGGATCAACCCAATGATCCTTGAGTTAGAAAATAAAACAAAGGGAACTACCAAACTGAGAGACATGTTCAACAAAATGCATATTTCATAGATAATGTCAGGGAGTACATGGCTTATACAACAATAATACAAGTAAGCTACTTGTATGGCCAAAAGCTTCTATACAATATAAAGTAAAACAGAGTCCTAAGCTTAACTAAGGACTTTTTCTATGGATGCCCCTATGGGAAATGATTGGCCGGTAGCCTCGTTCCTCTAGTGGTCAAATAAGTTGGTTTCTCCTAGAAGGGGATCCCAAAGCTCTTAATGTTGCCATATCAGATTCTCATGTTTTGAAGTTCAGGGAATTCTTGAAAATGTAAGGGAAATGGAGTCATGTTAGTATTCCCTTAAGGTTCCAAAAGTATGCTAAGATGTGAGAAAAAAGGCATGCTTATCTCATTAAAAAGATTCTTGATGAGTCATAAAAATGAGACTTTTGATGCTCATAGGTCCTTAAGGGAATATGCAATATTAATCCAGAGCCTACGTTAGATTTCTTAAGAAACTCTCTGAAAATCAAAAGAGGGCAACGATCAGGCAAGTAGGTTCTCTGGGTTATGGGGAGAGTTTCCCATGAATGTCTTATAAAACCATCGAGATATCAACTTACGCTACCGGGCGGACTTGCCATGCATTAACATGGTGATAGAGAAAATGGTCACTTCAATAAGTGAGTAATAATATTGCCCACACTGGGGGTATCAAAAGGTGGTGCATCCAATTCATGTACCATGAGAGGTTGTCCGCCCAATTCACACAGAGGAAAGTCTTCGGTGGCACGTGGATCTTTGGGAAGGCCCACAAGTGTAGACGCCGAAACCTATCAGAAGGGTTTCACGCAGTAAAGTAGGAGACAAAAACCTGAGAGTGCTTGATTTGCTTGTGTTAGACATCCAAAAAGATCCTCCTTGATGGTACTAAGATTAATACGGCTTTGAAGCTTATCGGAGACCATTTAAAAGTCTTATTGAACTAGATGTGCCAACTGCTCAATCGGGTTATCAGCCAGAGGTATGGGAGCAGAAATAGTGTAAGAGATTTGAGCCATTGTTGCTTAGTTTGGAGGATTGCAAAGAAGCAAGGAGCATATTAGCAACAGAGAATAAAGATACAAGAACAGAGAGCAAGTGTTTTTGAATGCTAGATCACAACGAAGAGAGAGCACAAGAGAAGAAAAATGAAGTTTCGAAGCCCTAACTGTCATAATTATAGTCAGGCGAGAGCGAAGGACAGATATCAAATAGTGTTCTCTTGAGCTCCCCGCTGTCATTGAGGGTCAAATGAAGAAGATTTTTTACCCATTGGAAATTTGAAATTACCAATGGCTAAAGGGGGTCATTTGTTTACACCCTAAATTTCAGGGAGTTGGGACGACACCATTTAATTAAAGTGTCACAATCTTTTCTCGTGAGGCCCTCCTTGAGGAAAGTAAGGCCTCTAGGTGCTAAGATAATGGCGTCTCAAGTCCAACTGCTTGAGAAGTTTAATATCCTAACAAGGGTATCAACTACTCAAGGCTCAAGATGGTTGAAGGGTAAAAGGAGCTCGAGCTCAAGGGACTTCTTAGAAGGCTACAAGACAGGTGGTTTTCAAGCTCAACGGTTATATGGAGCGCAATTTCAAATGCATTGGCTGTAAGGTTATCCAAGAGAACGTGGGGCATCTAGAATAGACTCTAACTGAAAACGAGGACATAGGCTTCAAGGAATATACTCGAGCACACCAAATCAAGGGCACGTTCACTGATCATTCACGCCCCATAGGAGCTTGATGGCCTATGTGGGAGGAAAATGCCACGGAAATAGGCGAAATCGTTGTTTAGTTTTTCTATAAATAGGATACACTATTGTAATTTTAAAGTGTCCAACACCAACCATGCAAAACTTTTTGTCAAAAAATATATAAAAAATCCACAAAAAATCTTTAAAAAAGTCTTCTTAATTAGAGCATAAGTAGCACTCAGAGTATAATTGAAGTTAGATACAACAAATTTAGACTTACTCCCTTGTCGCAGTGAGTTCCTTTTGCACGTATGTTTACATTTGTATTTATGGTGACCACATCACACTAATAATAAATAAATATAGCAAACACTTATTCTAAAAGGTGGGAGAACTCACCCAAGGGCCATCAATAGAAGGTTCCTAACGAAATAAGTCCCATCAATTTGGGATTGTAATAAGGAAGTCCTTAAATTTAGATTCCAAGAATTATGGGCCCAGTTTCAATATCAGTGTCTTGAAGATCAACTCAATCATACTCGAGTTAGAAAAATAAAACAAAGGGAACTACCAAACTAAGAGACATGTTTAACAAAATGCGTATTCCACTGATAATGTTAGAGAGTGCATGGTTTATACAAAAATAATACAAGTAAGCAACTTGTATGGCCATAAACTCCTTGGTAGACATTAAAAGAGTTGGGTTCTAATTCTAACTAAGGATTCCTCTATAGCTGACAACTGGTTAGTAGCTTCATTCAAACTGCTAGTCTAGGGAAAGAGCTATTGGCATTGGTGTCTTAGAAAACCCAATTAGTTAGTTTTAATATTAAGTAAATGAAATTGCTTATTTATTTATTGTCTTAATATGTTTTAAGAGTCTAAATAGATGTGTGATTATTTTTCTAAAACGTTCCATGAAATGAATGTATTTCAAGATGATATGACAGGTTTGGTTTAAGCAGTCAATGAGATTAAACCACAGATAGACGTAGATCAAACTATTGATATATTTTCAAAGTATGTTAGTAGTCGGTGATAAGTTTGGACAACTTGTCGGATAAGACTATAATATGATACTTTTGATGACTTGTCTTAGCCATGTGGATAGGAATCCAAGAGTATTATGTTTATGTTGTTAATAAGATTGGAAAACTAAGAAGGACCACCTAAATTATTTGTTTCTTAACTGCTATTAGAAATAATTAATTCTGTAAGACGATAACTCTAGTTCTAGGAAATAGTCTGAACGCGTGCATGGATTGTTCGTTTCTTTGATGTGCCAAAATGATTAGTCGCATCACATTGACTTAAATCTTACGTGGGTTGGGTAACTATAAGAAGTGTAGGGAACATTTGTTTTACGTGGAATCTATAGTCTCTAACAAGATAAAGATGTCCCCTTAGTTGATTCGCAAGCATACGAATGGATTCTATAATCTTTGGCCAAAGTATTCAATATGTTTGACATTTGGAATTAATACGGAAATTGCTTCTGTATTATTGAATTGTTTGAGAAGGGCGAGTTGGGAACTATAGTTAAAGATGTGAGAAAAATAATGATAGGAGTTAAAGTTACTTTTGCTCATGGATATCAAATAGAGGGGTTGATTGTCATAATAAAAGTTATTTGAAAAATTCTTGAGTGAATATATTTAATTCAGAATGCAGTAAAACTTATTGAGTAGAATTAAGTTTTACTAGATGGTATTCAGTTGTTATCATGAGATGATAATCAAATTTGACCCACTTGGAGCCAGAGTTAGATTGTCCCTAAGGTCCCTTTACAAACCTCAACTTAAGCATCATTTAAAAATATTTTAAAATGAATTCATGGGATAAATAAATTTTTATACTAAACAAATATTCATGAGATAAACATATAATATGATAAATTATATCGTGTGTAGAAAAGAAACAAAAATAAAAAAAAGGGAAAAGGGAGTATCTTGTTTATAGGGTGAGACTTCTTTTGGATATGCGCTATTGCCCGAGGAGGGTGTTTGTTCACGGAATACAGGGTTTGACTAGATAGATAGAGATATGAGAAAGTAGATGTGACCATCCTAAAGTGGAGCATCTTATTTACTTAGATTAACGTCTAGGTAATGGTATACACTTGACTAGGATAGTATGATAGTCTCCTAAAGGAGTATTGTGATACTATCTTAGATACCAAAGAAGAACCGATGAGTTGATTATATTTAGAAAACATATAAATTGAGAATTGGTCTCACCTCACTGATAATTTGTTACACCCCTCTCCCATGGAGTAACGGGTAGATTGGTTAGCTCATCGTTGCTCACATACAAAGAATGGTTAGGTGGATTCCATGCTTTGCTCGTTTGCTAAAATTATTAAAAGTTCACATCACTCAAAATATCAAGTGGAAGCAATCTACTAAATGAATGCTCATGGCCTCCATTACCGGTTTAGCAGTATAGTAGGTAGGCGCGACTCTCCGAAAAGAGCGTTCATTTGTAAAATACAACGTTAGATCTCTTATGATAGACTGAATTGTAGGAAAAGCGGGTACGGCCATGCAAACGGGGAGTACTTTGTGGAGTTGTATGGATGTCAAGGTAGCGGTGTACACTTGACTAGGGTCTACATTAGCCTCCCCGAGGAGCTCTATTGTATGACCTTGGAGGTTGAGGGTAGAGCGGTGTGTTAAATATGTTTAGTAAAGAGTTTAAAAGAAAACATATTTATTGAGAAATGTTCTCATCCTTTTGATATCTCAATTCGGCATTGTTGACGGGGTGTTTGGGTAGTTCGGTTGGGTCACCGTGGCCTATATGTAAGTGTCAGATTGTGAACTCTGATCATTTATTGTTTGCTAAAAGTCAGAAAAGTAATCTTGTATGTAAAATGACTTGTTTTATTGTTTTTGATTTCAGACTGGTTGTTATCTTATGCATTGCGGTTAATACTAGTATGTATGTTACTTGTCTATTCTGTTATGCTCATTAGAATTTAATATGCCTTAATACATGTGAAGCACTAGTAGTTGCTCAGAGTTTTCTAGTTTGCTGCTAGTTTATCTACTAAGTTGAAAAGAACATTAGAAACGTTAAACTAAACTAAAGAGTTAGTCAGTTGCATGATCCGGACATTAGATGTCAAACGTTTTCTAGTATTAAATACTTGAAAATTCAACTGTAGTATAGAGTATAAGATATTAGAAAGAAATGTTTGATTAGAAAACTAGTAGCATAAGAACAGCAAATGAACAAGATGACAGACACAAGATTGCATTAAGAAAGTTTAGTTTAGGAGCGCATCATATGACAGTGGCTCATTTAATTGAACTGGAATTCTTGATGCAAATACTGATAGCCAATCATAACAGGATATGATCCTGACTTGCCTATCAAGGTTTTTCAATAGGTTTAGGCATGATACATTGAGTAATAGCGATTTCTCATTGTCTGAACTGATGAAAGTACAGCTTGAGAGCAAAAGTGTCATGAGAACTAAGAGAAGAGTTCACTTAGTCTAAACATATATCTCAAGAATTGGGAACCTCAAGAGGGTAAAATAAAATATGTGTCAAAATAGTTTTATCTTTTTATAAAAGCACTGGACATTATTTTTTAAAATGAATTGCCTAGGAAATTAAATACTATTGTTGCCAATACTAGAAAGCCAACATGACAAGATAATCGATATCGTGTCTCCTCTAGCTGTTACTAGTTGGTAGTTCACTAGTGTTCTAGTGAATGGGTTTTCAGCATGGGCATCAAGGGATAGTAGTTTAAGTCAGGGAATGTAGTTTTGTATTTGAGTAACTATCTTGAAGTAATTTAGAAATATGTTTTCTATCCACTATTTTTAAAAATAGTCTTTTAGCTATTTTCTGAAAAATTAATTGTAGTTAAGTGAATAAAGTGTTTATTACAAATGGTATATTGGTAGATGGTTGACTTATTTTAATCAAAACTATGTTATTGCAATTTGTTTGTCTAATATAAGCCAAGGTGTGTAACCCTATAAAAGAAGAATTTTCTATAGTCCATATAGCTTTTAGATGGTATTTGATCTGAGGTCACATTAATCTAGTATGATTCAAAAACTGGTTTGATTTGTCTTATATGGTTATTAAGTACTAAGATGATAACCGGTACGTCAATCATGTTCAAATTAATATAGTGACTGAAAGAGTCTCTAACAGTAAGGGCAATAGAACCACTTAGTTGTTAGAACTTATTCATAAGATGTTTATAGACTGCTAAAAGTTTAAGTGAGCGGAAGTGAATACTATTTCTTAAAATGTTTACGAATAACTACTCAACTAGTTGACGTACGGGCATTGTTGGGAACGTATTACAAAAACTTTTCCCTAAATGACTAGAGCCGGTGCAGCGGAAAATCTATTTAAAATTTTCAATTTTAAATCCAATGTCCTGATCTAATTAAGCTATTTAATTAGACCTAGATCTTACTCTAATAGGTTCATAATATGACAAACAAAAAATATCAAATAAAACAAGTATAAACATGGTACGTAGAATAAACGAAATAAACGAAAGACCAAATTAAATATCAAACACATAATTTAGGCATACCTGAAGTGCTATCCAAACTTCAGATTGAAGATTTGAAATTAGAAGGAGAAAGTTTCTTGATATCTCGAGATCTTATTCGCAATGACCTCTATTAGCAATGGAGTGTAGGCTCCCAAAATATTAAATTTAGGAAAAATTTCAGAACAAAAGTTTTACTTTTAATCTTTCTAAAAAATAATTTTTTAGAAAAATTAAAACATTAATTCAAAAAATTACTAAAATAGTTTTAGGGTTTTCATTGTGGGTAAAAACTAGGTTCCAAAACCTAAAACTCAAATTAAATTGCACGGTAAAATTTTGTCTTGTTTCGATAAAAGCACACTAAAATTTATCATGTTATATATTCATCTCATGAACATTTGTTTAGCATAATAATTGATTTATCTCATAAATAAATAATTCATCTTATGAATTCAATTTTTTATATATATTTTTCATCAGTGCTTAACTTGAGGCTTGCGGAGGGACTTTAGGGACAATTTAACTCTAGCTCCAAATAGGTCAAATCTGATTATCATCTTATGATAACAATTGACTACCATTTAATAAAATTTAATTTCACTAAATAAGTTTTATTACATTTTAGAATTAAATATATTCACCAAAAAATTTCCCAAATAATTTTATTGATATTGCAACAATTAACCTTTATTAGATATCCATGAAAAAAAAAAAAAACTTTAACTACCACTGTTATTTTACTCACATGTGCCACCGTAGTTCCTAACTTGGCCCTTCTCAAATAATTCATAATACAGAAATAATTTTCGTATTAATTCCAAATGTCAAATATATGGAATACTCTAGCCAAATATTTTAGAATTTGTTCGTATATTTGTGAACCAACTAGGGGGACATCTCACATTGTAGATTCCTAGTAAAATATCCATTCCTGTCACACTTCATGCAATTACCCAAAGACAAAAGATCCTAGTTATTCACTTTTTAACCTCATCATTTTGGGCATCAAAGCAATTAACATTCCATGCACGCATTCGGACTATTTTCCGGATTTAGAGTTATCGTTTTGTAGAACTAATTATTTTGCTATAGCAGTTTTAATTTAGGTAGTCCTATTTAGTGTTTCAATCTTATTGAAAACAACAACATAATACTCTCGGATCCCTAACCACATGATCAAGACAAGCCATCAAAAGTATCATATTATAGTCTTATCAAACGAGTTGTCCAAACTTATCACCAAGTATGAACATATTTTGACAATATGTCATTAGTTTGATCTATGTCTTTCCATGGTTCAATCTTATTGACCATTTAAACCAAACCTGACACCTCATCTACGATGACATCCATCTCATGGAGCGTTTTAGACAAACAATCACGCATATTTGACTCATAAAATATAATCAAACAATAAATAAATAAAATAATTTTATTAAAACTAACTAATTGGATTTTTCTAGGACACTTATTCCAACAATCTCCCACTTGTCATTAAACCCAAATAGCCTTGCATTGCATAACTATCCCTTAGGGATCTGTCAACTCTTTGACTATAAACTTGAACCAATATTGATCTATCACTGTCTCATTATTTTGCTCACATGCTTTCATCTATAAGAAACCTTCTGAGTCTGTAGTCTACTTAACAACTCCATAGTTGTCAAGTGCCCGACTTCCATAATGAAGTAAGCAATACAAGACTGCTTCACCATTCACAATCTAATGATTCCCACTGCAAGGGTAAATAGGAATTCTAACGTCTAAACTCCCTTTTAAAACAAATGACCCACAAAAAACTCATATTCTTTGTTTTGAATCTTGTATAAGCTTGATCCTAAGAATATAGTGTGCTCATCTTAGGTCTTTCACTTTTAAATAACTGGAAAATCAAAACTCATAGCAATTCTACAATATTCTTAATGAATAGAATCCCATCTATGTACAACACTTAGAAAGTCTCTACTTTCTTGTTATGTCACTTGTACAGTAATGATTTTCTAACCACTAACTCAAATCCCTATGACTTAATTAACCATCATCGAATCTGTATTCAATGAACAAAATGCTATTTAAGTCTACAAATAGACTAGCTCAGTTTGCATACTATATGCTCCTAACTTTTGGAAACAAATTTCTCTAGTTGCATCATACACATAACTTTTCAAGATAACCATTCGAAGAACGTCACCTTGATCTCCGCTTTATCGTATCTCATCATATGGAACACAATGGATGTGTATCCTTATGGACTTAAGCATAACATCTAGCCAGAAGGCTTTATCAAAAGATGATTCCTTCCTATAGGGTATTAACACACTGCCATCAATCTAGCATTGAAAGTCTTTACCTTCTCATCCACTCAACTCTATATACTTTTACATCCATTCAAATCCAATCTAATGGACATAATGTCTTTCGATGCCTCTACAAGTTCCCAGACTTGTTAAAATAAGATTACTTTAGCTTAATTTTTATGGCCTTGACCCATTGGTCTACATCTTTATACTTAAGAGTTTCATTGTAGTCCAAAGGATCATATTCATCGTCATTCTTAATTGTTAACACTGAAGACATGAATCCGTCAGGTAACCCTAACTATCCTCCCACTACAGCAAAGCTCTCATGTAATTGGTGTGACAATATCATAGTTGAAGATATATCTAATATATCATCTACATTATAAGTTGTATCATACTGTTGAGAGACAGTATCTCATACTGTCAATTTGACCAGTACAAGCTATCTGGTGTACTTTTAGAACACTTTCTAAAACATTTTACATAGCAAAACTTTTTGATTTGTAAATGTGACTCATAATTTGAATCTTACCATATTCAAATCATCGATCCTTCTTACAACTCTTTGTAATGAGGATAAATAAGAATTTTCTTGAAACCACCACTTCTATCTAAAGTGAGTTGATATAATTACCTAACTGATTCCAACTTAAGACTTTAACTCTTTGAATCTTTCAAAAAATTTCAAGACTTTAGTCTTCATAGGCATATACATATATCAACTTACCGAGTAGTCATTCATAAACATTTTATGAAATATTCATCGCTTTCACTCGCTTGAACTTTTAGCAATCCATAAACATTTTATGAAAAAGTCCTAGCAGCTTAGTGGTTTTAGTACCTTTACACTTTAAAGCTCTTTCAATCACCATTAATTCAAACATGATTCACATGCCAGTTACCATTCAAGTACTTAATGATCCATAAGACAAATCAAACCAGTTTTGAATCATATTGGATTAATGTGACCTAAGATTAAGAACAACTTAAAAGCTACATGGTTTCTGGAATTTCTTCTTTTATGTGGATGCACAGCCTAGCTTATATTATACTAATAAATTGCCATTAAAATAAGTCAACTATCTACCAATGTACATTTTTAAATAAACACCTTTTTTTTATAACTATCACTCTATTTTTCAACAAAATAACGGAAAGTCTATTCCAAAACAAATAGCATATAGAAATCAAATTTCTTAAGTACAACAAGATAGTTACTCAAATACAAAACTACATTCCCTGACTTAAACTACTACCTATTGATGCCCTTACTGAAAACCCATTCACGAGAACACTAGTGAACTACCTACTAGTCATAACTAAAGGAGACAGGATTTTATGTACCTTGTCATGTTCGCTTTCAGTCTTGGCAACAATAGTATATAAGTACCTAGGAAATTCCTTTTAAAGTCAGTGCTATTGGAGAAGAGACAAAACTATTTTGACTCATGTTTTATTTTACCCATTTAAGGTTCCTAATTCCTGAGATAGATGCTTACATTAAGTGGACTCTTCCCTTAGTTCTCAAGACACCTTTTCTCATAAACTATTCTCATGCTACTAGTTCTCTAAACAAACACTTCTTTCAAGTATTTTATCATATCCACTATAGTTGAACTTTCAAATATCTAATACTAGAAAACATATAACATCTTATGCTGAAATTTTGCAACTAACTCTTTAGTCTAGTCTAACGTTCCTAATGTTCTTTTCAACTTAGTAGATTTACCAGTAGCAATCTAGAGAACCCTAAGCATCTCCTCAAGCTCAACATGTGCCCAGACATACCACATTATAGCGAACAAAACAGAACAGACAAGACATACCAGTATTGATCGCAATGCATAATCTAAGAACTAGTTTGAATCAAAAACTGTAAAACAAGTCATATAACATACAAGATTCCTTTTCTTAGTTTTTAGCAAATAATCAAAGTTCGGAGTTCACATTCCTACCCTTACATGTAAGCCGTGGAGACCCAATTGAACCACCCAAAACTCCCCATTGGTGAGGCCGAACTGAGACATCAGAAGTGCGAAAACATTTCTCAATAAATATATTTTCTTGTAAACTCTTTACTAAATATATTTAACACCTCAGCCTCTAAGGTTCTACAATAGAGCTCCTAGGGGAGGCTAATGTAAACCCTAGTCAAGTGTACACCATTACATGAATATCCATACAAGTTCTTGATATACTCCAGGTCAGCGCGGCCATACTTGATGTCTTGGACTTTAGTTCATCCAAAGAGATCTAACCTTGTATTCCGCAAATGAACGCTCTCCTTGGGGAGTCATGCCAACCTACTATATTGCTAGACCGGTAACAGAGGCTATGAGCATTCATTTAGAATCTTGCTCCCACTTGATATTTTGAGTATTGTGAACTATTAAATAATTTTAGCAAACAAACAAAGCATGGATCCACCAAACCATTCTCTGTGTGTGTGCAACAATGAGCAGACCAATCTACCCGTTACTATAGGAGAGGTTAAGTAATTAGTCAAATGAGATCTATTCTCAATTGAAATGTTTCCTAAACATATTTAACCCACCGTTTCTTCCTTGGTCTCTGGCAGTATCATAACGCTCTATAGCAGACTATCTTACCACCCTAGTCAAGTGTCTACCATTACCGACACATTAGTACAGTAAACAAGATACTCCAAGGCGGCGTGGTCACACTCAATTTTCCTGTACCTCTATCTATCATTAAGATTCTAGCCTTGTATCTTGTGAACAAACGTCCTTCTCGAGAAGTAGCGCCTATCCACTATACTATTAGACTGAAAATAGAGATTGTGAGGAATCAATTCCAGATCCTCGCTCCCACTTAAAATTTAAAATGGCATATCTTTCCTTTAAATTTTGATTATCTTATAATCAATATAATAATTAAATTATAAAATTTTATTTAACAATTAAATAACACCTTAATCCAATTAAATTCCTTTAATTTTCCAACCTATGCAATCTAATCTCATTAGATATATTATGAGAATTTTTCTTTTCAAATAAATTAACTTTTAAATTATCTAATCTAATTAGATCTATTTGAAAACAAATTCTCCCACTCAATAAAATCAAATATTTCACCAAGTTATATGGCGTTATAATTTTATTCACATCATACATAATATTTAACTCTCTAAACAATATTAAATATGTGAACAATATTTAGTAAGTAACATGTTATCAAACAATTTGAGTAACAATAGTTAAAGCCTCAAGATTGGAGCAATTTAAAGATTTTTTTAAACTCTTTTAGAAAAGATTATCATATAATCTTAATTAGGATCTCATCTTAATTAATTATTTATTTATTCAAATTATTTAAATAGTAAAAATATAAAAAATTAATTTTATTGGGATTTTTTAATTTAACTTTTATTAATTTTATTATAATTTAATAATTAGTTAATTAATTAAATACGATCTTAATCTCATTAAATCATAAACCAAACATTTAATCCAATTAGATATTCTTTGTGATGTTGTATATGTCTAGATCATTCAATTATTTGAATATCTAATCTCATTAGATTATTCAAAAATATACTCCCACTACTTTAATTATAATTCATCTTTAAATTTTAAATTTGATGAACAACAATGTTGTCATTAAACTCTTTAATAACACACTCATATATTCTTTGTTTTGAATTGTGACAAAATATTTAACAATTGAATAGTTCATACTTAGGTTCAAAATCTAATCAAATTAGACTAACAATGTAAATGGTTCAACTCTTTGAATATCTAATCTTATTAGATCCAATTTAGAATTACACTCCCTGATTGAATCCAAACTCACCTTAAAGTTTAAAAAATTTAAAACTTTAGTGATCACTCAATCTTATGGTCAAGCACTTTAACAACAATCTTCAGACTTAACTTTTTCCTTTAATGAAATTCCCAATTTCATTTTTTTGTAATTCAACATACTCCAATTTTATCAAACCTGATATTTTAATGTCAATTGTGAAGGTATCTAGAGTTGGCTCTGATACCAATTATTGGGAATGTATTTCAAAAAAATTTCCCTAAATGACTAGAGCAGGCGCAGTGGAAAATCTATTTAAAATTCCTAATTTTAAATATAATGTTCTGATCTATTAAACTATTCAATTAGACCTAGATCTTACTATAATAAATTCATAATATGACAAACAAAAAATATCAAATAAAATAAGTATAAACATGGTATGTAGAATAAACGAAATAAAGGAAAGAACGAATTAAATAACAAAAACTAATTTAGACATACCTGAACTGGGAATCCAAACTCCGTTTTGAAGATCTAAAATTAGAAGAAGAAAGCTTCTTGATACCTCGAGGTCTTCTTTGCAATGACCTCTATTAACACTAAAGTGTGGGCTCAAAAAATATTTAATTTAGGAAAAATTTCGGAATAAATTTTTTTTTTAATCTTTTCGAAAAATAAATTTTCAGAAAAATTATGCTAAATATTAATTTAGAAAATCTCTAAAATAATTTTAAGTTTTTCGTCTTGAGAGAAAACTAGGCTCCAAAAACCTAAAACTCGAAAATGAAATTGCACGGCACTCTCTCATATGTGTGTATAGACTTTTTTTTACCAAAGTGGCATTCCTTTTAAAAAAAAAATTACCAAATTGACATATCCACAAAAATATTTACCAAAATGGCACATTTTATTGTGCATTTGTCAAAGTATGCCGTTTCAAGCGGTGTACAATGAACAGTCATTTTTTTTTAAAGAAGTACAGCTAATTTGTCTTTAAAAATTATTGTATTAACACTATTTACATAAATAATTTAAAATTTTAATAATTTTTTTAATACAATAAATTTTAAAATTTATTTTTTAAATACCCCCAACCTGAGAAGTGTAATATGAGGACTTTCCAGAAGGTTGCCCGCCTATGCAAGGTGTGGGGATACTCAGAAACAACCTCTTTTTAGAGTAGCACTCTGAAGGGAGAAGGCTGCGTACATCTATTCCCCAAAACCCTGCATAGGTGGGAGCCCTTGGGGCATTAAGAATGTATGTTTCTTTCTATTTACTATATTTAGTATAATGAATAATAACGTTAATATATACATGTCCATTTCATCATTTAGGTACTCTTTAAATTTTTGTTGAACCAATATTATATACATGAAAATTATGCATTACTTTTTGGATGAAGAAAACATAAATGGTGAAAGTTTTCAAAATGATATTATATATAGTAAGGGCAACATACTTTGCAAAAACGATCAAGAAGAAACATATTATTTAAAAAAAGATTAGGAAAGATATCAACTATTTATAAGTGACCAGAACAATTCCTTGAAAAATAATATGACATCCGAAAAGAATATGTGGTAGATAACGTGACAATCAAAAAGATGATACATACAATATTACGATGAAGTTAATATACTTTCTTAAAAAAAATAAATTTTAAAGTTTATTGTATTTAAAAATAAAAAAATTTTAAATTATTTATGTAAAATAGTTTTAATACAATAATTATTTAAATACAAATTAGATGTGCTTCCGTAAAACAAAATTGTGTTGTTCATTGTATGCAGTTTAGAACAGCGTACTTTGATAAATGCATAGTAAAATGTGTCATTTTGGTAAATATTTTTGTGGAGATGCCAATTTGGTAAATTTTTTTTTTAAAAGGTATGCCACTTTGGTAAAAGAAGTTGTATATACATATAATATGTGGTCCCCACATGGGGCCCACTTGAGCTTTTTCTTTTTTTTTTTTTAATTTTGTTTTGTTTCGATAAAAGCACAATAAAATTTATCATGTTATATATTCATGTAATGAATATTTGTTCAGCATAAAAATTTATTTATCTCTTAAATAAAAAACTAACCTAATGAATTCAATTTTTAAATATTTTCAAATGGTGCTTAAGTTGAGCCTTGTGGAAGGACCTCAGGGACAATTTAACTCTAGCTCTAAATGGGTCACATCTGATTATCATCTCATGGTAACAATTGTCCACCATTTAATAAAACTTAATTCTACTAAATAAGTTTTACTGCACTCTAGAATTAAATATATTCACTCAAGAATTTTTCAAATAATTTTTATTGTTATCGCGATAATTGACCCCTCTGTTAGATATCCATGAGCAAAAATAACTTTAACTACTACTGTTATTTTCTCAAATCTATCATCGTAGTTCCTCGCTCGCCCTTCTCGAACAATTCATAATACTGAAACAATTTTCGTTTTAATTCCAAATGTCAAACATATGGAATACAACAACAACACCAATAGTCCCAGTTCTAGTCAAACATATGGAATACTCTGTCTAAAGATTCTAGAACCTGATCGTATTTTTGTGAATTAACTCGGGAGACATCTTACATTATAGATTCCTAGTAAAATATCCGTTTTCGCTACTCTTCATGCAATTGCCCAAAGACGTAAGTTCCTGGTTATTCACTTTTAAACCTCATCATTTTGGGCATCAAAGTAATTAACATTCCATATACGAGTTCAGACTGTTTCTCATCTTTAGAGTTGTTGTCTTATAGACTTAATTATTTCTTATAGCAGTTAAAGAAACAGCTAATTCAGGTGGTTCTGCTCAGTGTTCCAATCTTATTGAGAGCACCAACATAATAGTCTTGGATCCCTATCCAAATGACCATGACATGTCATCAAAAGTATTATATTATAATTTTATCAGACAAGTTGTCCAAACTTATCACCAAGTACGAACATACTTTGACAACATGTCACTAGTTTGATCTAAGTCTTTCGGTGGTTCAACCTTATTGACCACTTAAACCAAACCTGACACGTTATCTTGTACAATATCCATCTCATGGAACATTTCAGAAAAATAATCAGGCATATTTGACTCGTAAAACATAATCAGACAATAAATAAATAAAATATTTTTTACTTAATATTTAAAACTAAATAATTGGGCTTTTCTAGGACCCCTATTCCAACAGACATACCTATGAAGACTGAAGTCTTGAATCTTTTGAAAGGTTTAAAGAATTAAAGACTAAAGTTGGAATCAATTAGGTATTTATATCAAGTCACTTTGATTAGATCAAAGTGGTGATTTGAGGAGAATTCTTAATTTTTTCCTTACTACAAGGACTTATAGAAAGGATCAATTATGTGTTATTAAATATGGTAAGATTCATATGATGAGTCACATCTATATATAAAAAGGTTTATTATGTAAGAGTTTTAGAAAGTGTTTTAAAAGAACAGCAGAGCTTATGTTAGATAAATTGATAGTATGTGATACTGTATCTCAACAGCATGACACAACTTATAGTGTAGATGATGTATTTGATACATCTTCAATAGGTTATTGTCACACTTAGTACATAAGAGCTTTGGTGTAGTTGGAGAATGGCCAGGGTCACCTGACTTATTCATGTCTTCAGTCTGAAGGGTTAAGCATGATGGTAAATCTAATCCTCTAGACTATAATAAGACTCTTAAGTATAAAGATACAGACCAATAGGTCAGGGTGATGAAACCTAAGTTAGAATAATTTTATTTTAACTATGTTTGGAAACTTGTAGAGGCATAGAAAAGCATTAAGTCCATAAGATTCAATTAGAATGGATCAATAAGTATAAAGAGTTCTATTACGAATAGTGTCCTGAAATCCAGATTTATTCTATTAGTATCATTTTATTAATGAATAAAATTGAAGTTCCAGTCGTTTCCTTATTAAATTTGGGTAAGCGAGCATTTATATAGCATGTGATTTTGTTTTTGGTAACATCCATGAGATGGATATAGCCCTCAGACTACAATTTACATGTTTGTTCTAAGTGGTTTATGAGATTAACCCACAGATAAATTTGGAACAAATGGTATGGATTATTGCTTGAAAGACTCGTAGTCGAAGACAAGTTTGGACCACTTGTATGCTAAGAGTATAGCGTGACATTTTAGATGACTTGTCTTGGTCATGTGGATGGTGATCCAAAAGTGCTACGTTGGTGTATTTAATAAGATTGACACACTGAGTTGGACTATGTGAGTTGCTTATTTCTAGACTACTATCAGAGATGAGTGATTCGTGTTGTACTATTTGAACGATGACTCTAAATCCTGAGAGTATTATGGACTTGTGCATGGAGCGTTAGTTACTTTGGTGTATTATAAGTAAGGTCTAAATGCATAACTAAATTCCAACGTATACTGGGTAATGGCGTGAAGTGTGATAAGGATCAGGTATTCAATAGGGAATCTACAGTCTCTTATGAGATATAGATGTCCCTTTAGTTGATTCACAAATATTTGAATACTTCGAAAACTTTGGCCAAAGTATTTCAAGTGTTTGACATTTGGAATTTATACTGTGAATATGTTCAACTATGAATGGATTATTCAGTGAAAGGCGAGTTGGTAACTAATGGAGAAGATGTGAGAAGGATAATTGTAGTAGTTATATTTATCCTTTGTCATGGACATCTAGTGGAGGGGTTGTTGTCATCAATACAGTATATTAGGGAAATGTCAAATAAATGGTTTAAGTCCAGAGTTCAGTGAAAATTATTTAGTGGAATTAAGTTTGATTAAATGGTAATTAAATTATATTATGAGATGATTAATTTAACCCATTTGGAGCTAGATTTAAATTGTACTTGACGTTCCTACACATGCCTTTATATTTATTGCCATCGAAAAAATATTAAAGAATTCGTGAGATGAATTATTTATCCATGAGATGGCGAAATTAATTTTCCCAAACATTATTCATGAAATAAATAAAAATTAAAAATTGTAAAATAAAATAATTTTTGAAAAATTAAAATTCATAAGATGAATTTTTACATATAGGAAACAAAACAAAAGAAAAAAGAAAAAAAGTGAAAAACAAATCCAGGTGGGATCCGTGTGCTCACGGATCAACCAACCAGCCTGCAACACGTGTCGCGCATTGGGGAGCCGAGGGCCAATTCGTGTGGGCACGAGCAAGCCAATCACGGCCCACCACGTGTCACGCCAACTCAAAAAAAAAGGACATGCGTTTGACCTGATACAAAACGCTGTGTTTTCGATTATTTAATGTTAAAACGATGCGTTTTGTATTCGAACTAACTTTGTTTTCAGCAAATCCCACATCGACCCTTTTGAAATTTTTCGCTCCCATAAACTACTATAAATAGGGGTGCTTATTCAAGGGTTTACATTCAATTGAAAACAAATTTTTTAGGATTTCTGAAATTGTTTCAGAGACCTAATTAGAGAAAAAAATTTTCGTTAAAATTTTTCTTTCCTAGTATAATATTTTTTGGAGCCCGCCCTCTGGGCAGCTCGAGGTCATTGCGTAGAAGATCACTGGGTTTGGATTTTCTTGGTATTTCGCTGGAGATTATTATTCCTTTTGGTTTTATTATATTAGAGCAAATCCAGGTACATTTACTTTCCTTCACTTTTAGTTTTCGCTTTTTTATTTATTTATAATATTTGTTCTTATGTCTGTTTAAATTTAAGGATTGTTATGAAAGAATTATAGTCAAAGGCTTGTAGATCTAAATTATGAATTCAGATTTGTAGATTTAAATTATGAATTTAGATCTGTAGATTTAAAATTATGAATTTTAAATCAACCCTAGGTTTAGAATTATGAATTCTAAACCTATTCCACTCTGTAAACTTCATAAAGTTTGGAAGAATTTTTGAAATTCATCCCAACAACCGGTATTAGAGCCAAGGAATTTATAAAGATAACCCTATTCCCGGGAGCTCTCGCAGGTGAGGTGTCACGAAGCGTGACTCTCCGACTGGGGCCTTAGGTAGAGAGAAGAGTCTTCTACTATAAGTGTTCCAATAGGTGCCTTTTGTTGTGACCATAGTTGAGAACGGTGAACCCAACAGTCGACATCAAAATTACTTTTTTCCCAACAAGTTCATTGGACGAAAAGGTTGAGACCTTCTAGGCTAGATTGATAGCAGTGGATTATACCATAAAGGAAGGAATCGTCTTTGATGAGACCTTCTAACTGGATGGTTTGATAAAGTCCATAAGGACGCTCTTATCCATTATAACTCATTGTGATGAGATATGGGAAATGGAAGTCAAGACGATATTTTCTGAATGGTCATCTTGGAAAGGTTATGCATATGATATAACCAAACAAGTTTGTTGCCAAGAATCAGGAGCTTATAGTATGGAAATTGAGGAAGGCTATTTGTAGGCTTACATAAGCATCTTATTCATTGAATAGTTGATTCGATGACAGCTAATCAAGTCATAGGGACTTGAATCAATGTTTAGTGAGCCATGAGTGTGCCAGTGACATGACCATAAAATAGAGACTTTCTATGTGTTGTATATAGATATGATCCTACTCATTGTGAATGGTGTAGATTTATAATGAGCTATTAAGGTTTAATTGTTCAGTTAGTTTAAAACGAAAGAACCAAAATGAACACACTATGTTCTTAGGGTCATGCTTTAGCAAGATTATAAGGATGTTGGGTTTATCATGGGTCATTTGTTTTAAAAAGCGGCTTAAACATTGACGTGGAAAATCCATGTTTACCCTTGTAATGGGAGTCATTAGACGGTGAAGAGTGAAGCTGTCTTGTATTGCTTACTTCAATATAGAAGTTGAGCACTTGATAACTATGAAATTATTAAGTAGACTAACTCACTCAGAAGGTTCTTAAAAGATCAAAGCATGTGAGAAAAAAGAATGAGACAGTGAGAGTTCAGTATTGGTTAAAGTTTATAATCAAAGAGTTGACAAATCCCTTGCGGATAATTATGCAATGCAGGGCTAATTAGGTTTAGGACAAGTGGGAGATTGTTGGCATTGGTGTCCTAAAAATTCCCATTAGTTAATTTTAAATATTAAATAAATAAATTGTCTTATTTACTTACTGTCTTAATATGTTTTACAAGTCTAAATATATTTCTGATATTTTTTTTCCTAAAACGTTCCATGAAATGGATGAAGTCCTAGATGACATGTCAGGTTTGGTTTCAGTGGTCAATGAGATTGAACCACAAATAGACTTACATCAACATATTTTCAAAGTATGTTCGTAGTCGATGATAAGTTTGGACAACTTGTTTGATAAGAATATAATATAATATTTTTGATAACTTGTCTTAGAGATCTAAGAGTATTATGTTGGTTTTTTCAATAAGATTGGAACACTTAGAAGGACCACCTGAATTAGTCGTTTCTTTAACTGCTATCAGAATCTAAATTCAATAAATAATCTAAACTCTTGCATGGATTGTTCGTTGCTTTGATGTGCCAAAAGGATTAGTCACATCTTGTTGACTTAAATCTTATGTGCATTGGGTAACTCATGAAGTGTAGCGAAAACATTTGTTTTACATAGAATCTATAGTCTCTAACATGATAAAGATGAACGAATTATAGAATCTTTGGCCAAAGTATTCCATATGATTGACATTATTAATATAGAATTTGCTTCTCTATTATTGAATTGTTTGAGAAGGGCGAGTCAGGAATTACAGTAAAAGATGTGAGAAAAATAGCAACAGGAGTTAAAGTTACTTTTGCTCACAGATATCTAATATAGGGGTTGATTGTCACAATAAAAGTTATTTGAAATATTCTTGAGTGAGTGTATTTAATTCTAGACTGCAGTAAAACCTATTTAGTACAGTTTGTTGGGAACATATTTCAAAAACTTTGCCCTAAATGACTAAAGCGGGTGCAACGGAAAAATAATTTAAAATTCTTAATTTTAAATCTAATACCCTATTCTAATTAAACTATTTAATTAGACCTAGATCTCACTCTAATAGGCTTATAATATAACAATCAAAAATATCGAATAAAACAAGTATAAGCAAAGTATGTTGAAAAAACGAAATAAAAAAAAATTAAATATCAAATACTCAATTTAGACATATCTGAAGCGCGAATCCAAACTCCGACTTGAAGATCTGAAATTAAAAGAAGAGTATCTTGACTCCTCAAGGTCTTCCTTGTAATGACCTCTTTTAGCACCGGAGTGTGGGCTCCCAAAATATTTAACTTGAAAAAAAATTTCGAAACAAAAGTTTTCCTTTTAATCTTTCTGAAAAATAATTTTTCAGAAAAAATTATGCTAAACATTGATTTAGAAAACCCCTAAAACAATTTTAGAGTTTTCATTATTGGAGAAAATTAGGTTCCAAAACCTAAAAACCTCAATAAATTATCTCGGTTGGAAAAAGCATGTATTTATAATAAAAAATAGGGACACGTGGCGCATATTGATTCGCCCACTACAATAGCCACGAATTACCATCAGCATGATCTGGGATGCGACACGTGTTGTTCTTTGGTTGGTCAATATCCGCACACATGGATCACTCTTTAATATATATATATATATATATATTTTTTTTGCACGGGCTCGCCTTTCACTATGTGCCTGGTACCCTCATGCATGCAACGCACACGTGAGCTATGCAATTCTGCCTCCCCTTTTTTTGTTTAATTCCCACATGTATAACATTCATCTCATTAATGTTATTTGGCAAAATTAATTTATTTATTATATGAATAAATAATTTATCTCATGAATTATGTGTAGCAAAAATTAAGTTATTCATCTTATGAATAAATAACTCATCTCATGAAGTCAATTTAAATATTTTCAAACAGTGCTTAAGTTGAGTCTTGTGAAGAGACCTCATGGACAATTTAACTCTGGCTCCAAAATGAGTCAAATCTAATTAACATCTCATGATAACAATTAATTACCATTTAATAAAACTTAATTTTGCTAAATAATTTTTTTTGCAATCTAGAACTAAATATATTTACTCAAGAATTACCCAAATAACTTTCATTATTACTGCGACAATTGACCCCTCTGTTAGATGTACGTGAGCAAAAACAACTTTAATTACTATTGTTATTTTTCTTACATCTATGGCCGTAGTTTTCAACTCGCTCTTCTCGAACAATTCATAGTGCAGAAACAATTTCCATATTAATTTCGAATATAAAACATATGGAATACTCTGGCCAAAAATTCTAGAATCTATTCATATATTTGCAAATCAACTAAGGGAACATCTCATAATGTAGATCCCTAGTAAAATATCCATTCCCATCACACTTTATGCAATTGTCAAATGACGTAAGATCCTACTTATTCACTTTTAACCTCATCATTTTAGGCATCAAAGCAACTAACATTCCTTGGATGAGTTCGGGCTATTTCCTAGATTTAGTGTTATCGTCTTACAGAATTATTTCTAATAGTAATTAAAGAAATAACTAATTTAGGTGGTCTTGGTCAATGTTCCAATCTTATTGAAAACACCAACATAGTACTCTTGGATCCCTATTCACATGACCAAGATAAGTCATCAAAGGTATCACATTATAGTCTTATTAGACAAGTTGTTCAAACTTATCACTGACTACGAACATACTTTTACAACATGTCACTAGTTTGCTCTTAGTCATTCCGTGGTTCAATCTTATTGACCACTTTAACCAAACTTGACTCTTCATCTTGGACAATGTCCATCACATGGAAAGTTTAAAAAAAAACAATAACACACATGTTTAACTCATAAAATATGATCAAACAATAAATAAATAAAACAATTTTTTTTATTTAACATTTAAAACTAACTATTGGGTTTTTCTAGGATTACATACCTATCCCCTAGGGATCTATCAACTTTTTGACTATAAACTTGAACCAATACTGATCTGTCATTATCTCGTTATATTTCTTAAACGCTTTCATCAATAAGGAACATTCTAAGTCAAGTAGTCTACCCAACAACTCCATAATTGTCAAGTACCTAACTTCCTTAGTAAAGTAAGCAATCCAAGACTGCTTTACGCTTCACCATCTAATGACTCCCACTATAAGGGTAAAGAAGAATTTAGATGTCAAATGCCTAAACTCCCTTTTTAAACAAACAACCCATAATAAAGCCAACATCCTTTCTTTTGGATCTTGCCAAAGCTTTACCCTAGGAACATAGTTGGTTCATCTTAAGACTTTTGCTTTTAAATAACTAGACAATCATAGCAATTCTACACCATTTTTAATAAGTAGAATCCCATATATATACAATACTTAGAGAGTCTCTACTTTCTTGTCATGTCACTCGTATACTAATGGTTCACTAACCATTGACTCAAATCCCTAGGACTTGATTAACCGTGATCGAATCTAGTATTCAATGTACAAGATGCATATTTAAGTCTACAAATAGACTTCCTTAGTTTGCGTGCTATATGTTCCTGACTCTTGGCAACGAAATTGTCTAGTTGTATCATATACATAACCTTTCAAGATAACTATTAAGAGAACATCGTCTTGATTTCGACTTTCCCATATCTCATCATATGAAACACAAAGAATGAGAGTATCCTTTAAGACTTAAGCATTGTTGGGAAAAAAAATAACTCTAATGCCAACTGTTGGGTTCACAATTCTCAACTATGGTCATAACAAAAGGCACCGATTAGAGCACTTAGAATATGAGACTCTTCTCTTTACCTAAGCCCTCGGTCGCTTCGTGAAATCTCACATGCAAGAGTTCCCAGGAATAGGGTTATCTCTATAAATCCCTTTGATCTAATATCGGTTGTTGGGACGAGTTTTAAAAATTCTCCCTAATTTTATAAAGTTTATGCAGCGAAAGAGGTTTAGAATTCATAATTCTAAACCTAGGGTTGATTTAAAATTCCTAATGTTAAATCTACAAATTTAAATTTATAATTTAAATCTATAGACCTAAATTCTTAATTTAGATCTATAGGCCTTTACTCTAATACATTCATAATAATACATAAACTTAAACAAACATTATAATGAATACTGTAAATAAATAGAAAATTGAAAACTAAAAGATGAAGGAAAGAAAGCATACCTGAATTTCCTCTAAATAAAGAAAACCAGAAAATATTAATCTTCAAAACCGAGACCTGGTGATCTTCTACGCAATGACCTCAAGCTGCCCGGAGGGCAGGCTCCAAAAAATATTAAACTAAGGAAAGAAAAATTTCAACAGAAATTTTTTTCTCCAATTAGGTCTCCGAAATAATTTTCAGAAACCCAAAATAATTTGTTTCAATTGAATGCCAAACCTCTGAATAGGTACCTCTATTTGTAGTAATGTATCGGAGAGAAAAATAGCAAAAGGGTCAATGTGGGATTTGCTGAAAACAAGTCGGTTAAAATACAAAACGCATCATTTCAACGTTAAATAACCTAATACATAGCGTTCTGTATCAGGTCAAACGTGCCCGGTTATTTTGAACTAAGCGTGACACGTGGGGGGCCGCGATTGGCACCCCCCCCCCCCCCCCCCCCCCCCCCCGCGCTCACGCGGATGGCCCCCGCCTGCGAGCGTGAGATAGGTTGACTTGTGAGCACACGGATTGACCCTTATGTGGGTTAAATTTTTTCTTTGTTTTGCAGATGTAAAAATTCATCTTATGAATTTTTATTTTTTTAAATTATTTTATTTTTAATTTTTAATTTTTATTCATCGCATGAATAATATTTGGCAAAATTAATTTACCCATCTCATGGATAAATAATTCATCTAATAAATTCTTTAATATTTTTCTAATGGCAATAAATACAAAGGCTTGCGTAGGGACCTCAGAGACAATTTAAATCTAGCTCCAAATGAGTTAAATTAATCATCTTATGAAATAATTTAATTACCATTTAATGAGACTTAATTCCACTAAATAAATCTCACAGCACTCCAGACTTAAACCAATTATTCGATATCTCCCTAATAGACTGTATTGATGACAACAACCCCTCCACTAAATGTTCATGACGAAGAATAAGTATAACTACTACCATTATCCTTCTCACAGCTTCTCCATTAGTTACCGACTCGTTGTTAACTAAATAATTCATTTATACTTGAACATATTCATAGTATATATTCCAAATGTCAAATACTTGGAATACTTTGACCAAAGTTTCCAAACTATTTACATATTTGCAAATCAACTAAGGGGACATCCGTATCTCATAAGAGACTATAGATTCCCTATGGAATACCTAATCCTTGTCACACTTCATGCCGCTACACAGTGTAAGTGGGAATTCAGTCATGCGTTTAGACCTTACTTATAGTACACCAAAGTAACTAATGCTCTATGCACAAGTCCAGAATACTCTCAGGATTTAGAGTCATTGTTCAAACAGTATAACATGAATGACTCATCTCCGATAGTAGTCTAGAAACAAGTAATCGACACGGCCCAACTCAGTGTGCTAATCTTATTAAACACACCAACCTAACACTTTTGGATCGCCATCCACATGACCAAGATAGGTCATTTAAAGTATCACGTTATAGTCTTAGCATACAACTGGTCCAAACTTTTCTCCGACTATGAGTCTTTCAAACAATAATCCATACCATTTGTTCCAAGTCTATCTGTGGGTTAATCTCATAATCCACTTAGAACAAATATGTAAATTGTACTATGAGGACTACACCCATGTCATCGATGTTTCCAAAAAGAAAATCACATGCAGTATAAATGCTCGCTTACACGAATTTAATAAGGAATGACTAGAACTGTAATTTTATTCTTTAATAAAATAATATTAACAGAATAAATGTGGATTTTAGGACACTAATCCTAACAATCTCCCACTTGTCATAAATCCAATTTATTATAAACTTTATATTCACCCTTTCTATATATGAAACAAAGGTCTAGTGAAGTCAAGGTCGTAGTAACATCAACTACTTTATCTAAACCTACAGGCCCCTCTTTGCAGCTTCTGAAGCTACAACGTGTTTAACCTCTATGGTGAAGTCAGCAATACACTATTGCTTAACATTCCTCCCAGTAATGGCTCCTGCTCCAAGGGTAAAGACATGCCCAGATGTCGTACGTCTAGCATCTCTATCTAACTAGAAGCCAGAATCCGTATAGCCAACTGGAACTAGCTCACCAAATCCTTACAGCTGATAACACCCCTACATCATTCCAAATGAGTAGTGTATCGTCGACGTACAATACTAAGAAAGTCACTACTTTCTCTTAATGTCGTTTGTACACGGATGGTTCGTCAACCAATTGCTCAAAACCATAAGACTTAATCGCTTCTTTGAATCTAATATTCTATGAGCATAATGCCTGCATCAATCCATACATGGACTTCTTTAATTTGCATACCATATGCTCCTGATTTTTGCCGATGAAACTGTCTGGTTGCATCATATAGATGTCTTCTTCAAGACGACCATTCAATAGGGCCGTTTTGACTACCATTTGCCAAATCTCATAATGAGCTACAATGGATAGGAGTATCCATGGACTTTAGCATGGCTATTGGTGAGAAGGTCTCATCATAATGAATTCCTTCCTTTTAGGTAAAACCCTTAGCAACTAGTGTTGCCTTGAAGGCCTCTACCATTCCATCCACTCCTCTATTCCTCTTGTAGATCCATTCACATCCAATGGGCTTAGTGCCAACAAGCATCTCTACAGGATCCCAGACCTAACTAGAATACATAGATCCTATTTTAGATTTCATTAATAAGACCCATTGGTTAGCATCTTGTCTTTAATTGCTTCATTGTAACTGAGAGGATCAGATTCAACGTCACAGTCAACCATCAAGGCTCCCGCCATGAACCTGTCAGGTGCCCTGACAATCCTTCCACTACACCTAGGTTCTTGTGTACTTAAAACATTCTCTACCCTAAAAGTAAGCGCATCTAATGCATCTATTGTGTGTTGAGTTGTGTCCAACTGTTCAAAATTAGCGTTACTTTCTTTTAACTCCTCTAACACAACTTTTTTTTTTCTCCTTTTGTAGTCTACTACAAAATCCTCATTTAAAAGTTTTGCATACTTACAAAAACACTTTTGATCAAAGATACTGTAGAAAAGACCACCCATGCTCCTTTGGAATAACCCCAAAAAAAGATTGGTAAACTAGCATGACTCATCATGGACCTTACCATCTCTAACGATGTCCTATTCCTTCTTTCTGCAACACTATTCTACTACGGTGTACCCAAAGCATAAAGCTGAGATCTTATCCCATTTGCAATTAGGAAATCTAGAAACTCACCCAAAAAATATTCACCACCTCGATCTAATCCAAGCGACTAAACCTGTTTACCTAATTGCTTTTCAACTTTAGCTTTGTACTCTTTGAACATTTCAAAAGAATCCGACTAATGTCTCATTAGGTAAACATATCGATACCTTGAGTAATCATCAGTAAATGTGATGAAGTACTCATATCCACCTCTTGCTTGAATATTCATTGGTCCACATACATATGTGTGAACAAGCTCAAGCAAGTCACAAACAGTGTTGCCTTTACTCTTCAAGACAGACTTGATCACCTTTCATTCTATGCATAATTTACAAACTGGCAATGACCTCAATTCCAAAGCCTCTATCAGTCCATCTTTTACCAGTCTTTGGATCCTATTTAAATTACTATGACCTAAACGTTGGTGCCATGTGTAGGCAATATCCCTTTCAAGGCGTTTTCTTTTAGGAGATGGAACAAGTGAGCTTGTGTTAGATTCTTGTAAACAAATATGAGAGTTTTGATTAATAAATAACATGAATAAACTATTTATACATGTATATTTTTGAAATTTATTTCTTAAAGGTCCATAATTAAAATCAACTAAATAACAATTATTCATAAAACGAGACACAGAAATCAAATTATTGTGCAGAGTAGCTACAAATAAACAATCTTTTAAAATAAAAAAACTCTAGCGCTAAAGACTAAGCTAACATCTCCTACACTTAAGACCACTACACTTATACTGTCCCTCACCATTAGGTACAGCTCCCCATCTTGCAACCTTTTTGTTAGCCTGAGCTCCTGTAATATATTACAGACATGGTCAGTTGAACCTGAGTCCACACACCAGAAACCTGGTGGATCTCAACTGTGTATAACTCAAATAAGTGAGATATCAACATATCTTCACTAGATGGCTTAATAATCTTTCTAAGAAGGGAAGCTAAGTACTTACCGCAGTTTTTCATCAAGTGGCCAGTTTTTCCCACAAAAGAAACACTTTCCTTTTGCCGACTTCTTTGTGGGCTTCGTTGCTACACTAGCAACCTTGCCCTTTCCTTTCTTTCTAGTCGATCCCTTATGAGTAATAACTAAGTCCAACTTGGTTTTTCTAGGCAAAGTAATTTGGTCCAACGAGTTCATTATGCATTAGTAATCAAGTGAAGTTCACCAGTCGTATCCATTTTAAAATACTGTAAATGCAAACATTCTTGTAACTGTCTAACAAGATTCATGTATAATGCAGTGATATCTATTCTTTCAATTTAGCATGCACAATATGTCAGATATCCATCAAACTGTACTATTATGCATACAATAATGACCCAAACACACCATTCCTTACTCCCCGGCAGCAGAGTCGCATGAAGCTAGTTTGGATGAGAACTATTCTCAATTAACATGTTTTCTTGTAACTCTTACTAAACATGATTAACTCACCACTTTACCTTAGTCTCTACCATAACACAACAGAGCTCCTTAGAGAGGTTAATGCATCACACTAGTCAAGTGTAAACCATTACCTAAACCTCCATACAAATACACGTAATACTCCACGGTGGTGTGGTCGCATCGGTTCTTTGCACTTGGGTTTATCCCAATAGAAGTCTAACCCTGTAATCTGCAAACTGACATCCTCCGCAGGGAGGTCAATTGATTTATTATACTGCTAGACTGGTAATGGAGACTGTGAGGTTACAACAATTGAGACCTCGCTCCCACTTGATTTTTAAAGTGATTTTTAATTAACTTGTATTTACAACCTAGATTATCTCATAACCCCCTTTAGAGTCTCATTCTAAAATTAACCAAAATTAATTATTTAACTTTACTTTTACAAACGGTACTATAGGTTATCACATAACTTATTCTGTAGAATCCCTTTCTAAAACCAAACAAATTAATATAAATTAATTTAGTTTTTTATTTAAAACTACACCGAAATTTAAATTATCTCGTAATCTATTTTTAAAATCTAATTCGAATAATAAATTAATTAATAAAATTAATTTTATTTAAAATCAGTTGGATTTAGAGCCTAGACTATCTCATAGTCTATGTTTAGAATTTCATTCCAAAAATTGAATAAGCTTAGACTATCTCATAGTCTATTTTAGAATCCTATTATAAAATAATTTAAAATAACTTTTATTTAAAATAATATTGATTTATAACTTAGATTATCTTATAATCTAATTTAGAATCTTATTCTAAAAATAAATTAACTAATAAAATAATTAATTGATAATTATTATGTAAACCAGTAAATAAATAAATTTTTTTAATAATTACTGACGCTCACGTCAACATGACGTCAACGCTGACATCAGCGGCTGATATGTTCCTACTCAGGGTCATCTGGTACCCCTATACCAATCCTCCACTGAGTTCTATCTAGGGACAATTCTTCATTCAGGTAGAGACATGCTAGGTCCTATCGAATCGTCTCCATCCAGCTCTTCTTAGGCAGGCCTCTCCCTCTCTTTCCATCTATAATATAGAGTTGTTCGCATCTCCTGACAGGGGCATCGGTGGGTCTCCTCTTAATATGCCTAAACCACCACAGCCGTTGCTCCCTCAGCTTATCCTCAAGCGGTGCGACGCCTACTTTACTTTTTATGACGTCATTTCTAATCATGTCCTTCGTTGTGTGTCCACATATCCATCTTAACATCCTCATCTCTGCCACTTTCAGCTTCTGCATGTGATGACACTTTACTGGCCAGCACTCTGCCCCGTACGTCATAGCGGGTCTCACCACCGTCTTGTAGTATTTATCCTTTAGCTTTAACCGGAACTTTCTATCGCACAGTACTGCGGAACCCAACCTCCATTTATGCCATCCCATCTTAATCCTGTTGTTGACATCTGCATCCACTTCTCCAGCTTGATGGACCATGGAACCCAAATATTTAAAGCAATCTTTATGTGGTATGCTCTCCGATTCGATCTTAACTGGGTCTGTGCTTTGTTAGGTAGAAGTGTTGAACTTGAATTCCATGTACTCTGTTGTAGATCTACTGAGTCTTAGGCCTTTTGATTCTAAGGTCCTCCTCCAGCGGTCTAGTTTCTCATTTACCTCCTCCCTAGATTCTTCCATCAGGACTATATTGCCAGTGAAAAGTATGCACCAAGGCACGTCCTCCTGGATGTGGCTAGTGAGCTCATCCATAACTAGGATAAATAGAAAGGGACTGAGGGCGGATCCTTGGTGCACTCCCATTGTCATCGGGAAAGTGTCTGTCTCCCCTCCAGTTGTATGCACAATGGTTTGGGCTTCTTCGTACATGTCCTTGATGACTCATTTATAGGGCTCGTGGATGCCTTTCCCCTCTAGGACCCTCCATAGGACGTCTCTCGGTACTCTATCATATGTCTTTTCTATATCAATGAAAACCATGTAAAGGTCCTTCTGTTTATCTCTATAGCATTCTATAGCCCTCTGCAAGAGGTGAATGGCTTCTATCATAGACCTGCGTGGCATAAATCCAAATTGGTTCTTTGAGACCCCTACTTGTTGTCGAAGCCTTCTTTCTATAACCCGCTCCCAGAGCTTCACGGTGTGGCTCATCTGTTTAATTCCTCTGTAGTTGACATAACTCTGAATGTCGCCCTTGTTCTTATAGATAGGAACTAGTGTACTCTTTCGCCAATCATCAGGCATTTTTTCCCCTTGGGTAGTTTGGTTAAATAGTTTGGTCAACCATCTGATGCCCACTTCTCCAGTGCATTTCCATGCCTCAATGGGTATTCCATCTGGCCCGACTGCTTTACTCCTGCCCATCTTCTTTAGTGCTTCCCTCACTTCCACGGGTCTGACTCTGGTGCAGTAGTAGTGGGCCTCGGGCTCCACCGATGCTTGCAAATCCTCTAGGGATGTAACTGTATCTCTCATTCCGTTGAACAGCTCATGGAAGTAGGATTTCCACCTAGCTTTAATTTGTTGCTCTTCCATGAGCACTTGTCCATCAGCCCCCTTAATGCACCTTACTTGGTCCAGGTCCCCAGTCCTCCTCTCTCTTGCCTTCTGTAGAAGTCCCTAGCCCCCTCAGCTGTATCCAACCTTTTGTAGAACTCCTCAAAGGCTTTTGTTTGTGAGTCTCTTATTGCTACCTTTGCTTCTTTCTTAGCCTGTTGATATTGTTGTCTCTTGTCTTCATCTCCACTACGATCCCACTCCTTAAAGCATCATCATTTGGCCTTGATCTTTTCCTAGACCTCCTTGCCCCACCACCAGGACTCTCTAGTGTTCGGTGCTCCTCCCTTAGATACTCCTAGGACTTCACTTGCTACATCTCTTATCTTTTAGGCTACTTGGTTCCACACGTGGTTTAAATCTCCCTCACAATCCCCTCCAAGTTCAGCCTCTACTCTTTCTCTAAATACTTGGGACTTTTCCCCTTTTAGATCCCTCTAGCGTGTGTGTCGCTATGTTGGTTTGATGGCCTTCTTTCCCCTACTCTTGACTTTGATCTCAGCACACACTACCCTATGTTGTGTTGAGAGGTCCTCCCCAGGGATAACCTTGCAATCCATGCAATCTTTTTGGATGGACTTCCTTAATAATATGTAGTCAATCTGGGTCTTCACTCCACCTCTCCAATATGTGATGATGTGGTCCTCCCGCTTTTTGAAGAAGGTGTTGGACACTATTAGATCATAGGTGATGGCAAAGTCTAACAAGGCCTTACCCTCCTCATTTCTCGTACCAAAACCAAATCCTCCATGGTGGGGTGCATAACCTTCAGTGTTCGCTCCCACGTGCCCATTAAAGTCACCCCCAATCATAACTTGTTCGCTTTGGGGTATGCCTTGCATTGACAGGTCAAAGTCCTCCCGAAATCTAGCCTTCTCATGCGCTGTCTGCTCAACCTGAGGTGCATAGGCGCTTATGACGTTTAGTACCTCCCCATCTAAAACCAACCTTATACTAATGATCTTATCGCTAATCCTAGTTACCCCTACTACTTTGTCCCTAAGGAAGCTATCCACAATGATACCCACTCCATTTCTCCCCCTAGTTTGGCCCAAGTACCACAATTTATATCCTAACACCACTCTTGCTTTTGTGCCCACCCACATAGTCTCTTGTAGGCACAATATGTTGATCCTTCTTCTCAGCATCATTTAAGCCACCTCAAGGCTCTTTCTTGTTAGTGTGCCAACATTTAATGTTCCTATTCTTAAGCTGCCCTTGCCGCTTTCAATCTGCCCCTTCCCCAACCCATTTGAAGATGGCCTCAAGTTTTGAGCTCCATTACTAGTAACGTTCATACACTAACTGTGAACAGGCACTAACAGTCACATAATGCACCCAATGAACACAGGGTATAGTAGTCAAATAGTAATCACAGTTAATATCACGTACTGCAAATAAGAGGATAAATCAAGTATAGCTAAAGAATAGGGAGTCAGACTTGGAGCCGGTCGGGCTAGAGACTTACCTATTATCGGCTGTCTAGTGGTAGTCTTGGTGGCGTCCAGGTAACGGGGAGTCAGACCTGGAGCCGGCCGGGCTAGAGACTTACCTGTTACCGACTGGCTGGTGGTAGTCTTGGTGGCGTCCAAGTGCAGCCTCTGGTGGCGTTGACTGCCTGGGTCAGGGGTCGATTTTTGGGTGGTGTGTGGGGGTTGGGATGGGATTGGGTGGAGTGGAATGGGGGTGGTGGTTGGGGGGGGGGGGGGTGGATGATTTTGGTGGTTCGGGCGGGAGGTGAGAGGGGGGGGTGGGGCATTGGTGGGTCGGGGGGTACGTATGGGGTGGCGCTGTGGGGCGGGGGGGGGGGGGGGGGGGGTTTGCCTGGTGGTGCTTTGGAGGAGGGGGGCTGGTGGGGCAGTTGTGGGTGGTGTTTGCCATTTATGATTAGGCAATAACTCTAAATCTTGAGATTGTTTTGAACTCATGCATGTAGTGTTTGCCACTTTAATGTACTCAAAGCGAGGTCCTGTAAAGCGGCCAATAATCTACGTAAGTTGAGTGATTTCATGAAATGTAGCGGAAGCAAAACAGTCAACATGGAGTCTATAGTCTCTTATGAGATATAGATGTCTCCTTAAGTAGATTCACAAGCTTTCAAAAAATTCGAAATCTTTGGCCAATGTATTACTAGTGTTCGTCATTGGAATTGATGCGAAGAATATGTTCTTGTGTCAAAGAATTATTCGAAAAGGGCGAGTCGAGTATTTAAGGAGAAGCTGTGAAAAGTATAATGATGGCAGTTTTAATTATTATTTCTCATGGATATCAGATAAAGGGGTTGATCGTTCAATTATTACAAATTGTGAATTATGGAATAAATAATTTAATGTAGTATGATTTATTTAGTTGGATTAAGTCCTATTAAATGGTAATCAAATATTATCATGGTTTTGACCCATTGGGAGCTAGATTTAAATTGTCTCTAAGGTCCTTGTGTAAGCCTTTAATTTTTGCACCATCAGAAAAACATTAAAGGAATTCATGAGATGAATTATTTAATCATATGATGAACAAATTTAATTTCGCTAAATAGTATTCATTGGATGAATAAAGTTAAAAATATAAAATATAAAATAAAATTATTTTTTTAAAAGTAAAATTTACAAGATGAATTTTTACATATGGAAAAAAAATGCTCAATCCGTGCGCCTGTTTGCTAGCCAATCATAGTGTGGCATGTGACAAGGGCAAGGGCAATCTGCCCCCATGGATGGGCCAATCAGCACATGACACGTGTCACGCACGTAGCGATCCATGCCTTTGGGAGCGAACCAATCGGCTGGCCCCACATGGTGCCAGTGAGGTGAATGGAAGTGAAATTTTTCCTAGGCTTAAATGACCTCATTTCATTGTTTTGAAAGTATCCCACATCAAAATTTGGCATTTTTTCACTCCAATAGCCTACTATAAATAGAGGTCTTGAAATTAAGGCTTAGCGTTGATTTATTCAATCAAAAATTAAATAGTTTTCTGAAAGTGTTGACTTTCGAAAAACTAAAAAAGGAACTAGTTAATATTTTTGAAGCTTACACTCCGAGTGTTCAGAGGAGATTGCGGAGAAAGTCTCGCGGTCTCTATGATTTCTTAGAGTGCCACTGCGATCTATATCTAGGTATTCTTCTTTCCTTTTCTTTTAGTTTTTTGCTTTTCTATTTATTTACAGTAGTTTATTATGCTAGTTATTTATGTTATTATTATGAATGTATTAAAGTAGAGGCCTGTAGGTTTAAAATTAGGAATATTAAATATGTAGATTTAGAATTAGGAATTCTAAGTCCCTTGTAGGTTTAAAATTAGAAATTTTAAATCATTCCACTGCCATTTGTTTGATTAACATAGGAAATATTTTTAAAATACATCCCAACTCTAGTTTCCTAAACCAAATAGGATCAAGTTTCCCTTCTCTGAAAGGAGTTCGTTGAATCCAGGTCCTGTCTCGAGGAGACATAAGCCTCTCCAAGCATTGGTCAAAAGACCATTTTTGGGGTCAGAGAACCTCACATCGAGAAAATTTCTCTCCATAACAAGTGACCCTCTCATCTATGGAAACAAAGGGGCTTCTGTGACAAACTCAAGCAAGTAGGCTTAGGCCCATCGTTGGACCAGCCATAAGGGTCCTCTTATTTGGAGTCCACAGATTTTGCCTATGATGTCTGTTTGCTATAACTGTTTGTTATTAAGTGTGATGTGGTCACCATAAATACAAATGTAAACGAACGTGCAAAAGGGACTCACCGCGACTAGGGAGTGAGCCTAAAATTGGAACGCATGTCTTTGATCTCAACCACTCAACATTTTCATAGAAAAGGTTGTGATATTTTCGTGTATCTAATTTTGGTTATACCGTAAGTTTTGTTTATGCTCCAATTAAAAAGACTTTTTTAAAAATTTTTGTGGATTCTTCATGTATTTTTGACAAAACAATAATGGGATATGGACCTAACTCAAGTGGCAGTTACAGTGACGGAGTCAGGCCCACAGACACCTTTCCTCGTACACTTGAAAGTTGGGAACTGGAGTAGAGACAAACGTAAGAGCTCAGTAGTCCACTTACAAGCCCGAGTCAATTAGGTTTTTAAGCCTGGCACCATTGACTTATAATAACTCGAATGAGTTTATGTCTAACAAGATTTAGATGGAGCAAACACGGAGCAAACCATATTCAGGTCACTGGAATAGGATCAATGCAATTAAGGTCATGCTTTAGACGTTAAAGCCCTAAACAATGGCGCGAAACTAAGTTCACTTGATGTATTAAGTAATGACAGTAGTGTTAAGGCCAATGCAATCAAGGTTAAGCCTTGGCCATCAAAGCCTTAAACTAAAGCCTCAATTCTTAACTTGTCGAATTCGGGAATAGATTAGAACAGAGAGTTCATATCTGAAGCCCGAAGCATTGTATTACTGAAGAAGCAAGCACAGCAAGATCAATGCTATGTTAAACTAAGTTAAGTTATGCTACTCCTTGGTAAAAAGCACAAGTGTGCTATAAAAAAAACCTTGAGGAAGTTTTGTATGAGTGTATGTACTTATTTTGGACTAAAACAAAGTCGCTTATTTATAAAAAAAACTAAATAACGGCTGCCCTGTATTTTCGCGGCACTTTTTTCCCACGTTAGGCCACCAAGCTCCTTTAGTGCGTGAATGATCAATGAACGTGCCCTTGATTCGATACTCGAGCATATTTCTTGAAGCCTACATCTGTATTTTCAACTGAAGTCTCTTCTAGATGCTCCATGTTCTCTTGGATTAAGCTTATGAAATTATGCTCCAAGTAACTGTCTCGAGCTTGGAAACCACCTATCTTGCAACCTTCTTGGCAGTCCTTTGAGCTCGAATCCCCTTGACCCTTTAATGATCTCAAGCCGCGCATGGTTGATACCCTTGTTAGGGTGATAAAATTCTTAAGATGCTAGGCTGAAGATGATGTTATCTTAGCACCTAAAGGTCTGATTCTCCTCAAGGAGGACCTCACATGATAAGCACGTGACACTTTACCCAAAACGAAGTCGTCCCAGCTTCCTCAAAGTAAGGGGTAAACAATGTCCCTAAGGCATTTGTACACTTGGGCCAAAAACAGTGGTCCTAGGGCCAGTGGGCCAGTGCTAAAGGCCAAGTTAATTGCCATTGTCTTAAGGGACTTAAGCACAAAGTTAGAGGAGTTAGCAAAAAAGATCTTGATCAACCAAAACAAGTAAAAGCAGACATCTTCTTCCCAGGACCCTCGTCCAAAGTTATGACTTTTTGTGACAAAAACTTTAATGAAAGATTCATAACCACTAGGCAGGTCAGTCATAGAGAAATAGGAGGCAAAGGCTTCAGCCTCTTTTGAAACAAAGGAATCAAAAGGTAGCTCCTCTCCTCTTAGGGAAAGACCTATTAGGGCCACTATATCCTCGAAGATAATCCCATGAAATCCCTTGGGGAGGACAAAAGCTTTGTAACAACTGTTTCGACTGTAAGTGAGTGCTGTCATAATGGGGTAATAGTACCTAAAAGTGATCTTGGAGAGTCTGAGAGCTTTATGAATGCGGAGATTCTTCCATTTATCTTTGTCGGTGAGGATCCTTTGATCCACCCATTTAGCATACCTCTTGGTCAGGAACATCCATCCTCCAAAGGGGCCGCTTCTTTACAAATGCACCTTCCATCCCAAGATTCACCTGCAAAAACTGTGTCGAGCAAAGAAGATTCATCAATATCTGGAAACACGCTCTCAAGGCTAGGGACATCGAAAAAAAGAACAAAAATGTGCCCTAAGGCATGGGGTTCAAAGATTACAGAAGGATAATTCTCAAGCATCTAAGAAAGATCCTCCTTGACATCACCAAGACCAATAGGGCCTTGAAGCCTATCAAATAACATTGAAATGTTTGATTGAACCAGATGTGCTAACTACTTAATAGGCTATCAGCATGAGGGACAGGGGCAGAAATAGCGTAAGAGATTTGAACCATCGTTGCTTGGTTTAGAGAATTTCAAAGAAGAAAGGAGCAGATTAGCAATGGAAAGTAAAGATTCAAGAACAAAGAGCAAGTGTTTTTGAATGCTTGATCACAATGGAGAGAGAGCATAAGATCAGAAAAGTGAAGTTTCGAAGCCCTAACTGTGATATTTGTAGAGACACATGAAGGAAGGTCAGACATCAAACATTGTTCTCTCGAGCTCCCTGTAGCTGTTGGAGGTCAAATCAGGCCGATTGTTTACCCGTTGGAAATTTGAAATTACCACCGATTAAAAGGAGGGCATTTCTTTACACCCTAAATTCGAGGGAGTTAGAATGATTTAGTTCTAAGTAAAGCACCATGCGCTTGTCACGTGAGGCCATCCTTGAGGAAAGTCAGGCCTCTAGGTGCTAAGATAATAGGGTCTGGAGTCCAACTACTTTAGAAGTTTAATACCCTAACAAGGGTATCAGCCATGCAAGGCTTGAGTAGTTGAAGGGTAAAAGGAGCTCAAGCTCAAGGTACTTCCTGGAAGGCTACAAAATAGGTGGTTTTCAAGCTTGAGATAGTTACTTGGAGCGCCAATTTGAAATGCTTGGGCTACAAGCTTATCACCGTGGGGCATCTTGAAAAGACTTCAGTTGAAAAAGCTGACGTGGATTTCAATAAATATGCTCGAGCAGACCAAATCAGGGGCACGTTCATTAATCATTCACGTGCCAAAGGAGCTTGATGGCCTATGTGGGAGGAAAATGCAGCTGAAATAGGGGGCAGCCATCATTTAGTTTTTTTATAAGTAAGAGATATTGTTGTAGTTATAAAGTGTCCAAAACCAGCCATACAAAAATTCGTCAAGTTTTCTTTATAGCACACATGTGCTTTTTACCTAGAATTAGTGTAACTTAACTTAGCTCAGCATAGCATATATGTTGTTGTACTTGCTTCTTCAGTAATAGAGTGCTTTAGGCTTCAGGTATGAGCTCTTCGTTTTAATCCATTCCCAAAATCAACAAGTTAAGAATTGAGGCTTTAGTATAAGGCTTTAACGGCTAAGCCTTGACCTTGATTGCCTTGGTCTTAACACTATTGTCACTGCTTAATAAGTCAGGTAAACTTAGGTTTGCGCCATTGTTGAAAGGCTTTGATGTCCGAGGCTTGACCTTAATTACATTGGTCCTCATCCTATACCTCAAATACGGTTTGCTCCACCTTAATCTTGTCCGACTCTAACTCCTTCGAGTTATTATAAGTCAATGGTGGCAAGCCTAAAAATTTGATTGACTCAGGCTTATAATTAGACTACTAAGCTCCGCCCCAGTTTCTAACTTTTAAGTGTACAAGGAAAGGTGTATGTGGGCCTTACTCTGTTATTGTAAATGTCGCTTGAGTTAGGTCCATATCCTTTAATTTTCTGTCATATTCTATATAAAAAAATCCATAAAAAAAATATGAAAGTCTCCTTAATTGAAGCATAAGTAGAATCTGCATATTAACCAAAGTTAGATACATGAAAATATCACCTCCTTTGCTCCAAAATTGGTGAGTGGTTGAGGTTAAAGACGTGTTGTCCAAACTTAGGCTCACTCCCTAGTAGAGGTGAGTCCCTTTTGCACGTTTGTTTACATTTGTATTTACGGTGAACACCTCACACTAATAACAAATGAATATAGGAAACAATTTCATTTTTTGAATTTGAGTCATTGAGTTTGGGGTCAATCGAGCTGGGTTACTTTGGACTTTGAGTTAAGTTTCAAATTCAAATCCAGTTCAGTGATTTGAAAGTTGAGGTCAAATTTGAGGTTGTGTCTAAATCTTTCAATTTAAATCATCTTGGGTTTGAGTTGATCTAGTGGGGTCATTTTGGACTTCAGGTAAATAAAGTTAATATGAAATTGTAATTTCTTATTCCCCCCCAAATAAATAGGAAAGTATGATTTGAAGGCTGAGGTCAAATTTGAGGTTATGTCTAAATCTTTCAATTTTGAATCATCTAGGGTTTGAGTTAATCTAGTGGGGTCATTTTGGATTTCAGGTTAATAAAGTTAATATGAAATTGTAATTCCTTATCCCCACTCCAAGAACTTGAAAAGTATGATTTTTAGTTAAAATCCAATTATATGGAATTGAGCAGTAGTATTGTAATTCCAATTCCAATAATTGAACCAAACAACATAACTAAAATTATAGATCCCAATTCTAGTTTCAACTCCAATTTCATACTACAAACATGACCTTGTATAGTTTTAAGTAATTTTTTTAATGATAAAAAGAACGCTAGGAAATCTAACCACAAGTAGAAAACCCTAACGTTTCCTCCCCTACAACCTTGTCAAATTCTGCTCTAGGACATTCTAAATTATCAACCGTTGAACACTCCTACGCTCCTCTAACAGTCACTCTATCTACAACCTTATTCCTTTCATGGTAGATACATACCCAAAAAATACCTAATGCCATCCACCATTACCATAATCTACCTAGGACATCTAAATTCACCTCGAATAGCTTTAATCACTGCAAGGTTATCACCTCCCACATGAATCTTCCTAAACACTTTTGGAATACAGTGTCCAATTCCATCACGCGCTGGTATAACTTCTGCCACTAAAATGGGGGCATTACCCAAATTCCTCAGATCATAGTCCATTACTATTCCTCTATAGTCTCAAATGACAAAATCACATGCAACTCTCTCTCCTTTCTTGGCACCATCAAAATTTAATTTGATCTAGGCTCTCTTAGGAATCGCCTATATAGGGTTTTTTTTTTTTTTTTTTGAACAGACACCTATATAATTTTTTAAGTAATTGTTACCGTGTTTTATTTATGGGTGGAAAGTTGACCCAAGGAGAAATAAGGCAGGCGAATCAAACCCGAGGGGTTAGCTGGAAAAGAATTCTGAAATATTGCAACTCGCCAGCTAGCCAGCCTACAATCCCCCAAATTCCAGACATATATGAAGCAATTCTTCCAATTAGGAATCATTGATTCAATTTCGACGAAACCCTAAAACTCGATTCTCAGTCTCACCGGTTAGAGCAATCCGTGGAGAAAAAGAAGAAAGAAACTTGTTCCTTCAATTTTCCCTTACGATTCATCCGGGAGCCGTTGAGATTACATCTTATCATCGAGTAGAAACTGCGGGATAACGAGGTAAAATCTCCGTCTTATATGATATTGTTGTTTAATCCTTCAGTTTTTTTTTGAATTTGGGAAGGTTTATATGTTTCCAATCTGGGATTTGAAAAGGACCAATCGATTGTATCGGAAAACGCTAGGGATTGGCGATTTTATTGCATCTTTTCGCCTGATTTAATGTGTCATGTATCCTTACAGTGTTTTGGAACGGATTACGCGCAATGTGCATGATTAATTGCCGGTTGTCTGGTTCTTCCAATTAATTCATTTGTTTCCCTTTGAATTCTTTGTATTATCAGTGTAAAACTATTCGTGGGTCTTTATCTAATGGCACTTGACATGTATTTGTAAGTTCTTATTGTTGAATATTTTGATTTCAAATGGTAGGATGTGGGAATCTATTTCTCTACTAGGTAGCATCCGCAGACATCTCAACCTCCCAGACCTTTATCTTGGCGGGAGACTCTTGGAGGCATTGGGCTATTGTTGTTGTAACGCGGGGAATCTTTAATACAATTCACTCTTGTGAAACCATGGTCTCCATGGTCCAAGTCGGGTATTGATATGCATCTCATTCTCTTTTAGAGAGCTTGGCATCTAAGGTGGGGCTTCAATTTGAATGAACATGATATCCTGCTGATGAAGCCAAACATGACATAACTTAACTTGCACTAGAACTTGGCACCATTTGGCTTTTCTTTGAGAATAGCACTATTTAGATACTATCTAAGTTTGTCTCTAATTTAAGGTAGACCCTTCCTTTTTTTTTTTTTTTGGGATAATAAGTAGATCCAAATTGACATTTTAAATATTGTTATGACACATTTACAGTTACGGATGGTTAATAGAGGAGTGTAACATGTTTGGACTTTGGAGTTTGTGTGAGCCGATGCTACGAAGTTTTGTGTTCTCCCTGCATATGGCCACTTTACGCTACCCGGATAGATATCTAATCTTAAAGACCTAGTTATATGTCATAACCCGAAGGTGTTTTTAGTGGTTCAAATGGTTTTAGTGGGAAAGTTAGTTGAGCTGGTCTTTGGCGGTTAGTTTGGTCCATTTTGATGGCTGATGAGTCGGTGCTTATGTTATTGTCTAGATTCATTGTTTGAAGCTTATGTCGTGTAAAGAGTATAAATGATGATGTTCTTGTAAGATGCATATTCATTGAATGAAATATACATCTCTTTGAGATATTCTCTATCGTCTCATCTCCCTTCACTTTTCTTCTCATCTAACCTCTATCTCACCTAGGTTATAGCCAAGATTCTACTTGGACTATAACATTTGGTATCAGAGCCTTGCGTTCTTGATTGATTGAATTCAAATTGAGTTCAATTCGATTGAATTGCAAGAATTTTAGTCTTGATCGTGCCGAATTTTATGCTTGAAGTTGAAATCTGGCTAGACACAAGAGATCCTATCATATGGCTGGTGGACCTACAACTCGTGCCAATGGTGCTCAAAATGCAGCTGCTAATGTAGCTGGAAATCCTCCTACATATGCTACAGCAGTTACTGGAGCTGATGGTGGAGTCAATCAGAATGATCGCTTCGATTAGATGATGGCTATGATGCAAAACATGATGAATACTATGCGTCAGGACATGGAGCAGCGGTTTGAGACTCAGTCTTAACACATTTCTCAGCAATTATCGCAGCAGATGTCTAATTTCCAGCAGAACATTGAGAGACAGCGACAGCCTCCCGGTACAGGCATACTCCAGCCAGCTAGCCAGCAAGTAAGGCCTCCAGATCCGAGGCCAGCACCTACTGATAGCAGTGAAGGAACTTCTAGTTCGAGGAGCAGCAATTTCAGACAACCTTGGGTAGATTTGGAGCCTTTTGATGGTACATTGCCTCAATCTTGGGTGAGAAAATGTGAAAGATACTTTCGTTTTTACAATATTGAAGAACATGAGAAAGTTGAACTAGCTGCAGTTTACTTGCGTGGTGAGCTGGAGCTTTGGTATTGCAGTTTGATGAGGAGCAATCCTGCAATATCTTGGATTGAATTTGCAAATGAATTGTGTGATCGATATGGTGATGAAGATGTGAGTGAGGTGGTGGATAATTTCAACAAAGTAACTCAGGTTTCATTAGTGAAGGACTATATGACACGCTTTGAGAGACTGAGAGCTAGAATGCTCAGTGTTTATCCAGATGCTCTTGAGGCGTATTATGTCTCTAGTTTTGTGAGTGGACTCAAGCCTAAGATCAAGCACATGGTGAAGGCTTTCGAACCAGGAACACTGTCCCGAGCTTATTCTAAGGCTAGAAAGGTGGAGAGTACCGTGGTGAATTCTATTGATTCTTCCAAAGGAAAGGTTGTTGGAACTGTTAATTCCTCATCAAGGCCTTTTCAAACTTCCAGTAGAGGGAGCAATAACGAAGAAAGAAAGCCTCTGAAGCTACGCTATAATTGCAATCAGAGATTTTTCTTTGGGCACAAGTGTGATCCCAAGTTCCTTATGGTAGCTTCTAGTGTTGAGGCTGCTGAGGATGAGGAAACAGGTGTTGATATTGAGGCTATGGAAAACACTGAGGGACATGAAGGAGAGTCTGAAGAGGAGAATGGTGTAGAGATCTCAATGAAGGCTTTAACTGGAAATGGTGCTCACAACACCATTAGGATCAAAGGAAGAGTGGGACGAAGGGAATTATTGATACTCATTGATAGTGGTAGTACATATAGCTTCGTGGATCCTCAAGTGGTTAGAGCAGTGGGGCAAGAGTTGATTAAGACCAATCCTTTGTCTGACACCGTAGCTGATGGCAATTCTATCTTGACTCATACAAAGTGTAAGGGCTTTAGCTGGAAGATGCAAGGGCATAAGTTTGAATATGATTTTAGAGTGTTGAGATTGGGCGGCTGTGACACGGTAATGGGGGTCGATTGGATGAGAACTTTTAGCCCAATTCTCTTTGATTTTGCTCAGCTGGCTATGTCTTTTGAGAGGAATGGAGAACAGATTCAATTGAAGGGCATTGTTGAGCAGGGACAACTTCAATTAATGGAAGGTAAAGGCCTACAAAAGTTGCTCAAGAAAGGGTCTTATCAGTGAGTGGGACAACTTTACTCCATCATAGCTGCTGCTGATGTGCCATAGGAGGATTTTGATTCTATTCTGGACTCTCTGCTGCAAGAATACAGTGACATATTTGAGCAGCCTGTAGTGTTACCTCCTAGAAGAAGTTTTGATCATGCTATTCCTTTGAAAGAAGGATCCAATCTGGTAAACTTGCGGCCATACAAGTATCCTCACTCCCGGAAGAATGAGATAGAAAAACAGGTGGAGGAGTTGCTTCAAACAAAGTTCATAAGACACAGTCATAGTCCATTTGCCTCTCTTATAATCTTGGTAAAGAAGAAGGATGGATCTTCTAGAATGTGCATTGACCACCGGCAACTCAATGCAATGACAGTTAAGGATAAGTTTCCTATACCTATCATTGATGATCTTTTGGATGAACTTCATGAATCTTGGTACTACTCCAAGTTGGACTTGAGGCAAGGGTACTACCATATTCGAGTTCTAGAGCAGGACATTCCAGAGACAGCTTTTAGAACTCACCACGGTCACTATGAGTTTGTTGTGATGCCCTTTGGTCTGTCCAATGTTCTCGCTACATTCCAAGCTTTCATGAACGTAGTATTTAAGCCTTACTTGAGGAAGTTTGTGCTAGTGTTCTTTGATGATATTCTGGTTTATAGCCATACATTGTAGGAGCACTTGACTCATTTGGAGAAGGTATTTCAAGTCATTAGGCAGCACAAACTGCTTGCCAAATTAACCAAGTGTACTTTTTCCAAGAATCAAGTGGAGTATTTGGGTCGTATTGTCACTGGTAAGGGAGTTGCAACAGACCCAAACAAGATCAAGGCCATGGAAGATTGGCCTGAGCCAAAATCAGTTAAACAATTAAGAGGATTCTTGGGTTTAACTAGTTATTATTGAAGGTTCATAGCTGGATATGGATTGATAGCTCAATCCTTGACAGATTTGTTGAAGAAGGACTCTTTTCATTGGAGTGATTCAGCGAGGGAAGCTTTTAATCAACTCAAGAAGTCCATGGTTTCAGCCCCAGTCCTAGTGATGCCAAATTTTGATCTACCCTTTGTATTGGAAACTGATGCAAGCAGCAGTGGAATTGGAGCAATTCTTTCACAAAATGGAAGGCCATTGGCCTATCTCAGCCAAGCTTTGGGTCCTAAGAACCATAAGCTATCAATTTATGAAAAGGAATACATGGAAATTCTTCTAGCAGTACAAAATTGGAGGCATTACTTGGAAGGGCACCATTTTGTGATTAAAATTGATCATCATAGCCTCAAGTATCTGCTTGAGCAACGAATCTCTACCAGAGTGCAGAGGAAAGGTCTAATGAAGATGCTTGGATTGGATTACACTATTGAGTATAGGAAAGGGGCAGAAAATCCAGTGGCAGATGCTTTATCCAGGAGGCAAGAGGAGGATATAGGGGAAGCTACCTGTGCTATCGTGACTTTAGTGGTTTTTTGATGGATGAACGAAGTTATTAAGTCATATGAGAATGATGAGTATGCTCAGAAGTATGTTATTCCCAGCTGTATTCAGCCTGAGAATGCAGAGAAGGATGAAGAGGTGTCTGTTAAGCAACACATTGTGTGAGTTAAAGGAAAGATTTACATTGGCACTAGCACAGGACTTAGAAGGCAGATCTTGGAAGCTTCTCATGATTCTTCTCGGGGAGGACATTCAGGCAGGGATGGTACTTACTATAGGGTCAAATAATACTTCTATTGGCCTGGTATGAAGAGGGAAGTGCAAGAATATGCCCTTTAGTGTGAGGTTTTCCAGCAGATCAAGGTAGAGCATACGCCTTACAAGGGATTCTTACAACCTTTAGTTGTTCGAGAAGGGGCTTGGACCCATATCAGCATGGATTTCATTGAAGGATTGCCAAAATCCGAGGGTAAGGAGATAATTTGGGTGATTGTGGATTGACTCACCAAGTTTGGGCATTTCATTGCTCTCTGCCATCCCATTTCAGCAGAGAAGTTAGCAAGGCCCTTCTTGGATCATGTTTATAAGTTGCTTGGACTTCCTCAATCGATTGTTTCTGATCGCGACAGGTTGTTTACTAGTAACTTTTGGAGTGAATTGTTCTCATTGCTGGGAACCACCTTATCCTTGAGCTCCTCTTATCATCCCTAATCAGATGGGCAAACAGAAAGAGTAAATCAGTGTATAAAATAGTATTTGCGGGGAATGACTTTTTTGCATCCTAAGAGTTGGAATAGGTGGTTGACACTTGCGGAGTATTGGTACAATTCTCATACTTCCTTGGGCACTTCTCCATTTAAGGCCCTATATGGGTATGATCCTCCATTACCTTTGGTGTGCCAAGGACTGACTTCTCGCGTGGATTCTGTCAATGAACTTTTGAATTAGATAAAACAACTAGTTCAGCAACTTAAAGATAATCTTCAGGTTGCACAAGCTCGAATGAAGTATTATGTTGACAAGGGGAGAGTTGACAGAAGTTTTGCAGTTGGAGATTTGGTGTACTTGAAGTTACAGCCCTACAAGCAGAACTCAGTTGTAATGTGTAACAATGTTAAGTTGTGTGCCAGGTACTTTGGACCTTACAAGGTCTTGGAAAAGATTGGAAGAGCGGCTTATAAGCTTGAGCTTCCTCCGGATAGTCTAGTACATCCTGTGTTCCATATTTCTCTGCTCAAGAAACATGTGGCTAAGGGGTCAGTTTGTGCAACAGACCCATTGTTAGTTTCAGTCCAAGGTGTTGTTCTGCAGGAACCAGTAGTTTTTCTGGGTAGAAGGGTCGTGCAGCACCAAGGAGTGGATGTGGATCAAGTCTTGATTCAGTGGGCTAATTTGGGAAAGGAGAATGCATCTTAGGAGAATTGGTGGTTCTTGAAGTCTCAATTTCCTTCCTTTCATTCTTGAGACAAAAATGAGTTCGAGGGGAGGGTAATGTCATAGCCCAAAGGTGTTTTTAGTGGTTCAAATGGTTGTAGCGGGAAAGTTAGTTGAGCTGGTCTTTGGCGGTTAGTTTGGTTCATTTTGGTGGCTGATGAGTCGGTGCTTATGTTAGTAATTGTCTAGATTCATTGTTTGAAGTTTATGTCTTGTAAAGAGTATAAATAATGATGTTCTTGTAAGATTTATATTTATTGAATGAAATACTGATCTCTTTGAGATATTCTCTATCTTCTCATCTCCCTTCACTTCTCTTCTCATCTCACCTCTATCTCACCTAGGTTGCATTGACTTTGGAGTTTGGTGAGCCGATGCTACGAAGTTTTGTGTTCTCCCTACATATGGCCACTTTACGCTACCCGGATAGATATCTAATCTTAAATACCCAGTTATAGCATAATTGCGAATAATCACTGTCCTTCACATTTCCCACAGTAAATAATCTATCTTCTCACCTTTGTCTAGCAAATAAGAAGGCTGCTGAGAAGTATTAGGGTGGAGAAATAATTTATAACTATCAGGTTATTTCTGGTTTTTTATTTATTTCTTTTTTGAGCACGGGTTATTTCTGGTTTTAAGTTTTTAACTTTCTGGTAAAAAGATTGTTGCCTTGTTGATGGTCTCTAGTGGTGTTGGATGTTTTAGTGTCTTACATGAATGAATGTCATTTTATATTCTGACAATTTATTATATGTGGTCTTTGATATAGGGAACTGCTCCTAGGGTATGGCAAATGCTAAAGGATCAACAAACGTCAGAAATACGATTCAGACTGGAAAGAACTCTGTGCTTCCTCCTAGAATTCCATTTCCTAATGTCAACCAGCCATATGCTGATTATGGCCTCAATTCTGCCATGGGATCAAAAGTGATATCAAAGCCCAGAGATGGAAATATATATCATCACCGGACTCCATCTGAAAGCCTCATTGAGGAGCAGCCTTGTTGGCTAGATGAACTGCTAAATGAGCCGGAGTCACCCTTACGGAAAGGCCATCGTCGTTCATCAAGTGATTCTTTTGCATATACTGATGCAAGCAGCGCATCGAGCTTAGATTATGCACCAATGGCATATGATGAAAATAAATTCAAACCTGTGATTTCTTCATTGTGGGGATCGCAGAACTTTGACCATACTAGAGATGATCATCAAGGGCATGTTTATGCCACTCCTTACTGCTATGGGAAACCTAAGAATAGGGCATGGGAATTGCCGTTAAATTCTGTGACTCATCCTAACAGCCTCTCTCAATCTAGAGATAACGGGATATCTCAGAGTGCAAGATCTTCTGCTGCTTTGAAGGAAGCAGAGCCAGTACCTTCTACAGCAGCCATAAAGGAGCAAACACATGATCCTAAAACTTCTTCAGAAAAGAAGGACACTTCTCATGCTAAGACTTCACCCGAGAATGATACAAAACGTGCTAAGCAGTAAGCTTCAGCCTCATTCATCTTGAAGCTTTTTCAACTTCATTGTTAACTCTGGTGCTATTCCCTATGGTGCAGCTTCTAACTTTTAGATTTTTAGTGCTCTCTCTGTCCTGCATGATGTGAATCTGACTGTGACTCTGAAATGTATGCATCTCTTTTCTATCCTTTGGCCGCCCTAAAGACTAAGATAGAGGAAGGGAAGAGGAAGAAAATAAAGAAATATCGTCTGCTCCATTCATGAATTAATTCCGTCATCTGAGCTGGAAATAATCCTTGTTGGCTTGTAGCAGGTCCGAATAATACCTGTATTAGTGTAACAGTCTCTGAGCGTGCCTTTATTTCCTTAAATTATGCCCCATTAAATTTATGGATGAGGCAAATGTTGGAGCAGACATGTATCTTATTTGGGTGATTGGTCTATGTGCGCACACAGCTAATTCAATAAGTTGCACAAACTTTCTTGGCAAATAATTCTTTGAATATGCCATGGTGCTTTATAGGACTTCAATGAAGGGTGGAGGATCGTTTTTCTTCAAATTCACTTTGAAGAGAATACTCTCTCTCGTTAATGTGTTCCATTGTCACTGATTGGATAGCCTTCTTGAATGTTAAATATATAGAGACGAGTGTTCTAGTTTGCTTGATTCTGCTCCCAATTATATTTGACTTCTTGCATGCATTCTTTTGTTTTTCCATCCTTTTTATTGGAAAGGAATGGGATGGTTATGGTCTACTTGCGTAAACTATAACCCATTTTGCTGTGTAATTTCTCAATTATTGAATGGACACTTAGCTGCAGCATCAACTGGATACCAAGACTATCTTCAATTCTATTTGATGCAGGAAATTTGCGCAACGGTCACGGGTTCGTAAACTTCAGTATATAGCTGAGTTGGAAAAGAATGTACAAGCATTGCAGGCAAGTATAACCCCCCCCCCCCCCACCCCCCCAAAAAAAAAAAAAAAAAAATCTGAAACTGGTGCTTCTTGTTGCACCAGGAGCTGTTGCACTAGTGAATTTTTGTACGGTGAATAATTCATGTTTAATTTCATAGGCAGAAGGGTCTGAATTTTCAGCAGAGGTTGAGTTTCTCAATCAGCAGAATCTAATCCTGAGCATGGAGAACAAGGCTCTGAAACAGCGATTGGAGAGCTTGGCCCAGGAGAAGCTCATTAAATACTGTAAGTGCCTTTCTATCTAATCAAAATTTCTCTAGAACCTCATATTTTATACAGCCGTCAGTGCTAAAGGCCCTTTTTTTTGTCATTTTTTGCTCAAAAATAGGTTTTGCAGATGACATTGTTTTTAATTTCTTATTTCACTTTTTGTCAACCTTTTAAAATTAGAAACAGAAAACCAAAATTATAAAAAAAGATTTGTCCAAAACTGATTTTTGGTTCCCAAACACCAAAACTACAAACTAAAAGCAAAACAAAACATGTCCCTCTATGGATTCATGCCTAAAACAGGTCATTAAAACTCCTGAGCAGAAAAGACGGAGACTAATTAGGATAATAAACAAAGGATGACAAAAAATACAAAGAAAGCCAACAACGACTTGATCCCAATGGTAAAACACTTCCAAGGTTGAGGTCCTAGGTTAAATTCCTGGACCATGTTTACTAATGAAAAGCAAACAAATAAGGGCTGATGAGACTGACTGTTTCTGGTTGAGGAATGAATGTATAGGTGGTTTTTGTATGTATGTGTACTTTTTCTTGTTCAGTTATATATGTTTATGTATAAGAGGTATTTGAAGAGAGGTTTGTCAAATAGAGTTCTCATGCCATACCTCATGTACATGCAAATGCTAACAATTACCTTCCATTACCTCAAGACGGAGCAGACATATTTTATTGCTGCTCAACACAACCCATGTGTTTGAAGTTGCAATTAGTGAATGTAGTTGAGAGTTCTGTAATGTGCAGGAAGACCTGGAATCTGAAACTTGTAATGCCCTTAAAAATTTTCATTGCATTGCAGTGGAGCATGAAGTATTGGAGAGAGAGATCGGGCGCTTGCGGGGCTTGTACCAACAACAGCAACAGCAACAGCATCAACAACAACAAGCCCGCCAGGGGCAGTCTTCTACTGGGCATAGAAGGGGCAATAGCAAGGATCTTGATTCCCAATTTGCTCTTTTGAACTTGAACCATAAGGAGGCTGATTCAGGGGCTGAACCCGTCACTGGTTCTCTTCCTATGTGAATTTGTGAGCCCTTCTGACTCCATCGCCATGCCTGTGAATTTGGATTCCTTTGTTCTTGAATTGATAGCCACGTTCGCTTCATTTGATCTTCATGTTAGCATTTGTATCTCTCTTTTACGCACCTGGTCGTCATTACTGGAAAAGCTTCTTCTAGCTGATGACTTGCCGGAGGTGATTAACAAAAATCGAAAATCAGGTTAGTATTTCGCTCGTGGACAATGCTGGCAAGGAAGTATTCAACTTGTGTAACCATTGTTTTTCCGTTGGCCAACTTCGCTTAATGTTGGTAGAATGTGTACTGCAAATTTGCTAATTGTTGCTTCATACTAAAGAGCAACTTGCGAGCTATGATGAACAGATGCTCTTATGTTTTTCTCTTTTACTCTATTTGTGGTTGCATGTATTTTGTTACTGTGTCCATCTATATGTTTAATTGTGTTTAATTGTTGCATAATTTGAATTGTAATATTATCTTCCTAGGATGAAATTACTTTTTAGGATTGTATTTTGACATAATATTCCTATATTTGACATAAAGAAGAGTTGATTAAAGTACTATCCGCTGTCCCGAAGAGGGGTGTGAACCACCTCATTTTATAGCCAGGAAGAGAGGGAGAGGCTGGCCAAATACAAATATAAATAAGATTTACATTACAAATAAAAATAGAAATTAGTTAATGACCTTTTGGGGGGACCTTGCCGACCCCAACCCAAATAGAAAGATGGCCCTAGTTTAGAGCTCGGTGTAAGTTTAGAATAGGGTGACAGATTTAGCGGCGTAGGAGATATGTGCACCTGTATCTGCTTGTATGCCCGTGAATACGCGCGATATAGGTTTAGTCGGTCAAACAATGCCCCTTATCCTAGGGGTGCATTGCCATAGACTGCTGATACTCTCGGCACACTCTGCACCTTCCGTCCTTCTCTCTTCTCTCTCCTCTCTCCTCTCTCCCTCTCTCCCTCTCGATTTCTCTCCCCATTGCTCTTTACCTCTTCTCTCTCTATCCCTTCCGCTCTCTAGTCCTCACGCGATCTACTTCTTTATAGGTTTGCGCTATGTAGCATGTAGGAACTCCTCCCCCACATGCTTATTTGCCTTTACCTTGTGCCCTTCACGCTTACATGCATAAATGCCTGGATTGATTTCGATGCTTTACATGCTCTTTTTACATGCTTCTTACATGCTCTACGTGCTTGTCTTACATGCCCTTCCTTTTTTCTTTCTTTTCTTCAAGCTCTTCATACTCCAAAGACCAGGTTGGGGATCCTCGGAAACAGCCTCTCGTCAGGTTCTCACCCTGACGAGGTAAGGCTGCGTACGTCCTACCCCCCCAGACCCTGCGCAAGCGGGAGCCCCTGTGGCACTGGAACTGTTGTTGTTGTTTGACGTAGCATCTGTTAGAAATTTTTTCACATACTTTGTTTCAATTTTAACCTAGGATTATAATGCTATAATTAAAATTGTAGAAATGGGGAGGATTTGGCTTTGTAACGAGAAATGAGGAGGGTAAGGCATTATTAGACTTCGCAGTCACTTATGAGTTACCAGTGACCAACACCTTCTTCAAAAAGCGAGAGGACCACATCGTCACATATCAGAACGGTGGAGCGAAGACCCAAATTGACTACATACTTCTAAGGAAGACGATCCAAAAAGATTGCGAGGACTACAAGATTATCCCTATGGAGGACCTCTCAACACTATACAAAGTTGTGCGCGCTGAGATCAAGGTCAAGAGAAGGGGCAAGAAGGCCTTCAAAACGCCATTGAGGCGCACACGCTGGAGGGACCTAAAAGGGGAAAAGTCAATAGCATTTAAGGAAAGAGTAGAGGTTGAGCTTAGAGGGGACTGCGAGGGAGATTTAAACCTCGTGTGGAGCTGAGTTGCCCAAAAGTTGAGAGAGGTGGCACGTGAAGTCCTAGGAGTATCAAAGGGAGGAGCTGCAGCCAACAGGGAGTTGTGGTGGTGGGGCAAGGAGGTCCAGGAAAAGATTAAGGCCAAGCAACGCTACTTTAAGGAATGGGATCAAAGTGGAGATGAAGACAAGAAACAACAATATAAACAGGCGAAGAAGGATGCAAAGGTAGTAGTAAGGGACGCACAATCTAAAGCCTTTGATAAGTTCTACAAAAGGTTGGACACAGCTGAGGGGGCTAGGGACATCTATAGAATTGCAAAGGCAAGGGAAAGGAGGACTAGAGACTTGGACCAAGTAAGGTGCATAAAGGGGGGGGGGGAGGGGGGATGGACAAGTGCTCATGGATGAGCAACAAATTAAAGCTAGGTGGAAATCTTACTTCCATGAGCTGTACAACGAAGAGGGAGATACAGTTGCACCTATAAGGGAGCTACAAGTAAGGAGCCAGAGGTCCACGGCAACTGCACCAGAATTAGACCCGCTGAGGTGAGGGAAGCATTAAGGAAGATGGGCATGGGTAAAGCAGTCGGCCCAGATGGAATACCCATTGAGGCATGGAAATGCACTGGGGAAGAGGACATTAGATGGTTGACCAAATTATTTAACCAAATTATCCAAGGGAGAAAAATGCCCAATGAATGGTGAAAAAGTACACTGGTTCCTATCTACAAGAACAAGGGTGATATTGAGAGTTGCGCCAACTATAAAGGGACTAAACTAATGAGCCACACTCTTAAGCTTTAGGAGCGAGTAATAGAAAGAAGGCTTCGACAACAAGCAGAGTTATCAGAAAACCAATTCGGATTTATGCCAGGCAGGTCTACCATAGAGTTCATTAATCTCCTGAGAAGGGCTATAGAGTACTACAGGGATAGACAAACGGACCTTCATATGGTTTTCATTGACCCAGAGAAGGCATAGGATAGAGTACCAAGAGAGGTCCTATGGAGGGCCCTGGAGGGGAAAGGCATCCACGAGCCTTATATACGAGTCATCAAGGACATGTACGAAGACGCCCAGACTATTGTGCGCACAATGGAAGGGGAGATAGACGCTTTCCCGATTACAGTGGAAGTCCATCAAGGATCAGCCCTCAGTCCCTTTCTGTTCATTTTGGTTATGGACGAGCCCACTAGGCACATCTAGGAAGACGTGCCTTGGTGCATGCTTTTCACGGATGATATAGTCCTGTTGGGAGAATCTAAGGAGGAGGTGAATGAGAAACTAGACCTCTGGAGGATGACCCTAGAATCAAAGGGTCTAAGACTCAGTAGATCTAAGACATAATATATGGAATTCAAGTTCAGCACCTCCACCTTGCCAAGCACAGAAGCTGTTAAGATTGGATCAGAGTACATACAATAGAAGGCATGCTTTAAATACTTAGGTTCCATGGTTCAACAAGATGGAGAAGTGGACGCAGATGTCAACAACAGGATTAAGACGGGTTGGCATAAATGGAGGATGGGCTCGGCAATACTGTGCGATAGGAAGTTCCCGTTAAAGTTAAAGGGTAAGTACTACAAGACAGTAGTGAGACCAGCTATGACCTACGGAGCAGAGTGCTAGCCAGCAAAATGTCAACACACGCAGAAGATGAAAGTGGCGAGAGATGAGGATGTTAAGATGGATGTGTGGACACACAAGGTTGGACAGGATTAGAAATGACGTCATAAGAAGTAAATTAGGTGTCGCACCGATAGAGGACAAGTTGAGGGAGCAACGACTAAGGTGGTTTGTACATGTTAAGAGGAGACCGACAAATGCCCCAGTCAGGGGATGCGAGCAACTCCATATCACATATGGCAAAAGGGGGAGAGGATGGCCAAAGAAGAGTTGGATGGAGTCGATTTGACGAGACCTCGCATAACTCAACCTGAGTGAGGAGATGGCTCTACATAGAACTCAGTGGAGGATTAGTATAGGTATACCAGACGTAGCAGTGTAGGAGCATCCTACTATAGCGGGCTTGTTTTGATAACACAAGGATGCCTGGCCATGGCTCCGGCTTCAATTGCTTGGTGCTTCTACGGTTGGATGGAGAGACGAATGGAGGAAGAAGTAGGCAAATCAAGAGTTGATTAGAAACTCACCCAGGAATGCGAACGTCTACCTATATGGACACCCATTCCTTCACTAATGACAAAGAAATTAGAAAAGAAATTAAAGAATAATTCTATGAAGACAAGTGGACAGGACCTCGCCTACCCCAACCTAAATGAAGAGACGACCCCTAACTGGAGCTTAGGGATACATACTATAATTGTGTAGAAGCATTTGTGCATCAATAGGTTATTTCAGGCTAGCTTTTAGACACACAGTGTGGGTGCGTGTAGGGCGCTTAGGACTCCTAGGATGTACTCGTTATCTTATTTCACGTCACTCCCTTCGATACTCGCTACACCCTCTCTCTAATGCTACCTCTCTCTCTCTATCTTCTCTCTATATCTATCTCTATCTCTTGCTGTCTCTCTATCCCCCTACCCCTCTCCCTCTTTTCCTCCCTTGTCTCGTACGTCTTGTTCACATGCGCATACATACATGCATACATGCTTACTGACTTATTCACATACATACATACATGCATACATACTTTTCTGATTATGTGCTTACATGCTTGCTTGCTATTGTTCTCCCTTTCTCTTTCCTCCTTTTCTATCTCATTAGGAATGAGTGATTGTACACCTGAGGGTATACTACGCACTCACCCAAATTGGGTCAGATTTTTAGGCTGGGGGTCTTCGGAAACAGTCTCTCATCAGGGTCTCACCCTGGTGAGGTAAGACTGCGAACATCTTATCCCTCCCAGACTCTGCCGCGAGTGGGAGCCCTTAGGGTACTGAGTATGTTATTATTTGTTGTTTAATTAAAATTGTAGAAAACTAAATTGATACGGTCGATAAAAGTATAAAAAATATAACATAAATAACTTTTATCAAATGTAATTGGGGTTAGGGAGTCAAATTTAGGACTCGTCTTGAGTTAAAAAAAATAAAAAATAAAAAATTATGACTTGTCTCCAGGCACGTTCATTACTGGCGCGTTATTGTTTCTTGGTTATGGAATGTAAATTTCTTATTGTGCAGCTAAGTAGCTAGTTTTTGTTTTGGTTTTTTTTTTTTTTTTTGGTCTAATTGAAAATTGCATTACGATCAGAATTATATTTATTTATAATTATATTATTAAAGGCACAAGATTGTTGGTTAGGATTTGATAAGCAGGGGGGCGTAAAAAAAAAGCGCAGGAACAATCTCCGAACAAGAGGCCTTGGATTTAAACCTCGTTGTTCCCTTCCTATGTGTTGGCTCTTTTATTTTGGGAAAGTTGTATTCTTTACCAAAGTTAGAGAAAAAAGGAGAAGTAGGAAGCACTAATACCATGAGACGATTTCTTTCTCAGTATTTCCAATTTCCTACAAGTCTTCACAATTACTGTTTCATATTGTCTACATATATTACATTTTGTCACTACTTTTAATAAGCAATTATTTTCATTCTCGTGCAATAGTTGTTGCTTTTATATTAAACAGAGTTTGCTACTCCTGTCTTTCATTTAAAAGAAACATTATTGAAATGTTAGAAGTCGGTTTATATTATTGACATACAAAATGAACTTCTATTTTTAAAAAAATGAGTTAAAATTATATATATATATATATATATATATATATATATATATATATATACTCGTGACCCAACTTGTCTACTTTAGCAGCCAGGGTCACAAGTCAATTGTTTTTCTTGAACTTGAATCCGACCCAACCTAGCCCGCACAGGTGACACGACTCATGAGGACTTGTGTTTGACCCAGGTCAGACCTATGTATGACCTGGATATGGGTTTTACACAAGACCGGCCCGTATAAAAAAAAAAAGTCGGTCCCAAAAAATTCTTTTCTTTTTTTTTTCTTTTAAAGCTGGTTGTTAGACATGTAAAAGGGTTCATTTAACAGGCACTAAGGCACCAGATCTCATTAGAACTCCGAAGTTAAGCGTGCTTAGGCGAGAGTAGTACCGGGATGGGTGATCTCCTGGGAGGTCCTCGTGTTGCCAACCCTATAAGGTTAGGGGTTCTCGGAAACAGCCTCTCGGTGAGTTACACTCTGAAGGAATAAGGCTGCGTACATCCACCCCTCCAAGACCTTGTTTAGACAGGAGCCCTTGAGGCACTGGGTCTATTGTTGTTGTTGTTGTTAGACATGTAACGGCAAGCAAGCCAACTGGTTACATCTCCAACAACTCGCTCAAAGAGCCGTTGGAGAAAACCCAAATTTAAAAAAAAAAAAAAAATTTATATATATCTGCATATTCTTTTCATTTCAACACGTAACATTCTTCTTCACTTCTCTCCTATTTTTTCTCTACTCTTTTATTTTATTGCTTCCAATTTTGCTCCAAAAGGTTCGCTAAAGTTACAATTTTGATTTGTGTTCCGATCGAATTAGTATTTAATTTGTCTTTAGCGTTGTATCATTACTTGTTCTAGATTTCCATCATATTTATTACAATATCAATCGCACGAAACACCTTTATTTAGAGTTAATTAATCTAGTTTTGGCTTGCCACAACATGCAAAACCGCAGGCCCCTAAAGTTGTTGGCTAAGTGAATCAACTCCCCTATTATTGGAGGAGTTTATTTTAATACCCAAGAACATAACTTTTTAGAACGTATGATGAGACCACCATTCATAGACACCTTAAATTGAAAAACTCATGGCCACTTTGAATATAATTCCACAACCCCTGTTCTTTACACCCCAACTCGAAGGAGTTAGAGCGACGTTATTTTGGAGTTAGTAACACATGCTAAACACGTGGAACCATTCTGAAGACTTAGAAAGCTTGAGAAGTTGAAAGGACGCCATCTAGATTATAGCTTCCCCAATAACTAAAGTCCCTAAAATATAGTTGCTCAAGGTGGTTGACTAGACTCACAAACTCGAGCTCGAGGGTATTTCCAGGAGTGTCGCATGAAACTTAACTACCTAGGCTCAAAGCGGTTATTTGAAGCACGGATTAGAAGCGTAGCCCTCAAGTACATTCAAGCAGACATGGATGAACATGGGGAAGACTATTTGACCTCGAGAATGTGCGTCAGAACCATTTCAAAGTCAGTCCAAGATCATGGAAGAATCAAGGCCAAAAAAGGGCGGAGGATAGAGCCAAACAAGGGCACAACAATTTATGTTGTAGCTTATAAATAAAAGACATGCGATTGTGCAAAGGGTCCCAATATCAATACAAACTCTTCGGTTTCTTCATCATACACTAATGCTTTTCTTTGTCTTTTCATTTTCCTCATGAGTAGATGTACACATAAGCTTCCTTTTGCATCTCAACAATACGATTGGGTGATCAATTGTGGTGTATAAGAAGGTATCCCTTTCTTCCATAGCTTATGTCCCCAACCCTTTTGACAAATTAAATTTAACGTCGTTGGTCTAAGGCTTTGACGACCAAGTCTAGAGTTTGATTATTTTGGTCTTAGATGCGTCAAGTGAATTTAGGTTTGAGTCATCGTTTTAGGGCTTTGACGGTCAAAGCTTTGTACTTGATTGCGTTGGTCCTTATCCGGCAACCCGAATACGGTTCGCTCCGCCTAAATCTTATCAAGTTTTAAATCATATGAGTTATCCCCAGTTAAGGGTGTTAAGCTTAAAAATTTGTAAACTCGGGCTCGAGATAGGTTGCTAAGCTCCTAAGCTTGTTTCCACCCCAATTCCTAGCTATTAAGTGTATGAGGATAACGTGTCTGTGGGCTTTGGCCCGTCACCACAAATCATTTGGGTCCGTCCATATCCTTTTTATTTCTTGCATTCAACTAACTAAAAAAAAACCCAAAAATATTATAATTGAAGTCTCCTTATAAAAACCATTGGCTAAATGCTCATATAAATTGCCAATCGAAGTCAAATTCACCAAAATTATCAACCCTTGTCTCAAAAAGGTTGGTTGAGGGCACATATGTGCAGTTTGTGTTAGACTTACTCCCAAGTTGTAGTAAGTCCCTTTTGCACGTTTATTTCCTTGTTTACGATGGCCACATAAACACGAAAACAAGCATAATACCTGTGGATAATCCCACTCATTTAGAAGAATCACTCATTCCTGTAACGACAAGTGTGAGATGTTCTTGACCTTTCATCGCTTAAACACCTAATTCAGAGAAGACAATAACTAGACATTTGGCGACATCTTTTACTAGCAGACGAGTCAATAATCACGTATGGGAGTATTTTATCTTTGATCGTGTATAAAATAATGGATGCTATAAACTCTACGATAATAGCTTAGGCTACAACCATCCACCCAGTGATGGAATAGGCAACACAGCGAGACACTTAAAAAAATTTCCACCTCGACATACCTGCAGATAGATCACAACAATCCCTGCTCTAGATAACATTTGGATCACTTCACAACTTTACGTTTTGGCAAGCCACTAATAGGCATGAATTAGATGTATCATTATGATCGAGAAGTTATTCAACACAAATGAAGGCCTTAGATTTATCCCTTATGTCAGGCTGCTCTGAACCCTGAATATTAAAGGGTCTCTCACAACACTTTGAAGGCATCCACCCCAAATTTCCTACAGATAGACCATAACAATCCATGATCTAGACAGCGATTGGAGCACTTTACAACTTTAGGTTTTCACAAACCACTAATAGACGTGAATTAGTTAGATATGTCACTACAATCCAGAAGTCGTTAAGACTGTACGCTTATCCATTAATGTAAAGCTGCACTAAACCGTGCATATTAAAGGGTCCCTCGAAACACATTGAAATGCGCCGCTCTTAGTGAATATGTAATGAATAGTCAGGTTAAACTGTTAATAAAGAATACAAGCATGATCACGTTGGCATTTGGTATGTAGTTAAAAAAATCCACTATGATGCATATCTGTATAGCTGCATATTGGATTTACTCATCCCATATAATTCGAAAAAAAAAAAACTTATTTTCTAATGTTCGAATTTCCCATAGTGCTCACGTAATCATGAAAAGCGTTATAACTATATATTTGCCATGGGTGGGGATTTGAAGAGAAAATATGGGCATTACATTTGCCAATGCGACTAAGTATCTATCAACATGTTAATTAGGTATTTAAAACCCATGTTAGATGGTAAATTATTTCATTTGGATGCATTTGTCACATTTTACATGTAATGGTATTGGATGGGTTAAAACCTATAAGTGAGTACAAATGGTATTGGATAGCTAAAACCTATAAGTGAGTACACTTCAATTTTAAGAAATATAATTGAAGCAATTAGAACATCAAGTAGGGAACAACATTTTGAATAGTTGTGTATGTCTCGCTGTATATCATGAAAAACATATTAAATTAAATACAAGTAATAGGTGAGGGTCAACTGTAGAATATTAGAAAGATGTATACCATATAAAGATATTTATTAGAGTTTGTACATATGAATTTATGTGATCAATCTATTTTTCAATGTCGATAGTACAAATTGGAATTTGATAGATTTTGTTTCTAATTCTTTATCACTCTTTAAAGATGCTATAACATTTTTCTAGCTCTTATTATGAAACCATTCAATACGTAACATATGTATTGGTAAAATATTGCTATCTGGATCATTGACAACTCCTGGATCATTGACAACTCGTCGATGCCTGTGATGCAGCAAACCATTGCTGCCGTGCAAGCAAAAACATTTTGAAGTATTTTAGTAAATTCTCGGTGGCATATTGTATTGCCATAATTTTTTATCAATCGTATAAATTTATGGATTTTTTAAAATTTTGTCCAATTATTTTATGAAAGAACACAACCTGACTTTGATTAAACCTTTTATTAATAAAGTTGAAGAAACTTTACCTGGCTTGTTTGCAATTTATTCCCAAAAATCATAAAAATGTAACTGTTTCTTCTACATCACCATCCTCGTCCTCTTCTCGAGGACAATCGTTTGCTAGGGACATGTTTAATAGACTAAAACTCAAATAAGGTCCCACATCATATAATGAACTCTTTGTACTTGCAACAACAACAACAACAACAACAACAGACCTAGTGCCTTAAAGGCTCCCGCCTAATCGGGCCTGGGGGAGGGTGGATGTACGCAGCCTTACCCCTTTAGGTTGTAACCTGTCATGAATACTATATGTGGGATAAGTACTCAACTCATTTGTATTAGTTAAGGTAGTCAGAATGTACTAGATTGTATTAGTCTTTAATTGCGCTAGTGGTGTGTGTGGGTAGTCTAAGTACTTGTATTAGATTGTTTTGGTTGTTGCTTTGGAAAGAATGAATGTTAGTTAGTTAGGTTGGTTAGAGCTGTATATTTTGGGTTAGCTATTTCTTCTTGTATCCACCTCCTTAGTATAAGTAGATGTCTTGACTTGTAAACAATCATTCAATGAAAATACAACAATCTTAATTCCCTTTATTTCTGTCGATTCTCTCTACTTCTCCCTCTATTCGCTCTAATCTCATCTCTTCCTCATCTCTTTCTCAATTCTTCTTCACCCCAAACTCTCTTTTTCTTCCTAGTCATAATCCGAGTCCATCTTGGGTCATGACAATTGGTATCAGAGCTCGATCTTAAGCTTATAAAATTTCGCAATCAATCAAGCATTAGATCAAGTTACGGTGAAATATAATTCTTGATCAAATTGCATTGATCAATGATCATTAGTTTTGCATAAAGCAATTGTAGTTGCTGCACTAGTTTTGCTGCAATTTTGCTCACCTGATAGCATCCATAATGGCACATTCTGCTGAACAGATCAAGAATTGGGCTAAAGTGTTCAGATCTTGCTGCTCATATAGGGATTGATCAAAATATTGCAAAAAATAAAGACAGAAATTGGAAGCTGCATCTACATTCTTGGTAAAGGCTTTGAATGTTCTGTATCCCATCACTAAAGATACCCTTTACCAAGTCTTTTATCCCTATGGTTATATTGAAAGTATTGAACTCAATTCAATATCAACCTTAGAGGTTGAAGCACAAGTGACATTTTCTTCAATAAATCAAGCTGCCTCGGCAATTGTTTATCTACATGGAAGGAATATCTATGACAATTGTTGTATGTTAGATGTTCAATTCTTCAATCCTTTTGTGGAAATTGGAGAGTCAAAAGTAAATGCTTCTCCAAATGGGTCTTTAGATTGGAAGATGATAATGCACATCATGGGAAGAAGCAATCCGAGCAAATTACCCAAAATGCAACAGCAAAAACAGCAACAGCAGACCAAATTTTAGTTGTGCCAACACATCTTGATGTTCCTATTGAATTGAAAGGAAAGAAGTGGGCCAAGGTTGTTGCGGATTCAACCAAGAACCAACAGAATGCTGAGGTCAAGCAGGATAAATGCAAGAAATCAATAGAAAACAATCTGGTTCTTGAGAATCAAACCAAGAATAGTCACACAACACTTGGGAAGCTAATTGCAGCAAGTCCAGCCTCAACTCAGGGAAACATTGCATCACTACATTCATATGGGCAGCAAGAAAATGTGAGGACCCCGATTGAGGCAGCAAGGAAATCGAGGGTTTGGATTAAAGTTCAGGAAAGTAGGATATTAAGAATGCAGTTTAAGGTAGAACCTAATATTAAGATCAAGTTGGCATTTCATCTCAGATGCAAAAAGGGTTATACCAGTAAAAGAACTAGAGCAAGGACAAGGCTGATATTGAATTACAATGGTAGGCCACCAGATTTTCTACTACTTAAGTCAAATGAAGAGGTTTTGGAAAAGCTAAACATGATCAAGAGCAAGAGGTTGAGGCAACCTAAGGTGGTGACTATGACAATTGATAGACTCGGGGCATACTCTTGGATCAGAAGAGCAATCAAGTTGACAATGAGAAGATGACCTTCCATCAGCTATGAATCAAATTCAGCAAAATATCAGGATGATATCACTGTAGTGAAATCAAATTCAGTAAAGAATTAATAGGTAATTGCAGCAGTACCATCAAATGTTCAAGCTCAATTGGAAAATAAGGAAATTCATATCAAGCCTCAATTGAGTAGAGCCAAGGTTTATTCATCTATGCATACTAAAGGTAGGCCTCCTGATCCCGGGCAAGGGAAGTGTACTATCAAAAGTTTGATAGCGGGACAGCATGAGGTGAAGATGAAGACTTTGGATGAACAGTCTTATTCTTGGTTTCGAAAGTATGGAAGATACTTTAGTTCCTATGGCATTCTTGATTCACAAAAGGTGGCACTAGCAGCCCTTACATTTACATCGAATTCAAGAGAAGGATTACCTTGGTCACCAATGCAATCCTAAGCTGATGGAGACAATAACTAGCACTGGTATGAAGAAAACTCAGGAAGCAATCACTGGACTCAAGATTCAGAGTGAGGAGGCACAACGAAAAGCTGAAAGGTTTACAGTCCCATTACGAGGCATAGCTAAGCACAGAACTTTGCAAGTATTGAATTCCAAGAGGCTGCAAGGCCTACTCATTGGTAGTGATCATCAATGGATTGGCAAATTGTGCTCTCTGGGTGCAGCAATTTTGGACACCAAGGATATCTGGGCATGTTTTAGTTCAGTTCAAGAAGGTCTTGGGAACTTGAAGATTACCATGTGTTCATTTCTAGTAGTGAAAATTGATGATTTCAGTAAAACTAATTAAGAAAGCAGTAAATTTTGGAGCATAAGAAAGCATTCAGTTGCATCAATTCAGTGGAATAATGCAGCACCCTTTGGAAGCTATGCAGTATTGGCTGATTAGTAAGCAAGATTACAACCCGATGTTGAACACAGAAAAGCCCTTAGTTAAAAAGGATTCACTTGAGGCAATCTTTGCTGATGATATTGTCCATATTGAAGACAAGGTATACTTGATAATTGCAACTGAAACTAGAGATGGATTACAAGATCAAATTGGTGAGATTAGTCAAGGCCCCATAAGTCTTCATGTTTTAATCAAGAACATTAGGGTCTTCATAGAGAAACCTCTCAAATGGGATGAGATTTGCAAGCTGTTTAAACATATTGCTGCAGAAAAGGGGACACTACAGATGCATGAGCTGAAGAAATACAAGTGCCATTGGTCTGCAGTTAGCTTCTTAATTCAAGTCCTAGTGCAGATACAAGTTCAAGAAGAATTAAGGCTTCCTGCTACATTTCTTTACTTCATAATAAGAGTTCTCCAAGCTATAACTCCCTAATTAGATTCTTGAGGACAAGAATCTCTAAAAGGGGATGTAATGTCATGAATACTATATGTGGGATAAGTATTCAACTTATTTGTATTAGTTAAGGTAGTTAGAATGTACTAGATTGTATTAGTCTTTAATTGTACTATTGGTGTGTGTGGGTAGCCTAAGTACTTGTATTAGTTGTTGCTTTGGAAAGAATGTTAGTTAGTTAGTTAGGTTGGTTAGAGCTATATATTTTGTGTTACTTATTTCTTCTTGTATCCACCTCCTTAGTATAGGTAGATGTCTTGACTTGTAAACAATCATTCAATGAAAATACAACAATCTAATTTTTTTACTTCTCTCTATTCTCTTTACTTCTCCCTCTATTCTCGCTAATTCTCATCTCTTCCTCGTCTTTTTCTCAATTCTTCTTCACCAAACTCTCTTTCTTCCTAGTCATAATCCGAGTCCACCTCGGATCATGACATAACCCTGCCGAGAGGCTGTTTCTAAGAACCCCCAACCTTATTGGGTTGGTAAGACAAGGACTTCCCAAGAGGTCACTCATCCTGGTACTACTCTTGCCCAGGCACGTTTAACTTCGAAGTTCTAATGGGATTCGATGTATTAGTGCCTAGTAAATGAACCTTTGTACTTGCATTCTCCCAAAATAAATGGATATTAACGTACCGTTTGATATTTTGCTATGGTGGAAATTATATCAATCCCAATATTCCATGCTCTCTACCATGACACGTGATAATCAGTCTATGTCAGTTGTAGCATCAGAGTCTACTTTTAGTTGTGTGAGAACAAAGAGAGTAAAGCATCAAAAATGTTGGAAACGTCCATATGCTTGAAAAACTTTCTTGCCGCATAAGGTTCTAGGGGGATCATATGATTGTAATCAAGTGAGGACAATGACGACACCAATTGCACTATGTGGAGGTGGTGGTACGTGATATCCTAATTGGTGTAATGTCAACTGTAGCATGTGGAAGACTTCTAGGACCGAAGAGAGTAAGACTAGCACAAAAACTGTTGGAAATGTCCATATGCTTGAAAGACTAACTCGGCACATTAGAAGGCACCATGGGGATCATATCATCGCAATCAACTGAGGACGATGATGACAACTCCGCTACGTATGACACACAAAAATCAATAATATAGATAATAATGGAGGGAAATTTAAATGATGGATGGCGAAAATTTTGAATAATGGAGGAAAGATTGAAATATTGGAGGAAAAGTCAAATTTGAACTTAGAGGGAAATTAGAAATGTATCAATTTGCCTAAGTTTTAGTCAGATAGAAAACTTCTAGTAAAAGAAAACAAACACTAGTTATGTCAGGAAAAAACATAAAATTTGGTTGGAAAATAAATTTTGATGCCGACTATTGGGTTCACAGTTCTCAACTATGGTCACAACAATAGGCACCTATTAAAGCACTTATAGTAGAAGACTCTTCTCTCTACCTAAGCCCTCGGTCGGAGAGTCACGCTTCGTGACACCTCACGTTCGAGAGATCCCGGGAATAGGTTTATCTCTATAAACCCTTTGCCCTAATACCGGTTGTTGGGATGAATTTCAAAAATTCTTGTTAAAGTTTACGCAGTGGAAGGGGTTTAGAATTCATAATTCTAAACCTGGGTTGATTTAAAATTCCTAATTTTAAATCTACTTACTTAAATTCATAATTTAAATCAACAAATCTAAATTTATAATTTAGATTTACAAGCATTTTACTCTAATATATTCATAACAATACATAAGCTTAAACAGGCATAATAATGAACACTGTAAATAAATAGAAAAGCGAAAACTAAAAGAAGAAAGAAAGAAGAACATACTTGGAATAACTCCAATAAAGAAGAATACCAAGAAAATCAAGACCTGCGATCTTCTACGCAATGACCTCGAACTGCTTGAAAGGTGAGCTCTGAAAAATATTAAACTGAGGAAAGAAAATTTTCAACGGAAATTTTTCTATCCAATTAGGTCTCCGAAACTATTTCCAGAAACCCTAAATAATTTGTTTTGATTGAATGCCAAACCCTTAGAATAGGTACCTCTATTTATAGTAGGCTACCAGAGCAAAAAATAGCAAATTCATTGATCTGGGATTCACCAGTTAACATCAAAACGCGTCGTTTTGTTTAAAAAACAACTCAAAACGCCGTGTTTTGAAATAGTTCAAACCGCGTGTGAGGGCCTGTCACCGCGCGCCACGTGTCGCAGCCTGATTGGCTGATGCTCGGACACACGGATCTGCCCCTAGGTCGCACGCTGGTTGGCCCATCCGCGAGTACAGGGACTGCAACCTGTTTATATGCGAGTTCGTTTTTTTTTTTTTTTCCTTTGTTTTCCACAAATAAAAATTCATCTTATAAATTTTAATTTTTCAAAATTAATTTTATTTTATAATTTTTAATTTTATTCATCTCATGAATAATATTTGGCAAAATTAACTTTACCCATCTTATGGATAAATAATTCATCTCATGAATTCTTTAATATTTTTCGATGGCAATAAATACATGGGCTTGAGCAGGAGCCTTAAGGACAATTTAAATCTAGCTCCAAATGTGTTAAATTAATTATCTCATGAAATACTTTAATTACCATTTAATGAGACTTAATTCCACTAAATAAATCACACTGCACTCCAGATTTAAATTATTTATTCGATATCTCCGTAATAGACTGTATTGATGATAACAACTCCTCTACTAGATGTTCATGACAAAGGATATATATAACCACTACCATTGTCCTTCTCACAGCTTCTCCATTAGTTACCAACTCGCCCTTCACTGAATAATTCATTTATACTGGAACACATTCACAATATAAATTTCAAATGTCAAACACTTGGAATACTTTGGCCAAAGTTTTCGAACTATTTAGATATTTGCGAATCAACTAAGGGGACATCTGTATCTCATAAGAGACTGTAGATTCCCTATTGAATAGCTGATCCTTGTCACACTTCACGCCGCTACCCAGTGTACGTGGGATTTCAGTCATTCGTTTAGACCTTACTTATAGTATACCAAAGCAACTAACACTCCATGCACAAGTCCACAATACTATTAGGATTTAGAGTCGTCTTTCAAACAGTATAATATGAATCACTAATCTCTGATATTAGTCTAGAAATAAGTAATCTACATGGTCCAACTCAATGTGTCAATCTTATTAAATACACTAACCTAACATTTTTAGATCTCCATCCACATGACCAAGACAAGTCATCTAAAGTGTCACGTTATAGTCTTAACATACAAGTGGTCCAAACTTGTCTTCGACTACTAGTCTTTCAAACAACAATCCATACCATTTTTTTCAAGTCTATCTGTGGTTTAATCTCATAAGCCACTTAGAATAAACATGTAAATTGTAGTCCGAGGACTATACCCATCTCATGGATGTCTCCTAAAAGAAAATCACATGCAATATAAATGCTCGCTTATACAAATTTAACTAGGAAACGACTGAAACTTTAACTTTATTTATTAATTAAAATAATATATCCAGAATAAATCTGGATTTCAGGATACTGTTCCTAACAAGTTAGTTAGTATAAATTCTATCTAAGATTATGAAAGCCTAACTAATTATGCAACTTTGTCCTAAAAACTAAATATAGTAGATTTAATTTAAAGAAAAATAAAATGAAACTACTTGCAATATAAACCTAAATGACGCCTATAAGATTTAAAATTAAAACAAAAGATGTCCAAAGTGAAAATAAAATAAAATAAAATAAACTAGAAACAAAAACGAGAATAACATCAAATTTAAAATTCAAATTAAACCAAAACCAAAATCACAACTATCAAGATAATTTAAAAAAAGGGGGGTATTTCAAATTGATGCGTATGAACCAAAACTAAAATGCGTACTAGAAAACAAAATTAACGTAAAAGGAATAGGGATATCCGCGTGCTCTTAAGAGTTTTGGCAAGTAGTTGTTGGCAAATTCGGAAAGACGGGAATAATTTTGCCTTTAATGGCACGAAGTTGCGTCCGGTCAGATCGGTTATCCTTGTTAGATATATGTCTCACAAATGGACCTTTTGTAGCAGTATGGAGGAGGGGAGGGGCTGTGAGTAATTGTGATATTAGGATTGGTAAGTGTTGTTCTAGGTGGATTTACTAGACTCCGTCTAGAAATGGATGCTTGAAGGTTAATCTTGACGGATCTAAACAGAGGAATATGGTTACGGAAGGGCTTATTGCTCGTGACGACAGAGGAGTTATCATTTTTGTAGGGGCTTGGAATCTTGGGCATTGCCCTCTCGTTGGAGAGTATCATATCCCTACGGATATTGTGACTACTGTGAAGGAAATCTGCTCCCTTAGTTCCGCCCTTGAACAAGTCTCCTTCAACTAGGGATGACCACCCCGTTTGGGGCAGGTACAAGTATAAGTGGGGCGGGTAATTGGTAGGGGTTAGGTGTACCCGTCCCGTACCCATCATGGGTATGGGGCGGGTACAGGTATAGTTTTGTCCCGCTCCATACCCGCCCTGCCCCACCTTTTATCCACCATACCTGCTTCATTTTGTATATAGTTAACCTTCAAATTAAAAGTTTAAATTCAATAATCCAAATTGTTTATCAATGTTATAAAAAAATTTGGTTTTTAAAAACAGTATTAAATAACTAATATGAGGGGGTATAGATAATCGTTTTTTACGCACATTAGGGACAGTACGAGGCGGGGAATGGATACCCATTGGTTACCCTCGAGTAATGGGACAGGTATGGGTATAGGTTTGTACCGGGGCGGGTACGGGCATAGAATTTAGGTGGCAGGTATGCGTATGAAGGAGGCATCCCCCGTACCCACCCCGCCCTCATGTCTTTAGAGAGGCAAACTGGTCGACTAATTGGTTGGCTAATGTTGGCCATGAGAGTATAGGGGTTTCCTTTTAGGAACATGCTCTCTCCCGTGCTTTTTTCTCAATTTCGTGAGCTGAGTCCATGAGATTTCCTCTCTTCAAAGGTCATTCTTAAGGCCTCGTAGCTTTGTTTTTACCTCTTATAAATGTTGGAATGTTGATGTATTTTTAAAATAAAGTGCTTAATAAAGTATTTCGGTTGTGTATATAATGTATTTGGTTCTATATTGCAGCAACAAACTCGGGAAGCTGAGTGTTGACACACGACACACAATCTTACAGAACCCAGAAACTGGGTCGGTGTGTCAACACACAGGGCAGTTATGGTCGTTACCTTGCGTGGTTTTTTGTGGATTTTTTTGAAATTATTTTCATAATTTTGAAGGATTGTGACCCTGGCTTAAAGATAAGAATGGAGGATGTGTCTCTTCCCAAGAGACACATAAATATTTATAAATAGCCCACCATTGTTGTTTCACAAATCACTTGAAAAACTACATTCTTTCTTTTATTAAAAGTCTCGGTCATCTTCCCTCTCTACGCTCTTACGCTTACTTTGTATTCGGGGTTTCATTGTATCTTTGAGACTATTTCGGTATTAACGAAGTAAGTCTCAAGGAAAGTGGTTCGCTGCACACCTTGGAATCGGTGATTGAAATTGATACCTATCTCATGTTTCCCTAACAAATTTGTGTATTTCTTCAAACTGTTCTAACATGAAATCCGTGTTCTGAAAACCTAATTAGTTAGTTCTAAATGTTAATTAAATAAAATTATTTTATTTATTTATTGTCTAATTATGCTTTACTAGTCTAATGTGCATGTGATTGTTTTCTAAAATGTTCCATGAGATGAACATAGTCCAAAATGACATGTTAAGTTTGGTTTAAGTGGTCAATGAAATTGAGCCACGGATAGATTTAAATCAAATTAGTGACATGTTGTCAAAGTATCTGTTCATAGTCGGTGATGAGTTTTGACAACTTGTCGGATAAGATTAAAATATGATGCTTTAGGTGACTTGTCTTGATTATGTGGATAGAGATCTAAAAGTATTATATTTGTGTTGTCTATATGATTGGCGCATTGAGCAGGACTGATACAAACCGTGCCTCGTCATTCGCCATGTCAGTACCCACGCCATGTCAGTTATTCCAAGTCAGCCCTAGATGGGCCTTTATCCTATAAATATCTAAGTTGCTTGGAGAATTAGTTATGCTTGACGAGTTGTGTGTTTACCCTTCTCTGTCTCCCTTCCGGTTTCTCTCTCCTTCCTCCCCTATCTTCTTCTTCTTTAGTTCCTTCCCCTTTCCTTTCCCAATTACTTGTATTTAGCTCATACATACATATATATATATATATATATATACAGTAGGATGGCAATCTAGCTATCCCATAGCCCTTGGTAATTGAAATCGTGAGTATTGGATTGTGTTGCTTGACTTGGATTGTGTTAGGATTGCTTAATTTGGATAGGATCCCATTTCGGATCCTATCATTGGTATTAGAGCCTCGAGTTCCTTAGCCATTGGAGGTAGGGTGTTAAATCGGGACGCTTGCTGGTGTTTGATCGAATTGGCAGTTGGTGGAGCTTCGATCGGAATCCATGGCTGATGGTATGCGGCAGCAAATGTCAATCTAGGAGCTCAATGAAAAGTTTGATCGAAGGAGTGATGAGCTTGATGCAAAGCTTGATCGTAGATGTGATGAGATAACGGAAAACATGACTGAAATGCGCCGGATGATGAACTGCTTGTCCTTACAAATGAGGACAATCATTAGATTGGTACCACCTAAGAAAGCACCACTAACACCCTTGGCTCCGCCATCTATTCACGGATTCGAACACAGATCGTTGTCACCATCTCCACTTAGAGACAACCGCCGAGGTAATTATCACATCCCTACTCGCCTTACGAAAGTAGAGTTTTGAAGGTGTAGTGAGGGAGATGTGGTGAGCTGGTTGTATCAGTGTGAGCAGAATTTCATTCTAGACCAAACTCTGGATGAACAGAAATCTAGGTTGGCAAGTGTTGCGTTGGAGGGTGCCGCCTTAGGGTGGCATAACACCTACCAACAGTCTTAGCCTATAGGCGTGCCCATTCCTTGAGACGTGTACTCAAGTGAGATCAGTGTTCACTTTTCTAAGGTTGCCCAGAACCCACTTACTAAGCTCACCAAGCTTAAGTAGAAGGGAAGCCTACATGAGTATTTAAAGGCTTTTGAGCCACTAATTAGTTGTATTGGTCTCAATGAGGAACAACGGGTTGGCATCTTCATGGGGGTCTTTGTGAGGACTTGGCGGGTTAGCTTAAGCTGTTTAAGCAGAACACGCTATAAGAAGCTATTACACTCGCCCAGCTATAGGAGGCGAATTGCGCGTATATTAAGCGAGTGACTGGAAAGAACCCCACCAAGACTGCGCCAACCTTCCCCTACCGAATACTGCTACTTGTGTGGTTCCAAACCTGCCACCTAGGTTACCGTCAAACAGACCGTTGGCCTTACCCGCCACGCCAAGTGTTGTTTTGCCAACACAAAACCAACCTATAACTAAAACCCCAAGGGGGTTTTCTCAAGCTGACATCAATGATTTATGAGCTAGAAACCTTTGCTTTTATTGCCATGGGCCATTCACACCAGGGCATGTATGCCCCATGCGACGGCGAATATAGATGTTCTGGATCGAGACCGATAATGACGATGAGGAAGTAACTGAAGCAACTGAACCCAATCTAGATCTGACTCCCATTCCTCATATATTCATTCAAGCATTGCATGGGATGGCACAATGCCAAACTATGTAGGTACAAGGCAGTCACAGCAAGAGGACCTTGAGTATACTTGTGGATAGTGGAAGTACTCACAACTTCCTTGATTCACACCTAGCTCGCCAACTGGGTTGTACTATTGCCAATCAGCCCCCACCAACGGTTACCATTGCTGACGATAAACAGGTCTCATGCACGAGAATATGCCTCTCTTTTCAGTGGACCCTTCAAGGAGCTACATTCACATCGGATGCTTTATTGATCCCTCTTTCCGGATGTGATATGGTGTTGGGCATCCAAAGGCTTCACACTTTGGGGGATGTTAGATGGAATTTTGACACGTTGGTCATGCAATTCAAGGTTGGTGAGCAGGTTTATGAGTTACGCGGAATTCGTTATTCGGGTCTCATGACCGTTTCAGAGAACACCCTTCCTCTCTCCACGCCGAATCAGCTACGTTCTATGCTATCATTGTTGACGAGTCTCAGCATCACTCAATTTTTAGTTTGTATAGAAACAAACCTGAATCAGTAAAGGACCTGGGTGCATTGCAAGCATAACTAGATGATTTCTTGGAAGTATTTGTGCCAGAAGTGAAGGACCCACCAACGAGACCAGATTTTGATCATCGCATCCCTCTTATGGAGGGCAGCAATCCAGTTAACCTGTGGCCTTATAGGTACTCGGCCTTTCAAAAGGACATTATAGACTTGTTAATTTGAGAAATGATGGCTACAGGCGTCATCAGGAACAACACTTTGCAATTTGCTTCACCGATTGTCTTAGTAAAAACGAAGGATGGCAATTGATGACTGTGTGTTGATTATCGCACCCTCAACAAGATGATAGTGAAAGATAAGTTCCCCATTCCTATTGTGAAGGAACTCTTAAACGAATTAGGTGGCGCAACCTAGTTCTCGAAGCTCGATCTGAAATCGGGTACTCGCAAATTCGAATGGCGCCTAGGGATGTGTACAAGACAGCCTTCCGAATGCATTTGGGGTACTATGAGTTCACCGTGATGCCATTCGAGTTATCAAACGCCTTGTCAACCTTCCAAAGTTTGATGAATGATATCTTCCGACCCTTACTTTTCCATATGTGCTAGTAGTCTTTGACAACATCCTTATTATAGCGCCACATGGGCTCAACACTTAGAACATTTACGTTCCATTTTGGGCATACTTCAGCAGCATCAATTGGTGGGCAACAAGGCCAAGTGCACCTTCGGGGCACGAAAAATCGAGTACTTAGGCCACTTCATTTTGGGAAATGGTGTAGCCGCTAATCCTAGTAAGTTGGCAGCAGTGGCTAATTGGCCACGACCTACAACCACCAAGCAGCTTCGCGGCTGTTTGGGTCTCTCTGGCTATTACAGGCGCTTCATCGCTCAATCTGGAATGATTGCTCGCTCTTTAACTGATTTGCTTATAAAGGACAACTTTGGGTGGAACACAGAGGCCGAAGCCGCCTTTCAGCGTTTCAAAGTTACATTAACAACTACCTTAGTCATAGCATTACCGAACTTCATGAAAACGTTCATCGTTGAAACCGATGCTTCCCGAACCAGAATTGGGGCAGTCCTTATGCAGGAGGGCCAACCTCTTGCTTTCATCAACAAAACCTTAGCGCCACGACACCAAGCGTTATCGGTTTATGATGGGGAACTTCTCGCAGTTGTTTTCGCCATCTCTAAATGGCAACAATACTTAAATGTGGCATTTTCTTATTTGCACGGATCAACAAAGTCTGAAGTTTCTTCTGGAACGATGTCTTTCCACCTAGCTTCAGTTCTTATGGTAGGTGAACTTAATGGGTCTAGACTACGAGATAGTTTACAAGAAGGGAACTGAGAATAGAGCCGCTGATGCCCTATCACGCCTTTCCAGCTCCGAAGTGCTTTGTATGGCATTATCCGCTATCTTCTCTGATCTCTATAGCTCCTTAGAAGTGTCTTGGCGGCACGATTCTGCTCTTAACATGATCATCAATGACAAACTGTTAGAGCCGTTATCTCATCCTCGATTCACTTGGCACCATGATTAACTCTGGCACCATGGACGCCTAGTGGTGGGAGCTATTCCCTCCTTGCGCAAATCAATCCTTTTATGGATGCATGATTCTCCTCAAGGACGAAATTCAGGCGTTGAAGCTACTTACAGGCGAGCACAAATGCTTTTCTATTGGCCCAGCCTTAAGTGGGATGTTCATCCTTATGTCTGCAATTGTTCGATTTGTCAACAAAATAATTATGAGACTGTGGCATCGTTAGGATTATTGTAACTATTACCGATATCGGATATAGAGTGGAGTAGCATTTCGCTTGATTTTATTGAAGGGTTACTACCATCATCAGGCGTCATGGTAATCCTTGTAGTAGTGGATCGCCTAACTAAGTCTTCTCATTTCCACGCTCTCCACCATCCTTACACCGCCGCTGATGTTGCCCAGTTATTCTTAGATCATATCTATCGCTTGCACGGGATCCTGACTCCATCATTAGTGATCGGGATCCGATTTTTATCAGTACCTTCTGGCAAAAGCTCTTCAATCATCTCGGAACTCAGCTCAATCTTTCTTTTGCTTACCATCCTCATTCAGATGGTCAAATCGAGGTGCTGAACAGATGCTTAGAAACTTATCTTTGCTGCATGGCGGGGGAATATCCAAAAAGTTGGCGCTGCTGGCTTCCTTTGGCGGAATGGTGGTACAATACCACTTTCCTCACAGCTTCTCAGGTTTCACCGTATGAAGTTCTCTATAGGCAACCTCCGCCAATTCATCTTCCTTATCTTCCTCGCAATTCCGCAGTCGAAGCAGTTGATCGTAGCCTCACTGCACGAGAGGAAGCTATTAGGCGTCTCAAGCACCACTTACATTGCGCCCAGAACCAGATGAAGCAACAGGCGGATAGCCACCGAACAGATCATAAATTCCAAGTTATCGACTATGTTTGGCTGAAGCTTCAGCGTTACCACCAACAAAGTGTAGCTCACCGCTAATATCATAAGCTCACTCCACTGTTCTATGGGCCTTTCCGAATCTTGGATTGCATTGGGCCCACTGCATATAAGCTGAACCTTCTAGCAAATGAGCCATACATCATATTGTACACGTTTCTTTGCTTAAAAGATGTCCCTAAGTCCCCACTAATTCTACTCCTTTGCCCACAACTTGGCTGCCAGCTCTTGTCTCGCCTTAGCCTGAGACTATCCTGGACTGCAGGGTTGTTCGTCGATGTCGCATTGCCACCACACAAGTGCTGATCAAGTGGCATGAAAGTGCCACCAAGGACACCACCTGGGAATTCCTTCATGATCTTCAACTCCGTTTTCCAAACTTCCACCCTAGTGGACAAGGGTCTGACCTGGGGGTATTGATACAAACCATGCCTCGCCATCCGCCACATCAGTTGCCACGCCACATACCCATGCCACGTCAGCTATGCCAAGTTAGCCCTAGTTGGGCCTTTATCCTATAAATATCTAAGTTGTTAGGAGAGTTAGTTATGCTTGATGAGTTGCGTGTTTACCTTTTCTCTCTCCCTTCCGGTTTCTCTCTCCTTCCTCCCCCATTATCTTCTTCTTCTTCAATTCCTTCCCCTTTCATTTCCAAATTAGTTGTATTTAGCTCATACATATATATAAAAATATACAATGGGATAGCAATCTAGCTATCCCGTAGCCCTTGGTAATTGAGATCATGAGTATTGGATTGTGTTGGTTGACTTGTATTGTGTTAGGATTACTTGAATTGGATAGGATCCCATCTCGGATCCCTCAAGGACCAAGTCAAACCAAAATACCCAACAAGTATTAGCTCTCCCTAAAAAGGAGGCCTAAATTATTTGTTTCTTTACTGCTATTAGAAATAATTAATTATGCAAGACGATAACTCTAAATCTAGCTTGCGGGAGCCCTTGAGACAATGAGTTTGTTGTTGTTGATAACTCTAAATCCAGGAAGTATTCTAAACTCTTGCATGGATTGTACATTGCTTGATGTGCTAAAAGGATTAGTCACAACACGTTGATTTAAATCTTACGTACGTTGGGTAACGGCATGAAGTGTAGCGAGAACATGTGTTTTATGTGGAATCTATAGTCTCTTACAAGATAAAGATATTCTCTTAGTTGATTCGCAAGCATACAAATAGATTCAAGAATCTTCGGTCAAAGTATTCTATATGTTTGACATTTAAAATTAGTACAAAAATTATTTTCTGTATTATTGAATTGTTCGAGAATGGCAATTCAGGAACTACAATGAAAGATGTGAGAAAATTACCGATAGTAGTTAAAGCTATTTTTCCTCATGGATATCTAATAGAATGGTTGATTGTCACAATAAAAGTTATCTGAAAATTATTGAATAAATATATTTAATTCTGGAGTGTAATAATATTTATTTAATGGAATTAAATATTACTAAATGGTAATCAATGAAATCAAAGAGCTGATAATTAGATTTGATCTATATAGAGCTAGGATTAAGTTTTTTTCTGAGATCCCTCTGCAAGCCTCTAGAAGTACACTATTTGAAAATATTTAAATGAAATTCATGAGATGAATTATTATTTGTTTATGAGATGAATAAATTAATTTTGTTAAACATAATTAATAAGATGAATTATTTATTCATTAGATGAATAAATTATTTTACCAAATATAATTCATGAGACGAATTTATTTATATGAAATTATAAAGAAAAAACGAAGGTAAAAGTGCAAAGGTCTTTATCCGCGTGCACAAGCTACAACAAATGGGCTGATGACACATTGCAGCACGCCGGGTTGCCCAGATGAGAATCAATGCTCCTTAGGCACGGCCAATCTCGTGCCCGCCACGTGGCGTTTTTGGGCATGGCTAATGCGCGTATTGTTCATATAATGCGATATCATTTTAACTTATTTTTAATAACACGTTTTTTTTTTGTTTTTTTTTTATCCCCCATTGATAATTGGAAAATGTTTCTACCCGAAGCCTATTATAAATAGGAATCTTTTGGGGTTTAGTTTAGCAATCCAATAATTATCTTAAAAATATGATTTTTTTAAAAATTAAAAAAGGAGAATTTTTCTTTGAAATTCTTCCTAATAAATATTTTCGGAGCTCATACTCTGAATGTTAAGCAGTCATTGTCCAGAAGATCTCGCAATCTCGATGATTCCTCCCGAGCGACGATTCTGATCTACAATTTAGGTATTCCTTATTATTTTTCTTTTAAAGCATTCATTTATTTTTTGCAATTTTATTTATGCTTTTGATTTAATGTTTGTTATGCTTTGATATTCTATATCGTTTTGTATATATTAGAATAGAGGTCATTAGATTCAAAATTATAGAATTTTAAATTTTTTTTTCCGATGCGCCTGATCTAGCCAATTTAGAAAAAATTTAGTTTCTGAAATTAAATTTTTCCAATAATAAAAGCCATACAAAAATTGTTTATCGGATGCATAATTCATCTGTAATTACATTTTTTAATGTAAATTTTGATCATGGTATGAGTAATAATTCTTCTATCAAACTAGATAATTCAAAGAATCTTTCTAACAACTAATTCAATCATGTATGGCATAAATGTTAATGATTCTTCTAAATTTAATGAATATTAACTAATTTTATTAGTTGGCGTAAACTTCGAATTCCTATATCAAGTTTTAGTGTTCAAATCAACATATACATATTGATGCATCACTAAATTTAAGATTTTAGTTTTTTTTTTCAGATATCAATATCTAAATCTTTTATTTTCTTTAATTAATATATTACAAACTCAAAACAACATGCAAAAATTTTCACCCGACCTGATATTGACCCAACTTGGCCCAAACCCAACCCAATTGTCAAGTCCAAGGATATTATGTTTGAGGTAATTTATACCAAAGGTTCCTATACTTTTTTTATTATATCAATTAAGTCCTTGTATTTTAATTAAATCAATTTAGTCCCTTTATAATTATATTGTGTCAATTTAGGCATTTGGTCAGAATTCAAGTTAAGCTAATGTCGTAATTTAAATGGCACAATCATATATTAGATACAAGTAATCCACTATAAACCTATTGACTTAATGTAACCGAATTCATGACAAAACCTTTAAAATTTTCATTAACAACTTAACATAAATTTTACTCTAAGGACCAAATTAACACAATATGAATTGGAAAGGACTAAATTGACACAGCTAAAAATATATGGGTTAAATTGACACAATGGGCAAAGTAAAGAAACCTTTGGTGTAAATAACCTTTATGCGTACTATATAAGCAAGGATGCAATATATTAAACAAGGACAAAAAAGGGAAATATGTTTTAAAAACAAGCCAAGAAATTCACCGACTATGTCATAGGTTATTAGAATGACAATGTGACAATCACAAAGATGGGATAGCTGTTGGAATTTAGGGGTAGGTATGCTTTAATTTTGTTCTAAGTTGCACCAAGTCTTGAATCCCACATAAGAACTCTTGAGGTGGGAAATCCATTTCATATACCATCTTTTCATTTGACTTGGTAAAGTCTTGCGAGCCTAAAGTGGGGTATAGAGGGGCCACAAGCACGTGCACACGCCTCGTTAGGCCGGGTCAGCCAACACATTGTGGTGTGATGTAGCTTGGCTTTTGCTTACCCAAACCTTTATTTTTATGACTATTGTATTTTTAGTTGTCGAAAACAAACTCAAGGCAATTTCTACTATGTGGACTAAGCCCAAGGCTGCAAGCTCAGGCTCGAGTTGTCATCCCTACACAACCTCGAGGGTGCTTGCTCGAGCCGTTGTCCTTATTATGGGTTCGAGCTTGAGACTACAAGCTAGAGCTCAAGATACCTATTTTGATCATGTAACCGTTCACTCTTTCAATATATGTTGTTTCCCTAACTAAGGCCGAATTCTTTACTTCTTCATACCCGCCCACTTCCCAAATTAAGGCCATATTTTCCAGCCAAGTTCCATAACCGGCACTTACTTGAATGGGAAGTTTTTTTTACCTATAAATACAGTGCCTTGAGGGCATTGATCAATACACAAAAATCATACTTTCCTTCATCTGTTTACTTCTCTCTGATTTCTTTTTCTTTTATACTCTGGTCACTATGCAACTCCAACCCATCACAGGAAAGTACACTCCTATGTTGGATGCTAGGTTAACCCTAGGAGTCGGAGTCCCTGAAGATCCCGTTTGTACCATTGTGGGGAAATAAACGACTTAGGTCAGTGGAGAACTCCACGATGCAACAACTTCCTTCGGTTTGATCTTTCCTCACTGGATCTCTTTCTTTCGATCATTTAGTTATCTTATCACAAGCCCCTTTGCTTAATTTGAGGTTTATAGCATTCAGTTTGAGGCCTTCCTATTGAAATTCCCCTTATAGTGGGTTTATGTTTTGTTATGCCCCCATCTCAAGTTTCCTCTAGCATCTCGTAGTGCTTTTTTGGTTACTCATTCATTCTACTTTCCCGGCAATGTAAGTCCTTTAAAAAATAAGTAATTAAAACATGGCAAAAACTAAACCTTTGGACAGGAAAAACTACAAAGTGTGGCCGGACAAGATGGAGTTTTTCCTAAGGCAAATTGAGGACCATCATACCCTCTTGAATGATAACGCTGCTCTTAGGTCCAGCAGTGACTTTGAGAATAATCGAACTTGAAGGAAAAATTTGTCGCACTATATGACGGCCCCACTGTATCAGATTTATAGTAAGATGAAAAAAGCTATGGGAATTTAGATGGCCTTATGTAATAAATATGAGATGGACAATATTGCCGCTAAGAAGTATGTTTGCTTTAGATGATTGTCCTTCATCATGATTGACGATAAACTAATCCTTAACCAAATTCACGAATATGAGAATTTCTATGCTAATATCCTTAGTGAAGGAATAAAAATACGTGAGACGTTTCAAGCGAACTATCTCATTGAGAAACTGCTCCCTCTTAAGATAATTATAAGGCTCAATTAAAACATAGAAGGCAAGATATGATGATATAGGAATTGGTTTCCCACATAAACTTAGAGGACCAAAACCACAAGCAAGAAAAATAAAAGTGCTCTAAGCACTCATCTTTATCTGCTAACCTGATTGAAGTTCAAAAAGCCGTGGAACAAAGGGTGTTTCAACCACCAATTTGGAGGCTCAAGCTCAAACTTGAAGCAAAAGTAGTCCCATTGGAAAAGGCCCCAGAACAACCCTAAATTTAGCTAGAAACAAGTGAAAGGAACATGCAGAACCTGTGGCGAGATAGATCACACCTCGAGAGACTGCAAGAAGGGATTTGGACTGGAAAAGCCCAAGCAACACAAACCATAGGCCAACCTCACCGAGAGCAAAGATGTCTTTGTTGCCATGATCTCCAAGATGAATATGGTTGTGAACTTGGTCGAGTGGGTTGTAAATATTGGTGCCACAAGGCACATCAGTAAGCAATAAGGACCTATTCTATGAGTATGTGAAAGCCGATGTGGGGAAGTATGTGCTCATGGGTAATTCTAGTTCATTCCATGTACTTGGTTGGGAAAGGTCCTTCTGAAACTCAACTCCGGAAAATATTTGTCTTTGTAAAATGCGTTGCATGTTCCTGACTTGGGTAGAAATCTTGTTTCTAGTGCTTTGCTCAACGAAGCTTCTTTAAAACTGACCTTCAAATATGATAAGCATGTTATCACCAAAAACACGAACTTTTTGGGTTAAGGATTTTTGTAATGGGAGTTTGTTTGTACTTGACGTGGAAATTGACATGAATAAAACTACATCTACTTCTGCTTACATTGTTGAGGATTAGATCTGATAGTAGAGAAGAGTATACCAAAGAGGGCACCAACACGCCATCACTGGATCCTATTAGAACTCCGAAGTTAAGTGTGCTTGGGCGAAAGTAGTACTAGGATGGGTGACCTCCTGGGAAGTCCTCACCCTCAGGTTGGGGGCACTGGGAAACAGCCTCTCTTTAGGTTCACACCCTGAAGGGAGAAGGCTGCGTACATTCGCCCCCCCCCCCCCCCCCCCGACCCTGCGTAGGCGGGAGCCCTTGAGGCACTGGGTATGACAGAAAAGAAAAAGAAGAGAAGAGTATGATACCATGTTCCTTAAGAGAGAGTGAGATGGATAAGACATAACTCACGAGCTGTCAACTCTTTATACACCCAAAAAAATGGTATAGCCAAAAACAAAAAGAAGAGAACCTTTAAAGAAATGATAAACGCTATATTGATCAACTTAGGCTTACCCTTGAGCTTCTGACAGGAAGCTATGTTGTCTACATGTCACGTGCTTAATAGGGTTCCATATAAAAAGCTAAATAGAACACCTTATGAGTTATGGAAAGGTTACGCGCGTAACTTACAATACCTCAAGTGTGCGGATGTCTAGCTAAAGTTAAGGTACTAGAATTTAAAAGAAGATAGGCCCTGCAATAGTAGATGTTATGCTTATTGGTTATGATATGAACAATATTGCTTATGAATTCACGCTAATAAATAACTCGAGCCCTAGCAATTGGATTATGGAATCTCGAGATCCTGAGTTCTTCGAACATGTGTTTCCCACGAAAGAATCTATGCATGTGTTACTACACGTTTGCGTAATGCATCTACTCCATCATCTAGTCATTCGCCCCCGAACACGAGGTCCAAGAATTTAGAAAAAGAGGGCTTAAACTAAGACTAGTTTAGGACCTCACTTCATTACTATATTCTTGTCTAAACACCCTGATTTTCATGAGCATGCCATTAGTGCATTCTTGTTAGAAGAAGATCCTAAAACATATGATGAGGCCTTGAGATTTATAGATGCTCCACCTTGGAGAGAGACTATTAATAAAGAGCTGGAGCCAATAATGAATAATAATACTTGAGTGTTAGTGGACTTTTCTAGGGGCTGTAAGCCCATAGGGTGTAAATGAGTGTTTAAAAAAAATTGGGGGATGATGGGTCCACTGATAAATTTAAGGTCAGATTAGGGTATCGACTTCTTTGATACTTACTCATCAGTGATTAAGATTGTCACTATAAGAGCTTTGATTACTCTAATGTCCGTACATAACCTTGTAGTACACCAAATGGAAGTAAAAATCGATTTCTTAAATGGTGACCTTAAGGAGGAAATCTATATGGAACCCAAGGGGTTCAAGGTTCCTGGCATGGAGCATAAAGTATCTAAACTTATAAAGTCCTTGTATGGTCTTAAACAAGTTCTTAAACAATGGCATCAAAAATTTGATTGCACTTTTGTCACGCATGGCTTTGTTGTGAACAATGGTGATGCATGTGTGTACTCTAAGCATGATGATAGTGGTTGTGTGATTATTTGCTAGTATGTTGATAACAAGCTTAGTTTTGGCATGAATATGAATGTTGTTAAATGCTACTAAGTCTTTCCTGAGTTCATGTTTTGATATGAAAGACCTAGACAAGGCCAATGTGATACTTGGTGTGAAAATAATTACATCACCTAAGGATCTGACTTTTAATAAATCCCATTACGTCGAGAAAATATTGACGAAGTTTGGTCATCATGAAGGCACCCTTGCTAAGACTCTGTATGACTCGAATGTTAGCTTGAAAAGGAATATAGATGATAGTGTATCATGGGCTAAATAAGCTAAAGCAATTGGTAGCATTATGTTTTGGATGAACTACACTTCTACTAATATTACCTGTGTCATTAGTAAAATTGAGTCGTTACATCCATAGTCCAAGTGATGATCACTAGTTGCTCTAGTTAGACTGTTAAGGTACCTTCAGAGTACTACCAATCAAGTTCTTCATTATAAACAATTCCTTGTAGTGTTAGAGGGATATTGTGATGCAAATTGGGCATATGATACTAAGGAAACTAATTCTACTAGTGGTTATATGTTATGCATGCTAACCATGTTGTGTCTTGAAAAGCTTGTAAATATACATACATTGCTATATCCTCGATGGCATATGAGTTTATTGCTCTAGAGATGGTAGTTTAGAAGCTGAATGGCCGAGGAATGTGTTGGGAAATATTACATTGTGGGGAAAGCCCATGTCATCAGTCTCGATGCACTGTGACTCACATTCGGCCATTGGAGGGAACAAAGTGAGGTGTATAATGGCCAACGTAGGAATATTGGCCCGAGGCAATTGAAAATAATGTGATCTTGCTCAAGTTTGTAAGGAGGAAGAAGAATTTGGAAGATTTCTTTACTAAAGGCCTTTCTAAGAAGGCAATGTGTGATACAGCAGAGGGAATGAGGCCTAAGCCCAATTATATGCAATCTTTGGTGGATACCCATCTCGGGATTTCTTCTCGATGTTCAATGGCTCAAACAAGTCAAGGTTGAAAAAATTGTGATTAAGCCACCCGAGCCCCTTCTGAAATAATGTTGTTTGTGGCTTGGATCTACCGAATCTGCGATGATGTGAAAAAGAGCTTAATGCTCTCTTGAGTTCTATAGCCTTTATGGTGGTGTTCGGCAGCACACCTAATGGACTCATCTACCATATGACGTTGAGGATGAGCTTAAAGCTCTTAATGACGGCCATAGAATGTTATGGTGATATGAGGGCAACACACTTGATGGACTTACCTATGGAAATATGGGGGTGGTAAAACATCCTCTATCGAGAGTAAAAGCTTACTCTCTAGAGCGTTCCTAAGTACCCAAATATCATATTGTTGAGAAGGATTTCATATGTCCGAATTGCTGAGTGCGTTTCAAGTTCGAGAACCACATGAAGTGGGTGTGTGTGCTCTTCACAATGACTATCCAAGTTCAAGACTATGATCATCTAGGGTAGTTGGGGGACATGCATATTCACTAGGTGCTTATTCAAGTCTAAAAGAAATTGGCATCGTCAAGAGTAGGTATCATTGCTCAGGAACCTCTTTTTGTCCCTTTCCTCAAAATTGAATCATCTGAGGATTGTTGGAATTTGGGGGAAGGTTTGCTTTAGTTTTGTTCTAAGTTGCACCAAGTCTTGAATCCCACATGCGAATTTTTGAGGCGGGAAAGCCACTTTATATATCCCCCGACTTGGTAAAGTCTTGTTGACATAGTGGGCCATAGGCGCGTGCGCGCTTCGCCAGGCCATCCGACACATCACCTGGTGTGGACATTTTTGACCCAGACCTCTATTTTTACAACTATCGTGTTTTTAGTTGTTAAAAATGAACTCGAAGCAAAATCTTATTCTTTGGGCTGAGCTTGAGGCTGCAAGCTCGAGCTCGAGTTGTCATCATTGGCCAACCTCGAGGACACTTGCTTGAGAAGTTGTCCGTACTACGGGTTCTAGCTCAAGGCTACAAGCTCAAGCTCAAGATATGTGTTTTGACCGTGTAACCGCTCACACTTTCCACATCCGTTGTTTCCTTAACTAAGGTCAGATTCTTTGCTTCTCAATATCCGCCAACTTTCCAAATTAAGGCTGGATTTTTCGCACACGTTTCGTAACCAGCACTTGCTTGAACAAGAAGTTTTTGTCTATAAATACAAGCCTTGTGGCATTGATTAATACACAAAAATCATACTTTCCTTCATCCCTTTTCCTCTCTCTGAGTTCTTCTATTACTCTGGTTATTGCACAATTCTAACCCATCACTTGAGAGTACACTCCTACGTTAGGTACTATCTTAATCATGGGAGTCGAAGTGTCCAATGATACCATTTGTACAGTTGCGGGGGCATAAATGACTTAGGGTAGTGGTGAACTCCACAGAGCGGCAACTTCCTTCAGCTTGATTTTTCTTTATTGAATCTCTTTTTTTCAGTCATTTAATTATCTTGTCTCAAGTCATTTTGTTTAATTCGAGATCTATAGCATTCAGTTTGAGGCCTTCTTGCTAACGTTCCTCTCAGAGTCTGTTTAAGTTTTGTTCTGTCTTCATCGCAAGTTCGCCTCTAGCATCTCGTAGTTGCTTTTATGGTTACCCATTTGTGCTATTTTTCCAAAATTGACAACTGAAAAGATGATATGACAAACAATATAACTATTCAAAAAACAAAGTGGTACTTGACATGGTAACTATTTATGAAATCAATGTCCTTATGGTATTTTTTTCAAGACATGTTGCCATTTTTAGTCCTTTTCGAAAACATGTCTTGTCCTTTGAAATATTTTTACCTCCGATAGTCATACAGAACAAGCTCTAAATTAATAGCCTTTTTAACAAGCTATAATATTCGTAATCTCGAAAACACAAAAGGACTCGATGAAATTTTTATTTAAAAAGAATTTAAATTGACAAGAGATTTCAGGAAAATATTGGACCTAATTGATGCATGTAATGCCCATAATTAGCTAAATACCTATCCGTTAAATTCACCTGCTTTTGAACCTTCAGAGGTTACATCACTCCAAACAAGTCCCTACTGGCTAAAACAAAGTAACTAGGAAGCACAAATACGGATACGAGATACGACACGATACTAACACGTCAATACATAATTTTTCCAAAACCTAGGATATGACACCTAAGGGACACGCTTCTTCACAATTATATATTTTTTATATAGAGTCTATGTAATTGATAAAAAAACATGAGTTTTCATCAAATTAAGTATTTGTCATTGTTTATGTACTGGAATAACTCAATTAGAAAGTACAGTAGCATCAAATTAACTAAATATAAGTTACATTCTAAAGCAGCGAGGACGCGAGGGATTGATGCGTGGGAGATGGGTTTAGGAGTTTAGGCAGGGGAGCACGGTGGAGTCTCTCTCTCTTAGTTTTTTTTGTTTTTTTTAAAGCAAATCTCTCTCAATTCAAATTTGTAAAATATTAATTAATTGAGTTACTTTATTAAAAAGCTGACTTCTTGTAGTTGCCAACTGTTTTATTAGTCAACTTTTTAAAATATTAGTTTATTTTTTAATTTTATTTAAATATAGCAATTTTTAAATGTGCACAATATCTTTAAACTATTTGATATACATTTTAAACATATTGGAACGAATCGGAAGCGTGTCAAAAATTTAAAATAAAAAAAAACCATACCTTTTTCACGTATCAGACACATTATAATATTATAATATTATATTTTTAAAGTCAAACCTTCAAGAACGTGTCAGGGCATATCAAAAGCGTGTCGAAAATTTAAAATTCAAAAAAAACGAATAGGATACTTTTTTCATGTATCGGACACGTATCTGAAGCGTGTTGAAAACGAATAGGAAACATGTCGGAAATTCAAAATTTAAAAAAAGAAGTATCGGATACTTTTTTCACGTATCAAACAAGTATTGGGGCGTGTCGGATGCGTGTCGGTGTCGGACATTGATGTTTTGACCAAAAGAGAGTATCGGTGCTTTCTAGCACAGTAATGTATGGGATTAGAGCTGCTAGTGGGTTTATTGTTCTTGATGATGTAAGATGATTGACCAACACTGGAAGAGTACTCATAATGCTGCTGTTTTAGTGACCGAGGCTTTAGCAGCGTGAGGACTTTTATTTTTATTATTATTATTTTTTTTTTTTTTTTTTTTTTTTTTTTTTTTTGACCTTGTTTGAGAAAAGGTTTTAGATGAGCCAACCTGGAAGAGGGCAACCTCAAAGTAGTGAAGGTTAGTTGTAGGGAATTTAATTGTCCCTGGCAAATACGGAGGGTCGTTGAAGATATTTGGCAGTTGTTGGATCATTTTTTTAAGCCCAGAATCTCCCATGTTTATTGTGAGGGCATTAAGATGACAAACAAGGTTGCAGCCAGAGGAATTCAGGGCCACAGAAGCAATGGAATTTCATGGAATTTCTGAGGGTCTTCATTAGGAAATTTATAAAGTTATTTGTGTTGAAGAGCTAATTCAATCTTTTTTTTTTTTTTTTTTTACCGACCCCTTAGCATTCTCTTTATCCCTCGAGAAGAAGTGATGTATGGGATTAATAAGTACCATGAAGTGAGCATACAATCAAACAAGTTAATTGTATGTAACTCGTTCATTAATTGGGTTGTTTGATAGTCGAGAATTCCTAGTCCACTGAATAAATGAGTCAACTATGTGTCAACCTCGCTACTAAAAATCCCATTTGGTTCCAACACGACAAGACACATCTGTCACTGTATGAATACCCCAATTATCCATTCTTACATTCTAAATGAGACCTAAGCAAGATAATGCAGTAAATGGCAGGAAGAACATGAAGAGCAGAACAGAATCATGATTTCTTCAAGATATGCACAAAATAATAATACTCACTTCCAGAAGGGAGATCAGGGGTTCGATTCTCATCAAGTTCTTTGCACGAGTACACAAATAACATCGAACCAAAAGGAAAAAAAATGCTTGCGAGTTGAAAATTATTCAGCAAGAAAGCACCACAGTACAGTTACCTTGATATAGTCCATATAAATTCTCTCCTTCATGCACATTATTAATTTGCTGACCCTAAATGCTTTCATCAACTCTCTCCCTGTACCATGTCCAGTACATTCAGTTAGCATGAAAGCACGCAACATATAGCCAAACAATTCACAGAAAATTGATAAGTCAAATGATGAAATTTGCTATTTTCTTCTTCAACGTTAAGAAATGACCTCAGGAGCCTTTCTAGGAAACGAACAACCTAATATATTTTACATCGGGGAAGTGGCTTAATGAGGATTGAACTTGGCCACTTCCAACTCGGGATAGGAAAGTTACTACTAAGCCAACCCCTACCCTTGATGAAATTTACAATATGCTATGCACACGTATGCTATGCATGAGCCTACTGCACATTTGGAAACAATGACAGCCAATAAATTAATGAGGTCATGTTGCGCAACAGCAATCGAGCTGAAATCCCTAAAGAGGTGCTCAAGTAGTCAAAATACTTAGCCCTGATGTCTCATGAGCTATTAAGTCTGAGGTCTGAATACAACTATCCAACGCAAACAATTCCTTGCAACCACACCCACTGGGCTCGGCCCTAGCTTACCTATTGCACGTTGAGAAGCTTAAGAATGGGCAGTACATGCAATATATGGGGATTAGTTAAGATACACATTAATTGGCCTAGACACCCCAATTACCCAAAAAAGCAATCAAGCGGAAATCTTACCATGAAACTTTACATCCTTTCCCATGCTCGGGTTTCATAACATTATGAGCTCCCTTATGAATGTCGGCGTCGTTTTGTATTATCTCTAATGTAGGACTCCCAAGTACTGTGATCCAGAACACTGAGATCATCAAGTTCCGCAATGGAAAGCAAATATTGGATCAGCTTTACAAGCTCCTGGTCACTGTTTCGATTTGAATGAGCCTTCCTGAATGGCCTGATAGCCAATCCATTCTGGGGATTCATCACGAAGTTCCTCCGTAGATCATCAAACATTATTGTGTTCTTTGAATTATAGAACTGCCATACACAACAAAACATTAGTACACAACTAGAACCTCCAACCCCAAGCTCAAGGGGCCAAAACACTTGAACCATGTGCTTCATGAAGTGTCAAGGTTTGGAGTCCAAGTCCTGTCATTTGGTGCATACAACTCCTTGAGGCCGCCCAGTAGGTCTATGGGAGGGGCCTATTTTGTATACACAATACACGCAACCCCACTGATCGCTCAAGACGCGCATAAACAAATTTGGACATCCCCACTACCAAAACAAGTTTTTCCAGTTGCGTAATGCCAATAACATCAAAATCCCTCCAATCATGTAATCAAACAGTGGTGCTGTGGAAACTATATAATGTGTCGTTCATGTTAGGTGTTTTAGAGAAATATTAGCTCCTTTTAGGTCTCATGTTTGCCAAAAATTAGATGAATTGCCACGTAATAATTAATTTTCATACCCTTTAATACTTGTTAACATGTAAAAGTATTTGGTTATTCGGGTTGGGGGCCCTCGTAAACAACCTCCCTTCAAGATAGCACCTTATTGGGATAAGTTTGCTCACATTTCACCCTCCCAGACCCTGCCTAGGCGGGAGCCTTTTAGGCACTAGATTGATGTTGTTATAACATGTAAAAGTATTTATCACTATGTTCTAACAAATAAAATACTATATATATATATATATATATATATATATATATATATATATATATATATATAACAACAAATAAAATACAAGTATGTTCAAAAATACTGTATGTAACCACATAGCCAAATGCTTAGCTCAAATCCTACATTACAACAAATAAAATCATGGGTGTTGTGGACATTGGGTAACGGACTGCAATGATGATGTTGAGTTTTTCAAAGGAACACAAGTTGTTTCAAAGTCTCACATTTGCAAAAAGATTAAATGAATAGTCATATGATATTTAAATTATATACTTTGATAGTTTTTAACATGCAAATACATCAATAAAAATAATTTTAATAATAATAGAATAAAATATATATGCAAATTACGAATGTCATCACAAAACTACTGTTACTTTAAGAGCCAATCAACTGATAGCTAGCTTAAAAATCTAAGACATAACAGTTGTTTCCCAAAGTTCACAACGCCCCGTTTCCATGACACTAACCGTGACCGTCACGTGACAACAAACCACGATTTTTTTCCACAACGCCAACCCATCCAAGAAAATGAAGTATCTAAAGAAGCGTGGAAGAGAGAGAAAAGAGAGTTGAACAAAGTAGCTAAAGCCGAACCTCAGGAAATTGAGCCCAAATTAAACCAAGTGGCTTGCAATCAAATATACCCCGAGAATCGGAGTGAACTGTGATCATAGCTACATGATCCAAAAGAGCAGTAATCTTGTAGTTTGGATTACTCAGTACTCCAAGCTGTCCCATCTTCAATTCAACCCACTTCATGCTGCAGAAATCACAAGCATAAGTAGTAATTTTCAATATATTATTTATGGATAAAGGGGGACAACCATAGTCAAGCCAAGAGTTTTGAATTTCAGCTGATATTTATTAATTATTTCTGACCTCTATTCAAACTCGGACTGATAAAATACCGGTATGTTCAAAACTTAACTCGTAGTTGAATCAATCCAAACTATTCGTGCTTATATTGAATGGGAGAATTGTTTCAGCTATTAAAGAGCCATCATCAATACACATTCGAGCTAAGAACCAAACAATTAGCAAGCTCACCGCGATCTTTTGGCAGGCCCTTAACGGGCCTTTAATAAATTGTTCACAAACTTTATCAAACCAAGTGCCCCATGTCCGAACTCAATTCAATTTACTTATCAAACATGCGTCAACTTAGCTCGTTACTTATTGAGCGCCCAAAATAAACACGAATGAGCCTTAATCAAGAAGTAGTTGATCGAATGGCTGGTTTGTTTACAATCCTACAAGTTCTAGATTTAATGGACCTTTTTCCATATCATAAGTAACAAGGAAAAAAAGGCTTGCAAGGAGCATAAAATAGTTAATCATCCCCATTTATCATGATAAGGATGACTAGCACAAAGACCTCCTAAACTATTGCTTGATATAAGAAAAAAAACTCATAATATTCTAGTTTCATCAATTAAACCCACTCTCTGTTTATATTGATTAGACCCTCTGTTGCAATTTCTTCCTATATGTCAACCGTGTTAGATGTGATACTCACGAGTACACCATTTGATTAGACCTCTCCCCATCTTGGTAGTTTAAAATTTTAAAAAATTCAATAAATTTGCAAAGAGTAATTAATACAAATTGATAGTTATAAGGTACATGTGATTAGATCAGAAGTTCATAAGTCACTTTGATTTCAAGATTATTGGTCTAGGTATTTACAATCTCGAATTTCAATGACGAAAAAACACAATTTAAAACGTTTCTTTTTGAACATTCAGTTTAAAACGTTTCCATGACAGTTGACAGGTTCCATTTTTTAGTCACTGAGTGATTGAATTTTAAGTTCAAGAGAAATTTAACCTGGTAGCAGACCATATCATAATATCGTACTCAGCATATGCAGCAGACAGAAACTCGTGAAGATCTGTACAAGAATTTAGAGTCGTAATATGGGAATCAACTATATTGAAGCCGCTTAAAAGGCAGCATAAGAAAGCAACATAAAGAAAAGGATAAATACCACCGTAAACACCTAAACTATTGCTAATTATCAATATGATCCTCTTAATGTTCAGTTTCATCTAATAGACTTCCTCAACTGTCAATTTGTAATCAGACTTTCAACTTCATTTCCATCCACTTTTTTTCAACAACCACAGTTGTGTGGACATTGTCAACTAGTGTGATGAAAAGGTGTCTACTTTAAACATCAAGTGATATAGATTTTCACTGCGAAGAGAGTTGAAGAAATTACAAATTGGGTGTTCTAATACAAACTCGTAGTTTTATTTTATTTATTTTTTTTTTTTAACCGAACAAAGCCCGAGAGCAAAATACAAACTCGTAGTTAAGGAGGTGTGTTCAACGAAATTGAAAATTGGAGGGCTCACCTTGGTTTCAAGTCCTAGTCCAAGAAATCTCCATAGCATTTATCCTAAAAACATAGACCATTGCAACTACTTACAAGGTCGCATAAGCTCCATCGGGTTCTCAGCCGTAGAACGATGATCAAATAGAGTGTAATCAATATCAAGAACCAGCAGCTTCTTTCCTTCACGGCAAGGATTCCGCAGTTCAATCTGCAATGAACCCACATAATCACAAAGGGTTAACATGCAAACAAAAACATAAAGAAGAAGAGAAGATTTGTGGAAGATCATGTCACAAGAATTAGCAGAAAATGTTGCCATGATAACAAACTCTCATTCAAGATGCGAGGTTCCATACTACTATTTTCTGGGGAAGCCCTCCCTTGCTCCACTTCTATTATTTCCTTACATCAATGATCAGCAACAATAACTAAGGGAGAAAATCTTTTCCTCATGGAAGAAAAATTGGTCTCCTCTCAAGAGGAAGGAAAGACACTTTCCCTAGGCTCTACTTGGCACATGGAATTGAAATTAGACTGTGGAATTGTAATTCCAATTCTAATTCTGATGGAATTGGAATTCTAATAGAATTGAAATTATATTGTTTGGTTTATCAAAGGAATTGGAGGTTAGAACTATAACTACATAATAATTCGAATCATCAAGGGTTTTCAATCAATTGAGTTGGAGTGTTCTGAATTTTAAATCAACTATGGTCAGATTTTAATCGGAGCGGCTCACATTGCGTTCAAGTTATTATGGTTGGAGCGATTCAATTTAAGTTCGAGTTATTCGATATTCGAGTCAAACCGGGTCAAGTATCGTGTCGAATCATGTGATGTTGAAGTTTCCTCGGATTTTCAGTTAATCGAGTTAGGTGTTTTCAGGATTTAGTCTAGTTATGATCGGGTTTGAATTCATTTAAGTCATTTCAAACTCGAGTCATTTTAGTTTTGAGACAAACGAGTTGTATCATTTCAAATTTTGAGTCATCTAAGGCTGAGTTTGAGAGGGTATGGTCGTTTTGGGTATGCGTTGTATTAAGTTTTGGGTCAATTTGATGGGGTCACTTCCACTTGTGCTCAACTTGTTAAATCACATTCAAGTCGGGGAGTTCCATTTTTTGGATATAAGTCATCTCGAGTTTTGAGTCAATCGGGCTATGTGACTTCAGACATTGAGCTAAGGTGATTTTGGTCCATTTCAAGTTCAAGTCATTCGAGTTGGGTGATTTCGAGGTTCAGGTCAAATATTAGGTTGTGTTTTGGTCTATAAATTTTGAGTCATCTTGGATTTGGGTTAATCAAGTTGGGTCATTTTGGGTTCTAGGTCAATGCAATCCGTATGGAATTGCAATTCCTTACCCCACCCCAAAGAATTGGAAAGTATGATTTTCAGTTAAAATCCAATTCCGTGGAATTGGACAGTGGAATTGTAATTCCAATTCCAGCAGGTGAACCAAACAACAGAATTGAAATCTTGGGCTCCAATTCCAGCCTCAATCCCAATTCCAGCCTCCAATTTCATGCTCCAAACACAGCCTTAGAGATATATTACTGACATTTATTTTAGATATTTTTATCATTGTAGATATTTGTCACAACTTTGGATTGTTATCTTAACAGATTTAGTAGTGGCCTTATGTAATCTGTTGGGCCGGTAGGCAGTTTTTGTTTCTGTTATTTCCTTTAGTTTGTTTTGTTAGCTAGACCACACTTGTATAAATATCAGCCGTTGTTCCTTTATTCATTGTAAGCAATTTCCTCTTGGCTTCCATGCAAATATTAGAATTCTCCAGAAACAGAGAGAATCTCTCTCCACCTCTGACGTCTCTCATCCTCTCCCACCTACTTCAAATTCATTTCAATCATTCTTTGCAACAAATTTTTGCAATTGTTATTGATATATTCTAATTTCCCTCCAAGTTCAAATTTGAATTTCCTCCAATATTTCAATCTTTCCTCCATCATTTAAATTTCCCACCATTATTTTATCTATTATCTACTATAAATATGCATAAGTTTGTATGGGAATAATTATCAATGAATCACACGCTATTTCTACCTTTATTGCTTTCCTTTACCGCGTTTTAGTTAATTTCAATCTATTTTGATTTTATTTCATAATAGTTATGGTATCAAAGAAAGCAAGTCCATTAATTCTTCTTTTCACTCGATCCCCTTTTGAGCGCCAAAGCAATTCTCTGATCACGCATCAATTTTTTGCTGTTCACAGCAACGAAGTTTTTCCTTGCTGCAAATTCGTCCATTTAATTCACAAAGGTAAAATCTTACATTGTTCAAGTTGAATAGGTTGTAAATTAAGCTGAAGATTCATCATCGCCATTCTTTTTGGCGCCGAACAAAAATCCAGGAGCTGTTTTGGTCTCTCAGGTGCTCACAAGAAGTGAGAACGCATAAGTTGGTACAGATCACTGCACCTGACATTATGTGCTAAAAATAAAATAGGCTTTCTTAATTGTGATGTACTAGATCGTGAGCTCCATACCAAAGCAAATCGGAGCAAGTGTATTCCATGCAGGATCGGCAAAGGAGGAGTGGGATGCTATTCGGATCAGACATGCGTAGAAAAACCAACAAAAGGTATTTCAACCAAAAAAAATCATCCATGCCTTAAAACATGGTACCTCTTCTGTCACAGAGTACTTTACCAAATTAAATGTACTGTGGGATCAATACTAGGAGTACGAACTGTTGCCCGAGTCAGAGTGCAATCGCAGTATTATACAAAATCTGGTGCAAGGAAGACAAAACGAGCGTCTTTGATGGTATTAAATGATGAGCATGCTATTGTACATGATCAAATTTTATTGAAGGAACCTTTTCCAAGCAAGAGTGTTATATTTTCTATGGTCGTGCAACAAGAAAAATAATTGGAGCTGCATAGAATGAAGTCAGTAGCTAATAGTTCAGCACTGTAAGCATTAGCCTTCTTTAATAAAATGCAGACGAAGCAGAATTCCCAATGGAGGCAAAGGAGGAAGACGGGCATGGCCAGTTTGTAGAAACTGTGAGAGGTTGGCCACACTCTGGGACAAATGTTTCAAAATCTATGGCTTTTCTTCAGGATTCCAATCCAAAGGAAAATCAGCTACTCCAGGAAATCAGACTCGATCGGGTTTTGGGAGCAACTTGACCAACCGCATCTCTCAAAACACTGCCCTCAATAGTTCCTGATTTCGTCTACACAAAATTCAAACCCAATTTTCATTATCAATAGCTTTGATCTTACTCGAGCTCCCAATTCGTGGCACAATCTAGTGCTGCTGGTCTGGTGTCTTTGAGCTGGGAAGTTACGGCTACCACGGCCACTCCCTCCCTCGCAGGTATATTGTCTTTGGTGTGCTGCGCAAAAACCACACATACACACGCTAAATTGGAACTTCTATAAAAAAAAAAAACATGTAGATTGTAGATTATGGTGCCATGGATCAAATTTATGGAAACCAAGCCCTCTTTCACACTTGGATTGAAGCAAATAATGTGACCGTCACTGTCCCCTGTGGACCCTCGTGAACCTTGCACACATTCATCTCACACCAGATTTAATTCTTGATCGAGTTCTATGTATTCCAAGTTTCCACTTTAACCTTATATCCATACCTCATCTAACACAAGATTTGGCTCGTCATGTTTCTTTCTCATTCTCTACTTGTGTGATATTTTCAAAACTATTGGGATAGCTGTTACGTTTGGAGATTTATACATCATGATCCCTCCAACTAAATCTTTGGTGCATGACTTTACCAGTGAACATCCAGCTAATGCATTGACTTAGCTAAGATTGTCATTTGTCATCTACTTCGTCCATCACTAATACCCCTGACATTGACTTGTGGTACTAGCGATTAGTACATCTGTCCGAGATAGTTTTACTGCATACCCAATTGCCCCTATCTCTCTCACAGGACGATGCCTTGTACGATATGTCCACTTGCAAAACAAAAATCTGTTTTTCCTGTGTAATAATCACCTAACACCAACCCCTTTTCAACTCATTCATTGTGATATTCGGGGCCCATTTTGTGTTCATTTGAATGGAAATAGATTTTTTTTTTTCTAACGACTGGGTCGGAATGCATACCCAAAAAAAGAATGTTTCAAATATTTGGGATCGATGGGGCAGCAACCGGATGTCAACAACCAGATTAAAGTAGAATGGCTTAAGTGGAAGATGGCTTCTTCGGTACTATGTGATAGAAAGTTCCCACTAAAACTTAAGGGAAAATATTATAACACAATAATGAGACGGGTACGAATGTTGGCCAATTAAACGGCAACACACACAGAAGTTGAAGGTAGCAGAGATAAAGATGTTGCGGTGGATGTGTGGATACACGAGAGGATAGGATCAGAAATGACGTTATAAGAAGCAAGTTGGGCGTGGCCCCAATTGAGGATAAGTTGAGGAAGCAACATCTGCAATGTTTTGGGCATATGTTAATGCACCTGTCAAGAGATGTGAACAACTCCATATTACACACAGGAGGAGAGGTAGAGGCAAACCAAAGAAGAGCTGAATGGAGACGATTACACACGACCTCACCCACTTAAACCTAAAGGAGGAGATGGCCTTAGATAGAGCGGCGTGGCGAGATAGGATAGGTGTAGCTGACGTAGTGGTTTAGGATAGAGAAGCACATTAAAGCTAGTCCATCGCGTCTCTAGGCTTACATGTTTACTGTAGTTGCTTAGGGCATGTTGCATGTGTCACTATTGTTGCCTTGTTCTTTTGTGCTTTGCTTGAGCTTTGTGCTTTTGTGCTTTGCTTGAGCTTTGTGCTTTGGGGCTTGAGGTCTTACTGTTACTTTATTGTTTTGTTTGCTTTTGCTTTTTAGGATTGGGAGCACCAGAATACAACCTCTCTTTAGGGTAACACCTTGAAGGGGCAACCCTGCTTCAATGGCAAATCTTGTGGCACTGCGATTGTTGTTGTTATTGTTGTTGGTAAAAACTCATATCTCCTTCATTAAGACCATGAGGACAAGCACATGGTAGATTGCGTCAACACTCTTGTGTTTGACACGCCTAAGCAAAATTTTGTAACTAAGCAAAAACATCAAACATCTAATAAATGTTGCTCGGGCATTGAGATTACAGTACAACGTTCCCCTTCAATTTTGGAGTGATCATGCCATTTGTGTTCTTCACCTTACCGGTTGCGTACACCCTTTCATGATCATAAGCCACCTACCCAATAATTATACGGAACCCCTACATCCTATGATCATTTGTGTGTCTTCGGATCTCCCTACTTCGTTTCTACTACTAGGGCCTCACGCCACAAATTCTCCCCAAAAGGCAGGGGCTGCCATTTTTCTTGGATATCTATCATCCTGGGTACGGGGCATATAAGTTGATGGACTTAGAAAACAACGATATTTTTACCTCTCGACATGTTATATTTCATAAGGCGACTTTCCCATGTCAAGGCACCACCCCTAATCCAGGCCCCTTTAGCCAAATCTACCTCCCATTGGCTTCCTCGGATTATGCACCAGATCCCCCGCTTTCAAATATCCTCGTTTCCCATGCAAATCCTCAATCATCAGAACCATGCCATCAAACAGATTTAGGAAGCCATGACAATAATTCTTTCTCTAAACATGCGGAACCTATCTCATCTTCTAATTTCAATTCAGAACCCTTTTCCTTCCCTACTCCCCGTGCAGAGCCCATAGCCATTGATCCTCCGCCTGTGTGTAATGAGCTTGTTCACCCAAGGCGTTCTTCGTGACCGCCACGACCACAATCTTATCTTCCTGAGGACCATTGCAATAATGCCATATTCGTTTCATCCATTAAGAGCACCTCTCATCCTATCTCAGAGTCCATCTCATATTCTCATATCTCTAACTCATACCGAGCCTTTTCCGTGGCTGTTTCCTCACATCATGAACCTACTTCCCACAATGAGGACCTCAAATCTCCCCTTCGGAGGGATGCCATGAAAGCTAGGATAAATGCATTTTCGTCCAATCATACTTTGTCCTTCGTACCTCTCTCACTTGTAGAAAAGCCAATTGGTTGTAAAGGGGTCTATAACGTTGCTGGACAGTCGAGCGCTATAATGCACGTCTTTTTTCCAAGGGATTTACTCAATAGGAAGGCAATAATTCTTTGAAACCTTTTCCCCTGTTACTAAACTCACAACCGTATGTTCTCTTCTTACTCTCGTAGCCACCCAAAATTAGCATTTACTACAACTCAATGTCAATAACGCCTTCCTCCTTAGGGATCTTCACAAGGATGTTTATATGACTCTCCTATAGCGTGTCACTTTAGCGAGCGGTTTCACCCCTAGTATGGACTTTGCTAGGGCAAGCCGACAATGGTTTGACAAAAGGTCTACTACTCTTCTTGACATGGAGTTCACACAATCCAAGTACGACTATAGCTTTTTTACCCTCACATGTGGTTCATCCATTACAACTCTCCTTGTTTACGTTGATGACATCATTGACTTACCTTTTGCCACCTCATTTAAAAATAAACTTAAGCAAAATTTCCATTTAAAAGACCTCGGGCCAATCTGATATTTTTTGGGTCTCGAGGTGGCACATCATACTTTCAGGATTTCGTTGTGACAGTGCCAGTACGCACTCTTATTACTTCGGGAATTTGTTCAACTTGGGACCAAACCTGTTAATACCCCTATGGACCCAAATATTCATCTTTCATGTGATCAAGGAAAAATATCACCTGATCTCAGTACATATCATTACCTCATTGGTAAACTTTTATATCTTACCATCACTCTTCTTGACATTGCCAATTATGTCAATAAGCTCAGTCAATTTACTTCTGCCCCATGACTACCCCATCTTCAGGATGCTTTTCAAATCCTCAAATATGTAAAAAAATGCCCCCGGCCGAGGCCTTTTTTTGGCCCTCTTCTCCCCTTCACTTGACTGCTTTTGCTGAAAATTGACTAATACTCGTTGATCAGTTACTATAGCATTTTTCTTAGTACTTTCCTCAGTTCGTGGAAGTATAAGAAACATCCACTCTTTCTCGATCCTTGGCTGAAGCTGAATGTTGGAGCACAAAAGCTGCTACATGTGAGCTTAACTAGCTTAGTGGGTTACTCTCCACTTTCCCCATTCCTCTACGTAACCGAGCTCTTTTGCTATGTGATAATCAGGTTGCCACATACATTGCTCAAAATCCGGTGTTCCATGAATGGACAAATACATTGAGATTAACCTCTATTTTGTTCATGATATAGTCTAAGACAGTTTCATAAGGAATTTTCACATAGGATCTCAGCATCAAGTTGTTGATTGTCCTTCATGTTCCTGCTCTACTTAAATGTCTCCGCAAGTTCGGTGTATCTGACATATGCACTTCAACTTGAGGCAACGTATTATAGATATTTATCTCACATATTTTTAGCATTATAGATATTTTTCACTATTTTGGGTTGTTATGTTAACAGATCTAGTTAGTGGCCTCAATAGTCCCCATTTGGCCCAGTAGGTAGTTTCATAGTTGCAGGAACCTCCTAAAATGCTAACATTTCACACTTTGGAAACGCGATTCCACGTCCCAAAGTCAGATTCACGTTTCCGACGCTTATCAAACTTGATGGAAACACGATTCAAACAATCATGGAATCATTTTGATAAGAAAAACTTATAAAAAGATTTATTGGTTAATTATACCACTCGATTCTAAGAAATGATTAAATTGATTGGACATTGTTGGAGGTAATTTCCTATATCCTATTCATTGGAGGACTTAATATTCTTGGTCATTGCTAAATATCAACTTTGTGTTGAGATTTATGCTTCAACGGCTCAACTAATAATACTTCATTACTTTTTATGTGTATCTAATATATAATAATTATAAGTGTTCCCTCAATACTCCTAACTTTAGAAACTTTTATGACTGCCTACTCCCCCGTTCCCACTTCCATTTCCGCTCCCGCTCCCACTCCCACTCCCGCTTTTTTTTTGCCTTCCATGTAAATATAGAATCCTCCAGAAACAGAGAGAATTTCTCTCTCCACCTCCAACGTTTCTCGTCCTCTTTCACCTACTTCAAATTCATTTAATCATTCCTCATAACAAATCTTCGCAGTTGTTTGGATAAAACATTACTTGTCCGAATCTCACATTTCCAATCTCACCTGAACCTCAAATGGACCAAATGCAAATCCTGTACAAATTTATAAAAGGGAAGTGATTGCCCAAATCAAACAAAAAAAATCTGTGAAAAAGATTTTTTTTTTTTTTTTTAATTTAAGAGTTTTTGAGGAAAAAACTTCCATTCAATCAAAACATTGCCCCAATGCCACTACCAACAAACCCCACCCATGAAAGTCTTTTAGGAACAATTAAATATCCTTATTAAACAATTTTGAGAGGAAAAAAACACCCTGAAGGATAGTAGAATTTAGAAGCGAATGCTTAGATGTAGAACACACTTGCAGTGCTCAACAAACATTTTTTTGTTACTCTGGCTTCAAAAGCAATAAATTGGATTGGATTGAGAAACAACAGTTTTAATAATTGAAAGTAACACTAGTAAGAGAGATTACTATGCAAGAAGACTCGGTAACTTGAGTGTGTGAACTTTAAAGCCCAACGGTAGACTCAAGCGTAAAGTACATGGACTTGATGCCTTATGAAGCATCAAACCTGAGATTCAATCCTACCTTTGGGTACAAACAAATTCCTTGAGATCAACTACTAGATTCGGAGCTCTAACTTACCTTATTGCACATAGGAAGACTTCTTAGTAGGAGATTAGTTGAGGCGCACATAATCTAGCTGAGACTTCTTGACTACCCAAAATAAACTGTGGCACATTGAATTGTTTATTATAGTAGCAAGAAGCATCTAATCCAAACAGCTCACAAACTCCTCAATGAAATATTCTTATTGTCAGGTCTTCAATGTCAATAAACCACATTTGAAGGGCAATGTTCTCCTATAAAATAGTTTATCATCAAGAAACCATATAATCCTAGTGCCATGCCCCCCACAAAGGGTTTCAACACATCAGATAAAAAAGAAAGATTTCAGCACTTCATGCTCAAATATGAACCACCTAACCTTATATTGATCAATGCGTCTCCTTAATTTTTGCTTATTAACCTCTTTGTCCTTTATGTCAACCGCTTCCTCTTGTCCAAGTTCAAAATCATCAACTATCTCTGGACAATCCACTTGATCCACAATTATATCATCTTCAACTGTGCTGCATAGTCAGTAGAAATGAGGATATTATGAAAAGCTCATGTGCATGAATGCAAAATGGAAGAACAGAGATTTCTCGAACAAGCAAAACAGAAGCACAAATGGGATGGATAAAAATCGATGTATTTCAATTTGCATAACAATCGTAGTCACAGCGTCGAAAAGGCAAGATATCGCAAGCACTACATAACGAGTCATGCAATCGCGTGGTTTTTTAAAGGGGAGCATGAGTTTTTTTTAGTCTTATGCTTGTAAACATTTGAATAATATCCATACAATCACTTACACCCCTTTGGTAGTTTTTGACATATGTTATGGAGGTTTTGGACAATCTATTACATAAACATAACAACCTTTATTTGATTTCATGGGCATAAACAATTTTCTGCCATATCTTTACTAGCAAGTTGGTTACACCAACAATCGAAATGGAAACTTGGTGTTCTGTGTGCAAAATGACTAAAATGCAAAGACTAAGGGCCTATTTGGCCAAGTCATGAAAAAAACTATTTTTTTCATAAGCACTTTTTAAAGACGGATTTTTGTAAAAAGTGTTTTCCATAGTTTATTTTTGACCCAAAAATTTTTAGTTTTTGCTTATGTTTCTGCTTTAAAGAAGAAGTAATATTTTTTGCTTTTGCTTTAAAATAGAAAAACAATTCCTACTTATATTTAAAAACACTTTTCTTTTTAAGCCAAACACCCTCAAATCCCATAAAAGTACTTTTTTTCCCCCCCTAAAAAGAGCACTTTCTTCCAATAAAGGAACATGGCCAAATAGGCCCTAACAGGGGCAATCAAGCAGAAACATCCACGTGTGGATGGATTAACCCAAACTCAGACAATATTTGGAGAAAACATGGACTGTTGGGTGGTGGGGTAGTGTCACTGAATGTCACGACCAGAGCTAAACAAAGGCCAGTGCCTTATATGCTAAAGGACTATTACAATACAACAGGTGAAAACTAGAAATATTTTTCATAAAATATGCCTCAAATTGTGTGGGAAAGTAAACAAGACAACCTCTAATAGAAGGAATATATATAGTAGTACAGAAACTCAAGTCTAAAAATTCCATCCGCTAAACAAAGTCCAACATAATAATGTTATTGAAGTTACATAATATAAAAGAAAGTTATGTAAGCTTGTAGGAAACTTCACAAGACAATAGCTAATTTCCTTGAGCTTCTCCACTATGCCATGTTCGAAATCAGTAAACAGAATCAGCACAAACCCAGCTAATAAAAATCCACCAATCAAAAGCAAAGATCAAGCATACCTTAAAATACAAATGACATAGCACCGAAATTAGAAGTAAAAAACATGTTAGAAATTATATAGGAAAACTTAAGACGAATATTGAATAAATACACAATCCTTATAGTCCTAGGTAGTGGTTGCATATAATCCTTGGAAATGAGCATGAAATTGTCTATATTAAAAGGGTCTCCAGTCAATTTCGGGTTCAAAGGAAATTTTCAAACAATGCATTGCTAAGAAAAGAGGTGGGACAAGGACCCAGATTGATTACATACTATTAAAGAGAAGGGTACAAGGAGACTGCAGGGATTCTAAGGTTATCCCAAGGAAAGACCTTTCCACACAGCATAAGGAGTTGTGTGCTGATGTAAAGGCCAAGAAGTAGGACAAAAGAACTAGGAAACCTGTGCAGACATATACTCGATAAAGGGATTTGAAGGGTGAGAAGTATAAAGTCTTTAAGGAAAGAGCGGAGTCGGAGCTCGAGTGGAACTCGGAGGGAGATACAAACCAAATGTGGAACCAACTGGCACAAAAGATTAGAGGAGTGGCACCAAACAACAGAGACTCCTGGTGGTGGTGCGAGGAGGTCCAAGAGAAGATTAAGGCCAAATGAGACTCTTTCAAGGAATGGGAAGTAGTGTCAACGAGGACAAACGACATCAGTATTAGCAAGCTAAGAAAGAAGCAAAGAGAGCAGTCAGAGAAACGCAATCAAGAGCCTATGAGGATTTCTACAAAAGGCTAGATACCAAGGAGGGGGCCAGGGATATATATAAAATCGCCAAAGCAAGAGAAAGGAAGACGAGGGACGTGGACAGAGTCAGGTGCATAAGAGGGGAAGATGGACAAGTGCTCATGGACGGGTAACAAATTAAAGCTAGATGGAGAGCCTACTTCCACGATCTACCCAACGATCAGGGGGATACTAAGATATCCTTAGATGATCTCCAAACAGCGACGGAGCGCCAGAACCATTGGTATTGCAGGCGGATTACACCCGTCAAAGTCAAGGAAGCCCTGAAACATATGGGAAGGAGTAAAGCGGTTGGCCTAGACGGAATACCCATAGAGGTATGGAAATGCCTTAGACAAAAGGGCATCAGTTGGCTGACTAAATTATTTAACTAAATCCTTTTGGGGAAAAACATGCTTAACGAATGGAGGAAGAGCACATTGATCCCGATCTATAAGAACAACGGCAACATCTAGAGTTGCGCCAACTATCAGGGTATTAAACTAATACGCCACACTCTGAAGCTGTGGGAGCAGACCATAGAGAAGAGGTTAAGGCAACAGACAGAGGTGTCAGAGAACCAATTCGGATTTATGCCTGGGAGATCAATAATAGAAGCCATCCACCTCCTAAGGCGGACAATAGAGTGATACAAGGAGCGACAAAAGGATCTCCACATGGTTTTCATTGATTTGGAGAAGGCGTATGATAGAGTGCCGAAGGGGGTCCTATGGAGGGTGTGGGATAGGAAATGCATTCCAGCGCCTTACATCCAGGCCATTAAAGACATGTATGACGAGGCTCAAACTAATATGCGTACAACGGAAGGAGAAACAGAAGCTTTTCCGATAACAATCAAGGTACATCAAGGATCTACCTTGAGTCCCTTTCTGTTCATACTGGTTATGGATGAGCTCACTAGACACATCCAAGGAGACATGCCTTGGTGCATGCTTTTTGCAGATGACATAGTTTTGGTGGGAGAGTCTTAAGAAGCGGTAAACGAAAAGCCGGAATTATGGATAAGGGCACTAGAATCGAAGGGCTTACTAATCAGTAGATCCAAGACCGAATACATGGAACTTAAGTTCGGTCCCTCCACCACGCCTAGCATAGTAGACGTCAAGAGAGGATCTGAGACCATACAGAGAAAAGAAAGTTTCAGATACTTGGGCTCTATGATTCTACACAATGGCGAAATGGATGACGATGTCAACAACCGGATTAAAGTAGGCTGGCATAAATGGAGGATGGCTTCCACGGTACTTTGTGACAGAAGGTTCCCATTAAAGCTAAAGGGGAAATGCTACAAGACAGTAGTGAGACCGGCTATGTCCTATGGGGCGGAGTGTTGGCCAATGAAACAATATCATACACAGAAGATGAAGGTGGCAGAGATGAGGATGCTGCGGTGGATGTGCGGACATACAAGGAAGGATAGGATAAAGAACGACGTCATAAGAGCAAAATTGACCATTGCAGCAATTGAGGATAAACTAAGGGAGCAACGTTTGAGGTGGTTCGGCCATGCTAGGAGGAGACCATCCACTGCTCCAGTTAGGAGATGCGAACAGCCCCATACTGCGCTAGGGAGGAGAGGGAGAGGCAGGCCAAAGAAGAGATGGATGAAGACGATCAAACAGGACCTCACCCACCTAAACCTAAAGGAGGAGAGGGCCTTAGATAGAGCTCGGTGGAGGGCTAGCATAGGGGTAGCCGACGTAGCGGCTTAGAGTAGTGCATCTTTTATTGCCTGCATGAGTGTTTTTTTTAGGTGTCTTGTCTTCCACCTTGGTGCATGTATTGGAGCACTTATTTGTTTATCGGTGTACTTCAGCACTTGCGTACCTGCCGACTACTTGCCAGCAGTACCCTCCTTTGAGTTTTGCTTCGTAACGCTTGGCTTGTGCTATGTATTGCTCTCATGCTTCCAGGATCTATGCTTCCATGATGATACGCTCTTCAAGTTGGGGGGCCCTCGGAAACAGCCTCCCTTCAGGTTAGCACCCTAAAGGGGGAAGACTGCGTACATCCAACCCCCCCCCCCCCCCCGGGCCCCTCCGCGGCTAGACCCTGTGTATGCGGGAGCCATTGTGGCACTAGGACTGTTGTTGCTATTGTTGCTACTGCATTGCTAAGAAAATGGTATAGTCCCCATTGCAAGCTTAGAGATGTCTTTCCTCCTCAACATAGGGCATAACCAACAAATCAAGCAAAGAAAGCAAAGAATATCAAATGTACGACATATTTGCATATCATAAATACATAAATCAAATCACATTTCCAAAGGAGTCATAACCAAAGAAATTTTACATAACCAATGTTACATATTCCACAAACATAAAAGATCATGTTTGATCCCATTTTATTTTTAGCACATAATAGAATGAGTAAATTAATAAGTAATGTGTTAAAAGTAAATATGTTTAGAAAAACTTGAGAAAACCATAATATATAATTACAAATAAATAAAATAAAACAATAAGTGAATTTTGCCAACAGGGAGGAATGGTAAACAGACGAGTCACTTACTTTTTAAAATAAAGCTCCCTTGAATTATAGATTTAACCTTCCCAGCCTTTAGACCCCTTCTCTCAGAATTCTCGAGATCACTTAGTGGAGGAAATGTACAATGTGGATGATGAGAGTGGCTAAGGGATGGTATTCATAGAAGAGGGAAGGGTAAGTAAAAGGCTAAGTCTATTAAAAGGGGTTTGACCAAGGGTTATATAGGTCAGGATAATAATAGACACTAATGAAGGGGTTATGGATTTTTTTTTTTTTTTTTTTTTTTGGGGGGGGGGGGGGGGGGGGGGGGGGGGGGGCGCACAAGAAAGCAAGGGGTTATGAATTAAATCATACTAATCAACCATCGCAAGAAATAATACAATTAACCATAATAATATGACTAATAATTGGAGGTTAAAGTAAGGTTACAAGAACCCAAAAGTTAGAGTAACTGTAAATATAAATAGAAGACGGCTTCTTAAATTTCAATTCCTTACATTGAATGAACTTGCAGCATGGGCAGAAGGGCTTGTACTACTAAATCTCAAGGTTTTCACTTCAATCAGCAAAACATGTGGCTTTATCTAAATCTATGGAGAAATGCTGGACGAGAGGTACAAGAAGACTTTTTATTAGAAAAAAGTCAAATAAAAAGTCCATCTCAGTATTGTATTTCTTGAAATAGGTTAAGAAGAATCACCCAAAAATCCCTCATATAACCCAAGAATGGGCACAAAAAGAGAGAAGTCAAGATCACTATGGTAGACTGCGAAATATGATGGCAAACCCATGTTTAGGCGCTCTGTAGAGGTTTAAACCATTTGAAAGCAGCACTGGCACCTAATGGATTGAAGCCAACTCTTTCTGGAGATTGATTGGCCTTGTAACTGGGGCCTTTGCATTTACAAACACCAGGAAAGGCGGATATGACGAAGTATTTTCCAATCATTTCTCTCTCTTCTTTTTATCCTTAGCATGGTGCATCATTTGCAATCACATATCAAACTGCTACATTAATCCATCTTCAAACCCATTGTGCCTACCCTATCTCAGTATGATAAGTCAACATTTACTTTACAGATTCCATATTTCTTACAAAGCGGAGTCACCTCATAAACTCTATGAAGTAGTGCTTGAAATTAAAGTCACTTTGTCAATTTTCAATTTCATTGAACACTTCCAACTTTCATACCTTACTAATTAGCCCCCCTAGCAATTCCATTTCTCTCTTATATCTTTACTTCCATTAGTTTCAATATATTTTAAATTTTAGATCGTATCATTAAAGATCCTGCAAGCATTCATCCAGAAAAATTACTAGCAAAGAAAGAGTGGGGAGAGGAGTACCCAATCATGGTCATCTTAAGAGAAGACTTGAGAGGGAGTTGAGAGAGAAGAGTGGAATCATCGGAGAGCTTAGGGCCTACTATTTTAGGGTAAAGCAGCTTCTGACGCTTCGGGAGGACGTTTGTGAGTTGAGAAATGCTGCGCTTCAGCTCCCCCACCGTGTCGTCTCCGCAGATTCGAAGCGTGTATTCCTTGCCATTCCATTTCACCGTCAGCGTTAACTCCTCCGCCGTCGCCGCCGATGAAGACACCCCCGCCATCGTCAATGGAAACACACAACGGCTAAGCGGAATATTTGTATTACTGTATCTGGAAGAGGTGCAAATGAAATGGCCCTTCTTGTGAGTTATGTTATGAATCCAATCCATTGTATTTTGTTTATTTGTTCAACGGAAATTATAACTTGGGCTATGTTTGGAGCATGGAATTGGAGGCTAAAATTGGGGCTAAGGCTGGAATTAAAGCCCAGAATTTCAATTCTGTTGTTTGGTTCACTTGTTAGAATTGGAATTACAACTTCACTGTCCAATTCTATGGAATTGAATTTTAACTGAAAATCAAACTTTTCAATTCCTTAGGGTGGGGGCAAGGAATTACAATTCCATATTAACTCTATTGACCTAAAACCAAAAGGACCCTACTTGATTAACCTAAATCCAATGTAGCTCAAAATCCAAAGACTTAGATACAACCTATAATTTGACTCGAACCTCAAAATCACCCAACTCGAAGGACTTAAACTGGAAATGACTGAAATCACCTTAACTCAACATAAGATGACTCGAATTTTGAAATGATACAACTCATTTGTCTCAAAACTAAGATGACTCGAGCTTGAAATGAACTAAATGAAATCAAACTCAATCATAACTTTCCTTAATCCCAGAAACACCTAACCTAATTAATTGAAAATCCGAGATAACTTGAACACCAAATGATCCGACGTGATACTTTGACCAGATTTGACTCGAAACTTGAATATTCGAACTCAAATTGAATCGCTCCGACCATATTAACTCAAACGCAATGTTAACCGCTCTCACCAAAATCTGACCGTGGTTGATTTAAAACTCGAAATATTCTAACTCGATTGACCGAAAATCTATGATGGCTTGAATCATTATTGAATTATAATTCCGACCTCTAATTCATTTGACAAACCAAACAATGAAATTTTAATTCCATCAGAATTCCAATTCCACCAGAATTTGAATTGCAATTGCAATTCCACAGTCCAATTCCAATTCCATGCTCTAAACAGTGCCTTAAATATCTTTAATTTTGTTACTTTGACTTTTTTAAACATGCAAGGTGATATTTTGAGGTTCCTGTAAAATTATGAAAAATACTAGAAATATTAGATGGAAGGAAGAATTACCTTTTATTGGATGATCAAAGCATACAAGCAAGCTCCTAATTTATACAAGACTACTAGCTAATGGAAGAGCCCAACACTTCCCAACACTTCCTCTTCCTCTCTATGAGTTACAAGGTAATAAACAAAGCAATAAAGAACTCATTGAAGGCAATAATGAGCCGGTTACAAGAAGATGAAGAAATGAACATGTGCACTAAGTCTATCACTAATTGCTATACTAACTACTATGTATAAATTTCTATACAAGAAAAATACGTGAATTATACAAAATGAATACATGATATTTACAAAGGACTAAATTCAACAGTTCCAAATTTTTAAGGTAAATTATATATTGATATCTTGATGTTGAAAATATTAATTTTTTATTCCATACAACAACAACAACATGCTCAGTGCCACAAGGGCTCCCGCTTGTGCAGGATCTGGGGGGTAGGATGTACGCAGCCTTACCCAATCAGAGTGAGACCCTGACGAGAGACAGTTTCTAAGGACCCCATTAATTTTTTATTCCATACATTTTTAGTATAAAAATTTGCATTTATTTAATAAAATAGTCTAAATAATAATGTAAAATAATATAAAACATGTCGTTATTTGTTAGTAACATCACCTATTCTCCTCATCTCACACACAATTGCAATGTTGTAACACTTTCAATAAAAATGAGTTAAATAAAAGACTTATTTTACACCCTTACAAACTATTATTTTGACTATTTTATCAAATACATACAAATTTTTGGACTAAAAAATTATTTCACAAAGTTTATAGATTGAAAAATAAATACATCGAACCTCAAGGTACTAATATAAAATTAACCCAAATTTTTATCACTTAGGTATTTTATCAATCAGATACTTTTCTTCTAAAATTTCATAGGTTTTCGTTGAAAAATGCTAAAGTGAGACATGATTCTGACAATGAATACATATATTTATTAGAACTTGATGATTTTTTTTACCAAAAAGTTGTTAATATGATATGTGATTTCGGCATTATAGAGGTAGTTTACACCAAATTTAGTGAACTTCTATTGTAATTTGTTATTTTTTTGCTGAAAACATTGACATGGGTTATATATATTATTGTAATCATGCACTAAATTAGCTTTTTTTGTATAGATTTCGTTTGGTTCTTAGAAAAACTAATACAATTCTTACATAACTATGTATAAAACATTCAAACTTTAGAGTACCTCATTATATATATTGAAATGTCAGAGTACTTAGGTAATAAATAATCAAACCTCATGATAGCTAAGTGATAATTTCCTTTTTTTCAAGTATTAAATTAAAAATAAGAATTTTCCTAATATTATAAATTAAAGATATTAATCAACTTTAAATTAACGTCCAAGTATTAAAAAAAAAATTCTTTATTATTAGTAGCTAATTCTTTTAGGAAATCTATGATTGAGTAATTGAGGTACAAGGATTTATCTTTTGAGTATCCTGTAAATTTGTTTCCACCCTGTCCTCTCTCCCATGCCAGTAGAGGGACTCTAGGGTATATCCTCAAGTGTTTAAGGGCTTTCTAATCCTCTATTTTCTCCTCGTAATCTCTCTTCGTCTTCTACTCTTCTCTTCTTTTCACTTCTGGTAAGCTGTTTGGTGCTTTATTCGAACTTCTAGGGAAGTGTGAAGTTTGTAGAGATCTAATTTTGCATCTTTTAGGGAAAAATCATAATCTCCTTCTTTCTTTCAGGCTTTGTTGGATTTTGGTTATCAGAACCCTTTTTGTCCCTCCACTCAAGGAGGTGGGTGATTTCCCAAAGTCAGGGCTTAAGGTTTGTTCAGTTTTTGTTCAAACTAATTATAAAAAAAAAAAAAAAAAGAGAGAAGAAAAAGAGAAAAAGGGGGGAAAAGGGGGAATTCAAAGTTCACTTAAAGTCTTGACTTCACTGTCATGTGTGTCCAGACCTGCTTAATTCTGCTGCACCCTTGTCTTTCCTTCTTCAAATTGTCTTGAGTAAAGGTGGTCTTTATTACCCATACCTTCCGACTAGAATAGGGCGGTTGAGGGTAGTAAGGAGGGTCTTCCCCTTCTTTTGGCTTGAAAAACTAGAGATTTTGATTGGAGTTTTTTCATCTATCAAACACTAAAACGTTTGCCTAAACCACTTGAATCCCTGTCTTTATCCCCAACTTCAAAATTTGTCTCTCAATTTCTGCATCTACTCTTTGTATTCCCCTTCAAACCTAATAGAGGGCCATTAAACATGGAGCTAAAATCTGAAACCCTAGGTCTGGGAGTGGATAGTTTAGAACTAGAAGACAATGATGAAATAAGCAGTGTCTTGAAGGAGCTAGTTTTGGTTGGAAGAGTTTTATCTGAGAAATTGTTTAAGATTGGTCTAGCAAGAGCCATTTTGGGAAAGGCCTAGGCAGTAAAAGATGGAATGGAAGTACAAGAACTGTCAGGTAACATGCTCCTATTTTTGTTTGCAAATAAAGAGGACAAATAAAGGGTATTAGATGGTACCCCCTGGCCCCTTAGTGACGCCCACCTTGTCCTCAAAGAATGGCTAGGCAACATAACTTTTAGGGAAATTGATTTCTCCATGTTGGTTTTCTGGGTTCAAGCTCATGGGATCCCCCTTAATCTAATGACTTACGAAAATGCAAGAAAAATAGGAGGCTTATTCAAGAAGGTAGTTAAAATAGACTTGGAGTGTGATAAGAGTTATATTTGGTGTAAATACATTAGATTGAAAGTTGAATTCAATGTAAATAATCCTTTAAAAAAAGGCTTTTGGCTAGTCAGGGATCGGAAGAAAGATAAGTGGATCGATTTTAAATATGAAAGACTTCCCGATTTCTGTTACGCGTGTGGGAAGCTAGGCCATGTCATTAGGCAGTGCTCAGTGGATGAGAAAATAATAGTTAACCCTTCAGATGATAAGTCACTAAGAGCAACAGAATATGGGTCCCAAAAATTCAAAATTAACATGTCAGGAAGGGGGGGAAACGAGTAGCGATAGTCTATATAGTAAACATGTGACATGCTTAGGCAAACAAGCATGGAAAGAAGGACCTAAGGCGGAAAGGATGAAGCTGGAAAATTAATTGATGGTGCTTTAATGTTGTTAAGTTATCCTAATGAGATGGTTATGGAAGTCCCAAAGACATAAATCCAGGATTACTTGGAGCAACCGGCTAGTGCTATGACAGAAGGGCCAGTGGTAAATAGGAAGAGAGCAACTGAAGATGATCAACATGGTGAAACAAACAAGAGGGCCAAGCGAATGATGCACGGCTTTCTGTATAGCATGGTGAAGCATAATCATTTTGGAAACTTGTTCCTCCCTGGCAAAATTATGGAGTATTTGGGGGATAATATTACTATTGCGTTTGATATACAAGGACTAGAGAAACGACTAGCAGCTGGAGAAGTATCCTTAGGCCAAAACCAAGCGAAGGGGAGGGCTAATAGAGTTATTAAAAGTTTAAAAAATGCTGCTCGACTCAGGAATGAAATGGAAAAGATGAGAATGAAAATGATTACCTCTGCTGAGCCAGATGACTCTATAAGAATGGAAGATGATGCAATGAACAAGAGCTCCCAAGTTGGGGAGGGGCTTGCGATGGTTGTCCGAGAACAACCGCCTCAGGCACCATGAGTATCATACGTTGGAACTGTCAGGGGTTGGGAGGGTCGCTAACAGTTCCTTTCCTTACCTCCGGGAAATTTCCCGGAAATCTAATCCTTCCATTTTGTTCTTATCTATAACAAAACAAACCAAAGAATTTGTTGTGCAAGATTTTAAAAAGCTTAATTTTAAAAATCATTTTGTGGTCAATCTGGAGGGGTTGTCCGGGGGGGGGGGGGGGGTGTTTGGCGTTAGGTGGAATAACTATGCTAAAATAGAGGTCATGTACTGGTCTAATAGATTGATTGATGTGTCTGTTCAGACCTTTCAAGGTTAAAAAAATTGGAGGCATGTCTTTATTTATGGAGAACCCATGGTAGCACAAAACGGAGTTCTGGGAAGGTTTTATTGCGAGATACACAGGAATGAATGAGGCGTTTGTTGTTATGGGTGATTTTAATGCTCTATCCTCTGTTTTGGACAAGCTTAACGGTCTACCTGTGACATATCCTCAACTTGAAACGTTAAATAATGTTTTTGATAATTGTCAACTTATTAAGCTTGAATCCAAAGGTTGTAGGTTCTCATGGACAGCTATTAAAGATGGCAATGTGCATATTAGAGAACGTATTGATGAAGTTGCTATTAATTACTCTTGGTTGTATTTGTTTGAATTTGTAGAATCTATTCTTGAATTGGCGGTCCACTCAGACCATTCCCTCTCATTATCCTGCTGGATGGAAGTAAGAGCAAGCCCAAGCCCTTGTTCAAGTTCGAATCGAAGCGGACTCTTGAAGACGATTGTGCTGAGATCGTTAAAGAAGGTTGGAAAAGTAGGGACACGGGATCAAGAATATATAGAGTCACAAGTAAACTTAAAAAGTATGAAAAGTTGTTGAAAAAATGGTGGCTTGAAAGGCGTAGACAAAGAACAATGATTATAGAGGAGATTATGGGAAAATTAGCAGAAATACAAGGTTGGGGGGGGGGGGGGGGGGGGGGGGGGGGGTGAGCAAGATTCAAATCTTGAAGAGAAACTGAAGCAACACTTGAAGAGATAATGGGAGGCAGAGGAGCGTCATTGCCATCAACGATCGAGGGTGGAGTGGCTAAAATATGGAGATAGGAACACAAAGTTTTCCATGCCACTACACTAACCAGAGGAAAAGAAATTCAATCCTCAAGACTAGAAATGAGGCGGGGAACTAGGTGGATGAAGAACTCCAAATAGAGAAGTGGTGCCTGTACGTTGAAAAAAATGGTAACAAGTTGGAAGAAGCTGCTGAAGCTATACTTAATGATGTCACGGACCAGATGAATCATGCTTTATGTGCTGAAGTTACTGAAATGGAAATAATTGAAGCCTCCAAGCAGTTGGGAAAATTAAAAGATCTAGGCCCCGATGGATATCCAGGTATTTTTTTTATTTGGAGTATTGGGATACGGTTGGAGCCAATGTGGTAAATGCGGTTCATGCCTTTTTCCAAAATGGAAACATTATTAAAAGTTTTTTAAAAAAACTGACGTATTTTTGATTCCGAAAATAAACTATCCAGAGTCAATGAACAATTTTCGTCCAATAAGTCTGTGCAATTTCATTTACAAAATAATCGCTGAAGTGATTTCTAATATACTTCAAAATCTAATGCCAAGTATCATATCACCACAACCAGCGGCGTTTGTTAAGGGTCGCCAGATCCAAGACAATATTATTGTGGCCCATGAAGCTTTTCATTATATGAGAGCAAGAAGAAGAGGTAGAAAGGGAATAATGGCTTTAAAATTTGATTTGACTAAAGCATATGACCAAGTTAACTGGAAATTTCTTGTGTTAGTCTTAAGAAAATTAGGTTTTAATGATTGGTTTATTAAATGGATAATGAAATGTTGTACCTCTATTTCTGTAAGTCCAATTGTGAATGGGAACTGTGAGTGTAATGTTGTTTTGGGGCGGGGCCTCTGTCAAGGCGATCCCTTATCGCCCTATCTGTTTATTATGGTTATGGATGCTTTGTCTCGACTCATAACTCATGTTGTAAACAATAATTGATGGGAGCCTTTTCGAATTAATAGATTCACTCCTCCCATATAACATTTACTTTTTACTGATGATTATATTTTGTTTTCTGAGGCTAACATTAATAACGCTGCTAAGGTGAAAATTTTGATGTATTTGTTTTGGGATGCTTTGGGACAAGCAATTAATTTTGCCAAATCCAAAACCTTCTTTTCGTCCAATGTAGATACTATGACTAGAAATCAATGCATTGAGTTTTTCGGCGTTGAGCCTATGATTGGGATGAAAAATACTTAGGGTTCCAATTGAAGAGGGGTAGATCTAAGCCTGAGACCCTCTCTTTCCTCATTGATCGTATCAGATCCCGAGTGAAAGGATGGACCAATTCTTTACTTTTCCATGTAGGGAGGGAAATTTTGATCAAATCAGTGTTATCTTCTATCCTAATCTTTTCTATGCATTATTTTAAGATTCCTAAAACTTTTTGTCATAAATTCAATTCTCTCATAGCTTCATATTGGTGGAAAGGGGATTCTAAAGAAGCTACGGGAATCCATTGAAAATGTTGGGATGTTCTGACCAAACCAGAGGGGGGGGGGGGGGTGGGGTCTCTCAAATTTAGAGATTTTGAAGGCTTTAACCATGCCCTTTTGGCAAAACAAGCTTGGAGGATAGTTCAAAATCTGGATGCCTTTTGGATGAGGATTATTGAAGGGTTACGTTTTCCTAAAACTTCTTTTCTTAAGGCTCACTTGGGTTGTAACCCTTCTTGGGAGTGGAGAAGTGATGCGTCTCATATTTACACTTCTTTTAATTGATATTTTCATTATTTTGTACCTGATTAATTATAGTTCTATACTCATTTTGGCAATTTTTATGTTTAGCAGGTTTAAAATTAAAGTTTCGAAAATTGTCAAATTTTGGTGCAAATAAGTCAAAAAAATTCGTAAACAATTAAGTCAAGTCAATCGAGATTCGGGACAAGAATGTAAAAGCTCGACCCACACCGCTACAGTACCCGAGCTGCACTGTTCATCATCCCCTACCTCCAGCCCAAGCTCACCCGTGACCAGACCAGGCCCAACATCTAACCCCAGCCCAACACCAACACCAGACCTGTGTCTTCACCGGGCCTCGACTCACCTCCGACACCAGCAAGTTTGGCCCAGCCTGCGTCCTGTACAGTACCCACCAGTCCATCCCACCACTAATAGCGCATACCCACACCAGACCACGGCCCAAACCGGTAGGGCTTAGAGAGGGGAAGAAGAGTCGGTTTGGGGGGGATATAAATTAGTTTGTTTTGGGGTCATTGGGGGCGCCTCTGATTTTTGGGGTTTGATTCAAGCCCTTGTTTTCACCACCGCCCCTAGTTTTCTCTCTCTCTTTAAGATTTTTTTTTATTTTACTTTCTTTTTCGTTAAATTGGAACGAGAGCGAAATTAGCGTGATGTCAATTGTAATGATCCTTTTGGCTTATTTATAATATATTGGGCTTCTAAATTGGAGAGGAGAATTTGCTTTAGCCTAATGGTGAATGATCCTTTTTCCTCAGGACATACATATTTCCACTTTTGTGTTTTGATACATTAAAACATATAGTACTTATTGAGCTTAAAAAATAAAAGTCATTGGCCCTCTGTTAGCCTAATGGTAAAGTGCGTCTCTTCCTCTTTATAGCTTGTGGATTTGAACATCGAATAAAGCATATGTTTTTCTTATTTTTGTGTCCTTTTATTTAGAACTTCTAATATTTTAGTTCAGTATGAAGTATCTAAAGCCCTCCCTTAGACTATTGGTGGTGATGCCTCGTGTTTAGCCCTCAAGTTGTGGGTTCGAGATTGGTAACTAGCACATTTTATTTCTAGTTTTGTTTTGCATTTTAATATATTGGAAGCATGCTAGCACAAATAGCACCAACAAATGCATTAAACTTTGTCACTTGAAATTCTTTTTTCCTCTTCTTTTTCCTAGCTAGACTATGCAACTAAGCTCCCAGAATTTAATTTATTGGAGATAACTAAGTCCCGAGATTTTAATTGGTTGGAGGTAACTAAGCCCCCATATTTTAATTTGCTGGGGGGTAACTAGGCCCCCTAGTTTTACCATAGAGAAAAACAAAATCATGAGGAGATAATATCATCAATAACTTACTTGATGTAATAGGAGTTGAACCTTGTAAGAAATACCAAGTTAAATGCAAGCCTACTCTATCCTTCACACAGACGGTGCCAATTGTTTTGGGTTTTTTATTTGAGGATTAGAATTGAACTCAAACTTTGTATGGTGGAGAAGGCAATTGCTACATATTTGGCCTGATATTTCTTATAAGATAACAAATGGTTAGAGGGGCCCGTGCTTTTGACCACGGCGGACCCCTCCAATGCTTAAGTCAATAGAGGTTCGGTCGCAAGTAATAATATTGACAATCAAAGTAAAATGTAAATAAATACAAGAGAGAAGGAAATATGTGGCCAAGAATATCTTGTGCTATCATTCCGTTATTGTACCTTTTGATTTATTACTTGATTCTTACCCCTATATGAGGCTTTGAGAGCTCATGTAAAAGGGAGAGAAAGAGATCAAGGAGAGAGAGAGAGAGGACCGTAGGAGGGAGAGGGAAAGCAAGAGCGTGTATGTGGTCTCCTCCTTTGGAGGGGTTCCTCCCCATTTTAATATTGGGGATGTACTTGGGTTCCAAGTGCACACCTTCTTTTTTTATTTTGATTTTTAGTATAGTTCTATTATTTTAATACCCGATTTTATATAATAATAACCTATTAGTGCCCAGTTTTGTGCAATAATAGTTTGGTTATAATTTTCTCTTAGGCTGTGTTTGGAGCATGAAATTTGTGAAGAAAATAATACCCAAGAATAGGATTTCATTTAAATACTATAACAAATATGAGAAGTAAATAACAGGACAAAAGAGAACAAACGAAGGAGACAATGATTCACTCTTCAACATAGCTTTTAGTTTGTCGATCTCGGACATATCTTTAGTTGCAATCAACATGTCATCAACATATAACAGGAAATAAATGAGTGAACCTGCACTAGTTCGTCTAAAAGAGACACAAGTATCATATTTACTCCTGAAGAACCTATGACCTATCATAAACTGATCAAATCTCTAGTACCACTGTCTTAGAGATTACCTTAAACCATAAAGGGATCTCTTTAACAAACAAATATGGTCTTCTTTTCCTTTAACAATAAAACCTTCAGGCTGATGCATGTAAATACTCTCTTCTAGCTTACCATGCAGGAATGCAGTTTTCACATCAAGCTGCTGTAACTCTAGATCATGCATGGCTGCTAAAGCAAGTATCGCTCGAATGGAACAATGTCTAACAACAGGTGAAAAGATACCATGAAAGTCAATACCATGTACCTGACTGTAACCTTTGGCTACCAATCGAGCCTTGTACCTTGCATCCTCAACTCCCGGAATGCATTCTTTTCTTTTGAAGACCATTTGCAACCAATGATCCTCTTCCCTGTTTAAGGCTTAACAAGCTGCTAAGTCTGGTTCTTTTGCAAAGATTCCATCTCTTTGTGCATTGCCATCAACCATTTTTCTGAATAAGCTCTAGACACAGCTCTTGAATAGGTGGAAGGCTCATTATCTTCCATAGTCTCAGCCACTGAAAGAGCATAAGCTACCATCTCCTCATATCCATACCACTGTGGCGCTTTAGTTTGTCTCTTCTGTCTTCCATTAGCTATAGTCTACTGCTCTACCTGCTGATTGGTTTCAACCACTTCATTTCTTTCAAAAATATGTACTGGAGGTGCTTGTATACTTTCTGTGGGTTCATTCTGCTGCTGATCTGGACTATCCAACTGTATCTGAACTATCTCTGGCATCTGCACCTTATTAAAATCACAAATAGCAGAAGACTTCTTCTATGGATGGAGTAACGAAGACTCATCAAAAGTAACATCTCTACTCATCAGAAATTTATAAGAATTAGAATCCTATAAATGAAACCCCTTTACACCTAAAGTGTAACCAAGAAAGATGCACTTCTTGGCTCTAGGCGCGACCTTTCCTTCATTAACATAAGCGTAAGTAGGGCAACCGAAAATTCTTAAATGAGAATAATCTGCAGGGGATCCAGACCATACCTCTTCTGGAGTCTTCATCTGAAGAGATGAATGAGGTGAATGGTTCACCAAGTTACATGCCATGTTCATTGCCTCTGCCCAAAATTCTCTACCCAAACCTGTATTCAAAAGCGTACAACGAGCTTTTTCTAGCAATGTTCTATTCAACATATTCAAGACCATTGTCTGTCCTCAACCTCTTAATCTGCTTCTCAAGTAAAGCTTTTCATTTCTTGAAAGTGTCATACACTTCATTCTTCTACTTTTGGAAATAGACCAAAACTTTCATGGAAAAATCACCAGTAAACGTCAGAAGATACCTGGACCCACCTTTGGAAGCAACTCTAGAAAGTCCCCATAAATCTGAATGGATGTAATCTAACTTTCCCTTAGTCTTGTGCACTACTTGTTTGAAGCTGACTCTCTTCTACTTCTCATAAATGCAACACTCACAGAATTCCATCAGTCTTGTAGACTGACCACACAACAAGCCCCTTTTACTGAGCTCAGACAGCCCCTTATCACCCATATGACCAAGAAGCATGTGCCATAACTTAGTGATATCTGGACCTATCATAGATGATGAAGAAACAACTACTGATCCTATCACTGTGGAACCAACAAGTTTATACAGAGTTCCTACCCTTCTGCCTTTCATCACAATCAGAGCACCCTCACTAACCTTCATAACTCCACTTTGAGCTGAGTATTTGTACCCATGAGAATCAAGGGTACTTAAAGACATAAGATTCTTCTTTAAATATGGAACATGATGAAAGTTACTCAATGTCCTAACAGTTCCATCAAACATCTTAACTCGAATTATTCCTGTACCCAAATCTCTGCATGCTGCATCATTACCCATTAGAACGACTCCACCCTAAATTGACTCATATGTGGTGAACCAGTCTCTATTGGGACAAACATGATAGGAGCAACCCGAATCCAAAATCCAATTGTCTTTAGTTATGGACTGAGATTCGGCCACTAACAGAACATCAACATCATTCCCATCTTCAACTACACTAGTTTCTACGGGTTTATCGTTTCTTTTCTGGTCCTTTCTATTATCAGTTTTTGGTTTTCCCTTAAGCTTATAATAGTTTCTCTTAATGTGCCCTTTCTAATGACAGAAATTACAGGATAGGTCTTTATGTCTAGACTTAGAACTAGACTTATTTCCACCATTATCAGATTCTCTTGTTTCAGTTTTTCCTCTCACAAGCAAACCACTTCCTGAGTCATAAACGGAGTCGGACAACTCTTTATCTACTCTTTCTTTAATCAGTAAGTTTTTCTTAACCTCATCAACTGTGATATATTTTCTAACCCCATAAATCATGCTTTCAACAAAGCCTTTATTAGAGATAGAGAGAGAACACAACAATAACATAGCCTGATCTTCATCCTTAGGAGCATCATCAAGCTCCTTTAACTCTTGAATAATAGAGTTAAATTCATTAATATGATTCTTAAGTGACGTATCTTCTGACATACCGAAGGTGAACAATCGTCGCTTAACTGCAAGTTTGTTGGAGACAAACTTAACGCAAAACATCTCCTGCATTTTCTCCCACAACTCCTTAGCGGTTTTCACTTCCAAAACTTCTGTCAAAACGTCATCGGTAAGACACATCTGAATAGCAGTGAGAGCCTTTTCATCTAACTCCTCACATTGTCCTTCTAACATACTCTCCGGCTTCTTCTCTTTCTTGTCCAATGCTTTCTTCAAGCCGTTCTGAGTCAAGAGGCCCTTCATGCGAATTTGCCATAAACTAAAACTCCCTTGACCACCAAACTTCTCAACTTCAGATTTCACAACAGATGTCACAGTACAAAATCAAACAACTAAAGCTCTGATATCAATTTGTGACAAAAATAATACCCAAGAACAACATTCGATTTAAATATTATAACAAATATGAGAAGTAAATAAGAAGATAAAAGAGAACAACCGAAGGCGACAATGATTTACGTGGAAACCTCTCTTCAATCGAGAGGGGGAAAAACCCTCACGAAATAATGGAAGAATTACAATTCACTTCCTCTCTCTCTAATGATGGTGCTCTCTTTGAATTGGATACCTAATGATGAAACCCTCACGTTATATTTATACGTCGCGTGTAGCTTCCTGGATCCGTCTGCTTTCTGCGTACTTCCCGACTAATCGGCAATACCCTCGATCGATTGGCATACTCAAGGCAAGCCCCTTCATAAATACAAGGAATTTGAGACACAACCTAATAGAATTGGAGGCTAGAATTGGGGCTGAGGTTGGAATTGGAGTCCCAGATTTCCAATTCTGTTGTTTGGTTCACCCGCTGGAAATTACAATTCCACAAAAATCAAACTTTCCAATTCCTTAGGGTGAGGGTAAGGAATTGCAATTCTATAACTCCATTAACCTAAGACCCAAAATAACCCAACTTGATTAACCCAATCCAAAATAAATCAAAATCCAAAGACTTGGACACAAACTAAAATTTGTCCGAACCTGAATATTACCCAACTCGAATGACTTGAATTTGAAATAACCGAAATCACCTGAACTCAAATTCCGAAATGACCCGACCCGATTGATTCAAAACTGGAGATGACTCAAATCTAGAAAATAAAACTATTTGACTTGAATGTAATGTAAACCAGTTGAGCCAAAGTGAAAATGACCCAACCAAATTGACCAAAGTTTTAATACGATCCATATCCAAAAAGACCCGACCCATTTGAAACTTAGCCTAGGATGACTCGAAATTTAAAATGATACAACTCATTTCCCAAAACTAAGATAACTCGAACTTGAACTGACCTAAATGAACTTAAACTCGATCTTAACTATCTTGAATCACGAAAGCACCTAATCCGATTAATTAAAAATCCGAGGTAACTTGAACACCAAATGATTTGACGTGATACTCGACCCTATTTGACTTGAATATTGAATAACTCGAACTCAAATTGAATCGCTCTAACCGTAATAACTTGAACGCAATGTGAACCGCTCCGACCGAAATCGGACCGTAGTTGATTCAAAACTCGAAATACTCCAATTCAATTGACCGGAAACCCTCAATGATTCGAATCATTATGTAATTATAATTCCGACCTCCAATTCCTTTGATGAACCAAATAATGGAATTTTAATTCCATCAGAATTGAAATTGAAATTGCAATTTCACAGTTTAATTCCAATTCCAAGTGCCAAACAGAGCTTTATAGATAATATCTCGCTTACCACGTCTCACCAACAGCATCTCGCCTATTGATGATGAATCCACAACAGCCACCACTGCTACGGTGATGCACATTAGCCATCTATAACCACCTAGTTGTCTCTGCTCAAGTGCACCGAGCGACGTTCGGTAGGGCATGAGGCTTCCGCTGATGTCGTTAGGTTTTTTCCTTTTTTAATATATTTCTTAAGATTGTATTTATATGCTGCAGTCACGAGCACCGCTGGCCAAGACGCATCGTCTCCGTCGTCATCGGCTTAGCCGCACACTAGGTTGGAAGTTATGGACAATACCCTTGCATTCAAGCTATACGTTTTATCAATTTTTGTCTTTTCTTGTGTGACTTAAGTTACGTTTTTTTCGGCACCGGTAGAAAAACTAACGCCACATCCCTACCCTTTAGATTCAATCCAGCCATTGTTGCTATTGAGTATCAACTTCTACTGTAATTTTCTCGTTCTAATTAATTTGTGTTTGATTTTGACCTTCAATTGTACAAACTCCACTTTAATTTGTACTTAGACTATTATATAAAATGCTTTAGATGTATTTTTAGATTTAATATACCATTTTTTAAATCTTACCAATCAACATTGCTATGTCCTGTTTATTTACCGTATTATTGAAACAAAGTTATATACAATTGATCAAACATCATGAATTTGACTTTAAATTGTTGGAAAAATAAGCGATGTAAGATCAACTTAAGTATAAAGGACTTATGAGTTATAGTATAGAAGTTACTGCATACCAGTAACCACTGCCTTAAAGTCGAATTTGCCTCAACTTCGATACACACTGGCTATCCTGTAATCGACCCCCAAGGTTAATGTGGTGACCGAAACACCTGTGTAATCGAGGGTTACAGTATGGGAGAGCCATGACCAATTCCCAGCAACGTAGATAAAGTAGAATAGAGCAACGAGAGAGAAATAAGAGAATACATTTTTTTATTTTTATTTATTTATTTATTTATTTTATGCATTTAATCCATGATCCACTTGATTCATATGCTATATTTATAAACACAAGGGAGAGCAAGACATTAACTCTTGTTAATGTCACTCATGAGACAATCAAAGAGAAGGTTAATGTGGAATATTATGCTATGATCTAAGCTTGCTTAAGTCAGTGTTAGCTTGTTAAAGTTGTGAATTGATGTCTAAAGGTTGTAATTTGCTAAGGGATTTGTAATGGGTTTTGGCGGGAAGGGAGGTTTGGTTAGTTAGTGTCCTTAGTTTGGTTATTCTTGTTGTTTTGGCGGTAGTGAGTGCTTCTAGCTGAATCTTGTTGCATCTTTCTTTCATTTTAATTTCTTTAGTATAAACAAGGGAGGATTCCTTGTATTGAGACTTATGAATGAAAATATCTTGTTCTTCTTTCTCTCAACCTTAATTCTCTCTATTTCTCATCTTCTTCTTCTGCTTCTCATCTCACTTTCTAATTCTATCTTATGTTATGATTCAAGATTGATCTTGAATTATAACAACTGTTATCAAAGCTTATGCTATTGCATTCGATCTAGTTGAATTGTATTCAATTTGATTCCAATTGCAATTGATCAAGTTGAGAGGTTATAATCATCGGTTCTAGTGGTTGAAGTTGTAAGGTGCTTGGGATTGAGGTATAATTCAGGATTGATTATTATCATAGATAGTTACATTGGAATGTTTGGTGGAGTTACTACTCGAGCTAGAGCTGCTTCGTATGCTACAATTGCTGTAGCAGGGATTGTCGTAAATGAGGGAAGTAATGCTAATAGTGGTGACCAAGCTGAAACAATTGCTAACATTGCACGACAAATGCAAACTATGCTTATAGCATTCTAGCAAAATCAGGACGAAATTCATAGCCTTCAACAGCAGATCACTGGAATGCAGCAACAATTAGAGAGGCACAATGTACCTGTTGGAGCTGGATTCTTGTCACCAGCATGTCAACACCTTAATTCAGCAGGGACTTCCTTATCAACTGAAAGAGAAGATGGATCGCTTGTCTCAAGAAACAATGGTTTTAGGCAGCCTCATGTTGATATGGAGCCTTTTGATGGAATGCAACCTTAGTCATGGATTAGAAGATGTGAGAGATATTTTAATTTTTACAACATTACTGAAGCTGAGGGAGTTGAGCTGGCTACAATGTACTTGCTTGGAGATCAGGAAACTTGGTACTTTGGACTATTGTGCAGCAGAACTTCAATTACATGGCCTGAATTTGTGAAGGAATTGTGTGATCATTAGGGTGGTGAAGATCTTAGCGATATTGTGGATAGTTTCAATAAGGTGACACAAACAACATCAGTCAAGGAATACATGACACGATTTGAGAATCTGAGGGCAAGGATGTTGATAGCAAATCCAGGAGCTACTGAGGCGTATTATGTCTCGTTTCATCAGTGGATTGAAAGTTAAAATTAAGAACCTTGTCTCGGCATTGGAGCCTACCTCCTTGTCTCATGCTTACTCCAAAGCAAAATTGTTTGAATACACTATCTTGACTACCTCTACTGGTCCTCGATTTAGGAGTGGACAGGGTGCAACTTTATTTCCATAAGCTTCTTCAGTGAGCAATAAACATCTCAGTTTAGAGGAAAAGAAGTCTCAACTATTGTCTTTTAAATGCAATCAAAAATACTTTTTTGGCCACAAATGCAATCCCTAGTTTCTTATGGCTGTTACTGGAGCTGACACTGAAGAGGAAGCAGACGAATTGGATGGTACATTAGGCCCTGAGGAGCAGAAGCAAGAAATGGTGGTGGAATCAGATGAAGATGAGATGGAGATTTTTGTCAAGGCTTTAAGAGGCAGTGGCTTTCACAATACCATTAGGATCAGAGGTGAAGTAGGCCATAAACCCTTTTTGATCTTAATTGACAGTGGGAGTATGCATAGTTTTGTGTATCCTTAGATTGTTAGAGCAGTGGGACATGAGATGATTAGACTAGCTCATTGGTAGTCACTATGGCTGATGGAAATTCCATTTTAACTCAGACCAAGTGCAAGCAGTTCTCTTAGTTGATGCTAAAGCATAATTTTGCTTATGATTTCAAAGTCTTGAGGCTGGGAGGGTGTGATATGGTCCTTGGAGTGGACTGGATGAAGATCATAAGCCCCATTGTGTTTCATTTTGTTGAGTTAACTGTATCTTTTGAAAGGAATGGTCAAAGAATTCAGCTGCAAGGCATTGTTAAGCAGGGACAACTTCAAGTGATGTCAGGGAAAAGGTTGGAAGGAGTAATCAAGAAGGGAGCTTATCAATGGATTGGTCTTTTTTTCTCTATTGAAGCCAATTCAAAGGAAGCTCGGGAGCTTGCCAACCCTGCAATAGACAGCCTCATTCATAAGGAACTTTCTGAGCAACCTACGACCCTTCCTCCTAAGAGATCCTTGGACCATGCCATTCCTTTGACAGTAGATGCAAGTCCTATGAATCTCAAACCTTATAAGTATGCTCATTCTCAAAAGAATGAGATTAAGAGGCAAGTTGAGGACCTTCTAAAGACGAATTTTATTAGACATAGCCACAGTCCCTTTGCCTCACCTGTGATTTTGGTTAAGAAAAAGGATGGGACCTCTCAGATGTGCATTGATTACAGGCAACTCAATTCACTCACCATCAAGGACAAGTTTCCCATTCCATTTATAGATGATTTACTCGATGAATTACATGGTTCTTGCTGTTTTTCCAAGCTGGATTTCAGGCAAGGTTATTATTAGATTTAAGTAATAGACCAAGACATTCACCAGGATGCATTTTGCACACATCATGGACATTATGAATTTGTAGTGCTGCCATTTGGATTGTCCAATGCTCCGGTTATATTTCAAGCTTTGATGAATGCAGTGCTCAAACCATTCTTGAGGAAGTTCGTTCTTGTATTCTTTGATGATATTCTAGTGTACAGTCCTACCTTGGACATCCATTTGGGGCATCTCAAGTAGGTGTTTGACGTTACGAGGCAACATAAGTTGTATGCTAAACTCTCGAAGTGCTCATTTGCTCGTCCTCAAGTTGAGTATCTGGGCTATATTATTTCTGGAGAAGGGGTGGCAACTGATTCCTCCAAGGTCTAAGTAATGAAGGATTGGCCAACTCTTGTTATTCTCAAGCAATTGAGATGATTCTTGGGTTTGATAGGGTATTACCGCAAGTTTATTTTAGGCTATGGAGTGTTGGCGAAACCTTTGATAGATCTCCTCAAAAATGATGCATTTAGGTGGTCAGAAGCAGCTTAGGAGGCCTTCCATCACCTCAAATTAGCTATGTGTGTAGTCCCCGTGTTAGCCATGCCAAATTTCAAGTTACCCTTCATATTGGAAACTGATGCTAGTAGCAAGGGTGTTGGAGTTATTCTGTCTCAAGCAGGAAGGCCTATAGCTTACTTGAGCCAAGCTTTATGTCCAAGGAATTTGAGGTTATCCATATATGAGAAGGAGTATCTTGCCATCTTGTTAGTGGTTCAGAAATGGATTCATTACTTGGAGGGACATCATTTCATCATCAAGACTGATCATCAAGCCTCAAGTATTTGCTAGAGCAAAGAATAACTACTAGAGTTCAACGCAAAGGTGTCATGAGGATGTTGGCATTAGATTATTCCATTGAGTACAGGAGTGGTAGGGAGAATGTGGTAGCAGATGCTCTATCTAAAAGCCAAGAAGAAGAGCAGCTTGCAAATTGTCACGTCATTTCAGTGGCATTGCCTTCTTGGATGGAAGAAGTACAACAAACCTATAAGGAGGACAGCTTTGCTCAGGATTGTATCTCTGCTTTCAGTATTAAACCTACATCTGGTGAAGGATCTGGGGTGATAGTGTGTAATGGCTTGATAAGAATAAGAGGAAAAGTTTACATTGGTTCTAGTACTGACTTGAGGAAACAGATCACTTCAGCCCTTCATTCTTCTGCTTGGGGAGGACAATCGCGTGTTGAGCGCACTTATCAAAGATTGAAGTAATATTTCTTTTGGTCGGTATGAAGAAAAGTGTGGTAGATTGTGTGCAAGTATGTGAAGTGTGTCAACAAACTAAAAGTGATCACGTTCCCTACCAAGGCTTACTTCAGCCCTTACCAATTCCAGAAAGGGCTTGGCAACACATAAGCATGGACTTCATAGAAGGACTACCTAAGTCTGAAGGCAAGGAGATCGTTTGGGTTGTGGTAGATTGCTTCACTAAGTTTGGGCATTTTATAAGCCTTAATCATCCCATTTCAGCTGCCAAACTGGCTAAAGTGTTCTTAGATCACATTTATAAACTCCATGGATTGTCTCAATCCATTACATCTGACAGGGATAGACTCGTTACCAGCAATTTTTGGAGGGAATTGTTTGGCTTACTTTTTCCACTGTTGCCTTGAGTTCTTCTTATCATCCACAAATGGATGGTCATATTGAGAGGGTTAATCAATGTGTGGAGCGTATTTGAGAAGCATGACCTTTTCATATCCCAAGCAGTGGCACAACTGGCTATCTTTGGCTAAGTATTAGTACAATACCCATGCTCACTCAGCTCTCAAGACAACACCTTTCAAAGCATTATATGGCTATGATCCACCTTCTCCTGTGGGACTACAAGGAGTTGTATCTATAGTGTCTGAAGTCAGTGAATTACTTGAGCAAAGGAGACAACTTATGCAGCAACTCAAGGACAACTTGCAACTTACTTAATCTCGAATGAAATTTTTTGCTGACAGAAACAGAACTGATAAAACTTTTGTTGTTGGTGATCAGGTTTACTTGAAATTGCAACCATATAGGCAATCGTCTGTTGCAGTACGCAAAAATGTCAAGCTCTATGCTCGATATTTTGGCCCTTACAGGATCTTGGCAAGGATAGGAGTTGTGGCTTACAAGCTTGATTTACCTCCTGATTCATATGTGTATCTGGTGTTCCATGTTTCACTCTTGAAGAAGCATGTGGCTGATGGTATGATTAGTTCTGTAGCACCACTAGCAGCAGCTAGCAATGGAGTGATTTTACAGGAGCCAGTGGCTATCTTGAGTTCAAGGCAGGTCCAACAGAAAGATCAAGACAGGCAAGAAGTGTTTATTTAGTGGGCTAATTTGGACATCGAGCATGCTACTTGGGAAGATTTGAACTTCATCAAAGGACAATTTCCTCTCTTTCATTCTTGAGGCCAAGAATGTCCTGAAGGGGAGGGTATTGTTATGATCTAAGCTTGCTTATATCAGTGTTAGCTTGTTAAAGTTGTGAATTGATGTCTCAAGGTTGTAATTTGCTAAGGGATTTGTAATTGGTTTTGGCGGGAAGGGAGGTTTGGTTAGTTAGTGTCCTTAGTTTGGTTATTCTTGTTCTTTTGGCGGTAGTGAGTGCTTCTGGCTGAATCTTGTTGCATCTTTCTTTCATTTTAAGTTCTTTAGTATAAATAAGGGAGGACTCCTTGTATTGAGACTTATGAATGAAAATATCTTGTTCTTCTTTCTCTCAATCCTAATTCTCTCTATTTCTCATCTCCTTCTTCTACTTTTCATCTCAATTTCTACTTCTATCTTAGGCTGTGATTCAAGATTGATCTTGAATCATAGCATATTAAGGGCCTTATTTAATAGGGGCCTAATTTAATCTTTACAATGGTCAAAAATGCTAACAAACATTCATGTAAATACACTGGGTTATCCAAGTGAATGTTCACCTATCAAATATTCTATATGAAACAACATAATTTAATTTCGAATTTTGAAGCATTTCCAACAAGTTCAACAGTAAAATCTAGGAATAGCAACATTACATAAAAAATTTTGTCATTAATACATCTCATATTTGAATCAAATATAACTCACATACATTCATAGCTAACCATCCAAAGATTCAACTAATTCAAGATAAATTGTACCAAAAGACAAAATAAAATGTAATGAAAAATTCGAACTCCCCAAACCCAGATCTTGCATTGTCTTCAATGCAAAGTAATAAAAGAAAATAAAGGCAAGGGAACGAATGAGACAACTTGAGTAGTATGACACGCTAATAGAACAAAATTAGCATCGCTTAGTGAAGCTAAGAACACACCCACAAAGGCAAAAGAAGAAAATAAGCTACAAAATAAGACAAACAAAGACAAAATGACCAAACAAACTTGTTAATAACATTAGAAAGAATTCAAAATATAAGTGATCAGTACAACACAGAAACAAAAACAATCAAAAATCACGGGGAAGATTGAGGGGGCCGCCGGGGGGGGGGGGGGGGGGTGTTAGGATATGCCAATCTAATGCTCCCATAACTCGTCCACCATCCATCTAACATGAGCCACATGTCCTTTAACTCGACCCAGCGTGAGGTCCATTCAATCCAAACGGTTCCTAATGGCCGTCAAGACAGATGGTGGGAGTGGACGTCGGGTCCAGATACAACGGGCAGGGATAAAGAAGGTTACTCCTCTCCTTGCACCGGTGGCTGGGGCACTGCCTCAGATGTGTCCTGAAGGAGGCAGCACTCTTACATAATGGCCCTGGAGGACTTGTGAAATAGGGGGAGAGTGTAATGCTGAAGAGGGCGCATGCCTTGTCGAGTGGGCAGGGAGGTGTAGTCCTTTCCACGTCCAGAGAGGCATACTCCTTTCAATACGAAATATGGGTTTCGAATCGAATGTTATTTGAGATGGTTGTCTGAGGTAGCGTTAGTTGTGACCCAAGATTAAAAGTGGTCCATGTTATCCGAAGAGTGGAATTTGGAGCTGCTCAAGAATCTCTTTCCTAACCACTTGTATGACTTGGTTTGAGGTCCCCTCCCAAAGAGCAAAATTGAGGATAAGTGGTGCCGAGGCTTCTCATCCTTGGGAAATTTTAGAGTTAGGTTGCTACATAGCTAGCTCATCATCTAAATGGAAGGATGAGAACTCCTGAATTTAGGTGTATCTCAAAGCTTGATATCGACATCAAGATTAAGGTTGTTGTTTGGCGGATCTTGAATAATTCCCTAGCTGTGGGTTCCAGCTTGAGTAAGAGGACTTCTTAGAAGTGGGGTTTGTCCTAGATGTAAGCAAGGCATCAAAGATATTAACCATCTCTTTCTTGTTTGCCCGAGATCCATGGAAATTCGAAAGATAGTTGCAAATAGTGCATGGATCAGAGTAGCTCCAGATTGTAACTCTTTTCCATGTGGACTTAGGGACCGAAGGAGGAAGAAGGGTGACAGGGGTGGTATAGATCTTTTTATGCTTATACTCTCGCATGGCACCTTTGGAAGTACATGACTAAGAAGGTTTTTCATTGTTCTATTACAAGATCATCGAAACCTTTTATCCTTATCAAGCAACTTCTCTAGGAGTAGGAGTGCCACAATTAGGCTGACGATATCCTAGGCAATAACAAGGTGAACCTAGGGCCCAAAAATTCTAAGAAGGGTGAGTTGGTTAGTTGGAAAAAGTAACATATCCAGTGCCTCAAGGGCTTCCGCCTACGCAGGGTCTAGGGGGGGCGGATGTACGCAGCCTTCTCTCTTCAGGGTGTTAACCTGAAGAGAGGCTGTTACCCAGTACCCCCAACCTGAGGGTGAGGACTTCCCAGAAGGTCACCCATCCTGCTACTACTCTCGCCCAAGTACGCTTAATTTCGGAGATCTAATGGGATCCGATGACGGCGTGTTGGTGCCCTCTTTGGTAGTTGGTTAGTTGAACGACCCCTAGAATTTGAAGTATTAAGGTTGAGTTTAATGGTTCAAAATGGGGTATTGTTGTTGGGTTGAGCAGCCAAGGGAATGGTCCCATTATTGTCACAAAGCCTGTTACGGCGAGAGATGTAATCCATCATGCCATCATGTTTGGCATTCAAGCGATGGACGTGGAAGGCGATAATGCAGTTGTCATCAAGGCCCTAGAAGGATCTTACGCAATACCTCTTGATATCCATAGTATTGTAGAAGATATTCGCATTGTTTGGTAGGAAGGAATCTAGCTTTCTTTCAATAGTTGCTCTTGTACAGCTAATAAAGTGGCAGACTGGTGTGCAACGAGGACATGTACGAACTGATGTTGTGCTTCGAAGTTGGCCACTTAATCGTTTTGTCTTTTACATTGGGCTATTCCTCTCCTTAATGAATTGCCCTATTATTTTCCTTCTCTTTACTGTTGTAATACACATACAATAAAAGAAAAACATACCACCAAATTTGATAATATAGGACAAAGTGACAGGCTCCAACCCCATACCCCCAAATCAGCATCGCAACACCAAAATAGATAAGGCCACCCTATGTGATGCTTGCTTCAATGACTTTCTAATTATTGTGTTTAGTACTGACGTCTTTCAGTTTCTCCAGTTCTGCTTGCCTTTATGCCTTACCTTGCATGTTTATTTCGTTATTATTAAGACATAAAGGTATCAAGGGGGTGAGACGTAATTGCATCCCCTGCCTCCCTGGCCATAATTAAGATTGATGATAACTGTAAATAGGATAATGGATTGGGTATAAATGCAAGACTAATGCACAGGTATCAATCTAGGTGCCAATTATGATTTGAATTCATATACACACAAAATTGATTAAGCAAGTGAGCAAATCTGCGGAGACACCTGCAAACACTTTTTTTTTTGCAGATTAGTTACGTTGTGGGAGAGGTGATCCGAAAAGCTTCAAAACCTTTAAACGAAGACCAACTACACCACAGCAAAATAAACCGTGATGTATTTTAATCTTCATACTCAGTCTCCTCATCATCCTCATTATTCTCTCTACTCCAACCACCATCTTCCCCGTTATCTCGATCCTCCTCAGTCTCTTCACTGTCTTCCTCCTCGTACACCTCTTCTTTCACCAGCCATGGCTTCTTCGCCCCGCTTGCATTCACCTGCACCCCTTTCCGTTGCGTGATCTTCGAGGGAGGAGATTTCAGGTTCGGTTTCTGTCTGCTTTGCTTCAAATTCTTGCTGTTAGCACGTTTTCCACCATAACCATCTTGGTCACTGGCGTCATCCATCTCGGGATCGACCCCATGAACTGGAGCCGGTTTCGGGTTTTCCTCGGTGTAGTGCCCAGGATGCTCGCGCCTCAGGTGGAGATTGAGTTTGTATTCATGGATGTAGGCTTTTCCACAGCCTTCATATGGACAAGAGTATGGTCTGTCCGATGAGGCAGAGCCATATGTACCCATGGCTTGCTTCGGAGTTTTCTGTGGCTTCTCTATGGGTGGGGTGTATTTTGTTGCATCAGCTGTATTCTACAATCACAATGGCAGCAGCAATCAGATAATAAGTCAGATTTGTCCGAGGGGGAGCACTTAATTAACGAAGCAGTAATTACATAATAGAAATTAGCTTCGCTTTGCTGTTATATTACAATACATGAAAACTGTGCAGCCCACATGTTACACCTATGAAACTCGGTTTTTCAACTCCACCCGGTCACCACAACCACCACCACATTGCCACCATGAATGTAATTCAAGGCAATGACTATTTGAGCTTGCTGATACGTTATGCAAGCATCGCAACATGTTATGTAACATCTCTAAGACCCTGATTATATATATAGCATGATGAGACCACGAAGGCGCTTTGGATTCCATGACCAGCCTCGATAAAATATGATTTGAGCTCAACCACAATGCTTGCCAACCTTTCCATCACAACATGCATGCAATCAAATAACATCACCATGGTACAGGGCCAGACATAACCCCAAGCAACACAAGCACCCGCTTGGGGCCCCTAAATTTTACGGGCCCCAGATTTTTGAAGTTGTGGTTTTTAAAGTATCAATTCTTAATATTAGTAAATTTTATAGTCAAAATTATTAATATTTGTTGTAAATGAAGGGCCCCTTTGAGAATTTCGCTTGACGCCCCGGAAAAGTCAGGACCGGCCCTGCCATGGTATAACAAGCTTTGAGCTAGCCATTACATTATCCAATTGTCACAATGTTTTATGCAAATTCCATGACAAGATGCTATATAATTTTAAGAACTCACAGGCATAGGGGAATGCATGGATATAACAGTTCTCCTGGGAATGTACATTTATGCCGGGTCTCAAGTTAAAATCTAACCAGACTGCCTGCATTTTCATACCAGAGAATACACATACGGTAGTCTAATATTCTATTATGCTTCCTATCCATCCTTGTATTTTATTTGCTACGGTAAAACCCTGTCATGCTATACATGCAACAGTAGTCAAATGAAAACAAAAGCACAGTGAGGACAGCATCGATCACCAACCTTTTCATGATGAGATGCAATATGATTTTTGAGCTTGTACTCATGGGCATATCTCTTTCCACAGTCTGGGTATGGGCAGATGTGATAATTCTCCTGAGAATGTGTTTTCATGTGGGATCTCAAGTTGAAATCTAATGAAAATGCCTGCATTTCATATGAGAAATCAGCAAAAAGCAATTAGAGATGGAGAATATATGTAGGCAACCCCACACCTTGTTGGACTTGATGCTTTTTTATGTTATTGCATGAGATGACATATTGTTGTCTACCTATTTAGTTAGCATCAGTGATCCCTCTCTCTCCCTCCAACCCCCACTATGGGCGTGTTCATAGTGTAGAATGTATCTATATATCTAACATGAAATAGTCAAAGATGGGCACAATGACGGCTATGAGATCCCATGGATCTTTATCTCCACCAAATAGTAGCCATTAACATCTAGATACTTCACAATAATATGGCAGACTTGCATAATAATATGCACAATAATTTAAAAGGATGTCATTTTCACATGCTACAGAAAAGCCCCATATTTTGCCACCAAAATCTCAGTACTTTGCTACATTTCTAACCAGATTTCCATGACCAGTTCATAAGGTAAAAGCAGCGGGAAACATGGCCTTAATCACACATATATACCTGGATAAAGTAGAACATGTGTATAAATATCAGGATAAAAATCCGATATACATATTAGCAACAGGAAACCAGTAAGGTATAACAAACCTATCAGCGTGGATAGAAGGGTCACCTTGCCACAACCTTCGTGAGGACATACAAAATCTCTTTCACCAGTGTGGATTAGAAAATGCCTTTTCAACTTTGAGCTGTCCAAAAATTTCTGCAGGACCAAAGAAATACCTCAGAGAGTACAATGCTCAGATGGTTGAAATGAAATCAGACGAGTATGAGATATTCAAAATGTTGCACACTAGAAGAGTACAATGTTTTGTGATTGATCAGTGCTCTTATACCATAGCTTTCACAACAACAACAAAAACAATAGCACGGTGGCTCAAAAAGGCTCCCGCCGAGGCAAGGTCTGTGAGGGTAAGATATACGCAACCTTGCCCTTACAGGGTGTTATTGTCTAGAAAGGCTGTTTTCGCAGGGCCCACCAAGGTTGCATAGAATCAACAGTTCTCAACATAAATGAGATGACAATAACAATATAATCATACTAGTTCTCCCTTTATATTCTCACCTTTCCTAATTTCTTTTACTGTATATTCTCAACTTCTCCCGTTCTTCAATTTCTCACAGCTCCTTTTACTTTCTATGTCATGAATCCATGTCTTTCTATATCCATTCCACCTCTCTTTGTGTCTCCTAGTGCATGTGTGTTCATGCATGTAAAGATGTGCAGATCTCTGGGTTTGTATGTGTGTGCCTACGTAAATGTTTGCATGCACTATATTGCATCTGTCTGGATACATATCCCTGTGGACATGTGACAGCCTCTTTGTGTGTTTGCTTCCTCTGTATAGGGATGTAAATGATCCGAGCCGCTCGCGAGTAGCTTGTGAGTAGCTCGAATAAAACTCGACTCGAACTCGAGTTAACCGAGTTCGAGTATCAAAAGATACTCGATTAATAAATGAGTACGAGTCGAGTAGTGAACTACTCGACTCGATACTCGAATAAATACTCGACTCGATACTCGACTCAATACTCGAAGTGGTACTCAATTCGATACTCGACTCGTATAAAGTAGTTCTTGTATATTATTTTCTTTTGAAATGGATGGTTTGTGATATTAATAGTAGAATAAAAGAAGGAAGATTGAATTCCTTGTAAAAGATAACATGTTACATTTGTGGTGGAGTGAAAGAACTTGTATTTGGTTTGCTTGTATTTTTTTAAACTTGGGCTTTGATGCACATTTTCTATTAATATATCAGTGATTTATGGTTGCATAATGTTAAAATATAGTATAGGTAAGTACTAATAATGTTCGAGTGTATGGAATAATATTATAATGGAGCTAATTTGAGAATGTTACTATGCAAAATAAACGAGTATTCGAGTCGAGTCGAGTGCTCGAATAGTTAATCGAGTTCGAGTTTGAGCAAAATTTACTACTCGAATCGAGTTCGAGTACCCAAGTAGTTAATCGAGTTCAAGTTCAAGTACTGAGATACTCGGCTCGGCTCGACTCAATTACACCCCTACCTCTGTATGCACATGCTAGTTTCTCCACGTGAGCGTGCTAATGATAGTGTGCTCAAACATTCCCATTGTACCCTTATGTGTGCATGTGTGCCTCACTGCCTCTATACATGTTTGCAACCTTGTGTTTTGGGCAGCCGAATCTTTCATCCATATATGTGTGCATTCCCATCCCTCAATTTGTCATGGTCCTCTCTAAATGGACCTTGCTTGCAAATAGAAACGCTAGGACTCTTAACCATTGAATCCTCCTTCCTCTTGGTTGATCATTCCCGTATAGTCGTGCCCTTATCTCTTCTCCCCACTTATCCTTCATGTGCGCATATCCATCATATTCATTTGATCACACATTTTCCTAGATCCCACTACCCATGTTGACCTCTTCTCTCCATTCAATAGATCTCCCTCTCATGTCCCCCCATGTCTTCCCTCTACATCCATCCCCTCCTCGTACTTTCCCTCCTTTTCGAGCCACATGCATCATTTCTTCTCTCCTTGGCCGCCACCTTTGTATGGGATCCGTGTCCTTTCTTCATTTTGCAAGTGCCCTCTTATGTCTCTTCACTTCGTAAAAGATGTCACAACAAAGGTGCTATACTAACAAAACAATCCAGTATATGGATCAGGGTGCACAGTATGACAGCGACTCACATAAACCTTCATACTGTAAGTGAAAACACGCATGAATATCCAATTTCTTTAAAGATCAGACCACATAGCCTAAAGAATCTCAGTGAGCATGTTGAATCGACTAGTCTCAACCAAAACATAAAAGCTGCATTTCTGTGCACCATGCAATAGTACACGTTCATTACTCATCATGCTGTGCAGACAAACATGTTAATACGCATGCATGTATACTTAAAAGGAAATGCCAAAAAAAATGTTGAAGTAAAAAAAGAAGCATTACCTTTCCACATCCCTCATAGTGACAAACGTACTGCCTTTCTCCATGGATGTGAGAATGCTTCCTCAAGGCCCCTGCATCAATAAATGTCTTTCCACAACTGTCAAAGCTGCAGAGGAAAAGAACTTCAGTATTTGGTTCTGGTTCTGGCTCTGACTCTGGAACCTCAGGCTCTGTTTTCTGCTCCTTCAAGGCCTTTAAAGTGTCCTCTAGAAAACATAAAACAAGATAATATGTAGTGAATCTCACACAACAGAGCAATAAACAGACCAAGTTCTCGGGGAAAAAATATGTATCCAACATTAAGTGACATTACAAAACAATTATTATATCAGAAGCTTAACTTGCTGAGGATAAAATACTATTTAGAAACTAGGTATGTAAAAGAGCCAAGCTAGCTAGAGAAGGTGCTCAAAAGGCTCACCTGGCTTCAAGCTCAAGCTAAGCTAGCTCATTTAGATAAACAAGCTGATCCCGACTTACGACCCTAATAAAGCTCAAGCTCATAGGCCTGCAAGCTTAAACGAGCTTAATTGAGCCAATCTAGACACAATTTATGAGCCTAAATTGAAGCCAAGTTTGCCTAAATGAGCCGAGCAGGAACCCAATTGAGCCAAACAAGCCTAGATCAAGCTCAAACGGGCTTAAGTTAGCTTAACTTAGAGCTTACCGAGCTGAGCCTGAACCATTAACCAGCCAAACGAGAGGGCAAGGTTCCCAACTAGGTGAGCTCTGAGCCAACCCAAGTTTCCCTAAATGTTAATGAGCCGAGCCGAGAGCCTTGAGCCTGGAGAGCTACGGCTCAACTCTGCTCATTGTCCCCTTATTAGAAAGAGAAAATACACAAGGGGAGACCAAATTTTGAAATAATAATAAAGAAGCGTCAAGGTAGTAATTTCGCTCCACACCATATGTGTACGAAAGTTCGTGCTATTGGTCATAATAAAGCATGGGTTTCAGTTATCATAGCCACTGTCATCTTCAAGGTTGAGAAGGATAAACTTGCGGCCGAGTCAACAGGTTTCAACAACTCTCTGCAGCAATATGGAAGGCTATGAGAAATTCAAGGCTCTCATAAGTTTTGAAGCAGTTGATGGCTCAAAAGCCGTTTTCTGGTATAATGTTGGTGTCAAATTGAGCACTTTAAGCGGCAATTTAAAGCTGTTAAATTCCTATGCATGATCATACAACCTTCCAATAAGTGGCAAGTGAAAAGGGAGGTGGGAGGGCGCACAGGCAGCTTCCTCAACGCTCTATATGTATAGAAGATTGTGAGTAACTGCAAAAGAGAGAGCAAGCACAAGGCAAAGAGTCCATGCCCCCCAACTCCCGCTCTGATACCTCCCCCAGCAGTCTGAGCTCAACTTGTACAAGCTATGAGCAGCAGAGATAAAATCAAGGTTGAAAAATTGATTCGAAGGAGAACATCATGCCTTTTTTTTACTTGGCTCGTCCATTGTGGACAAATGATTTGCCCACGAGAGCATCTCCAAGGACAAGAGGGCATACTGAATGGTCACTTTCAAAAACTGCGATTTGCAACCGTAGAAGCACCTCAAATTTGTTGCAGTGAAGCATCGTCTTGGAAGGTGAAACCACCAAAAGCAATGAACAAACAAGGCTCACACAACAGTTGTGTCAGAAGCTATTAGACCTAGAGGCCGGGATGTATACACCTATACACAGGAGTTCCAAAAATTTACACCATTGCTGGTTGTTGCTGGCTTAGAAAAATAAGCAGCTAAGGGTTTCTTGTTATTCTTTTGGGTATCAATAGAAAAGTTCAACTTTTGTTTCAATCAAATATAACTATTTGATGAAAAATTATAAAGAAACTGCGATGGTTTCCTGTGATATGAAACTGCCACAAAATTAAAGAAAATAAAAAATAAAAATAATATATACAACAACAATAACAACAACAAGCCCAGTGCCTCAAAGGCTCCCGCTTGCGCAGGGTCTGGGAATAAAAATAATATATAATTTCTACAAATCTTTTGACAGGGTAGCACCCCCTTATCTTTTCATCTCTTCCTCCCTCTTTAATTGGGATTTAAATATATTTTTCAAATTAAATTACTTGTTTGGGTCAATCAAATTTAGATGTTCTTGTTATCCCCTGCTTGGTAGTGCACGTGATTCAGGAATGAGCTTGTTGAATTTGGAGAGTTGTCACCAGTAAGCCTTCTACACCGAGACATAGTTGGAGAGCAGCGAATTCAACTTTTAGGACAGTGCTATGCACGCCTCAAACATTTATAAGTTTTCTCAATCTCCATATCTTTTGCGTCATTTAGTATAATTGATTATTTGTACTATTGGGTTGATTACGGATTTCTTACAATTAATATTTATTTATTGAAGTTATAATTTGTTTGTTACAGCATGAAAATCCGAAATAGAAATGTTTTGATTCAAATTTATTCCAACATGACGTAGCATCAACGAATATATACATGGACCGTAATCACATAGTATGGCTCTCATGGATAAGCACAGATCTACTGGTGAGAACTAATTAAACAGTGGACAAAAAATCAAATGTCTCAGTCCCTTGTCCCTTGTCCCATTGTCCGCAAGGCATATGTATGAATGACCAGTGAGTTTTTCACATAAATATCAAATTCAATAAAAAGATCTAGGCAGTCAGAAGTAGCAGAAACGTCATCTAGTAGACAAGGAAATCTGACTTGAAATACTCTGAAAGATTTTGAGAAAATACTTAAACAAGTGTCCATATACAATACAACATCTTGAGGAAGATAGCAAACAATACCTCGAACCCATCTTAAAAGAGAACACTTCCCTCCAGTTGCCACAACATCTTGAGGAATCCTAAGAAAGATCAGTGTAGAATTAGCAAATGTGATACAAGGTGGGTGTAAAAAAAGTGTCGCAAATACATCAATACCCCAAAACAGAGTGTCATATGCGCAATCTGATTTTGTTAGATTTAACTTCACTTCAGAACACCAACGACAAGCAGGTCTCCATAAACCATCAAAATTTCAAAGCCTTTCATCTACAAAGCCATAAATTCTCTTCATATTTTCTTATTCATTATTAGCACATTTTATGAAGTTGCACAACGATCACTTCAAAAACCCTCCACTGCCTTTGAAGTTGCTCAATAGAAATACATTTTCTTTGCACACCTTCCGCAGATACACACAGAAGGTTGGAAGGACCTTACAGTCCCATATTTCCTCCAAAGTAGGGGTTGGTCTCTCCACTTTCATCTGGCATGACATGTAATGCTAAGAACATGCTCATTGTTTTCTTTGGCTTCCTCAGAGAATGCATTGTTATGGCTATTTCTCGCCCCATGGGGTTTGCTCAAGTCATAAGGCACTTGAACTTGCAGCCTTATTAAGGATCAAGTCTATGGAATTCTAACATTGCATGCAAACAAATCCTTGGGGCCACCAACAAGATTCACGAGCCCCAACTTACCCTTCTTGCATGTAGAAAAACATCCAAGTGGATAATGCATGCAACTTCGGCTTACTTGCGGTGTGTGTAAGCTGACCGAGACACCACGGTAGCAAAAAAAAAGTTATGGCTATTTCCACTAAGAGGAAGAATACCATAGTTCGGTTGCTTTATGCGTACTGAGGGAAAGTTCACTATATGATATTCCCAGGCAACTACATCAGGCAGCAAGTCTACAAGCTTTTTTTTTCTTGGAAAACCATGGTGTTTAGCTAGCTTGCATGCACCTAGAATATCCCTAGGTTGCACGAATTGCCCACTCAGAAGTTTCCCTACATGTAACAACATAAGTGGATGGCCGTAAGGAATTGTTTGCATCCAATGATAAGATTCGAACCCAGACCTAACACTTCATGAGGTGCTAGGTTCAAGTGCCAGCTGATCTTCAAGTTTCCTCGGTAGCTTCAATCCTGCCTTTTTTCTCTCTTTTTTTTTTTTGGTGGGGTGGAGGGGGAAGCTAAAGAGAACACTTGACTGTTCATGCCAGTGGATGTCTTTTGGGTGCTATGCAAGTAAACACAATCCCAGTAGTTGTGAAAACTTAAATAAAATTGTACGCAGAAACAGACTGTTTACCCCACTAACAAGAATATTAGAAACAAATATTTGACAATCAATACCAGAATACAAAGCCACCTAATTCAAATCATTCCTTTATATTCCCAATACAATACGATCTCAGCTTCAGTTAAGTAAATTACGCATTAATACCTAAAATTTGGTATATTAATTTTTTGATCTACGAACTTTATGGAATAACTTTTTAGTCCAAAAGTTACATGAATTTAATAAAATAATCCGAAGGGACATAAGGGTGTAAAATTGGCCTCTAATCCAACCCTTTTTCATTAGCAGCACATTGCAGTTTGTACGCGGGATGACGGGAATAGCGAAGAGATGGTGGGTTTACCAACCAAAAAAAACGGAGGTTTTACACTATTTCACACCATCATTTGGACTATTTTTATTAAATACATGTAAATTTTGAACTAAAAATAATTCTACATTGTTTATGGACTAAAAGATTAATACACCAATCCTCAAGGTTCTAATGTGTAATTCATCCTTAAGCTTAAGAATCAGAACTGAACCAAAATCATCATCTTGAACTGGTCCACAAATATTTTATGCCCTAGCAATTTAATCCAAAAGATCAGCTCAAATTCAGTTATTATTGATTAAATTGATCTCAAAATAGGTCGATTGAGGTTAAGAATAAGTGAATTTGGTCAAAATTAGGCATTCCCACATAAATGGATCAACTAAACTTTCAAATCAAATTTTGGCACGAAAAGCAATTGCTAGCCTTTAGAATTGTTGGTGCCAGATGCAATTTTTCTATTACTTTATATTTTTTTTTTTAGTGTTCTAGTTGTAATAGGTTTATGCCTTACATTGTATGTTTAATTATTCAAGTCATTAATAAAAGAACTGTTGGTTTTTTTTAAGGCCAAATTGTGGAAAAACCCCCTAAATATTACAATTAAACACAACACACTCCCTGAACTTTCAAATTAAACACAACACATGCCTTACACTTTTAATTTCATAAAATAACCCTCTGAACTTTGTTATTACATATAACACACCCCCTAAACTTTGCAGTTGGACACAATACAGCTCCTATACTTTCAATTTCAAAGAATAGCCCCTAAACTTTGTTCATAAGCGCAATTCACCCCTTGGATATTAATAAATTTAAAATTAAAATAATTTAAAACAAATTATGAAAAAAAAATTGGAACAAGTTTGAAAAACTATAATAATATTTTTTTAATTGGAAAAAATTAGATTAATAAATTTAAATTTTAAAAAAAGTATCAAATTAAAATCATAAATTTTCTACTTTCATATTAAAAAAAATATGAATTTTCTATTTTTATGTGAAAAGTGCTTTTAAGGAAAAAATAAGATAATAATTTTACACAAAATAATTTTTTTAATAAAATATAGTAATAATAAAATATTTTTTAAAATTTTTATAAAAAAATATTATAAGAAAAAATATAATAATTTTTAAAAAATACAATTTCAAAATTAGATTAATAAATTTAAAATTAAAAAATTGTGCAAATTTCAAAATTTAAAAATAAATTCTGAAAAATAATTATTTAAAATATTGAAAAATCAAAGTTAAAAATATTATTATATTTTTTCAAACTTTTTTTAAAAAAATTATTTTTTCATATTTTGTTTCAAAATTTTTTATTTTATTTTTTCAATTTTAAATTTATTATTGGCTAAGGAGTGTATTATATTTATTCACAAGGTTCAAGGGGTGAGTTTTGCGTAATAACAAAGTTCAAGGGCTAAATTGCAAACAGCAACGTTCACCTGCACACCCCCTGCTGTCACGTCGGCCATCTCGCCAACAACCGCCACCAACCACCACCCCGGCGACACCCAACTGCCAGCCTCCGAGTCCCCGGGTCCCTCCTCCCTCCGCCTCCCTACTCCCTTCTCCGTCCCTCCTCCACTCTCCCTCCTCCCTTGCCTTCCAAGCCCGGTCCCCACCGGGTCCCACCACAGCACCCCACCCGTCCCCCACCACCGATACGCACACCCGCCCTACCCCACTCCTCCACCATCTACCACCCCACACACCACCATCAACCCTCCCCCCACACACTAGCACCACCACCACTGCTACCCACACCCCACCCCACCACCACCGCCGCCCCACACCTCACCCGACTCACCACCATCACCAACCCCTCACCACAACCACCACCACCGCCCCCGATACCCTAACCTACTACACCCCCCCCCCCCAAACAAAAGCCACCACTCCAAAGCCAGCAGCCCGCAACCAGCAACCAACAACCAAGAGCGAGCCCAGGTAAGTATTAGCCAGGTCCGATTATCAACTACGCACCAGCCCCAGGTTTGATCTATCCTTTATTACTGCAGGATAGTGTTTTAATTTACCATTGTTGGCTACTTCTCATTTGGTTCTTTATCCTTTCATCACTTTGAATAGTGTGATCTTATGGACTGTGGTGGTACTTTCGTGCGTATATGCTTTAATAAGCTTCCTGTCTATGTGATCACTTACCTGGGACAGTCACAGCTAGTTAATGAATGTTACCAGTTATGGAACTCAGAGATTGAAGCCATCTTCAAAGGGGTTGGGGAGGGGGAGGGCGAGACAAAAAGGGACGGGGAACTTGAGACTTGGGACACTAAATGTCGGGAAACTAACGAAGAAGAGTTTCGAGGTGGCCCAAATGATAATGAAGAGAAAGATCAACATCCTTTGCCTGCAAGAGACTAAATGAGTTGGCACGAAAGCCAAGGATGTGCTGGGGTACAAGCTCTGGTATGCGGGCAAAGTCAGAGGCAGGAATGGAGTTGGTATCATTGTGGATAGCAGCCTCAAGGATAAAGTAGTCGAAGTGTCAAGGGCGGGTGATAGGATCATAAGTATCAAGATGGTCCTAGATGGAGAAGTATTGAACGTAATCAGTGCCTACGCACCCCAAACTGGACTAACAGAGCATGAGAAGGCAACATTCTGGGAGGGCTTAGACACAATGATGCAAGGCATACCCCAAACCGAACAAGTCATGATTGGCGGGGATTTTAATAGGCACGTTGGCACAACGGATGATGGTTACGCTTCTTACCACGGAGGATTCGGTTTTGGAACCAGGAATGCAGAGGGCAAAGCCCTACTAGACTTCACGGTCACATACGACCTAACGGTGGCCAACACCTTCTTCAGAAAGCGTGAGCAACACATCATCACGTACCAAAGCGATGGGACAAAAACACAGATTGACTACATACTATTAAGGAAAAGGGTACAAAGAGACTGCAGGGATTGCAAGGTTACCCCAAGAGAAGACCTGTCTACACAACATAGGGTGCTGTGGGCGAATATAAAGGCCAAGAAGAGGGCCAAAAGAACTTGCAAACCCGCACAGACGCATACTTGTTAAAGGGATTTGAAGGGGAAGAAGTATAAGGTCTACAAGGAAAGAGCGGAAGCCAAGCTCGGCTGGGACTTTGAGGGAGACACAAACCAGATGTGGAACCAACTGGCCCAAAAGATGAGAGGACTGGCACGGGAAGTTCTCGGCACGTCAAAGGGAAGGGTACCAAGCAACAAAGAGTCCCAGCGGTGGTGCGAGGAGGTCCAAGAGAAGATTAAAGCAAAACAAGTTTGTTTCAAAGAGTGGGATCATAGTAGAGATGAGGAAAAGCGACACCGGTATCTGCAAGCTACGAGAGAAGCAAAGAGAGCAGTCAGTGAAGCACAATCAAGAGCTTATGAGGATTTCTACAAAAGGTTGGAGACCAAGGAGGGAGCGAGGAACTTATATAAAATCACCAAAGCTAGAGAAAGGAAGACTAGGGACTTGGATAGAGTACAATGCATAAGAGGGGAAGAAGGACAAGTACTCATGGACAGGCAACTAATTAAAGCTAGGTGGAAAACGTACTTCCACGATCTGTTCAACGAACAAGGAGGGACACAGGTATCCTTAAGTGATCTTCAAACATCTAAGGTGCATCAGAATCACTGTTATTGTAGGCAAATTAGCCCCGAGGAAGTCAAGGAAGCCCTGCAATACATGGGAAGGGGTAAAGCAGTTGGCCCAGATGGCATACCCATAGAAGTATGGAAATGCCTTGGACAAAAGGGCCTCAGTTGGCTGACTAAACTATTTAACCATATCCTTCTGGGGGAGAAGATGCATGTGGAATGGAGGAATAGCACATTGATTCCGATCTATAAGAACAATGGCGACGTTCAGAGTTGCGCCAACTATCGAGGTATCAAACTAATGTGCCACACTCTGAAGTTGTGGGAGTGGGTCATAGAGAAGAGGTTAAGGCAACAGACAGAAGTGTCCGAGAACCAATTCGGATTTGTGCCTGGGAGATCAACAACAAAAGCCATCCACATCCTAAGGTGGACAATAGAGCACTACAAGGAGAGACAAAAGGACCTTCACATGGTTCTCATTGATTTAGAGAAGGCATATGATAGAGTGCCAAGGGAGGTCCTTTGGAGAGTTTTGGACAGGAAAGACATCCCCGTGCCATACATCCGAGCCATTAGAGACATGTATGAGGAGGCACAGACTATGGTGTGTACAGTGGACGGGGAGACAAACGCTTTCCCAATAACAGTAGGGGTACACCAAGGGTCTGCTTTGAGCCCCTATCTGTTCGTTCTGGTTATGGACGAGCTCACTAGGCATATCCAGGGATGTGTAACTTGGTGCATGCTTTTTGCAGATGACATAGTGTTGGTGGGGGAGTAGCGGGAAGAGGTAAATGAGAAACTGGAATTGTGGTGAGGGGTACTAGAGTCGAAGGGTTTACGACTAAGCAGAGCCAAGACCGAGTACATGGAACTCAAGTTCGATCCCTCAACCACGCCTAGTCGAGAAGACGTCAAGATTGGATCTGAGGCCATATCGAAGAAGGAGAGCTTTAGATACTTGGGGTCCATGATACAGCACAATGGCAAAGTTGACGAGGATGTCAACAACCGGATTAAAGCGAGATGGCATAAATGGAGGATGGCCTCCGCGGTACTTTGTGATAGAAAGTTCCCCTTGAAGCTAAAGGGAAGATACTGTAAGACGGTAGTGAGGCCAGCCATGACGTATGGGGCGGAGTGCAGGGCGATGAAACAACAGCATACACAAAAGATGAAGGTGGCGGAAATGCGAATGTTGCGGTGGATGTACGGACACACAAGGAAGGATAGGATCAGAAACGATGTCATAAGAGGCAAATTAGGCGTAGCCCCCATTGAAGATAAATTAAGGGAGCAACGTTTGAGGTGGTTCGGACATGTTAGAAGGAGACCAGTCAACGCTCCAGTTAGGAGATACGAACAGCCCCATACTACACTACGTAGGAGAGGAAGAGGCAGGCCAAAGAAGAGATGGTTGGAGACGATCCGACAAGACCTCACCCACCTAAACCTTCGGGAGGAGATGGTCTTAGATAGGGCCCAATGGAGGGCTAGCATAGGGGTAATAGATGCAACAGTTGGAGTAGGGTAGTCTAGCTTATTAATGCTAGGCCTTGTAATCCTCTCGGCGCACTTATGTTGCGTACTGGCTCTCCTGAGCTGCTACTTGCCTGCTTGTCATTTGATTTCTGCTTGATGTGACTTGCTTTGAGTTTGTTTGTTTTGCTCGCCGTGTGTTTTGCCTTACTCATGCTTTGATGCTCTCCTGCTGCCAGGTCACCATGCTTTATGCTACGGACCAGCTTCTCAGGTTGGGGATCCTCGGAAACAGCCTCCCTTCAGGGTAGCCCCCAGAAGGGGGAAGGATGTGTACATCTACCCCCCCAAGACCCTGCTTTTGCGGGAGCCCTTAGAGGCACTGGGTTTGTTGTTGTTGTTGTAGTTGTAGGGTGTTATTCTATGAAATTGAAAGTGCAGGGGTGTGTTGTGTCTAATTGTAAAGTTTAGGGGGCTTATTTTATGAAATTAAAAGTACAAGGGGTGTGTTGTGTTTAATTGTAAAGTTCAAGAGGTCTTTCCATAATTTGGCCTTTTTTATTCAATACAATTCTTTCTCTCTCTCAATTTCTCCCTCCAATTTCCCTTTTTCTACCTTCTCCCTCCTTCCCTAATATTCATTCTCTCCCTAATTCTTCCCTCTCTCTCTCAAATTCTTCTCTTTTCATGATTAATTTGTGAAGTTTTGAACTAATTACTAATTCGGTCATAACAATTGGTATCAGAGCTACTAATGAACCAAGAAGGCATCAATGGCACCATGAAAACCCCCTACCACTTCAGATAGTTCTCTTCTTGAAAAGGTGAAAAGGTTGAGGACCAAATTGAGTTCTTGTTCCAAAGGATTGTGTGTTTGGAGGTCAAACATAAATTGGCCAAAATCAAGAAAAGGGGCTTAAAGAACTTCAAGATTTGAGTCACGAACAAGACCAATGCTTGCAATGGATTGAAGAGCGTGCGGTCAAGTCTCATACATGGATGTAACGCACCGAAACGAGGGCCCAACAGGCAGATGCTCGATTGCAAACACTTATGGAGCAAATCTTGGAGTGCAACGAGAAACCGAAACCTAATCATAGTTCTTCTGGCCACGTTCACGTTGATGAAAATATGGTTTCTAATGCAAACACACGTGGAAAAAGAGTTATGATTGATGATTCGGATAATGAATTCCCTCCTAGAAGAAACGACTTTAGGAATCATAGAAACCAAAACCAAGATAGAAACTAACATAGAGTCAAAAAACCTAACCAAAAATATGACTTCCCCCTATTTGATTCAACTAACCCAAGGGATTGGGCAACTAGGTGCGACAAATATTTTACTTACTTTGAGATGTTGGATCAAGAAAGGTGGGAAACCCTTAGCATACATTTAGACGGTGATGTTGGAACTTGGTATGAGAGTTTTCTTCAAGCAAGGATGGCATTTTGTTGAAAGACTTCCTAAACGTTTTGGTGATAGAAAAAGTGATATGTAATTGGTGAGTTTAACAACCTTCAACAAAAAGGCCCATTGATTGAATGCAAGCAAAGTTTGAGAAGGTAAAACCTATATGGTTAAGTCTAACCCACAACTCCCTGAATCTCATTTCATTTCAAGTTACTTAAGTGGATTAAGACCTGAAATTAAGCATTCGGTTAAGATGTTTAGGCCATAAACATTGCATGATGCATTAGAGATAGCTAATCTCTATGGTCTTGCACATCCACACGTGTCCAAGACACCTTATGATAGTCGACTTACAAAAAAGCCCAAAATTATAACAACTTCACTTTCATCCAAGAATACACAAATTCAGACCAAAAGTGTTGGGAATTTGCTACAAAAACCCAATCAAATTTCGAACCAGAGGGCTCTTACCTCTAGTAGTGCTTCAGGTGGGTCCTCTAACCCCACTTCCAAGCCTAATGACCAAAGGAGGAACCCTCCTTTACGCTTTAGATGTAATGAAAGATATTTTCTTGGTCATGTTTGCCAAGGGATGCAATTGTTGGCCATCATGGCTGAGGAAGAGGAACAAGAACCTAACTTGACTAAAAATATTGATGTTGATGATGATCCAAAAGGTAGTAGATGGGTTGAAGATGATGTTGATGATATGACTATATCTACTATGGCCATAAGTAGTGGAAAAGATCATAGGACTATACAAATTAAAGGGCATATGCCAAAAAAGAAAGAGATCCTAGTTTTAATTGATAGTGGGAGTACTCATAGTTTTGTGGATCCCAAAATTGCTAAATCTGGTGGTTTTGTTTTGTCTAATGCTTCCCCACTCATTGTAACTGTGGCAAATGGAAGGAAATTGGTCACACAAACTAGGTGTCTAGGATTTAACATGGGATATGCAAGGCCATACTTTTCAATATAACTTAAGAATATTAAGTCTTGGTGGTTGTGACTTGCTTCTTGGTGTGGATTGGATGAAGATGCACAATCCCATCAAGTTGGACTTTGTTAACATGAAGCTAACTCTTCGAAAAGAAGGAGAAATTGCAGGGACTTGCAGGTGACCCTTCTTTGAAATGGCTTCAAGGAGACAAGTTGAAGAAGGCCATGGCTAAAGCTTCATGCTATTGGTTGGGACAAATTTCATGCTCTAAGGACAATTTTCATGCTTTGGAGTTTGGTTTGCCCTCTTATCCCACTGACTTACAACAGCTTTTACATAGTTTAATGATGTTTTTTAAGAACCTACCACACTCCCACCTCCTAGAACACAAGATCACTCTATAGCACTCAAAAGTGGTGCTGTAGCAGTAATCATGAGGCCTTACCAACACCCTTACTACCATAAGACTGAGACAGAAAGGCATGCAACTGATCTTCTTAACTGTTCTTTCATCCAACCCAGCCAAAGTCCTTTTGCTTCACCCATTATCTTGGTGATGAAGAAGGATGAAACCATTAAGATGTGTGTAGATTATAGAAACTTAATGATCTAACCATAAAGGATAAGTTATGTATACCTTTAATTGATGACCTCCTAGATGAATTACATGGTTGTAAGGCCTTTTCTAAGATTGATCTTAGGCAAGGTTATAATCAAGTTAGGCTGAAGGAAGAAGACATACACAAGACTTCCTTTAGGACACACCATGGGCATTTTGAGTTCAAGGTCATGCCTTTTGGACTCACTAATGCCCCGACAGCCTGTCAATCTTTAATGAATGATGTCTTTAAAAAGTTCTTAAGGAAATTTGCGTTAGTTTTCTTTGATGATGTCTTGATCTATAGCACAAATTGGGAAAAACACTTGTAGCACCTAAGCAAAGTACTCACTGTTTTGCACAGCCACAAACTATATGCAAAAATGTCTAAGTGTCTATTTGGTATCAATAATGTAGAGTATCTTGGTCATATTACTACTCAAGAAGAAGTTTTAACTGACCCTAGCAAGATTGAAGCAATGCAAAAGTGGCCAAAACCTAAAAACTTAAAAGAACTTAGGCTTTGTTGGGAACATGGAATTGAAATTGGACTGTGGAATAGGAATTCTAATGGAATTGAAATTCCATTGTTTGGTTCATCAAAGGAATTAGAGGTCAGCATTATAACTACATAATGATTTGAATCATCAAGGGTTTTCGGTCAATTGAGTTGGAGTATTTTGAGTTTTAAATCAACTACGGTTAGATTTTGGTCGAAGCGCTACACATTGTGTTCAAATTATTATGGTTGGAGCGATTCAATTTGACTTTGAGTTATTCGATATTCGAGTCAAATTGGATCGAGTATCGTATCGGATAATGTGGTGTTCAAGTTTCCTCGGATTTTCAGTTAATCAAGTTAGGTGTTTTAGGGATTCAGGCTAGTTATGATCAGGTTTGAGTTTATTTAGGTCATTTCAAACTCGAGTCATCTGAACTTGAATTTGAGATTGGTAAGGTCATTTTGGTTATGCGTCGTATTAAGTTTTATGTCAATTTGGTCGGATCACTTCCACTTCAGCTTAGCTTGTTACATCACATTCAAGTCGCGTGGTTTCATTTTCCGGATTTAAATCATCTCAAGTTTAGAGTCAATCGGGTTAGGTCACTTTGGACTTTGAGCTAAGGTGATTTCAGTCATTTCAAGTTCAAGTCATTCGAATTGGGTGATTTCAAGGTTCGGGTCAAATATTAGGTTGTGTTTAAGTCTTTGAATTTTGAGTCATCTTGGATTTGGGTTAATCAAGTTCGGTAATTTTGGGTTCTAAGTCAATGCAGTTAATATGGAATTGCAATTCCATTACCCCCACCCCAAGGAATCGAAAAGTATGATTTTCAGTTATAATCCAATTCCATGGAATTGGACAGTGGAATTGCAATTCCTACTCCAGCAGGTGAACCAAACAATAGAATTGAAATTCTGGGCTCCAATTCCAGCCTCAACCCCAATTCCAGCCTCCAATTCCATGCTCCAAACACAACCTTAAGAGATTTTTGGGACTTACAAGTTATTATGGAAAATTTGTAGCAAGTTAAGGAATAATTTCCAAACCTCTAACTGATTTGCTAAGGAAAAATGCATTTGATTGGAATGAACGAGCCACAGAAGCTTTTGAAAAGTTGAAGTTACCTATGTGCCATACCATTCTTGCTTTACCCAACTTCAGTAAACCATTTGTGCTTGAAATTGATGCGTGTCATGATGGTTTGGGGGTTGTTCTAATGCAAGAAGGGCACACTATTGCCCATCTAAGTAAGCCTTTAAGCCTAGACAACTTGATCGTTCCATATATGAGAAAGTGTACCTAGCTATATTAATGGACATACAAAAATGAAGGCATTATTTAGAGGGTCATTACTTTCTTATTAAGACCGATCATGAGAGTTTAAAGCCATTATTGGACCACAAAATATCAGCTCCACTCACCAAGCTTTTAGGGTTCACCTACAGTATTTTGTATAGAAAGCATACTGAAAATAGGGTAGCTGATCCCTTGTCTCGTTTAACAACAAAACCAGTTTCTCCATCATGTGCTTCTGCAGAATCTTTAAATTGTGGTCTGTCACTCATAGCAACAGAACAAGACCCCCTAGTTTGCGTTGATATAAAACTTCTTGTTTGCAATTCGGCAGAGACCATAGTTTCTGTTAGTGCTATATCCACTTTTATACCTTCTTGGATAAATGAAGTTGTGGAAAGCTATAAAAAGGATGATGAGGTGCAAAAGAAAATTAGTACTTTACTCGTTGATTCTAATGCTCTTCCTCGCATTACAAAGGCAAGCTTTACATTGGATCAAGCTTTGCATTGGATCTTCCACACAATTGAGGTAGAAATTGCTTGAGAATGTTCACACTCCAGCCTTAGGAGGGCATTCCGGTGTTGGTGCAACATATAAAGAGCCAAATCCTACTTCTACTGGAAGGGATTAAAGGCATCAGTGAAGGAATTTGTGAAGGCTTGTGATACATGTCAAAGAAATAAAGCCGAATATGTGGCATATCCTGGCTTATTGCAACCTTTACCTTCACGGCCTTGGCCTCACATAAGCATGGATTTCATAGAAGCCTTACCCAAGAGTGGTGGAAAGGATGTGATTTGGGTGGTAATTGACAGATTTTCAAAACATGCCCACTTCCTTCGCTTATCTCATCCTTACACGGAGCTAAAAATTTTACGAAAAATGCATATAAACTTCATGGCATGCCGTCTACTATTGTTTCTGATAGAGATAAGATTTTTACAAAAATATTTTGAAAGGAGTAGTTTAAGCTCTCAGGGGCATCTTTAGACCTTAGTTCAGGTATCATCCTGAAACTTATGGTCAAAATAAGAGGCTAAATCAATTCCTAGAGCAATACTTGAGGTGTAAGACATCTCATATGCCCAACAAATGGTCTTCTTGGCTTTATTTAGCAAAGCATTGGTATAACACCTCATACCATACATCCCTTCAATGTACATCCCTTTAAGGCCTTGTATGGATATGAGGCAATGACATTAGGTTTATTGATGAAAATGATACTTCTAATGGAGCTATTGAACTGTTTTCCAGAGGAAGAAATGAAGTGTCAAGAAAGATTAAAATTTGGAAGAAGCTCAAGCTCGGATGAAGTTTTATGTTGACAAAGGATGGATGGATAGAGAGCTTCAAGTGGGAGACTAGGCATACATCAAGGTCCAGCCACAGAAACAAACTTCATTGCCATTAAGAAGTTCACTCAAGCTCTCAGCCCGCTACTTTGGTCCATATCCAGTTATTGCCCACATTGGAAATGTTGCTTACAAGCTTCAATTGCCTCCCTCATGCTTGATACATCCAATTTTCCACATATCAAAGTTGTAGAAGAGGATAGGACCTGCCATTACTCCATCGGCCGAGCCACCAATAGTGTAGCTATACTTGATAGACAATTAGTCAAAAGAAATAATAGGCCATGTGCACAAGCTCTTGCCCAATGGTCTAACTTAGCTAAGGAGAGTGCTACTTGGGGAGACTTTACCTTCTTACAAAGTCAATTCCCTTCTTTCAATCATTGAGCACAAGGATTGGCTTTGGGAGGCTAATGTTATGCCCTAAGCTCAGAATAACTAATTTTCAAAAATAGCATTTGGTGGGAGATTTTGATATTTACTATTAAGATTAGGGTTTTGAGAGCCAAAATTTAAATTTTGCAATTTTTTTTTTTGTTTTCCTTATATTATTTCCTAATTTCCTGATCTAGTCACGTTTTACCCATGTTATGCCTATATAAGGCTATGGGTATTCATTGTGAATCATATAATTTTCCAATTAATGAAATTTAATTGATATTTTCTCTCAATCTCTCCCTCAATCTCACACTTCTCTCTCCCTCTCTCTCTCCTCTCCCTTGGTTCATCTCTCTCTCTCCCTCTGCAATTATTTTGCAGATTCTTCCCAAAACTTCCAATCTCCCCCTCTTTTCTGGGTTTTTCCAGAAATTTCATTACTTCCGCAAGAAATTGTTATGTTTTGGCCTAGGTACTAACTTGGGTCATAACAAGGTGATATCAGAGCTAATTTGGTATCCCTGTAGGCACGAATTCATGGGTTCCAAGATGCAATACGCTGCAACAGCTGCTGAATTTTGGTTGTATGACCAGCAATTATCCCGAATTGACATGCTTCTAGAAATATTGGAGGTTCTTTGCAGTAGTCAACATGTTAAACTACCATCATATTAACTAGGACAGGTTCGACTGGATTTGATGTTTCAAAAGATTGAATCTTGAAACAAAAAATTTGATGTTATTGATCACATCGAAAAATTACGACACCAGGAAGAACAAAGGTTGAAGCATATGAAAGAATGGAGGGAAAAAGATGACGCAAATATAGATAGATTGATGGAAAAGATGTTTGCTATCCAAAAAATGACAGAGACTCTACATTTGAATCAACCAACTTCACCACCAATCCTCCCTCCTCTGATGCAATCTGCCAACCGAGGTAAAGCACCCATGGAACCATCCTCTTCATCCCACCAGAAAACTCAATTCAGCATCTTGAAGGTGATCAACATGATTCTCACCAAGAACCTAAAACCATCCAACAAACCACGAAATTCAACCATCAAAGGGAATTATGAACAAAATCGACCTCTAGAGTCTGGTACGACATTAATTTCTCCTTCTCCCTTGATCTCTTTGAAATTCTCCGTTGTTGGATTTGTTAGAGTGGGTGATCAAAAGACTACATACAACCTATTCGATCAAATTCCCGAGAGAATTCAGAAATCTTACAACGCTGAAAATCTTGGGGTTGTTTTCGATAAGGCAAAGTATGTTTTCTTTGGAGATTTGGGCACTATGCTCGAGCTTTCATCTGGAGCTAGGAGTTGTATTAAGATGGTTAATCAAAAGCTTGCTGAAGATCATAGAGGATCAACAATGGATGCCTTATTTCTTAAATTTGATATTAAGGCTATAAGAAATTTCAGAAAGAGAGACAAGAAAAAGATCAAGAAAATTGGCACAACACTGCACCGAGATGACCTCGATAATGATAAAGCAACAAAGATGAATTCTAAATCCTTGAGGGAAGCATTTGCTTTGAGGGGAGGGTAATGTTATGCCCTAGCAATTTGATCCTAAAAAGTAGCTCAAATTCAGTTATCACTGATTAAATTGATCTCAAAATAAGTCGATTGAGGTTAAGAATAAGTGAATTTGGTGAAAATTAGGAATTCCCACACAAATGGATCAACTAAACTTTCAAATCAGATTTTGGAGCGAAAAGCAACGGTTAGCCTTTAGGATTGTTAGCGCTAGATGCAATTTTTCTATTATTTTATATTTTTTGTCAATTTTGTAGTTGTAATAGGTTTATGCCTTAGTCCTTAGCTATAAAAGGGCTGGGTTTACATTGTATGTTTAATTATTCAAGTCATTAATAAAATTGGTTTTTCTTGATTCAATACAATTCTCTCTCTTTCTCTCAATTTCTCCAATTTCTCCCTCCAATTTCCCTTCTTCCACCTTCTCCCTCCTTCCCCAATACTGATTCCCTCCCTAATTCTCCCCTTTTTTTCTCTCAATTTCTTCTCTTTTCATGATTAATTGGTGAAGTTGATACAAGTACTTGAAGGAATTGGGAATTTTAGTATAAATACATAATTGTAATGTCATTTGAGAAATAACAATAAACAAATATCCTTTCTCTCTCTTCTTTCTCTCTCTTTTCCAATCTCTAACCCTAACCTCTCTTCTCTCTCTCTCTCTAATCTCTATCTCTTGCCCTAATTCATGATGAATCACATTTGATTACATCATTTGGTATCAGACTAGGTCCGTGCTGCGTTGAATTGCATCCATGGCTGAAGGAATGCGTAGCATTTCGGATTTGAGGCGACTCGAAGCTCGGTTGGAGGAATCTGAGGTCCGATTGCAGCGCACCATGGACGATCGGTTCCAGGTGTTTGAGGACCGTGTACAATCAGATATTTCGTCACTTAAATTGGAGCAAAGCAAGATCATGGACATTTTGCACGAAATTCAACATAATCAACGCTCCGATGATGGCCTTCTAGGTCGGCAACCCGATCCACCTCCAGTACCAGTAACCGGCTCCGGTATATCGTCCTCTACTTCTTCTTTGTATCAATTTCATACTCGTTTAGCCAAAATCGACTTTCCGCGCTTTACCGGTGTGGAATCAATTAAAAATTGGATATGGAAAGTAGAACAATTCTTCTCTATAGATAATACACGTACACCAAATAATGTCAAAGCTAAGCTTGCCTCGATGCGAGGAGGATGCATTGGAGTGGCATCGTTCGTTTCTTAAAACGCATCACCGACAGATTGAGGAGGTCGTTTGGTCCGATTATTCGGCTCTTATGCTTCAGTGTTTTGGCAATGTGCATGAAAATCCGATGTCCGATTTGATGAAATTGCGGCAAGTTAATAGTGTCCTAGAGTATCAGTCACAATTTGAGCGTCTTGTGCCCCGGTTGAACTTGTCCGAGTCACATTTGGTGTCCTGTTTCGTTACCGGGTTAAAAGAACATACTCACTATCCGGTCCTTATGCTTCAACCGAGTACATTGGCTCACGCGATGCAATTGGCCCGCCTACAAGAAGCTCACTCTTCTATAGGGCGTGGCCCGATATCTAGGTCATCACGGCCCACGTCTTTTCGTACGACTCATGGCAGCACCTTCTCATCCTCGTCCCAAGGTTCGGTTGTAAAGTCAACACCGGACTCCGCTTCCTTGTCTCGTCCGTTGAAACGCGAGGGATGCACCATTTCTGCGGCTGAAATTGAGGACCGACCTGAGAAAGGGCTTTGTTTCTTTTGTAATAAGCCCTTTGTTCTTGGTCATGTGAAATTTTGCAAAGTTAAAAATCCTCAATTGCGTATGATATTGGGTGAGGACGTTGAGGAGGACTTAGACCGGGGAGACTTGATGTTAGATCCTGGTGAGGGGTCGGTTGAGGATACTCCTCGCATATCGTGTCACGCTTTGGCCGGTATTTCTTCGTACAATACTATGCGGCTTACCGGTTATTACAACCGCAAGCCCCTACATATTCTCATACACAGCGGGAGCACTCATAATTTCCTTGACTCAACCAAGGCTCGTTGGTTGGGCTGTGTGATTTCTTCGATTCCTCCCTTGTCCATTGTCGTGGCCAATGGCTCTCATTTACAGTGTTCTTCCATGTGTTATGGATTCACTTGGACAGCGCAGGGTCATGAGTATCACAGTGATGTTCTTTTGCTCCAGCTCGACGGGTGTGGTATGGTACTCGGGATTCAATGGTTGACCACTCTAGGGCCCATTCTTTGGGATTTCGAGAAATTACAGATGCAGTTCTCTTGCCAAGAGGAGACTCACACGCTGAGGGGTTCGGCACCTTCTTGCCGCATGGCGGGTAAGCGCAGTTTACATCGCTTCCATATTTTGTGTCCTTCTATTCATATTGTTCTTGTGCCTTGTGATACCTTGATGTCTATTTGTGCTGCGGCATCGGTGGAGCCCTCTTCGTTGGTAACCGATGAGAATTGGTCCCAACTCAATGCCTTGTTACATGAGTTCTCGGTAATTTTTGATGAGCCTCGGTCATTGCCGCCTCATCGGCCGCATTTCGACCACCGCATTCTTTTGAAACCAGGGGAAGAGCCGGTGAATATTTGGCCGTATCGCTATCCATTGCTTCAAAAGGACATCATCGAACGTATGGTACATGAGCTTCTTGAGTCAGGTGTGGTTCGGCCGAGCAATAGCCCGTTTGCATCTCCCGTCATTCTCGTGAAGAAGAAGGACGATACTTGGCGGCTTTGCGTCGATTATCGTGAGCTCAATCATAAGATGGTCAAGAATAAATTTCCTATTCCGATAGTTGAAGAGTTGTTGGACAAATTGTGTAGTTCCGTGATATTTTCCAAACTTGATCTCCAGAGTGGGTAGCACCAAGTCCGAGTCCGGGATGAGGATGTGTATTAGACAGCGTTTCGTACTCATTTCGGTCACTTCGAGTTTCAGGTAATGCCTTTCGGCCTTACCAACGCTCCGGCAACATTTCAAAGTTTGATGAATGCCGTGTTTCGTCCTTACCTTCGCCGTTTCGTGCTAGTTTTTTTCAATGATATTTTGGTCTATAGTCGGGATGTTCACGCTCATCTTCACCACCTAAGTCTTGTTTTCGAGACCATGCGCACAAATCAGTTATTCGCTAAAGGCTCCAAATGCGCCTTTTATCTCGAGGAGATTGATTATTTGGGACACCGTATCTCATTGTATAGGGTGTTTACCGATTCCGCTAAAATTGATGCGGTGCGCCAGTGGCCTACACCGACCACCCCGAAGCAGCTGCGTGGATTTCTAGGGTTGGCCAGTTATTATGGTCGTTTTATTCGTGGTTTTGGTGCCATTAGCCGCCCTTTGACGGATTTACTTAAACGGGACGCTTTCATATGGTCTCCGGATGCTCAATCGGCTTTTTCTACTCTTAAAGATGGCCTCACCAACGCTCCGGTTCTTGTCCTTCGGGATTTTTCCAAGCCTCATATGGCTGTCGTGATGGTCGTTCGGAAATGGGAACATTATTTGTCTTATCGTCCCTTCGTCCTTCGTATAGATCAACAGAGTTTGAAGTTTCTCCTTGAGCAAAAGATTAATATGCCGCTTCAACGAGCTTGGTAAGCGAAGTTGATGGGTTTCACTCATTGAGTATAAGAAGGGCTGTGAGAATCTAGCCGCTGATGCTTTGTCTCGTTTGCCTACGTCCGATGTTGAGCTTCGTTCTTTGTTATTGGACCTTGGCTCTCCCTTACTCGAGGCTATTCGTGACTCTTGTTTGGCGGACCCCTCGTTGCAACGTCTTATTAGTGATCTCCAACATGATCCTACTTCACACCCGACTTTCGCTTGGACGCATGGTGAGTTGCACCGATTTGGGCGTTTGGCGGTTGGGCCGGATATACCTCTCCGACGCCGTATTTTTTATCTGTACCATGCGTCGGTTGTGGGGGGCCATTCAGGGGTGGATGTCACTTACCGAAAATTGAGCAGTTTCTTCTATTGGCGGGGTCTTCGTCGTGATGTTTGTCGTTTTATTTCCGAATGCCCAACATGTCAACGTTGCAAAACCGATAACGTGGCCTATTCGGGTTTATTGCAACCACTTCCCATCCCAGAGACAGTTTGGACATCGATCTCTATGGACTTTGTGGATGGGCTTCCCCGTTCTCATGGGAAAGACTCTATTTTTGTGGGGGTCGATCGTTTAAGTAAGTATGCGCATTTTATGCTACTTACTCATCCGTATTCGGCCGAGACCGTGGCGCAAGTTTTTTTAGACTCCGTCTTCCGTTTACACGGCCTTCCGCAGAGTATTGTTTCCAATCGGGACTCGGTCTTTCTTAGTCTCTTTTGGCAAGAGCTTTTTCGTGTGTTGGGTGTCGATTTGAATATGTCATCCAGGTATCATCCACAAACAGACGGCCAAACCGAGGTCGTTAAACGCGGGTTAGAGACGTATCTTCGGTGTTTTTGTTGTGATATGCCATTTTCTTGGTCTCGCTTCATTCCTCTCGGGGAGTGGTGGTACAAGACCTCGTTTCATTCGGCAATTCAAGCTACGCCGTATGAGATTCTATACGGTCAAGCCCCACCTTTACATATTCCGTACGTGCCCGGGGAAACGGACGCGGTGGCGGTAGACCGCAGCTTGGCAGCTCATGAGGAGGCCGTTCAGCTGCTGAAGCATCATCTGACATGGGCCCAAGTTCGGATGAAGCAATTGGCCGATTCTCATCGGTCCAAACGCCAATTTGCCGTGGGTGATTGGGTGTACCTCAAACTTCAGCCTTACCGACAAACAAGCTTGAGGCCTCATCAGAATATGAAGTTGGCGGCCAAGTATTATAGCCCGTATCTGATTATCGCCAAAGTGGGCGAGGTTGCTTATACACTTAAATTTCCTCCCAACGTAAAAATTCATAACACTTTTCATGTCTCGCAGCTTCGTCGTCACGTCGGTGCTGTCACAGAGGGGCATCCGGTGCTGCAACCGAATCTGCCACACGCACTTTGGGTTCCCGACGCTATTCTTGACCGAAGCCTCGTCAAGCGGCGCAATGCGGCTGCCACCCAGATTCTGGTTCGTTGGAAGGATCATCATCTCGAAGATGCAACATGGGAAGACTATACGGAGATGTGTTTGCGTTTTCCGACTTTTATTCCTTGTGGGCAAGGAATGTCTCGAGGGGGGGTAATGATACAAGTACTTGAAGGAATTGGGAATTTTAGTATAAATACATGATTGTAATGTCATTTGAGAAATAACAACAAACAAATATCCTTTCTCTCTCTTCTTTCTCTCTCTTTCCCTCGACTCTTTCTCTCTCTTTCCCAATCTCTAACCCTAACCTCTCTTCTCTCTCTCTCTAACCTCTATCTCTTGCCCTAATGCATGATGAATCACATTTGATTACATCATAAGTTTTGACCTAATTACTAATTGGGTCATAACAATATACAATAAACTAAGTAACAATATGAAAAAAGCAGGAGATAAAACATAGAGAGAGAGAGAGAGAGAAATACCATTCCTTCACCCATCTGACGGCAGGGGCTTTGGACTTAACGATCGGCCGCCTATCAAAAAAATTGTGGGCAATTGGTACCTCCATATCTACAAAGACATTGGATAGCTTCTGCAGATCGATATATAAGCGTCGACTGTTAGGATTAGGGTTAGGGTTTTCAGAGAGAGAGAGAGACAGAGAGAGGGCGGGGTGGAAAGGCTGGAATGTAGTGATTTAGGTTGTCATTCGTCCATTGGAAAAGCTCTCGCTGAGCTGGTAGGCGAACTTTCTTTAACCTTTTATATATATAACCAAGCAGAAGGAGTATGCATCTGAAGACCGCATAGCGCAGTGGATTAGCGCGTCTGACTTCGGATCAGAAGGTCGTGGGTTCGACTCCCACTGTGGTCGTTTTTTCTTTTTTCTATACTAGTTATATTTTTACTACAAACCCGCGGTATTCTTTTGCATAAATTTTAGGGTAAATTATAAAAAATCTTTCTGACTTTTACTTTAAAAATAGAAAAAAAATTTTATAAATAAAATCACTCTAAACTCTCTCACTTTTAAAAAATTATCACTTTGCCTCCAAACAACTTTTTTTTGACCATTTAATCCTTCGAAATAAAATAGTTAAATATTTAATTTTATTTTTGGTAGGATTTTATGTTTTGAGAAAAAATAAATTTTTTTCATATTTATAGGAAAAAAAGAACTTTTTATATTTATAAAAATTATCAGTTTAATTAATTATACAGCAGTGACATTATAATATCAACAAAAATATTATATTTTATCATATAATATTTTTTATAAAAATTTTAAATATATTTTTTTATCTTCTAAACTTACAATATTATTATTATAATTAACTAAAATAATTATATATGTTATAAATATATAAAATTTTCTTAATTCTATAACAATAAACATAAGATTTTTCTAATTTTTACCTAATAATATAAATTCTCCTTCTAAAAATATAATTAAACATTTGACCCCCTCACTTTTGAGGGGCAAAATGGGCAAGAAAAATTTCATGGGAGTTAAGTGATAAATTTTTAAAAATGAGGAGATTTTGTGAGTGCTTTTTATTTATGAGGTGGGTTTTCTGTTTTTAAAGCAAAAGACATGGGGATTTTCTATAATTTACCCTAAATTTTATAGAGATTCCAAACTTTCAATTTGATTAAGGACACTATTGGTAACTTGTAATTGAGTAGCTTGCTCTATAAATGGGTAAATAAATTATTATTTGGGTAATAATAATTATTATTTATAACTATATCGATGGATGTGTGGTCACACAAGGAAAGATAGGGTCAGAAACGACATTATAAAAGGTAAATTAGGCGTTGCCCCGATTGAGGATAAATTGAGGGAGCAACGCTTGAGATGGTTTGGACATGTTAACAGGAGACCGATCACAGCCCCAGTCAGGAGATGTGAACAGTTACATACTACGCTAGGAAGAAGAGGGAGTGGCGGGCCAAAGAAGATCTGGCTGGAGACGGTCCGACACGACCTAACCGACCTAAACCTAAGGGAGAAGATAGCCTTAGATAGAGCTCGATGGAGAGTGAGTATAAGGGTAGCCGACTGAAGCGGAGAGTTTCTAGGTTGAAATTATCCCGGGGGCATACTTATTGATTGGTTTATTTGCTTAGGTTCACTCACATATTATTGGCCTTGTACTATTTGCCTGTTATGTGCCTTGTAGTTGTCTTTTGTTCGATATACCTTATAGCGCTAGGTTGGTATTTTATTTTATTTTTTTTTGCTGTACCCCGTACTTATGCTTTGTGCTTTTGCTTATGCTTTCAGGATGCCTGCTCTCATGACGACACGATACTCAGGTTGGGGGTCCTCAGAAACAGCCTCTCTTGCACCCGGAAGGGAGAAGGCTGCGTACATCCACCCCCCCCAGACCCCGCTTTCGCAGGAGCCTTTGGCACTGGGACTGTTGTTGTTGTTGTTGTTGTATATCTTCAAAGTCGTACAATTCACCCATTTGTAATTCGCCCACTTATGCCAATATGATTTACCCACTCACACTTGTCCTTATACATTTATAGGGAGCAACTTGCTAGACAAGTAATTTACATGGATTGGCTAATTTTAAAAGAACTGAAGGTTATATCCAATTTGGGTTACGCGTCCTATGCCTACCCACTCTGTACTTACTTGTCCAATACTTACACGTCCAGTGTTTATATCCTTAGTTTTACGAATACAAGGAGCAGATAACTAACATGTACAAATTAATAATAATAAACCTAGACTTAAATTAGAAAACCAAACCCCGAGAAACCGAATAAACGGACAAGTGTATTAAAGGTGACACGTGTCAGACTAGGCGACACATGTCACCATAGGTTCTTGACACCCCTCCCTCACGTGCCAAGGGCGGGGGTTGAAAGATGAAGATGAATAAAAAGGGAAGGAGGGAGTTCAGTGGGGGGGAGGAGGAGAAAGGATGAAGAAGAGGGGGGAGGGGAGAGCATGGGGATGGATTATGGATGATGATAATGATAATGATGATGATGAAAATGATGATGAAGATGATGATGATGCTAAGATCCTCCCCTTAATTTATCCATTTGGGTTCTTATCCATCTCAAGTTAAGTATTCTATACATATTTTATTGTTAAGTATGGCTTATGTTATCTTATTTATATTATTAACCTGCTACATGCCTAATGTTAGGAACAGTGTCCTGAAATTCAAATTTATTCTGAATATATTATTTAATAAATAAAATTAAAGTCTCAGTCATTTCCTAGTTAATTTTGTGTAAGCGAGCATTTATACTGCATGTGATTTTCTTTTGGGAGACATCCATGAGATGGATGTAGTCCTCGGACTATAATTTACATGTTTGTTCTAAATGGTCTATGAGACTAAGCCACAGATAGATTTGGAACAAATGGTATGGATTGTTGTTTAAAAGGTTCGTAGTCAAAGACAAGTTTGGACCATTTGTATGCTAAGACTGTAACATGACACTTTAGATGGCTTGTCTTGGTCATGTGGATGGAAATCCAAAAGTGTTGGGTTGGTGTGTTTATTAAGATTGACACGCTAAATTGGACCATGTGGGTTACTTATTTCTAGACTGCTATTGGAGATGAGTGATTCACGTTGTACTATTTGAACGATGACTCTAAATCTTGGGGGTATTCTGGACTTGTGCATGGAGCGTTAGTTACTTTGGTGTACTATAAGTAAGATCTAAACACATGATTGAATTCTCACATACACTGGGTAGCGGCGTGAAGTGTGACAAGGATCAGGTATTCAATAGGGAATCTACAGTCTCTTATGAGATACAAGTGTCCCCTTAGTTGATTTGCAAAAATTTGTACAGTTCGAAAACTTTGGCCAAAGTATTCTAAGTGTTTGACATTTGGAATTTATACTATAAATATGTTCAATTATAAATGAATTATTCAGTGAAGGGCGAGTCGGTAACTAATGGAGAATCTGTGAGAATGATTATGGTAGTAGTTATATTTATCCTTTGTCATGGACATTTAATGGAGGGGTTATCGTCATCAATATAGTTTATTAGGGAGATATCGAATAAATGGTTTAAGTCTGGAGTGCAGTGAGATTTATTTAGTGGAATTAAGTCTCATTAAATGCTAATTATTATTTCATGAGATGATTAATTGAACTCATTTGAAGCTCAATTTAAATTGTCCCCGAGGTCCCTGTGCATGCCTTTGTTTTTATTGCCGCCGGAAAAATATTAAACAATTCATAAAATGAATTATTTATCCATGAGTTAGGTAAATTAATTTTGCCAAACATTAATCATGAGATGAATAAAAATTAAGAATTATAAAATAAAATAATTCTAGAAAATTAAAATTCATAAGATGAATTTTTACAGGTGAGAAACAAAGTTAAAAAAAATGCAAAATATACATGCACAAGTACCAATCCGTGTCTACGGGTATTAGCCAACCACCATGTGACACGTGTCTCGCATTGCGCTGGCACGGACTCATCTTGTGCCGCCACGTGGCACTCTATGATAAGCCAAAAACATGCGGGCTTTTGCTTAAGTGAAACGCGACGTTTTGACCATTATTAACCTGAAACGATGCATTTTGATTTTAACTGGGCAAATCCCACATTGAAAATCAGCCTATTTTTTGCTCCGGTATACTACTATAAATACGGGTACCTAAATCAAAGGTTTGGCATTCAATTGAAATTAAATTTTTGGGTTTCTGAAAATTGTTTCGGAGACCTAATTGGAGAGAAAAATTTTCGTTGAAAATTTTCTTTCCTCAGTTTAATATTTTTCGGAGCCCACCCTCTGGGCAGTTTTAGGGTCATTGCGTAAAAGATCGAGGGGTCTCGATTTACTTGGTTTTCTTATTTTGGAGCAAATCCAGGTATGTTCTTCTTTCCTTCTTCTTTTAGTTTTGCTTTTCTATTTATTTATAGTATTCATTATTATGCTTGTTTAAGTTATGTATTATTATAAATGTATTAGAGTAAAAGGCCTATAGATTTAAATTAAGAATTTAGATCTGTACATTTGAATTATGAATTTAAACCTATAGATTTAAAAGAAAGGCGAACCTATAGGCCTGTTTTAGCACGTTTCCAAAGTAAACTAATCGTTTCGCTACTAAAGTAAAGACTGGGTGAAGAATGAAAAGCGTTCGCTAACGCCATGGGATAAGATCTTTTTTAGATCAACAACGAATGTCTTGTATCTATGAACAAAGATTTATCCTCGGGTTCAGACCCACACCCAAAGGATGACCTCAATCTCGGGCTCGACGAAAGAGAAAATATCAGGATTAAGAAACATCTTGAGGTTAGCAGTGAAAGAAAGAGCCCAGCATTCATTTCTTCATTCAAATTCATAGCTGAGTCTACTAAAAGAGAGACCAGCCTCATCGTGGTGGTTAGAGGAGACCTTTGATCATTCACCTCTAATATTGTCAGGCAATTAAATAAAGCCATGGTTGGGACACTAAGGCGAGGCCCTGTTTCAGCAATGGAGCAGGGGGAAGAAAGTGGGTGGTGGGCTCTTCCTCAAAAGATATTCTATTTTTTCATTAGAAGAAAAGGGGAAAAAAATGTCCCATCAATTGAGGACTTTCCGGACCTTTCCCACCCCCTTTCCATTCTTCCTTAACTCGTAAAGCAAGCTACAGACAACTGAAACGACTCCCATTTCTGTCAAAGTTCCTGTTTCCTGAAATTTGGCTAAAATGATCACTAAATAGATACAAATAGATTTGTCCATTAGTAATTTTTTTTTCATTGAAGCTCACCTTACAAAAGAATACGACTGGTGATTCTTCATTTCAGAGTGTTGGATATAAAGCATTATGAATTCTAAATCCCTTCCGCTGCGTAAACGTTATAAAACTAGGGAGAATTTTTGAAATTCATCCCAACAACCGGTATTAGGGAAAAGGGTTTATAGAGATAAACCTATTCCCGGGAACTCTCGCACGTGAGGTGTCACGAAATGTGACTCTTCGATCGGGGGCTTAGGTAGAGAGAAGAGTCTCCTACTCTAGGGTCAATGTATACAAGCCACCAACCGCTACCATATTGGATAAATGCCAACCACGTTTCAACTATCTTATGCTTAAAATATAAGAAATTATACCGGTGGTGTAGAGCTCTTTGAGAGCTTCGTTTTGATATGCAACCTGCACTCTAATTCCCAGCAAGTTAAAAGTTATGCCTGTCTAAATTTACAGGATACTTAATAAAAAATTAAATAATGAAAAAAACAAAAGTAAACAAGAAAAAAACAAGCTTTGACAGGCACTTTGGCACTTTTACTGTCCTTTTCATCTTCATAAGTGATAACACCCGGCAGCACCCACCACAAAAACAACACCACCGTTGCTACCAGCGTCATCCTAGTTTGTCCGTCCTAGCTTGCCCGATACCTTGCTCGCCTAAACCACGGCTCGCCTTGACCCATGACCCGCCTCGACCAGTGGTCTGCCTTGACCTGTGGTCAAACATGACCTGTTGACCGCCGTGCTTCGGTGATGACCATTTTCAACATCCACGCAAAGCTTCATCTCCAACCACCACATGAAGCGCCATCCACCACTGTTGGAATTTCGCGCCACCATAACCACCAACGCACCGACTATCACCGGTCAGCCACCACCTGCCATGGTCAAATAATTCAAACTCTTTCTCTCACCTTCACACCCTCATTTGGGTCAATCTTCATTAGAATTTTTACTTAATTCAATCCTAAGAGGTCAATTTTTCATTACAATCTTAGTTTAACGTAAACCTAAAGTGTTAATTTTCATCACAATCTCTACTTTACCCAACCCTAGCTTGGGTCAGTTTCTACTACCACATTAATCTAATTCAACAATAAAGGGTCAGTTTTCGTCACAATACCAATACCAACTCAACCTTGATTGAGCAAATTTTCATAGCAATCTCTATTCAATTTGACTTTAATGGGACTAGTTCCTGTCATAATCTCAACTTGATTTAATTCTCAGGACAAGCCCAATATAGTTCAGTTCTCACTAAACCAATTTTCATTACAATCGCCATTCGGTTACACCTTGATTGAATCTTTTTCATTATGATCATAAGTTCGATTTAACCCTAAATAGGTTAATTTTCAACTCCATTTCTATTCAAGTCACCATAAAAGACTCTATTTTTGTTATAATAATTGATTTAATTTGGTGTAGATTAGACCACTTTTTGCTGCAATCTCAGCTTAGTTCAACATCGTATGAACAAATTCTCATTGTAGCACATGTTCAATTTAACCCTTTTAGAACTAATCCTTGTTATAATCTAGGTTTAACTCAACCTTCATGGAGAAATTCTCGTTGTAACATATGTTTAGCTCTACCCTGTTTGGACTGAATCCAACTACCATCTCATTTTAGTTCAACCCTACTTGAACTAACTATTCATAACAATTTTAGTTTAATTCTATCCTTGTTGAACTGATATTGTCTTAATTTTGATAAATTTTAGTTACAATCCCATGTCAAGTAAATCTCCAAATTGGTCAATTTTCATTTCAGTCCTATGATTAACTTGGGTCATAATCTCAATCCAACTAAATCTTGTTTTAATTCAGTCTTCGTTATAACTCATGTTGAACAAATTCTCATTCAACTAAATTATAATTGAGTTTATTTTCTTATATTTCATTCCTGTCCAATCAAATTCGGATTAAAACAACTTTTACCCATTGTTCATATAACAACCGAAGTCATTTATCACGTACGTGATCCTAGCTTTGAATATGATTTACTATAGTTTCTTTTATCTTTGATAATCGCATTCGGATCTCTCTCATGTTCTTATTAAGATTAAAGCTCTTTCAACTGTTGTTTCATGATACAGCTCTAATAGACAGTCTATCCTAGTGGTATACTAAGCTATTATATAAAGTTAAAAGTTACTCATCTTTTATTCTGAGAGTCTCAATTACACAGTTTTCTCTTAGTTTGTCACAAGTAACTAAATTCCTCTGAGCACTCCACCAAAAAATGAACAAAATAATAATTTCCTTCTACTAAGCACTTACAAATTAAAAGTTCATTAGGTGATACTTTATACTGAAAATTACAGCTTCTTTCTATATATGTCATCTCTATTATCCACTTCTGTTAAATGCTAAAAATCATACACAAAATATGTGTGGAACTTGTTGTGAAAGTATTCGTATCACCCGCCTCTCATAAATATCACGCATATCTAAACTTCTCTTGTTATAGATCAACTGACAGAACTATAACGCATGAACTTAAATTATTATAACCTTAATGGTCGCCCAGTAGCCAACCTAACCAACGCTCGCGCCAACACCATTTCAAATCAAACCCCAAGGAGTGAATCTTTGCTATAATTCCACTCTAATAACTTCTTATTTGAGCCAACTTCCTTTGCAATTCCATTCTAATCAAACTCTACCTGATCAATCACCACCATAAACAAACGGACTGAAAGTTATAATTTCCAGTACATAAGGTCTAAATTGGCTAATGCCGAAGCTATACATCATTTTGGAGCAAATATTATTAATTTACCTAGTCCAAAATACATCAACTTTAATTATAAGATTGATTCCTATTAACTTGGTTAAGGTCAGAGGATCTTAGTTTATAAACATAGTTAAAGTTACAGGCCATGCTTAAAGCTTGGCACTGTCCTTGCAAGACACTAGGAAAGCTTGTTCTAGTTCATTGATCACCATACTGAATTGATAACCTACCCCTTCATAGTGTATCTCTTCTATGCGGTAATCAACACTCTCTAATTGTGTCATTGGAATGCCATTTGTATGTCGCGGCGCCAACACCTCACAGTGGTAGTGCCAAATTATTGATACCAAGAAGACCGACATAAAAGCGTTTTTGTTGGTTCATATCTCATAATTTGATGAGCAATAGCATAAAATACTAGAAGGCTCAAACAACTCGTATTCCCTATAAGAACCATAATACAGATTTTGCAGCTTATCCTATACCATACAGGCATACCCAACATTGTAATGATAAATTATAACTAATTCCATAAATTTAACCAGTAAAGGAAGTAGGCTGGCCTTAAGATGATCCTAGACTAAGCTAAACATTTTTAAATAAGTACAATAATTCTCAGGCACGCAATCATGCACTTCGCATTACCACATAAATCATTGGCAGTGATCGGTGCCCATTTATAATATTTAGACACAATTTAACAATAGCGCATCAACTCACTTTCCATTGTAAGTTCTCCTTGCCCAAAATGAAGTGGCAAGGTGTTCAACACTAACCAAACGAAAAATAAGCATACATTGATACGTTTAGCATAAGAATAAGGTTCCATTAAACGGAACTCCAAATGATGTACTCTAGTGAGTCATAGGACGCTTGCCCATTGCAGAGTTAACTCTTGCACTTTCTAAAGGCCTCTGTTGGTTGATAAATTTGACTAGAAGCAGGCTTTGATGAATTAAGGGAAAAAGCAGCAGGTGTAGGAAAATGCATGTACTTCAAACTAGGATTAGCAGCAGTAGAGGAACTTGTATTTGTCAATTTCGTCCAACACTATTTGAACTAACTCTTGTTACAAGCTCTGTTTAACTCAGGCCTCATTAAATTGATCTTCATTACAATTTTAACCAATATTTGCTACAATTTCTATTCAACTGAATTTAGTTCTCATCATAATCCTAAACTACTCCAATCCTAATATTCGAACAAATTATGTTCATTAACCAGCATGAAAACCTGTCTATACTTGCCGACCACTATATCGAGTGACCATGTTCACTATAATATATCTTTCATAAGGAACCGAACCTCGCTAGATCCTTACTTGCAAATTGTTGAGTTAGCACTTAAGTATGAAAATTTCAAACTAGAGGTATTAAAGGAGTAAAGTCATTGAATGTATCTTTAAGGTTAAGATTCCGAGATACACAATGAGCACAATCCAACACCAGGATACAAATACAAATCAAAAGATACATGTAAGCATCGCATTCAAAAATGGTGAAAGCTCTTATAACGAGACGGCAAAGATACATGATTCACTCTAAAAACTTTACTTGAGTACGCAAGAGACCCCATAACTACTTTGGAACTTGCAAGGCATGTCTATCCTCTCTTTCCATCTATGAATAATCTAATTATTCCATAAAATTTTCATTCAGATATACTATATACCTACAAGGAAATCCCTAAGCAAACAATTCATCCAATAGGAACTCAATGTGGTGCTCTTACACAAGCCACTTGCCATGTGCAAACATGGCAATTGTTCACCTACAAAGCACTAGCAAGGACTATTTAGTCAAAAGGACGAAATTCCACCACACTTGACTTACTTCATAATCTACGCGATGTCGCCATCTCAAGAAACCAAACATGGCTGTATGATAAGTACCTTTTGGGAGATACCGTTCAGCCTTGCTAAATCAAATAAAATAAAAAATCAAAAGTACATTCAAGTCAAGAATCATTTCATAAATTGGGGGGGGGGGTGGAAGATTTTTCCTTCATTTGTGATTCCCTATTCATAATGGCGCAAATCATTTTTAGGACTAGGGGACTTCGTCTGAGTCATTTCCTTATTCTAGTGACAAATTATTCTAGGACTGGGGGACTTCGCCCCAGTCATTTTCATAATGGTATGTAAATCTTATTTAGGACTTAGAGACTTCACCTCAGTCACTTCCATAACGGTATGTCAATCTTATTTAGGACTTTGCCTCAATCATTTCCATAACGGTACATAATCTTATATAGGACTGGGGGACTTCGTCTCAGTCACTTCCATAACAGTATGTAAATCTTATTTAGGACTAGGGGACTTTGCCTTTATCATTTCCATAACAGTACATAAATCTTATTTAGGACTGGGGGACTTCGCCTCAGTCATTTCCATAACAGTATGTAAATCATATTTAGGACTAGGGGACTTTGCCTTTGTCATTTCCATAACAATACATAAATCTTATTTAGGACTGGGGGACTTTGCCTCAGTCATTTCCATAACAGTATATAAATATTATTTAGGATTGAGGAACTTCGCCTCAGTCATTTCCATAATGGTATGTAAATCTTATTTAGGACTGGGAGACTTCGCCTCAATCATTTGTATAACGTTACATAAATCATATTTAGGACTGGGGGACTTCGTTTTAGTCATTTCCATAATGGTATGTAAATCTTATTTAGGACTGGGGGACTTCGCCTCAATCATTTCCATAATGATGTGTAAATCTCTGTAATACTAGGGGACTTCGCCTCAGTCATTCCCTTATTTTAGTAGTAAATAACTTTTATTCTCGGTGACTTTTTCTTGATTTACAACATCAGCTTCTTTATCTTGATGATGCAAATCATTTTTTACAGCTATAGGACGTCACCCCTAGGACAAGTTAGACGTTATCTTGGTCACAGAGGCTAAATCACCCCAAAATTGAGAAGCTATACGACCAACAAAGGTGGAAAAGTACATTTTTTTGCGCGACGCAAAGCAAAAGCAATTACAAGTCTGGAACTATCCATCCAAAAAAGACAACCCCCTTTCAAAGCTAATAAATTCCGTCCTCAATCGTGCCGCATTATGCAATACTATGGCATATCCATAAGAATTCACTACCTGTCAGAAATCAAATTATAATTGTCAAGCCTTGTTGATTATCACAACTTAACAAAATATCCCTAGTAAGAGAACCCAAAATGATATGTGTTTATTATTACGACCTAGCAAACCGCACTTTAGCCAACCCTCTGCTAAACTATTTGGCACCGCTACTGGTCAACAACTTAGTAAGAGCATCTTTATCCGCGTAGCCACCTTCATGACCACCTACGAAGTTAACCGAACGCTATACCTAGTAAATACAAGTTACCCTTATACTTCGTGGTATTCTTGTTCATTTAACCGCAAAAATAAATCATGTAAGGATTACGAGAATCTTCCCTCGCTATCCTTCTCAATTCTTCCTCTGCTAGACATTAGATGTTTGAAGTGTAATAGCTAGAAATGAAATTAAGGGTAGACAAAAAGAGTTTAACATAATTTTAATGCACTCTAACTCTACAAACCGAACTTCTCAGGAAGTGAAAATTTTGAGTTAGACCTTGACTCCAAGAAACTAAGCATCACACAGGCTTTGCTGTAAAATCTAATTGATATCTGAACCTATACTACAAATTCTTGACCACCATAAAACATGCCCAACACGAGACTTGACATCAGAAAAATAAAAGTATCTCCCCAAACATCTAAAAGATAGTGAAGGTAACTGTAGCCGCCCTACTTGAAATGGAGAATCATAAGCTAGTGGCACACGGACGTAAATATCAACTTAATAGTAAAGAACCCTTCAGAACATGGCAATCTGAACTGATAACAATTGGGATGAACTGGCCCAATATCCTTGACAACCTATTTCTAGACAATCTTGAACTTGCTCACAAATAGTCACACTCAATCTAGCAATAATTGCTATCATCACGATAATATATAGCACAAGATCACTGAATTCTTAAAACTATTTCACAACCTTAAGATGGGACTAACAAGATTGATATGAAGCTAAAAACTTTTATACCTGGACAAGTGCATCCTTAGAGGCCTATCATCATCGATATCCTGTAAACTCATTTGGAAGAATTTTTAGTATTCAACACCGATATAAGCAACATACCACGAGCTATCAAGAATTCATCACGGGTAAGTCACACATGGCACATAAATGCCTGTCATACTGACATTAGTGAGGGTTCATGTGATTTATTTGTAACCACTAACATGAGCCATGCCGAACTCATCATTTCGTAAATAAAGGTCTTAGACAAACAAATGTTAGCCACTTACATCCTTTGAGGAGGATGTACCATAAGTTTGTCATTTAAAAGGTAATGGCCTCAGAAAGGTGTTATATCTGATAATACTATCTTTATTTTAATATTTATTCCCGGCATATCCATTATATGATAAATGTGTTATACTGACTTGTTTGGTTTGATTTACCGCCTTGAGTGTGCCTGATTTTATCCAGGTATTCAGCACGTAGCACCTGACGGTTACCCGCATGATCTGCCTTGATGCTCACCCACAACGGATGCAATATTTATCTCCATGGTCTGCGCTGGTGCAATTATCCACAATGGGTGCAACACTCATCATCACGGTCTGCCCTGGTGCAATCACCCGCAATGGGTGCAACCCTTGTCACCACGGTCCGCCCTGGTGCAATCACCTGCAAAGGGTGCAACCCTTATCACCATGGTCCACCCTGGTGCAATCACCTGCAACAGGTGCAGCCCTTATCACCATGGTTCGCCCTAGTGCGGTCACCTGCAATGGGTGCAACCCTCATCACCGCGGTTCGCCCTAGTGTGATCACCTGTAACGCTTACAATGCTCATGATCCACCAGAAAGCTATCTAAGGATGATACAATGTACACCACTATCTATTTTTCATTTAATGAACATAACATATAACTTACTACATAGGATATGCATGTTTAAAAGATGCGCCAATTTCCATGGCATACGTTCTGTCTACTTACAAGACAATTATATTAGTGACATGCTCATCCCCATAGAGCCCGTATGACATATTCATTATCCTTAATTTAAGAATGCTAGGGCGTACTCGCCACATTAACTACATCATGTTATACTACATACTATTTACTTGGATAGTCAATAAGCAACGCAACATAACACCTTAATCTTGTCCAAACATGTTACACCTAGAACCCGAATCACCATGAATGCTTGATAAAATAAAGGAGCAAAATGTCTGAATACTCTAAGGCTTCAGAGGCCCAGATTCCTTTAAACATTCATGTATAAATGAAACCTGCTCCATTCAACAAAAATGAAGATAAAATATTCTATTAAGATCCATGATTAGACTAAATGCCCTATTACGGTTCATGATAAATCATGCACCCAACTATGAATCATGATTAATTGAACATCATATTAAGTGTCAAGTACCCCATTGCAAGTTCTATTCAGGTCCTACACTCCATTAGTTTCGAGTAAAATCAAAATACACATGAACGACAACTACGAAGGTCCAAAACAGAACATTAAATATCTCCACCGCTCAAAAAAACATGGTACAAGGGCAAGCTAAGAGTAAAACAGGTTTATTACTTCATGACCGAACTTGGAATAACCGAAGTTTGCTCAAGAAGTAAGGGGACTAGTATGTTGGTAACTTGTAATTGAGTAACTTGCTATTGTAGATAAATAAATTATTGTTTGGGTAATAATGATTTATAATTATATCTCCAAAACCATACAATTCGCCCATTTGCTATTCGTCCACTTAAGCCAATATGATTTGCCCACTCACAGTTGTCCTTAAGCATTTATAAGGGGAAACTTTAATAAGTCTAATTTAGTATATAATTATTTACATATTTTTAATATAATTTTAACCATTTTTTGCATCAAACTTCTATCAATTTTGCCCGGTTTTGCTCATTTTGAACTATTTTGCTATTTTCTTGTAAAAATACTCATTTTATGTTAAATCTTGCTAGGTTTTATTATTAACATTAACAAGTAAAAGCAAGACACATCAAATAAATACGAAAAATTAACAAAAATACTCATTCTCACGCCTAAATGCAGAATTTTACATAAAATATCAACTTTTCAGCTACAACTTGCATTTGGGCTGCAAAAGCACAATGCTTTTTGCCCAAATTCATTGTATAAACATACTTTAACATTTCCTAGCTCAGTTTTGCAGGTTTTGGGTGGTGCTTGAGCAACAAACATTTACAAAAAATAATGAAGAAACACGCAAGTAGCAGCTGCCGCAACTTCCATCAAATAAGAAGCATTTTTGATGATTTTTTCCATTTTTCTTTTTTGTATCCTAGCTCAAACATTATATAAAGGCGTTTTGTGTAGTGTTCAAAATCATCCTTCATTCAAAAAAAAAACTCATAAAAAGTGTAGGAAAAAGAAGTAGAAAACCGGATGAAGGAAGAAGAAGAAGAAGGAAGAAAGTTTAGTTTGCAATTTTATATTTTTAAGTCCTTTTTAGCATTTTATTCTTCTAATTTCATGAATTTTGTGTTAGTTATGCTTTATATTAAGCTTATCATGAACCAATTTTGTTATTTCGAGGCTACAATGTAGCCTAAGTTGTAATATACGCTTATTTTTAATTCAACGTATTCATTATTTTGTCATTGCGTTGTTGAAGTATTTATCATTGTTCTTCATGAGTTTTAAATACTTGATCACCATTTAAGGCCTATAATGATTCATAATGAGTCTGAGAGGAGTTTTATAATGAGTGCTAAGGTGATAAGCACCACAAATTGAGCGAATACTCGAGAGAGATTAACGCGATTTGTATGGTTTTTAAAGAGAAAATCATAGAGCTTTAAAAACTCTTTTCTTATTTAAATTCATGCATCAGAGGGATGGGTTAATATGTAAAAGAGCATGCTAAATGATGTTCGAGAGAGAATATTTAGTAAATTAGGGTTTTTAACCATCAACATGTAATAACAACTTGAATAACGAGAATAGAAAGGTGTATTAATACAACTGGGTGAAATCGGAAGCCTTGGATATTATTAAGTAATAAAAACTTCATAAAAGCAGTTAACATATTTGTTTCTTTTTGTTTATCTTATTTCATATCAACATCTGAATCTTTCGGTTGTTCAAAAAGCATCAAAACTACTAATTTTGGAACTCATTCAATAACAATCCTCATGGGATGATACTCTTCTCATTTCTATATTACTTGATACTCTACTTCATTCAAAAAAAAAAAAAAAAAAATCACACAAAGTGTAGGAAAAAGAAGTAGAAAACTGGGTGAAGGAAGAAGAAGAAAAATAAAGAAAGTTTGGTTTGTAATTTTATATTTTAAAGTCCTTTTTAGCCTTTTCTTCTTCTAAGTTCATGAATTTTGTGTTAGTTGTGTTTTATAGTAAGTTTATCACGAACTAATTTTGTTATTCCAAGGCTACGATGTAGCCTAAGTTGTAATATACACTTAATTCTATTTTAATGTATTCATTGTTTTGTCATTACGTTGTTGAAGTGTTTATCATTGTTTTTCATGAGTTTTAAATACTTGATCACCATTTAAGGCCTATAATGATTCATAATGAGTCTGAGAGAAGATTTATGATGAGTGCTAAGGTGATAAGCACCACAAATTGAGCGAATGCTCGAGAGAGATTAACGCGATTTGGGTGGTTTTTAAAGTGAAAATCATAGAGCTTTAAAAAATCTTTTCTTATTTAAATTCATGCACAAGAGTGATGGGTTAATATGTAAAAGAGCATGCTAAATGTTGCCCGAGAGAGAATATTTAGAAAATTAGGGTTTTCAACCATTAACACGTAATAACAACTTGAATAACGAGAATAAAAAGGTGTATTAATGCAACTGGGTGAAATCGGAAGCCTTGGATATTATTAAATCATAAAAACTTCATAAAATCAGTTAACATATTTGTTTCTTTTTAATTTATCTTATTTCATATCAACATCTCAATCTTTCGGTTGTTCAAATAGCATCAAAGCTACTAATCTTGGTACTCATTCAATAACAATCCTCATGGGACGATACTCTTCTCATTTCTATATTACTTGATACACTATTTCATTCAAACAAAAACTCGTACAAAGTGTAGGAAAAAGAAGTAGAAAACCGGGTGAAGGAAGAAGAAGAAGAAGGAAGAAAGTTTGGTTTGTAAATTTATATTTTAAGTCCTTTTTAGACTTTTCGTCTTCTAAGTTCATGAATTTTGTGTAAGTTATGCTTTATATTAAGTTTATCATGAACTAATTTTGTTATTCCAAGGCTACGATGTAGCCTAAGTTGTAATATACGCTTATTTCTATTTCAACGTATTCATTGTTTTGTCATTGCGTTGTTGAAGTGTTTATCATTGTTCTTCATGAGTTTTAAATACTTGATAACCATTTAAGGCCTGTAATGATTCATAATGAGTCCGAGAGGAGATTTATGATGAGTGCTAAGGTGATAAGCACCACAAATTGAGCGAATGCACAAGAGAGATTAACGCGATTTGTGGTTTTTAAAGTGAAAATCATAGAACTTTAAAAAATCTTTTCTTATTTAAATTCATGCACAAGAGTGATGGGTTAATATGTAAAAGAGCATGCTAAATGTTGCTCGAGAGAGAATATTTAGTAAATTCGGGTTTTCAACCATCAACACGTAATAACAACTTGAATAACGAGAATAGAAAGGTGTATTAATGCAACTGGGTGAAATCGGAAGCCTTGGATATTATTAAATCATAAAAACTTCATAAAATCAGTTAACATATTTGTTTCTTTTTAGTTTATCTCATTTCATGTCAACATCTCAATCTTTCGGTTGTTCAAATAGCATCAAAGCTACTAATCTTGGTACTCATTCAATAACAATCCTCGTGGGACGATACTCTTCTCATTTCAATATTACTTGATGCTCTATTTCATTCAAACAAAAACTCATACAAAGTGTAGGAAAAAGAAGTAGAAATCCGGGTGAAGGAAGACGAAGAAGAAGGAAGAAAGTTTGGTTTGTAATTTTATATTTTAAGTCCTTTTTAGCCTTTTCTTCTTCTAAGTTCAGGAATTTTGTGTTAGTTATGCTTTATATTAAGTTTATCATGAACTAATTTTGTTATTCCAAGGCTACGATGTAGCCTAAGTTGTAATATACGCTTATTTCTAATTCAACGTATTCGTTGTTTTGTCATTGCGTTGCTGAAGTGTTTATCATTATTCTTCGTGAGTTTTAAATGCTTGATCACTACTTAAGGCCTATAATGATTCATAATGAGTCCAAGAGGAGATTTATAATGAGTGCTAAGGTGATAAGCACCACAAATAGCGCGAATACTTGAGAGAGATTAACGCGATTTGTGTGGTTTTTAAAGTTAAAATCATAGAGCTTTAAAAAATCTTTTCTTATTTAAATTCATACATTAGAGGGATGGGTTAATATGTAAAAGAGCATGCTAAATGTTGTTCGAGAGAGAATATTCAGTAAATTAGGGTTTTTAACCATCAACATGCAATAACAACTTGAATAACGAGAATAGAAAGGTGTATTAATGCAACTGGGTGAAATCGGAAGCCTTGGATGTTATTAAATCATAAAAACTTCATAAAATCAGTTAACATATTTGTTTCTTTTTGTTTATCTTATTTCATATCAACATCTCAATCATTCGGTTGTTCAAATAGCATCAAAGCTACTAATTTTGGTACTCATTCAATAACAATCTTCGTGGGATGATAATCTTCTCATTTCTATATTACTTGATACTCTACTTCATTAAAAAAAAAAAAAAAGAAATCACACAAAGTGTAGGAAAAAGAAGTAGAAAACTGGGTGAAGGAAGAAGAAGAAAAAGGAAGAAAGTTTGGTTTGTAATTTTATATTTTTAAGTCCTTTTTAGCCTTTTCTTCTTCTAAGTTCATGAATTTTGCGTTAGTTATGCTTTATAGAAAGTTTATCACGAACTAATTTTGTTATTCCAAGGCTACGATGTAGCCTAAGTTGTAATATATGCTTATTTCTATTTCAACGTATTCATTGTTTTGTCATTGCGTTTTTGAAGTGTTTATCATTGTTCTACATGAGTTTTAAATATTTGATCACCAATTTAGGCCTATAATGATTCATAATGAGTCCGAGAGGAGATTTATGATGAGTGCTAAGGTGATGAGCCCCTCAAATTGACGAATGCTCGAGAGAGATTAACGCGATTTGTGTGGTTTTTAAAGTGAAAATCATAGAGCTTTAAAAAATCTTTTCTTATTTAAATTCATGCACAAGAGTGATGGGTTACTATGTAAAAGAGCATGCTAAATGTTGCTCGAGAGAGAATATTTAGTAAATTAGGGTTTTCAACCATATACACGTAATAACAACTTGAATAACAAGAATAGAAAGGTGTATTAATGCAACTGGGTGAAATCGGAAGCCTTGGATATTATTAAATCATACAAACTTCATAAAATCAGTTAACATATTTGTTTCTTTTTAATTTATCTTATTTCATATCAACATCTCACTCTTTCGGTTGTTCAAATAGCATCAAAGCTACTAATCTTGGTACTCATTCAATAACAATCCTCATGGGACGATACTCTTCTCATTTCTATATTATTTGATACTCTATTTCATTCAAACAAAAACTCATACAAAGTGTAGGAAAAAGAAGTAGAAAACGAAGTCGAAAACCGGGTGAAGGAAGAAGAAGAAGAAGGAAGAAAGTTTGGTTTGTAAATTTATATTTTAAGTCCTTTTTAGCCTTTTCGTCTTCTAAGTTCAGGAATTTTGTGTTAGTTATGCTTTATATTAAGTTTATCATGAACTAATTTTGTTATTCTAAGGCTACGATGTAGCCTAAGTTGTAATATACGCTTATTTCTATTTCAACGTATTCGTTATTTTGTCATTGCGTTGTTGAAGTATTTATCATTATTCTTCGTGAGTTTTAAATGCTTGATCACTACTTAAGGCCTATAATGATTCATAATGAGTCCGAGAGGAGATTTATAATGAGTGCTAAGGTGATAAGCACCACAAATTGAGCGAATACTTGAGAGAGATTAACGCAATTTGTGTGGTTTTTAAAGTTAAAATCATAGAGCTTTAAAAAATCTTTTCTTATTTAAATTCATGCATTAGAGGGATGGGTTAATATGTAAAAGAGCATGCTAAATGTTGTTCGAGAGAGAATATTCAGTAAATTAGGGTTTTTAACCATCAACATATAATAACAACTTGAATAACGAGAATAGAAAGGTGTATTAATGCAACTGGGTGAAATCGGAAGCCTTGGATGTTATTAAATCATAAAAACTTCATAAAATCAGTTAACATATTTGTTTCTTTTTGTTTATCTTATTTCATATCAATATCTCAATCTTTCGGTTGTTCAAATAGCATCAAAGCTACTAATTTTGGTACTCATTCAATAACAATCTTCGTGGGATGATACTCTTCTCATTTCTATATTACTTGATACTCTACTTCATTCATTCAAAAAAAAAAAAAAAAAAAAGAAATCACACAAAGTGTAGGAAAAAGAAGTAGAAAACTGGGTGAAGGAAGAAGAAGAAAAAAGAAGAAAGTTTGGTTTGTAATTTTATATTTTTAAGTCCTTTTTAGCCTTTTCTTCTTCTAAGTTCATGAATTTTGCGTTAGTTATGCTTTATAGTAAGTTTATCACGAACTAATTTTGTTATTCCAAAGCTACGATGTAGCCTAAGTTGTAATATATGCTTATTTCTATTTCAACGTATTCATTGTTTTGTCATTGTGTTTTTGAAGTGTTTATCATTGTTCTGCATGAGTTTTAAATATTTGATCACCATTTTAGGCCTATAATGATTCATAATGAGTCCGAGAGGAGATTTATGATGAGTGCTAAGGTGATGAGCCCCACAAATTGAGCGAATGCTCGAGAGAGATCAACGCGATTTGTGTGGTTTTCAAAGTGAAAATCATAGAGCTTTAAAAAATCTTTTCTTATTTAAATTCATGCACAAGAGTGATGGGTTACTATGTAAAAGAGCATGCTAAATGTTGCTCGAGAGAGAATATTTAGTAAATTCGGGTTTTCAACCATCAACACGTAATAATAACTTGAATAACGAGAATAGAAAGGTGTATTAATGCAACTGGGTGAAATCGGAAGCCTTGGATATTATTAAATCATAAAAACTTCATAAAATCAGTTAACATATTTGTTTCTTTTTAGTTTATCTCATTTCATGTCAACATCTCAATCTTTCGGTTGTTCAAATAGCATCAAAGCTACTAATCTTGGTACTCATTCAATAACAATCCTCGTGGGACGATACTCTTCTCATTTCAATATTACTTGATGCTCTATTTCATTCAAACAAAAACTCATACAAAGTGTAGGAAAAAGAAGTAGAAAATCGGGTGAAGGAAGACGAAGAAGAAGGAAGAAAGTTTGGTTTGTAATTTTATATTTTAAGTCCTTTTTAGCCTTTTCTTCTTCTAAGTTCATGAATTTTGTGTTAGTTATGCTTTATATTAAGTTTGTCATGAACTAATTTTGTTATTCCAAGGCTACGATGTAGCCTAAGTTGTAATATACGCTTATTTCTAATTTAACGTATTCATTGTTTTGTCATTGCGTTGTTGAAGTGTTTATCATTTTTCTTCATGAGTTTTAAATTCTTGATCACCATTTAAGGCCTATAATGATTCATAATGAGTCCGAGAGGAGATTTATAATGAGTGCTAAGGTGATAAGCACCACAAATTGAGTGAATATTCGAGAGAGATTAACGCAATTTGTGTGGTTTTTGAAGAGAAAATCATAGAGCTTTAGAAACTCTTTTCTTATTTAAATTCATGCATCAGAGGGAAGGGTTAATATGAAAAAGAGCATGCTAAATGTTGTTCGAGAGAGAATATTTTGTAAATTAGGGTTTTTAACCATCAACATGTAATAACAACTTGAATAACGAGAATAGAAAGGTGTATTAATGCAACTGGGTGAAATCAGAAGCCTTGGATGTTATTAAATCATAAAAACTTCATAAAATCAGTTAACATATTTGTTTCTTTTTGTTTATCTTATTTTATATAAACATCTCAATCTTTCAGTTGCATATTATTAAATCAAAAAAACTTCATAAAATCTGTTAACATATTTGTTTCCTTTTTTTTTTTTTTATCTTATTTCATATCAACTTCTTAATCTTTCGGTTGTTCAAATAGCATCAAAGCTACTAATTTTGGTACTCATTGAATAACAATCCTCGTGGGATGATACTCTTCTCATTTCTGTATTACTTGATACTGTACTTCATTCAAAATAAAAAAATAGAACTCACACAAAGTGTAGGAAAAAGAAGTAGAAAACTGGGTGAAGGAAGAAGAAGACAAAGGAAGAAAGTTTGGTTTGTAATTTTATAATTTAAAGTCCTTTTTAGCCTTTTCTTCTTCTAAGTTCATGAATTTTGCGTTATTTATGCCTTATTGTAAGTTTATCACGAACTAATTTTGTTATTCCAAGGCTACGATGTAGCCTAAATTGTAATATACGCTTATTTCTATTTCAACGTATTCATTGTTTTGTCATTGCGTTGTTGAAGTGTTTATCATTGTTCTTCATGAGTTTTAAATACTTGATCACCATTTAAGGCCTATAATGATTCATAATGAGTCTTAGAGGAGATTTATGATGAGTGCTAAGGTGTTGAGCACCACAAATTGAGTGAATGCTCGAGAGAGAATAACGCGATTTGTGTGGTTTTTAAAGTGAAAATCATAGAGCTTTAAAAAATCTTTCCTTATTTAAATTCATGCACAAGAGTGATGGGTTAATATGTAAAAGAGCATGCTAAATGTTGCTGGAGAGAGAATATTTAGTAAATTAGGGTTTTCAACCATCAACATGTAATAACAACTTGAATAACGAGAATAGAAAGGTGTATTAATGCAACTGGGTGAAATCGAAAGCCTTGGATATTATTAAATCATAAAAACTTCATAAAATCGGTTAGCATATTTGTTTCTTTTTAGTTTATCTTATTTCATATCAACATCTCAATCTTTTGATTGTTCAAATAGCATCAAAGCTACTAATCTTGGTACTCATTCAATAACAATCCTCATGGGACGATACTCTTCTCATTTCTATAGTACTTGTTACTCTATTTCATTCAAACAAAAACTCATACAAAGTGTAGGAAAAAGAAGTAGAAAACCGGGTGAAAGAAGAAGAAGAAGAAGGAAGAAAGTTTGGTTTTTAATTTTATATTTTAAGTCCTTTTTTGCCTTTTCTTCTTCTAAGTTCATGAATTTTGTGTTATTTATGCTTTATATTAAGTTTATCATGAACTAATTTTGTTATTCCAAGGCTACGATGTAGCCTAAGTTGTAATATACGCTTATTTCTAATTTAACGTATTCATTGTTTTGTCATTGCATTGTTGAAGTGTTTATCATTGTTCTTCATGAGTTTTAAATGCTTGATCACCCTTTAAGGCCTATAATGATTCATAATGAGTCCGAGAGGATATTTATAATAAGTGCTAAGGTGATGAGCACCACAAATTGAGCGAATACTCGAGAGAGATTAATGCGATTTGTGTGGTTTTTAAAGAGAAAATCATAGAGCTTTAAAAACTCTTTTCTTATTTAAATTCATGCATCAGAGGGATGGGTTAATATGTAAAAGAGCATGCTAAATGTTGTTCGAGAGAGAATATTTTGTAAATTAGGGTTTTTAACTATCAACATGTAATAACAACTTGAATAACCACTACAAGAAAAAGGGCCACTAACGACAGTGATTATGGTCGTTAAAAGCTTAATTTACCATCGTTAATACTATTAACAAGGGAGTAAATTTCCAGTCGTTCATTGTCGTTATTGCTTCTGACGTTAATACTATCTGGTATCAACGACCACTAAACCGGGCCGTCGTTAAAAAGTATCCACGACGGTATACTATATCCGTCGTTAAAAGTGAAATCAATAACAGCAGCACACGTTGTCATTAAAAGTAAGGTCTTTAACGTTAGGTGGCACCGTCGTTAAAGAGTTCATTAATAACAACAATAATTGTTGTCGTTACAAATATTTACTGCCATATAGGCAGAAGTTCTAACGACGGCAAAAACTGTCGTTAAATTTTTCTCGCTACTAATTGAAAACAATAATGACAATATAGATCGTGGTTGGTAAAAAATAGCAATAACAATAAACCATCGTTAAAACATTTTCCGCCAATTAATAAAAAGAAAAGCTGTCATTAAAAATGTTTCCCCCATCAAGGACAATTATAACAAAAAATGTATCAATGTTAGAGACCCTGTACATTCATATGGTACAATGTATACATTCATATATACCTGTACTTTTATGCAATATAATGATAATTTTTCTAGTTGTTTATAACATCTACACATCCATATAAGGACAATTTTCTGGTTATTCATAATACCTGTACATAAATGTAGTATAACGACATTTCATTTTAGTTATAACCCCTACAAAATAGTACTGTATAACCATACATAAATAACTCTTACATATCATTCAATGGAGCAACAAATTCTAATAAAAAATAAGGATGTTATTGAAACTTAAATGCCCAAGTACCACAAAAGCCAATTTACATACAAAAACCACTAAAAACATATATTGTAAATTTTAACACCTAACAATTTAGAAAAGTTACAAATCCGACTAAAGGTTACAAATAAAAGTTCCAACCAAAACAAGAATTTGCAGTGCAGTCTTCCAACACCTAAAAAAATAAATACAACACTCATGTTAGAAAATTCTTATCATCTGAGTATCAATAATAAATAGTACGGACACGTCACCAACCAAGCAATAAAACAAAACATAAAACAAATAAAAACTATATTAAAGTAATTAGCATAAAACTGACCAAAAAGGAAACAATTCGTATGCTTTTTAATACACAATAATTGCACACCCGATCTCCACATTATAGAACTCAATCACAGTGTCACAAATTCAATAACATTCTTAAACTCCACCTAGAATTCAATCACAAAGTCCAAACTCAACAACAATTCCAAATAACTCAACTCAATAATGCGCTCTTAATAAATACCAAAATGATTGCAAACTCTTAACTCCATATTGAAACACAAAGTCCTAATCCTCAAATCTCAAATTCACCTAAAGCTCAATCATACAATCCAAACGCATCAACAATTTCAAAGAACTGAAGAGTGACTTTTTTTGATAAAAGCGAAGAATCATAATACAAAATAGGACGCACCTACCAAGTAAGGCCCCGGGAGAACGGAAAACCAAAACCAAAAGAAAACAAAATACAGCGCACATGCCATGGCACATTAAAAGGCGTAGCAAGATGCTAGATCAAAACAAAGTGAAACTACTACTTACACTTAATTCAAAATGTCAATTCAAAAACTCCTGGCTCTATGCATCACGGACGCCCCAAAGAGCCTAACCCACCATAGTTTAGTAGTATAAAAATACCCATCACAAGAGCTTGGAAGAGTATAAACCCATTGAATAGTGTATTATTAATAAATACAAAAATGTTCACAAACTTAAACTCTACAGCACACAATCTGAGTCATAAATCAACAACAATCTCAAACTCCTCATAGAACTCAATCACAAAGTCCAAATCCACAACAATTCCAAATAACTCAATAATGTATTCTTAATGAATATATCAACATACATAAGCAAAAACTAAGGGCCAAAAAAAAAAAAAAAAAATGAGAGAGAGAAAGAAGAAAAAGGAGAAGATTACAACATACCTAATAATACTTAATCAATGTAGTCGTCCATCTCAGTAGACAGGGAGGGAATACTTGACCCGTTGTTATGACCTCCATCCTTTAGTGCTTTTACTCTAGCTGCCAAATCAGCAAATTCCTTATTCTCCTTAAGAATTGCTCGCTTTTCCTTCTCAGATTGACAAAGCTTTTCAAGAAGCTCGGCCTTGGTAGAAGATGGTCCTATCAAATCACTAGGCTTTACTCCTCCCCTGTAACCAAACACATGACCATGAGCTTGACGTTTCTTGAAGACCTTCTAAGCAACCTTAATGTTAGATAAGGTGGGATCCTCTTCAATGACTTCAACAATTTTTTCCTACAAAATGTAGTGAACTAAGAATGGAGTAAAGTATATTTGACAACAAGTAATTAATTCTTTAAATTCCTTAAATTGTACATACATATTGCTGACTAAGCTCAGGTGTTGCCATCTTATCAACCTTTGAATGTGTAGCAAGAAACATCTCCCCAAGATTAGGACCTTTCCCATTCTGTTGAGTTTTTGCAATCAGACAATAGTTAGACTGTCCACTAGAGAAAAAAAATTGAAAACAAAATATTGAAGTTGTAAGTTGCATACTATATCTTTGAAAATTTGCCTATGAGCTCTGCTACTAGTACGATGAAGCAGTTCTCTCGAAAGCATAGCCCTATTTTTGGTGTTTCTAGCACTCCTTGCTTATTTTTCAAATATTAAAAAGTTAGTATATCCATTAATAGAAGTACAAAAAATAAAATAAGAAAAAAGAAGAGAATTTATACCTGGAACTCCTTAGATGCATAATGATTTTTTACAATCCATACCCAATCCTCCTTATCCCACTCTCTCCTTCATAATCGGATTCGGCTTCACCTTGACTTTCACCGTAGTCATACGAAAAAGTATAAATTGGCACTGTTCCATATCTAAGTAGATGACTTCTTATCCATTCGGGATCTCCAGAGTTACATAGGTTGCATTTAGTATACAGACAAGCGAAACTTCTCCCTTTTCTTTCCTCAGCATAATCTAAAACACTTTGAACTCCATTTTGATATGTTAAACTCACCCGATCGTGAACAAAATGCATCCATTGTTTATTAGGAACCATATTCTTAAAAGATATTCCAAGAATATGCCGAAAAAGCATTGTTCAATTAGTGTAAGACGGTTCAACATAATTTTCAATTTGAATATCAACTGGAAGGGAAATGTCAAAAACAATCTCAAAATTAATATATCTATAAATTATAAACCCTAGCATATAACTATTCACATACTCCAAAAGCAGTGTCAAACATATTAGTGTTAGTCATTTACCTTGAAAAGCAACTTCAGTAAAATCTGCTAAGTTGGAGCCAGTTGGTTGACCATGGGGATTGACAGCTTCAGCGCGTCAACAGACCAAGAAGCCAGCGTGAACATGAATACGAATCTACCAATGAACACCAGACATGGGCTTGGAACAAACACGAACTACCAACTAATTTGTTAATTCAGCGAACACAACACAAACTACTAACATAAAAGAGACAAATTTGTGAATCTAGTAAAAAAAATCATTTAAAATTTGGGTGTAGTGGGTCAATACAGCAAAGAACCAAATTAGGGTTGTTAATCACCAACGAAGCTTATAACAAACACGAACTACCAACTAATTTGTTAATTCAGCGACATAACACAAACTACCAACATAAAGAGGACAAATTAGCTTTGAAGCATTGTCAATCTAGTAAAAAATCATTCAAAATCTTGGTATATTGGGTTAATACAGCAAAGAATCGAAGCAAGGTTGTCAATCACCAACGAACAATAGACATGGCTTATAACAAACACGAACTACAAACTAATTTATTAATTCAGCAAACAAACCACAAACTACCAACATAAAAGGGACAAATTTGCTTTGAAGCTTTGTCAATCTAGCAAAAGATCATTCAAAATATAGGTACAATGGGTCAATACAGCGAAGAACCAAATTAGGGTTGTTAATTGCTAATGAATAACGGACATGGGCTTATAACAAACATCAACTACCAACTAATTTGTTAATCCAGCGAACACAACACGAACTACTAACATAAAAGGGACAAATTCTCTTTGAGGCATTGTCAATCTAGCAAAAAATTATTCAAATATGGTTATAGTGGGTCAATACAATGAGGAACCGAATTAGGGTTGTTAATCACCAACGAATAGTAGACATGAGCTTATAACAAACACGAAGTACCAACTAATTTGCTAATTCATCAAGCATAACACACTACCATAAAAGGGACAAATTCACTTTATAGCTTTGTTAATCTAGCAAAAAATCATTCAAAATAAGGGTATAGTGGGTCAATATAGCGAAGAACCAAATTAGGATTGTTAATCACCAACGAACAACAGATATGGGCTTATAACAAACACGAACTGCCAACTAATTTTTTAATTAGTCAAACAAAACACAAACTACTTACAATAAAAGGGACAAATTCGCTTTGAAGCTTTGTCAATCTAGCAAAAAATATTCAAAATCTAGGTACAGTGGGCCAATACAGCAAAGAACTGAATTAGGGTTGTTAATCACCAACGAACAATAGACATAGGCTTATAACAAATACGAACTACAAACTAATTTGTTAATTCAGCAAACATAACACAGACTACCAACATAAAATGGACAAATATGCTTTGACGCTTTGTCAATCCAGCAAAAAATTATTCAAAATTTGGGTATAATGGGTGAATACAATGAAGAACTGAATTAGGGTTGTTAATCATCAACAAATAATAGACATGGGCTTACAACAAACACGAACTACCAACCAATTCTTTAATTCATTAAACATAACACAAACTACCAACATAAAAGGGACAAATTCGCTTTAATGCTTTGTTAATCTAGCAAAAAATAATTCAAAATCTGGGTATAGTGGGTCAATACAGTGAAGAACCAAATTAGGGTTGTTAACCACCAATGAACAACAGACATGAGCATGTAACAAACACGTACTACTATCTAATTTGTTAATTTAGCAAAAATAACACAAACAAAAAATTCGCTTCGAAACTTTTTCATTCTGGCAAAAAATCGTTCGAAAATTCAGTACAATAAAGAATGGAATCAGGGTTGTTAATCACCTACTTTGTGGCTTTGATTTTGCTCCACTGCTTCACTGCTTTGCCGCGCTTTGTTTGAGGGTTGGGGAAATATGAAAGGTTAGGGTTTGGACAGGGATGGGGAGTAGGAGGCTGTACATGGAGGGAAGAACAAGGGCACAAATTTGTCGAAATTTTGCTTGTCTATTTTAAAATTATTTCTATTATTATATTTCTAATTAATTAAAAAAGTATATTTTAGCACATAAAATAAAAAAAATATCAAGTACAATTGAAATATACTAAAACAGTCATATATTAAAATAAGTATCAGTTGGGATATTATTTGATTCTCAAACTTGAATTACAGTATGGATGGGTGAAATGCCAATTAGAAAATTTAAGGGAATAAAAAATTTAAAATAATAAATTTCAAAAAAAGGCCTAATTTTTACAAATTAACAAAGTTTAACTTTGTCGACCAAAATTTTACTGCTTACTTGAGCCTATTAACGACGATTTATGGATAGAATTAACGACCTTATTTAGTGCCTGTCGTTATAAGCCCAACATGTACCACTTTTTAAAGACGGTATTTTAATCCTGTCGCAACAAGGCACTGCGCACACACTTTTAACGACCAGGAAAAATTCCTGTCGTTATTTTTGGTCGTTAAAAGCCAGCTTTCTTGTGACGGGTTAACGAGAATAGAAAGGTGTATTAATGCAACTGGGTGAAATCGGAAGCCTTGGATGTTATTAAATCATAAAAACATCATAAAATCAGTTAACATATTTGTTTCTTTTTATTTATCTTATTTCATATCAACATCTCAATCTTTCGGTTGTTCAAATAGCATCAAAGCTACTAATTTTGGTACTCATTCAATAACAATCCTCATGGGATGATACTCTTCTCATTTCTATATTACTTGATACTCTACTTCATTAAAAAAAAAAAAAAAAAAACTCACACAAAGTGTAGGAAAAAGAAGTAGAAAACTGGGTGAAGGAAGAAGAAGAAAAAGGAAGAAAGTTTGGTTTGTAATTTTATATTTTAAAGTCCTTTTTAGCCTTTTCTTCTTCTAAGTTCGTGAATTTTTTGTTAGTTATGCTTTATTGTAAGTTTATCACGAACTAATTTTGTTATTCCAAGGCTACAATGTAGTCTAAGTTGTAATATACGCTTATTTCTATTTCAACGTATTCATTGTTTTGTCATTGCGTTGTTGAAGTGTTTATCATTGTTCTTCATGAGTTTTAAATACTTGATCACCATTTAAGGCCTATAATGATTCATAATGAGTCCGAGAGGAGATTTAGGATGAGTGCTAAGGTGATAAGTACCACAAATTGAGCGAATGCTCGAGAGAGATTAACGCGATTTGTGTGGTTTTTAAAGTGAAAATCACATAGCTTTAAAAAATATTTTCTTATTTAAATTCATGCACAAGTGTGATGGGTTAATATGTAAAAGAGCATGCTAAATGTTGCTGGAGAGAGAATATTTAGTAAATTAGGGTTTTCAACCATCAACACGTAATAACAACTTGAATAACGAGAATAGAAAGGTGTATTAATGCAACTGGGTGAAATCGAAAGTCTTGGATATTATTAAATCATAAAAATTTCATAAAATCCGTTAACATATTTGTTTCTTTTTAGTTTATCTTATTTCATATCAACATCTCAATCTTTCGGTTGTTCAAATAGCATCAAAGCTACTAATCTTGGTACTCATTCACTAACACTCCTCATGGGACGATACTCTTCTCATTTCTATATTACTTGATACTCTATTTCATTCAAACAAAAACTCATACAAAGTGTAGGAAAAAGAAGTAGAAAACCGGGTGAAGGAAGAAGAAGAAGAAGGAAGAAAGTTTGGTTTGTAAATTTATATTTTAAGTCCTTTTTAGCCTTTTCGTCTTCTAAGTTCATGAATTTTGTGTTAGTTATGCTTTATATTAAGTTTATTATGAACTAATTTTGTTATTCCAAGGCTACGATGTAGCCTAAGTTGTAATATACGCTTATTTCTAATTCAACGTATTCATTGTTTTGTCAATGCGTTGTTCAAGTGTTTATCATTGTTCTTCATGAGTTTTAAATGCTTGATCACCATTTAAGACCTATAATGATTCATAATGAGTTCGAGAGGAGATTTATAATGAGTGCTAAGGTGATAAGCACCACAAATTGAGCGAATACTCGAGAGAGATTAAGGCGATTTGTGTGGTTTTTAAAGAGAAAATCATAGAGCTTTAAAAACTCTTTTCTTATTTAAATTCATGCATCAGAGGGATGGGTTAATATGTAAAAGAGCATGCTAAATGTTGTTCGAGAGAGAATATTTAGTAAATTAGGGTTTTCAACCTTCAACATGTAATAACAACTTGAATAACGAGAATAAAAATGTGTATTAATGCAACTAGGTGAAATCGGAAGCCTTGGTAATTATTAAATCATAAAAACTTCATAAAATCAGTTAACATATTTGTTTCTTTTTAGTTTATCTTATTTCATATCAACATCTTAATCTTTCGGTTGGTCAAATAGCATCAAAGCTACTAATCTTGGTACTCATTCAATAACAATCCTTGTGGGACGATACTCTACTCCTTTCTATATTACTTGATACGACTAGTGCACTTGCTAACGCATACGCCAAGTCAAGCACCGATTGACTAATTGTAAAAGGACTTAAGGTTATATCCATTTTGGGTTACGCGCCCGTTGCCTACCCACTTTATACTTACTCGCCCAATACTTACACGCCCGGTGTTTATATCCTTAGTTTTATGAATACAATGAGCAGATAATTAACCCGTATAAATTACTAAAAAAACTAGACTTAAGTTAGAAAACACCTGTCACACTAGGCGACATATGTCACCATAGGTTCTTGGCATCTCTCCCCCACGTGCAAAGGGGAGGGTGAAAGATGAGGATGAATAAAAAGTGGAGGCAGGGAGTTCGGTGGGGACGAGGAGGAGAGAGGATGAAGACTAGGGGGGAGGGGAGAGCTAGGGGATGGATGATGGATGATGATGATGATAATGATGATGATGAAGATGATAATGAGGATGATGATGATGATGCTAGGATCCTACCCCTCAATTTATTCATTTGGGTTCCTACCCATCTCAAGCTAAGTATTCAATATATATTTTATTGTTAATTATGGCTCATGTTATCTTATTTATATTATTAGCCTACTACAGGTCTAACTAGCCAATTATTATTAGCCTATTATAGGCCTAAATAGTCAATTATTATTAGCCTATTATATGCCTAACTAGCCAATTATTATTAGTCTATTACAAGCCTATCTAGCTAATTGTTATTAGCCTAATACAGGCCTAACTAGCCAATTATTATTAGCCTAGTACAGGCCTAACTAGCCAATTATTACTAGCCTACTACAGGCCTAACTAGCCAATTATTATTAGCCCACTGTGGGTTTAGCTAGCCAGTTATATCTTTCTTTCATTTGTGTAATATACTTTTTAAAAGGACTTTGGGCCATTATTAAATAGCCGTTCTAGGGGTCTGAACTTAATTTGTTGATTTGTCATTACTGTATTTATTTATTACCCATATTTAATATTATTTAATGATATTAATACTAACTTGAGCATCGGAGGGGTACCCTGTGGGTTACCCCACGGGCCCCTCTAACCGCTTTGTTTGATCTTGCACGGGATGTCAAGTTGGGTGTGTAGCTAGAGCTTTAGTTCAGCTCATTCTAGCTAACCCCACCTCATATTAAACTCAAAGTGATGGATAAGCATATTGACGAAATTCATCAAATAGACACCTTCTAAAATATTGGTGAAAATTAATACAACCACTGCAACTTTTTTTAGTTATATCAAACACCCCTCAAAATATTAATGAAGATCAATTTAATTCTCTGATATTAAATTTTATCAATGACTCTCAAAACTATTGAAAAAGTTAGTAAAAAATGGTCCAGATATCCTAACGTCTGATAATATATTCTAGGGAATTGATCTAATACAAACCAAACCAATCTCAAAATGTAAGAACTCAAATGTATATATTTGTGTTTATAGTGTAGTGTCTGAATGGTTAAACAAGAGGGAATTGAACTAGAAATTGAAAAAATATAAGGGGAAGAGGGAGTAGCAAGAGGGAGAGAGAGAAAGAGAGAGGCTCAAAGTAACGCATCTGTGGCTTCCTCGTTAATGAAGAACCTTATTTATAATCACCCCTTGGTCCTAGCTGCCTAACTGTCTATACTCAAACTATCCCTCACTTATGCTATTATATTTTGTTTGTGTCAATTAACATGAACCAAAGTAATCAAACACAAATTGAATACAATCAATTAACCATATCAAAGTATAGTATGTATCGATATATATTCCAAGTCTTACAATGAGTAAATCCAAATCAAAGTATAAAAGTTTGAAGTATAAGGTAGGTAGTTGAAGTGGAGTTAAAAGTGCGTAAAAATAGTGTACTCGCAAGTGTATGAGTTCGTTGTAGCTAAGTCGGATATACAGATGTCGTATTCACAAGGAATCAATATTAAGTCAAAATTTAGTGATTATAAATGCAGTTGGAAACTTGATTTTATTGGTTTGGAATAGTATTTAATGAAATTAAAACAATTAAACAGTATATTAAATTCTCAAATCTGTCAAGGATAATTTAGGATATGAATTAGGGTTGGCTTAAATCAAATCCCATTAGTATATTTTACTATAACAATGACTTTTAAAGGTTTAGGCTGCAAGCTCTAAACCTAGGTTAACATTAAATTAGGACTTAGAGTAATAAACTAGTCTAAGGGCATAACATATCTTCTTACCCTAGGTGTAGCATTGGTTGTCTCAACAACACTACTAAATTCCTTTATCGCACCTTGTTAAATATGGATTAATACTTAAGTTAGGATTTAGGGTAATGAACTAGTCTAATGACATAACCCATTTTATCACTCTAGGTGTAGCATAGTTTATTAGCACGACAAATGCCTTTGTCGTTGATACCACTCCAATTGGACCAACACAAATCACAACTTCAATCAACTTCAAGAGCACACTTATCACAACTCAAAACAATCAAAGGACCATGTAGTAAAAGTATCCATGCATTAAGTAATTAAAAGTGTAATGATGCTTACTTGGCGTATGCTTTAGCAAGTGCACTAGTCGTATCAAGTAATAAAGTAATGAGTAGAGTATCATTCGCACGAGAATTGTTATTGAGTGAGTACCAAAATTAGTAGCTTTGATGCTATTTGAAAAACCGAAAATTTGAGATGTTGATATGAAATAAAATAAAATAAAAAGAAACAAAATATGTTAACTGATTTTTAGGTAAGGCTTACTGATTTTCATGAAGTTTTTATAATTTAATAAGATCCAAGGCATCCGATTTCACCAAGTTGAATCAATACGCCTTTCTATTCTCGGTATTCAAGTTGTTATTACGTGTTGATGCTTGAAAACCCTAATTTACTAAACATTCTCTCTCGAGCAACATTTACCATGCTCTTTTGTATATTAACCCATCACTCTCAGGCATGAATTTAAATAAGAAAAGAGTTTTTAAAGTTCTATGATTTTCACTTAAAAACCACACAAATCGCGTTAATCTCTCCCGCGCATTCGCTCAATTTGTGGTGCTCACCTTAGCAATCATCATAAATCTCATCTCATACTCATTATGAATCATTATAGGCCTTAAATGGTGATCAAGCATTTAAAACTCATGAAGAACAATGATAAACACTTCAACAATGCAATGACAAAACAGTGAATACGTTGAATTAGAAATAAGCATATATTATAACTTAGGCTACATCGTAGCCTTGGAATAACAAAATTAGTTCATGATAAACATATTATAAAGCATAACTAACATGAAATTTATGAACTTAGAAGAAGAAAAGGCTAGAAAGGACTTAAAAATAAAAAATTACAAACCAAACTTTCTTCGTCCTTCCTCTTTCTTTCCTTCACCCGTTTTCTTCTTCTTTCTTCTTCTTTTTGTATGAGTTTTGGTTGAATGAAGGATAATCTAACTCCCCAAAACCTCCTCTATTTATAGTCTTTAGGGGGTGAATAAAAATGTGGAAAAATAACTTCAATCTTGCTTCCTATTTGCTAGTTCTCACGGTTCATCTTCAACTTGCAAAGTTTGGGTTATTTTATGTATTTTCTTCACTTGTCATCGCCCAAACCTGCAGCAAATGATAATTTTGATGTTGTATGATACATATACAATGAACTTGAATCATAAAATACTATAAAAAGTTGCCGCCCAAGCTGCAAGTTGCGAGAAAACTTGTTATTTTATGTGAAATTCTGTTATTTTGTGTAAAAACCTGCATTTAGGCGTGAAAATGAGGTATTTTGCTAATTTTTTATATTTATTTGATGTATCTTGCTTTTATTTGTTAATGTTAATGATAAAACCTAGCAAGATTTAATATAAAATGGGTGTTTATACAAGAAAATAACAAAATAGTTCAAAACGAGCAAAACCGAGCAAAAGCGATAAAAAGTTGATATAAAATGGTTAAAAATATATTAAAATGATATAAATAATTATATAATAAATTAGACTTATCATGTAACTATCCATTGTAGTATAGTATAGTAATTAGGTATAGTAATTGATAAGGTAAAAAGGGGGAAGAAGAAGAAAGAGGATTGAGGGGAAGAGAGAGAAGACACTTCAAACAAATTCTCTATATAATCAATCCTAATTCTCCCAAATATTACTTATATCAAGCAAGTAGGGTTAAAGATGACGATATGGCATAATTGCTGACATGCAACTGGGTGCACATGTGAAGCTAATGTGATAGTGGCATGAGGGAGGATATTTGTATCAATACCCCCAGGGCGAGTGGACCCTTGTCCCTAAGGGTCAAAAGTCAGAAAATTGAGTTGGAGGTCGTAGAGGAATTCCCACGTAGCATCGGCAGGAGTTCAACTAGACCAATGGACCCAAACCTGTGTTGCAGCAACCGATGATGCTTGACAATGTGTCTATCCGAGATGGCAAGCAACGTCAGAGGAGACGAGGCTGGAGGCCAAACCATAGGCAGCGGTGTGGATGTGGTGGGAACTGAAGGGCACCGTTTAAGCAAAGAAACATGAACCGTGTGGTGAATGTATGCATGGGCTAGGAGGTTCAATTTGTAGGCAACTGGACCCATGCAATCCTGAATACAAAAATGACCAAAATATTGGGGCAAGAGCTTATGGTAGTGACGAGCTTTCACACTATGTTGGCAATAGGATTGAAGCTTGAGCCACATAAAGTCTCCAATATGGAACTCGCGCTTGCAATGGTGATGGAGCTATTTCATATGGTTCTGCACCCAAACAAGATGATGTATGAGGCCGCCAATGGCAGCCTCGCGGGTGGTCAAAGTACGGTCTACAGCGTCCACGACAGACTCACCCGGTAAGTATGGTAAATGCACTGGAGGAGTTTGTTTGCTTTATTTTGTTTGTGATTAAGTGTGATGTGGCTGCCGTAAAATGACTGACAAAACATATGTGCAGAAGGGACTCGTCGCGACTAGGGAATGAGCCTAAATTCGAACTGCACGTCTTTGACTTCAACCACTCACTATTTTCGGAGAAAATGTTGTGATATTTTGATTTATCTGACTTCAGTTATTGCGTGATTTCTGCTTATGCTTTAATTAAGAAGACTTGGTTAAATGTTTTTGTGAAATTTTTTAATATATATGTTGGCAAAAAATTAAAGGATATGGACCTAACTCAAGTGGAAGTTACAGTGATAGCATAGGGGGCACAGAAACCTTTCCTTGTACACTTAAAAGTTAGGAACTGAGGTGGAGACAAACCCGAGAGCTCAGTTAGTCCACTTATAGGCTCAAGTCAATCAGGTTTTAAGGCCTGGCACCCTTGACTTATAATAACTCGAATGAGTTTAGCTTCGATAAGATTATGGCGGAGCAAACCATATTCAAGTCACTGGATTAGGAGCAATGCAATCAAGGTTAAGCGTTGGTCGTCAAAGCTCTAAACAATGGTGCGAATTGAAGTTCACCTGACTTATCAAGCAGCAACAGTGGTGTTAAGACCAACACAATCAAGGTCAAGTCTTGACTGTCAAAGCCTTAATCTAAAGCCTAAATTCTTAATTTGTCGAAGTTTGGGAACATATTAAACTAGAAAGTTCATACTTGAAGCCCTAAAGACTAAATTAGCGAAGAAGCAAGTACAACAAGTTGATCTACCCTAAGCTAAGTTATGCTAAGTTACGCTACTCCTAAGAAAAAGCACAAATGTTTTTTTTTTAATAAGTCAGCTGTATATATCAAAAAAGAATCGTACATGGGTACGAGGAGCATACCCCAAGACATGGCCGAAGCCTACAATGCAATCTAAAACCAAAGAAACCAAAACATGCAAAAGCAAACAAAGAGGAAATACAAAGATACATCAAATAAAACACCTAAGTACAAGCCTCTAATCAAAGGAAAAACAATGCATAAATAAATACCAAATTAAATCCTAAAAAAACCCGGTAAATGAAGGAGTGCACTCGTGCCCAGTCTATGGTCAACCCGTGACAACTCACAACAAGCCTAAATACAACCCTCATACTAGCCATGTGGCCAAATTTGCGGACAAGCAAGACAAGAAGGGACATGGATGGTACTCATGGCCCATTCCGTGGCCTCGGAGGTGAAAAGCAGCCTATCTTGACCCATTGTAGACCAATCTTCCCTCAACATATCCAACACACCTACCCTAACCATCAAAGCTTCATCAGACGAAGAGCTGAATCTGTGAGGCCGAACCGAGAGGCGAGCCCCCCTAGCCAAAGCAGGCTTCAGCCAGGGGGGGGGAGGGCCGTGTGGGCCAAAGTATCAGGCCCAACATGGGCCCCATGCAAGAGTAGCAGGCCCGGTAGAGAATCGGGCCCACTACCTATAGGAGAGACTAGGCCTTTGGGCTCGGTAATTATTTTTTTATAGACCCCCATCAGCATGGGAGTAAGTGGTGGGTCATGGCTCATTTGGCCCATTAAGAGGCCCAACTGGCGAAGAGCAGTCCAAGTGGAAATAGACAAGGCCAGCCTGGCAAGGTCATCCATATCATTCGCCTGATGATTGGCCCGTATACCAACCTTGCTTTGCTCAGTTTAGTCCATCACTGCCATCAACCTAACCAACATGTAGGTGGGACCTTAGTGGCTAGCCCAAGGACACGTGAGGCACTTGCATCCAAAACCTGGGCCCGAAAGCCCCCTCCCATCAGTCTCAGATGCCCCACAACCCAACGAGCCCAATACAGCACAAACCCTAGCACCCCATGAACCCTAGCCACCATACACCACCTAACGCTACCAGCCCCCCGCCCCACCCCACCCCCAACTCCAAGTCGCCGGTGAAAAAAATTGGTCACCAAGGACCCAATATCAAAGAGGGTTAGGAGGGACCAGCAAGAAACGTAACAGCCAACACCATCAGTGAACAAGAAAAGAAAACCGGGACACATCGACCATCATCATCAACGAACAACACCATGCCCGGAGAAGCCGAGTGAAGAAACCCAGAAGCAACCCACATAACCATAAGATGGCAGGACCAAACCTTCACCTAATGAAGATGAAGGGCACATGCTCATGGATGTAGAAGCAAAAACAAGCCACTAGTGAAAAGGGAGGAGAGAGAAACGAACCACCCACCTCCATAATCTTTAAACCATGGCACACCCACCCCATAACCGGCCACGTCGAGCATGTATATGACAAGAGAGGATGAAAATAGGGTGAACAAAGAAATTTTGAATTTTTTACGCCGGAAACCACCATGCCAACCACCCTAGACTCGCCGGAGAGAGCAGCCCACCACTTCCAGTTCAAAAAAATTAAAAATAAACACCAGCTATGAAAGGTGCGAGATTTTAGGGATAGGATCCATAATATCTGGACTTGCCATAATTGAAAAGATTCTTGGGAGATCCTTTGTAATCTTACCTTTTTTGAGAGAAAACCTTGGAGGGGAGAGAGAGAGAAACAGGTGGTCACCCTAGCCGAACACCAATGTCAGTACTACTGCTAGGATGGAAAAGCATCAAGGAGGAGGAAGAAGAGGCAGCTCTTGGAGTTTCGGGCGAGAAACTGTACGTCCTACACAAGCCACAACCACCAACATCAACCACTCTCACTCACACGTGTTTCGCCCTCAAAGTACTCAAAATTGATGAATGACTATACTCTATGAAAGGGCTTCAGACGACGAGGCCAGAACTGCAACCAGCGTCCCCGTATGACCTCCCACGATCCCTCATGTGCCGAAACAACCCCAATGTGTGCTACCCACGTGCCTCACAAGCCACCCTGCCACAACGGCCAAAAATCTCCCGGAAATCGCCCCTTGAGAGAATCTCTCTCTACTTTCTCTCTCTACGAGTTTACAAATGAGCTCCCTAAAAAAAAAAAGAAAAAAAGAAATAGAGAGTCCTTTACCTTCAGCAATCTTTTTAGTAGAGATTGGGCCTCCTAAGAGTAGAAAGGGAGCTTGCCCTAGACCGTGGCTTAAGATAGCTAGGAAGGAGACACCTTCAAGGGTCCACTTGTGATTGGTTCAATATCACTGACAGCCATATCACCATTTTCTTTAGTATTCGAGCTTAATGATTAAGTATTCTCATGAGGCTTGGGTGCAGTCTCTCGAGATGGAGAATCTGGTATCTCCACAATATATGGAGCTGGCTCTTTCTTTGGCTGTAAAAGGCCATGTTAGAAGCTGCTTTGACAGAGATGAACGAGAACACTAATTGATAAAGGCCAATGCCTTTGGTATAGGGAGCCTGGCTCTTCTTTTTCTCACTAATTGTGCTATGGATACCTCCTCTTATTCTTCTTCTTTTGATGTAGTAGGAAGTGTTGAGGGAACAACATCCTTCTTTCTCATTCTAAAGCCACTAATCTCGAGGGTTGGTGAAGAGGTGCTTGGGGGGGACTCTTCGAGCAGCATTTGAGTAAAACTTCTAGTCCCAGCACTCTTGGAGGTTGCCTGGATAGATGCTGAAAAGAAAAAGACAGAGATCAATCTTTGTTCAAGCCACTAAAATAAGATGGAAGCATGCTTCAGAAGTGACTATGCCTTCTATGGTGTTGGCCTGATGCTGATTAGCTGGCTTTTTCCTAAGCTTGGACCTGTAAGCTCAAACAAGGGCATAACATACTGCTTGGTGTCTTTGGCCTCCAAGGAGAACCATTAGGCTTGATACTAAGCTGAAAAATGTGGCGTGGCACATGGAATGTACCTACAAGCAACAAGGTAACCATAAACGGATCTGATTTCCTGATTCACTGGAAGCTGAGCAGGTTAAAGGGAAGTCCTCTTGGCCCGTCAGAGGTTCTTAGTCCCAGGCTTGGAAAAGGTATATCTTGGACCGTACCAAATTATCGAGCAAACAATCCAGGCCTATATGTATCTACACTAGGGTAAGTATGGTGATGAAAGAATAAATCATAGGGGCTTAAGATTGCTTGCTAGATTTGGGAGTTGATGTCCACTGAGACATCATTGTTGAGATCTAGTTTAATGAACCATTCAAGACCAAGATTCCATCTCTTAAAGAGAGTCTGTTGAGTCCCTCGCCTATCTCGAGGAGACATCAATCTCTCTCGACATTGGTCAAATGATCATCCTAAAGGCAGTTGGACCTCACAGCTAGGGATGGCAATGGGGTGGGGCGGGTACAGGGGGTGTCTCCTCCATACCCGTACCCGCCACCCAAATTCTATACCCGTACCCGCCCTATTACCCGCCATGGGTATGAAGTGGATACCCGTACCCGCCCCGGCGAGTACAAACTCATACCCGTACCCGCCCCATTACCCGCAGGTATCCAACGGGTATGCATTACCCGCCTCGTACCCTCTCTAATGTGCATAAAAAATGATTATCTATAAAAAAGGAAGGAACATACCCAGTGCCTCAAGGGCTCCCGCCTACGCAGGGTCTTGGGGGGGAGGGGGGGGGGGGGGGGATGTACGCGGCCTTCCCCCTTCAGGGTGTTAACTTGAAGAGAGGCTGTTTCTCAGTGCCCCCAACCTGAGGGTGAGGACTTCCTAGGAGGTCACCCATCTTGGTACTACTCTCACCCAAGCACGCTTAACTTCGGAGTTCTAATGGGGATCCGGTGACGGCGTGTTTATGCCCTTTTTAGTAGAAAACGATTATCTATGCTAGGTCATATTAGTTATTTAATACTACTTTTAAAAATCAATTATATTTTTTTTATAACATTGATAAACAATTTGGGTTATTGAATTTAAACACGTATTTTTTAATTTAAAGGTTAATTATGTATAAAATAAAGTGAGTATGCCGGGTATGAGGTGGAGCGGGGCCTGGTATGGAGCAGGGCGGGGCGGGTACAAAACTGTACCCGCACCTGCCCCATACCCGTGACGGATACGGGGCGGGTACACCGAACCCATGCCCACTACCCACCCCACTTATACCCGTAACCTCCTCAAACGGGGCGGGTACCCGCGGGTAGCGGGTTTTACCCACCCCATTGCCATCCCTACTCACAACGGGAAAATTACTAACCACAACAAGAAACCCGCTCACCTATGGGAGCATAAGTGCCTCCGTGGCACAACTCCGGGAAATAGGCTTGGGCCCAAAGTTGTACTATCCACAAAGGAACACCTACGTGGACATCATAGCTTTTGGTTATGATTGTTTTGAGGCAACCATATACCTTGGCCAAAAGCAATGGACCCAAAGATAAAGGGCTATACTAAAAGCTAGGTTGATGGTGAAGGTCCTAAGAAACTTAAGGACTGAGTTAAAAGAGTTTGCAAAGAAAAACTTGTTCAACCAAAACATGTAGAAGCACACCTCCTCCTTTTTGGAACCTTGCCTAAAGTTATGAGCCTCTGTTACAAACATTTTGACAACAAACTCATAACCTCCAGGCAAGTTTGTAACAGAGAAGGAGGAGGCAAAAGCTTCATCTTTTGAAGAAACAAAAGAATTCAGAGGCAACTCTTCTCCCCCAGAGAAAAGACCCATTAGGGCCGCTATGTTCTCTAGGGTGATTCCTAGAAAGCCCTCAGGGAGACAAAATCATTATAACAGGTATCTAGCAGCAAGTTAGTGCTGTCACAATGAGAAAATCATACATGAGTGCGATGGTAGAGAGCCTAATGGCTTCGTAAATGCAAAGATGCTTCTGTTTCTCACCATAGGTCACCATCATCTCATCTACCCATTCAGAGTATCGCATGGTTAGAGTCCATCCTTTAAAGGACGTCATTTCCTTGCAAATGCTTCTGCCTCCCGAAGGCCTAAAGAGATTGCATGAAGAAGAGGAGACTCATCAGTATCTGAAAACAACCTCTCAAGACTGGGAACGTCATGGGATGGGTCAAAAATTTGACCTAGGGCACAAGATGGCAGGTTTGATGAAGGCTCATCCTCTGACAACCAAGAAAGATCCTCCTTGATAATAATGAGATCGATTAGGCTTTGAAGAACATCAGAGATAATCAAAGGGTCAGATTGAAGAAAGCATGTTAGTTGCTCAATGTGACTATCTACTTTAAGAGGGTGAGCAAAAATGGCAAATGAGATTTGTGCCATTGTTAAATTAGAAGGAAGAGAAGGAAGAAGAGCAGACCGAGTCAAGAATTCAGTGATAAAAGAGCAAAGGCAAGAATTTTGGTAAGCGTGTGATGACAACGAAGAGGAAGAGCAGAGCAAGAAAGTGAGAATTTCAAGGCCTAATAGTCATATTTATGGACAAATGTGAAGAAAAAGCAAGCAACATACAGTTTTCTCTCGAGCTCCTTATAGCCATTGAGGGTCAAATCAGATAAATTTTTGCCCGTTGTAAATTTAACTTACCAAGGACTAAAAGGGGGGCACTTGTTTACACCCTAATTTCAAAGGCCTGGAACGACTCCATTTTGAGTAAAGTGCCACGTGTTTAACACGTGAGGCTTTTCTCAAGGGGAAATAAGCCTTTAGGAGTTGAGATAATGGTGTCTCGAGCCCAACATCCTGAGAGAATTATTACCCTTGACAAGGGTATCAACCACTTGGGGCTCAAGATGGCTGAGGAGTGAAGTGAGCTCAAGCTCGAGGGGCTATCAGAAAGGCCACAAGAAGGGTGGTTCCCAGGCTCAAGCAGTTACTTAGAGCGCAATTTTAGTTACTTGGAGTGCAATTTCAGTTACTTGGGTGTTAAGCTTAAATCATAAAAATGCGGGGTTTCTAGAAGGGGCTTCTGCTAAGATTACTAATGTTGGCACCAAGAATTTCCCTCCAGTATGGAATTCAGGGCACATTCATTAAAGATTGGCGCGTGAAGGAGAAGCTTAGTGGCCAAACGTGGGTAAAGCTGCTGCAAAAATAGGAGCTGCCATTATTTTCAGTTTTCTATAAGTAATGGACTCTGCTCAGTCCAAAATAGTACACACACTCATTACAAAACTTCTTCAAGTTTTCTTTTTTAGCATACTTATGCTTTTTCCCTAGGAGTAGCATAACTTAGCTAGGTGTAGCATAATATAGCTATCAACTGTACTTACCTTTATAGTAATACAATTCTTGGTCTTCAGGTATGACTTTTTAGTTTTAATCTGTTCCCATAAATCGACAAGTTGAGATTTGAGGCTTTAGTTTAAGGCTTTGATGGCCAACGCTTACCACTTGATTGTGTTGCTCTTAACACTACTGTCACTACTTGATAAGTCAGGTGAACTTAGGTTTGTGCCATTGATTAGGGCTTTGACGGCCAAGGTTTGTCCCTTGATTGTGTTGCTCCTAATCCAATAGCTTGAATACTGTTTGCTCCATTTTAATCTTGTTAGACCTAAACTCATTCAAGTTATTATAAGTCAAGGGTGCAAGGGTTATAAACCTAATTGACTCGGGCTTGTAAGTGGACTACTGTGCTCTTGGGTTTGTCTCCACCCCAGTTCCTGATTTTTAAGCGTACGAGGAAAGGTGTTTCTGGGCCCTGCTCCTCATTGTAACTGCCACTTAAGTTAGGTCCATATCCTTCACTTTTTTGTCATAAAAATACATAAAGATCTACAAAAATATTTAACAAAGTCTTCTTAATTGAAGTGGAAACGTGACTCACGATATAACCGCAGTCAGATACACCAACATATCACAACATTTTCTCCAAAAATGGTTCATAATTAGGCTCACTCCCTAGTCGCAGTGAGTCCCTTTTGCGCATAAGTTTTGTTTTCAAATTTTAGAGCAAACACAAAGCATTGGCTACAACCAGGCTATCTTTACGTACACCCATCCTGCACAGAGATGTACCATTAGTTTGGCTGTCATGGGAATCATAAGGCTTTGTTACATCAATTTTATTAACTTGGGCAGGACTAGGGAATGGATCTTTATCAAAGGCCATCTATCCTTCTCCTAGGAAGATCAATTCCATTGCTTTTATAGCATCCTTAACCACATTTCTAAAGATGAAGTTCCTCATTGAATGGGTCAACGAATCATGCCATTCATAGTATACCTTTTCCTTAGTAGAATTTGGGTTAGGCTTTCTATGTTTACCCTTGATCTTGAGCTTGTTATTTGCCTCAAGCTAATCGAATATTATGTCTGCTCTAGAGAGGTCAAATGAGTATTTTGTCATGTCTTAGGATTGATAAGACTTCCTAGCTTTCATATCCTTCTTAACCAGAGGATTGCAAACCATAGGAGGTCCCTTGACATATTGAGTGACGTCAATCTCATATGGAGGATCTTCATCCTCTTCGATTAGTTCGTGTACGTAAGTCTCATGCACACTTTTTTCTTGAGGCTTTCTTCTTTTAAGACTGCCTCGTATCAAGCGGCATATTCTGCCAGCTGTAAGAACGTCATCAAGTTAAAGTGTTTGAATTTCTAGCTAAACTCAATATCCAAGCCATTTAAGGCGGGCTTGGCGTATTGAACTTCAAGAAGGGCTATAGTACATTTTAATCTGGCTCTCTTGAATTGCTTAATGTAATCTTCCATTGATTCACCTGGCTTTTGTCTCATTCAAGCCAAGTCAGACATAAAAGTTCCTTGTTCCATTCTTAGGAACTCAACATGGAATTGTAGGCTAATGTACCACTAAAAAGCGGTCCCAGTGAGGAACCGAGGAACTTTCTTAGCTTGGCAATTGAATCTTGTCAAATGCTCGAGGCCAGACATTGTACCTTCTCTAGAGAAGAGAGTAAACTCGGGGATTTTGTATCCCCGGGGAAAAGGATAGTCCCTGTCTATGTAGTTAGGGTAAGGTTTTCTGTACAAGGGTTTATTGACCCTTCTTAGGCCTAGCCCATACATTTACTCGATGAGGGCAGCCAATTAGTCTTGGAGGGTTATGTTTGGCACATGGTTATGGGCCTGCCATTTCCCCCTAAGTGGGTGAGGATCTCAAGGGGGGATTTGTAGGATATCCTTAAGCACTCATCACAATCGGATGTGGGAATGGTTATTACCCCTCAAACTCGGGTAACCCTTGTGATCAATTTGGCCATGTTCTTGGTTGGCCATGAAGTATGTCCTAGCATGACCTAGGTTATACGGCACGCCTGAGAGCAAACCAATATTAGCAAGCTGTTGGTTTATCCTTGCCTGATCAATGCCCAAGGGGCACACTGGCGATGTCTAGGAAGTGGGTGGTTAACTTGCCCCCTAGTGTGATAAGCATGGAGAGGTCTAGGAAGGAGAGACTGCCTCTTAGAAGTGGGTACTTGTCCTTGCATTCCCCCTTCAAGGCCTTGAGTGGGCCTCGAGGCAACCTTTACTAATTGAAGATGGTGTGAACGGTTTAGCCCCCCTCCCCTACATCTCAGGGACAACCAACACTATCACATTGGCATTGAGATCCCTCGAGGCCAGAGAAAATCTCTGATTTGAAGGGCCAGCAACCCCAAGGGGCAAATTATTCTTGCAGCTGGGTTCCAAGTGTGTGACACTTAGGTTAGCCATAACTGGGTTTTCATTCTCTCAGGGATAATATAGTCAACCTGAGTGACTGGTAATCGTGAACTCGAAGGAGCCTCGTAAGGATATCTAGTTGGTGTTGAAGGAAGAGGTGCTGACCTAAGTTTCCTGATATCCTCTCTAACGGCTTGAACCAAGTCATTGAGAGCCTCAGCTTGTCTAACCAAGATTTTCTCGACCTCACCTACTGTCTGTCTTGCGACAACCTTAGCAATAAGGGTAGCAGTAGAAGATAAGGTTGAGTTCATTTTAACTAAGGCTCTGTCAGTATCTTTCTGAAGCCTATCATTCATTGAGTTCCAACGTTATTTATCACCACTGTCATGGCGGCGGAGTTTTCATGCTGGGCCACTAGATTAAGCTCTATTTTAGAACGTTGTCCCTCAAAGGCTTCTCTCATTGTTTATTGGACTCTTTGGTCCACACTTTTTAGACGATGTTTAAGCATAGCCATGAAACTTGCGAGAATAGCCATCCAGCCTAATATGTTCATCGTCCAGAATGTTATCATCACTCCCGCTCTCACTATTGTGGCTATGACTTGGTTTATCCCTTTGTGTCAAAGGGCTTGGTTCAAGTGGATGCTCAAGTGGGGATCCAATCAAGGCTAAGCCCTCTGGCTCCTCATGCTTGAGGGCATTGAACCTCTAGGTTTTGACTATCAACGAATGGTCTAAATGACATCCTTGTTATCCACAATGGGCTAAAGACGATGAAGTCTCGTTTTAAGCCTCCCACTATGGTTGCCAAAATCTTGTTTGCTTTATTTTGTTTCTAATTAAGTGTGATATGGTCGCTGTGAAATGATAACAAAACAAATGTGCAAAAAGGATTTACCGCAACTGATCATCGGTTTTGGAGAAAAGGTTGTGACATTTTGGTGTATCCAACTTTTGTTATATCGTGAGTCCAGTTTATGCTTCAATTAAGAAGACTTGGTTAAATATTTTTGTAGCCTTTATATGTATATATATTAATAGAAAAATAATGGGATATGGACCTAACTCAAGTGGTAGTTACAGTGATACAGTAGGGCCCATAGACACCTTTCCTCGTACACTTAAAAGTCAGGAATTGAGGTGGAGACAAACTCAAGAGCTCAGCTGTCCACTTAGAAGCTTGAGTCAATTCTGTTTTTAAGCTTGGCACCCTTGATTTATAATAATGCGAATGAGTTCAGGTTTGAAAAGATTAAAATGGAGCAAACCATATTCCGGTCAATGGATTAGGACCAACGCAATCAAAGTCAAGCATTAGCTGTCAAAGCCTTATACTAGAGCCTCAATTCTCAAATCGTCGAAATTTGGGAACAGTTAAAATAGGAGGTTTATACTTGAAACCTGAAAGAATGTATTATTGAAGATGCAAGTACAATAATTACCTCTCTAAAGATATGGTTGTAGGAGATTTCCTCTAGAGGAGAACTAATAGAACAAATAACTGGTCAAAATATCCATTAGGGTGGGGACACGCTCTATTGAGAGCCTTGATAACAACTTCATTATTACCTTCGAGAATAACTTTGTGGGCCCCCATCTTGACAGTGTGGAAAAGGGCATCTCTAGCCGCAATAGCCTCAGCCATGATGATAGGAGCATGCCCTAGCTTTCTAGTTCCAGCAAATATGATATACGCCTATGCATTTCAAGCTATGAACCCTATCGTAGACATACTCCCATGTTTAGAGTTGTTAAAATTAACACCTCTGATTAGGCTGGGTCCAGGAAACTCAACTAATGTAGCACTTGCCAATCCTGCTATAAGGACTATTAACTTCTTCTCACACCACCCCCCCCCCCCCCCCCCCCCCCCCCCCACCAAAAAAAAAAAAAAACCCCCCTTCCTCCAATTTGCTATGGAAGTTACATGCATAAGGCTTATGTCTACTAAGCGTAACCGGTCTGTTAGGGCGCAATTTCGTACCTTTAAATAGTGCATTAATTTCTATATTTCCATATGTCTATGCCTTTTTTGAGCTCTCAACTTATTTGCTAAGTGGGGCCATGAAGGGTTGAGGTGTACCACCTCAGAGACATAGCTGCTTCCCAAATGTGTATAGCATAAGGACAAGACACAAAATATATATATATATATATATATATATATATATATATATATATATATATATAATATATATATATATATATATATATATATATATATATATATGTATATATATGTGGGAATGTCTTCATTCCTAGACTCACACCAAACACATGACCGATAATGCAACAGGGATACGTTATGAATTTGGACACTCATTGCAAGATAGTCATTTAGGGCTTGCACAGGAAAATTTTAACTTTAGAAGGGATGTAAAGGTCCCAAATCCATCTAGACTCCCATGCTTGTCTATCAGCCCAGTCAAGCTTATGAGCTGGTTAGGTGGTAGAATTAACACTTAAATTACCAGAGCTCATGAAAATCTAACAAGCTTATCTTCTACTCCTAATTTAGGAGTCGGAATCCCTAGAACACTACTAAGAATTGCTTGGGGGACCACCCTTTTGTATTTCTCTAGACTCCGCTCTCTATCCTCAATGAAATCCGCAACTTTTAGGGTTGCGTCTACATCTCACTAGCCTCCCATAGATAGTTGATAAGAGGGCTATTTGAGATCCACCAATCAAGCAAAAACTTGACCTTCTTCCCCTTCTCTATGTTCCATCTCAATCCTTTACATAGGATAGTTATAATTTCCAGGATTCCTCTCTAGGTAGGTGAATTTAAATTCTTTCCCTTGTAACTCATAAAATCCTCTTTATTAAGATACTTCCCCTTAACTACCATAACCCACAAATTATCTTCATCTTTGATAATTCTCCAACCTAACTTACAAAGGAAGGCCAAGTTGATGGCTTGAAATTTGCAAAGAACTAAGCCGCATGCACCTTTAGGCCTAAAGACCTTATTCTAAGCAATCATGCCCATAGCATCCTTGTCCTTGGATTTTCAGAAAATCATTTGCACAAGTTTAAAATATTACTTAATATGATTCAGCATGGACTTAAGAGATGAATGGATCAGGGTAACTCTTCCAGCCTTGGATAGGAGCCCGACCTTCCAATTAGCAATTTTACTCGACATTTTACCAATTACCTTAGACGCAACCCCCATATTGAACCTTTTATGGGCCAAAGCAGCAGCCAAGGTATTTTCCCAGATTATGAGAATTCGAAAAACCAAACTAATCATTGATCCTATATCTTATCTATCCACCTCGTGTTAGTTGAGAAGATGATGGCTGACTGCTCTAAGATCACCAAGTGTCTTGAATTTGCATAGTACTCCTAGATTACATTCCGAAGCCTATCTACCGCTTCCTAATGCATCTCATATTTATGCATCTTTTCGTTGCTATTGTAGCACTTCTACATGTGTCCGATTATTATTATATCCTCACTTTGACAATTTTTATGTTTTATAGGTTCAAAGATTAAAGTTTCTTAAATGGTCAAATGTTGGTGTAAATGAGACAAAATTTGATGCTTGGGCACTTGAATCAAGACAATTGGGATTCGGGAAAAGAACTTATAAGCCCGTAGCTAAGGGGGGGCCCATCCACCCGTGTCCCACATCCAGCCTGCCTTTGGCTTGCTAGCACCTGTAGCCCAGTAGTTCTAGCACGCTAGCCTCTGTCCATGTGTCCAACCCAAGACCATCATCATTGCTTGCTCAGCCCAGCTCCGCCAGCCTCCTCCCAACCTACCAACACTGAGCGTGCAGACACACCAGCACCACCGACCTCCATTAAAGCCTAGCAAGGATGCTCACAACTCTGCCTCTGCTAGTCTAGCCCTTGCGCCAGGCCCAGCTCCTATGCAGCACCCCAAATCTTGTTAAACCTTATAAGGAATCCATCAAGTTTTCCCCTCATTCACAGATTCTTATCCCCTCATACATCCAATCATCATTTTATCCTCATTCATTCCCCTGCTTCATGTCGTTCATCCTCTTCATCTCCCTCTTCTCCACTTTTCTCTTTCCCCCCATTAGAACGTGATCAAGATTAGCATGAAGATTAGCATGGGCTTGTTCATCTCTTCCTGCACTAGTTCATCCTTGATAGAGAGCTAATTTGCTCTCTAGGGTTAAATGAAGTCTTAGTCCTATTACTTCTATGCACATTCATTTTGGTATATTTTGACTGTGTTCGATGAAATTGTTTAGTTGTGAGAAATACCTTATGGTGTTATGGTTAAGTGATTATTCAATGGAGATGACTATTGAGTTTGTAACCTTTAATCATTGATGTTGATATATGCGAATTAATTCTTTGTGCTTGTAGCCTTAGGATTAATTGTTCAAGCAATAGTTTTCACAAAATTGTTATATGCTTTAGTTAGATAGAGTTAATACATGATAATTAACAATATGTTAAATAGAGCCTATTTTCACTATTTTTGAGTTAGATAGGATTAATACGTGATAATTAGCAACATAATCTTAGTAGTTTGAAGCTTGTACCCTAATCCACTACTCGTGTGACATTCAATAATCCCAATTTAGAAGTTAAAGCGGCAGTAATTGGCTAATGATAAATTCAAAACCCTAAGTTAAAATTCTATATCCTTTCCCCTTTAAAAGTCATATTCCTTAGATTAATTGTCGTTTCCTTTGATTAGTTATCATACAAACCCTCAATTTTCCTAGAACCAATTTAGGTCGTATAATAGATTCACATACTTTTAGTCCCTGAGGTCCAATACTCTCTTGCCCTTGACTTCAATTGGAATATGTTTAGTAGACAGGGTTTTACATTAAATTTTGACTGAAGTAGAAAAAACACATCACTTCTATATGAGCATCACAAAACAAAAGGCAGTTATCAGCCAATAAAAGGCAAAGGATAGCATGAGCACTTCTAAAAATTTTAATTCCCTTTGTAGATTTCTTCATTTGACGAGTGTTCATGGAGATTAGTAGCCGGAGCTTTAAGGTAGAGGATGAACAAATAGAACGATAAGGGGTCCCCTAGCATAGGCCTCTAGAAGAGGAGAACCATCCCATGGGAGTGTCATCAACCCAAAACAAAGAAAGACATTGAGGCCAGACAATCCATGATCTGGCCTATCCACTTCAAGTGGAATCTAAGGCCTACTAAGACTTGCTCAAGAAAGGCTCATTCCACTATATCGTATGCCTACTTCATGTCAAGCTTTAGGGCGGCCCACCCAGATTTTCCCTGCTTTTTCTTAAAAGGCATCATGATCTCATGAGCCACAAGGATGTTATCCTTGATGTAATGACCTAGGATGAAAGCGCCTTTCCATGGACCGACTAGATTATTCATTAAAGGTTTAAGTCTATTAGCTAAGGTTTTGGCGATGATCCTGTACATGATATTAAATAAGCTAATGGGCCTAAAATGATTGACTAATTAGGGACAATCCACCTTAGGGATGAGGGTGATAAAGGTGTGATTGGTCTCCTTAAGAAGATGCCCTCTCTTGAGGGATGCTTTTATAGCATTAAATGCATACGGCCCAGTAGTGTCCATGTAAGATTGAAAGAATAACGCTAAAAAACCATTAGGCCCAAGGGCCTTAGTGGGATTCATATCAAAGATAGCCTATTTAATCTCTTCATTTCTGAGTTCTTGAACTAGACGATCATTGTCTTTATCTGAGACTCTAGTTGTTAGATAAACAAGTAATATGAAAGGATCTTGGTTCCCCCCAGATTGGAATCTCTTCTTAAATTCTTGGATAAACAAAATACCAATACCTTTCTTATTTGTAATAAATAACCTCAATTCATTTTTCAAAACCATAATGTTTCTATGCTTCCTCTTAGTAGAAACCAAGGAATGAAACAACTTGGAGTTTTTTACTCCTTTCAAGAGCCACTCTTTTTTTTACGTCGAGATTTAGCCCAATATTTGTGATTAAAAAATAGAATCTTTCCCCGCTGCGAGTTAATTGATGAAGCTTCTTAGTTAGTCACACAGTTTGGAGCAGTAATCAATGTTTCTTGAATTGATTGAATCCTTAAAGCATTATCCTCTATGCGGCCCTTAGTAAGAGGCGAACTTTCTTTAATTGCTTTTTTGATTAGTTTCAGCCTCTGGACTAATTCAAACATTCTAGATCCACCAATTGTTGTACTCCACACCTACAATACAATATTATTAGTGGAGTCATAGTTTACCCAACTCACCCTAAATCTAAAGGGATGGGGTTTTGGAAAAAGTTGAGTAGAAGTGTAAAGAATCAGAAGAGAATGATCTAAGTTAGTTCTAAGGCCATTATGGACCACACAATGGGGGAAAGATCTAAAACAATCATGATCTGCAAGCACCGTGTCATATTTTTCCAAATGAAGGGTCCATTAATCTCTCTAGTCCACGCGAACTTATGGCATTGCATGAAACATCTAATAGACCACGTTCACTACAAAAGGCACTCAGTTTGATTAGAAAACTATCTTCTATTGGGGCTCCTCTTAACTTATCCATCGGGTCCTTGAGCTCGTTAAAGTCTCCTATGGGACAATAGGGCTTGCAAATTGATAGAATTTCCAAATTGAGCTTATCCCAAAGAAAACATTCGTTTTTTTCTCCGTAATAGGGGCATAAATAACAGGTAACGAAAAAAATTCTATGATCAATCTTGTCCTCAACCTAAAGGTGGGCAACCATGTTGTTCATATACCTGATTTCAATATCATAATATGAATGTTCGCTCCTTTTGTCTCTTCAGGAATCTTTTAAAGGTGGCACAATCAAAAGTTGAGTGTTCTGTTGTAATGTGCCATCCATAAAACTTGTTCTCCAATTCAACAAAGGTCTTTCAATATTTGAGTGCCCCCTGTTCTAGTAGTCTTTCAAATAAGGCGTTGACTACAACCGTCCTCCCCTTATCATCACTGATCCTACGAGGAGATTTTGTATTAGTCTTATTATCACAAATTATTTGAGGCTTGACTACCTCCACGACATTCACTTGTACAGGACTAGGGAATGGTTCTCTGTTAACACCCATCTGCTCTTCCTTAGGGAAGATGAGTTCCCTTGCCTTAAAGGCATCCTAGACCACATTTTGAAGGATAACGAGTTCTTAGTTGAGTGGGTGAAAGAATCATGCCACTTACAGTATGCCTTCCCTTTTACTAGATTGGGATCAGGTTTCCTATCTCTACCTTTGAGTTTATTATTTGTCTTATGCCATTCAAATATTATGCCGGCTCTTTAGAGGTCAAATGAGTATTTTGACCAAATCTTGGGACTGATTAGACTTCCTAGCCTTGATATGCTTTTTCACTAGAAGATTATAAGCTATAGGGGGTCCTTTGATATATTTAGCAACATCAATTTCATAAGGAGGAACTTCCTCCTCGTCAATCAGCTTGTGCAATCAGGTTCCATACACGCTATTTCTGTTGAGGCTTTCTTCTTTCAAGATAGTCTTGTTCTAGCGGCAGATTCTGTTAAGTGTAAGAGAGTGGCTAATTTTATCCCTTAAATTTCTTTCTGAATTCGATATCTAAGCCGTTTAAGGCAAAATTGGCATATTCAATTTCAGGGAGAGCCACTCTACACTTTAACCTGACTCTCTTGAACTGGTTAATGTAGTCTTCTACAGATTCCCCTAGCTTTTGTCTCATTCGAGCTAGTTTTGACATAGAAGTCCCAAGTTCCATCCTAGGGAATTAGGCTTGAAATTGTTTGGCCATGCCATCCCAACTATAGATGGAATTACATGGCAAGCTTATATACCACTAGAAGGCAGTTCATGTCAATAAATTAGGGAATAACCTATGTTTTAGATAAGGGTTGTCAGCCGTCTCTCTGCAATGGCAATTAAACCTTGCCACATGCTAGAGAGCAGATACGTTCCCCTTTCCTAACAAGAAAGTAAATTTGGGGATCTTATACCGACAAGGGAACGGGTAATCCTAGCTATAAAGTTGAGGTACCGCTTACTGTGGAGAGGTCTGTCGATAGTTTTAAGGCCTCGCCCACACATTTGTTCAATGAGGGTGGCCAATTGGTCTTGGAGGAGTTGGCTTAGTGCTTGGTTATGCAACTATCATTGCCCCCCAAGGGGTTAAGCATCTCAAGGGGGATCAAAAGGATACCCCTGTACTCACATGACAATTGAATGAGAGAGTAGATGTTGTCCTGCATATGCAAGATTACCCTTCCTAGTCATTGTGGCCAACTTGTTAGTTAGCTACTCCATATGGACCAGTGGATCCTTGAGTCAGGAGCATGCCTAGGGGAAGACCCACATTGATTGGCTATTAGGCCAATCTGACCTGACCATTATCCAAAGTACAATCTTAAGAATGCAGGTAATTAGAATGCAGGTAACGATTGGATCTAGCGCATTGGAGTTATAATTTAAAATTCACAATTTTAAATAATTACATATTTACAGCTCTAATTAAACCTAACAATGCATAGCATGGTAGATATAATCATGAAAAACAATTAAATATGAATTGAAAAGTATTAGTCTAGATTTCTCATACCTCATTGTAGATCGCAAATGAAAAGATGCTCCAACGGCACCTCTAAAATCTTCTCTGAAATCCCTCTTTGCTCCAAACTTGTGGGAATCATAAAGTCAAATAGTTCTTTTAAAGAACTAAATGGGAGAAAGACTTTGCCTCTTTAATTCACTAATTAAAAATTAGGTGAAAGCCAAATGAATTGCTAAAGCCTAATGAGCAAACTTTTAATTTATAGTGGAGGCCAAAAACTAACCCATCAATTTTATAATAAAAAATAAAAAAATAAATATTGAGTTCTTGACAAGTAAAAATGTCAAAATAATTATCCAAAACACACAAAAATTAAGCACAAACAAAGTCCTAGTTTGTGACGACACGGACCTGTGACTGGGTTGCGCACTGGTTGGCGCACAAGGGATGACACGGATACCCCCTTGCACTAGTCGGTGAGTGACACATGTCATGTGTTGATTGGTTGAAACGCGATCTTTTGTTCTTTCATTTACTTTTATTTTTATTTTTGTTTTTCTTGTATAAATTCATCTCCTGAATTTTTGGGTTTGGGAATAATAATTTATTCAACTTTTGAATAAATAATTCATCTCATGAATTCTTTTGATTTCTTAAGGTGCATAATTTAGAGGTTTGTTCAAGGTTCTCAGGGACAATTTATTCCTAGCTTCAAATGGGTCAAATCTTGTTATCATCTCATGACAACAATTGGTTACTATTTAGTAAAACTTAATTCCACTAAATAACTTTTACTATACTCTAGAAACAAATATATTTACTTGCCAAATTCCCTATAATAAATTATTCAACTTTTGAATAAATAATTCATCTCATGAATTCTGTTGATTTCTTAAGGTGCATAATTTAGAGGCTTGCGCAAAGTCCTTAGGGACAATTTATTCCTAGCTCTAAATAACATTTACTACACTTTAGAAACAAATATATTTACTCATTAAATTCTTTGTAATAGTTTACTCACAATTGACTCTTCTAATAAATATCAATTAGAAAAATAACTTAAACTACTATTGTTATTTCTTTTCACATTACCTTCTTAGTTCCCGACATGCCTTTCTCGAATAATTCACTAATACAAAAACAATTCTGTATTAATTCCAAATGTCGAACATATGTCATCTTCTGGCCAAAGTCTTCGGAATCAATTCGAATACTTGCGAATCAACTAAGGGGACATCTTAAATTCTAGTAAAATATTCGTTCCCACTACACTTCATATAATTACCCAATGAATGCAAGATCCTGGTTAGAAATTATAACCTGATCCTTTTTGCGCATCAAAGTAACTAGCAATCCATGCACGAGTTTGAACTATTTTCTAGATTCAGAGTTATTGAATAAACAAAATATATGAGTTGCTCACTTCTAATAGTAATGCAGAAATGAGCAAGTCACATGGTCTAATTCAGTATAATGATCTTATTCTAAATGTTATAACATAGTCTTACGAGATAAGTAGCCCAAACTTATCATTGACTTTGAACTAATTAAAAATAATATTTTAATATGTTATTAGTCTATATGTTGTATAATCTCGTCATTTCGCTAAAACTTATATATCAAATGTTATTTGAGGACTCCATCCATCTCATGGTACGTGCTTTGAAAGAAAATAACATCACATCCATAATAATGAAGTTGTAAACATAAAGAAAACAATAAACAACTTTTATTCAATAATAAAAATGTTCACACAAATTGGGCTTACTGTGTCCTAAACCTAATTGGCCGTACAACACAATTCCCATCCTATTGAACTGACACTCAATTGACTTTGGTGTCAAGGTCTTTGTGAAAGGATCTACCAAATTATTTGTGGTATCTATCTTCAGAATTGCAATCTCCTCTTTCTCCACATAGTCACGAATGAGGTGATACTTTCTTTCTATATGCTTGGACCGATTGTGCTTCCATGGTTCCTTAGAGATAGCTACTGCATTAGAGTTGTCACAATAAACGACAATAGGTGTAAGCCCCTTCTTAATTACCTCATGATCCAAAAGAAACTTCCTTAGACAACATGCTTCCTTAGCAGCTTTAGAAGTCGCCACATACTCGGCTTCTAGGGTGGAGTCAGCAATGCAAGATTGCTTGACACTCCTCTAACTAATAGCTCCACCTCCAAGGGTAGAAACATGACCAAACGTCGAACGTCTAGCATCTATGTCTGACCAAAAATCTGAGTTAGAATAGCCCACTTGAATGAACTCGTCACCATAAAAACTAACATATAATCTCTATTCCTTCTTAAGTAGTTGAGAATATGCTTTACTTCCATCTAGTATATAAGATCTGGGTTAGACTGTTATTTACTCACCATTCCTGCAACAAACAAATATGAGGTCTAGTACATAACATAGCATACATAGGACTTTCCACAGCTGAAGCATATGGGTTATTCCTCGTGTACTCTTTCTCTTGAGATGTTCTAGGACATTGCTTTAAAGAAAGAGGCACTCCTTGCCTAAAGGGAAATAAATCCTTCTTGGAGTCAGCTGTGTTAAACTTAGACAGCACTTTGTCTATGTAGGCGGCCTAAGACAGTTCTAACACCTCATTCTCACGATCTTGCAAAAGTTTGATCCTAAGAATATAACTAGCTTCTCCTAAATCTTTCATATCAAACTGACTTGACAACAAAATTTTAATAGCTGATAGAACTGCCACATCACTCCCAATGAGTATGATGTTATCCACATACAATACTAAGAAAGTTACTACTTTCTCTATATTGCACTTGTACACACATGGTTTTCCAACACATTGAACAAAACCGTAGGACTTTATCGCTTCATTGAATCTTTTGTTCCATAAGCAAAATGCTTTCTTAAGTCTACAAATGGATATTTTCAATTTTCATACCATATGCTCCCGATTTTTACCAATGAATCTGTCTGGTTATACTATATAGATGTCTTCATTAAGACTACCATTCAAAAAGGTTGTTTTGACATTCATTTGCTAGATCTCGTAATCATAATGAGTAGGAATGGTAAGAGTATCCTAATGGACATTAACATGGCTACTGGTGAGAAGTTTTCATTATAATTGTCACCTTCCTTTTGGGTATAACCCTTAGCAACCAGTCTTGCTTTGAAGGTCTCTACCTTCCTGTCCATTCCTCTCTTACTCTTGTAGACCCACTTACATCCAATGGGTTTAATGCCAGGTGGCACCTCTATAAGATCCTGGACTTCATTAGAATACATAGATTCTATTTCAGCTTTCATTGCTTAGATCTACTAGTCAGCATCCTTGTTCTTAAGCGTCTCATCATAACTAAGAGGATCAAATACATCACCTTGTTCAACCACTAGGGCTCCAAACAAGTATTTGTCAGATTTCTTGACAATTGTCCCACTATGCCAAGGCTCCAGTGTACTTGGAATTGTCTCAGAACGAATTGCAGGTGTATCTAATACACCTACTTGGTCTTGAGACAAATCAAATTGTTCAGAAGTAGCATCATTTTTAGCTAATTCCTCCAACTCTATTTGACTCTTACATGTCATCCACCAGAAAATCCTTCTCTAAAAATCTGGCATTTATGCTAACAAATACCTTTTATTCTGATGGACTACAGAAAATACCAATTTTGAAACCCTACAGTAGCCTATAAACACACACACTTCTGTTCTAGGCTCCAACTTGTCAGGGTTCTTTTTGAACACATATGTTAAACATCCCCAAATACAAAGATATCCAATGCCAGGCTTTTTCCCAATCCATAACTCCATAGACATTTTAGGAACTAACTTCGATGGAACCAAATTAAGAACTTAAGCTGTTGTTTCCAAGGTGTAACCCCAAAAAGAGATAAGTAAACTAGCATGACTTATCATGGACCTTACCATCTCTATTATGTTGCGGTGTACCCCACGCAGAAAGCTAAGATCTTATCCCACTTGCAGTAAAGAAATCTAAAAAATCTCCTGAAAGGTACTCATCACCTCGATCAGATCAAAGTGACTTGATATATTTAGCAGTCTGATTCTCAACATTAGCCTTAAACTCTTTGAACTTTTGAAAAGAGTTAGACTTATATCTCATCAAGTAAACATAACCATATCTAGAGTAATCATCAGTAAAGGTGATGAAATACTCATACCCACCTCTCGCCTGACCATTCATTGGTCCACGGACATCTGCGTGAACCAACTAAAGCAATTCACCAACTTCGTTGCCTTTACTCTTAAAGACAGACTTAGTCATCTTTCTTTCTATATAGGATTTGTAGACTTATAAGGACTTTAATTCTAAAGTTTCTATTAATCATTTATCCACTGGTATTTGGATCCTAGTAGAATTAATATAACCAAGGCATTGGTGCCATTTGAATGCATTATCAATTTTAGGATTTTTCCTTTTAAGTGGTATACTAAGCCTACTAGTGTTAGATTCAAACCTGCACTCAATAGAGTTTTAATGAGGCGTCAAAATAAACAAACTATCTAAATAATACCTTTGCAAATAAATCTTTTATTATGCTTAATGACAAAATCAGTCTCAAAACTAGCTGAATATCAATCATCGACTAAACAAGACACAAAAATCAAACTCTTGCGCAACGCATATACAGAAAGACAATTCTTCAAAACTAAAACTCTACTACTAAAAGTTAAGCTAATGTCTCCCACTCTTAATACTGAAATGCACCTCCCATCTGCTACAGTCAAGTATAGCTCTCCATTGTACAACCTCTTAGCCAACCTGAGTCCCTACAACATATTGCAGAAACGGTCAGTTGAATCTGAGTCCACATACCATGAACCTAGGGGACTCTCAACTACTGATGGTTTCTTTGTCTTGGTAGGAAGAGTAGCTAAGTACTCAATGCATTTCCTTTTCTAGTGTCCATCCTTCCTACAGAAGAAAAACTTTCCCCTTGATGGCTTCTTTTTAATTGGCGTAGTCGCTACATTAGCAACTTTACTCTCATTCTTCTTCCCGAACTTTCTCTTAGATGATTTCCTATTCCCCATCCAGGGTGCATGGGTTAAGTCAACAATTCTCTTAGCCGTCATCACCCCGTCAGCTACTTGTAGCCCTTTCATGAACCCAAGCAATTAATAATCCTTATTATTCATTGTGTGAATTGAGTAAAGGACTCCGCCAAGACGCAGAGCATCATATCTTGCTATGATTGGCAATCAATTTTCGCACCAAGGAACTCCAATTCATTCAAATAAGCCATCATTTTCAAAAACATGTTTGTGATACGAGCTTTCTCAGTAGCTGCTGTCGGGTTGCTCTATCTTGTCCATCAAACATCTTTTTAGAATGTTCCTTTATTTTAGCCACTGTCTTCAACTCAAGTATCTGATGCTTGAGAATGTTAACATGGAAGCCAAGATATAACATTGGTTAAATCATTGGACTTAATTGAGCATTCATAACATTCCTTAACAATAGTGTCGGCATTATTAGCAGGCACATGAGGACAGGGTTCAGTTAATACAAACTTATATCTATTAGCACAATATCAAGATTCATTTTCCAGTTCGGGTAATTTGTCCCAATAGGAAGGTTATCTTTAAGTATGGAATGCAGTGCACCTAGAGTAGTCATGATTATGTAGAAAAGAAATAAATCATACGAGTCATGCATCTATCTATGGCATTTTTTTCTTTCAAATTTAGCAATCATTATTAATCAGGTGTCCATAAACAAATTAAAGCAATGATGATCCAAACTACCCAGTTGTTCCTCCCCATCGGCAGGGCAACAAAAAACTTAGTTTGGTCAAGAATGCTTCTCTATTATTATTTTTCTCATAAGGTCTTACTAAATATTAATAGTTTGCCATTCTTTCCTTAGTCTCTAAAATAATACAACAAAGCTTCTCGGGAAGGCTAATGCAGTAATTTAGTCAAGGGTAAACCATCACTTGAACATTCATACAGGTTTATGAAATACTATAGATTAGCGTGGCCTCACTCATTTACTTACACTTCAATTTATCTTATCAGAAGTCTAACCCTGTATGCCGTAGATCGACATCCTCCTCGATGAGTAATGTGTTAGAGCTGGTGTCCTAGGGAACCCAATTTATGTGAACATTAAGTAGTGAATAAAAGTTTTTTATTGTCATCGACATGTTTTTATGCATGTCATGTTGTTTTCTTCCAAAGCATGTTCCATGAGATGGACAAAGTATGACATTTAATATGTATGTTTTAGTGGATAATGAGATTATACCACTGATAGACTAATAATAGATTAAAATGTTATTTAATAATTAGTTCATAGTCAGTGATAAGATTGGACTACTCGCATGCTAAGCCTATAATATAACATTTGGATAAGTAGTCTTGGTTATGTGGATTGTCATCTAGAATGTTATGTTGGTGCACTACAATACAATTGTTACACTGAATGAATCACGTGATTTGCTCATTTCTGTGCTACTATTAGAAGTGAGCAACTCATATATATTTACTTATACAATGACTCTAACTCCGGTAAATGGTCCGAACTAGGGTATGAAATGTTAATTGCTTTAATGCGCTAAAAGGATCAGGTTATTAAGTCTACTTGGGATCCTACATTCGTTGGGTAACTATATGAAGTGTATAAGGTACGGATATTTTGCTAGGAATTTACCACGTATAATGTTCCCTTAGTTATTTGCAAGTATTCAAATTGATTCCAGAGATTTTGGCAAGAGCATTTCACATGTTTGACATTTGGAATTAATGCAGAAGTGTTCTTCTGTATTACTGAATTATTTGAGAAGGGCAAGTTGGGAACTAAGAAGAAAAAAGTGAGAAAGAATGACATAGCAGTAAGTTATTTTTCTCATGGACATTTAATAGAGGCAACAATTGTGAGTAAAAGATATAGGAAAATTTAACGAGTGAATATATTTGTTTCTAGGTTCAACAAAACTTATTTAGTAGAATTAAGTTTTATTAAATTGTAATTAATTGTTATCATGAGATAATAATTGTATTTGACCCATTTGAAGCTAGGAATAAATTATCCCTAAGGTCCCTGCACAAGCCTCTAAATTATGAACATAAGGAAATCAAGAGAAGTCATGAGATGAATTTTTTTTTATTCAAGAGTTAAATCAATTATTTTTATTAAAACCAAAAATTCATACAATGAATTTGTACAACAGGCCAATCAGCATGGCACAGGGGAGGGGGGGATCTGTGTCACCCCTGTCCGCCAATTGGAGCACAAAACTTTTTGCGTGCCAAGCACCCCGGTGGGGGATCCACAGGGTGCCATGTGGCACCCTATGTCAGATAGAAGCTAGTTCCGGGTGGATTTTGTGCTTTTAGATAATTATTTTGGTATTTTAACTTATCAAAAATACAAAATTTTTAAAAATTTTATTTTAAATTAAATTATTCAATTTTTGGCCTCCTATAAATATGAGAAATCTAGGCTATTGGTTAAATATTTTTTGCTCGGTCCAATTAATTAGAGAATTAAAAAGGAGAAAATCTATCTTCCTAATTAATTCTTAAAATAGTTTTAAGAGTTACTTGATTTCACGATGTCCACATGTCTAGTGCTAAGAGGACAATAAAAAACTTTTATTCTCAAATAAAAATGTTCATATTCATGGTGTTCCATAGGACACCAACTCTAACAATCTCCCAATTGTCCTAAACCTAATTTGCCATACAACGCATTCCCATCCTATCCAAATACAAACGAATTTTCAGTCAAGTCTTTGTGAAAGGATCTGCTAAATTGTTTGTGGTATCAATCTTCATAATTGCAATCTCCTCTTTCTCCACATAGTCCCAAATGAGGTGATACTTTCTTTCGATGTGCTTGGACAGATTGTGCTTCCTTGGATCCTTATAGTTAGCTCCTGCACCTGAGTTGTTGCAATCAATAGCAATAGGTGTAAGCCCCTCCATCTTCATAAGGAACTTCCTTAGCGAACAAGCCCCTCTGGTAGCCTTAGAAGCTGCCACATACTCAGCATCCATGGTGGAGTCAGCAATGCAAGACTGCTTGTCACTTCTCCAACTAATGGGTCCACCTTCAAGGGTTAAAATAGAACTAGATTTCAAAGTTCTAGCATCCATGTCTGACTGAAAATCTGAATCAGAATAGCCCACCCTGGAATGAGCTCGTCGCTATGAAAAACTAAGATAAAATCTCTAGTCTTTCTTAAGTACTTGGAAATATACTTCACTTCTTATACTTGGATTACAATTATATCTACTCACAATGGCAACGTCAAAACATATACAAGTCTAGTACATAATATAGCACACATAAGGCTTCCCACAGCCGAAGCATATGGAATACTCTTCATATATTCTTTCTCTTAAGATGACCTAGGACATTGTTCTAAAGAAACAGACACTCCATGCTTGAAGGGAAACAAACCCTTCTTGGAGTCCGCCATTTTAAACTTAGACCACACTTTGTTATGTGGGTGGCCCGAGACAGACCTAGCACTCTATTCTTATGATCTTGCAGAAGCTTGATCCAAAGCATATAGCTGACTCCTCCAAAGTCTTTCATATCGAACTAACTTGACAACCAAATCTTAATAGCTAATAAAATGCGCACATCATTTTATATGAGTAGGATGTCATCCACATATAATATTAAGAAAGTCATTATTTTCTCTATATTGCGCTTGTACAATCATTGTTCATTTACTGATTGAACAAAATTGTAGGACTTATTGCTTCATTGAATCTCTTATTCCATGAGCGAGATGTTTGCTTAAGTCCATAGATGGACCTTTTCACTTTGCATGCCATAGGCTCCTGATTTTTACCAACGAAGCCGTCTTAATGTACCATATAGATGTCTTCATCAAGACTTCCATTCAAAAAGGTTGTCTTGACAACCATTTGTCATATCTCATAATAAAAAATGAGTAGCAACAGACAAGGGTATCCTAACGGACTTTAACATGGCTGCTAGTAAGAAGGCGTCATCATAATCGATACTTTCTTTTTGGGTATTACACTTAGCAACAAGTCTTGCCTTGAGGTCTCTACCTTTCTGTCCACTCCTATCTTTCTCTTGTAGACCCATTTACAATAAATGGGTTTAATGTCAGGTGGTGCCTCTAGAAGTTCCCTAACTTGATTAGAATACATAGATACTATCTAGCTCTAATTGCTAAGAGCCATTGGTCCGCAGCGTCGTCCTCGATTGCCTCATCGTAATTAAGAGGATCAGATACATCATCTTGCTGTACAACATAGGCACGAGGCATGTATCTATCATGTTGCCTAATAATCCTCCCACTACGCCAAGGCTCCCATGCGCTAGGAACTATCTCAGAAAGAACCGCAGGTGTATCTGATACACCTACTTGGTCTTGAAACATATCATACCGTTCGAAAGTAGCATCATTTTTTACTTAATTCCTCCAACACTATTTGACTCTTACTTTTGCAGTCCATCGAGAAATCCTCCTCCGAAAGTCTGGCATTTGTACTAACAAACACTTTTGGGTTGAAAAACTATAGAAAAGACCACCCTTTGTCGCCAGTGCTAAGAGGAAATGCGGAGAAGATTTTGTAGGCTTTGTTGGAGCATCTTTTACACTTGCAGTCCACAACGAGTTATGGGATTTCTTGACTTATACTTTTAAATTTGTATTTAATTGTTTTTCTTGGTTATGTCATCTATGCTATACATTGTAATGTCTCATTAGAGTTGTAATTATGTGTATATTTAAAATTGAGAATATTAAATTTTGATTTCACTACGCTTGATACAATCCTTGTATATAATTTTAGTTTATGAAATTAAGATTACCCACCCAATATAATGCCGACCTACTACACTATTAAATCGGTAATGGAGACGGTGAGTTTTTAACCTTTGAACCTCGCTCCTACTTGATTTTAAAATAAATTAGTAGATTTTAATTATCTTAGATTATCTCATAATCTCATATAGTTAGAATAATTAAATTACCATCATAACCAAATTAGGACTATTTAAATTATTCACTCCTATTAGACATGTCATTAAAACTCTTTCATAACTTCAATTCAAGTCAATATAAGCCTCAAAATATTTTTCTTAACTCTTGTAGAAAAATTGATTATCAAATAATGAATCTCACTCTAAAATAAAATTAATTTTCTTTTTTATATGTGACTTTTGTCGCTGACGTTAGGGGTATTCATGGGTTGGGTCATACCCAAGACCCACCCAACCCACATCAATTGGGTTGGGTTAATTTGGGTTGGGTATATTTTCAACATTGGGTCTAATGGGTCCAACGTGCTTTGTACCCATGGGTATCAGGTGTGATTCCGGATTACCCATGGGTCAGCATTCATTATCTTGGAGCATTTTGAAATGAGCCTCAATCGAGATTAAATAAGCCTCAATGGGGCGAACATATCTTTGATATATGAAGGTTTGGCTATTTATTATTTAGGTACCTAGAAATTTTAATATATAATTGGGATACCTTGATATTTGACTATACTTAAGAAGCCTGACATTTCAATATATAAGTAGGATGCCTTGAGGTTTGACTATTTATTACTTAGGTACTTGCCGTTTCATTATATAAGTGGGATACATAAGATTTAACTATTTATCATTTCGGTATCTTGATATTCCAATATGGAAGTGGGATACCTTGAGGTTTAAACCTTCTATCAATTAGGTACCTGGATGTTTTAAAGTTTTATCAATCCGGTATCCTTCTTTTGAAATTCGATAGATTTTTATTGGAAAATATTAAATTGGAACATAACTCTGATAATATATATGTATTTTTATTACAATTTTGTTATTTTGGCAAAAGATGTTAACATGACATATGATTTTGACAATACATGGAAGTAGTTTATAGGAAAATTGGTGAATATTTTATCATAAGTAGTTAAATTTTTTTCAAAGGTAACTCTCTCTCTCTCTCTCTCCCTCTCTCTCTCTCTCAATTTGCCATCGCATCGACGAATTAGCCCCCTTTCCCATTCGCATCTTGCTTTATATTATGATAAAAACCCTAATGGGCTTCCTCATAATCGCAGCAATTGACAAGAATCTGATTCGTACGCCGCAAAATCGTACTTCACAATCTCTAGTCTCAAAAACCCTTTATTTTTGATGCCGGAGTTCGAGTGATAGTGTTGTTGCTGTAATACAAAGGCTTGGAGAGATTGTGAAGTGTGAGGGAGCTCAAGGGGGAAAACTCTCAAGTCTTTAAGAAGAGAGTCGAGGCTGAGCTTGGAGAGAAGTGTGAGGGAGATTTAAACTACCTGTGGAACCAAGTAGCCCAAAAGTTCAGAGATGTGGCACGAGAAGTCCTAGGCATATTTAAAGGTAAGGCACCAAACAACAAAGAGACCTGGTGGTGGTGCAGGGAGGTCCAAGAGAAGATTAAGGCGAAACGAGACTGCTTCAAGAAATGGGATCGTAGTGGAGATGAAGACAAGAGACAACAATATAAACAGACTAAGAAGGAAGCTAGGATAGCAATTAGAGACGCAGAATCCAAAGCGTTTGAGGAGTTCTATAAAAGGCTGGATACAGATGAGGGAGTTAGAGACCTCTATAGAATTGTAAAGGCTAGGGAAAGGAGGACTAGAAACCTAGACCAAGTAAGGTGCATAAAGGGGGAAGCAAGACAACTGCTCGTGGACAAGTAACAAATCAAAGCTAGGTGGAATTCCTACTTCCACGATCTGTTCAATGAGAAGTGCGATACAATTACTCCCCCAGATGTTCTACAAACAACAGTGCAAGAGTCCCACGACCACTGCACCAGAATTAGACCCCAGGAAGTTAAGGAAGCATTGAGGAAAATGGGCAGGGGTAAAGCAGCCGGCCCTGACGGTATGCCCATTGAGGCATGGAAATGTACTGGAGAAACGGGTATAAGATGGTTGACTGAATTATTCAACCAAATCCTCCAGAGGAAAAAGATGCCTGATGATTGGCAAAAGAGCATACTAGTCCCCGTCTATAAGAACAAAGGTGACATTCAATGTTATGCCAACTACAGAGGAATCAAACTAATGAGCCACACTCTGAAACTATGGGAGCAGGTTATAGAAGGAAGGCTTCGCCACCAAGTAGAAGTCTTAGAGAACCAATTTAGATTTATGCCAGGTAGATCAACTACAGAAGCCATCCATCTCTTGAGGAGGTCCATAGAGTACTACAGGGATAGATAGAAGGGCCTTCATATGGTTTTCATTAATTTGGAGAAGGCATATGATAGAGTGCCGAGAGAAGTCCTATGGTGGGTCTTGGAGAGGAAAGGCATCCACGAGTCCTACATATGAGTCATCAAGGACATGTATGAAGATGCCCAAACTAGTGTGCTCACTACGGAAGGGGAGACAGACGCATTTCCCATTACTGTAGGAATACACTAAGGATCAGCCTTGAGTCCCTTTCTGTTCATTTTATTGATGGACGAGCTCACTAGGCACATCCAAGGGGATGTACCTTGATGCATGCTTTTCGCGGACGACGTAGTCCTAAAGGGGGAGTCTAGAGTGGAGGTGAATGAAAAACTAGAACTTTGGAGGTTGGCTCTAGAATTGAAAGGTCTAAGGCTTAGTAGATCTAAGACAGAATATATGAAACTTAAGTTTAGTACCTCTACCACGCCAAGAGCAGAAGTTGTACGGATTGGATCAGAGCACATACCACAAAAAGCATGCTTTTAATACTTAGGTTCCATGGTGCAGAATGATGGCGAAGTGGACACAGATGTTAACAACAGGATTAAAGTGGGTTGGCACAAATGGAGAAGGGCAACGGCGATACTGTGTGATAGGAAATTCTCGCTAAAATTAAAGGGTAAATACTCTAAGACGGTAGTGAGGCCAGCTATGTCTTACGGGGCAGAGTGCTGGCTTGTAAAGGGTCACCAAACTCAAAAGATGAGGGAGGCAGAGATGAGAATGCTAAGGTGGATGTACGGACACACAAGGAGGGACATGATCCGAAATGAAGTCATTAGAAGTAAACTGGGTGTCGCCCCAATAGAAGATAAGTTGAGGGAGCAACGTTTACGGTGGTTTGGACATGTTAGAAGGAGACCCGCCACTACCCCTGTCAGGAGATGCGAATAACTCCACATAGAAGACGGGAAGAGAGGGAGAGGACGAAAAAAGAAGAGCTGAATAGAGACAATTCGACGGGATCTCACCTATCTCAACCTAAATGATGAGATGGCTCTAGACAAAGCTGTGTGGAGGACTAGAATAGGTGTATCCGATGTAGCGGTGTAGGAGCATCTGACCACTCATAAGCTCGATCTAGTGCCACGACTTTATGTATGCCTGTTCCACAATTTGGGCATATGGACTTGTGGTTCCAGGGGCAGCCACTCAGGGATGTGGTATGTGGCATAGTGGGGCATGACCTAGATAGAAGATAGAATATAAAATGAAGAAGTTGTGTTTGAAGTAGTGTAGGCACGCTAGGAGGAGAACAACCACTAATCCAGTCAGGTAATGTGATCAACTTCATACCACGCTAGGAAGAAGATGATGAAGCAGGCCAAAAAAGGGACGATTGTAGTTGTTACAGCAGGCCCTCACCCACCTAAAACCACGGAAGGAGATGGCTTTAGATAGAGATAGAGCTAGATAGAGCCAGAGCTCGAGGGAGGACTAGCATAGGGGTAGCAGATGTAGCGGCCTCAGACAGCTGCTTATTCTGCTATATATGGGTTCATAGGCATATAGGCCTATTAGGCTGCACTTATCTACCTATACGCCTATCTACCTACTATCTGCCTATTTGCGTATATGGATGCCTTGAAGGGAAGGTTTTGCCTTGTAGTCTCTTCTAGGGCGTTATGCTTTATATTGCTCATTTTATGCTATGGCTTACTCTTTTACTTTCATGTCCTTTTGCTCACAGGTCACCATGATGTGATGAAGACATATCTCTCAAGTTGGGAGTCCTCGGAAATAGCCTCTCTTTAGGTTGACACCCTGAAGGGGGAAGGCTGTGTAAATCAACACCCCCCCCCCCCCCCAAGACCCCGCTTTTGCGGGAGCCCTTCAGGCACTGGGATTGTTGTTGTTATTGTTGTAGTTGTTAAATTTTTGTCAAAAATATTGTATGACTTTTATACATTATCTTTGCATAAAATTGGTTAGATTTCTAAACAAAATTTATCAAATTCTAACATAGGATACCTAGGTAATAAAACATTTAAACTTAGGTTACTTCAATTGTGTATATTGAAATATGGTACCTAGATAATAAATGTTAAAATCTCAGGACACCTGAATGATTATTTGTATGTACGCACATGCGGATGTTCTAAAATAAAACAATCCTAACATATAAAATTCATATCCATAATTGATAATCGGATCCCCTTCTTGGCTTTGTAATCCAATATTTAAATTAAACTCAAATTAGAATTAGTAAAAATTGAAACTTTGATGAATGTTCATGCATTAATTTTAACATGACCTGACCCAACCCAACCCAACCTGACCTAACCCCAAACCATTTTTCTACCATTTGGTGGGTATGGGTCAAATATTGGATGGATCATGTTGGTTCTTCACCCAACACACCCAAACCCAACCTATGTGCACCCTAGCTAACTTCAGCATGTCGTCACGACGTTTGCAGATATATGCTAAAGTCAGCAATTGACATCAGTCGTGTCGCTTGAAATTATTTTATTTTGTTTTTTAATTTAAAAAATAATTTCGTATTTAATTGATTATAATCTTATTATATCAATTAAGTTAACTAATCTAATCAGATAAGTATTTGAAGAATTTAACTAGCCATGAAAATCCAATTTTCACAACCAAAATAAAAAGCAAAGTAAACATTGTTGAATACATTCCCTTTAATTGAATTTTAAACAATTGAAAACAATCAATTAAACATGCAACAATTTATATGAACATATTCAACACTGATTACAACATTCTTTTATATGATCTCATCATAAATTTATATCTAAAACATGGTTTTTCAATCATGCCTAACAATATCCACATGCACATCATGAATAATCAGAGTCCGGGTCTAATACTATTTGTTGGTTGGAAAATTTTAATTTCATAAACTAAAATTACTTATAATGATTGAATCTAGGGTAGCGGAATCAAAATTTAAAATTCACAATTTAAAGAATTATATATTTACAACTTTAATTAAACATAACAATACACAACATGGTAGATATAATCATGAAAACAATTAGATACAAATTTAAAAGTATTAATCTTGATTTCTCATACCTCCTTGTAAACCGCAAGTCAAAAGATGCTCCAACATTACCTCCAAGATCTTCTCCGCAATTCCTCTTTGCACCTGACTTATGGACGTCATAAAATCAAGTAGTTCTTTTAAAAACAATTTTTAAAGAACTAAATGGGAGAAAGACTTTGGCTCTTAAATTCACTAATTGAAAATTAAGTCAAAGCCGAATGAATTGCTAAACACTAATGAGGCAGCCTTTAATTTATATAGGAGGCTAAAAACTGACCCATCAGTTTTAAAATTAAAAATAAAAGTTGAATTCTTGATAAGTCAAAGTACCAAGATAATTACACAAAACACATAAAAAATACACGCAAACAACGTCCCAATTTTAAGATGTCACAGGGTGCCAGATTGGGTCACCTCCATGTGTCGCGTGTTGGTTGGCACATGAGGGGCAACACAGATTGCCACCCTTACACCAGTCAGCGAGCGACATGTGTCGCTCGCTGATTGGCTGGAGCACGGTTTTTCATTCTTTCCTTTATTTTTATTTTTTTATTATAATTTATCTCATGGAGTTTTGGGTTTAGTCATAATAATTTATTCCTCTTGAATAAATAATTCATCTCATGAATTCTCTTAATTTTTTAAGATGCCTAATTTAGAGGCCTACGCAGGGACCTTATGGACGATTTATTCCTAGCTCCAAATGGGTCAAATCTTATTATCATCTCATGACAATAATTGATTACTATTTAGTAAAACTTAATTCAACTAAATAAGTTTTACAGCACTCTAGAAACAAATATATTTACGCATTAAATTCCCTATAATAGTTTACTCATAATTGATCCTCTAATAGATGTCCATGAAAAAAATAACTTAAAACTATTATTATTATTTTTTTATCACATTACCTTCTTAGTTTCTGACTCACCCTTCTTGAATAATTCGCTAATACAGAGAAACACTTTTGTATTAAAATATGAATGTCAAACATATGGAGTATTCTGGCCATTTTTTGCAATCAATTCAAATACTTGCGAATCAACTAAGCGAACATCTTACATTATAGATTCCTAGTAAGATATTCATTCGAGCTACACTTCATGCAATTACCTGATGAATGCAAGATCCTCGTTAAACATTATAACCTGATCCTTTTAGCGTATCAAATTAACAAATAATCCATACATGAGTTCAAACTATTTCTTTGTTTTAGAGTTATTGTATAAACAAAATATATGCGTTGCTCACTTCTAATAGTAGTGCAGAAATAAGTAAGTCAATTAATCTAATTCAGTGTAACAATCTCTTTATAATACACCAACATAATATTCTAGATCACTATCTACATAACCAAGACAAGTTGTCTAAATGTTATATTATTGTCTTTAGCAAACAAGTAGCCAAACTTATCACTAACTACGAACTAATTATTAAATAATATTTTAATCTGTTATTAGTCTATCTATGGCACAATCTCATCATCTATTAAAACAGATATCCCAAATATTATTTAAGGACTTCATCCATCTCATGATACGTGCTTTGAAAGAAAATAGCATCACATGCATAAAAAATGAACTCATAAACATAAAGACAATAATAAGCAACTTTTATTCAATAATAAAAATGTTCACACAAATTGGGTTTCTTAGGACACCAACTCCAACAAGATTGGCCTCCAGTCTCATACATGGTGGGAGGCCTAGGACGAGGACATTGATCCCTATTGTCAGGAATTTGCCCTTGTCCACCTACTCCAAGGCTTTGATTAGGTTTTGAAATGGCCTCTCTTGCTGGGGGAGGGTACAATAATAGATCTCGAATCAAATCTGGACTTTGGTGTTGAGATCCCTTAAGATCAAGGTATGCCCTTGATTAAAGGGTCTAGCAACTTCGTGAATCATTCTATTGTTTCTATGGCTTGAATTAATGCGTATAACACCTAGACCAGCCATAGCTAGTTTCCTCATTCTCTCAGGAGTAGTGTTAGTACCTTGGATTGCCGGCATCTACGAGTTTGAAGGAGCATGATGGGGGTAGCCAGTGGGAACTGTAGGAGGAGGAACAAGCCTTAACTTGGCTAATATCTTCTGTAATGACTTTGATTAAGCCGTTGTGAGTTTCAGCCTACCTTACTAAGATGAGCTTGACTTCAACTATCATTTGCATTGCCATGTCTCTATTTATAGGACTAGTAGTGGAAGGTAAGGTTGAGTTCATTCAACCAAGACTCTATCAGTTTCTTTATGGAGTCTTTCATTCACTAAGGTCCCAATGTCATTGACAGTGGTCCTCAAGGTGGCTACATTTTATCATTGAGCCACTAGAGTATGCTTTGTCTCGGCATTGTTTCTCTTGGACTTCTTTTAAAGCTTGCTCAGCCTTTGATCGACAAGTTCCATCTTACATTTGAGCATGGCCAGAAAACTTGTTCAAGAATGGCCATCAAGCCTAATATGCTCGTCTTCTGGGATGTCTTCATCACCTATGCTTTCATTATCATGGTTGTGACTTGTTTCATCTCCTCGTGATACAGGGCTCTGTTTTGAGAGGTGCTAGAGCGGTGGCCCAATTGAGGCCAACCTTTGGGTTCATCATGCTCGAGATTGTTGGCTCTCCTTGTTCTGACCATTGATGAATGGTCTAATGGTATGTTATGATAATCCATGATGGGGTTAAAGGCAGTAACGTCTTGTATAGTGCCTCCCACTATGGTCTCCAAAAGGTGTGTTTGCTCCTTTGGTTTGTTTAGTGTGTGTATGGACACCATAAATACAAAATCAAAGAAAGATGCACAAGCGGAACTCGGCCGTGACTTGGGGGTGAGCCAAAATTTCGAACTACATGTGTTTGACCTTAACCAATCACCTCTTAAAAGGGTTGGTGCTTTTGGTAAAACCGACTTTGGTTTGTAATATTAATGTGGATTCTACGCATGCTCCAATTAAGGAAACTTTTGATATGTTTTTTTGTAGATTTTTAGGTTTAATATTTTGACAGAAACTTAAAAGGATATAGATCTGGCCCAAGTGACACCTTTCCTCTAACACTTTAAAGCTAGGAACTTGGGACTATACAAACTCATGAGCTCAGCAGTTAATTTATAAGCCCTAGTCAATCTGGTTTCTAAGCCTAGCGCCTTTCACTTGTAATAACTCAAATGAGCTAGAGTTTTACAAGATTTAGGTAGAGTGAACCCTATTAGGTCCCTAGATGAGGGCCAACGCAATCAAGGTCAAGCCTTTAAATGATAACTCAATCCTAAATTCACCTAACTTAACAAGCAGTGATACCAGTGTTAAGACCAACATAATCAAGGTGAAGCCTTGACCGTTAAAGCCTTAAAAAAATGCCAAAAATCTTGACTCATCGATTGTTGGGAACATATTAAAATGAAGAGTTCATACTTGAGACCCAAAGTTGTATTGCCTTGAAGCGAAGCAAGTATTAAGTATTCTATGCTATGCTAAATTAGGCTAAGTTACACTACTCCTAGGTAAAAAGCACAAATGTATTATAAACAAAACTTGAAGAAGTTATGTATCATGGTACTGGACATTTTATAACTACAATAGTGTCTCATATTTATAAAAAAACGAAATAACTAATGCATCCTACAATTCTGGCATATCTTCTCCACATCTGCCTCAACTCCTTTTTGGCGTGTAGACTGGGCACTGATCGTGCCCTGAAACTGTGTGCTCGAGCCCCTTTCTAGAAGCCCCATGTTTGTGTAGTTCACTGGACACCCTTCTAGATACCCTGCATTCATCTGGATATACTTGAGGCTCATGCTTCTTGATATGCACTTCAAACAATTGCCTCAAGCTTCATAACCACATTTCTTGCAACCTTATGAGAAGTCCCTTGAGCTCGAGCCTTCTTTTCCCCATGAGCCATCTTGAAAGGTTGCTATCCCTTAAGGGATTCAACTCATTTTGGAAATTGAGTTTGAGACACCGTTATCTTAATTTTTAAAGGCCTAACACCCCTCGAGGATGACCACATGTGGAAGACACATGTCCTTTAGTCTCAAAATGGCATCGTCCCACCTCCCTTGAGTTTGGGGTCTAAACAATGAGGATTGCCAAAACAGCCATATTCCCCCTATGTGGATTGCCAAAACAGCCTTTATCATAACCCATAGAAGGGAATAGCCATTCGATAACAAAAGAAGAAACTAGGGTTACTATTGCAGGTCTAAACCTTCTATTGAGACCCAATAATTCATTTTGAGCGTCTAGCTTGCAAAACCTTTAACATTTAAACAAAAATTAATTAAATTTCTGGATTTGGTTTATAATGTTTTCAGTTATTTTAGAAAAAAATTAAGTGAACATTAAGTGAAATAAAAGGTTTATTTGCCAATATACATTGATGGATAGTCTATTCATTTTAAAATCAAGACTATGTCAGTGGTAATTCAATAAGTCTAATACAAGCGATATTTACTTACCACATAAAAGGGAATCTTCTGAAATAGACATAGCTTTTAAGTGGCACTTGTGCTTGGTCATATTAATTCAAATGGGTTTCAAAGATTGATCTCTGATAGACTTATAGGATCATTGAATTCTAAGAGTTTACTAGTTTGCGATCTCTTGGAGGGAATGGTGGCCAAAAGAACCTTGATGAGTAAAGGAAATAGAGTTACTGTGTAGCTTGAACTTATTCCCATGGATGTTTGTGGAAGTTAAATGTCCAAATGAAAATTCATTATATTTATGGATGATAACTCAATTTATTAATATGTATTTCTGTTGGACAAATGTCTAAATTCTTTGAAAAGTTATGGAAAAAAAAATTTAAGGCTACTATTGAGATAAAATAAGAAACTTATGAAATCCTTTCCATCATATCGAGGTGGTAAGTGTTGGTAAATATTTTTTAAATACTCCCAAAAAATCAACTAGAATAGGCATATCAAAAAAAAAAAAAATTTAAATCTAATATTTAAATCAAGATCTCTAATCCAATATGTTCATAATAACATAAAATATCAAATAAAAGAAACGTAGACATAATATATATCATAGATAAAAAAAGAAAAGAAAGCATAAAAGAGAAAACTCTAGAAAGCTTACTTGAAAAAAGTCCCAAACTTTGCCTACTGTTTACACCCACAAATTGAGGGAGTTAAAGCGACGTCGTTTAGGATCAATAAGACACATGCTCAACATGTGGAACCATGCTCAAGACCCAGAAGGCTTGAGAAGTGGAAACAACGTTGTTTGGATTATAGCTTCCAAATAACTAAAGTCCAAAAAACCAACAAAAATACGCATGAGGTGGTTGACTGGATTTAAAGGCTCAAGCTCGAGGGTGCTTCTAGAAACGCTGCAGGAAAGATAACTAACCAAGCTTGGGATGGGTATTTGAAGCATGGATCAGAAGTGTGGGCCTCAAGTATGTTCAAGTAAATAGAGACAAACATGGAAGACTATTTGACCTTTAGCATGTGCGTCAAAGCCTTTTCAAAGCCAGTCTATTGGAAGCATGGAGGACAAACATGGGTAGAGATGTAGCACCAAACAAGGATGAAGCAATTTATTTAAGAGCTTAAAAATAAAGGACACTCGCAATTGTGCAAAGGGTCCCAGTGCCTATACATAACCCCTTTAGTTTCTTCTCTTACGACACACTTGTTTTTTATATTTTCGTTTTCCTTAGGAGTAGATGTACTTGTAGCTTCATCTTGCTTCTCAACCATTAAATCGGGTGCTTAGTTGCGATGTATGAGAGTGTATCCCCTTCTACCATAGTTTATGTCCTAATCCCTTTCGACAAGTTAAGTTTAGTGTTGCTGCTCAAGGGCTTTGACAACCAAGCCCACCGCTTGATTCCATTAGTCTTAGATTGGTGACATGGTTTAGTGTGTTTTGTGAGATTAAGTTTTGTTCATCTTTTTAGAGCTTTAATGACTAAGGCTTTATACTTGATTACATGGGTCCAAATCCGGTAAGCGAATATGGTTTGCTCCATTAAATTCTTGTCATGTCAAGTTTAATGTCGTTCGAGTTATCTCTATTTAAGGGTGCCAAGCCTAGGAATCTAAAGACTCGAGCTCAAGATAGGCTATTGAGCTCTTGAACTTGTCTCTATCCTAGTTCCTAGGTCTTAAATGTACGAGGTAAGGTGTATGTGGGCTCTGGTTTGTCAACTTAATTGTCACCTAGGTCATGTCCATATGTCTTTTAATTTTCTCGCATTTCATTAATTCAAATTCACAAAATAATATAATTAAAGTCACTTTAATTACAGCATTAGCTGAATCCCTGTATAAGTTGCAAACCAAAGTTAGATTTACCAAAAATATTAACCATTGTCTTAGAGAGGTTGGTTGAGGACACACAAGTACGGTTTGCAACTTGACTTGCTCCCAAGTTCCTTTAATTCCCTTTTGCATATTTGTTTCCTCTTATTTTTATGGCGATCACAAACAAAACAAGCACAATCCCTACAACAAGAAAGAAAAATAAAAATTGAGACTACTAAGCCTTTTTAGCAGTTTGCTCGAAACACCTAGGTGTAGACTCTAAAAATATTTAACTTGGAAAAAAATTTAGAATGAATAATTTCCTTTTGATTTTTGAAGAATAAAAATTTTCAAAATCTTGGATACTAATGACTATACCAAAATCCTATTATAATCTTTTGTTTTCTTTAGGTTTCTCTATCTTTTATATATGCAAAGCACATAAATTTGCTATAGTGTATATACATGGGTTTTTCAGCATCATTAAAAAAAAAAAATACATGGGTTTTTGGTTCTTGGGCTTATAGCTCTTAGAAAGCATTGAAACCCAAAAAAATAAAAATAAAAAAAATCTAAACAAAAGGTGGCTTTTCAGGGTTACCAACTAGCAGAGTGTTGCAAAGTGGGCAAGCTTGTTAGAATCTGGATTCTACTTATAAATGTTAGGGGCTTCTAGAATTGAAATTATATCAAGTCCAAAATTATAATTAGATTTTACTAAATATCTATTATGATTATTTTCGGTATTGAAATTAATTACATAATTTACAAATGTTGTGTATAAGGCCTGACTTAAAAGGGTATGTATAAGAAATGTAATCAAAATTATAATACATTATTATATAATATAGATGTGTTATTATATACCTAAATGATCGCAAGAGTTTCAAGATGTATGCTGCTAATGAAACTTTATATTATGGTTATAGTTTAAAATTAAGCTTAACTATGTCTCATGAGAAAAAATAAATATTTAATTTAACTTCCTTTTGCCATAAGGTGAGAAGGTACGTTTATTTATAATATATGCTTGAAATTTTTTTTTTTAACTTTTATTTGTATGTGGTGGTAGGATTAAGGCATGATCGGTAGAATTTTAAAATCCTACTATATGATTTTATCCATTAGTTTTATTTAATATCAATGGATCACAAAATTCTACAAAATTAAGATTCTTCTTAAGACTAGGTTGATTGAAAATTGTGGGACCGTATACTAATAAGATTCTAAGATTCGAATTGCAAATTTAATAAACAGTGAGGTGTTGAGGTCCTCGGCTATTATCACCCTTTTTATTTTATTATTATTTTTGTTTATTTTCCTTTTTATTTATTTTCTGTTATCCACCTATTTATATATTTATCTAATAAATATTATTTAAATTAAAATTTATTCATATCACGAGTAAATAATCTTCTCATGAATTTAACTTAAATATTTTCAAATGGTGTGTTCATTGAGGCTTGCGAAGTGACCTCATGAACAATATAATTCTAGTTCTAAATGTATCAAAATCAAATTATCATCACATGATCATATTTAATTGCATTTGAAAATATTTTGTTCCACTAAATAAATATTATTGCAATTTTGAATTAAATATATTTATTCAAGAATTTCAAAATTGCTATTGAGTGAACAATCCACCCTTCTATTAGATATGCATGAGAAAAATAATTGAAAACTACTATTATTGTATTTCTCACATCGTTTACTTAAGTTCTCAATTTTCCCTTTTCAAAAGTTCCATGACATGAAAAATAACTTTCTCAAATCAAATATCAATGGCATTCACTTTAAATACATTGGTCAAAGATTCCAAATTTTCGAACACTTGAATATCCACTCAAGGGAATATCTCTATCTTAATAAGAGACTATAAAATTTCCTATTGAATGTTCGTTCTCGGCACACTTTATCCTATCACCCAATGTACAGAGGATATCGGCTACTCTTTGACACTTCTCTTCTAACTACATCAAAGTGGTATATAGTACACGCAAGAGTCCAAGACATTATCAGGATTTGGAGTCTTCGCTTAATAGCATAATATGAATTTATTTATTTATTTTAGGAGTTCTCTCTCTCCTCTGCTTTCTCTCTCTCCTCTGCTCTGCAAGTACCAACGTCTACTGACACCCACCGTCGGCCACCTCGCCGGCTCGACTCCACCCACCGGTGACGCGACTGTGACGGCGACGACCCACCGCCAGACAAGCGTACCCACCACCACCACCACAACCTCGACCGCGCCCGACCTGACCCACCATCACTTCGACCTCGACCGACCACCCACTTGACCTCGACCTTGACCACCTCGAACCACCCTCCACAACCCACCACCTCGAACCACCCTCACTTCGACCTCGACCGAACACCCACCACCTCGAACCACCCTCCACAACCCACCACCACCCACCACAACCCACCACCCACTCACCCGACCTGACCCACCATCACCTTGACCTCGACCCACCGACTCTCGCGCCCCACCACCACCTCTGACCCACCTCACCACACCGACGACCCACCTCTAACCAGCCACTTCGACCCACCCAGCACCGCACCAACCCTGACCCACTGCACCTCACCGACGACCCACCACTGTCGGACGCCACTTCGACCTACACACCACACCCCCACTGACACAGACACCGAACCTCCCCCACCACCACATAGCCGTGCCGGCCCTGAGCCCGGCCACCGCCTAATTGCACCCAATCACCCACCACCACCTCCACTACACACGCCACTGATAGTCCAAGCTAGTACAGAGGGCCAGTCCACCAAGGTAGTACCGTCCCCAAGGCTGCCACCGATCACCGCCTTCATAAGACCAAACGGGCAGCCGACCGGCCCAGGTAAGTGAAAACCGGTCGGCCCAAGGTTTGAATCCTTATCCTTCTACTTCGAGTTCTCATCTTTTAACTTCTAATAATAGTGCGACTCTTAAATCCCTTTTTATTTTGCATTGCTTATCTGGACTTGAGAGTGTACATATCTATAGTGAAAGAAGTGTATGAACGTCACTAGACATGGAACTCAAAACATGAGGCCATATTTACAGGGGGTGGGGAGGGGGAGAGAGAGGCCAAAGAGGGAGGGAAATCTAAGAATAGGGACACTAAATATCGGGACATTGAAACAGAAGGGCAATGAGGTAGTCCAAATGATGATGAAAAGAAGGATCAATATCCTGTGCCTACAGGAGACTAAATGGGTGGGCTCGAAGGCAAGGGAGATGCTAGGACACAAACTATGGTACTCAGGGAAAACCAGAGGGAGGAATGGTGTAGGAATTATAGTCGACAACAGTCTTAAGGATAAAGTAGTCGAAGTGGCAAGAACTGGGGATAGGATCATAGGCATCAAGATGATCGTAGATGGGGAGATAATGAACGTGATCAGTGCCTATGCACCACAGATTGGACTACCAGAGAACGAGAAGGCCGCATTTTGGGAGGACTTAGACATAATGATGCAAACCATACCACAAGATGAACAAGTGGTGATTGGTGGGGACGTCAATGGGAAGTTTGGTGGGAAAGAGGATGGATATGCGACTCACCATGGAGGATTCAGATATGGAACTAGGAATGCAGAGGGGAAATCCCTTCTGGACTTCGCGGTCATTTATGAGCTCACAATTGCCAACACCTTTTTCAAAAAGCGTCACGAGCATCTCATCACGTATCAAAGCGGAGAGGCGAAGACTCAGATCGACTACATCCTACTAAGGAAGAGGGCACAGAGACAATGCAGGGACTGTAAGGTCATCCGAGGAGAGGACCTATCTAAACAACATCGGGTGGTGTGCGCGGATGTAAAGTTCAAGAAGTGGGTCAGAAGAAGCAGGAAACCTGTGCAGAGATGTACCCGTTGGAGAGACTTGAAAGGGGAAAAACTTAGAGTCTATAAGGAAAGGGCGGATTTAGAGCTCAATTGGAACAAGGAGGGAGATATTAATCGAAAGTGGAATGAATTGGCCCAGAAAATCAAGAGTTTGGCATGCGAAGTTTTAGGAGAGTCAAAGGGTGGGACAATCACCCACAGAGAGTCATGGTGGTGGGGAGAGGAAGTCCAACAGAAGATTAAAGCGAAACGAGACCGGTTTAAGGAGTGGGAGCACAGTAGAGAAGAGGAAAAGAGACGACAATATCAGCAAGCCAAGAAAGAAGCGAAGAAAGCAGTTAGTGAGGCAAAGTCACGAGCATATGAAGAGTTTTACAAGAGGCTGGACACCAAGGAGGGAGCCAGGGATATATACAAGATAGCCAGAGCAAGAGAGAGGAAGACGAGGGACCTGGGGCAAGTAAAATGCATTAAAGGAGCGGATGAGCAGGTGCTAGTGGAAGGGCATCAAATTAGAGCTAGGTGGAAAGCCTACTTCCATTATCTGTTCAACAACCGGGGAAACACAGAGATAGATTTAGGGGAGCTCCAGACTACGGAAGAGGATGAGAGCGAATGCTATTGTGAGCGAATTACCCCAGAGGAGATCAAGGAAGCCCTAAAACATATGGGTAGGGGAAGAGCAGTTGGTCCAGATGGGATACCCATTGAGGCATGGAAAAGCCTTAGATGGAGGGGTTGCAGTTGGCTAGCAAAACTCTTTAACCAAATCTTGATGGGGAACAAGATGCCGGAAGAATGGCGAAAGAGCACACTGGTCCCAATCTACAAGAACAAGGGTGATATCCAGAGCTGCGCCAATTACCAGGGGATCAAATTGATGAGTCACACCCTCAAGTTGTGGGAGAGAGTCATAGAAAAGAGAATACAACAATAGATGGAAGTGACCGAAAACCAGTTTGGGTTTATACCTGGGAGATCAACAATAGAAGCCATTCATCTCTTACGGCAGATGATAGACCAATGCAGGGAGAGACAAAAGGACCTCCACATGGTCTTCATCGATCTAGAGAAGGCATATGACAGAGTGCTAAGAGAGGTACTGTGGAGAGTGTTGGGAAGGAGAGGCATCCCGATGCCTTATATTCGGGCCATTAGGGACATGTATGAAGAGGCATATACTAATGTGCGAACAGGGGAAGGGGAGACAGACACTTTCCCTATTACAGTAGGGGTCCACCAGGGCTCTGCCTTGAGTCCCTTCCTGTTCATTCTAGTGATGGATGAGCTCACTAGACATATCCAAGGGGAAGTACCTTGGTGCATGCTTTTTGCAGACGACATAGTTCTGGTAGGGGAATCCCGTGCGAACATAAACGAGAAGCTAGAGCTATGGAGAGGCGCACTAAAATCGAGGGGTTTAAGGATTAGCAGATCTAAGACCGAGTATGTGGAATTCAAATTCGACCGTTCCACCACGACCAGCACCGAGGAGGTTAAGATTAGAGCAGAAGCCGTATCAAGTAAGGAGAGCTTCAAATATATGGGTTCCATGGTACACCAGAATGGTGAAGTGGATGAGGATATCAGTAACAGGATTAAAGTAGGCTGGCAGAAGTGGAGGATGGCATCCGGGGTACTGTATGATAGAAAGTTCCCGCTAAAGTTAAAGGAAAAATACTATAAGACGGTAGTAAGACCGGCTATGGTATATGGGGCAGAGTGTCAACAAATGAAACAAAATCAAACACAGAGGATGAAGGTGGCAGAGATGAGGATGCTACGATGGATGTGTGGCCACACAAGAAAGGATAGGATTAGGAATGATGTGATACGAGGTAAGCTGGGTGTAGCCTCGATCGAGGATAAATTGAGGGAGCACCGCCTAAGATGGTTTGGACATGTTAGCAGAAGACCGACCTCAGCCCCAGTCAGGAGGTATGAACAGCTAAACACAGAGATAAGCAGAAGAAGGAGGGGCAAACCAAAGAAGAGCTGGATGGAGAAGATTCGTCAAGACCTAACCCACCTAAACCTAAGAGAGGAGATGGCCTCAGATAGGACACGTTGGAGGGCTAGCATTAGGGTAGCGGAGATGGCAGAGTAGAGTAGTAAGGAGAGTGGCTGGTAGTCTAAGATTCTTAGGCAAGCATAACCTCTAGTGTAGCACTTTTAGGCTAGCCAAGTCCCTAATCATGCCCATTCTCCTATTTCTTCTTCTTTTTCTTCTTCTTCTTCTCCTTCTCCTTTTTCTCTCCTTCTTCTACTTTTTCCTCTATATGCATGTTATTGATTGGTGGTTTATCTGCAGGCACCCAACTACTTCAGGTTGGGGGTCCCCGGAAACAGTCTCCTTTCCTGACGGAAGGGGTAAGGCTGCGTACATCACCCCCCCCCCCCCCGACCCTGCGTTCTGCGGGAGCCGCAAGACACTGGGACTGTTGTTGTTGTTGTTGTTAGGAGTTGAGAAACAAATAACTAGTGGTCCAATTCAATGTTCCAACCCCACTAAAAACAAGCAAATATGATATTTTCCGATCTTTATCACATGACCAAAAACAAGTTGTCTCGCATACCATATTATAGTCTTAAACAATAAGTAGTCTAAACTTATCGTTGACTATGGACATCCTTTCTGACAACACATCACTCCCTTTGATCTAAGTTTATTTGTGACTTAATCTCATTGAATACTTAAATCAAACATTGATATGTCACCATGGAGAACATCCATCTCATGGTACATTTTAGAAACTAATCAAATGCATGCGTAACTCATTGATGCGTCTCATATATCATGTATGTATATACCACCATTCCTATGAAATTGTTGGTTATTACACATGCGTTATGGCTTGATCTTTGTACATTTAGGCTTGGAACTTGTTGGAGGGAGGACAACTTAGAAAGCAGTGAAGAATGGGTGAAAATGGACAAATTGAAAACTACTTGAGAAACCCGACCATGTCTGGAAAAAAAAAAGGAATTATTGGGTCAAGATTCTGCCTGTTAATTATCGTGTCTTCGGTCTCTTGTCCTGACGTATCAATAGGCCACTCAATCAAGCAATCACTCGATTAAATATAGGATTACTTGATTGGCCGACTGACTCATCTACCTAGTATAATCAACCGATTGATTGTTCTTGGCCAATTGATCTGTTGACTAGATCATAAGTTACTGACAATAGCTGATCGATTGGCCAATCAATCGACCAACAAATTTTGATAAGGGGTGTTGTAAGCAACTAATCGCTCAGCTATGGCCACACTGAACCTATATGTTAGTGGAGGAAGGCGTATTTTCTTGTTCTTCTTTAACATCTCCTCCCTACCAAAGCCACCTCAAGAGATCCTATTCTCATGAAGCCTAAAGTGAGTGAGAGTCAAGTCATCATCGATCAAGAGAGTCTACAGTTCATAAATTTTCTTTTCTCTTTTATTTTTGAATTTTTGATTTTTGAAACTCCCATAGAAGAGTAGACCTATAGTTCGAGAGTGAAGGATAGTTAGTTGTCCAGATCCTAGATTTTTATTTTTTTTACAATACTGACCTTTGTTATACTATTTTCTACATCCATGTGGGGAATTATGTATATGAATTTGGTTTTCATTCTATATACTTGTAGTTGTGATTCAATTTCCAATTTATTCGCGTGTTTTTTAGTGCTTGTACCCTAGACTATAATATAACAGGTTTTGCACTAGTAGTTAGGGTTGAGGTCATACCCAACTCTAAACCCAATCTTTTATATGAATTAACACTAACTAGCTCATTACTCTAAACCCTAATTAAGTGTTAACCAAGGTTTAGAGCTTGCAGCCTAAATCATTAAAGTCATCGTTGAGATAAAATGTACTGATGGGATCCAAGTTAGGCTAAGTTAAATTCATACCTTGAACTATCCTTCATCATTTCAAATACTTAATTTCTATTTAATTTTTGTTGTTTTAATAAATAGTAATCCACTACCAGAACACTGATTTTAATCGCTCATTAAGCACCTATCAGTTTCTTGCGAATATGACTCCTATATACTTGCCACAGTTACGACTTGCTCGTATGATAGCGAGTACATTGCTTTAGCACTCTTAATACCACACCATTGTAAAAACTCAATCAAATAATATATAACTTAAATATTTTTATTTATTATTAAGTAAAAATTAAATAATTGGGTTATCCCACTTGTTTTAAATCCAATAAGCTATGTATATCTGTCCCATAAGATCTGCCAACTCATTAGCTATAATAATTTCAATACTAATATCTCATTATGTTATTCTACGCTCACAAGATGTGCATCTAAAAGGAACTTTCTAGGCCAACAAATCTACCATATAACTTATGAAGCCATGAAGTACTTGACTTCCATTGTGATTTAAGCAATGCAAGATTGCTTGACATTTGACTATTGAATGGCTCCCGCTCCAAAGGTACACGCAAATTATGATATCATTGACCATCAAGTACTTGACTTTCATAGTGATTTAAGCAATGCAAGATTGCATGACATTGGACCATCAAATGGCTCCCACTCTAAAGGTAAAAACAAATTAGGATGTCATATGTCTACAATGCTTATTAAAATAAACAGCCTAGAAGTCTAACATCCTAGTGTTACAATTTGGAAAAAATAGATCCTAGGAAAATAATTAGCTTGTCCTAGGTCATTCATTTTGAACTAACTGCAACCAGATCGAACATTTGATAAGAATCCGGCATCATTTTCAATGAATAGAATGTCATCCACGTATAATAATAAGAAAGCCACTATTTTGCATTATGTCACTTGTACACACATGGCTCATGACCATTTGTGCAAATCTATAAGATTTGACAACTTCATCAAAAATAATATTTAATGAATGAGATACTTTTTCGAGTAAAGTTTGAGTAAAGAATAGACATGTATAGTTTACATACCATATGCTCCTGATTTGCAACAAGAAATATATTTGGTAGTATCATATAGATATCTTCCTCAAGAAGACTATTTAAAAAAGTTGTCTTGACATACATTTTGTCTTGTCTCATTATAATAAAATATACAATGGATAAGAGCATTCTTATAGATTTAAGCGATAGGCATAAGGTCTAGTCATAGACATTCCTTCCTTTTGAATATAACCCTTTGCAACCAATCTAGCTTTCAAGGTTTTTACCATGTCGTTCACTAATCTCTTGCTTTTGTACACCTATTTTGATCCAATGGAAATAATTCCTTTCATTGCCTCTACAAGGTCATAGACTTGTTTAGAATACGTTTATTCTAACTTAGATTTTATTACCTTAACCCATTGGTTTGTATCTTTATCCTTAAGAGCTTTGATGCAGTTAGGAGGATCAAATTTGTTGTCCAGCTCGACCTTCAAGGATGCCGACATGAATTCATCAGGTGTCCTAACAATGCTCCCACTATAACCTCTTTTGTACTTAGTTCAACATTAACATTAGATATTATGCATCGAATGCATCACTCATGTTATAAGTTGTATCATATTGGTGAGATGCAATATTTGATACTTTCTTTCCTCTAACCCAAGCTTATTTCTATTGTTATGGTTATTTATAATACCTCCTCCATAACCAACCTTTTGATATGTAGGCATGAGTCAGCATATGAATCTTGTCATATTCAATAACATATTAGTGATCCTTTCTAGACCATCATTTGTAGTGAGGAAACCTAAGAACTGTCTTGAAAACCACCACCTGGATCTGATCAAAGTATTTTGATATCTCTTACCTCTAATATCAACTTCAGTCTTAATTTTTTTATAATGTACACACTAACATGATATCTCTAGTTGATACTAATAAATACATTGCGTTTTTGTTACTATGTCTTAAATTCACTATACTATCCACATTTACCTACTGATATCTCTTAGGTTCAATGTACAGAGTTGTGTGTCAGCACACTACCTGTTGGGCTTTCTGTCAGTACGTGATTAATACACGCTTTCTATAGAATACAGGAAAAATGTGCCCACCACAGGGATACTACATGCAGTATATATGAAAGGAGAAAATACAGTACATAGTAAAAGTGTATTAAAAGTATGTAATTTATGATAAAATACAAATATGCTGGAACACCAGCCCCCCTCAATCTAAATGCTGGGACCCACAGATAGATTGGATCGAAGCTCTCTAAAAAAATGAGATGAAGATAGCCGCTTGGTAAAAATATAAGCAATTTGAGACTAAGAAGAAACACAGCAAACGATGACATCTCCAATAGCAACTTTCTCACATACAAAATAGAAGTCTACAATAAAGCGCTTAGTGCTACAATGCAAAACAAGATTATCGGATAAGTAGGAGGCACTAATGTTATCAAAGAACACTATAATTGGACTACACAAGAACAGAGCCAGCTCATTAAGAAGTTGATACGACCAATATGTCGCATGAGTAACAAATTGATACTTAGACTTTGTACTTGAACGAGCAATTGTGTGTTGCTTCCATGCACTCCATGAGATAAGAGTTTGCTAGAAAAATCACATAACAGGACGCGGAGTGCGTGTCAGGCCTACAAACATGATTTGGAAAATCTGGATGAACCAGCCAAATTGAACAAATATCCATTTGAAAAGGCATTCTTGATGTCCAATTGACACACCAGCCAATTATAGGAAAGAGCAATTCAAAATACAAGACAAAGGGTAGTTGGTTCTATAACAGGACCAAAAGTGTCTGTAAAATCCATGCCGACTTGTTGCCTATATCCTTGGAACTACAAGACTCGCTTTATAGTGTCCAAGTTGACCATTAGCATTTTTATACACCCACTTGCAACCCAACACATTATGTATAGAAGTAGGAGGAACCATAAGTACTGTTACGAACCAAAGCTTTATATTCATTGTGCATTGCGGCACACCAATTGGGATCTTTGCTAACTTGAATATAGCTAGTTGGATCTACAGAAATGATTTGATGAGACAAAGAAAATATGGTTTTGGGTTTTGAACACCAATTTTTAAGTCTTGTGAGCATAGGCTGAAATTTGATATAGGTTGCGTGGAAAAAGATGTGCCAGAGACATGACAGCCAGCGGAAGATGCTGTCTGCTCGAAATAAGTAAGGTATGGTACAACGCCATAACCTACTACTGCACTAGCTACTACTGTTGCTGCAAATTAGGACCACTAGAAGCTGGTGCAGCTGCATCAGAATCCAAATCTTATGCCACAACAACATGTGTCGAGGCGGAAGGAATGATTGATTCCACAGTACAAACATGGTGCGAGTGGGATAGATCAAGAGGAACTTCATTTGTATTGTCAAGAAGTGAAAGACTGAAGGGAAGAGGCAAGAAGGTAGGAATACTTGGCATTGTTGGAGCTGCTCGTCATAGTATGAGAAAAACTAGAGAAATAAAAAGAGGACTTATTGAGACGACATGATGATTTGTTGTACATCTAACTAGTTGAAGGATCAAGACAGTGATAGCTCTTGTAACTAAGACCATACCCAATGAAAACAAACCATTTAAATAGGGGAGAAAATTTGTGAGAGACACGAGGAGATAAATTGGGATAACACTTGGACCCAAATACACAGAAAAAGGGGTAGTCAGGAGCATTGTGAATTAACATCTCAAATGGGGAAAGATTACCATGTAAGGGATTGGGAAGATGATTGATTAAAAAAACCAAAGTATATGCCACATCCACCCGAAATTTAGGAGGTGTACGGCATTAAGAAGCATATGTGAGCCATTTCATTGAGATGACGATTTTTGCACTCTGCCGCCGCATTTTGTTGTGGAGTGTCAAGGTAAGACATGTGAAATTGAATGCCATGTTCCTTAAAGTAATTACGGAAAGGAATTTGATTAAATTCCTTACCCCCATCACTTTGGCAAAAACGAATTTTCTTCTGTAACAAGGTCTTAGCCTGTGCTTTGAAAGTTTTGAAGTGAGAGAAAGCCTTGGACTTGTGTTTCATAGGAAACACAAATTTATATTGACTATACCCAATATCAATAACCATGAAGCACAACATTAATAGAAGACCAAATATAGGAATGTATTAAGTATAAGGGTTCAGTGCTATGACGTTCTAACAAGGTTACCTACGTGACTTTCCTAACTACAATCGGAACAAAATGATAATGACCTAGATGAAACAGAAACCAAATTCCTATTTACAAGGGTACATATGACTCTAGGATTGGGATGGCCTAAATGGGAATGAAGAAGATCACCCGAGAGACGTGCAGCAAAGAAGCAAGTATGTACTGGATAAAGTGAGCCAACCATATGAGCTTTAAGAATCCAACTCCTCATTTTAAGGTCCTTAACAGAAATAGAATAAGCATCAAAATTAATGGAACAATGGTTATCAGCACATAAACGAAGTACAATAAGTTGTAAGACAACTGTGGCACATGTAAAACATTATTCAATTTAAGAGAACGATGTGGGGTTTCTAAATTTGCAGAAATAATATTAGCTATATTTTAGCTATTCACCGCTCCCAACCATGAGTTACTTAGAACTAGAATAGGGAACCAATTCAAGAAGCACACCTTCATTCAGAATCATATGAGATGAAGCACCCGAGTTAAGATACCATGCAAATTCATTACCCTGTCCAAAGGACATAGCAAAGAAAGAACGAGGCACATCATTGGCAATAGAAGCATAGTTAAAATGATTATGGCACTGTAAGGCGGTATGACTTGATAAGAAAAGAAATTGATACACCTTACAAGGAGTGCCAAGAATACCATCCTGACTCATAGGCTGCAGTGGAGAACGAAGGGCGTTATTAGGAGCTAAGTGCACTGGACCACCCCTATTGGGACCCCCATGACCTAGAGCATGGCCCCCACAACCACCACGATGAGGAGGTCCATAGTTTGAACCATCACGTTGCCGCGGGTGACACTTATCCGTGTAACCCCCTGGGTTATGTCGAGCATGATTGCGCTGATGACCTTGGCCCCCACCCTGATAAGAAGATTTAGAAGTTACGAATGCGTGAAAATGTTGTACACCAAGTAAAGAAGAGGCAGAGTTACGAAGAGCAAGTTTACCCTCATTTTGCAATAATTTTGTCTCAAGTGTCTCATAGGTCAAGTCAATAGGGGAATGAGTGAAAGTGTCCGCAAACGTCTCATATTCTTCAAGAAGACCATGTAAAATATAACAGATTAAATCTTTCTGTGCAACAAGATAGTGGATGGTAAGTTGATTTGAAGTAGCTTAAATAGGCCTTAAATATGCTTCTATAGACTCATTATGATTCATCTTTAATGAAGTTAATTGCATTTGCAAGGATAATTAATTCACAGTGGAACAATCAATGAACCCATGTTCCAAAGACAACCAAACTTCTCGACAATTAGGTAAATTGTGAACTTGTTAAAATACCTCGGGAGACAACATGGCATTCCAAACTGCACGGAGACTAAAATTCGCCTTAACTCATTGCGAAAAGGATGGGTTAGGAATAATTTGACCATTATCAGTGCTAATGTACTAACTAGGACAAGGGATTGTTCCATCAACAAGACCAAGGAGATCTTGATGTATCAAATAGGGAAGAAATTGAGAGCGGAAATACTTGTAATTGATAAATTTTAATTTGTGGATCAACAAGGTAGTTGAAGCATCTAATATTTACAAATCTTTTATTTGATATTTTAGCTCCTTTGCACATGTTTAATTATCGTTATCTCCTCACTTCGTCAATTTTTATGTTTTATAGGTTCAAAGAGTAAAGTTCAGTAAATTGTTAAATTTTGGTACAAATGAGACAAAATTCGATACATGGGCAATTAAATTAAGTCAACTGAAGATTGGGACGAGATCATATGAGCCAACTTCGGCTCGCCAATAGCTCACAGTCCATACACTTGCATTTCCCCAAGCTCAATCCTGCACTAGCCCACCAGCAGCTCAACACCAGACCCTCAGGCCCGTCATCTTCAACCACTAACAGCACATGCAACACTAGCAGTCCACTCGCACCCATCACCAGGCCCACCTATGTCCTTGCTACCCTCAACCTAGTACCCGTAGGGTTCAGCAGCAGAATCGTTTGTTTATGAGGGATGGAAGCTTAGATTTTGGGTTTTTCTGTTCGTGAACAGAGGCGGCACCACCTCTCTCATATTCGCTCTCTAAATTCTCTTTGAATTTTTTTTTCCTTTTTTGCTAATTTAGAATGAGAGCAAATTTAGTGCGCAGACCGACATGAGTTCGTTCATCTCCTCCTTCACCGATTCATAGGGCTAGATAAAATCTTAACCTTTTTATTCTTATATTACTTTTAATTTGGGTTAATTTGATTGTTTTATGTGAATTATTTGATTGTGAGAAATACTTTAAATTATTATATTTTTATCAATTATTTAATTGGGATGATTATTAAGTTAGTAACATTTGATCGTTGATGTTGATATTTATAAATTAATTCTTTGTACTTGTAGTATTCATCGAGTTGTTAACTAGAGCCTATCTTTCCTATACTTTAGTTGGATAGGTTTAATACATCATAATTAACAATATGTTAGATAGAACTTATTTTCCTTATGCTTTAGTTAGATATGGTCAATAGGCATTACTAACAACATTACTTTAGTATGTTAAAGCTTATAGCTTAAACCATTGCCCGTGTGTCAATCATAATCTCAATTCAAGAGTTAATGCAACAATAACCTGCTAATGATGAATTTAAAGCCCTAGGTTCCAATTCCAAATTCTTTTCCGCTTTAGAAGTAGAATTCTTAGTTTAATTGTCGTTTTCTTAGGTTAATTAACACAAATCTCTCAATTTTCCTCTAATAAATTTAAGTCATAAAATAAATTCACGTACTTTTAATCCTTGTAGTTCGACACCCTCTCGCCCTATATTTCATTTTAGATGTATTTAGTTGATAGAATTTTATATTAAATATTGATAGACGTGAAAAAACACATCAGTAGTGAAGAATTACAGCCACCAAGACCACCCAAAGAGCCACCACCAGAGCCATCCAAAGATCCCCCATGGAAAGCAGAGCTCATTCTTGGAAAAGAGAAACACGTGGAAGGGCCAAGTAATTGAGAAGAAAACAGAATCTGGGAGGAGGAAAATGCACTACCAGAACCACCATTGTTGGCCAATGGTGGAACAAATGAAAAGCCACCATCATTCATTGGAAGGGACAAGAAATTCATTGAATTAAGTAGTAAGGTGGAGAGAGAAATATTAGGCTTTGGAGAGAAAGGATTCGTAACCGTTGAGGGTAGAGTGTAACGGCTAAGAATTGGATCGATGGGGAAAGTCGGACCACCATGGCCGACTCCGATGATCTCTGCAATGGAGATGATTGGTGGAGGATTGTAATTGCTAGTTGTGGGATTCAAGTAACCGTTGGAATTTGTTGGGTTAGGCTTCGGATAAACAGGTGGGGCCGCCAGCAAGAGGTTACCACCGGTGGTTGGTGTTCTAGACGGCGTTAAACGGCCTCTGGTGGGGCTATTGGTGTTTGACATGGTGGTTGTTTGTTTGAAGTATTCCTTAAAAATCCTGCTTTAATACCATGTAAGATAGAGGAAAAATGTACCCACCACAGGGATTCTACATGCTATACATATGAAAGGAGGAAAGATAGTGCGAAGTATAATAACAGTATATAATACATGACAAAATACAAATATGCTCCAACACTTACTAAGTGACCTCACCCAATATCCCTCAAGTGGTTTTTCAAAAAATTGACGGTTGGCCATGATGTAGATTTTTCTTTAAGCTCAATTTGTTACTTAATTTTTAAATCAAGAGATTTTCTTTTTTAACCGATAAATTAAACATGACTTTGATAAAGCCAATTAACAAATGTTATTATTGAAGTATCAAATTAGCTTAGATTATTTTGAGGTTCATTTGAGAAATATTTTAAAAAAACATGTCTACGAGATATCCACAAATTTATATAATATACTAAATATTGAGTCCTAAACTTAAACAACATCCCAAAAAAAAAGAAATAAACAACATCCTAAATTTAAATTTATATTATAATTACTGACTTTTAGAGCCAATAAAAAAAAAGAAATTTTTTTCTCTTAAGGAAAGTATTTTCAAATCAGACAAACTTTCTAGCAGACGAAACTGAGTCCAAATTTGAGCTCCAAGAGAAAAATAAGAGCAAAAAACCACACACTTAACACAAAGGAATTCTGAACTCAACCCACTTTCCTCAATCCAAACAAAAACATCCCAAAATCCAAAACCAAGTAAATAAAGACTAAGGGTGTGTTCAGTTATCTCTCGCTTATAGCATTGATTTTTGAAAGTTTAAAAATTAAATTTCAAAAATAATCTTTTCATTTTTTATTTCCAGTTTTTACACTGAAAAAAAAAAAAAAAACTTATTTCATTTTAATTTCAAAAATCAAAAACTAGGAACAAAACACACTAAACAGCACCTAAATCAAACACGAGATTGATTCAAATTAAACGAGGTCCTCTTCCTTGTGGGTCTCAATAACGACATCAGATTGGGGATAAGCCACACAGGTGAGCACCCACCCTGCGTCCATCTGCTCATCGTCAAGGAAGCTGCCGTCACTCTGATCAACTTTACCATCAACCACCTTGCCGGCGCAGGAGGAGCATGACCCTGCCCTGCACGAGTACGGCAAGTCTATCCCCAACTCCTCCGCCTTGTCTAGTATGTACTCGTTGTCTGGGCACTCGAACTCCTGTTCCCCTCCCGGCGTCAACAGCTTCACCTTGTAGTCTGCCATAGCCTTGAACCTCCCGCCCCGAGCCGAGCTCGTTTTCAAGCCGAATAAAGTCTGGTGGCCGGTGAGGTTAGAGCGGAGGGTCATGGCGGAGGGGGATGTGGTTCTGGTTCTGGTTAAGGAAGCGGTGGTGACGGGGATTGTGGTGGTGGAGAGGGCGGCGGAGGCTGCGGCGGCCATTGAATTTTGTTTATATTTTCGGTGTAGTTTTGGTTTTGCGGAGGCAGGGTTAGGGGGAAGAGAGGGGGAGATATAGGGGGAGAGGGTGGGGCTGTGAATGGTAAGGATGCTGCCACGTGGCGTGCTGTGGAAGTGCTGGTTATCTTCTTATCGTCATGGATGAATATGGCCATTCATTGGTGGGCTGTGCTCTCCACACGATACCAGGGACAGATGACATAATCTGGGTAAGGCAGGTTACCAAAGGTTCTGGTTTGGGTTAGATATGTTGGAATTTAGGGGGTCGTCTAGTCCAATTTTGTTCAAGTTTTTTAAAATTTTACTTTTCGTGCATATAAAATTTAGAGGTAAATAAATTACTTTTAATATATATATATAATTTGGTAAAGTCTTGTGAACTTAAAATGGATATATTGAGCCACACGTGCATACCTGTGCACCTAGCTTTGCCCCGCCAAGTTGTGCCGATCATTGCCTCGTGTCACGTCGGGGTGTGGTGTGGACTTTTCCAACCAAAACTTTTATTTTTTACGGCGGTCATGTTTTTAATTATTGAACTCGCAGGTTCTTGTCTTTGGACTGAGCGCGAGGGTGTGTGCTTGAGCTCGAGTTATCTTCGTCTGGCCATGGATGTTAGCTTAAGCCTTTTCTGTTACTTCGGGTTCAAGCTCTTTGACTATTTAACCGCCAATTGTTTTCATATTCAATGTTTCCTTAATTGAGGTCATTCTTTGCTCCTCTATAGTCGCCATTTCTTTTCGAAAATCTCAATTTACTTATTCATGGACGACTTTATTTTTATTTTATTATGCCTGATTTTGACCTTATGCATATTATTAATTGTTGGGAAAATATTTCAAAAATATTTTCCAAATTAATTAGAACGAATGCCCCGAAAAGATGAATTAAAATTTTAAATTAGAAACCTACCGGCCTGTACCCTATAGTATCATGAAATAACCAGCACAATAAAAACTAAAAAATAATTAGACGAAAGAACATAAAACGAAAAGGAACATTAATTTTACCTGATTTTAGATCATTGTGTCGCCTAAAAGGAAATCCACGAGATCGCTAAAGCCTTCTCCACAGTTCCTCTATACATTCGGAGTGTGGGTTTCGAAAATACTAAATAATAGTTTTCAGCAAAGAACATTGTTCTTTCAATTCTCTAAAAAATTATTTCACAAATGATGCAGCGAGCTGAGTGGCGACATGGCTTGGCGGCAGGAAGGACTTGGCGTGACGCCCAGCAGGGCAGGTCCGTGTGGGCATTAGTTGGGAGCTGCGTGTTTGGCCTTGTTTTTAGGAAAGTTTAGTTACTTTACTTATCTCATTTAATTCCAGATTTTATTCTTATTAGGATAGGAAAGTTTAGGTATTTTACTTATCTAGCTTTATTCCCGATTTTATTCAGATTTTGATTCCATTAATTTTAGTAGATTTAAATTTATATCTTTCCTATAAAAGGAGGAGAGGGAGCTAGGCTCTTGATCATCCAATTTAAATTCCAATAAATTATTTTGTCCCTTTTGTAATCTCGAGTTCTCGACCTGTAAGAAACGAGCTTATGAACCTCTTTTATTAATTTTATTTCAGTTATAATAAAATTCAAAAGGGAAGGCTGTTGAACCTTCCTGTTGCCCAATTTTCCCATCACGCACTGCATCATCTGGTATCAAAGCTCAGTTCGTTTCCTGTAACGATGGCCCTTGGAAGACGTCCAAGGAATGCCGCCGTGGAAGACGTTGACGACCGAGATTTCCACCAGCAGCATGGGAGGAAATTTGAGGAATTGGAAGAGAGATTCCGGCGGATCGAGCAACACTTGATCCAAATCGGTGCTAACCTCAACTCTATGGGTGGAGCGAGGCACCAACGCCACCCTTTGTCTGGCGTGAATGGTGACGACGAGGATGACCCCTTTATGAACCCTTTCTTCGATGAAGACCAACCGGACATAAGGCCCAGGTGCCAGTAGCGTCGTGGTGAAGATCATGATGATCGGAGGTGGGAATCCGAGCTTCGGATCGAAATACCGGAGTTCAATGGAGGAGGACGTCCGGAGGAGTTCTTAGATTTACTTGTAGCCGTAAATTCAGGGAAATACCGGAGAGAAAACAGGCGCCGCTAGTCACTACTCACCTTCGGGGTAGGGCTACCGCCTGGGGGCACCGGCTTAAACAAACCCGGTTCAGGCAAGGAAAGTCCAAGATTGAAACATGGGAGAAGATGAAGAAGCACCTTCACAGCGCCTTCTTACCGTACAATCATACACAGATCTTGTACCAACGCCTTCAAAGGTTACGCCAAGGTTCGAAGTCTGTTGAAGACTACACTGCTGAGTTCAATTCCCTAGTTGCTAGGAACAACTTGGCAGAGTCTGAAGAGAAGCTGGCGGATCGCTTTATTAGCGGCCTAAGAGAGCCCATCCAAGACGTACTCAATATGTTTGATATCTTTACTGTGGTGGAAGCATCTCAGAGAGCTGTGAATGTGGAGCGGCAACAAAGGCACCGCCCTTCTGGCGTGACAGGGAACACACAAGCAGGTGGTAGAGATCAAAACCATGTGCCGCCAACTCGGAATCAAAACTCCCGGAACAGAGGCCTTCCTGTTGTTATTGGGAAGCAGATTAATCAAGAGGCAGGCGGTTCATCCCGTATACGTTGCTTCAAGTGCGGAGAAGTAGTTCACCGTGCCTCCAAATGCCGAAAGGGAGACAGACCAGGAAAGGGTCTTCTCATTAACGAGCCTACTGACGAAGAAGATGAGGCCGTCGAAGAAGATGGTCAAGAGGACTTGGTGGAACAAGGAGAGGACCCCATTATAGGAGACGAGGGTCAATGTCTGGTCGTTAGGCGTGTCTGCCTCACGCCTAGGAATGAACAAGGAGACAACTGGCTGAGGAACCATATCTTCCAAACGACATGTACTATGGGCGGGAAAGTTTGCTGTGTGGTTATAGACTCAGGAAGCTGTGAAAACGTCATCTCCGAGGAGGCGGTTCACAAGTTGCGTTAAAGACTGAAGCCCATCCTCAACCATACTGTTTGTCTTGGCTGAAGAAGGGTAATAAGGTGACGGTTTCCAAACGATGTTTCGTGAATTTCTCAATAGGGCCAAGGTATAAGGAAGGAGTATGGTGCGATGTAGTCGCCATGGATGCATGTCACCTACTCTTAGGGCGTCCTTGGCAATATGACCAAGGAGCTTTGCACGATGGACGGAGGAACACGTACATTTTCATGTATGAGGGGGTGAAAATAGTGCTTTTACCCAAGAAGGAGGAACCAAAGGCTACTGTGGCTCAGCACCCCAACATGCAGGGTCGCGCCATGTTTACTAAGGAAGTTGGCGACACCAAGGTTGTGTTTGTTCTGATTGGGAAGGAAGTTGACAGCGTGCCCAACAAGCCGCCAAGTGAAATCTTGCCTCTGTTAAGGGAATTTGTTGATGTATTCCCAGATGAGTTACCAGCCACATTGCCACCTTTTCATGACATACAGCACAGAATCGATCTAATTCCGGGAGCATCCTTGCCAAACAAACCCCATTACCGCATGAGTCCTTCTGAGCATAAGGAACTCAGACGCCAGGTTGAAGAGTTGCTTTTTCATCAGAGAAAGCTTGAGTCCTTGTGCTATCCCGGCCTTGCTGATGCCAAAGAAGGATGGGAGTTGGCATATGTGTGTGAACAGTAGAGCCATCAACAAGATAACAGTGCGGTATCGTTTCCCCATTCCAAGACTGGATGATCTTCTGGATCAATTACAAAGCCCCAAGGTATTTACGAAGCTGGACCTCAAAAGTGGCTACCATCAGATACGAATATTTCCCAGGGATGAATTTAAGACAGCCTTCAAGACAAGAGAAGGTCTCTATGAGTGGTTGGTGATGCCGTTTGGTCTCTCCAATGCACCAAGTACCTTCATGAGGTTCATGAATTAGGTATTACGTCCATTCATTGGCAAGTTTGTCGTCGTCTACTTTGATGACATTTTAATATATAGCCGTAACCGTACCGAGCATGTTAATCATCTAAGAGAGGTACTCTTGCTTTGAGAAGTTAGTGTTTGTTTGCCACATTGAAGAAGTGTGAATTTATGAGGGAGAAGGTGACCTTCCTTGGCTTCATTATTTCCCAGTACGGTATTTCAGCTGATGAAGGCAAAATTGCAGCCATCCGTGACTGGCAGCCACCAAAAATCGTTAGTGAAGCACGAAGCTTCCATGGGCTGGTGTCATTCTACAGGCGCTTCGTTCCTGGCTTCAGCTCCATTGGAGCCCCTATCACAGATTGCCTTAAGCAAGGTTCTTGTGTTTGGACGCCTGAAGCCGCATCCGCTTTTGCCATTATCAAGGAAAAGTTGACTACAGCCCCAGTATTGGCATTACCTGACTTTCGAAAGATGTTTGAGCCACACACCGACGCTTCAAAGGTTGGTATTGGCGCCGTCCTAAGTCAAGAAGGAAGACCGGTTGCTTTCTTTAGTGAGAAACTTCATGGGAGTAAGTTGAGATATTCTACTTACGACTTAGAGTTTTATGCTTTGGTCAGGGCCCTTCGACATTGGAAGTCTTATCTTGCAAATCGTGAGTTTATTCTATACTCAAACAACATAGCCCTGAAGTTTATCAATAGTCAAGAGAAGTTGTCAGAGAGGCATGCCAAGTGGGCGGGTTTCACGCCATGAATAAGGTGGCTGATGCCTTAAGCAGGAGGACCATGGTCTTAACGCAATGTAAGGCTGAAGTTACCGGATTCGAGTATTTCAAGGATTTGTACCATGATGACCCAACGTTCAGCAGCATTTGGCGTGACGCACAGCTTGGCCTAGTGCCGGATTACTCAATCCATGATGGGTATTTGTTCAAGGGGAACCAACTATGTGTACCACACTCTAGCTGGGGTCAGAACATAATAGAGGAGAAGCATAATTCTGGACACGTTGGCAGGGACAAGATGTTGAGGCTCATTACCGCCACTTATTTCTGGCCCACAATCCGCAAAGAGGTTGAGCGATTTGTCAAGCGATGTTGTACTTGTGAAATTTCTAAAGGAGGGATGACGAATGTGGGTCTCTATTTACCATTAACGGTACCTGATCAACCGTAGGCAGACGTGAGCATGGAGTTCGTATTGCGGTTGCCGCGAACAGCTGGCGGAATTGATTCCATTTTTGTTGTTGTTGACCGGTTTTCGAAGATGGCTCACTTCATTCGGTGCAAAAAGGCAGAAGACGCCACCTACGTTGCAAGCCTTTACTTCAAAGACGTTTACAAGCTCCATGGTTTACCATCCAACATAGTGTTTGACAGGGACGTTCGGTTCATCAAACATTTCTGGCGCAGCCTTGGGAAATTGGCGAACACTACTCTGTCCGTCAGCACGGTCCATCACCCGCAAACTGATGGCCAAACTGAGGTCGCCAATCGTTCCTGAGGGAACATACTCCGCTGTTTGGCTGCCGAGAATCCCAAGAGTTGGGCACAGAAGCTTCACCAAGCTGAATTCGCCTACAACAGTTCAGTAAACAGAAGCACGGGGTTCACACTGTTCCAAGTTGTCTATGGGTTCACTCCACGAGCTCCTATTGACTTGGTGCTAGTTCCAGACTTGGCGCGTCCTCATGGCAAGGCAGAGGACTCCATATCCTCCCTTCAGGACATTCATGAACAGACAAGGAAGCAGTTATTGAAGGCTAACACCAGGTACAAGGATGACTGTGATAGCAGGCGGCGAGGTATTCACTTTCAAGTTGGCGAGAAGGTCTGGGCTATTTTAACACGAGAACGATTCCCAACTTGGGAGTATAACAAGCTCTCAGCAAGAAAGATAGGTCCGCTTGTGGTTCTTGGAAAAATTAACGACAACGCTTACCGCCTACAGCTTCCACCAGGCATGCGAACTTCCCACACTTTCAATGTCAAACATCTCAGCCCGTACTTTGGTGAGAACATCAACATTGATTCCCAGCCAGATTCGAGGACGAATTCCTTCCAACCCGGGGAGGATGATGCAGCGAGCTGAGTGGCGACATGGCTTGGCGGCAGGAAGGACTTGGCGTGACGCCAAGCAAGGCAGGTCCGTGTGGGCGTTAGTTGGGAGCCGCGTGTTTGGCGTTGTTTTTAGGAAAGTTTAGTTACTTTACTTATCTCATTTAATTCCAGATTTTATTCTTATTAGGATAGGAAAGTTTAGGTATTTTACTTATCTAGCTTTATTCCCGATTTTATTCAGATTTTGTTTCCATTAATTTTAGTAGATTTAAATCTTTATTTTCCCTATAAAAGGAGGAGAGGGGACTAGGCTCTTAATCATCCTATTTAAATTCCAATAAATTATTTTATCCCTTTTGTAATCTCGAGTTCTCAACTTGTGAGAAATGAGCTTATGAACTTCTTTTGTTAATTTTATTTCAGTTATAATAAAATTCAAAAGGGAAGGCCGTTGAACCTTCCCATTGCCCAATTTTTCCATCATGCGCTGCATTAACTAATAAGTCTTATATATATATATATATATATATTTAAGTCATCTGCTAAACAACATTCTAAAAAGGGCTATATTTATATAAAATTAGGTCCTTGAAGTATTATATAACAAACTTGGGATCATATATTTCCTTAGCTTAAAACGTTTTTAATTTTAAATTTAAACGATGCCGTCAAACTAGCAAAATCGCGTTGAAAAAAATCTGACCTAGTCATTGCCATAGGTATGGGTGCACACGGTCCAATTTGGCAGTTTATAATTATCAAACTGGATCAAACTATAAAAATATAATTTGCCAATTTTATAAGCCAAAATCAAACCGTTTTATCTCACAAACCAAACCGGACCAAACGTTCCAATCCGGTCCGATTTATGGTTTTAATCATTTTAATAGAAAAATTAGTATTAACTCTAATATAAACATAATTTGATCAATATTAAAATCATCATTAACTATAAAAACATAAAAAAAAATACAAAAACTATACTTCTTTTCCTAATTAATAGTAGAATACATGTTTATACTAACGTTTTTTTGGAAAATTCAACAATAATATTGGGTCTATTAATTTTTTGGTTAAGTTGTTAATGAAATATTTAGTGGTTTAGTCACAAATTGGATTAAATTGAATCAACGAGCAGATTTTACTTGCATCTAATAGGATTCTGCATTTGGTTCAGCTTTTTAATAGCTTAAATATGTGAAAAAGATCTAGTTGACTGCAGGACTTGCGTTTGGTTGGCCAAAAAGACCTTTTTACATCTTTTTATAGCTTAAATAGAAAGATAAAAAGAAAAAAATTATTTTATAACTAACCAAAAAAAAAGTAAAACTGGATTCTTTTCACAACTTATTTTAGAAAAATGCTTTAAAAAGACTATTAACACTAAATCTTCACCACAATGACCTACTTTTACTATTTATAACCACCCTTACTTACCACCACCCTTTTTACGTCCATTAGTCGCTACAATCATCACTCTCCATGACCATAACCAACTATTATTATGATTTTGTTGTACCTACTATTATTATTAATTTATATTATTAAGTAACTTTTGTGATTATAATATATAAGTTCTATTTTTTAAACTTGTATCCAAACACTTCATTTTGTAAAAAAGATCTTTTTACACAGTGCAACCAAACACTTCACTATAAAAAGATACACATCTTAAATGGACAGATCTTATAAAAACAGAAAAGCTAAAAAAAGATAAGTTGAACCAAACACACCCTAAATTGACATAATATAAATTATAAAGGGATGAAATTGACATAATTAAAACTATAAGGCTTAAGTTGACACGATTAGAAAAGTATGAAGACCTTTGGTGTAAATAACCCTAATTATTTTTATCAGGTTATCAAGTAAATTTTTCCACTAACATAACTTATTATGATTTGGATGATAGAAATAATTATTAGATTCTTTAGTTTATCATTTTTATGGTTTATGGTTTAAGGTTGGTTTGACCAAACCTAAACTGTAAATCCTAATAACCAAAGTTTTCTAAACCAAGCCATAATTTTCAAACCATAAACCAAATTAACCAAATCAAACCGTAATTTACAGTTCGATCCGGTGTGGATGACACGATGTTGGTGCTTGCCATGGATCGTGGCTCAGCCATTCAGCACGGGTCATGTGTCATACACTAATTTGTTGACATCAAATAGCCCATAATATGACCTCTTATTTGCAATTTTTCTTTTTTCTTTTTTTAAATTTTTACATGTAAAAATTCATCTCACGAGCTATATGTTTGACTAAAAAAAAGCTATTCATCTAATGGATTCTCTCAATATTTTCAAAAGGTGCAAACTATAGAGGCTTGCATCGGGACCTCAAGAACAATTTAATTCTAACTCCAAACGGGTCAAATCCAATTATCATCTTATGATAATATTTGATTGCTGTTTAGTAAACTTAATTTCACTAAATATGTCCCTAAACCCTAAACCCTAAACCCTACTTCACTCTAGAATTAACATATTTGTTCAATAATTTACAAATAACTTTATATTAGCAATTAACCCTCTCTATTAGATATCCATGATAAAAATAACTCTAACTACTACCATAGTTTTTTCTCATAGTTTTCCCTTTAGTTCTCGAATCGCGCTTTTTGAATAATTTATTAATAGAAAAATACTTCTATTGTATTTGTTAGGTTATATCTCAAATTACTTGTTTTAATTTTATGGGGTTGTCGTAGGGTCACTGATCAATCGGAAGGAAATCCAATCGATCAAGTGATGTAAGGAAAGATTCGGGAGTTTTTAGGAAATTAGAGGGCCGATCGATCGGGGTTCCGATCGATCGGGTGTTCCCAATCGATCTGGCCCTCTCAGGCACAACTCTATTTAAAGGACGTAGGGTTTACGTCGTTCTGCATCCAATCAAAATGTGAGGCGCCGCCAGAGATGATTTCGTAATTCCTCCAAGATTTTGAGTGCTACGAGAATTCAGAGGGAGTGATTGTAATTCTTCCATATATCTCGTTCTGGAAAGTGTCGTTGTAATTCTTTCGTTCAGTTAATAAAGAATCTCCATCTCCGCCCGTGGTTTTCTCCCCTCTCGATTGTAGAGGGGTTTCCACGTAAATATTGTGTGTTCTTGTTTTGCTCTTTCTTTCTCCATATTTGTTTACTTCTCATTTTTGTGGGTCATATTATTTGAATCGAATCAAGTTATCAGGGTTTACGCTTCCGCGTTAAGATTTTCCTAACAAATTGGTATCATAGTATATTAGATTTGTTTAAGTTTTTCTGCACAAATTGGTATCAGAGCCCTGTTTATTTCGATTTGATAATATGACATCCGCAATTAGATCCGAAATTGGAAAGTTTGGTGGTCAAGGGAGCTTCAGTTTAAGCCAGGTTCGCGTTAAGGGCCTCTTGACTCAGAATGGCTTGAAGAAAGCTTTAGATGGGAAAGAGAAGAAATCAGAGAATCTTACAGAAGCACAATGGGAGGAGTTAGATGAGAAGGCACTCACAGCAATTCATATGTATCTTACCGATGACGTTTTGACAGAAGTTTTGGAAGTGAAGACCGCTAAGGAGTTGTGGGAGAAATTGCAGGATATGTTCTGTTTCAAGTCTATCTCCAACAAACTCGCAGTTAATCGCCGGTTATTCACATTTCGTATGTTAGAAGGTACGTCACTTAAGAATCACGTCAGTGAATTTAATTCAATTATTCAAGATTTGAAAGAACTGGATGATGTTCCTAAGGATGAAGATCAGGCAATGTTGTTATTATGTTCTCTCTCTGCTTGATATAAGGGTTTTTTCGAAAGCATGATTTATGGTGGCAGACAAACCATATCTGTTGATGAAGTTAAGAGAAACCCACTGAGTCAAGAACGAGTAGATAGGGAATTATCTGATTCTGTTTATAAATCAGGTAGTGGTTTATTTGTGAGGGAGAGTATGATCATAGTGGAAACAAGTCTAAGTCTAGGTATCAAGACCTAACTTGTAACTACTGTCATAAGAAAGGGCACATTAAGAAAGACTGTTACAAGCTTAAGAGAAAATTAGAAGCAGATAACAGGTCTGACCAGTGATCCATAGCAGCTAGTGTTGTGAATGGTGAGAATGAAGATTTTCTATTGTCTGTGTCTGAACCTCAATTCAATTTGAAAGATAGTTGGATTTTGGATTTGGGTTGCTCTTATCATGTCTGTCCCAACCGGGATTGGTTTTCCACATATGAGTCTGTTCAAGGTGGAGTTGCTTTGATGGGTAGTGATAATCCATGCAAAGTTCTCGATATTGGAACAATTAGTTTTAAGATGTTCGATGGCACTGTCAGGGTTTTGGGCGATGTTCATCATGTTCCTGATTTGAAGAAGAATCTCATCTCTTTAGGTACTCTTGAGTCTAAAGGGTACAAGTACACAGCTGAAAGTGGAGTTTTGAGGGTTGTTAAGGGTGCTTTGACAGTTATGAAGGGCAGAAGGTTAGGTACATTGTATGAGCTTGTCAGTTCCACAGTTGTTAGATCTGTTGCAGTATCTTCATCATCCTTGTTGTTGACAGAACCAGAGATCACAAATTTAGGACCTTTGATATTGGATCATTCAGGTGATAGGGGTCTGTCTAAACACAATGTGAGGGGCTCTTTGTGTGGTCAGTCTACAAGACTGGTGGTATGTGAACAAGGGCTTTACGGGAAGCAGAAAGGTTTTCGCTCCAAGCAATTCCTGACGAGTAGACGTGTCACGTTTGGTGAGTCTTTATTATTGTCTCCACAGAAGATGTCATCAGTTGGTTGTAATTCAGGTCAGGTGAGTAAGCCAGAGGGAGTTCAGTTCAGTAACACGGTTCAGCAGCAGGTGGCTGTTTCAGATAGTGTGTCAAGGGCCAATTCAGAGAAGAAGATTGGCGTTGCTGATAACCTCTCAGAGATGTTCACTTCAGTTTGTTTGAGTTAACCCCATGTGTGGGGGTTTAGTGAAAAAGGTGGAGGAAATTCTTTTATGTATGTAATTTGAGCCAAGGTGGAGATTTGTTAGGTTATGTCTCAAATTACTTGTTTTAATTTTATGGGGTTGCCGTAGGGTCACCGATCGATCGGGAGGGAATCCAATCGATCGGGTGATTTAAGAAAAGATTCGGGAGTTTTTAGGAAATTAGAGGGCCGATCGATCGGGCCTCCTAGGCATGACTCTATTTAAAGGACATAGGGTTTACGTCGTTCTGCATCCAATCAAAGTGTGAGGTGTCGCCAGAGGTGATTTCGTAATTCCTCCAAGATTTTGACTGCTACGAGAGCTCAGAGGGAGTGATTGTAATTCTTCCATATATCTCGTTCTGGGAAGTGTCGTTGTAATTCTTCCATTCAGTTAATAAAGAATCTCCATCTCCGCCCGTGGTTTTCTCCCCTCTCGATTGTAGAGGCGTTTCCACTTAAATATTGTGTGTTCCTGTTTTGCTCTTTCTTTCTCCATATTTGTTTACTTCTCGTTTTTGTGAGTCATATTATTTGAATCGAATCAAGTTATCAGGGTTTACACTTTCGCATTAAGATTTTCCTAACAAATTGGTATCATAATATATCAGATTTGTTTAAATTTTCATAGCAGTATTAATTCCAAATGTCAAACACCTAGACCACTTTGGTCTAAGTTTTTTGAATTCTATTCTAACACTTGCAAATTAACTAAGGAGATATATGTATCCCACAAGAGATTATAGATTCCATGTTGGACACCTATTCATGCCATAGTTTATGCCATTATTTAATGTATGTAAGACTTCGGTCACAATTAGAGACCTAAAGTTTGAGTACACCAAGGTAACTAACACTCCATGCACAAGTTTTGAATGTTCTCAGGAGGTAGAGTTATTGTTTAAACAGTATAGTATGAATTATTTAATTTTGATAGTAGTCTAGATACAAGTAATTCATGTGGTCCAGTTCAATGTATCAAATTAATTGTAAACACCAATATAAAACTTTTGGATCACTACCCACATGATCAAGACAAGTCATGTAAATTATCATAGTATAGTCTTATCAGACAAGTTGCCCAATCTTGCCACCAACTATAAACATACTTTGACAACATATTACAATTTTGATTTAAATCTACCAGGGGCTCAATCTCATTGATCATTTAAACCAAACGTTTACATGTCGTCATGAACTGCATCCATCTCATGGAATGCATTCAAAAAACAATCGCATGTATACATGTCTTTGCTGGGAACATATTTCAAAAATTTCTATAGATCGGTTTGAGCGGGCACAATGGAAAACCAATTTAATTCTTAATTCTAAATCTAAAGTCCTGACTTAATTAAATTATTTAAGTAGATCGGGGGGGGGGGGGGGGGGGGGGGGGGGGGGGGATGGATGTACGTAACATTCCCCCTTTAGGGTGTTAACCTGAAGAGAGGCTATTTTCGAGTGCCCCCAATCTGAGGGTGAGGACTTCCCAGGAGGTCACCCATCCTGGTACTAGTCTCGCCCAAGCAGTAGTAAATATAGAATGTAGAATAAATGTAATAAAGGAAAACAATTTAAATATCAAATACTTAGTTTAGATATAACTGAAGCGCAAATCTCAACTACGACTTGAAGATCTAAAATTAGAGGAAGAATATTTTGACACCTTAAGGTCTTCTTCGCAATGACCTCTTTTAGTATCAGGAGCGTAGGCTCCCAAAAATATTTAACTCAAGAAAAATTTTCAAATAAAATTTTTTTCTTCAATCTTTTCAAAAAATAAATTTTCAGAAAAATTATCCTAAGCAATAATTTAAAAAAAAAATTTAGGATATTTAACGTGGGAAAAAACTATAAAAACCTTAATTTCAAGATTAAAAAAAATGTGCATCTTAAAAAGCAACAAAAACAACACAGCCGTGAACAATGCTATGTAAACCCCAACTAATTTGCAAATTGCACATTTTTGTAATTGTTTGTTATTTTATTTTATTTTTTGTGTTTCTTTTTTGCCTTTGTTTAAAACACTATATTTATTATATTATATATTCATCTCATGAATATATATTTAGCATAAAAAATTATTTATCTCATAAATAAATAATTCATCACATAAAATTTTTTTTTTAATATTTTCAAACAATACTTAAGTTGAGGCTTGAGAGATTCAGGTACTTGGGGTCCATGATACAGCACAACGGTGAAGTGGAGAAGGATGTCGGCAACCGGATTAAAGTGGGATGGCATAAGTGGAGGATGGCCTCTGCGGTACTCTGTGACAGAAAATTCCCCTTGAAGCTAAAGGGAAGATACTATAAGACGATTGTGAGGCCAGCCATGCCGTATGGGGCGGAGTGCAGGGCGATGAAACAACAACACACACAGAAGATGAAGGTGGCGGATGCGAATGCTGAGGTGGATGAGCGGACACACAAGGAAGGATAGGATCAGAAACGACATCATAAGAGGCAAATTGGGCGTAGCTTCCGTTGAAGATAAATTGAGGCAGCAACGTCTGAGGTAGTTCGGACATGTTAGAAGGAGACCGGACAATGCTCCAGTAAGGAGATGCGGACAGCCCCTTACTACACTAGGCAGAAGAGGTAGAGGCAGGCCAGAGAAGAGATGGCTTGAGATGATCCGACAAGACCTCACCTACCTCAACCTTCGGGAGGAGATGGCCTTAGATAGGGCCCAATGGAGGGCTAGCATAGGGGTATTAGATGCTCTAGTTGGAGTTGGGTAGTCCAGCATACTGGTCCTAGGTCCTCTTGGCGCACGTAGGCTGTGTTCTGGCTCTCATGAACTGATACTTGCTACTTACCTACTATTCTTTTTCTCGATCTCTATCTCTATCTCTATCTTTATCCTCTATCTATATCCTTATCTTTATCCTATCTGTTGATTTGTGCCTGATGTGGCTTGCTTTGAGTTTGTTGTTTTGCTCGCCGTGCGTTTTGCCTACTCATGCTTTGATGCTCTCCTGTTGCCAAGTCTTTTGCTCATTGCTGCGGACCAGCTTCTCAGGTTGGGGGTCCTCGGAAATAGCCTCTCTTCAGGGTAGCCTCCTGAAGGGGGAAGGCTGCGTACATCTACCCCCCAGACCCTGCTTATGTGGGAGCCCTTAGAGGTACTGGGTTTGTTGTTGTTGTACTTAAGTTCAGGCTTGCGAAAGAACCTCATGGACAATCTAACTCGAGTTCCAAATAGATCAAATCTAATTATCATCTCATGATAACAATTGATTACCATTCAGTAAAACTTAATTCCACTAAATAAGTTTTACTGCACTCTAGATTAAATATATTCACGCAAGAATTTCCCAAATAACTTTTATTACAATAAATTAACCCCTCTATTAGATATTCATGATCAAAAGTAACTTTAACAACTATCGTTATTTTTCTCATATCTCTTGCCATAGTTCCCAACTCATCCTTTTCGATCAATTCAATCATACAGAAACAATTTTCGTACTAATCTGTCATGAATTATATTTGTATTATCATGAAGTGTATACCTGCATGTAGTGAATGAATGATGTAATTGTTAGGAACTGTATCCTAAAATCCAGATTTATTTTGTTAATATTATTTTATTAAAGAATAAAATTAAAGTTCCAGTCATTTTCTTGTTAAATTTGTGTGAGCTAGCATTTATACTGCATGTGATTTTATTTTGGCAAACATCCATGAGATGGATGTAGTCCTCAGACTACAATTTATAAGTTTGTTCTAAGTGGTTTATGAGATTAACCCATAAATAGACTTGGAATAAATGGTATGGATTGTTGTTCGAAAGACTCGTACTGGAAGACAAGTTTGGACCACTTATATGCCAAGACTATAACGCAACACTTTAGATGATTTATCTTAGTCATGTCGATGGTGATCCAAAAGTGTTAGGTTGGTGTGTTTAATAAGATTGGCACACTGAGTTGGACCATGTGAATTACTTGTTTCTATACTACTATCGGAGATGAGTGATTCATGTTGTACTATTTGAACAATGGCTCTAAATTCTAAGAGTATTCTGGACTTGTGCATGGAGCTTTAGTAGCTTTGGTGTACTATAAGTAAGGTCTAAATGCACGACTGAATTCCCACGTACACTGGGTAGCGGCGTGAAGTGTGACAAGGATCAGGTGTTCAATAGGGAATCTACAGTCTCTTACAAGATACAGATGTCCCCATAGTTGATTCGCAAATGTTTGAATATTTCAAAAACTTTTGCCAAAGTATTCCAAGTATTTGACATTTGGGATTTATACTATGAATCTGTCCATTATTCAGTGAATGGCGAGACGGTAACTAATAGAGAAGCTGTAAGAAAGATAATGGTAGTAGTTATATTATTCTTTGTCATGGACATCTAGTGGAGAGGTTGTTGTCACCAATACAGTTTATTAAGGAGATATCGAATAAATGGTATAAGCTTGGAGTGCAGTGCGATTTATTTAGTAGAGCTGAGTCTCATTAAATGGTAATTAAATTATTTCACGAGATGATTAATTTAACCCATTTGAAGCTAGATTTAAATTATCCCTGAGATCCCTGCGCAAGCCTTTATGTTTATTGCCATTAGAAAAATATTAAAGAATTCAGGAGATGAATTATTTATCCATGAGATGGATAAATTTAAATTTACCAAACATTATTTATGAGATGAACAAAATTAAAATTTTAAAAATAAGATAATTTTGGAAAATTAAAATTCATAAGATAAATTTTTACATGAGGAAAACAAAGCAAATAAAAAAAAAAACAAAAAATCACCTATATAGAGTGATCCGTGTGCACTGAATCGAACGAACCAGCATGCAACACGTGTCGTGCACTAGGACATCACCATGGATCGATCCGTGCCTTCGGGCACGGACCAACCAGAGAGTGCCACATCTCACACTGGTGAATAGGGTAGGGGTTGATCGACGCCATTAGGCGCAAACCAATCCGAATGTGACATGTATCACGTGTTTGAAAAATAAAAAAAAAGTATGTGATTTTTAGCTTGATGAAGCATTGTGTTTTGAGGTTTTTTTTTTTTTTTTAATTAAATAATGTTTTTTATTTTAAACTGGGTGGTTCCTACATCAAAAAATTGAGAGTTTTTCTCTCTGGTAGCTTACTATAAATAGAAGTACCTATTCCGAGGGTTTGGCATTCAATTGAAACAAATATTTATGGTTTTTGAAGTAGTTTTAGAGACTTAATTGGGGAGAAAATTTTCCGTCGAAATTTTTCTTTCTTAGTTTAGTATTTTTCGGAGCCCACTCTCTGGGTAGTTCAAGGTCATTGCGTAGAAGATCGCGGGGTGTTGATTTTGGTATTATTCTAAAGATTATTATTCTTTCTGGTATTCTATTTTTGGAGCAACTTCAGGTATGCCTTCTTTCCTTCTTCTCTTAATTTTCGCTTTTCTATTTATTTACAGCATTCATTATTGTACCTATTTAAGTTTATGTATTGTTATGAATATATTAGAGTAAAAGGCCTATAGATCTAACTTAAGATTTATATTTGTAGATTTAAATTATGAATTTAAATATGTAGATTTAAAATTAAGAATGTTAAATCGACCTTAGGTTTAGAATTATGAATTCTAAACCCCCTTCCACTGTGTACACTTTATAAAATTAGGGAGAATTTTTGAAATTCGTCCCAACAACCAGTATTAGAGCAAAGGAATTTATAGAGATAACCCTACTCCCGGGAACTCTCGTACGTGAGGTGTCACGAAGCATGACTCTCCGACCGGGCGGCTTAAGTAAAGAGAAGAGTCTCCTACTCTAAGTGCTCTAATATGTGCCTTTTGTTGTGACCATAATTGAGAACTGTGAACCCAACAATCGACATCAGAGTCATTCTTTCCCAATAATTGGTATCAGAGTCAGTCTCTGATTACATTCATAATATACGTGAATAGTTATAATAAGATCGAAATAAATTGAATTGCAGTTTAATAAAAAAGAGATTTTATTAAGAAGGAAATTTTTTAAAGTAGCGATTTAAATTGTTTAAAACGTTAAAAGAGTTAATAGTAGACTAGATTGTTTAAAATAACCGTTTGAATTGTTTAAATAATTAATGAATTAATTATTAATTCGGGTGTATCAATTTATATACAAGCGATTATATTATTTGTATAATGAGATCATGCATGTTTGATATGATTTGCGCAATCGGATAAAATTGATATAATGAGAATATATTCAATTATTTTTTTAATTAATTATTTTAATTTTTAGAAAAAAAGTGACGCTGCGTCAACCGCTAATGTCAGCTATCCGTGCTGATGTCATGCTGACGTCAGTGTTAGATTTAAAAAAAATTATTTAATTTTACAGGAATATAGACATCAGTACTGGTTTACATAATAATTATGAATTAATTATTTTATTAATTAATTTTCTTTTAAAATGAGATTCTAATTTAGATTATGAGATATTTTAAGTTATAATTCAGTATTATTTTAAATAAAATTATTTTAAATTATTTTGGAATTATATTCTAAAATAGAGTATGAGATAGTCTAAGTTACTGTTATTTTAAACATAAAATTAATTTTACTAATTAATTCAATTTTAGAATGAGATTGTAAAAATAGAATATAAGATAGTCTAAGCTCTAAACTGCTACTGATTTTAAATAAAATTAATTTTATTATTTAATTTAATTTTAGAATTAGATTCTAAAAATAGTTTATGAGGTAATCCAAATTTCGGTATTATTTTAAATAAAAAAATTTAATTAATTTATATTACTTTATTTCGTTTTAGAATGGAATTCCAAAGAATAGGTTATGAGATAATCTATGGTATCGTTTTTTAAAATACAATTAATTAATTAATTTTATTGAATAAATTTAGAATGAGATTCTAAAGCAAGATTATGAGATAATCAATATTGTAAATCGATAATATTTTGAAAAAAATAATTAATTAATTTTGGTTAATTTTAGTATGAGATTCTAAAGGAGGTGATGAGATAATCCAGGTTGTAAATGCAAGTTAATTAAAAACAACTAGTTTTCAAAAAATAAGTGGGAGCAAGGTTTCAATTGTTGTAACCTCACAGTCTCCATTACCGGTCTAGCAGTTTAGTAGATTGATAGACCTCCTTGCGGATAATGTCGGTTTACAGATTAGAGGGTTAGACTTTTATTCCGATAAACTAAAGTGCAAAGAAGCGATGTGACCACGCTGCCATGGAGTATTACGTGTATTTATATGGAGGCTTAGGTAATGGTTTACACTTGACTAGTGTGATGCATTAGCCTCCCGGAGGAGCTATGTTATGTTATGCTAGGGACTAAGGTAAAGTAGTGAGTTAATCATGTTTAGTAAGAGTTACAAGAAAACATATTAATTGAGAATAGTTCTCACCCGAACAAGTTTCGTGTGACCCCGCTGCTGGAGAGTAAGAAGTGGTGTGTTTGGGTCATCATTGTATGCATGATAGTACAGTTTGGTGGATATATAACTTATTGTATATGCTAAAATAAAAGAATAGATATCTCTTGTATATGTTAAAATAAAAGAATAGATATCACTACATTATACATGACTCTAGTTAGACAGTTACCTAAATGTTTGCATTTACAGTATTTTAAAATGGATATGACTAGTGAACTTCACTTGATTACTAATGCATAATGAACTCATTGGACCAAATTACTTTTCCTAGAAAAACCAAGTGGGACTTAGTTATTACTCACAAGGGACCTACTAAAAAGAAAGGAAAGAGCAAGGTTGCTAGTGTAGCAACCAAATCCATAAAGAAGTTAGCAAAAGGAAAGTGTACCTTTTTGGGAAAATTGGCCACTGAAAGAAAAACTACACTAAGTACTTAGCGTCTTTTCTTATAAAGACCACTAAGCCATCTAGTGAAGATATATTGATGTCTCACTTAGTTGAGCCTTGCACAGTTGAGAGTCTACCAGGTTCCTGGTGCGTAGACTCAGGTTCAACTGACCATGTCTGTAATATGTTACAGGGGCTCAGGCTAGCCGAAAGGCTGCATGATGGGGAGCTATACCTGATGGTTAGGGACAATATAAGAGTAGTAGTTCTAAGTGTAGGAGATGTTGGTTTAGTCTTGAGTGCTAGAGTTTTTTCTTTTAAAAGATTGTTTATTTGTATCTACTCTACACTAGAATTTGATTTTTGTATCTCATTTTATGAATAATTGTTTATTTAGTTGATTTCAATTATGAACCTTTTGAATAAATTTGCAAAAATACATGTATAAATGGTTATTGATCGAAACTCTCATATTTGTTTAAAAGAGTCTAAAACAAGCTCACTTGTTCAATCTCCTAAAAGAAACATCTTGAAAGAGATATTGCCTACACATGACACCAATGTTTAGGTCACACTAATTTGAACAGGATCAAGAGACTAGTGAAAGATGGATTGATAGAGGCTTTGGACTTGAAGTCATTACCAGTTTGTGAATTTTGTATAGAATGAAAGGTGACCAAGTTTGTCTTTAAGAGTAAAGACAACAGGATTGGTGATGTACTTGAGTCAGTTCACCACATATGTGGACCAATGAATGTTCAGGCAAGATATGGGTATGAGTACTTCATCACATTTACTGATGATTACTCAAGATATGAATATGTTTACCTAATAAGATACAAGTTAGACTCTTTTGAAAAGTTCAAAGAGTACAAAGCTAAAGTTGAAAAGCAATTAGGTAAACAGGTTTAGATATTTCAATCAGATCGAGGCGATGAATATCTTTTGGGTGAGTTTCTATATTTCCTAACTGCAAATGGGATAATATCTCAGCTTTCTGCTTCGGGTGCACCGTAGTAGAATAGTGTTGTAGAAAGAAGGAATAGGACATTATTAGAGAGGGTAAGGTCCATGATGTGTCATGCTGCTTTACCAATCTCTTTTGGGGTTATCCCAAAGGAACAAGGGGGGTCTTTTCTATAGTTCTTTTGAAAAAAAGGTTTTTAGTATTTGTAAGTACGCGGAATTTTTAAATGAGGATTTTGTAGTAGGCTACAAAAGAGGAAAAAATAGTAGGGTTAGAGGAGTTAAAATAAAATGACACTAATTCTAAACAGCTAGACACAACTCAGCATACAATGGATGCATGAGATGATCCTACTATTAGGATTTAGAATGTTATAAGTACACGGGAGCCTAGGTATAGTGGGAGGATTGTCAGGACACCTGACAGGCTCATGGCGGGAGCCTTAGTGGTTGAACGTGACATTGAATCTGATCCTCTTAGACAAGAATAATGACTAATGGGTCTTAGCAACAAAATCTAAGATCGGATTTATGTATTCTAATCAGGTCTGGAATCTTGTAGAAGCGCCTGTTTGCATTAAGCCCATTTGTTGTAAATGTGTCTACAAGAGGAAAAGAGGATTGGGCAGGGAGGTAAAGACCTTCAAGGCAAGACTGGTTGCTAATGGTTTTACCCAAAAGGAAGGAATTCATTATGATAAGACCTTCTCACCAGTAGCCATACTAAAGTCCATAGGATACTCTTAATCCATTGCAGCTCATTAATAGATCTAGCAAATGGAAGCCAAAACGGCCCTTTTTGAGTGGTCATCTTGAAGAAGACATCTATATGGTAAAACCAGAAAATTTCATTGGCAAAAACCAAGAGCATATGGTATGCAAACTGAAGAAGTCCATGTATGGATTGAAGCAAGCATCATGCTCATCGAATATTAGATTCAATGAAGCGATTAAGTCTTATGGCTTTGAACAATTGGTTAATGAACCATCTGTGTACAAATGACATCAAGAGAAAGTAGTGACTTTCTTAGTGTTGTATGTCGATGATATACTACTTACTAGAAATGATGTAGGGGTGTTATCAGCTGTAAGGATTTGGTGAGCTAGTTCCAGTTGGCTATATGAATTTTGACTTCCAGTCAGATAGAGATGCTAGACGCATGACGTCTGGCATGTCTTTACCCTTGGAGTAGGAGCCAATAGTGGGAGGAATGTCAAGCAATTTTCTATTGCTGACTTTACATAGAGGCTAAATACGTTATAGCTTCAAAAGCTGCAAAGAGAGGCGTGTAGGTTCAGATAAAGCAGTTGACTTTATTAAGACCTTGACTCCACTAGACCTTTGGTTCATACATAGAAAGGATGAATATAAAATTTATAATAAATTGGGCTTAGGACAAGTGGGAGATTGTTAGGAATAGTGTACTAAAATCCATATTTATTCTGTTAATATTATTTTATTAAAGAATAAACTTGAAGTACATTTATTTTCTTGTTAAATTTGTGTAAGCGAGCATTTATACTGCATGTGATTTTCTTTTTCCAAACATCTATAAGATGGGTGTAGCCCTTAGACTATAATTTACATGTTTGTTCTAAGTGGTTTATGAGATTAACCCACAGATAAACTCAGAACAAACGATATGAATTGTTGTTTGAAAGACTCATAGTCGAAGACAAGTTTGGACCACTTGTATGCTAAAACTGTAACGTGCCACTTTAGATGACTTATCTTAGTCATTTGGATGGTGATCTAAAAGTGTTAGGTTGGTGCGTTTAATAAGATTGGCACATTGAGTTAGACCACGTGGATTACTTGTTTCTAGACTACTATAGGAGATGAGTGATTCATGTTGTACCATTTGAATGACGATCCCAAATCCTAAGAGTATTCCGGAATAGTGCATGGAGCTTTAGTTACTTTGGTGTACTATAAGTAAGGTCTAAACACACGACTAAATTCCCATATACACTGGGTAGCGGCGTGAAGTGTATAGGGAATCTACAGTCTCTTATAAGATATAGATGTCCCCTTAGTTGATTCGCAAATACTTGAATAGTTTGAAAATTTTGGCCAAAGTATTCCAAGTGTTTGACATTTGAGATTTATACTATGAATATGTCCAAGTATAAATGGATCATTCAGTGGATGGCCAGTCGGTAACTAACGGAGAAGCTGTGAGAAGGATAATGGTAGTAGTTATACTTATAGTCTATTAGGGAAATATCGAATAAATGGTTTAAGTTTGGAGTGCAATGAGATTTATTTAGTGGATTTAAGTCTCATTAAATGGTAATTAAATTATTTTATGATATGATTAATTTAACCCATTTGGAGTTAGATTTAAATTGTCCCTGAGATCCCTGCGCAAGCCTCCATATTTATTGCTATTAGAAAAATATTAAAAAATTCATAAGATTAATCATTTATCCATGAGATGGGTAAATTTAATTTTGTCAAATATTATTCATGATATGAATAAAATTAAAAATTATAATATAAAATAATTTTTGAAAATTAAAATTCATCAGATGAATTTGTACATGTGAAAAACAAAGCAAATAAAAAAAAACAAAAAATCGCATGTACAGTGCGATCCTTATGCACTGAATCGGATGAACCAATGTACGATACGTGTTGCGCGCTGGGACGTCTTCCTGGATCAATCCGTGCCTTCTTTCACAGACCAACCAGAGAGTGCCATGTCGCACGCTCTGGTGAATAAGAGAGGGATCGATGGGGTGGACCAATCCAAACGTGACACGTGTTTGAAAAATAAAAAAGTACGCGATTTTTGGCCTGATGAAACGTTGCATTTTAAGTTTTGTTTTTATTAAAATGACACGTTTTGTTTTAAATTGGACGGTTTTCACATCGAAAAATTGAGAGTTTTTCGCTCCGATAACTTACTATAAATTGAGGTACCTATTCCGAGGGTTCAGCATTCAATTGAAACAAATTTTTTAGGGTTTCTAAAATTGTTTTTGAGACCAAATTAAAAAGAAAAATTTTTGTCAAAAATTTTCTTTCCTAATTTAATATTTTTCGAAGCCCACTCTTCGGGCAGTTCGAGGTCATTGCATAGAAGATCGCGGGATCTCGATTTTAATATTATTCTGAAGATTATTATTCTTTCTAGTATTCTATTTTTGGAGCAATTTCAGGTATGCCTTCTTTCCTTCTTCTCTTAGTTTTAACTTTTCTATTTATTTGCAGTATTCATTATTATACCTATTTAAGTTTATGTATTATTATGAATGTATTAGAGTAAAAGGCCTATAGATCTAAATTAAGAATTTTAAATCGACTTTAGGTTTAGAATTATGAATTCTAAATCCCCTTCCACTGAGTAAACTTTATAAAATTAGGGAGAAATTTTAAAATTCGTCCCAACAACTGGAATTTATAGCAAAGGAATTTATTGAGATAATCCTATTACCGAAAACTCTCGCACCTGAGATGTCACGAAGCTTGACTTTCCGAACGGGGGCTTAGGTAAAGAGAGGAGTCTCCTACTCTAAGTACTCTAATAGGTGCCTTTTGTTGTGACCATAGTTGAGAACTATGAACCCAACAATCAGCATCAGAGTTATTCTTTCCCAACAGTAATATGGAGGGAAAGTTAGTTGTTAGTTTGGATTTTTTTTTTTTGTAAATTGCTTTTCCACCTTTCTTGGGTTGGTATAAGTAATGTTTAGGTTGTTATTTTGGTGATTGAGTAAATGAAATAGATTGATTTCCCTTTCTCATCCCAACTTCTTATAATTTTTCTCTTCTCATATTCTATTCTTCTAGGTTATGATCAAGAGATCATACAAATTGGTATCAGAGCTTGGGAGTTGCAAATTGTTCAAGCGGGCCAAAGGAAAGAAGCAAGCTGCAATAGCAATTGATTCAGCTAGTGGATCGAATCAAGCTGAACAAATGTCTCAATTATAGCAACAACTTCAAGAATTGGTTATAACAATGGGCAGTATGCATCAATCATAAGAGCAGAAGCCGTAGCAGCTCTTGGGTATGCAAGATATGATCAACAAGGGTTCAATTCATGAAGGAGCAGGGATCTTGCCTTCTGTGAGTCTTAAAATTTCTCTCAACAAACCACAAGTGGATGAAACGAGTCACAACTGTGATATATGTAGGTGGAGGTGATGAAGACATCCCATAAGACGAGTGTATTAGGCTTGATGGCTAGTCCCCGTGTTACACACATGGACCTAAGTAGTAGGAATGAAGATGTGACTTATTGAGTATCTAGACCTTATAATGAAGGAAATTTCTTGATCCCAAGGAACCTAAACACTGGTGTCCAGGCTGCGCCTACTTTGAAACTAGGGGGCAAGGCCATAAATATCCTCCCGGTGAAGGAGAGGCCATTATCAGGCCTGATCAAAGCCTGATCAATGTACACATATCCTTGGTGGACAAGGATATGTACTTTGATCAATGTCTGCCTCCTCCTACCATGCATGAGATTGGGGGGCAGTCGAATTTCTTACATCCCCATGATTATGCTTTGGGGATTGACTAAGTTAGAATGGCCCAACAGCCAGTGAATGTGGGCTTGCCTTCAGGCATGTTCAAAATTGAAGGATCTTTTAGTCCATACACAATGGCTAATCTACCGGTTGACCACATTGATAGGGGGTGACAGGTTCAATTTAGTATATAATTATTTATATCATTTAGGTTCATTTACTAACCATTTTGCACCAAATTTTCATCACTTTTGCTCTTTTTTGCTCCTTTTGTTATTTTCTTGCAAAAATACTCATTTTATGATAATTCTTGCTAGGTTTTATCATCAACATCAACAAGTGAATGGAAGATACATCAAAAAAAGCAATAACATGGCAAAACACATCAAAACTACGTAGTTCAATAGGGATGAAACAACATGTACAACTTGTTGCAATTTGCAATTTTTGGTAGCAAATCTAGCTTATAAAAATCAAGAATCACTTAAATGATTCATGAACATGTTTGATTTGATGCAAAAGCTGATTTTGGGCAGTGGAATGAAGAGGAAAAATGAAAAAAATAGCAAGTCGTAGCAAGGAACATCCATGGCCGGCAAGAAGAGCAAATGGGGATGAAGCTTATGTAATTTTTTTTTTATTTCATGTTATATCAACATCAAATTCTATATATAGGGGTGTCGGGGAAGTGTTTAAGCATCATTCAAACATCCAAATCAGTTCAAAGCAAAGAAATTGAAAGAAAATTCATATAGAAGAGGAAGCATGAGAAAAGAAAGTTTTGTTTTTAATTTTTCATTTCAAGTTCTTCTCTTTCTTTTTCTTTTTTAGGTTCACGGATTTTGTTTTAATGTTGCTTTATGTTATGGCTGCCATGAAAAATTTTAGTTTTCCAGAATGTTTATCATTGTTCTTCATGATTTTTGAAAGCTTATCCACCATTCAAAGCCTTAAATTATTCATAATGAATCTGAGGAGATTTATGATGATTGCTAAAGTGATAAACACCATAAATTGAACGGATGCTAAAAATAGATTAACGTGATTTATGCGGTCTTAAGTGAAAACCATGGATCTTCAGAACTCTTTTCTCATTTAAATTCATGCAAGAGATTGATGAGCGAATATGTAAAAGAGTATCCTAATAGAGAAACTTTAGTAAGCTAGGGTTTTCGACCATCAACATGTAATAACAACTTGAATACCAAGTATAGAAAGGCGTATTGATGTAACTAGGTGAAATCGGATGCCTTGGATCTTAAAAGTCAGTAAATTTCCTAAAAAAGAATCAGTACACTTTTATTTAAATAAAAAAATAGTTTGTCTTTTTCATTTTGTTTGTTACATATCGAAAACTTCAAATTTTGGATTTTCAAATAGCATTGAAACTACTAATTTAGATACTCATTCAAAAAACAATTCTCATGGGATGATACTCCACTCAATTTTTTATTACTTGATATGACTTAGCACACTTGCTAGTAAAACCCGAAGCATCAAGGGGTCTGACCCTCTGTAGGCCAACATCCTTTCCCTCATCCGATCGCGATGGGTGCTCAGGAGTACCCTGCTGATCCCCCCAAAGACACTCAACCACTTACGGGGTAGTGGCAAGTGTATAATCAAGCACTAAACCTGCCATTTGAAGACCGATAGGCTGCCCTCATTAAACAAATGTATGGGCTAGCCCTTAAAAGGGTTAGCAGACCCCTTTACAGTAAGTGGTACCCTGATTCCATATACAGGGATTATCTAGTCCCTTCAGGATATATGATCCCCGAGGTTACTCTCTTCTTAGGAGATGGGAACATGTCGGCTCTTGAGCATCTGGCAAGGTTTAACTACCAATGTGGGGAGGCGGCTGACAACCATTATTTAAAATTGCTTGTTCCCTTGTTCTTTGACAAGGACTGCCTTCCAACAGTACATAAATTTACCATCTAATTCCATTTACAATGGGATGACATGGCCAGATATTTTTAGGCCTAATTCCCTAGGATGGAACTGGGAACTTCTATGTCAGACCTTGCTCGTATGAGACAAAAGTCAAGGGAATTTGTGAAAGACTACATTAATCGGCTCAAGAGAGCTAGGCTTAAATGTATGGTGGCTCTCCCTGAAGGTGAATATGCCAAGCTAGCCTTGGACAGCTTGGACATTGGATTTAGGAAGAAATTTGAGGGATCAAATTTCACTAACCTTCCACAATTAGCAGAATGTGCCACCAAATACGAGTCTGTAAAGCAGAAAGCCTTAAGAAAATAGCTTGTATGGAACCTATATGCACGAATTGATAAATGAGGAGGAAGCTCCTCCTTATGAAATTGACATTGCTAAATACATCAAAGGACCTCCTATGGTCTGTAATCCTTTGGTAAAAAAGGATACCAAGGCTAGGAAGTTTAATTAATCCCAAGACTTGAGAAATTATTCGTTTGTCTTCTTAAGACTTTACATAATATTCTATTGGTTTGAGGAAAAAAAAAAACTCAAAGTCAAAGAGAAACACAAGAAACTTGATCCTAATTCATTGAGTGGGAATGTATATTGTATGTAGTATGATTCTTTCACCTACTTAACAAAGAACTGTGTTGTCTTTAGATGTAGTCGTAGACACTATTGAAGCAAGGGAACTTATCTTCCCCAATGAATGGTCAATGGGTGTTGATAGAAACCAATTCACGAGTCCTGTTTAGGTTAACATAATTGAAACCATTGCCCAAAAAAGTCAAAACCATGCACCTACTAACGACATGTGTAATTACAGGAAATTGATGGCCTTGAACAACATCTAAAAGACGAGGGTGCATTTGCGGACGAGATATGTCGTTAACATGTCATAGAGCTTTATACCACCAACAAGTGTACATCTTCAAAAATCTGCTAATGAATCTCTATAGTCAATTAGCCATTTCTCTTTCGGTGCCTAAAGAGTTGGCTATGGAAATTGGATGCACCTCAGGAGAAGCTGTAGGTTTGTAAGGCCATGAAAGGGTATCTCGAGACTTAGAAAGAGTCTCTTACGAGGTATGTTGCAGTTGTTGCTAGGAAATACAAAGAGTAATAAAGGAAACTAACACTACAAGAAAACTAGCTTTTAACGACCAAAAGTAATGATTTAAATTTTTTTGGTCGTTAAAAGTGTGAGTGTAGTGCCTAGTTGCAATGGGATTAAAACACCGTCGTTAAAAGGTGGTGCATGTTGGGCTTATAATGACAGGCATTAAATAAGGTTGTTAATTCTACTCACAAACCGTCGTTAATAGGCTCAAGTAAGTGGTAAAATTTTGGTCAAAAAAGTTAAAATTCATTAATTTTTAAAGATTAGGCCCTTTTTAAATTTGTTATTGCCAAATTTTTTTATTCCTTTAAATTTTCTAATTGACATTTCACCCATCCATACCATAATTCAAGTTTGAGAATTAAATAATATGTCAACTAATATTTAATTCGATATTTTACTCTTTCAGTATACTTTAGTTATACTTGATAATTTTTTTTATTTTATATACTAAAATATTATTTTTAATTGATTAAAAAATATAGAAAGTGTAATAATTAACAAAAAAGACATCAAGTCAATTTTGGGCAAAATCTTTTTCCTCCCTTCCTTCCCTCCATACCCAAGGTACAATCTCTCTTTCCCCACAAAACCCTAACAGTTTGTAAGGTACAATCTTCTTCCCCTCATTCGAACACCATGAGGAATAGCAAAGCAGCGAGTGATTCTTCACTGGTAGTTCGTGAACCAGCGCACAACAGCGAAATCGAAAAGCAGGTGATTAATTGACAACCTTGATTCCATTCTTTACTGCATTTACCTATCGTACCAAGATTTCAAATGATTTTTTATTAGAATGACAAAGCTTTAAAGTGAATTTGTCTTGTTCTTTGGTAGTTCGTGTTGTGTTCGCTAAACTAACAAATTAGTTGGTAGTTCATTTTTGTTATAATCTCATGTTTGTTGTTCGTTGTTAATTAACAACCCTAATTCAATTCTTTCCTGTATTAACGCACTATACCTAGAATTTATATGATTTTTTTGCCAGATTGACAAAGCTTCAAACCAAATTTGTCCCTTTTATGTTGGTAGTTCATGTTATGTTTGCTGAATTAACAAATTGGTTGGTAGTTTGTGTTTGTTATAAGCCACTATCTATTGTTCATTCGCAATTAACAGCCATAATACAATTCTTTGCTGTACTGACACATTGTATCCAGATTTTGAATGATTTTTTGCTAGATTGTCAAAGCGTCAAAGAGAATCTGTCACTTTTACGTTGGTAGTTCATGTTATATTTGCTGAATTAACAAATTAGTTGGAAGTTCATGTTTGTTATAAGCCCATGTCTGTTGTTCGGCGGCGATTAACAACCCTAATTCGGTTGCTTTTCAATGTAAATGACTAATTCGAACACACATGTTTGACATTACTTCTAGACTGTGTGATTATTTATGTATTAGGGTTTATAATTCATAGCGACATTAATTTTGAGATTGTTTTTGACATTGCCCTTGCTGTTGACATTCAAATTGAAAATTGTTTGAAACATCTTACACTAATTGAGACTGCACTACAAATTCTTATTTTTGTGGGAACTTTTATTTGTGAACTTTTGTCAAATTTGTAGTTTTTGCTAAGTTGTTAAGTGATAAATTTAACAATGTACGCTTTTAGTGTTTTTTGTATGTAAATTGGCTTTTATGAGTACTCGGATATTTAAGTTTCAGTGATATCTTTATATTTTTTTAGAATTCATTGTTATATTGAAAGATATGTAAGAGTTATTTCTGTATGATTATATTGTACTATTCTACATGTGTCATACTGAAAGGAAATGTCATACTACATTTATGTATAGGTGCTATGAACAACCTAATAATTTTTCTTATACGAATTTACAGTTGTTGTAAACAATTAGAAAATTATCTTTATATTGCATAAATGTACAAGTATTTATGAATATATACATTACACTATATTTATGTACAGGATCTTTAACGTCGATAAATTTTTCTGTTAAAACTGTCTTTGATGGGGGAAGCATTTTTAACGACAGCTTTTATGGTCATGAATAGAAGGAAATGTTTTAATGATGGTTTATTATTGTTGCTATTTTTTAACCACAACGGTCTATATTATCGTTACCATTTCCATTTAGCAGCGTGAAAAATTTTAACGATGGTTTTTGTCGTCATTAAAACTTTTTCCTATATGATGGTAAATATTTGTAACAATGACAATTGTTGTCGTTATTAATCAACTCTTTAACGATGATATGTTAAAGACTTTACTTTTAACGACAACTTATGCTGTCATTATTGATTTCACTTTTAATGACGGACATAAAATACCGTCCCAGATACTTTTTAACCACGGCTCATTTTAGCGGTCATTGATCCCACATAGTATTAACGTCGAAAGCAATAATATAATCGACGGGAGGTTTCCCCCATCATTAATTGTATTAAAGACGGTAAACTAGACTTTTAATGATGATAATAACTATTGTTAATGACATTTTTCTTGTAGTGTAAAGCTCCTCCCAAATTATATCACCCCAATGGATCCTCTTATGGAAATAAAAATGCCATTTGACCAGGAATATTTGGAAAATATCATTTCTGGGCCAAGAAATAACCCTTCACGTGTAAAATTCTAGAAGATCTCTTTTAATACCAAAGAATTCCATCAAATTGAGTCATTTCTTTTACTTACCAAAAAAAAAGGGGGTTTCATTTATGTAAGCAAACTAGAGACCCTTAAAAGCTTAGTTGATCATGAGAACTAGGCATGTCAAAAGAAATTTCAAATACCACTTGATTAAAGAGGCTACCAAACAATGTCCACAACAGTTGGGCCAACAGCCCCTGGGGTCCATTTTGGTAATATGTGAAGGAAGAATCAGCCTCGACAAGGGAATGTTAGATCTTCCAACCTTACTCGAACTCATAAATGAAAGCTACTACATAAGGAAGCAGCAAAGGGGAGAGCTCAACTTGACTTTTGGTTTGTCAGGGATCATTGAAAAAGATTCTACCATGATGGCATTAGAACTGGTGGCCTAGAACCTTTGGATCTCAAGGATCCAAATGGTAAAGTAAGCACTGGAGCCATGAAGTCTAAGAACAAGCCATGTAAGAAGCTCGGGAGATGGGCTAGTCTCTCATTTTTAGAGGGTAATGAGTCTTGGTGGGAGCAATTTTCTAAGGACTTATGGGCTCATAAATTGTCTAATGATGATGAGGACTATAGTCCTCTGAACGTCAATTTATTGGAACCTCTTGACTAGGTCAACCCTTACACAAAGAAGACTACCCTAAACCAATGGAGGAGTCTTAAAACTCAAAAGGCTAAATGCAAGGACCAGCCTTAAGACCAGTACATGTAGATTGATAAGAGTCTTAAGAAAAAGACTGATAAGTTGCTCCACATCCAGTTTGGATCACTTCCTGTACAAGTTGAAGTTAGGATTGCATTGCTTCTTCCCTTGGAGTTCATGGCAACTAAGGCTCAAGAAAGCCTCGAAGGAGATGTGGTGGTAGCAGATAAGGTATCCTAAGTGGAGTTGGTGGCTGAAATGGCAGCCATGTAAGTACCACAAGTCCTTTATTTTGTAAAGTTAAGTCTCCAACATCAAACTTAACTAATGACCATCTTGACCTAATGAAGATTATGTTTGATGGGCTTACTACAACCAACAAACACATTAAGCCCTTATACATCAAGGCCAAGTTTGACGGAATTTAGTGAATGGGGTCTTAGTGGATAATGTCATGGCCATTGACATATTGTCTTCATACATGTTAGGGGTCATTAGAAAGTCTCGAGATGACTTGATAACTTCTAACATGGCAATTTGTGGCTTTTCTTGGGCCACTACCAAGTCTGAAGCAGTTATCCCGATTGAGTTAAATGTTGGAACCATGAGTGAGCTAACAACCCTCTTTGTGGCGGATACTACCTCAAGTTACAATGCGTTACTTCAGAGAGATTTGTTCATGCCAACTATTGTGTTCCATCCTCACTTCACCGGTTACTGATTTTCTGGATCCATCACACGTATAGGTCATTTATGACTTGCTACAATTTTATTGAGGCAAAATACTACGAGTATGTGTGGGACCACTAATAGTGAGAAGGACCAGTCCTCATGAAGCCCAATGGGAAGACATGGTCGCAATCCTCAGGGGGCCCCTCACTGGGTCTGAAGTAGATCAACTTGAGGTGGAGTTTGACATCTCAGACTTATGCAGATGTGTGAGAGCCCTCATGGATTAGGGGGACCTCTAACGCGCTTGTAATACTTTATGGAGGAAAGCCAAGTTTTCCCAGTAAAGGCCCAGAGGATCGTCTCCTTAACCATTACAAAGCTAGTGGCTTGGCACGCTAAGAATTAGCTATGGGCTGAACAGCCATTCACCTCGCGAAATGGCTTCGTGGTACAAATGCTACATGAAAAAAAGTTGGAGTTGTCGGACTTGAGAGAAGCATCATCTAAAATGGAGGACTTGAGAGCAAAGGTCCAAGACCCTCTCTTTGAAGTCAACTTAGTCTTAGAAGAGAACTAAGACCCACGTACGTTAGTGCTGTATTTTCTAAAGAGCAGAGGAAGCATTATGTAAGCCTTCTGCTTAAATTCAAGTGCTATTTTGTTTGGGATCATCATGAGATGCCAAGCTTAGAGAGGAGTGAGTGAGCATAAGCTACCCACTAAGTTGGGGTTAAGGCCCATTATTTAAGCCCAGAGAAGGATGTCTGAGGAAATCATAAATTTGGTTAAAGAGGAAATTGAGAGAGTGTTGAAAGCCAATTTCATTAGGGCAAGTAGGTACGTTGAATGGCTAGGTAACATTGTTCCCATTATTGAAAAGAATGGAAACTCAAAGTCTGTATTGACTTCAGAGACTTGAATGCTGCCACACCGAAGGATGAATATCTCATGGCTGTCATTGATGTTCTCATTACTTCAACCTAGAGGTAGGAGGTGTTGTCTTGTATGGATAGCTATTATGGGTATCATCAAGTCATGATAGCTTCAGAAGATACCCACAAGATTGGATTTAGATATATAGGGTCAACAGGGACATTTGAATGGGTGGCCATATCGTTTGGTTTGATCACTGATGCCAACTGCCAAAGAGCAATGAACATGATTTTTCATGGTCTCATTGGCGAGACCATGAAGTCAATAATGATGACTTCATGGTCAAATCAAAAACCCAAGTTGAGCATTTGAAAGATTTGGAAAGTGCGTTTTACGAATGAGGGCCCACAATCTCAAGATGAACCCTCTAAAATGTGCCTTCAGGTTATGAGTTGGGCATTTCCTAGGCTTCCTTATTCACCAAAAGGGTGATTGAAGCTCACATGAATAAGGCTAAGGCCATTCATAAAGTTACCGCCCTTGCAAGAAAGAATTTCAATGTTTTTTAGGGTTGGCCAATTTCCTAAGACGATTCATCTCAAATGTTTCAGGAAAGACCAAAGTCTTCTCACCATTCCAGAGATGCAAGTTTGAAAAAGACTTTAAATGGAGAAGCCACATCATTTATATATTAAGACCATCAAATACTATTTGATTAAACCATCAGTGTTGATTTCACCAAAGCAGGGGAAACCATTGAATATCTACGTTTATGCCTCTATAAAGTCAATAGATTGTTTGCTTATACATGACAATGAGCGAGGGTTTGAATAAGTTATGTTCCACCTAAGTTGTTGCCTAAGTATATGAAATAAAATATACTTCTGTTTACACCCTAATTTTGAAGGAACTGGGACAATGCCATTTTAAGCAAATTGCCACGTGCTTATCACGAGACTCCTCGGGGAGGATCAGACCTCTAGGTACTAAGATAATGACATCTCAGGTCCAGCATCTTGAGAAGTTTATCACCTTAATAGGGGTATTAGCCACTCAAGGCTCGAGATCGTTAAAGGATAAAGGGAGGTCGAGCTAAAGGGATTGCTAAGAAGGCCGCAAGATAGGTGGTTTCCAAGCTCGAGATAGTTACTTGGAGTGCAATTTTAGATGTATGGGCATCAAGCTTAATCTAAGAGAATGTGGAGCATTTAAAGGAGACTTTAGTTGAAAATACGGAAGTGGGCTTGAAGAAATAAGCTCGAGTACCAAATTAAGGGCACGTTTATTGATCATTCACGCGCTAAGGGAGCTTGGTGGCCTGACGTGGAATGAAAGTGCCACGAAAATAGGGGAAGCCGTTATTTAGTTTTTCTATAAATAAGCAACACTGTTGTAGTAAAAAACAAGTAGATACTGTTGGGACGTATTTCAAAAATGTTCCCTAAATTAATCAGAAATAACACAGCAGAACAATTTAAAATTCCTAATTTTAAACCTACGTGCCTCTACTCTAATACATTAATAATAATAACATTGAAATAACTAGCATAATAAATAGAAAACCAAAAATAAAAGAAAAGGAAAAAGAAAGGAAAATACTTGAATTTCGACCGCAGTGTCGCTCCTAGAAATCAACAAGACCGCAAGACCTTGTACTTAAATCTCATTTGAACACTCGGAGTGTGGGCTCTCATAATTAATAATAAACTAAAGAGAAAAACTTTCGAAGGAAAATTTTCCTCTTTTAATTCTTTTAAAGTCAATACTCTCATAAAACTATTTAATTTTTGATGATGCCAAACCTTAATTTCAAGACCCCTATTTATAATAGGCTATTGGATGAAACAAATATTAAAAATTCAATGTGGGACACAAAAAACTAAAGCAAAATGATGTCATTTAAGCACAAAAATAATTCCATGCTGTGAATTCATACGCACCACATGGGGGCGGGTCGTGCTTGCCTTGTCACGGCACAACACGTGTCGAGCCGTGATTGGCTGGGCGTGTTGCGAGCAAATTTCCAACGTGACTCTTTTTATTTTATTTTTTTGTTTCCCAACATGTATAAATTCATATTATGAATTTTATTTTAGAAAAATAATTTTGTTTAATATTGTTTAGCATAGTAAAATTTACTCATCTTATGAATAAATAATTCATATCATGAATTCTTTCAAAATTTTTCTAATGGAGTAAATTTAGAGGCTTGTGCTAAGACCTTGGAGACAATTTAATTCTAGCTTTAAATGGGTCAAAGCTAATTATCATTTCAGGATAATATTTGATTACCATTTAGCAGGACTTAATTTATAGAAGTAAATTTATTTATTCGATAATTCCCAAACAGTGATAACAACAACTCCTCTATTAGATATCTATGAAAAAATAATTATAACTATTATCATTATTTTTCTCACAGCCTTTCTATTAGTTCCCGACTTGCCCTTTTTCGAATAATTCATTTATATATGAGCAAATTCATAGTATAAATTCCAAATGTCAAACACTTGGAACACTTTGGCCAAAGTTTCCGAATTAATTCAAGCACTTGTGAATCAACTAAGGGGACATGTGTATCTTGTAAGAGACTATATATTCCATATTGAATACCTAATCCCTACCACACTTCATACTATTACCCAATGTACGTAAGACTTCAGTCACATCTAGAGACCTAATTTTTGTTACACCATGATAACTAACACTCCATACAAAGGACTAGAATACTTTCAGGATTTAGAGTTATTGTTCAACCTATACATTATGACTCACTCATTTCTAATAGTAGTTTAGATACAAGTATTTCACTTGGTCGAATTCAGTGTATCAATCTCATTGCAAATACCAATACAATACCTTTGGATCACCATCCACATGACCAAGACAGGTCATCTAAAGTGTCACATTGTAGCCTTAGGAGACTAGTCCAAACATGTCATTGACTATGAATCTTCAAACAACATGTCATTCTGTTTGTTTTAAGTCTATAGTTGGCACATTACCCACTTAAAGCAAACATTGAAACATTATTCGACGACTACACCCATCTTATGGATGTTACTTAAAGGAAAATACATCCATATAATAAAAATGAAAATAAGTAAATTTTATTCTTTAACATAAAATGCTTACAAAAAAATTAGATTTTCAAGACATTGTTCCTAACAATCTCCCATCTGTCCTGAATCCAATTAACCATACACCTCATCGCCATCCCTTCTAAATGTGACTCAAAAGTCTTTTGAGTCAAAGTCTTTGTGAAAGGATCTGCAAGGTTATTTCTCGAATGAATATTTAATATCACTATCTCACCATTCTCCATGAAGTCTCTAATGAGGTTGTACTTCTTTTCAATGTGCTTGGAAGGCTTGTGTCTTCTAGGTTCTTTAGAGTTAGCCACCGCATTAGAGTTGTCATGAAAGACCGTGATAGGTGTAAGACCATTTCTGACAACCTTAAGATCCTTCAAGAACTTTCTATCCCAAGAAGCCATTTTTTCTGAAGCTGCAACATATTTGGCCTCTATGGTTGAGTCAGCAATGCAAGACTACTTTACACTTCAACTGATAGCCTCACCTCCAAGGGTAAAGACATATACAGACGTCGAACATCTAGTATCCCTATTTTACTGAAAGTCTAAATCCGTATAGCCCATTGGAACCAGCTCGTCACTATGAAAGATTAGCATATAATCTCTAGTCCTTCTCAATTACTTGAGAACATGCTTCATTGCCTCCCAGTGCAACAAACCTGGGTTAGAATGATATCTACTCACCATCCTGACAACATAGCAGATATTTGGTCCCGTGCACACCATACATACATGAGGCTTCCCACAGCAGAGGCCTATGGTACATTCTTTATCTTCTCTTCCTCTAGAGTCGTCTAAGAACACTGCTCTTCCATGCCTAAAAGATAATAAAATTTCTTATAGTCTGCCATGTTATACCTCAACAACATTTTAACAACATAAGCGGCCTAAGACAGACCCAACATCCTAATCTTACGATCGCGCAAAAGCTTGATCCTAAGAATATAGCTAGCTTCTCCTAGGTCCTTCTCATCGAACTGACTTGACAACCAAATCTTTACAGCTGATAAGACACCTATATCATTCCCAATTAGTAGTATGCAATCCACATATAACAGTAAGAAAGGCACTCCTTTCTCATGATTTTTATTTTACACACATGGTTCATTTACCAATTGCTCAAACCCATAGCACTTGATCGCTTCATTGAATCTAATATTCTATGAGCATGATACTTGTTTCTACCTATAATTGGACTTCTTCAATTTGCATATCATATGCTCCTTATTTTTGCCAATGAAACCGTCTAGTTACACCATATAGATGTCTCCATCAAGATGACCATTCAAAAGGCCATTCTGACATCCATTTGCCAAATCTTATAGTCATAATGAGCATCAATAGATAAGAGCATCCTAATGGACTTTAGCATGGCTACTGGTGAGAAGGTCTCATCATAAGCGATACCATCCTTTTGAGTAAAACCCTTACCAACTAGTTTTTGCATGAAGATCTCTACCTTCCCATCCACTCTTCTCTTCCTTTTATACACCACCTTGCATCCAATGGGCTTAATGCCTTCCAGTGCCTCTACAAGTTCTCATACCTGATTTGAATGCATAGATTCTATCTAAGATTTCATTGCGAAGACCCACTGGTCAGCATCTTTGTCTCTAAGAGTCTCAGTGTAGTTAAGAGGATTAGACTCAATGTCACAATCAACCATTAACGCCCCAGCCATGAATCTATCAGGTTCCCAAACAATCCTCACACTTGCCTAGCTTCTCGTGTACTTGTAGAATTCTCGATTCTATCTGTAGGTCTATCTAATACATCTATGGTGTCTCGAGCTGTTTTGAAATAGTGTCAATATCTCTCAATTCCCCTAAAACTACTTTTGCATTTACTTTTGTATAAAAAATCCTCCTCCAAAAGTTTGGCATTTGCCCTTGCAAACACCTTTTGTATAGAGGGACTGTATAAAAGACTACCCCTCATTCCTCCGGGGTGACCTACATACCTCCATCCTTGATTCCAACTTGTCAGTATTCTTTTTCAATGCATGTGCTGGACACCCAAAATTCAAAGGTATCTTAAACTAGGCTTCTGCCTAGTCCATAATCTGACATTTGTTTCAAGAACTGACTTCAATGGAACTAAGTTAAGGAGATATGCTGCTGTTTCTAAAGCATAACCCCAAAAAAAGATTGGTAAAATAGCATGACTCATCATGGACCTTAGCATCTACAATAGTGTCCTATTTTTCCTTTTCACAACATCATTCTACTGTGGAGTGCCCAGTGCAGAAAGTTAGATCTTATCCCATTTGTAGTTAGGAAATCCAGAAACTCTTCTGAAAGGTATTCCCCACCTCAATCCGATCGAACTCTTTTGACATGTTTACCTAACTATTTTTTAACTTCAACCATGAACTCTTTAAACTTTTCAAAAGACTCAGGCTTATGTCACATTAGGTACGCATATCCATAACTAAAGTAATCATCCATGAAAAATACTTGTATCCACCTCTTTCTTGAACATTCATTGGTCCATATACATATGTGTGAACAAGCTTAAGTAATTCATCGACCCTATTGCCTTTACTATAAAGACAGACTTAGACATTTTACCTTCTATATAAGATTTGCAGACATGTAAGGACTTCTAGTACAAAGTTTCTATAAGTCCATCTTTAAGCAGAATCAGCCTGTTAGAGAAGGTGTGCTTTCAGCAGTAAATCAACAAGCCAGGCCTTTTGATCCTACACCTCCACCTGGTGTTGTTGATAGTGGAGATGGAGTATCGGTTGCAAGAGGCAATGGATTTTGACAACCACGCGTGGAATTAGAGCCTTTTGATGAAGTAATGCCACAGTCTTAGGTCAAGAAATGTGAAAGATATTTTTGTTTCTCCAGCATAGCTGAGGCAGAGAAAGTAGAGCTGGCTCCTATGTACCTGCATGGTGACTTGGAGGTGTGGTTTTATAATTTAATTAGGAGCAATCCCTCAATATCTTGGCCTAAATTTATGGGTTGTGTGAGAGGTATGGAGATGAAGACGTGGATAATTTCAACAAATTGGCACAAGAATCAACTATTAAAGAGTACATGACAAGATTTGGAAATTTAAGGGCAAGGATGGTGACAGTGAATCCAAGAGCTACTAAGGCTTACTATGTCTAGAGTTTTATCAGTGGACTTAATCCTAAAATCAAAAATCTGGTTAAGGCATGGGATCCTCCAACCTTATCTCAAGCTTATTCCAAAGTAAGGAGGTTTGAAAGCACAGTCTTGGCTGCACCAGAGGTTCAGAGAATATGGAATGCACCAATTGGTGCTCCCTCACATAGATCTTTCCCGGCAAGCAATAGACCCTTGATTTTGGAGGAAAAAGAGTCTCCGAGGCTGTGTTTCAAGTGCAATCAACAATTTTTCTTTGGCCATAAGTGTGATCCCAAGTATCTTTTGTCAGCTTCTAGAATTGATGCTGGTGAAGTTGAGGAAGATGAAGGATATGGACATGAATTGGGAGAGTGGAAGAAGAGAAATGTAAGGAGACAGATGAAGATGAAATTGAGATTTCAGTTGAAGCTTTGACTGGGAATGGCTCACACAATATGATAAGGATTAAGGGGATGGCTAGGCAAAAGGCCTTATTGATACTAATTGATAGTGGAAGTACACATATTTTTTTAGACCCCCAAGGTTGTGAGATCAGTGGGGCATGAAATGATCAAGACAAGTCCTTTGGTTATTATTATGGCAGATGCCAACTCAATTTTGACACAAACGAAGTGTAGAAACTTCAATTAGAAGATGCAAGGCTACAACTTGGAATATGACTTTTGAGTATTAAGGCTGGGAGGTTGTGATATGGTCTTGGGGGTTGATTAGATGAAGATCATTAGTCCTTTGCTCTTTGATTTTACTCAACTAACTGTGTCATTTGAAAGAGAAGGCCAAAATGTCAAGTTCTAAGGAATCATGGAGCAGGGTCAGCTTTAGATGATGAGAGGTAGCGGTTGCAAGGAGTGCTTAACAAAGGTGTTTATCATTGGATTGGACAATTGTATTCCATTAGTGCTGCTTCAAAGGAAGTTTAGGTGAATTCTACTCCTACTATTGATTCATTATTATAGAAGTATAATGACTTATTTGAACAACCAATCTCTCTATCACCCAAGAGGACATTAGATCATGCTATTTCCTTGAAAGTAAGCTCAAATCCTGTGAATCTTCGTCCTTATAAATATCCTCGCTCTCAAAAGAGTGAGATTGAGAGGCAAGTTGAGGAGTTGTTGAAAACTAAATTCATCAGGCACAGTCATAGTTCCTTGGCTTCCCCGGTGATAGTGGTTAAAAAGAAGGATGGGACCCCTTGAATGTGTATAGATTATCGTCAGCTGAATTCACCCACAATCAAGGATAAATTTCCAATACCAATCATTGACGAACTCTTGGATGAGTTGTATGGATCCAAGTATTTCTCCAAATTGGATTTATGGCAAGGCTATTATCAAATTCGAGTATAGGACCATGACATTCACAAGACTGCCTTCAGAACACACAATGGACATTATGAGTTTATGGTGATGCCATTTGGGCTATCCAATGCCCCTGCTACATTCCAGGCCTTGATGAATTATGTGTTCAAGCCTTATTTGAGTAAGTTTGTTCTTGTATTATTTTATGCTATCTTGGTCAATAGTCCTTCCTTGGAAGAGCATGTTGCACATCTTGAATTGATGTCCCATACTACGAGACAGCACAGACTCTATGCTAAACTCTCTAAGTGTTCGTTTGCCAGAATTCAAGTGGAGTATCTAGGCCATGTGATATCTAAAGAAGGAGTGGCTACTAATCCAAGTAAAGTTCAAGCTGTGAAATATTGGCCAATACCCATGACTCTTAAGCAACCAAGGGGATTTCTTGGTCTGACAGGCTATTACCGTAGGTTTATAGCTGGTTATGGAATGATTACCAAACCTTTGACATATTTGCTCAAGAAAGAATCTTTTCACTAGAATGACTTGGCTAAGGAGGCATTTGAGCACCTGAAGGTTGCTATAACCTTTGTACTAGTCCTGGTTATTCCTGATTTCAGCTTGCCCTTTGTATGGGAGACTGATGCATGTAGTAGGGGAATTAGAATAGTGTTATCCCATAATGGAAGGCCATTGGCTTATCTTAGTCAAGCTTTGAGCCCAAAGAATCAAAGGTTATACATATATGAGAAAGAGTATGCAACAATTTTGTTGGCTGTGCAAAAGTGGAGGCAGTACCTGGAAGGCAATCATTTTATAATTAAAACTGATCATCAAAGTTTCAAATACTTGAACAAAAGATTACTACAAGAGTTCAAAGGAAGGGCCTTATGAAGATGTTAAGATTGGACTATGCCATTGATTACCGAAGGGGAATAGATAATTTTGTAGCTGATGTTCTTTCAAGGAGGCAAGACGATCTAGAAAATGCTTCCTGTGCTGCTATTTCACAAGCTGTGCCCTGAAGAATGGAAGAAGTGGTCAAAACGTATGAAGAAGATACCTTTGCTAAAGATTACATTGTTTGTAGTTGCATCCAAGGACCTCCAGATTCAGGGTTTGAGGTTACTATCAACAGTGGAGTTATTCGAATTAAAGGAAAGGTATACATTGGGGCAAGAACTGAACTAAGGAAGCAAGTCATTATGGCTTCTCATGATTCAGCTTCGGGAGGACATTAAAGAATTGAAGGAACATATCAAAGATTAAAGCAGTATTTCCATTGGCCTGGTATGAAGAAGGATGTGCAAGAATTTATTCAGCAATGTGAAGTATGTCAACGAACAAAGAGTGAATGTATGCACTATCAATAATTGCTTCAACCTTTACCGATTCCAGATAGAGCTTGGCAACACATTAGCATGGACTTCATTGAGGGCTTACAACTGAAGGGAAGGAAGTTATTTGGGTCGTGGTTGATCGCTTCACAACATTCAGTCACTTTATAGCACTCCATCATCCAATTTTAGCTGACAAGTTGGCAAAGCTCTTCTTCGATCACATTTACAAGCTTCGCGGATTACCTCAATCAATTATTTCAGACAAAGACAGGCTATTCACTAGCAATTTTTGGCGTTAACTATTTTTATTCTTGGGTTCTACCTTGGCTCTAAGTTCATCCTACCATCCACCAACAGATGGTCAAAGAGAGAGAGTAAATCAATGTGTTAAGCAACATTTGAAGAGTATGATATTCACACATCCTAAGAACTAGCACATGTGGCTATCTCTTGTAGAATTTTGGTATAATACTCATCCACATTCAGCCTTAGGTACAACTCCGTTCAAGGCTTTGTATGGGTGTGATCCACCCTCTTCCTTTATGCTTCAAGGAGCAGTTTCACATGTGGTTGAAGTGAATGATCTTTTTGCAACAATTGATGCAACAACTCAAAAACAATTTACAAGTTGCTCAAGCAAGGATTAAATATTTGCACATAGGAAAAGAACTGACAAAACCTTTACAGTTGGTGATTTTGCCTTCTTAAAAGTACAGCCTTACAGAGAAGCTTTAATGGCGGTGTGCAAGAACATCAAGTTATGTGCTCATTACTTTGGACCATACAAGGTGTTGGAGACGATTGAAAATGTAGCTTACAAGTTGGAGTTGCCTCCTAATTCAATAGTACACCTGGTGTTCCATGTATCTTTGCTCAAAAAGCATGTTGCAGCTGGTGCAAGTAGCTCTGCAGTATCTCCACAAGCTACTATATAGGGCCTAGTTGTGCAAGAGCATGAAGCAATCCTAGCCTCACGTATGGTGTAGCAGCAGGGAACACAAGCCAAAGAGGCTCTGGTGCAATGGAACAATTTGGGAAAACGAGAATGCTACCTGTGACGATTGGATATTTCTCAAGTCTTAATTTCCTTCTCTTCATTCTTGAGGCAAGAATGTTTTCGAGAAGGGGGTATTGTCATGATCGGAGCCTCAATTAGATCAGTTTTAGAGCTTCTCTATTCAAATAAGTTTTAGGTGGGAAAGTTAGTTTAAGTGGCTTGCTAGCTTTTTCTTGCTTAAGTCTTTTAGTCTGCGTTAAAGTCAATTTTGGCTGCCGTATTAGTTTAAGTCGGTTAAGTAAGAGTCTTGATGCAATGTAGTTCTTATTCTAGAGTTAGTATAAATAGTTGATTCTCTTGTAAGAAAAATTCATTGAATGATAAACACTTGAATTCTCTCTCTCATCTTAAATTTTCTCACTATTTCTCATCTCCTTTCACTTCTTTCTCATCTCATACTCTATTATCCCCTAGTTATGATCAAGATCCATCTTGATTCATAACACTTTATAAATAAAAAATTTATTTCAACTAATGAAAAATTTAGAACCAAAATTAACTGAATATCCATTATAAACCAAACATGACATAGAAATCAAATTCCTACATAATGTAGGTACAAATAGACAGTCTTTCAAAACCAAAATTCTCCCACTAAAAACTAAGCTAATGTCTTCCACTCCCAATACTGAAACTCTTGCGCCATCTCCAACTGTCAGGTACACCTCTGCATCAAGCAGCCTTCTAGTTAGCCTGAGTCCCTGCAATTACAAACAAGGTTAGTTGAACTCGAGTCCTCACACTAGGAACCTGGTGGACTCTCAACTACACATGATTCAATTAAGTGAGATATCATCACACCTTCACCAGATGGTTTTCTAGTCATCGCGGGAAGGGTAGCTAAGTACTTCTTGCAGTTCCTCTTCCAATGGCCCATTTTTCTGCAAAAGAAACACTTTCCCTTGGCATTTTTCTTGTTAGACTTAGCTGCTACACTAGCAACCTTGCGTTTTCCTTTCTTTGCAGTCGAACCCTTGGTCTGCTTACTCTCACTCATCCTTGATGCCTAGGTGAAGTGGACACTTCCTTTTGACCTGCATCACGCACCCCCCCCCCCCCCCCCCCCCGCCCCCCCCGCTACTTGCAACTCCTTCATTAGCTCAAGCAACGAATAGTTTTTATTATTCATAGAATAATTCAGTCTAAAACTAAGTAAATGAGCTGGACAGAGAACTAAGGATGATATCTTGCTGAGATTGACTGTCAATCTTAGCTCCAAGGATTTCAAGTTCAGACAAACATGCCATTAATTTCATAACGTGTTCTTAAACTGGTGTTCTTTCCAACATCCTCATGTTTGAGCAACTTCCTCATCAGTTCTTGCCAAGCTGCTTGATCCTAACCTTCGAACATTTCGTTTAAATGAATCATCATTTCTGTTGTTGTCTGCATCTTAAGCATCTGATGCTTGATAAAGTTTTACACAAAGACCAATGTATAGCATCTGGCTAACATATTAGCCATTTCCTAGTGTTCGTTACGCTCTTTGATAGTCGTTTTGGAATTAGAAGTAGGCATTGGAGGACGAGCCTCAATAAGAATAAAATTGTGTCCCTCGTGAATTAGTATAATATCCAAATTCTTTTTCGAAGTAAAATAATTCAGTCTAATGAGTGCCTTATCCTTAAGAATTGAATGAAGAGAACTAGTCATCGCCGTTATAACTCTGTAAATCCAAAATTTATGTAACCAATTATGAGTCATGCAAAATGCTTTGATATTTATTCTTTTAATTTAGCGAACAAAATGAATCAGGTATCCACAAAACTGGATTATCATGAATGCAATGATGACCCAAGCATACCACTTCTTACTCTCCAGCAGCGGGACCATTTGAAACTCATTTTGGTGAGAACGATTCTCAATTAACATGCTTTGTTGTAACTGTTACTAAATATGATTAACTTATCACTCTTTCCTAAGTCTCAAACATAACATTAGGCCTACCCAGGCCTCTTTTTTTTAATGCTATAAAAATAGATAAAAAAAAGAACATAATATATAGTATATATAAAAATAATTATTTTGATAAAAAAAATAATTATAATTTATTAATAAATAATGTAACATACAATCATAAGAGTGCCCTATAATTATCGTGTGCCATGGTGGAAAGTATGTGATATTGGGTTTGAAATGATTTCCACCATAGCAAAATATCAAAATATTAATTAGCCTTCATTGGTTGGAATTCGAATAGAGGTGAACGCAAATATAAAGAAAGCTTGTCATATGACATGGGACTTTATTTAGGTATTAGTCGGTTAAACATATCTCAAACATATGATTTTCGTTGAGAGAAGGACGAAGTCGAAGATGATGTAGAAGAAACATTTGTATTATTTATTAATTTTTTAGAATAAATGGAAAATAAATCATGTAAAGTTGCTTTAACTTTATTACAAAAGAATTTTAATCAAAATTTGGTAGCATTGTTTCGTAAAATATTTGGACAAAACGTTGAAGACTTGCAAGTTTGCAACGCGGACCAAAAATAGTGGCAATACAATATGCCATGGGTAATTCAATATAATACTTTAATATTTTTGTTGCATGGCAACAATGGACTCCAGCAGCGCGAGGCTGGAGGAGTTCTCTATCGTCCATGTAGCAATATCCACCAATTTAGATATTGCGTGTGGAATGGTTGTATAGTAGGATCCAAACAAAATGTCGTAGTTTCTTAAAAAGAACTAAGAATTTACATGATTTGATTTATTATTCCCAATTTATATTATCTAAACTGAACCAACTTAGATCCGCATGGTTTATGTATACAAATTCCATCAAGAAGTTTTTATATAATGCGCATTTTTCTAACATTTCGACTGTTAATGACCATCTAATAGATGAATCTAATTTAAAAGAACTCCATGAAATGCCGTGTCATATACACAATCTTTTAAAACATTGTCTCCTAGTTTCAGATGTTTTAATTGCTTTAATTATACTTCTTAAAGTTATAAGAGAAACATTTATAAGTTGCATTCCATCCATTACCATTAAATGCAAACTATGACAAATGCAACGCCAAATAAAGACATCTCCCATCTAACACGGGCCTCCAATACCTAATTAATTGGTTAATAGATCCAGTGTTGTTAGTTCCATTATCAAAAGTAGTGCTCATAATTTGTTGTGAATCGCCCGCTCACGACATGCATTCACAATGGTACTTATGATTACATAAAAACTATGGGGATACTCAAATTGGCTAAAATGAATATTCGTTTTTGCATTCTGTAGAATGAATCACTCCAATGTGTAGTTATGCACATGTAGGGTATGTCGAATTTATCTTTCATGTGTCAGACGTCAACGAGATCATACTTGTGTTCGTCTTAAAAATTTTTCCCAGCTCATTTTTCATTTTTACATATTCTTTAAATGTGTGGCACTTCAAAGTGCGTCGAGGGACCCTTTGAATGGCAGGGTTTAGTGCAGTTCTACAGTAGTGGACCAATCTAGAGTCTTCATCGATGGTAAACGGCTTCTCAGCCGAAATGACATATCTCATTAATTTATTTCTATTAGTCTCTGGTGAAAATCTAAAGTTTGCAAGCACACCAATCGCTTTGTTGTACGAGGGTTTGTTGGGATGTATCCGCATTTAAGTTAGGATGGGCTCTTAGTAGGTGTCGTTTTAAAGTGCCAATCCCACCACTACATTGATGGCTAAAAGCTTTTTAATTATTACAAATTTTACAATATGCTTTATTATTTTCATGACCTAATGTATAATACTGCTATAACTGACTACTAGAACATCTACTAGTGGCAGTCGTTGGGCTCTCAGAATCAGGAGTTTCAGTTTCATCGTTGCTCGGTGCAGGTTCAGAAGAACATCTTGCACCATCCAATTTAGGATAATCCTACTCATTTCCGTGCTCATATTCCCAATTTAAAGTGTTTGTGTATGGAGGTGAGGCGACGAGTTCTAAAAAACTACGTTCCTGGGTATTAAGCTCAACTCCATTAGATTGGCTACTAGTACTACATCTCATTCTAGGGACTTTAGGCGGCTTAGAAGAGCTAGACCTAGATCCGCCAGCTCCAAATGAAAATGATCTATGTGTCATTATATTATTATTATAAAAGTATGTCAAATAAAAATGATAAATAAATAAAATTTCGATACTAATTCTAGCTAAGCAAAACTAAAATTTGAACTTCAACAAGCTTTTACAAGAACATAGTCAAAACTTCGAACTTGAGAAGTTGAGACTTGAGAGCTAAGATTTGGAATTATAGAGAGAGTAGAGAAGATGGGAGAGAAGAGAGAAATGATGATTGTTCTAAGCTAAAATGTGAAATTTTGGTTAGTATTTACAGAGAATTATTTTTTTTTAAAATCCGCCATCCGGCTATATTAGCCATTAGGGAGGGTATATAGTCGTTCGGACAACAGGTCCCCACAGGCCGGGTTGAGCCCGAGGCCCCCCAAAATGTAGGGGTCCGTGGCCCAACGTGGCAAAGTGCACGGGCCAGTCGACCCGGCCCAATGGCCACCTCTACATAACATAACAGAGCTCTTCGGTGAGGCTAATATATCATTCTAGTCAAGTGTATACAATTACCTCAACTTCCATACAAATCCACGAAATGCTCTATGGCAACATGGTTGCACTCACTTCTCTGTACTTTAGTCAATCTTTTGAGAAGTCTAACATTGTATTCCGTAAACCGACACCCTCCTCAAGGAGTAATGCCGATCTACTAATATTGTCAGACTGGTAAAAGAGACTCAACCATTGAACCTTGCTCCCACTTGAATTTTGTGAACTAGTGGAGTTTTTTTAAAGTGCATTTATAGACCGATTATCATATAATCCACATTAGAATCACATCCTAAATTTTTCTAATTTTTTAATGCCACGTCAGCACATAAGCTGTTGACGCCAATGTCAGAAAAAATATTTTTTAATATTGGTTCTAATCTCATTAAGTCAATAATTTTATAAGTTTTTAAAATCAATTCATCTATATATCTAAAGTCCAATTTTGAGATTCAAATTTTTCAGATCTGAATTAACCACTTAATTCAATTGCAATTTCAAAAAACTTGAAATCAAATCGAAAAGTATAATCGTTATGAAACATCTTTTAATAACTCTTTCAGCTTTCCTTTTTTCTTTTAATAAAATCTCTATTTTATTCATTCATCAATCCATTTATTTCCATTAATATGCCTATTATTTATCTCATGTATATCATCAATGTAATCAAAGGCTAGCTCTGATACCAATTGTTGGGATGTATTTTAAAAAAAATTCCTACATTAATTAGAACTAACGCAGCGGAGCCATTTAAAATCCCTAATTTTAAACTTACATGCCTCTTCTCTAATACATATATAATAATAGCATGGAAATAACTAACATAATAAATACTGCAAATAAATACTATAAATAAATAGAAAAGTGAAAATAAAAGAAAAGGAAAAAAGAAACAAAAATACCTGAATGTAGACCGAAGTGTCGCTCCTAGAAATCACAAGGACCGCAAGTCCTTCTACACAATCTTCTTTGAACACCCAGAGTGTGGGCTCTGAAAAATATTAAACGGAAGAGAAAAATTTTCAAAGGAAATTTTTCCTCTTTTTATTCTCTAAAAGGAAATACTATCATAAAACTATTTAATTTTTGATGATACCAAACCTTAATTCCAAGAGCCCTATTTGTAATAGGCCATTGGATGAAAAAATACTTAAAAATTCGACGTGGGAAGCAAAAAATAAAGCAAAATGACGTCGTTTAACCCAGAAATCAATTCCATATCAGCTCAAATGCGTCAAATGGCTTGTTGTGATTGGTCCGTGCCCAAAGGCTTGGATCACGGTGCAGGACTGGCCTAGCGCATGATTGGCCCATCCACAGGAGGGTGGATTGGCGCCTCCCTTATCACGGTGTGACACATGTTCCACACGGATTCCCAACATGTTTCCCACATGTATAAATTAATCTTATGAATTTTATTTTAGTAAAGGAATTTTTTTCATCTAATGAATACTATTTACCATAAAATTACTTATCTTTTTGAATAAATAATTCATGTCATGAATTCTTTCAACATTTTTCTAATGGTGTAAATTTAGATGTTTGCATAGGGACCTCAGGGACAATTTAATTCTAACTCCAGATGGATCAAAACATGCATAATGAACTCACATATACAATTATAATGAAAATTTAAACAATTAAATTTTATTCTCTAACATAAAATATTTACAAAAATTTGATTTTCATAGCATTTTTCCTAACAAGTACACACAAATAAAACTTGTTCAAGTTTTCTTTATAGTACACTTGTGCTTTTTACCCAAGAGTAGTGTAACTTAGTCTAGCGTAGTGTAAATTTTGCCATACTTACTTCTTCAGTAATACAATGCTTCAGGCTTCCGGTATGAATTCTCTGTTTTGTTCTATTTCCAAATTTGATGAGTTAAAAATTGAAGCTTTAGTTTAAGGCTTTGATTGCCAAAGCTTGACCTTGATTGCGTAGGTCTTAACACTACTATCATTGCTTGACAAGTCAAGTGAACTTGGGTTTGCCCCATTTTTTAGGCTTGATGGCCAAGGCATGACCTTGATTGCATTGGTCTTAATTCAGTGACTCAAATGCGGTTTGCTCCATCTAAATCTTTTTAGAGCTAAACTCATTCAAGTTATTGTAAGTCAAGGTTTCCAAGCTTAAAAACATGATTAACTTGGGATGTAAGTGGACTACTGAGCTATTGGGTTTGTCTCCCACCCAGTTCCTGACTTTTAAGTGTATGAGGAAAGGTGTTTGTAGGCCCTACTTCATCACTGTAGATGCAACTTCAATTAGGTCCATATCTCTTTAATTTTCTGTCAAAAATATATATAAAAAATCCACAAAAATACCTTCTTAAAGCAGCAGTCATAGTATATGCAAAGTTAGATACACTAAAATATCACAACCTTTTCTTCAAAAACAGTGAGTAGTTGAGGTCAAAGGCGTATCGTCCAAATTTAAGCTCACTCCCAAGTTGAAATTAATCCCTTTTGCATGTTTCTTTACATTTGTATTTATAGTGACCACATCAACAAGTACAACAAGCAACTTCCATTGAAAAATTGTGCCTATCATTATACTTTGCATCTATAGAGTTGTGACATTACTTTCTTGCATTCATATTTATATGGTTGCCCAAATAGATATTCTCAAGTATATGCTAGATAGATCTTTGATGAGAGGAAGGTTAAATAAGTGGTGCATTGCTCTGCTCCAGTTTGAATTGACTAATGTGTCAAAAAAGTCAGTAAAAGGCCAAGCTTTTAGAGACTTTCTAGCTAACTATCCTCATATTCAAACAGAGTCTGCCCACGAGCAAGGGGAGATCTTGATGGTAGGTATGGTGCCTTGGAAACTATACTTTGATGGACCAAGGACCAAATCCAGTGTTGGAAGAGGGTTGTTATTGAATCTCCCTCTCGGAACATCACCAAGCTCGCTGAAAACCTTATGGGTAAATGCTCCAAACATGGGGTTGAATATGAGGTTTTGGTTATTGACCTTGAGACCCTCTTAAAGATGTGAGTCCCCAGAATAATTGAAAAGGCGGGATTCACAATTGGTAATCTACCAAGTTAAGGGAAAATTTCAATATTTGAGTGTTACCTAAAACAAATGCATTCTAATAGTGCAAGAGTTGCTGAAGAAGTTAGGCAAATTTGCATTCCAATATACACTCCAAGAACATAAAAAAGCAGCTAATGACTTTGCCAACTAGCCACTAGATACAAACTATCTAGAACATGGCGTGAAGAATCTATGGTCATCAACACCAAGGTTCTAGCTCATGATCTTGGGATCATTGAGTCGTTGAGTATGGAGAGAAAAGTGGTTGCAAATGATCACTTTGATTGCTTTGAGGCACATAAACCTACCACTGAGTAGGGTGAGGATTGGAGGAAACTATAAGTGGAATACTTCAAAAACCCCCATGGTTTCACCAATAATAAAAGGATGAAAATGAGGCTCACATGTATCACTTAGATGATGAACCAGGAGAGTTATATTTAAGAAATGCCAGTGGAGTATTTCTCAAGTGCCTAGACTTGGATGGAGCCACGCTAGTCATGGTTCAGGCACATGAAGGAACTTATGGATCCCATTTGGCTGGAAATAAGATGAATAGATTAATCAGACATTATGGTTATTACTGGCCATCAATGGTGGATGACTACATCTGTTGGAATTGGTGTCGTGGAAAGCCCAATTAGTTAGTTTTTAAATATTAAATAAATAAAATTGTTTTATTTATTTATTATCTAATAATATTTTTACAAGTAAAACATGTGTGTGACTGGTTTCTAAAATATTCCATGAGATGGACGTAGTTTAAGATGGCATATCAAGTTGGTTTAAGTGATCAATGAGATTGGACCACAGATAAACTTAGATCAAACTAATGATATGTTGTCAAAGTATGTTCGTAGTCGGTAATAAGTTTGGACAACGTGTCTGATGAGATTATAATATGATACTTTTGATAACTTGCCTTGGTCATGTGGATAGAGATCCAAGAGTATTATATTGGTGTTGTCAATAAGATTGGAACACTAAACTGTGTCATCTGAATTAGTTGTTTCTTTAACTGCTATAAAAAATAATTAATTTTATAAAATGACAACTTTAAATCCAGGAAACAATCTGAATTCGTGCATGGGTTGTTCATTGCTTTGATGTATCAAAAGCATTAGCCAAATTTCGTTGACTAGAATCTTACGTACGTTGGGTAACGGCATGAAATGTGGCGGGAACTTTTTTTTTTTTTTTACATGGAATCTATAGTCTCTAATGAGATACAGATATCCCCTTAGTTGATTCGTAAATATACAAACAAATTCTAGAATCTTTAGCCAAAATATTCTGTATGTTTTACATTTGGAACTAATATAGAATTTGTTTATGTATTATTGAATCATTTGAGAAAGGCAAGTGAAGAACTATGGTGAGAAATGTGAGAAAAGAAATGCTAGTAGCTAAAGTTACTTTTGCTCACATATATCTACTAAAGAGGCCAATTGTTGCAATAATAGTTATTTGGGAAATTATTAAGTAAATATATATAATTCTCGAGTGTAGTAAAACTTATTTAGTAGGATTAAGTTTTACTAAATGGCATTAATTATTATGATGATATGATGATCATATTTGACCCATGTAGAGCTAAAATTAGATTGTCCATGAGGTTCCTTTGCAAGCCCCAACTTCAGCATCATTGAAATATTTAAAATTAATTTATAAGATTAATTAATTATTTATGAGATAAATAAATTTTATGCTAAATGAAATTCATCAGATGAATTTTAACTTCCAATCGGAAGATTGAGAGCTAACCTTATTGAAGAGAGGTAAGATGAGGAAAGAAGTGAATTTGAGATGAGAAATAGAGAAGGAGATGAGAAGTAGAGAGATTATCCAAAAGGAAATCAAATTTTTATTGATTGAATGAAGATATTACATGATTGGGATCTATTCATAATAGATCTTGATACATTGAACCCACACTAAGCTCCTAACCGACTTGCAACAGCTTTTACAGCCAAAAACCAACTAAGCTGCCATATTTGACTTTGTTTGACCACTAACTTACTTTGGCGCCAAAGACACACTAACTCCTATTTGAATTATTACATCAAAACGCATCATTCAAACTTTACATCCAATACATGACTCCAAAGCAACCCAAATTAAATAAATCACAACATTCCCCTTCTCTTGAAAAGCTCCTTGTCCTCAAGGAGAAAATTTGGGAAATTGACTCTTCAAAAATGCAAGTTCCTCCCATGTAGCAAAGTTCCGGTCCAAGTTATGCCGTGGCACCAGCAATTCAGGTACTAATCTATCTGCAACATTTAATTTTTGGGTGGCCTTAACAGCAACAGGTTGCAGCAACAGTAAGCCGTTTGATCCAACTTTGGGTGCCTCCTTTGAGCTTTTAACTCCTTTCTTCACCTATTTTTTGAGTAAAGACACATGAAACACTGGGTGAATATATGAGTTAAGAGGTAAGTCAAGCCAGTATACCACTTTGCCAATCTTTTCTAATACTTTGTATGGGCCAAACAAACGAGCACTTAGCTTGGCATTTTTCTTGACCGCCAAGGATGACTGTCTATAAGGATGTAATTTGAGGTAGAACTTGTCACGAACTTCATAGTTCTTGTCTACTCTCTTTTTGTCAGCATAAAGTTTTGTCCTTGCTTATGCTTGAAAGAGATTGTCCTTGAGAACTTGCATCATATGCTTCCTTTGCTGTATCAAATCAGCAGCTTCAGGTGCTGCTGAGGTCACCTTCTGAAGCATGAAAGGAGTGGGAGGATCGTATCCATAGAGAGCTTTGAAAGGAGAAGTGCCAATTGATGCATGAATATGCGTATTGAACCAATACTCAGCCAAAGAAAGCCATTGGTTCCACGCCTTTGGATGCAAGAAAACCATACTTCTAAGGTATTGCTTAATACATTGATTGACTCTTTCGGTTTGTTCATATTTTTGGGGATGGTAGGATGAGCTAAGAGCCAATGTCATTCCCAACAACTTGAATAATTCCCTCGAAAAATTGATTGTGAAGATCTTGTCCCCATCAGACACAATGGATTGAGGAAATCCATGTAATTTGCATATGTTGTCAAGGGAGCTTTTGGCCAACTTAATTGCAGTAACAGGTCGAATCAAGGAGATAAAGTGACTATATTTGGTGAAGTAATCCACAACAACCCAAATTACTTCCTTGCTATCTGAATTTGACAATCCTTCAATGAAATCAATGCTTGTGTTAAACCAAGCACCCTTAGGAATAGGAAGTGGCTGTAAAAGACCTTGATAACAGTGTTCTCCCAATTTGGTTTGTTGACAAACCTCGCAAGCTCTCACATGATCTGATACTGTCTTCTTCATACCAGGCCAAGTGAAATGTGCTTTAACCCTTTGATATGTTCCTTTAATTCCGGAATGTCCTCCCCAAGTTGAGTCGTGTGAAGCACTGACAATTTGATCTCTCAAGTCTGTTGAAGAACAAATATAGAGCCTGTTCTTCAATCGGATGATGCCTTTGTGGACTGATTTCTCAGTAGTAACATCTTCACTGCCTGAATTCTTCACACTGCCAAAAATAATACATTCTTGAGCAAAGGAATCATCTTCATAAGACTTACAAACTTCTTCCATCCATGAAGGTAAGACAATGGACACTGCAGCTGCTAGATTTTCTTTGCCCCTTCGATACTCAACAGCATAATCAAGACCAAACATTTTCAATAACCCCTTCTTTTGGATTCTTGTCACAATCTTTTTTCTCCAAAAGATGCTTAAGACTCTGATAGTCTACCCTAATATTGAACTTGTGTCCAATTAAGTAATGTCGCCATTTCTCAATAGCTAAAAGAATTGCCAAGTATTCCTTTTCATAAGTGGACATTGCTTGATGTTTTGGACTAAGAGCCTGACTCAAATAAGCAATAGGCCTTCCATGCCGAGAAAGGACTGCTCCAATGCCTGAACCACTAGCGTCTGTCTTAAGGATGAACACCTCAGCAAAATTTGGCATTGCTAGAACCGGAGCTGTGCACATAGCTGCCTTGAGAGCTATAAAAGCTGACTAAGCTTGATCTGACCACTTGAATGCATCTTTTTTAAGCAGTGCAGTCAAAGTCTTTGCAATAGATCCATATCCTGCAATGAACTTCCTATAATAGCCGGTCAGTCCCAAAAATCCCCTCAATTGTTTCAGTGATACTGGGATAGGCCATTCTTGCATTGCTTGAACCTTCAAAGGATCGGTTGAAACTCCTTCACATGAGATAACATGGCCCAAGTATTCGAACTGTGTCTGAGCAAAAGAACACTTAGTCAGCTTGGCAAAGAACTTATGATTGTGCATTACTGTAAACACTTCCCTGAGATGCCTAAGATGATCCTCAAAGGAAGAACTGTATATCAAAATGTCATCGAAGAAAACTAGCACTGTTCTCCTTAAGTAAGGCTTGAAAACTTCATTCATAGTGGCTTAAAAAGTGGCTGGAGCATTGGTTAAACCGAATGGCATAACCACAAACTCGAAGTGTCCATGAAGAGTCTGAAAATCAGTCTTATATATATCCAGCTTAAGAACTCTGATCTGATGGTAACCCTGCCTCAAATAAAGTATAGTGAAGAAATGTGCTCCATATGACTCATCAAGTAAATAATCTATGATAGGAATAGGGTGTTAGGAATAGTGTACAAAAATCTAGATCTATTCTGGATATATTATTATTTTAATTGAAGTCCCAGTCGTTTCCTAGCTAAATTTGTGCATTTGAGCATTTATACTACATGTGATTTCCTTTTGGGAAACACCCATGAGATGGTTGTAGTCCTCAGACTACAACTTACATGGTTGTTCTAAGTGATTTATGGGACTAAGCCACAGATAGACTTGGAACAAATGGTATGGATTATTGTTTGAAACACTCGTAGTCGAAGACAAGTTTGGACCACTTGTATGTTAAGACTTTAACGTGACACTTTAGATAAATTGTCTTGGTCATGTGGATGGAGATCCAAAAGTGTTAGGTTAGTGTGTTTAATAATATTGACACACTGAGTTGGACCATGTGGGTTACTTATTTCTAGACTACTATTAGAGATAAGTGATTCACATTGTACTGTTTGAACGACGGCTCTCAATTCTGAGGGTATTCTGGACTTGTGCATGGAGTGCTAGTTACTTTGGTGTACTATAAGTAAGGTCTAAACGAATGACTGAAATCTCACGTACACTGGGTAGCGGTGTGAAGTGTGAGAAGGATCAAGTATTCAATAGGGAATCTACAGTCTTTTATGAGATACAAATTCCCCCTTAGTTGATTCACAAATATTTGAATGGTTCGGAAACTTTGGCCAAAGTATTCCAAGTGTTTGACATTTGGAATTTTAACTGTGAATATGTTCAAGTATAAATGAAATATTCAGTGAAGGGCGAGTCGGTAACTAATGGAGAAGTTGTGAGAAGGATAATGGTAGTGGTTATATTTATCCTTTGTCATGGACATCTAGTGGAGGGGTTGTTGTCAACAATATAGTCTATTAGGGAGATATCGAATAAATAATTTAAATCTGGAGTGCAATGAGATTTATTTAGTGGAATTAAGTCTCATTAAATGGTAATTAAATTAATATTATGAGATGATTTAATTTAACCCATTTGGAGCTAGATTTAAATTGTCCCTGAGGTCCCTGCACAAGCCTCTATATTTTATTTCCATTGGAAAAATATTAAAGAGTTCATGAGATGAATTATTTATTTGTAAGATGGGTAAATTAATTTTTTCAAATATTATTCATGAGATGAATAAAAAATTAAAAATTATAAAATAAAATAATTTAAAAAAATTAAAATTCATAAGATGAATTTTTACATGTGGGAAACAAAGCACAAAAAAAAAAGCGAAAATTCTCTAAAATAACCGTGCAAATCCTTGTGCGGGCGTACCGGCCAACCAGCGCGCAACACGTGTCGTGCGCTGGGCCAACGGAAGGCGATCCGTGCCTTAAGGCACGGACCAATCACCACGTGCCACATGGCATGAGGTGACAGGGTTAAAAACGCGTGCATTGTTTGAGAAACGCTGCATTTTAATTGTATTTTTAAGCGATACGATGTGTTTTAATTTAAACTAAGCGGTTCCCACATCGAAAAATTAGATTTTTCGCTTCGGTGTATTCCTATAAATAGAGGGGCTTATTCTGAGCTTTGGCAATTGAAATCGAAATATTTTTTTAGGGTTTCTGAAATTGTTTCAGAGACCTAATTGGAGAGAAAATTTTCTGTTGAAATTATTCTTTCCCCAGTTTAATATTTTTCGGAGCCCACCCTCCGGGCAGTTCGAGGTCATTGCGTAGAAGGTCTCGGGGTCTCGATTTTGAAGAATATTATTGTCTTTCTGGTTTTTCTTTTATTGGAGCAATTCCAGGTATGTCTTTTGTTTCGTTCTTTTTAGATTCCGCTTTTCTATTTATTTACAGTATTCGTTATTATGCTTATTTAAGTTCATGTATTGTTATTAATGTATTAGAGTAAAAGGTCTGTAGATCTAAATTAAGAATTTAGATATGTTGATTTAAATTATGAATTTAAGTCCGTAGATTTAAAATTAGGAATTTTAAATCAACCATAGGTTTTGAGTTATGAATTCTAAACCCATTCCGCTGCGTAAGCTTTAGGGAGAATTTTTAAATTCATGCCAACAACCAGTATTAGGGAAAAGGGTTATAGAGATAAACCTATTCCCGGGAACTGTCGCACGTGAGGTGTCACGAAGTGTGACTCTCCGATCGGGGGCTTAGGTAGAGAGAAGAGTTTCCTACTCTAAGTGCTCTAATAGATGCCTATTGTTGCGACCATAGTTGAGAACTGTGAACCCAATAGTCAGCATCAGAGTTTATTTTTCAACAAAATTCATATTTTTTTTCCCAACAATTGGTATCAGAGCCAGCCTCTGATTACATTCATGATATACATGACTAGGTATAATAAGATCAAAATAAATAGATTTGCGATTTAATAAAATAAAGATTTTATTTAAAAGGAAAGTAAGTTTAATTTGACGATTTGATTTAAATTTTTTAACTCAATAAAGAATTAACAGTTAATTCAGATGATTGTTTGAAATAGTGATTTAAATTGTTTAAATCATTAAACTAGTTAACTATTAATTAGAATATTTTAAAGTATCGATTTAAGTTATTTAAATCGGTTAAAAGTGTTAATAGTTAAGTAGGTTGTTTGTGGTGACGATTTAAATTGTTTAAATCGTTAATGAATTAATCGTTAATTTGGAACAACCCATAAATTTTCCATTATGTTGTTCGTATAATGAGATTGTACATTCTCAACTATGATTTACAAAATTGGACAAATTTGATCTAATAGGATTAGATTCAAATATTTTTTTAATAATGGATAAAGCTGATCTAATAATATTAGATTTAATTATCTTATACGAAACCAGATAAAATTGATTTAATGAGAATAAATTCAATTTATTTTCAAATTAAATATTTTAATTTAAAAAAAGTTCTTTTTTTAATTTTTGACACGTGTAGGCGTCAGTACTGATTTACATAATAATTAAGTTAATTATTTTATTAACTAATTTCCCTTTTAGAATGAGATTCTAAATTAAATTATGAGATAATTTAAGTTGTAAATCAGTGTTATTTTAAATAAAAGTTATTTGAAATTATTTTAGAATAAGATTCTGAAGTAGACTATAATGTAGTCTAAGTTAACTTTATTTCAAAATAAAAGTTAAATTTTGTTAAATTAAATTTTAGAATAAGATTCTGAACTAAACTATTGGATAGTCTAAACTTGTTTGATTTTAGAATAAGATTCTGAAAAATAGACTATGGGATAATCTAAGTGCAAAATCGCTATTGTTTTTTAAAAAAAATTATTTTAATTTAATTTTAGATTAGATTTTGGGATAATCTAAAGTAGATTTTGAAAAGTAGACTATCCGAGGTTTCGCTTTCATCCCCGTTGTCAGAGTACCAGCCTTACTCACTTATGCTTTGCTGATGACCTTATGATTTTTAGTGAGGCTGATGAGGGGAGTTTGTCAGTTATTTGCGAGGCTTTAGCTAGTTTTGCTGCACTGTCGGGGTTGTCCTCGAATGCAACAAAGAGCACCGTCTTCATTACTAGGGTTGACTCTGAGCTTCAGCAGACTCTCCTTGATGTTTTGGGTTTCCAGTTAGGTCAGTGCCCGGTCAGGTATTTGGGGGTGCCGCTCATCACGACGAGGCTGCAGTTCATCAATTGTAAGCCTCTTTTAGACCGCATCCTTACTCACATCCAGCTTTGGACATCTCGTGCTTTATCTTATGCCGGACGCTTGCAGCTTATCGGATCGGTCATGTTCTCTATTCAAGTCTTCTGGTCATCTATCTTCATTCTTCTGAAGCTGATGATCAAGAAGATTGAGTCAACTCTTGCAGCCTTTCTATGGAAGGGTGCTTCTTTAAGCCCGGGTGGGGCCAAGGTCTCTTGGGAGCATCTTTGTTACCCTCGCAGGGAGGGCGGTCTCGAGGTTCGGCGTCCGTATGAGTGGAACTAGGCTTTTCTCATGAAGCATATTTGGGTTCTACTCACCGATCGTGACTCTCTCTAGCCTCGGTGGATTCATGCCAACTGGCTCACGGAGAAGTCCTTCTGGGATATTCAGCCGAGAGGTTTGATTTGATGGTCTTGGAGGAGCATTCTTGGTGTTCGATCGCTTTGTGTTAGGGCTTTTTAACATATCATTGGTGATGGCAGGGACACTGCTTTGTGGTCTGATTATTGGCTGCCATATGGACGTCTGGAGGGGCGGTTCACTTTTCACCTCCTCCATTCCACTGGTCATCGTTTGGGATCTCGAGTTTCAGATATTATTGAGGGTGATTAGTGGCGTTTCCCACGGGATATTGAGGAGCAGCTTCCTATCTAGGATTTTGTTGACTTCAGGCCCCGACCAGGGGTAGTTGACTGTGTACTATCTGGGGTTTTCACCACTAGATCGGCATGGGAGACAATTCGCCGTCGGAGTGAGGAGGACTCCATCCATCATCTCCTTTGGTTTCAGCTTCACATCCCGAGGCACTCCTTCATTTTGTGGCTTGCCTCCTGTGAGCATCTACAGACATTTGACAGACTATTGAGACATCGAGTGCAAGATGTTCGGGCTACTTGCATGTTGTGCGGGTCAGATGCTGAGTCGCATGGCTATCTCTTCTTCACCTGCGGCTACTCTGCTACTGTTTGGTCCAGGGTGTCCTCTCGCACCTCTTTTTCCTGGCCCACGCTTCCATGGCACGAGGTGGTTCAGTGGGCTGCTACCGGGCTTCGTGGCCGTGGGGTGGATCGGATCCTTGCTAGCCTTTGTTTCTCCGCTACGGTTTACATCCTCTGGTATGAGTGTAACCTGAGGATTCATGAGTCCCAATCCAGGCCTTCTGCAGTCATTACTGAGGAGATCACAGGATAAGTCCGCAGTCATCTGATTGCTGCCCCTACGCTTCGCGGTGCTCATCGCCACTCGCAGCTTCTGTAGGAGTGGGGGATTGAGCATTAGCTTGTTTGCCTTTATTTGCTTGTTCTCTTTGTTTGATCACGTTAATCGTTGATACATCTTGCTTTTTTTCTTTCTTTGATTGATTCTTTGATGTAGGCCTTTTGGCCTTGGCTTGGGGTATGCCCCTCGTAGATCTGTACATATATTTTTGATTATATATGGTATATGTCACTGATTTACCAAAAAAAATAATCTAAATTAAATATTGGTATTGTTTAATTAAAATTAATTAATTAATTTTATTGATTGGATTTTAGAATGAGATTCTAATGTAAGATTATGAGATAATCTATATTATAAAACAATAATATTTTGAATAAATTAATTAATTAATTTTGGTTAATCTTAGAATGAGATTCTAAAGGGGATTATGAGATAATTCAGGTTGTAAATGCAAGTTAATTAAAAACCACTAGTTATAAAAATCAAGTGGGAGCGAGTTTTCAATTGTTATAACCTCACGGTCTCCATTACCGGTCTAGCAGTATAGTAGATCGATAGACCTCCATGCGAAGGATGTGGGTTTGCAAATTACAGGGTTAGAGTTCTTTCGGATAAACCAAAGTGCAAAGAAGCGATGCGACCACGCTGCCGTGGAGTATTTCATGTATTTGTATGGAGGATTAGGTAATGGTTTACGCTTGACTAGCGTGATGCATTAGCCTCCCTGAGGAGCTCTTTTGTGTCATGTTAGAGACTAAGGTAAAGTGGTAAGTTAATCACGTTTAGTAAGAGTTATAAGAAAAACAGGTTAATTGAGAATAGTTCTCACCTAAACTAGCTTCGTGCGACCCCGCTGCCGGGGAGTAAGGAGTGGTGTGTTTAGGTCATCATTGTATGCATGATAGTACAGTTTGGTGGATATCTAACTTATTGTGTCTGCTAAATTGAAAGAATAGATATCACTGCATTATACATGACTCATATAAGGTAGTTACACGATTGTTTGCATTTACAATGTTTTTGATATGGTTACGACTGGCAAGCTTTACTTGATTTGGAATAAATAATGTACTCACGGGACCAAATTATTTTTCCTTGAAAAATAAGTTAGACTTACTCACTACCCATAAGAGACCTACTACAAAGAAAGGAAAGGGCAAGGTTGTTATTGTAGCAACCAAGTCCATAAGGAAGTCAGCAAAAGAAAAGTGTTTCTTTTGCAAGAAAACTAGGCCACTGGAGAAGAAACTACACTAAGTACATAGCTACTCTTCCTACAAAGATTGCTAAGCCATCTAGTGAAGGTATATTGATATCTTACTTAGTTGAGTCATGCGCAGTTGAGAGTCCACTAGTTTCCTGGTGGGTGGACTCATGTTCAACTGACCATATCTGTAATATGTTACAGGAGCTCAGGCTAGGCTAAAGGCTACACGATGGGTGTTGTACCTGATGGTCAGGGACAGTACAATAATAGTGGTCGTAAGTATAGGAGATGTTAGCTTAGACCTTAGTGATAGAGTTTTGTTTTAAAGGATTGATTATTTAAACCTTCTCTGCACAGGAATTTGAATTCTATGCCTTGTTTTATGAATAATTGTTATTCAATTAATTTTGATAATCGAGATTTTAATATGAGAAATAAGTTGTTTATTTACACATATACTTGAATCAATTGTTTATTCATGTTATTTCCTTATCAAAACTATGGTAATTGTTTAAATGAATCTAACAAAAGTTCACTTGTTCAATGTTCTAAAAGAAAACACCTTGAAAGGGATATTGCCTAAACATGGCACCAATGTTTAGGTCACACTAATTCGAACAGGATCCAAATACTGGTGAGAGATGGACTGATAGAGTTTTTTGGACTTAAGGTCATTACTAGTTTGCGAATTCTGCATAGAATGAAAGGTGACCAATTCTGTCTTTAATAGTAAAGGCAACAAGGTTGGTGGCTTGCTTGAGCTGGTTCATGTTACAAACCAAGAATACGAGACTCGAATCTTAAAAGAGCTATGGCGGGAAAATCTGTTAATGCTTGCTGTTATGTTCTGCTACTGCTAACTTGCTGCTGCTGAGCTAATCTGTTGCTGCTGCTGATATGGTGCTCTTGTGCTGAACTACCTGCTGCTGCTGTTAATTAGTTGATTAGTAGTATATTGCATTGATGTGTTATCTTGGTTGTTGCATTACATTGTCATTAGCTGTTTCTGGTGCACTGATGTTGCTGCTGCTGGCGCGTGTTACCCGGATCTGCTAGTGTGCTGCTGATTTGTTATTACTTGCGGCTGTTTTTGTTATTTCACTGATATTTGGTGCCATTACTTAGGATTTAAAGTTAGTTGCATAAATTCTAGATAATTCTAGATGCTTCCTAGCTAGGCTTGTTAGTAGTTCATTGCTATAAATAAGTAAAGATTGTAATGTTCAGGAGGATTCAATTCAATCAAATATCTGAAATTTGTCTCAAGTTGAGATCAATATTCTCTCTCTCATCTAACTCTCTCTATTTTCTCATCTATTTCCCTTCTTTCTCTCATCTAACTCTAAAACTCTTCTTTCTCATCTAAATTCTATATTCTTTCTCATCTCATACTCTCAATCTATCCAAATTATATTAGTTTACGTTCGAGGTTCATGCCCGAGCGTAACAATTGGTATCAGAGCCTCGATCCGATCGAGTGCGTAATCAAAAATTTAAAAAAAAAAAACAGAAATCAAATTAGTGCTGCTCAGATTGTGCAGAATTCAAACAATCAGGTTATGCTGATCAAAGTGCAAATTTCAAGTTCAATTTAGATTGTTGTCAGCAAGGCGAAATTCTGACAAGCGAGGCGAAAATTGTCAGCAAGAGGCGATTTCTGACGAACGACATCAGGTGTTGAAATCCGATATTATTCTTGAAGATTGTTGTGTTCCGTGTGTTTGAAGCATCACTATAGATAGAAATCGAACCTATTTCGGATTCTCAGTCCGAATTAATCAAGAAAACATCATTGTCAGAACTCGATCGAAGTTAGGGTTTGTCAAATTCGTTGTGCGCGAAATTCTGCAAGCTAGGGTTTGAAATCAGTGACGATTGTCGAACCAATAGCAAGTGGTCGTTCGTGCGTTCGAAGGAGTAAACTTCATTAAGCAATCGATTGTTGAACATTTGCGATTCTACAAACTGTTCCGATCCAGACAAAGAAATCACGGTTTCGGCACAAGTTCGAGTTCAGCGAATTCAGAATTGTTAAGGACAATTTGATCAAGTTCAGATCAAAATTCAGCAGCAATTACGAAATTCAAATCAGGATCGTCCCGATCAGGTACCAATTCGTTCAGATTCTGTTAAACACGGAATTTGTGCTTGCGGTTGAGGTTGTGAATGGAGTTAGGCGATGTGGTGATGTCTGGTGGAGTTCTTACCCGAGCTGCAGCGCCTCGTGCAGCAACAAATCAGTCATATGCTGAAGTTATTTGTGGAAATGTTGAGAGTGAACCTCAAACAAGAATTCGTGATGGAGTAAGTGCTCAATTGGCAGCCTTGATGAAGCAAATGGCTCAAATGAAACAATCAATACTGGAATCGAATCAGACCGTGCGAGAAATGGAGGAATGTTTGCATAAGAGGTTGCAAGATCAGGATGAGAAGTTCAATGAGCGTTTTGGCTTGCAAATTCTGAGTTTTGAGGAGAAATTTAATCAACATAAGCATCAAATTGAGGAGGCAATGGCCGACCGATTGAATGAGCAAGTGAACGAGATTGATGGTAGGATCGATGCGCATTTGAACCGACAACTACAAAATTTTGAGGAGAGGTTCAATAAGATTAATAAACAGGCAATAGATGCTCGTGTAACTCAACAATGGCAAGGACTCGAGGAAATGATAACCGATCGAGTAAACCAACAAGCATTGAACATTGAAGAGAAGATTAAGGAGTTACAAAATGTGGCTACCAAATCAGCTCCTCTACTACCTGCAAGTCATGTAATCAGATCACCTAACGCGGCTGCAGAACCAAAGCGACCTGATGCAGAACCGAAGCAATTTGGTGCAGACCGACCTAATATTTCGAGGAATTTCATGAACATTGAAGACCTTCATGAGCAAGCTAAAGATCCGAGGCAAAGCCGAGATGTGAGTATGATTTTTGGACCAAAAGATCACCCTCCCGATCCACCCTATCGACCTGCAGATGCTGCTGCTGTACCGAACAGGTTCCATGCTGCAGAAACAGGTCACTTTGATCCATTACATAATCCATCTCGATCACGATCTGTTGATTTCAGTGCCAAGCATGATGTGCGAGGCCCCGAAGTTGTCCAGCAGTATAATGTGGGACAAAATGCATCAAAATTCATTAATAATCGAAGCAATAAAGCCTCTTATGGTAATGGACACAATGGCTTCCGACAACCTCGAGTTCAACTTGAAAATTTTGATGGGAAGCAACCTCACTCGTGGATAAGAAGATGCGAGCGATATTTCCATTTCTATTCTATTCCCAATGACGAAAAGGTGGACTTGGCCGCGGTTTATCTCCAAGGGGATCATGAAGTGTGGGTTTACAGCCTGTTAAAGAGCAACCCCGTTCTTACTTGGGACCAATTCGTGTCCGAGATATGCGAGCGCTATGGTGATGAAGAAGTGGGTGATGTTGTGGAGAGCTTCAACAAGCTAACTCAAGTCACTACCGTGAAGGAATATATGACGAAATTCGAAAATCTCCGAGCAAGTATGATTACAATCGCACCTCGAGCCCCGGAGTCCTTTCATGTCTCGAGATTCATCAGTGGGTTAAAGCCGAAAATCAAGAACTTGGTGAAGGCTCTTGAACCTGCTTCTTTGTCACAAGCCTTTACGAAGGCAAAATTGATTGAGGCCTCCGACTTAACGATTTTCGATGCCCAAACATCGGGAGACATTTCTTGATCGGCCCAAGCATCGAGAAGAGAACTTCCAACACCCTCACAAGGGGTTAGACCACAAGAAATGGGATGAGCATAAAGACCCCCGAAACTTTGAGAAGGTGTCCCGAAACCGTTGTTTTAAATGCCATCAACCTTATGTACCCGGTCATAGGTGCGATCCTAAACTTCTCATGATGGCAAGGGGAGTTGATGTTGAAGGGCAATTCGAAAGTGATGAAGATGACGCTGAAAACGAAGGGTCCGATCAGGACCATGGCAGTGAGGATGAAGTGGATCCAATAGCTCGGAGGAAAGAATTGCACGACCTCACTATGAAGTTGTATAAGTCCAAAAAACTTCAGTTTCGGAAGGGTAATGCTTCCAATGAGTGATTTTAGAGTATCGTTCTCTTTCATTCTTGAGGACAAGAATGTTTTCAAGGGGAAGGGAATGTTACAAACCAAGAATACGAGACTCGAATCTTAAATGAGTTGTGGCGGGAAAATCTGTTAATGCTTGCTGTTCTGTTCTGCTGCTGCTAACTTGCTGCTGCTGAGCTAATCTGTTGTTGCTGCTGATATGCTGCTCTTGTGCTAAACTACCTGTTGCTGCTGTTAATTAGTTGATTAGTAGTATATTGCATTGATGTGTTAGCTTGGTTGTTGCATTACATTGTCATTAGCTGTTTCTGGTGCACTGATGTTGCTGCTGCTGGTGCGTGTTACCCGGATCTGCTAGTGTGCTACTGATTTGTTACTACTTGCTGTTGTTTCTGTTATTTCACTGATATTTGGCTCCATTACTTAGGATTTAAAGTTAGTTGCATAAATTCTAGATAATTCTAGATGCTTCCTAGCTAGGCTTGTTTGTAGTTCATTGCTATAAATAAGTAAAGATTGTAATGTTCAGGAGGATTCAATTCAATCAAATATCTGAAATTTGTCTCAAGTTGAGATCAATATTCTCTCTCTCATCTAACTCTCTCTATTTTCTCATCTATTTCCCTTATTTCTCTCATCTAACTCTAAACTCTTCTTTCTCATCTAAATTCTATATTCTTTCTCATCTCATACTCTCAATCTATCCAAATTATATTAGTTTACGTTCGAGGTTCAAGCCCGAGCGTAACAGTTCACATAGATGTATGTGGACCAATACGTGTTCAGGCAAGAGGTGGATATGAGTATTTAATCACATTTAGTGATGATTACTCAAGATATGTATATGTTTACCTAATTAGACATTAGTCAGACTCTTTTGAAAAGTTCAAAGAGTACAAAGCTGAATTTTAAAAGCTATTAGGTAAACAAGTTAAATCACTTCGATTAGATCGAGGTGGTGAATATTTTTCAAGTGACTCTTTAGAGTTCCTAACTACAAATGAGTTAGGATCTCCGCTTTCTGCTTTGGGTACACCGCAGTAGAATGGTGCTGCGGGTCAAAGGAACAAAGACAGTTTTTTTCGTAGTTCTTTTGATCAAAAGGGTTTTTTAACACTATACAAAACACTTAGAGATGGATTTTACAGGTAAGCTACAGAAACAAAAATAAAGTAGTATTAAAGGAAAATGACACTAATTCTAAATAGCTAGACACAACTCGAGATAAAGTGGATGCATTAGATGTACCTATTGATAGGAACAAAAATGTTCCAGGTATACGAGAACTTAGGTGTGGTGGGAGGACTGTCAGAACACCTGGCAGGTTTATAGCGGGAGCCTTAGTGGTTGATCGTCGCATTGAATCTGATCCTTTTAGCCACCATAAAGCAGTTAAATCTAATAGTTTTTGAGCAATTGGTTAAACAAACCATGCGTGTACAAATGACATTAAGAGAAAGTAGTGACTTTCTTAGTATTGTATGTCAACAATATACTACTTACTCATTGAGAATGATGTAGGGGTGTCATTAGCTGTAAAGACTTGGTTGTCATGATAGCTCAATATGAAAGACATAGGAGAAGCCAGCTCTACTCTTAGGATTAAGCTTCTGCGAGGCCGTAAGAGTAGGATGATGGGTCTTTTGCTAGCCACCTATATTGACAAGATGTTTTCAAGGTATAGCATGGAGTCCCTCTCTTTTTGAGTAGTGTTCTAGGACACCTCAAGAAGAGGAGCAATTGAGGAATATTCGATATGCTTTGGTAGTGGGAGCCTCACATATGCCATGTTGTGCACGAGACTTGATGTCTGCTATGCTATGGTGCAGTAAGCCGGTATTAGTCTAACATAGGTCTAATGGACTAGGTGGCAGTGAAGTGTTTTCTCTAGTTCTTAAGAAGAAATAGAGATCCTGTGCTAATCTTTCAAAGGGACGAGCTGGTTCCAGTTGGCTATACTGATTTAAGACTTCTAGTCAGATTAAAATGATAGACGTTCAACGTCTAAGTATGTCTTGACCCTTGGAGTGGGAGCCATTAGTGAGAGGAATGTCAAGCAATATTGTATTGCTGACTTTACAATAGAGTAATTGTGCTCACTAAGGGTTAGGCTCAGTAGATTTATGGTTCAAACTTAAAACTAGTGAGTATGGACTTTGTCATAAATTAGATTTAGGACAAGTGGGAGATTGTAAGAAACAGTATCCTAAAATCCAGATTTATTCTGGATATATTATTATTTTAATTGAAGTCCTAGTCATTTCCTAGTTAAATTTGTATATTTGAGCATTTATACTGCATGTGATTTTCTTTTGGAAAACATCCATGAGATGGGTGTAGTCCTCAGACTACAATTTAAATGTTTGTTCTAAGTGGTTTATGAGACTAAGCCACAGATAGACTTGGAACAAATGGTATGGATTGTTGTTTGAAACACTCGTAATCAAAGACAAGTTTGGACCACTTGTATGTTAAGACTATAACGTGATACTTTAGATGACTTATCTTGGTCATGTGGATAGAGATCCAAAAGTATTAGGTTAGTGTGTTTAATAAGATTGACACATTGAGTTGGACCATGTGGGCTACTTATTTCTAGACTACTATTAGAGATGAGTGATTCACGTTGTATTGTTTGAACGACGACTCTAAATCCTGAGGGTATTCTGGACTTGTGCATGGAGTGTTAGTTACTTTGGTGTACTATAAGTACGGTCTAAACGAATGACTAAAATCCCGCGTACACAGGGTAGCGGCGCGAAGTGTAACAAGGATCAGGTATTCAATAGAGAATCCACAGTCTCTTATAAGATACAGATGTCTCCTTAGTTGATTGGTAAATATTTGAATGGCTCGGAAACTTTGGCCAAAGTATTCCAAGTGTTTGACATTTGGAATTTATACTATGAATATGTTCAAGTATAAATGAATTATTCAGTGAAGGACGAGTCGGTAACTAATGGAGAAGTTGTGAGAAGGATAATGGTAGTGGTTGTATTTATCCTTTGTCATGGAATTCTAGTGGAGGAGTTGTTGTCATCAATACAGTCTATTACGGAGATACCTAATAAATAATTTAAATTTGGAGTACAGTGAGATTTATTTAGTGGAATTAAGTCTCATTAAATGGTAGTTAAATTAATATCATAAGATGATTTAATTTAACCCATTTGGAGCTATATTTAAATTATCCCTGAGGTCCCTGCACAAGCCTTTGTATTTTATTGCCATTGGAAAAATATTAAAGAGTTTATGAGATGAATTATTTATCCGTAAGATGGGTAAATTAATTTTGCCAAATATTATTCATGAGATGAATAAAAAATTATAAATTATAAATAAAATAATTTTGAAAAATTAAAATTCATAAGTTGAATTTTAACATGTGTGAAACAAAGTAAAAAAAAACGAAAATTCACGAAAATAACCATGCAAATCCGTGTGCTCGCGTACCAGCCAACCAGCACACGACACATGTCGCATGCTGGGCCAATTGATGGCGATCCATGCCTTAAGGCATAGATCAATCACCGCGTGCCACGTGGCATGCGGTGACGGGGTTAAAAACGTGTGCACTGTTTGAGAAATGCTGCGTTTTAACTATATTTTTAAGCGATACGATGCGTTTTAATTAAACTAAGCGGTTCCCACCTCGAAAAATCAGATTTTTTCTCTCCAGTATATTCCTATAAATAGAGGGGCTTACTCCGAGGTTTAGCGATTGAAATCCAAATATTTTTTTAGGGTTTTTGAAATTGTTTCAGAGACCTAATTGGAGAGAAAAATTTCTGTTGAAATTATTCTTTCCCCAGTTAAATATTTTTCAGAGCCCACCCTCTGGGCAGTTCGAGGTCATTGCATAGAAGGTCTCGGGGTGTCGATTTTGAAGAATATTATTGTCTTTCCGGTTTTTCTTTTATTGGAGCAATTCCAGTTATGTCTTTTCTTTCCTTCATTCTAGATTCCACTTTTCGATTTATTTATAGTATTCGTTATTATACCTGTTTAAGTTTATGTATTGTTATGAATGTATTAGAGTAAAAGGCCTGTCGATCAAAATTAAGAATTTAGATCTGTTAATTTAAATTATGAATTTAAGTCGGTAGATTTAAAATTAGGAATTTTAAATCAACCATAGGTTTAGAGTTATGAATTCTAAACCCGTTCCACTGCGTAAACTTTAGGGAGAATTTTTGAAATTCATCCCAACAACCGGTATTAGGGCAAAGGGTTTATAGAGATAAACCTATTCCCGGGAACTCTCGCACGTGAGGTGTCACGAAGCGTGACTCTCCGACCGGGGGCTTAGGTAAAAAGAAGAGTCCTACTCTAAGTGCTCTAATAGGTGCCTATTGTTGTAAAAGAATTAAGCTTCCTGTAATCGAAGCACATCCTTGCCGTTCCATCCTTCTTCTTTACCAGAATAACGGGTGAGGCAGAGGGACTGTGACTAGGTCTGATGAAGCACATCTTGAGCAATTCATCAACTTGCTTCTCAATCTTTATCTTCTGAGCGTGAGGATACAGGTAAGGCCTCATCTTTATAGGATCTGAATTAGCTTTAAGAGGAATAGCGTGGTCAACACTTCTCTGAGGAGGTAGAGTCTTTGGCTGCTCAAAGATATCTTCAAACTCTTCAATCAAGGCTTGCACTTTAGGCAAGGTAACAGATCCCAACTCAGTGGAAGAAATAACAAATAATTGCCCAATCCACCGAATGGCACTCTTCTTAAATCCACCGTGTAAGTTTTTGCCTTTGAGGAACTGTAATTGTGGAGGATCATCCATGCCTTGCAATGTGACTTTAGTTCCATGAACTTCAAAAGAGACAGTCAGTTTTTCAAAGTCGAACATCACTGGATTAAAGGATCTCGTCCAATCAACACCGAGCACCATGTCACATCCTCCCAAAGGAAGAACTCTGAAATTAAAGGTAAACTGATGTTCTTACATAGTCCACTAAAATGCCTGACACTTGTTTTGAGTGAGAATGGGATTTCCATCAGCCACAGTTACATTTAATGGATGAGTCTTAAGCACTTCATGTCTCACTTTCTTCACTAATTTAGGATCAGCGAAGCTGTGAGTGCTCCCACTGTCAATAAGGATGGTAATGGAAGTCTTTCTAGCTTTTCCTTTAATTCGAATGGTATTGTGAGCTCCATTCACTGTCAAAGCTTTCATAGAAATCTCAATTTCATCCTCCAACAATTCGTCTTGTAACTCCTGCTCAGAACTATCCTTTGCTGCCTCTATTCCTTCACTATCAGATTGAACTTCAACTCGAGCACCTCTTGCAGACATCAGGAATTTGGAGTTTAATTTATGTCCAGGCTGATAAGGTTGGCTTCATTTGTAACAAAGCCTTGAAGACCTCTTATCAATAGCACGACTTGCCTTGGAAGAAAATGAATCTCTGTGTTGTGATTTGGAATTTCCTCCTTTGAATTTACTCTTGTCACTAGATGATACAACCATGGCTTCAATCAACTTCACCTTGGCATATGCTTTAGGTAAAGTCCTTGGCCCAATTGCCTTCACCATGTTCTTAGTTCTTGGTCTCAATCCACTAATGAAACTAGAGACATAGTATGCCTCTGTAGCTTGTGGATAAGTGGCTATCATGCTAGCTCGTAAGTTCTCAAACCTTGTCATATATTCACTCATAGTGGTCGTTTGATAAACCTTGTTAAAGTTGTCAACAACATCACCAATGTCCTCCTTTCCATATTGTTCACATAATTCTTCCACGAACTCACCCCAAGAAAGACTTGGATTGCTTTTTAACACACTATAAAACCATACTTCATGGTTCCAAGAAGACGCACTGCTGCCAATTCTACCTTTTCAGCTTCACGTAAGTTGTAAAAATGAAAATATTGATCACACCTTCTCAACCAAAATTGCGGTTGTTTGCCATCAAAAGGTTCAATTTGCACTCTAGGTTGTCTGAAAGCATTGCTCCTAGTACCAGATGTGGCATCATTACTCACTGATCTTCATTGATGACGCTGATCTGGTGGCCTGTCTGGAGGCTCAAATTCATCAGATGAATTCCTGTTGTGCAACACCGCATGTAGAGGTCTGGTATTTAGACCTGAATTCTGTCCAGATAATCGAGAATGTGTTTGTTCTATGGATTGGTCATGAGCCATTGCAGTAGCATCAACCTCTGGAGGTCGAGTATCAACTGTTCTATTACGATCTTGAGGTCTAACTTCAGCTTGAATCAAAGGAGATCAACTGCGATTCCGGTCCAGACTTTCAACACTGTCAATGTGAACTCGCGGCTGCCTTAGTTCTGCCGGAGGAACTAGTTGACTAGCAGGTCGTAGATTTCAATTTATAGAAGATTCATTGGGTTTTTTGACCTGATTTTGCAACTTAATCAGTTTTTCCTCAAAATGCAAGGATTGCAGCTGCACTTGTTCGGCAAACTTCTGATCTTGTTCCAATTTCAGGTTAATTTGATCCTGTAATCCACCAATCTTGTCCTCAAGAGGCAGAGTTTGTTGTTGCATTTGATCTGAAATCTTCAGATCTTGTTCATCCTGCACCTACTAAATTCGATTCATCGTCATATCCATCTGTAACTTGTACATTTCATCCATTTGCGCCCTAAATTGAGTGTGAATGATAAACTCAGGTCTGGTTGCAGAATTTCTTCCAACAATCGAAACAAATGTTTCATTAGGATCAACATTAGCAGCCGAAGCTGCATTTACACCTCCAGATCGAGTATTAGGCCTTTCGGCCATTGATGATCACAAAAATCAGATTCAATGATATGCCTGATCAGGCTCTGATACCAATTGTTAACTTCCAATCAGAAGATTGAGAGCTAACCTTGTAGAAGAGAGGTAAGATGAGGAAAGAAGTGAATTTGAGATGAGAAATAGAGAAGGAGATGAGAAGTAGAGAGATTATCCAAAAGGAAATCAGATTTTTATTGATTGAATGAAGATATTACATGATTGGGATCTATTTATAATAGATCTTGATACATTGAACCCACACTAAGCTCCTAACTGACTTGCAACAACTTTTACCGCCAAAAACCAACTAAGCTGCCATATTTGACTTTATTTGACCAATAACCGACTTTGGCGCCAAAGACACACTAACTCCTATTTGAATTATTACATCGAAACGCATCATTCAAACTTTACACCCAATACATGCGAGACAATCAATTAAGATTGTATCTAGGATTGATGAAGAGTTGATGAAGAATTAGAGAGAGAGATAGACAGAGAAGAGAGAGAGAGAGAGAGAGAATTAGGGTTAGGATTGGGGAAAGAAGAAGAGAAGTAGAGAGAGAATGTATTCTTTGTTCTTTGATTGATTAATTTTGGTGCTTCGTACATGTATTTATACTAATCCCTATTATCCCTTCACTATTTACTAATACATGCATCATTACTCCCCCAATGAGAACTTCCTTGCCCTCAAGGAGAAGAGTATGAATCGAGTAAATGTAACACCAATAGCATCTAAAATGGCTGTGCTCCCTTGCTTTGTGACTCACTTGAACTGAACACAATAGCAGCAATTGCACTCTCACCAATGGACTCATGCAGCTCCCTGTGAGCAATGCTGGGGGCCCAGATAAATGCAGCACTTATGTAACATGTAGATGTAAGCCTCGCAACCAAGAAATATGGATGAACTATCGTGAAGAAATACGAGGACCAACAGGCGGCTCCCTGTCAGGTTAATGACATGTGCAACTAATTAAAGTCCCAGACAATAGGACCAAGTGGAGTCAACCACTGTATACCGAGGACTAGGTCATAGTTCCCCAAAACAAGCCATAAAAAGTTAGGAACATAATCGTGACGTTGTGTACGCCACCGAAAACCACGACACATCTCCGAGCATGGAATGTAAGGGCCATCAGCCACCCAATTGGGAAAGCCCATGATGCTCAGAGTACTATAAGAAGAAATAACGGGCAGGGCATGGCACGATATATGCGGAAGATCTACCAACGGGATATCACCCAGATCCAAGAGCAAGTCACCTGGATCATCATCCCCGGGCTTGTCACCCGGATCCAAGAGCAAGTCACCCAGATCATCATCCTTGGGCTCGTCGATGGCACCTGAAATCATCTCTAAGTGGGGTTTGTCAGCCTTACAAACTGTCAGGTGGCCTAGAGTCAGAGATTCGGTACAAAAGAAAAAAAGGCCCTTCTCCCTACGATCCACTATTTCAGCCACTAACAAGGTACGAGTTTCACAACGAGATGGCCGAGACTGCACGCTGGTGTCCCCAACAGGACGCAATACCGACCTGGAGGAACTCAAAGTAGCATGAGCCGGAGTATGAAATGAAGCCGAGCAAACAGACCCAGTGGGACTCGAACACGTAGTGGTTTGTAAGTGAATTTCTTGCAAACGAGACAAATTCATAGCATATTGTAAAGTTTTCGGCTGCAACATTAATACCGGAGGACGAATAGAGTCCTTAAGTCCAGTGAGAAAACAAGAGACCAAATAGGCCTCCGACAAACGTAAATGAGGGACTAGCGTTCAAAATGTGCGTGATACTCAAGAACACTTCTGGTTTGGCGTAGACGCATTAATTCGGCCATCGGATTCTCATGCACAACATCAAATCTATGCATCAATATACGTGAATAAGCCGACCAAGACACTTTGTCAATTGGAACAGTTAGGGTTTTAACAAAAGCCCTATGCCACTCCAAGGCGTCATCTTCTAAGTGCCTCAATGCTAGGTTAACTTTGTAGGTATCCGGTGTATTATCAATTGTAAAAAATTGTTCCAATTTCCAAATCCAATTCTTAATGCCATCACCTCTCGAGAAACGTGGAAAGTCTATCTTAGACAATCGAGTAGTGAATTGATACGGGGAAGTAGCGGAGGAATTCATACCAGAGATCGGAACCAAGGTGGTTACCGGTACAATCGGCGGGGGTGGCGGTGGATCAACCGGCCTGGGAAGGATACCGGAGGGGGAACACGACTGATTGGCGCACAGCTCGTAGAGAAGATCCAGCATCTTCATTTGTGTCACTTTAATCGAAGCCATATCCTTCTGGACTCCGATTACCTGAGTTCGAAGTCCTGCGACGGAAACTAATAGCGAGTGACCTTTGTCCGCATACGCAGTGAATCATTCATCGAGCTTACACTGTAGACATGGCGCTATTGCATCCAATCGAACCTCAAATCGGTGAAATGCAGACAAGCCTCGAGTAGTACCAGCTATGATTGACACTTATGCAGCACGAACCTGAAATCTGATACCAAATGATACAATCAATTAAGATTGTATCTAGGATTGATGAAAAGTAGATGAAGAATTAGAGAGAGAGATAGAGAGAGAAGAGAGAGAGAGAGAGAGAATTAGGGTTAGGGAAAGAAGAAGAGAAGTAGAGAGAGAATGTATTCTTTGTTCTTTGATTGATTAATTTTGGTGCTTCAGACATGTATTTATATTAATCCCTATTATCCCTTCACTACTTAATAATAAATGCATCAACATGACTCCAAAGCAACCCAAATTAAAGAAATCGCAACAATGAAGTCATACATGTGCAAGTTTGAAACAAAAAACCTAAAAAGCAAAAAAAAAAAAAAAAAGAAGAGGTAAATGCACTGGGCCACTTGCATGGCCCAACTTCAAAATTTAAGCTGACACATACGCTGCACGTGCTTGGCATGGTGATCCGCGGGCGCGGCCAGCCCCCAATGGGGAACTTTATAAGCAATTCGCGCCTATTGATACTGGTGAATCAGAGCTTGACACGTTGCAGCTATGTTTCTTATAAATTTGCATGTGGTTTTAGCCATGGAATAACCAAGTTTAGGGTTTCAAAACCCTATTTTCTTTCACGATAAAAATCCTTAAATTATTTTATAGATTTTCTAAATTATCATTTAGCATAATTTTCTAAAAGATTAAAGAAAAAAATTTTTTTTTGAAATTTTTTCTAAAATAAATATTTTTGGGAGCCCACACTCTGGGTGCTAGAAGATACTATTATGAAGAAGACCTTGAGGTGTCAAGAAGCCTCCTTTGTTTCTTTTATTTTTTATTCCATGTTTATATTTGTTTTATACTATGTTTTTCATTCGTTATATTATGAACCTGTTCAAGTAAGATCTAGAGCTAATCAAATAGCTTAATTTGATCAGGGCCTAAGATTTTAAATTAAAAATTTTATATTGGTCTTTTGCTGCGCCCACTCTAATCAATTCGGGAAAAAGTTTTGAATATGTTCCCAACAATTGATATTAAAAGAATCAGGTTTGATAAAACTGGAGTATTAAGAATTACGAAAATATAAAATTAGAAATTTCATTAATAGAAAAAGTTAACCCTAAAAGTTGTTGTTAAAATAGTTTAATAACAAAATTAAAGGTTCATTGAAGTTTTAAATTGTTTAAAATTTTATATGAGTCAGGATTCAAATAAAGAGCATATTTGTGATCAAGTATAATTGGATTAGATATTCATAGAGTTGAATTATTTAGATTATTAGTCTAATATAATTAGATTATAAACCAAGGTGTGAAATATTCAATTGGTTAAAATTCTAAGATAATCTAAAACAAAGAATATCTAATAGGATTAGATGTTCGATTTAAGATCTAATGAGATTACGATAAAATTAAATTATTTTTTTATTTCTTTAAATAATAAAATTAAAAAAATTAAAAGTGGGGGGTGCCCAGCCCTTATAGAAGAATTGTTCTTTTTTTAAGATTTAATCATTTAAATAATTTAAATAAATAATTAGTTAATTAGGATGAAATTGTAATTAAGATTATGTGATAATCGTTTCCAAAAATGTTTCACAAAAACAGTTAATTAATCCGACCTTACTTAGGCCTTAAGTAATGCTATTCAAAAATAATTTGATAACAGGATATTAATTACATTTTGGTCACATATTTAATATTATTTAAAGAGTTAAATGTTATGTATTGCAACATATCCATTGCCCGAAGGGCTCCCACCTAAGCAGGGTCTGGGGGGCGGATGTACACAGCCTTCCCCCTTCAGGGTATTACCCCTGAACAGAGGCTGTTTCCGAGTACCCCCCAACCTGAGGGTGAGAATAAAATTAGAAGGGCATGTAAATATATAGCTTGGTGAACTATTTGATTTCGTTGAGTGGGACAATTATCTCAAATAGATCTAATATGATTAGATAGTTCAATAGTTGAATTATTTGTAAGGAAAAAAAAATCTCAAAATGTTTGTAATGAGATTAGATCACATTGGTTGGATAATTAAAGAAACCTAATTGGATTAGGATTTTTAATTAATGGTTAAATAAATTTAGAATGTGATTCTATTATTGATTATGAGATAATCAAATTTAAAAGAAAAATCCACCATAATAAATTTCAAAGAAAGATCCGCCATATTAAATTTCAAGTAGGAGCGAGGATTAGGAGTTGATTCCTCACGGTCTGCAAGAAAAAAATAATGAGTTAAACATGTTTAAGAAATACATTAATTGAGAATAGTGCTCGCTTGACTAATTTCTTGTTACACCGCCTCTCCCTTAGTAACGGGTAGATTGGTTAACTCATCATTGCACACACACAGAGAATGGTTAGGCGGATTCCATGCTCTGTTTGTTTGCTAAAATTACTTAAAGGTTCACAAGACTCAAAATATCAAGTGTGAGTGAGCTTTTAAGTGAATGCTCATGACTTCCATTACTGGTCTAACAGTATAGTGGATTGCATTATTTCCCAAGGAGGATGTTAATATGTGGAATACATGTTTAGACTTCTGTTAGGATGAACCGAAGTCCAAGCAATTGAGTATGACCAAGCCAACATGGACATGGAGTATATTGAGACCTTATATGGATGTTCAAGTAATGGTGTATACTTGACTAGAGTTCACATTAGCCTCCCCAAGGAGCTCTGTTGTATGACCTTAGAGATTGAGGGAAACGTAGTGTGTTAAATATGTTTAGGAAAGAATTTACAAGAAAACATATTTATTGAGAAATGTTTTCACCCTTCTGATATCTCAATTCGGCCTTGCCAACAGGGAGTTTTGGGTAGTTCGGTTTGGTCGCCTCGGCATACATGTATGCATCGGATTGTGAACTCCGAACTTTGATTGTGTGCTAAAAGTATGAAGAGTAATCTTGTATGTTATATAATTTGTTTTATAGTTTTTGATTTCAAACTGGTTGTTATAATTTTACATTGCAATCAATACTGGAATGTCTTACTTTCCTGTTATGTTATTCTCACTATGATATGATATGTTTTAGTACATGAAAATCACTAGGAGATGCTCAGAGTTCTCTAGGTTGCTGCAAGTATATCTACTAAGTTGAAAAGAACCTTGGGAACATTAAACTAGAGTAAAAAGAGCTAGTCGGATGCAAGATAAATCTCGAACTTACTGTAGCATTAGATACTTGAATTGTCAACTATAGTAGATATGATCAAATATTTGAAAGAAGTGTTCGGTTAGAGAACTAGTGGCATGAGAACAACTAAGGAGAAAGATGATAGACACATGATTGCATTAGGAAAGTTTAGTTCAAGAACGCATCATATGATGATGTCTCACTTAATTGAATAGGAATTATTGATGCAAATATTGATAGCCAATCTTAACAGGATATAATCCTAACTTGCCTATCAATGTCTTTTAATCAATTTAGGCTGGATACATTGAGTAATAAAAATTGCTCATTGTCTGAACTAGGAGTGTAAATGATCCGAGCCGTTCGCAAGTAGCTCATGAGTAGCTCGAATAAAACTCGACTCGAACTCGAGTTAACAAAGTTCGAGTTCGAGTATCAAAAGATACTCGATTAATAAACGAGTACGAGTTAAGTAGTGAACTACTCAGCTCGAAGCTCGATTAAATACTCGACTCGATACTCAAATAAATACTCGGTTCGATACTCGATTAAATACTTGACTAGATACTCGATTAAGTACTCGACTTGATACTCGAAGTGGTACTCAACTCGATACTCAACTTGTACAAAGTAGTTCTTGTATATTATTTTCTTTTGAAATGGATGGCTAGTGATATTAATAGTAGAATGAAAGAAGGAAGATTGAATTCTTTGTAAAAGATGACATGTTACATTTGTGGTGGAGTGAAAGAACTTATATTTATTTTGCTTGCATTTTTTAGAACTTAGGTTTTGATGCGTATTTTCTATTAATATATCGGTGATTTACAGTTGTATATGTTAAAATATAGTACAGGTAAGTATTAATAATGTTTGAGTGTATGGAATAATATTATAATGGAGCTAATTTGAAAATGTTCATATGCAAAATAAATGAGTATTCGAGTCAAGTTGAGTACTCGAATAGTTAATCGAGTTCGAGTTCGAGCAAAATTTACTACTCGAATCGAGTTCGAGTACCTGAGTAGTTATCATGTTCGAGTTCGAGTACTGAGATACTCGGCTCTACTCGACTCAACTACACCCCTAGTCTGAACTGATGAAAGTACTGTTTCATAAAAAAGGTGTCATAAGAACTAAGGGAAGTGTCCACTAGTGTAACCCTCTATCTCAGGGATTAAGAACCACAAGAGGTAAATAAAAATGAGTGAAAATAGTTTTGTCTCTTTATAATAGCACTAGACTTTAAAAGAAATTGCCTAGGTACTTAGATAATATTATTTCTAAGACTGAAAGCCAACATGGCAGGGTATTTGATGTCCTATCTCCTCTAGTTATGACTAGCAGGTAGTTCACTAGTGTCCTGGTGAATGCGTTTTAGTAAGGGCATCAAGAGATAGTAGTTTAAGTCAAGGAATATAGTTTTATATTTGAGTAACTATCTTAATGTACTTTAGAAATTTGATTTCTATCCACTATTTATTTTGAATAGTTTTTCAATTATTTTTCAGAAAAATAGACTGACAGTTAAATAAATAAAGTATTTATTTAAAAGGTACATTTGTAGATAGTTGACTTTTTTTAATCAAGATTGCGTTAATGGTGATTTATTAGTCTAATAAAAGCTAGTTTTTTTTTTTTTGGTAAATCAGTGATAAATACCATATATAATCAAAAATATATGTACAAGTATACGAGGGGCATACCCCAAGCCAAGGCCAGAAGGCCTACATCAAAGAATCAATCAAAGAAAGAAACAAAGCAAGATGTATCAACGATCAACATGATCAAACAAAGAGAACAAGCAAATGAAGGCAAACAAGCTAATAAAAGCTAGTTTGTGTAACCAAATAAAAGAAAAAATTTTGGAAATAATATAGCTTTAAGTGGCATTTGATCTTAGGTCATATTAAACTAGTATGATTTAAAAACTGGTTTGATATGTCTTATGTGATCATTAAGTACTAAAATGATAACCATTGTGTGAATCATGTTCGAATTAATAGTGACTGAAAGAGCCTTTAAGAGTAAAGGCAGTAGAACCACTAAGCTAATAGAACTTGTTCATAAAATATTTATGCACTGCTTAAAGTAAGTATTTCATAAAATATTTATGAATGACCACTCGGTAAGTTTACATATGGATATACCTATGAAAATTGAAATCTTGAATCCTTTGAAAAGTTCAAAGAATTAAAGACTAAAGTTGGGATTAGTTAGTTAAATATATCAAGTTACTTTTATTAGATTAAAGTGGTGATTTTAGGAGAATTCTTATTTTTTCTTACTACAAAGTATTGTAAAAAGGATCAATAATGTGTTATTGAATTGGGTAAGATTCATATGATGAGTCACATGTACATATCAAAAGGTTTTTTATGTAAAAGGTTTTAGAAAGTGTTCTAAACGCACATGAGATAGCTTGTGTTGGATAGGTTGATAGTATGCGATACTATGTCTCAATAACATGATACAACTTATGGTGTAGATGATATATTTAGATATATCATCAGCCAGGTTATTGTCACACTAAGTATATGAGAGCCTTGGTGGGAGGATTATCAAGTCACCTGATGGATTCATGTTCAAGTCTTAATGGTTAAGCATGATGGTGAATCTAATCTTTTAGACGACAATGAGACTCTTAAGTATAAAGATGCAAATCAATGGGTCATGGTAATAAAAGATAAGTTAAAGTAATTGTACTTTATCTAAGTCTAGAACTTGCCGAGGCGTCGAAAGACATTAAGTCCGTTAGATTGGATCTGAATGGATCGACAAGTATAAAGAGTTCATTGGACAAGAAGGTAGAGACCTTCAAGGCTAGATAAATGGCAATGGGTTAATACCCCATAGGAAGGAATCGTCTTCGATGAGACCTTCTAGTCAGATGCTATACTTAAGTCCATGAGGCTGCTCTTATCGATTGTATGTAACTGTGATGAGGTATGGGAATGGAAATCAAGATGACATTTTGTGAATGTTCATCTTGATAAGCTTAAGTATATGATATAACCAGACAAGTTTGTTGCCAAGAATCTAAAGCTTATATAGTATGCAAACTGAGGAAATCTATTTATAGACTTAAATAAGCATCTTGTTCATTGAATAGTAGTTTTGATGGCAGTTAATCAAGTCCTAGGAATTTGAGTAAATGGTTAGTGAATCATCAATGAATGAGTGACATAGCAAGAAAGTAGAGATTTTCTAAGTGTTGTATATAGATGACATGCTACTCATTAAGAATGATGTAGAATTGTTATGAGCTGTTAAGAGTTTGTTGTCCAGTTAATTTAAAAGTATAGACCGAAGATGAGCACACTATGCTCATAAGATCAAGCTTATGCGAGATTCAATAGAAAGGACATTGAATTTATCATGGGTCATTCATTTTAAAAGGGACTTTAAACATTAGACGTCAGAAATCTATGTTTACCCTTTTAGTGGGAGTCATTAGATGACAAAGATGTTGGGTACTTGATAGCTAGAGAGTTATTAAGTAGACTACTTGACTTAGAAGGTTCCTAGTAGATCAAAGTTTGTGAAAGCAAAGGAATGAGACAATAACAGAGTGGTATTAGTTGAATTTTATAGTCAGAGAATTGACACATCCTTAGGGGATAATTATGTAATGCAAAGCTAATTAGGTTTAGGACAAGCGAGAGAGTTTTTGAATTCGTGTCCTGTAAAACCCAATTAGTTAGTTTTAAATATTAAATAAATGCAATTGTTTATTTATTTATTGTCTAAGTATGTTTTTTCCAAGTCAAACATGCATGTAATTGTTTTCTAAAACGTTATGTGAGATAGATGTAGTCCAAGATGACATGTCAAGTTTGGTTTAAGTGGTCAATGAGATTGAACCACAGATAGACTTAGATCAAACTAATGATATGTTGTCCAAGTATGTTTGTATTCGGCGATAAGTTTGGACAACTTGTCTGATAAGACTATAATATAATACTTTGGATGACTTGCCTTGGTCATGTGCATAGAGATCCCAGAGTATCATGTTGGTGTGGTCAATAAGATTGAAAAATTGTGTAGGACCATCTAAATTAGTTATTTCTTTGATTGCTATCAGAAGTAATTAATTATGTAAGACGATAACGTTAAATCTAGGAAACAGTTTGAACTCGTGCAAGGATTGTTTTGTTGCTTTGTTGTACCGAAAGGAAAAAAGTTTAGTCAAAGTGCGTTGACTAAAATCTTATGTACATTGGGTAACGACATGAAGTGTGGAGGGAACAGTTGTTTTACATGAAATCTATAGTGTCATAGCCTGGAGATGTTGATTCAGATGTTTTAGAGGGAAAGTTAGTTGTGTTGGTTGTAGTGGTTTGTTTGATCTTTTTTGGTGGCTGATTTGAGTCAGTAATGTTAGTAGTTGTCTAGCTTCTTTGCTTGGGCTTATGTCTTATAGAGAGTATAAATAAGGATGTACTTGTATGATTCATATTCATTCAATGAAATTAAACATCTCTTTGAGATTTCTCTTTCTTCTTATCTCCTTTCACTTCTCTTCTCATCTAACTCTATCTCACCCAGGTTACAGCCAAGATTATACTTGGACTATAACATTTGGTGTCAGAGCCTTGCGTTCTTGATTGATTGAATTGAAATTTAGTTCAATTCGATCAAATTGGAAGAGTTTTAGTCTTCATCGTGCTGAATTCCAGGTTTGAAGCTGAAATCTGGCTTGACACAGGCGATCTCATCATATGGATGGTGGACCTTTAACTCGTGCCAATGCTGCTTAAAATGCAGCTGCTATTGCTGCTCAAAATCCTCTTACATATGCTGCTTCAGTTATTGGTGCTGATGGTGGAGTCAATCATAATGATCGCTTCGATCAGATGATGGCTATAATGTAGAACATGATGAATACTATGCGGTACGACATGAAGAAATGGTTTGAGAACCAGTCTCAACAATTTTCTCAGCAATTATCGCAGCAAATGTCTAACTTCTAGCAGAACATTGAGAGACAGCAACAGCCTCCTGGTGCAGGCATACTCTAGCCAGCTAGCCAGCAAGTTAGGCCTCCAAATCCAAAGCTAGCACCTGCTGATAGCAATGAAGGTACCTCTAGTTCAAGGAACAACAATTTCAGATAGCCTCGGGTAAATTTAGAGCCTTTTGATGGTACTCTCCCTCAATCTTGGGTGAGAAAATGTGAAAGGTACTTTCATTTTTACAATATTGAAGAGCATGAGAAGGTGGAACTAGCTGCAGTTTATTTGCATGGTGAGTTGGAGGTTTGGTATTAAAGTTTGATAAGGAGTAGGCCTGTAATATCGTGGACTAAATTTGCAAATGAATTGTGTGATCGTTATGGTGAAGAAGATATGAGTGAAATGGTGGATAATTTCAACAAAGTGACTCAGGTTTCATCAGTGAAGGACTATATGACACGCTTTGAAGGACTGAGGGCCAGAATGCTTAGTGTGTATCTGGATGCTCCTAAGGCATATTATGTCTTTAGTTTTGTGAGTGGACTCAATCCTAAGATCGAGCATATTGTCTCAAGCTTACTCCAAGGCTAGGAAGGTGGAGAGCACTGTAATGAATTCTACTAGTACTTCCAAGGGGAAGGCTGTAGGGACTGTCAATTCCTCATCAAGGCTTTTTCAAACTTCTAATAGACGGAGCAGTAATGAAGAGAGGAAGCCTCTGAAGCTCTGTTGCAAGTGCAATAAGAGATATTTCTTTGGGCACAAGTGTGATTCAAAGTTCCTTATGGTGGCTTTTGGTGTTGAGACTGCTGAGGTTGAGGAAACAAGTGTTGATGTTGAGGCTATGGAGGGACAAGAAGGAGAGTCTAAAGAGGAAAATGGAGTAGAGATTTCAGTGAAGGCTTTAAATGGAAATGGTGCTCACAATACCATCAAGATCAGAGGAAGAGTGGGACAAAAGGAGTTATTGATACTCATTGATGGTATTGCACATAGCTTCGTGGATCCTCAAGTGGTTAGAGCTGCGGGACAGGAGCTGATTAAGACCAATCCCTTGTCTATCACCTTAGCTTATGGCAATTCCATTTTGCCCCATACAAAGTATTAGGGGTTCAGCTGGAAGATGCATGCGCATAAGTTTGAATATGACTTTAGAGTGTTTAGATTGGGCGGCTGTGACATGGTATTGGGGGTTGATTGGATGAGAACTTTCAGCCCAATTCTCTTTGATTTTGCTCAGCCAGCCGTGTCTTTCGAAAGGAATGGGGAACAGATCCAATTGAAGGGCATTGTGGAGCAGGGACAGCTACAATTGATGGAAGGTAAAGGCCTGCAGAAGTTTCTTAAGAAAGGGACTTATCAGGGGTGGGACAACTTTACTCCATCACATCTGTTGTTGAGGTGCCACAGGATGACTTTGATGCTGTTTTGGACTCTCTGTTGCAAGAATACTGTGACATATTTGAGCAGCCTATAGTGCTAACCCCTAGAAGGAGTTTTGATCATGCTATTCCTTTGAAAGAAGGATCCAATCCGATAAATTTGAGACCCTACAAGTACCCACACTCTTAGAAGAATGAGATAGAGAAGCAGGTGGAGGAGCTACTTCAAACCAAGCTCATAAGACATAGTCATAGTCCATTTGCCTCTATTGTGATCTTGGTAAAGAAGAAGCATGGATCCTCAAGAATGTGCAATGATTACCGGCAACTCAATGCAATGATAGTTAAAGACAAGTTCCCTATACCTATCATTGATGATCTTTTGGATGAACTTCATGACTCTTGGTACTACTCCAAATTGGATTTGAGGCAAGGTTACTATTATATTCGAGTTCATGAGAAGGACATACCTAAGACAATTTTAGGACTCACCACGGTCACTATGAGTTTGTTGTGCTGCCCTTTGGACTATCTAATGCCCCTGCTACATTCCAAACTTTGATGAATGTAGTATTCAAGCCTTACTTAAGGAAGTTTGTGCTAGTATTGTTTGATGATATCCTGGTTTATAGCCACTCACTGCAGGAGCAGTTGACTCACTTAGAGAAGGTGTTTCAAGTCATGAGGCAGCACAAATTGTTTGCAAAGTTAACAAAGTGTACTTTTGCCAAGAATCAAGTGGAGTATTTGGCTCATATTTTTAATGGTAGGGGAGTCGTAACAGTTCCAAATAAGATCAAGGCCATGGAAGATTGGCCTGAGCTCAAATCAGTTAAACAATTGAGAGGATTCTTGGGTCTAACTGGTTATTATCGAAGGTTCATTGCTGGATATGTATTGATAGCTCAACCTTTGATAGATTTGTTGAAGAAGGACTCCTTTCATTGGAATGATTCAACGAGAGAAGCTTTCAATCAGCTCAAGAAGTCCATGGTTCAGCCCCAGTCTTAGTGATGCCCAATTTGGATCTCCTTTTTGTGTTGGAAACTGATGCAGGCAGCAGTGGAATTGGAGAAATTCTTTCACAGAATGGAAGGCCACTGGCCCATCTTAGTCAAGCTTTGGGTCCCAAGAACAGAAGCTGTCTATTTATAAAATGAATACATGGCAAGTCTTCTAGCAGTGCAAAGTGGAGGCATTACTTAGAAGGATACCATTTCGTGTTAAAACTGATCATCAAAGCCTCAAGTAATTGCTTGAGCAATGCATCTCCACCAAAGTATAGAGGAAGGAGCCAATGAAGATGCTTAGTTTGGATTACTCTATTCAGTATAAGAAAGGGGCATAAAATCCAGTGGCAGATGCTTTATCCCAGAGGCAAGAGGAGGATATAGGGGAAGCTACCTGTGCAGCAGTGTCCTTAGTGGTTCCCTTGTGGATGAATGAGTTTGTTAAGTCCTATGAGAATGATGAGTATGCCCAAAATTATGTTATTCCCAGTTGTATTTAGCCTAAGAATGCAGAAAAGGATGAAGAGGTGACTGTTAAGCATGGCATTGTGCGAATTAAAGGGAAGATTTACATTGGCATTAGCATAGGTCTTGGAAGGCAAATCTCGGAAGCTTCTCATGATTCTCCTTGGGGAGGACATTCAGGGATGGTACTGACTCAAGATAATACTTTTATTGGCCTGGAATGAAAAGGGAAGTGCAAGAGTATGTCCTGCACAGTGAGGTGTGCTAGCAGATCAAGGTGGAACACACACCTTACAAAGCTGTGCCAGAAGGAGCTTGGACCCATATCAACATGGATTTCACTGAAGGATTACCAAAATCCAAGGGTAAGGAGATCATTTGGGTGATTATGGATCGAGTCACCAAGTTCGGGCATTTCATTGCTCTCTCTCATCCCATTTTAGCAAAAAAGTTAGCAAGGCTCTTCTTGGATCATGTTTATAAGTTGCATGGACTTCCTCAGTCAATTGTTTCTGATCGAGTTAGGTTGTTTACTAGTAACTTCTAGAGTGAATTGTTCTCATTATTGGGAACCATGTCCTTAAAACTCCTCTTATCATCCCCAATCTGATGGGCAAACTGAAAAGGTAAATCAGTGTATAGAATAGTATCTACGGGGAATGATTTTCCGCATCCTAAGGGTTGGCGTAGGTGGTTGACACTTGCAGAATATTGGTACAATACTCACTCTCATGCCTCCTTGGGTACTTGTCCATTTAAATCCCTATATGGGTATGATCCTCCATCGCCTATGGTGTGTCAAGGACTCACTTCACAAGTGGATTCTGTCAGAGAAAACAACTAGTTCAATAGCTTAAAGATAATCTCCAGGTTGCACAAGCTCAAATGAAGTATTACGCTGACAAGGGGAGAGTTGACAGAAGTTTTGAGATTGGAGATCTGGTGTACCTAAAGTTACAGCCCTATAGGCAGAATTCAGTTGCAATGCGTAAGAATGTTAAGTTGTGTGCTTGGTATTTTGGGCCTTAAAAGGTCTTGGAATAGATTGATAGAGTGGCTTATAAGCTTGAGCTTCCTCCGAATAGTCTAGTGCATCCTGTGTTCCATATTTCTCTGCTCAAGAAACATGAGGCTGAAGGAGAAGTTCGTGCAGCAGTGCCACTATTAGCTTCAGCTCAGGGTGTGGTCCTGCAGGAACTAGTAGCTGTTATGGGTAGAAGAATTGTGCAGCAACAAGACATGGATGTGGATAAGGTCTTCATTCAATGGGCTAATCTGGGGAAGGAGAATGCTTCTTGGGAGAATTGGGGGTTCTTAAAGTCTCAATTCCCTTGCTTTCATTCTTGAGACAAGAATGAGTTCAAGGGGAGGGTAATGTCATAGCCCAGATATGTTGATTCAAATGTTTCAGCGGGAAAGTTAGTTGTGTTGGTCGTAGTGGTTTGTTTGGTCTTTTTTGGCAGCTGATTTGAGTCTGTTGTGATGTTAGTAGTTGTCTAGTTTCTTTGCTTGAGCTTAAGTCTTGTAAAGAGTATAAATAAGGATATACTTGTATGATTCACATTCATTCAATGAAATTACAAATCTCTTTGAGATTTCTCTATCTTCTCATCTCCTTTCACTTCTCTTCTCATCTAACTCTATCTCACCTAGGTTATAACCAAGATTATACTTGGACTATAACATATAGTCTCTAACAAGATAAAGATATCCCCTTAGTTGATTCATAAATATAAGAATAGATTCTAGAATCTTTGGCCAGAGTATTCTATATGCTTGACATTTGGAATTAATACGGAAATTGTTTTTCTATTATTAAATTGTTCGAGAAGGGCGAGTTGGGAACTACGACGAGAGATGTGAGAAAAATAGTGATAGTAGGTGAAGTTACTTTTACTCACGGATATTTACTAGAGGGGTTAATTGTTGCAATTTTATGCAGCTGATAGTCAAATTTGACCCATTTGGAGTTAGAGATATGATGTCCCTGAGGGTCCTTTTATAAGCCTCAACTTAAGCATTGTTTGAAAATACTTAAAATGAATTTTTTAGATGAATTATTTATTTATAAGATAAACAAATTTTAGGCTAAACTAAATTCATAAGATAAATTTATACATGTGGGAGTTTATAACATATATATATATATATATATATATATATATATATATAGTAAGGTAAGTGCATGCGGCCCAGCTTCAAAATTTAAGCTGGCACAAGTGCTGCATGTGCAGGGCTTGGTGATTCGCGGACATGGCTAAGCCCTCATGGACAAGCCACCAGGGACTTTATCAGCAATATGCACCTATTGATACCAGGGAATTAGAGCTTGACACGTGGCGGCTAGTTTTCTTATAAATATGCACGTGGTTTTAGCCATGGAACAATTAAGTTTAAGGTTTTGGAACCTGGTTTTCTCTCATGACGAAAGCCTAAAATTGTTTTAGGGGTTTTGCTAAAGTATTGCTTAGCATTTTTTTTTTTTTTTTACTTTTTTTCCTGAAACATTAAAGAAACAATTTTGTTCTGAAATTTTTCCTAAAATAAATATTTTTGGGAGCCCACACTCTCGGTTCTAAAAGAGGCCAATGCAAAGAAGGCCTTGAGGTGTAAAGAAACCTTTTCCCAGTATCAGGTCTTCAAGTCAGAATTGAGATTCGCATTTCAGGTATGTTTAATTAAATATGTGATGTTTAATTTATTTTTCCTTTATTTCATTTACTCCACATGCCATGTTTATATTTTTTTTATTCGATGTTTTTCGTTTTTTATATTATGATCCTATTAGAGTAAGATAATAGACCTAATTTAAAAGTTTAGTTAGATCAGGACTTTAGATTAAAAATTAAGAATTTTAAATTAGTTTTCTGCTGCGTCCGCTCTAGTCAATTTGGGAAAAAAAATTTGAAATATGTTCCCAACAACATCAAGTATGCCAAAGGATGTAGAGCATGCCAGGGATATGAGCATGTCCTTAGAATTCCTGCTTCTAAAATGCATGACATGGTTTAGCTACAGCCCTTTCGTACATGGGCAATTGATATCATAGGGGAAATTAATCCTCTCTCTAGCAAGCAACATTCGTTTATCCTTGTGGCCACAGATTAATTCGGAAAGCGGGTTGAGGCTAACCTAAATTGGAACATCAATTAATGGGATGCCATTGATTACATCAAAGAATACATCTTAAGCAGGTTTGGGATCCCAAAAACCATAATTGTGGACCGAGCTAAGGTTTTTAATGTGTATGAGGTTAAGAAGTTCACTAAAAGTTGCATATTGAGATCTTCAACTCAACTAGTAAGATTTTTGAGGGTAATATCAAGAAATTGATTGAAGACAACTTAAGAGGTAGCATGAGATGATACTTGATGCTCTATGGGCTTATTGAACATCTAAAAGAGATGCTACCGGAATAACTCCCTTCCATTAGATGTATGGCCATGGGGTTGCACTCCCAATGGAAGTAAAGGTTCAGTCAATAAGGTTGGGTCCTCAAGGGAATTTTTTTGAATTTGAATATGAACAAGCTACAATGGATGAGTTGACTAATTTGGATCATGATAGGCTTGATGCTCTTCATAAGCTTGATGCTGGCCCTAAAGGCCATTACGTTATATTTTTTATGATAACAATTATTTAGTGAATCATTATATTTATTTGTTCTAACCTTATTGAAAATGACTCATGAGAAAGCAAGAAAAATCAATAACGATTATGTTGATATGGATCAAGAGAAAAATGAGCAAAGTTGAAGTGGAAATTGATCCATAATCAGGAGAACTAGATCCGAGTCAACGCACCATAAAAAGTTTCCTTTTATGTTTTAAGACTTAATATCAAATATATCAATTGTGTTAAATATCTCAATATAGATTTGTGGTGCTCAAGAAAAAATGTTTTTAAAAGATGTTGAAATTTATTTTCCAAATTATATTTTAAAAAAAACACCCAAATGAACTCCGAGCCGATTCAATTTTTCCAATGGAAATAGTTTATAAATTGGCATTTTCGGAGGCATGCTCAAAATAAAGAGATCAAGAAAATTTTATTAGGATGATATTTTGGGTCGATGAAAAAAAATTATCTATTCAAAGAATACGGTTTAAAATGGTATAAAAAATAAGCTCAACTGGAAAAAAAAAAAGGTTCAAAAACACTCAGTTATGCTGAGTGTCAACACATAAGAGGTATGTGTCAACACACAAATGAATAGTTGCCAAGCTTGGCTGCTGTGTATCAACACACAAATGCCGAGTGTCAAAACACAGATGAATAGTTTTCACTTTATCGCAAGGCAACCAAATTCACCTCCCATTTTAGGTTGATCTTTGGGCCTTCAATGAAAAGCAAAAGAAGAGAGTAGCCAAAGCCTAAAACAAGAAGGTCAAACCAAGGTATTGTGACTTAGGAGACCTAGTCTCGAATGGGGTTCTACCCATTGGCTAGAAAGACTATGTCTTTGGTAAATGGTCCTATTTACACCTAGAACTCGAGGGAGTTGGGACGATGCCTTTTTAAGACCAAAGGTCACGTGTTTGCCATGTGGGGCCATTCTCAAGGGATGTTGGGCCTTCTAAATATTGAGATAAAGACATCTCGAACCTAGTTTCTTGAAGAGTTAAATCCCTTATGGGATGTCAACCTCTCAAGACACTTCATGGTGGTAAAAATGCTCGAGCTCAAGGGACTTTCAAAAAGGCTGCAAGATAGGTGATTATGAAGCTTGTGGCAGTTATTTGAAGCACGTATCACAAATCATGGGCCTCAAGTATATCAAAATGAACGTAGCACATCTAGAAGGAACTTCGGCAAATTACATGGACGTGGGGCTCCCTGAAAGATGCTTGAGCACACGATTTCAGGCCACAATCAATGCCCATTCTGTAGGCCAAAGGAGCATTGAGGCAGACGTGGGAAGGATATGCTAGGATTATGGGATGTAGTGGTTATTTAGTTTTTCTATAACTAAGAGCAACTGATGTAGTAGTAAAGTGTCCAACACCACCAGACAAACTTCTTAAACTTTCTTTCTTTACAGCACACTTGTTCGTTTTACCTAGGAGTAGCATAACTTAGCCTAGTTCAGTGTAGAATAGCTTGCTCTGAACCTTATTTCTTCGAAGGAAAAACAAATTTCGGGATATAGATATAAACTCTTCATTTTAATCTATTCCGGACAATCAATAAGTTAAGAATTGAGGCGTTGGTTTAAGGCTTTCACAGCCAAGGCTTGACCTTGATTGTGTTGGTCTTAACACCGAAGTCACTACTTGATAAGTCAGGTGAACTTAGGCTTGAGTTATAGTTTAACGGCTTGACCCGTATTACATCGGTCCACATTGATTTTGGCCAATAGTTTAGGGGATGTCTTTGATTAAACTAGAAGTTCAGGGGTTCACATTGATTTTGACCAATAGTTCGAAGGGTCTTTTTGAATATTATCCTTAGTAGAAAAAATGGCATCAAAATTAAAGATTACTTCATGTATAACTATGTGTTACAAACTAGCTTCCTCGCGGTACATTTAATTTAAAATAGAGGTACTTTTTGTCAAAACCCGTGGTACATTGCTAAACCTTAATCCAAATGGGTTCAAACTAAGTTAGGGAACCTTTAGGACCATTAGAGCTACTTAATAAAGACATTAGTATAATATAATCCCATAATTACTGAAAACATGGCATAAAAATAAAAGATTCGTTTGTATATAACAATGTAGTACAAGCTAGTAAAATCTTGTAGTACATTTAGTAAAAAATTGTGGTATAATTAGTTAAAACTCGAGGTACATTTCTAAATATAACTCCAATAGGGTTCAAATTAAGTTAGGATACACTTAGAACCATTATATACGCTTAAGGAATAATGCCTTCACATGGCACCAACATTTAGGTCACATTAATTCAAACAGGATCCCAAGACTGGTAAAAGATGGACTCACAGAACTCTTGGACTTGAAGTCCTTGCCAATCTACAAATCTTATATAGAAGGTAAGATGACCAAGCCTGTCTTTAAGAGTAAAGGTAATAGGGTTGGTAACTTACTTGAACTGGTTAATACAGATGCATGTGGACCAATGAATGTTCAAACAATAGGGGGGGTATGAGTACTCCATCACATTCACAGATAATTACCCTAGGTGTAGATATTTACCTAATGAGACAAAAGTGGGACCCTTTCAAAAAGTTCAAAGAGTATAAAGCTAAAGTAGAAAAGCAATTAGGTACCAATCAAGTCACTTTGATTGGATCGAGGTGGAGAATACCTTTCAGGAGAGTTTCTGGATTTCCTAACTACAAGTGGGATAAGATCTCAGCTTTCTACTACGGGTACACCACAACTAAACGGTATTGCAAAAAGAAGGAATAGGACATTGTTGGAGATGGTAAGGTCCATGATGAGTCATGCTACTTAACCAATCTCCTTTTAGGGTTATACCTTGGAAACAACAGCATATCTCCTCAACTTAGTTCCATCAAAGTTGGTTCCCAAAACACCTGTGGAGTTATGAACTGGGCGAAAGTTGTATTTAGGATACCTTCGTATTTTGGGGTGCCTAGGACATGTGTTAAAAAAGAACCCTGACAAATCGGAATCAAGGATGGAGGAGTGTCTGCTTGTTGGTTATCCCAAAGGAGCTAGGGGTGGTCTTATCTACAGTTCTTCTAAACAAACCGTGTTTGTAAGTGCAAATGCTAGATATTTGGAGGAGAATTTTATAGTAGACTACAAAAGCAAAAGCGGAGTAATGTAAGGGGAACTGAGAGATAATGACACAATTTCTAAACAGCTAGCAACATCGGGACACAGTAGTGTATTAGATGCACCTACGAATAGGGCCGAGGATGTCCCAAGTACACGAGAACCTAGGCGTAGTCGGGGAATTATCAGGGTACCTAATAGATTCACGGTGGGAGCCTTAATGGTTGACCGTGATATTGTGTCTAATCCTCTTCGCTACAATGAGGCAATTAAAGACATAGATGTTGACTAGTGGTTCTTGGCAATGAAATCTGAGATAAGATCTATGTATTCTAATTAGGTTTGGGGACTTGTAGAGGCACCGGAAGGCATTAAACCCATTGGATGTACATGGGTCTACAAGAGAAAAAGAGGAGTAGACAGGAAGGTAGAGATTTTCAAGGCAAGACTAGTTGCTGTGAGTTTTACCCAAAAGGAGGAATCAATTATTATGAGACCCCTCACCAATAGCCACGTTAAATTAGGAGCACATGGTATGCAAACTAAAGAAGTCCATATATGGGCTGAAGTAAGCGCCACACTCCTGAAATATTAGATTCAATGAAGCAATTAAGTCTTATGGGTTTGAGCAATTAGTTGATAAACCATGCGTGTACAACGACATCATGAGAAAGTAGTGACTTTCTTATTGTTGTATGTGGACCAACATACTACTCATTAGGAATGATGTAGGTTTCTATCAACTATAAAAATTTATTTGTCAAGTCAGTTCAATATGAAGGACCTTAGAGAAGCCAGCTATATTATTAGGATCAAGCTTTTGCAAGATCGTAAGAATAGGATGTTGGGTCTTTCTCAAGCCACTTATGTTGACAAGATGTTGTCAAAGTATCACATGGAGGACTCTCAGAAAAGGCTTTTACCTTTCCAGAATGGAGTTCATCTTTCTTTAGAGCTATGTCCGAAGACACCTCAAGAGGAAGAGCGGGTATGCTTCAGCTGTGGGAAATCTCATGTATGCCATGTTGTTCACAAGACCTGATATCTATTATGTTGTAGGCATGGTTATCAATCTAACCCGGGTCCGATGCACTAGGTGGCAGTAAAGCATATGCTCAAGTACTTGAGAAGAAATAGAGATCATATGCTAATTTTTCACAATGACAAGCTAGTTCCAGTTAATTATACTGATTCTTATTTTCAGTTAGATAGAGATGACATACTTTCAACGTCTAGATATGTCTTTACAGTTGGAGGTGGCGCCATCAGCTCGAGGAGTGTCAAGCAATCTTGTATTGCTGACTCAACCATAGAAGCCGAATATGTTGTAGCTTCAGAAGCTGCAAGGGAAGCATGTTAGCTCAAGAAGTTCTTGAAAGAACTTGAGGTAGTTAGAGATGGTCTAATGCCCATTACAGCCTTTTGTGACAACTTAGGTGCAATGGCTAATTCTAAAGAGCCTAAAAGACGCAAGACGTCCAAACACATTGAAATGAAATACCATCTCATTAGAGACTATGTTGAGAAGGATGAGATAGCAATCTTGAAGATAGATACGAGCAATAATCTTACAAATCCTTTTACAAAGACTTTGACTCAAAAAAACTTTGAATCACATTTAAAAGGGCTGGGAATAAAGTGTATAGTAAATTGAATTTAGGACAAGTGGGAGATTGTTTAGAGTAGTGTCCTGAAAATTCTAAATTTGTCATGTAATTATTACTTTATTATAGAATGAAATTTGAGTTCCATTAGTTTCCTCATTAAATTTGTTAAGCGAGTATATATATTGCATGTGATTTTCTTTTATGTAACATCCATAAGATGGATGTAGCCTTCAGACTATATTTACATGTTCGTTCTAAGTGGATTATGAGATTAAGTAACAGATAGATTTGGAGCAAATAGAATAAAATATTAGTTGAAAAACTAGTAGTATATGACAAGTTTGACATACTTGTCTGCTAAGTCTATAACGTGACAATTTAGGTGACCCGTTTTGTGTTGGGATGAATTCCAAAAACTTTCCCTAAGTTCATTAAACTAGCATAGTGGAAGGGTTTAAAATTTCTAATCTTAAACCTGTAGACGATTTAAAATTCCTAATTATAAACCTAAAGTTGATTTAAAATTTCTAATCTATGGATTTAAATTTCTAATTTAAATCTACAGGCCCTTACTCTTTCATAGTAATAACATTAATTAAAACTTGCATAATAAGAATATTGTAAATAATTAAAAAGCGAAAAACTTAAAGGGAAAGGAAAGAAAGATACCTGGAATTAATCCAAATAAAAGAATCCCAGAACAATAAAGAACTCCGAGAAAGTCGAGACCCAGAAACTTTCAACACAATGACCTCAAAATGTCCGGAGAGTGGACTCCAAGAAATATTAAACTAAAGAGAGAAAGATTTTAGATCTCCGAAAATCAATACTTCCTGAAACCTTAATTTAATTTGATTGAATGCCGAACCATGAAATCAGTACCCCTTTTAATAGAAGGATACTGAAGCCCTAAAACAACTAGTTTTCAATGTGGGACACACAAATATTAAGCAAAATGCACCGTTTCAATATTAAAAAAGTCAAAACGTCGTCGTTTTCAATGCACAACTCAAACAACATGTAATTTCTCCCCCCACCTAAGTGGCAGCCAATCATTGGCCCATGCGCGTGTACGCAGATCGCCAGCCAGTCCCGCCAACGTGTGCCATGCGGCAAGCAACGATTGGTCCACGCCCAAAGGCATGGATCCATCCCTTGGGCACATGTCGCACGCCAATTAGCTACCTGAGAATCACGCGAACCGCCACTGGAATTTCACGATTTTTGGCTTTATCTTATTTTGTTTTGTTTCCAACATGTAAAAATTCATCTTATGATTTTTAAAATTTTTAAAATTATTTTATTTTATAATTTTTAACTTTTATTCATCTCATGAATAATGTTTGGAGAATTTAAATTTACTCATCTCATAAATAAAATAATTCATCTCATGAATTCTACGATACTTTTCCAATGGCAATAAAATCAGAGGCTTGAGCAAGGACTGTAGGGACAATTTAAATCTAGCTCTAAATGGGTTAAATTAAGTACCATCTCATGATAAAATTTAATTACCATTTAATAGAACTTAATTCCACTAAATAAATTGCACTCCACTCTAGACTTAAATTATTTGTTCGATAATTCTAAAGTAGACTGTATTGATGACAACAACCCTCAACTAGATATTCATGAAAAAAAAATAATTACAACTACTATTATTATTTTTCTCACAGCTTTTTCATTAGTTCTCGACTCGCCCTTTTTTGAATAATTCATTTATACTTGAACAAATTTACATTCCAAATGTCAAACACTTTGAACACTTTGGCCAAAGATTCCAAATTATTCAAACAGTTGCGAAACAACTAAGGGGACCTCTATATCTTATAAGAGATTGTAGATTCCGTATTGAATACTAGATCCTTATCACACTTCATGCCGCTACCCAATGTACGTGGGAATTCAATCATTTGTCTAGACGTTGCTTATAGTACACCAAAGTAACTCACATTCCATTCCCAAGTCCAGAATACTCTAAAGATTTAGAATCATTGTTCAAACAGTACAACATAAATCATTCGTCTTTGATAGTAGTCTAGAAACAAGTAACTCACATGATCCAACTCAATATATTAATCTTATTAAACACACTAACACAACACTTCTGTATAACCATCCACATGACCAAGACTAGTCATCTAAAGTGTCATGTTATAGTCTTAGCATACAAATGGTCCAAACTTGTCACTAACTACGAGTTTTTCAAACAACACTCCATATCATTTGTTCTAAGTCTATCTGTCGGTTAATCTCATAACCACTTAGAACAAACATGCAAATTGTAATATGAGGACTATGTCCATCTCATGGATGTTACTTAAAAGAAAATCACATGGAATATATATGCTCACTTACACAAATTTAATAAGAAAACGACTGAAATTTCAATTTTATTCATTAATAAAATAATATTTAAGCAACGAATATGGATTTTCAGGACACTATTTCTAACATCTTGATCATGTGGATCGTGATCCAAAAGTGTTATGTTGTTGTGTGCAAAAAGATTAATACATTGAGTTGGACCATGTGAGTTACTTGTTTTTAGACTACTATTGAAAATGAGTGATTCATGATGTACTGTTTAAACGACGACTCTAAATTCTGAGAGTATTTAAGACTTGTGCAAGGAATGTTAGTTATCTTGGTGCACTATATCTAAGGTCTTGATAAATGGCTGAAATCCCATATGCATTGGGTAATGGCGTAAAGAGTGACAAGAATCAGGTATTCAATATGAAATCTATAGTCTCTTATGAGATACAAATGTCTCCTTAGTTGATTTGCAAGTGTTTAAATTGATTTGGAAACCTTGGCCAAAGTGTTCCAAGTGCTTGACATTTGAAATTTATATTGTAAATACGTTCAAGTATAAATGAATTATTCGAAAAAGGCCAAGTTAGGAACTAATGAAAAAGTTGTGAGAAAAATAATAGTAGTAGTTATAATTATTTTTTGTCATAGGTATCTCACAAAGGGGTTGTTGTCAATATAGTCTATTTTGAAATTATTGAATAAATAATTTAATTATAGAGTGCAATGAGATTTATTTAACATAATTAAGTCCCATTAAATGATAATTAAATTTTATCATGAGATGGTAATTAATTTAATCCATATGGAGCTAGATTTAAATTGTCTCTGAGGTCCCAGTGCAAACCTCTATTCTAAAGGCAATCAGAAAAATGTTAAAGAATCATGAGATGAATTATTTATTAATGAGAAGAATAAATTTAAGTTTGCTAAACATTATTCATTAGATGAATAGAAACTTAAAATTATAAAATAAAATAATTCTTAAAAATTAAAATTTATAGGATGAATTTTTACATGTGAGAAACAAAAAAAAAAAAAAAAAAAAGAAGGCGACGATCCTTGTGCAACAAAACGGACCAATCAAAATGAGACGGGTTTCACGCTTTGATGATCTTAGGTTGACAATCCGCACCTTCGGGTGCAGACCAATAGGAGCATGCCACGTGGTATGCTCAGGCATTGATAGCGTTGGCGATCTGCGCCAACAAGCGTGAACTAATCCTGAGCTGCCACATGGTAGATGTGACGCATTAAAAAGGCATGGGCTCTACTGCACTGATACGATGTCAGTTTTGATGCTTTTAATGTGTACCACATCAACTTTTTGAGTTATTTTTTATCTAGCGGCCTATTATAAATATGGGTCCTAGAATTAAGGTTTAATATCAATTAAATATTAAAGGCTTCCTGAAAGTGTTGACTTTCACAGATCTAATAGGAAGAAAATTTTTGTTGAAATTTTTTCTCTTAGTTTAACATTTTTCAGAGCTCACATTCCGGGTTTTTGAGGTGATTGTGTAAAAGCTCTTTGGGTCTCGATTTTTCTTTATTGGAGCAATTTCAGGTATTCTTCTTTCCTTTTCTTTTTAGTTTTTCACTTCTCTATTTATTTATAGTATTTTATTATGCTAGTTAATATTCATGTTATTCTTATGAATGTTTTTAGTGTAGAGCATTTAAAATTAGAAATTTTAAATCTGTAGATTTAAAATCAGACCAGACTATTCATTATTGGCCTTGTTAGATTGGACTCTTCTTTAAACCTAGGAAAGGGACGAGCGAAAATTAGTCTTTCACTTTCACTGGATTGGGGAGAAGTGACTGACAGGCGAGGGTAGGCAACTCCGCTCAATAGGCCTTAGAGTTGTCAAATTGTTCAATTCACTCTTGTTTAGTTCTAATCTAAGGAAAGGCCTTCCCCTTCTTTAGGAGTGAACAAAGCCAAGTCCAAAAGCCTTTTTTTTTGGGGGGGGGGGGGGGGGGGGGGGGGGGGGGGGGGGGAAGGTGGGGGTGGAGGTGGAGACAAGATGGGAACCTTATTAATGTGTGCCCAAGCCAAGATTCGAATAGTCAAGTGGATGCAAAGACTACAAGCTAATGAGGATTTTCTTTCAATTTTAGAACATTCATGCGGGTTGAAGGAATGAATAAAGCTGGCTTGAATGGCTATTTCAACAGTTGTGGTTAGGCCATTAGGAAAAGGCATAACCCTAAATAAAAGTGAGAGAAGTGACCTAGTTGAATCACCTGAAGGATAAGATGTTCTTGCTATAGTCAACTTTCCCTTTTGGGTGAAGCGCTTGTGAAAAAGGTTTCAGTGCTTCAGTTCAGTTGACCTCTCTTTGTTTTTGTGATATCCCAAAGAAGAAGCTCCCATATGGCTTTCTGCTTTCTAAGCTTTCACTAGGTCTTGGAGTCGGCATAAAGAGGTCTTTTCTCTTTCCCATGCTCGATGGGAAAAATAGCGTAATGAAGAGCCTACTTTCATACTCAAGGGTTGATACTATCCTTCTGATACAGAATCAGATACTCTGGAATCTGTTGCTTTGTTCTCCACTATTGAAGGAATATTGTGCATAGCTCAACTCGATCAGGAGTAGATTAGGTAGAGTAGATAGCTATAAATGACTCCGCTCTTCTTAAGCTGGTATTTCATACCAGTGCCATAAACAAGCAATGAGTGAACAAGATTCTGATTCAAGTTTCTAGAGTCGGTCTCAGTAGCTAAGACTGGTAGCATGCTTAAAGGAATAAGTGATGCCATTGAATCTTTTGTAAGTGCAACTATTGGACTTCTTTTCTTGGCACGGACGAAAAGTATTAAAAGAAAAAAGAAAGAAATACAAAATTTTATTTCTTTTGCTAGTGAATCTGCTCTTTGAAAGCTTGAACGTAGCGAATGGGATATAAGTCAATAGCTTCCCTTTCTTGGTGACCTAACATCCTATTATAAAAGACGGATCTCTCCCTTTTTCTTTTCAAATATGCTATGGCCACGAAAATCCTTCGATTGGAGAGGAAGGGCCTAGAAAATGAAAGGAGAAGAGCAAAATAAATATCGATTATCCCATCCTGAAACATACCATAAAGAAAGAAGAAGAAGTTACACTAATTTATTTTTAAAATAAAAGATGTTATGAAATAACTTTTTTAATATCCTCTGTTGTTAGCTCTCAAGTGAGGAAAGGAACCCAAGGATATCCTAATCTAATAAAGGAAAGGCAGAACCATATCCAAGAAAATCACACATCTCCTTGCTAAGAGGTAGCTGGCAAAAGGCTCTCAAAAATGCTCTTTAACTGGAAAGCTACCATTTTTCGAGTACACTAGTTTGCATTGCATTGAAAGAAAGCATAGGAAAATTCCGTAGTTAGTATCTTCCGCCAGCACTGAAGGCAACTCCTTCCTTGAGCGTTAGAATAAAAATTCAATGCTCAGCAACAAAGGTGCATAGCGCTTTCTCTCTTTCATAGTCAAGATGTGCCAGTGGGAGGAGACTCGCCTTATTCTTCTGAGATGGGATGATGAGAACATGCTTTGCAGATGTTTTCAGGAAGAATAAAAGCCAATCTTAATAGAGGGTGTAGGCAAGAGATCTAGGTCTTGGCTACCTAATTGACTATTTCAAAGCTTGAAGTGAGGAATAGGCTGCACTTTGACTTTGATTGAATCAGAACCGAACTTTTGTATAGCGGAAGATAAGAAGTTTTTATAAGGTCCTCGTTTTTTTCTTTCGAAAAAGGAGTGAAGTAATCAGTGGAGGAAGGAATGAAGTTACTTTCAGAATCAGCTGCTTTAACTCTTAAGGGAGTTATTTTCAAGCTTTCTTTCACGTCTCCTAGGCTAAATGTTAAATATTTCCTTTCTAGTCTTTTCACAAGCCAAGCCGAGAGGGAAGGAGATTCTCATTTGAGATTTAACTGTAAAGTGAAAAAAGGAAAATAACTAAGCAAGATAACTGGATTGAACCGGCTGCCATAAAGAGTGAAAGTTAGATCCATTAGCGCCCAAAGGCAGAGCAAAGAGATTCTGATATAAAAGAGAGTAAGAGTTAGCTACTTCAAATTGAATATGTTAAGCATAGTGAGAGTGAGACAAATCTCCTTTTTCCAATAGGGAAATAAGAATCTCTTTCAGCCTTTCAGGTTGGGATTCCACTTTCCTTGCTAATTGATCCAACTCTCCCTTAAAGCAAGCTATAGTATGATAGAACTCATAGCTGAATAGCCTAAGCCTTTTATTGAGGAGATTGATTTGAACATTAGTCTTTCAAGATGCTTGACGTTAGAAGTCACTAGTCTTACTCAAGAAGAAAGAAAAGAAAGAACTCCGAGTGAAGGCTTAAGGCGGATTTCCTTCTTGATAACATTTGGAAGTTCATGCCCAGAAGCGGTGGAAGAGGATGTAGTCGTTCGTGCTGGAGTTAAATCACTTAACTTTGGTCCTAGTAGTATAAGATTTTATTTTCATTTATTAAATGAAAGAATTTCTAGAGGAAGAAGCCATAAGATCTCAAGTTGCATAAATTGAGCAACTCTTGATGGAATACCACTGCCGGTGCTAGCCTCTTTCTTGTGCTATCAAGAAAGGGAGGGGTGGGAAGGAGTAGTAAGACTGAGTAGCTTGCCTGCCGGGTCTTTATTAAGAAAGGCTACTTTCCTTAAGTCAATGATAGAGGTGAATGCCTTAACTTTCTCTTCAGGGAGGAAGGGCTACTATCAGCCTAGAACGAAAAGAAAGAGGAGATTCATCCCAGGGCACAGAAAAGTCTTTGTGCTTGTATGAATGAATGCTTATCTTAGCTAGGACATGTAGAGGGAAGGCACAGTCCAGGTTAGCCTTCAATCTTTCCTTGAGAAAGCTATCATTTAAGTGTAAAATTATGAGGTCATGAGGCAAGGCACAAAACTATCCTCTCATTTATCTGGTTCCATCAAATTGATCTGAAAATAGAAGTCTTTCCTTATTACAACTATAATAGCCCAGCAGAAGCCTATATAGTGAACTCTTTCTAGTGATCTTTACACTTCTCCAGAAACTATTCATTCTAGGTTTAGACCGTGGGGCAGGAGTGAACCAATCTGATGTGCAAATGTTTGAAGAATTAAGCTTAGCTGGAGGAAGGAATGGACATAGGTTAATCCATAGTAGAAGGTAGAGATATCCATGAGCATAGGCTATTCAGATGCTAGAGAGGCACATTTATGTGCTTATTAATATCCCCGAACTGGATTTTTGGACAATTGACTATTTAAAAGAAGTTCCATCCCTAGCCAATGTAAGCCAACTAGGAAGAGAAGTGAATCCACTTGAAGGGCTTGTTCGAGAATCAAGCTATCCGGAACAAACATATTTAAAAGCGGAATCCAACACAAGAGGAATATCGGACATGAATGGGCAAACATGTTGCCCATTAGTAAGGACAGAAAAGGCACTGATAAAGATCTTACTTCATCTGCTGCTTGAGAAGTTGTTGGTATACAAGATAGTGTTCGAGAACTAGCTAGGTGCCTTTTCTCAGAATCTGCGAGGACGAGGAATAATTTCCACGCTAAAGGGCATAGCAAAATCAGGCAACTTGCCACACACCAGGAGGAATTCCTTCTTAAGTGGATCTAACTCTTTTGACAAATCCCCAGAAGCATATGTCTACTAGTTCAGTTGAGAACAAGGTGTCTAACTAGACTAATAATTGATCGTCTATCGAATCGCTTCTTTAAAGGCAGGATGCCGAGAATCGTGTCTCTATCTACAAAGGCATGTGTGGGACTTTAGGAAAAGGCTCTACAAGACCTTTCATTTAATATATTTTATGTATAACTGGTCTTGGCAAGAACGACTTCTTTTCTTGTTTTGTGGTAAATAGTAATAGAGGCTTTCCCAAAGGATAAGACTTTTCGCTTAAAATGGTAGGATCATACCGAAAGAGGCGACAAGTAACATAGATAGAATCCCGCTATAAAGAGGAAAGTGGTCTGGATTCATTTTCTATTTTCCCACACTATCTCCTCAAATAACCTCAAGGCAATTTTCTCTTTTTTTTGTCTCATTAGAAAGCTTTATAGCCCAAACGGGGGGGGGGGGGGGGGGGGGGGGGGGGGGGGCGAAGTCGAGTTTTTAGAAATGAAAAAAATATCATGATCCAGTTTGTGTCCAGTCTTACTAATAAGCTTCTGTCGAGTCATGTTCCACATATTTCGACATCGTCTTCTGGGGTTGGGAATAACCGGGGCAGTAATTGTTTTTCGTTATCCAATCTTTCAATTATGGCATTGTGGCGTGCAGAGAGGAGGAGGGGGATTTTGAAGAATGAAATTCAAGGGTGCTGTGGAAGGTTGGGAGATATTCTTTTCCAGGGGAGGTGGGTGTTGACCCATTCGACCTCATTACTACAATTTTTGCTTAATAGAAAGAGGTTCCGAAAGTAGGCATTTCATAAGCCAAGTCATAGATCAATGGTCTAAGAACAAAGAAGTACTCGATTCTATTCATGAAAGAAAGGGATTTATTGAGACCGAGGCGCCTATGCTGCATTCCTTACATGAGCATTAATCAAAGGCAGCTTCTAAGAAAACAAGTAGGTCCACTATTAACTATCCCCTCTGATAACTAGTATAATGATTTAGGGAATCAAAATTACTTAGTCAAGAACTAGGGCAACAGAAAATATCATAATAAAAAGCTCAATCCCAACGGTCTTCTTATTCAAGTAGTTAACATTTCGGCATTCCTTGGGAAACTAATCCCTCTCCCCACCTTCAAGCTAAGGGATTCTAAACCTTCTTTCTAATAGATGCCATATGACCGTTCCTGGTAAATAAATAAGGCTATGAAAAGCAAGGCCAAAGGCTATAGAATGTGGTGAGAAGGATTTGTTGTGATAGACATATTTAACTGGGTTTCGAACTCCTAAATTAAGAAAGAGGTGCATTGATAAACACATTACAGTTAGCTGTTCAGGACAAGTGGCATTCGTTCTTTGCCTTAGGGCAATGAGCCCGATCTTTGACAAAGTTGCACGATTGAAGCGGGAAAGCAGAAAATCCCCTAGATTAGAACTGATTTCTAATAGAATCAAGGGAAAAGGGATTGAGTTTGACCAAGGTGATTTATCATTCTTTGCTATCTAGCTATGAATAAAAACCTACTTGAGACAACTCGATACTGGAAGCTTTGATGAGACACTTTTTGCCAGCACACGACCATCAGCTGTCTTTACTTATTTCCTTGCTTGGCTATCCTCGAGTGGCTTGGTACGTGCCTTCTTTTGAGACCCTTTCTATTGGTTCTGTTCGTCAGCGTCATTGAACTTTGTTAGCATTTTCAGCTCAAAACGAATGGTCAAAGGAATTGAGGATTTGTGTTTAGTTCTGTTCTTTTCCTAGTTCTATAATACAACCATGTAGAAGGATCTTTCTCACGCTAAGCATGCTACATCTCCTATCCGAGTCCTTCCAGCTTGCATCCTTCTTCTACCATTGGGAATGGAACATCTCTCAACTTATAAGTAATTGAAATTAAGGACTCTATTGTAGGTTTTGGTTGATAAAAGAATCTTCTCAGAAGCCCGTGTTTTCTGTCAAAAATGAGACCTTTCCGGGTCTGATTCTAATGGTTCTTTTTTTGTACCGGCATGCTCTATAAATGCGTTATATTGGGCTTTTAAGGAGACTAGATTTTTCAATAATGGGTCTCTGCTTTTTTGGGTCTTGGCGCCTTGGCTGCTGCTTAAACAGGGCATCCTCTCAACAGGCCGTGTATATTAGTAAAAGATGTAACTTTCACGGGTCCAATTGCTCTTTGCCATCAAAGGGAAAGTTAGCTAATAGGGCTTTTCCCGTTCAGTATGCGCGAGTTATAGGTCTATGCAACAGAAGCTTTGCAATATCGGGTGCAGGACGTGCTTCTATCCTCTTACCGGATTCTTTGTCATTTTCTGTAGTAACATTTAGTGTTGTAATAAATGTTACAGTTGAACCTTTCAACGAAAAATTTCGTATGATAGCTCCAATGAGTAGTAAAGGAAAGCTCATCCAGAGTGTGTCCTACTTGTGTCGTGTTTTAAGCTTGCTATGCATTCTTGCTTTATCTACCATTCTTGATAATCCATCTTATCTTTATTAGGATCGTACTCTCTTGGACTTGCAATCTTTTCTTAACAGTATTGAAAATTTTTCTCTAGGCTTTCAATGGGACCATGCTTTGGATTTCAATCTGAGATCATCCTTTGGGGCTTAGTTCATTCTCGTGGTTAGTTTTTATTCCATTTACTGCCCCTCTTTGCTTGATCAAAGACTTCTTGGAGCCATGTATTTTTAGTTTTTTTTTTTTTTTTGGGGGGGGGGTATCATGAGTCCAGTGGCTCTTTGACTAGAGTGCTTGAAAATGTGATTGACAAATAGGCTTTTGAAATTCGATTTGTCGCGACAAGGGGTATTGTCTCTGCCTTTTCAAGTAGGGATCATCTCTCAAGTGTTATGATCTTCCATTAATTGTTGCTTGGTAATGGTCTAAGGTTCAATGATTGATCTTCTGCGCTAAGGCTAGCATCTTATCCCATCTTTCATCTTATTGCTTTGAGTTTTCTTGGGGAAAGTGTCAATGTCTAACTTGTTGCTCCTTAATTTCACATAAACAATCGAGTGCCTTCTGTTGTTTTTGGTCTTATCCTTCTATGTTTATTGATCTCCTGCCCACTCACATTCTCTTTATCAAGTCCTTCTAAGCAAATAGGATAACACTTGTGTTATGACCGGGATCGATTCCCAAACATAAGCTAAGTAAAATTGAGATAGATTGAGAATATGAGATGAGAAAGAAGTGAAATTGAGATAAGAAGGTAGAGATTTTAGAGTTAAGATGAGATAAGAAGGGAAAGGAGATGAGATATAGAGAGAGTTAGATGAGAGAGAGAAGCTTTGATCTCAAAATGAGATTTGTGTTTGATTATTTTTCATTCATTGAATTGATTACAGCTGAATGCACTACTTATAGCAATTAGGACTAACTAATACATTGCATCAAGACAAATGGCTAACTAACTAACTAAAATATCTAACTAACTAACATTTAATTCTTATTGTTGGCGCCAAAACAGAACAAATGTAACAGCAGCCAAGTAGTAACTTGCAGCAGCTAGGCAACGTAACAGACCAGCAGCACCAACTGTAGTAATAGTAGCTGCAGAATAATTTGCAGGACATCAGCAGCAGCAATTCAACTAACAGATTTTTAATCTCTTTAACTGTTTTTCCCGCCTTGCCAATTTAAGTCCAGCCTTGGAATCTCGGTTTATAACATTCCCTTCCCCATGAAAACATTCTTGTCCTCAAGAATGGTAGAGAGTTGAGACTTAAAAATCACGTACTGATGTAAGTTAGGAAATTGGGTTGATGGTGATGAACTTCAAGCTAGAATTACAACTGAGAGCAGTTCTGAAGCAACTTAGCCTTGAGTTCAGCAGGAATTCTACCAACAACATGTCAATTCAACCAATTCCAACACAGATAGTCCCACAGATGAGCTGCTTCTGATCCTTGCTAAGATGTTTTACATCTGATTTGGAGTCAACCTCAGGTGGTCTATTCAGATCAAACCAAATCAGCCTGTCACCCCCTTTGCAATACCAGAATTTCATATCAGCCTTGAACATCTTCACTTCGATCTCTGATATATGCATCCTTTCCCTGCTGAATTGCTGCACAATTTCATCAACTTGTAATGATCTAGATCTTAAACTAAGCACCAGATCAAGTACATTTATCAGCTCAATTGCTGGCCTAAAAACCAAGCTTTGTTTGTTGTGAACTTTGAAACGCACTCTCGCAGCTCAAGTGCATCTTTTCAGCATAAAATCGACTTCTCTTAGATTCATTTGGTCTTGAAAAGCTTCACCTAGGTCAGGAGGCAACCTATCACAAGCACTTGCATGTGGATGAGTCGCAATTTCCTTCAAATAAAGGCATAGTTCATCTCGAACTTGCCGATCGGCATGCCGCTAGTGCATTTCAGCCACTACACCTGCCTAATCATACAAGGAACCTTGAAAAGCCACCAAGATGATGTCGTTCTGGTCCTAAGTTAATGCTCCAACTCACCCAAACGCGAACTTATGCACACTCTGATCTATTTTTGATGATACTGCAGCAGAAACATTTGGCTTCTCAACAGATAGACATTGCTCAGCAGTGAAAATGTTTTGATTCTGCGTATAACCTTGCCAAAGAGTAACACTTAACGGACGTGGAGATGCGTTCAGTGATATTTCAGCAACAACTTTAGTTTTTTTAGTTGGAATCACGGGTTCAGCTGCAACCAACCCCTGCATATCAACATGCCCATTCGGAACTGGTCCAACAGCATTTACCTCAGGAAGAGCAGCACCTTAAGTTATCTTTTGTTGATCATCAGACCTTATAGGCTGCAACATATCCCTATGCTTCCACTTTTTTTTTTGTAATCTTCTTTGCTTCCCTAAAATCTTTCAATGCGTCGTTAAGATGATTCCTCTTCACTTTACTTTCTGTACTCTTTGACATTCCAATTACATGAAAATCATATTCCCATTTCGGACATATGTCATATTGTACCTCAACATTGTCAAGAGACTCTAACTCTAGCAAAGAGTCTTCATAAGGATCGTCTTGCTCAAACACAGGTTCTTCAAGCTTGTTTTCATTAATTTCGGCATTGTCGTGGTCGAATTCGTCTCCAATAGCCACAGGTTCCACTTTCTTTCTTTGCTCAACATTGAACTTTGGTTGTTCAACACTATCTGCTAGCTCCGGAAACTCATTTGCATCAAGAACACTAGCATAATCACAACTGATGTTAACATCTGGGTGAGCTGAATGTTGCCGTTTCTCCATTAGCTGCATACATTCTTGTCTCCATTCTTGAAATACTTGTCTCCATTCTCGTATCCATTCTTCACGTTCTAGAATCCATTCTTGTCTCTGCTTTATTAAATTCTCCAATTGCTCTTTCGAATTAGCCATATCGAGAATGAAGAACAACTTCAATCATGAACCAGCTCAGTTCGCAGAATACATGTTCGAAAATCGCAGAAATGTAAAACTTGTTTCGCAACTCTTCAACAATCGATTGTTTTATGAAGTTGTACTCCTTTGTTCGCACAACCAATCAACTGCTATCAGTTCGACAATCGCCACTGATTACAAACCCTAGTTTGCAGATTTCGTGCATAAAGTATTCGACAAACCCTAACTTCGAACGAACCCTAACCACGATTCTTTCTTGAGTATTCAGACTTACAATTCTGAATTAACTCGATTCAAGATTGCAGTCAAGTTCTCAACACAATATTCAAACAACCTTGACGAACGAAATCGGATTTCAACACTTTCGCTCTTCCTGTTCACTGTCAGAATTTCACCTCCGCTGACAGATTTTCGCCTACCCCAATTTCTGAATTTTAGCATCTAAATCACCTCAATGCCACTAGTTTCGCATCTTTTGATGATGATCTGGTGTAATGTGAATCAAATAACTCACTTTTAACCTCCTCTTCCACCAATCAGCTGAGCGATTGATCAAGAACAATTAAGCTCAACTTCGACACTAATGCTTTGCTCAGCACTCAACTTCAGCAGCTGAAATTTGATCGATTCAACTGAATTCCCTAAGAATCAACTTTAGTGCTGAATGTAATCAACAAATACTGATCAATTATACTTTCCTCAATGTAATTCAATCGATTTTATCCAACCAAAAGCAATCTCCCAGGCTGATGCAGAAACTGATGCAATACGCGCCAAAACTACTTCAAAATTTCAGATTTGAATTCTGATCCAAATCTGACGTAATGCAATATCAAACCTTCTTTTGTTGATTAATTGCAATACAATTAATCAAATTTTATATTTTTTTTCTCTTCAGATATGAGCCTTAGGCTCTGATACCAATTGTTATGATCGGGATCGATTCCCAAACATAAGCTAAGTAAAATTGAGATAGATTGAGAATATGAGATGAGAAAGAAGTGAAATTGAGATGAGAAGGTAGAGATTTTAGAGTTAAGATGAGATAAGAAGGGAAAGGAGATGAGAAATAGAGAGAGTTAGATGAGAGAGAGAAGCTTTGATCTCAAAATGAGATTTGTGTTTGATTATTTTTCATTCATTGAATTGATTACAGCTGAATGCACTACTTATAGCAATTAGGACTAACTAATACATTGCATCAAGACAAATGGCTAACTAACTAACTAAAATATCTAACTAACTAACATTTAATTCTTATTGTTGGCGCCAAAACAAAACAAATGTAACAGCAGCCAAGTAGTAACTTGCAGCAACTAGGCAACGTAATAGACCAGCAGCACCAACTGTAGTAATAGCAACAGCAGAATAATTTGCAGGACATCAGCAGCAGCCAATTCAACTAACAGATTTTTAATCTCTTTAACTGTTTTTCCCGCCTTGCCAATTTAAGTCCAGCCTCGGAATCTCGGTTTATAACATTTCCTTCCCCATGAAAACATTCTTGTCCTCAAGAATGGTAGAGAGTTGAGACTTAAAAATCACGTACTGATGTAAGTTAGGAAATTGGGTTGATGGTGATGAACTTCAAGCTAGAATTACAACTGAGAGCAGTTCTGAAGCAACTTAGCTTTGAGTTCAGCAGGAATTCTACCAACAACATGTCAATTCAACCAATTCCAACACAGATAGTCCCACAGATGAGCTGCTTCTGATCCTTGCTAAAATGTTGTGCATCTGATTTGGAGTAAACCTCAGGTGGTCTATTCAGATCAAACCAAATCAGCCTGTCACCCCCCTTGCAATACCAGAATTTCAGATCAGCCTTGAACATCTTCACTTCGATCTCTGATATATGCATCCTTTCCCTGCTGAATTGCTGCACAATTTCATCAACTTGTAATGATCTAGATCTCAAATTAAGCACCAGAACAAGTACATTTATCAGCTCAATTGCTGGCCTAAAAACCAAGCTTTTTTTGTTGTGAACTTTGAAACGCACTCTCGCAGCTCGAGTGCATCTTTTCAGCATAAAATCGACTTCTATTAGCTTCATTTGGTCTTGAAAAGTTTCTCCCGGGTCGGGAGGCAACCTATCACAAGCACTTGCATGTGGATGAGTCGCAATTTCCTTCAAATAAAGGCATAGTTCATCCCGAACATGCCGATCGGCGTGTCGATAGTGCATTTCAGCCACTACACCTGCGTAATCATACAAGGAACCTTGAAAAGCCACCAAGATGATGTCGTTTTGGTCCTTAGTTAATGCTCCAGCTTGCCCAAAAGCGAACTTATGCACACTCTGATCTATTTTTGATGATACTGCAGCAGAAACATTTGGCTTCTCAACAGATAGACATTGCTCAGCAGTGAAAATGTTTTGATTCTGCGTATAACCTTGCCAAAGAGTAACACTTAACGGACGTGGAGATGCGTTCAGTGATATTTCACCAACATCTTCAGTTTTTTTAGTTGGAATCACGGGTTCAGCTGCAACCAACCCCTGCATATCAACATGCCCATTTGGAACAAGTCCAATACCATTGACCTCAGGAAGAGCAGCACCATGAGTTATCTTTTGTTGATCATCAGACCTCATAGGCTGCAACATATCCCTATGCCTCAACTTTTTTTTTTTGTAATCTTCTTTGCTTCCCTAAAATCTTTCAATGCGTCGTTAAGATGATTCCTCTTCACTTTACTCTCTGTACTCTTTAACATTCCAATTACATGAAAATCATATTCCCATTTCGGACATATGTCATATTGTACCTCAACATCGTCAAGAGACTCTAACTCTAGCAAAGAATCTTCATAAGGATCGTCTTGTTCAAGCTCAGGTTCTTCAAGCTTGTTTTCATCAATTTCGGCATTGTCGTGGTCGAATTCGTCTCCAACAGCCACAGGTTCCACTTTCTTTCTTTGCTCAACATTGAACTTTGGTTGTCTAACATTATCCGCTAGCTCTGGAAACTCATTTGCATCAAGAACACTAGCATAATCACAATTGATGTTAACAACCGGTTGAGCTGAATGTTGCCGTTTCTCCATTAGCTGCATACATTCTTGTCTCCATTCTTGTATCCATTCTTCATGTGCTAGAATCCATTCTTGTCTCTGCTATATTAAATTCTCCAACTGCTCTTTCAAATCAGCCATATCGAGAATGAAGAACAACTTCAATCATGAACCAGCTCAGTTCGCAAAATACAAGTTCGAAAATCACAAAAATGTAAAACTTGTCTCGCAACTCTTCAACAATCGATTGTTTTATGAAGTTGTACTCCTTTGTTCTCACAACCAATCAACTGCTATCGGTTCGACAATCGCCACTGATTACAAACCCTAGCTTGCAGATTTCGTGCACAAAGTATTCGACAAACCCTAACTTCGAACAAACCCTAACCACGATTCTTTCTTGAGTATTCAGGCTTGCAGTTCTGAATTAACTCGATTCAAGATCGCAGTCAAGTTCTCAACACAATATTCAAACAACCTTAAGGAACGAAGTCGGATTTCAACACTTTCGCTCTTCCTGTTCACTGTCAGAATTTCACCTCCGCTGACAGATTTTCGCCTACCTCAATTTCTGAATTTTAGCATCTGAATCACCTCAATGCCACTAGTTTCGGATCTTTTAATGATGATCAGGTTTAATGTGAATCAAATAACTCACTTTTAACCTCCTCTTCAACCGATCAGATGAGTGATTGATCAAGAACAATTAAGCTCAACTTCGACACTAATGCTTTGCTCAGCACTCAACTTCAGCAGCTGAAATTTGATCGATTCAACTGAATTCCCTAAGAATCAACTTTAGTGCTGAATGTAATCAACAAATACTGATCAATTATACATTCCTCAATGTAATTCAATCGATTTTATTCAACCGAAAGCAATCTCCCAGGCTGATGCAGAAACTGATGCAATACGCGCCAAAACTACTTCAAAATTTCAGATTTGAATTCTAATCCAAATCTAACGCAATGCAATATCAAACCTTCTTTTGTTGATTAATTGCAATACAATTAATCACATTTTATATTTTTTTTTTTTCAGATATGAGCCTTAGGCTTTAATACCAATTGTTATGATCGGGATCGATTCCCAAACATAAGCTAAGTAAAATTGAGATAGATTGAGAATATGAGATGAGAAAGAAGTGAAATTGAGATGAGAAGGTAGAGATTTTAGAGTTAAGATGAGATAAAAAGGGAAAGAAGATGAGAAATAGAGAGAGTTAGATGAGAGAGAGAAGCTTTGATCTCAAAATGAGATTTGTGTTTGATTATTTTTCATTCATTGAATTGATTACAGCTGAATGCACTACTTATAGAAATTAGGACTAACTAATACATTGCATCAAGACAAATGGCTAACTAACTAACTAAAATATCTAACTAACTAATATTTAATTCTTATTGTTGGCGCCAAAACAGAACAAATGTAACAGCAACTAAGTAGTAACTTGCAGCAGCTCGGCAACGTAACAGACCAGCAGCACCAACTGTAGTAATAGCAGCAGCAGAATAATTTGTAGGACATCAGCAGCAGCAATTCAACTAGCAATTTGTAGTAATAACAGTTTTTCCCGCCTTGCCAATTTAAGTCCATGCCTCGGAATCTCGGTTTATAACAACTTGCTTGCTCTTGGCCGTGGCTACTTAGAAACATCCTTCTAGTTCGTCTTAGAGAATGGAATTAGGAATTCAATTTTTGTCTTATTGCAGGTCAGTCATCTGTTCAATCAAGATTTCTATGTCTTGTTCGCTTTTAGGCACCACTTTCAATTCCTTTGTTCAAATCAATATCTATGTTAGGCCTTCCTTCTCGGTTCTCATGTCATGTTCAATCCGTTGTTCTTCTGTCTGAGGCAAAGGCGAACCCCTTATACTGTAAATGGTCGAGCTAGCTTGGCTGGTACATCAAGCACATTGGCATATTGCTTGTTCGGTGCAGTACATATATTGTTCAATGTCAATCAAGTAATAGAATTCATTTCCACTATCTAAGGAAAACATGAACAATTGCTATTTTATGAGTAGGTTTAAAGTTGGAAATTTTAAACCGTTCTGCTACATTAATCTAATTAATTATGGAAAATTTTGAAATTCGTCCCAATAATGTGAAAAATATGGCATCCAAATGAGTGATTCCCTTATATATAACTTTGTGATACAAGGTACTTAAATGGCATCCACTAATTAAGGGAATATGTTACACTAATGACTTCATTAAGCGTCTATAATTGTCCTAAATGTAACACAACTTATTTTGGATCCATTTGAAGTTAGTTTTAGAAATGTACCCTGTGTTGTACTAAATATGCCATGACTTTTAACGAAATGAACCACAACATCCTACTAACTTATACCTCATAATTATACATGAATGAATCTTTAATTTTGATGTCATTGTTCCACTAATTATGGGAATACGTAACACTAATGTCTTCATTAAGCGTTTATAATGGTCATAATGTAACCCAACTTTTTTTGGATCCAATTGGAGCTTTAGAAATGTACCAGAAATTTTAACCAAATGTACCACAAAATTATACTAGCTTGTACTACATAATTATACGTGAAGGAATCTATAATTTTGACACCATTTTCCCACTAATTATAGGAATATGTCACACTAATGACTCCATTAACACTAATGACTTCATTAAATGTCTATAATAGTCCTAAATGTAACTCAACTTATTTTGGACCCATTTGGAGCTGGTTTTAGAAATATACCACAAGTTTTAACTAAATGTACCATGATTTTTGACTGAATGAACCACAAGTGTTCACTAGCTTGTACCACAGAAAAATACATGAAGGAATCATTTATTTTTACACCATTTTTCACCAATTATGGGATTATGTTACATTTACGACTTCATTAAAAATATCCAACGGCCCTAAAAGTACCCCAACTTAGTTTAGACCCATTTGAAATTAGTATTAGAAATATACCATGAGTTTTAAGTAAATGTACCTCTACTTTAAACTAAATGTACAAAAAGATTCCACTAAAATGTACCACATAGTTATGCATAAAGGAATCTTTAATTTTAATGCCATTTTTTCATTCATTATGCGATTATGTTACAATGAAGACTTCAATAGGGATCTCTAATAGTCTTAAAGGCACCCCAATTCGGTTTGGACACATTTGGAATTAGTTTTAGAAATATGCCATGACTTTGAACTAAAGGTACCATAAGGTTCTACTATACCACATACCACTATACCACAAAGTTATATATGAAGAAATCTTTAATTTTTACATCAGTTTTCTTATAATAATAGGGTTATGTTATACTAATGACTTCATTAAACATCTATAATAGTTTTCCCATAAAATAATTATATTTTTAATAGGTTAACTATTTTATTTTTATGTTTATGGTGCTCAAAAAAGATTTATTTCATTTTTTTATAACATATAGACTTCATTAGATGACAATACTAATAATAGTAAATATAACTTTTTTGGAGAATATGTTTTTAAAATTTTGAAAATTTATGTATATCAAATAATAATATCTATATAGTGCAATAAAAAAAAAGTTAGGCGATTACTTTTCTTTTTATTTTTTTTCAAAAAGTTGTTGCAGGAGTAAAAAAATACTAATTTTTCTTTTTTTAATTTTTAAAAATATAAAATGACCAAAATGCCCCAGCTAAAGTGCCATGGCTACCATGTGGCATGCTGACTGTGCTTGCTATTTTAGTAATTTTAAATTTTCATGTGTTATTTTTATAATTTTGAACTTTTAGGTGCTATTTTAGAAATAAAAATTATCATATGTGTGATTTTGGAAAATCTCCCTAGATTTCTTATATTATTTAGATATCTAAAAATATTTGTAAAATATGTTTAAATATTTTAAATACCTTGTAAATATTTGTAATATTTTATATAAATCAAGAATACTCTCTTAAATATTTGTGATATTTTTCAATATTTAATATGTTTTCAAAATATATTTTTAATATGTGATATATCTTTTTATTTATAATATTTTTCTAATTATAAAACTATTTTAAATAATTTAAATTATGCTTTAATATTTAATATATTTTTAGATATTTAACATGTTTAATAAATATTTAAAATATTTTTAAATAGTTAACTTAAATTATTTTTAAACTATATTAATATTTATAAAATATTTGAGTCATTTTTTTCTGAATTTCTAAATTATTTATTAAAATATTTACCTTTTTTATTTAAAATATTTTAAAATTTTAAAACTTATGTCAAATGTAAATTTCAAGTATTAAAAAGAAATTATGTTAGTAAAAGCTAATGGATATTAACGACATTGCATTGAGGTGTGAAATTTTAGAAATATCATGTGTGACATTGAAATAATAAAACTTTTCGATGATTTTTTTTGAATCACAACTAAGATTTTGGTAATTTTTCTGTAAAAATTACCATTGTAAGTAATAAATGTTCAAATATAAGAATAGATTGCAATTCTTTAAATAGAAAGTGTGACAGTCTCAATAGGTAAGAATTATTAAAATAGGAAGGAGTACAAGCTTTGATGGCCATAGCAGCCCAATAATTTCCACACCTAACAGCGCTTACACTCGCAAGGTTTCAAAATATTCTTATGACTAAAAACCGATGAAAAGGATAAACTTGTCTCATAATTTAAACATAGATGGCAGAGCAAATATTGTTAAGGAATTTATCACTCTGTTTGTTTATGGAGAAAAGTAGATTTTAGGAGCCAGTTTTTCCTATTTTCTGTTATTTGTCGCACATTCTGCGATGGAAAACATTTCCCACCCACTGGGTGGAAAATGACTTCCCTATAATATGGGAAAAGTCACGATTCTAAATTGCACAAAAGCCTTCACAGTTATCATTATGCGCATCTGAATCAAACCAAAATGAACCAAACTGGAATGTAGACATTTAATGTCACAGTATCATACAAGAATTGGATCAAATAATCAAATGGAGCCCAAATGTCACTTTGTCATTATTTCAACATAACTATTTTCATCATTTTGAATTACTATATAGTATTGTATTGTGAAGTTATGAATTAGGTATCCCAAGATTTTAACCTTTTTTTACATAGTATCTTGATGTTTTAATAACATACAATAACGCATTCTAAAATTTAAAAGTTCTATCATCCAAGTACCTGAAGTTTAAGATTTTTATGAATTAGGTATCTTTTGCCAAATTTTGATATATTTTAAATGAAAACTATTAACGTTAAACATGAGATCAAAAATATACATGTGGGTAAAGTTTTATAGGGTATGCCTAGGTGAAAATTTTTCAAATCTTAAGGTACCTCATTGTATAAATTAAATTGAATTGGTGCTTGGATGATAAATGTTCAAACTTTAGGGCATCTAAGAGATAAATTTTCTTATTTTATACTGCTTTTGAGGGTAAATTCTACTTTTCTATTACTTCTCATGCATGTTGTATTGCTACTTATATTGTCCTATAATAAGATGCAAGATGATTGGTGAAAAATGTTTCTTTTTCAAATATACAAGAAGACATCATAATGCAAAAGCAAGTTTTTCTTTGAAAAGAATGACGGAAAATTTGAATCCGATTTTAGTTTACCTCGGAAAATCTATCTCGAAGAAAAACAAATTTCTAAAGCCTACTCTTCCCCCTAAACAAATGGGACCTAAAATGTGATTTTTTATCAACCGGGCTTTACTAGGTATAATGGAAAATTAGATTCTAGAAATAAGTTTTCTGCTTTTCGATTGTTTGTTACACATCGTCGATGGAAAATATATTCCGACAGAAATGGTTTTTTGTCCAATATCAACTTCCCTTATAAAATAGAGAAGTCATGATCTTAAATGGCATAAAAACCTTCGCAATAATCATCGTGCGGATCTAGATTGAATCGAAATGAACAAATTGCAACGTGTTTTGATTTGATTCCTATGTATATATCAACTATGTCAAAAATTAAGTCTCAAAGACCAAAACACATAAAATCACGTTTAACCACCCCAAAACGTGTCATTTTAGGTTAATTATAATGGCAATGATGATATTGTAACTAATAGCAACTTGAGGGCAAAACCGTTCTATTTTTTGAGTTTTGGCACATTTGGCCAATTTCCATTTTGCCCTTGCCTGCTTTGCTAATTTACTTGCCGGTGACCATATTGCCTGCATCGCTTCATTCTACCCTAACTGTTTAATTAGTTGGGCATACGTCACCCATTTGAAGCACTTCCAGTGGACATGTGTCGTACGATGAACGCACCAGATTGTGTTTGTTTGGCATGTTGCTGACCGTTGATCTGCGATGAAGGAAATAGCCAGGATTGTTCTTCCTTTTTTTATGGTGCTTGAGGTTTTATGAACCCTAATTAGGGTTTAGGCCGATTTTTCCTTCCTGGAACACGTCTACGATGGTTTTGGTAAAGGTCTACTTCTTATTCTTTTGTTTAGTTGGGATCTGCCTTAGAAGCCTAAGAAAAGAGTCTGTAATTCATTTTTGCATTGCTGTTGGTCTATAACTTGTGATAATCTTGTTAACAGTGAAAAGACTTCTCTAGAGATAGGGAGCTGTGGCGTAGTTCGAGTTTTTAGGGGACTAAACCACCTAAATCTAGTGTTCTTGGTTGTATTTCTATACTTTACTTATATTGTATTGCTATCTATATTATCCTATAATAAGATGTAAGATGATTCTGAGAAAATATTTCTTTTAAACCATACAAGAAAATATCACCATGCGTAGGCAACTTTTCTTTTGAAACAAACAACGGAAAACAAGAATCAAATTTAATTTTCATTGGAAAGACTTTTCCAAAGGAAAACGAATTTCTAGAATCTACTTTTCCTCCAAAACAAAGTCTAAGACGTGATTTGTTATCACTTCATATATCAAAATATATAATGATAATAGGTAAAATTTTTATTACTTAGTCACACTACACTAAAAGCTCGTTAAATTTATTTGAAAACCACCAATGTGAAACACAGATTCGGCCATTAAACAAAACACTTTATTCCAAGATTTTGGTGATTTTTTTCTAGAAAATACTGACATAACTCATAATTCAAGCACCATATAAATAACATCTACCAAAATCTAGTTAGATTTTTTAGCAATCTCGCAAAGTTTGTTTGAAAAGCTAAGGTGGCAAATATTATTATAGAACCATGCATCACTTCAAGATTTTCAACACAACGTTGATTAAATTTTAAGGGTAAAAATTTCATTAATAGATGATAAAATCTCATTAAACTTCAACGACCTTCATCTTATATATTAAAATATTAATATACATAAAACATATTAGAATAGCAAAGAGATAAATTCCTAATATTTTGAAAAAGAATTATTTCCCATGTGAATACCAATTATGACTCTGAAAGTAACACTGTAAGAGAAAAGCTTCTATTTTTCCCTTGAACGTGAAGGTCGGGTAGGAGATTTTAACATAATATTTCTTACTTTAAGGCTCCATTTCTTTCGACAGAAATACTATTTTTTTGGAAAACGTTTTCAAGGTTTTTCAAAAAAAATGTGATTCCTGTTAAGGCTTTCCAATATTTGTTTCAGAAGAAAACAAGTTCTCACCTTGCGATATTCCTTATTTGTTTTAAAAGAATCATCTTCTACCAACCATATTACATCTTATCATATGACAATATAAGCAGCAATATAATATATTTGAATTACCCATACTTTGCGTAGTTGGGAACAACTTTTTTAGAATCGGGATTCAACTTAGAATCGATAGGGGGTTTTCAGAATTGGAATCGTAGAATCATATCGAGAATCGTAAGATTTCACCAAATATATATTATAATTATTTTTTGTATTAATATTGGTTATATAGTTCAAAAAACTTTTAATAAGACATTTACTTATATGGGTATATAAAATATTATCCAGTACGATAAAAATATTATCAGGCAACATAAGTGTGTCCTTTTATACTACAACAATCACGAGAATTTTTAAAATAAATGCTATTAATCAAACTTTATATTAAAGTTAAAATATAAAACTAAACTTGATTTAAATTTTTTGAAAATATATACCACTTAATTAACTTTATGTTACTTCAAACCAATAAAGTTCGTTTATAATATAATATGCTTAAGTGTTTTACATTTTAACTTTTTTATTTATATACGTTGATAGAATCGAGGTAGGATCAGTGGAATCGTATAATCATATTATGATTCTATCCATTAATTTTATGTAATATCAATAAACCACAAGATTCTACGAAATTAATATTCTACTTAGGATTAAGATCCGCTGGCAATTGCGGAATTGTAGAGTCGTAAGATTCTAAGATTTGAATCAAGATTTTAATAACCATGGTTGCGAAATTATTACTAAGATGCCATGAGATTTGAACTTTTGTCACTTTCCTGACATATCAATATATACAATGAGTTCCCTTAAATTGAACATTTTATTATTTAGGTATGCTGTATCAATATTTGATGAATTTTTGTAAAATCTAACCAGTTTTATATAAAAATGCTAATACAGTACATGATTTATGATAATATTTACAAGTCATGTCAATATTTTTAAAAAATTATGTTTAAAGGTTCATCGTACGTTGATCTAAACTACCTAAAAATGGAAAAAAAAATTCATATATCACACCAGCATTTTTAGCAAAAAAAATCACCATAGTCTAATGAGAATATTGATATATTATTAAAATCATGTTCTATTTTAGCATTTTCTATCAAAAATCTACCGAATTTCAACAAAAGCCATTTGATTGATAAAATTTTAAAACTTTGGGGTACCTAAGTTGTAAAATGCTTGCTCAAAAATAAGTTATAAAATGTTTAAACATCAAGGTACCCCCGTTGTATACGTTGAAATGTTAGGTATATAGGTAAATGATCAAACACCATGGTACTTAAGTAATAATTTTCCTAAAAAATAAATATCAAAGAAAGTATTTTCTAAAAAAAGAATCTATAAATAATTTTTTTGGTACATGGTTTTAAGTAAACATTATTTCTTAATTATAATATTTACCATAGCGTGTTGATAAAATAAATAAATAAATAAATTTCACTGTGGCATGAATTAACAAGGATGTTTTAAGTATAGAATATCAGTTAGGAACAAAAATCAAATGAAATCATATAATTCACTCTAGGATTTAGAGCTAACTAATCACTATTTGTCCAGTTCTTGTCCCACATTATTACTTAACGATCTAAGATCTCGCTAAGCTCATTTTGGTTTGATCCATATTCCGACCAATGCATGCCTTCGATATTTTTTTAGGTCATTAGGAATAATGTCTTCTTCTTAAAAGAAAAGTCATTTTCCCCCATTTGAGGGAACAATTTTTCTTTTGAAAAAAGCCCGCCAAACAACGGAAAAGGAAAAAATCAATTTCGAGAATGTGGTTTTCTACCTAAACAAATGGAGCCTAAGCCTTAATCTTGGTATTACTTCTACGACCAAGGCCTAATTAACAAGAAAATAGCTTTCATTATCCCCTTAATAAAAAACAATTAGAATGGTCTGTTTGGGGTTACGAAGATAGAAGATGACGCAGCAGCGAAGCCCTGATGCAGTAGTAAAATACGATGATCATTAAGGACTTAGAACAAGAAATTCTATGTTCAAATCCCCTTTCTCCCAAATCCCGCTTAAGGTTACCAACAAAAAAGATGTGCAAATGTTCAACGACAATTTCACATGTATTTGGGTTACATTCAAAAGTATATGTTAGTTGCATATAGTAAAGCAAAAGCATAACTTTCAATACGAATGTTGTAAAGCAAACTAGTACTGCTATTATGCTAAATCAGCAAAGGCTCAGTTACAGGCGCTTCAAAAAGCAGTAAAACTCAAGGCTCGCTCCAATGTAGATGAGGGAAAGTAAAATTCATCCATGATTCTTTTGCATCTCTTTTTACCTGTTCCTTCGAACCCAAGACTTGAGAAGATTTGCACGTCACAAACAAGTAAGCATCACGAGGTAAAAAAATTTCCTAATCACACTTGATGTTGCGGTAGATCCTCCGCACAAACAACGAAGAACCCAGGTAACCAACAGCTCCTGCACACTCAGAAAACGCAAAAGATCAATGTTTTAGACTCTCAAAAGGGCTGAACAGTCACAGACAGCCTAATGCAACATTTGCCACATAATGAACTTTGAGCTACTTCTTTGGTGATAGGCTGTTACAATTTCCCAACGGCCTCCTTGATGCATATGTACGATATTTTATTTATTCTAAACGTGTATGGCTGGACCCACTATGTACACTAAGTGACACAGCTAGCACATTGCAACTTGAACCACAATCTGTACCCACTACGTAACAAGCGCAAACCCTATTTTGGTTACTTGGTCACGGCATACTCCGAGCGATTTTCATTGCTTTATGAATAGGAAAAGAGTCCTTATATGCCGGCAGAGGCATTCCAGCAATGGAACAGTATGATTAACAAGAAGCTGAAACATAAAATTCTCAAATAAATGAAAGTCCAAGGAAACCTAGCAGTCCGGTTATATTTCTGCATCGTTCACAAGCACAGTAACAGTTCCCTCCTAGTACCCTGTCACACACCTCAAAGCGCTTATTGCCCATAGACGGAAAAAAGCAATTTGTATCAGTCTCGACTGAGAAGAAAACAGACATTGAGACTTGCAAAGACAAACCCATTCGAATCTATGAGAATCAAATATTCAAGTGTCATACTAATGTCCAAGTACCCTTGTTCAACACAAGTAATTTATCACAAAATAGAGAGACAGCATAACATAGATTCAAATAATTGGATGGGCATTCAAAAACATCAGATGATAACTCACCACAGAGGATTCCCAAACCGAGACAAAACATTAGAGTGTATCCAAAATAGAAACTGGTCTGGAAAAAACCCGACATTTTAGTCTTGACGTGGTAGTAATATATCGAGTACAGGTACACATAGATAGCTGTAGATGCAGCAGAGAAGAATGATGTCCACTGCCAATGGTAATTCTCCGCATTTAAAAGGAAATATGTTCCCACAATAGTCACACAAACAGTGACAATGATAAGAATTAAGAATACCAAAAGCATGAATCCATAAACATAGTACACCTGAAAATCACAAAAAAGACCTCCATAAGTCTCCACCAGAATCAGTTACTAAAACTAAGACTACATTAGGATGGAGGAAAGACACTTCCCTTCCAAAAAATTTCCCTGTCCAAACATTTTTAGTGCGAAGTATTTTTTTCCTCCTTATAAAATTAACTGTTTGTCAACAACAACAACAACAAACCCAGTGCTTCAAAGGCTCCCGTCAATGAAAATCAACCATTTATCTAGTAAAAGAAAATAATTTCATTATATAAATTTATGAGATTCACGTTTAGTCAAGCTAAGGCTAAAGTGGGATATAAGACCTGAGATTACAACAGAAAATGTTTTACCCTCTATGAGGGAAAAAGACTTCCCCTCTCCTTCAAAGGAGGGGAAGTTCCATGGAGGAGAATATTTTCCATTCAAGTAATTGGTTCTACTTAACTATATAAGGAAAATTATGGGAATGAGAAGGAAGAAGACATCCCTCAAAACAAACCAGGCCTTAGTTCATCATGTTTTCTTAGCGGGAGAGATAACATTTGACATATATTATTAGTTTGCATTAGGTTTTCTCAGTTGATAAGAGAATCATACTCAAACTGAAATTCACAAGCAACACAAAGCCTTTTGGAAAACAATCATGAGTCACTAAAACTTGTTTCAAATTCTAGAATATGCAGTTTCATTTCAGTTTCAACTGTAATCGCTCATGGTCCATTCTTCAGCTGGTTGCTCTCAGCCAAGAATGGTGAAAATCTTATAGATTAGGATGTCAAACACGGTCAACTATAATTATTTAAGCGATCAATCTCTAGAGACGGGTCATTCTAATGTTAAAATTTTAAGAATGACAAGTTTACATTTGGGACCCATGAATTCATTTATTTAATGCACGCACTGAGTAAAGCTGTGTCAAATGTGCTTGATAATTGGCTCATCAAATCTGCAGTAGGAAATTCAACTGAAATTCCTAATAATTACCTTGTAATTCCAAAAGGATGTGAAAACGAAGTACATCTCAATGAATATGCTTCCAAATGGTAACAGCCCTCCCATCATTGAGACTACAGAAGGTGTAAGATACCATTTTTTCTCAGGAATTGGACGAGGAATGGTCTTCACCCGACAGGGATTGTTTGGAACCCCACTCCAGTTCCTTCCAAAAACAGTACCAAGAAGCGCAAGAGGAAAAGAGATGAAAGCCCAAATAGTGAAGACAACCACGATAGTGCCGAACGGAATGGCTGCTAGAGACCCATAGAATATAGCAATCGTGTTCAAGATGAACCCAATTCCAAAGCACATAAAAGGGAAGAGTGACGCTGTAAGGATCATTGACTTTATCCAACTTTTACCTGACAAATTGGAAATATGGTATACCTCAGCTCTTTCATAGGAAACCAGAGAAGTATTTCCACAAAAAAGAAAGTAGTAAAGTTGACTGCTTACCACCATTGCGTGAGTACATCCCACCATTCACATAACCAGCCACAAAAGACGTAAGAGCAAAGCAGACAATGAAAGCTGTGACTATGGCTCCTCTCCTACACCATGCAGAAGCTTGTGGGTTAAGACATGCATTTGAACATTTTCCTTCAACTCCACAAACAGTATTGTATTTAGTTATTTAACATAACACAACTAGTTCAAAGTAATTCTCCAGAAAGAAATGGATTATGGGAGTGTGACTTGAACTATTGATCAGGCCATGACAGTTTAAAAAGATATGAACAAAATGGTATGAACAGGTATGAGAGGGAAAGCAAATGTGAAACTGACAGAAAGTGACAGGAGACTCAGAAAGGCAAAAGCATGGGTGAAAGATCACGCACAGCAGTATCACCAAGATCAGAAGTTGACATTGGAAAGGGCCAAAAGGCATACGTACAGTATAGGGAATGAACTCACAATGCAATAAACAGAGGATGTAGTAACAAGTAAGCAATTTGAAACACAGCACTTTAGACCGTCAAGACAATTAAGATGACAACTTTTACCTGACAACCTTTACGCTGTAAGGATCATACGTTAATATCTCAACTTACCCAACATATAGTGTTCCAACTATTGCCATTAAGATGACAAGAAGAACTAGCAACGCTAGCTGTGCACCAGTGCCAACAACTGCTGAAAGTAAAACAAGGTTGCGCGGAGGTCGGAAAACATCCCCGTGAACGAGTTTCCAACCAGACTCTTCATTCACATCTCTTTCCTGAATCAAGTATAACAATCATCACCATAAACTTGAACAACTATTGTCCCTTAGATGTTTGCATTCAGGAAGAGGAAATAGGAACTACAGAGAATGAGAAAGGAGGCAAGAAAGAACCACAGAAACTCACCAGTGTCTCCAAATCATCATCTTCCCGTGCATATTTTGCGTAGTCATTCCTCAAGGTACGCATCAATATCATTGAAACCAGACCAGTGAGGAAGATAACCATCATGAATGAATTGAATATCGAGAACCAATGGATCTGCAGATCATAAGATTCTCCTTTACAACTTTCACAAGAAAAAACAAAGGAATATAACAGCAAGCAAGGATATTGAGCAGCATTCACCTGATGCTCAAAGAAAGGATAGTCCAGGTAAACATCAAAGCGGCGGGCAAAGCTGACATTGGTAGGTAACCATTTGACAGAATAACTCATTTCAAATGTTTGACCAGGTTCCAGCAGTTTTGCACCATCTTGGGTGAGATTGACATGAATAATCTGCAAAACAAAGAATAAGCATTGGCACCAAGGGAGGATCCCAGAATGAGCCACATCATCACTATAGAGATTAAGAACAACAGACCTGGTCTTTATTGTACTTAACGACAATGTTCTTCTGGGTGTAAAGCAGATGCTTGGTATTATCACTGTTTTTATCAAAATGCACCTCACCAACAAAGCCTGATGCATTGTTCAAACGCAAGTTTGAGATCAAGTGTCCAAACTCGTAAAGAAACGGAATCAACACAAGCTCACCAAATTACATACCCCATAATGGTAGATCATCTGAAATTGCAGCCCAAATGTCAACAAAGGAATTAAGGTTAGTTTTAGAGGAAGTAGCAACAAAAAATATCCTGTCAAGAATAACAAACAGAGAATGGCAAGGTTTTGAAATGCACAGACAAGCAGGAAAGGAATTGAACTCAAAATTCATGCTTAATTTGTATCATCATGATAAGAATTTGGAATATTCAGATGAGTTCTCGTTAGGTATCTTGGAGGCAATATATGAAGGAAGGTATTTATCTAGTGTAGATGCGGTGAGCTTATTTCTAAGGGGATTTTGGGTTTCACAGACACAATGGTTCCATTTGTTGACAGGGTGAGGTTCCTCAGGGCATGCACTCCCATTCCATAGATTTCTACACTGGTCTATTATTATGACATTTATTTGCCTCGTGAGCTTTATTCACGTATCACTGTTTATATAGGCCCTGAATGCTATGATTTTTATATGTCAAAATGTATCAGTTCTCATCATGAGCCCAATTAGTCCTTGAGTACCTATGTACTTCTCATGTTCTTCAGGCTAGAATTATTTAATGCATTTTGTTATAAATATACAATCAGAAAGCAGGAACAGAGGTAAAATAGCAATTTGTTCTTAAACTGATATGTCACTCGCTCCATATCAATCATGCATGCTATCTCTTTGATGATCCCACTGTTGTCTGGAAAACAACACTGACAATAAATGATGAAACTATGGGACCACTTAGAATAGAAAATTTTCAAATGTATTTGGAAAATTATCCAAGAAAAGTTGTTTAGAAGTCCGGTTTTCCAAAAGGAAAAGTTGAAAATAGTTTTCTAGTTTTCTTTGTTCTTTTAGAAAAATTTGGACGTTTTCCATAATTTTACATGTTTTCCACAAGTTTTTTCATGTCCTCTCTTATTCTCAGCTTCCTTCCCTTTCTCTTTCTTCTCCTCAGACACAGCCTCCCTTTGGGGTAGCACCTTGAAGGGGTAAGGTTGCGTATATCTCACCCCCCCCCCCCCCCCCGACCTTTCATTAGTGGGAGCCCGTGAGGCACTGGGTGGTGGTTATTGTTGTTGTCATCTCTTTCTTTTCGTCACTCCACCCTTCTCCTTCTCTTTCTTCACTCCACCCTTTCTCCTTCTCTCACATTCTCATGCTCTTGCCATCAATTCCAACCTCCAACCCGCATCCCACCCTTCAAGGTCAAGGATGCAAAAGAGAAAAATGTGAGTTGTTTAATTATAGATACTCATCTTTGCAAAATGTAATATAGCGACTATGCTTAAGTCTAGGTTTCCAATTTAAAAGTGATACCAAACTATCCCCTAAGGCGACAAAAGTTAATTCCAATATTGCACTGCACATTACATAATTTTATTCGAATGAAAGACAAAATGGATACGTTATTTACTTTATATGGTAGAGAAAGTGTGGGAGTCCCTAATGAGAATGATACTGCCATAGTACAAAAAGGATAGAGGTGAATACATCCCAAAGAATGCAAATGAACGAGGTCTAGCGACCAATTACATATGAAATATTAAACTAACTGTAAGAGAAATAGCATGCTGTATGCGTAGGCCATATCCGTATACATTGAAAATGAACTACTCTTTTTATTTACATGCGATAAAGCGTTATGAGTAGACGGTTTGCACTTTAAATTTTGAATCCCAAGTGGAACTTGCACTCAAGCTACTGTCTGAATTTTCATGGATCAAATATACTCGAACTAGTCATTTTCAGATCAATTACTGTAATTGTTCAAATTGGGGTCATGATTGAATCATCAAGTTATGGGTATTTGTTTTCAGGAAATTGAAAAATTAGGATCCTTGAATGCATTTTCCAATATCCTATGTTGAGAAACTGCTAATGATTATCCACTGGTAAACATTTCCAAGTCGAAAACAGAAAAGAAAAACTAGAGATATAAAAGAATACTAAAAACGGAAAATGAGAATTTTTTTTCTATTGCCAAATAAGTTTGTGTTTGTGTGGTGCATATATAGATCCTCTTTGGCTTCCGTGACTCATTTTCATGACATAAGCAGGGTGGATTTGGCAGCTCAAAGCACCCATACCATGGTCTCCACTGGGTATCGAAGTCAGGCCCAGTCAAAGCAATTGCACCCGTTCAAAATATAACTGTTGTATTTCAACTGCTTCCAGTAGTATAGCTTCAAAAAATGAGAAAGGATGGCAAGCTGTCACCCCAGATTTCTACAGCGGAAGCATAATATGCTGAAGAGCTAAATGCTCAACCTCAAATGAAAGGAAAGACATGACTACACTGCTAGAGGAGTCACTCAGCCAACGATGCGTTTGATAAAACAGTATAACATACCCATAAAGAATTCAAACCAGTAGCTATTCTCAATTCCATCCTTAAATTGTTTCACCTTTGCTTCATCAAGTTCAAGTTCACAAATGGTATTCGTGTCCACATTTTCTGCAATCAGGGGCACAACATGCAACAAGTTACTCTCCATATGCTTCCAAGAACCATAGTAAAAACTAGCAATACGGTATACATACTTCGGAACTTTATCTCAATTCGACTATCAATAAGTTCGTTCCCACCAAGGACCTCGCCCAGGCCACCCCATTTATGAGCGGCATCACCAGATGGATGACAAAAAGGAAGACTGTAATAATTATATGTTTCCTGTGGATTGTTGAAGGGGCCAACCTTGTTAACCCAAAGTATAACAGGATCATCTGGTCGATACTGCAAGTGATTGGAAGGATACAGTCAATCATGATAAATATATAAATGGTTAAGGCAGCAAAAATATAACCAAAGACAAATACAATACGGCAGCAACATTATACAAAAATAAGCAAGTCATATCTACATGTGATTAATTTTGGTGAAAACTAGTGAATAAAGAAAAGAGCGAGAGAGAAAAGGGAATGACGCATGAACAGTGCCACCACCACTGAACATCGTACGTTGCGGAACGTACTCCAGCCTTCGCCAGCGCAAATCGGGCTCCGGCACCGAGTGGTGGTGACCTACCTGGTCGTACAAATTGGTCGTCCTTTGGAAGCTTAGTCCGGCACGTTTTGTTATGGAAACACTTGATCTGGACTTGTGTGGTGGAGTCAACCCGTGCATGGCCCCTCCACCGCCTTGCAGCCGCCGTCTGGGATTCCACCTCCGATGAGCAACCACTCAGATTGCTATTGAGGCTTCTGGCCCTTTTCATGTGGCCAAAGCTACTGGTTTTCATTCAAATTGAAAAGGAAAAGGATTATTTTGTATCTTCTGGTATTATTTTGAGTGTTCAAGCTTGTAAAACTTTGTAGATTGGTTAAAACTATGTGTGAGGTTTGTCTATTCCAAAACAAATTGAGTGGTATCCTAGATATTTGCTCTTGTTCTGGTTCCCAATAGAGGGGTTTCTTGTTGACTATTTTAAGGATGTCCTGGAATAGAGTTATTGGATGCTGTGCTGAAAAAAGGAGGAACTAGAGCTTTTATTCAAGGCTTTAAGCTTTGTACTTGTTCCAGAAATTTTTGAGGTGGATCAGCAGTCCTGGATTCAACATGACTATAATATTGTTGATCCCAAAAATAAATAAATAAATAAAAATGACAACAATCTTTGGGATGCATGTATAAGTCACTGCTTCTTTGGTTTGTCCATTTTGAAAGGGGAGGCCATTGAAGGGGAGGGAAAAGGGGTTCATTTCTTCAAGGAAAATATAGACTTCTAATGTTAGGCGTGAGAAGACGTTTTGCATGTAGTTCTTCCTGCTTCCAAATGATGGAAGACCTTTTGCATGCAGATGTTGCGGCATCCAGGTATGTTTTCTCTCACTCCTCCGTGTTTTTGGATTGGATGTCTTTAGACATCCATGGACCGAGCTTCTATGTTCTTCCTCGCCCGTTGGGCATTGCATGTCAGGTTTTGGCTGATTTGTGCCTTCTCTCGAAAATTTGTTTTCATGAAAATTCTCTGATGGAATATTAAGGGCCTGGCTCGACCCACAGCTCAACAGAAACTCTTAGGCCTTGTCGAAAAGTTCAATCCCAATTTGGTAGCAATCCTTGAACCAATGGTTTCCCAATCCAAAATTGACCCTCCTTTTCCTGTTTTGGGTTTTCATGAAAGCCGATATGCTCCGCTGGTTGACCACACTAGCATTCTTTGCATCCTTTGGCAAAAGTCCGGATGCAATATTATCGTTAGTTATCTTGATAATAGGTTGGCCCATCTAAACATTGCGGAAAAATGTTTAGGTATTTCTTTCTCCCTCTCAGTGGTGTACGCTCCCGCTAAGGAGGAGGAGATATCTTTTTTTGGGGACAACCTTTCCCAGTGCGGGAGGTCAATTTGCAAACCGTGTGTCTAATAGGGGACTTTAATGAACTTCGATGCCGTCGGAAAAAATTGGAGGGAGCAGGTTGACTGATCATAGAATGAAGACAATTAATGAGTTCTGTCATTGTTTTGGTCTGGTGGAGAGCCCATGGAGCGGATTCAAGTTCACCTAGCGTAGGGAATGTAACGGGTCTCCCGTTGAGGAAAGGCTCGATAGAGCCATTGCGGATTTGAGTTAGACTCAGGCGTTCCCTCACCGTGTTGTCCAAAACGAGTATGCATCCATCTCCAACCACTGCCCCATTGTCCTTCTCACGGATCCTCCGGACAGCTTTAAGCCGAAACCTTTTCACTTCAGGGTGGGGTGGGTATATTATAACATTACCCATGCTATCATTAAGAGAGTGGACCTCTAGAATTCCCAGCTCCAGAATGTTTGACATTGTCCAAAAACTTAGGATGGTGAAGAATAAATTGAAGCGCCAATCCTCACTCATGAAAGGTTCTATGTGTGCAACCCTTGAAAGTAACGAGGCTAGGATTACAGATGTCCATGAGAACCTGATAAGTAATCCTGATCACAAAGTGTTAAATACGAAACTTCAACTGTTGATGTTGCAACGTGAAAAGGTTCTAACGTTCAACCACAAGTACTGGGCAAATTATTGTCGAAAGGAATGGCTCACAAAAAGTAATTGTAATTCCAAATTCTTTTCAGTTAATGGCCTCTTTAGGAGAAAACATAGAAGCATTCTTGAGTTGACCACACTAGCATTCTTTGCATCCTTTGGCAAAAGTCCGGATGCAATATTATCGTTAGTTATCTTGATAATAGGTTGGCCCATCTAAACATTGCAGAAAAATGTTTAGGTATTTCTTTCTCCCTCTCAGTGGTGTACACTCCCGCTAAGGAGGAGGAGATATCTTTTTTTTGGGACAACCTTTCCCAGTGCGGGAGGTCAATTGGCAAACCGTGTGTCTAATAGGGGACTTTAATGAACTTCGATGCAGTCGGAAAAAATTGGAGGGAGCAGGTTGACTGATCATAGAATGAAGACAATTAATGAGTTCTGTCATTGTTTTGGTCTGGTGGAGATCCCATGGAGCGGATTCAAGTTCACCTAGCGTAGGGAATGTAACGGGTCTCCCGTTGGGGAAAGGCTCGATAGAGCCATTGCGGATTTGAGTTAGACTCAGGCGTTCCCTCACCGTGTTGTCCAAAACGAGTATGCATCCATCTCCAACCACTGCCCCATTGTCCCTCTCACGGATCCTCCGGACAACTTTAAGCCGAAACCTTTTCACTTCAGGGTGGGGTGGGTATATTATAACATTACCCATGCTATCATTAAGAGAGTGGACCTCTAGAATTCCCAGCTCCAGAATGTTTGAAATTGTCCAAAAACTTAGGATAGTGAAGAATAAATTGAAGCGCCAATCCTCACTCATGAAAGGTTCTATGTGTGCAACCCTTGAAAGTAACGAGGCTAGGATTACAGATGTCCATGAGAACCTGATAAGTAATCCTGATCACAAAGTGTTAAATACGAAACTTCAACTGTTGATGTTGCAACGTGAAAAGGTTCTAACGTTCAACCACAAGTACTGGGCAAATTATTGTCGAAAGGAATGGCTCACAAAAAGTAAATGTAATTCCAAATTCTTTTCAGTTAATGGCCTCTTCTAGGAGAAAACATAGAAGCATTCTTGAGTTAAGAACTGACACTGGGGAATATGTCACAGATCAACAGGGTACTACTAACCTTTTTATTTAGGAATTCAAAAGAAGATTCCCGTACTCATGATGAAGCACAGAAGAAGAGATTTACTAATTATAGAAGATTCGATATTTTATTAGATTTTGATAGATTTAGATTAAAATATATCTTTAAAGTGAATAAGATATTTTTAGTCTTGTTTTAATTAGTAGGATAATTTAGTTCTTTTGCTTATTTAACTCTTTAGTTATCCAATAGGGTTTAACTTTTTCTATAAGTAGAGCTTTGTAATTCATTAGTTTAAAGTTCTGATGAAATATAATTGAGTTTTGCTTTTGAGCAGCAAGTTGTGGTACATCAATTCTCCCTTTAATCAAAAAAACTCAAGCACGAGTTTTAAACAAATGTAGGAAAAAGAAGTTGTAGCAAACATTAGTTTGCATGCAAGGGCCCTCCTGGATACTAATATATTAGCTCCTTTGAAGACAGTGTCTCGACAAGCTCTCCAGAAATGACAAAATCAATAAAATCTTCAGAAAACGCTTCATCCTTATTTTCGTCTAATTGGATAATGTCATTGCAATGTTCTTCTTTTACTTCATTTGTCATCTCTTCCTCTTCTTCTTTCACTCAGTTGTCCTCGCCTTCGTTTTCTTCTTTGGTTTCATCTTCCTCTTTTTTATATTTGACTTTACCTGGTTTTCCTTTAACTTCCTTGATGCAGCACAAAAGAAGAGATTTACTGATCATATAAGATTTGATATTTCATTTGATTTGGATAGATTAATTAATAGATTTAGATTAAGAATGTACCGGACACAACCTCCCTTTAGGGTCGCACCCTGAAGGGGTAAGGCTGCTTACATCTCCCTTCCCCCCCCCCCCCCCCCAAGAAAAAAATAATCTCCGCTTATATGGGAGCCCTTAAAGTACTGGGTTTGTTGTTGTTGTTGAAGATTAAGAATGTATCTTTAAAGTCAATAAGATATTCTAGTCTTGTTTTAGTTAGTAGGATAATTTAGTTCTTTTTCTTATTTATCTCTTTAGTTATCCAATAGGGCTTAGCTTTTTCTATAAATAAAGCTTTGTAATTCATTTGTTTAAAGTTTTAACGAAATATGATTGAGTTGTGTTTTTGAGTAGCAAGTGTGTTACATCAATTTGGTATCAAAGCTCTTCTGGACCGCCCCCGCAGAGCTGCCCTAGCCGCTGCCCCAATGCCGCTGCTTAACCGCAAAGTAGTATCTTTTCCCCATCATTGCTGCAATGTAGTGATACCTATCCCTAACTACTAAAATTAAACCCTAAAAAGAACCCCTAGCCGTCCCAAAAGAAAAAGGGGGAAACAAAAAAAAAAAAAAAAAAAAAAACCCAACCCCAAAGGAGGAGCAGCAGCTGTGAACACCACCATCCCACCGCACAAAGCCACTGCCCCGCCTATGTTCCACCTTCGGACCTCAACCCTCAACCACCAACGTACCTCCTCTTTCTCCGTTTTCCCCTAAAAACCCTAACCCATTTCAAAGTTTCAAACTTCGAAGAAAAAACCCTAATCGTCGATACCCTAAACCCACAAAATACCTTCAATTTGTCCCAAAACCCCAAATTGACCCTTTACCCCGACCGAAAACCTTCATTCGAACCAAAATCCTAAATCAATTTGAGACTATAGCCTCAAATCAAAGTACAAACCTTTGAATTCAACCCCACGAAATCCTAGCCCTAGTTCAAACACTTCATAAATCCACAACCCTAGTTCAATTCGATTTCTCTCACCTTACCAATGTTCATATGTCTACTGTATCCACTATAATGCTTATGTCCAATTATTTTTCAACCTTAGAGTTGGATTATCTCGAGTCAAATAAGCATGGGCCATCTAGTAAGGGTAACTCCTCACATCCCTATCATTGGAGGGAATTTGTTTGGCATCTGATTTTTTCAAAAATATCCTATAACCGATGCCTATTATGTTTCTAGACTTAAGGGTAAGTTGTATGTGTTTCTACTAACATGCCCGAAGCGTATCCTAGGGCTTATCGTGATGCAACTGTCCCAGCTTCCTCTCTTTTACCCACTTATGAGCTTCCTTACAACCCGAATCCAAACCATTGTCTTCTTCCTGAATTACTATCGTCAAAAGGTGTTGTAGAAGAAAAAGAAGAAAAGAAGAGGAGGAAGAGGAAGCACAACAAGAAGACGAAGTACAAAAAGAAGAGTAAAAAATATAGAATTCCACAAGCTCAACAAACTACAAGTGAAAATGATGCGTGTGATATAGATTCTACGAAGGAGACTCCTCATATTGATTTCATCATACATGAAGAGCTTGTTAAGTCAACACCCTAAAAAAGAAAGTTTTGTACTTCATCCAAGACGAGACCCGCACGCACAGAGATGTTTGCTACTACTTCCTTTTCCTACATTCATTTAAAACTCGTGGTCAACTTTTTTTGAACAAAGGGGAATTGATGCAGCAAAAAAGAGATCTACTTATCATAGATGATTCGATATTTATTAAATTTTGATTTAATTGATATATTTAGATTAGAATATATCTTTAAAGTCAATAAGATATTTTAGTCTTGTTTTAGTTAGTAGGATAATTTACTTGTTTTTCTTATTTATTCTTTAATTATCCATTAGGGTTTAACTTTTTTTATAAATAGCGTTTTGTAATTCATTAGTTTAAAATTTCGATAAAATATAATTGAGTTGTGTTTTTGAATGGCAAGTTATGTTACATAAGAAAAACTAAACCCTATTAAATAACTAAAGAGATAAACAAGAAAAAGAACTAAATTATCCTACTTATTCAAACAAGATAAAATATTTTATTGACTTTAAAGATATATTCTAATCTAAACCTATCAATTTGTCTATCAAAATCCAATAAAATATCAAATCTTCTATAATTAGTAAATCTCTTATTATTTGTTGCATCATCTCGAGTACTAATAGCAATTTTAAGTCGTTGGAGCATCTGATGCAGTCCACATCTTGGGCAGACGGGCTACAACCCATGCCCTGGTGGATCAGGTCTACCGTCCACGATTGGGTGAGCTTGGCGAGCTGGAGCTTGGCAGGAGGGAGAAAAGGCGTGAGCGGACATAGCTTGGCGGAAATAACCCGTATGACTTGTCGAGAATTCGAGGACAAATTCTCTCCAACCTAGGGAAGATCATGCAAACCGTTCAAAGGCTTGGCGGGTACAACTTGGCATGTACGGGTTGGCAAGTATGGAGATGCAAAGCAAGGAGACGTAAAGCAACGAGACGCAGATGAGGAGAATTTGAGTTTGAGTAGGATTAGTTTTATTTATTTGTAATTATCTTTTTAGTCTTTTATTATTAGTCAAATTGCTCCTCTATTTAAGGAAGAGGAGATCTAGGGTTGTAGTATTGATTCAATTTTCAGATTTAATTTTAAGAGTTTTTAGAGTTTTCTTTCTTTCTCAGGTTGTGAGAAATTGAACAACTTTTCCCCTTGTTTTATTATTTTCATAATAAAAATTAAAGGGAAGGTCATTGAACCTTCCCGTTCCCAAATTTTCCACCTTACGCACTGCATCTGTTGGTATAAAAGCTCAGAACGACTTTTGAGATGGCCCGTGGGCAACAGAGGCACGCCGCCATCGGAGACGTTTACAAGTAAGACGTACAACGGCCTTACAAGAGGAGATTCAAGGATATGGAAGAGAGATTATGGTGCATCGAAAGGTGCTTGATTCAATTGGGTGCGAATCTAGATCAAGACCCGAACGAGCAACCTCAAAACCCACCAGTAGGGGGTGGTGAGGAAGAAACGAACAAGAATATCCACGAGCCATATCCAAAGGTTGAAGACCGTGGGCAGAATGTGCGAGAGGCTCGGCCGATTACAGGAACTTTTGATTGTTTCGGTCATCATGGGTGGGAATCCGAGCTTCGGGAAGAATTTCCAGAGTTTGAAGGTGATGGCGTCATAGTGGCGGAAGAGGCTTAGGACAAACTGGCATCGCTAGGCGAAGAGGAGGTAGCCGGTGACAAGGGTCGCTTGTTATTGGTCATACAAATTGGCTTCACACCTGAGGAAGCAGAAGAAGATAAATGGCTTCGACACAACATCTTCCAAACAACATGTACAATTGGCGAGAGCGTATCCCGCCTAGTCATCGACTTCGCGAGTTGTGAGAACGGCATCTCCAAGGAAGCTGTCCAGAAGCTAGGGTTGAAGACGGAGGAGCATCCGAACCCTTACAAGATGTCATGGCTCAAGACAGGAGACCAGGTAACCGTTTCGAAATGATGCCTCGTTAATTTCTCTATTGGGTCGAAGTATCGAGATGGAGTATGGTGCGATCTTGCTGCCATGGATGTGTGTCATCTGTTATTGGGACGACCTCGGCAATATGATCGAGGTACCATACATGATGAGAGAAAGAACACATATAGCTTTATCTTTGAGGGAACAAGGATCAAATTGTTGCCTAAGAAAGATGAGGCGCCACGTGTGTTGAAGACCGAAGACCCAAAACCGGCAGATAGAGCCGTGCTCGGCAACGCAGTTGGCGAGTTAGAGATGGCGTCTACACCGATAGGCGACATCAAGAGAGAACCTATCTTTGATGAGCCAACCTATCTTGATTTGTCTTCTCCACCTATCTTTGATGAACCCACATATGGTGGGCCCGTCCATGAAGGCGAGGAAGTGCCGGATGAGGTGGGAAGTCTATCCGAGGAGGAGATTTGTCCAAAAGGGTTGGCTTATTACTTACCGCCAACAAAGGGGATTCAATACTGGGTGGATTGGGTTCCAGAAGCTGCCTTACCAAGATGGCCCCATTGCCAAGTAAGCCTTACGAAGCGTGAGGATATCAGGCGCCAAGTTTGGAGACTACTTGCTAAGAGTTACATCCAAGTGAGTCAAAAGGGCGGAAAAGCTGTCCTAATGCCAACAAAGGACAAGACTTAGCGGATATGCTTTGATAACAGAACCAACACGATCACGCATTCAATGGTGTCTAGCAAGCGGGGGTTTGAAAAACGGATACAATCAGAATCAATTTCAACGAAAAGGAGAGTGGACGAGTAAGTTCAAAATCCAATGGGGGGAACTTGAGGGTATAAGCATGGCAACCTCGTCAACATTGTGTCAAACGAGAATATACGCTTTATGGGCTATTCTTGAAAGCCATTGTGCAAGATGGCGAGTAATCTAGATTTTGGCGAGAGTGATGCAACCTTTGACTTGGTGAGAATGATCCAGAAGCATCGTTGGCGAATTCGAGGGCGAATTCTCCCCAAGCCGGGGAGAATGAAGCAGTCCACATCTTGTGTAGACGGGCTACAACCCACGCCCTGGTGGGTTGGGTCTACTGTCCACGATTGGGTGAGCTTGGAGAGCTAGAGCTTGGCAGGAGGGAGAAAAGGCAGGAAGGGGCATAGCTTAGCGGAAATAACCCGTATGATTCGTCAACGAATTCGAGAACGAATTCTATCCAACCTAGGGAGGATGATGCAGCCCGTTAACGAGCTTGGCAGATACAACTTGGCAGGTACAGGTAGGCGGGTATGAAGACTCGAAGCAGAAAGACGCAGATGAGGAGAATTTTAGTTTTAGTAGGATTAGTTTTATTTATTTGTAATTATCTTTTGAGTCTTTTAGTCTTAGTCAAATAGCTCCTCTATTTAAGGAAGAGGAGATCTAGGGTTTTTGTATTGATTTAATTTTCAGATTTAACTTCAAGAGTTTCTAGGGTTTTCTCTCTTTCTCGGATTGTGAAAAATTGAGCAACTTTTCCCCTTGTTTTATTATTTTTTAATAAAAATTAAAGGGAAGGCCGTTGAACCTTCCCATTCCCAAATTTTCCACTTTACACGTTGCATCAGCATCTTAATGATAAGTTCTCGGCCTAGGATAATTTCAAGTTGACTAAGGACATTTCAGACAAAGAGGTTCGAAGGGCGGTTTTGGAAATGAATCCTCATAAAGCCCCAGGCCCAGACGGGTTTTCCTCCCTCTTCTGTCAGAAATATTAGGCTTGATTAGGCGAGGACATAAGTGAGGCTATCAAATCCACATTAAAGGGTGGTCGCATGCTCCGAGAGCTTAAGCATACGTTTATGACTCTCATTCCGAAGACTAACTCTCCTCAAACATTAATCAATTTAGACCCATTAGCCTGTGTAATGTCCTGTGGAAGGTGATGGCTAAGGTTTTGGCTAATCAATTAAAACCTAATTAGGGAAAGTTAATTCGCCCATGGCATGCGACTTTTGTCCTAGGTAGTTCTATTCATGATAATGTTCTTATAGCTTATGAAATCATGATTCATGACGACTTTCCAAAAGAAAAAAAGTTAGTCTAAGTAGGTCGCTGTGAAATTGGATATGGAGAAGGCGCATGATAGAGTAGAGTAGAATTTTTTTCATCAGGTCATGCTGAAATTTGGGTTTGACTCCAAATGGGCAAACTAGGTGATGGATTATGTAACATCTTCTTCGTTTTATGTCCTCATTAACATTTCTCGTATGGATTGGATTAGGCCAAGCATAGATGATGCAAAGGATAATGTAAAATATGGGATTTGTGAAGATATCTGGATTAGAAGGACTTCAAGTATATTTGTAACTTTTAAATTCTTTAGATAGTAGTTTATCCTTTAAGATGATTAGGTTTAGCTTAAATTAATATTATTTTCGGATTTTATTTATTTTAGTAAGATTAGGATTATATTTTAAGATTCGGATTATTTTTATTTTCAAATTAGATTTGGATTAGACTTATTTATCTTTTCGAATTCAATATTCCTCTTTATCTTTTCAAATTCAAGGTTCCTACTCTATAAATAAGACCCTTATGTACTTTATGGAGATATCTTTGAATGACTGCCTACCTATCCTTTGATTTCTGCTTGATGTGGCTTGCTTGAGTTTGTTGTTTTGCTCGCTCTGTGTTTTGCCCTACTCATGCTTTGATGCTCTCCTGCTGCCAGGTCACATGCTCTACGCTGCGGACCAGCCTCTCAGGTTGGGGGTCCTCGGAAACAGCCTCTCTTCAGGGTACCCCCTAAAGGGAGAAGGCTGCGTACATCTATCCCCCAAACCCTACTTTTGTGGGAGCCCTTTGCAGGCACTGGGTTTTTTTTTTTTTTTTTTTTTTTGTTGGAGATATCTTTGAATGCAATTAAATCTAGAATTGTGTGAGTTGAGTTAGAAATTTTTAGTTTTCTCATTTGTGCTATATCAATTTTGATATTAGAGCAAAACATCAATCCAATTTCGTTCCCCTTCCACGGAAAAAAAAACCTAGAAACCACAATCCTCGCCCCTTGATCCTCCGCCGCCGCTGCCAACTACTAGAACACACTCACAACCCATCAAAACCCCAGCCATCACCTTTCGAACAAAACACTAACCTCCGCTTGCCGCCGTCGCTATCACCAAAGCCTAACCCCCCCCCCCCCCCCCCCCGGCGACACCCACAACCCTTGCAAAAAAAAAAAAACCCAACCCCCATTGACAATACTACACTAAACACAACTTTAAACATCACTAGAAGCCCTAACCAACATCACCCATTGCCACCACCACATAACCAGTCGCAAGCTTGAACTTTAAAGCCCGAACCCTTCAACACCTACAACCCCTTCGAACTTCCTTCTCCTCAACTGTATAGCCCTTCGAAACCCTAACCTAACCCCAAGTCGTTTTGTCTTCGACCTCCAGCGATGCGACTACAGTCGCCAATCGACCCCTAGTTGATCGACGAGGACCCTTCGAACTTCCTCCTTCCCCATCGGAACTTTAGAACCCAAATTTCCACCGCCGCTTGCTACCACTAGCCATCGGAGATACCCATGCTCCGTTAAGAGGGCACCATCTTTGTTACTGTTGCTTAGGGACCGAAGAGGGTATTGCTTCGAGCCTAAGGTTCGCTTACAACTTGGAAAACACCAGAACACTTTAAGAACGAGGAAAAAAGGCATATGTTATTCGCATTGAACATTGTTTCACATAAGATGTGTATTTAATGGGAAAACCTGGAAAAGGGCTTGACAAAAATCACGAGGTGACCAGGTATTAGCTATTCGGTGATTCAAATGATAGATCTTTAATAGTAAGGATTAATAATGTTACCAAGCCCATTACTCGTAGGGATTTACATTGGTTATTTCGCCATTATGGATTTGCAGAGGATATTACATGGGTTGATGATACTTACCTTGCACATATACAATTTTACTATCATGATGATATAATCTATGCAAAGCAAGTACTACAAAAGACGCAAACTTATCATGATTGTTGTCAACTTGATATAGTGCTTGCTAGTCAATTGAGGCGCCACAAGATCATAGGACATCTGAATGAGCTTCTAAATATTTGGAGCCAATATGCTAAATATGATGACAATAAAACTATCAAGCAACCAAAGAAAGTGGAAGAAAGTCAATCAAAGCTTGTTACTATTGATACTACTGTAAAATCAAGGACAGAAGACAAAATAAATAGTGAAGGGAAGGCCCAACAAACTGTTAACATTGAAGATAATGACGACGACATTGATAAGGTACACATTAAAGTTGGGCGAAACGGATTGAATATTGAAGAAGGGATGAAGAATTCCCTCAAATAGCAATTGAGTTCGACAATGAATGACAAGAAGGGAAGCCTATACAAGTCGATAATCTCAAGGTTAAACTAGAGCATGTCCAACATGTTGAGTTCGTAATCCCGGATAATTTTTCTGACAATCTTCCTGAATTTGATTCAAGGGTCTTCTATGGACATAGCCAAAAGCTCTTCCTCAGGCCAAGATCATGACCAATGACTCACTCTTTCATTCTCTCTTTCCACAAAACCGGAGGATGAGTTTTTTCGTAATTGGGGGAGAATGATGCATCACGAGGATAATGTAAAATATTGGAATTGAGAAGATATCTGGATTAGAAGGACTTTAAGTATATTTGTGACTTTTAAATTCTTCAGATAGTAGTTTATCCTTTAGGATTTATTAAGTTTAGCTTAAATTAATATTATTTAGGATTATAATTTATTTTAGTTAGAATAGGATTATATTTTAAGATTTTGATTATATTTATTTTCGAATTAGATTTGGATTAGACTTATTTATCTTTTCGGGCTCAGGGTTCCTACTCTATAAATAAGACCTTTATGTATTTTATGGAGATATCTTTGAATGAAATAAAATCCAGAATTGTGAGAGTTAAGTTAGAAATTTTTAGTTTTCTCATTTGTGCTACATCAAGAGGGCTCAGGCAAGGAGGCCCGCTATCTCCTTACCTTTTCATCTCGTGTTTAGAAGCCTCTGCTTCTAATCTTCAGTTTCAAGAGATTATTAAGAAGTCTAGTGTTGGTATGAAATTGCTTGAGGGGCTCCTAATATCTCAGGTCTCTTCTTTACTAATGATTGTCTTTGTTTTGCAATGCTCGGATGGAGACCATCATGAAACTTCTAACATTATTCAGGTTTATTGTAGAGAATCTGGTTAGTCGTAAATTTTGGTAAGCCATCAGTTATTTTTTCAACAAACACACAAAGAGTATTGAGGCAGAGAATTAGTGATTTATTGGATGTCGTGGTCTCAAACTTTAGATAAATATTTGGGTTTGCTTTTTCAACCAAGGGAGGTTTACATCTCGCATGGCTGGTAATGTAGCTGATGGTCATCCTCTAAGGTAGCTAATTGGAAGGCAGAGTTTCTTTGAAAGGCAGGTCGTGCACCTTCGTCAGGGTCAACTCCCAATCAAATTACGTAGTGTTTTTGATTACTGAAGAAAGGTTGTCACAGGGATAGCTTAAGTAGGAATTTCTTTTCGAGGAGTAGAGACGGTAAGGGAATGAACTAGGTGGCTTGGAATAAGATATGCAGGCCCAAGGGTGCAAGAGGCCTTAGCCTTCGTAAAATGAAAGCGATTAATCTGGCTTTTCTGTGCAAGCTGGGGTGGAAAATTATCAATGATCAAGATAACATCTGGGTTTGGATGGTGCAGAGTAAGTATCTCAAAGATGAAAGCTTTCTAAAAAACAGATTGGCCTGCCTGCTCGGAAAGGAATCCTACCAGCTAGATACCTTCTTGAAAAGGGCCTCTGGTGGAAAATTGGAAATGGGTCTCAAGTTGCCTTCTAGTTTGATAAATGGGTGGCCAACAAGCCGTTGGTAGATTTGGTTAACGGAGATTTAGGTCCCTATTACCCTAATTTTAAGGTTTCACACCTTATTAAGACGAGGAATGGGATGTGGAGAGAATTAAAAGAATTATCCCTACTCACCTGCACAAGTTTGTGTTCGAGATGCCAATCCCTAAGAACGCGGTTGAAGATAGGAGGTGTTGGGGATTCGCTGGGTCAGGTCAATTTAGTGTCAAATCGGCTACTTGGCTGGCTCATAATCAAGACAGATCTGAGAGGAATTCACAGGAGTTTCGCTAGATTTCTAATCTAAAGGTTCATCCGAAGATTGAGGTTTTTATCTGGCAAGTGCTTATGACAGCCAGGCGACAAGTGAAGGCGTTGTCTAAGAGAGGTATAGGAGATCATAAACTGTGCCCTCGATGTAAGAGTGTTCTTAAGGACCTTGACTATAATTTTCTTAACTGCTCTCGTTTCAAGACAATCAAGAAAATGGCCCGTGAAATTGGTTGGTTGGATCTGTTGCCCGACCCACCTCAATTTGTTAATGAGCTCCATACACGTACAGGTTTGTGACGAAGTAGGGGTTGTGATGAACTTGTGCAATTTATTCTTTGTTGGCAAATCTAGAACGATAGAAATAACTTGGTATTTCGAGGTGATCAAGCTAATCCCCAGAAACTGAGCATTCTCACCAAACACGTGCATCTTGAATGGACTCCTTGGCACCACATGGATAAGGAGTCTAGTTGCATGATTGTGAAGTCAAGCCCTAGAGTTTCCAGTAGAGCCTCATGGGTTTCTTGGCACTCTCCTTCATAGGGTGGATTATGGCGAATTTTGATGGCTCAAAACGCGAAGACACTGCGTTTATAGGCTTCATCATTCATGATCATCATGTGCTTCATGTTGCTTCGAGAGAGATGGGTAATGGTTCTATTATGGTGGCTAAAGCAACGGCGGCTAAAGATGTTGTATACCGTGCTGCCTGTTTTGGATCCCATCAGATTATTCTAGAAGGTGATCATGAGGTGGTGATTAAGGCTATTGGGGGTTCGTATGTGACTCGTGCTGACATTTTTACAATCGTGAACAATATCCATATTATCAGTCAACAATGTATTCAGGTCTCTTTCAATCACTATTTCAAAGAAGCAAACAAATCAACGAATTGGTTAGCGAAGTTGGATCTAGGGGGTTCTAGCCTTTCAATGTAGCACTATTTGTCGGACAGAGCACTCTCTTCTCTCATCAAAGCCAATGCCTTGGATTTTCCAGTCCATTATGGATGGTCCTAAGGTTGTTTGACCTTGCCTTCTTAAGAAAAATTTGGTGACCACTGAAAGATAGTATGAACATTCTCATGCATAAAATAATGAATGGAAGCAAAAAAAAGCCACATGAATAGTACTTACTTTACTTTGATTCAAATGATTAGAAGCATAGACTGAAGCAACAACAACAATAACAACAAACCCAATGCCTCAAGGGCTCCTGCAAAGGCAGGGTCTTTTGGCACCGCGGGGGGGGGTGAATATACGCAACCTTACCCCTACAGGGTGCAGTCCTTAAAAGAGGCTATATCCGAATGGTCCCCAACCCAGGAGCATAAACTAAAGCATAATCTAAACAAAGTTCAATAAATTCATATTAATATGTTGATATTCATGTTCTTGATAAATAGAAATTGTAAATGAGGTGTAATTGTTGTAAACAAAGAACAATCAATATGGTTTGGCTTATAATTCTCTCAACATTCTCATATGCTCCTTCCCATTTTAGTGTCATCATTCTCTCACCACTCCCATATGCTCCTTCCTTTCCAATTACTAAAAAATATAGGATATCAGAATTCAGGTAGCCACTATCTGAACAGCATCTTGTTTCTTCTTTTCTATTATGCCCTAGAAATATAGTTTCTCTATTTCATTAAATGATTAGCTATACTCCAAGGACATAGCCACAAGAGGAAGAAAATCAATCTCAATGAAGTTAATTGATGGTATAACTATACCACCATTCTTTCTCTAAAATCAGAGTACATCAGAATTCACATAAACCATGCTCTACGCATGTCATTGCCAACCAGAAGGTCCTAAGCCATAGGTACTCTGCTACAACTGCATAAAGTAAAACCAACAAATACCAATGCTTCCAACCCTAAATCTAGGCAAATTCACTCACCTAAAACTTCTTAAGTAAATGCATGTTGTTTGTAGTGAAAGTTACGGCATCTTAGTCTAAGAATCAAAATCCTAGAACAACAAGACTCTGGCCTTTTAGTCTTTAGGCTTCGTTTATGGTGATGAAGTGCACTTTAACTCAATATCTCAGGTAGAGCCTCACCCTAAGCATGTTACTTTTAAAGGACAAACGCATAGGTTTCCCCATCTCCTCATCCTCCCTCCTCACATAATGCATCGATCAGCTCTCTTTCCCCACTTTTCTCTCCTTTTGAGACTATCCCATCTTCTCTCTAGAACGGAAATAAATCAAGGTTCAATGACACAAGAGTTTGACAAGCCATATTGGAAACTATGGCCAATCTGAATAATTTATCAGGGGAAAACATTCAATTCCCACATATGCTAGTGCCACCACACTTCCATCAGTAGCAATCTTTTCCCAAAGCAGCCTCTCCACAAGAGTGTAGGTACACTTGGTACATTGACTGTCCCTAAATCCCATGAAGCCTCTAATGCCCAACTACCCTTTGTTCACATATATTCTATCAAGCTAACCAAATTCAACATTACAGATATTTTATCTAAAAACAAAGACCTGGTGCCAGAAAGACTGACAACTACCTAAAATTAGAGAATGGAATTCAACTTGGGGCCACAAAGCACTAGACGTATCTATATCAACTATTATGGACATCTAGTGCAGGTACATCATGAGTCAACTATCATCAATGACACCAAACAAAAAGATCAATGACATAGCACTACTTGAGCATACTTGAGAAGAAAACTTTTCCTTTTTAGTAGGTAAGCAAGATGAGGGGGACTTGAACTTAGAACCTCTTATTCTATTGCCTTAACCTTCGCACTATTTTGCCACTAACCCAAGTTCCCATTGGCACTTCAGAAGAAAATGCATCATAGTGACCAATGAGGAACATTGAACAGCAATGTATATCTAAACTATGGATCTGAACAAAAGACCATATCAAATGATGAGCCTCACTTCAGAATTACTAAAATTGGATTAGGTTACAAGAAAGAAAAACATAAACTATTAAACTAATAGCATAAGGCCTTCCGGTCCCTTTACAAATCAACTAAGGCTATGTCAGCAAAGCCTACAGAGCTCTTTATCTGAAACAACTCCTATAAAGATCACCTTTTCCCATAAGAAATTAAGAGATGTATGAAAAGAGGGTTTGAGTATCAATTGGGTTGTCATCAAGATCAGAATTTGAAATCCAACTTAGGTCCAAAGTCCACAACGCAGCTCACATTGAAGCCCATATTATTTACATATTTGATCTAAAATTTCACAAACAATGAACCAATATTCAAAGGTAAAAATGCAAAAGATGGGTAATTGAGCGTTAAGCAACCAAATATAACACAATGTAGAGCCAATTAAAAGAGATCTGAGTTCAAATCCAACAGAACTAAGCTTCGTGATCAAAAATCCATAAACTCACATGCATACAAGATTTGAAATGGTACCTTATGATCTGATTCGGACGCGAACAACGGGGATAAAAGCGAAAGAGCAAGGAGGGGGAAGAGAACAAAGAGTGAAGGCGCGGGGGAAATCATTGGTGTCGCCGGATGCGGTGGAAATCAGATCCAGCAAAACAAGATTCAAGGGAAGAGTATACAGTAATTGTGGAAGTAAGCGTGATGCGAGCAAGCGGAATTTCTATCAAGGGTGCACTCGACCTTCTTTGCTTCCAAGACTTCCCCAACACAGCAATTACACTACCGAGCAGGGGTTAGAAAATGAGTGCACTGGCAAGGACGTCTTGTTTTAAAGCATATATATATTTTAAATAATTTTGTAAAAAGAACAAATACTAAAAAGGTATTCAACTATACTCAAATAATTTTTTGTTATTTAATTTTTTAATAGTAAAAAAAATATTAAACACTTATATAGGAATTAATTTAAAATTGAACACCTTAATTAATTTGGTCCTACTGTAAAATTAACATCAAAGCGGTGAAAAAGTTTTTAAAGGTCAGTTAGTGATTTTAATTAAGTCAAAGAGTGGGTATGCATTAGGTCATATATCTAATATGATCAAACAATTAAGAAAAATATATTAAAAAGGTATTCAACTATACCCCAAAAAAAATTTTAGTATTTAACTCATCGATAGTATAAGAAAAGCATTGAACCTTCATTTAGGAATTAAATTGGAATTGAACCACCATATAGGAATTAATTTGAAATTGTATAATTAAAGAGAATAAATTAAGAATTCTAGATATATATTTAATATCTATAATCTATTTTTTAATAATTAAGTATATTTTATGATATAAATTGTATAATTAAATTAGGTTTATCTATGTAAAAAGTCACTGTGCTTCAATCAATGTGTCAATTTAATTCTTTTATTTTAATTGCATCGGTTTAGTGTTCATATAAGTTAATAACGCATTTTTTAATCGTTTGGTTACATTAGATGTATAACCCAATGCAAACCCACCATTTAACCTAATTAAACTCACTCATGAGCTAACCGTTAAAAAATTTTATCATCGTCTTAACGTTTAATTTATAGTAGGACCAAAGTAAATTAGAATAAATTAATTTTTAATTAACCTAATTTTCTCGTAGCACTACATTAAAATTAAGATCAATGTTGTGAGAATTTTTTGACGGTCGGGTAATAAGTAAGTTTAATTAGGCTAAATTAATTTTTGATTAGCCTAATTTTACTTGTAGTCCTATAGTAAAATTAACGTCAATCTGGCAAAAAAATTTTTAACGGTCAGGTCACGAGTAAGTTTAATTAGGCTAAATTAATTTTTAATTTGCGCAATTTTAGTCGTAGTCCTACAGTAAAATTAACGTCAAGGTGAACGGCCAGGTTGCTAGTGAATTTAATTAGACTAAATTAATTTTAATTAACTTACTTTTACTTGTAGCTCTACAATAAAATTAAGGTCAATGTAGTGAAAAATATTTTTCCCCGTTGAGTCACAATTGAGTTTCATTAGGCTAAAAAATATAATCAAATGATTAAAAAATATATCATTAACTTGTACAAGGACTGAGCTCATACAATTAAAATCAAAAGAATTAAATTGACACAATGAGCGAAGTGTAAGAACATTTTACATAAATAAAAATAATTTAGTTGTACAATATATATTATAAAATATATTTAATTGTTAAAAAATGGATTATGTATATTAAATACATGTAATATAAATATTTAGTTGTACAATATGTATTATATGTTAGGAACAGTGTCCTGAAATTCAGATTTATTCTGGATATATTATTTTAATTAATAAATAAAACTGAAGCTGCAGTCATTTCCTAATTAAATTTGTGTAAGCGAGCATTTATACTGCATGTGATTTTTTTCTGGGAGACATCCATGAAATGGGTGTAGTCCTCATATTAAATTTTACATATTTGTTCAAAGTGGATAATGAGATTTACCCACAGATAAACTTAGAACAAATGGCATGAAACATTATTTGAATAACTCGCGGTCAACGATGAGCTTGGACTACTTGTTTGTTAAGACCGCGACCTAATACTTTAGATGACTTGTCTTGGTCATGTGAATGGAGATCCAAAAGTGTTGGATTGGTGTGTTTAATAAGATTGACACACTGAGTTAGACCATGTGAGTTACTTATTTCTAGACTACTATTGGAGATGAGTGATTCACGTTGTACTATTTGAACGACGAGTCTATATCCTGAGGGTATTCTGGACTTGTCCATGGAGCGTTAGTTACTTTGGTGTACTATAAATAAGGTCTAAATGCATGACTGAATTCCCACGTACACTGGGTAGCGGCATGACAAGGATCAGGCATTCAATAGGGAATCTACTGTCTCTTATGAGATACAGATGTCCCCTTAGTTGATTCACAAATATTTGAATAGTTCGAAAACTTTGGCCAAAGTATTCCAAGTGTTTGACATTTGGAATTTATACTGTGAATATGTTCAAGTATAAATGAATTATTCAGTGAAGGGCGAGTCAGTAACTAATGGAGAAGCTATGAGAAGGATAATGGTAGTAGTTATATTTATCCTTTGTCATGAATATCTAGTGAAGGGGTTATTGTCATCAATACAGTTTATTAGGGAGATATCGAATAAATAGTTTAAATTTGGAGTGCAGTGAGATTTATTTAGTGTAATAAAGTCTCATTAAATGATAATTAAATTATTTCATGAGATGACTAATTTAACCCATTTTGAGCTAGATTTAAATTGCCCCTAAAGTCCCTGCGCAAGCCTCTGTATTTATTGCCGTCAGAAAAATATTAAAGAATTCATGAGATATATTATTTATCCATGAGATGGGTAAATTTAATTTTTCCAAACATTATTCATGAGATGAATAAAATTGAAAATTATAAAATAAAATAATTTTGAAAAATAAAAATTTATAAGATGAATTTTTACATGTGGAAAATAAAGTAAAACAAAAAAAAAAGAAAAAAGAAGGAAAAAACACAAAATAGCTCAGTGATCTGTGTGATTAGGATCGAACGAACCAGCGCGCGACACGTGACGCTTGGTGTGGCTATCCGCATGCACGCGAGCGGGCCACGTGTCACACTGATTTAATTTAAAATAAACGCGTTTTTTCCCTGGGAATTAAAACACTTCATTTTACTTCGTTTTTGAACGATACGTTGCGTTTGGTTTTTAACTAGGAGAATCCCACATCGATTTTCCAGCCCTTTTTCGATCCGGTATACTCCTATAAATAAAGGTACCTATTCAGAGGTTTGGCATTAAATTTTTAGAATTAAGTTGAAATATTTTTTAGGGTTTCTGAGACCTAATTGGAGAGAAAAATTTTTGTTAAAAATTTTCTTTCCTCAGTTTAATATTTTTCGGAGCCCATCCGTCTGGCAGTTTAAGGTCATTGCGTAGAAGATCGCTGAGTCTCGATTTTCTTGGTTTTCTTATTTTGGAGCAAATCTAGGTATATTCTTCTTTCCTTCGCTTTTAGTTTTTCCTTTTCTATTTATTTACAATATTTGTTATTATGCCTGTTTAAGTTTATGTATTGTTATAAATGTATTAGAGTAAAAGGCTTGTAGATCTAAATTAAGAATTTAGATTTGTTGATTTAAATTATGAATTTAAATCTGTAGATTTAAAATTAGAAATTTTAAATCAACCCTAGGTTTAGAATTATGAATTCTAAACCTGTTTCGAAGCATAAACTTTATAAAATTAGGGAGAATTTTTAAAATTCGTCCTAACAACCGGTATTAGGGCAAAGGGTTTATAGAGATAAACCTATTCTCGGGAACTCTCGCATGTGATGTGTCACAAAGCATGACTCTCCAACCGGGGGCTTAGGTAGAGAGAAAAATCTTCTACATTAAGTGCTTTAATAGGTACCTCTTGTTTTGACCACAGTTGAAAAATTGTGGACCCAACGATCGGTATCAGAGTTTATTTTTTCAACAAAATTTATATCTTTTCCCGACATTATATATATATATATATATATATTAAATACATATCTAGAATACCAACCAAAAAGGGCACCAACACACCGTCACCCGATCCCATTAGAACTCCGACGTTAAGCGTGCTTGGGCAAGAGTAGTACCAAGATAGGTGACCTCCTGGGAAGTCTTCACCCTCAGGTTGGGAGCATTGGGAAACAGTCTCTCTTCAACTTAACACCCTAAAGGGGGAAGACTGCATACATCTGCCCCCTCCCCCCCCCCCCCCCCCCGACCCTGCGTAAGCGGGAGCTGTTAAGGCACTGGGTATGTTCCTTTATATCTAGAATACTAAATTTATTTTCCTTAATTATACAATTCCAAATTAATTCATATATGGTGGTTCAATTCCAAATAAATTTCTACATAGGTGTTCAATGCTTTTCTTATACCATTGAAGAGTTAAAATTCAAAAAAAAATTCTTTGGGATGTAGTTCAATACCTTTTTAATATTTAATCCAACAATTAAAAAAATATGTTATTAACTTGTACATGGACTAAGTTGATACAATTAAAAGCAAAATGATTAAATTGACATATTAGGCGAAGTGTAAGAATATTTTACATAAATAACCCTAATTTAAAATCCAAAAAAAATTCTTTAGGATGTAGTTCAATACCTTTTTAATATTTAATCCAACAATTAAAAGAATATGTTATTAACTTGTACGAGAACTAATTTGACACAATTAAAAGCAAAATGATTAAATTGACATATTAGGCAAAGTGTAAGAATATTTTACATAAATAATCCTAATTTAATATAAAATATATTATAAATATGGTTACTTTCTAAAAAAGTTGATTAATGCTAAATTTATTCTTTTTTATTGTACAATTTCAAATGAACTCTTTTATGGGTGTTAATTCCAAATTAATTCTCATATGGATATTCAATGCTTTTCTTCTACCATTAAAGAGTTAAATACCAAAAAAAGTCTTTAGAGTATCGTTCAATACCTTTTAATATTTTATCCAATTTTATAATTAAAATTTATTGAATTTTTTATTTTTAGCTAAACAAAGCCCGAAGGCAACGAGTTACAATGCAAAATCCAAAACAAGTTTAGCTACAAGCAAGTGCATAGGATGATCCCACCATAGATGATCACAAAGATTCTTAGCATGACAACTCGCAACAATGTGCGCAACCCTATTCTTAGAATGAGGGACCCAAATACAAGAAAAGAACTCAAAAAAACAAGACAAACAGACAATATCATGTATTACATCTTCAATCTCAAGGACTCAAAGCACCACGAGAGAGAGCATCAACCCTCGACTTGCGATCTAAAACCATAATAATGCTTTTCCAACATTTGACCAACGCCCCAGAGACCCCACCGCACACAACATTGGCTTCATCCACCAAGGCTAATCCGGCCCACACCGATCCTCCAAACAAATCACATGAAACATTAGCCCCTACCACTACCAACCTAGAGATGATAGAGGAGGAGCTCCAAGCGGCATTGCACAAAAGAAAATGAGCATTCCTAGACCTGGCAAGCACCATCCACATTGTCACACCGTAAGACTGGGCAAAGGGAGGACCACTAGGAGGATCTCCTCGATTTTGCATGGGAGGAAGGCTGCAAAACTCATTCCACTGTTCATAACCAAACTTGAGAATCCGGGTGGGGGTGGAGGCTTGACCCTTAGAAGATGAAAATATTACGAGCCTTCTAGATCCACCAACATAAAAATAGCCACCATGTCACATAAACCCGAATCAAGTGAAAAATGAGAGTTGTTTACACCCAAAACTTGAGAGAGTTGAGACAATGCCATTTTGAGCAAAGCACCATGCACTTGTTACATGAGGCTATTCTTGAGGGAGAAAAGGCCTTGAGGTGCTAAGATAACGGCATCTCTGTTATGACGAATTTTAAAATTTTCCTTATTTTAATTTATTTAACGCAGCAAAAGAGTTTTTAAAATTAATAATTTTAAACCCAGGGTTTATTTAAATTTTCTAATTTTAAATGTACAGATTTAAATTTCTAATTTAAATCTATAGGCCTCTACTCTAATACATTCTTAACAATAACATGAACTTATAACATGCATAATAAAAAAAATTATAAATAAATAAAAAAGCAAAAACTTAAAAGAGAAGGAAAGAAGAATACTTAGAATTGCTCCAAAATAAAGAATACCGGAAGAATAATAATTATCTCCAAGAAAGCCGAGAACACCAAAACCCAGCGGCCTTGTACGCAATAATCTCGAACTGCCCGGAGAGTGACTCCAAAAAATATATTAAACTATGGAAAGGAAAATTTCAGCGGAAATTTTCTCTCCAATTAGGTCCCATAAAAGTCAATACTTTCTATGACCCTTAATTTATTTTAGTTGGATTGAATTGCCAAAACATAAAATCGGTACCCTTATTTATAGTGGGATACCAAAGCAAAAAATATGTAATTTGTCGATGTGGGACACACAAAACATAAAACAAAATGCAGTGTTTCGTTCATAATACAGACCAAAACATTGCATTTAAATGTAGGAAAAAAAGCATGTTATATTATATTCATCCATGTGCAACGTGGCGAGCCACGATCGGCCCGTGCGCGTGCACAAGGATTGCCCTCTTAAGACCACATCGCGCGCTAGTTTGTCCATCTCCCCACACATGGATAGGGAGACCTATGAGCAATTTTGCCTTTTTTTCCCACATACAAAAAATTCATCTTATAAATTTTAATTTTTAAAATTATTTTATTTTATAATTTTTAACTTTTATTCATCTCATGAATAATGTTCGGCAAATTTAAATTTACTCATTTCATGAATAAATAACTCATCACATGAATTCTTTAATATTTTTTCGATCGCAATAAATACAAAGGCTTGAGCAGGGATCTCATGAGCAATTTAAAACTAGCTTCAAATGAGTTAAATTAATTACCATCTCATGATAAAATTTAATTACTATTTAATGAGACTTAATTCTAGTAAATAAATCTCACTGCACTCTAGATTTAAACTATTTATTTGATATTTTTCAAATAGACTGTATTGATGACAACAAAGAATAAATATAACTACCACCATTATCCTTCTCATAGCTTCTCCATTAGTTACCGACTTGCCCCTCACTGAACAATTCATTTATACTTGAACATATTCATAGTATAAATTCTAAATGTCAAACACTTAGAATACTTTGGCCAAAGATTCCGAACTATTCAAATATTTGCGAATCAACTAAGGGGACATATGTATCTCATAAGAGATTATTGATTCCATATTGAATACATGATCCTTATCACACTTCACGCCGCTACCCAATGTACGCGGGAGACCTTACTTATAATACACCAAAGTAACTAATGTTCCATGCACAAGTTTAGAATACTATCAGGATTTTGAGTTGTCGCTCAAACAGTACAATATAAATCACTCATCTCCGATAGTAGCCTAGAAACAAGCAACCCATATGGTCCAAATCAGTGTGTCAATCTTATTAAACACCCCAATCTAACACTTTTAGATCACCATCCACATGACCAAGATAAGTCATCTAAAGTGTTAGGTCATGTTTTTAACAGAGAAGTAGCTCAAGTTCATCACCGACCACGAGTTTATCCAAATAATATTCCATACCATTTGTTTCAAGTCTTTCTGTGGCTTAATATTATTATCCACTTAAAACAAACATGTACAATGTAATCTGAGGACTCTGTCCATCTCATGGACGATACTTAAAAGAAAATCACATGTAGTATATATGCTCACTTATACAAATTTAATGAGGAAATGACTATAACTTGAATTTTATTTATTAATAAAATAATATTAACATAATAAATTTGGATTTCAGGACACTATTCCTAACAGTCTCGAGCTTCAGTTGCTTGAGGAGTTTAAAACCCTGAAATGGGCATTAGCCATTCAAGGCTTGAGATGGTTGAGGGGGTAAAAGGAGCTCAAGCTCAAGGGACGTCCTAAAAAGCTGCAAGATAGGTGGTTTCCAAGCTTGAAGCATTTACTTAGAGCGCAATTTCAGATGCGTGAGCCTCAAGCCTATCCAACGGAATGTGGGGCATCTAAAAGAGACTCCAGCTGAAAAAGCGGGTGGGTTTCTAGAAAGACGCTTGAGCACACCAAATCCAAGGCATGTTCACTGCCCATTCACACACCAAAGGAGCTTTAATGCCAATGTGGGAAGAAAATGCCGCAGAATTAGGGAGCAACAATTATTTTCTATTCCTATAAATAAGAGACACTATTGTAATTGTAAAATGTCCAACACCACTTATACAAACTTTTTCAAGTTTCTTTATAGCACACTTGTGCTTTTACCTGGGAATAGCATAACTTAGCTTAGCTTAGATTAGCTTATAATAGATGTTGTTGAACATGCTTCCATCAGAGTAATACATTTTTTCGAGCTTCAGGTATGAACTCATTGTTTTAATCTATTCCCAAAATCGACGAGTTGAGAATTGAGGCTTCAGTTTAAGGCTTTGATAGGCAAGGCTTGACCTCAATTATGTTGGTCTTAACACTACTGTGACTGCTTAATAAGTCAGGTGAACTTAGGTTTGTGCCATTATTTAAGGGCTTTGATGGCCGAGACTTGACCTTGATTGCGTCGGTCCTCATCCAATGACCCAAATACGGTTTGCTCCACTTTAATCTTGTCAAACTCTAACTCATTCGAGTTATTATAAGTCAAGGGTGCCAGGGCTAAAAATTTGATTGACTTATGCTTATAAGTAGACTGCTGAGCTCTTGAGTTTGTTTCCACCCCAATTCCTAAATTTTAAGTGTACGAGAAAAGGTGTCAGTGGGCCCTGCTTATCATTGTAACTGCCATTTGAGTTAGGCCCATATCCCTTTTATTATATTGAAAAATCCACAAAAAATATAAAAGTATCCTTAATTGGAGCATAAGTAGAATCCACATGTTTATCAGATAAAGTTGGATACACCAAAAGCATCACCCCTTTTCCTTGAAAAGATGAGTGGCTGAGGTTAAAAACGTGCGGTCCGAAATTTAGACTCTCTCCTTAGTAGCAGCGAGTCCCTCTTACACATTTGTCTGAATTTGTATTTATGGCCACCACATTTACACACTTAATAGACAAATAAAGCAAGCACTCCTTTTGGTGACCACAGTGGGAGGCTTAATATAAGACTTAACTGTCTTTAACCCCATCATGGATTATCAAAACATAATCTCAGACCATTCACCAATGGTTAGAACAAAGAGATATAGTGCTTTTGAACCTAATGAACACAAAGATCTAGCCTTAATTGGGTCCCCACTTGAGCACCCTCTAGAACAAAGTCCTTTATCACGAGGGGATGAGACTAGTCACAACCATGGCAATGAGAGTGCAGGTGATAAAGACATCCCAAAAAATGACCGTATTGGGCTTGATGGCTATTCTCGCGAGAGTTTTACGGCCATGCTCAAGTGTCGCATGAAACTCGTCAATCAAAGGATTGAACAAGCCATGAAAGAGGTATATGAAAAGCAAGCGCTGGACCAGAATGCACTCTAGGGGCCCATTGTGAAAACTTTTCCGTAATGAAAGTTATAATTAATGACGTTGGGAACTTATAGATTTTCTCTAGATTCAAGGGATCTTAATACCAACGTGCAAGTAGCGTCTGTACTTGAGATAGGGGGCATAGTCACCTATACCCTCCCTAATGCTAGAGAGGTTGCCTTACGGCCTACCCAAGGCATTGGAATAGGTGCTTAAAGACATGTTCCCAGTCCTGGGGACCAAGCGTTTCCTCATAGACCTCTTCCCACTTATGAGACCAGGGGACAAGTTTGTTAGGAGCAGTGTCCTAAAATTTAAATTTATTCTGGATATCTTATTTTATTTAATAAATAAAATTGAAGTTCCAGTTGTTTCTTAGTTAAATTTGTGTATGTAAGCATTTATACTACATGTGATTTTCTTTTGGGAGATATCCATGAGATGGATGTAGTCCTCAGATTACAATTTACATGTTTGTTTTAAATGGTTTATGAGACTAAGCCACAAATAGACTTGGAACAAATGGTATGGATTGTTGTTTGAAAGACTCGTAGTCGAAGACAAGTTTGGACCACTTGTATGTTAAGACTATAACGTAACACTTTAGTTGACTTGTCTTGGTCATGTGGATAGAGATCCAAAAGTGTTAGGTTAGTGTGTTTAATAAGATTGACATACTGAGTTGGACTATGTAGATAACTTATTTCTAGACTACTATCGAAGATGAGTGATTCATGTTGTACTGTTTGAATGATGACTCTAAATCCTGAGGGTATTCTAGACTTGTGCATGGAGCGTTAGTTACTTTGGTGTACTATAAGTAAGGTCTAAACGAATGATTGAAATCCTACGTACACTGGGTAGCGGCGTGAAGTGTGACAAGGATCAGGTATTCAATAGGGAATCTATAGTCTCTTATGAGATATAGATGTCCCTTTGGTTGATTCGCAAATATTTGAATAGTTCGGAAACTTTAGCCAAAGTATTCCAAGTGTTTAACATTTGGAATTTATACTGTGAATATGTTCAAGTATAAATGAATTATTCAGTGAAGGGTGAGTGGTAACTAATGGAGAAGCTGTGAGAAGGATAATGGTAGTGGTTATACTTATCCTTTGTCATGGACATCTAGTGGAGGGGTTGTTTTCATCATTACAGTATATTAGGGAGATATTGAATAAATAATTTAAGTCTGGAGTGCAGTAAAATTTATTTAGTGGAATTAAGTCTCATTAAATGGTAATTAAATTATTTCATGAGACGATTAATTTAACCCATTTGGAGCTGGATTTAAATTGTCCTTGAGGTCCCTGCGCAAGCCTCTTTATTTTGTTGCCATTGGAAAAATACTAAAGAATTTATGAGATGAATTATTTATCCATAAAATGGGTAAAGTTAATTTTGCCAAACATTATTCATGAGATGAATAAAAATTAAAAATTATAAAATAAAATAATTTTCAAAAATTAAAATTCATATGATGAATTTTTCCATGTAGAAAACAATGCAAATAAATAAAAAAAAATTGCAAAATAACGCGCACAACCCTTAATCCGTGTGCTCACAAATCAACCAACCAGTGTCCGACACGTGTCATGAATTGGTAGGCCAGGGCCTATCCGGGTGAGCACGGGCGGCCAATCGTGGCCTGCCACGTGTCACGCTTAGTTCAAAACAAACTGGCGCGATTTAGGTGAGTGAAACGCTGCGTTTTGAGTTATATTTTTAATGAAACGCCGCGTTTTGCTTGTTAACTGCGAATCCGACATCAAATTAATTAGATTTTTTTACTCCGGTATACTCCAGTAAAAAGAGGTACTTATTCCAAGGTTTGGAATTCAGTTTTGGAAACATATTTTAGGGTTTCTGAAAATTGTTTCGGAGACCCAATTGGAAAGAAAAATTTTCGTTCAATTTTTTTTCATAGTTTAATATTTTTTGGGAGCCCACCCCCCCGGGCAGTTCGAGGTCATTGCGTAGAAAATTGCGGGGTCTCGATTTTCTTGGTATTCTTTATTATTGGAGCAATTCCAGGCATGTTCTTCTTTCTTTATTCTTTTTCGCTTTTCTATTTATTTATAGTATTCATTATTATGCCTGTACAAGTTTATGTATTGTTATGAATGTATTAGAGTAAAAGGCCTGTAGATCTAAATTAAGAATTTAGATCTACTAATTTAAATTATGAATTTAAGTCAGCAGATTTAAAATTAAGAAATTTAAATCGACCCTAGGTTTAGAGTTATGAATTCTAAACCCGTTCCGCTACGTAAACTTTAGGGAGAATTTTTGAAATTCATCCTAACAACCGATATTAGGGAAAAGGGTTTATAGAGATAAACCGATTCTCGGGAACTCTGGCACGTGAGGTGTCATAAAGCGTGACTCTCCGACCGGGGGCTTAGGTGGAGAGAAGAGTCTCCTATTCTAAGTGCTCTAATAGGTGTCTATTATTATGACCATAGTTGAAAACTGTGAACTCAATATTTGGCATAAGAGTTTATTTTTCTAACAAAATTTATAATCTTTTCTCAACAATTGGTATCAGAGCCAGCCTCTGATTACATTCATAATATATACGACTAGATATAATAAGATCGAAATAAATAGACTTGCAATTTAATAAAATAGAGATTTTATTAAAGAAGGAAAAACTTGTTTGAATTAGTGATTTAAATTGTTTAAATCGGCTAAAAGAATTAACAATCAACCAGGTTGTTTATAATTTAAATCGTTAATGAATTAATCGTTAATTTGGAACAACCCACAAATTTGCGATTATGTTATTCTTATAATAAGATTTATGTTCTTAGTCATGGTTTATGAAATTGGACAAAATTGATCTAATAAAATTAGATTCAAATATTTTTAACAATAGCGAATAAAATTGATCTAATAGGATTAGATTTAAATTTTTATGAAATAGGGTAACGTTGATCTAATGAGATTAGATTCAATTAATTTTATTAAACCGGACAAAATTGATCTAACGAGATTAGATTCAATTTATTTTAAAATTAAATATTTTAATTTAAAAATTAAAAAAAAAGGTTTTTTGTCAGCAGACACTGACGTCTTGGGTTGACATCAGCAATAAAAAAAAAGTTTTTTTAATTATTTTTTTTATTTTTGGGTTGTGTAGGCGTCAGTACTGATTTGCATAATAATTATAAATTAATTATTTTATTAATTAATTTACTTTTAAAATTAGATTCTAAATTAAATTATATGATAATCTAAGTTGTGAATCAGTGTACTTTAAATAAAAGTTATTTTAAATTATTTTAGAAAAATATTCTAAAATAAACTATATGATAGTCTAAGTTAACTTTATTTTTAACAATAAAAGTTAAATTTTATTAATTAAATTTTAGAATAAGATTTTAAAAATAGACCATGGGATAGTCTAAGCACAAAATCGCTATTGATTTAAAATAAAATTATTTTTAATTTAATTTTGGAATTAAAATTTTAAAAGTAGATTATGTGATAATCTAAATTAGATGTTGGTATTATTTTAATTAAAATTAATTAATTAATTTTATTAATTAAATTTTAGAATGAGATTCTAATGCAAGATTATAAGATAATCTATATTGTAAAATAATAGTATTTTTAAATAAATAAATTAACTAATTTTTGGTTAATTTTAGAATGAGATTCTAAAGGGGATTATGAGATAATACAGGTTGTAAATGCAAGTGAATTAAAAACCACTAGTTATAAAAATCAAGTGGGAGCGAGGTTCCAATTGCTGTAACCTCACAGTCTCAATTACTGGTCTAGCAGTATAGTAGATCAATAGACCTCCCTGCGGCGGATGTCGGTTTGCAGATTATAGGGTTAGACTTCTTTAGGATAAACCAAAGTGCAAAGAAGTGATGCGACCACGCTGCCGTGGAGTATTTCGTGTATTTGTATGGAGGTTTAGGTAATGGTTTACACTTGACTAGCGTGATGCATTAGCCTCCCCGAGGAGCTCTGTTGTGTCATGTTAGAGGCTAAGGTAAAGTGGTGACTTAATCATGTTTAGTAAAGGTTACAAGAAAACTGGTTAATTGAGAATAGTTCTCACCTGAACCAGCTTCTTGCGACCTCGCTGCCGGGGAGTAAGGAGTGGTGTGTTTGGGTCATCATTGTATACATGATAGTACAGTTTGGTGGATATCTGACTTATTATGTATGCTAAATTGAAAGAATATATATCACTACATTATACATGACTCATATAAGGTAGTTATACAATTGTTTGCATTTACAGTGTTTTTGAAATGGCTGCGACTGGTACACTTCACTCAATTCTGAAAGATAATGCCTTAACTGAACCAAATTACTTTGCCTTGAAAAATAGTTAGACTTGGTTATTACTCACAAGGGACCTACCAGAAAGAAAGGAAAGGGCAAGGTTGTTATAGTAGCAACCAAGTCCATAAGAAAGTCAGCAAAAGAAAAGTGTTTCTTTTGCAAGAAAACTAGGCACTGGAGAAGAAACTACACTAAGTATGTAGTTACTCTTCCTAAAAGGACTGCTAAGCCATCTGGTGGAGATATATTGATATCTCACTTAGTTAAGTCATGCGCAGTTAAGAGTCCACCAGTTTCTTGGTGGGTGGACTCAGGTTCAACTAACCAAGTCTGTAATATGTTACAGGAGGTCAGGCTAGGCTAAAGGCTGCACGATGGGTGTTGTACTTGATGGTCAGGGACAGTACAATAATAGTGGTCTTAAGTGTAGGAGATGTTAGCTTAGGCTTTAGTGATAGAGTTTTGTTTTAAAGGATTGATTGTTTAAACCTTCGCTATACAAGAATTTGATTTCTATATTTCGGTTAATGGATAATTGTTATTTAGTTAATTTTGATACTGAAAATTTTAATATGAGAAATAAATTGTTTATTTGCACATGTACATGAATAAATTATTTATTCATGTTATTTCCTTATCAAAACTATGGTAATTGTTTAAATGAATCTGACGTAAGTTCACTTGTTCAATCTTTTAAAAGAAAATACCTTGAAAGGGATATTGCCTACACATGGCACCAACGTTTTGGTCGCACTAATTCGAATAGGATCCAAAGACTGGTTAAAGATGGACTGACAGAGGTTTTAGACTTGAGATCATTACTAGTTTGCGAATTCTGCATAGAATGAAAGGTGACCAATTTTGTCTTTAAGAGTAAAGGCAACAAGGTTGGTGGCTTGCTTGAGCTGGTTCCCATAGATGTATGTGGACCAATACATGCTCAGGCAAGAGGTGGGTATGAGTATTTAATCACATTTAGTGATGATACTCAAGGCATGTATATGTTTACCTAATTAGACATTAGTCAGACTCTTTTGAAAAGTTCAAAGAGTACAAAACTGAAGGTGAAAAGCTATTAGGTAAACAAATTAAGTCACTTTGATCAGATCGAAGTGGTGAATAATTTTTGGGTGAGTTTATTGCAAATGAGATAAGATCTCAACTTTCTGCTCTGGGTACACCGTAGCAGAATGGTGTTGCAAATAAAAGGAACAAGCACGGTCTTTTCTACAATTTTTGATTTAAAAGTTTTTTTTAAATATAGTGCAAAACACTTCGAGAAGGATTTTGCAAGTAAGCTACAACAACAAAAACAAAATAGTATTAAAGGAAAATGACAATAATTCTAAACAGCTGCACACAACTTAAGACATAGTGAATGCATTAGATGCATCTACTAATAGGAACGAGAATGTTCTAGGTACGTGAGAGCTTAAGTGTGGTGAGAGGATTGTTAGGACACCTGACAGATTCATAAGGGGAGCCTTGATGATTGACTGTGGTACTGAATCTGATCCCTTTAGCCACAATGAAACAATTAAGTCTCATACTTTTGTGCAATCGGTTGCTCGAATCATGCGAGTACAAATGACATTAAGAGAAAGTAGTGACTTTCTTAGTATTATATGTCAATGATATACTACTCATTGAGAATGATGTAGGAGTGTCATTAGCTGTAAAGGTTTGGTTGTCAGGATAGCTCGATATGAAGGACATAGGAGAAGGCAACTCTACTCTTAGGATTAAGCTTCTGCAAGGTCGTAAGAATAGGATGTTGGATCTCTCTCTAGCCACTTATATTGACAAGACGTTGTCAAGGTATAACATGAAGTCCCTCTCTCTTTTGAGTAGTGTTCTAGGATACCTCAAGAGGAAGAGCAATTGAGGAATATTCCATATGCTTTGGTAGTGGGAGCCTTAGGTATGCCATGTTGTGCACAAGACCTGATGTTTGCTATGCTATGGTATAGTAAGCAGGTGTTAGACTAACCTGGGTTCAATGGACTAGGTGGCCGTGAAGTGTTTTCTCTAGTTCTTGAGAATAACTAGAAATCTTATGCTGATCTTTCTAAGTGACGAGCTGGTTCCAGTTGGATGTATTGTTTTATGACTTCCAGTCAGATTAAACTGATAGACATTCGACGTCTAAGCATATATTTAACCTTGGAGTGGGAGCCATTAGTGAGAGGAATGTCAAGCAGTATTGTATTGCTGACTTCACAATAGAATAATTGTGCTCATTAAAGGTTAGGCTCAGTAGACCTTTGGTTCAAACTTAAAAAGGGTGAGTATGAACTTTGTCGTAAATTAGATTTAGGACAAGTGAGAGACTGTTAGGAACAGTGTCCTGAAATCTAGATTTATTCTGGATATATTATTTTAATTAATAAATAAAATTGAAGTTCCAGTCGTTTCCTAGTTAAATTTGTGTATGTGAGCATTTATACTGCATGTGATTTTCTTTTGAGAGACATCCATGAGATGGGTGTAGTCCTCATACTACAATTTACATGTTTGTTCTAAGTGGTTTAAGAGACTATGCCACGGATAGACTTGGAACAAATGGTATGGATTGTTGTTTGAAAGACTTGTAGTCAAAGATAAGTTTGGACCACTTGTATGTTAAGATTATAACGTGACACTTTAGATGACTTGTCTTGGTCATGTGGATGGAGATCCAAAAGTGTTAGGTTAGTGTGTTTAATAAGATTGACACACTGAGTTGGACCACGTGGATTACTTATTTCTAGACTACTATCGGAGATAAGTGATTCACGTTGTACTGTTTGAACGACGACTCTAAATCCTGAGGGTATTCTGGACTTGTGCATGGAGTGTTAGTTACTTTGGTGTACTATAAGTAAGGTCTAAACGAATGACAGAAATTCCACGTACACTGGGTAGCGGCATGAAGTGTGACAAGGATAAGGTATTCAATAGAGAATCTACAGTCTCTTATGAGATATAGATGTCCCCTTAGTTGATTCGCAAATATTTGAATAGTTCGGAAACTTTGGCCAAAGTATTCCAAGTGTTTGACATTTGGAATTTATACTATGAATACGTTCAAGTATAAATAAATTTTTCAGTGAAGGGCGAGTCGGAAACTAATAGAGAAGATATCAGAAGGATAATGGTAGTGGTTATATTTATCCATTGTCATGGACATCTAGTGGAGAGGTTGTTGTCATCATTACAGTCTATTAGGGAGATATCGATTAAATAATTTAAATCTGGAGTGCAGTGAGATTTATTTAGTGGAATTAAGTCTCATTAAATGATAATTAAATTATTTTATGAGATGATTAATTTAACCCATTTGGAGCTAGATTTAAATTGTGCTTGAGGTTCCTGCGCAAGCCTCTGTATTTTGTTGCCATTGGAAAAATATTAAAGAATTTATGAGATGAATTATTTATCCATAAGATGGGTAAAGTTAATTTTGCCAAACATTATTCATGAGATGAATGAAAATTAAAAATTATAAAATAAAATAATTTTGGAAAATTAAAATTTATATGCTGAATTTTTACATGTGGAAAACAAAGCAAATAAATAAAAAAATTACAAAATAACACGCACAGCCCTTAATTCATGTGCTCACGGATTAACCAACCAGCGCCCGACACGTGTCGTGGGCTGGCAGGCCAGGGCCTATCTGCTTGAGCACGGGTGGGCCAATCGCGGCCTGCCACGTGTCACGCTTAGTTTGAATTAAACTAGCGCAATTTGGTGAGTGAAACGCTGCGTTTTGAGTTATTTTTTTAATGAAATGTCGCGTTTTGCTTGCTAACTGTGAATCCCACATTGAATTAATTGGATTTTTTTGCTCCAGTATACTCCTATAAATAGAGGTACTTATTCCAAGATTTGGAATTCAGTTTTGGAAACAACTTTTAGGGTTTCTGAAAATTATTTCGGAGACCCAATTGGAGAGAAAAATTTCCATTGAAAATTTTCTTATAGTTTAATATTTTTCGGAGCCCACCCTCTGAGCAGTTCTAGGTCATTGCATAGAAGATAGCGATGTCTCAATTTTCTTGGTATTCTTTATTATTAGAGCAATTCCAAGTATGTTCTTCTTTCTTTATTCTTTTTCGCTTTTCTATTTTTTTATAGTTTCGTTATTATGCCTATACAAGTTTATGTATTGTTATGAATGTATTAGAGTAAAAGGCCTGTAGATCTAAATTAAGAATTTAGATCTGCTGATTTAAATTATGAATTTAAGTAAGTAGATTTAAAATTATGAATTTTAAATCGACCCTAGGTTTAGAGTTATGAATTCTAAACCCGTTCTGCTACGTAAACTTAGGAAGAATTTTTAAAATTCATCCCAACAACCGGTATTCGGGCAAAGGGTTTATAGAGATAAACCGATTCCCGGGAACTCTCGCACGTGAGGTGTCACGAAGCGTGACTCTCCGACCGGGGGCTTAGGTAGAAAGAAGAGTCTCCCATTCTAAGTGCTCTAATAGGTGCCTATTGTTGTGACCATAGTTGAGAACTATGAACCCAAAAGTTGGCATCATACTTTATTTTTCTTACAAAATTCATAATCTTTTCCCAACAAAGTTAACTACCCACGTCCTCAAGATCAAAACTTGGGGACGGATTAAGCAAAAATGCCCCAACCGCCTGTCAAAGTATGTATGCCCCCAGACATGCCGCATAACCAAGGATCTACTGGAACATGCTTTGTGGCCGATCTAATGAATGACCAAAATTATTAAGTGGGTTACTACCCTACGTATGTGGGGCAACAACTGTTCCCACATTCAATTGTAATGGGAGCTTAGAGGTATCCTGATAATCGCCCTCGAGATCCTCAGTTGCTTAAAGGGCAATGGTAGGTGCATAACCATGTGCCAAACCTACCCCCTCTAGGACCAATTGGCTGCCCTAATTGAGCAAATGTATGGGCCAGGCCTCAAAAGGATCAACAGACCATTGTATAGTAAACCGTACCCTAACTACATTGACAGGGATTACGCTTTTCCTCGAGGATACAAAATCCTCGAGTTTACCTTTTTTTCAAGAAAAGAAAGAGTATTTTCCTTCGAGCATTTGGCAAGGTTTAACCGTTAATTTAGGGAAATGGCTAATAACCCATATCTGAAATTTAGGTTGTTCCCTAGTTCTCTGACAAGGATTGCCTTTCAATGGTACATTAGCTTACCACCTAATTCCATCTACTACCGGGATGACATAGCCAGACAAATATAGGCCCAATTCCCAAGAATGGAACTAGGAACTTCCATGTTTAACTTGGCTCAAAGGAGACAAAAGTCAGGAGAATCCGTGGAGGATTACACCAACCTCTTCAAGAGAGCAAGGTTGAAGTGAACTATAGCTCTTCTTGAAGTCGAATATGCCAAGGTACCCTTAAATGGCATGGATATTGAAATTAGGACAAAGTTTGAAGGTTCAAACCTCGCAACTCTTCTACAACTGGCAGAATGTGTCGCTAGATATGAGGCTGTTTTGAAAGAAGAAAGCCTCAAAAAAAAAAAAAAAATTAGTGCATATGGGACATACATGACTTAATTGATGAGGATGAAGATCCTCCATATAAAATTGACGTTGCTGAGTATGTCAAGGGACCTTCTATGGTTTGCAATCCTTTGGTTAAGAAGGATATCAAAGCCTAGAAGTCTTATCAATCCAAGGATTTGAACAAATACTCAGTTGACCTCTCAAGAGCCGATGTTATATTTGATTTACTTAAGGCAAATAGTAAGCTCAAGATTTGGAGCAAATACAGAGAGCCTAAACCCAATTCACTTAAAGGGAAGGTACATTGTAAAAATGGCATGATATGTTGACCCACTCAATGAAGAATTGGGTAATATTTAGAAAAGTGGTTCAAGATGCCACCGAAGCAAGGGAGTTAATCTTTCCTGAAGAATGACCGATGGGTGTTGATGAAGGCCCCTTTCTTAATCTTTTCCAAGTTGATATAATTTAGGCTATAAAACCTCGAAGCACCCATGATAGCCAAACTAATGGCGGCGCTCTTTGCAAGATGAGCAGTAATAAGGAAAGTCCAGCAATGGCCAATGCTTTGGTTGAGAGACTTCTTGAGCGAGGGGCACTCAGGTTTTTCAAAACCTCAATGGAATTGACAGACGAATACTGCAAGTGGCACATTGCTACAAAACATGCGACACGTGACTGTGCCACTTTTAAGAGGTTCCTAAAAAAGCAACTAGAAGATGGAGCTATTCTCCTTTCAAGAGAAGAATAGTTAGCCATGGAAATATCCACGGATGACCATTGGAAAACCATCTTCGCTACTAAGAAGGAGGCATTAAGAAAGCTCATGCGTCTCACTCGTGACCTTTATGGGGGCTATGGCCACAAGTTTGTGTCCAAAATGAAAACACAAAGCCTTTATCCAAGGCAAAAGCCGGCTCTCTCTAAGAAGGCTTCGTTAGTTGGACCCCCTCGTGGTCTCTTCTAAGGCTCATATCATCATGAAGATTGGGCACCCAAAGAGTAATCCAAAATACCACCTAGTCGATGCGGACACCTATCAGGGACTACCTTCAAGGGTTCGTTTTGATAATGTTTGGAGAAGGAACTACCTTGAGCAGGAAGATGTAGGTCCCTCCAACCTTACACAAACCCAGAAAAGGAGGCAGCTATGAAAGAAAGCTGCACAATGAAGAGCTCTACTTGACACTTGCTTGACTAGGCTCTCTGAGGAAGAGAACAGAGTCCACAAGGACAAGTGCACTGAATCTATGGATCTCGAGGATCCGGAAATGGAATCAAGGCCTTTAACCACCACTCGTAATAGTGAGCCATGCAAGAAGCTTGAGAGATGGGCTAGTCTCTCATCTTCTATGCCATATTTGTTAAAGGGCTTTTTAGGGTGCTTAGCCTCAACACACATACCATATTTGTCAGGTTTGGTTGGACTATAGTTGGAAATTAAACTCATTTGTTTAAGTTTCTTAACCGAATTATAATTTACATGTCCAAGCCTAGCATGCCACAAATCCAAAGATTCAACAATATAAGTAAAAGTAGATGCATTCGTATTCATTTCAACATCAAGTACAAAGAAGCCGCCATTACAAAAACCATTTCCCACAAAGTTGGTGTTCTTAGTGATAAAAAGCTTAACAAATTCAAAGGTTAGTTTAAAACCTGCTTTGTTTAGCAATGCACCGGAAACAAGATTCCTATGCAGATCAGGGACATGCAACACATTTTGCAAAAGATAAAAATTTTTCATAGTTAAGTTTTAAAAAGACCTTTCCCTTGCCAAGTACTGGGAATGAACTCGAATTACCCATGAACACACACTCCCCACATCGGCTTTCTCATACTCTTGGAACATGTCCTTATTGGTGCAAATGTGCCTCGTGGAACTAGTATCTACAACGCACTTGACCATGTGCCCAACCATATTCACCTTGGAGACCATGGCCACAAAGACATCTCCACTCTCAGTGAGGTCAGCCAGGGGCTTGTGATCTTTGGATTTTCTCGGTCCAAATCCCTTCTGACAGCTTTTCAAGGTGTGGCCTATCTCGCTACAAGTCCAGCATGTTCCCTTAACTCGTTTTTGGCCACCTTCAGGGTTATTTCGAGGCCTCTTCCCATGGGACAACTTTTGCTTTGAGCTTAAGGCTTCAGACTGGCGAATGGAATGCCCTTTGTTCCATGGATTCTTGAGCCTGCCATTCTTTCCTTTACTCTTTGAATTAACTAGGTTAGCGAACAAAGATGAGTGCTCAAGGGACCTTTCTTTTGCTCGTTTTTGGTTTTGGTCCTCCAAGTTAATGTGAAAAACTAGCTCTTGCAGAGTCACGTCCTTCATTTTATGTTTCAATTGAGCCTTGTAGTTATCCCACAAAGGACGCAATTTCTCAATGAAACAATTTGCTTGAAATGTCTCACACATTTTCATACCTTCATTAAGTATGTCAGCACACAAATTCTTATACTTGTAAATTCAGTTTATGATAGGTTTGTCATCAATTATGGTAAAGGATAACCACTTAGCATAAACATACTTCTTAGCAGCACTATCATTCATTCCATATTTATTATAGAGGGGCTCCCAGATTTCCTTAACAGTTTTCATTTTACTATAGATATGGTGAAGTAGGGTCGTCATGTAATGCAATGACATTATCTTACAAGTTTGATTATCTTTCTTGAAGTCGCGGCTCGATGTAGGAGGAGCCTTGTCATTCAAGAGGGTGCAATGGACATCAATTTGTCCAATGAAAAACTTCATTTTGCTAGAACATATTTTATAATTTTTTCCGTCGAAAGGTTTAGTCATTGACATGTCAGGAATAAAATCAGCCAAGCCATATTTTGATTACTCATTTTATTAAACAACTTAGATTGTCGGATAGATGGGCTAAATCAGTAATCAAAATCTCGACCTTGAGATGCTTGAGGCTAATTCGAGATGAGGCCAAATTAAACTTAAACAGACTTTGTGATGAAATTGAACACTATATACCTCGAATTACTGCAAATGGACTTAAGACAGGATGATTGAATGACTAATAAATAAAAGATTCAGAGAAATAGATTGAGCCGAAGGAAGTTGCCACACCGTGGAGTTCATCACTGCCCTAAGTCATTTATGCCCTTGCTGCTGTACAAACAGGATTGTTAGGCACTCCAACTGTCAGGGATAACACGGCGCCCAACATAGAAGTGTACTCTCGGGTGATGAGCCGGAGTTAGTGGCGAAAACAGAAGTTCAGCGACGCGGGGTCCGTATTCATATTAAAAATAAAAACTAATACTAATTATATGTATGGGGCATGTAGGTATATATTATAGAAATTAGAAAAATGAACATATATACATATGAATATAAAATAAAATTAATAGTCATACAATTGAGAGAAATTGATACGAGAATTACAAAGTGTTATGGGTGAAAGAAAAAGGTAGGACAAGAGGAGAAAGGTAAGAAAATAATTAAGATTTAAAAAAAAAATTAGCGTTTAATTTTCATGGCACGATTTATTAGGAAACAAAAATATTAGAAGAAAATTTACTTTTTAAAGCCTGAATTGTGACCCATAAAAAGGGATTTGAGCTTTAGATTTTAATAGGAGCTAATAATAGGGAAATATGAAAAAATACAAAAGCATTACTCAGCGCTCGAACCAACGACCTTAGACAAGCAGGAGGAGCACTGTACCAATGGGCCGCGAGACATATTTTAGGGCGGATTCACTGATTTCTTTATATATAATTGTTTTGTAATTTTGGCATCAGCACACTTAATTTATAAACGTCAAGTGATAAAGTTGCAGTGTCCATGCACCCCGATACCTCTGAAGTGAGTCCACCACTAGCCGGAGTACGTCCCAACTTATTTAGTAACCAGAGTAGCAGAGAAGGACTTAGGAAATCGAAGAGAAGGAGAGAAGTATGTTTTTGTATTTCTGTATGTTGAACGATGCCCCAAGTTATGATATTTATAAACAACGTACATAGCATTTGAGCTAAGGTCAGGTATGGAATGTGGGCTAGAAATTATACCTCAATTAGGAGGTGGCCAGATATGGAGGAGCATAAAATTCGACCACAACTAAAGAAACAACGGTTACAGAAATAGTGGGCAGTTGCACGGTCATAGCTTGTACTCGAGCTCGAGCTTGTAGCTTTGAGCTCAGACCCGGAGCAACAAGCATGACCTTAAGCATAATAACCTTGAGCTTGGTCAGAAGAGGACATCTTAAGCCCGAGCACATGCCCTCGAGTTCAGTCCAGAGAATTTCCCTGAAGTTCATTTACGACAACAAAAAACATAATGGCCGTAAAACTAAAGGTCCAAATCAGAAACACTCCACACCGTGCCCTGCTACGACTGCTGGGCATAGCGAGGCGCGCGCTTGTGGTCCATTAAGCCCACTCTAGTCCCACAAGACTTTACCATGGAAAATGACAAGGGATATTTAAAGTAGCTTTGCCCACTCTAGCTTCCTATGTGGGATTCAATAACTCGAACAACAACAATAAAATTGAAGCATACTACCCCTAAATTCCAACAATTTATACATTTTTTTTCATTTAGCCAATATCATAATTTTTAAAATTATTTCATTAGCACATATAATGATGTTAGAACATTAACATATATTATAAAATTAGAATTATAATGTTTTTTTTACAATATTAACATTATTGATGGTGTTAGATTATTTTCAATTCTTGCTAATGCTAAAACTATATTTCTTCCCAATATTCAATTGAATATAAGTTAATTATATGAAAAGTTGAACTCCACTAATTAATTTAGTTTATGATCTATGTATAACAAAATAAAAATAAAAAAATTCACTTATATATATGCATTGTCATAAATCAATCTTCAACTTATAACTTATTTTGGATATCTAAATTCCTGTAAGTTATATACACGTTGTTATCGATAATAAAATTTTTTACTATATCGATGTAGGTGTACATTAAAAAAACCACACCTTAAACTTATTAGGGAACAACATTTAATAAGATATATTTACATAAATAATGTAAGGACAGCTACAATCATTACAATCATGCCGCTTACCCATATGCCAGTTGCATACATTGGGCCGACAACATTCAAGTCGAACATTCATGGAGGACTTTTGGGCAATCGAGGAATCCAAATGAACAGTTTAGGAACAAAGTGTAGAGAAGCTGCCGCATGGTGCTCATGGACTCTCAGGTGCAAACAATTATAATTCATTTCCATTGGAATCATAAGTTTCAACTAACTATACAAACTCTTACAAACTAAAACTTTACACTATGAGATGCAATACAGGTTACAACTGAAGATGTAATATCAAAAAAATAGGAGGACACTTTTCAGGTAGTAAAAGCCTACTAAATCTTACACCTACATGTTCTCCCCACAACAAGCTACAAATACCAATCACAACCGTACGTGCCACGGTAGTAAAGCCAATTCTAGAAGAGCAATGTGTTGACATTCCTTTTCAAAAGGGAGAAAGGATAGACTGTGCAAAGATGCCGATGTATGTACAAATAGTTAATGTGTGCATCGATAAGTATTACCTAAGCGTCAACCAAAGTTAATCATATGTTAAAAAACTAATTGTAAAACCTTAAAAACAAATTGCTGATGTAATGGGAATGGTGATCGTTGTATCTCTATGACAACAATGACACAAACAAGAGGAAGTTGCGCGTGAAGTCCTGTTATGTTCCATGAGGTACACAAGAAATGTACAAATACGTGCAAAGATCAAACGATATCCAGCATTGGCAGTAGTCCTAACATGTTATATTGAACAATAATAATGCATATAGGTTGGGTACCCTACATCTATCATTATGAGGTGAATTTGCATTAAATAAGGGACAATACCTCTTCACATACTTGGAAAGGACAATGTCCTACTTACATCACAAAAACGTAGTTAGAGATTACGTAGGTATGATTTACAAATAGTACATGGAAACATTTAATAATCGCATATTTTCCACTATAGAAACAACTTACTTATGCATTACATTCCCAAAATGGAATGTCATTATCAATAGTTGCATGATCATGGATGTTAATCAACCCTGATCATCTTGATACTAAGGAATTTGAAGGATGGTAAGTGAGCCACTCAGACTACTTCACCACAATTTGGCCATATAAGAAGCTTACACCCGAATCTCGCAAAATCACAGGTATACAAAAATTGAGGAAGCACAAGAACGAATAAGGTGGTTGTAATAAAAAGACATGCATCATCTAGTCAGAGATATATTTCAAGGTGAAGAATATAGCAATAGCATGGTACTCATTCATCCCGAATGTAAGCTCTTACTTACATCCAAAATTTTTAAGTCCCAAAACGATTATAAGTAATTACTTACGAAATATGTTAGAAAAATTATATAGGTAAACCATCTTAAATTATGTGCACACATTACAAGTGTAAATATGAGGGACGACACAACTTATGAAGTAGCCAAAAATGTAAAAGGTAGGTCATACAAGTTAATGGCAAGTACCTGTGCAATAAATGGCCCAAAATGAACACCATTATGGAACAACTGTATTGAAATGGGTATAAAAAACAACCATGTACTACAATATTACTAGCTTCTGTATTTTTGAAAATCATGTTAAGCATTGAAGTTGTAGTTCAGGTTCACCAAAAGTAAAAATGGATGTGACAATTTTCGGCAAACAAGCGGAATATTCATCAAGAGTACAACTGAACACTTTGACATGATCGCAACATAGGTATGCATCTAAATCATGTACAACCCAAAATATAGCACACAAAACTAAAACTGTGAGTACCTATATAGAAATATGGATTATACTTGTTGTCTACCTAGTAACAAGAGTTGATATGACAAAGTTGGATATTCATCATCAAAGCTCCACGAAATCACAATGAAAAGGAAATCCAACTATGACATTCATCACAGAAGTACATAGGGAAGAACAACATAAATGGATTGAGATCAAGTAGACTAATACCATACGCAGAACCAACAACATATTATATGACCACAAGCCAGCAAATTAGAAGGTAATTCAACAAACCTGTTTTACTATACATGATGAAATAAACAACTACTAATCGCAAGAGGCTTTCATTGTAGGAGATCAAACTAGAATTCTGTGAAAAGGCAATGGATGCAGACACGACATCAAACTTATTAGTCAATAGATTTGTAATCTATTAGAATGTGTATTATGTACCTTTTTTGTCAAAAAATTATATATATTGAACGTTAATTTATGCATCTTACAAATAATCATTTCATTTAATTAAAAAATTCACAACTAAAAAAATATAGAGCAAATAAATATCATCCGTAAATGACACAGAAAAAGCCTAGTCCAAAAGCGATGGAGTCCCCTAGGGCTTTAATGCCCTCCCCTCTTTTGCCGACAACCTTCATAAATTTATTCTCCCTCACTCTGATTTCTTCAGATCTACATAAGGACAATGTGACCTCTATTCACATATTCTCTAAAGTAAAAGAGAATGTTAAGGCTTTAATGTCCTTCTCCCTTTTCTCAACAACCATCATAAATCTTCTCTCCCCCACACTCATTTCCTCGTATCTGTGCAAAGATCCTTTTACCCAATTCATTTCCCTGCTTTCCAGCCTCTTTACTAAAAAACGACTCCAAAGTGCTGGTGTTCTCTGCGAATTAAAGAGAGGAGGATGGACCAACATTTACTCCCTTAATAATAAAAAAGGAGGACAGTGGCTTTAAATACCAAGAAAAGAGGACAAAGTGGGCCACACCTCATCCCCTCTAGATCTAGCCATAAACTTTACCCACTTCTTCTTCTCCTTTTTCTTCGGGTATTTGGTGCACCTACAACTATGGAGGATGGTTCTTCCCCGGATCTCATTTTTGCACGTATGGATGCACTGGAACTTGAGGAAGATGGAGGCATCAACTCAGTCCTAAAATCACAAACTCTAGTGGAAAAAAGCTTCAAAGTGGGCCCAATCAGGGCAATCCTTGGAAAGGCCTGCAACTAAAAGGTAACTTTGAAATTCATGAGCTTAACCCAAACTTCTTTATGTTTGTTTTCGAAAAGAACTAAGAACGCTCTAGGGCCTTGAAAGGTACCCCCTGGTCCATTAATGATGCCCTAATGGTCATTAAAGAGTGGCCGGGGGATACCTCATTTGAGGACATTGATTTCTCACTTCAGAATTTTGGGTTCAAGTTCATGGCATCCTGATTAATATGATGACCTCGGATAATGCCAACAAAATAGGTAGGCTTTTCCACAAGGTAACCAATATTGATATAGATAAGGAAATTCACTCCCTTTGGTGCAAATTCATAAGATTAAGAGTGGAATTTGACTTAAATTCACCATTAAAACTTGGTTTAGTTCTTAAAGGCTCCGGAATAGAGGTGGTATGGGCGAGCTTTACATATGAAAGATTGGTTGACTTTTGCTATGCGTGCTGAAAATTGGCCATGTATTAAAGAGCTGTCCATTTTTTGATGTTCCTAAAAAGAACCCACTTTATGGGAATTTTCTAAGAGCTAAATAATTCTCATCCAAAAAAATAAGTTTAGGTCTCCCATCCTGCTCTCCAGCACCTTCTAGGATGGGAAGTCAATCTCCAAGTGATGCCTAAATGGAAGGCCTAGCTATTGATAGAGAATGGGTGATGATGCACTTGATTTTTACATATTTTATTTCCCATTCCTGCCATATATTCGGCCTTTACATGTGTGTTTTTGTTGTAATCTAGGTACATTTTGGCTTACACTACAACGGAGCAAACAAATGTTGAAAAGTGGAAGATTTAAGCGTAATCGAGGCATAATTAAAGACTACTTTGAGAAACCCGACCACGTGTGCAAAATAAGTACCCATCGGGTCAAGATTCGGTCAAAAAGAGTCTTTCCATGGGCGCGTGGATCGATTGACCATGCATTTTGCAATCGGTCAAGCTTAAAACGAGTAAAATGCTAAAAGAACGGTATTTATGACCCAATATTTTGCTAATATACTTGTGAAACCACTTGGGTCACGTAGATCTCTTCGAGAGATTTGATTTGGTATATAGTTTGGCCCCGGATCAAAAGTTACGCTCGTTTTAAATTAACTGCGCAAGCTGCTAAGGGGGCGCCGATCGATCGGTTTGACCACCGATCAATCGGGGATGGCACGGGACCAACCCTAAAGCATGCCCCATGTATAAATATGGAGGGAGAGAGCTAATTTCACAAATGTGCCACCCCTCCTCTCCTCCTCTCCTCCCGAAGCCGCTATGAGATCCAAAGGGTTCTCAAATGCCGAAGCGCAGGTGGTTGGAGTGCCGGAAGGATCAAAGCAAGGATCAACGTCAACGTCAATTGAGGGAGTTTTCAATTCCTAGTTGTTTATTGATTGTTTTCTCTTTTTTTAGATGTTAATGATGTATAAAACTCCGATGGAGGAGTAGACTCTTTTAGTTTAGGGATGAAGGGCGGATAGCTGCCCGTATCCCATATTTATATTATACTTTTGATGATTGGTTTAGTTATGTTATATTCGCACCCCTGTGGGGAGTTCTTCATGATTATTGGATATTTTTATTTGTGTGCTTGTAGCCATGACTAGATCTCCAACTTTACCGCGATTAGTCTTATGTTTGTGGCCTAGATCATAACATAGCGGGATTTCACTCGTGGTCAGGGTTGAGGTTGTACCAAACCCTGAACCTAATCTTTTATATAAATTAATATTGAATTAGGAGTAACAAAGGAATTAAGTAGTGCTAATGAGATAACCTATGCTACACTTAGGGTGCTAAGATAGGTTATGCCTTTAGACTAGTTCATTACCCTCAGCCCTAATTTATATATTAACCCAGGCTTAGAGCTTGTAGCCTAAGTCCTTCAAATCAACGTCCTAAGTAAAATATAATGACGGGATACGTGTTAAGCTACCCTAAATTCACTCCCTAAACTAACCTCAGTTAAACTGACACATTTACTTTATATTTAGTTTTATTAATTTAGCCAACAATTTATTCAAACAACAAAAAAAACCCAAAAATTCAAACAGCTTGTTAATCACTAAGTCTAACTTAACACAATTCCCTGTGGATACGACCCGTATAAAATTGACACATTTACTTTATATTCAGTTTTATTAATTTAGCCAACAATTTATTCAACACAAAAAAAAAACCCAAAAATTCAAACCGCTCGTTAATCACTAAGTCTAACTTAACACGATTCCCTGTGGATAAGACCCGTATACCCGACAAAGCTACGACGATCTCGTACGCTTGCGAGTAGACGGTTTTAAAACACACTTTAAAATCACATCAGGTGACCTCTACCTTTTATGCTTTAGAAAATTCTATAAATGGGGTGAACGAAAGACAAGATAGAGTTCCAATGATAACAGATATGTGTACCACCACAATGGTGACCCGTCCACCTGGAAACCTCATCATGGACAGGAAAGGAAAGCGGCTATTTCAGGCTGATTCTAGTCCAGATCGTGAAAAAAAGAGAGCAAAGGTCTTGCTACAAGATATGGTAACAAACCTTGTTCACAATGATGACATGGGCATTTGGAATCTTGACCCTACATTTTTAACAACAACATAGATGTCCTTGGTAACATCTTTGAGGAACAAGGGTTGGTGTCTAGATGTATTACATCCTCTTCGAGTACCCGAAGCTCCCTCCTGGGAAGAAATGGGTCCTCCAGCCTGAAAGGAATTAAGAGAATGGCTGAAAAATAAGTAGAGAGACAGAGAATCCTAGTTCCTCGAGGAAGAATAGAGGTCCAAGGAATCCCCCATCTTCCATCTCCCTTCTTGAAGCGAGGAAAGAGGAATCCCCCATAACGGCTACGAAAGGGTTTGCGGTGGTTGTCTCGGAACAACTGCCTCGAGCGCCATCAGTATCCTCTATTGGAATTATAAGGGGCTGGGCCAACCCCTAACTGTTCAAGCTCTTAAGAAGCACATTTTGAAATATAGGCCAGCTATTATATTCTTATCTGACACAAAACAAAAGTATGATTTTGTAAAAAGAAAAGGTGAAAGCATGGGTTTCTCTTCTTCATTTATCATTGACCCTCTTGGCCTATCCAGCGGTCTTGCCTTATGGTGGACCTTCGAGGTCTCAATTAACATTTCATCCTCTTCCAAGAGATTCATTAAGACAGAGATTGAAGACATGGGCTCGGGGAAGAAATGGAGTTACATCTTCATTTATGGAGAACCGGTTAGGGATCGAAGGGCTCGGTTTTGGGCTAACTTCTCGAAGATTCATTGCTGTCCGGGATCCCCTTTGATTGTCTCGGGTGACTTTAACACCGTCTCATCATCATCACATAAACTGTTTGGCAATGATGTCAGTGAAAGCTAACTAACATGGGTCCATGACTTCTTTAACTCATGTGACCTTGTGGAGCTTCCATATAGCGGGTGTAGGTACTCATGGACTAGCAAGCAAGGGGTGGACCATAATATCAAGGAATGCATTAACAAAGCAGCAGCTAATTATGAATGGCAGGCTCAGTTCCCCGATGCTTAGATTATTCTCACCCCAGTTGTTGGATCTTATCATTCACCCCTTATCATCTTGCTTTTCGTTGACATAAACAAGCCCATGAGAGACTTCAAGTTTGAATCCAATTGGCTTCTTGAGAACGACTGTGATAGTGTGGTAAGAAGGGAGTGGGATTTTCAGGGTAGTGGGTCTAGAATGTTCATTTTCAATAAGAAACTTTTCAACTATCGCAAAGAATTGAAGAAGTGGAGCATCAATCGCACTACTAAACGAAAGAGGTTAGTCCAAGAAGTAATGGAGAAACTTACGGTCTTACAAAGCAGAGCCTCTACTAGTTCTGATATTGAGGAAGAGAAAAGAGCACTATCAGTTCTTAGATGTGGGAAACGGAGGAGAGATTTTGGCACCAAAGATCGAGAGTCAACTGGCTTTCATTCAGAGATAGAAATACCCAATTCTTCCATGCCTCAACAATGCAAAGGAGAAAAGCTAACACTATTAGAAGACTCAAAGACGATGAAGGAGATTAGATCGATGACCAAAAAGAGATTGAAGCCATGATTTATCAACATTTTGAAGATCTCTTCAGCCACAATGCGACAACCTAAATTGAAGAAGCCTTGAATGTGATCCAAGCTGATGTCAACACTGAAATGAATGCCGCGCTGCTGCAGCAAGTCATGGACGAAGAAATCAGTAGTGCCGCGTTCCAACTCGGAAGCCTTAAAGCTCCGGGACTTGATGGTTTCCCAGGTATCTTTTATTCAAGTTTTTGCGACAAGATTTCAAGTGATGTAATTGGGGCTGTAAGGGGTTTTTTTCGAGAGCGGGCGTCTCCTTAATAGTCTTAACTCGACTAATATCATTTTGATTCCCGAAGTGCCCCGCCCGAAAAACCTCAAACAGTTAAGACCTATTAGCCTATGTAATTTTAGCTACAAAATCTTTTCAAAAATATTGGCTAGTAGGGTCCGTCCTTTCTTGGGCACCCTCACTTCTTCGGTTGAAGCAGCCTTTGTTAAAGGAAGACAGATACAAGACAACATCTTTATCACCCAAGAGGCGTTCCATGCTTTAAAGAATAAGAGAAAAGGGGGTTGTTGTACTATGGCCCTCAAACTTGACCTTTCAAGAGCCTACGACCAAGTGGATTGGTCATTTCTGGAAAACTTACCCATCAAGTGGGGCTTTGACTCGGCCTTTGTTAACCGTCTGATGATGTGCATTTCTTCCGTTGCCATCTCATCGGTTCTCAACGGTAATCGTCTCAACCCCCTTCCTATGAGGAAAGGCCTTAGGCAAGGGGACCCACTTTCTCCCTACCTTTTTCTGTTCATCATGGATTGCCTCTCCTCCCTTATCGACAAAGCGGCCCATGATGGAGAATGGAAGGGCCTTCGGATTAAGAGAACTTTTCCTCCTATTTCACACTTGGTTTTTGTTGACAATTGCCTCCTATTTTGTGAGGCATCTATTAGAGGGGCTGAAAAAGCCAAAGAGATCATTTTGTGCTTCTGTGAGGCTTTGGGAGAGGCCGTCAATTTCAATAAATCTCAAGTGTTCTTCTCCTTCAACATTACAAGCCAACTAAAGGAGAATATTCTTTCTCTTTTGGGGGTTCCGTTAATGGGGGAAAACGATCATTATCTGGGCCTTCAAGTGTTATGGGGACGTTCTAAAAGAAGGGCCCTAAATTTTCTTTTTGATCGAATCATTAACAAAATTAAGGGATGGAAATCAAAGTTTCTTTCACATAGAGGGAGAAAATTTCTTATCAATTCAGTCCTTTTGGCTATCCCTACCTACGTGATGAATTGTTTCAAAATCCTGACATCTTTCACCCGAAAAATTAATAGTCTTTTTGCCCGCTTTTGGTGGAAAGGAGGTTCCGTGGAGGACAAAGGTCTTCATTCGGTTAGTTGGGAAAAAATTTCAAAACCAAAAAATCATGGTGGCATTGGCATTAGGGACATGGAAGGGGTGAATTTGTCTATGGTTACAAATCAAGCCAGGAAAGCTATCAATAATCCAAACACTTTATGGGCCCGTATCCTCAAAGGGATTTATTTCTATGATTGCTCATTCCTCAAGGCCAAATTGGGGAATAACCCATCTTGGGGGTGGAGAGGTATTATCCGAGGTCGGGAGCTCCTTCTCCAAGGTGTTCATTGGAATGTCCATAGTGGTGCCGATATCAATATCTGGAATGACAAATGGATCCCTTGCTCGCCTAACTTCAAAATTTCCTCCACTCGCCCAGCCGGTTGTCCTCTCGAGGCGGTTGACCAGTTCATTCTTCACGATGCTCGGAGATGGAACCTCCCCCTCATCCGTTCATGGTCAGGGGAGGAGGACAGTGCCCGAATTAGCACCATCCCAATCGGTTGTGGTCATACTTGTGACTGTTTGGTTTGGCACCATTCCGCCTCCAGTTTGTACTCTGTTCGCTCGGGGTATGCCTTTCGGTCCTCGCATCTCAGAAGAAACACCAACTCAACCTCTTCCTTCCTCTTCCGACCGCATATCAGAGAGGGCAATTTCTACAATTTTGCGATTACAAGCTCTGCCCAAAATCCGTCATTTTGTTTGGAGGGTTTATGCCAATGCTCTTGCTACCCCGGAAAATTTGCAAAAAAAGAGAATCGTGCTTCCTATTGCTTGTCCCCAGTGTGGAGAGGACTGTAAAATAATTGAACACATTCTCTTCTTTTGCTCCCCCGCTAGGGCTACTTGGTTTGGTTCATCTTTTGGTTTCCGTTTTCAAAAAGAGGGCTTTAAAAGTTTTAGTTGATGGTGGGATACCATTTGTAATGTTTTTTTCTTTTTGTATTGTAAATTTGAGTAAAATTGCATTTTTATGTTGGGAATTATGGAAAAACATAAATGATTTTATTTTTCAGAGGAAGGCTCGTGACCCATCCTTGCTGGCCCAAGCTTCTTCCTGTCCGTTTGAGGAATTCAAGGAGGTGCAACTCGTTCGTCCTCCACCTACTAGCCCTCCGACAGTGCCGGGCCAGCTGTGGTGGACTTCCCCTCCAAGAAATTTTATCAAAATCAACTCTGATGCGGATTGGAAATCCAAAGACATATTAGCTGCAGTGGCGGTCGGGGTCAGAGACTCCTCCGGTCTTATCATTGGGGGTTGGTGTGGGTCTTTCCTTGCGTCATCTCCTTTGATGGCGGAGGCTCTTGCCCTTAGAGCAGCTTATTCTTTTGCCCGGATTTAAGACTGGAACTCTATTATCTTTGAAGCGGATAACAAAATTCTGATTGATGCCATCAAATGTGAGAGAACGGTGCATTGGGAGATCCAAGCAATTGTTGAGGGCATCTGTTTCTTTTCGCCTTCGTTTTGTAATTTTTCCTTTGTTTGGTGTCCTAAAATATGTAATAGAGCTGCCCATTTTGTGAGTCAGTGACATTGCTCAGCTAGGTGTACTCATGATTGGTGGGTTATCACTCCCCAAACTTATCTCGGATTGTGCTTTCGGATGCTCAACAAATATGGTTTAGCCCTCAGGCGTCTTGTTGTTCAAAAGAAAAAAAAAAAATTTTTTTTACTGGCAAGCGTAATTGCTGGTGTAACATTCCTTCCTTTCGTAGGCCAAGGACCTTTCCCGTGCACAGCCCATTAACAAATATTCCCTTTGAAAACCTTTTAACTGCATAGCATCTTTCACATACATAATATAATTACTTGAAAATTTATAAAATACAGTAAAATTTTTATATTTTAATGTAATTATGTTAAACTAAAATTTTTTTGATAAATTAATTGAGAAACTATCATTTAGGTATTGTAATTTTTGAACATTTATCACTTAGGTACCTTGATATTTTAATATATATGACGAGGTACCGTGGTATTTAAATATTTTATCACTTAAGTATCTTATGTTGGAATTTGATGAATTTTTTTAAGAATTTGACCAATTTTATGCAAAAAAAGTTGATATAATACAGAGTTATGATAATATATATAAGTTATGTCAATATTTTTGCAAAAATCTCATGAATTACGATAAAATATTCAACTAATTAAACTACCTAAATACTATCGACATCATATCATGTTAGCATTTTTTGGCAGAAATTTATCAAAAACTAATAAAGATACTGATACATTGTCGGAATAATACTCAATTTTAGCATTTTCTGGCAATAATATATTGCTTTTCAACAAATAGGTATCTAATTGATAAAATTTTAAAATTTAAAATATGTAAGTAATAAAATATTTAAAATTCAAGACATTTTATTGTATATATATTAAGGCTCCGTTTGTTTTGACGGAAAAGTAGAATCTAGGAATTGATTTTTTTTCGGAAAAAGTTTTCCAAGGAAATATAAATTCTGAGTGGGGTTTTCCATTATTTGTTTCAAAGGAAAATTTAATTCTCCATTTGTGATGTCTTCGTGTATGTTTTAAAAAAATATTTTTCACCAATCATTTTATATCAATTTATAGAACAACATAAATAATAATACAACATATATAAAGGAACAAAATAAAAAAAATATCAAAGCTGTATAAATTAGGAAAATTATTTCTTAGGTATTTTTAAATTTGAGCATTTATCATGTAAATACTTTGTTGTTTTATTATATACAATAAGGTGTCATGAGATAAGAAATTTTATCACTTGTGTATATACTGTACTAAAATTTGATGAATTTTCATTAAAATTCGGTTAAATTCTACCAAAAACTGATGTGGTACAAATATCATATTATCAAAAGATTGTTCACATTCTAACAAAAGTTAATTATATATTATCAAAAAAATGTATCATGTTAGCATTTTTGGACAAAAGAAATTATAGCATTATGATATAGGATACATATAGATCGCTGTTTTTATTTAAAATATACTACATTTTAGTAAAAGATACCTGATTTATGAGAAAATTTTTAAACTTTAGGATACATTATTGTATATTATCGAAAAGTATCTATGTAATAAATGCTAAAATATTACCTGAATAATTTCTTTCTATAATATTATGTAACTATTCAACTTGATTAAAGTTGTTCTGTTGCAACAATAACAAAATAATATCGAAGTTGCTTTTAATTATTCTGTCTAATTCTTGTCCAATGTTGACATTAAATGTTCACAGTGCAGTTTGGTTTATTTTGATTTGATCTCGATTTGTATGATGATAACCGTGAATATTTTTGAGCCACTTAGAATCACGACTTCCCTCATTTTAAAAGGAAAATTATTTTTTCTCATTTGAGAAAAAAGATTTTCCGTTTGGAAAACTTTTTTCGCAAGCTAATAATGCTCTAAAAAAAAAAAGAAAAAAATTATTCCCTAGAATAAAATTTTTCGTCGAAATAGCGTGAGCCTAAAATATTAGGTACTTAATTTACTGTTAGTTCTGATAGATATATGATTACTGCAACGGTTTAAAAGAGCCATCTTTTCAATGGAATTAATCATTCTCTCCTTCTTTCTCACACAAACCTCCGGACATCAAATTCCTTGTTGCCATCTACTGCATTCTTTCACTTTCTCTCTCTCTCTCTCTCTCTCTCTCACCGACAAATTTGTGCCCTAAAAATGAAACCCTGATCTCTCCCCAATCCAATTTTGAGCGTTTTCTGAAACCCTTGTATTGATTTCAGCAGGCTTTATTATTATTATTATTATTATTATTATTATTAGTATTAGTATTAGTATCAGAAAATGGAAAAGTACGAGGTGGTCAAGGACATAGGATCTGGGAATTTTGGGGTGGCTAGATTAATGAGGAGTAAGGATACCAAGGAGCTTGTCGCCATGAAATTCATCGAGCGTGGCCCCAGGGTTTCCCTTTTTTTTCCTTCTTTCTTCCTTAGATTAATTTTTGTTTTTGTGTTTTTATACGATTGATTTTTCTAATTTGATTCGGGGGTTGCAGATTGATGAGAACGTCGCCAGAGAGATCATAAATCACAGTTTGCTTAGGCATCCCAACATAATCCGATTCAAGGAGGCCTGTGTTTTTATTTATTTATTTATTTTTTATTATTATAAAGGGATTCAATTTTACCCATGATTGTTTCGAGAATTCGGGTGAATTTTGGTAGAAAGGGTCTGAATTTTTGTTTAATCTGTATTTGTAGGTGGTATTGACTCCGACCCATCTGGGTATAGTGATGGAATATGCGGCAGGAGGTGAGCTGTTTGAACGAATCTGTAGTGCTGGAAGATTCAGTGAGGATGAGGTATGCTTTTTTGTTTTTATTACACTTGCTATTTGAGTAATTTTTCTCATGTACTTTCATGGATTGCATGTTTTGATTCTCTTTTTTAATGGAACTATTCAGGCTAGGTACTTCTTCCAGCAGCTTATATCCGGTGTCAGCTATTGTCATTCTATGGTAATTCTTGTTTTTTTGGATACCTTTTAGCCAGTTTTAGTGTTTCTTATTGTTGCCTGGGTTAGTTTGAGAAATGGGTAATTACAACTCGATTCATAGACAGGAAATTGCGTGACATTTAGAAATAATTTGTTTTCTTTTCGTTCATCTTGAAATTATGGCAGCAAATATGCCACAGAGATTTGAAGTTGGAGAATACTCTTTTAGATGGAAGCCCTGCACCGCGTCTGAAAATATGTGATTTCGGTTATTCAAAGGTATGACTTCTAATGCAAATATTGTGATTTATTCTTTGAAAGCTTCTCGGATGTACTTCTGCAAGCATTATTGATTAACATAATCACTCTTCTATGTACTTTTGATGGTGCATGTTGATTGATAGTCATCTCTTCTGCATTCAAGACCTAAATCAACTGTTGGAACTCCTGCATATATTGCTCCGGAGGTTCTTTCTCGAAGAGAGTATGATGGCAAGGCAAGTTATCAACATTGTTCAATTTCTTTGATCTTTCTCTTTTCCATTTAATATCATGAAGCGTTTTATTTTGACAAGCCAAACTAAACCTTTCCCCATTGGTTGGGATTGACTATATGGATCCTTATTCTACTTATTTATGTATCTTTGGTGAGGTCCGTCTTCCAAGAAAGCAAGGTCATGTCCCACAACATCTTTCCAACTACCCCTTTCTGTTTTTGATTGAGTGCTCTCTAGTTTGGTGCTGTCTCCACACCAGTAAGGGGGTCTCTATCACATTTCATATTGGACCATCGCACATCCTTCTTTATTGTGAGTTTTGTCAAACCGTTATGGATATCGCGTTCCAGTTTCTTGGGGTAGCCTGGATCCCGTTTTCTAAGGCCAAACTAGAGGTTATAACTCTGGTAGGAAAGCTGAGGAGAAGGCAGCTGGTCTCCTTCCTTTGGGCCTTTGCAGTGCTTTTGAGGGCAGAGAGGCTTCTTCAGATGGTTGAGGAAAAATGGGTTAAGTATCCCTTTTTTCAGGGATGAAGGGAATTTCTCTTTTGCCTCCATTTATATGGTTTATTTATGGGGAGCCTCATAAAGGTGGGGTGTTATTCCTTCTTGTCAGCCATCTTTTGTACTCTTGGATGCCTCATCATTCCTTTTCCATCAATGCTGTGATTTCATTTTCTTGATCCCTGGTGAAGGTAATTGTTCGTGAGTTACCAGCTAAGTTATGTTATGTTCAAGGGATGCAATCGAGCACATCTGCATCAGGGTACATAGTTGTCTTGCTTTCCTGGTCCAGTTGAAATTATATGCTGTTTTTACTTGTTAACTTGAGCACTCACCTGAATGGGACTCCACTCTTGAAACACGTGCCTTTTGTATTTTTTTCTTTTACTTCTTTGAGAGACTGGGGGTTGGTTTCAGGAAATGCAAAGGGGAGTAGCTTGTATACAAAGAATATGATGACATGTAGTTTTTGTCTGCCAAGGTTGCCATACAGGGAGCTGGCTACTGTCAGTGAGCAGAGTCAAGGATGCGCTTCTTTTGTAACTCTTGTTTTTCCTTCAGATGGCAGATGTATGGTCTTGCGGAGTTACTCTCTATGTCATGCTGGTGGGAGCTTATCCTTTTGAAGACCAAGAAGACCCGAAAAATTTTAGGAAAACTATTAGTGTATGGTTCTTGTTTCTGTGAACTAGTTTTCCATTCCTGAGTGTTGGAGTGTTTATTTATTTATTGTCCATTTTGTCCTTTTACAGAGAATAATGGCGGTTCAATACAAGATTCCCGACTATGTTCATATTTCCCAGGACTGTAGACAGCTCCTATCACGTATATTCGTTGCAAACCCGGCCAGGGTACGTGCTGTCTCAAATTACCTCAAATTCATTGAAAAATAATCTGAGTTCATACAATGAATGCATCTCTTCATTCGTTCCTGTGGTATATGATGCTATAATACTGAAACATCTTGTTCAAGTTGCTTTCATTGGTTATTCCATGTACAGGTTGAGGTTTTTAAAGGAGTAATCTTTGCATCCTTGCCTATTGATTGTTTGCTACCTTTTTTGGGTATGATGAAAGCTATCTGGATGCACATTCTCTGCATATGATTCTAAATTATGTCGGATTGTCTGATGTTGAGAAATTGTATTACTGGTAGTGGCCGTCAAACTAACTTATTGAGTCACTTTTGGTTGGCGGATGGTTAAGGTTGTGAGAATAATAGTGTTAGTATGGTTGTGGAAGTAGTAGCAAAGTGGCCTTTAGGTTGTGTAGGTTTCAGTGGTAAAGCTGGAGGAAAAGCAGTCCCTGCGATATGGTACCATTAATGCCAGCTCTAGTGGCATTTGGGTGGTGACAACAGTAAATGCTGACTCCATTGAACTAAGGTGCCAGGGAGGAAGAGAGAGAGAGAGAGGTTGGAGCTTCTGCTGCTAAAGCTTCAACAGTCTTGGTAACTTTTGGTATTTCCATCGAAATTGCTTTGATTTAGTCTAGCTATCACATTCATGTTAGTTTCTACTTTTTCAGTTCCAGTAATGTTTAATCATCCATTTAGGAACTCCTTTTTGTTGTACACTTTCTGTTCGACATTTGAGGTGTCAGGACGATAATTTATGCTTTATAGTTACAAACTTTGGCAAACCAAGTGGCAGCATGAGTCAAAGATGAGTGTAATGAAGATGAGGATGCTATGATTAATGTGTTCCGCATTCAAGATCTCTAGGTGGCATCTATTAAGGATAAGATGAGAAAGGCATGTTTGATGTGTTTCGAGATACGAAGCGCAAACCTCTGGGTGGCTTCTTTGCAATGTTCGGATGATGAGAGTTAGTCATGTCAAGAGGGGAAGAGGGAATCCCATAAAACCATGGTTAGGTAGCATAAATGAGGACCTTAATTTCACGATTATTTGATTTGTATATAATCCATAATAGAGCACAGTGACACTTCTATCCGTGTAAATGATCCACCCTGTGGGATAAAGTTTTTTTTTTTTTTTTTTTTTTTTTTTGTTAGTTCTAAAGGCATCATTGACTTCTAATATACTTTGATCTGGATTGCTGACTTCAGCTAAAATGATTAAGAACTTGTAAAATAATGAATTTTGCTTTTGTGCAAGTGAGCATTTGGACCTTCTAGCATAATTCTATTTGTATTGCTTTCCTAGTTTATGGGAGTTTGGACCTCAAGAGATATAGCGGCATGCCAAAATAGTGAGTGAACTAGTGTGATAACTCCGTTGTGGCTGAGCTAATGAGCTTGTCTGCACCTTATATGAGATGGCATGCATACAACGGGACTTTGAGGGTGTTGTCAAAATGAAAGCTCAAAGCTTGTAACAGTCTTTCTTTGATTCTATCTTGTGCTGACGCTTTCTAGTTTCTTTCTATCTGTTGAAAAATGCCTAGTTCCTGTGTTTTATTGTATTTGATTCAGTGATATCAATCATAAAAAGAATCCGTATAATAACATTTATTTAATTATATGTAACTTAGTTCCCATGTTATATATGGAAGAGGGGCAGAGGCAAGCCAATAAAAAGTTGGATAGCCAGAGAAAAGTAGGACGCAGACGATTCAACGTGACTTAACCCAAGTAAACCTTACCTAAGAGATGGCCTTAGTTGGAGCTTAATGACGATTAAGGGTATGTTTAGCTGACATAGTAGATAGGAGATAGGAGCACAGCTATGCTAGTCCAAAATACCCCTAGGCCTGCATTTCCTTTATTGTTGTTCTATTATTGCTTTTATGCCTGGTATTGCCTTATTGTTTTATTACTTTGTTGCTTTATATAATGCTCTCTATATTTTTCCTTCTTTTGTTTTCCTTCTTTTCTTTTAAGGGTGAGGGCCTCGGAAATAACCTCTATTCAGCGTAGCACCTTGTAGGGGTAAGGCTATGTATATCCTCCCATCTCTGACCCTGCCATGGGGGGAGCCTCTTATGCACTGGGATGATACTGTTGTTGATATCAAGCATTAAAAATACCCGTATAACAACCTTTATTTGATTCTATGTAACTTAGATGCTAGTTATGGTTTAGTATTTTATTGTGTGTCCTACTAAGACGAGGCTAATGTCGCATTTACTCGTGTGGTTTGCGATGCAGAGGATTAGTATCAAGGACATCAAGAGCCACCCATGGTTCCAGAAGAACTTGCCGAGAGAGCTGACTGAACAAGCTCAAGCTATGTACTATCGAAGGGACCCACCGACATACTCCCCGCAGAGCGTTGAGGAGATTATGAAGATCGTTCAAGAAGCCAAGAAGCCAGCCCGAGTCTCCCGTTCAGCTGGAAGTTTTGAACACGGGGAGGAAGAAGAGGGCGACGAGAAGGAACCTGTGTATGAGGAGGAAGAGGAGGTAGAGGAGGAGGAGGAAGACGAGTATGATAAGACGGTGAAGGCGGTACATGCTAGTGGAGAATTTCATGTCAGTTGATGTGCAAAATGGTTTTTCCGTGACTCTGAGAAAAAATGCTGAAACTAAGAGTGTAAATAATGTGTGATGTGTTTCTGAGAGTTATGTGAATTTGACCGTTAAGTTTTAAGTTAAAAGATGTGAGGATTGTGTGAGTTTTCTGGTGTTGCTTTCAGGGAACATGGCTTAATAAGTAATGGGGCGTGATAGGATTGCGAGGGTGGTGTAATTTTTAAGTGTGTCGAGTATCATAAAATAGTGGTCATTTTGTCGCTTTGTAGTCAAGCTTTGTCCCTTTGATGGGCAATGTTTTGAGTAATATTAGTGTCCTTTTCAATGTCTAAATTGTTTGGTATTATTTGACAACAACCACCCCCCCCCCCCCCCCCCCCCCCCCCCCCCAAAAAAAAAAAGGTTGTATTTTCTTTGTTATTACATTGGTAAATTTCGAGGGGTATGTAAAAATATGAAGAGGTTGTAGGTTTAAGTTCCATTTTAGTCTTTTTTTTTCCGGTCAGGATAACACAAGATATTATTAATGGACAATCGGTTTGTGCATTAGCTCTAACAATAATATTAAACTCTTTGATGAATGTTCTTCAACTTTTCTTGTGCCAGGTGGATGAGGTTTTAATGCGGCCAGTCATTTTGCTATTTGATTCTCTTCTTGGAAGACATGATTGATTTGTAATTCTACTTAACTTTAAAAAAGTGCTCATGTAAAAGAATTTATTATAATAAAAATAAAATATTAAAGAACAATTAGAAAATAAAGAAAAGGGGTTGATAATAAAAGGAGAATTTACAAACTGATGTGAGGGCGTTCTATAACTTTCAGTACAAAGGTAAAAAAAGTATTAAACATGTTGAAAGACAACTCTTGCATTGTCAACAAAGGATTGTACGAAATCTAGATGGATAAAAAGGTAGGGGAACATAAAATTTTAACAGCAAGGCCATTGGTAGCTATTCAATTCACAATGTGATTTAACTTCACAAAATCTATTGGAGATGAAAATATCCATCACAATGGTTGAATAACATCAGACATTAATAATCATATTTTAAATTTTCGAAGGGATTTGAATCTCTCTCCAAAGACCTTAGCAATAGTTACAATGCTTTTTTGAGATGTAGAACCAAACACACTTTAAGGTTGTCACTCATGTGGTTTATTCATGATCAAATGGATATCCTACTGACAAATGAAACATTGATTTGATTGGTTGCCAATCATATTTATCAAAAAAGCCTGACCCCATTGAATGAAGTAGTCAAAAAAATAGGAACGGTAAGTTTTGTGCAATTTGTTGTGTTGGCATTGCATCCGTTATGGTATTTTTGATGCCGCTTGTAGTGATGCTCTTAAAAAGTTCATATATTTCTTCAAAAGTCGACATAAAATTAAATAGTTAGACATAACAATACAACAAATTTAAAGATGATGAAAGACATGCAACAAAAAGGTTGCCCAAAATTACCTTGTTGATCAAGCAATGATGATTTCTCTGTGTGTTCTCAGTACTACCACATATAAGATGAGACATTCAATACAAATTATAGATAAAAATACAAGTAATCAAATAAATGTGTCCAACAATTTGTTTTTGATGAGTAATTGGGGTTAACGAAGAGCGGATTTGAAAGTTCCGACCTAGAACTGCAATAGATGAATTTAACAAGAGATGGGAGGAACCAAAATTCGAAGAAACTGATTGGTAAGTGGATTAAATGATTTGTTCCATTGAAAAATTGCCTTGAAAACAGCATTGTCTGTGCAAATTTGAAGCTTTGATACAAATGAATTAAGGCTTTAGTAGTAGGTGCTGCCTATAAGTCTTAGCCATATATATATATATATATATATATATATATATATATATATATATATCGCAACAAAGATTGATAAGTGTTATAAAACTATAGAGATATTATACTCTATAGGAAGATAATAAAAAGACAAACACAAATATACTCGAAAAAAATATCAGAACAAGATTATTTTATTCAAATTTTCCTTTTTCTTTTCTCTCCTTTTTTTTCTCTTTTTCTCTTCCTTTTCTTTTCTTTCCTTTTTCTCTTTTTTCTTGTTGTTTTTCATTTGTGTTGTTGAGCATGATATTTATATACATAGGGAAGGGGGGATGAGTCACCAAACTTTGGCTCATATTTGTGACAAGGATCACATTTTACCCCAATACCTATTTATATATGTATTTATATATATACGTAAATAGGTATTTTACATAATTTTTAATTTTCTATGATATTTAATAATATCCAAACTTGGCTCTAAAATTTGTACTCAAAAAATATCTAATATTTACAACACTCCCCTTTTGGATATTTTCCTTTCTAACAGGACACAATGTCCAAGCTAAATACGTCTGCCTCGGTAAAAACCATGCCAGGAAAACCCAGTGGGAAAAATCATAGCGAAGGGAAAAAGAGTACAGCTCATATTTAACTCCCCCTTATGTGAACATATTCGTAAGAGGCATTTTTGAGTCGATGCATACCAACCTTATGAACTAATTTCTCAAATGTTGTTGTTGGCAATGCTTTCGTGAACAGATCTGCTAGGTTCTCACTTGAGCGAACTTGTTGAACATCTATTTCACCCATCTTCTGAAGCTCGTGTGTAAAGAAGAACTTCGATGAGATATGCTTAGTTCTGTCGCCTTTAATGTATCCACCTTTGATTTGAGCAATACATGCAGCATTATCATCACAAAGCATTGTTGGACTCCCCCTAATCGTTGGAAGACTGCATTCTTCTTGAACAAGATGAATAAGGGATCTCAACCATAAGCATCCCTACTTGCTTCATGAAGTGCAAGTATTTCGGCATGATTTGAAGAAGTTGCTGCTATTGTCTGCTTGATAGATCGCCAAGATATAGTAGTGTCACCATAGATGAATAAATATCCTGTCTATAAATGGCATCTATGTGGATTAGAAAAATAGCATGCATCTGCATATCCAACCAATCTCGAACTTGATTGTCTCTGATAGTATAATCCCATATCAGATGTACCACGGAGATATCGAAAGATATGTTTAATTCCATTTCAATGTCTCTAGGTAGGCGTTGAGCTATATCTTGCCAATAAATTAACTGAAAAGGCTATATCTGGCCTCGTATAGTTAGCAAGGTACATCAGTGCAACTATTGCACTTAAATATGGCACTTCAGGGCCAATAATTTCTTCATCATCCCCTGAAGGTCGAAACGGGCCTTTATTCACATCAAGTGATCGGACGACCATTTGGGTGCTCAACGGATGTGCTTTGTCCATATAAAGATGTTTAAGCACTTTTTTGGTATAAGTAGATTGATGGATTAAAATTCTATCAGATAAGTACTCTATTTGCAGGTCAAGACAATATTTTGTCTTTCCGAGATATTTCATTTCGAATTCTTTATTCAGATATGCAACACCTTGTTTAATCGCTTCAGGCGTTCCTGTGATATTTAAATCATCAACATAGACTGCTATTATAGCAAATCCAAAATTTAATTTCTTAACAAAAAAACATGGGCTAACAGGATTGTTCACATATCCCTCTTCTAGAAGGTATGTACTAAGACGATTGTACCACATTCGCCCAGATTGTTTCAATCCATACAGTGATCTCTGTAATTTAATTGAACATAAATCTCTATGTTTTGAGCAATATGCTTCTGGCATTTGTAGCCCTTCAGGAACTTTCATATAGATATCATTATCAAGTGATCCATATAGGTAAGCCGTTACTACGTCCATAAGACGCAAGTTGAGTCTTTCAGAGACTGCCAGGCTTATTAAAAATTTGAATGTAATTGCATCCATTACAGGTGAATATGTCTCTTCATAGTCAAATCCTGGCCTTTGTGAGAAGCCTTGAGTTACAAGTCGTGCTTTATATCTCACGACTTCATTCTTTTTATTTCTTTTCGCACAAACTTATAGCCTACGGGTTTTGTACTTTCAGGCGTTTGGACTACAGGTCCAAAAACTGCACGTTTTGCAAGCGAGTTTAACTCCGCCTGTATTACTTCTTTCCATTTTAGCTAGTCATCTCTTCTTTGACATTCTTGAAGAGATTTAGGTTCAAGATCTTCACATTCTGCGGTCAAATTAATGGTCACATTGTATGCGAACACTTGATCGAGAATCGTTTTATTCCGATTCCACCGTATGCCCTAATAGCATAGTTTATTGAGATTTCTTCATTCTTGACATTTTCATCACTTTTACAATTATCAGGTATTTGATACCCTCGAGGAGTCATTTAGTCCTTTGTTTCTTTTTCTTCGATTTGTATTTGTACCACTTCAGGGGTTTTCTCTTCAGGAGTTTTAATAAAGGAGCAAACTTGTTCATGTTGCTCTCTTTTCCTTCTTGGATTCTTATCCTTAAAACCAACAGGTCTACCACGCTTCTGGCGTGCAGTAGATGTATTTGCCAATGTCTTAGAAGACTGTTCGTTCAGAATATCAATTTGAATGGGGGCATTCATAGCTAGGACATATATCTTGGTCACTCTTTTCATGTCAACGAAGCATCTGGTAATTGATTCGCAATATTTTGTAAATGGATAATCTTCTGGACTTCCATTTCACACTGATTCGTTTGTGGATCAAAATGTGATATAAATGATGCATTTCACACCATTTCACGCTTTTCCAGCTTTAGCTTTTCTCTCCCTAATTTTGGGAACATTGTTTCGTCAAATTTACAATCTGCAAACCGTGTAGTGAAAATATCTCCAGTCAATGGTTCAAGATATTTTATAATTGACGGGGACTCAAACCCAACATAAATTCCCAGTCTTCTTTGGGGACCTATCATTGCACGCTGAGGTGGAGCAATTGGAAAGGACACCGCGCAACTAAAAATTCGTAGATGAGATATATCTAGCTCTTGACCAGACACATGTTACAATGGGGAATATTTATGATAAGTAGCTGGCCTAGCACGAATAAGTGTTGCAGCATGCAATATAGCGTGCCTCCATGCAGAACTAGGTAGCTTTGTTTTCATGAGTAATGGTCTAGCAATTAGCTGCAAACGTTTAATCAGAGATTTCGCAAGACCATTTTGTGTATGCTAGTGAACCACAGGGTGCTCAACTGTAATCCCACTTGACATACAATAGTCATTAAAAGCTTGGGACGTAAATTCTCCTACATTATCAAGACGGATCTTCTGGATCGCATAATCCAAAATTGAGCCCGTAATCAAATTATTTGTGCAAGGAATCTCGCAAATGCCATGTTGCGAGTAGATAACAGGTAAGCATGTGACCAACGTGTTGAGGCGTCTATCAACACCATAAAATATCGAAATGATCCACATGATGGAATAATAGGCCCACATATGTCTTCTTGTATTCTTTCCAGAAAGTTAGAAGATTTAATCCCAATTTTGGTTGAGGATGGCCTAGTAATCATTTTGCCTTGAGCACAGGCAGCACATAAAATTTCATCAGGAGAAAGAATTTTCAGGTTCTTTAATGAGTGCCCATGAGAACTTTCAATAATTTTTCTCGTTATCGTTACACCTGGATGGCCCAAACGGTCATGCCACAGGGTGAGCGTTTTGCAATCAGTTAATTTCTGGTTAGCCACTGTATTTGATTCAATCGGGTTTATGTAAGTATAATATAACCCGGAAGAAGTGCTGACATTTTTTCTACTATTTTCTTTCTTCCTGAAATAAGCGACGTAATATACATATATTCTTTATCGCCTTCATTTATTGTCTTAATATGATAACCATTGCGACGAATATCTCAAAAATTGATTAGGTTTCTCTGTGATCTGCTGGAAAACAGAGCATCGCTTATGTTTAGTTTTGTCCCTTTAGGGAACATAATATGTGTTCTTTTAGAGCCTTCAACCAAATTTGAAACACCCGATATTGTATTAACATTCGCTTCAGCTAATCGTAGTTGAGAGAAATATATTTTACTTTTGAGGATAGTATGTGTCGTTGCACTGTCTGCTAGACTTAAATCTCCATCTTTGATCAAATCCATATTTCTATAAAATACATATACATTAGTGCGATTCCATTTAAAATTTTATTGAAAATAACTTATTAAAATAAAACACCAAAACATATTATTTTATTACACACACCCCAAATTATATTATTACATCAAAAGTAGGACAAACTTAGTACAAAAGATATAACAGAAAACATAGAACTTTATTCTAGTTTAACACTTCCACGCCTATCAGGTGATCGATTCTCCCACTAGAATCCTCAAAGAAATCAGAGACATCAAGATGTGTCATATCAAGTGGTGAGCGATCTTCGGCAAAATTTGATTATGAGAGCTTTTTTTTTTTTTTTTTTTTTTTCCCTTTTAGTGATGCTTGATATAGCTTCACCAGATGGTCAGGCATATGACAGGTATGCGACCAGTGGCCTTTTGTGCCATAGTGGTAATTTGTTACAGCGTCTTTCAACGAATTTGGCTGATTGGTTTTCTCCCTTTTATTTTTCTCTTCATTATTGCCAGACCCCTTAGATTTTGATCCATTTTGATTACCTCGCCCACGACCATGACTACAACACGGCCACGATTATATGTATTATTTTCATAAGAAGCAACATTCACTTCAGAGAATGGCTCTGACCCAGTTGGTCGTGACTGATTATTTTTCATTAACAATTCATTGTTTTGTTAAGTAACAAGAAGACATTTAATGAACTCTTAAGTATTTTTTAAAATTTCTTTCTCTATATTGCTGCTGCAGGAGCATGTTCGAGACATGGAAAGTCGAAAGTATTTTTTCCAACATATCCTCCTCAGTAATATTTTCACCGCATAATTGCGGTCAGAAGGTAATAGTAAACACCACAAAGTTATATTCGCTGACAGTTTTAAAATCCTGCAGCCACAGGTGAATCCATTCATAGTGAGCTTTAAGAAGGATCACATATTTCTGGTGGTCAAACATCTCCTTTAAATTAAACCAAAGGACAAGCTGGTCCTTTACAGTAAGATATTCAACTTTCAATCCTTCGTGGATATGATGCCTGAAAAATATCATAGTTTTTGCGCGATCCTCCAGGGATGCGTTATTACCCTTTACAATAGTATCTCCTAGATTTATAACATCGAGATGAATCTCAATATCAAGGGTCCAGGGCAAATAATTCTTACCACTTATATCAAGAGCAGTAAAGTCAAGCTTTGTTAGATAAGCCATTAGAAATTACAGAAGTTAGAAAATAAAAAATTTACCTCAAACTTATGATAATCCTTGTCTGATTAAAAACTTGCACTGATAACATATTATAAAACTATATAGATATTATACTCTATAGAAAGATAATAAAAAGACAAACACAAATATACTCGAAAAAATAGCAAGTATTTTATATCAGAATAAGATTATTTTAATCAAATTTTCCTTTTTCATTTCTCTCGTTTTTTTTTCTCTTTTTCTCTTCCTTTTCTTTTCTTTTCTTTTTCTCCTTTTTCTTGTTGTTTTTCATTTGTGTTGCAGAGCATGATATTTATATATATAGGGAAAGGGGGATGAGTCACCAAACTTTGGCTCATATTTGTGACAAGTATCACATTTTACCCCAATACCTATTTATATATATGTATTTATATATATACGTAAATGAGTATTTTACATAATTTTTAATTTTCTATGGTATTTAATAATATCCAAACTCGACTCTAAAATTTGTACCCGAAAAATATCCAATATTTACAACAAGAAGGTATTATTTTAGCAACACAATTTTTTCAAGACTTATTTCCTCGGTGTTTTACACTATCTTTGTTTGGTTCAAGAAGTTCTAATACTTGCCTTGCACAGTATAGCAACTGCATACAAAAACAATAACAATCCTAGTGCCTCAAAGGGCTCCCGCATAAGCAAGGTCTGGGGGGTAGATGTACGCAACCTTCCCCCTTCCGGGAGCTACCCTGAAGGAAGGCTGTTTCCGAGGACCCCCAACCTAAGAAGTTTGTTAGCAGCATAAAGCATGGCAGTCTGGCAGCAAGAGAACAACAAAGCATGAGCAGGACAAAACACCGGTACTTAGATAAGCAGATAACAAACAACAAGTAGGCAAGTAGCAAATCAGTAAAGCAAGTACGCACATAAGTGCGCTAAAGAGGAAATCCAAGGCCTAGCACTAATAAGTTAGACTACCCTACCCCAAATCGGTACATCTACTACCCCTATGCTAGCCCTTCATTAGGCTCTATCTAAGACTATCTCCTCTTGAAGGTTTAGTTGGGTGAGGTTTTGTCGGATCGTCTCCAGCCATCTCTTCTTTGGCCTGCCTCTCCCTCTTCTGCCTAGCGTAGTAGAGGGCTATTCACATCTCCTGATTGGAGTGTTGATCAGTCTCCTCCTAACATGTTCGAACCACCTCAAACGTTGCTCCGTCAATTTATCTTCAATGGAAGCCATGCCCAATTCGCCTCTTATGAAGCCGTTCCTGATCCTATCCTTCCTTGTGTGTCGGCACATCCACCGCAGCATTCACATCTCCGCCATCTTCATATTTTGTGTATGCTGTTGTTTCATCACCCTATACTCCGCCCCATACGACATGGCCGGCCTCACTACCATTTTATAGTATCTCCCCTTTAGCTTTAAAGGAAACTTTCTATCGCAAAGTACTGCGGAGTACTGCGGAAGCCATCCTCCAGTTATGCCATCCAACTTTAATCCAATTGTTGAAATCCTCGTCAACTTCGCCGTTATGCTGTATCATGAACCCCAAGCATCTGAAACTCTCCTTCTTCGATATGGCCTCAGATCCAATCATGACGTCTTAGTGGAGGGATTGAACTTGAGTTCCATGTATTCGGTCTTGGCTCTGCAGTGACTTCTGACGTCAAGCTTCTCGAAAGACTAATGTTCAAATCAATCTCCTCGGTAAAAGGCTTAGGATATTCAGCTACGAGTTTTGTCATACTATAGCTTGCTTAAGGAAGAGTTGGATTAGTTGGCAAGGAAAGTGGAATCCCACCCAAAAGGCTGAAATGGATTCTTATTTCCCTATAGGAAAAAGGGGATCTGTCTCTCTTAGTCATAAGTCCTTCGATTCTAGTGCCCTTCTAAATAGTTCCAACTTCTCATTCACCTCTTCCCGCGACTCCCCCACCAGCACTATGTCATCTGTAAAAAGTATGCACCAAGGCATACCTCCTTGGATGTGCCTAGTGAGCTCGTCCATAACCAGAATGAACAGATAGGGGCTCAAGGAAGACCCTTAGTGTAGCCCTACTTTTATCGAGAAGACGTCTGTCTCCCCTTCCACTGTACGCACCATAGTTTGTGCATCCGCATACATGTCTCTAATAGCCTGGATGTATGGCACAGGGATGCCTTTCTTATCCAAAACTCTCTATAGGACTTTACTTGGCACTTTGTCATATGCATTCTCTAAATCAATAAAAACCATGTGAAGGTCCTTTTGTCTCTCCAGGTAGTGCTCTATTATCTGCCTTAGGATGTGGATGGCTTTTATTGTTGATCTCCTAGGCATAAATCCAAATTGGTTCTCGGACACCTCTGTCTGCTGCTGTAGCCTCCTCTCTCTGACCTGCTCCCACAACTTTATATTATGGCACATTAGTTTGATACCCCGATAGTTGGCGCAACTCTGGATGTTGCCTTTGTTCTCATAGATCGATATCAATGCGCTCTTCCTCCATTCGTCAGGCATCTTCTCCCCCAGAAGGATTTGGTTAAATAATTTAGTCAACCAATTGATGCCCTTCTTTCCAAGGCTTTTCCATACCTCTATGGGTATACCATCTAGGCCAGCTGCTTTACCCCTTCCCCATATGTTTTAGAGCTTCCTTGACTTCCTCGAGGCTAATTTGCCTACAATAATAGTGGTGCTAGTGCTCCTCAGATGTTTGAAGATCACCTAGGAATATCTCTGTCTCTCCCTGTTCATTGAACATATCGTAGAAATATGATATAAAAATGGCAATGAGTATACCAACCTATAATTAAAGACTCTTAGATATGATAAAGAAAAACAAACTCTATTGCTACTTCTATGGCTTTTTTTGCCATTATTTTGCTTTGGATTTTACTTTTTACTTATATTTTCTGATCCATCTGATTTTACTTGCCTTCAAGTCCTATCTGAAACCTTCCATGTATTTTCAGCTTGCATGTAAATTCTTTTTACATGAAGGAAAATGCTGGGCAAACTACATATTATCTAATGCATCATTACTCTCCAAATTCCCAGCACAGCATCCCTTCTTATACCGTCACCCTGTCTAGGTCATGGCCAGCATTGGCCATTCTATCTGCTGCATAGCTGCCAACGCGTGAAGCATGACAATTAATATGCATGTTTTAAAAGATTGACCAGATTTTGAAACTGACTCAGAAAACGTGCATTGTCAGAAAGCACAACAGAGCCCCAGTCAATCTAAACCAGGTAAATGGCTAGAGAACAATGTTATAACATACACATATTCACCTTTGTATTCTGTTCAATTTCAAAACAATCGAGACAACCTGCAAAACTGGCCAGGCCCCCTCTTTACAAAATGAAGCCTCATAATAACTTTCATTTTCTGTACACACATAGATTGTTATTCTTTTCCATAATTTAACCAAACTATCCAAGGCAAATGATCAAAAGATCAAAAAAATGGGAGACTTACTCCATGCAGAATCAGTTCCCGAGAATCAGATATCAAGATACCTTCCACGACTGGGAAGCAGGGAGGATTCATTAGGCCCGGCTTCACAATCAACCAAAATAGCCGTCTTTCATTACACAAGAACTAATGCCCAGTCTGAGTTATAGGTAACACGCCAGCCATTTTGTACCCGTGGGATGTCGATCAGTAAACTAACCTGAATTTTGTCGAACATTACATCATTCCTGCATTAGAAAGAATTATGCATGTCAAATTGAATTTTTTTTTTCTTTTTTTTTATGGAGAATGAAATTCTACAGCATTAGTCCAAGGTTCAGATCGTGCCATTGAGTGCAAACAATTCCTTAAGGCCACCCATTGGGACCGTAGGCCTCAACTTATATTGAACAGTACATGACTAAAATTCAAACACAAGGGTGACCGAAATATAGAAACAAAAGCATGTCTCAGCACAGACCACAAGTTCGAGCCTGCTTGGCTGGACATTCCTTTCCCATTGTCTTCGAAGTAAATCACATATCAAATCCTGGCAATGCAAAATGTGCAGCAAAAGCTTCTACTCTGTTTCGCAAGTCAACAATCTCCTTGCAGCTCTGGAGACCGTTCAAAAAGCCTTTCTTTCCATGTTCTCTCTGCACCATGCTCGTAATTTGCGCAGCTCGGAGTAGGAAGTCAGCAATAGCCTCGAAATCAGACTCCAGACAGCCTCTTGTTGTCATGGCAGGAGTACCTATGAGATCAAAGCATTGGCAGAAACAATAAGATCACAGTTTATTACCAGTCAGACCAAACATCAAAAGGCTATGACATAAAAATGTTCTTCACGTACCAATTCTTACACCGCCAGATGTTATGGTGCCGTTGTCGCCAAAGAGAACCACCTTATTAAGAGTGATATGACACATTTCACAGACCTTTTCATAGTTCTTACCTAGAATGCAGATAAACATGTTATCCAGGGGAAATAAATATGCATATGAAGCCAGAAATAGACATACAAAACAGATTATGATCCTTTAGTTCAAAGCATCAGAACTTTTAACTTCAAGAGCCATGTTGAGCTCTGGAGTAATTCTTTTTGGTTTAACCTTAAATTCTAGCTGTTTAAAAATTTTTATCTTGATACGGAGTTAAAGTTGTTGCATGCTCATAATTTGAAAGACTTGAAACAATTTTCAACTAAATGTTATTGTGGATGATGGTTACCCCATTATATATCACTAGGAGTAGTTAATCCAATAATTTTAATCTCCTACAAACATGCCCTGACTTACTAATCTGTCTTCTCAAGGTAAAAGAATACAAACCTGTCAGCCCAAGCGGCCTTAAATCCCAAAGCAGCAAGTGGTTTTCTGTACCACCAGTTACTAATCTGCATTTCCTTCGTATTAATGATGCTGCCAGGGCCTGAGCATTCTTCTTAACTTGTTGCATATATGCCTTATACTCGGGGGTAGCAACTTGTTTCAACGCAATAGCTAGGGCGGCAATATGGTTATTGTGAGGTCCGCCTTGTAATGCTGGAAAAACAGCAAAGTTTATCTTTTCCTCAAAATCATACTGCTCACTTTCAACACATGGATTCAACAGTGATCCTCTCTTCTTGGGTTTGCTGCCCTTTCTGTAAAATATTATACCTCCCCTAGGACCACGAAGACTCTTATGAGTTGTAGAGGTAACAATATCACAGTATTCAAAGGGGTTGGCACATTCCTGGCAAACATGAGACAGTCAAGCTAATAAGTTTAAGTTAATAATTGAAGCCAGACATTAACAAATTCCATTAAATATATTAAAAGTCAGCAAACAGTAAAATGGAAATCAACATTGAGCATGAGAGTCAAAACACAGAAGTCTCTTCTTCACACTATTAGAGTAACTACATTTATTTTCCTTTATGTAATACCCTCTCTGTATTAAAGAGATCCTCATGCTTCCTACCTTTCTCCATCTCAAATTCAGTCTCCCAAACAAATGATAAATGTCCACTATTGTTGTTTTATTAAATGCACTGTTGCATGAAAACCAGCTACTATTGCATCATTTTTCTGATTTAAGGTTTCTTGATCAGTGTAAAAAGTCTAAAGAGAAGCATAAACTGTCAAGTAGAGAAAACTCAATCCAAAGGATATCAAAAGCAGAAACATAAAGAGCGGAAGTGTATGGGGATGAGACAATTGTATGCACCCTACTTTAAAGATGACATAATCACGCTAAAGCCAGTTTTCCAAAATCTTCATAAATTTAGAGTATTGAATGCAAAATTCGTTTTTCGCAATTCTTTTGACAGATATTTGTACAACACTAACATCAAACTCCACCTATCATTTTACTTGGAGCATCTCTTCCTAAAACCAAGCTCTTCCATTTCAGAAATAACACACCCTTAAGCACTAACCAGCTTCCGGGTGCATCACAGAAGATACATGCTAACTGCAATGCTGACTCAAGGAAGTCTGTCTGCAGGATAAGAAGCTACTACACTATTAGTACAACAACAACAACAATAGACCCAGTGCCTCAAGCGCTCCCGCCTAAGCGAGGTCTGGGGGACTACTACACTATTAGTCTTCAATGGAAATCTCACTCAAGCTAAGCATGGGCAATTAGAAAGGTTATTCAACACCACATAGCTCAAATACCAACATCTTTATCAAACATAAAGTCCACCATAATCATGCAAGATACCATTCAAAATCATAATAATTGTCATACAACTAGCATGGATAACCATTATTACACAACAGGCTTTAGAAAATGCAGGCATTAAGGAGTCAAACATCACTGATGGAGGAACTGTATAACTACAGTAACTAACATGACCATACACGCAAAATTCAACCAGACATTTTCGCAATGATAAACACACTTCTCACCTTAGCTGCAATTAGCCCACTAATTTGAGCCATGTCGCACATCAAAACTGCACCAAACTTATCTGCTATTTGCCTCAACCTAGCATAATCCCACTCTCGGGGATACGAACTTCCACCACATATCAGTATCTTGGGGCGAAAATCAAGCGCTCTCTCCTCAAGTTTATCGTAGTCTATATACCCGGTTTCCGAATTCACTTTATATGGAAAGCTCTCAAAGAAAATGGAAGCCCCAGACACCTTCCTACCATTAGGCGTATAGCACCCATGACTTGTGTTCCCTCCAGACAGTGTATCCAATCCCATAATGCGATCCCCTGGCACCAAAAGCCCGGTATAAACTGCAAAATTCGCAGACGTACAAGAATACGGCTGCACATTAACCCCCCAATGCTCTGAATTCAGCTCAAAAGCGGCTAATGCACGTTCACAACACAGGGTTTCTATCTCATCTATATGCTCGTTGCCCCCATAGTATCTTGCTCCGGGCATACCCTCTGAATACTTATTAGTCAAGTGGCTTCCCAGTGCTTCCATCACAGCCCTACACACGAAATTCTCGGATGCAATCAATTCGATCCCCTTACACTGCCTCTGCTTCTCTCTCTCCATAATTTTAAATATCTCAGGATCCGCATGTTGCAACGGCTGGTTACCCCACGAATTCACAGCGTTACGGCGCGATTCAAGCCCAGAGTCCACGAATGAAACGCAGCGCTTTGGCGCAGACGAGGAGGACACAGAGTCCTCCCTGTCACGGCGGCGCTTGAGGCACATGGAGTGGCCAAGGATTCGGAACTCCTCGACCTCTTCCTCCCCCAACTCTCTCTCCGCAGTATCATCACATGCTCTCTCCTCGGATCCGTTCACTTGTCTGCAATTCTGGGCGGATTGTTCGAGTAACTGCAGAGGAAACGAAGAAACAGGGTTGGATGAGTCGCTCAATCGGGAATCAATCTGAAAAGAGATGGAATCGTCCTTAACAAGCGCTTGATTAGGGTTTGGATCGTTGGCCGATGAGTGTGAGAGAAACCCCAAACACAGATTCGATTGCGTGTGAGTCAAATCCATTTACCGAATAACAAAAATCAGAAAACAAAGATTTAATAGAAGTCGAAGTTTGACGAAATCAATTCAACAAGAGCAACAAAATGAACAAAATGGAGAGAAACTAGGGTAGAAGAAGGCGAAATCAAAGGGTGAAAGTGAAGAAAAAGAGGAGTGAAATTCCATGGGAGTAGGAAACCCTAAGAGAATTGAAGAATCTACTGAGAAGGGAAAGGAAACAAAGGTTGGAGAACAGAAGAATGGAAGGTAAGAGTGCGGGACGAACCTGGACGGTATTTCCCTGCGAGGGGGTATTTTTTTAGATTTTTTTTTTTCTTTTTAATCTTTTTCTTCGCCAAAACAATGTCAAAAAAAATTGGTTAGGTTTTTTCCCTAGTAAATCACACATATATATATTTTAAGTTTTTAATATTTTGGGTATTTAATTAAATATAGAAATAGTAATTAATATTGTCCCTTTTAATTATAGTGTAAAAATCTATCTATCTATCTATCAATATATTAAGGACTACAATTTAAGATACTCTCTCTCTCCCGTGTCCTCGTGCCCCCCCCCCCCCCCCCCCCCCTCTCCTCTCCTTGTGTGTTATATCATTTTCCATATATTAAAGGTCAAGTTTACCCCTCTTTAACTAAAATATTGCCCAAATCCTGCAATCTTTGCAATATGTAAAAAAAGGCGCTCATTTTGATTATCCCAACTCACATGTTAATGCGGAGCAGATAACAGAAATGTCAAGCATAGTATCAAATCTCTTCCACTCACCTACAGCTAAAACTTAAAATTTGTAAAATACATTTTCAAGAACTACAAACATTTCTAAATACTTAACATTTTACATTCCTATCTTCAAACTAACTAATGAAATCATTAACAAACATAGATCAAAACTTCCCTCTCCATCAAGTTTCTTTTACCGCTCAAATTGTGACGCTACTCAAAGTCATTCACATATTTCAGGTTAGTAATTTAACCTTTGTCTACACAATTCATATGATAAACTAACTACAAATAAATATATGGAAATTGTTCATAGCACTATTGCAATTGAGAAGAAGGATGAAAATGTTAGCATTTTAGAGTGTTAGAAATCAAAAGTATTGCAAATTAACACAAGATTCAAATGAATTACATGGAAATTTTGTATACTGAAACATAAGGTAATTTACATGGTCAGAAAGAGATGAAGCAAGAGAAATAGGGTGAAAATAGCAGACTCCAAGAAGAGGGGGAAAAAAAAAAGTTTAAATAAGAGAAAATACTAAAAACTCTAACATAATACTAATTACAAAACTACTAAATAGTCCATACATTAATTACAAAATTACTGAATACAGTTGTAATACGTAACATAGAGAAGGATGACTTTAGTTTTTCAAAAGTAAGGAATCTAAAAGAGCTTTGTCAGGTAAACATCACAAATCTTGAAAGTAATAATGACTTTTGTAGCGAGTTAAATTGCCTTTGTTAAGGGTCTTCCAAAAAAAATTATACTTTTCAGGTATAACTATGATAAATTATTGGAAATGTATAGCTTTAAATATTTTATAACCTAAGTACCCTAAATTCAAAGAATGTTATTATTTAAGCTCACTTACTAAAATCCTGTACATGTGTACTTCATAATAATAATGTGGAATATTAGTCAAACAATAAAATGGCACTATCTATTATAACATGATGATTTTTTATTACAAAACGTTAACATGACAATCCAGTTAATTGTTAATGTAATTTTTTGCATTTACGCAAAAAAACATTTACCTAGCACTGTATATTGCGGTACTCATATATGTCAAATTTGATTGGATTTTTACCGGGAAAAAATATTTAAAAGGTATTGAACTATATCTGATGTGATTTAAAAGAGGGTTTTAAAATCATCTACTCGCAAGCGTACGAGGTCATCGTAGCTTTGCTGAGTATACGGGTCGTCTCCACAAGGAATTGAAGTAAAGGTAGAATTATCACTCAACAAACGGTTAAAATACGGTTATTTTTTTTATGTCGAATAGAGCTATTGAATAAAAAAAAAGTAATTAAACTATGACAAGAGAATTTAATGCGATTAAGGACAGTTTAGGGAGTGAATTCAGGGTAGCTTTACTCGGGTCCCGCTATTGTATTTTACTTAAGACTACAATTTAAAGGATCTAGGCTACAAGATCTAGATGTGGGTTAATATATAAATTAGAGTTTAGGGTAATGAACTAGTCTAAAGGCATAACCTATCTTGGCACCTTAAGTGTAGCATAGGTTATCTCGTTAGCACTACTTAATTCCTTTATTGCTCCTAATTTAATATTAACAGTTATTAAAGGTTGGGTCCAGGGTTGGGTACAAACTCAACCCGGACCACACATGAAGTCCTGTTATGCTATATGGTCTTGGCTACAAGCACAAGAATTGTCGCTGGAAGGTTGAAAACCTAGACATGGCTATAAGCACACATACAAGATATCTAACAATAATGAAGAATTCCCCACAAGGGTGCGAAAAATAACATAGTAAAATCATCGTCTAATAAAAATACAAAACGGGAATCTGGACAGCTACCCATCCTTCATTCTTAAACTAAACTGTTTACTCCTCCATGGGAGTTTTACACATCATAAAATTCAAAGAAAGAAAGACACAATACGCAAAAATAAATAGAAGAAGAAACTCCCTCAATCTTCGTGTTGATGCCAATCCAAGCCTGAATTCTCCTAGTACTCCAACCACCCGCGCTTCGGCTTTTGAGAACATGTAGATCTCTTAGCAGCTTCGGGTTTGAGAGGAAGGGAAGGATGTGCGGCTAGAAAAAAGCCTGCAAAAACTTGACCTCCCCTCCTTTATTTATTAGCGCAGCAAAGGCTAGGGTTCAGTGTGGAACACTCCCGCCGATCAATCGGTGCTTTTGGTCGATCGATCGGCAGGCTCTTGGTTAGTTTCTCTAACTGTGAGTTGCTGATTGATCGGTTCTCCGAGCCCCTTTACTTGATTAAGTCTCGAAACGCTATGGGTTGTACCCCGATTCATCGAATTATGACTCGATGGGTCTTTATTTTGCACAAGTGGTTGGGTTTCTCTGATTAGTCTTCAAATATGCTTCAATAGTGCTTGATTTTGTTGGAATTCTTCTTTCCTCCGCTCTGATGTGTTCCACATGGAAATGTGCCTAAATAGTAACCAAACACACATGTAGAGGTTGAATATATGGTAGGAATGAGAAATAAAATATGTAAAAATCAGGCGCATCAAAATTCCCAAACCCACACCTTGCTTGTCCTCAAGCAAGATTCAACTTAAACTAGTTACTGATCGAAAAAGTCGAGTTAGGCATTTAACAACAATGTTCACTTGTGAAAATTATTGTTCAATCATATTTGAGAGTGTACCTGAGAGTAGGGAATCCTTATGTGACATTATTTCACTATTTCTAACTTAAGTTTTGGTTATTAGAGTCTTTTTACTAGTGAATGATCTTAGAACTTCTCTCCCCTTCGTCTTATTTCAAAACCCTCCAACTTTAAGAAGAAATAAAGATAATAAGTAAAGGAACAAGTTATCCTAACCCTTCATCACTAATCAATAGTGAAATCAAAAGGCTTTTATTTTCTCTCTTGTTTTCCCCCTTTTTTCCACTCGGTTAGGCGTGTCTCCCTCAGACCCATGTAGCAAGTGTTCTGCCAGCAGCTCCCGATCCAGTTGGCTCAAGGTACCAGGTTTTAAGAGACTCCTACGGACCTAATGGCTCAAGTCCAAGGAATTTACTTCCTAATCCGTTAGCACATACTCTTTTTTTTTTCACTTTTTTTTAGTGCTTATTATATTGACCTAAAGGGTTGGTTCTTTTTTAGCTTTCCCTGTAGCCCATGTAGCGAGCTTTCGAACGGTAGCTCCCGACCCAGTTGGCTCAAGGCACCAAGTTTTAAGATACCCCTATGGGCTTACTTGCTCGAGACACAGGGGCCACAAGAACCAACCAGTCACCCTCTTTTTAGGAGTTGCTCAAGATAAAGAAATGTAAAATCGATTTCGACCCAAATAGTAGGATATGTCACAAGATTAAGGCTGAAAAGTAATAATCTCACTAACAAGTTAAAAGACAAAAATATGGCTTCAAAAGTCTGATTCAGCAATAATCTCATTTCAAAAACATCCTAATTATTAGAATACATCTCAGAGCTGGTCTACAATAAAAGTCACAAACAATGTTATGCTCATTTATGCCTTTAAAAGTGTAGCTAATTTATACCAAATGAAGCTTAAAGGACAAACAAAGTTGACTCTCATCTGCCATCCCCAAACCCAAACCTTGCATTGTCTTCAATGCACCAGAATTAAAATATAGGCAAGGAAAGGAGAGAGACGACCTGAGATCATGAATAGGCACCCACACATGTTGAACGAATCCCAAAAGTTGAAGGCAGACAATAGCAAGCTACATTAACAAAAAAAAAAAAAAACAGAGAAGACTGTGGACTAAAACAATTTGTTAATAAAAGAAAAATAAAAATATAGCGAACAAATGTTTAGTATAGGAGCAACAAAATAACTCAAGGAGGGAGAAAGGGTGGAGGAGAGCCACCCTTCTGCAGTCGATAGATCTTGGTGACCAAAGACTGAATATGATTCATACGGTGCATAATATCCGTCACGTATGGCGGGACGTCGTCGGGACCAATAGGGGCCGGTAGTGAGTGTGGGCGTCCCTCGTGACGTGCTACTCGAGCAGGAGCAGCGGGCTGGTCCGGGTCATCCTCCATGTCCAACTCCTCCTCGCGCACATTAGCCGGGGCAAGGGAAAGGAAGGTCCGATGATGCTGGGTGGGATCGAAGTGGAGGAGCGGTGCACAAGCTCAATCAGGAGCGATCGATATGCACCCAAGCACGCCGTACAAGCCTCGTAATTAGACGAGGAAAGTACAGAGCACCTCCACCAATAGAGAAGCGTTGAAGCTGGTGGCGCACAGCGGTAAAATTCTCTAAGTAAGCCGCACCCCCATTCCACCCGCACACCCCGGTAGAACTTTCAAAGAAATTTTAGAATAGGGTCGATGTGCTCCTAGGCATGACCGGTAGGCCATAAATTGGCCTTAATAATGGTGTCTGGGAGCCACATATGCGAAGGAAGGGCGGAGCAGAACGTGGTGGAAGGACGATCCTTCGCACATTGGTCGCCACATAACTCAGTGATAATGTCCACGGCCTTTGGTGGGTTTACGTGGGGGGGGGGGGGGGGGGGGGCGCCGTACAGATTCATCAACGTACAAGGGATAACCTATAGCCTCAGCGATGCCTTGGCATCAAACCGAATGGTCTTGCCATGAATAGACGTTGCCGTAGGTTCGACCCTCGTTGTGATGGAGAGCATAAGAGGAATAAAATTCCCTCACTAAAGAAGGAAAAACATGGTCCTCCTCTAGCTCTCTACCAAGAAGGAAGGTGAGATCTTGATGTTGGCAAAAGAGAATGGCCCATGCACCCTTGCTCTCATCCTTGAGATCCTTACCGAGCACCATTTCCCCAGATATAGGGGCGGCCTTGATCCGAGCAAGAATGTCATTCTGTTGGGAGTTGTTGCCCCCCTTAGTGTGGCTCCTCTTGGCACGCGGCATATTCTAGAAATAAGAACAAGAGCAGATCAACACAAAGATAAGGGAAAGAAAGAAACATAGAAACTAAAGTAGGAAAATAAAACGAATCTAATAGAAAAAATCAACAAGAACAACACCCTAATCTCCACTGATAGTCTAAAACAACGACGAAAGAAAAACAAAGATAACCTAAAACTCTAGATCGAACAAAGCACATCCCAAACACACAAATCCAGCAACCATAAGTATCAAAGGGCTAAATCCAGTCATTGAAAACCTATTTAAACATGGGTCATGAACAAAGGTGGAAACATGGCACAATATTAAGAAATTCAAACTTTATTCAGAATTAAGACATAAATTAGGACTAATTCACTTTAATAAAGCAAGAAAAACCCAAAGAAAGTCCTAAAACATGCTCTCTCTAAGTAGAAACAAGGTAAAGCGAAAGATAAAAGAAGGGGGAACACATACCTTGTAATGGAGGGGAAAAATGAAGAGAAAGAGTGGTGGAGGGCCGGTGCTGGGATCGGCAATGGTGGCTGAAGAACGGCGGTGGTCGATGGTGGTCGGAAGAGGGGGGGGGGGGGGGGGGGGGGGGTTGTGGGGTTAGGGGCTTAAGGTGAGGGAAAGAAGGGGAAATAAAAGTGAGGGGAGGGGAAAGGAACAGGGGGGTTAAAACGAAAGGGATCTGCAGGGAGCACCCCAATCGATCGGATAGTACCCAATTGATCGGAGTTGCAAGGCGGAAAGCCCTTAAGCCGTAGTGCTCTCGATCAATCGGGCATACAACAGATCGATCGGGGAGGCCGCAGTATGCCCCACACTAAAATCCCCTCCTTGATTTTGAAAACTTTCAATAGAAAAGCATAAACTACAAAACATGAAATAAATTGGGTTGCCTCCCAAAAGCGCTAAGTTTAATGTCATCGGCCAGATGCGGTATTTTCTTCGATGCTAGGCTAATCTCGATGTAGGGTCCCCAAGATGAATCTCTTCAGACTCTTATGGACGATCCCCTAACCCAATAGCGTGTTTAAGACGATGGCCATTGATTGTGAGAAGGCAATCATCATTGATGTCTTGAATTTCATTTGCCCCAGAAGGGCATGCATAAGGTCCATCCCATCGTGAACATAGTTTCCCGGGAAAGAACCGAAACTTGGAGTTGTAAAGCCAAACTTTTTGACCAACTTCAAAATTTTTGCCCGAAATTCTTTTTGTCATGAAAAGGTTTGGTTCTTTCTTTGTATAGTTTGGCTTTTTCATATGCCTCGTATCGCATCTCATCCAACTCGCTGAGTTGAAGTCGTCGGTGCGACCCGGTACTGTGTATGTCATGATTAAATTGCTTAATGGCCTAATATGCACGATGCTTAAGCTCTACTGGCAAATGTCATGCCTTCCCGAAAACTAAGCGATAGGAAGACATGCCGATTGGAGTCTTGAAGGCTGTACGATAAGCCAAAAGAGCGTCGTTCAACCTTAAAGACCAATATTTGTGGTCCGGTCTAACGGTCTTTTCAAGGATAGACTTTATTTCCTAGTTTGAGACTTCAACTTAGCCTCTAGTTTGAGGGTGGTATGGGACAGCTAATTTGTGAGTGATTGAGTACTTTCTAAGAAGTGACTCAACCAAACGATAAGTAAAGTATGTCCCCCCATCACTAATTATCGCTCTAGGAGTATCGAAACGTGAGTAAATATTATCTTTAACAAGCTCAACAACCACCTAGTGGTCATTTGTCCTAGTTGCGATAGCCTCGACCCATTTTGAAACATAATCAACAGCTACCAGAATAAAAGCACAGCCATGGAAATTAGGGAACGGTTCCATGAAATCAATGTCCCAAACGTCAAAAATTTCGCAAACTAAAATGGGGTGTGAGGAATCTCATCACGTTTTGTGAGAGCACTTGTGCGTTGACAGTGATCGCATGCCCTACAAAAGTCATGAGAGTCTTGGAAAAGAGTCGGCCAAAAGAAGCCACTTTGAAGGACTTTCGCCATTGTGGGTCGTTTCCCAAAGTGTCCTCCACAGACTAAACTGTGACAAAATCGCAATACATTCTCATGCTCATTTTTTGGGACACACTGGCGTAATAATTGATCAGAATATAGTTAAACAAATCTGGATCATCCCAGAAAAAATGCCTTGCTTGAGAAAGGTAGCGGTCCTGCTTTTGTTTCAACAATGGGTAGGAAGCTTTCCCGTTTTCAAGTTCCTGCAATAGAAAATAGCTATTCATCAAGAAAACAGTCATCAATGGGACCAGTAGTGGCGTCAGATGGGGAAACAATCCGTGAAAGGTGATCGGCCACTACGTTATCTGAGCCTTTCCAATCTTTGATTTCTAGGTTAAATTCTTGGAGTAATAAAACCAGTGAATTAACCTAGGTTTTGTTTCCTTCTTAATAAGAAGAAAATGAATGGCAGCATGGTGAGAAAAGACTACTACTTTTGAGCCCAAAACATAAGCTCGAAACTTGTCAAGTGCGAAAACTATAGCCAGTAATTCCTTTTCAATGGTGGTATAATTCTTTTGGGCTTCGTCCAAAGATTTACTAGCATAGTAAACAACGACAGGTTTACGATCCTTTCGTTGACCGAGTACGACTCCTGCAGCATAATTAGAGGCGTCACACATAATCTCAAATGGTAACGATTGGTCAGGAGGTTGAATAATGGGAACTATAAACAGTAGAGTTTTCAACTCAATAAAGGCTGCTAAACAGTCATCATAAAAAACCAAAGTTACATCATTAGCAAGCAAATTTGACAATGGCTTAGCAATTTTACTGAAGTTGACAATGCAACGCCAGTAGAATCAAGTGTGGCCAAGGAATGAGCGAACTTCCTTCACCGAGGTCGAGGGAGGAAGGTTAGCAATTAAGTCCACCTTGGCCTTGTCTATAGCAATACCCTCCTTAGATACTACATGTCCTAAGACTATGCCCCGCTGAACCATAAAATGGCTCTTCTCCCAATTGAGTACCAAATTGTACTACTCGCAGCGCTGCAAAACAAGATCCAAGTGAGATAAACATTTATCAAAAGATGATCCAAACACAGAAAAATTATCCATAAACACTTCTAGGTAGTCGTCCAACGTGTCAGAAAAAATGGACATCATACATCACTGGAATGTAGCAGGTGCGTTGCACAGACTGAAGGGCATCCTTCGGTATGCAAATGTACCAAAGGGACAAGTAAACATTGTTTTCTCTTGGTCCTTAGGGTGAACTGGGATATGGTTATACCCTAAGTAGCCATCCAGAAAACAATAGTACGCTTGTCCTGCTACTCTATTTAGGATCTGGTCCAAAAAGGATAAGGGGAAATGGTCCTTGCACGTTACAGAGTTCAACTTATGATAATCGATGCACACTCTCCACCCTGTAGTAGATCGCGTAGGAACCAATTCACCTTGTGCATTTGTAACGACCGTGATTCCTGACTTCTTGGGAACCACTTGAACTGGACTGACCTAGGGGCTATCAGAGATGGGGTATATCTAGCAGCTTCATGACCTCTTTCTTAACTACTTCCCTTATGTTAGGGTTAAGCCTCTTTTGCATTTGCCTATAAGGCTTAATATTGTCCTTTAAATGTATCCTATGCATGCATACAGATGAGTTAATTCCTTTCAGATCAGCAATCAACCACCCTATGGCTCGTTTGTGGTTCTGTAGGACAACTAACAACCTAGATACCTGAGTCTCAGTTAGGCCAGACGCCATAATTGCAGGAAGGGTGTCATTTGGCCTTAAAAATGCAAATTTAAGGTGGTCGGGAGAGGCTTGAGCTCCAACACCGTTGCACACTCAATAGATGGTTTAGCAGGTTCACTAATTAGGCCAGTTAGGGGTTCAAACATCGAACCCCTAGCCTCAATTCTCATTAGCTCCTGCATGTCAAGCAAAGCATCAGCATCAGTATCAACATCAAAATCAGCAAAAGTGAGCGAATCAGATAGTTCATCTCCTTTGATTAAGTCAGAAGACACTAACTCAACCAAAAGACCAATAACATCAACCATGAAGCAATCGAGGTCATCCTCATTAATAGGGAACTTAGCAGCATTTGACACATTCAATTTAACCTTAAGATTCCCAAATGACACTTCTAACACCCCGGTTCGACAATGAATGATAGCATCGGCCGTTGCCAAGAACGATCGTCCTAAAATGACAGGGGTGTGCCCCTTTGATGAGGGGTAGGATCCATGTCTAGCACGATAAAATTGACGAGGAAGATGAACTTATCAACTTTGACAAGAACGTCTTCCAACATACCTTGAGGTAAATGCTCTGATATATCCGTCAACTAAAGGGCAACACTAGTTGGTTTGAGATCTCCCATCCCAATTCTTGAAAAATTGAGTGTGGGATGAGGTTCACGCTTGCCCCTAAATCCAAAAGAGCCCGACTCGTATAGCTCTCTCCTATGATGCACAGGGCTGTAAAAGCTCCTGGATCTCTACACTTAGCTGGGATGCCTGACATTAAGACGCTGCTCACTTTTTCAGTGAGTCAGACCTTCCTAGGAACATGAGCTTGCTCTCTCTTCTTTCTAGCGCATAGGTCCTTAAGAAATTTAGCATACATGGGGACGTGGTTAATGGCACCAATCAGTGGCAGGTTAATCTTGACGTCCTTAAACAAGTCCAGTAGCTCAGCTGTCTTCGTCATCCTTCCCTTTGGTCCTAAAAGGACCGTAAGAAAAGGAACAACTGGCTCGGGTGGTGAGCCCAGTGAAGGTGTAGGCACTCCATCCTTATCAGCAATGGGGTGTGGGGTCCCATCCTCCCGCTCAACTTCTATCTCTACTTCTCTCAAATCATCCTCACCCATGGCTGAAACAACCTTAGCTTGCTCATGAGTGACTTGGCTAAGGTTAGAATTAGTTGCTCCTTTAGGATTAGCGAGAGGTTGGGAGGGTAACCTCCCTTCCTCTCTCCTGTTCATGGCCTGAGCTAACTGTCCTAGTTGATTCTCTAACTTAGAAATTGAATGTGAATGAGAGTGGACCAACCGTTGGTTCTCCTCCATAAATACGTTCCTCAAACTGAGAAGTGTAGCTTGGAGGTTGGGGTGGAGGATTAGCATTAGGAACTGGAGGGTAAAAAGAAGAGCCATACCTTTGCCCTCCATAGAAACTAGGAGGGTGTGCTTTACCTACAAATCTTGGCACTGGTTGTCTCATGGCTGGGTTCTGATTTGTGTTATGCTTCCATGAGAAATTGGGTTGGTTGCGCCACCCTAGATTGTAGGTCTGCAAGTATGGGTTGTTGTTCCTTGAGTACTCCTGCTTTGCATAAACTTGGTCCTACACATACTCGGGAAACTGTGACGCATATAAACACTCAAAAACAGAATGATCCTCACCTGAACAAATGCTGCATGCAGTAATACCCTTAGTTGATGATTCAGCTGCATTAAATGGATGCACATTAGTGGGAATGGCATGTGAACTCATCATTTTATCCATCTTTCTACCAAGTGCATCTAGTTCTAAGTTAACATCATCTTAGGGTGCTATCTCGTAGACACCATGCGTGTTTCCCCTAACCATCCTCGCAAAAGAAGCTTGGTCGAGGGAATGTTCACTGAGGCGCCGAAAAGAGTCTAGGTCTCGTCCTTGTCCTCACTTTGCTGGTTAAATGCTCCCCCGCATGAAGCATTTACCATTTGCTTGTTTGACGCACTAAGACCATCATAGAAGTTTTGGAAAAGAGCCCACTTGGGTGACCCATGGTGGGGACAGCTTCTAAGAAGTTCCTTGAACCTATCCCAACATTCGTGAAACTGCTCCTGGTATTTTTGTTCAAAACAGTTTATAACATGCCTAATAGCAATCGTTTTGGCTTTAGGGGAAAAAAAAAATTGACTAGGAAGCTCTGTTGAAGGTCATTCCAAGTGGTGATTTCACCCCTGGGTAGGGACCGAAACCACCTCTTAGCTACGTCTTTTAACGAGAACGGGAAAAGACGTAGTTTAATCGCATCGTTCGAGACACCTTGATAATGACAGGTTTCACAGATTTTAAGGAATGCATCAAGGTGCTCGTACGGGATCTCAATTGGCTTCCCATAGAATGTGGGCAGCATGTTGATAATCCCAGGCTTAAGTTTGAAGTTGACATTACCCACAACAGGTAACGCAACTCCGGTGGGCGTGACATATGTTTGGGGGAAGCAGTGATCCCCAATCGTACATGGTTCGTTATTAGCCATGGTTCGTTGTGTACTCTCTCTTGCTTCTAATCGCCTCACAGTAGACAAAGCCTGCTCAATTTTTGGAACGTAAGGTAACAATTCAGGATCGAGCGAACGTCTACCGTGCATGCAATATTGAAGCTAGGATGAATCCACGGTGACCACGACTAATGAATTAAGAAAAAGAAAAACTATGAAAAATAACTCAAAGCAATTAACAAAGAGCAAACAAAACAAATTTTGTTAATCTTGAATTCCAACTTAGCAAACGGATTCCCTGGCAACGGTGCCAAAAACTTGATGTGATTTAAAAGAGGGTTTTAAAACCGTCTACTCACAAGCGTATGAGGTCGTCATAGCTTTGCTTAATATATAGGTCATCTTCACAGGGAATCGATATCAAGTTAGAATTATCACTCAACGAACAGTTGAAATTTGGTTGTTTTTATGTCAAATTGAGTTATTGAATAAACAAAGGCAATTAAACAGTGACAAGAGAATTTAATGGGATTAAGGACAATTTAGGGAGTGAATTTGGGGTAGCTTTACTCAGGTCCCACTATTATATTTTATGTAAGATGACAATTTAAAGGATCTAGGTTATAAGCTCTAGATTTGGGTTAATATATAAATTAGGGCTTAGGGTAATGAACTAGTCTAAGGGCATAACCTATCTTAGCACCTTAAGTGCAGCATATGTCATCTTATTAGCACTACTTAATTCCTTTATTGCTCCTAACTTAATATTAACAACTATTAAAGGTTGGGTCTAGGGTTGGGTACAACCTCAACCCAGACCACGCATGAAGTCCTGTTATGTTATATGGTCTTGGCTACAGGCACAAAACTTTCGCTGGAAAGTTGAAAACCTAAACATGGCTACAAGCACACATACAAGATATCCAATAATAATGAAGAATTCCCCACAGGGGTGCGAAAAATAACATAGTTAAACATCGTCTAATAAAAATACAAAATGATAATCCAGACAGCTATTCATCCTTCATCTCTAAACTAAATTGTTTACTCCTCCATGGGAGTTTTACGCATCATAAAATTCAAAGAAAGGAAGACACAATGCGCAAAAACAAACAGAAGAAGAAACTCCATCAATCTTCGTGTTGATGCCAATCCAAGCCTGAATTCTCCTAGTACTCCAACCACCTATGCTTCGACTTTTGAGAACTTGTAGATCTCGTAGCAGCTTGGGGTTTGAGAGGAAGGGGAGGGCATGCGGCTGGGAAAAAGCATGCAAAAAGTTGACCTCCCCTCCTCTATTTATAGGCGCAGCAAAGGCTAGGGTTTCGTGTGGAACACTCCTGATTGATCGATTAAAAGTGCTGATAGATCGGTGAGCTCACACAAAGCTCCCGACCCATCGATGCTTTTGGCCTATCGATCAGCAGGCTCTTGGTTAGTTTCTCTAACTGTGAGCTGCTGATCGATCGGTTCTTAGAGCCCCTTTGCTCGATTAAGTCCCGAACGCTATAGGATGTACTCGGTTCACCGAATTATGACCTGATGGGTCTTTCTTGTGCACAAGTGGTTCGGTTTATTTGATTAGTCTTCAAATATGCTTCAATAGTGCTTGATTTTGCCGGAATTCTTCTTTCGTCCACTATGATGTGTTCCACATGGAAATGTACTTAAATAGCAACTGAACACACATGTAGAAGCCGAATATAAGGAAGGAATGAGAAATAAAATATGTAAAAATCAGACGCATTAATATCCCATGGAATTTTTTTTTGTATTTAACTCTTCAATGATAAAAAAAAAAAGCATTGAAATGGGAATTAATTTAGGATTGAACAACCATATAGGAACTAATTTAGAATTGTATAATTAAAGGGAAGAAATTAAGTATTACAACAACAATAGTCCTAGTGCCCCAAGGGCTCCTACATAAGCAGCATCGGGACGGGGGGTGGATGTACGCATCCTTCCCCATTAGGATGCTACCCTGAAGGGAGGTTGTTAATTAAGCATTCTATAGATATATTTAATATCTATAATCGATTTCTTAATAATTAAGTATATTTTATTATATATTGTATGATTAAATTACGGTTATCTACGTAAAATATTCTTGTGCTTTGACCAATATTTCAATTTAGTCCTTTTATTTTAATTGTATTAGTTTAGTGTTCGTATAAGTTTATAGCATATTTTATAATCATTTGGTTACATTCGATGTACAATCCAATGCAAACCTACCCTTCAATTTAATTAAACTCACTCTTGACCCAACCGTTAAAAAATTTTTCACCACCTTGATGTTCATTTTATAGTAGGACCAATGTAAATTTGGTAAAATTAATTTTTAATTAACCTAATTTTACCCGTAGTCTTATAGTAAAATTAAGATCAAAATTGTGAAATTTTTTTTTAATTATCAAGTAACAAGTAAGTTTAATTAGGCTAAGTTAATTTTTAATTAGCTTAATTTTACTCGTAGTCCTATTAAAAATTATTATATAGGAATTCCAATTTACCAATCGTCATTCCAATCAACAATCAAGAGACATAGAGTTTAAGGGAGAATAGAAAGGGAAAATGAAAGGGAGATGGAGAGAATAGTAAGGGGGAGAGAGAGAGTTGTTAACATTCCGAATATTATGCCGCATACAAGCCTAAAGCCCTTATTTATAAAGGGAGGGAAAATAACTAACTAATACTAATACTACTCTAATTGTGTAATAAAAGGGAAAATTACCTATATTATCATTAATATAAGGCTATCGATTAAAATATTAGTTAATCACACGTCTAACACGTAATTAACTTATTTATCCTGTATCAATACCTTCCCCTTATAAAGATCCTCGTTCTAAAGGATTAAGGTATTGATGTGCCTTATATTTATATATTTTATTCTTCACTCCTGCGAAATATTCGGCTTTTACACAAGTGTTTTTGTTGTAATATAGGTACATTTAGGCTTGGAGTACAACGGAGCGAACAAAGGAGGAAAAGCGACTGAATTAAGTGTAATCGGGAAATATTTGAAGACTGTTTTGAGAAACCCGGCCATGTGTGCGACAAAGGACCAAACGGGTCATAATTCGGTAATTCAAGTAGGTCTCATGAATAGTTAATATATATATTATATATTATATTATATTGTATTGTAGTATATATTATATTATATTATATATATAATTTGAGGGGTAGAGACGCACCACGGCTGCGGGCGGCACAACATGCCCAACTTTGCTTTTTAAATAACGAAAACTTAATTATTTTAGGTATCTTTTGCCACGCCTCCTCTCTTCCTCTCCTTCCTGAAGCCACTACGAGATCCAAGGGGTTCTCAAACGCCAAAGTGCAGGTGGGCGAAGTACTGGGGAATCAAGGATCAACATTAACATCAATTAGGGGAGTCTTCAAATCCTTAATTGTATCATTATTATTTTCTTTCTTGAATTTGAATGATGTGTAAAACTCCTATGGAGGAGTAGACTTGTAGTTTAGGGATGAAGGGTGGGTAGCCGCCCGTATCCCGAAATTATATTATGCTTTTGACAATGAATTTATTGGTAAATTAATGATAAATACTATTTATAATCAATATATATGTACAAGTCTACGAGGGGCATACCCAAGCCAAGGCCAGAAGGCCTACATCAAAGAATCAATCAAAGAAAGAAACAAAGCAAAATGTATCAACGATCAACATGATCAAACAAAGAGAACAAGCAAATGAAGGCAAACAAGCTAATGCTCAATCCCCCACTCCTGCAGAAGCTGCGAGTGGCGATGAGAACCACGAAGCGTAGGGGCAGCAATCAGACGACTGCGGACCAATCCTATGATCTCCTCAGTGCTGACTGCAGAAGGCCTGGACTTGGACCGATGAATCCTCAGGTTACGCTCATACCAGAGGATGTAAACCGTAGCAGAGAAACAAAGGCGGGCAAGGATCCGATCCACCCCGCGGCCATGAAGCCTGGTAGCAGCCCATTGAACCAGCTCACGCCATGGAAGGGTGGGCCAGGCAAAGGAGGTGCCACAGGACACCCTGGACCAAACAGTAGTAGAGTAGCTGCAGGTGAAGAAGAGATGATCATGCGACTCAGCATCTGACCCGCACAACATGCAAGTAGCCAGAACATCCTGCACTCGATGTCTCAACAGTCTGTTAAATGTCTATAGACCCTCACAGGAGACAAGCCACAAAATGAAGGAGTGCCTCGGGATGTGAAGCTGAAACCAAAGGAGATGATAGATGGAGTCCTCCTCCCTTCTCCCTCCGACTGCGAATCGTCTCCCATGCCGATCTAGTGGTGAAAACCCCAGATGGGTCCCTCATCCATCGTACACTGTCAGCTACCCCTGGTCGGGGCCTGAAGTCAACATAATCCCAGATAGGAAGCAAATCCTCAATATCCCGTGGGAAACGCCACTGATCACCCTCTATAATATCTAAAATTCAAGATCCCAAACGATGACCAGTGAAATGGAGGAGGCGGAAAGTGAACCGCCCCTCCAGACGTCCATATAGCAGCCAGTAATCGGACCACAAAGCAGTGTCCTGGCCACCACCAATGATATGCAGAAAAGCCCCAGCACAAAGCGATCGAACACCAAGAATGCTCCTCCAAGACCATGAAATCGAACCTCTCGGTTGAATATCCCAGAAGGACTTCTCCTTGAGTCGGTTGGCATGAATCCACCGAGGCCAGAGAGAGTCACGATTGGTGAGTAGAACCCAAATATGCTTTATGAGAGAAGCCTGGTTCCACTATTGCAAACGCCGAACCTCGAGACTACCCTCCCTGCGAGGGTAACAAAGATGCTCCCAGGAGACCTTGGCCCCAACTGGGCCCAGAGAAGCTCCCTTCCAGAGAAAGGCTGCAAGAGTCGGCTTAATCTTCTTGATCATCAGCTTTGGGAGAATGAAGACAGATGACCAGAAGACCTGAATAGAGAACAGGACCGATCTGATAAGCTGCAAGGGTCCAGCATAAGATAAAGCATGAGATGTACAAAGCTGGATGCGAGCAAGGATGGAGTCTAAAAGAGGCTTACAATCGATGAACTGAAGCCTCGTTGTGATGAGTGGCACCCCTAAATACCTGACCGGGCACTGACCCAACCGGAAACCCAAAACATCAAGGAGAGTCTGCTGAAGCTCAGAGTCAACCCCAGTAATGAAGATGGTGCTCTTTGCTGCATTCGAGGACAACCCCGACAATGCAGCAAAATGATCTAAAGTCTCACAAATAACTGACAAACGGCCCTCATCAGCCTCACTAAAAATCATATGGTCATCAGCAAAGCATAAGTGAGTAAGGCTGGTACTTTGGCAACGGGGATGAAAGCGAAACCTCGGATCAGAAGATGCACGGTGAAGCAAACCCCGTAAGCCCTCCATGGCAATAACAAAGAGGTAGGGCAAGGGAGGATCCCCTTGCTTGATGCCCCTGCTCGTGCCGAAAAAGCCATGAAGCTCTCCGTTAATGGCGACTGCAAATCTGGTTGTGGAAAGATGCTCCCGCACCCATCGAATCTTAACCTTAGGTATACCCATACAGCGCATAGCGGTAAGAATGAACTCCCAGCGCACCATGTCAAAATCCTTGCGAAGATCAACCTTCAGAGCGCATCGAGGCGAAGGCGTCTGAAGGTGATAGTCGCGCAGAAGCTTCTGAGCCAACATAATACAATCAGATATCCTCCGCCCAGGAATGAAAGCAGACTGCGAGTCATCAATGAGGTAAGGAAGAACCCTCTTCAGTCTGTTTGCAATGATCTTAGTGATGCACTTATAGATCACAATGCAACAGGAGATCGGGCAAAAGTCGGCGAAAGTGGAGGGATTCTCCACCTTCGGGATCAAGCTGATACGAGTGGAGTTCAAGGTGCCAAGCATGCTCCCTGACTGAAAGAAAGACCGGACAGCCCGAACAACATCACGCCCCACCACGTCCCAAGCCCTCTTAAAAAAGAGGGAGGTATAACCATCAGGGCCAAGTGCCCTATCATCATCAGTGGAGAACAGTGCATCTCTCACCTCAACATCAGTAACCGGAATAGACAGCGGCCGAGCCTGATCCTCAGAAAGACGGGTCTGAAAGAGCTCCAAAATATCCTCATGAAGCGGCCCACTCGGCTCTATCAATAAGTCTCAAAAGTAGGGGACTCCTGCCTCAGAAATCTCACTGTCATCCTACGTCCTCTTGCCATCAGCACGAATGATAGAAGAGATCCGGCTCCTAGCCTACCTATGCATGACAGACTTATGGAAAAATCGGGTGCCTTGATCTCCCAAAGAGAGCCACTGGATGCGAGACTTCTGACGATAGAAAGCCTCCTCATCCCTACACAACTGTGAGTACTCCCGAGACAAACGACGCTCCTCCTCAGGAAGTAACATACTCTCGGGCCCATCATCTAAAGCCCGTTGAGCCTCCATCCAGGCATCCCTCGCTGCCACAACCCGAGCCGATATGCGGCTATAATGTCTGGCATTGAGGATCTTCAGCTCACCCTTCAGCCTTTTCAGTTTCTGAGTGAGCTGAAACATAGGCGTGACCTCAATGCTAGTCTCCTAAACCCTCCTCATAGTAGGTAGAAACTCATCATGGTCTGCCCAAAAGCTAAAAAACTTGAAAGGGAGCCGCGATGTGCGGCGCTCTCCAAGGCCTCTAACTACAAAGGGACAATGGTCTGAACATAACTCCCGTGGAAGGAACTCAGCAGATGAGGAAGAATAAGTGCGAAGCCAGCCCTCGCTCACCATGCACCAGTCGAGACGCTTTAGAATGAGAGTGTCCCCATCTAACCCATTGGACCACGTGTAACGTAGCCCACAGAATGGCAGAACTGTGAGCTCAGAATCGTGAACACAGTCACTCAAGTCATCCATGTGGCCAGGCCAAGAGTCCTGACCACCTCTCCTGTCACTCGGACTGAGGATAGCGTTAAAGTCCCCAAGAAGTATCAAAGGCTCCCCCTGAAGACCCACGCTGGCTCCTCGAATATACCTCCATAGCTCCCGACGCTGCCCTGGCTCGTTAAAGCCATAGACAAATGTAGCAGTGAAGTCCACATCACCTCGGATATCAGAAACTCGGCAGGTGAGATACTGATCTCCACCCTGTACTCTCACTACACGGTAGAAAGTCGGATCCCATAAAACGATGATGCGACACCCACGGGGTCGCACCCCACTGATCAGAAACTATCACCCCTCAGCACAGCGGGTAACAGCGGACTCAACAAAAGCAGGGTTGGTCTTGGTCTCAACCAAGCCAACTAGACTCAAACGACTGGAAGAGATCCAACGACACATAGCACTGATAGTATTGGGTTTATTAAACCCCCTCACATTCCAGCATCCTATCATGGGGAACTGGAGAACTATCGCAAACCCCACGACCTTTACGGCCACCATGAGTATCCTGAGCAACCTGAGCGCCCTGAGTAGCCTAAACACCCTATGCAACAAGAGCAATAGCAGAGCGCGTGAGACGAACATCTGGAGCAGGGTTGGGAGGAGCATTCGACGTGGACACCTCCCCAGATTGCCACTCAGCCAGAAGAGCGAACCAGTTCGAAGACTAGATTCTAGGAACTGTCTTCACGGGCTGGCTCTCAACACAAGCAAGAGGCTCATCAATCCCCAAAAGAGCACCCTGAGCCTCCTCAACCTCCATAGGAACAAGAGCCCGACTCAGATCCTCCATCAAGCTAGCTTCCTCACCATTAGCGGACAAATCAGCAATAGAATGAGAAGTGTGGGCTGGTGTAGGGCCCAGCACGGGCCTGATAGTACCCGACCCCAAACTGGGCTCGGTGTGAGCCACAGGCTGGTTAAGACCGCCACCAATAGGTGGCCCACTCTCTCTCTCCCTACCAACAACTTTCCACTCCTCCACCAGTCTGGCGGCAATAGCCACGCCACCAGCTCTGCCCCCATCAACAGCCGTGACACCCACCGGCACCGGTGCCAGCGCTGGCACCGTGAGGCCACCCAAAGTCTCAGCACCGTTTTTATTTTTAGATTTTTTCTTCTTTCTACTCCCTATCACTGGGGCGGCATTACTAGGAGCTTCCCGAGCAGCAGGAGGCGAACAGGCATGCCCGAACACTATAGAAGTCGGACAACGCTTCGGCATTCCTTCACTCACGATACCAAGGAAGACCCGAGCACCACGCACCTCAATGAGGGTCTCCCGCGGCATAGGAGCTGTGGCCCTCACCTCAACACATACCGAATGTATCCCAAACGAGTACCCTCAGCTGTGACTTTGTCCATGAACAAAGGCCTACCAACGGTACTACTAGCATAGCTACTCCCCGCGGGCTTCCAAAGAGACAAAGGAAGACCCGATATCCGGACCTAAACAAGAGCAGTTTGGCTATCCCTAGGCATAGTCAGTCCCTCCTTCCAAAGCTGGAGGGACATGCAAATACCCTTGAAGAACCAAGGACCACCTAACAGCACGTTCTCGGCTTGCGCCCTAGTGCGAAACCGAAAGTAATAAACCTCTCCATCAGATAGGACACATTCAAGGCCCTTATTCCCCTAGAGAAAGTTAGCAATCTCCCAGGCACGAGAGTAAGCCAACCCCGTGCCAATGAGCCTACCCACCAAACAACGCTCTCATAGATCATTGGCCGAGTCAAGGACCTCATCAGGGACAACCCCTAAAGGCTTGCCATCAACAAGTACGGGTTGAAAGTATTGCAAGGTGTTCAAATCAGTGGAGCAAACCCGGTCAGCCCAAGTGGTGGCACCCGCACCACCACCTGCCTGACCCAAACCCCCACCCACAGCGTCAAGTACCCCAGACATGGTGCGCAAATCAATGCAGTAAAGAACAAGGAGAGAAACCCTAGAAGATTAGGGTTCCAAAGCAACCACCCAGTGCCGGCCAACCGCCAACCACACTGGCCAAACAACTAGTCGGAAACCGGCCACCAACGCCAAGCAAAGACAACCAGCAAAGGAACCAAGAGGACTTACGTGCGTTTGCTCCAGAAATCGCCTAGTGAGAGAAGCCCGTGAGGAAAGAGAGAACGCGGCCACCACCACCCACCAGCACCAGGGACCGCCGGGCAACCACCAAAACCTTAGCACCCTCTCTCTTGATTTTCACCCTCCTACAGTCGTTGGAATCACCAGCGGGCACCACCACCAGGAAGTGGAGGCATCGGCGAATGCAGTGCCACTGGACCCACCCTCGTACGGCACTGCACGCGTCCACATGCGAGTGCCCTAGTGCCTGGTGAAAATCGCCCAGACTCACGCGCCCCTAGTGACAATGGATTTATGTTATGTTATATGCGCAATCCTGTGGGAAATTTATGATTGTATTTGGTGTTTCTTCGTATGAGCTTGTAGCCATGGTGAGATCTCCAAATTATTACCGTTAGTCTACAAGCTTGTAGCCCTGACCATAACATAACTGGTTTTCACGTGTGGTTAGGGTTGAGGTTGTACCCAACCTAAACACAATTCTTTATACAAATTAATATTTAATTATGAGTGACAATGAAATTTGTTAGTACTATTGAGATAATCCATGCTATACCTAGGGTGATATGATGGGTTATGCCCTTAGGCCAGTTCAGTACCTTAAACACTAACTTAAGTATTAATACAGGTTTAATATTGAACTAAGGGCAAGAAAGGAATTAAGTAGTGCTAATGAGATAACTTATGCTACATGTAGGATAATATGATAGGTTATGCCTTTAGACTAGTTCATTACCCTAAGCTTAGTTTAAATATTAACCTTGGCTTAGCGCTTATAGTCAAAGCCTCCTAAATCATTGTCATAGTAGAATATAATGACGAGATACAAGTAAAGCTACCCTAAATTCATTCCCTAAACTAACCTTAATTGAATTGGCAACTTTAGTTTATAATTAGTTTTACTATTTTAGTTAACAAATCATTCAAACAAACAAAACTGGGATTTCAACCGCTTGTTAATAACTAAATCCGACTTAACTCCGATTCCCTGTGGATACAACCCGTATACCCGATTTAGCTACAACGATCTCGTACGCTTGCAAGTAGACAGTTTTAAAACAACCTTTAAGATCGCATCAATTTTTTGGCGCCGTTGCCGGAGAATCAATAGGCTAAGTTGATTTAGAAATTAACGAGCTATTTATTTTCATTTTTATCATTTAGTTATTCTATTTAAAAAAAAATTATTTATTTTTCATTAGTTTATTTTTTATTCTATTTTCATTATTTTATTTTTCTGTTTTATTTTTTTAATTTTTTATTTTAATTAGTTGTTTTTATTTTTTTCATATTTTAATTCTAATTATTTTTTTTGGTATGACTAACTTTGCACCATGTATGATTGGGGACCACTTCATTCGCCAAATGTATGCCACACCCGCCGGAGTTACGCTACCCGCCGTGGGTAACACGAACTTCGAAATTAAGCCTGAGATCATCAACATGCTTCCCACTTTCTATTGGAAGCCGATAGAGAGCCCATATAAGCATCTTGAAGCATTTATAGAAATTTGCAAAGCTTGTTATTTTCAAGGTGTCTCAACTGATGCAATTCAACTATGTTTTTTTCCATTCTCACTAAAAGATGTAGCCAAAAGGTGGTTTCAATCTCTTTCGTGAAATCACCATTTGGACTGACCTCCAGCATAAGTTCCTGATCAAATTTTATCCTAAAGCCAGAATTATGGCGGTTAGGCGTGCAATTAACTATTTTGAACAAAATGATCAAGAACCATTTCACGAGAGTTAGGACAGGTTCAAGGAGCTTCTTAGAAGCTGTCCCCACCACGGGTCTCCCAAGTGGGCTTTAGTACAAAATTTTTATGATGGTGTCACTGCATCTTGTAAACAAATGGTTAATACTTCACGCGGGGGAGCATTTAACCAATAGGATGAGGATGAAGCATGGACCCTCTTTGCGCGTCTTAGTGAGCACCCCCTGGACCAGGCCTTCTCTGATAGGATGGTTAAGGGAGGTGCACATGGTGTCTATGGGGTGGCACCAAGTGATGACATCACATTTAAGTTAGAAGCGCTTAATAGAAAAATTGATCAGATCTTGGCATCTCAAGCCAATCCTACTAACATGTGGGCAATTAATGCTGTTGAGTCATCACATGGTGCCAACACCTATGGCATTTGTTCTAGCACTGACCATTCTATACTTGAATGCCTTTATGCCTCACAATTTCCCGAATTTGTGCAGAGACAAGTATTTGCGGCGCAAGGCTTTTCAAAGAACGGAGAACCATTCAATCCTGGATGGCGCAACCACTCGAATTTCTCATGGAGACAGAATGACTATTATAATCAACCCATGAGACAATAGAATCCTATTCTTATAAGTAACACACACCCTCCTGCTTTTTAAGGAGGGTAGAGGTATATTTCTCAAAGTTTTGCATGCTGAACCCCCTCCCCCACCTCCAGGATATTCTTCTCAGTTCGGGGAGCGTATGCTATGATTCATGGAGGATGACACACAATTGGTCTGGTCCCATTCTCAGTCCATAGCTAGATTAGAAGACCAGATAGGACAATTGGCCCAAGCGCTTCATAGGCGAGAGGAAGGAAGGTTACACTCCCAACCTCTAACAATTCTAGCGGGGTCAACTAGTTCTAACCTTAACTTGCCTCCTCACGAGCAAGTTCAGGTTGTGTCAGTGTCTGGGGAGGGAAACCTTAGAGATATGGAGATCAAGGTTGAGAAGGAGAGCACGGACCCCTCCCCCACTGCTGACGGGGAGGGCCCCCAAGGGAGGTTTGCTAAACCTGCTTTCCCTTTTCCTTCTGCTCATAAAGGACAGAAAAAGAAGGATGACGAAAAGAGGAATGACCTTATAGATTTGTTTGAGGACGTGGAGATCAACTTGCTGTTGATCAAAGCTATTAAACACATTCTTATGTATGCCAAGTTCCTCAAGGACCTTTGCACCAAAAAGAAGCGCGCACAAGCGCATTTCCCAAAGAGGGTTCGACTCACCGAAAAGGTGAGTAGCATTGTAGCATCGGGAGCTCCGTCCAAGTTTCGAGACCCTAGATCTTTTACGGTTCCATGTGTCTTAGGAGAGCGTTACACTAGTAGAACCCTGCTAGATCTAGGAGTGAGTGTAAACCTCATCCCTTACTCAGTTTTTCAGGAATTGGGTATAAGAGACCTTAAGCCAACTAATGTCACACTTCTGTTGGCTGATAGGACAGAGTGGGTACCTCGAGGGGTAGTGGAGGATGTACTTGTTAAGGTTGACAAGTTTTTCTTCCCTATTGATTTTATTATCTTAGATATAGAATCTACTCCTAAGCAAAAGCACAATGTTCTCATTATTCTAGCTCGACCGTTCCTAGCAATGGCAGACGCTGTGGTTCACTGTAGGACGGGAGTGTTGGAGGTTTCTTTTGGAAACCTCAAGGGAAAATTGAAGGTCTCAAGCTTTGTTCAACACCCTGAGATTAAGGACGAGTTGGAATGCTACAAGGTTGATGATATTGACTCTTTGGTAGAGCCGGGTAAGCCCAATTCTACTGAAAGTGATTATTGTAATAGTGTCTCTATCTATGTCGATAGCTGTGCTTCATCACCTACACATGGTAGGATAGAGATTGGCGACCTTGATGTTGGTAATGTTTCCCTTTTTGATAGTCACGGGTCTCGAAATGCCGTTGGGTTTACAGATCGTCCCTATTGGGTCAACCTAAGTTCTATGGCAGACACTGCTTCGGATTTTGGTTGACATTGTGCTTTAAATTGTGCCTGCTGAAGACATTAAACTTAGTGCTCTTAGGAGGCAACCCAAGCTACTTTTAATTTTGTTTTAATTAGTTTTTTTTCCCCACATGAAGTCTCTTTTGATTGCAGATCCCTTTGTATCCCTCCCATGCTGACTTTGTTTCTCTTTTACTATATACTTGTACGATCTTTATTTCTAACCCTACTAACAAGTCTTTTTAGTATTTTGTCTTTTATGTCTTTGGTTGCAGCCTACTACTTTTGTCTTCCCTTTTTGGATTTGCTCACCACCAATAGCTGAATATGCCACACCTCAGGTTGTCTCTTTCCTTTCCTTGCTTATATTTATTTTCGTCGATTTGTATTGAGGCTAATGCAAGGTTTGGTTTTGGGGATGTCATGAATGGCGTGAACTCTTGATTGCCCTTTTAGAATTGTTTTTGCATAAATTAGCTAAGTTTTTGCACGAATGAGCATAGAATTATTTGCGACTTCTATTGAAGACCAAATTTAAGACGTTACTATGATGATTAGAATATTTATGTAATGAAATTATTTCTGGATCTGACTTTTGAATCTATATTTTTGTATTATTATTTTTCACCCTTAATATTGTGACATATCCTACTTTTTAGGTTGAAATAGCTAGGAATTTGAATCCACCATTTTACTCCTAACAATGTTGAAATCAATTTCCTATCTCTTTATCTTGAGTGATTCCCTTAAAAAAAAAAAAAAAAAAGTGACTCATTGGTTCTTGTAGCCCCTATGTCTCGAGCAAGTAAGCCCGTAGGGGTATCTTAAAACCTGATACCTTAAGGCAATTGGGTCGAGAGCTGCCGGTCGAAAGCTCGCTATATGGGAAACATGGAAAGCTTAAAAAGAATCAACCCTTTAGGTCATTATAATAAGCTCTAATACCTAATGAAAAAAAAGAGTATGTACTAATGGATTAGGTTGTGAATTCCTTGGACTCGAGCCATTAGGTCCGTAGGGGTCTTTTAAAACCTAATACCTTGAGCCAACTAGATTGGGAGCTGTTGGTCGAAAACTCGCTACATGGGTCTGAGGGAGACACGTCTGACCGTGAAAAAAAAAAGAAAAAATGAAAAAAAGGGGGGAAAACGAGAGAGAAAAGAGAAGCATTTTGATTTCACTATTGATTCATGGTGAATGATTAGGATAGCGGATTCCTTCTATTATTCTCTATATTCGTCTTAAATTTGTAAAATTTGAAATGAGACAAAGGGGAGAGAAGTTCTAAGTTCACATACTAGTAAAAAGAGTTGAATCGCAAGACTCAAGTTGGAACCAGTATAATAATAACATCACATAAAGATGCTCTAATCTCAAGTATACCTTTAAATATGATTAGAAAATAGTTTTCACAAGTTGTTCTTACTGTTGCATGCCTGGCTAAAATTTTCAATCATTGGCTAGTTTAAATTGAATCTTGCTTGAGGATAAGCAAGAAGTGGGTCTGGGGGTGTTGATGTGCCTTATATTTACATATTTATTCTTCACTCCTACGAAATATTTGGCTTTTACACATGTGCTTTTGTTGTGATCTAGGTACATTTAGGTTTGGAGTACAATGGAGCGAACAAAAGAGGAAAGGTTAGGAATAGTGTCCTAAAATCCAGATTTATTCCGTTAATATTATTTTATTAAAGAATAAAATTGAAGTTCCAGTCATTTCCTTGTTAAATTTGTGTAAACGAGCATTTTATACTTCATGTGATTGTCTTTTTGGAAACATCCACGAGATGGGTGTAGTCCTCAGACTACAATTTACTTGTTTATTCTAAGTGGTTTATGAGATTAACCCACAGATAGACTTGGAACAAATGGTACGGATTGTTGTTTGAAAGACTCGTAGTCGAAGACAAGTTTGGACCACTTGTATGCTAAGACTATAACGTGACACTTTAGATGACTTGTCTTGGTCTTGTGGATGGTGATCCAAAATTGTTATGTTGGTGTGTTTAATAAGATGGGTACACTGAGTTGGACCATGTGAGTTGCTTGTTTCTAGACCACTATTAGGGATGAGTGATTCATGTTGCACTGTTTGAATATCGATTCTAAATCCTGAGAGTATTCTGCACTTGTGCATGGAGTGTTGGTTACTGTGGTGTACTATGAGTAAGGTCTAATTGCATGACTGAATTCCCACGTACATTGGGTAGCGGCGTGAAGTGTGACAAGGATCAGGTATTCAATAGGGAATCTACACGTGTTGCCGGTTTTGAATTTGGTTAATATGCTGCATTTTAGCTTTTGTAACTGTAGATCCCACATCGAAATTTATGTTTATTTTTCGCTTCGGTACACTTTTATAAATAGAGGTACTTATTCAGAGGTTTGGTAATTTAATTGAAGCAAGTTATTTTGGGTTTCTGGGAATTGTTTCGGAGAGCTAATTGGAGAGAAAAATTTCCGTTGAAATTCTTCTTTCCACAGTTTAATATTTTTTAGAGCCTACCCTCTAGGCAGCTCGAGGTCATTGAGTAGAAGATTGCGGGTCGATTTTGGTATTCTTTTGAAGAAGATTGTTTCTTTCTGGTATTTTTATACTGGAGCAATTTCAGGTACGTTTTCTTTCCTTCACTTTTAGTTTTCACTTTTTTATACATTTATAGTATTAATTATTACGCCTTTGAAGTTTATGTATTGTAATGAATGTATTAGAATAAAAGGCCTGTAGATCTAAATTAAGAATTTAGATCTGTAGATTTAAATTATAAAATTAAATATGTAGATTGAAAATTATGAATTTTAAATCAACCCTAGGTTTAAAATTGTGAATTCTAAACCCCTTCCACTGCGTAAACTTTATAAAATTGGGGAGAATTTTTGAAATTCGTCCCAACTACCGGTAGTAGAGGAAAGTGATTTATCGAGATAACCGTATTCCCAGGAGCTCTTACATGTGAGGTGTCACAAAGCATGACTCTCCGACCAAGGGCGTAGGTAGAGAGAAGAGTCTCCTACTCTAAATGCTCTAATAGGTGCCTTTTGTTGTGACCATAGTTGAGAACTCTGAACTCAATAGTCGGTATCAGAGTTATTTTTTCCCAACAATTGGTATCAGAGCCAGTCTCTGATTACATTCATAATATACATGAATAAGTATAATAAGATAGAAATAAATCGATTTGCGATTTAATAAAATAGAGATTTTATTAAGAAGGAAAGTTTCTTAAATACCGGTTTAAATTGTTCAAATTGTTAAAAGAGTTAATAGTTAACTAGGTTGTTTAAAGTAACGGTTTAAATTTGTTTAAATCAGTAAAGAATTAATAGCTAATTAGATTATTTACGGTATTAGTTTAAATTGTTTAAATCGTTAATGAATTAATTGTTAATTCAAATCTATCAATCTATAAACTAGTGATTATGTTATTTATATAATGAGATTATGCATGTTTGATATGATTTGCGAAATCGGATAAATTTGATCTAATGAGATTAGATTGATTTTTTTTTAATTAATTATTTTAATTTAAAAAAAAATTTCCATTGACATCAGCAACCTTAGCTGCCAGTGCTGATGTCATGCTGAGATCAGATTTAAAAAAATATTTATTTATTTATTTATCTTTGGAGACATTTAATAGTCAGTACTAGTTTACACAATAATTATAAATTAGTTGTTTTATTAATTAATTTCTTTTTAGAATGAGATTCTAAATTGGATTATGAGATAATCTAAGTTATAAATCAGTGTTATTTTAAATTTTTTTTAGAATAATATTCTAAAATAGACTATAAAATAGTCTAAATCAATATTATTTTAAAAATAAATGTTAATTATATTAATTAATTTAATTTTAAATAAGATTCTAAAATAGACTATAAGATAGTCTAAGCTTATTTAATTTTAGAATTAGATCTAAAAATAGATTATACGATAATCTAAATTTCAACATTATTTTAATTAAAAAATTAAATTAATTTATATTAATTTATTTAATTTTAGAATGGGATTCTAAAGAATAGATTATAAGATAATTTATGGTACAGTTTTTAAAAGTAAAATTAATTAATTAATTTTATTGAATAAATTTAAAATTAGATTCTAAAGCAAGATTATCAGATAATCGATGTTGTAAAATTAATTAACTAAATTAATTATATTTAATTTTAGAATGAGATTCTAAAGGGGGTTATGAGATAATCCAGGTTGTAAGTGCAAGTTAATTGAAAACCACTAGTTTTAAAGATCAAGTGGGAGCGAGGTTTCAATTGTTGTAACCTCGTGGTATCCATTACCGGTCTAGCAGTATAGTAGATCGATAGACCTCCCTGCACAGGATGTCGGTTTGCAGATTACAGGGTTAGACTTCTATTGGGTTAAACCCAAGTGCAAAGAAGCGATGCAACCATGCTGCCGTGGAGTATTACGTGTATTTGTATGGAGGTTTAGGTAATGATTTACAACTAGCGTGAAGCTTTGGCCTCCCAGAGGAGCTCTGTTGTGTTATGTTAGAGACTAAGGTAAAGTGGTGAGTTAATCATGTTTAGTAAGAGTTACAAGAAAACAGGTTAATTGAGAATAGTTCTCACTCGAACTGGCTTCGTGCCACCCTGCTGCCAGGGAGCAAGGGAGTGGTGTGTTTGGGTCATCACTGTATGCATGATAGTACAGTTGGTGGATATTTGACTTATTGTGTATGCTAAATAGAAAGAATAGATATCACTGCATTATAGGAGACTCTTGTTAGACAGTTCCACGAATCTTTGCATTTATAGTATTTTGAAATGGATACGACTGGTGAACTTCACTTGATTACTAAGGCATATTGGACTCATTGGACCAAATTACTTTGCCTAGAAAAACCAATTTGGACTTAGTTATTACTCACAAGGGAGCTACTGGAAAGATTGGAAAGGGCAAGGTTACTAGTATAGCAACGAAGTCCATAAAAGAGTAGGCAAAAGGAAAGTGTTTCTTTTGGGGGAAGACTGGCCACTGAAAAAAAAAACTACACTAAGTGCTTAGTTTCTCTTCTTAGAAAGACTACTAAGCAATCTGGTGAAGATATGTTGATATCTTACTTAGTTGAGCCATGCACAATTGAGAGTCCACCAAGTTTTTGATGTGTGGACTCATGTTCAACTGACCATGTTTGTAATATGTTACGGGGGCTCAGGCTAACCAAGAGGTTGCATGATGGAGAGTTGTACCTGATGGTCAGGGACAGTACAAGAGTAGTGGTCTTCAGTGTAGGAGATGTTGGCTTAGTCTTTAGTGCTAGAATTTTTTTATTTTAAAGGATTATTGATGTGTAGCTACTCTACATAGGAATTTGATTTTTGTATCTCGTTTTATGAAGAATTGTTATTCATTTGATTTTGATTATGAATTTTTTAAATAAATTTGCAAAATATACATGTATAAGTGGTTTATTGATCAAAGCTCTCATATTTGCTCATAAGAATCTAAAACAAGCTCACTTGTTCAATCTCCTAAAAGAAAACACCCTGAAAGGGATAATGCCTACGCATGGCACCAACATTTAGGTCACCAAGTTTGTCTTTAAGAGTAAAGGCAATAAGATTGGTGACTTGCTTGAGCTAGTTCACACATTTATATATGTGGACCAATGAATGTTGAAACAAGTGGTGGGTATGAGTACTTCATCACATTTGCTGATGATTACTCAAGGTATAGATATGTTTACCTAATGAGACATAGTTGGGTTCTTTTGAAAAGTTCAAAGAGTACAAAGCTGAAGTTGAAAAGGAATTAGGTAAATAAGGTAAGTCACTTCGATAAGATCGAGGTGGTAAATATCTTTTGGGTGAGTTTCTGGATTTCCTAACTGTGGATGGGATGAGATCTCAACTTTCTGCTCAAGGTGCACCACAGCAGAATGGTGTTGCAAAGAAGGAATAGGACATTGTTAGAGACAGTATGGTCCATGATGAGTCATGCTACCTTACCAATCTCTTTTTGGGGTTATGCCAAAGGAACAAGGGTGATCTTCTCTATAGTCTTTCTAATCAAAAAGGTTTTTGTAAGTATGCAAAATTTTTAAATGAGGATTTTGTAGTAGACTACAAAAGAGAAAAACATAGTAGTGTTAAAGGAGTTAAAAGAAAATGACATTGATTCTGAATAGCTAGACACAACTCGGCATACAGTAGATGCATTAGATGCACCTACTGTTAAGGTTGAGAATGTTTTAAGTACACGAGAACCTAGGTGTAGTGGGAGGATTGTCAGGGCACCTGATAGGTTCATGGTGGGGGCCTTAATGGTTGACTGTGATATTGAATCTGATCCTCTCAGCTACAATGAGACAATTAAAGATGATGCTGACCAATAGGTCTTAGCCATGAAAAACTGAGATAGGATCTATGTGTTCTGATCAGGTCCGGGATCTTGTAGAGGTGCCTGTGGGCATTAACTCTATTGGTTGTAAATGGGTCTACAAGAGAAAAAGAGGAGTGGACCTACATTGCAAAACTGGTTTGCTAAGGATTATATCCAAAAGGAAGGAATTTATTATGCTGAGACCTTCTCACCAGTAGCCATGTTAAAGTCCATAAGGATACTCCTATCCATTGTAGCTCATCATGAGATTTGGCAAATGGAAGTCAAAACGGCCCTTTTTGTATGGTCATCTTGAAGAAGACATCTATATGGTGCAACTAGACAGTTTCATTTTAGATTCAAGGAAGCGATTAAGTCTTATAATTTTGAGCAATTGGTTTATAAACCATTCGTGTACAAACGACATCAAGAGAAAGTAGTGACTTTCTTAGTATTGTACGTCGATAGTATACTACTCATTAGGAATGATGTAGGGGTGTTATCAGCTGTAAAGATTTGGTGAGGTAGTTCTAGTTGACTATACGGATTTTGACTTCTAGTCAGATAAAGATGCTAGGCGTACGACATCTGGGCATGTCTTAACCCTCGGAGTAGGAGCCATTAGTGGGAGGAATGTTAAGCAGTATTGTATTGCTGATTTCACCATGGAGGCTAAATATTTTGTAGCTTCAGAAGTTGCAGAGAGGGCATGTTAGTTCAGATAGAATAATTGACCTAGTAGATTTTTGGATCATACACAAAAGGCATGGGTATAAAACTTGTCATAAATTGGATTTAGGACAAGTGAGAGATTGCTAGGAATAGTATCCTAAAATCCAGATTTATTTCGTTAATATTATTTTATTAAAGAATAAAATTGAAGTTCCATTCCTTGTTGATTTTGTATAAATGAGCATTTATACTGCATGTGATTTTCTTTTTGGAAATATCCATGAGATGGGTGTAGTCCTCAGACTACAATTTACATATTTGTTTTTTTTTTTTTTTGGTAAATACAATTTACATATTTGTTCTAAGTGGTTTATGAGATTAACCCATAGATAGACTTGGAACAAATGGTATGGATTTTTGTTTGAAAAACTCATAGTCGAAGACAAGTTTGGACCACTTGTATGCTCAGACTATAACGTGACACTTTGGATGACTTTTCTTGGTCATGTGGCTGGTGATCCAAAAGTGTTATGTTGGTGTGTTTAATAAGATTGGCGGACAGAGTTGGACCATGTGAGTTGCTTATTTATAGTCTACTATCAGAGATGGGTAATTCATGTTGCACTGTTTGAACGACGACTCTAAATCCTGAGAGTATTTTGGACTTGTGCATCGAGTGTTAGTTACTTTGGTGTACTATAAGTAAGGTCTAAACTCACTACTGAATTCCTACATACACTGGATAGCGGTGTGAAGTGTGAAAAGGATCAGGTATTCAATAGGGAATCTACAACCTCTTATGAGATATAGATGTCCCTTTAGTTGATTTGCAAATATTTGAATAGTTCGGAATCTTTGGCCAAAGTATTTCAAATGTTTGAGATTTGGGATTTATAATATGAATATGTTCAAGTATAAATGGATTATTCAATGAAAGTCGAGTCGGTAACTAATGGAAAAGCCGTAATAAGGATAATGGTAGTAGTTATACTTATTCTTCATCATTGACATTTAGTGGAGAGGTTGTTGTCATCAATACAGTCTATTAAAAAAATATCGAATAAATGGTTTAAGTCTGGAGTGCAGTGAGATTTATTTAGTAGAAGTAAGTCTCATTAAATGGTAATTAAATTATTTCATGAATGATTAAATTAACTCATTTAGAGCTAGATTTAAATGGAGCTAGATTTAAATTGTCCCTGAGGTCCTTGCGCAAGCCTCTGTATTTATTGCCATCGGAAAAATATTAAAGAATTCATGAGATGAATTAATTTATCCATAAGATGGGTAGATTTAATTTTTCCAAACATTATTCATGACATGAATAAAAATTAAAAATTATAAAATAAAATAATTTTGAAAATTAAAATTTATTAAATGAATTTGTACATGTGGGAAACAAAGCCAAAAAAAACCTAAAAATATCGCACAGGGGTCGTGTTCCATGCGCTACGGATCTGACAAACCAGATCGTGCCACGAAAGTGAGAGAGGGGTTGATCCACGCGTAACAAAGTGGACTAATCTGGTGGCGACACGTGCCACAGGTTTTGACTTTGAAAATCGCATGATTTTCACCCAATATAAAATGACACGTTTTGGCTTGAATATGGTTAATACGCTGCTTTTTAGCTTTTGTAACTGCAGATCCCACATCAAAATTTATGTTTATTATTCGCTTCGGTACACTCCTATAAATAAAGATACTTATTCAGAGGTTTGGTAATTTAATTGAAACAAATTATTTTGGGTTTCTAGGAATTATTTCAGAGACCGAATTGGAGAGAAAAATTTCCGTTGAAATTCTTCTTTCCACAATTTAATATTTTTCGGAGCCCACTCTTCAGGCAGCTCGAGGTTATTGCATAGAAGATCGTGGGGTCTCGATTTTGGTATTCTTCTGAAGAAGATTATTTTCTTTCTGGTATTTTTATATTGGAGCAATTCCATGTACGTTTTTTTTCCTTCACTTTTAGTTTTTGCTTTTCTATTTATTTATAGTATTCATTATTGTACTTATTTAACTTTATATATTGTTATGAATGTATTTGAGTAAAAGGCATGTAGATCTAAATTGAGAATTTAAATATGTAGATTTAAAATTATAAATTTTAAATCAACCCTAGGTTTAGAATTATGAATTTAAAACCCCTTTCGCTGTGTAAACTTTATAAAATTAGGGAGAATTTTTTAAATTCGTCCCAACTACTTGTATTAGAGTATATATTATATTATATTATATTATAATATGTATATAATTTGAGGGGTAGAGACGCAACACGGCCGCGGTGGCACAACACACGCAACTTTGCTTTTAAATAATGGAAACCTAATTATTTTAGGTATCTTTTGCCACACCTCCTCTCCTCCTCTCCTTCTCGAAGCCGTTATGAGATCCAAGGGGTTCTCAAAAGCCAAAGCGCAGGTGGTCAGAGTACTGGGGAATCAAAGCAAGGATCAACGTCAACGTCAACGTCAACGTCAACGTCAGCATCAATTGGGGGAGTCTTCAAATCCTTAATTTTATCATTATTATTTTATTTCTTGGATTTGAATGATGTGTAAAACTCTTACGGAGGAGTAGACTTGTAGTTTAGGGATGAAGAGCGGTTAGCCGCCCGTATCCCGAAATTATATTATGCTTTTGATAATGGATTTATGTTATGTTATATGCGCAATCCTGTGGGGAATTTATGATTATAGTTGGTGTTTCTTTTTGTGAGCTTTTAGCTATTGTGAGATCTCCAAATTATTAGCGTTAGTCTACGAGCTTGTAGCCTAGACCATAACATAGCTGGTTTTCACGTGTGGTTAGGGTTGAGGTTGTACCCAATCCTTAACACAATTCTTTATACAAATTAATATTTAATTAGAAGTAACAAAGGAATTTGTTAGTGCTATTGAGATAATCCACGCTACACCTAGGGTGATATGATGGGTTATGCCCTTAGGCTAGTTCATTATCCTAAACCCTAACTTAAGTATTAATGCAAGTTTAATATTAAACTAAGAGAAAGAAAGGAATTAAGGGTGCATTTAGTTCAGCTTATCTTTTTTCAGCTTATCTATTTAATAAGATTTGTCCATTTAAGATCTGTATCTTTTTACAGTGAAATGTTTGGTTATGCAGTGTAGAAAGATTGTTTTTGACAAAATAAAGTATTTTAATGCAAGTTAAAAAAGTAACTTACCTACTATGATCACAAAAATGACTTAATAAGATATATTATCTAATTATAGTGGGTAAGAGAGAATCATGATAATAGTTGGTTACGGTAGTGGAAAGTGGTGAATGTAGCGACCCATGGCCATAAAAGGTGTGATAGTCAGCGGGAGTGGTGATAAGAAGTAAAAGTAGGAAATGGTGGTGAATATTTAATTTTAATATAATGTTTCTAAAGCATTTCTCTGAAATGAGCTATGAAAAAGATCCAGTTTTATATCTTTTTCTGTTTAGTTATAAAAAAGCTTTTTCATCTTTGTATTTAAGCTATGAAAAAGATATGAAAAGATCTTTTCTGCCAACCAAACGCAAGCTCCACAGTGAAAAATAGCTTTTTCAAAGCTTTAAGCTGTTAAAAAGTTGAACCAAACTCATTCTAAGTAGTGCTAATGAGACAACTTATGCTACACGTAGGGTGATATGATAAGTTATGCCTTTAGACTAGTTCATTACCCTAAGACTAGTTTAAATATTAACCCAGGCTTAGTGCTTGTAGCCTAAGCCTACTAAATCATTATCCTAGTGTAATATAATGACGGGATACAAGTAAAGCTACCCTGAATTTATTTCCTGAACTAACCTTAATTGAATTGACAACTTTAGTTTATAATTAGTTTTATTATTTTAGTTAAGAAATCATTCAAACAAACAAAACCTCGATTCAACGGCTTATTAATCACTAAATCCGACTTAACTCGGATTCCTTGTGGATACGACCCGTATATCCGATTTAGCTACGACGATCTTATACGCTTGCAAGTAGACTATTTTAAAACAACCTCTAAGATCACATTAGGTATTGATGCCTGAATTGATAACCCTCCAGGGTCAAATCCTAAAATTACAAATGCTAAAATATTTAAGTAAAAAGCAGGGGTAAAATTGTAATTATAATAACTAATTTCCAAAATCCTTTTCCCCTCCTTCCTTCTCTACGAACCCCCCCCCCCCCCCAAAGGCTGAAACCCTAACTCCATTGAACCACTGCGACGGTGGTTTTCAAAGGGCGGTGGGAGGTGCGACGCTAAGGCACTGGCGGCGACGGAGGTGCAATGTCTTCCCTGATGTCGTCACTTGTGGCGATTGCTTTGAAGCAGCCGTTGGTGGCATTCTCCTCCTTCGACAGCTTGACATGGACGATAGTGGTGGTGGTGCAACGCCTTGGTTGTCATCGACGACCTCTTTACTGCCATCATGCTCATCATTGCCGATCTCCTCGTCGTCATCATTCTCTTCGTCTATCTCCTCGTCATCATCATTCTCTTCATCGATCTCCTTGAGATCCACAACGTCGTCGTCGATCTCTTCGTCAATGGGCTTCTCGATGCTACCGGAGTTGGAGGTTAGTGTCAAAGGTCTTGAAACCTTAGTCTCTGTTTCCTTTCCAGTTAGATTTGTCTCCAAAGCTTCGTTAAGGTTGGTCCTCTCCATCCTTTTCAAAGGTTCATTGTCTAGTGCATCAATTTTTCTTGAGAACTTATACAATTTTTCCATCCATGGATTCCCCTTCAGATCCTTGAGATCCATCTTCCAAATTTCTCAACCATTTGAGCTCCTTTGCGTCACAGATCTTTGACTATTTGATTTTTTTTCTCCGAACTCAAGTTGACAGCCATTTCAGCTCCCTTGTGTTTTAGATGTTCGAGTATTTGATTTTTTTCTCCGAACTCAAGTTGATAGCCATTTTAGCTCCCTTGTGTTTTAGATCGTCAAGTTTTCGATTTTTTTGCTCTGGACTCAAAGCCATGGCATGCCTTATCCACAGGCCGAGGATTGTTGAGCTCTGATACCATTGTTACTGGAATTCTAATTTACCAATTCCCACTCTAATCAACAATCAAGAGAAATAGAGTTTAAGGGAGAAGAGAAGGGAAATTGAGGGAGAGATAGAGAGAATAGTAAGCGAGAGAGAAAGTTGTTAACATTCCAAAAATTATACCTCATACAAGCCTTAGGCCCCTATTTATAGAAAGGGAGGGGAAATAACTAACTAATACTAGTACTACCCTAATTGCATAATAAAAGAAAAAATTACCTATATTATCATTAATATAAGGCTATCTATTAAAATATTAGTTAATCACATAACACGTGATTAACTTATTTATCCTGTATCAAATTAATGTCAATGTGGTAAAAAGTTTTTTAACGGTCGGGTCACGAGTAAGTTTGATTAGGCTAAATTATTGTTTAATTAGCCTAATTTTACGCGTAATCCTACAATAAAATTAACGTCAACGTGGCAAAAGTTCTCTTTACAGTCAGGTCGCTAGTGAGTTTAATTAGGCTAAATTAATTTCAGTTAGCCTACTTTTACTCATAGTTCTATAGTAAAATTAACGTCATTGTGGTGAAAAATTTTTTAAAGATGGTGTCACAATTGAGTTTATTTACGCTAAAAAAATATGATCAAATGATTAAAAAAATATTTTATTAGTTTTTACAAGGACTAAGCTCACACAATTAAAATAAAAAAAAAACTAAATTGTCATATTAAGTGAAGTATAAGAACATTTTACGTTAATAAATCTAATTTAATTATATAATATATATTATAAAATATATTTAATTATTAAAAATGGATTATATATATTCAATATATATCTATAATACTAAATTTATTCCCCTCAATGATATAATTCCAAATTAATTTTTATGTGCTGATTCAATTCCAAATTAATTCTTACATGGGTGTTCAATGCTTTTCTTATACCTTTGAAGTATTAAATACTAAAAAAATTCTTTGGTGTATAGTTCAATACCCTTTTAATATTTAATCTTTTTTACTATAATCACCACATTCTACTACAAGAAACTGTTATGAACCATATTTCATACTTGATGTTATTGTTGTTAGTTTCTGTTATGTAGTTCCTGTGTTCTATTGTAATTCTTGGCATAATGTTGTAAAGGATTTTGGCGCCAAAGTTCAGTGGTGGTTAGTTAAGTCGGTTGCTGGTCAAGGGAAGCTTAGATTGAGTCTTATTTGGCGGCTGCGGATTTGAGTAAGTCAGTTAGTTCGGCTTTGGTCCAATGTATCTAAATTGAGTATAAGTAGCTATGTTTCAAGTGTAATCCTTATTCAATCAAATACAAAATATTTTTTTTATATCAATTCTCTCTCTCATCTAACTTTCTCTCTAATCTCTCATCTCTTTTCACTTCTTCTCCCATCTTAATCTCTTCTTTCTCTAGGTTAACTTAAAGATTGATCGTGAAGTGTAACAATTGGTATCAAAGCCTGTGTGTTGCTGTCGATAGATTACTTCTTGATTGATTTGAGCTGGTGAGGTGCAAGAAACAGATATCAATAGTTGGAGGTGTAACAACACGATCTGGTGCTGCAAATGTAGATCCTAGTGTCACTTATGTTTCTGTTGTTGGCGTGAGTACATTACAGCAGCTCAATTGAAGAATCAAATGGATGAAATGTTCTCTCGAATGCAGCAATTACAGTTGGAATAGAATCAAAAGTTTGCTGATCAATTGATTCAGCAAACTCAATGCATTGAGGATAAGTTTGTTGGACTACAGGATCAGCTCAATAGGCAGAATGTGTCCTCCGGTGATGGAATTCTGTTACCTGCTAGCCAACATGTTCGACCTCCAGGTGTAGTGCAACCTCAAGCAGCTAGTGTGGCTGTTGGACAGCAGGATCATTGTCCTGATCTAGTACAAGCTCTAGTTGCAAGTATGACCTTGGGACAGCATGATCGTCCATCATATTAGTTGCAAATCAAAATTATGGAAGTAATGATGCTTCATCCAGAAATAAAAGCAGTGGTTACAGGTAGCCAAGGATTCAAATTGAGTCTTTCGATGGAAAACAGCCACAATCGTGGATCAGACGATGTGATCGATACTTTCATTTCTATCACATTGAAGAAGCTGATAAGGTAGAACTAGCGGCTGTTTATCTCCATGGAGGTCATGAGGTATGGCTTTACAGTCTTTGGAAGAGTAATCCTTCATTATTTTGGGCCGAATTCGCGGAGGAATTTTGTGAATTTTACGGAGATGAGGACTCAAGTGACATAGTTGATAACTTCACCAAAGTAATGCAATTCACATCTGCGAAGGAGTACCTGACGAGATTTGAGAACCTTATAGCAAGTATGATCTCAACTTATCCTCAGGAAACTGAATCATACTATGTATCTAGCTTCATAAGTGGCTAAGGCCAAAGATAAAGAACCTTGTCAAGGCAATTGGCCCTAAAACCTTATTCAAAGCCTATGCAAGGCTAAGCTGTTTGAAGCTACAATTCTTACATCAAATGATGGGCCTAGGTACAGAGGTGGAAGCTCTAATCAGCAACAGAAGGGATCTGTTAGATCTAAATCTACTTGTTATTTTGAGAAGAAGGCTCAAAGACCATGTTTTAAATGCAATCAGCCTTATCAATTTGGTCACAAGTGCAATCCCATGTTCCTCATGAGAGCAAGAGGAGTTGATGCTGATGATCAATCTGAAGAATATGAAACAGAGTCTGAGTTGGACAGTTATGATCGTGAATCTCAAGAGGAGCTTCTTGAAGATGAGGCTGAGATCTCTATGAAAGCCTTGACAGGAAATGGGGCTCATAACACCATTAGGATTAAAGGACAAGCATGCAAGAAGTCCATTGTTATTCTGATTAACAATGGCAGTGCTCATTGCTTCATTGATCCAAAGGTAGTGAGAAAGGTTGGGAAGTATATGATCAAGACACAACCATTAGCTGTGATAGTGGCTGATGGGAATTCCATTCTTACTCTGACCAAATGCCAAGGATTCCAATTGACTATGTAAGATCACAAGTTTAAGTATGACTTCAGGACCTTACCATTGGGAGGTTGTGATATGGTTCTTGGTGTGGATTAGATGAGATCTTTTAGTCCAGTGGTTTTTGATTTTGCCAAGCTGACAATGACTTTTGAAAGGCAAGGATCTACTGTAACATTGCAAGGCATGGATGAACAAGTTCAATTGCAGCTGTTGAAGGGCAAGAGCTTAGAAGGTGGATTTTGAAGGGTGCTTATCAGTGGGTTGGACAGTTACTTGCAATCTCACATACTGATTTGGGAGAGCAATCTCATCATATGGTGCAGGCATTGATCAATGCGTTTGGGGATCTATTTGAGCAGCCAAAGACTTTACCTCCCAAGAGGAACCTGGATCATGCAATTCCTCTCAAGCCTAACTCAGAACCAGTGAAGTTAAGGCCTTATAATTACCCTTATTCACGGAAGACAAAGATTGAGAAGCAAGTGGATGACTTACTCAAGACTTGCTTCATTCAACAAAGCCACAACCCTTTTGCTTCTCCAGTGATATTGGTTAAGAAGAAAGATGGCTCGGCCAGAATGTGCATTCACTATAGGCAGCTTAACTCCCTTACAGTCAAGGATAAATTTCCAATTCCTGTCATTGATGACTTGTTGGATGAGTTACATGGTGCACGCTTATTTTCCAAGCTTGATTTGAGGCAAGGCTATCATCAAATTAGGGTGATGAAGCAAGATGTTTACAAGACTGCCTTTAGAACTCATCATGGGCATTATGCGTTTGTGGTTATGCCTTTTGGCTTGACTAATGCTCAAGCTACTTTTCAGGTAGTGATGAATGCTGTCTTCAAGCTGCTCCTGAGGAGATTTGTGTTGGTATTCTTTGATGATATCTTGATTTATAGTCCTATCATGGAAGAGCATATGAAGCATTTGAGGGAAGTGTTCTTGGTGATGCGCACTCACAAGTTGTTCGCCAAATTGACTAAGTGTTCTTTTGCTCAGACTCAACTGGAGTAGTTAGGTCATGTATCTCTCATAGAGGGGTTTATACTGATCCTTCCAAAGTTCAGGCAATGAAAGAATGACCAATTCCTATTACATTGAAGTAGTTGCGAGGATTGTTGGGATTAACTGGTTACTACAAGAAGTTTGTAGCTGGTTATGGAGCAATTCCCAAGCCTCCAATTGATCTATTGAAGAAGGATGCATTCAAGTGGTCTGATAAGGCTTGGGAGGCATTTGAAGCCTTGAAAGCAGCTATGCCTACGGCACCTGTTTTGGCAATGCCAAATTTTGAAGAGGAGTTTGTTTTAGAAACAGATGCTTATGGGAGTGACATTGGAGCTGTGTTGTCTCAGAATGGAAGGCCAATAGCCTACCTTAGCCAAGCCTTAAGTTCTAAGCACCAAGAGTTGTCCACATATGAGAAGGAGTATTTTGTAATCCTTCTAGCAGTTGATAAGTGGAGACACTACTTGGATCGCCATCGCTTTATCCTCAGGATAGACCATCAAAGCTTGAAGTACCTGCTTGAGCAGAGAATTATTACAAGAATTCATAAGAAAGGCTTGATGATGATGTTATGACTTGATTATGCTATTGAGTATAAGAAGGGGAAAGAGAACCAAGCAGCTGATGCTTTATCTCAAAGATTGGAAGAAGCCGAGCAAAGTTATTGTGGAGCTGTATCAGTGTTTCTGCCAGCCTTGAGGAAGTATGCAAGTCCTATGAGAATGATAATTTTGCACAAGAGTGTATAACTGCTTTTAGCATCAGCAGACCTAGCAACATTGCTCTTGAGGCAGAAGTATCTGTTGTCAAGGGAAACTTCAGATTGAAGGGGAAATTGTACATTGGATCCTCTACTGATATGAGACAACAAATTTGTTATGAATCCTTTAATTTTTGATTGTATTTGAGTCATGAATTGTTTTGGAGCTTTGGTGCTGCATTGGAGTTGTAATCAAATGTTAGTTGGCAGGCCAATTAGGCGCCAAAGTCGGTTAAGAGTCAAATAATTCAAATGTGGCGGCTAGCTTGAGTTCGGTGCCAAAATCTGGTATAGTAGGTTAAGGGGTTGTGTCCTAGTGCAATGTATCAAGATCTATTATAAATAGATCTAAATCTTGTATCCTCATCATTCAATCAATAAAATTCAGATTTCCTTTTGGTTATCACTCTCTAATTCTCATCTCCTTTTCTCTATTTCTCATCCCTTTCTCTTCTCTTCTCATCTTATCAATCTCTTTCACAAGGTTAACTTTCAATTTAGGATTAGAAGCTAACAATTGGTATCAGAGTTGGTTCAAGTTGTCAATTGCTTAATTTGAGCTGGCAAAACCAAAGAAAAACAAGCAAAGTATGGTTGATGACGTTAGAACAAGATCGGGAGCTGGTGGTGGAAATGCAATATCAGTTGTTAATCCAGAAGTATCATATGCTGCTGTCGCTAGTTCGAACACTACGAAGGAAGCTCAGTATGTTACTACTGATCAGATGAAAGAACTGTATGATCACATTACTAATTTGCAAAAGCAATCACTTGAACAAACTGAAGAATGCTTGTTCTTAAGATTACAACGATTGCAGCTGGAAAATCACCAAAAATAATGAAGATCGATTGTTGCAATTGGAGGCTAAGCTGGTGAATTTGCAAGATCAGATTAAGAAGCAAGGAGAATCATCAGTAAATGTGATTCTAAAACCTGCGAGTCAGCTCATTCCTCTAGCTGAAGTGGTTCAACCGCAAGTTCACAATGACAGGGCTGAGAGTTTGGATAGGAACCGTGATAAATCTCCTATGATTTAAATGGAAGCTGGACCTTCAGTTCATATCATATCAGTTGATGATCAACCTCTAGAGGTTGACGTTGCTGCAGCAGCTTAGGATCGAACCACAAATCAAGCTCATTCCCGATTGTTTGGCCAGAACTCAGGTCTGAATTCTAGACCTCCTGATTCTGTTGTACACCACAGAAACTCATTCGATGACTTCAAACATCAGGATAGGCCACTTGATCTGCATCATCAGCGAAGGTCAGTGAGTAATGATGCTACATCTGGAGGCAGAAGCAATGCTCACAGGCAACCAAGGGTGCAAATCAAGCCTTTTGATGGCAAGAAGCCAGAGTCATGGTTAAGAAGGTGTGAACGGTATTTCCATTTCTATAACATAAATGAAGCTGAAAAAGTGGAATTGGCAGCAGTGCATCTTCATGGAGACCATGAGGTATGGTTCTATAGTGTGTTGAAGAGCAATCCTAATCTCTCTTGGGACCAATTCGTGGAAGAGTTAGATATGGAGAAGAGGACACAAGTGATGTTGTTGACAGTTTTAATAAAGTGTATCAGACTACTTCCGTGAGGGAATACATGATAAGATTTGAGAATTTACAAGCTAGCATGATAGCCATAAATCCACTCTCTACGGAGGCATATTATGTCTCAAGTTTCATTAGTGGATTAAAACTAAGGATCAAGAACTTGGTTAAGGCCATTGGGCCAAAGACATTGTCCAAAGCCTATAATAAGGCTAAATTTATTGAAGCTACGGTTGTATCTTCAAGTGACAAGAGTAAATTCAAGGGCAGCACCTTCAAATCTCATAACAAAGAAGCATCAGGCTCCAAGGCAGGTCGTGCCTTTGACAAGAGATCCGCAAGGTTATGTTACAGATGTGACCATATCAGCTCGGGCATAGGTGCAATTTCAAATTCTTGATGTCTGCAAGGGGCTCTTGAATAGAAGCTGATTCAGATGGTGACAGTACAGGGGTTGATGATGACAGTTCTGAGCATGATTCACAAGATGAGTTGATTGAAGATGAGATTGAGATTTCTATGAAAGCATTAACCGGGAATGGAGCTCACAACACTATTTGCATTAGAGGAAAGGCTGGAAAAACTTCTTTTACCATTCTAATAGATAGTGGAAGCACCCATGGCTTCGTTGATCCCAAATTGGTGAAGAAAGTGAAGCATGAAGTGATCAAAACTCACCCATTAGCCGTGACTGTGGCTTATGGTAACTCCATTCTCACTCAAAACAAGTGTCAAGCATTCCAATGGGCTATGCAAGAGCATCAATTCTCGTTTGATTTTAGAGTTCTTCCTTTGGGAGGATGTGATATGGTGCTCGGTGTTGATTGGATGAGATCATTCAATCCAGTGGTGTTTGATTTTGACAAAATGACCGTTGTTTTTGAAGTTCATGGCTCTAAGGTCACACTGCAGGGAATTTCTGAGCAAGCACACCTGCGGTTGATCAATGGCAAGCACTTACATGGTGGATTTAAAAAGAATGCAATTCAGTGGCTTGGGCAATTGTTTGCCATCTGTCCTACAGAGCTTCAGTCAGTTATTTAGCCTGAGGTGCAAGCCTTGGTTGAAGAGTTTGAAGATATCTTTGAGCTGCCTAAATTCTACCTCCTCAAAGGAGTGTTGATCATGCCATTCCACTTCGAGCCAATTCTGATCTAGTGAAGATAAGGCCATACTGGTATGCTCATGCTCAGAAGTCGGAAATTGAGAAGCAAGTTGATGAATTGCTTCAAATGAGCTTCATTAGACCAAGCCACGGCCCCTTTGCCTCACCTGTGATTCTTGTGAAGAAGAAGGATGGGACAGCTAGGATGTGCATTGAGTATTGCCAATTGAATTCCTTGACAGTGAAAGATAAGTTCCCTATTCCTGTTATATATGATTTGCTTGATGAGTTATATGGAGCACATTTCTTCTCTAGGCTTGATTTGAGGCAGGGATATCATCGAATCAGAGTTCTTGAGCCAGATATATATAAAATTGCTTTTCAGACTCACCATGGGCATTTTGAGTTTGTTGTTATGCCATTTGGTCTAACAAATGTTCCGGCCACCTTTCAAGCTGCTATGAACGACATCTTTAAGCCTTTTTTGAGAAGATCAGTGCTGGTCTTCTTTGATGACATATTGATATATAGCTCTTCTTATGAGGATCATCTCATTCACCTTCGAGAGGTATTTGTAGTGATGTAGTAGCACAGGTTCTATGCCAAGCTGTCTAAATGCTCGTTTGCTCAGACCAAGCTTGAGTATTTGGGCCATGTAATTTCTCATGAAGGGGTCTCCACCGATCCTTCCAAGGTTCAAGCAATGCAAGATTGGCCTACTCCCATGACTTTGAAGCAATTGAGGGGATTCTTGGGATTGACCGGGTATTATAGAAAGTTCATTGAAGGGTATGGATCCATTGCAAAGCCTTTAACTGAACTCCTTAAAAAAGATGCCTTCAAGTGGACAGAAAAGGCTTAAGCAGCCTTTGAAGCTCTCAAGACAGCCATGTGCGCAGCCCCGGTCTTGGCCATGCCTAATTTTGCTGAAATCTTCATTCTGGAGATAGATGTGAGTGGGTCAGGAATTGGAGCTATTCTTTCTCAACAAGGGAGGCCTATTGCTTATTTGACTTAAGCACTCAGTCCCAAGCATCAAGCCATGTCAACGTATGAAAAGGAATAGTTGGCTATTCTTCTAGCAATTGAGAAATGGAGGCATTACTTAGATGGTCATAGATTCATCATTAGAACAGATCATCAGAGTCTTAAGCACCTCTTAGAGCAAAAGATCATGTCAAGAATTCAAAAGAAGGGATTAATGAAGATGCTAGGACTTGATTATGCAATTGAATATAGAAGAGGGAAGGAATATCTGGCTGCAGACACATTATCAAGAAGATTTAAGGATTGTGAACAAGGCTCTTGTGGTGCAATATCTGTTGTTTTGCCAACATGGATGGATGAAGTTTACAAGTCTTACGAAGGTGATTCTTTTGCTCAAGAATGTGTGGCTGTTGATGTGTTTTTGTACGTCTATCAAAATTTAATATAAAACCCTATCTATTAAAGACACCTAAATTGAAGTGTAGGGCGAGAGGGTGTCGAACCACAGGGACTAAGAGTGTGTGAATTTTTTCTATGACTTAAATTGATTTGAATAAAATTGAGAGTTTTTTGTATTAATTAACCCAAGGAAACAACAATTAAACTAAAGTAATCTACTTCTAATCGGAAAAGTGTATTAAATTGGAACCTAGGGTTTCGAATCCATCGTTAGCCAATTACTTTTGTGTTAACTTTTAAATTGAGATTATTAATTGTTACACAGGTAGTGGTTTAGGCTACAAGCTTCAATCTACTAAGGTAATAAGATTAGTATTGCGAATTGACCCTATCTAACTAAAGCATAAGAAAAATAGGCTCTACCTAACGTATTGTTAATTATTACGTATTGACCCTATCTAACTAAAGCATAGGGAAGATAGGCTTTAATTAATAATTCGGTTAATACTATTGCTTGATTAATTAATCCTAAGGCTACAAGCGCAAAGAATTAATTTATAAATATCAATATCAACAATTAAAGATTACAAACTCAATAATCATATCAATTGAATAAACAATAAAAACATAATACTTCAAAGTATTTATCTCAACCAAGCAATTCATATAAACAATCAAATTAACCCGAATTAAAAGTAAACAAAAGTAAAGGCTAAGATTTCATCTAACCCCAGAGAGCAAGTTAGCTCTCTATCAAGGATGATCCGGTGAAGGAGGAGATGAACGAACTTATGTCGGTCTTCACGCTAATTTTCCTCTCGTTCCAATTTAACAAAAAATTAAAATAAAGTAAAGAAAGAAAAAGGAAAAGAATGGAGAGAGAGAGAGAGAGAGAGAGAGCAGGGGAAGATCGAGGAAATCAGTGAAAGAGGCGGCCCCCCCACAGCGACCCCTCCTCTCGTTCTTATAATCGAACCTAGGGAAACCCGAAGTCGGTGCCGTGGTGGGCCGGATGCTGGTGGGCCGAGGTGGTGGCGGGCTGGTGTTGAACAGGGCTTCCGTTTGGGCTGGAGGTCTGGTGTCGGGGTCCGTTGGGCTGTGCCGGAGCTGGTGGTGGTGGGTGGGCCGGTTTGGACTAGGCTGTTGTTGGTTGTTGTGGGCCGAGTTACTGTAGCGCGCAGCTGGGGTTGGAAGACGATGAACAGTACCCCCTGGGGGTACTGTAGCGGTAAGAACAGGGCTATTACTTCTTGTCTGGAATCTCGATTGGCTTGATTTAGTTGTTTACGCATAGAATTTGACTTATTTGCACCAACATTTGACAATTTTTGGAACTTTAATTTCAAACCTGTTAAATATAAAAATTGTCAAAATGAGTGTAAAATTATAATTAAATAAGTGTAAAATAATTAAAATAATAATTAAAAGATGCGTAAATATGAGACGCATCAACACCCCCACACCTAACCTTTGCTAGTTTTCGAGCAAAGCATATGATTTAGCATAAAGATTATAGTGACTAACTACCCCAACCATCCCAACCTTTGCCAAGTTTTTCGAGATTAACACCCATATTACAATTCAAGACAAGATTAAATCATTTAGAGCATTCTCCAATTCCATGAATTTAGATGATTAAACTTCAAAACTCGCCATAGAATTTCATTAACCTTGTATCAACTAATAGGAATTACTCAAGCAACGCACAAGTGTAAGTGAATAGGATTTCATCTCCTCCCTTTCTTAGAGTCATTAGGAGGAACAATCCTTTGATTCTGGAGTGTCTTTGTCTTCACATCAGTTGGTTTTATGTTTGAAGGCATATAGGCTTTAACCTTCTTTTTTTTTTGGCTGGACATCCTCCTCAACATAGGAGGCGACCATGAGTTGCTCGAATGGTCCCAAAATGATTGGAATACAGCTAATGTATATTTGCTTCACGACGTTAATGACAGGTAGGGGTGTAAAAGAGCCAAGCCGAGTCGAGTACCCTCATGTTCGAACTCGAGTTCGATAAGGCTTATCGAACTCGAGTTTGAGCTGAGCTCTTATCGAGAATTTCTAACCCTGTTCGAACTTAGCTTTTATAAGAATATAGTATGCTCGACACTCAGCTCTACTCAGCTCGTTAGGCTTATCAAGCTAAGTCAGGCTCGTTGTTGAGTCAATTCGAGCTCATTATCGAGCCCAATTTAGTTTAAAACTTAGCCAAGCTCGCAATCGAGTCGAGCTCATTAACGAGTTGAGCTTTTTAAGTTATTGTCAAGCCATTATGGAACCATTTTTGAACCAATACCAACTGTGAGCAAGCTCATATTGAGCCCTTGACGAGCTTATATCGAGCCCCTTAATGAGCTCTTATCAAGCTCTTATCAAACTATTTGTGAACATTAGGGAGCCCAGCACCCCCTATTCGGACTCAGCTCATTAAGCTTATCGAGCTTGCTCGAACTCGGCTCGATAAGTGTTATGACAATGAAGGATTTTATGCATTTTTAGTTGATTCTTGATGTAAATTTCTCATTTGAATTGAAATTCAATTTATGGCAGGAATAGCGGGTAAAGTGGTTCGCCCAGTTTGGTGTTTTGGCAAGAAAATTGCTTGTAGTTGGATTTTAGCATGTTTTCCTTTGTTTAAGTTAGCCGTTTGATTTTTAAGTATAAATAAGCATCAGTCATGTAATTGAGGATTCATTCAAATGAAATTGATCTAATTCTCTCTCTCAACCCTAACTTTCTCTCTATTTCTCATTTCTTTCACTTCTTTCTCATCCCATACTCTTATATCTCAAGTTTATGATCTAAGTTTGTTCTAGGATCATAACATTTGGCATTAGAGCTTGTGTTTGCTACCGATTGATTGCTTGATTGATTGATTAGAGCTGGCTAGACGTAAGAAAATGGTACCAATGGCTGGTGGAGTAACTACTCGAGAAATGCTGCTGCAAATGCGACATATGCTGCTGCTGTGAGTGGAAATCCTGGTGTTGGTGTGGAGGTCAATCAATTCAAGCAATTGATACTTCAAATGGAGGAAATTTTTGCAAGGATGCAGCAATTGCAGGATCAGAAGCTAGCTGAGAAGTTAGATCAACATTCTCAACAAATTGAATCGAAACTCCTTGGACTGCAACAGCAGATTACCAGACAAAATCAACCTCTAGGAGTAGGACTGTTATTTGCTGCTAGTCAGCACGATCGTCCCCTTGATCCTATTCAACCTCAGTATGCTGGATCCAGTAAGAATGGATCTGCTGGTGGAAGGACTCAAGGATACAGGAAGCCACGTGTGGAGATTGATGCATTCGATGGAGAGCAGCCTCCACCATGGATTAGGAGATGTGAAAGGTATTTTCGATTCTATCATGTTGATGAAACTGAGGAAGTTGAATTAGCTGCATTATATCTCCAAGGAGATCATGAAGTCTGGTGTTATAGTTTGATTCATAGCAATCCTTGCTTGACATGGAATGAATTTGAAAATGAATTATGTGAGAGATATGGAGAAGAGGATCCCGGCGAAAAGATTGATCATTTTAATAAGCTGACTCAAACTTCATCTGTGAGAGATTATATGACTTGTTTTGAGAATTTGAGAGCGAGGATGTTGACAGTTACTGTTGGAGCTGATGAGTCCTATTATATATCTAGTTTCATTAGTGGTCTTAAGCCAAGGATTAAGAACTTGGTTAAGGCATTGAATCCCGATACCTTAACTCAGGCCTTTTCCAAAGGCTAAATTGATGGAGACCATCGTCTTGGCTGGTTTTGATGGACCTAAGATCAAGGCTCCACAATCATCTTCTCAACAGCAGGCCACCTCTATTAGTGGTCCTAAAGATTCTGGTTTGAGTTTGAATGACAAGAAGAATTAGAGGTTATGCTTCAAGTGCAATCAGAGGTATTTCTTTGGACATAAATGTAATCCTACTTGCTAATGACTATTACTAGAGATGAGGCTGGTGAGGACATTAAGGATCAGGAGATAGAAGAGTTTCCTAAACAGTCGGATGAGCAGGATACAGAGGAGTATGAGAACGATGAAATGGAGATTTCTGTTAGAGCTCTCACTGGTAATGGCTCACATAATACGGTAAGAATCAAAGGAGAGCTAGAACACAAACATATGTTGATCTTGATTGATAACGGCATTACACATAGCTTTGTGGATCCTAAGGTTATGAAGCAAGTTGGGCACGAAATGATAAAAACTAGTCCATTAGCTGTTACAGTGGTTGATGGGAACTCTATAATCACACAGATGAAGTGTAAGGGATTCTGTTGGAGAATGCAAGGGCAACAGTTCGAGTATGACTTCAGAGTACTTAAGCTAGGTGGTTGTGACATGGTCCTTGGAGTTGATTAGATGAAAACCATTAGCCCTTTAATCTTTCACTTTGCTCAGTTATCAGTATCTTTTAAAAGAGAAGGGTAGAAGGTGGTTCTGCAAGGTATCATGGAGAAGGAGTAGTTACAGATGATGAAAGGGAAACACCTGGAGAAGCTGGTTAGGAAGGGAAAGTGTCAGTGGATTGGTCAATTATTCTCTATCACTGCTGGTACTGATGCAGCTCTTAATATTTCAGATCCCTCCATTCGACAGCTGCTGCTTGAGTTTGAAGATGTGTTTTCACAGCCATCTATCTTGCCTTCTAAGAGGATGCTGGATCATGCTATTCCTCTTAAGGCTCTTTCCAATCCTGTGAACTTAAGACCTTATAAATACCCTCACTCATAGAAGAATGAGATTGAGAGACAAGTTGAAGAGTTATTACAGACAAATTTCATTTGTCATAGTCACAATCCCTTTGCTTCTCCGGTAATTCTTGTCAAGGAGAAGGATGGCTCATCTCGAATGTGTGTGGATTACAAGCATCTTAACTCCCTCACCATTAAGGATAAGTTTCCCATTCCTGTTATTGATGACCTGCTTGATGAATTGAATGGTTCATAGTATTACTCCAAGCTGGACTTGGGGCAAGGATATCACCAGATTCAAGTGTTGGATGAAGATATTCACAAGACTACTTTCAGGACACACCATGGGCATTATGAGTTTGTGGTTATGCTTTTTGGCTTAACCAATGCTCCTACAACCTTTCAGGCATTGATGAACCAGGTGTTCAAACCTCATTTGAGGAAATTTGTGATGGTATTCTTCGATAATATATTGGTTTATAGCCCTTCCATTGAAGTACATGTCAAGAATTTGAGGCAAGTATTTCAGATTATGCGCAAGAATAAGTTGTATGCTAAGCTTGCCAATTGTTCTTTTGCTCAAACTTAAGGGGAATACTTGGGTCACATGGTCTCTAACGAAGGTGTAGCCACAGATCCCAGCAAGATACAGGCAATAAAGGAGTGGCCTATTCCTAAGAATCTCAAGCAGCTGAGGGGTTTTCTTGGGTTGTCTGGGTACTATAGAAAGTTTAGTGTGGGGTATGGAGTGTTGGCCAAGCCCTTGACTGATCTTCTAATGAAGGATGCATTCTTATTGTCTGATTTGGCTTAAGAGGCATTTGATGGTCTCAAGTTAGCTATGTGCTCTGCGCTAGTTCTAGTCATACCAAATTTTGGGAAGCCCTTCGTACTAGAAACTGATGCTAGTAGCATGGAAATTGGAGTAGTGCATTCACAGCAGGACATGCCAGTGGCCTTCCTTCGTCAGGGTCTTAGTCCAAGAAATCAGCAACTCTCGATTTATGAGAAGGAATATTTAACCATCCTGTTAGCAGTGCAGAAGTGGAGGCATTACCTCGAATGACATTATTTTATTATCAGAACTGATATCCAGAGCTTGAAATACATTCTGGATTAGAAGATTACCACTAGAGTGCAGAGGAAAGGACTCATAAGGATGTTGGGACTGAGTTATTCTATTGAGTATCGTAAAGGGAAAGAGAACATTGTTGTTGATGCTCTCTCTCGAAGGTTGGAAGAAAGTGAATCTGGCTCTTGTTCAGCTATTTCCTATGTCTTGCCTGATTGGATGGAGGAGGTTTACAAGTCATATAAAAGAGATAAGTTTGCTATAGACTACAGTACATCCTATAGTGTGAGTAATTCATCCAATATAGAAGCTGAAGTCACTATTTTGAATGGAATTGTTAGAATTAAAGGAAAGATATATGTGGGAACCTCCAATGATTTGAAAGGATACATCATTCAGGCTTTTCATTCTTCTGCTTGGGGTGGTCGCTCTGGTATAGAGAGCACTTACAAGAGACTGAAGCAGTACTTTTGCTGGGTTGGAGCTAAGAAGTGGGTTGAAGAATTTGTGCAAAGCTGTGATGTCTGACAAAAGACTAAGTCTGAGCACGTCTAGTACCCAGGTCTTCTACAACCCTTGCCAATTTCTTATAGGGCCTGACAACACCCAAGCATGGATTTAGTGGAAGGCTTGCCAAAGGCTGAAGGCAAGGAGGTAATCTAGGTCATTTTCGATCGATTTAGTAAATTCAGCCACTTCATTGCTTTAAGTCATCCCATCTCTGCTAAAAAGTTGGCCAGGGCATTCCTTGATCACATCTACAAATTGCATGGATTGCCTCAATCCATTGTGTCTAATCGGGATAGAATATTCACTTGTTAGTTCTGGAGGGAGTTATTCTTGTTAATGGGTCCTACTTTTGCTCTCAGTTCATCCTATCATCCCCAATGTGATGGGCAAATAGAGAAGGTGAACTAGTGTGCGGAGCAATAGCTTTGAAGCATGACTTTCACCTGTCCTAAACACTGATCTCGTTGGTTATCATTGGCAGAATTCTGGTATAACACTCACTTTCATTCAGCTATTGGGACCACTCCCTTTAAGGCCTTATATGGGTACGATCCTCCTTTCCCCATGGTGCTACAAGGTTTAACATCTCATGTGGCAGAGGTTAATGATCTTCTTTCACAAAGAAGACAACTAATTCAGCAATTAAAGGACAATCTTCAACTTACTCAATCAAGAATGAAGTTTTATGCTGATAAGAAATGCTCGGATATATCATTTGCTGTGGGTGACTTAGTGTATCTCAAGCTCCAACCCTACAGGCAGTCCTCTATTGCAATTCACAAGAATGTGAAGTAAGGGGTTTGTTTCTTTGGTCCTTGCAAGGAGTCAGAGAACGTGGGCAATGTAGCTTATCGATTAGAGCTACCACCTAATTCTTTTGTGCATCCTGTTTTTCATGTCTCTCATTTAAAAAAGCACAGGGCAGAAGGGAAGAAGCGTTCAAGGCAGCCTCCTAAAGCAGCTAACAATGGAACTCTGATACAAGCTCTTACAACAGTTTTGGATTCACGTTTGGTACAACAGCAAGGCATAGCATAGAAGGTAGTCTTGATTCAGTGGATCAATTTGGATCCAACACAATCCAGCTGGGATAAATTGAAGTTTTTATGCAGCCAAATCCCTTCTTATTCATTCTTGGGGCAAGCATGATTTTGAGGAGAGGGTATTGTCATGATCGTGAAGAATTGTATGCATTTTTAGTTGATTCTTGATGTAAACTTCTCATTTGAATTCAAATTTAGTTTATGGCGGGAATAGCAGGTAAAGTGGTTATCCCGGTTTGGTGTTTTGGCGGAAAAATTTCTTGTAGTTGAATTTTGGTTTGTTTTCCTTTGTTTAAGATAGCCGTCTGATTTTTGAGTATAAATAAGCATCAATCATGTTATTGAGGATTCATTCAAATGAAATTGATCTAATTCTCTCTATTTCTCATCTCTTTCACTTCTTTCTCATCCCATACTCATATCTCAAGTTTATGTTATGCTCAGGATTGAATCTCAAGTCATAACCTAGGATACATGAAGATAGATGATAGTTTAGATTAGAAGAGAAGTGAATTGAGATGAGAAATTAGAGAAATATAGATGAGAAGTAGAGAGAGTAAGATGAAAGAGAGAATTTGATCTCAATAAATGATATTTTGATATATGATTCAATGAATCATTATTACACAAGATCAACTACTTATAAGCAAACTAGAACATTGAGTCTAGACAAATCAAGCAACCGACTTACTAAGGGAAAATATCTAAATCATCAGAAAATATCTAACTACCTACCTACTGAGCTCATGGCGTCAAAACAACTACCACACGCTGCATAACAACTAATTGAAGCTATTACACTAACGTAGCTTATAGAATGCAGTATCTTAACTAGAGCTAATACATCACTCTTAAGCTAAACAGCACCAATATAATAGCAACCAACATTAGCAGCTTAAACCCTCAGAACACCTCAACATAGCCGCACACCAACTCATGCCTTGGATTCCCCGGATCATAACATTCCCTTCCCCTTGAAAACATTCTTGTCTCAATAATGAAAGAGAGTTGAGACCTTGAAAATCATTTATTGATGTAGGAGAACTTCTTGTTGAAATCCACAGCTGAAGAGTGCTTCAAAAATACTAAAATTTTGCAGTAGTAGAACACTTGTTGATGCAAATTTGGAAGTAACCCCAGCCAAGTCCTATAGTCAATGCTTGCATCTAATGATGAACACTCATCTTGACATCAATATTCAGATTGATCACTTGAGCAATTGAGACGTTAGCTTGTAAAGTTGGAGTTTGACTCCACTCAGCTATATCCTTAAAAGGCATAGTAGGATTCCAAGGGGTCAATGTCACCATTTTAACTCCAAAGATAACCTAATTTACGGACCTCTATCTGCAACTCACAATTGTTTGAACCTCCTCTAGTGTCCTGCCTTCAATTAACATGCTGCAGCTGAATGGGTTCAGGGAAACCTGTATTCCATGTTCTTCAAGTAACCAAACTCTTCTCCAACGAAGAAACATTGATTCCTTATCAATAAGCTTAAGAATGAATACAAAGTACACCAGCATAAGGAACCAATAGAGCATCAGTATAGCTGTGATCATCTCAAGAGCAAGGGATGGTCTGTGCTTGATTTCTCCGCTGTTATGTAAGGTAACTCCAGCTGGAATTGGCCTTAAACTTTCACAGACAAGCTGAACTATTGCTTCAACTTGTACGTAACCTCGGATGATACTCAATCGACAACAGTCAACAACACCCTCTTGCATTAGTGAAGCAGACCTCAAGAATTTTGCATCTTCACTGCTGATTTTTGCATTATTGAACTCAGTTTCATCAGCTTGTTCCACCTTCCTTGCTTGTTCTGAATAATGGGTAGCTTGCTACTGGATTGAACCCATATCAATGAGTCTTTGGGTTCCCTTTATTTGCTCAACTTGCTGTACCAACCAAGCAGGCAAGCCCCCAAATAGACGCTGCAGCAGTAAGGCACCAGCTTTATTGACAAGGAACTTCAACTTCACCACCATGTTTTTCCTTCTAAATAAGACCCCGTGGTACTTTAATACGAATTGATTAATAGCCACTCCAACCCTCTTGTACACTACCCATAGTCCAGTTATTTGCTCTACATTCTTAATTTCGAGCCGATGTTCCGACTGGTTTTCAGAACCAACAGGAATTTGGCTTTTCCTTTGCTGAAAATTGGAAGCAGAACACCTTGGTATGCCCCACAACAGCATATACTCTAGCAAAAATAACGACTAGGTCAATTGAATGTGAACTTTATTTAACCAAGATAAACTTCCAATTGCCTTTGCAAGCTTCCAAAGGAATTCAATCAAGTTTGGAGCTCCTACAAGAACCCCACTATCTGAATTATTCAGCTTACAACACATGAATTTCAATTCCCTCTCAAAACCTCTAATTACAGGCTGATTCCAATGTTGCTTACTGCATTTCAAGGACACATTCAGACTTGTTTTCACTCTTGCAACAAGGACTAAGGAAGCTTGATCAATTTCTCCAATGCTAATGAATTCATGGAGCTCAACAAGATAAATTTCAGATCTGATTTTCATATCCATGTAATCCTGCATCTCCACAGCATGTTCGGGTGGCCTCACAGTTGCTTGCACCTCTGAAACATTCCCTTTCCTTCCAATTTGGCTCCAACACACAACCGAAACTTCAACGCTGCAGCCTTCATTTTTGGTAAATTCAACTGCTTGTACTGGACAAGTAACAACATGCTGCTGTGCTAATTTCTTGTGAATGAGCCTTCAGATTCCCATTTGTTTTAGCTTCTTAGGCCTAAAATTCCCTCTCCTAGATTAGGAGGAGGCCTTACACAATTGCTTGTGCTTGGATAGGTCAGATTTCCACTCCAAGATAGAGGCAGATTCACACAATCTTGCAATCCACCCAGTTGAAAGTGAACTTCAGCAAGTTTAAGTTCACCTTCATCTTCTCGAGATCTTTTCCCATGGATTGTGCTTGAATAAACATTCTCCTCACATAAGAAGCTTTGCAAAGCGTCCAAGGTAATGTTCTTTTTTATACTTCTGGTACTGAGTTGGCACAAATGCAAGTCCAGAAGTGTCCAATAGCATGTCTTGGTCTACCTTTGATGATACCACAGCAACATCATCCAGTTTCCCCACTGAATTCAGAAGTTCTGCAGTAAAAGCTCCTTGTGTGCACTTGGCTTGAGTGTTTCTATTTTCAGAATCTTGTGACAACACTTGAGTAAGCTGCACTGGAACACTTTTCACTCTGCAGGTCCCATTTCAACCTGATTTGAATCCAAACCTCCTGCAACAATTTCAGAGGCTGGTTTCAGCGAGCTATTCAACAATTTTTCTAAGTTGTGAGCTTCTTCTTCAACATTATCATGCCCGAAGCCTTCACTAGCAACACAAGTTCCTATTTCCACCTCATTTATCTGTAAGACCTATGGCAGATCAAGACCTTTGTCCTCCATAGGCATAACAACCTCTTCAACTAGCTCATTCTCTTGATTAAACTTCTCCTCATGAGCTACATCACTATCCCCTAATGAATCTTCTACTACTCCGGACTTGTGATCTTCTACTTCAACACTTTCGAGCTCTAATTCAGCATTAACAGCACCATATTCCATTTCTATCTTTTTCGAATGTGACATGTGCAGCAAATCTAGGTTTTTGTCTTCCATTGACACCATACTCTTTATTTAACTCCTCTTCTTGATCAACATTGAGCTCAGGATGCACAACACCATCTAAGGGCTCACTTGTATAAGGAACTTCACCTTGGCCATTAATTTTCGGATCAAATTGTTGGAAATACTGATCCAATATCTGTTCCCATTTCTCCTGTAGAGAGCGAGACATTTCTTCAAACCTCTATTCCCATTCATCAACACAAGGATGAGCAGCTACTTCTTCAACCTTCACTGCTGCCTCTTCATTTGGTGAGAATTGATTTTACTTGTTCCAACTATGCATCATATTCTCTCATTTATTTGAATATTTTTTACTCTTAATTTTTTCCATAAGAGCCGGCATCTTCATTTCTTGTCTAACATCTTTACAAGGATCAAGATATTGGACTTTTATCATCTGAAAATAATCTTTGCAGTATCCTTTCTGAGATAGCTTAAATTGAAGGTGTTTTAGTGCATCTTCGGCATAACTTTGAGATGTATATACTGCTCTGGCCTCAACGGTGAAGTAGGATCTTGAAACTTCCTTAATACTCTCAAGGTAACCATAAGGTCTGAAAAATTGATGAAGAACATCATCGGTGATGTGATGAAGAGTAGCGAAAACATCTACTAAGAGTGTAGCATCATCGTTGGAGACTTGGCGAAAAGATTGAGCATACATTTTGCACTTGTAAACTTCTAATCTGATGTATCACCGCTCCTAGGCACTAAAATATTAAACAATCTGTAGCCGTGCAACTTCCAGTTCGAAGTCACAGAAGCACAGGATTTGATTTGAACCATTACAACAACTGATCGCTCACTGCAACCTACTCCTTAATATGAACAAACCATTGCTTGATTTTTGCTCAATAATCACAGCAGAGCTTAAACCCTACCCTAAGTATCAAACTCGCGAATCGATGAGAACTCGAATCAAAACCCTAACCGTAGTGAATACTTGAGTAACTCAATTGCCTCTGCAAGCTTCCAAAGGAATTCAATCAAGTTTGGAGCTCCTACAAGAACCCCAACTATCTGAATTATTCAGCTTACAACACATGAATTTCAATTCCTTCTCAAAACCTCTAATTGTCGTCTGATTCCAATATTGCTTACTGCATTTTAAGGACTCATTCAGACCTGTTTTCACTCCTGCACCAAGGAGTAAGGAAGCTTGATCAATTTCTCCAATGCTAATGAATTCGTAGAGCTTAACAAGATAAATTTCAGATCGAATTTTCTAATCCATGTAATCCTGCATCTCCACAGCATGTTCGGGTGGCCTCACAGTTGCTTGCACCTCTGAAACATTCCCTTTCCTTCCAATTTGACTCCAACACAGAGCCGAAACTTCAATGCTGCAGCCTTCATTTTTTAGTAAATTCAACTGCTTGCACTGGACAAGTAACAACATGCTGCTGTGCTAATTTCTTGTGAATGAGCCTTCGGATTCCCATTTGTTTCAGCTCCTTAGGCCAAAAATTCCCTCTCGTGGATTAGGAGGAGGCCTTACACTAGTGCTTGTGCTTGGATAGGTCAGATTTCCACTCCATGATAGAGGCAGATTCACACAATCTTGTAATCCACCCAATTGACAGTGAACTTCAGCAAGTTTAAGTTCACCTTCATCTTCTCGAGATTTTTGCCCATGGATTGTGCTTGAATAAACAATCTCCTCACACAAGAAGCATTGCAAAGCGTTCATGGTAATTTTTTTTTTTACACTTCTGGTACAGAGTTGGCACAACTGCAAGTCCATAAGTGTCCAATAGCATGTCTTGGTCTACCTTTGCTAATATCACAGCAACATCATCCAGCTTCCCCACTGAATTCAGAAGTTCTGCAGTAAAAGCTTCTTGTGTGCACTTGGCTATAGTGTCTCTATTTTAAGAATCTCGTGACAGCACTTGAGTAAGCTGCACTGGAACACTCTTCACTTTGCAGGTTCCATTTCAACGTGATTTGAATCCAAACCTCCTGCAACAATTTCAGAGACTGGTTTCAGCGAGCGATTCAACAATTTTTCTAACTTGTGAGCTTCTTCTTCATTATTATCATGCCCGAAGCCTTCACTAGCAACACAAGATCATATTTCCACCTCATTTATCTGTAAGACCTGCGGCAGATCAAGACCTTTGTCCTCCATAGGCATAACAACCTCTTCAACTAGCTCATTCTCTTGATTAAACTTCTCCTCATGAGCTACATCACTATCCCCTAATGAATTTTCTACTACTCTGGACTTGTGATCTTCTACTTCAACACTTTCGAGCTCTAATTCAGCATTAACAACACCAGATTCCATTTCTATCTTTTTTGAGTGCGACATGTGCAGCAAATCTAGGTCTTTGTCTTCCATTGATACCATAATCTTCATTTAACTCCTCTTCTTGATCAACATTGAGCTCAGGAAGCACAACACCATCTAAGGGCTCACTTGTATAAGGAACTTCACCTTGGCCATTAATTTTCGGATCAAATTGTTGGAAATACTGATCCAATATCTGTTTCCGTTTCTCCTGTCGAGAGCGAGACATTTCTTCAAACCTCTGTTCCCATTCATCAACACAAGGATGAGCAGCTACTTCTTCAACCTTCATTGCTGCCTCTTCATTTGGTGAGAATTGATCTTACTTGTTCCAACTATGCATCATATTCTCACATTTATTTGAATCTTTTGTACCCTTATTTTTTTCCATAAGAGCCGGCATCTTCATTTCTTGCCTAACGTCTTTACGAGGATTGAGATATTGGACTTTTATCACCCGAAAATAATCTTTGTAGTATCCTTTCTGAGATTGCTTGAATTGAAGGTGTTTTAGTGCATTTTCGGCATAACTTTGAGATGTATATACCGATCTCGCCTCCACGGTGAAGTAGGATCTTGAAACCTCCTTAATACTCTCAAGGTAACCCTAGGGATTGAACAATTGATGAAGAACATCATCGGTGATGTGTTAAAGAGTAGGGAAAACTTCTACTAAGAGTGTAGCATCTTAGTTGGAGACTTGGAAAAAAGATTGAGCATACATTTTGCACTTGTAAACTTCTAATCTGATGTATCACTGCTCCTAGGCACTAAAATGTTAAACAATCTGTGGCTGTGCAACTTTCATTTCGAAGTCAAAGAAGCACAGGATTTGATTCGAACCACCACAATAACTTATTGCTTACTGCAACCTACTCCTTAATACGAACTAACCACTGCTTGATTTATGCTCAATGATCACAACAGAGTTCAAACCCTACCCTCACTGTCAAACTCGCGAATCGAAGAGAACTCGAACCAAAACCCTAACCGTAGTGAATACTTGAGTAATTCAATCAAGTTTGGAGCTCCTACAAGAACCCCACTATCTGAATTATTCAGCTTACAACACATGAATTTCAATTCCTTCTCAAAACCTCTAATTACAGTCTGATTCCAATGTTGCTTACTGCATTTTAAGGACTCATTCCGACCTGTTTTCACTCCTGCAGCAAGGAGTAAGGAAGTTTGATCAATTTCTCCAAGATAAATTTTGGATCTGATTTTCTTATCCATGTAATCCTGCATCTCCATAGCATGTTCGGGTGGCCTCACAGTTGCTTGCACCTCTGAAACATTCCCTTTCCTTCCAATTTGGCTCCAAAACACAACTGAAACTTCAACGCTGCAGCCTTCATTTTTGGTAAATTCAACTGCTTGTACTGGACAAGTAACAACATGCTGCTGTGCTAATTTCTTGTTAATGAGCCTTCGGATTCCCATTTGTTTTAGCTTCTTAGGCCCAAAAATTCCCTCTCCTGGATTAGGAGGAGGCCTTACACAAGTGCTTGTGCTTGGATAGGTCAGATTTTGTTTGCTTCCAAATCCAAATTAAGAGTTGAACTAAGAGAGGAGAGAAAAGATGAGGAAAGAAGTGAATTAGAGATGCGGAGTGGAGAAAGAGATGAGACGTAGAGAGTATTTCCAAAAGGAAATCTGAATGTTATTGAATGAATGAAGATATCACATGACTAAGATCTATTTATAATAGATCTTGATACATTGAATCCATACCAAAGCTTACAACCGACTCAAACAGCTATTACCGCCAACAAATGAACTAAGTTGCCACATTTGACTTAATTTGACCATTAACTGACCTAGGCGCCAAAAAGACCAACTTACTGTATTTGAACTTAACACCAACGCAGCACTTAAGCTAAAACAACAACATATGAATCAATTACAATCAAAACTAAGGAATCACAATAGATTTCCACTCCAAGATAGAGGCAGATTCACACAATCTTGCAATCCACCCAGTTGACAGTGAACTTCAGCAAGTTTAAGTTCACCTTCATCTTCTCGAGATCTTTTCCCATGGATTGTGCTTGAATCAACATTCTCCTCACACAAGAAGCTTTGCAAAGCATCCAAGGTAATGGTTTTTTTTTTTTTTTTTTTTTTTTTTATACTTCTGGTACTGAGTTGGCACTACTGCAAGTCCAGAAGTGTCCAATAGCATGTCTTGGTCTACCTTTGATGATACAACAGCAACATCATCCAGTTTCCCCACTGAATTTAGAAGTTCTACAGTGAAAGCTTCTTGTGTGCACTTGGCTTGAGTGTTTCTATTTTCAGAATCTTGTGACAGCACTTGAGTAAGCTGCATTGGAACACTCTTCACTCTGCAGGTCCCATTTCAACCTAATTTGAATCCAAACCTCCTGTAACAATTTCAGAGACTGGTTTCAGCGAGCTATTCAACAATATTTCTAACTTGTGAGCTTCTTCTTCAACATTATCATACCCGAAGCCTTCACTAGCAACACAAGATACTATTTCCAGCTTATTTATCTGTAGGACCTGCAGCAGATCAAGACCTTTGTCCTCCATAGGCATAACAACCTCTTCAACTAGCTCATTCTCTTGATTAAACTTCTCCTCATGAGCTACATCACTATCCCCTAATGAATCTTCTACTACTCCGGACTTGTGATCTTCTATTTCAACACTTTCGAGCTCTAATTCAGTATTAACAACACTAGATTCCATTTCTATCTTTTTTGAGTGCGACATGTGCTGCAAATCTAGGTCTTTGTCTTTCATTGATACCATACTCTTCATTTAACTCCTCTTCTTGATCAACATTGAGCTCAGGAAGCACAAAACCATCTAAGGGCTCACTTGTATAAGGAACTTCACCTTGGCCATTAATTTTCGGATCAAATTGTTGGAAATACTAATCCAATATATGTTCCCATTTCTCCTATAGAGAGCGAGACATTTCTTTAAACCTCTATTCCCATTCATCAACACAAGGATGAGCAGCTACTTCTTCAACCTTCACTGCTGCCTCTTCGTTTGGTGAGAATTGATCTTACTTGTTCCAACTATGCATCATATTCTCACATTTATTTGAATCTTTTGTACTCTTAATTTTTTCCATAAGAGCTGGCATCTTCATTTCTTGTCTAACGTCTTTACAAGGATTGAGATATTGGACTTTTATCACCGGAAAATAATCTTTGCAGTACCCTTTCCGAGATAGCTTAAATTGAAGGTGTTTTAGGGCATTTTCGGCATAACTTTGAGATGTATATCCCTATCTCGCCACCACGGTGAAGTAGGATCTTGAAACCTCCTTAATACTCTCAAGCTAACCATAGGGACTGAACAATTGATGAAGAACATCATTGGTGATGTGATGAAGAGTAGCGAAAACTTCTACTAAGTGTGTAGCATCTTCGTTGGAGACTTGACGAAAAGATTGAGCACACATTTTGCACTTGTAAACTACTAATCTGATGTATCACCGCTCCTAGGCACTAAAATGTTAAACAATCCGTAGCTGTGCAACTTCCAGTTCGAAGTCACATAAGCAAAGGATTTGATTCCAACCACCACAACAACTGATTGCTTACTGCAACCTACTCCTTAATACGAACTAACCACTGCTTGATTTCTACTCAATAATCACAACAGAGCTCAAACCTAACCCTAACTGTCAAACTCGCGAATCCAATAGAACTCGAACCAAAACCCTAACCGCAGTGAATACTTGAGTAATTCAATTGCCTTTGCAAGCTTCCAAAGGAATTCAATCAAGTATGGAGCTCCTACAAGAACCCCCCTATTTGAATTATTCAGCTTACCACACATGAATTTCAATTCCTTCTCAAAACCTCTTATTACAGTCGCATTCCAATGTTGCTTACTGCATTTCAAGGACTCATTTAGACCTGTTTTCACTCCTGCAGCAAGGACCAAGGAAGCTTGATCAATTTCTCCAATGCTAATGAATTCGTGGAGCTCAACAAGATAAATTTCAGATCTGATTTTCATATCCATAATCCTGCATCTCCACAGCATGTTCGGGTGGCCTCACAGTTGCTTGCACCTCTGAAACATTCCCTTTCCTTCAATTTGACTCCAACACACAACCGAAACTTCAAAGCTGCAGCCTTCATTTTAGGAAAATTCAACTGCTTGCACTGGACAAGTAACAACATGCTGCTGCGCTAATTTCTTGTCAATGAGCCTTCGGATTCCCATTTGTTTCAGCTGCTTCGGCCCAAAAATTCCCTATCCTGGATTAGGAGGAGGCCTTACACAAGTTCTTGTGCTTGGATAGGTCAGATTTCCACTCCAAGATAGAGGCAGATGCACACAATCTGGCAATCCAACCAGTTGACAGTGAACTTCAGCAAGTTTAAGCTCGCCTTCATCTTCTCGAGATCTTTTCCCATGGATTGTGCTTGAATAAACATTCTCCTCACACAAGAAGCTTTGCAAAGCGTCCAAGGTAATGTTTTTTTTTACTACTTCTGGTACTGAGTTGGCACAACTGCAAGTCCAGAAGTGTCGAATAGCATGTCTTGGTCTACCTTTGATGATACCACAACAACATCATCCAGTTTCCCCACTGAATTTAGAATTCTGCAGTAAAAGCTTCTTGTGTGCACTTGGCTTGAGTGTTTCTATTTTCAGAATCTTGTGACAGCACTTGAGTAAGTTGCACTGGAACACTCTTCACTGCAGGTTCCATTTCAACTCGGTTTGAATCCAAACCTCCTGCAACAATTTCAGAGACTGGTTTTAGCGAGCTATTCAACAATATTTCTAACTTGTGTGCTTCTTCTTCAACATTATCATGCCCGAAGCCTTCACTAGCAACACAAGATCCTATTTCCACCTCATTTATCTGTAGGACCTGCGGCAGATCAAGACCTTTGTCCTCCATAGGTATAACAACCTCTTCAACTAGCTCATTCTCTTGATTAAACTTCTTCTCATTAGCTACATCACTATCCCCTAATGAATCTTCTACTACTCCGGACTTGTGATCTTCTACTTCAACACTTTCGATCTCTAATTCAGCATTAACAACACCATATTCCATTTCTATCTTTTTTGAGTGCGACATGTGCCGCAAATCTAGGTCTTTGTCTTCCATTGATACCATACTCTTCATTTTACTCCTCTTCTTGATCAACATTGAGCTCAGGATGCACAACACCATCTAAGGGCTCACTTGTATAAGGAACTTCACCTTGGCCATTAATTTTCTGATAAAATTGTTGGAAATACTGATCCAATATCTGTTCCTATTTCTCCTGTAGAGAGCGAGACATTTCTTCAAACCTCTATCCCCATTCATCAACACAAGGATGAGCAGCTACTTCACCAACCTTCACTGCTGCCTCTTCATTTGGTGAGAATTGATCTTACTTGTTCCAACTATGCATCATATTCTCACATTTATTCGAATCTTTTGTACTCTTAATTTTTTCCATAAGAGCCAGCATCTTCATTTCTTGTCTACCGTCTTCACAAGGATTGAGATGTTGGACTTTTATCACCCGAAAATAATCTTTGCAGTATCCTTTCTGAGATAGCTTAAATTGAAGGTGTTTTAGTGCATTTTCGGCATAACTTTGAGATGTATATATCGCTTTCGCCTCCACGGTGAAGTAGGATCTTGAAACCTCCTTAATACTCTCAAGCTAACCATAGGGACTGAACAATTGATGAAGAACATCATCGGTGATGTGATGAAGAGTAGCGAAAACTTCTACTAAGTGTGTAGCATCTTCGTTGGAGACTTGACGAAAAGATTGAGCACACATTTTGCACTTGTAAACTACTAATCTGATGTATCACCGCTCCTAGGCACTAAAATGTTAAACAATCTGTAGCTGTGCAACTTCCAGTTCGAAGTCACAGAAGCACAGGATTTGATTCGAACCACCACAACAACTGATTGCTTACTGCAACCTACTCCTTAATACGAACCAACCACTGCTTGATTTCTGCTCAATAATCACAACAGAGCTCAAACCCTGCCCTAACTGTCAAACTCGCGAATCGAAGAGAACTCGAACCAAAACCCTAACCGCAGTGAACACTTGAGTAATTCAGGCTATGAATTTGAATTAATTCAAACTTAGCTACAATTACTGACTTAAACACACTTCTGACCACAATCCTCAAGAACATTGTCAGATTTCTGCAATTTTTCTAAGTTCTTGTTAATTCCACTTCGAGCAAGTAGAATCAGCTAAGTTTTTATACACTTCTATGCTTAACAACACAATTCCACCAAAAATTCAGCACTACTCAAACAACTCACTTCAGCAACGAGGAAAATGATTCTGATCAATTGTAACTCAGAAGTTCAGAAATTGTTACCTTCACTTCAATTATCTGAATTTCAAACTTTACTAAGCTGATTCTTTTGATTTTGATCAAGAATAACCTATTCCAACAACTTAGTTCAGCTTTACCAAGCCGATTTGCAAACTTCCTGATCAAGATATGATGAAACCAGCGGATTGTAATGAGTCTGTAGTACAACTTCAACATCTTGCTTCACACTAAATCAAGACTGGCAATAACTGAATCAATTCAACCTCTTTTTATTTGTTTCAATGTAATTTTTAGATACGTTCTTGATCAATACTCAAGAACTTGATTTCAATTAATCAAGAACTCAAAATTGAGCTCCGAATCAATTGGCAATGCAATCAAAGATATTTGATATCAAAACACGTTTGATTTGGAAGCCAAACGAGGGTCTGATACCAATTGTTATGCTCGGGATTGAACCTCAAGTCATAACCTAAGATAGATGAAGTTAGATGAGAGTTTAGATGAGAAGAGAAGTGAATTGAGATGAGAAATTAGAGAAATATAGATGCAAAGTAGAGAGAGTAAGATGAGAGGGAGAATTTGATCCCAACAAGAGATATTTTGATATATGATTCAATGAATCATTATTACACAAGATCAACTACTTATAAGCAAACTAGAACGCTGAATCTAGACCAATCAAGAAACCGACTTACTAAGGGAAATTATCTAAATCATAAGAAAATATCTAACTACCTAACTACTAAGCTCATGATGCTAAAACAACTACCACATGCTACACAACAACTAACTAAAGCTATTACACTAACACAGCTTATGGAATGCTGTATCTTAACTAGAGCTAATACATCACTTTTAAGCTAAACAACACCAATATAACAGCAACCAATAGCAGCAACTTAAACCCTCATAACGCCTCAACATAGCACCACACCAACTCATGCCTTGGATTCCCGGATTATAACAGTTTATGATCCAAGTTTGATCTAGGATCATAACAATAAGCTATCGAACCCTCATAATGTACACGAACGATCCCTAATCAATTTCAAACACTAGTAACTCATCGAACGTTCGGTTCGTTTACACCCCTACTTGGTAGATTTCCTCACCGTGAATTTCTTCATGGTGACCTCTCTTAGAGCTGCCCCCGCAAGCTTCGAGGCAAAGGTAGGTGCCAATTTTTTATTGGCTTTTTTATCTGTCTCCTCGTTGTCGTTTGTGCATTTCACTTAGCGCTCTTTGTTTCCTTTGTTGGGACTACGGGCTTGATTGTAGTATACATGGAGACAGATGTCTCATCCACTTTATTCAACAGTTCCATGGAATTATTTAGCGGGATTTCAGTAGCTAGGAAATTTGATCCTACCATGTAAAGAACCTCAAAGTTCTTCTTCTTTCGGATAAGCCGTCCTTTAACCATGAGAGTGGTCGGGAGCTCATTGAACATGACTGTCACTTGAGGTGCCATTTTTCCTGCATAGCATCACATTAATAGTTAGCGGAAATTGGATTTCAAAAGGAAATAAAAAGGAGAATAGGGACCCATTGAGTGTGCAAAAAAATTATGTCGAGCAAAAAAAAAAAAAAAAAAAAAGGAATTTTCAAAACGTGAATTTTCCTATATACGAGGTGTACATAGGGTTTTATTAATTTAGGAAACGGTCATATTCAAGGTGATGTGCACCCATAATTACATCTTCATTAAGAGAATACCTTTTGATTCCGACTAATGATGTGTTTATGTTTTAATCAATCGACGAGCTGACTAGCTGATTAATTGATCTAAGTCTATTAGAGATGTTTTGGGTTTATTTCTATTTGTATTCAACTTGAAGATTATTTGGGCCTAGTTTTGGCTTAAGAGTCATTTGTATTTATGTTTGACTCAAAAGGTATTCTGGAGTTTGGTTTTGGGTTTTGGCTTGACTTGTAAATCATGGTGGACCATGATTTGGTTAAGGTTTAGACTTGACTTGGAAGCCATTTGGATTTAGGTTTGGTTTAAAAGTAACATCCGTTTGGTTTGACTTGAGAGTAGTTTCAAATTTAGGTTTGACTGAAAAGTCATTTTAGATTGGAGTTTGGCTCAGGATTAAGATTGACTAGGATGTCATTCGAATTTGAACTTGACTTGGAAGGCATTTTACAATTGGCATTTAGGATTTGAAATTGATGTGGAATTCACTTTGGATTTGACATAGAAGTCAACTTGGCTCTAGGATTTGGGTTTGTGTCATGATTGGAGAAGATAGGGCCCATGGAATTAAGTACTAATAAGTCCATGAGTGATAATAATCTAGTGAAGGTCCATGATTTGTAATAATCTAGCTTAATTGGCCTCTTTAGTCTTGTATAAGTTAAGATTAGTCAAGTGTTAGTTAACAAGTCAAGAGTGGTGGCTAGTTTGGTTAATGTCGGTTAGCCTTAGAAGTCCAAGCGCAATGTATCTAGCTCAATCATCTTTAGCTTGAGATTGGTATAAGTAATAATGACTCTATTGAAAAGAGGTATTGATGAATTATAATTGTTTTAATCTTCTTCTCTCAACCCTAACTCTCTTTACTTTTCATCTATATTCTCTAATTCTCACCTTAATTCTCTAATTCTCTTCTCATCTTTACTCTAATTCTTCTCCTATCATATGTTATGATCCAAGAGTAATCTTGAATCATAACAATTGGTATTAGAGCTTGTGAATTTGCTTCCAATTAAGTTGATTAAGTTCAAATTGTTTGTATAAGCATTGGATGAAGTGTTTGATGTCTAGTTCTTGATTAATCTCTACTTGATCAAAGTATTGCACTTAAGTATACAGATTTTATCAATTTAGGTACAATATCATTGCAATCGTTACTCTGCTAAGATTCTTTACACTTAATCTTGCTATAACAAGGTTAAGTTCTGCTGATTGGATCAAGTTATTTAGAAATATTTGTTTAAGTTGGTGTTCTTACGATCAACAGCTAGAAATTCTATCTAAATATGCTGATTTGGAGGTTTGGTTAGTTGAATGTGTTTAAACTTATTGAATTTACAATTGATCAAGGTTCAGTACATTTATTCTTGGATAAAGTTGCTGCTAATTTGTTCAATCTCTCTGGTTTACAAGTGAAGAAGTTTGCTGAGCTGTTGCTTGAGCTGAATTGATCAGGTTGTCCGATCTTGCTGCTGTACACTTGACTCATTTTCAGTTCCGTGTTCCTTGCTTCAGACCATGCTGCATAAATATTAGTTGAGCAGAGGTGTGGAGTGTTGGTTGCGAGTGAGCTGAGGTCTAAAGATCGCGTTGAATAGTTGAGTAACTATCTGCAGCTGCAAATACCTTCAGTGATATTGCTGAAATTGCATTAATTAAGCTAAAGATGAATACTCAATCTTAGGTGTGGCGTCCGTGGAGAATAACTGATACTAGTGAACATACTACACTTTTGGTAAAGATTTGGAATGTCCTATATCTTATTACAGAAGATGTCCTTCGCCAAGTCTCTAATCCATATGGTTTAATTCAAGGAATTGAAATCATTTCAATTTCAACCTTAGAGGTTGTAGCTCTTGTGATCTATTCCTTATGAAGTCACGCTCCACCTGCATTAACTCAACCACAAGGAAAAAACATTTATGACTGTTGTTGTGTGATGGATATCCAATTTCTCATTCCTTGGGAGGAAATTGAAGAAATAAAAGGAAATCATTCTTCAAATGAGCTATTAAAATTGGTACAACAGCAACATGATTTGCAAGTTCAAGATGAGATTGATGTAGCAGCAGTACAACATGTATTTGATCCTTCATTGCTACAAATAAATGATGTAATTGAGAATTGTGAAAGGTTTGGAAATGAAAATCCAAAGAAGAAGTTTGACACGGCAGTGGATTTAATGCCAATTTAGCCACAAGACCTGCAAAATCAAGATAAGTTTGATCCAGCAATATCTCAACCTGTTGTATTTGATTATCCTTTGGTGCAATCGAGTGCTGTAGTGGTGGAATCAAGGGTTGATATGGAAACTCAGCTCAAGGAAGTGATTGAGCCTTTAAAGAGGCAACACCAACAGCATATGGGGAAGGTAGATCTTCCAATTTATGCAGCAGAGAAAGTGCAAGATTTTGAATCTCTTAAAGTTGTTGAAGTTGCTCCACATGTGCGAATATAGATCTTGAGCATCAAAAAGTTGAGAATAAAGTATACGTTGCAGCAAAGTAAGGAGAAGAAATGTTACTTAAGCAAGAGATTAAGAGCATCGATAAAGCCAATCTTGGTTTACAAGGGAAGACCTCCATATTTTCTACGCCTTAAATCAAATAACATGGTTCTCGAAAAGCTTGACATTAACGAGAACATAAATTTGAAGAAGCATAAGATGGTTATGTTGTCAATAGATAGACATGAGGATGGTTCCTTGATCAAAGGAACACTCAAGATGGCTAGGAAGAAAAGGAATTCTAGCAGCAACAATGCAAACTCAGCAAGAAATCGGGGTGTTATTATTGCAGTGCACTTAAACTTGGCGAAACATGAGATTGTTGTAGATGCAAATCAACTAGTTCAGCAGAAAATTATGCAAGATCAACAACATAAGTTGAAAGAGGAAACATCTGGTCAGCCTAAACTAGGTAATTCGAAGCAAATGAAACCACCTGCAGTGAAATTAAAAGCAGTATAGCAGCCTGACTTACAAACATATGAGTTTGATTTGGAAGCTCAAGTTCAGAACATTCAAATGGTGAACAGAGTGACAAATCAAGAAGGGGAGCAAAACTCAACTAGAAGTACTGTAATCAATGGGAACCCAGGGTCTGTAGAGGATCTGTATGAGCTGGTGAGTCTACAAAAATCGATTATGGTGCAAGTTCAGTTGAAGGGAGTTAATGTGTACTCATCAAATAACACTAACAACAGGCCTACTGATCTAAAGAGCAAAACACAGGCTGTTGAGTTCAGCAATGAAAGAGTCGGTTGCAAAGAAGAGTTGATAGATAAACTTGCTGAATGACTTCATTATTTGAGCCTAAGAAATGAAAGAATTCAGTCCAAAAATAGCCACAAGGTGGAGTATAAGGAGAGGAATTTCCAAAGGATAAGATATAGGAGCAATGAAGGGAAAATCTTTAGATTTTGTGATGAGGCCAAGCTAATTATGTTGGCTTCTAGTGCTGAATTAGCAAGGAACTTGTGCAGAATTAGGAGAAATTCAGACTTTGAGCTAAGCAATAGCATTGTTCGAATTGAGAATGTGGGATATACTCCAAGGGTGCATCCTAATGTGAGACCCCCTAAAGTTACGTAGCATAAGGAGGATCAAGCTTTTCTAAATTCAGTATTTTAGTGGAAACAACAGCTTAAACTTGGAATTGAAGAGCAAATAGCTGGTCTAATACGAGAATACAAGCAAATAGAAGTTGGAATAAGTATAATGGAAGAGGGAAGTTTAGGTGAGCTGAGTATGGAGTAGACCACAACAGTGTGGCAGCAAGTAGGGAAATTTAAGCAGTTTCTCAAGACTAAATCAAAGGAAGTCAGTAAGGGTCAATTAGTTTGACCCCTCTTTCCACTCGAAATTGTGGTAGTAGCAGCACTTTGGAAGTTAATTGCAGCATATACATCTTCAATTGAGTGTGAAGTTGCAGATTTACATAAGCTGCAAAGAAAGGCTCTGGTATTGGATTTAGATATATTGAATTGGCATTACTCAAAGATATAACATTTGGAGATATCAGTAGTGCAAGCAAGGGTTGAAGATCAACCTGATTTTGAGGACCAAGAAGTTGGAGCCAAGGAAATTGAGATGATTTCGAAATCCAAAGCCAAATATGGTATGCAGCGAGCAATCTCCAAGGAAACTGATGATAGTTCCTTGGTGAATTCATTAGAATCAAGGGCTGAAGCATGTATGGATGTTAAGGAAGACAAGGGAAGGTGCAGGCTGGTATGTAAAGAGCTGTGGTTCTGAGGTTACAGCTGCAGGACTCTTAGCCATTAGTGTGTTTCAGTTACAAGTGGATGATGTTGGACTACACTAGAGCTTGGCTAATTTGGTTTGACCATGGTAGACCTTATGATGTATACTCTACAAAATCAGATGCAAGCATTATGGGTAGAAGCATGGAACAAACTCAAGAGAACATTGATAAGAACACTATACAATCCTAGCTCATCTTGGCCAAGTTCTTCGGTAGCAGTAGGTCTTCATGGGTTAATGCTCTACTTAGATTCTTGGGGACAAGAATCTTGTAAAGGGGGAAGTATTGTCATAATTCGAGAAAATGGGGCACATGAAATTGACTACTAATAAGTCCATGAGTTGTAATAATCTAGTGAAGGTCCATGGTTTGTAATAATCTAGCTTAAGTCAAGATTAGTCAAGTGTTAGTTAACAAGTCAAGAGTGGCGGCTAGTTTGGTTAATGTCGATTAGCCTTAGGAGTCCAAGTGTAATGTATTTAGCCCAATCATTTTTAGCTTGAGATTAGTATAAGTAGTGATGACCCTCGTGTAAAGAGGTATTGATGAATGATAATTGTTCTAATCTTACTCTCTCTACTTCTGATCTATATTCTCTAATTCTCACTTAAATTCTCTAATTCTCTCCTCATCTTTACTCTAATTCTTCTCCTATCCTGATCCAAGAGTAATCTTGAATCGTAACAGTTTGAGTTTAAGTTTGATATATAAGTCACTTGATGCTTTACTTGTGTATTACTTAGCAAGTGCACTAAGTCATATCAAGTAATATAGAATGAGTAGAGCATCGTTCCCATGAGGATTGTTCTTGAGTGAGTACTAAAATTAGTAGTTCTAATGCTATTTGAAAGATCGAAAATTATGGTTTTTGAAATGAAATAACACAAAATAAAAAGGAACAAAAATTGTTTACAAATTCTTACGAAAAGTTTACTAATTTTTAGTTGGTTCTTATAATTTAATAAGATCCAAGGCATCCGATTTCACCTAGTTGAATCAACACGCCTATTTATTCTCGGTATTCAAGTTGTTATTACGTGTTGATGGTTGAAAACCCTAATTTACTAAAAATTATCACTCGAGCAACATTTAGCATGCTCTTTTACATATTAACCCATCAATCGTGTGCATGAATTTAAATAAAAAAAGAGTTTTTAAAGTTCTATGATTTTTCACTTAAAAACCATACAAATCGCGTTAATTTCTCTTGAGCATTCGCCCAATTTATGGTGCTTATCACCTTAAAAATCATCATAAATCTCCTCTTGAACTCATTATGAATCATTATAGGCCTTAAATGGTGATCAAGCATTTAAAACTCATGAATAACAATGATAAACACTTCAACAACGGAATAACTAACATTGAATACGTTGAATTAGAAATAAGCGTACATTACAACTTAGGCTACATCATAGCCTTGGAATAACAAAATTCGTTCATGATAAACTTAATATAAGACATATTTAACATAAAATTCATGAACTTAATGAAGAGAAGGACAGACAAGAACTTGAAAATGCAAAATTTCAAACCGAACTTCTTCTTTCCTCCTACTTCTTTCTTCCTACGAATTTCTACCTTATTTCTCACCTTTGCATTTAATTTTTCTGGATTGAATGATTCTAAAACACCTTATAAGAATCCCTATGTATAGTACATAAGGTTGGAATTAAAAAGAATACAAAAAATTGCAAGCTTAAAGCTCATTGCACCACACATCTGCAGCTGCTGCCAATTTTGCAGGTTTGCAACTTGCTGCTGATTTCTTCATTTTTGTTCAACTATGGCCGCCCAAAATCAGTCTTAACATCAACTTGAACATATTATTGAAGTGTACAAGAGGTTTTTTTCACTTGTTTCGTCGATTTTGTCACCCAAAATTGCAAGCTGAATTGAATTGTGCAGGCTGGTTTTCAGTTTCTGCAACTTGCTATCCTTTGCTGTTTTTTTTTTCATTTTTTTCAGCTTTGGCCACCCAAAATCAGATTTGACATAAATTATAACATGTTAATGAAGTGTACAAGAAGTTATTTCACCTTATTTGTCCATTTTGCCACACAAAATTGCCAATTGAAGTGAATTGTGCAGGCTCATTGTTCATTCTCTGCACTTTGTTGTTCTTAGCTATTTTTCTTCAGATTTTTGAGCTCTGCACCACTTAATTAAGAGTTTACATCAATTTGGACATGTTAATATATTTTTTAATCCATCCTTGCACTTGATATGTGCATTTGGCCACCCCTTTTTGCAAGTTGAAATGAATTGTGCATGAACTTGTTGTGTTCTTGCTTTAGCCATGTAAATTCTTATGTTTTTCCCCTCTTTTTTCCTTTGTTTGGTGCATCATGCATTTACTTGTTGATGTTGATGATAAAACCTAGCAAGATTTAGCACAAAATAAGTGTTTTTGCAAAGAAATGGCAATAGAAGCGAAAAAGAGCAATAGCGATAAAATTTTAAGGTCAAACGGTTAGAAAATGAACCGAAATAAAATGAATAATTATATACTAAATTAGACTTATCAAAATACCCCTAAACTTAAATCTTGCTCATCCTCGATTAAGGCTGAACATTAAAGTGCAGGATTTCGTGCTTTTTAAGAATTCTACCACAATTCAAAGAAAGTATACTCTTATCAGAAAAGAATAACCAAGGCTCAAAGTTTGAGGGTTCTTAAGGCAAAACCATCTTTTCAAGGAAAAGTCTGTCAATTACCTAGGTAATCGAATTCAAAAGTTAATAAGCAAATTAAGTTCATCCGTTCTTTCTAATCTTAAGATATTCAAACCGAATAGAGGACCAAAATCATACCACTCATAACAAGACTTATCAAGTATGCCCAAAACTAATTATTTTTGCGCCATTTTTTTTTCTTTGGATGAATTTATTTAATCAAGTCAATTTCGGCTCATGAGCATATCTACAGCTAGAATCAAGCTCCGACTCCTAGGCGATGACCCATAAGTAAGAGAAGCCACCACTGAGACATCACCAATATTACCGTGTGAGTACATCTTCAATGAGAATCAAGCTCTGACCTCCTGCGCGATGACCCATAAGTAAGAGAAGCCACCACTAAGATGCCTTCATTATGACTTCCCTCTTTTTTTTTTCTTTTTTTTTTTTTTTTGGTGCTTGTTTCCTTGTTAACTCTCTAAGTACCCCTTGTAGCAAGTTTTCAATGCGGCAACTTTCGTTCCAACTAGCCCAGGGTACCAGGTGTTGAAACACCTGTACAGATTTACTTGCTCAAGGTACCAAGGCACGAAACCGTCACACCGTAGCACATATCCAAATGATAGATTTTTTAACTGGATAGTGGTGCTTAGTGATTCTCTCCCTCTTTTTTTATTATATTTTCTTGTATTTAGACTTAGGCATAACTCTTCAAAATCTATTATGTAAATGATAATCTTAATGCAATCTATTCAAATTTGAGCATCTTTTAATAAGAAAGAAAAGTAAAACAGCCATGCTAACTAGTAAAGTCAAATACCATTGTTTTATCAAGATAGTGCCTTAGATTATATCGTGTTTTACAGTTAGAACACAAAAACAATTGATTATCAAGTTATTCAAATTTAATTAAAGTAAATGAGCTGAAAAAGAGTAGAAAATTGCCTAAAAAGCAAGATGATTAGTTCTCTTTTTTTTTTTTTTAAATGAAATTTTTAAAAGACTAAAGGTTAAAACTGTAGAAAATAGACAATCTATTTGTTGGCCGACAGTATTTATATCCCCATACAAAGGCTCCGAACTCTGGGAGGCACTGAAGCCGACTCTAAATCATAAAACAGGAAAATTTTTCAAAAAACTTTTGTTTCAAAACTTTTAAAAATTGCTTTTCCCACCCCCAAACATAGAGTTAACATTGTTCTTAATGTTAAAAGAGCTACAAAGATTAAGTGAGGCGAGAGATACTTTCCAGTTTTGAGGATTGCTTGTTGATGGTGTATGTTGACATCTTGCTACCCCCAAACTTGTTGTAAAATACCTGTTTAAACAAAAATATACATAAACATGTGACAATAAAAATATTGAAAGGAAAAATAAGATAAGTAAGGATAGAAACCCTTAGGTTGCCTCCCAAAAAGTGCTTTAGTTATAGTCGTTAGCTTGACTTTCTGAGTGGATTATTAGACATTGTTGAGATGAATGGAAGTTTTCTGAGGTTCGAGCTCTCCATCAATGTAAGGTTTCAGCCTTTGCCCATTGACTTTGAAAGTACCCTTTTTCTCATCCTGAATCTCAATCGTGCCATATGAAAAAACACGGGTTACAATAAAGGGTCCTGACCATCGAGAATGCAACTTTCCTGGGAAAAGTCGTAAGCAGGAGTTAAACAGTAAAACTTTTTGTCCCACTATGAACTCTTTGTTTAGAATGTGCTTATCGTGCCATCGTTTGGTTCGGTCTTTGTAAATTCGAGCATTTTCATAAGCCTCATTTCTGAACTCATCCATCTCGTTGATTCGTAGCAACCTCTTTTCGCCTGCAACTGCTAAATTGAAGTTTAAGGTTTTTATGGCCCAGTATGCTTTGTGTTCCAATTCTACTGGTAAATGACATGCCTTGCCATAAACCAGTCGATATGGAGACATTCCAATAGGTGTTTTGAATGTTGTTCTATATGCCTAAAGTGCATCATCTAACTTTTTCAACCGATCCTTTCTAGAGGCACTAACTATTTTTTCAATAATAACTTTCAATTCTCGGTTTCACATTTTCACTTGTCCACTTATTTAAGGATGATATGGACCACCCACATAGTATGTAACTCCATAATTACTTAATAAAGCTGTAAGTTGGCGGTCACGAAAATGTTTTCCACCATACTTATAATTGCTCTAGGAGCTCCAAACCGAGAAAAGATGTTTTTTCTAACAAAGTTTACTACAACTCTAGCATCATTGGTCGGAAAAGCATCTGCTTCGACCCATTTTGACATATAATCTACAGTAACCAAAATAAATCTGTTAGAAAATGATAAGGCGAAAGGACCTATGAAATCAATCCCCCAAACATCAAATAATTCAACAACCAAAATATTGTTTAGGGGCATTTCATGTTTCTTGGAGATGTTACCTGTCCTTTGACATCTATCACATTTACTAACAAATTTAAAAGCATCTTTAAAGAGTGTAGGCCAATAAAACCCAGATTGTAAAACCTTAGCTGCAGTTTTTGTCCCACCATGATGGCCAACAGGTTCAAGAGAGTGACAGTGGCTCAGAATGTTCTCCATTTCCCCCTCAGGTACACATCTTCTGATAATCTAGTTTGCATAATGTTTATAAAAGAATGGTTCTTCCCAGAAATAATGCTTTAAGTCAGTGAAGAACTTCTTCTTTTGTTGATAGGTCATCTCCTTGGGCAGTTCCTGTGCAACCAGATAGTTAACAATGTCAGCGTACCATGGACAATTAGGATTCTTGCTCACCATCATAAGACTTTCATCCGGAATTTTTTGTTGATAGAGGTACCTTCGTCCTCTCGTTCGAGACGTGACAGATGATCTGCCACAACATTTTCTGTACCCTTTTTATCCCGGATTTCTAAATCAAATTCCTGAAGCAAGAGAATCCATCTAATCAGTCTCAGTTTTGCATCCTGTTTTGCAAAAAGGTATTTCAGAGCAAAATGGTCAGTGTAAACAATTACCTTTGAATTGAGCAGGTAAGAACGAAATTTATCAAATGCAAACACTACAGCTAGTAATTCTTTCTTAGTAGTAGCATAGTTAATCTATGCATCTATCAAAGTTTTACTAGCATAGTAAATTACATGAAAATTTTTGTTCTTTCTGTCCTAGTACAGCCCCTACAGCATAATCACTAGCGTCGCACATAAGTTCAAAGTGTAAGGTCCAATCGGGTGCTACAATTATTGGTGCTGACACTAATTTCTTCTTCAAGGTTTCAAAGGCATGCATGCAGTCACTATCAAAGTTAAAATGGACATCTTTCATCAATAAATTACAAAGAGGCTTAGCGATCTTAGAGAAGTCCTTAATGAACCTTCTGTAGAAATCTACATGTCCTAAGAAATGCCTTTAACATTAGTAGGGGGAGGTAATCACTCTCATCACTCCAGTTTTTGCTCTATCAACCTCAATTCCTCTTTTTGAAATCATATGCCCTAACACAATTCCTTCATGTACCATAAAATGACATTTATCCCAATTCAAAATAAGATTAGTGTCAGTGCATCTTTGTAAAACCATGGAAAGGTTAGCTAAACAATCATCAAACGAAGCCCCAACGATTGAAAAATCATCTATGAACACCTTTGTAAAACCATAAAAATCATCTATGCCCTAACACAATTCCTTCATGTACCATAAAATGACATTTCTCCCAATTCAAAATAAGATTAGTGTCAGTGCATCTTTGTAAAACCATGGAAAGGTTAGCTAAACAATCATCACATGAAGCCCCAAAGACCGAAAAATCATGTATGAACACCTCTATAAAATTGTCCACCATATCACTGAAGATTTCCATCATATATCTTTGAAAAGTCACAAGAGCATTGCATAACCCAAAAGGCATTCTCCTATAGGCAAAGGTACCATAAGGACAAGTGAAAGTGGTCTTTTCCTGATCTTTCGGGGCTATGGCAATTTGATTTTACCCTGAATACCCATCAAGGAAACAGTAATATGAATGACCCGCCAGTTTTTCTAACATTTGATCAATGAATGGTAAGGGAAAATGGTCTTTTCGGGTTGTATCATTCAGTTTTCGATAATCTATACACACCCTCCATCCTGTAACGGTCCTCGTAGGTATGAGCTCCTTGTTCTCATTTTCTACTACGGTTATTCCCCCTTTCTGGAACTACTTGAACTGGGCTTACCCATGGACTATCAGATATAGGATAAAGGATCCCTGCATCTAATAACTTGATAACTTCTTTTCTTATCACCTCTTTCATGGCAGGGTTTAAACGCCGTTGGGGTTGCATGGTAGGTTTGAAGCTATCCTCCATGAGAATCTTGTGCATGCATATGGAAGGGCTAATTCCCTTGATATCAAAAAGGGTCCATCCGATTACTAATTTATGCTCTCTTGGAACTCTAAGCAACCTTTCCTGTTCAATGTTACTCAATGAGGCATTAATAATAACGGGATAAGTGTTAGAATTATAAAGATAGGCATATTTGAGATGAGATGGCAATGGCTTGAGCTTTAGATTTGGAGGTTCATCTTCTTCCATTCTCTGTTGAGTTTCAAATCCTGGAATGTCTTCCACTCTTGTTTTATGGTGCGAATCGAAAGATTCGCAGCTCTCCAGGTATTGGGCACATTCCCTTATCAACTCGTTCTCTGTGTCTAGGGTCCCGGACTTTGTTAGACACGCTTCAAGGGATAACTTAGGGAATGTGTCCCTGAATGTCTCAGCTACCAACTCGTCTACAATATCAACCTCAAAACAAGAATCCATGTTAGATGGAAATTGTATAGCATTAAAAACATTGAAGGTTACCTGTTCATCTTGCACCATTAAGATAAGTTTCCCTTGTTGCACGTCTATTAGGGTCCTTACTATAGCGAGGAAGGGTCGGCCTAGAATAAGAGGTATCTCGCGATCCTCTTCGGTATCAAGCATTATGAAATCAGCAGGAAAGATGAATTTATCAACCTTCACTAAGACATCTTCAATTACACCTCTAGGATACTTAATTGATCTGTCCGCAAGTTGGAGAGATACAGTGGTAGGCTTCACTTCTCCTAAGCCAAGCTTCCTGAACACAGAGAAAGGCATTAAATTTATACTTGTACCTAAATCACACAAAACCTTATCAAAACTAATGAAACCAATGGTGCAAGGTATCGTGAAACTCCCTGGATCTTTTAACTTAGGAGGCAACTTCTTTTGTAGTATTGCACTGCATTCCTTAGTTAGTGCCACCGTTTCAACTCTCCCAACTTCTTTTTGTTAGACAGGATTTCTTTCATGAATTTTGCATATTTGGGCATCTGTTCTAACATGTCAGCATAAGGGTCATTAACGTGAAACTTTTTGAAATTTTTCAAAAATTTAGCAAATTGTTCGTCTACTTTTGTCTTTTTCAAACGTTGAGGGAAGGGGACTTTTGGTTCGTAGGGTTGAGGTTCAGCCCTTTTTGGTTCGTCTTCATTTTGGATTTTTGTCCCTTCCTCCTTTTCAATTTCTTGATTAGTATTTATGGACAGATCAATTATGGGTTGCTCATTTTGTGTGGTCTTGGTTACCGGAGGTAGTTCATTCAGAGTTTTCCGACTTCTTAATTCAATTGCTTGGACGTGCTCATGTGGGTTAGTGATTGTGTTACTAGGCAAGAAACCTTGAGACCTCTCAGAGAGTTGTTTTGAAATTTGTCCGACTTGGGTCTCGAGGTTTCTAATTGAAGCTTCTTGATTTCGAAGATTTGTTTGTGTTTCTTGCATAAAACTTCTAAACAAATCTTCGAGATAAGTTTTTCTTTATAGAGGTTGAAAAGGTTGTTTTTGAATCTCTTGATTATTCCACGAAAAATTTGGATGGTTTCTCCACCCAGGATTATAAGTGTTGGAATAGGGATTATTTTGTTGTTTTTGAAAATTTGAAACAAAATTAGCTTGTTCGTGGCTTGATGGGGCGAAAGGATTCCCTATTTGGCACTCTATGCTAGGATGATTCCCTGCACAACATTCACACATTAGCACAGGAGAATTTATGGCATTCACATTCATGTTACCTATTTGTTTTTGAGCATTGAAACCTGGGCGGTTAACTTTGTTATTGCATCCAGCTCGAACATACCCACCGGTTTCTTTTGCTCAGTTGCCCTTGCATAGTTGTTGCTAGACATTACTTCTAGCAATTCATACGCTTCATCTGGGGTTTTGTGATTTAGGGATCTTACCGCAGCTGCGTCTACCATCGTTTAAGTATTAGGTGCCAACCCAATGTAAAAAGTTTGGACTTACATCCAAACTGGCAAATAATGATATGGACACCTTCTCAAAGTTCTTTGTAAAGTTCCCACGCTTCATACAAACAGTCCGTATCGTATTGCACAAATGAGGTAATGTCATTCCACATCTTAGCTGATTTGGCGGGTGAAAAATATTTAGCAAGAAATGTTTTAGCCAAATCATCTCAAATGGTGATAGTTCCTGGTGGTAGTGACATTAACCACGCTTTGGCTTTGTCTCTTAGTGAGAACGGAAACAACCTTAAGCGATGGCATCATCACTGATAGCATTATGCTTAAATGTATCACATATCTCTAAGAAGTTAGCGATATCTAGGTTTGGGTCCTCACTAGGTAGACCGCCAAATTGAACAGTTTGTTGAATCATTTGTATAATAGCGGGTTTAATTTTAAAATTATTTGCTTGTATTGGTGGACGTCGAATGCTGGAAGTGCATCCTCCAACAGTAGGTATAGCATAATCTTTCAAAGTCCTTTCATCATCATTAACATTATTGTTATTAGCCATTGTTTCGGTCCTCTTAGTTTTCCTGATTAGTCGAAGTGTTCTTTCGATTTCAGGGTTAAAAAGAGTTATTTCTTTTTCTTTTTGGTTTTGTATATAAAGTAAAAATAAACAACTAGCAAGCAGGCTCTCCCAATGACATACATTTTAAGATAGTCGATATGCTAGACTTGATCACTCGACTTGCTCTGAATCTAGGCAAAGTGCAAAGTTTCAGGATTTTCCTATTTTAGATTTTGATGACATTCGTATTGTTCGAGATGATCCCTCATTGAAAGTAGTTCAAAACTTTCCTGCAACTAAGAACATTGGTGAGATTAAAACACCAGAATAAGAGCCGGGATTTAAATCTAGTGGAAGCACCGTACTAGATTTGGTTCTACTCCAAAGCATCTTGGCATCCTTATGCAATTTATTTTCTCACCCTATAGATGACTGGATAAAATAAAGCATCACCAATGGGGTTGAGGCCGTCGTCAGGCTTATTTTTGTTTGTGGCTCTGCACAGCTACTACCAGAGGATCCATCTGGAATTTGTGAATCAATTGAACTGCTCTAGCTCATAATCAAGACTAAGAATCTCGGTATGGTAGAAACTAAATGGTTTACCTACAAGATTGACGAGATTTTAAGCATAGCCAAAGCAATCGTGGCAATAGAGAATTTAGTGAACTTAGAGCGTTGTAATGACCTATCTCTCCAACATTCAGCATGTGGTTTCACACTATAAGTTTCAGAGACGAAACTAGAAAAACTGTCTATGGAAACCACATAATTGAAGGTTCGAGAGCAAATTGTGCTTGAGGCTGAGGAAAGAGCTCGGGAATTAAGGAAGATTTTTGATCAACACAAAGAAATAATGGAGAGAACCGAACACCAATTGAGGACTTTTGTGGAGAATAAAGAAAGAAATGGCTCGCCTTGAAACATTGCCAGATCAAGCCGGGCACAACAAAGCGAAAGACTTGGGGATGAAATGCACTGGCTTGAAAAGCTTAATAGGCGTAATCACTTCCTTTAGCAAGTTTGCTCAGTTTTGCTTTTTTTTCTTCGTTTGTTTAATTTCCCTTTTTTTGGCCAGTGTGACAACCTCCTTCTCTTTTTGCCTCCTATTTTCTTTTTCTTTGTTATTATATCTATATTTTACTTGCCTTGTTGTTCTTTTTCATCAAATAACTTGTCCTAGAGCGTGACTGACTACACGACCCACTATTCGAGGTTTGGCTTATATTTGACTTGGAAGTCATTTAGGTGCTTTATTTGTTTATTTATTTGTTTATTTTTTTTTTTTTTTTTGTTTGAAGTATGCCTAAGCCTAGGCTAGACATGCTATAGCAATAGGTTGATGCAACTTATTTGGAATTTGGTCGTTTAGATCGAGCTAAGCTTATTTATCTTGCTAGCTCGCCATCATCTTTGAGATTTTGATGAGAAGAAAAAGGAATTCGTTCTTTTTTTTTTTGGGGGGGGGGGGGGGGTGTCATGATCGGAATTGGTCCAAGGCCCTTTTCCCGGGTGTTTTACTTTCAAATGTTAGTTCCTACGGTTTGGCGCCAAAAGTCCGTTAGCCATGTTGTTCTTTGTTGGTTTGTTGCTGTTAGTCAGTTAATATCTAGATATTTTGTCTAGATATTTGTTTCCTTGTTCTTTACTATAAATAAGCATTGTATTGTAAGATGTTACCCATTGAATGAAAAATACAACCCTTTCTTTGTTCATTTTCAATTTCGTTCAATTTTTCCTTTGTTCTATCTAGGTTAAGCTCAAGAACTATCTTGAGCCTAACAAGTGGTATCAGAGCTTGACATTTGCACTCAATTGGATTGAATTCAAGATTCGAATTCGATTGCATTGCGAGTGTTCAGTCGAGGTACTGCGGCATTGATCATTGGAAACTGGCTAGGAAGAAGAGATCAGCCATGGCACCAACAACAAGAGCCAATGCTGTTGCTGCTGCAAGTGGTAACAATGTTAACAATGCCACTGGTGGAACCTCGACCTATGCTGAAGCTGTTGCTGGTGATAATGCTAACCAACAGGTTGATCGTGTGGAGCAAATGATGCAGAATATGATGCAGATGCAAAGTATGATGCAGATGATGCAGCAAGACATGAATCGAAGGTTTGAAACACAATCGATGCAATTTACTCAGCAATTCTCTGGTCTCCAGCAGAGGTTAGATCGCCGGCAATCTTCTACCGGTGATGGAGGGTTCTTTCCATCCAATCAGCAAGTTCGGCCCCCAGATCCTGCCATAGCTCCTTCAGGCAGTACGGACGGTGCATTCAGTGCAAGAATCAATGGATACCGGCAACCCAGAGTAGATTTGGAGGTATTTGATGGCACCTTTCCTCAATCTTGGGTAAGGAAGTGTGAGAAATACTTTCGTTTTCACAACATTAGTAAGAATGAAAAGGTAGAAATGGCATCTGTGTACTTGCGGGGTGAAATGGAGACTTGGTGCTATGGATTATTGCGTACTAAACCATCCCTTGGACTGAATTTGCTAATGAGTTGTGTGATAGATATGGTGATGAGGATGTTGGTGAAGTGGTGGATAATTTCAACAAGCTTGTCCAAACCACCACCGTGAAAGACTATATGACACGATTTAAAGGCCTAAGGGCCAGAATGCTATCGATTTATGCTGAAGTTCCTGAATCCTTTTATGTTTCCAGTTTTGTGAGTGGTCTTAAGCCACGTATCAAAAGTTTGGTGAAGGCCTTTGATCCTTGTAGTTTGTCTCAAGCTTATTCTAAGGCCAAAAAGGTTGAGAGCTCATTTCTGTCATCAGAACTCTCCAAGACTAGGAGGAATGTTCTGGGATCGCCCGCCCCTAAATTCACACCAAACAGCAGCAAGGTTGCAGCTGGTGATGATAGAAGACCACAAAATCTTTGTTTTAAATGCAACCAAAGGTATTTCTTTGGCCACAAATGTGATCCCAAGTTCCTCATGTCAGTGTCCGGGGAGGAAGCAAGGGAAGCTGAATCAGAGGAGGAAAAAGATGGTTTAGGAGCTGAGATTGAAGCATCAACTGAATCTGATGAAGAGAACGATGTAGAAATTTTTGTTAAGGCTTTGACAGGGAGTGGTTCCCATAACACAATACGCATCAAAGTCACTACAGGACAACGAGAGCTGTTGATTTTAATTGACAGTGGTTCAACTCACAGTTTTGTGGATCCTAAGGTGATACGAGCAGTGGACCAAGAGCTCATTCAAACCAGCCCCTTGACTGTCACCGTTGCTGATGGAAACACCATCCTGACCCACACCAAGTGTAAGAACTTCATGTGGAAGATGCAAGGACACAAGTTCAGTATGATTTCAAAGTTCTAAGGCTGGGTGGCTGCGATATAGTCTTGGGAGTAGATTGGATGAAGAGTTATAGTCCAATACTCTTTGATTTCTCCCAATTAAATGTGTCATTTGAGAAAGAAGGAAGGGAGATCCAGCTACAAGGCATTGTAGAACAGAGACATCTTCGATTGATGACGGGCAAAAGTTTGAAGAAGGTACTTCAGAAAGGTGATTTCAGTTGGGTTGGTCACTTGTATTCAATTTCAGCAGAGGCAAGGGCTGGTGCAACTGAAACCAATGATGACTTAGAAGCTTTACTCAAGAGATATGAAGTGCTGTTTGAGCAACCAGATTCCTAGCCACCTCAAAGAGAATTGGATCACGCAATTCCTTTAAAAGAAGCAGCAAGTCCGGTGAACATGAGGCCTTATAGATATCCCCATTTTCAGAAGGATGAGATGGAGCGACAGATTGAAGAGCTTTTAAAGACTAAGTTCATAAGACATAGTCATAGTGTCGGTGATCTTGGTGAAGAAGAAGGATGGAACCTCGAGAATGTGTATTGACTATCGATAGCTGAACTCCATTACCATCAAGGATAAGTTTCCGATACCAATTATTGATGACTTACTTGATGAGTTGCACGGTGCTTGGTATTTCTCTAAACTTGATTTAAGGCAAGGGTATTATCAAATTAGAGTTCAAGAGTAGAACATCCATAAGACTGCTTTTAGAACTCATCAAGGGCATTACGAGTTTGTGGTAATGCCTTTTGGCTTGTCCAATGCCCCCTCGACATTTCAAGCATTGATGAACCTTGTGTTCAAGCCTTACCTAAGGAAGTTTGTGCTAGTGTTTTTTGATGACATTCTTGTTTACAGCACTACTTTACAGCAGCGTTACACTCACCTGGAACAAGTATTCCAGACAATGCAGCAGCATAAATTGTATGCTAAACTCTCCAAGTGTACCTTTGCCAAGCAGCAAGTAGAGTATCTTGGGCATATTATCTCCGGAGAAGGGGTGGCAACAGACCCTAGCAAGGTGCAAGCCATGAAGGATTCGCCTCTACCCAAGACATTAAAGCAACTAAGAGGATTCTTAGGCTTGACAGGTTACTACCGCAGATTCATTGTTTGTTATGGAATCATTGCTAGGCCATTGACAGATATGCTCAAGAAGGATGGTTTCCACTGGAGTGAACAAGCGACTAAAGCTTTTGAAAGGCTTAAGCAAGCTATGACCATGTCCCTTGTCCTTGTGATGCCATATTTCAAGCTACCTTTCATGTTAGAAATTGATGCCTACAATGCTGGAATTGAAGCTGTTCTTTCCCAAGAGGGAAGGCCCGTGGCTTTTCTTAGTCAAGCCTTAGGCCCAAAAAATCAAGGGTTGTCAATTTATGAAAAAGAATACATGGCTATTCTTCTAGCTGTGCAAAAGTGGCGGCATTACCTTGAAGGGCACTTGTTTGTGATCAAAACAGATCACCAAAGTCTCAAGTACTTTCTTGAGCAAAGAATCACAACAAGAGTTCAGAGGAAAGGCTTAATGAATATGCTAGGTATGGAGTACATGATTCAATACCGAAAAGGTGTTGAAAATGAAGTAGCTGATGCCTTATCAAGGCAGTTTGAGGATCCTGCAGCTGAGGGCTATTGTGCTGCAATTACTCAAGTGATGCCTTCCTGGATGACTGAAGTGATCAATTCATATGAACATGATGCCTTTGCTCAATCCCACATTATTCCTGACTGTCTACAATCTGGTTCTCCTACAGATTAAGCTGGTGTGACTGTCAATCAGGGAATTATCAGAATTGGTGGGAAGATATACATTGGGGAAGGTCAAGGGCTGAGGAAGCAAGTCATTAGAGCTTCACACGACTAACCATGGGGTGGACATTCAGGTATAAAAGGAACTTACAAGAGACTCAAGCTGTATTTTCAATGGGCCGGTATGAAAAGAGACGTACAAGACTTTGTGCAGCAATGTGAAGTTTGTCAACAAACCAAGGTAGAGCACACCCCTTACAAAGGATTGTTACAACCGCTTCCCATTCTGGAGGGTGCCTGGAGTCATATTAGCATGGATTTTATTGAAGGGCTACCCAAATCAGAAGGGAAGGAGGTCATTTGGGTGATTGTGGATCGTTTTACCAAATTTGGTCACTTTATAGCACTCCATCACCCCATTGCCGCATAGAAGCTAGCAAGGATATTCTTGGATCAGGTGTACAAGCTCCATGGGCTACCTTAGTCCATCGTTTCTGATCGTGACAGATTGTTCACCAGCTTATTTTGGCGTGAGTTTTTCTTGCTGCTGGGAACAACATTAGCTATGAGCTCCCCATATCATCCTCAGTCTGACGGCCAAACTGAGAGAGTTAATCAGTGTAGTGAGAAATATCTTTGTGGAATGACATTTACACATCCCAAGCAATGGAACAGATATTTATCACTCACTAAGTATTGGTATAATACTCACTTCCATTCTTCCTTGGGTTCTACACCTTTCACAGCTTTGTATGGCTATGATCCACCTTCACCACTGCTTCAACAAGGGGCAGTATCTCAGGTTGAGATGTTAATGAAATGCTGCAGCAGAGAGTTCAATTGGCAAGACGGCTTATGGATAATCTTCACTTGGCATAGGCTCGAATGAAGTTTTTCACAGACAAGAAGAGGATTGATAGAAACTTCAATGTGGGAGATCTCGTTTACCTCAAATTACAGCCTCATAGGCAAAGCTCAGTGGCTGTCCGCAAAAATATCAAGTTGTTTGCAAGGTTTTATGGACCCTACAAGGTTCTTGAGAGAATTGGTAAGGTGGCTTATCGGTTAGAACTGCCAGAGGATAGCTTAGTGCATCCGGTCTTCCATGTTTCCTTACTTAAGAAGCATGTTCCTGATCCAGAGAAAGGAGCAATAGCTGTATTATAAGCTTCCAAAGGGGAGTTAATTCTTGAGCTTATAGCCATTGTGGCCAGCAGGACTGTGCAGAATCTGGGCAAGCAAATTCTGGTGCAATGGGAAAATTTTGGTGCTAACAGTACCAGTTGGGAGATCTGGAAGTTTATCAAGTCTCAATTCCCTTCTTTTCTTTCTTGAGGCAAGAATGTGCTAAAGGGGAGGATATTGTCATGATCGAAATTGGTTCAAGGACCTTTTCCCGGGTGTTTTACTTTCAAAAGTTAGTTCCCGCGGTTTGGCGCCAAAAGTCTGTTAGCCATGTTGTTCTTTGCTGGTTTGTTGCTGTTAGTCGGTTAATATCTAGATATTTTGTCTAGATATTGGTTTCCTTGTTCTTTACTATAAATAAGCATTGTATTGTAAGATGTTACCCATTGAATGAAAAATACAACCCTTTCTTTGTTCATTTTCAATTTCGTTCAATTTTTCCTTTGTTCTATCTAGGTTAAGCTCAAGAACTATCTTAAGCCTAACAGGGGGGCTTGCTTTTCTTTCTTTTTGGGTTTGGGTTTGGGTTTGAATTGGAATTTTTTTTAGTTGAGTTTGACTGGGTAGTCATTTGGATTTTTATTTTACATGCCCCAAGGATAGGTCATGCACTGAATTTTTTTTTTCCTCCCTTTTTAAGGTTGAGTTAAACCCATTTAACTTATCGACCTACAGGCACTCTGGGATTTTAACGAGGGGAAAGAAAAGGAAAAAAAAAGAAGCTTTATTATTAGGGCTTGATGTAGTTCATGACTAAACTGCCTACATACCCTTTTAAGGGATTAAGCCTTCCGTAGTTCATTACAACTCACTTATCCAGACTTTAGCTCTTTTTTTTTTTAATTTTAAGCAAAGAATTTTTCACAAATTTCTCATTGACACAAGAATATATGACCTTGCCCTTTCTATTTGACAATTCATAAGCGTCTTTTAGATAGACCTTTGTGACAACATATTTTCCTTCCCACTTCGTCTCGAACTTGCCTCGTACCTTCTTATTTATAACAATTAGTTGCCTGACTATGAGGACTACGTCACTAACAGAAAATGAGTGAGATTTTACCCATTTGTAGAATGCACCAGCAATTTGAGCTTGGTAGGCTTCAAGTCTCGGTTGAGCAACTACTCTATGCTCATCCAAGGCTTCAAGCTCGCTAGCATGATCTTGACATTCTTGTCTAGGTTAGTGAGCTGAATGGCTACTCTGAAAGATGGCAATTATATTTCTAAGGGTAAATCTACCTCTAAGCCAAACTGTTGGAATATGCGTCCTAAAACAAATCCAATTAGTTAGTTTTAAATATTAAATAAATAAATTTTTTGAATATATTTATTATGTGATAATGTTTTATGAGTCAAACATGCGTGTGATTGTTTTTTTGAAACGTTCCGTGAGATGGATGTTGTCCAAGATGACATGTCAGGTTTTGTTTAAGTGGTCAATAACATTGAACCACGGAAAGACTTAGATCAAACCAGTGACATGTTGTCAAAGTATGTTAGTAGTGGGTGATAAGTTTGGACAACTTGTTGGATAAGGCCATAATATGATACTTTTGATGACTTTTCTTGGTCATGTGGATAGGGATCCAAGAGTATTATGCTAGTGTTTTCAATAAGATTGGAACACTGAACAAGACTACCTGAATTAGTTGTTTCTTTAATTGTTGTCAGAAATAATTAATTCTGTAAGTTGATAACTCTAAATCCAGGAAATAGTCTTGACTCGTGCATGGAATGTTAATTGCTTTAATGCCTAAAATGATGAGGTTATAAGAGAATAACCAGGATGTTACATCATTGGGCAATTACATGAAGTGTGGTGGGAACGGATAATTTACTAGGAATCTACAATGTAAGATATCCCCTTAGTTGATTCGCAAATATATGAATAGATTCTAGAATCTTTAGCCAGAGTATTCCATATGTTTTAAAATTGGAATTACTAAGGAAATTGTTAAAGTATTATGAATCGTTCGAGAAGGGCAAGTCGGGAACTATGATTGTAGATGTGAGAAAAATAACGATAGTGGTTAAAGTTATTTTTGCTCACGGGCATCTAATATAGGGGTTAATTGTCATAATAAAAATAAAAGTTATTTGAAAAATTATTGAGTGAATATATTTAATTCTAGATTGCAGTAAAACTTATTTAGTAGAATTAAGTCTTACTAAATGGTAATCAATTGTTATCAGATGATAATCAGATTTTATCCATTTGGAGTTAGCGTTAGATTGTCCCTGAGATCCCTCTACAAGCCTCAAGTTAACCACTATCTAAAAATATTCAAAAATAAATTAATAGATGAATTATTTGTTTATGAGATAAAAAATTCTATGCTAAACAAATATTCACAAGATAAATATTTAATATAATAAATTATATGCTATTTTAAGAAAAAATAATATTACAGGTCAAAAACGCACGCCAACGTCAGAGACAGGGTAAAATATGCGTAGTTCATGCGTGTACATTGCTTTTTGATTTTATTTTATTATTATTATTATTTTTTTTCTTATATATATATATATATATATATATATATATATGAGTTGTTGTGGGTTTTAAAAGGTAATTTTAAGGTTTTAAGTTTTGGAACCTAGTTTTCTCCTAGAAAAAAAAATCCTAAAATTGTTTTAGGAATTTTCAAAATTAATGTTTAGCATAGTATTTCTAAAAAATTATTTTTCAAAAAGATTAAAAAGAAAAATTGTGTTAAAAATTTTTTCCTAAATTAAATGAAAAATATTTTAGAAGCGCACACTCCAGTATTGAAAGAGGTCATTGCGAAGAAGACTTTGAGGTGTTAAAAGGCTTTCTTCCAATTTCAGATCTACAAATCATAGTTGGGATTCGTGCTTTAGATATGTCTAAATTAAGTATTTGATATTTAATTTATTTTTTATTATTTTATTTATTCTACATATTATGTTTGTATATGTTTATATATGTTTTATTTGATTTTTCGATTATCATATTATGAGCTTATTAGAGTATGATCAAGATACAACAACAACAACAAAAAAACGCAGTGCCTCCAAGGGCTCCCGCCGAAGCAGGGGGTATGATCAAGGTCTACTTAAATATTTTAATTAGATCAAGGTATTAAATTTAAAAAAAAAATTTAATTTTCTGCTGCGCTCGCTCTAGTAGTCTATGAAAATATTTTTTAAATACTTTCCCAACACAAACACCAAACTATAACGTGTGTATCCCATCACGTTTTGGACTGTAGTTCTTGTTACTTTACCCTCTAAATGTAATTTTTTAAAGAATAAAATTGAAGTTCCAATCGTTTACTTGTTAAATTTGTGTAAGTGAGCATATATACTGCATGTAATTTTCTTTTTGGTAACATCCATAAGATGGCTGTAGCCCTCAGAGTACAATTTACATGTTTGTTTTGAGTGGTTTATGAGATTAACCGACAGATAGACCTGGAACAAATGATTTGAATTGTTGTTTGAAAAACTCATAGTCAAAGACAAGTTTAGACCACTTAAATGCTAAGACTATAACGTGACACTTCACATGACTTGTCCTGATCATGTGGATGGTGATCCAAAACTATTATGGTGGTGTATAAGATTGATATACTGAGTTGGACCATGTGAGTTACTTGTTTCCAGACTACTATTGGACATGAGTGATTCATGTTATACTGTTTGAACGATGACTCTAAATCCTGAGAGCATTCTGGATTTGTGCATGGAATGTTAGTTACTTTGGTGTACTATAAGTAAGGTATAGACAAATGACTGAATTCCCACATACACTAGGTAGCGGCGTGAAGTGTGGCAAGGATCAGGTATTCAATATGGAATCTACAGTCTATTATGAGATACAGATGTCTCCTTAGTTGATTCGCAAATGTATGAGTAGTTCGAAATATTTGGCCAAAGTATTACAGGTGTTTGACACTTGGAATTTATACTATGAATATGTTCAAGTATAAATGAATTATTTAGCGAAGGGCGAGTCGGTAACTAATGGAGAAGTTGTGAGAATGATAATGGTTGTAGTTATATGTATTCTTTGTCATGGACATCTAGTGGAGGGGTTGTTGTCATCAATACAGTCTATTTGGGAATTATCGAATAAATGGTTTAAGTCTAGAGTGTAGTGAGATTTATTAAGTGGAATTAAGTTTTATTAAACGGTAATTAAATTTTATCATGAGACGATAATTAATTCAACCTATTTGGAGCTGGATTTAAATTGTCCCTGAGGTTCCTATGCAAGCCTCTGTATTAATTGGCATTGAAAAAATATTATAAAATTCATTAGATGAATTATTTATTCATGAGATGAATAAATTTAAATTTGCCAAACATTATTCATGAGATGAATAAAAGTTAAAAATTATAAAATAAATTAATTTATTAAAACTAAAATTCATAAGATGAATTTTTACATGTGAAAAACAAAGCAACAAAAAAAAAAAAAAAAGGAAATTCGCACACCAGACTTGCGATTTGCATATAACGCGAGTAGTCGAGCACTGGGTTACCCAACATGGTGATCTGCATGCCCCATGGCAGACCAATCGTGTGCCACCACATAGCACGCAGGGACATGCGGTGGAGTGCGAGACAAAAAGACGCTTTTTGCTGTGTTTTGCAATGAAACGCTACGTTTTGGTTTATATTGACCCGTTGCATGTCGATTTTTTACATTATTTTCACTCTGGTGTCCTACTGTAAATATAGGTATATATTTCAAGGTTTGGCATTTAAAATCCAATTAAAAATTAAGGGTCTTAGAAAGTGTTGATTTTCGGGGACCTAATTGGAGAGAAAAATTTTCGCTGAAAATTTCTTTCCTCAGTTTAATATTTTTCGGAGCCCACTCTCCGAGTAGTTCAAGGTCATTGCATAGAAGGCTGTTGGGTCTCGATTTTCTCAGCTTCCTCGGAGTTCTTATCGTTATGGTTTTCTTTTATTAGAGCAATTCCGGGTATGTTTTTCTTTTCTTCATTTTTAAGTTTTCGCATTTCTTTTTATTTATAGTTTTTTTTATTATGCCTGTTTCAAGTTCATATCATTGTGTTTTTTTTTTTTTTTAACGGAGTTCGTATCATTGTTATAAATGTATTAAAGTAGAGGCTTGTAGATTTCAATTAGAAATTTAAATTCGTAGATTTAAAATATGGTATTTTAAATCAAACCTAGGTTTAAAATTAAGAATTTTAAACCCCTTAAAATTTTAAAATTTGCCCCAATAATTGGTATCAAAGCCAGCCTCTTATTACATTCGTAATATACATGAATAGATATAATAAGATTGAAATAAATAAACTTGCGATTTAATAAAATAGAAATTTTATTAAGAAGGAAAGATTATTTAAAGTAACTATTTAAACTATTTATATCGTTTATGAATTAATAGTTAATTAGGTTGTTTAAGGTAATGACTTAAATTGTTTAAATCATTGATGAATTATTAGTCAATTCGGATTTGTCAATTCATGAAATTACATTCTTAGTATTCGCATGATAAGATTGTGCATCTTTAATCAAGATTTACCAAATCGGGTAAATTGATCTAATGAGATTAGATTCAATTATTTTTAACTAAAAAAGAAAAAACAAAAGTATGACGCTAACGTCAGGTCGATGCTTTAGCAAATTTTTTATTGAACTAAAAAGAGCGTTTTTGGGACTTGTAGACGTCAGTACTGGTTTACATAATAATTCAAAATTAATTTTTTATTAATTAATGTAATTTTAGAATGAGATTCTAAGTAGATTGTGAGATAATCTAACATTGTAAGACGGTAGTATTTTAAATAAAATTAATTAATTTTATTATTTAATTTATTTTTAGACTGAGATTCCAAAGAAGACTACGAGATAATCTGAATTGTAAATGCAAGTTAATAAAAAAAACCACTAGATTATACAAAATCAAGTGGGACCGAGATTAAATTGTTGAAACCTCACGGTCTCCATTACCGGTCTAGCTGTATAGTAGATCGATAGACCTCCCCTCGAAGGATGTTGGTTTGCAGATTACAGTGTTAGACTTCTATTAGGAGAAACCAAAGTGCAAAGAATTGATGCGACCACGCTGCCGTGGAGTATTTCATGTATTGGTATGGAGGTGTAGGTAATGGTTTACACTTGACTAATGTGATACATTAGCCTCCCCAACGAGCTTTGTTGTGTTTTGTTAAAGAATAAGGAAAAATAGTGAGTTAATTATGTTTATTACGAGTTACAAGAAAACATGTTAATTGAAAATCGTTCTCATCCATATTAATTTAGTACAACCCCGCTGCCCAGGAGGTAAGGATTGGTGTGTTTGGGTCATTATTGCATGCGTGATGTACAGTTGAGTAGATACTTGACTTATTGTGTATGCTAAAATAAAAGAATATATATCATTACATTATACATGACTTTTGTTAGACAGTTACACAATTGTTTGCACTTACAGATTTTTTTTTTTTAAATGGCTACGACTGGTGCACTTTATTTAATTATGAAAGACAATGCTTTAATTGGATCAAATTACTTCACCTAGAAAATGAACCTGGAGATAGTATTAATGTTAGGAATATTATCCAGACTTATTTTATTAATATTATTTTATTAAAGAATAAAATTAAAGTAGCAGTCATTTCTTTGTTAAATTTGTGTTAGCAAGCATTTATATTGTATGTGATTTTCTTTTGGGTAACATTCATGAGATGGGTGTAATTCTTAAACTATAATTTTCATGTTTGTTCTAAGTCATTTGTGCAATTAATCCACATATAGACTTGGAACAAATGGTACAGATTATTATTTGAAAGACTTGTAATCAAAGGCAAGTTTGGAGCACTTATATGCTAAGACTATAATGTGACACTTTAGATGGCTTGTCTTGGTCATGTCGATGTGATCCAAAAGTGTTATATTGGTGTGTTCAATAAGACTGAAACTTTGAGTTGGATCATGTGAGTTGCTTTTTTCTAGACTAATATCAGAGATGAGCGATTCATGTTGTATTGTTTGAGCAATGACTCTAAATCCTGAGAGTATTATGGACTTGTGCATGGAGCGTTAGTTACTTTGGTGTACTATAAGTGAGGTCTAAACATATGACTAAATTCCCATGTGCATTGGGTAGCAGTATGAAGTGTGACAAGGATCAGGTATTCGATATGGAATCTACAATCTCTTATGAGGTACAGTTGTCCCCTTAGTTGAGTCGCAAATATTTGAATAGTTTAGAAACTTTGGCCAAAGTATTCCAAGTGTTTTGACTTTTGGAATTTATACTATGAATATGTTCAAGTATAAATAAATTATTCAGTGAAGGGCGAGTCGGTAACTAATGGAGAAGCTGTGAGAAGGATAATTGTAGTAGCTATACTTATTCTTCGTCATGGACATCTAGCGGAGGGGTTGTTGTTATCAATACAGTCTATTAGGGAGATATCGAATAAATGGTTAAAGTCTGAAGTATAGTAGGATTTATTTAGTTGAATTAAGTCCTATTAAATGGTAATTAAATTATATCATAAGATGGTTAGTTTAACCCATTTGGAGCTAGATTTAAATTGTCTGTAGGTTCCCTGCGCAAGCCTCTGTATTTATTGCCATCGGAAAAATATTAAAGAATTTATGCAATGAGCAAATTTAATTTTGCCAAATATTATTTATGAAATGAATAAAAGTTAAAAATTATAAAGTAAAATAATTTTTGAAAGTAAAAATTCATAAGTTAAATTTTTACATGTGAGAAACAATGCAAAAAGGAACAAAAATAAAAAATCGTGCGCAGGGGTCACAATCCGTGTGACCTCAATTGGGTGTCGTGCGCTGGCTCATTCCTTGGCAATCCGCGTGCCACAAGACGGGCCAATCGCGGCCCGCCACGTGGCACACTCAATTCAAAAACAATAGGCAGCTCCTATGCAATGAAACGCTGCATTTTGGTTTGCGCTTTGCATTAAACGATGCATTTTATTTTAAATTTTCAGATCCCACATTGAAAATTTACAATTTTTTCGCTCCGGTATACTTCTATAAATAGAGGTACCGATTCCCAAGGTTTAACGTTCTAGTATCGCCTTTCGGAGACCTAGTGATCTCAAGTTTAATATTATTCAGAGCCCACTCATCGGGCGATTCGAGGTCATTGCGTAGAAAGCAGCTGGGTCTCGATTTCTCTGCTTTCTGAGGAGATATTATTATTCTTCTTGTATTCTTAATTTAATTTTGGGTATGTTCTTTTTTTTTTTTCCTTCTATTTTAGTTTTCACTTTTCTATTTATTTATAATTTTTCTTAGTATGCCTGTTTAAATTAATGTTATTCTTATGAATGTATCAGAATAGAGACATATAGATTCAAATTAGGAATTTAAATAAGCAGATTTAAAATTAAGAATTTTAAATCAACTTTAAGTTTAAAAATGAGAATTTTAAACCCTTTTGTTGTGTTAATTTAATGAAATTAGGGAGAATTTTTGAAATTCATCCCAACAACTGGTATCAGGAGAAAGGGATGTATAGAGATAATCCTAATAACCCTATTTCGAGGAACCCACGTGCGTGAGGTGTCATAAAGCGTGGCTCTCCGATTGGGGGCTGAGGTAGCAAGAAGAGTCTTCTACGCTGAGTGCTCTGATAGGTGCACTTCGTTGTGACCATAGTTGGAGAATTGTAAACCCAATAGTTTACATCAGAGTTATATTAATTAATAATTAGGTTAGTTATTTGCAACAATTGGTATCAGAGCTAGCCTCTGATTACATTCATAATTTACATGAATAAATATAATAAGATCGAAATAAGAAGATTTATGATTTAATAAAATAGAGATTTTAATAGGAAGGAAAGCTAGTTTAATTTGACATTGATAATAATCTACGTATCGGTTTAAATTGTTTAAATCGACAAAGAATTAATAGTTAATTCAGATGATTGTTTAAAGCAGTGATTTAAATTGTTTAAATCTGTAATGAATTAATGGTTTATTAAATTGTCCAATGTAACGATTTAAATTGATTAAATCGTTAACAAATTATTTGTTAATTCATATTTGTTACATTCATGTTATACGCATGATGAGATTGTGCATATCTAACCATGATTTTTTGAAGTCGAATAAAATTGATCTAATGATATTAGATTCAATTAATTTTACAAAATCGGATAAAGTTGATCAACTAAGATTAGATTTAATTAATTTTAAATTAAATATTTTAATACTTTAATTTAAAAAAAATCTTATGATGTCAGTGCTGATTTTAGCGAAGTTAAAAAAAAAATTTGGAACATGTATATGTCAGTACAAGTTTACATAATAAATTAAAAATTAATTTTTATTAATTAATTTAATTTCAGAATGGGATTCTAAAAATAGATTATTACATAATCTAAAATGTAAGACAATACTATTTTAATTATTATTATTTAATTAATTTTAGTATAAGATTCTCAAATAGATTATGAGTAATATGAGTTACGGTATTATTTTAAATAAAAATTAATTTATATTAATTAATTTGAATTTAGAATGAGATTCTAAAATAATAGTATGAGATAATCTTAATTATAAGTTAGTACCATTTTAATTAAAAATTAATTAATTAATTTTATTGGTTAATTTTAGAACGAGATTCTAAGATAGATTATGAGATAATCTATGTTGCACAACAATAGTATTTTAAATAAAATAAAAAATTAATTAATTAATTTTGTTTATTAATTTTTAGAATGAGATTCTAAAGGGGTTAATGGGATAATCCAAGTTATAAATGTAAGTTAATTAAAAATTATTTTATAAAATCAAGTGGGAGTGAGTTTCAATTGTTGAAACCTCATGGTCTCCATTACCGGTTTGGCAGTACAGTAGATCGATAGACCTCCCTGCGGAGGATGTCGGTTTGTAGATTATAGGGTTAGACTTCTATTGGGATAAGCCAAAGTGCAAAGTAGCGACGCGACCACGCTGCCGTAGAGTATTACGTGTATTTGAATGGAGGTTTATGTAATGGTTTACAGTTGACTAGCGTGATGCATTATCCTCCCCGAGGAGCTCTGTTGTATTATGTTAGAGAATAAGGTAAAGTAGTTAGTTAATCATGTTTAGTAAGAGTTACAAGAAAACATGTTAATTGAGAATAGTTCTCACCCACGCGAGCTTCCTACGCCCCTGCTGCTGGAGAGTAAGAAATGGTGTGTTTGGATCATCATAGAATGTATGATAGTACAGTTTTGTGGATACCTGTCTGATTGTGTTTGCTAAAATAAAAGAATAGATATCACTGTATTATACATGACTGTTGTTAGACTGTTGCACAAATGTTTGCATTTACAGTATTTTGAAATGGATATGGCTGGTGAACTTCACTCATTTCTAATACATTATGTACTCACTGGACCAAATTATTTTGCCTAAAAAAACAAGTTGGACTTAGTTATTGCTCACAAGGGACCTACTAAAGAAAAAGAAAAGGGCAAGGTTGCTAGCGTAGCAACTAAGTCCATAAAGAAGTCAGCAAAACAAAAGTGTTTCTTTTGCGGGAAGGCTAGTCATTGGAAGAAAAACTGCACTGAGTACTTAGCTTCTCTTCTTATGAAGACTACTAAGCCATCTAGTGAAGATATGTTGATATCTCGCTTAGATGAGTTATGTGCAATTGAGAGTCCACCAGGTTCATGGTGTGTGGACTCAGGTTCAACTGACCATGCCTACAATATGTTACAGTGGCTCAGGCTAGTCAAGAGGCCACATGATGTGGAGCTGTACCTGATGGTCAGGGATAGTATAAGAGTAGTGGTCTAAAGAGGAGGAGATGTTAGCTTAATATTTAGTGGTAGAATTTTGATTTTAAGAGATTGCTTATTTGTATCTTCACTGTGCAGAAATTAATTTCTGTATCTTGTTTTGATGGACAATGGTTATTCATTTAATTTTGTTTTTGAACATGTCATTACAAGAAATAAATCATTTATTCGCAAAGGTACATGTATAAATGGTTTATTCATGTTATTTCCTAATAAAAAATACGGTATTTATTTAAATGAATCTAACACAAGCTCACTTGTTCAATCTTCTAAAAGAAAATACCCTGAAAGGGATAATGCCTGCACATGGCACCAATGTCTAGTCACATTAATTTGAATAGGATCTAAAGACTGGTCAAAGATGGACGGATAGAGGTTTCGGACTTGAAGTCATTACCAGTCTGTGAATCCTACATAGAAGGAATGATGACCAAGTCTATCTTTAAGAGTAAAGGTAACAGGGTTGCTGATTTGCTTGAACTGGTTCACACATATGCATGTGGACAAATGAAGGTTCAGGAAAGAGGTGGATATGAGCAGTTCATCAAATTTACTAATAATTACTTAAGGTATAGATATGTTTACCTAATTAGACATTAGTCGGACTCTTTTGAAAAGTTCAAACAGTACAAAGCTGAAGTTGAAAAGCAATTAGGTAAACAAGTTAAGTCACTTCAATCAGATCGAGGTGGTGAAAATATTTTAGGTGAGTTTCTAGATTTCCTAATTGCAAATGGGATAAGATCCCAGCTTTCTGCTCCAGGTAAATCGTAGTAGAATAATGTTGCAAAAAGAAAGAATAGGACATCGTTAGAGATGGTAAGGTCCATGATGAGACATGTCACTTTACCAATCTCTTTTTAGGGTTATCCCAAGGGAACAAGGGTGGTCTGATCAAAAGGATTTTTGTAAATATGCGAAATTTTTAAATGAGAATTTTGTAGTGAACTACAAAAGTAAAAGCAAAGTACTGTTAGAGGATTTAAAAAAAAAAATTACGCTAGTTTTGAACAGCTAGACATAACTCGGGATACAGTGGATGCATTAGATGCACCTACTGTTAGAGTTGAGAATGCTCTAAGTACACGAGAGCCTAGGCGTAGTTGGGGGATTGTCAGGGCACCTGACAGGTTCATGGCGGGAGCCTTAATGGTTGACCGTGACATTGAATGTAATCCTCTCAGCTACAATGCGGCAGTTAAAGACAAGGATACTGACCAATAGATCTTAGCAATAAAATCTAGGTTAGGATCTATGCATTTTAATCAGTTCTAGAATCTAATAGAGGTACTTGTTGGCATTAAGCCCCTTGGATGTGAATGGGTCTACCAGACACTACAAAAAAAGTGACAATTCCCAACAACAGGATTGTTGTTGGCAATGGCAATTTTTCTGTTAGGAAAGGCTTTACCAACAGAAATCAGTCTGTTGGTAAGCTATTGGTATAGCCTCTGTTGGTAAAAGTTTTACCAACAGAAATTTTAAATTGTTGGTAATAGCTTGTCATTAGCCACAATCATTCATTTGTTGGTAAAAGTTGTACCAACAAATTTTTCTGTTGGTAAAAGTTACTACAAACAACAAATTCTCTATTGGTAAAGAGTATACCAATAACAAATTCTCTATTGATAAAAGTTATACCAATATAAAATGTCTGCGGGTAAAGGGTAGTACCAACACAAATTTTTTGTTGGTACAAGATTTACCAAAAATAAATTCTTTATTGGTAAAAGTTATACCAATAAAAACTGTATGATGGTAAAGGGTATTCCAACAACCAAAAAAAATTTCTATTGCTAAAAATTATTTCAACAATCGATATAGAATAGTAGAAGATATACCAACAAATACTTTATGTATATACCAACAAAAATTTCCCATTAACAAGGATTTCCCAACAATTCCATAAAGCTAGTACCTTCATTAGTACATATTCATTTACCAACAAACAAATACCCCATAGCATCCAAAATGCATCTTCAATATCAAGTTTAATTTAAATCCCAACAAAAAAAACTATCCAAAATAAATCCTAAAAGTTTATGTACCAAAAAAGACAAATCCATGATATATGCCAAAAAAAAAAAACATCCGCCTAAATACCATCTTCATCTGTGTATTCCTGATCTCCATGCTCTTGATTGAGCTCATCAACTGACACGCGCTTTTCTCGTGACAACGATTAATAGAGCCGCCAGATTTACAACTTAAACTCAATCCCAATCTTTCAGCACATAATTCAGTTATACATAATTAAGATATTTCATAGAGTTAGCAATCAAGTCCTAGCATTTGCACCACCATATTTTCAAATAGTTATCTTCATAATTCATATTCACTTTTGCAAAGCCAAAATAGATATATTATGTCACAAGTAAACTATCAATCGTTAACTAGGCTTAATAAGCAACAATGTAATTTATCAAACTACCAAGAACTATATTAGCCTAACTTCAAACTAATAAAATGTTGCTCTACTACTATATATTGAACAATTACCTTTCCTATAAATTTCAGAAGCGTGGACTCAAGAAAGTTTATCTTTTCCCATGATTTCTTTAAGCTCTCATCTGAATTAGCCAACTTCTTATTCACCAATTTCAGCTCCTCCTCTAACTTTCTCCTTCATTGGGAATCATAATATAATCTGAAAAAATAGACTCACGAATCATATTTTTTCCTTCATCGGGAATCATATTTTCTGCAACATGCTCTATTTCTGCTTCAACTTGTGGCGAATTATCATGCGTATGATCCTAGGAAATAAAGCACGTCATGCTTTTTGAAAGGATGTCTCATTATCACTTCGCTTTTGAGGTACAGCACAATGAGCCAACCTAGGGCTGCGACGTAATTGCTGAAGAATATGTTGTTCTTGTGCTGTTCGATGATCATTTCTACGAGATGCCAAATTCTACATAGAAAATAGGGATGACAACATAGCAAAAATATAATCAATCTAGTGTCAGAATCGAGATATATTAACAAATAACAAAATAGCAATAAGATGTGTGGAATACTTGCAAATCCGATGACTTAACTAGCCTTCTCTTCATTCCAGTAGATGCCACGAATACCTTCAACATTTAAGATTAGCAAACAAATACAATACAACAATATTCTTAAGACCATGGCATGTTATATTAAAACAAGCATAACGCTATAATCAACCATAATACCATAGCTCACAAAACACTATAAGTCAAAAAACAATGTTTCGATGTTACAATTGTAAAAAACATGACTATCAACTCTAATAATAATCGTAATTATACAAAGTGTCATCTTCTTCACTACTATCACTATTGTAGAAATATTCATCATCAACTTCCGCACTAATTAGTTCATTCAAGGGTTTGTCAACCATAACCTCTTCCACATCTTCTGTAACAATGCTTATCTCATTCGTGCTAACATCTTCTTGTATGTTATTGGATGGATGCCCATCAAGTTCTGGTATGTTATCTTCATCCATGTCAAACAAATCCCTTAGTTTTGAGTAGTAATAAGATCATGATGCTCACTGTAAACAAAAAAGCTGTGAGCTTACATTTGAAATCTAAATTTTACATCATCAACGAAGAAACAAATGAAATAAAAGTCTTTGTTAAAGAATATACTTAATGCAGTATTGAATGTCTTCGCAGTTGAACAAGATATATCCATGCGCTTGTTGTATGTAAGACCCAACTTTCTAATAATGCCCTTTGCTTTGTAATAGGTCTTCGGCAATGTTTCCCCCTTAGGCAAAGCCTTTTTAAACAAAGTCAGAAGTTCAGTAAATCCAGCATCGTTCAGCCCATGCTTGCATTTAAGATGATATAGCTGAACAAGAAACGAGAGCTTGCAAAATTCCTCACAATTAGGATACAAGGGTTGCTCTGCATCTTTAAGCAATTCGTAAAAAATTTCAGTTTCTACATTAGGTCCTTCCATTGGTGGTTGTGATGATTCTTCCATATTAAGAAGATTATGTACCCCACATGCATCTCCGATCATCTCATAAACACCATAATCATCGTCACAAACGTTCATCTCCATCTCGCTACAAGTATCATTGCCCTCATAAACTTCTGATTCCCCATGACTATGCCATATGCTACGAGCATAATCAGAATCCATGCCTTTAAGTTGAAGATGGCGTTCCACAGTGAGTTTATCTTTACTATATCGATTAGCGCATAACTTACATGGACACGATATCAACCCGGTTTCACCAACAACATTAACAGCATACGAGACAAATGCTCGCATTCCATTCTCAAATTCACTTGACGCCCTTGGGAACTTCACCCAATCCTTATTTTTAAACACATCTATATGGTAAATCCTATACTTACCAATATTCACAAATCAATTACAAAAGATAGTAAAGTATCTATCCAAATCAACTCATGCCATATAACTGCAATGTTCTAAGCTTGAATACTAGAACAGTGACTAGATGAGGAAATAATACAATTGATAAAAATAGATCAACTGATCATATTCTTTTAGTTCTAAGGCTAGAAATATTTTTCCATGTTTATTGGTCATATATGTTTGCTAACTGTTCTAATACATCAGGTAGGTTTTGTAGTTTTGAAGTAATATTTTGTTCATTTCTTCATCGATTTACATCCTACAACTAGCTTATGCGATGTTTTAGTTCAATTTTTAGTTCAATTCGTATAACTTCTAGGTTTGGTCTAAATCATTTACGGACATGAACATTAACATATGGCTCACCTCGAACTTGAAGCAGACAATATTTACAGCTCTAAATCACTAACGCACACAAATTTCAATAAATTAAATAGTACAATCAGTACAAGATAACTTAATTACCCCATCTTACTCACAATTAAAAGTAAAAAACAACAACAATAACCAATATATCAGCAAACATAAGATTTCAGTTAAACAGTTTAAGACAGAACTAGTTACCTAATCCATACTAAAATCTATTATGATCCATGGTATAGGGGATATAGGAGAGTAATTAGTAATAAGTCTTGTATGAGCTTGTATTAGTATAAGTATGATGGTTAGTCAAGACGTTAGTTGATATAGTCAAATGTGGTGGCTAGCTATATGTAATTAGCTCATGTCTAGGTGCATGTAACCATCAATGTTCTCCCTTAGTATAAGTAGGGTGAACTAGATTGTAATCCTCATTATTGATGAATGAAATAAACTTCTATTCTCTTCTCATCCCTAAATTCTCTCTATTTCTCATCTCCTTCTCTTCTCATCTAAACCCTATTCCTATCCTAGTAATGATTCAAGCTCTCCCTTGAGTCATAATAATTGGTATCAGAGCCTAGGTTTGGCTTCTAATTGTTTGTATTGTGTTGGTCTAGTGCTTAATTCAGTCCAAAACAGTAACAATTATAGAATTGCATCGGTTGATCACAGAACCTGAAGTTTAAGGCTGTTAACAGGCTATAATTGAGGAGTACTGCAGAAACATTGCAGAAATACTGAGAATTGAGCTGAAAGCAAGTTGATTCTTTGTTGTGTGGATAGTAATTGATCACAACTTAGGGTTCTTTTACAGATTCTGTTGCAACGAAGTAGAATTGTTGTTGAAACTGAATTTATCGTGTTGAAGAGATTGATTAAGTACAAGATTGATCAAGATCAGCACCAGAAGTGTGCAAAACTAATTGAAGTAGTTCAGGTTGCAGCTGAACACAATTGAATTGGAATCTTAGGGTCGGTTCAGCAGCAGAACAACAGAACTGAATACATCGAATTGATTTACTGCAATAACATTGAGATAGACAACAACATTGAACTGAAAATTCCTTCAATCCTGTGTATGAGATTGATCGGTGGAAGTTGAGCAGTACAGGACATCGAATTGGTTCAAGGAATTTGAGTTGTTGTTGTGTGGATTAACTAAATTTAGTTCAGTTTATGTGAACAAAAGCTGAAGTATTGAATACATCAAGCTTGGTGCATTGATTCAGTGAACAGAGGATTGAGTTGAGAGCTTAGATATTTCAACAACAGAAACGTGCTTGGGTTGTTTGCATTGATTGACAGTGTCAGTGATCACCAAAACCAGTGACAAGTGCAAAGTAATTCTGGTCAGAAAATTCAGTACAACACAAGCTTCGGCGCATCCGATTGTTCAGCCACAGATTGTTCAATATTACAGCGCATCAATTTGAGCTTAAGTGCTTACATCGAATGAAGTTCAACATGGATTTTAAGGCGATTGCGGAATCATTTCAGAGGATTAATGAATCATACATTGATATGGAGCAACAATGTGTGAATATATCAAGGAATACATCGAATTGATTTACTGCAATAACATTGAGATAGACAACAACATTGAACTGAAAATTCCTTCAATCCTGTGTATGAGATTGATCGGTGGAAGTTGAGCAGCACAGGACATCGAATTGGTTCAAGGAATTTGAGTTGTTGTTGTGTGGATTAACTAAATTTAGTTCAGTTTATGTGAACAAAAGCTGAAGTATTGAATACATCAAGCTTGGTGCATTGATTCAGTGAACAAAGGATTGAGTTGAGAGCTTAGATATTTCAACAACAGAAACGTGCTTGGGTTGTTTGCATTGATTGACAGTGTCAGTGATCACCAAAACCAGTGACAAGTGCAAAGTAATTCTGGTCAGAAAATTCAGTACAACACAAGCTTCAGCGCATCCGATTGTTCAGCCACAGATTGTTCAATATTACAGCGCATCAATTTGAGCTTAAGTGCTTACATCGAATGAAGTTCAACATGGATTTTAAGGCGATTGCGGAATCATTTCAGAGGATTAATGAATCATACATTGATATGGAGCAACAATGTCTGAATATATCAAGGAATACATCGAATTGATTTACTGCAATAACATTGAGATAGACAACAACATTGAACTGAAAATTCCTTCAATCCTGTGTATGAGATTGATCGGTGGAAGTTGAGCAGTACAGGACATCGAATTGGTTCAAGGAATTTGAGTTGTTGTTGTGTGGATTAACTAAATTTAGTTCAGTTTATGTGAACAAAAGCTGAAGTATTGAATACATCAAGCTTGGTGCATTGATTCAGTGAACAAAGGATTGAGTTGAGAGCTTAGATATTTCAACAACAGAAACGTGCTTGGGTTGTTTGTATTGATTGACAGTGTCAGTGATCACCAAAACCAGTGACAAGTGCAAAGTAATTCTGGTCAGAAAATTCAGTACAACACAAGCTTCGGCGCATCCGATTGTTCAGCCACAGATTGTTCAATATTACAGCGCATCAATTTGAGCTTAAGTGCTTACATCGAATGAAGTTCAACATGGATTTTAAGGCGATTGCGGAATCATTTCAGAGGATTAATGAATCATACATTGATATGGAGCAACAATGTCTGAATATATTACAATCTTTTCAAGAATTGATGAGGACAAATGCTACAACAAAGGATCTTCAGGTTGATTTAGTAGTAACACACACTGAGGTTTATGAGGAATTGGAGCAACCACAGGTCATGAAGTGTCATGGTATGGTTCTGGAAACAGAAGAGGCTGATGTTGCAGCAGAACTTCAAGTGTTAGATTCTTCATTGCTGCAAATAAATAATGCAGCAAAAGCTTATGTAATTGAGGCAGTTGACGGTGATTTGCAGCAGATGAATGTGCTTGTGGAGGATTGGAATTCTGTTCAATAGCTTGAATTGCAAACAAATGTGATTGATTTAGAATCACAAGTCAGGAAACCAAAGGTGGTTAGTAAAATAAAAAATCAAGCACAACTAAGGCCTCTAGATCAGAGGAAGGAGGAATTCGATCTCTTTGATGAACAACGGCCTGATTTTTGGAGTGAGAATTGGGGAGGGTTCGAAAATGAAGATTCAATGAAGGAAAATTATCAACAAGGGGCATTAGTTCTTGAGGTTGTATTGGAAATTGCAGCTGCAAGTCATGAAGAAGCAACCAAGCAAGTTGAGGTTGGGACACAACCGAGAGCAGCAGCAGCACATCAATGTGACTTGAGACTTCAGGAAGAGATTGACCTTGGTGTCACTGCATTACAACAGTTAATGGAGATGGATTTGCAGCCACAGACAAAGCTGGAAGTGTATCACAACTCAATTGACAAAGCTGCAGCTGTAAATCAAGTGGATAACTTCATACATTGTGTGGAAATTCAGAACAAGCATCATCTTCCTAAAATTCAAGAATTCCAGCTTGTGAAATATGCAGAGGCAACTCCAATTCAGTATGTTGATGAACCTTTACAAGGGAAAGAGCATCTGGATGTGGAAGCTAGAGATTTGCAAGTGTAAATTGAAGTTCTAAGCCATAGGGGATTGAAATTCAAGCTGAATTTTCAGCCTGACTTGAAGATTAAATTGGTCATTGATCTTGGTTGCAAGAAGTGCTTTGGAAGCAGAAGAGTAAGAGCTTTGATGAAGCCAATATTGGTTTATCATGGGAGACCTCCTGATTTCCTCAATCTCAAAGCAAATAAAGAGGCTCTTGACAAGTTCCTTATGTTCAAGGACATGAAATTGTGGCAGCCAATATTGGTGTTGTGGACATTAAAACAACTTGAGGCCTGTTTGTGGATCAAAAGGGCAAGCAAGAGGGCAACAAGAAGGAAGTATTTAGTCAATAAGGATGCAAAATCAGCAAGGAATCAGCTTGCTCTTACCGCAGTGCAAGCAAATTCAGCACTGAAGGGTCCAGATGTGGTTTTACTGCACAATGATGTTCTGATTCAGTGGGGTTCTGGGCAAGATCTGGCCCTTCGGCAAGTTTTATTGAGGCCTTTTGATCCTGGACAAGAGTTTACATTCAATAAAGAAGTTAATTCATCAAGCAATTAAAGTGAATTTGCTTCAGAACAAACAAAATCAGTTCAGCAGCACCTTGTGATTTACTCGATAGTAGTAGCTGGTATAATTCAAGGGAGGAACTTGCAAGATCTGATCAAGGTGCAAGGGAAATGGAATGGGGCTGATGTTTACTCGTCTAAGGACAACACCAAGAAGTCACAGGAACTCAGGAAACTGAAGCAAGGAGTCACGTTCAGCAGGCCTGAATTCTGCAGTTCAATTCTGTGGAAAGATTCTAAGGTTGAGAACACTGATCCATTCAACAGCAGCCATTACAAACCTGTTCTAGAGGGATTCAGCGAGACATCACATAAATGCTCAGCAGATGCAATTTCTCAGTGCTGCAGAAGAATCAGATGTACATCTCAATTGAATTCAGAGATGCTCCATGCTGTATTGATAACCAAAGAGGGCACCAACATGCTGTCACCGGATCCCATTAGAACTTCGAAGTTAAGCGTGCTTGGGCGAGAGTAGTACCAGGATGGGTGACCTCCTGGGAAGTCCTCACCCTCAGGTTGGGAACACTGGGAAACAGTCTCACTTCAGGTTAACACCCTGAAGGGGGAAGGCTGCACACATCCGCCCCCCCAGACCCAGCGTAAGCGGGAGCCCTTGAGGCACTGGATATGTTCCTATTCCTTCCATGCTGTATTGATGCTGCAAATTTCTCTTGGTTTGACAAAAAAAAAAAAAAAAAAAAAAAAATATCTACTTCACACTTGAGCTTGCTTTTCTGGGAGTTTGGATTGTTGGGTGCATCTTGTGCAATTACATCAGATATGTACAGCAGCTTAGCAAATCTGTTCAACAAGAGGAATTGTTATATGTTGAAAAATAATTTGGTTTGGGACTTGGTTGTCCTCTTATTTTGGCAGTAAATTCGAAGTTAGAGAAGGTTATGAAAGCTTGTAGAAGTCACCAGAACCTCAAGCATACTCATTACTTGATCAATAATGGAAGGAAATCCATAGCAAAACCTCTTAAATTGGAAGACATTTCCAAAATCTTTTTCAAATCTGAAGTTGATGCTTCTGCAGAGCTGATGTTTGGACTGAACAGTGCTTGATGATGATTTTTCAAGGAAGGCCCAGTATGGGAAACCAAGGGAATGAAGCAAGGTGAAAGAGTTGTGGTTTTGGTTTGAATTGCAGCTGCAAATACAAAGCTAATATGCATCTTGAAGTTGTTTGATGGAGTTAATATGAGCCTTGAAGCTATTCTTTTCTCTAAGATTCTTGAGGGCAAGAATCTCTTAAGGGGGAAGGAATGCTATGATCCATGGTATAGGGGATATAGGAGAGTAATTAGTAATAAGTCTTGTATGAGCTTGTATTAGTATAAGTGTGATAGTTAGCCAAGATGTTAGTTGATATAGTCAAATATGGTGGCTAGCTATATGTAATTAGCTCATGTCTAGGTGCATGTAACCATCAATGTTCTCCCTTAGTATAAGTAGGGTGAACTAGATTGTAATCCTCATTATTGATGAGTGAAATAAACTTCTATTCTCTTCTCATCCCTATTTCTCATCTCCTTCACTTCTCTTCTCATCTAAACTCTACTCCTATCCTAGTTATGATTCAAGCTCTACCTTGAATCATAACAAAATCAAACCAAATATACATGTTAATATCAACAAAACTAATGAATACAAACCTCAAATTGCACGAAAAATAGATTAAAATCAGAAAAACCAGAAGTACCACCACAATCCAAGCCCAAGAGTTGATAGAACCTTTTCAATATCCAAACCCGACAACCTCCCGCCATAAAACTACTCAACAACTGGCAATGACCAACATAAATTTAAGCAAAATTCATGTCTCATACAACAAATTCACATGTTTTAAACAAATAAAATGTAAAATGTATATAAATGTTCATGTTTGTACCAGAAATTTAGGGCACTGAGCCTGGCGTGAGGGTTGTCGAGTCAAGCCGGAAGACCTAGCAGAGGTGGTCGGCGCGGTGGCGGTCGAGTCGTCCTGGCCAACGTGATGGCGGTCGAGTCGTCCTGGCCGGCGTGTGGCATGCTGGAGAGATCAATGGGTGTAGATGAAATGAAGTGAAAGAGAACGGGTTTGGTGGGGGGTTTTTTGACTTTACTAAATTTAACTAGTAAATTAATTTTGGGTTAGAATTGTAAGTATTGGGGAGAAATTTGAGAGAAAAAATAAAAGTTTGAGAGAAAAGGGGAAAAATTGAAGAGGAAAAAGAAAATTAAGGAGGAAAATAAAAATTGAGTAAAAAAGAATTAAGTACTATTAATTTTTTTAAATTTAAAACTAGTGACTTTGTTTGTTGATAATAATTCTTTTACTATTATAAGAATAATATTAACAATAAATTTATCTGTTAGTAAATGTCTCTTTAGTATTGGTCCAATACTAAAAATTTATTTGTTGGTAATATGATTTTGTCCTTTGGTAATAGTTATTGGATAAAACTAAGGGCTTGTTTGTTGGTAATTACTATGTTAGCAATTCAAAGATAATATTACCAATAAATTTGTTTATTGGTGAATAACTGTGTTGGTATTGATCTAATCAATACCAATTAACATTATCTTTTTTGTTGGAAAATATATTTTTCCTACTATAGAAAATAAATTGTATAGTTATTATCATCAATATCCATGACTGTTGATATTGATCACCCAATTCCAACAGAACATTTTAATTTTTGTTAGTATTGGTCACATTTTTTATAGTGAGGCTATCTCAATAAAATTTATTTCTTTTCGTATTGATGTAGTCAATATCAATAAAATTTATTTATGTTGTCATCAAGCTAGTTAATACCAACAATATTTACTTCAATTGGCATTGAACTAGTCAATACCAACAGAAATCTTTTCCGTTGGTATTGACTACATCAATACCAACAGAAATATATTCCGTTGGGATTGACTACATCAATACTAACAGAAATATATTCCGTTAGGATTGACTACATCAATATCAAGATAAATATATTCCGTTAGGATTGACTACATCAATACCAACAGAAATCTATTGTTGTTGGGATTAGATCTATATTATTTTCACTTTTCACTTGTTTTAAGTTATTACCAACATTAATATTTTGTTGTTGGTAATGTATAACTATTACCAACAGAACCTGAAATGTTGTTGTTGGTAATAGTCACTTTTTTTTAGTGAGAGGACAGGAGGAGTGGATGGGAAGGTAGAGACCTTCATGGCAAGACTAGTTGCTAAAAGTTTTACCCAAAAGGAAGGAACCTATTGTGATGAGACCTTCTCACCAGTAGCCATACTAAAGTCCATAAGAATACTCCTATCATTGTAGCTGATTATGAGATCTGGAAAATGGAAGTCAAAACAGTCTTTTTGAAAGGTCGGCTTGAAGAAGACATCTATATGGTGCAACCAGACAGTTTCATTGGCAAACTCAGGAGCATATGGTATGCAAACTGAAGAAGTCCATTTATGGACTGAAGCAAGCATCATGGTCATGGAATATTAGATTCAATGAAGTAATTAAGTCTTATGGTTTTGAGCAATTGGTTGACAAACCAAGCGTGTACAAACAACATCAAGAGAAAGTAATGACTTTCTTAGAATTGTATGTCAATGATGTACTACTCATTGGAATGATGTAGGGATGTTATTACCAAGATTTGGTGAGCTAGTTCTAGTTAGCTATACGGATTCAGATTTCTAGTCAGATAGAGATGTAAGACGTTTGACGTTTGGGCATGTCGTTACCCTTGGAGTAGGATCCATTAGTGGGAGGAATGTCAAGCAGTATTGTATTGCTGACTTCACCATAGAGGCTAAATACGTTCTAGCTTCAGAAGCTGCAGAGAGGGCATGTTTGCTCAGATAGAATAATTGACCTAGTAGACTTTTGGATTATACACAAAAGAAATGGGTATAAAGCTTGTCATAAATTAGATTTAGGACAAGTGAGAGATTGTTAGGAATAGTGCCCTAAGATCTAGATTTATTTTGTTAATATTATTTTACTAAAGAATAAAATTGAAGTTCCAGTCATTTTCTCGTTAAATTTGTGTAAGCGAGCATTTATACTGCATGTGAGTTTCTTTTTGGTAACATCATGAGATGGGCGTAGTCCTCAAACTTACATATTTGTTCTAAGTGGTTTATGAGATTAACCCATAGATAGATTTGGAACAAATGGTATGGATTGTTGTTTAAAAGACTCGTAGTCAAAGACGAGTTTGGACCACTTGTATGCTAAAACTATAACATGACACTTTAGATGACTTGTCTTGATCATGCGGATGGTGATCCAAAAGTGTTATGTTGGTATGTTTAATAAGATTGGCACACTAAGTTGGACCATGTGAGTTGCTTGTTTCTGGACTACTATTAGAGATGAGTGATCCATGTCGTACTGTTTGAGCCATGACTCTAAATCCTGAGAGTATTTCTGGACTTGTGCACGGAGTGTTGGTTCCTTTGATGTACTATAAGTAAGGTCTAAACATATGACTGAATTACCAAGTACACTGGGTAGCGGCGTGAAGTGTGACAAGGATCAGGTATTTAATATGGAATCTACAATCTCTTATGAGGTACAATATTGTGATTTAAGAACAATCTTAAATCATAACCTAAGGATAAAAGAGTACGAGATGAGGAAGAAGTGAAAGGAATCGAGAAGTAGAGAGAAATTAGGGTCGAGAGAAGAAGAGATCAATTTCATTCATTAGCTTTCTCAATACAAGATATATTGCTCTTTATACAATTGGAACCAACTGAAGCAAAGAGGAAAATATCCAGAATTACAATGCATCTAGACACTTGCCAACTACCTTACCTAACAATTGATTATTGGTGCCAAAACCTCCAACTAAAACCCTTACAGCTAATAGAGCACCAAAACACAACACTTAGATGCATTTAACAGCTCAATGAAACTAGAATCATAAAAATGCCTCCCGCTTGAGAACACTCTTGTCTCAAGAATGAAGGATGGAAATTAGCTTTGGAGAAACTTCAAATTTTCCCAAGTTGAGTCTTCTTCAGCCAAGTTGTCCATAGCACCAAGACCTCCTCAATCTGCTTCCCAGCTTGCTGAATCACTCGAGAATCTAGTATGGCAACAGGAACTTGCAAAAGAGCTCCACCAGAACCAACCTCGGGAGGTTAGGAGAGCAAGACTTCCCTCTTTCCACATGTTTCTTTAGAAGGGAAACATGGAACACCGGATGGACATATGAACCAGGTGGAAGATCCAATTTATAAGCAAACTTTCCCAACTTCTTAAGTATTCTATAGAGGCCAAAATACCGAGCACTGAGTTTAACATTCTTGCGTACTGCCAGTGTGGATTGTCTAAAGGGTTGTAGCTTTAAAGACACCAAATCCCGCACTTTAAAGACTTTATCTAAATGCTTCCTATCAACATAGTACTTCATCCTTGCCTAAGGCAAGGGAAGGTTATCTTTGAGAAGCTGAACTAACTACCTTCTCTGTAGCAACATATCAGAAACATCTGGCATTGAAGTGGAGATCCTTTGTAAGACTAAGGGAGAAGGAGGATCATATCCATACAATGCCTTGAAGGGAGTAGTTCCTATAAAGGAATAAGCATGCCTATTGAACCAAAACTCTGCCAAGGACAACCACCTACACCACTTCTTTGGATGGATGAATGTCATACTCCTCAAGTATTGTTCAATGCACTGATTAACCCCATCTGGTTGTCCATCGGTTTGGGGATGATAGGAGGAACTCAAAGCCAAAGTAGTACCCAAGAGAAGGAACAACTCTCTTCAGAAATTGCTAGTAAAGAGCCTGTCACAATCAGAAACTATGCACTGTGGCAACCCATGCAGCTTGTAAATGTTGTCTAAGAAGACCTTAGCAAGTCTTTCAGCTGTAATTGGGAGGGACAAAGCTGCAAAGCGACTGAATTTGGTGAAACGATCCACAACCACCCATGTAACTTCTTTCCGCTCAGACTTACGCAACCCCTTAATAAAATCCATGCTTATATGTTGCCACGCACAATCAGGAATTGGAAGAGGCTGGAGTAAGCCTTGATACTTCTTGCCATCTGATTTTGTCCACTGACATGCTTCGCAAGATTGAACAAAATCCATCACCTCCTTTCTCATACCAGCCCAACTGAAATAACTCTTGAGTCTCTGATAAGTTCCTTCTATACTAGAATGCCCACCCCAAACTGAATTATGGGAAGCCTCAATGATCTGCTTCCTCAAATCAGTGGATGATCAAACATACAATTTACATTTTGCCCTGATGATCCCTTTTATCAAAGAAATGCCGGCATTTGATGAAGCAAGAGAGGCTTTGCTGGTGTTGAAAGCTATCACACATTCCAGGGCAAAGCTATCATCTTCATAAGATCTGTAAACCTCTTCCATTCAAGCTGGTAATACCACTGACACAGCTCCCCAAAAACCAGTTTCAGACTCCTCTAGCATGCGAGATAAAGCTTATGCAGCAAGATTCTCCTTTCCCTTCAGATACTGAATTGAATAGTCTAGGCCAAGCATCCTCATCAACCGTTTATGTTGGACTCTTATTGCTATCTTCTGCTCTAACAAGTACTTAAGCTTTGATGGTCTGTTTTGATGACAAAATGAAGGCCCTCTAAATAATGTCTCCACTTCTTGATAGCCAAAAGGATTGCAAGATACTCTTTCTCGTATATAGACAAGTCCAAATGCTTTGAACTCAAGGCCTGACTAAGATAAGCCACAGGTCTCCCCATTTGAGATAAGACTACCCCAACTCTTTTGCTACAAGCATCAGTCTCCAGCATAAAATCCTTACTGAAATCAGGCATAGCCAACACTGGTGCTGCACACATTGCCGCTTTCAATGCTTTAAAAGCATCTTGAGCTGCCTCAGACCACTTCAAGGCATCCTTCTTCAATAGATCAGTTAATGGCTTAGCAATGACTCCATATCCAGCTACAAACTTCCTGTAGTATTCAGTCAAGCCCAGAAATCCCGTCAATTGCTTCAAAGCAACAGGTGTTGGCCAATCCCTCATAGCTTGGATCTTAGAAGGATCTGTGGATACTCCTTCATAGGAGATGATATGGCCTAGATACTCCACTTGTGACTGAGCAAAGGAGCACTTGGCCAACTTTGCATAAATCTTATGATTGCGCATAACACTGAACACCTTCCTCAGATGAGCCACATGGTCTTCAAATGTTGCACTGTAAATCAGAATATCATTGAAGAAAACCAATACAAATTGCCTCAAGAAAGCCTTAAACACATCATTCATCACAGCCTGAAATGTAGCTGGAGCATTAGCCAACCGAAATGGCATCACCACAAACTCATAATGCCCATGGTAAGCTTTGAAGGCAATCTTGTATATGTCCTGCTCTAAGACTCTGATCTGATAGTATCCCTATCGCAGATCCAACTTAGAGAAGAAGTGCAAGCCATTAAGTTCATCCAGGAGATCATCAATGATTGGGATGGGAAACTTGTCCTTGATTGTGAGCGAGTTTAGATGCCTATAATCAATGCTCATTCTAGCCATTCCATCCTTCTTCTTAACTAAAATACCTGGAGAAGCAAATGGGCTGTGGCTCTGCTGGATGAAACAAGTTTTTAGCAGCCCCTCAACTTGCTCTTCAATCTTAGTCTTCTGCGAGTGAAGATACTTATATGGTCTCAAGGTCATTGGATTTGAATTAGACTTCAGTGGAATTGCATGATCAAGAGTCCTCTTGGGACGTAAAGATACTGGTTGCTCGAATAAGTCTTTGTATTCTTCTATCAGTGTGCTAATATTTGGGTGAGGTGGTGCCTGAACCATAGAATGAGCTATTGAGAACAATTGTCCTATCCATTGACAAGTTCCTTTCTTGACAAATCCTTCTAACCTCTTGCCTTTCATTAATTGCAACTGGGCCTGCTCCACAATTCCTTGCAATCTGATAGTAGGCCCTTGCATCTCAAATGAAACTAACAGTTGAGAGAAATCAAAAATCAATGGACTGAAAGTCTTCATCCAATCAACTTCGAGAACCATGTCACAACCTCCCAATTGAAGAATCCTGAAGTAATACACAAACTAATGATTCTGCATTTGCTAACTAAAGCCTTGGCATTTGGTTTGGGTGAGTATTGAATTCCCATCAGCCACTGTCACAGCTAGAGAACTTGTCCTAATCACTTTGTGCCCCTTCTTTCTAAGAACCTTAGGATCAATAAAGCTGTGAGTACTGCCACTATCTATCAAAATCAAAATACATTTGCTTCCTACTTCTCCTTTGATTCTAATAGTACAGTGAGAGCCATTCCCTGTTAATGCCTTCACAGAGATTTCCATTTCATCATCCACCAGTTCCTCCTGTAATTCCTGTTTTTGTTCAGTCAATTCAGCTTCCATTTCCTCCTCTTTAGTATCCCCTTCTGCCTCTGCTCCACTAATTGACATCAGAAGCTTAGGATTACACTTGTTTCAAAAGAAATATCGTAAATTATATTTGAAACATAGTCTCTGAGCCTTCTACTCTTCCACACTCAAAGGCTTGGATCTTGTAGGAGACTCTGATGCTGATAAGGACCTTGATTACTTCTTCTTCTCTGGCCATCAAATGCTACCAGCATAGTGGACTTAAACAACTAGGCCTTGGCATAGGCCTTAGACAGTATTCTGGGACTCAAGGCTTTGATAAGATTCTTGATTTTTGGCTTCAAACCATTGATAAAACTTGAGACATAATAGGCTTCACTTGCATTAGGATTCACAGAAATCATCCTAGCTCTCAGATTCTCAAATATTGCCATATATTCTTTTGCACCACCTTATTGAAGTTGTCCACAATATCACTAGAATCCTCATCACCATATCTCTCACAAAGCTCCTCCATAAATTCAGACCAAGACAATGATGCATTACTGTGTATGAGGTAATAAAAACATACCTCCTGATCTCCATGGAGGTGAACTGCAGCTAATTCCACCTTCTCAGCCTCACTTATGTGATAGAAATGAAAGTACCTCTTGCATCTTCTCAACCAAGACTGAGGTTGCTTGCCATCAAACTTCTCAATCTCAACTCTAGTATGTTTGAATCCATTGCCTCTGTTACTGACTATGCCATTTTCACTCGCTCTTGAAGTTTGCTGTTACGTTTTCCTTTAATATTTTGATGTAATAAATCGTGAATTGCTTGTATTAGTTTGAATTGTCTTTTGGCGCCAGAATTAGTTAGGCTAGAGTCCAGTTGTTAGCTTTTGGTGGGAACTTAGCTTGATGTTAGGAATTTGAATGTTTGTTTCAAGTTCCCTTTAAATAGGTTGATCTTATGTATTGTTGAGGTATTCAATGAAAATTACCTATCTCTATGAGATAAACTTCTCTTCTCATCTTATTCTCTCTCTATTTCTTCATCTCCTTTCAATTCTTTCTCATCCCTTACTCTCTTTTCATTAGGTTAAGATCAAGATCCAATCTCGATCTTAATAATTGATATCAGAGCCTCGTGTTTTCCCAAATTCAGATACAATAGCAATGTCATCCGAGGTAGCATTGGTAGGTGGTGTAACCACCAGATCGGCTGCAGCCAGAGCAGCTACCAGACCTCCGATTTCTGAAGCAGTTGGCAACAATGATCCAGCAGGTCAAGAGGTTGTCACAAAGAATGTTTTGGAGAATCAGTTTAAGGCTTGGAGTGAGTACATGATTGATCGACTCAAGGTGTCACAAGTGGAGTCAGTTCAGATGTTGCAGCAGCAATGGGAGGAGAAACTGGAACAACGATCTCAACAGGTCGAATTTAAGTTCTCTGATCCGCTCACACGACAGGCACAAGAGTTGGAGGAGAAGATTGCAATGAGGTTTGATCGAGAATTACAACAATTGGATGTGAAATTAGCAGAAATTCGTGAGCAATTCAAGAGGCCTAATCCTCCATTGGTTCTCGATCCCTTGATACCAGCTAGTGTGCTTCAAGCTAGTCCCTCTTTGAGAGCTAAAACATTAAATTGTGAAGATGGAGTTCCAGTTAGGACTCAAGAGGCAGCTAATTCTAAAAGACATGAACACAGTGAGCATGATCGACCTCGACCTCCAAACTGGACTGAAGTAACAGAAGGCCGGACATCAGGAATGGAACATACCTTCAGAAATCAAGGAGTCAGTGCAGGTCAGTTAGACAGGCCACCTGATTCTTGGCAGCATCCATGATCAGGCAGCAATGAGGATTCGTCCAATAGTCGACGTAACAACAATAGACAGCCACGGTTGCAGATCGATGCGTTTGATGGTAAGCAACCACATTCATGGCTGAGAAGGTGTGAACGTTATTTTCTTTTTTATCACATTGATGAATCAGAGAAAGTGCAAATTACTGCTGTGTACTTGCTTGGAGATCATGAGGTGTGGTTCTATAGCTTGATAAGAAGTAGACCTTCCATTACTTGGCATGAATTTGCCAAGGCCTTATGTGCTCGGTATAGTGATGAGGATGATAGTGATATTCTGGACAAATTTAATAAAGTGAAGCAAGATTCAACTGTCAAGGAGTACATGACCAGGTTTGAGAATCTCCGGGCTAGCATTGTGGCTAAAATTGAAGCATCTGAATCATATTATGTGTCAGCTTTGATAAGTGGTTTGAAGCCTAAGTTGAAGAACTTAGTTAAAGCCGTTGATCCCATTGATTTGTCCACAGCCTTTGCTAAAGCAAAGCTTTATGAATCCACGGTCATAACAGCAGGTGATGCCTCTAGACCTCGTGGAAGTACCTCCAGATTTCAGCAAAATTCGATTAGAAACAGGTCTAATGGAGTGGAGGACAAACTACAGCAGAAGTTGTGCTTTCGATGTAATCAGCCTTACCAATTTGGTCACAAGTGCAATCCCAAGTTCCTCATGGCTGTGGAAGGTATTAATGTTGATGAACACCTTGATGAAGAGGAAATTGCAGATGAGGATATTGAGTCTGTTCAGGAAAGTGTGTTGAGCTTAGAAGATGCTGCGATAGAGATTTCAGTTAAGGCTCTTACCGGTAATGGAGCTCATAGCACAATCCGGATTAAAGGAACAACTGGTAAGAGGTCCATTATCATTCTCATTGATAGTGGGAGTACTCATAGCTTCATAGATCCTAAGGTTGTCAAGAAAGTGGGCCATGAGGTGATCAAAACTCACTCGCTTGCAGTCACCGCGGCTGATGGTAAGACAGTTACCACAAGTTCAGCTACGACTTTAGAATCCTTCCTTTGGGAGGGTGTGACATGGTGCTTGGGGTGGAATGGATGAGATCCTATAGTCCGGTATTGTTTGATTATGCAAATCTATCGGTGTCATTTGATGTACATGGGTCCAAAGTTACACTGCCGGGGATAGCTGAGCCGGCTCACTTGCAAATCATTAAGGGCAGTAAGCTTAAGAAGGGCCGTCAAGGTTGAGCATACCAATGGGTGGGCCAATTGTTTGCTATTTCATCAGCAGAATTGATTGACAAAACCGAACTAGAGGTGCAGAACTTAGTAGCTGAGTTTGAAGATGTGTTTGAAGTGCCTAAATCATTACCTCCTAAGAGGAGTTTTGATCATGAGATTCCTCTCAAAGAGGGTGCAGAGCCGGTGAAGATCAGGCCTTATAGACATCCTCATGCTCACAGAACCAAGATAGAGAAGCAAGTGGATGAATTGCTTAAGACTAATTTCATACAAGTTAGCCATAGTCCCTTTGCTTCTCCGGTCATTCTTGTTAAGAAGAAAGATGGCACGGCACATATGTGTATTGATTATAGGCAACTCAACTCTATGACTGTGAAGGATAAGTTTCCTATACCATTTATAGATGATTTGTTGGATGAATTATATGGGGCACATGTCTTTTCCAAGCTGGACCTTCGGCAAGGGTATCATCAGATCAGAGTGAGTGAGCCTGATGTGTATAAGACTGCATTCAGGACGCATCATGGACACTTTGAATTTGTGGTTATGCCATTTGGCTTGACCAACGCACCTGCAACATTCCAGGCTCTCATGAATGATGTCTTCAAACAATTTCTTAGGAAATTTGTATTGGTTTTCTTCGACGACATCCTCATTTACAGTGCATCTTTTGAGGAACACTTGAAGCATCCGAGGGAGGTATTTTTGATCATGCGTAAGCATAAATTGTTTGCTAAGTTGGCCAAGTGTTCATTTGCTCAAACACATCTAGAATATCTCGGCCATGTGATCTCTTGTGATGGAGTTGCAACCGATCCTTCAAAAGTCCAAGCTATGAAGGACTGGGCTGTTCCGGTCTCTCTGAAGCAATTGAGGGGTTTTTTGGGGTTAACTGGCTATTACCGCAAGTTCATAGCTAACTATGGTGCCTTAGCCAAGCCCCTAACAGATCTGCTTAAGAAGGACTCTTTCAGATGGTCGGAGGATGCTCAAAAGGCTTTTGATATTCTCAAATCTGCAATGTGCAAAGCACCAGTTTTGGCTATGCCGGATTTCTCTTCAAGCTTCATTTTGGAGACAGATGCAAGTGGAAGTGGTATTGGAGCAGTATTGTCTCAAGAAGGGAGACCTATAGCTTACCTCAGCCAAGCCTTGAGTGCAAAACATCAAGCTCTTTCCACATATGAGAAAGAGAACCTTGCCATCTTGCTTGCGGTTGATAAGTGGAGGCATTACTTAGATGGGCATCATTTCATCATTAAGACTGATCATCAAAGTCTTAAACACTTATTAGAGCAAAAGATTGTCACAAGGATACAAAGGAAAGGGCTATTGAATATGTTGGGGCTGAATTATGATATTGAGTACAGAAAAGGCAGAGAGAATTGGGCTGCGGATGCTTTGTCACGTAAGTTTGAGGGCCATGAGCAGGGTTCCCTTAGAGCTATTTCCTTGATTTCTCCTGCTTGGATGGAAGAGTTACATCAGTCCTATGAGAATGATCCATTTGCTCAGGAATGTATAGCTGCTGCTAGTGTGGGCAAGGCTGGCAATCTGGTTGCTGGTACATCTGTTACCCGAGGAATTATCAGAATTCAGGGAAAATTATATGTTGGCAGCTCTACTGATCTCAGGCATCAGATCATCAATACTGCACATGATTCTTCATGGGGAGGTCACTTAGGCATGGAGAGGACCTATAAGAGATTGAGGCTTCATTTTAGCTGGCCCCGGATGAAGAGGGAGGTGACTAGTTTTGTGCAAAGTTGTGAGGTTTGCCAACAAACCAAACTTGGTGATCATAGATACCAAGGGCTGCTCCAGCCCCTTCCTGTTCCTGAGGGCATATAGCAACACATAAGCATAGATTTCATCGAAGGATTACCCAGGTCAGAAGGGAAAGAGGTGATTTGGGTAGCTGTTGATCGGTTCACCAAATCTAGACATTTCATTACTTTGGCTCGACCTGTCACTGCAGAAAAATTAGCTCGTGTGTTCCTAGACAATATCTACAAGCTTCATGGATTGCCCCAATCTATAGTTTCAGATAGGGATAAAATCTTTACAAGTCGCTTTTGGAAGGAGTTGTTTGGGCTCTCGGGAACGACCTTGGCTATGAGCTCTTCATACCACCCTCAAACCGATGGTCCGACGGAGAGGGTTAACCAATGCATTGAATAATACCTCAGGAGCATGGCATTTAATCATCCCAAGGTGTGGGGAAGGTGGCTGTCTTTGGCAGAATTTTGGTATAATACCCATTTTCATACTTCCTTGGGCATTTCTCCCTTCAAGGTCTTGTTTGGTTATGATCCTCCTTCTCCTTTTGGATTGCAAGGAGTTGGGTCTAATTTGAGTGAAGTAGCTAATATGTTGCAACAAAGGGAACATGTTTTGCACTAGTTGAAGCACAATCTCACAGAATCTCAGGCCCGGATGAAGTGGTATGCTGATAAGAAAAGAATTGATCGAAATTTTGAGGTAGGAGACATGGTATATCTAAAATTGCAGCCATATAGGCAATCAACAGCAGCAGTAAGGAAGAATGTCAAGCTTTGTGCCAGATTTTTTGGTCCTTACAAGGTGTTGGAAAGAATTGGCAAGGTGGCTTATAAACTAGAGCTGCCACCCGACTTCTACACTCACCCGATTTTTCATGTTTCCCTTCTTAAAAAGCAGGTTCAAGCTGGTCACCAACCATTCTTAGCTCCTCCAAACGTGGGCTCCAACGGCCTTATGAAGTTATAACCTATTGCAGTAGTCGAAGAAGGGCCAGCAGTAGCAGCAGCAGGTGACAGAGTTCAGCAATTGCGGGTTACTTGGAGCAACTTGGATGAAGCCTTCACCACATGGGAAGAAAAGAAATTTTTGTTGAGTCAATTTCCTTCTTTTCATTCTTGAGGACAAGAATGTTATAAGGGGAGGGGATTGTCACGTTTTCCTTTAATATTTTGATGTAATAAATCGTGAATTGCTTGTATTAGTTTGAATTGTCTTTTGGCGCCAGAATTAGTTAGGCTAGGGTCCGGTTGTTAGCTTTTGGCGGGAACTTAGCTTGATGTTAGGAATTTGAATGTTTGTTTCAAGTTCCCTTTAAATAGGTTGATCTTATGTATTGTTGAGGTATTCAATGAAAATTACCTATCTCTATGAGATAAACTTCTCTTCTCATCTTATTCTCTCTCTATTTCCTCATCTCCTTTCAATTCTTTCTCATCCCTTACTCTCTTTTCATTAGGTTAAGATTAAGATCCAATCTCGATCTTAACATTTGCGTTTGCATCAAATCTGGTGGACGATCAGATTGTCCAGCTGCTACTCCTGATGTCTGAGGTTGCATAACCTCCGGAGGACGATCAGGTAGGCTGGTTGGCTGCTGACAAAACTCCAACTCTAGACGGCAAATTCTACCTTGTGATCTACTCCTGTAATCCTTGAATTCTTACTTCAATTTGCTGCAAATGTTGATCTAACTTTTAAGCCAACTTCTGCTCTTGTGATTGCTGCATTTTAACAAACATCTCCTCTATTTGAAGCCTTACATTACTCAAATTGATTGACTTCAGCACTTGCTCCAACATTTGCATCAGCAACAATAGCATAAGAAGCATTCACAGTAGTATTTGCAGTAGCATTTGCTCGTGTGTAACTCCACCGGCCATTGGTACAATTTTCTTGCGTCTAGCAAGCTCCAATCAACCAAATCAAGATCAATCGATAGCAAACACAAGCTCTGATACCAATTGTTATGGTTCAAGAACAGTCTTGAATCATAACCTAAAGATAAGAGAGTATGAGATGGGGAATAAGTGAAACGAGATGAAAAGGAGAGAGAAATTAAGGTTAAGAGAAGAAAAGATCAATTTCATTCGTTAGCTTTCTCAATACAAGATAGATTTCTCTTTATAAATTGGAACCAACCGAAGCAAAGAGGAAAATATCTAGAATTACAATACATCTAGACACTTGCTCAACCGCCTTACCTAACAATTAATTATTGGCACCAAAACCTCCAATTAAAACCCCTATGGCTAATACACCATCAAAACACAATATTTAGATGTATTTAACAGCTCAATGAAACTAGAATCATAACGTACAAATGTCCCTTTAGTTGATTAGCAAATATTTGAATAGTTCAAAAACTTTGGCCAAAGTATTCCAAGTGTTTGACTTTTGGAATTTATACTATGAATATGTTCAAGTATAAATAAATTATTTAGTGAAGAGCAAGTGGGTAACTAATAGAGAAGCTGTGAGAAGGATAATGGTAGTAGTTATACTTATTCTTCGTCATGGATATCTAGTGGAGGGGTTGTTGTCATCAATACAGTCTATTCGGGAGATATCGAATAAATGGTTTAAGTCTAGAGTGCAGTGTAATTTATTTACTGAATTAAGTCCATTAAATGGTAATTAAATTATATCATGAGATGGTAATTTAACCCATTTGGAGCTAAATTTAAATTGTCCCTGAGGTCCCTGCGCAAGCCTCTGTATTTATTTATTTAGTGGATTTAAGTCCATTAAATGGTAATTAAATTATATCATGAGATGGTTAATTTAACCCATTTGGAGCTAAATTAAAATTTTTCCTGAGGTCCCTGCGCAAGCCTCTGTATTTATTGTCATCGAAAAAATATTAAAAAATTTATGAGATGAATTAATTTATTCATGAGATGAGTAAATTTAATTTTGCAAAAATTATTCATGAAATGAATAACAGTTGAAAATAATAAAGGAAAATAAATTTTTATATGTGAGAAACAAAGCAAAAAAAAAAAAAAAAAATCCTGCACAGGGGTCACAATCCGCGTGACCTCAATCGGACGAACCAGAGCGCGACACATGTCCCCTCTGAGAGTATTGACTTTCGGAGACCTAGTGGGAAAGAAAAGTTTGTTTAGAAATATTTTTTTTCTCAAGTTTAATATTTTTTGGAGCCCACTCTCCGGGCAGTTCGAGGTCATTGTGTAGAAGGCCGCTGGGTCTCAGTTTCTCTGCATTCTAAGGAGATATTATTATTCTTCTGGTATTCTTAATTTAGAGCAAATCGGGGTATGTTCTTCTTTCCTTCTCTTTTAGTTTTCACTTTTTTATTTATTTATAGTTTTTCTTGTTATGCCGGTTTAACTTCATGTTATTATTCTGAATATATCAAAGTAGAGGCATATAGATTTAAATTAGGAATTTAAATAAATATATTTAAATTAGGAATTTTAATAAGTAGATTTAAAATTAGGAATTTTAAATCAACTCTAAGTTTAAAATTGAGAATTTTAAACTTTTTTGCTGCGTTAATTTAATTAATTAGGGAGAATTTGTAAAATTCGTCCCAACAACTGGTATTAGGGTAAAGGAATATATAGAGATAATCCTATTCCTAGGAACTCCCAAGCGTGAGATGTCACGAAGCATGACGCTCTGACAGGTAGCTTAGGTAGCAAGAAGAGTCTACGCTGAGTGCTCTGTTAAGTGCACTTTGTTGTGACCATAGTTCGAGAACTGTGAACCCAAAAATTGGCATCAGAGTTAGATTAATTAATAACTAGGTTAGTTATTCACAACAATTAATACATGAAAGTTATATAATGTACCTTACAAATTAAAAAGGACATAACTTTTAATCTGTGAAGAGCTATGGATCGAATTTTACATCAAAATGAAGCTCTTGAGGAGCTCTAGGTAGTCATATAAAATTTTTTGAATGTTTGATGACAAAAAGTACCTGAAAAAGGCTTTTGGCTAGCTAGACATAGGTATGGCATATAACATACCTTACAATTTAAAATGGACATTACTTTCAATCCGCGAAGAGTTATAGATCGAATTTGCTATCAAATCGAAGTTCTTGAGGAGCTCTAGGCAAAATATAAATTTTTTTAACTTTTGGTTATAGAAAGTACCCAAAAAAGGCTTTGGGCAAGCTAAATGCAAGTATGACATATAACGTACCTTAGAATTTAAAATGGACATAACTTTCAATCCGTGAAGAGTTATGGATCGAAATTTATATCAAAATGAAACCGTTGAGGAGATCTAGGTATTCATATGAGATTTTTTAATGTTTGGTGACAGAAAGAACCCAAAAATGGCTTTGCACGAGCTAAATGCAGGTATGGCATATAACATACCTTACAATTTAAAATTAACATAACTTTTAATTCGTGAAGAGTTATGGATCGAATTTTATATTAGAAAAAAGCTCTTGAAAAGCTCCAGGTTCTTATCATGGCGTTTCAGAATTTTTTCATAAAAGAAAAAATGAAAAAGGGGTGTAAAATGTACGGCTTGACTTAAAATTGTTCATTCGAACTTTCTTTATAAATTTTCGTTTAGATGGGCGTTCATAGAGATGGCCAAGAAATCCAAAAAATACTAAAACTTGCCTTGCTTGACTCTTAAATTGCTTGAACCTTACAAGAAACATCAAGCCAGGTGTGAGCTTGTGATCTTTCCCACAGACGGCGCCAGTTATGTTTTCAACGAATTTGGTCAGTATGCTTCTTCGCCATACTGGAGTTCGGTATGAGGTGGGGTTTGTAAGGATGACTGTTTCCTACAAAACTCAAATACATGACTGAAGAGGCCCGCGGGATAACCCACGGGGGACCCCCTCCGATGCTCAAGTCAATATTTATCTAATAAAATAACAATTAAGTAGGTAATAAATACATATAACAAACATAAAGGACTTAGCCTGAGAAGAGGAAAAAGTTAGAGTAGTTACTGCTCCAGAGAGATGACCGTGAAGGGTGATTATAGGTTGAGGCGCTGGGTGGCCTACCTTAGACGAGGCTTGCCCTCGGGAAGAGAGAAAGGTGAAGAAGGGGCAGTTCCTCTTGAGGAAGAAGGGCATTTCAAATGAGAGGGGCCTCCCTTCTTTATATAGAACTCTAGGTTGGTAATGGATGGCTCGGTATTCTCTTGGTCGGTATTCTCTAGCTTGGTAATCTCTAGCTCGATATTCTCTAGCTCGGTATTCTCTAGCTCGGTATACTCTAGGTCGTTAATCTCTAGCTTGGTATTCTCTAGCTCAATAATCTCTAGGTTGGTATTCTCTAGCTCGGTATTCTCTAGCTCGGTAATCTCTAGCTCGGTATTCTCTAGCTTGGTATTCTCTAGCTCGGTATTCTCTAGTTCGGTATTCTCGAGGTCAGTATCCTCTAGGTTGGTATTCTCTAGCTCGATATTCCCTAGCTCGGTATTCTCTAGGTCGGTATTCTCTAGCTTCGTAAACTCTAGCTGAGTATTCTCTAGCTCAGTATTCTCTAGCTTTGTAATCTCCAGCTCGGTATTCTCTAGCTCGATAATCTCTTGCTCAGTATTCTTTAGCTCGGTAATCTCTAGCTCGGTATTCTCTAGCTCGGTAATCTCTAGCTCGGTAACCTGGTCAACGGGCGATCAACGTTGGTCAACAGGTAGCCAATGGCGGTCAATGCTTGTGCATGCAAGTGTCTAGGTAATAGCTAAGTCCCATTACCAGCAATATCTAAGTCCCAGCCATGTCTGGGCTAGTATTGTAGATATATAGGATACCAGGCTAATATTTTAAAACACCGGGGCTAGCATTATACACAGTATCATGTACAAAACCTTCTCAAGAGGACCATTGAGAAAATATCGTCTTGACTTCTATTTCCTGTATCTCATCATATGAAGCACAATGGATGAGAGTATCCTTGTAGACTTAAGTGTGACATCGTGCTAGAAGGTTTCATCAAAGATGATTCCTTTCGTTAGGGTATAACCCACTGCCATCAATCTAACCTTGAAGCTCCCTACCTTATCCACTCGACTCTTTATACTTGTAGATCTATTCAGATCCAATTTAATGGACTTAGTGTCTTTCAAAGCCTTTGCAAGTTCCCAGACTTAGTTAAAATGAAATTAATTTAACTTAACTTTTATTGCCCTAACCAATCAGCCAGTATCTTTATAGTTAAGAGCTTCATTGTAGTCTAAAGGATTAGATTCACTGTCATGCTTAACCATTAAGACTTGAAGACATGAATCTATCAAGTGATCCTAACAATCCTCCTACTATACCAAAGCTCTCATATACTTAGTATGACAACAACCTGGTTAATGATATATCTAATAGATCATCTATACCATAAGTTGTATCATGTTGTTGAGACACAGTAACTGTCAATCTATCCAACACAAACTATCTGTTGTACCTTTAGAACACTTTCTAAAACCTCTTACATAATGTAGATGCGACTCATCATATGAATAGTAGCATATTCAATAACACATTATTCATTCTTTCTACTACTCTTAGTAATAAGGAAAAATAAGTGATTTGATATAATTACTTAACTGATCCAAATTTAATCTTCAATTCTTTGAGCTTTTCAAAGCTGTCAAGACTTCATTCTTTGTAGGTATATCCATATATCAGTTAATTGACTGGCTATTCATAAACATTTTATGAATTATTGTTCGCTTCCGCTCGCTTGAACTTTTGCCAGTCCATAAAAATTTTATGACCAAGTCCTAGTAGCTTAGTGGCTGTAATGCCATTACTCTTAAAGGCTCTTTCAATCACCCGTAATTCGAACACAATTCACATATTGGTCATCATTTTAGTACTTAATGATCACATAAGACATAATAAACCAGTTTTTGGATCATATTAGATTAATGTGACCTAAGATTAAGTACCACCTTAAAGCAGTATGATTTCCAGAAATTCTTCTTTTATATGGTTATAGAGCCTAACTCGTATTAGACTAATAATCATCATTAACGTGGTTTTAATTAAAATAAGTCAACTATTTGCCAATCTACCTTTTAAATAAACACTTTATTCATATAACTATTGATGCTTGTTGTGTTGCTTAGCCAGTGTACTAAGTTACATCGAGTAATATAGAGATGAGTAGAGTATTTTCCCATGAGGATTGTGTATTTAATGAGTACCAAAATTAGTAGTTTCAGCAATATTTGAGAGACCGAAATTTGTAATTTTTGTTATGAAACAAAATAAAATGAAAAAGAACAAAAATGTTTACTGATTTTTTATGAAAGGTGTACTAATTTTAGATGATTTTAATGATTTAATAAGATCCAAGGCATTCGATTTCAACTAGTTACATCCATACGCCTTTCTATTCTCGACATTCAAGTTGTTATTACATATTGATGGTCGAAAATCCTAATTTACTAAATATTCCCTCTCGTGCAAAATTTAGCATACTCTTACATATTAACTCATCAATATCTTTCATGAATTTAAATAAGAAAAGAGTTTTAAAGATCTATGGTTTCACTTAAGACCACATAAATCACATTAATCTATCGTTAGCATTCGCTCAATTTATGGAGTTTATCACTTTAGCAATCATCATAAAACTCCTTTCGGATTTATTATGAATCATTATAGGCTTTGAATGGTGATCAAGCATTCAAAACTCATGAAAAACAATGATAAACACTCAAATAGAGCAAAAAACAAAGTTTAAATACATTGAATTTGAAAAGAGCGTATATTACAACTTCAGCTAAATTGTAGCCTGCAAAGACAAAATTAGTTCATGGTATACATAATATGAAGCAAAACTAAGAGAAAATCCATGAACTTAAAGAGGAAAAGGATAGAAAGAACTTAAAAATGCAAAATTACAAACCAAACTTTCTTCATTCACTCCTTTCTCCTCCTCAAGGTTTTCCTAAGCTTTCTCTACTTTGTATTTGGTTTTTGCTGAGTGAATCAAGCTCCTGACCCTTGGGCAAAGACCGCATGGGTAAGAGACGCCACCATTGAGACTCCCTCATTATGATTGCATGCATATATTTTAAGCGAGAATCAAACTCCTGACCCCTGGGAAATGATTGCATGGATAAGAGATGCTGCCACTGAGATGCCCTCAAGTTGGGAAGAACATATCTTGAAATGTTTATATGGGATAGCAGTGCTAGAGCTAAAAAGAGTTAAAAAATTGCCTAAAAAGCATGATGATAAGTTCTCGAAATAAATTTTAATTTGCTTCAAATTGTGTAATGAAATTTAAAAAAAAAAAAAAACTAATGACTTAAACTATAGAAAATAGAAAATCTTTTATTGGCCGACACTTTCTACATCCCCATACAAAGGATCCGAACTCTGGCAGACACTAAAGCCGACTCTAAAAGATAAAATAGGATTAGATTAGAAAACTTTTCAAAAATTTTTGTTCAAAATTTAAAAAAAAAAAATGTGACAAAATGTCTCTTCCACCCCCCAAACTTATAAGATAACATTGTCCTCAATGTTAAAAGAAATACAAGGAACGAAGCAGTAGGTGAGAGATACTTCCTAGGTTTGAAGATTGCTTATTTGATGGTAAGTATTGTCATCAGGTTACCCCCAAACTTATTTCAAAAAACTGTTGAACAAAATGTACAAAAATATTAGGGAATAATAAAATTAAAAGAAATTAAGAGAAAAGAAGTAAGGAAAGGAAAAATTGGGTTGCTTCCCAAGAAGCACTTAATTTATAGTCGTTAGCTCGATGTTTTGAGTGGATCATTTGACTTCGTTGAGATGAATGGAGGACTTCTATAGCTCGAGCTCTCCATCAATATAAGGTTTTCAGCCTTTGACCATTAACTTTGAGTGTGCCCTTCTTCTCATCTTGAATCTCGACTGTACCATATGGAAAGACACGAATTATAACAAAGGGTCTTGACCATCTGGAGTGCAATTTCCCTAGGAAAAGTCGTAATTGGGGCTTAAAAAGTAAAACATTTTGCCCAACTAAGAAATCCCTGTTTGGAATGTGTTTGCCATGCCATCTTTTGGTTTGGTCCCCGTAAATTCGTGCATTTTCATAGGCTTCATTCCCAAACTCATCGATTTCATTGATTTGAAGTAACCTCTTCTCTCTTGCAGCTTCTAAGTTGAAATTCAAGGTTTTTATGGCCCAGTATGCTTTATGTTCCAATTCTATTGGTAAATGACAAACCTTGCGATAAACCAATCGATATGGAGACATTCCAATTGGCGTTTTGAATGTTGTTTTATGCCCACAGTACGTCATCTAACTTTTTCGACCAATCTTTTCTAGAAGCAGTAACGGTCTTTTCAAGAATAGTTTTTAATTCTCAATTTAGTCTTCCACTTAACCGCTTGTTTGAGGATGGTATGGAGCACTCACATGGTGTGTGACTCCATACTTACTCAATAAAGCTTTAAGTTGACGGTCACGAAAGTGTTTCCCGCCATCGCTTATAATTGCTCCAGGAGTTCCAGATCGAGAAAAGATGTTCTTTCTTGCAAAGTTGACCACATCTCTTGCATCATTGGTTGGAAAAGTAGTTGCTTCAACCCACTTTGATACATAATCTACAATAATCAAAATAAATCTGTTAGAAAATGATGACGGAAAGTGACCCATGAAATCAATCCCCCAAACGTCAAATAATGAAACAACTAAAATGTTATCTAGGGGCATTTCATGTCTCTTGAAAATATTTCACGTTCTTTGGCATCTAATACATGTACTAAAAAATTTGAAAGCATCTTTAAAAAGTGTAGGCTAATAAAATCTTGATTGTAAAAACTTAGCTGCAGTCCTTTATCCACCATAATGACCACCAGTTTCCATGGAGGGGCGATAACGCAGAATGTCTTCAATTTCTTCTTTAGGTACACACCTCCTAATGATGTGGTCCACACAATGCTTATATAAAAATGGTTCTTCTCAAAAATAGTGTCTTAAATCAGCGAAGAACTTCTTCTTTTGTTGATATGTCATATTATTGGTCAGTTCCTATGCAACCAAATAGTTAACAATGTCATCGTAACATGGATAATTGGGATTTTTGCTTGCCTTCATAAGACTTGCACTCGAGAATATTACATTGATAGAGGGACTTTCGTCCTCACGTTCAAGGTGTTATAAATGATCCGCCATAACACTCTCTATTCCTTTTTTGTACCGGATTTCTAAGTTGAATTCCTGAAGAAATAAAATCCATCTTATCAGTCTCGCATCCTTTTGCAAAGAGGTATTTAAGAGCAGAATGATCAGTGTAGGCAATTACCTTAGAGTTTAGCAAGTACGAACAAAATTTGTGAAATGAAAAACAATAACTAGTAATTCCTTTTCGGTGGTAGCATACTTAACCTGTGCGTCCGTTAAAGTCTTGCTAGCACAGTAAATTGCATGGACGTTTTTGTTCCTTCTTTGCCCTAGCACAGTCCCTTTTGCATAGTCACTAGCATCGCATATAAGTTCAAAGTGCAAGGTCCAATTGGGTGTTACTATTATTGGTGCTGATACTAGTTTTTCCTTCAAAGTTTCGAAAGCTTGCATACAGTCACTATCAAAAGTTAAAAGAGACATCCTTCATTAATAAACTGCAGAGGGGCTTAGTGATCTTAGAGAAGTCCTTAATAAACCTTCAATAGAAACCTGCATGACCCAAGAAACTTTGAATGCCCTTAGCATTAGAAGGAGGCGGTAATGGTTCTATCACTTCAGTTTTTGCTTAATCAAGCTCAATTCCCTTTTTTGAAATCATATGCCTAACACAATCCCTTCCTGCACCATGAAACGCCATTTCTTCCAATTTAAAACAAGATTAGTGTCAGGAATCTTTGCAAGACTATAGAGAGGTTAGCTAAACAATCATCAAATGAGGCACCAAAGACTGAAAAATCATCCATAAATACTTCTACGAAATTTTCCACCACTAAAGATTGTCATCATACACCGCTAAAATGTGGCAGGAGCATTGCATAATCCAAAAGGCATTCTCCTATAGGCAAAGTTACCATATAGACAAGTAAAAGTTGTCTTTTCTTGATCTTCCAGCGCTATGGCAATTTGGTTGTATCCTGAATAACCATCAAGGAAGCAATAATACGAATGGCTAGCAAGTTTTTCTAACATTTGATCAATGAATGGTAAGGGAAAATGGTCTTTCGGAGTGGCATCATTAAGTTTTCGGTAATCTATACATGCCCTCTACCCTATGATGGTCCTAGTAGGGATGAGCTCATTGTTCTCATTTTCTAACATGGTTATCCCCCCTTTCTTTTGAACTACTTGTACTGGACTTACCCACGAACTATCAGATATGGGATAAATGATAAAGGCATCCAAATAACTTGACAACTTCTTTCCTTACCACTTCCTTTATAGTAGGTTTTAATCAATGTTGTGGTTGCACGGTAGGCTTGAAGCTATCTTGCATGGGAATCTTATGCCTCCATAAGGAAGGGCTAATTCACTTGATATCTGAAAGGGTCCATCTGATGGCTGATTTATGCTCCCTTAGAACTCTAAGCAACCTTTCTTGTTTGATATTACTCAAAGAATTGTTAATAATAACAGGATAAGTGTTAAAATTGCCAAGATAAACATACTCGAGATGAGATGGAAATAGCTTGAGCTTGAGATTTGGAGGCCCATCTTCCCCTATTCTTTGCTAAGTTTTAATCGCTTGTATGTCTTCCACTGTTGCTTTCATGGTACGAATCAAAAGGTTCACAATCTTCTAGGGATTGGACACATTTTCTTATCAATTCATTCTCAGTGTTTAAGGTCCCTGACTTTGTTAGACACGCTTCAAGGGGTAACTTAGGGAATGTGTCCCTGAAGTTCTTAGCTACTGAACGGTCTATAATATCTACCTCAAAACAAGAGTCCTTGTCAGTGGGGAATTTCATAGCATTAAAAACTTTAAAGGTTTGCTGTTCATCTTGCACTTTTAAAATAAGTTTCCCTTGTTGCATATCGATCAGGGTCCTTCCTGTTGCAAGGAAGGGTTATGCAAGAATAAGAGGTATCTTTTGATCCTCTTCCGTATCATGTACTACAAAATCGACCGGGAAGATGAATTTGTCAACCTTCACTAAGACATCTTCAACCACACCTTTTAGATACTTGATCGATCTATCCGCTAGTTGGAGAGATACTGCAGTGGCTTCACCTCTCCTCAGCTGAGCTTCCTGAACACAGAGAGAGGCATTAAATTAATGCTTGCACCTAAATCACATGAAACTTTATCAAAGCTAATGGTGCCAATGGTGCGAGGTATAGTGAAACTCCCTGGATCTTTTAGCTTAGGAAGTAACTTCTTTTGGAGTATGTGATGTGATTTAAGAGGTTGTTTTAAAACCATCTACTCACAAGCATACGAGATCATCGTAGCTAAATTGAGTATACGGGTTGTATCCATAGGGAATCGGAGTTAAGTCGGATTTAGTGATTAAGGAGCTGTTGAAATCGGGGTTTTGTTGATTTGAATTTGTTAGATAAATTAATAAAACTAAATATAAACTAAAATTGTCAATTCAATTAAGGTTAGTTCAGAGAATGAATTCAAGGTAGCTTTACTCGTATCCCATCATTAAATTCTACTATGACAATGATTTAGGAGGATTAGACTACAAGCACTAAGCCTGGGTTAATATTTAAACTAGGCTTAGGGTAATGAACTAGTCTAAAGGCATAACCTATCATATCACCCTACATGTAGCATAGGTTATCTCATTAGCACTACTTAATTCTTTTCTTGCTCTTAGTTCAATATTAAACATGTATTAATACTTAAGTTAGGGTCTAAGGTAATGAACTAGTCTAAGGGCCTAACCCATCATATCACCCTATGTGTAGCATGGATTATCTCAATATCACTAATAAACTCCTTTGTCAATCCTAATTACGTATTAATTTGTATAAAAGAATGGGTACAACCTCAGCTCTAATCACGCGTTATGGTCTAGGCTACAAGCTCGTAGACTAATGCTAATAATTTGGAGATCTCACCATGGCTACAAGCTCACACAAAGAAACACCAAACAAAATCATAAATTCCCCATAGGAGTGCGTATATAACATAACATAAATCCATTGTCAAAAGCATAATATAAATCTGGGATACGGGCGGCTACCAGCCCTTTATCCCTAAACTGCAAGTCTACTCCTCCAAAGGAGCTTTACACATCATTCAAATCCAAGAAAGAAAACAATAATGACAAAACTAAGGATTTGAAGACTTCTCCAATTGACGTTGACGTTGATCCTTGCTTTGATACCCCAGTACTCTGACCACCTGTACTTCGGCATTTGAGAACCCCTTGGATCTCATAGTGGCTTCAAGAAGGAGGGGAGGAGAGGAGGCATGGAAAAAAAGATAGGAAAGTAGGTCTCCCCCTCCATATATATAAGTGAGGCGGGCTTTAGGGTTGGTCCCGTGTGGTCAAACCGATTGATCGGCGTTGCCCTTGGTAGCTTGCGCAGTTAACTTAAAACGAGTGTAACTTTTGATCTATAAGGATTTATGGGCCAAATTATATACCAAATCGAAGTTCTCAAAGAGATCTACATGAACCAAGTGGTTTCATCAGTATATTAGTAAATTATTGGGTCATAATCAACCTTTTTTAACCTTTTGCTCGTTTTAAGCTTAACCGAATGCCAAAATGCAAGGTCAATCGAACCATGCACCCAAGGAAAGACTCTTTTTGACAGAATTTTGACCTGATGGGTACTTATTTTTCACACATGGTTGGGTTTCTTAAAGCAGTCTTTAGTTATGCCTCGATTATGCTTGATTCTGCCACTTTTCAACTTTAGTTTTTTCCATTGCACTCTAAGCCAAAATGTACTTAGATTAAAACCAAAACACACATGTAAAAGCCAAATATGTCACAGGAATGAAGATTAAAATATGTAAATATAAGGCACTTCAGTATGGCACTACATTCTTTCGTTAGTGCCACTGTTTCGAATTCTCCCAGCTTCCTTTTGTTAGATAAGATTTCCTTCATAAATTTTGCATACTCGAGCATCTGCTCTAGCATATCAGCAAAAGGGACATTAATATGTAACTTTTTGAAAACTTTAATAATTTAGCCAGTTGTTCGTTCGCTTTTGTCTTTTTCAAACGTTGAGGGAACGGGACCTTCGGTTTGTAGGGTCGAGGTTTAGCCCTTTTTGGTTCATCTTTGTTTTGGATTTTTGTCCCTTCCTCATTCTCAATTTATTGGTTCTTATCTATGGACAGGCTGATTAGAGGTTGTTCGTTTTGTGCGATCTTGGTTACCTAAGCCGGCTCATTCGGAATTTTCCCACTTCTTAATTCAATTGCTTGGACATGCTATTGTGGGTAAGTAACTGTGTTACTAGGCAAGGAACCTTGAGACCTTTAAAAGAGTTGGCTTGAAATTTGTTCGATTTGGGTCACGAGGTTTCTAATAGAAGCTTCTTGATTTCCAAGATTTGTTTGTGTTTGTTGCATGAAACTTTCAGTTTCTTGCATAAACTCACAGGAGGCGATGTGGGTGAAAACTCAGGAGGCCTTGTGTCAGCAATATGATAAGGTAGATTCAATGGCAGTGCGCCAAGGAAAGGGCCAAGCTCTACAAGAATACGTCGAAGTAAGTAGGAAGGAATTCACATGCTTTCTTGGATATAGACTCTATGCACCTACCTGCCCTGACATATCTTCGAGATCAATTTCCTTTTATATATTATTCATCAATCTTTTGCATGAATTTAAATAAGAAAATATTTTTGAAGATCCATGGTTTTAACTTAAGATCACACAAATCGCGTTAATCTATCTTTAGTATTTGCTGAATTTGTGGTATTTATCACTTTAGCATTCGTCATAAATCTCCTCTTAGTTTCATTATGAATCATTATAGGCCTTGAATGGTGATTAAGCATTCAGAACGCATGAAAAACAATGATAAACACTCAAAAAGCATAAAAAACATACTTTGAATATGTTGAATTAGAAAAGAGCGAATATTACAACTTAGGCTACATCATAGCTTTGGAAAGACAAAATTAGTTCATGGTAAATATAATATAAATAAAAACTAAGACAAAATCCATGAACTTAAAGAAAGAAAGGATAGAAAAGATCTTGAAATTAAAAAAATTACAAACCAAACTCTTTCTTTTCACACCCTTCCTTGTCTATCCGAATTTCTACCTATATTTCTACTTTATTTGTGGTTTTTTTTCCTGAATGAATTGATGCCTAAAGATCTCCCAAACACCCTTATATTGTACTTGAGGTTGGAATAACATTAAATAAAAAATTTTACAAGCTTCACTCTCATTTGCTCTTCTTGCCACCCATTGCCGCCCACCTTGCAACTTGCTGCTTTTTGCTGATTTTGTTCAGTTTTTGCAACTTTCCACCACCCAAAATCAGTTCTTATATCAACCTAAACATGGTCTTGAAGTGTACAAGAAGTTCTTGCATTGGATTTGTCCATTTTTCAGCCCATGTTTGCACTTTGTAACCAATTGGACATGTTTGTTGTTCATCCTTGTTTTAGCTGTGTAGATTGATGTGTTAGTCCATTTTTGCTTTTTTTTTTTTTTTGATGTATCTTGTATTCACTTGTTGATATTGATGATAAAAACTAGCAAGATTTAGCATAAAATGATTGTTTTTGAAAGGAAATAATTATAGGACCGAAAAAAATTAGATGTAAAATGGTTATGAAATGAACCAAAATGATATGAATGATTATATACTAAATTAGACTTATCAAAATGCCCCCAAACTTAAAACTTGCTCGTCTTCGAGTAAGGCTAAACATGAAGGTGCATGATCTCATGCTCTTTAAGAATTTTTAACACAATTCAAAGTAAGACTACTTTTATTAGGAAAGAATGATTGAGGCTCAAAGTTTAAGGTTTTAAAGGCAAAACAATCTTTCTAAGGAAAAACCTGTCAATCACCTCGGTAACTGACCGCATGGGTAAGAGACGCCACCACTGAGATGTCCTCATTATGATTGCATGAGTATATCTTCAGCAAGAATTGAACTCCGGACCCCTGGGCGATGACCGCATGGGTAAGAGATGCCACCACTGAGACACCCTCATGTTAGGCAGCACATATCTTGAACTGTTTATATGGGATAGTGGTACTAGAGATGCTTCCCTCCTTTTCTCTCTCTTTTTTTTTTTTTTTTTTGCATATTTATCTTTAGACTTAGGCATAACTTTTCAAAGTCTATTATGCAAATAATAATCTTAATACAATCCCTTCAAATTTGAGCAAGTTTTGATTAGAAAGAAAGATGAAATAGCCATACTAACTAGTGAACCCAAACACCATGGTTTTATGAATATAGTGCCTTGGAATAGATCTTGTTTTACAATTAGAATATAAAAACAATTGGCTCTAAAGTTATTCAAATTTAATTAAGCTAAACGAGTAAAAAGAGTAGAAAAATTGTCTAAAAAGCATGATGATAAGTTCTAAAAATTTTTTTTTTATTTATAATTTGATTCAAAATATGTAATGAAAATTTTTAAACAACAATGATTTAAACTCTAGAAAATAGAAAATATTTTTGTTGGCCGACACTTTCTACATCCCCATACAAAGGATCCGAACTCTAGCAGGCACTAAAGCTGACTCTAAAAGATAAAATAGGACTACAAACGAAAACTTTTCGAAGAATTTTGTTTGAAATTTTTTTAAAAAATGTGACAAAATGTCTCTTCCACCCCCAAACTTATAAGTTAACATTGTCATCAATGTTAAAAGAAATACAAAGAACGAAGCAGTAGGTGAGAGATACTTCCCATGTTTGAGGATTACTTATTAGGTGGTAAGTGTTTTCATCAGGTTACCCCCAAACTTGTTTCAAAAACCTATTGAACAAAATGTACAAAAATATTAGGAAATAATAAAAATTAAAGGAAATTTAAAGAAAAGAAGTAAGGAAAGGAAAAATTGGGTTGCCTCCCAATAAGTAATTAAGTTATAGTCTTTAGCTTGACTTTTTGAGTGGATCATTCGACTTCATTGACATGAATGGAGGACTTTAGCAGCTTGAGCGCTCCATCAATATAAGGTTTTCAGCCTTTGACCATTAACTTTGAGTGTTCCCTTCTACTCATCTTGAATCTAGACTTTACCATATTGAAAAACATGAGTTACAGCAAAGGGTCTTGACCATTTAGAGTGCAATTTCCATGGGAAAAGTCGTAATCGGGAGTTAAAAATTAAAACTTTTTGCCCAACTAAGAATTCCCTATTTAGAATGCGCTTGTCATGCCATTTTTTGGTTCGGTCCCTGTAAATTCGTGTATCTTCATAGGCTTCATTCCTAAACTCATCCATTTCATCGATTTGCAGTAGTCTCTTCTCTCTTGCAGCTTCTAAGTTGAAATTCAAGGTTTTTATGGCTCAGTATGCTTTATGTTCCAATTCTACTGGTAAATGATAGGCCTTACCATAAACCAGTCGATATGGAGACATTCCAATTGGTGTTTTGAATGCTAACGGTCTTTTCAAGAATAGTTTGCAATTCTTGATTTAATCTTCCCCTTGACCGCTTGTTTGAGGATGGTATGGAGCACTCACATGGTGTGTGACTCCATACTTAATAAATTTTTAAGTTGCCAGTCAAGAAAGTGTTTTCTGCCATCATTATAATTGCTCTAGGAGTTCCAAATCGGGAAAAGATGTTCTTTCTTACGTAGTTGACCACAACTCTTGCATCATTGGTTTGAAAAGCAGTTGCTTCAATCCACTTTTATACATAATCTATAGTAATCAAAATAAATCTACTCGAAAATGATGAAGGAAACGAACCCATGAAATCAATCCCCCAAAAGCCAAATAATTCAACAACTAAAATGTTATTTAAGGGTATTTCACGGCTCTTGCAATACAAGGAAAAGGGTCATTAACCACAGTGATTATCGTCCTTAAAAGCCTAGTTTACTGTCGTTAATACTATTAATGGCGGCGAAACTTTCCGTCGTTTGTCGTTATTGCTTTTGACATTAATACTATCTGGGATCAACAACCACTAAAATGAGCTGTCGTTCAAAAGCATCTACGACGGTATACTATGCCTGTCGTCGAAAGTGAAATCAATAACAACGGCATAAGTGGTCGCTAAAAGTAAAGCCTTTAATGTTAAGTGGCACCATCATTAAAGAGTTGATAATAACAACGATAATTGTCGTCATTACAAATATTCACATCCATATGGGAAAAAGTTTTAACGACGAAAAAAGATGTCGTGAAAATTTTCGCGCTACTAGCTGAAAATGGTAACAACATTATAGACCGTCGTTGGTAAAAAAATAGCAACAATAAACCATTGTTAAGACATTTTTGACCAATTAATAATAAAAAAAAACTATTGTTAAAAATGCTTCTCCCGTCAAAGACAATTATAACAAAAAATTTATTAACGTTAATGATCCTGTACATTCATATGGTACGTTGTATACACTCAAAAATAACTGTACATTTATATAATATAATGATAATTTTCTAGTTGTCTACAAAATCTAAACATCTATATAAGGAAAATTTTTGGGTTGTTCATAACACTTGTACATAAATGTAGTATAACAACATTTCAATTCTTTTATAACACCTGTGGAATAGTATTATATAACCATACAGAAATAACTCTTATATATCATCCAATGTAGCAACGAATTCTATTAAAAAATAAAAACATTATTAAAACTTAAATATCCAAGTACTCAAAAAAGCCAATTTACATACAAAAAAAAATAAAAGTGTACATTGTAAAATTCATCACATAACAATTCAGGAAAACTTACAAATCCGACAAAAGTTCACAAATAAAAGTTCCAACAAAAACAAGAATTTATAGTGCAATCTTCCCACACCTGAAAAAAAATAAATACAACACTCATGTTAGGAAATTCTTGTCACCTGAGCATCAATAATCAATAGTAAAACACAGCACCGACCAACAATAAAACAAAAAATACAAAATATAAAAACTATATTAAGATAATCAACATAAAATTGGCTAAAAAGGAAACAATTCTTATGTTTTTTAATACAAAACAATAGCAAACCTGATCTCCACATTATAGAACTCAATTACAGTGTCACAAATTCAAAACATTCTTAAACTCCATCTAAAATTCAGTCACATGGTCCAAACTTAACAACACTTCCAAATAACTCAGCTCAATAATGTGTTCTTAATGAATACCAAAATGATTGCGAACTCTTAACTCCATATTAAAACACAAAGTCCTAAATCCGCAAATCTCAAACTCACATAAAACTCAATCATACAATCCAAACACATCAACAATCTCAAACAACTAAAGAGTGACGTTATTTTTTTTTTTTTTTTTGACAAATGCGAAAACTCATAATACAAAATAGCACGCACCTACCAAATTGGGCCCCGAGAGAATGGACAACCTAAACCAAAACAAAATAAAATGCAGCCCACATGCCATGACACATCAAAAAACCTAGAATGATGCAAGCTCAAAACAAAGTGAAACTGTCATGATTCTAGATATAGGAAAATATTAATAATGCATTGATATAAATAGGAAGTAATTGTTAGTTGGTTAGTTGGTCTTAGTCAAGAGTTAGTTAGGAATAAGTCAATGTTGGCGACTTGGGGTAGGTAAGTGGGTTGAGTTTAGCGTCTAAGTTCAATGTATTAGCTCTAGTAAAAGTATATGATCTTGCATTGTAATCTCGACATGTTGAATGATAATTGATCTCATTTCTATCTCTTAGTTCCAATTCTCTCTACTTTTCTATCTGTTCTCTTAACTTCTCTTCTTTAATCTCTGCAATCTCAACTTAATCTCATCTTATTCTCAACTAATTCTCTTCTTTCTCATATCAAACTATCCTTTTCTAGTATAATTCATCATCTAACCTAGGTTATGATTCAAGTTTGATCTATAATCATAACAATTAGTATCAGAGCTTACAAATTGCTTCCAATTGAGTTGAATCATTTCAATTTAATTGTAATAGCTTGAGTTCAATCAAGTTGAAACCTAATTGCATCTGTTGCTATTGATCTCATGGTTGAAATTTGAATCTAACTGAAATCAGAAGTGATTGATCTTATTGAGTGCTTAAGATCTGAGCACTAGAATTCTCGATTGAGATTCTTAACAATACAATTTGAATTTAGCTTAACATGGTTGATACTTCGATTAATACACACGCATAAGATTAATCGTAGCTTAGCACAACAATTACCTTGATCAATTATACAGAATCTAGAGCAAAACAAAGCTGAATTTAGTGATTAGTCATACGATGTTCTGAATTGAAGTGTTGAGATTGACTCGATCAAATTGAACGTACTTCAAGTTAGCTACAGCTTCTCAGAGATCGTTCTGTGCTTGGAGAAATTAGATCCAGCTGAGTGTATTTCAATTGTTGCTATCTAGATTGATTTAATTGCACTTGTTACATTTCATTAGTGCTACTTCATAGATCTGTTCAACTTGCGATAGTTGCAGCACATTCACACAATTGGATTCTGGTGATTAAAAGCACTAAATTAGTATCTCATTGCACTTGAGCTGGTTTGTGCAAACGATCTTCAGTACACATTGTCAACATGAATGCTCAATCTTCCCAAGGCTCCAAAGATGCTATTCTAGTGGTAAAAATTGAAAATGTTCTTTATCCGATCACCAAAGTTGTCCTCTACCTAGTCTTTAATCCCTATGTTTATATTGAAGAAATTGAAGTCAATTTAATACCTACCACAGAAATGGAAGCATATGTGACCTATTACTCAAGGAATCATGCTGCATCCGCAATCATCTTAGAGATTCAATTTTTCAATGCTCGTAAGAAAATTGGGAAAACAAAAGAAAATCCTTCTCCAAATGGGCCTTTAGAGTTGGTGGATGGTAATGCACATCAAGAGGAAAGGACTAAGAATGAAGACATGCCTACAATCACGGGAATGGAATCAAAGGTTTGGTTATGTAAAGCTCCTATACAATTTAATGAGGAACTTCTTGTCATTTGGGACAGTGGGCATAAAACATAGCAGGACATTAAGCTGGTGAATTGTGTTGATCGAGCTAGTAATAAGGGACATACTCCAATGGTGCATCCACAAGTGAGACTTCATGATGTTTGGTGGCATAAAGGAAATCAAACCTCAGTAAAAGCTGGTTTTCAAGGAAAACCAACATCTTAAGCTTGGATTTAATGTTCAGTTAGCTGGTTTATTTTTAAAATACAAGTGGTTGGGTGTGACAATTGATCAATTTGAACTTAAGAATCAAGGTGTGTTGTTTAAGTGGGAAATCATAGTGCTGAATTGGTACTGCTACAACACCAATTTGGAGGACACTATTGCTTGGAATTCAAATGCTTAGAAGTTCTTGAAGTGCATGTCTAACTAATACTACTGCAGGACCTTGTGATTTGCTTCATTCAAATCATATTCAGGCTAACATCAGTACCAGCAACAATTTTGCAACAGCAAGTGCTCACCAGCTGCAAATTCAGTAGTTTTCAGCTTCACTAAAAAAGTTCTTCAAGTCAATGCTCTCTAAGAAGATTCATGAGGACAAGAATCTCTAAAGGGGGGGGGGGGGGGGGGGAACTATTGTCATGATTCAAGATATAGGGAGATATTAATAATGCAATGATGTAAATAGGAAGTAATTGTTAGTTGGTTAGTTAGTCTTAGTCAAGAGTTAGTTAGGAATAAGTCAATGTTGGCGGCTTGGGGTAGGTAAGTCGGTTAATGTATTAGGTCTAGTACAAGTAGATGATCTTGCATTGTAATCTTGATATGTTGAATGATAATTGATCTCAATTCTATCTCTTAATTCCAATTTTCTCCAATTTTCTATCAATTCTCTTAACTTCTCTTATTTAATCTCTTCGATCTCAACTTAATCTCTCTTAATCTCATCTTATTGTCAACTAATTCTCCTCTTTCTCATATCAAACTATCCTTTTCTAGTATAATTCATCATCTAACCTAGGTTATGATTCAAGTTCGATCTCGAATCATAACAGAAACTACTACCCACACTTACTTCAAAATGCCAATTCAAAAGCTCCTTGCTCTATACATCACAAACTCGAACTCTACAATACACAATCTAAGTCACAAATCAACAATATTCTCAAACGCCGCATAGAAATTAATCACAAAGTCCAAATCCACAACAATTCCAAATAACTCAATAATGTATTCTTAATGAATATATTAACATACATAAGCGAAAACTAAGGGAAAAAAAAGAGAAACAAGAAAAAGAAGAAGATTACCACATACCTAATAATACTTAATCAACGTAGTCATCCGTCTCAGTAGATAGGGAGGGAGTTCTTGACCTGTTGTTAAGAGCTCCATCCTCTAGTGCTTTTACTCTAGCTATCAAATCAGTAAATTCTTTATTCTCCTTAAGAAGTGCTCGGTTTTCCTTCTTAGATTGACTAAGTGGTTCAAGAAGCTCAGCCTTAGTAGAAGATGGTCCTCTCAAATCGTTAGGCCTTACTCCTCCCCTATAACCAAACACATGACCATGAGCTTGATGTTTGTTGAAGACCTTCTCAGCAACTTCAATGTTTGATAAGGTGGGATCCTCTTCCATGAAATCAACAATTTTATCCTACAAAATATGGTGAACTAATAATGGAGTAAAGTATATTCGAAAACAAGTAATTAATTCCTTAAATTCTATAAATTCTACATACATATTGCTGACTAAGATCAGGTGTCGCCAGCTTATCACCCTTTGAACGTGTAGCCAGGAACATCTCCCCAAGATTTGGACCTTTCTCATTCTTTTGGGTCTTTACAATCAAATAATAGTTAGATTGTCCACCAGAGAAAAAAGTTAAAAAAACAAAATACTGAAGTTGTCAGTTGCATACTATATCTTTGAAAATTTTCCTATCCGGTACTATGAAGCAGTTCTTTTGAAAGCGCAGCCCTATTTTTGGAGTTTCTTGCACTCCTTGCCTATATTTCAAATATTAAAAAGTTAATATGTCCATGAATAGAAGTACAACAAATAAAATAAAAAAAATAGAATAGAATTTATACCTGGAACTCATCAGATGCATAATATTTTTTTACAATATGGTCAAATGTTAGATCAGGAGCATCAAATGAAGCTTCCCGTGATCTAATTGGTTAAGACATCATATTGGCTTCTCTAACCTGTGTATCATGGTTGTTGATTGTAGAAGGGGAAGGCATATGAATAGCTCCAACTGAATTGAATTTAATACGCCTATTTCCTATGTTAACATAAGCCTTTAACCCCTGGCTACCTCTTGCTAGCACCCTCGATGGTAGTATCTATTTATTAGCTTTTGAAAAAGAAGGCTTATTAACAACTTTATTTTGAAACATCATCATGTCACATAAGAAGATAAGTCAGTACAACAAGAATAACAACCCCCCAACAATTTGGCATGCATCCAATTTCATCACTTTTTATTTTACACTATTAGCGAATTGCTTCACCAGTAGAAAAAAATCAAGAAGAGAAGTCAACTGATATGATAGAAACTCAAGTAAAAGAGAAGTCTTATTATTATTCTTTATTAAATTATAAAACAAAGAGAAACATCAAAATTATAAACTATGAATAAGGTCATGTTCTTTTATTTTTCTTCGTCTTTCTAGTCTCACTGGTCTCAGATTGATCAACAGCCATTGACTTTATATCCATCCTCATCTAGTTGACTGTATCATCCAAAGTTGAAGTGGTGGATGAGATTAAATTGGGCATGAAGTGTTCACCTTGTTGATATGCTTCACAAGGATCTACATTATTGGAATCATCATTTTGTTCAACCTCATATAAGCCACACGGTTGAGCCACAACAACAACATACCAACCTTTCCTCTCGTTATTTGTGATGTAAAATACCTGTCTTACCTAATTTGCCAAAACAAATGGCTCATCTATTTTCAACTTATGCTTAGGATCAATACTAACAACCCCACATTCATCTTTAATCATTCCCTTTCCATACACATCTGTTATGATTTCTCCTGTTCTGAGTCTTGTAATCCATGTATTGAATTGTTTGGAGTCTTGTATTGCTTTGGAAGTGTTAGTAGTTCAAATATTGGTTGTTCTTTTTGACGCCAAGTCGGTTAACTAGCTAGATTGTTGCTAGTTGGGTTGTTAAGACTTAGATATATTTTTGATTCATTATATCTAGTTTCTCTTATAAGAGTGTCAGACATTGTAATTTTTGATTCATTCAATAAAAATTTCTTTGATTCTTGAGATATTTCTCTCTCTCTTCTCATCTCTTCTCTAACTCTCACCTAACCTCAATTCTTTTCTCACCTAAACACTTTCTTTAGAAGTTAACTTCAATTCCTCAAATTGAAGCTTAACAATTGGTATCAGAGCTAGTTCATGCTGTCAATAGATTGATTTGAGCTGGTGAAACCCAAGAAGAGCAGTCCTAACATGACAGGAGGTGTAACTACCCGATCGGGAACAAGAGCAGTTGGAGCTGGTCCTTTAGTTGCTTTTGTTGATCCAAATGTTTCCTATGCTGCGGTCGCAAATGCGAATGCTACAAAGGAGGTTCAGTTTGTGACAATTGATCAATTGAAGTCACAATTGGATGATATGTTTAGTTGATTTCAGGCTCTGCAACAACAAGGAATTGATTGCTTGAAGCAAGATCAAGCAGAGAATGTGAAGAAGTATGAAGTTTTCATTAAGAAGAAACTCCAAGGATTTGAGAGCAAGCTTTTTGATTTGCAAAATTAAGTAAATAAGCAAGGTGAATCATCTGTTTTGGGAGTTCTTCGACCTACTAGTCCACTATTGCCTTCGGTGAAGTAATGCAATCACAAGTGCCGAACACAAGTGCTGCTATCTTGAATAGACCAAGCGATGCTCCTTCAATGATTCATATGAATGCTAGACCTTAAGATCTTCCTTCAATGATTCATACGAATGCTACACCTCAAGATCTTCAACAATCTATTGAGATAAGGTCACAAGGAGTTGAAGCAACTATCAGATCATAAGAGCATCCTGTTGAGCAAGTGCAATCTCGAGCATCTGGCGTGAACTCAAATCAAATGTGAGGCATCTGGATTCTATAGTTCATACTAGAACTTCACCCGATAACATTTTACATCTGGATAGGCCACCTGATCACTACCAGCGGCAAAGATCTTGTAGTAATGATGCTTCTTCTGAGAATAGAAGCAATACATTCAGGCAGTCAAGGGTGCAGATTGATCCTTTTGACAGCAAGCAACCTCAGTCATGCTTGAGGAGATGTGATAGATATTTCCATTTCTACAACATTAAAGAATCTGAAAAGGTGGAATTGGTAGCAGTATATCTTCATGGTGATCATGAGGTATGGTTTTACAGTTTGTTAAAAAGCAATCCAGACCTTTCTTGGGCTGAATTTGTGGAAGAGTTGTGTGAAAGATATAGTGACGAGGACACTAGTGGTGTAGTGGATAATTTCAATGAAGTCTTTCAAACCACAACTGTGACATAATATATGACAAGATTTGAGAACTTAAGAGCTAGTATGATAGCTGTTTATCCTCAAGCAGCTGAGTCTTATTATGTCTCAAGTTGAAGCCATGAATTAAAAACATGGTGAAAGCCATTAGTCCTAAGACCTTAACAAAGGCTTATGCAAAAGACAAATTGATTGAGGCCACCGTCATTTCTCCAAGTGACAAAGGCAAGTTCAAAGGAAATTATTCAAAATCTCATCATAGAGATATAAATGGGACCAAGGCCAGTAGATCTACTGAGAAGAGGCCTCAAAGGCTTTGTTATAAGTGCAATAAGCCTTATCAGCCAGGACATAAGTGTAGCTCCACGTTTTTGATGCCTTCTCGAGGGGTTAGTGCTGCAATACAGTTAGACAGTGATGAATCTGAGCCTGATGAGGACAGTTTTGATCATGAGTCCCAGGATGAATTGGCTGAGGATGAGATTGAGATTTCTATGAAGGCACTGATTGGGAATGGAGCTCACAAGACAATAAGGATCAAAGGAAAAGCATGAAGAAGGCACATCACTATCTTAATAGATAGTGGAAGTAGTCATAGCTTTGTTGATCCAAAGGTTGTGAAGAAAGTTGGGCATGAAGTGATTAAAACTCATCCCTTGGCTGTAACCGTAGCAGATGGGAAATCTATCCTCACATAGAACAAATGCCAAGACTTCCAATCGTCTATGCAGGAGCATCAATTCACCTATGATTTCAGAATCCTTCCCTTGAGAGGATGTATGGTGCTTGGAGTTGATTGGATGAGATCATTCAGACCTATGGTTTTTGACTTTGCTAAGCTAACTATTTCTTTTGAGATTCAAGGAACAAAAGCTACTTTGCAAGGAATTGAAGATCAAGCTCAATTGCAACTGATTAAAGGCAAGAGCTTACAAGGAGGTTTCAAGAAGAGTGCTTATAAGTGGATTGGACAGCTATTTGCAATTGCTCCTATAGAATTGTGTTATGTGCAGTAGCCTGAAGTTAAAGCTTTAATAGAGGAGTTTGAGGACGTTTTTGAGTAGCCTAAGTCTCTTCCTCCATAGAGGTGCCTTGATCATGCCATTCCTCTGAAATCTAGTGCAGAACCATTCAAATTGAGGCCTGGCAAGTATCCTCATGCTCAGAAATCAGAAATTGAGAGACAAGTTGAGGAATGGCTCAATACTTGCTTTATTAAACCAAGCCACAGTCCTTTTGCTTGACCAGTCATTTTAGTGAAGAAGAAAGATGGTTCTACAAGGATGTGCATCGACTATAGGCAACTCAATTCTTTGACAATCAAAGATAAGTTCCCAATTCCTGTTATTGATGATTTACTCGATGAATCGTATGGAGCATGTTTCTTCTCTAAGTTGATTTTGAGACAGGGATATCACTAGATTAGAGTGCTCGAGCAAGACATATTCAACACTGCATTTCAAAATCATCATAGCCACTATGAGTTTGTGGTTATGCCTTTTGGCTTAACCAATGCACCGGCTATATTTCAGGCAGCAATGAATGATATCTTCAAGCCGTTTATGAGGAGATTTATTCTAGTCTTCTTCGATGATATTCTCATTTACAATGCCTCTTATGAAGATCATCTACAGCACTTGAGGGAAGTCTTCCTTGTCATGCGCAATCACAGTTCTTTGCAAAGTTTCCTATGTGCGCTTTTATGCAGCAGCAACTGGATTATTTGGGACATGTTATATCATCCAAGGGGGTCTCCATAGATCCCTCAAAGATACAAGCCATGAAAGAATGGCCAATTCCTATCATCTTAAAGCACTTGTGAGGTTTCTTGGGCTTAACAGGCTATTATAAAAAGTTCATTACTAATTTTGGATCGATTGCAAGACCCTTGATAGATCTTCTTAAGAAGGATGCTTTTGTGTGGAGTGATAGAGCTCAAGCAGCCTTTGAAGCTCTAAAAGTAGCTATGTGTTAAGCCCATTTCCTTGCTATGCCCAATTTTGCTGAGGACTTTGTTTTAAAGACTGATGCTAGTGAGGAGTACTTGGCAATTTTGTTAGCAGTTGATAAATGGAGGCATTACCTTGATGGTCACAGATTCATAATCAGGACTGATCATCAAAGTTTGAAGCATTTGCTAGAGCAAAAGATTGTGACAAGAATACAAAAGAAAGGGCTAATGAAGACGTTGGGCTGTGATTAAGCAATTGAGTATAGAAGAGGCAAAGAAAATTAAGCTGCTGATGCTTTGTCAAGAAAATTAGAAGATGGTCAGCAAGCTTATTGTGGAGCCATTTCTGTTGTTCTTCCTTCTTGGTTAGAAGAGGTTTATAAGTCCTATGAAGATGATGCTTTTTCCCAGGCATGTATCACTGCCTATAGCATCAGTAAAGACTGCATGGGAACTTCTGATGCAGATATTTCAATGAATAAGGGAGAAATTTGATTGAAGGGGAGGTTGTACATTGGTTCTTCAACAGATTTGAGGGATCAGATCATAAGTGCTTCTCATGACACAACTTGGGGTTGACATTCCGGTGTGGAAGGCACATATTAGAGAATTAAAGCATACTTCAGTTGGCCTGGTCTGAAAAGAGCAGTAATTGAGTTTGTGGGCTCTTGTGGTGTATGTCAACAAACAAAGCTGGGTGATCACAGGTATCATGGTCATTTGCAGCCTCTCCCTGTTCTTGATAGAGCTTGGGTGAATATAAGTATGGATTTCATTGAAGGCTTGCCTAAATCTGAAGGCAAGGAAGTGATATAGGTTGTGGTTGACCGTTTCACAAAGTTTAGCCATTTCGTTGCTTTGATTCAGCCGGTCACAGCTGAAAGATTAGCCAGATGCTTCTTGGATAACATATATAAGTTACATGGATTGCCTCAATCCATTGTATCTGATCGTGATAGAATTTTCACAAGTCATTTTTGGAGGGAATTGTTCAAGCTTATGGGAACTACTTTGACTCTTTCTGTTTGTCCATCAGTTTGAGGATGGTACGAAGAGCTAAGAGCCAATCAATGCATTGAACAATATCTTAGGAGCATGGTTTTTACTCATCCTAAAGAGTGGAACAAGTGGTTATCTCTAGCTGAGTATTAGTACCATACGCATGCTCGTACGTCTCCGGGCACTACTCCTTTCAAAGCTTTATATGGCTATAGTCCTCTAACTCCTTTCTCATTGCAAAATATGACTTCATATGTGTTGGAAGTCTCTAATTTGATGCAACAGAGGAAGCAACTATAGCATATGCTCAAGGACAATCTGTAGCAAGCTCAAGCAAGGACGAAAATGAATGCAGATAAGAAGCGTGTGGATAAGAATTATGAAGTTATGGTTTATCTCAAATTAAAACCTTATAGACAGTCTACCATAGCTGTTAGGAGCAATGCCAAGCTAAGTGCTCGATTCTTTGGTCTATATAAGATTCTTGAGAAGATTGGCAAAGTGGCTTATAGGCTTACCTCTTAATGCGTACATTCACCCAGTTTTTCATGTTTCTTTGCTTAAGAAACAGGTGAAGAAAGGATGTAAAAGCTCAAGGTACTCTTTGAAGTTGGAGCCAATGGGGCTTTGGTGTTGCAACCAGTTGCTGTTCGTGACACCAGAGAGATCAAGGCAGATAACAGGAAGATTAAAGAAGTGCTAGTTCAGTGGTAGAATTTGGACAAAGATTTTGTTACTTGGGAAGAGTTGGCATTCTTAAAGAGTCAATTCTTTAATTTCTCTTATTGAAGAAGCTTCTTAAGTGGAGGGGATTATTATGGTTTCTCCTGTTCTGAGTCTTGTAATCCATGTGTTATGATCCGAGCTTGGTAAGTATCTAGGGGAATCCGGTTGTTGTTTCTGTTGCTGGGGTGCTGCTGTGAGGTTTGGTTTGCTGTTAGAAGTTGTTGTCATGTGGTCTTTGGTGCTGCTAGGTGACTGTTCTAGTTGTTGCTTAGGTGTGTTTGGTTAGTTAAAAGAATGATGTATTAGTCTTAGCTAGTCTTGCATTGTAATAAGTTGCATTCTGCACTGTAATAACCTGCAGTAGCAGGTCACAATAGCAGCAGGTCAGGTTTGGTGTTAGTTGGTGTGTTTTGGCCCCAAAATGCTTAGAAGTTAGTTAGAAGATATTTTTTGGTTATTTTAGATATTTTTTCTAATAAGGTGGTTAGTAGTGTGTCTTGATTCATTGTATTGCTTGTCTTGTTGCCTATAAGTAGTAGTTGATTGTATTTTTCAGATCATTCAATCAAAATATCAAGAACAATCTCAATTTGAGATCAAACCTTCTCTCTCTCATCTAACTCTTCTATTTCTCATCCCTATTTCTCTAATTTCTCATCTCAATTCACTTCTTTCTCATCTCATACTCTCAACTCTCCTCAATTTTACTTAGCTTATATATGGGATTCAATCCCAAGCATAACAATTGGTATTAGAGCCTCGTTTGGCTTCCAATCGAGTGCGTAATCAAAAGAAAAATAATAAAAAAAAAATTTCAAATCCAGTACTGAATTCAGTTCAATTTCAAAACCGATTGAAGTGCAATTGTGGCTAGCGGATCATCTTGATCAAGATCAGTTCAGCATTGTGAAGATCAGATAGAAAAGATTCAAAACATGACAACCAAAAACAAGTGTTGGTGCTGATTTAGTTAAAAATTTGCATTTGAGCTGAGATCATTTGTGTTCTACAGAAATCAGAAATTTGGATCATATTTGGTGATTGAGCTGCTGACGATCTGGAATCAAGCAGAGTAAATCTGATTGTGAAGCACAATTCATCCATGCCTGGTGGAGTAACAACAAGATCTGGTGCTGGAGCTGGAAATCAGGCTACAAATGCAGATCCTAATGTCTCCTATGCTTCGGTTGTGAGAGCTGGTGATACATCTGGACATGAACATCTTTCTCTCTCTCAATTTAGGGAGGAGATGCAAGACATGTTTACAAAGTAGTTGGATCAGATGATTGTGCGAATACAATAGCAGCATTTGGAACAAGATCGCAAGTTTACTGAATTGCAGCAACTGCAATTGGAGCAAGATCGAAAGATTTCAGAGCAAATGCAGCAACAATCTCAACAATTGCAAGGGATTAAGGAGAAGATAACCGATCATGTGAATCAACAAGCTCAAGAGATTGAGGTAAGGATCACCGATAGAATGAATCAACAAACATTGAACATTGACGAGAAGCTCACGGAGTTGCGCAACCAATTGGATAAACAAAATGTGACATCAGGTCCTGCACCTCTTTTACCAACGAGCTGGCTGAGGTGATCTTGTGAGGAGGTGAATCCTCATATGTTAAATGTTGTAGGAAATTCACGAGATGGTCCTCAAGTTCAGCTTCAATCTGAAGATGTTAGACCTCAAAATCAGGTTCCTGAAGCTGAAGGAACTGTCAGTCCGCATAAACAATCATTAGATCAAGAGCAAATTCGATCTGATAGCATGAATTTTTGTCAGAAAGGTCGTCCACCAGACCCTTTAGCACTTATCAGGTTGAGTAATGTTCATACAGGACATCAAGATCAACTTCCTGATCCATCATATATGTGATCAGATTGCTTGTTTAGGGAACCATTGGTTTGACTGCCAGATCAGCTGCAATTCCAGGGACAAAATTCATCTGAAATTGGTCCTAACCATAGCAATGAAGTCACTATGGGTAATAGAAGCAATGGCTTTAGACAACCAAGAGTGCACATTGAGAATTTTGATGGGAAGCAACCACATTCTTGGTTAAGGAGATGTGAGTGTTACTTCCACTTCTATTCCATTCCTGATGAACAAAAGGTAGAATTGGCTGCGGTTTATCTTCAAGGAGATCACGAAGTTTGGCTTTATAGCCTATTGAAGAGTAATTCCACATTAACTTGGGCTGAATTTATGGTTGAACTTTGTGAACGATATGGTGATGAAGACTCTTATGACATTGTTGACAACTTCAACAAGGTGACTCAAGTCTCAACCGTGAAGGAGTACATGACAAGGTTTGAGAATCTTAGAGCAAGTATGACAAATGTTTGTCCTCAAGCCCCAGAGTCTTTTTATGTCTCGAGCTTCATCAATGGATTAAAGCCTAAAATCAAGAATTTGGTGAAGGCAATTGGTCCTACTTCCTTATCCCAAGCTTATACAAAGGCGAAGTTGTTTGAGGCCACGGTTCTAACATCCAACAATGGGCCAAAGCATAGAAGAGAAAGTGTCCAACAACATCCAAAGGGGATAGATGAACCCAAAGTGAACCGCAACCTCGAGAAGAATAATTTTGAGAAGAGGCCTCAAAGACTCTGTTTCAAGTGCCGTCAGCCTTATGAATTTGTACATAAATGTAATCCTAAATTCCTCATGTCAGTTAGAGGAGTTAACATTGATGGGCAGTTTGATAGTGATGAGGCTGAGGTTGAAGATGAGGATTCTGATCCAGAATTTTTTATTGAGGATGAGGTGGAGATTTCCTTGAAACCTTTGACAGGGCAAGGAGCTCATAATATAATCCGGATCAAAGGAAAAGAAGGCACAAGATCTATAATCATCTTGATTGACAGTGGTAGCACCCACAGTTTTATTGATCCTAAGATAGTGAAGAAAGTGGGACATGAGGTGATCAAGACTAGTCCCTTAGCAGTGATCGTGGCTGATGGAAACTCTATCCTTACTCAGGACAAATGTCGAGCTTTTCAGTGGTCCATGCATGAGCATCAGTTCACATACGATTTCAGAGTCCTTCCCTTGGGTGGATGTGATATGGTGCTAGGAGTTGATTGGATGCGTGCTTTCAACCTGGTGTCCTTTGATTATATTAAGCAAGCTGTGTCATTTGAATGTCAGGGAACTAGAGTCACATTGCGAGGCATGGACGATCACTAATTTGCATTCTTGAGGAAAAGAATGTTCTCAAGGGGAAGGGAATGTTATGATCCGAGCTTGGTAAATATCTAGGGGAATCTGGTTGCTGTTTCTGTTGCTGGGGTGCTGCTGTGAGGTTCGGTTTGCTGTTAGAAGTTGCTGTCATGTGGTCTATGGTGCTGCTAGGTGGCTGTTCTAGTTGTTGCTTAGGTGTGTTTGGTTAGTTAAAAGAATGATGTATTAGTCTTGGCTAGTGTTGCATTGTAATAAGCTACATTCTGCACTGTAATAACCTGCAGTAGCAGGTCACGGTAGCAGCAGGTTAGGTTTGGGGTTAGTTGGTGTGTTTTGGCGCCAAAATGCTTAGAAGTTAGTTAGAAGATATTTTTTTGGTTATTTTAGATATTTTTTCTATTAAGGTGGTTAGTAGTGTGTCTTGATTCATTGTATTGCTTGTCTTGTTGCCTATAAGTAGTAGTTGATTGTATTTTTCAGATCATTCAATCAAAATATCGAGAACAATCTCAATTTGAGATCAAACTTTCTCTCTCTCATCTAACTCTTCTATTTCTCATCCCTATTTCTCTAATTTCTCATCTCAATTCACTTCTTTCTCATTCATACTCTCAACTATCCTCAATTTTACTTAGCTTATGTTTGGGATTCAATCTCGAGCATAACATCATGTATTGAATTGTTTGGAGTCTTGTATTGCTTTGGGAGTGTTGATAGTTCAAATATTGGTTGTTCTTTTTGGCGCCAAATCGGTTAACTAGCTGAATTGTTGCTAGTTTGGCGGCTAAGGCTTAGTGAGATATTTTTGATTTATTGTATCTAGTTTCCCGTATAAGAGGGTCAAACCTTGTAATTCTTGATTCTTTCAATAAAAATTTCTTTGATTCTTGAGATATTTTTCTCTCTCTTCTCATCTCTTCTCTAACTCTCACCTAACCTCAATTCTCCTCTCACCTAAACACTCTTTTCACAAGTTAACTTCAATTCCTCAAATTGAAGCTTAACAACATCCCACCATTTACAACGAAATAATACTACTCTGTTTCCACCAAGCTAGTGTAACCGCAGTACCTCTATCAATACTCCGTAATATTCTACATTTTTACTTCTACTATCAGTATTACCAACAAGAAGCACCCCACTATTTTGAGTCTTTAAGCGTTTCTCACCATCTTTTGTATGGAATCAATGTCCATGATGGCTTGTATCGTATTGAGTAGGGCCACAAGACAACGCCAACAAATCTTCCATCTTTTTACTTTTATCATGCTCAGAAAGATGAGCCACCTACAAGAATTTAACTTAAATTAGTTGTTTTCACTTATATGAATGACATACTAAGAAGCCAAATTGCGCTAGAATTTAAAATCCAAAATAGTGTAATTACCTCATAATTAAACCAATGCATAAATTTTGCATCATAATCCTTTCCACATATATCCACACCATTGAATGCAACAGCTTCAGCAAACTGGCTACGAAATCATACAAAAGTGATTAATTTGGTGACTTAAGAACAAGAAAATCTTGCATGTTTGTCATAATGTTATGGTGTCTTAAGAAATGGTTCAGCTTCAACGCAATTCCTCAATATGTACATATGAGCTTTATCCAACTCGTCTTTGTCAATATTAGGAAATGAAGCAGCTCCTAATGCTCATCTAGAATGACAAAATACAGATAAGCCTCCCTTATAGTTATATTCCTCTTCATTTCTCCTAGGGCAAGTAAACTTCGTCTTCATGTCTTCCACATACCTTGAGCAAAATGTCATACACTCATCTACTATGTAGCCCTCGGTAATTGAGCCCTCTGGACGAGCTCTATTCCGAATATGAAACTTTAGACGATATGATTCTTGCTTTATAAGAAACATCCATCTAAATTGAACTGGGTCCCCCAGTCTTAGCCTTAGAAGATAAATGAATAGGCAAATGCACCATAACATCAAAAAACGACAAGGCAAAGATCCTCTCTAACTTACAGAGCCTAAATGGCATTTGAGCTTCAATTCGATCCAACTCATCCATAGTTATTACTTTAGCAGACAAGATCTTAAAAAACATTGATAACTCGATTAGTGCCTCACGCTCCACTTTGGTAAGAAGACCGCGTATCGCTAGAGGAAGTAGATGTTCAAGAATAATATGTAGTCATGACTCTTCAATCCTGATATCTTACTCTCCTTCATATTCACGCACTGAGAAATATTAGAAGAAAATCCATCTGGAACCTTTAAATCTTTAAGAGATGGCAAAATTTATGCTTCTTAACTGCAGAAAATGTATATGAACTAGCATTTATTTTAGTCTTATTAGCCCCCTGATAAGGATGTAAATTTGGCCTTAAGTGCAATGCTTGCAAGTCCAAACGACCTTCAACGTGGTCCTTTGTTTTACCTTTGATGCTCAGAAGAGTGCCTAAACTATTGTCACATACATTCTTCTCAATATGCATCATATCCAAACTATGCCGCAACAAAAGGGTCCTCCAATAAGGAAGCTTAAAAAAAATACTCTTCTTTGTCCATTTATCTTCCCTAGTATCGTATGTCAGCTTGACCTTCTTGTGTGGAGCTTTACTGAATGTAATTTCCTCAAGATCCTCCACCTGACGAAGGATATCATCACTGGATAATGGCTTTGGTGGAAATCTCTTCTCAATCATCCTATCAAAAGAGTCTTTATCTTTTCACCCACTATGATTATGAGTAATCACCATCTATGCCCTGTGTAACACTGTTTGGCACTATTCTACAGTCGAATAGAGTAGGTATTGTATTACAAATGGGGCATGCTAACTTAACCTTGGTGCTCCATCCCGATAAGTTCTCATAAGTAGGAAAATCATTAATTGTCCATAACAAAGCAGCTTGTAATAGAAAGTTTTGTTTTCTCGACGCATTAAATGTTTCAACACCCGATTCCCATATCTCATTCAACTCCTCAATCAAAGGTTGTAGATATATGTCAATTGCATTACCAGGAGCCTCGGGACCAGGTATAAGCATTGATAAAATCATATTAGACTACTTCATACACATTTTAGGAGGCAAGTTGTAGGGGACCAATATGATTGGCCAAATGCTATATGGTGTCTTTGAATTTGCAAAGGGTTGAAAACCATCACTAACAAGACCAAGTCTAAATTACGGGGTTCTAGGGAAAATTCATTATGTGACTCATCAAATGATTTCCATGCAAGCGAATCAGTAGGGTGCCTCATTACATTATCTTTGTTTCTTTTATCGTGATGCCATCTCATCAAGAAGCAGTCTTTGTTGACATATGTAATTGTTGCAACCTCGGCTTTATGGGAAGTAACGTAGAGTCTTAAATGGTGTTTTTTTTACCATTTGCTTTACATTTTTTCTCCTTGTTACACTTATCATCCTTCCATCTCGAAGCATCACATATCTTACAGTCATCCAACTCTGCATCCTCCTTCCAGAATAGCATACAATCAGTTAATTTTAGTGCAAGAAAGGCCAAGGTCCGGAATAGTCTTTTTTGCCTCATAATATGAATCTGGCAAAGTAGTACCCTTAGGTAATAGTGCTTCCTTTAGGAATTGCACCAACATGGAAAATGATGCATTACTCCAACGGCTTCGGGTCTGTATATGAAGCAATTTCACCAAAGCAGACAATTGAGAGACCTTCGACCCCTTATGTAGTGGCTGTTCAGAGCTCTCTAACGACCTATAGAATTTCTTAGCTTTCTCATTTGGCTCCTTTTCATGCACAACGTGACTTGAGGAGTCAATGTTGGCATAATTAGAATCTATGTCACCAAAGTAAGGAAATTTATCTCTTAAAATATCATTCATAGCACCATTCGCATCAAGTTCAAGATCATCTTCATCTTTAAGATCATCACTGCTCTCTCCCTCGGAATCAGATTCTGTTTCAACTTGACTCTCACCATGGCCATACCAAAATGTATAACTGTGCACTATTCCATGAGCTCTTACCCATTCGTGATATCTAGAATCACGTAGGCTGCATTTAGTACATGGACAAGCAAAAGTTCTCCCTTTTCTTTCCTCGGCATAATCTAAAATTTGAACTCCATTTTGATATATTAAACTAACCCGATCATGAACAAAATGCATCCATTGTTTATTAGGCACCGTATTCTGATTAAAAGATTTTCAATTTGAATGTCAACCACAAGGGCAACGTCAAAAACAATCTTAAAATTAGTATCTCTATAAATTATAAACCCTAATATATAACTAATCACACACTCTAAAAGCAATGTCAAACATATGTGTTCAAATTAGTCATTTACGTTAAAAGGCAACCAAATTAGGCCGGTTAATTGTCAACGAACAATAGACATTGGCTTATAACAAACACGAACTACCAACTAATTTGTTAATTTGGCAAATATAACATGAACTACCAACATAAAAGGGACTTATTCTCTTTGAAGCTTTGACAATCTAGCAAAAAATCATTCAAATCTTGATACAATGTGTCAATAAAGCAAAGAACTAAATTAGGGTTGTTAATTACCAACGTACAACACACATGGGCTTATAACAAATACGAACTACCTACTAATTTGTTGATTCAGCAAACATAACATGAACTACCAACATAAAAGGAACAAATTCGTTTTGAAGCTTTGTCAATCTAGCAAAAATCATACAAATTTTGGGTATAGTGGGTCAATACAGCGAAGAATCGAATTAGGGCTGTTAATTACCAACAAACAATAGACATGGCCTTATAACAAAAATAAACTATCAACTAACTTGTTAATTAAGTGAACACAACACGAACTACCCACGAACAAGACAAATTTGCTTTAAAGCTTTGTCATTCTAGCAAAAAATCGTTTGAAATCTAGGTACAATAGGTAAATATTGTAAAAAATGGAATTAGGATTGTTAATTAATCACATGTGGTTTGATTTCGCTGCTGTGTGGCTGGTTCACGAAGTACCGACGAAGAATTGCTTCCTGCTTCGTTGCTTCCCTACTGCTCATGGAGTTTGAATGAGGAGAAGGAGACTTGTAAAGTGTTAGGGTTTTTTGGGGAAGAGGTTATATGTGGGTTACGGAGGGAAGAAAGGGGCGGGAAAGTTTTGCCCAAAATTGACATAATATCTTTTTTGTTAAATTATTACACTTATTACATTTTTAATTAATTAAAAATTTTATTTTAGTGTCTAAAATAAAAAATTATCAAGTTTAATGAAATATACTAAAACAGTAAAATATCAAATTAAGTATTAGTTGGGATATTATTTAATTCTCGAACTTAAATTATGGTATGGATGGGTGAAATGTCATTTAGAAAATTTATGAGAATAAAAAAAAAATTGGCAACAACAAATATGAAAAAGGGCCTAATTTTTCAAAATTAACGAATTTTAACTTTTTTGACCAAAAGTTTACCACTTACTTGAGCCTATTAATGACGGTTTGTGAGCAGAATTAACGACATTATTTAGTGCCTGTCATCATAAGCCCAACATGTACCACATTATTTAGGGGAATTTCATATCTCTTGGAAATATTTTTCGATCTTTTACATCTATCACATTTACTAACAAATTTGAAAGCATCTTTAAAAATTGCAGGCCAATAAAATATTGATTGTAAAACCTTAGCTGCAGTTGTCGTTCCACCATAATGACCACCTATTTCCAAGGAGTGGCGATAACGCAGAATGTCTTCCATTTCTTCTTTACGCACACACCTCTTAATTATTTGGTCCACACAATGCTTGTATAAAAATAGTTCTTCCCAAAAATAGTGCCTTAAATCAGCGAAGAACTTCTTTTTTTGTTGATATATCATGTCATTGGGCATCTCCTATGCAACCAAATAGTTAACAATGTCAGCGTACCATGGATAATTAGGATTTTCACTTGCCATCATAAGACTTTCATCCGGGAATTTTTCATTGATAGAGGGACTTTCGTCCTCTCGTTCAAGGTGTGCTAAATGATCCACCGCAACATTTTTTCCTTTTTTGTTTCGGATTTCTAAATTGAACTCTTGCAGTAATAAAATCCATCTTATCAGTCTCGATTTCGCGTCCTTTTGCATAGAGGTATTTAAGACCAAAATGATCAGTGTAGACAATTACCTTAGAGTTTAGTAAGTAGGAACGAAATTTGTCAAATGCAAAAACAACAACTAGTAATTCCTTTTCAGTGGTAGCATAGTTAACCTGTACATTTGTTAAAGTCTTGCCCTAGCGTAGCCCCTTTTGCATAGTCACTAGCATCATACATAAGTTCAAAGTGCAAGGTCCAATCAGGTGCTACAATTATTGGTGCTGATACTAGTTTTTCCTTCAAAGTTTCAAAAGCTTGCATACAGTCACTTTTAAAAGTTAAAAGGGGCATCCTTTATTAATAAATTGCAGAGAGGCTTAATGATATGAGAGAAATCATTAATAAACCTTATATAAAAACCTGCATGACCTAATAAACTTTGAATGCCCTTAACATTAGTAGGAGGCGGTAATTGTTCTATCACTTCAGTTTTTGCTCTATTAAGCTCAATTCCCCTTTTTGAAATTATATGCCCTAACACAATCCCTTCCTGCACTATGAAATGACATTTCTCTTAATTCAAAACATGATTAATGTCAGTGCATCTTTGCAAGACTATAGAGAGGTTAGCTAAACAATCATCAAATGAGGCACCAAATTCTGAAAAATCATCCCATAAACACTTCTACAAAATTTTCCACCATGTCACTAAAGATTGCCATCATGCATCACTAAAATATGGCAGGAGCATTGCATAATCCAAAAGGCATTCTCCTATAGGCAAAGATACCATGTGGAAAAGTAAAAATGGTCTTTTCCTAATCTTCCGGTGCAATGGCAATTTGGTCGTATCATGAAAAACCATCAAGGACTCAATAATAAGAATGGCTGGCACATTTTTCTAACATTTGATCAATGAATGGTAAGGAAAAATGGTCTTTTGGAGTAGCATTGTTAAGTTTTCTATAATCTATACCTACCCTCCTCCACCCTATGATGGTCCTAGTAGGGATGAGCTCATTGTTTTCATTTTTCTACCACAGTTATCCACACTTTCTTTTGAAGTACTTGCATTCGACTTGCCCACGGACTATCAGATATGGATAAAGGATAATGGCATCTAATATTTTGACAACTTCTTTCCTTACTACCACCTTTATAGTAGGGTTTAATCGACGTCGTGGTTGTACGGTAGGCTCAAAGCTATCTTCCATGAGAATCTTATGCCTGCATAAGGATGGGCTAATTCCCTTGATGTCTGAAAGGGTCCATTCAATGGCTGATTTATGCTTTTTTAGAACTCTAAGCGACCTTTTTTGTTTGATATTACTCAACGAATAATTAATAATTATAGGATAAGTGTTAAAATTCCAAAGATAAACATACTTGAGATGAGATGACAATGGCTTGAGCTCGAGATTTGGAGGCTTATCTTCCCCTATTCTTTGCTAAGTTTCAATCGCTTAGATGTCTCCCACTCTTGCTTTCATGGTGCGAATAAAAAGGTTCGCAATCTTCTAGGGATTGGACACATTTTTTTATCAATTCATTCTCAGTGTCTAAGGGCATTGACTTTGTTAGGCACGCTTTAAGTGGTAACTTAGGGAATATGTCCCGGAACTTCTCAGCTACCAAACTGTCTACAATATCAACCTCAAAACAAAAGTCCTTGTTAGTGGGGAATTTCATAGCATTAAAAACGTGGAAGGTTTTCTATTCATCTTGCACTCTTAAAATAAGTTTCGCTTGTTGCACATCGATCAGGGCCCTTCCTGTTGTGAGGAAGGGTCATCCAAGAATAAGAGGTACATTTTGATCCTCTTCCATATCATGTACTACAAAATTGGCTGGGAAGATGAATTTGTCAACCTTCACTAAGAAATCATCAACCACACCTTTTGGGTACTTGATCGATCTGTCTGCTAGTTGGAGAGATACTATAGTGGCTTCGCCTCTCCTAAGCCAAGCTTCCTGAACACAAATGCTTGTACCTAAATCACATAAAACTTTATCAAAGCTAATGTTGCCCATGGTGCAAAGTATAGTGAAACTCCCTAGATCTTTTTAGCTTTGGAGGTAACTTTTTTGGAGTATGGCACTACATTCTTCCATTAGTGCCACTGTTTCGAATTCTCCCATCTTCCTTTTGTTAGATAAGATTTCCTTCATAAATTTTGCATACTTGGGCATCTGCTCTAACATATCAGTAAAAGGGACATTAATATGTAACTTTTTGAAAACTTCCAAAAATTTAGCAAGTTGTTCATCCGCTTTTGTCTTTTTCAAATGTTGATGGAACGGGACCTTCGGTTTGTAGGGTCGAGGATTAGCCATTTGTTCATCTTTGTTTTGGATTTTTTTCCCTTCCTCATTCTCAATTTTTTGGTTCGTGTCTGTGGACATGTTTATTAGGGTTGGTAGTTTTGTGTGGTCATGGTTACCTGAGTTGGTTTATTCAAAGTTTTCCCACTTCTTAACTCAATTGCTTGGACATGCTCTCGTGGGTTAGTAACTATGTTACTAGACAAGGAAACTTGAGACCTTTCAGAGAGTGGGTTTGAAATTTGTCTGATTTGGGCCTCAAGGTTTCTAATAGAAGCTTCTTGCTTTCGAAGATCTGTTTATGTTTGTTGCGTGAAACTTCCGGTTTCTTGCATAAACTTATTGAACATATCTTTGAGATCAATTTCCTTTTACATATTACTTATCAATCTTTTGCATGAATTTAAATAAGAAAAAAGTTTTAAAGATCCATGGTTTTAACTTAAGCTCACACAAATCGCGTTAATTTATCTCCAGTATTCGCTCAATTTGTGGTGTTTATCACATTAACATTCATTATAAATCTCCTCTCAGATTCATTATGAATCATTATAGGCCTTGAATGGTGATCAAGCATTCAAAAAGCATGAAGAACAATGATATGCACTCAAATAGCGTAATAAACATACTTTGAATGCGTTGAATTAGAAAAGAACGAATATTACAGCTTAGGCTACATTATGGCCTTGAAAAGACAAAATTAGTTCATGATAAATATAATATAAATCAAAACTAAGACAAAATCCATAAACTTCAAGAATGAAAGGATAAAAAATAACTTGAAATTGAAAAATTACAAACCAATTTTTTTCTTTTCACACCCTTCCTCTTCTATCCGAATTTCTACCTATATTTCTACATTGTTTGTGGGCTTTTGTTTTTTTTTTTTTTTGCGAATAATTTGATGCCTAAAGATCTCCAAAACACCCTTATATATTGTACTTGAGGTTGGAATAACATGAAATAAAAAATTTTACAAGCTTAACTATCATTTGCTCTTCTTGCCACCCATTGCCGTCCACCTTGCAATTTGTTTCTTTTTGTTGATTTTGTTAAGTGTTTGCATCTCTCCACCACCCAAAATAAGTGCTTATATCCACTTGAACATGGTATTGAAGTGTAAAACAAGTTCTTGCATTGGATTTGTCCATTTTTTGGCCCATTTTTGCACTTTGTAACAAATTGTACATGTTTGTTGTTCATCCTTGCTTTAGCCGTGTAGATTGATGTGTTAGCCCATTTTTGTTTTTGTTTGATGTATCTTACATTCACTTGTTGATGTTGATGATAAAACCTAGCAAGATTTAGTGAAAAATGAGTGTTTTTGAAAGGAAATAACAATAGGAGCGAAAAAATTAGATGTAAAATGGTTATGAAATGAACCAAAATGATATGAATGATTATATACTAAATTAGACTTATCAAAATACCCCAAACTTAAAACTTGCTCATCCTCGAGCAAGGCTAAACATGCAGGGGCAGGATCTCATGCTTTTTAAAAAATTTTGACACAATTCAAAGCAAGACTACTTCTATTAGGATAGAATTACTGAGGCTTAAAGTTTAAGGTTCTAAAGGCAAAACAATCTTTCTAAAGAAAAACCTGTAAATCACCTAGGTAGACGAATTCAAAAGTTGGCTAAGAAAATTAAGTTTATCCATTCTTTTTAATCTTAAGACATTCAAACTGATCTGCCTAAGACTAAAAGTTATTCACAAAAGTTTCTCTTCCTTTTTTTCTTTTTATATATTTATGAGGGACTAATCTGCCCTAGTTAACCCTGGCCTATGAGTTTATCTCCATCTAGAATCGAGCACCTGACCCTTGGGTGATGACCGCATGGATAAGAGACACCACCACTAAGATGCCCTCATTATGACCACATGAGTGCATTTTTAGCGAGAATCGAACTCCTGACCCCTGGGCAATGACCGCATGGGTAAGAGATGCCACCACCGAGACACCCCAATTATGATTGCATGAGTATATCTTCAGTGAGAATCGAACTCCTGACCCATGGGCGATGATCGCATGGGTAAGAGACACCACCACTGAGACGCCCTCATGTTGGGCAACACATATCTTGAAATGTTTATATGGAATAGCGGTGCTAGCGATGCTTCCCTTCTTTTCTCTCTTTTTTTTTTTCATAATATTTTTCTTTAGACTTAGGCTTAACTCTTCAAAGTCTTTTATGCAAATGATAATCTTAATGCAATCTATTCAAATTTGAGTATCTTTTAATCAGAAAGAAAGATGAAACAGCCAAGCTAACTAATGAACTCAAACACCATGGTTTTATCAGGATAATGCCTTAGAATAGATCATGTTTTACAATTAGAATATAAAAACAATTGGTTCTAAAGTTATTCAAATCCAATTAAACTAAACGAGTTCAAAAGAGCAGAAAAATTGCCGAAAAAGCATGATGATTAGTTCTAAATTTTTTTTTTTTCAAATTTGATTCAAAATGCGTAATGAAATTTTAAAAATAAAAAAACTAATGATTTAAACTATAGAAAATAGAAAATATTTTTGTTGGCCGACACTTTCTACATCCCCATACGAAGGATCCAAACTCTGGCAAGCACTAAAGCCGGCTCTAAAAGATAAAATAGGACTAGACAAGAACATTTTTCGAAAAATTTTGTTCAAAATTTAAAAAAATGTGACAAAATGCATTTTCCACCCCCAAACTTATAAGTTAACATTGTCCTCAATGTTAAAAAAAATGCAAGGAACGAAGCAGTCAGTGAGAAATACTTCCCAGGTTTGAGGATTGCGTATTTGATGGCAAGTGTTATAATCAGGTTACCCCCAAACTTGTTTCAAAAACCTATAGAACAAAATGTATACAAATATTCAAAAATAATAAAAATTAAAGGAAATTGAAAGAAAAGAAGTAAGGAAAGGAAAAACTGGGTTGTCTCCCAAGAAGCGCTTAAGTTATAGTCGTTAACTCGACTTTTTGAGTGGATCATTCGACTTTGTTGAGATGAATGGATGACTTTTTTGGCTCAAGCTCTCCATCAATATAAGGTTTTCAGCCTTTGACCATTAACTTTGAGTGTGCCCTTCTTCTTTTGTTGATATGTCATATCATTGGGTAGTTCCTATGCAACAAAATAGTTAACAATGTCAGCGTACCATGGATAATTAGGATTTTAGTTACCATCATAAGACTTTCATCCAGGATTTTTCATTGATAGAAGGACTTTCGTGCTCTCGTTCAAGGTGTGATAAATGATCTGCCACAACATGCTCTATTCCTTTTTTTGTCCCGAATTTCTAAATCGAATTCCAGAAGCAATAAAATCCATCTTATCAGTCTCGATTTTACATCCTTTTGCAAAGAGGTATTTAAGAGCAGAATGATCAGTGTAGACAATTACCTTAGAGTTTAGCAAGTAGGAACAAGATTTGTCAAATGCAAAAACAACAACTAGCAATTCCTTTTCGGTGGTAGCATAGTTAACCTATGCATCTGTTAAAGTCTTGCAAGTGTAGTAAATTACATGAAAGTTTTTGTTCCTTCTTTGCCATAACACGGCCCCTTTTGCGTAGTCACTAGCATCGCACATAAGTTCAAAGTGCAAGGTCCAATCTGGTGCTAAGTTTATTGGTGCGGATACTAGTTTTTCCTTCAAAATTTCAAAAGCTTGGATACAGTCACTATCAAAAGTTAAAAGGTACGTCCTTCATTAATAAATTGCAGAGAGGCTTTGTGATCGTAGAGAAGTCCTTAATAAGCCTTCTATACAAACCTGCATGAGCCAAGTAACTTGAATGCCCTTAACATTAGTAGGAGGCGGTAATCATTCTATCATTTTAGTTTTTGCTCTATCAAGCTCAATTCCCCTTTCTAAATCATATGCCCTAACACAATCCCTTCTTGCACCATGAAATAACATCTCTCTCAATTCTAAACAAGATTAGTTTTAGTGCATCTTTGCAATATTATAGAGAGGTTAGCTAAACAATCATCAAATGAGGCATCAAAGACTAAAAAATCATCCCATAAATACTTCTATGAAAATTTTCACTGTGTCACTAAAGATTGCCACCATACACTGCCAAAATGTGGCATGAGCATTGCATAATCAAAAATGCATTCTCTTATAGGCAAATGTACCATATGCACAAGTAAAAGTGGTCTTTTCCTTATCTTCCAATGCTATGGAAATTTGGTTGTATCCTGAATAACCATCAAGGAAGTAATAATATGAATGGCTAGAAAGTTTTTCTAACATTTGTTCAATGAATGGTAAGGGAAAATGGTCTTTTGGGGTAGCATCATTAAGTTTTTTGTAATCTATACATACCCTCCACCCTATGACGGTCCTAGTAGAGATGAACTCATTGTTCTCATTTTCTACCACGGTTATCCCCCCTTTATTTCGATCTACTTGTACCGGACTTACCCATGGACTATCAGATATGGGATAAAAGATAAAGGAATCTAATAACTTGACAACTTCTTTCCTTACCACCTCCTTTATAGCAAGGTTTAATTGGCGTTGGCGTTTCATTGTAGGTTGAAGCTCTCTTCCATGAGAATCTTATGCCTACATAAGGGCAAGCTAATTCACTTAATGTCTGAAAGCGTCCATTTGATGACTGATTTATGCTCCCTTAGAACTCTAAGAGACCTTTTTTGTTTGATATTACTTAAAGAATCATTAATAATTACGGGATACGTGTTAAAACTGCCAAGATAAACATACTTGAGATGAGATGGCAATAGCTTTAGCTTCTGATTTGGAGGCTCATCTTCCCCTATTCTTTACTAAGTTTAAATCGCTTGCATGTCTTCCACTTTTTCTTTCATGGTGCGAATTGAAAGGTTCGCAATCTTCTAGGTATTGGACACATTTTCTTATCAATTCATTCTTAGTGTTTAAGGCCCCTAACTTTGTTAGACACGCTTCAAATGGTAACTTAGGGAATGTGTCCTTGAACTTCTCATGTACCAAACTGTCTATAATATCAAACTCAAAACAAGAGTCCTTGTTAGCGGGGAATTTCATAGCATTAAAAACGTTGAAGGTTTCCTGTTCATATTGCACTCTTAAAATAAGTTTCCTTTATTGCACATCGATCAGGGTCCTTCCTGTAGCGTGGAAGGGTCGTCCAAGAATAAGAGGTTTCTTTCGATCCTCTTATATATCATGTCCTACGAAATCGGCCGAGAAGATGAATTTGTCAACCTTCACTAAGACATCTTCAACCACACCTTTTGGATACTTGATTGATTTGTCCGCTAGTTAGAAAGATACTGTAGTGGCTTCACCTCTCCTAAGCCAAGCTTCCTAAACACAAAGAGAGGCATTAAATTAATGATTGCACCTAAGCAATATGTCTACATCAAGTTTAACCAACACCATACATCTGCTCCAATGATGGCTACAAGGAGCTCGCGAGAACACTGTTTGTCTCTTCTTGAAGCTAATCCAATGATGGCTCAAACTTCTTTCGTAGTCTTTGCTCCACTCCCCCAGGCTGAGAGCCCTATTGAGCAACTAACACGTTTGCTCCAATTGAATACCTCAGTGGTCTCTAATGTGATTTAGAGTCCAATTGATCTCAACATCATCATAGGGGATCTATCATTGGTTACTAGAGAATGACCCTTCATCTTCTTTCACATCATATTCCCTACGACACATCTTTGACCCATCTCACAACGACCCTAGCCTTCTAGGCCTATTTTCAGTTACTGACGAGTCTCATTTACTTCATACAGCTTTTGCAGGTCAATCTTGGGGAGGAAGATGCATCTGCAAAGAAATGACATCTTTTTAGGGATTGACGTTTTTAACAATGTGGTATGCTTAATGGGTTAATAGGTTGATGTTGACCCATAGAGAGAAATCAAAGAACCTATGTATCTATGAAGCCATTGGGCTTTCCACCATTACGTTCAGGTATGATCATCCAAAACAAATCCTAAAAGTTCAAATAACTAAAAGGACAAATCCACATCCTCTACCCAAAAGTTTTAAGAAATATGTCTACATCAAGTTTAACCAACACCATACATCTGCTCCAAGCCTCATAGTACTTTTTTAAAACCATTTACGTTTGCAAACACACAAATAATCCATGAACAACAAAAAAGGACTTGTTTGATAGGGAAAACCAAGAAAACATGGAAAGTATATGGGAAGACGAATACTAATAACTTACATTGTCCAATTGTATTTGCTAACTTGCTCTTTGCTGAATATTCAAGGGACATGCATTTAACACAAAATGAGTTACTAGCTCTTCGACAATTCTTTTGAAAATTTTATGTTGATCCAGCCCCATCATGGTATATGTATATCTATGCAAACACTACAAGCCATGATCATAAGACTAAGGACTAAAATGGATATTTTCCATCCGTAAAGTGTGAAGGACTCTTGAGCCATATCGTGTGTAGCTGTAAACAACTCCCTTATATTTGCACAAGAGATAGCACAATATTTATAGACTAGAACAATAAGAATTGTAAGTACTATCTCTTTCACTGAAATGAGAAAAGCCTTCTGTTTTCTTGGAGGCACTCAATCAACATATAGCTTTTTTATGTTTTTATGTTTGCCTAGATCAGCTAGGATTTCAGTCTATTATGTCATGGTGAAAAATTCAAATGCTTCACAAAGGCCAAGGCTTACTAGTTATGATGATGCTATCAGCTACAAAAGCTTTATCACTTCGATTCTTAGAAGAATTTCAGGAGATCATGTTCTAGTCAGAAAAGATAAATTAGAAGAGACATGTAGGACACTAGGGACAACAATAGTCATAACTAATGACAACACTCGGCAAAGTCCTTGCAAGCTCTGTTGTTTTAGCTTCAACATCTCAATCTTGGTGGAATGGGTAATTTGTACAAGACAACATTCATGTCTAATGGTTTGCTGCAAATAAAAATAGGTAGAAACACCCCCCAAATACATGCACATACACACAGAGAGAGACGGAGAGGGAAACCCAGCAAGAGACAATGAAACCTTAACCAACAACATTCTAGCCTTGTCTTGTTTACGAGCACATTTGTGTTGACATATTCCTCCCCTGCATCCCAACACAAACACCATAGATGGAGAGATATAGAGTTAGACAGGTAATGAATACCTTCAATTAAGAACATTCTAGTATTGTCTTTCTTTTTTTACAAGCATATCTATGTTTGCATATCTTGCTCAATGGCACACCTTATCTAGAGAGTTGAGTGGCACTCTATGGCACACCTCATCTAGAGAGTTGACTAGAATTCTAGTATTGTCTTTTTTGGCTATATCATTACGCTATATTAAGTATAATACTGCAATTGAAATCCTAAAAAGATTATAATACAACCTAATTGAGCATTAGGAGTTGGTTGTGCTTAGCCATATGATGAAGTTCCACCAACATTACCACTACCTTTTTAAGTTACCTGGACAATGCATTAGAGGTATCATCCAGATTGTATTTTCTCCTCATAGCAGAAGTCCATTAATTTGAACACCAATAATGTAATAAGTAGCCAAAATGATTGTTATTTTAGATATGCTTAGAGTTTGAGAAGAACCAATTGCTATTGTATACCTGTGTCTAAAATGCTTAGAGTTTGGTAGAAGAAGCGTTAGTGAAGAAACTTTAAGCGAGTGAAGCGAAAACAATGATAGAACATATAGGCTCCATTTAACTAAATGTTAGAGTTCTAAATCATTTATGACCGAGAATAATAACCTAGGGTTTTAAGTTGGAACTAGAATAAGGCAATATCTAAAGATCAAAAATTTCCAGAAATTAAATAGTAGATTCAATACGAGATAACCTAATAACGTTCACCTTAAACACAATTAAAAGTAAAACTCATTAAGAAAAACAACATCAACAACCAATTTATCAACAACAATATCATTAACTAAACAAAAAAAAAGAGAGAGGGGGCGAGTTCAAACCAACGAGAAGTAGAGTAGAGCGAAGCAAAAGTGAGTTCGAACTGGAGTCGGAGACAACAAACAACAGTGACGGAAGGCGAGGCAATAGAGTCGGAGTCGGAGTCACAGAGGAACTTGACGTGACAAGGTTAGGGCTAATGACTAGGGTTCTTTTTTTTTTTTTTTTTTTTCTGTGGATGTCGGTTGTTTGGGCTAGGGCTGACAAGTAGCCGGTGGTAGGTGTCGATGCGAAAGTGCAGTAGTAGGTGCAATGGTGGTGGGCATCGTGCAATGGTGGAGCAACGGTGGGCTTCGATTTGGCTGTTTTTGACCTCTAGGGCAGAGTTTCGATCTGTGGCGGTCGTCGATGGTGGTCATCGATGAAGCGTGGATGAATGGTGCCGGAGAGCAATAAAGGGCTAAGCAAAGAGCGGGCAGTGGTCACGTTTTGAACATAGTGAATAGAGCACGAGTTAGGTTTCTTTTGAACGCAGTTAGGTTTTCGAACCATACAGTGCAAAGTTTAAGGGTTTGGGAAAATGAAAGCAAGGAGGGAAAATGAAAGTCAGGAGGGAAAATAAAATTTTTAGTAAATATTATTATTTTAATTTAAATATTTGAAAATAATAATATTTAAGATACACGCTAAGTTATAATTTATTAGTATTATGAGATTTAGTGTACAAAATTTTTAGTTTAGAAATTTATAAAATAATTTTTAGGTAAGTTACATAATTTTATAAAATATTCCAAACAGCAATGAGCAAAAATAAAAGCGGGCCTATTAGCATCTCCACACATCGTCATTTAAACCATTTTATTAATTACATTTAACTTTTTTGACCAAATAATTATTTCACAAAAATTTTTGAACAATAAAATTAATATATCAATCTTCGTAAGGTTAGTTTTTGTAATGAGTAAAGTAAAAATATAAAAATGAAATATGTGAATAAAATTAAAGAATGGAGGGAAAATGAAAGTGAAGAGGGGAAAAAAATATGAAAACATTTATTATTATTATTATTTTATTATTTAAAATGTATGTTAAATTATAACTTATTGCTACTATGAGGTTTTGTGTACTAACTTTTTAGTTCATAAATTATGTGAAATAATATTTTAATACAGTAAGTTACATATATTATATAATATCGTCCAAACAATGGAACGAAAGAATAAAAGCAGGACCTATTTACACCCCTACAGATCATCATTTAAACTATTTTTAATTATATTTTTTAACTAGTTATTTCACGAAAGGCACTACAAAATTAATATACAATCTTCACGATATTAATATTTAAATTGCTCTATTAAAATTTTTATAATTAGTAATTTTACAAAAAAAAATTTCTTTATTGATAAATAAATCTATTTGATTTAGTCGATACCAACAAAATTTATTTTCTTTGGTACTGATCTAGTTAATACCAACAAAATTTATTTTGGCTGACATTGAGCCAGTCAATACCAACAGAATTTGTTTCTGTTTGCATTGAGCTAGTCAATACCAACATAAATCTATTCTGTTGGTATTGACTACATCAATACAAACAGAAATCTATTCTATTGGGATTGACTATATTAATACCAACTACATACATTTTTGTTGGGATTAGGTCTTTATTATTTTCACTTCTTACTCCTTCTGAGTCATTACGGACAATAACATTTTCTTGTTGGTAATGTACAACCATTACCAACAGAACCTCAAATACTACTGTTGGTAATGCTCACTTTATTTTAGCACCCACTTTACCAAACAACGTTACTCGCCCACTTTACCAAACAAAGTTACTTGCCCACTTCCTCCACAACGTTACTCGCCCATTTCCTCCGCAAAGTTACTTGTGCACTTTTCCAAACAACGTTACTCACCCATTTCCTTCACAACCGTTACTCACCCACTTATTCCAAAACGTTAATCACCCAGTTTACCAAACAACATTGCTTGCCGACCGTGCCTTATTTACCACACGAATGACCAAAGGATATAATCAAATATATTTATCCAAAAAGTGATACTCATCCACCCACTCCCTCTTCAATAAAAAGGGAAAGGGAGGGAGAATAAAAGGGGCATGGGAAATGAGAGCTCAAGGCCTCTTAATTCTTCCACTTGGACAATCATCTCTCCAGGGCAATAATCGTTCAAATGTCCTACTCCTTTCAAGCTAAGTATTTTATATCTATTATACGTATTTATTACTTGCTTTTATCTACTATTTCATGGTATTGATATTAACTTGAGCGTCGGAGGGGTCCCCCCTGGGTTACTGCATGGGCCCCTCTAACCGTTTGTTTGATCTCACATAGAATATCAAATCAGGTGTGTAGCTAGAGCATGAGTTGAGCTTATCCTAAATAACCCCATCTCATATAGAACTCCAAAATGATGAATAGGCACACTAACGAAATTAATCACAAACACATTGGCGCCGTCGGAGGGATGGATCATAAGCTCACGCCTTGCTGGATGTTTCTTATAAATTCAAACATTTTTAATGTCATTCGAGGTAAGTTTCAACAATTTTTGGGTATTTATCGTATTTTTCTACTAAAAATAAGCTTATTCAAGAAAAGTAAGTCAAAAAAGCTCACTACTATTCTTTTGAGCACTTTTAAGCATATTCATGCATGCGAAGAGGTATGTTTGAGTCAGTCAAGTATTGTGACATATTTTTTACCTCTTTCTTATCTTTTATTTGATGAAAAGTTCAAAAAATAATATAATATCTAAATAGAACTCTTTGATAGCTTCGTTTTGATATATAACTCAATCCGTAACTCTTCACGGGTTAAAAGTTATACTTGTTTTAAGTTTCAAGGTATAACAACCACAATCAGAATTTGCCCATTTCATATTCTCACCTCTCTTTCATATTTCCCTTGATCAAAAACTCAAAAGCTTATATGCAACTGAATCCGTAACTCTTCACGCATTGAAAGTTACACTTGTTTTAAGTTACATGATACGTTATACAACAACCACAATCGGAATTTGCCCGATTCATCTTTGCACCTCCTTTTAAAATTCTATTTGATCCAAAGCCTTGTAAATAATTATAGATACATAGAAATCATCAAGTGCTTCGTTTTGATATTTGACTCAATCCATAACTCTTCACATATTAAAAGTTGTCCTTATTTCAAGTTACAAGGTAAGTTATGTAACCACTACAATCAGAATTCACTCGGTTCAGCCTTTCACCTCCTTTTCATAATCTCTTTGATTCAAAGCCTTAAAAATAATTATAGTTACATAGGACGCCTCAAGAGCTTCGTTTTGATACGTAACTCAACCCATAGCTCTTCAGGAATTAAAAGGTATCCTTGTTTCAAGTTACAAGGTAAGTTATGTAACCACTACAATTGGAACTTGCCCGGTTCATCTTTTCACCTCCTTTTCATATTCACTTTGATGTAAAGCCTTAAAAATAAGGATAGTTACAGTGAACTCTTCAAGAGATTTGTTTTGATATGTAACACAATCCGTAACTGTTCACGAATTAAAAGTTATCCTTGTTTAAAATTACAAGGTAAGTTATATAATCACTAGAATTAGAATTCGCCTGGTTCATCATTTCACAATCTTTTCATATTCTATTTGATCCAAAGCCTTGAAAATCATTTCATAAGTGGTAGGAGCTAGATGAATTTTCCTTCATTCGTGATTCCTTATCAGTGGTGGCATGAAAATCATTTTACGACTGGGGGACTTCGCCCCAGTCAATTCATTAACGGTGGTGCAAATCATTTTAGAACTGGGGGACTTCACCTCAGTCATTTCATTAATTGTGGTACAAATCATTTTAGGACTGGGGGACATCACCTCAGTCATTTCATCAATAATGATACAAATCATTTTAGGACTGGGGGACTTCGCCTCAGTCATTTCATCGACAGTGGTACAAATCATTTCAAGACGGGGGACTTCGCCTCAGTCATTTCATCGACGGTGGTGCAAATCATTTAAGGATTGGGGGAGTTCACCTCGGTCATTTCATCAATGGTGGTACAAATCATTTTAGGACTGGGGGAGTTCGTTTGAGTCATTTCATCAACGGTGTTACAATCATTTTAGGACTAGGGGACTTTGCCTCAGTTCTTTCATCAACGGTGGCACAAATCATTTTAGGACTAGGGGACTTCACCAGAGTCATTTCATCAATGGTGATACAAATCATATTAGGACTGGGGGACTTTGTCTCAGTCATTTCATCAATGGCGGTACAAATCATTTTAGGACTAAGGGACTTCTCCTCAGTCATTTCATCAACGGTGGTACAAATCATTTTACGACAGGGGGACTTCGCCTTAGTCATTTCATCAATGGCGATACAAATCATTTTAGGACAGAGGGACTTTGCCTCAGTCATTTCATCAACTACAGTACAAATCATTTTAGGATTGGGGGACTTTGCCTTAGTCGTTTCATCAACAGCAGCACAAACCATTTTAGGATTGGGGACTTCGCCTCAGTCATTTCATCAATGGTAGTACAAAGCTTTTTAGGACTGGGGGACTTCATCTCAGTAATTTCATGAACAGTGGTACAAATCATTTAAGGATCGGGGCACTTCACCTCAGTCATTTCATCAATGGTGGTAGGATTTTGCCTAAGTCGTTTCTTTAACAGTGGAAGAAATCATTTTAGGATTGGGGGACTTTGCCTCAGTCATTTCATCGACAGTGGATAAATTAATTTAGAAAGGGGGACTTTGTCTCAGTCATTTCATCGATGGTGGTACAAATTATTAAGGAGTGGGGGACTTCACGTCAGTCATTTCATCAATGGTGGTACAAATCATTTTAGGACTGAGGGTATTTGCCTCAGTCATTTCATTAACAGTGGTACAAGTCATTTTAGGACTGGAGGACTACGCCTCTGTCATTTCATCAACGATGGTACAAATCATTTTTGGACTGGAGGACCGTGCCTCTGTCATTTCATCAATGATGGTACAAATCATTTAGGACTGGGGGACTTCGCCTTAGTCATTTCGTCAACGGTGGTAAAAATCATTTTGGGACTGAGGGACTTCGGCTTAGTCATTTCATCAATGATGGTACAAATCATTTTAGGACTAGGGGACTTCTTCGCAGTCATTTCATCAATGGCGGTACAAATCATATTAGGACTGGGGGACTTCGTCTCAGTCATTTCATCAATGGCGGTACAAATCGTTCTAGGACTGGGGGACTTTGTCTCGGTCATTTCATCAACGACGGTACAAATCATTTTAGGACTAGGGGACTTCGCCTCAGTCATTTCATCAACTGCGGTATAAATCATTTTAGGACTGGGAGACTTTGCCTCAGTCATTTGATCAGTGGTGGCACAAACCATTTTAGGACTAGGGACTTCACCTCAGTCATTTCATGAACGGTGTACAAATCATTTAAGGACTGGGGGACTTCGCCTCCATCATTTCATCAACGTTGATACAAATCATTTTAGGATTGACGGACTTTGTCTCAATTCACAACATCGGCTCCTTCATCTTGATGGCACAAACCCCTTTTCCTAACTATGGGTTTCACCCACAGGTCACGGGCTAGACATTACCTCTGTCACAAAGGGTAAACCTCTCCGAAATCAAAAAGCTTCGCAATTACCAATGGTTGAAAGTAAATTCTTTTCGCGCGATGCAAACCAGGTAAACACAATTAAAAGTGAAGAATTCCCATCCATAAGAGGCAATCCCTTTCGAGCCTAGTGAACTTCGTCCTCAATCGTGCTATGTGTTATACAACATTATGGCATATCCAGAACACTTCGCCACTCATCATAAATCAAATTATAGTTGTCAAACTTGGTTGCTTATTGCACCTTGACAAAATATTTCCAATAAGAGAATCCATAATGAGCCATGGTTCTTATTACGCCCGAGCAACTCACATTCCAACCAATCTTCTGCTAAGCTAATATGATACCACAACTGGTCAACAACTTAAAAAGGGCAATGTTAGGTATTATCTTTATCTTCCTAGCCACCTTTATAATCCCATACATATAGTGGTGGCACGTAATCGGTAATTCCAAACCATGTTATACAAAATAATGACATATTTGTAAGGCTTTATCGCCCATAAGGAATCGAACTACGATTACAAAACTCAGAGGCTCGTCGCAGCCTGATAAACTATTTCTAATAGGAAGGTCCAACAGGGACCACACCTATTACCATGCCTGAGCAACCCACACCTCAATTAACAATCTGTTAGTTAGGCACTACTACTGGCCAATAACTTAAGAAAAATAATAAATGAGGTCACTTTTATTTGCCTAACTCTAGGCACTTATTAACTGCCCACTCTAAATAAAGAGTCACAAGCTAATGACATATGATCCTTAATGATAATACAATAGTAAAAACCCCTTTAGAAGTGTGGCAGTCTTAACAAGAGGCTGGAAATATGACGAACTAGTGTAATATTGTGAATGACCTACTTCGAACTTTTTCACAATCCATTTTAGAACTCCCGTCATAGCCTATTAAGTTTAGTGATAGGTGCTTTTTAGTAATAAGTGTCATGATAAGAAGATACGGAAGGCTGATCGTTGTTAAGCTGAATATTAGACATAAGTGCTTCAAAAATTAGCAATAGTTTATATGATTAATCACATGCTTCGAATGATATTCATTTGTAAAGCACATTATATGAATACTATTAATTGTTATTTCTACAATTGTTTAGTCATAACCACCAAACAGGAGAAACACCAAGCTCATTAGTTCATCATTGAATGCCGAAGGTAAAGCAACGCTAGGCAAGGCATCTGTTAAAAATGATATACCATATGTTTGATTTATTTCTTGCCTAGCATGTCACAGTCCTCAAGGTGTGTTAATTCTAGCAACCTGTCTTTATTTTGATATATGTCCTCAACTAAGAATATTACCCCGTGTGGTTTTACAATCCCGATTATGCTTGCTACCTTGACTTTATCCAGGTATTCTATACATGACACTCAACATTCACCAAGTGTGTACTCATCACCAAGGTCCGCCCTGAGTGCAATCACTCGCAACGGGTGTAACTCTCATCACCATGATCCGCTCTGGTGCAATCGCCTACAATGGGTGCAACACTTATCACCATGGTCCCCCCTAGTGTAATCACCCACAACAGGTGCAACATTCCTCATCATGGTCCGCCCTGGTGCAATCACCCACAATGGGTGCAACATTCCGCACCATGATCCACTGTGTTGCAATCACCTGTAACGGGTGCAATATTCCTCACCATGGTTCGTCCTAGTGCAATCACCTGCAACGAGTGCAACACTCCTCAGGGGCATACTCGTCACATTAACTACATTACGGTAATTACATACTGTTTACTTGGGCAATAAATAAACAAGTAATATATTAAGCACTTTAATCTTGTTCAAATAGGATACACCTATCACCAGTATACCGATCAGGTATATGAATTCAACCACCTCCAGCTCTAGCTAGAAGAGTCTTTGCCTATCAAAGTAACATGAACCAGGTGCAATCACACTCATCGCTTTATGAATGTTACTAATCAAATGTGAATTTACCTAAAGGACTAATCGTGGAAGTGATATCCTTACAAGTTTATGGCATAGAGCTTGAATCGCCATGAACGCTTACTAAAATAAAGAGACAAAATGCTTAAATATTCTAAGTTTCAAAAGCCCTTACAGGTCTAGATTCTTCTAAACATTCTTACACAAATAAGAGCTGTGAATTCAAATAAACAAAAGATAAAATGCTCTATCGAGATCCACGATTAGGCTGAATGCCCTATTGAAGTTCACAATGGGTCATGCGCCGAGTTACAAGTCATAATAGCTTACACATCCTATTAAGTGTCAAATACTTTGTTACACATCGTATTCAGGTCATAAGCTCTATTGGTTTTTAGTAAAAATCAAAATATACATGAATGACAATTATGAAGGGCCAAAACAAAACACTGACTACCTTCATCACTCAAGAAAACGATGTAGAGTAGCCTCCTTCTTCTTCCACTTGGACGATCACCTCTCTGGAGGAATAATCGTTCAAACATCATACTCCTCTCAGACTAAGTATTTTATATCTATTATACATATTTATTACTTGCATTTATCTACTATTTCATGGTATTGACACTGGCTTGAGCATCGGAGGGTCCCCTGTGGGTTACTCTACGGGCCCCTCTAACAGCTTGTTTGATCTCCCAGGGAATATCATGTCGGGCGTGCAGTTAGAGCTTGAGTTCAGCTCATCCTAGCTAACCCCCACCTCATACAGAACTCCAAAATGATAAATGAGCACACTGACCAAAATTTTCACAAAAAATAGGTATATCCATATATCAATTAATTGAATAGTTATTCATGAACATTTTATGAAATGTTATTCGCTTCCGCTTGCTTGATCTTTTGGCAGTCCATAAACATTTTATGGCCAAGTCCTAGTAGCTTAGTGGCTGTAATGTTATTACTCTTAAAGGCTCTTTTAGTCACCAGTAATTAAAACACGATTCGCATACTGGTTATCATTTTAGTACTTAATGATCACATGAGACATAATAAACCAGTTTTTGAATCATAATAGATTAATTTGGCCTAAGATTAAGTACCACTTAAAAGCTATATGATTTCTGGAAATTCTTCTTTTATAAGGTTACAAATCATATTAGACTAATAAATTGTCATTAACGTAGTTTTGATTAAAATAAGTTAACTATCTGCCAATGGACCTTTTAAATAAACACTTTATTTACATAACTATTGATGCTTGTTGTATTGTTTAGCAAGTGTACTAAGTCATATCAAGTAATATAGAGATGAGTAGAGTATCCTCCCATGAGGATAGTTTATTGAATGAGTATCGAAATTCATAGTTTCAGCACTATTTGAAAGACTAAAATTTGAAGTTTTTGATATGAAACAAAACAAAATGAAAAAGAACAAAAACTTTTACTGATTTTTTATAAAAGGTGTACTGATTTTAGATGATTTTAATCATTTAATAAGATCCAAGACATCTGATTTCACCTAATTGCATCAATACGCCTTTTTACTCTCGATATTCAAGTTGTTATTATATGTTGATGGTTGAAAACCCTAATTTACTAAATATTCTCTCTTAAGAAACATTTGGCATGCTCTTTTATACATTAACTCATCTATCTCTTGCATGAATATAAATAAGAAAAGAGTTTTTAAGAACCATGGTTTTCACTTAAGACCACACAATTCGCATTAATCTATCTCTATCATTCGTGCAATTTGTGGTGTTTATTACTTTAGCAATCATCATAAATCTCCTCTCGGACTTATTATGAATCATTACAAGCTTTGAGGGGTGATAATGCATTCAAAACTCATGAAGAACAACAATAAACACTCAAACAGCACAATAAACAAACTTTGAATACGTTGAATTAGAAAAGAGCCTATATGACAACTTAGGATACATCGTAGCCTTGGAAAAATAAAATTACTTCAGGGTATACATAATATAAATTAGAAATAAGACAAAATCCTTGAACTTTAATAGGAAAATGGTAGAAAGAACTGAAATATGAAAAATTACAAACCAAACTTTCTTTCTTCACTCCTTTCTCCTCCTTAAGGTTTTCCTAAGCTTTCTCTACTTTGTATTTGGTTTTTACTGAGTAAATTGATGCTAAAATACTTCTCCGACACTCTTATTTATAGTATTTGAATGGGAAGTCCTGAAATAAAAAAATAACACCGGTTCTTTCTCATTTTGCTATGCTTGCCGCCCATTGCCAGCTTTTGAATCAGCTTGCTGATTTCTTCATTTTTTTTCTCCATTTTGCTGCCCAAAACTTATCCTTTAAATCAAATTGTATGTGTTCATGAAGTGTTCAAGAAGTTCTTGCACTTGACTTGTCCAATTAGCCGCCAAAAATTGAGATTTGCTACCACTTGCACATGTTGTTGTTGTTTCCTTGCATTACTGTGTAGTTTTGATGTGCTTAGCCCATTGTTTTGCTTTTTTTTTTTTTTGATGTGGCTTGCATTTAATTATTGATTTCGACGATAAAACCTAGTAAAAATTGCCATAAAATGATTGTTTTTGCAAGAAAATATCAATAGGAGCGAAAAAGAGCAAAAGTAAGCAAAAACCATAAAAATTTGAAGTAAAATGGTTATGAAATTAACCTAAATGATATGAATAATTATATATACTAAATTAGACTTATCAACTATCAGTGTATTTTTTAGAAAAATAACTGAAATACTATTTTGAAATAAATAGCGGGTATAAATCAAATTTCTAAAGTACATTAAGACTGTTACTCAAATACAAAAATGTATTGGTTCACTTAGTCTACTACCTCTTGGTGCCCATACTGAAAGCCCATTTATTAGAATACTAGTGAACTATCTACTAGTCACAACTAGAGGAGATAGGATATCATATACCTTATCATGTTGGCTTTCGATCTTGGCAACAATAGTATCTAAGTACCTAGGCAATTCCTTTTAAATATTAACGTCCAGTGTTTCTATAAAAGAGACAAAACTATTTTAACTCCTTTTATTTTACCCTCTTGAGGTTCCTAATTCTTGAGATAGATCCTTACACCAAGTGGACTCTTCCCTAAGTTCTTATGACACATTTTTCTCTCAAACTGTACTTTTCATCGGTGAGCAATCTCTATTACTCAGTATATCCGACCCAAACCAATTGAAAGACCTTGATAGGTAAGTCAGGCTCATATCCTATTGATATTGGATATCAATCTTTGCATCAAGAACTCCAGTTCAATTAAATAAGCCATCATCACATGACACGCTTTTGTAGTATACTTTCTTAACTCAATCTTGTGTCCATCATCTTTCTCATAAATAGTTCTCATGCTAGTAGTTCTATAATCGAATACTTCTTTCAAATATCTAATCGTCTCTATCATAGTTGAATATTCAAGTATCTAATACTAGAAAATGTTCGACATCTAATGTCTGAATCTTTCATCCGACTAACTCTTTATTCTAGTTTAACGTTCTAAAAGTTCTTTTCAACTTAGTAGATATACTAGCAGGAACCTAGAGAACCCTGAGCATCTTCTAGTGCTCTACATATACTAAAACATATCACATTATAGTGACCAAAGCATAACAAACAAGTAAGACATACTAGTAATGATCGCAATGCAAAAATATAACTACCAGCCTGAAAACAAAAAATTGTATAACAAGTCATATAACATACATGATTACTTTTCTTGCTTTTACCAAATAATCAAAGTTTGGATTTCATAATCCTACACTTACATGTATGCCGTGGTGAACCAACCAAACTACACAAAACTCCTCTTCGACGAGGTCGAATTAATATATCAGAAGGGTGAGAACATTCCTCATAAATATGTTTTCTTGTAAACTCTTTACTAAACATATTTAACATAAGGTGCTAGAGCAGAGCTCCTTGGAAAGGCTAATATAGACCCTAGTTAAGTGTATACCATTGCCTGAACATCCATACAAGATCTCGATTTACTACTCGTCGGCGTGGCTGTACTCGATTGCTTGGACTTTAGTTCATCTCTTAGAAGACTAACCTTGTATATCACAAATGAATGCTATCCTTGGGGAGTCGTGCCCACCTACTATATTGCTAGACCGGTAATGAAGGCCATAAGTATTCACTTAGAAGCTCGCTCCCAATTGATATTTTAAGTCTTGTGAACCTTATAATAATTTTAGCAACAATGAGCTAACCAATCTACCCGTTACTATATGAGAGGCATAACAAGTAATTAGTTAAATGAGAACTATTCTCAATTAATATGTTCCTAAACAGATTTAACTCACAGTTTCTTCATTGGTCTCTAAGATAGTATCACAATGCTATCGAGGAGACTATTATACTATCCCAGTCAAGTGTATACCATTATCTAGATATTTGCACAAGTAAACAAGATACTCCACATCAGCGTGGTCGCACTCATTTTCCTCGTACCTTTATCTATTATTAAGAAGTCTAACCCTGTAATCCGCGAACAAATGCCCTTTTTGGAAAGTAGCGCTTATCTACTATACTATTAGACTGACAATGGAGACCTTGAGGAATCAACTCCTGATCCTCGCTCTCACTCGAAATTTACAATGGCGGATCTTTTCTTTAAAATTTGATTTTCTCATAATTAATATTAGAATCACATTCTAATTTTTTTTATTTATTCATTAAATAAAACCCTAATCCATTTAGGTTCCCTTTCTTATCCAATCTATGTAATCTAATCTCATTAGATACATTATGAGAATTTTCTTTTCAAATAATTCAACTTTTGAATTTTCTAACCTAATTAGAGCTATTTGAAAAAAATTCTTCCACTAGATGAAATCAAATAGTTCATAAAGTTACATGGCCTTAAAACTTTATTCACATCATACAAAATATTTAACGCATTTAAATAGTATTGAACATGTGAACAAAAATTTAACAAATGCCATTTTACCAAACAATTTGAATAACAACAATTAAAGCCTAAAGGTTGGGGTAATTAAAGATTTTTCTAAACTCTTTTGAAATGATAATAGCATAATATTAATTAGGATCTCATCCCAATTAATAAATTATTTATTTAAATTAATATAAATAATAAAAAAATAAAATTACTAAAAATTTTATTATTGATAAATTATGGCGTGCCTGGCCTAGTGCTGGGCACGCCCCCCTTTTCTTAACTTTTATTATTTTTATTTTTATATTATTATTTAAATAAATATATAAATAATTAAATCTGATCTTTATCTTATTAGATCGTAAACCAAAAGCCTAATTGTATTAGATATTCTATATTTTGGATTTTGGCAAAATATTCAACAATTGAATATTTCATAACTTGCTTCAAAATCTAATCTAATAAGATTAATAATCTAAATTATTCTACTTTTTGAGTACCTAATCTCGTTAGATCTGATTTAAAATTATGGTTCTTGATTGAATCTTGACTCATCTAAAATTTTAAACAATTTAAAACTTTGATGAATATTCAATCTCGTTATTGAACTCTTTCACAACAAAATTCATGATTGTCTTTTTCCTTTAATAACATTCCCAATTTCATATGTTCATGATTCTACATTCTTTAATTTTATCAAACCTGATGCTTTTAATATCAATCATGAGTATATTTGCAGTTGGTTCTGATACCAATTGTTTGGAACATATTTCAAAATTTTTTTTCTGAAATGACTAGAGTGGACGCAACAGAAAACCAATTTAAAATTATTAATTTTAAATGTAAAGCCCTAATTGAATGAAACAATTCAATTAAATCTAGATCTTACTCTAATAAGTTCGTAATATGACAAATGAAAAATATCAAATAAAACAAATATAAAAATGGTACATAGAATAAACTAAACAAAGGAACAACAAATTAAATATCACATATTTAATTAAATATACCTAAAGTGTGAATCCCAACTTCGACTTAAAGATCTGAAATTGTAAGAAGTTTTCTTCGCAATGAGCTCTTCTAGCACCTAGAGTGTGGGCTCTCAAAAATATTTAATTTAGGAAAAAGTTCGGAACAAAATTTTTCCTTTCAATCTTTCAGAAAAATAACTTTTTAGAAAAAATATGCTAAACAATAATTTAAAAAACCCCTAAAATAATTTAGGATTTTCATTGTGGGAGAAAACTAGATTCCAAAACCCTAAACCATTACTAATCCTTCACGTTAAACCTCATATATATATATATATATATATATAAAACCGTCACCATGTAAAAAAGGTGCCATACCCCCGTGCAAACTATGACGCTAATGTGAGCATTACGTTAGCGGCTTTTTTTTTTTAAATAGGGCGCGTGGTGGGGTGCTTCCTTTTTTTTGTTTTGTTTTAAGCACGACATAATATATTGTATTATATGTTCATCTAATTAATATTTGTTTTGTATAAAAATTTATTTATCTCATAAATAAATAATTTATCTCATGAATTTATTTTTAAATATTTGCAAACGATGCTTAAGTTGAGACTTGCGAAGGGTGGGACAATCTAACTCCAAATGAGTCAAACATGATTATCATCTCATAATAACAATTGTACTATTCAGCAAAACTTGATTCCACTAAATTAGTTTTACTACATTCTAGAGTTAAATCTATTCACTCAAGAATTCCTAAATAACTTTTGTTACCACAATTAACCCCTTTAGTAGATATCCATAAGCAAAAGTAACTTTAGCTACTATCATTACTTTACTTACATCTCTCGCCGTGGTTCCCAACTCACCTTTGTTGAATTATTCAATAACACAGAAGTAATTTTCGTATTAATTCAAAATATCAAACATATGAAATATTCTAGCTAAAGATTCTTGAATCTGTTGATATGATTGCGAATCAAATAAGGGATATTTTTATCTCGTTAAAGACTATAGATTCCATGTGAAACACTGTTCTCACCACATTTCATGCCGTTATCCAGCGTATGAAAGATTTAAGTCAACGTGGTGTGACTAATCCTTGTAGCACATAAGCAATGAACAATCCATGCACGAGTTCGGATTATTTCCTGGATTTAGCATTATCGTCTTGCAAAATTAGTTATTTCTGATAGTAGTTAAGAAACAACTAATTCAGGTGGTCCAACTCAGTGTTCAATCTTATTGAACACACCAACATAATACTCTTGGATTCTTATCCACATGACCGAGACAAATCATCAAAAGTATCATATTATAGTCTTATCAGACAAGTTGTCCAAACTTTTCACTGATTACAACCACACTTTGACAACACATTACTAGTTTGATCTACGTCTTTCCATGGTTCAATCTTATTGACCACTTAAACAAAATCTGACATGTTATCTTGCATAAAGTCCATCTTATGGAATGTTTTAGAAAAACTATTACATGCATGTTTGACTCATAAAGCATAATCAGACAATAAATAAATAAAATAATTATATTTTTGTAATATTTAAAACTAACTAATTGGGTTTTCTAGGACACTAACTCCAACAGTAAGCAGCTAGTTGACATTGTTCGCATAAGAAATTGCACCTACAAGTATAGAAATACCAGACAATACTGGTAAGATAAAGTTTCTAACTTTCAAAGTTACAATTGTATAGTTATATACCCCGTACTTATGGAATAAAATTACATATCACTATGAGCAAATTGAGCAACTTGATGCTATTGAGGCACATGCAGTAATACACATGTCCCCAACACGTGTAGAACCACTTAATCAGGAAAACCATACAGTTATCCCATGTGTTGACACTAATGAACTAGACAAGGATGCAAAATTCATCATAAATCACAATGGCGCTACACATAGTACATCTCTTATAACTAATGGTATGGAAATAATCATTTTTATTTATAATTATAATGTCATAACACTTTGCATTAATAGCCAATATTACAAATTCTCTACACTATAACGTGTATTAGTTTATGGACTAAAACTTCATATCACCATTAGCACATGGAGCAACTCGGTGTTGATGACGCAAATGCAGCAATTCCTTTGGTTAACCGTAACCAAAATACTCAAAATCTCTAACTGTTATCATAATAAGAAAAGACTGATTAACTAACTTCTCAATTTGGTTATGTCGGTTAAGTGGTAACTGAAAAAATAAAAATATCTCTTTCGTGCTATGTGATCAATCTCCTTAATTGTTTTTGTAAATGTCCAAAAAAATGCATTAAACGTGAGAATATTCAACAAATTATAATCAAATTCTAAAATTAAACATATAATATCTCTTTTTAACTAACACATGGGCAAATGAATAGTACTGGAGTGGAGCAAAGTAGTGTTTATTTAATATTTGGGATATAATAGTAGGGACTCGTAATCTATGATAGGAGATGAATTGGGGGAAGAAGTGGAGATTGATCATGCATTATGAAATAATCACTTATGTGCTAGAAAAAGCATATTTAAGTGAAAAATATAATATTATGAACATGTAAACATATACATGATATATATTATTTTGGTAAATCGGTTAACTGAAATAGAAAAAATCATTAACTGTTGTCATCCGGAAATACCTCAAATTTATTCAGTTGATTTAAATGAGTTGGAATGGCGATATGCTAAACCGCATTTTCTGGTGGGTATTTCGGAAACTTGGTTCGTTATTTCGGTTACGAATTTTTTTGAACATCCTAATGCTAATATCGCCAATAGATGTAGAGCCTTTGTTGAATTTGGAATACCGCACCATTATCCCAAGCGTTAACACCAATGAAAGAAATGAGGATGCAACGTTGATAGTAATTGACAATGTCACTACACATATATAGTACAATTCTTATGATTAATATTTTAGTATTTAAGCTTCTCTACAATAAAGCATGTATTGTTTTATGGACTTAAATTGTAGATCACCATGAGCACATGGAGCAACGCGATGTTGTTGAGCCATGTCTAGCAATGCCAGTGTCCACAATAGATGCAAAACCTTTGAATATGGAACACCGTGCCACTTTCACAAGCTTCGACACCAATGAAATACACGAGGATGAAACATTGATAGTAAATGACGATGTAGCTATTGGAATTAGTATCCTGAAAATCCAATTATTTCATTAATTAAATAAAATTATTTTATTTATTTATTGTCTAATTATATTTTGAGTCATATATACGTGTGATTGTTTTCTAAAACGGTCCATGAGATAGACATAGTCCAAGATAACTTGTCGAGTTTGATTTAATTGGTCAATGATAATGAGACACAGATAGATTTAAATCAAATTAGTGATATGGTGTCAAAGTACGTTCTGGTAGTGATAAGTTTGGACAACTCATCTGATAAAACTATAATATAATGCTTTAGATGGTTTATCTTGGTCATGTGGATAGAGATCGAAAACTATTATATAGGTGTTATCTATAAGATTGGAACGCTAAGATGTACCACCTGAATTTTTATTTCTTAACTGCTATCAGAAATAACTTATTAATTCTAGTAAGACAATAACTCTAAATCCAGCAAATAGTATGAACTCGTGCATGCAATGTTTGTTGCTTTGATGTGCTAAAAGGATTAGGTCACAATGCTAAAAGGATTAGGTCACAATACGTGACTAAAATCTTACATGCATTGGGTAACAACATGAAGTGTAATGGGAACATGTATTTTCTAGGAATCTATAGTCTCTTAAGAGATAAAGATGTCCCCTTAGTTGATTCGCAAACATACGATTCGAGAATCTTCGTCCAAAGTGTTCCATATGTTTGACATTTGGAATTAGTACAAAAATTATTTTTTGTAGTATTGAATTATTCGAGAAGAGCGAGTCGGGAACTAAAGTAAAAGAGTTAAGAAAACTAATGATAGTAGTTAAAGTTATTTTCTCATGGATGTCTAAAAAAGGGGTTAATTGTCACAATAAAAGTAATTGAAAAATTATTGTATAATTATATTCAATTTTAGAGTGCAGCAATACTTATTTAGTAGAATTAAATATTACTAACGATAATTAATGTTATTGAGTGTTGAAAATTAGATTTGACCCATTTGGAGATAGAATTAAATTGTCCATGAGATCCCTCTACAAGCCTTTAGAAATACACCGATTTAAAATATTTAAAATGAATTCATGAGATGAATAAATTTTATTTTGCTAAACAAGATTTATTAGATGAATAATTATTTTACCAAATAATATTCATGAGATGAATTTAATCATGTGAGAATTTTAAAAAAAAGAAAAAGAAATTGCATGAAAATACCTTAGAATCCGCGCCTCACGGAATTGGCCAAGTCGTGTGCTGGTGCTACATATTCAGTTTTTCGCGCCTTTGGGCATGGACCAGTAACAGGGTTGCCATGTGGTGCAAGCTTCACTTATCCAAGTACAATGGATGCGACCAATACGATGTTGACATGTGGCTGTATTTTTTTGAAAACCTATCGCATTTACATCATTTCAAAACAAAGAAAAAAAAAGCATTTTTTGATTTTTTTTTTTTAACGGATCTTATATCAACTAATTTTTCAGAAAATTAAAAAAGGAAAAATTTCTATAAATTTTTTGAAAGTAAAGGTTTTTGGAGCCTGTACTCTAGGTATCAAAGGATCATTGTGGAGAAGGTCTTGCTGTTTCGATTATTCCTCCTGGGCGACAATTGCGTTCTACAATTCAGGTATTTCTGATTCTATTTCTTTTAAGCTTTCCTTTAATTTTAGCAATTGTATTTATGCTTTTAATTTGATATTTATTATGCTGAGATATTCTATATCATTATGTATATATTAGAATATAGGTCCTTAGATTTAAAATTAAAGAATTTAAAAATCATTTTCAATGCACATGCTTTAGCCAATTTAGAAAACTTTTAGTTTTAGAAATTTAATTTTTCCAACAATTGGAATCAGAGCCACCTCTAATTATATTCATAATAGGCATGAGGTTAATATCAAGCGTAATAAAATGTCATAAATATAATCTCGAATAAGCGAAATTGAGAATTTTGTTAAAGAAAAGAATATCTGATTGTTGTTATTAAATTATTGGGAGTATATTTCTAAATAATCTAATGTGATTAGATATTCAAATATGTTGAATGATTTAGAAATATTTACATTATCACAACGAATATCTAAATAATCTAATGGTTACATATTAAAGTAGTTGAATGATTTGGATATATACAACATCGCATTGAATATCTAATAAGACGAGATGACCGGTTAAATAAAAATATTTGATCTAACGAGATTAAGATCTAAAAATATTTATTTATTTTCTTAAAACAATTATGACAGCGCAGTCAACGCTGGTGTCAGCAAAGTCAACACAGACGTTAGTGCTAACATGTTGAAAAAACTTCTTAAATTTTTGAAATAATTAAATTTTTTTTAAAGAAATAAATAATAGTATAGGTTAAGATTCTAATAAAGATTATATGATAATATAGTTTCTAAAAATGTCTAGAAGTATATTTAATTAATCCAACCTTGTGAAGCCTTATGTGTTCTTATTTAAATAGTTTGATAAAAAAAAAAAAGGACCATACCCAACTTCTTAAGGGCTCCCGCCTATGCAGGACCTAAGGAGGTGGATGTACGCAACCTTCCCCCTTCAGGCTGTTAACCTGAGGAGAGGTTGTTTTCCAGTGCCCCTAACCTGAGAGTGAGGACTTCCCAGAAGGTCACCCATCCTGGTACTATTCTTGCCCAAGCACGCTTAAATTTAGAGTTCTAATGGGATCCAGTGACGGCGTGTTGGTGCCCTCTTTGGTAAATAGTTTGATAACATGGTACTTATTTAATTTTATTCACTTATTTAGTATTATTTAATTGAGTAAAATATTATTTACAATGTGAATAAAGTTTGAAGGCCATTAAAATATGCAACTTTATGAAACATTTAATTTCATTGAGTAGGGGAATTTTGTTTCACATAAATCTAACAAGATTAGAAAATTCAGTAATTGAATTATTTAAAAAAAAAATTCCCATAAAATATCTAAATAGATTAGATTTGTATAGGTTGGATAACTAAAGGAACCTAATATGATTAGGATATTATTTAATTATTAAATAAAATTTTGAATGTAATTCTAATAATGATTATGAAATAATCAAATATAAAAGAAAGATCCACCATTTTAAACTTCAAGTGGGAGCGAGGTTCAAGAGTTGAATCCTCACGGCCTCCATTAGTGGTCTAACAGTTTAGTAGATATGTGCTACTCCCTGAGGAGGGTGTTTGTTAGTGGAATATATAGTTAAGCTTCTTTAGGATAGATAGAGATACGGCAAATCAAATGCGACCATGCTACCATGGAGTATCTTGTCCACTTGTACCAATATCTAGGCAATAGTATACGCTTGATTGGGATAGTATGTTAGTCTCCTCAAGAGCATTGTGATATTGTCTTAAAGGCCAAGGTAGAAATGATAAATTAATTATGTTTAGGAAACATACTAATTAAGAATAATTTGCACCTTACTAATAACTTGGTAAGACCCCGCTCCCAGGTAGATTAGTTTGGTCATCATTACACACACATAGAGTGGTTAGGTGGATTCCATACTTTATTAGTTTGCTAAAATTTAATTAAAAGGTTCATTAGACTCAAAACATCAAGTGAGAGCGAGCTTCTATAAATGAAAGCTCATGGCCTCCTTTACTGGTCTAGCAGTATAGTAGATGAGCAGTACTCCCCAAAGTGGATATTTATTCACAGAGTACAAGGTTAGACCTCCTAGAGATAGACTAAATGTAAGAAAATGGGTGTGATCACACTGCTGTGGAGTAGTTTATGGACTTTTATGGATGTCTAGGTACCGATGTACACTTGACTAGGGTGCAACATTAGCCTCCCTAAAGAGCTTTCTTGTATGACCTTAGAGGCTGAGTGTGGTATGTTAATTATATTTAGTAAGAGCTTACAAGAAAACATATTTATTGAGAAGTGTTTTCACCCTACCGATATCTCAATTTGACCCCGGTGATGGGGAGTGTTGGTAGTTTGGTTAGGTCGCCACAACATACATGTAACTATCATATTGTAAACTTCGTACTTTGATTGTTTGTTAAAAGTAAGAAAAATAATCTTGTATGTTATATGAATTGTTTACAGTTTCGATTAGACTTATTGTATTATTTTTGCGTTGCAATCAATACTGAAACATGTTACTTGCCTATTCTATTTTGCTTGCTAAAATATAATGCGTCGTAGTACACGTGGAGTACTAGTAGATGCTCAATATTCTCTAGTATGCTGCTAAAATGTGTACTAAGTTGAAAGAATGTTTAGAGTGTTAGATTGGATTAATAAATTAGTTGGTTGCAAGATTTTGCTTGAGGTGTCGAATTTATTCCAATATTAGACACTTGAAAAGTTAACTATAGTAAAGATGCTCAACCTTTGAATGAAATGTTCATTGAGTTGACCTGGTAGCACAAGAACAACTAGTAAGAGAGATGATAGACAATTGATTGTGTTTGGTAAGTTCAGTTCAAGAACCTATGATCTGAATGGATACATTGAATAATAGAGATTATTCATTGTCTGAATTGATGAAAGTATAGCTTGAGAGAAAATGTGTCATGAGAACTAAGGGAAGAGTCCAATTAAAGTAAGCATATATCTCAGGGATTAAGAACCTCTAAAGGGTAAAATAAAATATAGGTCAAAATAGCTTTGTTTCATTCACAAAGGCTCGAGACATTAGTATTTAAAAGAATTGCCTAGGTATTTAGCTACTGTTGTTGCCTTAGAAGCACCAGGAGATAGTAGTTTAAGTCAAGGAATGTAGTTTTGATCTTGATAGCTATCTTAATTTACCAATTTCTTTAGAAATATGATTTCTATTTGCTATTTGTTTGAAAATAGTGTTTTAGTTATTTTTTTGAAAAATAAATAGATATTTAAGTAAAGAAAGTGTTTATTTAAAAGCGTACATTGGTATATAGTTAACTAATTTTGTTCAAAACTATATTAATGGCAATTCTATGTCTAATACAAGCTAAGCTACATTACCATATAAAAGAAGAATTTCCTGATGCCTATATAACGTATAAGTGGCACTTAAGCTTACGTCACATTAATTTAATGTGATTCAAACACTGGTTTGAGATGGCTTTATAGGATAATTGAATTCAAAAGGATATCCAATATGCATCATGTTAGAACGTGTGGTGATAGAAAGAGCCTTTAAGAGTAAAGACAATAGAGCCACTAAGCTGCAAGAACTTGTTCATAAATGTGTATGGACTAATGAATGTTCAAGAGAATGGAAGCTATGAGTATTTCATAAAAGTTTATGAACAACTACTTAATAAACTGATATATATATATATATATATATATATATATATATACCCCTATGAAGACTAAAGTCTTGAATCTTTTGAAAAGATCATAGAATTAAAGATTAAAGTTGGGATCAGCTAGGTAATTATATCAAGTCACTTTGATTAGATCGAAGTGGTGGATTTTAGGAGAATTCTTATATTTCCTTATGGCAAAATATTATAGAAAGGATCAATAATATGTTATTGAATGTGATAAGATTCATTTGATGAGTCATGTCTGCAAATCAAAATGTTTATTATGTAAGTAGTTTCATTATTAACCATGCAAGTTCAATGGTTAGTTGGTTTAGATAAACTGACAAAGATATTGTATTTCAAGAATGTGATACAACTTATAGTTTAGTTGATGTATTAGATACATCCTCAAGTAGTTTTAATGTTGCACTTAGTATAGAAGAGCCATGGTCTAGTGTGAGGATTGTTAAGACACCCAACATATACATTTCGTCATCCTTAGTGGTTGGATAAAATAATGAATCTGATCCTCTAAACTACAATGATATTCTTAAGAATAAAGATGCAAACCAATAGGGTGCTGAGCAAAAAATTAAAATTTGCAAAACATGAATTTCCCTATGTACGAGGTGTATAGATGTTTTATTCATTCGGGAAAAGACCCTATTCAAGGTGATACACATCCTTAATTACATCTCCCTTAGGAAAATACCCTTTGACTCTGACTGATAAATGTTTATATTTTAATAAATTGACTAGGTGACTAAACGATTAATTGATTTAAGTCTAGGAGAGAAATTTTAGGTGTATTTGTCTTTGTATTTGACTTGAAGGTTATTTGGGTCTAGTCTTAACTTGGGAGTCATTTACACTTAGGTTTAACTCGATAGGTGCTCTGGATTTAGACTTAACTAGGAAGTCTTTTTCGGACTGGAGTTTGACTTGGATTTAGGTTTGGTTTGGAAGCAATCTCTATTTATTAGACTTAAAAGTAGTGTCAAATTTTGATTTGACCACGAAGTCATTTTAGATTGGGGTTTGACTTAGAACTCATTTGGATTGGGGTTTGTCTCAAGCTTAAACTTCACTAAAATGTCATTTGGTTGTGACTTTAACTTGGAAGACATTTCGGTTTAGGCTTGGCATTTATGATTTGAAGTTTACATCGGATTCACTTCGAATTTGGGTTTGGCATAGAAGTCAACTTGGCTTTGGAATTTGGGTTTGAGTTTAAGTTTGACATATGAGCCATTTAGTACTTAGGTTTGGCATGGGAACTTTTTTGTTTTTGGGTTTGGAATAAAATTTCATTTGGATTTAAGTATGACATGAAGTCAATTTAGGTTTAGGTTTGGTCTAAACTTTAATTTGACATGACAGTCATATGTTTCGACATTGGATTTAATATAAAAGTCAGGATGAGTTTAGGTAAGACATAAATGTCCATTTAGGCTTAGTTGTAACGTGGAAGTAAATATCAAGTTTGGATTATTTTGAATTTGAGCTTGATATGGAAATAACTTTGGATTTTGGCATGAAATGAAATTTAAGTTCGGTTTCACTTGACATGGGAGTCATTTTTTTTTAATTTGGTTTTGACATAGAAGTCTTTTTGGATTTAGGCTAAAAAAAAGTTATTTTGATTTTAAATCGGGCATAAGGGTCATTTGGTTTACATTGTCTGAGTCAAATCCAATTTAGTCAACTAATTAGGGTGTTGATATAATACTAATGCCACGATAGAAACATCATTTATTATATTATTGGGACTGCAACTGAATTAGGTTGCCTATGTATTGTTTTAAGGGATCAAGCCATTCATCGTTCAACTTATGTTGAATTTATTTTAATTTGAGATTAGATTTGATTTAGAGGTGTAGGATCCCATTTTGCGAATCAAAGCATATTTGGTCCAACTCACTTATAGTTCTTTCTTTTTTTTGTTTTTATTTTCCATTTGGATTTCGAGCTCGAGGTCTTTCTTTTTTTGTTATTTGGTACCCTCTTCAAATCAACCTTAATTTCAAGTTGTCCTTGGTTAAACGACATGAGTCCAGCATTTCATGTTTGATATTTGTTAGTGTGACTGCACTCACTAATTTATCTTGGGTTTCCTACTTATCTATTTTTGATCAAGTCAACTTAGTTTCGAAATTCGAACATCTGGATTTTCCAATTGATTTTTTATGCTTGTGACTATGTCCATTTCTTTATTTTGGGTTTCCTACATACCTATTAGCTCTATTTTGTTTGTAATAAAGTGTGGTGTGGTCGTCATAAAAATAGAAACAAAACAAATTGTGTAAAAGGGACTCACCGTAACTACGGAGTGAGCCTAAATTTGAATCGTACATCTTGGACCTTAACCACTCACCGTTTTTCGAGAAAAGGTTGTCATATTTTTGTGTATCTCACTTCGAATATACAATGAGTTCCACTTATGCTTTAGTTTAGACGACTTGGTAAAATATTTTTTAGACTAATTAATATATATATATATATAAACAGAAATAAAAGGATATGGACCTAACTCAAGTGACAGTTACCGTGACGGAGCAGGGTCCACAGAGACCTTTCCTATTACACTTAAAAGTCAGGAACTGGGGTGGAGACAAACCCAAGAGCTCAACGGTCCACTTACAAGCCCGAGTAAATTAGGTTTTTAAGACTGGAACCCTTGACTTATAATAACTCGAATAAGTTTAGGTCTAACAAGATTAAGATGGAGTAAACCGTATTCAAGTCACTGGATTAGGACAATTGCAATCAAGATCAAGCCATGGCAGTCAAAGCCCTAATCAATGGTGGGAACCTAAGTTCTCTTGACTTATCAAGCAGTGATAGTGGTGTTAAGACCAACGCAATCAAGGTAAAGCCTCAGCCATCAAAGCCTTAATCTAAAGCATCAATTCTCAATTCATCGAAATTTGGGAGCAAAATAAAACAAGAAGTTCATACCTGAAATCCGAAAGAGTATATTACTGAAGAAGCAAGTGCAGCAAGTTGTTCTACAATGAGCTAAGCTATGCTAAGTTGCGCTGCTCCTAAGAAAAGAGCACAAGTGTACTGTAAAGGAAACTTGAAGAAGTTTTATATAAGTGTGTGTGCTGATTTGGACTACAACAACGTTCTTTATTTATAAATGAACTAACTAACAGCTACCCCTGGATTCCAAGCATTTTCTCCCCACGTTAGGGTACCAAGCTTCTTCTTACGCTTTAAGGAAAAAGGAACGTGTCCATGATTCAATTTTGGAGGGAATTCCTTGAAGCCCAAATCCTAATTTCTAGATGAAGTTCCCTCTAGAAGCCCCACATTCTCTTGGATTAAGCTTAGTGCCCAAGTATCTAAAATTTCGCTCCAAATAACTATCTCAAGCTTGAAAACCACCTATCTTGCGACTTTCTTGGCAACCCCTTGAGCTCGCGCTCCCTTTACCCTTCAACCATCTTGAGCCTCCTGTTGGGTTGATGATCTTCTTAGGATACTAGGCTCGAGACGCCATTACTTAATTCCCTTAAGGCCTAATTCTCCTCGAGGAAGGCCTCATGTGTTAAGTCCCTATCCTCCCAAATTTAGGGTGTAAACAAATGCCCCCTGTTAACTGTTGGTAAATTCAAATTTTCAACGGGTAAAAAATCATGATTTGACACTCAACGGCTACAAGGAGATTGCGAGAACACTGTTTGTATCTTCTTGAAGCTAAACCAATGATGGCTCAAATTTCTTTCACAGTCTTTGCTTCCCCCAGGCTGATAGCCCTATTGAGCAACTAACACGTTTGCTCCAATCGGATGCCTCAGTGGTCTCTAATGTGATTTAGAGTCCAATTGATCTCAACATCATCGTAGGGGATTTATCATTGGTTACTAGAGAATGAACCTTCATCTTCTTTCACATCATATTCCCTAGGGCACATCTTTGACCCATCTCACAACGACCCTAGCCTTCTAGGCCTATTTTCAGTGACTGATGAGTCTCATTTACTTCATACAACTTCTGCAGGTCAATCTTGTGGAGGAAGACGCATCTGCAAAGAAACGATGCCTTTTAAGGGATTGATGTTTTTGACAATGTGGTATGCTTAATGGGTTAATAGGTTAATGTTGACCCATAGAGAGAAATCAAAGAACCTCTGTATCTATGAAGCCATTAGGCTTTCCACCATTACGTTCAGGCATGATCATCCTATCATAACGCTTTTGTCCTCCTTAAGGGCTTTCTTGGTATTACCTTGGAGGATATAGCGGCCTTAATAGGTCTTTCACTAGAAGAAAAAGAATTACCTCTTGATTCTTTTATTTCTTTAGAGGCTGAGGCCGTTGCCCTCTTCTTTCTCTATCACCGATTTACTCGGTGGTTATGAGTCCTTTGTCAAGATGTTTGTTACAAAGCCTGATGAATTTGGACCAGGTTCCAAAGAAGAGGCATGTTTTTACCTATTTTGTTTTTGGTAAGTTAGTATGATATACCATATATCAAGAATATATATGTACAAGTCCATAAGGGGCATATCCCAAGTCATGGCTAGTGAGGCCTACATCAATGAATCAAAGTCAGAGACTAAGAATCAAAAGCAAAGGAAACAAAGGTCAACATGACCAACAAAAGCAAAAAGCTAAACAAAGATTGAAGCCAAATAAATTTAATGCTCAATCCCCCACTACTACAAAAGCTGAGAATGACGATGAGCACCACTGAGCGTAGGAGCGGCAATGAGGCGGATGCGAACCAATCATGTGATCTTCTCAATAATAGCTGAAGAAGGTGTGGATTGGGAGCGCTGAATCCTTAGGTTATGCTCGTACAAAAGGATGTAAACTGTCGCAGAGAGGCAAAGGCAGCTAAGTACACAATCCACCCCACGTCCACCGAGCTGAGTGCGCCATCACACAAGAATCGAACACCAAGAGTGCTCCTCCACGACCAAGGAATCGACCCTGTCAACTGAATCTCCTAGAAGCTCTTCCCCTTGAGTCGGTTGGCATGAATCCACCAAGGCCAGAGAGAATCACTATCAGTGAGCAGAACCCATATGTGCTTCATAATAGAAGCCTGGTTCCACTCAGTCAGGCCAAAAATCCCAAAACCAATATCTCTACAAGGGTAACAAAGGCACTACCAAGTAACCTTCTCCACCCCGGGGCCAGCGAAGAGCACCTCCATAGAAAGGCAGTGAGCATCGACCCGATCTTCTTGATCATTGCCTTCGAAAGAATGAAGACAAATGACCAATAGACCATGGACTGGTCCATTAGCCCTGGGACCATTATTCTTGGCCTAAGTACGTGGATGCCATAGGGACATCCTAGTTAAGAACTATGCAATCCAAGTAGGTAGACCCTTTTGGTTGATCCAGCTTTGGGCTCAATCCTACTTCCCTAAGCTCTACCCAAGAGGCCCTTACACTGCCATAGGTGATGGGGTTTCTTGTTTAGGGAGCAGTATGCTCGCTATGAGGTCCTCTTACCCCTAGAATGGTCCTTTGATCAATGCCTTGGAAGATTAATGTCCCCTAGAGGTAGAAAGGGGAATCAATGGACTTCTTTCAGGGATAGAAACCTTGGTCCTTGTTGGTTCAAAAAACTGGACCTTCATTATGATGTCTATGTGGACATCAACTTCTAGATCTGGCAGGTGAACTTGTGCCCCCAAGATCTTTTCTTTTATCACCAGACTCATCCTAGTGTAGAGACTTACAGGCCTAGGTTGTTAGCCAAGCAATTTGGCAAGGTCCAAGATGTTCCCTTTCCCAATATAAAGACCAAACACCATTGGTGGTCTAAAAGGATATCTGTGCAATTCCTTCAACACATAGAGGTTCATGAGTTGAATCAAGAAATCAAATCATTTTATTGGTAACCCATTATCTGTAGGTACAGTCCATGTGCCACACCTCATTTTGTTTCTTGGATCCAAGCCTATTGATCATTTTTGGAGGCTAGAAGCATTAAGCAGTATTTTATACCTTCTTTTGAGCGTGTAGGTCCCAGTTCGAGAAGAAGCCAGCCAGTTGGCATTAGGCCAACTCCTCAGAAGGCACCATCAGAAAAAGAGCCACCCTTGAAGTATGCTTAAGATCTATTTTTGGGTAGTCTTGAACAAAGACTGATCTTTAAGAGTGCCAGAACTAGGAGCTTCACCTAGATTTTGCTAGAGAAGTCCCCACTAGGAACCTCTCCACCAGCCCTTGAGGTTGGTGGCTCAAGGAAGAGAAAGTAGAAGGAGATTCCCCTACCTCTCCTTACTGGAGCCATTTAGGAAGAAGAAGAGGAAGAAGATGAAAAAGTACCTATCTCACAGTTAGTAAGAAAAAGAGTAGCTAGGATCCCTAAACAAGAGGTATTGGCTTTTCTTGATTGGTGTCTCATTCATCTCTTTCAAAGCAGCTCCTAACTTGGCCTTTTTTTCAGCCACAGGAAGAGCCTGCTCCAGTTGTTGTTGAGATACCAAATTCTCCACTTCAAGAAATTACACCAGAGCTCATCTAGAATACTAAACCGTTAAGCTGGAGTGTTGAAGAAGGAGGTGACGTGGCTTCCTTTGTTGTAGGACCAATTATTAGCTATCCTTCCGAAAAGGTTTCCTTTCGAGCCTTTCTGAACCAAGGCCTTGTGTAGGCTCCATTCTTCCTCCTAAGGGGCTCAATCTCCATCGAGAAAATCATAACCTAGCTTCCTAACTCTTTGATGTCTCAAACCATATTTCGTTTTAACATGCAAGCATTGTTCCCCAGAGGCTCCCCTCGAGGAAGATGTCCTTGTGGTTGAAGAGCCAACAAAAGTTCTAATGGAAGAGATGCCAGCAGAAGCCCTTCTTTTTCCTTAAGCTGAGGTTTCAAAGGTAATAATAGTTCCCCTAACCTTAGCTTTTTTCCAAAGTTAAGATTCAATCTAATTCCTTTTGATGTTCATCCATTTATAGGTCACACCTCCAAGAGCTATTCCTTTTCCATAATTAGGAAAGATAAGCTCTCTTTTAGAGAAATTGGGTGTAAGTGGCAGGTTAACTATCATGATTCTAATAGTTGGGGCATATGGAAGTGAGTATGAATAAGTCAAGATTGTAATAAGTAGTAATGAGTCTTAATATTGTCATGTATTAGGCTTGTTAGTAGGTAGTTAATTAGTAATTGTCAATGTAAGTCAAGTGGTAGTTAAAATAGGTCAATCTTGGAGGCTAAGGAGGGAAAGTCGGTTAAGATGGATGGTCCAAATGCAATTTATCTAGCTTAGGTGAGTCTTAGCTTGAGATTAATATAAATAGGTGAGTCTTTCATTGTAAGCTCACAACTTTGATGAAATACAAATATCTTTTAGATATTTCTTCCTTTCTCGCTTTTATTCACTTCTTTCTTATCACAAATTCTTCTATCCCTAGGTCATGATGCGAGTTTGATCTCGGATCATGACAATTGGCATCAGAGCCATGTTTGGCTTCCAATCGAGCTCTTAATCAAGAAAAATTGAAATCATTTTTTTTGTGCTGCACAAGAGACTTTAGATGCTTTGCATTTGATTTAGTTGAATCAAATTCAACTAATTTGAGTTTGTATTGTGTCAAGCTTTGGTGCTAGATGCAAACAATCAACAAAAATAGTAACGATTAGGTTCAAATTCAGCAAGTTAAGGTCAGATTGCAATTGATCTGAAATCTCAGCTTGCGTTGAGTTTAAGTGACGTTGAGATCACGATTCAGAATTAGTGATCTGTTGCATTAGGATTTGCTGCCATTCTATGCGCTAAATCGTGAACAAAAGTGTAGTACATTGATCATAATCAGTTCATGCTTTTGAAGTACAACAAGCTTAGAATTATTCAATTGTTCATCGTGCTGCAGTTAAGTTGCAAAATCCTCTGTGTTGCGTTCCTTGCAGAAGTGGAAATCGAAATGGAATCTGTGGCAGAAAAGATGCATAGTATGCTAGATTTAAATACTGAGATGAGGTAGTATACTAATGAAAGGTTCGAGCGATTTTTTCAGGAGTTATCACAATTGTTTCAAGAGGTAAGGATCCCCACTCAAGCAATTCAGCAGTCTGTTGAGCGAAACGCCACTGCGATCAGTGAAAATTTGGAAGTTGAAGGAGTAATTACAGAAGTTATCAGCACAAGTGAACTGGAGATTCAGAACGAAAGTCAAACTATTGAACTTCAGAAGCTTAGTGCTGCAGCTACAACAACAATTCAGGAAGGAGATCAGCAGCTGCAACAGAACATTGAGCCAACAAAGAAACAAAACTCGGTTGGCTGATTCCAGTGGTAATTTGGGAGCTACAATTGAAATTCATGGAATTAATACCATCCCAAGCTTTGAGATTCAGAAATTGGTCAAGGTTGTTCCAAGGAAGGATGATGAGCTACAGAGTGTTACAACTAAGATACCACAAGCGATCATTAAGGTTATAGGTTGTAGATGGTAGCAATTGAAGCTGAAATTACGGCCTGATTTTGAGATTAAGTTAGCAATTGGTCTCAGTCGCAAGAAGTGCTTTTCAAGCAAGAGTCAAGAGCAAGGATCAAGCCACTCTGGGTTTACAAGGGAAGACCTCCTGATTCTTCTTCTCAAGTCCAATAAAGTGGTTCTTGACAAGCTTTACATGTTCAAGAACATGAAATTGAGGCAGCCTAAGATGGTGTTGTGGTCAATTGATAGATTAAGCGCATCTTCTTGGATCAATAGGACGTCAAAGAAGGTAAGGAGAATGAAAAGGATTATCAGTCGTGTTGCAAGTTCAGATAGGAATCAGGATGTTTCTGTTACATTGCAACCAAATTCAGTGAAGCAGCTGACTAAACTCAGTAGAGTTGGAGCCTATACTGTTATGTATAATGTTGGAAGGCCTCCTGATGTATTGAAGGTTAAGCATTCAGTCACTTCAGCAAAGAAAAAAGTGAAGATAAAGGCCTTGGCTAAACAGCAAATTTGGAAAAAAATTAGATGGTATGATGAACTTCTGTTTAGATCTGGAATTATAGTGCAAGGACCCCTTGGTAAAAGGAAATTCAAGTTGTCAATGTTTGTGTTTGATATTGGATGGGCAAGTAAGTCAAGCTCTAAGCTAAGGGTGTGTGTTAATCGAGCTAAGAGCTTAGAACATACTCCAATGGTGCATCCCAATGTGAGACCTCCTGAAGTAGTGCAGCATAAGGAAGGTCGAGTTTTTGTGAAGTCACAATTGCAGTTGCAACAAAAGCATAAGTTGGAAATTGATGAACAAATAGCTGGTCTTTGGAGAGTTTGCAAACAGTTTGAAGTAATGATTGATCTATTCGAACTTAAGTATCAAGGAGTGTTATTTAAAAGGAAAAGCCTGGAGGTGAAGTTTACTTTTGGATTAAAGCTGGAGCAAGACAATCTTGTTATCTCTCTGCCGTGGCAGCAACATTCAGAAGGAACCTATGCCTTTAGGATTGAAAGCAGCTACGTTCACTCAGTTCTGGAAGCTGTGGGCTTGATTGAGAGGTTAATATAGCAGCACATTTGGAAAATTCTGGGTATTCGAAGGTATAATGTCAAGAATTCGAAGATTGGAATGAGGGAGTTAATTCAGTTCCATGAGACTGTAAGGTTGTATTTAGTTGAAGTTGGAAGTGACTCAATTAGGAACAAGCAGCAACAGCAAGTGATCAGAGTGCACAGCAGAAGCAATCAATTAAGGATTGGCTCATGGGATTCTCAATCTTTCCTTGTTCAGGTTACCGTTGGTTGTGAAAATTCAGCTCCAAAGAACATTGAAGATTTGGTAACAGCTAAAGGCTTGGTTTCAGTCAAGAAGAGGGTGGATTTTGTCAACTATGTCTACAAAAGTGCAGCTAGGTGTGGTTGGCAAGAGATTAAGTTTTTACGATTTATGGTGCAGTAGCCAAGACCAGATCTCTCATTGGATGTCTATAGTAAGATTCATTCCAAACAGTCCTTGATCTGTAACACCAGTTGCAAGGGGATCTTTAGCAAGATTGTAAGAGTTAAAGAGTGGACAAGCGGGCTATACAAGTACACAACCATCACATGGGAGTGGCTACTTGACAGTGGCAGATTTCTGGGCATGAATCAGGAAGTTTTAAGTTGTTGTTCAGCTGGTCTCATCAAGCTGACATAACCTGTTGGGAAACTTGCAGGATTGAACAACCAGCTATGGAATCAGACACTGGTGCAAGTTGGAACACAATTAAGTGGAAGTCGAGGAATTGTGTTCATGGCATGATGAAGGGACTTCATGTTGTCATTAAGCAAGCTCAAGATTTTCTTCCAGAACCTTACAAGTGGGAAAATATTTGCGAATTGTTCACTTATATTGCCGCAAGTGAAGACACCGTGATACTTGGTTGTGGAAAGTCCTTGAAGTTGCATCTTCTATAGCTTAATGGGACTTGGCTCGGGTGCACTGTATTAAGGGAGCTCTGCAACAACAAGTGCTCAATAAAGACTCTTCTCTTTTAGATTCTTGAGGACAAGAATCTCTCAAGGGGGGAGTATTGTCATGATTCTAATAGTTGGGGCATATGGAAGTGAGTATGAATAAGTCAAGATTGTAATAAGTAGTAATGAGTCTTAATATTGTCATGTATTACGCTTGTTAGTAGGTAGTTAATTAGTAATTGTCAATGTAAGTCAAGTGGTAGTTAAAATAGGTCAATCTTGGAGGCTAAGGAGGGAAAGTCGGTTAAGATGGATGGTCCAAATGCAATGTATCTAGCTTAGGTGAGTCTTAGCTTGAGATTAATATAAATAGGTGAGTCTTTCATTGTAATCTCACAACTTTGATGAAATACAAATATCTTTTAGATATTTCTTCCTTTCTTGCTTGTATTCACTTCTTTCTTATCGCGAATTCTTCTATCCCTAGGTCATGGCTCGAGTTTGATCTCGGATCATGACATTAACCTTTTAAAAATTGGATCATGTATCTCTAAGATTCCAGAGACTAGTCGAACTTCCACATCTCCTCATTTTGACCCTAGCTGAAAGGGATAGCTTCAAGGATACTATGACTCTGATGAAGGCCTTAAAAGAGGATCCTAAGTTGGCTCCTGCTATTTCCAGAGAACTCAAAGTCTTAGAAGAAGTGCTTGTGAAGGTGAACCATGAGGTCCCAACACTCCTTTAACAGAAGTGGCATTGCCAAGATGCCATAAGGGACATAGGGCACTTGGCTGAACTTAGTGGCCTGCAGCTCTTGTTGGAAGAACTTAAAGCCGCTAAAGAGACCTAGGGCAAGCAAGCTTCAGAGATTAGGGCCTTGAGGATGAAATTCATCACCTAGACGAGAGATTTGGCCATCTTAGGGGAGAATTGCTTTCCCTGAGACAATAACACTCCTCTTAAGGTACTGTGGTTAGGAGGCTCGAGGAAGCTACCGTGGAGGCCTAAAGAAGCAGCCAAGTTCTCAAAGAGGAAACCCTTTCCTTGGACCACGAGCTGAGCAACACAACTAGCAAATTGTCCTTATGGAGGAATCCTAAGTGAGGAATAGGACTTAACTCTTTTATCTTTCAATTTTTTTGTAATGAGCTTTTTGGCCAACAAGTTACTTGCTTGTATCACTTTGTATATAAGCCATGTACTCTCCGATAATATTAATGAAATACACATTTTTGTTCAAACACGTCTATAAGCATGGTGGTTCCCCCTTTTGTTTCTTTATTTTTCTTATCCTAAGGATCAAGGTGTTTATTCTCAAGACACTGATATTGAAACTAAGCCCATAATTTAGTCAAACCATACTTAAGGACTTCCTTGTTTGAATCCCAAATTAATCTCACATATTTCTTCAGGAACCTTCCATTAATAGCCCTTGGGTGAGTTCTCCCATCAAGGTCTTAGAGTGAATAATCATTATCGCCAAACACCCTGATGATTCTAAATGGGTGCTCCCAGTTTGGGGACCATTTTCTAAATACATGGTCTTTTGGCCAATGGGTAAAACCACTTTCCAAACTATATCCCCTAAGTCAAAAGTTCTGGATTTGAACTTTTCGTTGTATGTTTTGGCCACCCTTTTCTTTTGTTTTCTTAACTAGTGAAGGGCATCATGCCTAACTTGGTCTAAGTTAGTTAGTTCATACACTATAGCTTGCTCATACTCAAGTTTAAAAAACCTTCCTTGATGAGCCAAACTAATAAACTGAATTGTTACTTCCATTGGGAGCATAACGTCATGGCCGTACATTAAATGGAAGGAAGTCGTCCCAGTTGCATCACTTTGGACGTTCTATAAGCCCAAAGAGCATCCAATAGCATTTCATGCTACTTCTTGGGATTGTCTTCGATCATCTTTTCAATATTGGCTTTCAGAATTTTGTTTGTTAACTCTGCCAGGCCATTGCCTTGTGCATAGTATGGAGTTGAATTCAAGATTTGTATGTTGAAACTCTTGGTGAATTCCTAAACCTTAGCCTCATTGAACACTCTAACTTAATCCACAGTTATGATATGAGGGATGCCAAACCTACATAGGATGTATTCCTTGATAAAATCAATCACATCTTGCTAATTGATATTACTGTATGGTTTAGCTTCCGCCCATTTTGTGAAGTAGTCTGTGGCCACAAGGATGTAAGAGTGTTGCTTGCTGGAAGGGGGGTTGGTTTCCCCTATGATGTCTATTGCCCACCCACTGAAGGGCCACGGTTTTACAATAGCATGCATCTCAGCTGTAGGGACCCTTGATACTTGCCCATGTCTTTGGCATGCTTTGCACCCCTTGGCATATTTTATGAGATCATCCATCATTGATGGAAAGCAATAAACATAACATTTGTTTAGCTAATGCATTTTGTTGCCAGCTAAATGGGATCTGTAGATACCCCTCATGGGCTCCTACCATTAGTAGCACAGTTTTGGCCAAGTCAAGACACTTGAGAAGCACTCCACTAACGTCCCTTCTATATAACTCCCCAGATTTATCATCTAGATGGAATCTATGAGCTATCATTTTCATCTTTTTGTACTTAATGTAATCTTGAGGGCTCTTTAAGTAATCCAGTAAAGCCTTCCTCAAATCCTCACATTGATTTAGGATAGTTTGATGGGTTTCAAAACAATCCAAGTTTTCACTTGGCATAACTTCGCTCTTAAAATTGGATGCATTAGACAATTCAATGTCATGGTCCAAGACTTGGGCAATTTATATCCCAAAGCTAATTGAGCCAAGTCATTGTCTGCTTTGTTTTGTTCTCTAGGGATATGCTCAAACTGTGCACCATCGAACGTGTTCAAAAGCTTCTGCACTATTGAAAGTATTTGTTCAAGGTGTTGTTCAAACATTGAAACTCCCCTATTATTTGGCAAATCAACAACTAGGAATCTTCTTTAATAGTGACATTGAGGACTCGTATTTCCAAGAGAGTCTGAAGGCCAATTATCAGTGCCTCATACTATGCCATGTTGCTGGAGCATTTCCCAATTAAAGCAACAGCTAATTTAATGATGATCTCAGCGGGGGATTCTATCACAACTCTAACTCCAGCGCTTGAATTGGTTTTGATCCATCAAAGTATAGTTTCTAAGGGACCATTTCCATCACTAGGAGCTGGTCTGGTCATACTTTAAGCCAGTATGAATATTTGGGTGGTCAGCTAAAAGGTTTGCTAAGGCTTGACCCTTGACTGACTTTTGTGAAACATGGAACAACTACAACTGAAGTAGAGCAATACTCCACCTGTTCAATCATCCCCTCATCAAGGACCTATCTAGCATACACTTAAGCATATTTGTCTGAGCAACCACGTATATGGTAAATGCCAAGAAGTAATGTCTCAATTTTAATGATCCATAGAACAAAGATAGAGACAGTTTCTCAATTGTGGAGTACTTTATTTCACATTTATTTAATAAATGCATAAGGTAGAACACAAGCTCTTGCTCATTGTCTTGTATAAGCAAGCAACTAATCGATTCCTCAGAAGCAAAGACATAAATTTTATGAGGTTTGCCCTACTTTGGAGGAATGAGAACTGGTGGCATGATTAAGTATTACTTGATGGCCTCGAAAGCTACCTGGTGTGGGTCCTCCCACTTCAAGTTCTATTTCATTTTGAGCCTCAATAGTGGAGAGCAGACTTTTGTTTTTCGTGCAACATTCGAGATGAAACATCTCAGGAAACTAACCTGCCTCAAGAAGTGTTGGAGGTCCTTTTTAGTTGAAAGTGATTTGGGCTGTTGAATGGCCTTAACCTTATTAAAGTCCACCTCAATGCCCCTCTGGTGTACTATAAAACCAAGAAAGTTCCCAATGCGTACTAAAAAGCATAATTTGATGGATTCATCCTGAGGTTGTGGGTCCTCATTCTATGTAACACCCCCCCCCCCCCCCCCCCCCCCTGTCTTCCAAGTTTTTGACTTGGGATTTTGATTTGATCACCATATCATTAATGTAGACTTCCATTGCCGATGAGGTCATGAAAGATCATGTTCATGGCTCTTTGGTAGGTGACGCTAGCCTTTTTCAAACAAAACGGCATAGCCACCCACTCAAAGGTTCCTATTGACCTAAGACACCTGAATGTTGTCTTATAGGTTTCCTACGAAGCAATCATAACTTGGTACTATGCACAGTAGCCATCCATAAAAGACAAGACCTCATGCCGCAAGGCTAGGTCAATGAGCACGTCAGCAATTGGCATTGGGTATTTATCCTTCGAGGTGGCTTCATACAGATCTCGGAAGTTAATACAGTCCCTAATTTTGCCATTTTTCTTAATGATGGGAACATTGTTTGCCTACCATTCAACATACCTGGTAGTCATAATAAATTTGGCCTTTAAGAGTCTTTCAATTTCTTCCTTGACCAAATCAATAACTAGTTGGGACATTCTCCTCTGGGCCTGAATGATGGGCCTCAAGCCTGGCTTGATAAGAAGCCTAAGGTACACCACTTTTCTGTCTAAGCCAGACATCTCATGATGGTCCCAAGCAAAGCAGTTGTTAAACTCATGAAGCAAGGTCAAATACTGCTCTCTCTATTCCTCATAAAGAAAAGCACTTAGATAAGTAGCTCTTGGGTCTTCTAATGAGTCCAAGTTAATCTCAAGGAGGGGGTTCCTAAACTGTAGCCCTTAAATCCTCCATCTTGGCTGTTGCTGCTTTTAAATCATAGAGCTCTAACTCTTTTTCATGCTTCATCTGGACCCTGAAGCCACTGAATGGTTGTTCACCCCAAAGTTTATCCCTAGCATGACAAACCATGAGTTTTGCTAGTGTTGAGGAAATGGCCTCTCAGGCCATTAGTGCGAGGTCTTGGCTCCCTCCCATAACGGTTCCAGCATGCCTTAGAGATCTCCTTTTTCAAGAAGGGCCCTTATGCATCCCAAAAAATCAGAGTCTTCAGACTCTATCTCAACTAACTACCACCTTAGTGAGTGAGCTATCAAGGATGGTTATTGTGTCTTGATGTTGGGCATACTATAGAGTGGTTCTTTTGACATCAAGCGATCCCACACCATCTTTATAGAACTTTGCCTCAACGTAGTTGGAGCAAGCCATAAATGGCCTTTTATTTGCCATTACAATTAGGGGTGATGGGTTTGGGTAAACCCAATACCCATCAACCCATTGACATTAGGTTGGGTTGGGTTGGTTCCTTAAAATAGTTGGGTGTAATTAGGTATGTGTATGCATACCCATGGGTCTTGTGGGTATTATTTAGTAAACCCACAAGACCCATTATTACCTAGCCCATATAAAATTTACATAAACTAACCATTCTTATATTTAAGGGAAATTATTACTTAATTACATTGATATTTGAGCATTTATCTCCCGAGTACCCAAACATTTCCATATATATATAATGAAGTACTTTGAGATTTTAATATTTTATCATCTAGGTACCCTATGTCAAAATTTGATATATTTTTGTGAGAATATGACCGATTTTATATAGAAAATGCTGATACATTGTGATAATTTATATAAGCCTTGCCAAATTATTTAATGAAAATTACAAACTACAATAAAAAATTCATCGAATGTTCAAACAATTACTTAAATATTGCCAAAATCATGTGTCATGTTGACATTTTTGGCAAACAATAATCAAATTATAATGAGCATACTAACCTATAATCGGAATCTTGTTCCATTTTAGCATTTTTCAAAGAAAATAAATCAAAATTTGACAATAGATACTTGAATGATAAATTTTAGAACTTCAGGGTACCTAAATGATAAAATATTTAAACCTCAAGGTACCCTATTTTATATACTAAGACTTTAGGGCACCTACGTAGTAAATAGTCAAACCTCAAGATATCTAAGTGATAACTTTCCTAAATTTTATTGGGAGCAAAAGTTAAATTATATTCAAACATTATTTTGCTTGACGAAAATACAGCTACTTTTTTACAAAATAGAAAGCAATCTTATGAATATTAAAAATTTTAAGTGAAATATCTTTTACATATAGTAAATGATATTATTATTTTAGAAAGTTATCGTTTAAATGCTTTGAACATTTATTATCTATATATTATATTATGTCAATATATAAAATGTGGTACCTTAAGATTTAAATTGTAACAATCAGGTAGCCGTTTCTACCAATATTTGGTAGATTCCTATAAGAAAATTTTAAATTGGAACATGATTTCAATAATATGTAAGTAGCTTCGTTAGAATTTGATAATTTTTGGCCAAAAATGGTAACATTACAAATGATCTCAACAACATATAGGTAACTTACATCAAAATTTAGTGAATTTTCCTTGTAATTTGCTTTGGTCTTTCCTATTTGTGCTTTCTTATGTAATATTTAAAGCGATGCCCAGATGAGGTTTAAATTTTAGTTAGGTATATTCTTTTGTATACTTGAATAGACCATGTGATGAATATTTAAATATGGGTCATCATGAGTTACCCAGGACCCATTAGAACCAGAACCAGAACCAACTAAAGGCTAGTTATGGGTATGGGTGGATCTTAGACCCATAACTATTAGGTCTTCATGGGTTAGACCCAAACCTAACCCAACTCACCCATTGAACACCCCTAATTACAATCTCATACTAATCATGGTTCTAGAAAATTATCAACTAGTGCAATGAAGATGGGATGCAATAATTGGTAAGCAATTAATCTCTCCCAAGAAATGCATTATAGCTTGATGTAATATTTACTACAAAATAAGTTGTCAACTTGCTTAAGCTGCCAATAGTCAACTCAATTGGGATGACCCCTTCAGACTTAGTAGTAGCTCCAAAAATTTACGAATGACCCCCAACATATGAGAAGGCAGGACGTTGATGGCTGCGCCATTATCCACCAAAACCTTATTCACCAGAATGCCATCGAATTTGGCCTTGATGTATAGGGGCTTGATGTGCTTATTGGCGGCATTAGGCCAATCAAATATCATCTTCATTATGTTAGGTGAATCATCGGGCGATTTGGATGTTGGGGTATTAACTTTAAAAGGAAAAGGATTGTAGTTACCTTTGGTGGCGGCTATTTTCACCACAAGTTCCACTTGGGGATCCTCATCTATTGCTATAATGTCCCTTTAAAGGCTCTCCTAAGTGCTAGTTTCCATGAACTCCAAAGGAAGGACCATGGTAGTTCTAACATCAACCTATTCAAGGAGCGTCTCTAATTATATGTGGATCCCTTGATGCATTTCCTTTCGAGAGCTGCCATCCATGGCACATCCTAATCATGATTTTGAAGACTGCCATCAGTTAGCATGTCTTGTGCTTGAGGTTGGTCCTCTGGATCAACCACTCGGGCTTAAGACTCCTCCAAGGGTTAGGGGAAGTCCTCTTCATGGAAATCATTCTTGATATCAGACAATGTTGGTTTAACAAGGCCTAGAGGTTCCATTATGTTGATGCTTAGGGGTTAATATTCCTCTTCATCATCAACATATTTTCATGCTAGTGGACTCTTGGCAAGCTAGTCCCACCAAGACTCCTATTCTTCGGAAGATGAGAGACTGGTACATCTCTCAAGCATTTTTTATGGCTACCCTTTTTCAGTAGTAACAATAGGTTTGGACTCAATTGATGGGTCTTCAAGATCCATAGGCTTAGTTTGCTTTCCCTTGCAGATCCTGGCTTCCTCTTGTGAGAGCCTAGTTAAGTAAGTATCAAGTAGAGTCTTTCGCTGAGATGCCTTTTTCTGTATTTGCCTCCTCTTTTGGGTTCAAGTAAGACTAGAAGGACTAACCTCCTCTTGATCAAGGTGGCTCCTTTTCTAGAAATTACTGAATCGAACCCTCGAAGGCTGGTACCCTGACTATCATGGTCCTTGACTGGTGTTCATGACTTGTAGGTGGTATTTTGGATTTCTCATTGGATGCCCAGTCCTTATAATGATCCAGGTCTTTGAAGTAAGACCTCAAGGAGGTCTCAGTAGTGATGTCCTTGTTGAGGGAGCTAGATTTACGTATGGCAAAGGCTCAGCTTCTTTATCTCAGACACAAACTTGTGGCCACAACCCTCGCAGAGGTCATGTGCAAGGTGCAAGAGCTTCCTTGACACCTGCTTCTTCGAAGCGAAGACTGCCTACCAATTGTTGTCATTAAGAATTCCCATGGCTAACCCTTCTTCCTTGGAGAAAAGAATAATTCCTTCTTCTAATTACCTTTTTAGGAATCTGCTGAACATAACACAATAACGTGTTAGATGTTCAGTGGTGATGTACTACCTGCAGTAATCTTCTGGTAATCTCACAAAAGTTATGGGGAACCTCAGTGGTCTTGACTCCCACAACTTGTCAAATAAAGCGTTGGCTACAACTAGACTATCTTTGTCTGTACACATCTTACACAAAGATCTGCCATTGATTTGGTTGTTATGAGAATCGCAAGGCTTTGCTACCTCAATTATATTGACTGAAGCAAGACTAGGGAAGGGGTCTTTATCGACACCAATCTATCCTTCTCCCAGGAAGATCAATTCCCTTGCCTTTATGGCATCTTGAACCATGTTTTTGAAGATGACGCAGTTCTTTGTTGAATGAGTCAACAAATCATGCCATTTACAGTATACCTTCCCCTTAGTAGAATTTGGGTTAGGTTTCCTATGATTTTCCCTGATCTTGAGTTTGTTGTTTGCCTCAAGGCAATCGAATATTACGTCGGCTCTTGAGAGGTCAAACAAGTATTTTCTCAAGTTTTGGGATTGATAGGAATTCCTGGCTTTTATATCCTTTTTAACTAAAGGATTGCAAACCATGGGAGGCCCCTTGATGTATTTAGCAGCGTCAGTCTTGTACGGAGGATCTTCATCCTCTTCGATTAGATCATGTACGTAAGTGTCATACACGCTATTTTTCTTCAGGATTTCTTCTTTCAAGTCAATCTGGTATCTAGCGGCACATTCTACCATATGTAAGAGCATCATGAAGTTAGAGCCTTTTAATTTCTTCCTAAATACAATATCTAAGCCATTCAAAGCCAGCTTGGCATAATCAATTTGGGGAAGGGTTGCAATACATTTTAACCCAGTTCTCTTGAGCCAGTTAATGTAATCTTCCACTGATTCACCTGGCTTTTGTCTCATTCGAGCCAAGTAAAACATGGAAGTTCCTAGTTCCATTCTTGGAAATTGAGCCTAAAATTGCCTTGCCATGTCATCCCAACAATTGATGGAATTAGGGGGCAGTCTAATGTACCATTGAAAAGTGGTCATTATTAAGGAGCTAGGGAATAGCCTCAGCTTAAGGCACTAATTATCAGCCACCTCTCTATGCCGGTAGTTGAATCTTATGAAGTGCTCAAGGGTAGAGACAATCCATTCTACCAAGAAGAGGGTAAAATTGAGGATTTTGTATCCTCAAGGAAAAGAGTAGTCCTTGTCTATGTAGTTATGGTAAGGTTTACTATATAAAGGTCAATTGACCCTTCTAAGGCCTAGCACATACATCTGCATGATGAGGGAAACCTTGTAGTCTTGGAGGGGTACGTTAGGCATGTGGTTATGCGCTTTCCATTATCCCACAAGTGGGTGAGTATCTCGAGGGGGATCTACAAGATAACATTAACCACCCATCACAATCAGGTGTGGGAACGATTATTGCCCCCCAAAAATTTGGCCATTCGCTTGGTTGGCCATGAAGTACGTTCTAGCAGGACCTGAGTTATACGGCATGCTTGAGAGCACACCTATATTAGCAGGTTGCTGGTTTATCCTTGCTTGATCATTCCCTAAGTCATGATTTTGAGTAAGTGGGTGATTAACTTGTCCCCTAGTGTGATAAGTATTGACAGGTCTAGGAAGGAGAGGCTAGTCCCCATAAGTCAGTAGCTGTCCTTGCATTTTGAGGCTTTAAGTGGGCCCCGAGGTAACCTCTACACCCGAGGAGGGTATGAACGGTTTTGCACCCTATCTCAGGGGCAGGCAACACTAGCACATTAGTATTGAGCTCCCTTAAGGCAATAGATAAACTCTGACTTGAAGGGTGAGCAACCCCAAGTGGCACATTATTCCTATGGCTGGGTTCTAAGTGCGTAACACTTGCGCTAGCCATAAGTGGGTTTTTCGTTCTCTTAAGGACAGTATAGTCAACCTAAGTCATTTGTAAATTGAGCTCAAAAGAGCCTCACAAGGATATTCAGTTGGTGTTGATGAAAGAGGTGCAGGCCTTAGTTGCCTGATATCCTCTATAACAGCTTTAACTAATCCATTATGAGCCTCAGCCTTTTTAACCAAGATAGGCTCGACATCAACTACTGTCTGTCTTGCCATCTGCTTAGCAATAAGGGTAGCAAAGAAGACAAAGTTGATTTCATTTCAACAAAGACTTTGTTAGTCTCATTGTGAAGCCTATCATGCAGTGAAGTTCCAACATTGTTTATTATGGCTCTCATGGCTGCAGAGTTTTCACGTAGAGTCGATAGATTGCGCTCTGTTTTAGGACATTGCCTCTCCAAGGCCTCTCTCATTGTTTGTTGGACTCTTTGGTCCACAATTTCTAAATGGCATTTAAGCACAGCCATGAAACTCTTACAACAATGGCATCAAGCCCAATTCATTCATCTTCAAGGATGTCATCATCACCACCTCTCTCACTGCCGTCGCTATGACTTGGTTCGTCCCTTTGTGTTATAAAACTTTGTTTAAGAGGATGCCCAAGCGGGGATCCAATTAGGGCTAAGCTCTCTGGCTCCTCATGCTCAATGTTATGGCTCAAACTAGATCTTGATCATAGCCTAGGGATAAAAGAGTATGAGATGAGATAAGAAGTGAATTAGATGAAGATTAGACATAGTTAGATGAGATTAAAAGAGAATAGAGAAGATAAGTTGAGAGAGAAAGAGATTTTATTTATCATTCATCTTATCACATTACCATTGAAGAACTCGCCTACTTATTATAGCAAGAAAATATCCAACAATGCCACACTAACTGCCTCTTAACCTCCTTAACAACTTCCAATAGTACTTAAGCCAATATCAGAAAGAACTCGCAAATACAATTCAAAACACAACTAATTTAACCCTTACTTTTTGACTTATTCTATTTAATTGCTACCCATGACTTATCACTAGTTAATCCCTATATCTTCATTACACTAGAATCATGACAATACTCCCCCTTTTAAGATTCTTGTCCACAAGAATCTAAGCAGAGAGCTTAAGGAACAGATATCCAAATTACTTAACCAAACACTTCACCTTGTAGTAAGAACCCAAGTTGATATCTAGATTTCATGTTCAGATCTTTGAGACAACTTATCAACAGCAGCTTGTAAAATTTTAGCAACCTTTATAAAAGCATTAGGTGGTCTCACATTTGCTTGCACCTTAGGAGGATGCCCCTTGCTCTGATTTAGCAAAGTTTTTATCTGAATTTGAACATTAGCTGGCATTGGAGAGGAAACTGCTTCTATTTGTGCTAACTTTGCAAAATCTGCAGCAATAAAAGCCCTTCTTTTAACTGAATTTGAGAGTACGGTAGAAAATTCACCCTAATTTATTGCTGATCCTGATTCATCACAACTAGAAATGTCGCTTTTCTTTACCTTCTTGATACATCTTTTGACCCAAGTGAATGCTCACGGCCTCCCTTTTCTAATGCTTAGGAGCTCCATCTGCATATGCGATTTGAGCGCAGCAACAACCATGGGTTCTTCATCTTGCACATAAGGAGGAAATTCTCCACTTTGAGGTTGTAATGCACCTTACTCGTCTAACTCAATCATTTCCTTAGCTGCAATATTCAATGGCATTACATCAACCTGTTTCGCTGCTATAACCCCATCCAACTCAAGCTGAATTTTTGCATCATTAATCTGTTTCACTGTTGTAAATTCCATATTCAAGCTAACTCCAACACCACCAGATGTGTCTTACTCGCATTTCTGATGTGAATATTTATTCACTGCCAATATAGCACAAAACTCCTCCTTCCCTAGATCAAGAGGCCTTAGTTTCACTTGATTTGTTTCCTTTTCAATCATTTGTGTGCTCTTGACTTATGATTCCAAATTAGAATTCAAAGTCTCAATCACCTTAACTACTTCAACCTTTTATTCATTAACACTTGCGAATCTCAAAATTTCATTCTCCTTAAGAGAAGGTTGATCTAATGACATAGGTCTTAGCTCTTTAGCTTGAGAATGTTGATCTAATAACATAGGTCTTGGCTCTTTAGCTTGACAATTAGTAGGTCCTATCACCTCTAGCTCCCTTTCCATATCATTACACATCGTGAGATAGTTTATTTCTAAAACACAACACTCATCGTATATGTGTCTATCGTGTAATGAGTTGAAGGCTAAGTCGGCACTCCTTCTCGTATAATAGCTAATATGAGCTGTAACCTCAATAACGGAAGATAAGACCACTTTGACACTTTCAAGAGGACCATAAGCCCAAAATATTTGGTAAAGAATATCCTTATCTATACAGTAAAGAGGCTTCAAGACTTTGATAAAAAAAGTCTAGCATCATTGGAAGATTTGTCTTGAACAGAAGCTGGATTGAGCCAATGCAGATTTGCATATTGTGACATGTGGTTAAACACCTTCTGCAGATGAACTGAAGTACTAGAGCTTGATTTAAGTAAATTCAGCAAGATCTATATAGATTCACCTGATTTGAATGCAATTACAGCTGGATCGATGAATCAATATCACAAGTCACAAGAATCAGCTACAAAATCACCTTAACAGCAAGCTTCTGGGCCAAAGTCTTGATCAGCGCAACCTGAATAGTAGATCTTGAACAATGTAGCCGATACCTTGATTAACTCAATGTGATCAAGAAATTGATCTCAATAAGCTCGATTTAATACCTACGCAATCAGTTACGACTCACAATAACAACAACTCTGTCCAAGAATTTGATTCACTAAAGCTGATCGATTGTAAATTCAACAAGTTTCAACACCTTCAACCAACTAAACCTCTAGATCAGAGTGTTTAGATACAATTTCCAGCTATTGATTGCAAGAACAGCAACTTAAACATGTAAAACTTGATCCGATCAGTAGAACTTAATCTTGTTATAGCAAGATCAAGAGTAAAGAATCATAGCAGAGGAACAAGTGCAATGATGTTGTAGCTCGATTGACCAAATCCGAACACTAAGCACCATATCTTGATCAAATTGATCAAGAATTACATATCAAACAACTTGATCCAAAGCTGATGCAATCAAATTGAACTAAATTAACTTAATCGGAGGCAAATTCACAAGCTCTGATGCCAATTGTTATGATTCAAGATAGATCTTGATCATAACCTAGGGATAAAAGAAGGATAAAAGAGTATGAGATGAGATAAGAAGTGAATGACATGAAGATTAGAGAGAACTAGATGAGATTAAGAGAAAATAGAGAAGAGAAGTTGAGAGAATTATAGTTAAGAGAGAAAGAAATTTCAATTATCATTCATCTTATGACATTGCAATGGAAGAACTCACCTACTTATACTATACTTCACTAATGGCGGCCACAACAAGAAAATATCTAACAATGCTTTGCACCTAGACAACACCAACCGCCACACTAACTCACTCTTAATCTCCTTATCAACTTCTGAGAGTACTTAAGCCAATATAAGAAAGAACAGGCTAATATAACTCAAAATATAACTAATTTGATCCTTACTCATGACTTATACGATTTAATTGCTACCCATTACTTATTACAAGTTAACCCATATATCCTCATTATAGTAGAATCATGGCACTCAAGAGCACTAGACCTCTTGGTTCAGACCACTGGTGATTTGTCTGAAATTACGTTTTGGTAATCCATGATAGGCTAAAGAAGATGAAGTCTCGTTTCAACCCTCCCACCGTGATCGCTAAAAGGCATGCTTCCTCTATTTTGTTTGAAATAAAGTGTGATGTGGCCCCCATAAAAATAAAAAGAAAACAAACACGTAAAAGGGACTCTCTGCGACTAGAGAGTGAGCCTAAATTTGAACTGCATGTTTTTGACCTCAACCATTCACAGTTTTTAGAGAAAAGGTTGTGATATTTTAGGTATCTAACTCCGGTTATACCGTGAGTTCAGCTTATGCTTCAATTAAGAAAACTTGGCTAAATGTTTTTGTTGAATTTTTAATATATATATCGACAGAAAATAAAAGGATTTGAACCTAACTCAAGTGCCAATTACAGTGACGGAGCAGGGCCCACAGACACATTTCATCGCACACTTAAAATTCAGGAACCTGGGTTCGAGACAAACCCAAGAACTCAGCAGTCCACTTACAAGCTCGAGTCAATCAGGTTTTTAAGCCAAGCACCCTTGACTTCTAATAACTTGAATGAGTTTAAGTCTGACAGGATTAAGATGGAGCAAACCTTATTCAAGTCATTGGATTAAGACCAACACAATCAAGGTCAAGCCTTGGCCGTCAAAGCCCTAATCAATGACGTGAACCTAAGTTCACCTGACTTATCAAGCAGTGACAATAGTGTTAAGATCAACGCAATCAAGGTAAAGCCTTTGCCGTCAAAGCCTTAATCTAAAGCTTCAATTCTCAACTCGTCGAAAATTGGGAACATATTAAAACATGAAGTTCATACCTGAAATCCGAAAGAATGTATTACTGGAGAAGCAAGTACAGCAAGTTGTTCTGCGCTAAGCTAAGCCAAGCTCAGTTATGCTACTCCTAAGAAAAGAGCACAAGTATGCTGTAAAGAAAACTTGAAAAAGTTTTGTATTAAGTGTGTGTACTGATTTGGACTACAACAACATCCTTTGTTTATGGATAAACTGAATAATGGCTACCCCCTGATTCTGTGGCATTTTCTCCCACGTGAGGCCACCAAGCCTCATCTTGCGCATTAAGGATCAATGAACGTGTCAATGATTCAGTTCTGAAGGAAATTTCCTTGAAGCCCACGTCCAAAATTCTAGTTGAAGTCCCCTCTTGAAGCCCCAAGTTCTCTTTGATTAAGCTTAGTTTGAAATTGCACTGAAAGTAACTGTCTCGAGCTTGGAAATCACTTGTCTTGCAGCCTTCTTGGCAGGTCTTTGAGCTCAAGCTCCCTTTACCCTTCAACCATCTCGAGTCCCGAGTGGTTGATACCCCTCTTGGGATGATGATCTTCTCAGGATATTGGGCTCAAAACCTCCTTACTTTAATCCCTAAAAGTCCTAGTTCTCCTTGAGTTTTTTACGTATCCTTTTGAAATCAGATCAACATAGTTCCAATAATATTACAAAGCTCATACCAACAGAATCAATTTCACGATTCTTTGGCTACTGTTTTTTTGGGGATCTAATGCGTGTAGGTCCAATGTCAACTCGAACAGTTCCTTTAAATCATGATCAACCATATGCCTTTTTTTTTTTAAAATCAAAATCCACATTCGTTTGTATCCTTTTTTTTTTTTAAATTCAACGAAGCGTGGTACCTGTCAAATTCCCATTCTGGGAAATATAAATCCTTTCTTTTTAGTAAAACCAACTTAAATTATGTTGAATCTCGTTGTAGGTCGTAGGTAAAACGTCCACTTGGCCCAATTTGGAATCTTTCGAATTTTGACATGAGATAAGAGTAAAAAAAACCCAACTTGAGTTCGAATTCCAATCCAAGGTTTTAAGAAGAATGCTCTTTTGAGTTACGCCTATGCAGAATCTTGCGAAATCCTTCATGGGTGTAATTTACCCCCACGAATGACTTTTTGAATGCACCATAGGTTTTAATATCCACCTATGTAGAATCTTGCAAATTCATCGTGGGTTTAAAAGAGATACCCTTTCAGGCCATGTCTACGCGGAATCTTGTGAATTCCATCGTAGGTTTTATTATACCCCACATAGAATCTTGCAAATTCATCGTGGGTTAGAGGAGCCGTCTAGTATACGCCCACAAAGAGTCTTGCAGACCCCATCTTGAGTTGAAAATCTTTTAGCATTTACAAGAAGATGAGCGAAATGAAAAATTTTTTTAAACCCATTTTAAAAGGTAGTGTATGATGTAGATTGCCAAATTGTCGGAAGGTAAAAGAGGAAGGATTTCCTTAATTCTTATTGCTTAAACAAAGAAAAAAACAAAGGAAATAAGTGTTCAATCTTAATTCTCACCAAAAGAATAAAAGAGAAACAAAATAATAATTCAAATCAGTTCAAAATCAAAAGCTACCTAAAACTATAAACTAATTGGCCTATTTATAGGCTCTCAACTAACCCATCTTTGAATTTAAATTGAATTATAAAAAAAACAATCTTTTTCTATTTCTAATTAAACCTAGTATAATCTTTACATAACTCAAAAGTCCTAAACCTAATTACATGATGGAGTAAAAATAAACTCTAGCAAATAAAACATTAATTTAACAAAAGAAATAAATATAATTAAGTTCAAAAAACCCTAATTAAATCCTAATTAAAATAAAAGAATATTCATGTTGTTCTTAAGCCTGGTTTCAATTCCAACAACTCTTGAGCTTCGGTTTCTCCCTTTTTCCATCTCAATTGGGTTATTTTCGGGCCTATTTGCATCACTATAAAGGCAAAAAGATAATAGAGACACTTACCTAACTTGAATCTTTTGAATTCCATCAGGGTAAAATATTTCTAAAATTAATTTAACCCTATTTTGATCTTTTGGATTCCAATTATGGATAAAATATCAATTTAAAATGAGGGAAGAAAGAAAAAGAATAGAAGACAGAAGACTACAAAGGAAACCAGCTTATTTACTAATGTATCAACAATTTAAGCTCCTTACAAAATTTATACAGAAGAAATAAAATCAATGGATTGCTATCACCATTTTTTTTTCTTTTTCCTTGATCTTTCTCTCAGCTCCCATGCTCTTTATTTTTCTTTTTTCTTTTTTTCCTCTTTGATCTACCTCTCCCTTATGTCATTCACCGATAGAGGCGGCCAGTGGGCCAAGTCGGGTTTGGGTTGGGCCTAACCCGACTCGCTACAGTAGCGGGCGGGCCATTGGCCCGGCCCGGCCCTAGCCCATCGGGGGGTGGTAGAGCCCCCAAATGGCTATTAGTATCCCCAACGACTCTTTTGGGTCGTTGGTGCACCAAAAAAAATATATATATATTTTTTTCCGCTATAAATATTAACCTCATTTTCTCATTTTACCACACAATAATCTCACTAATTCTCTGTTCTCTACTTACTTACATATAATTATTCGCTCTAAATCTCTCAAGTTTGAAGTTTCAACTGTGTTATGCTCATAGAAGTTCAAATTTCTGTTTTCGCTTCAGTAAAATAAGCATCAAAATTTTATTTATTTGCCATTTTTATTTACCTAACTTGCTTTCTTACTTACATTTTATAATTGTAAATTAACAATATCATCGCTCATAATTCATCTTCATCTGGAGTTGGTCGATCTAGTACTAACTCTTATCGACTTCCCAAAATCCCTAAAGTAGTTTAGCTTAATACCCAGGAATGAGAATTGTTAGAACCAGGTTTGTCACCTCCCTACACAGACACCTTAAATTGGGAACGAGAGCAACATTACGAGTAGAATTATTCTGAATCAAGTGGTGTGGGATATTCTCAAAGCGAACCCAGACCCAACCCAGACCCACCATCAATGAAACTGAAACCCACACCACTGGTAGACGTAATACTAGTGATGTATGGAACCACTTCACACTAGATCGCGAACATAATAAAGCATATTGTACATTATGTGATCCCCCAAAAGTTTTAAGTCATGCACGTGGTAGTGGGACTAGCAATCTGAAAAGACACCTTTTAAAAAGCTACCCCGAATTAACTGCAGATAAAACTAATAACATCTCATACAGCAAGCGGCTGTTATGCTTGCTAACTTTAGGTTTGCACAAGAAACTAATAGACGTGAATTAATGAGACATGTCATTGGGGCTGAAAGGACGTTTACCACCAACAAAAACCCTAGATTCATCCTATACTGTCAAAAAGCGTTAAAACCTTGCCACTCTAAGGGTTCCTCGGAACACTTTAAAGTGGGATGCATTTAAAGAATTTGTAAATATGAAAAATGAGCTTTAAGATATTTTTAATGCGAACATGAGCATGTTCTTGTTGACGTCAGATACATGGAAGTCGAAACCCGGTGTGCATTTCTTGTACATAATGGCACATTGGATTGATTCTTCTTATATCATGCAAAAACGAATAATTCATTTTTGCCTTATTGAATATCCCCACACTGCTCAGGCAATCACGAGTGCCATTATGGAGGCATGCCGTGAGTGGGGGATAGAACGCAAAATTTTCAGCATTACTTTTGATAATGCTATTAACAACGATGCATCTGTGAAACAATTAATTAAGCATACGAGGCCCATGTTATTTGGGAAATGTTTTCATTTGTGTTGCATCTTTCATACACTGCATTTAATGGTAATGGATGGTTTGCAACTTGAAGATGCTTTTATTGTGTTCTTAAGAGAACTAGCTTTAACAATTAAGACATCTGGCACTAGGCAAAAAAAATTTAACTTCTTTCTGACACACATGCATTCCTTTTAAAAAATTTAAAATTGATACACGAACTAGGTGTTCGTCTACGGTTGAGATGTTAGAAAGAATAATACCATTTAAAGATATCTTAATTGAATATATACAAGAAAATCTATCAGAACTATGGAATTTTAATTTCAAATGTATAGATTGGAATTTAATGAAGTCTGTAGATTTTTTGTTAATTTTAAAGATGCTATGACAATTTTTTTTGGATGTTATTATCCAACAATTCCACAAGCAACATTTGGACGGGTAGATATTGTTGCTTGGATGGGTGAGAATGTCTCCAACCTCATGTTGGAGGCCTATATTTCCTCCATGAGGATAAAATTTTTAAATATTATTTTAAATTACTACTAGCATTTTGAGTATTGCCACCATTTTTTATCCACATTGTAAACTTATGGGTTTGCAATTATTTGCACGATATTTTTATGAAAAATTAAATCCAACTTATGCTGTAGCTTCTTTTATTGTGGAAGTTGATAAAGATTTATGAAATTTATTTTTCATGTATGCTCGAAGATTATCATCTCATAATCCAAATATTTCTTTTACGTTATTTTTTTCATCTCAAGGAAAATCATATGTGTGGTATATGTTAAACCATTTAAAGCCCAAACAAAATCCCACATCATATGATGAGCTCGATATTTACTTGTGTTCGCTTATGCTCAATTTCAACCCGACCAAGGCAAATCCAAAATTTGATATTTTGCAATGGTGGTGTTCTAATAGAACCCAATATACCATGCTTTCCACCATGGCACGCAATATACTAACATGTGCAGTGCCTTTAGTAGGATCGGAGTGTGCTTTTAGTACAGGCGATAGATTGATTGGCGCAAAAAGAGCGAAGCGAGCACCAACCACCTTAGAAATATTGGTGTGCTTGAAGGACTGGATGGCTACAGCGGGTAGAGACTAAGATCGACTCAACTTTGGGTTCATCAAGAGATGAAGAAGACGACCGTAGCACTAGTACAACAAGTCCGGCACCAACTGCAGCAAGTTTAGACTAAGTTATTTATATTTTTATAATTCTATTTTTTTATAACATATTTTCTTTTATAAAATATATTTGTAATTTTAAATACTGGTATCATATAATTATAGTTGTATTTTTTTAAGAATTTGTGATACATTTTAAATATATTTATAATTATGATTGTGTTGTATTGTATTTGTATGTTATATTATTCATCAATACATTATAATTATTTTTTTTTCAAAATAATTATATATTTTTGTAATTTTTATAATATATACATATACATATATATATATATTAAAAGTGGGGCTGAGCCAAGGCCCGTGCCGGGTTCACAGGGCCAGGGGAAACCCAAGCCCGGTTGAGACCGGGCCAGGCCCGGGTCGATTCTGGGCTGGGCCGCCATGTCTACCTCTACGCTAAAACATTATAACTTATTCTTCCACTTGAATTGAACATTCTTGTTAGTGGGTGGAAAGGTGGAGATTAGGTAACAAAATGAACCCCCCACTTATAGTGTGGGTTTTTCCACTCCTTAGGCTTTTTCTTTTTTTTTTTTTTTTAAATTTTATTTTGCTCATTATTTACTATACTTGGCACATGAACCAATAATTGGGCTTATGGTGACTTACTTTATTACCCATTTGAATTTAAGCAATACAACTTTAATCCAATGAAGTACCTAGTATATGTGTTTAAAAGTGTGCATACCTCCAACCACAATGAGCCGTAAGGGTGAATACTTTTTTTAATTTCACATTTAACAATAGGTCAGGGCAATAAAAAGCTGTGTTAGAATAAATGTACTCTGACTAAGTTTGGGAACTTGTAAAGGCATCAAAAAATATTAAGTATATTAGATTGGATCTAAATAAATCTACAATAATAAAGAGTTGAGTGGATGAGAAGGCTGTTCAACTTCAAGATCAATCTTGACGTTAACCTAGTGGAAGAAGAGAGTAAGATGAGAGTAGAAGAGAAAGGAGATGAGAGATTTGGAGAGAGAATTAAATGAGAGAGAGAAAAGATATCCAAAGATATTTTTAATTTGATTGAATGAAGATTACACTTGAAACATAGCTACTTATACTCAATCTAGATACATTGGATCAAGACCAATCTAATCAACTTACTCAAATTAGTAGCCGCCACAATTAACTCAATCTAAGCTCCCCTTGACCAGCAACCGACTTAACTAACCACATTTGAACTTTGGCTCCAAAAGTCTTTAAGACCTTATGCAAGAATTACTACAAAACGCAACATTCAACTTAATAGAAGCTAACAACAAGCCTAACAGCAAGTATTAAATATGGTTCATAACAATCACCACCACTTGAAAACATTCTTGACTCAAGAATGAAAGGTAGGGCAACTCTTCCCATGAAGCAACATCCTGCTCCAGATTAGTCCAGTGCAACAAGATCTCCTTGACTGATCTTCCAGAAGTGTGCTACAACCTAGAATCTAAGATGGCAGCTGGGGCCAGCAGTAAAGAACCATTGGCACCTGTTTTTGGAGGCTGAACTGAACTAGCCTTGCCTTTCATCATATGTTTCTTCAAAAGAGACACATGAAACATCGGGTGAATGTAAGAGTTAGGAGGCAATTCCAACTTATAGGCCACTTTCCCAATCTTCTCAATGATCTTGTAAGGCCCAAAGTATCTAGCACATAGCTTGACATTCCTTTTAATTGCCATTGAAGCTTGCTTGTAGGGTTAAAGCTTCAAATAGACCATGTCTTCTACTTCAAAGGATTTATCCACACGCTTCTTATCAGCATAATACTTCATCCTTGCTTGAGCTTAATGAAGATTATCCTTCAAAAGTTGCACCAATGGTCTTCTTTATTGCATCAAATCAGTCACTTTAGGGACTGATGTGCACCAACTTTTGCAACACCAAGGGTGAAGAAGGATCATATCCATATAAAGCCTTGAACAAAGTGGTGCCTATAGAAGTATGAGCATGTGTATTGTACCAGTATTCTGCCAAAGACATCCAACTTCCCCAAACCTTTGGATGACTGAAAACCACGCTCTGAAGATAGTGTTCTAAGCACTTATTTACTCTCTCTATTTCACCATCAGTTTGAGGATGGTATGAGGAACTCAAAGCCAACGTTGTTCCCATGAGGATGAATAATTCTCTCCAGAAATGACTGGTGAAGAGCTTGTTTCGATCACAAATTGTGGTAATCCATGAAGCTTATAGATGTTGTCAAGGAATACCCTTGCAAGTTTCTCTGTTGTCACTAGTCTTGCCAAAGCAACAAAGTGGCTGAACTTTATAAATCGATCCACTACTACCCAAATAACTTCCTTACCCTCAGAGTTGGGCAGGCCCTTAATAAAGTCCATGCTTATGTGCTACCAAGCACCATCAAGAATGGGTAGAGGTTGGAGAAGACCTTAATATCTTTGATCTCCAAACTTGGTTTGTTGACAAGTCTCACAAGTTTGCACAAATTCCTTAACGTCTTTCTTTACTCAAATCTAATTGGAATATGCCTTAAGCTTATGATATGTCCCTTCAATGCCAGAATGGCCTCCCCAAGCTAAATCATGGGAAGCACTAATGACTTGTTGTCTCAAATTAGTAGAAAACCCAATGTACAATTTCCCCTTCAATCTGATAACTCCTTTGACAACAGATATTTCAGCATCAGGAGCAATATTGTTGGATCTGTTGATGGTAAAGGTAGTAATACAATCTTGTGCAAAGCTCTCATTCTCATAGGAATTGTATACTTCCTCAACCCAGGCTGGAAGAATCATTGAAACAGCTCCATAATAACACTGCTCAGCTTCTTCCAATCTTCGAGACAAGGCATCTATTGCTTGATTCTCTTTCCTCTTCTTTACTCAAATGCATAATCAAGTCCAAGCATCTTCATTAAGCCTTTCTTCTAAATCCTAGTAACAATCTTCTGTTCAAGCAGGAACTTGAAGCTTTGATGATCTGGTCTGATGATAAAACGATGGCTTTTCAAATAATGTCTCCGCTTCTCAACTGTTAGAAGGATTGCAAGATACTCCTTCTCATATGTGGACAACTCTTTGTGCTTAGGACTTATAGCTTGGCTAAGGTAAGTTATTGGCCTTCCCTTCTAAGACAACACTGCCCCAATGCCACTTCCATAAGCATCTGTTTCTAACACAAACTCTTCATCAAAGTCTGGCATTGCCAGAATAGGAGCTGAACACATGGCTGCCTTCAAAGCTTCAAAAGCATCTTGAGCCTTGTTTGACCATTTGAAAGCATCCCTCTTCAAAAGATCAGTTAGAGGCTGGCAATTGCTCCATAATCAGCTACGAATTTTCTGTAATGACCGGTCAATCCCAAGAATCCTCTCAACTGCTTCAATGTAATAGGAATTAGCCACTCCCTCATTGCCTGCACTTTAGAAGGGTCTGTAGAAACAACTCCATGAGAAATCACATGTCCTCAGTACTCTATTTGTGATTGAGCAAAAGAGCACTATGGCAATTTGGCATAAAGCTTATGATTGCGCATCACTAAGAACACTTCTCTCAGATGTCCCAAATGTTCCTCCAAGGTTGGGCTGTAAATCAAGATGTCATCAAAGAACATCAACACAAATCTCCTTAAGAATTGTTGGAAGACATCATTCATCACTGCTTGAAAAGTAGCTGGAGCATTAGTTTATCCAAAAGGCATAAAAATGAACTCATAGCGCCCATGATGAGTTTTGCAGGCAGTCTTATAAATGTCTTACTCCTCCACCCTAATCTGATAATAGCCCTGCCTCAAGTCCATATTGGAGAAGAAATATGCACCATGTAGCTCATCTACAAGATCATCAATAACAGGTATAGGAAATTTGTCCTTAACTGTAAGCTAGTTAATTTGTCTATAGTCAATGCACATCCTAGCCATGTCATCCTTCTTCTTAACCAAGATAACAGGAGAAGCAAAAGGACCGTGGCTTTGTCGAATGAAGCAAGTCTTGAGTAATTCTTCAACCTGCCTTTCTATCTCATTTTTCTTAAGAATGTAAACATTTGTAAGGCCTGAACTTCATAGGTTCTGAATTTGGTTTAAGAGGGATCGCATAATTCAAGTTCAACTTTGGAGGCAATGAATCTGGTTGCTCAAACAGATCTTTGAACTCCTCAATCAAAGCTTGCACTTCAGGATGAGATTGCTCTCTCAACTCAGTATGTGAGATTGCAAACAATTATTCATCCCACTGATAAGCCTTCTTCCTGATTCCTCCACTCAAATTCTTGCCACTTAATAGTTGAAGTTGGGCCTGATCAGCCATGCCCTGCAATTTCATAGTAGATCCTTGCCTCTCAAAGGACACAATCAATTGGGAAAAATCAAAGACAGCAGGACTGAAAGATCTCATCTAATCTTCACCAAGAACCATGTCACAACCTCCTAATGGCAAGATTCTAAAATCATTAACAAACTTGTGATTCTGCATAGACCAATTAAACCCTTGACATTTAGTCTGAGTAAGGATGGAATTCCCATCTGCCACAGTTATGGCTAAAGGATGAGTCTTGATCATTTCATGCCCAACCTTCCTAACCACCTTTGGATCAATGAAGCTGTGAGTACTACTACTATCTATTAAGATCACAATTGGTTTCTTGCCTGCTTGCCCTTTGATTCTTATGGTTTTGTGTGCTCCATTTCTAGTCAATGCCTTCATAGAAATCTTCACATCATCATCTAGAGACTCATCAAGTGAATCTTGTTTAGAACTATCCATTCCAACCTCTATTTCCTTGTCTCCTCTTGCTAACATAAGGAACTTGGGATTGCATTTGTGTCCAAAGTGATAAGGCTGATGTTAGCTTCTAATCAAGAATTGAAACTCTAACCTTGTAGAAGAAGACTTTAGATGAGGAGAGAAGTGAAAGGGGATGAGAAAATAGAGAAGAAGATGAGAAATAGAGTAAATTCCAAAAGGAAATCAGATTTTATTCATTGAATGATTGAATTACAAGCTTAGGGCCCTATTTATACAAATTCGGGTACATTACATCAAGACAATCCCAAGCTAACCAAAACTAACAGATTTTCCCGCCTAAACTCTGCAGTTTGACCCGGCTTGACCAAATAACAGCTTTTGGCCCCAAAACCTACCCCAACTGACATTTAAAATCAAACATCTCAACCACGAAATACTAACCAACAATTACAACCAGAAATTAAAATAAAATGCACGATTCATAACATTCCCTCTCCCTTAAGGAACTTCTTGTCCTCAAGGAGTAAAATTTGGGAATTGGCTCTTCAAGAATTTGCAATTTTCCCAAGTCGCCAAGCTCTTGTTCAAGTTGCTCCATTGCAAAAGCATTGCCTACACTAAATTCTGGTCCTGCTGCAGCGTTCTTCGACCCTTGACAGCCACGGGCTGTAGCAGCAACATACCATTTGATTCTGCTTCTGGTGGCTTTCGTGCAACATCAGCTCCTTTTTTGACCTACTTTTTAAGTAAAGAGACATGGAACACCGGGTGAACGTATGAATGTGAAGGTAAATCAAGCTTGTAGGCAACATTGCCGATCTTCTCCAAAATTTTGTATGGGCCAAAGTCAAGTGCACTTAGCTTTACATTTCTTCTGACAGCCAATGAGGACTGTCTATGGGGTTGTAATTTTAGGTAGACCATGTCTCCAAATTCGAAAGCTTTGTCTACCCTTTTTTTGTCAGCATAAAATTTCATTCGAGCACGAGCTTGTTGTAAATTATCCTTGAGGAGCTGAATCATTTGTCTTCTCTGCAAAATCAAATCCCCTACTGCTGATCCAAAACTACTTGGCTGTCGCAGCGACATTGGAGATGGAGGTGCATATCCTTACAATGTGTGAAAGGGAGAAGTGCCAAGGGAAGTATGGAAATGAGTATTGAACCAATACTCCGCTAAAGAAAGCCATTGATTCCACTCTCGAGGTCGTGAAAAAACCATACTCCGAAGATATTGCTCGACACATTGATTGACTCGCTCTGTTTGTCCATCCGATTGGGGATGGTAAGACGAACTGAGTGCCAAGGTTGTGCCTAACAATTTGAACAGCTCACGCCAAAAGTTGCTCGTAAAGATCTTGTCCCTATCTGAGACAATGGATTAGGGCAATCTGTGCAACTTATATATGTTGTCTAAGAAGCTCTTAGCCAACCTTTCAGCTGTAACAGGTCGAATCAATGCTATAAAATGACAATATTTAGTGAAACGATCCACCACGACCCAAATTACTTCCCTACCATCAGACTTGGGAAGTCCTTCAATAAAATCCATATTAATGTTAATCCAAGCACCCTCCGGAATTGGAAGTGGCTGCAAGAGTCCTTGGTATTGATGATCCCCCAACTTGGTTTGTTGACACACCTCACAAGACTTCACAAATTCTATTACAGATTTCTTCAAACCGTGCCAGCTAAAATATGCCTTAACTCTTTGATAAGTACCTTCAACCCCGGAATGACCACCCCTAGCTGAATCATGAGAAGCCTTCAATATCTTATCCCTCAAATCAGTTGAGGAACCAATGTAAATCTTGTTCTGCACACGGATAATGCCTCTCTGCACAATCACACCAGCTTCACTGTCAACTCTGGCAGTACCTTTAGCCGCTGCTGCAGCCACGCACTCTTGAGCAAATGAGTCCCCTTCATAAGATTTGTAGACTTCATCCATCCAAGAAGGTAAAAAAATGGATAATGCTCCACAAAAACCTTGCTCGTGGTCCTCAAACTTCCTTGACAAAGCATCGGCAGCCAGGTTCTCTTTTCCTCTTTTGTACTCGATTACATAGTCAAGACCAAGCAACTTCATCAACCCCTTCTTTTGAATTCGTGTCACTATCTTTTGCTCCAAAGGATGCTTGAGACTTTGATGATCCGTTCGAATGATGAACCTATGACCATCCAAGTAATGCCTCCATTTCTCAATTGCAAGGAGGATTACCAAATACTGTTTCTCATAAGTGGACATGGCTTGATGTTTAAGACTAAGGGCTTGACTCAAATAAGCAATTGATCTTCCATTTTGTGAGAGAACAGCCCCACAACCAGTCCCACTAGCATCTGTCTCCAAAATGAAGTCCTCCACAAAATTCGGCATAGCTAATACTGGGGCCTTACACATAGCAGACTTGAGGGCATCAAAAGCTTCTTGTGCCTTGTCACTTCACTTGAATGCATCCCTTAAGCAGCTCGGTGAAGGGCTTTGTAATGGACCCATAACTCTTAATGAACTTTCTATAATAACCGGTCAACCCCAAGAACCCGCTCAATTGCTTCAATGTCATAGGAGTTGGCCAATCTTGCATAGCTCGCACCTTAGAAGGATCGGTAGAAACACCTTCATGAGAGATTATATGGCCCAAATATTCAAGCTTGGACTGAGCAAAAGTGCACTTTGATAGCTTGGCATAAAACCTGTTCTGCCGCATCATAATGAACACTTCTTTGGGGTGATTAAGGTGATCTTCATAGGATGAACTATAGACCAATATATCATCGAAGAAAACTAGCACTGATCTCCTCAAATAAGGCTTGAAAATGTCGTTCATAGCTGCTTGGAATGTGGCCGGAGCATTTGTTAAACCGAAAGGCATCACAACGAACTCAAAATGCCCATGGTGAGTCTGAAAAGCGGTCTTGTATATGTCTGGCTTGAGAACTCTAATTTGATGATATCCCTGTCTTAAGTCAAGCTTAGAGAAAAACCGTGCTCCATATAATTCATCGAGCAAGTCGTCAATAACAGGAATAGGAAATTTATCCTTCACCGTCTAAGAATTCAGTTGACGATAGTCAATGCACATTCGAGCCGTGCCATCCTTCTTCTTGACAAGAATCACGGGTGAAGCAAAAGGACTATGGCTTGGTCGAATGAAGCTCTTCTGCAGCAGCTCATCAACCTGTTTTTCAATCTCTGATTTTTGGGCATGAGCACAGCGGTATGGCTTGATTTTCACCGGATCAGAATTAGCTCGAAGTGGTATGACATGATCAACACTTCTTTGAGGAGGAAGGCTCTTTGGTGCCTCAAAGATATCTTCAAACTCCTTGAGCAAAACATGAACTTCAGGCTGTATATCTTGCTGCAGATCTACAGGTGAGATCATGAATAATTGTCCCAACCATTATATTGCATTTTTCTTGAAGCTACCATGCAAGCGTTTGCCATTTATCAACTTCAGTTGAGCTTCCTCTGATATGCCTTGCAAAGATACTTTGGTTCCATGAACCTCAAATGCCACGGTCATTTTATCAAAATCAAACACAACCGGGTTGAAGGTTCTCATCCAAACCACCCCAAGCACCATACCGCAACCTCCCAAAGGAAGAACTCTAAAATCAAAGGTAAATTGATGATTTTGCATGGACCATGGGAATGCTAGGCACTTGTTTTGAGTTGTTAAGGATTTTCCATCAGCCACTATAATAGCCAATGGTTGAGTCTTGGTCACCTCATGCCTTACCTTCTTAATCAACTTGAGATCAACAAAACTATGTGTACTTCCACTATCAATAAGAACAATAATAGAGGCTTTACCGGCCTTGCCTCTGATTTTAATGGTATTATGAGCCCCACTCCCGGTCAATGCCTTCATAGATATCTCAACTTCATCATCACTCAATTCATCTTGTGAAGTAGGACCAACACTATCACTTTCTACTTCTGAATTGTTACTGCCAGAATCAGCACCAGCACGGGACCCCCTTGCATACATTAAGGCTTGTGTTTTGCACCTATGACCAGACTGATATGGTTGATTACAACAAAAGCAAAGCCTCATGGGCAATGTATCAGTCAACCGATGGGCAGTGTATTGGCGGCTAGGTCCTAAGTCGGTTAGCTTTAGGTGTCCATGGGCAATGTATGCAGTCAACCGCCATTAGTTTGAGTATTGTATAAGTATTAGGTGTGTCTATTATAATCATTCATTGATGAATGATAAGATCTAATTCTTCTTCTCTCAACCCTAACTCTCTCTACTTCTCATCTCAATTCTCTAACTCTCATCTTAATTCTCTAATTCTCTTCTCATCTTTACTTTAATTCTACATCTATCCTAGGTTATGATTAAAGATTGATTTTGAATCATAACTATTATTAGAAGAGCTTGTGAATTTGCTTCCGATTGAATTAAATTTCATTTAATATGATTGCATTAGCAATTGATCGAGTTTTAATCGACATCAAGTACTTTAAAAGCTTGTTTGGATTGTATTAGCATTTGCAGTTCAAATTGCATTCAATCACACCTTCAGTGCTGCGAACTTCTGGTTTGGAAACTTGTTGTTACTGTGGTTTGTTAGTTGAACCTATTCAAATTTGCTAAATTTACATTGAACAACGGTTCAATACACAGATTTCTTGGATAGAGTTGATGTTCTATGATTCGCTCCAGCTGGAAATTGCATTATATTCATCTGAATCTAAATTGAACTTGCTAAAATTAATCTCAAATCAAGCTTCAGGACTTCACTCTAGCTGAACTTGAGCTGAATCTTGAAGCATCGATTAAGCTGGATTTGCATTCGATTTAGCTAATTCCATAGTGAACTTTCTAAATTTTCCTTAAATCAAGCTTCAATACTTCAATTTTAGCTGAAGTTGCATTCGATCTCACTAGATTATTTAGCAGAAATTGAACTTGGTGAATTAGTTTCGAATCAAGCTTCATTACTGAATTTGCTGAGCTAAGTGACTTCATTTACATTCAAATCCAGTGATCTTGCATTAGCTAGCTGAGATCCTCTTCGAATTAGCTGCAATTACGTACACATTCAGGATAATGCTAGGAAGCTTTGGTGTTTTGGTCTAAATTCAAAGGTTCGAATCTGATTTTAAAGTGAAGGAGTGAACTTCAAGTATTGCACTCAGAAGGTGTTGTCAAAACATTACAATATGCATTGCCGTGTTGTCTCAATCCAGCTTCGACTCAAGACAAATCTTCCAATGATGCTAGACTTTTTATCAAAATCTTGAAGCCTCTTTACCATATCGATGAGGATATTCTTTATCAAGTATTTTTGTTTTATGGTCCTCTTGAAAGTATCGAGGTTGTCTCATCTTCCATTATTGAGGTTACGGCTCACATTAGCGATTATACGAAAAGGGGTGCCGACTTAACCTTCAATTCATTACATGGGAGAAACATATACTATAGATGTTTTGTTTTAGACATTAACTACCTCAAGATTTGTAATGATATGGGAGGGGAGCTTGAGGTGGTAGGACCTACTATTTGTTACGCTTAGGAGGGACTTAATATTACTTGGGGAGTGAATCAACACTTACAGCAGAGAACCGAGAGGAGTTTGAGCAAAATGTGACTGGTAATGCTAGAATTAGCTTGAATCTGGAAGCCGTAGCAACACATCAGTTGAACGATGCAACATTGCACTCATTGGATCAGGTAGAATTGGTACATCAGTAGCATGATTTGAGAATTTAAGATGAGGTGGATGTAACAGCAGTATAACATTTGCTTGATCTTTCATTGCTACAGGTAAATGATGTAATAGTAAGGGCCAAGGGTGGTTTCATAGTTACAAATCAGGTTCAATTGAGACCTCATGATCTGGGAAAATTGGTGCGCAATTGTTTGAAAACAAGACTGTTTTAGGTGGAAATCGAGGTCTTTGATGAACAATGACCTCATTCTTGGATTGAGAATTGTGAAAGGCTTGGAAATGAAGACCAAAGGAAGAAGAATGACACAATACTGGAATTAATACCAATTTAGCAGCAAGACTTGCAAAATCAAGATAAGTTTGATCAAGCAATATCTTAACCTGCTGTACTTGAATATCCTTTGGTGCAATTGATGGAATCAAGAGTTGATATGGAAACTCAGCTCAAGGAAGTGAGTGAGCCTTTAAGGAGGCAAGATCAACAGCATATGGTGAAGGTAGAGCTTCCAATTGTTGTAGCAGAGAAAGTGCAAGTGTCCATTGAAGTTTTGAGCATCAAGAAAGTGCGGTTAAAGCTCACATTACAGCAAAGTTCTGAGATCCGTTTGGTCCTTCACTTAAGTCGCAAGAAGTGGTTTTCAAGCAAGAAATTAAGAGCATGGATCAAACCAATCTTGGTCTACAAGGGCAGACCCCTAGATTTTCTTCTTCTTAAGTCAAATAAAGTGGTTCTTAACAATCTTTACATGTTCAGGAACATGAAATTGAGGTAGCCCAAGTTGGTGATGTGGTTAATAGATAGACTTTGGTCTTGTTCATGGATAAAGAGGACAATGAAATTAGCAAGGAAGAGGTGAAATTCAATGAGCAATGGTACAAAATCAATGAGAAGTAAAGTTGATGCTGCAGCAGTGCAAGAAAACTCAATAAAAAAAGTGGTCTGATCTTGTTCTCGTGTAAGGAGATGCTCCAATTTAGTTGGGAATTGGGCTAGATCAGGTCCAAAGGTAGGCTCACTTGAGTGGAGCTAGTGTTTATTCTTCTATGAACACTAACAATAGGCCACCTGATCCAAGGATAATGGAGCAAATTGTCAAATTCAGCAGGGAATTCAGCAGCATAGTGGTTTTGGTAAGCAAGTTTGCTGACCAAGCTCACTTTTAGAGCCAAGGTAGTGAAGTAATTCAGTCCAAAAGTAGCTATAAGGTGGAGTATAAGGAGAGGAAGTTCCAAAAGATAAGATATACGAGCCATCAAGGGAAAATCTTTGGATTTTGTGATAAGGCCAAGATGATTTTGATGGCTTCTAGTGTTGAATTAGCAAGGAAATTTGAACAAGTGTTAAAGGCTTATGTTATTCATGCCATGGGTAAAGGAATCTTCCTAGATTACAAGCCAATGTTAGGGCCACCGGAATCCATGGAACCTATATATCAATTGCAAGAATATGTTCAAAGCAAAGCAACAAGTTTATCTTGGAAGCAATGAGCTAATTTTGGAAAGGATTATGATGCTGAAGTGTAGCTAAAGATTACATACAATCTGAAGGAATTGCTCAGCCTGATAGCAATTACCAAAATGCCGCTATTGAGAAATTCAGTGTGAGATCAAGATCATTCCCAGCTACTATAATTGTGAAGTTCAGTGAGAAAATCAAGAACATATCAGTCCTTGATTCAGAAGTACTCCAAGTTGTTTTGATGTTTCAGAGGCTTCAAGGGCTGTCGTGTTTTGAATTCAAACTTGTGCTTATTGATAAGGACAAATCTTGTATGCAGATATCAATCTCTAAGGAAACTGATGATGGTTCATTGGTTAATTCATTGGAGTCAGGGGAAGTAGCTTTGATAGATGTTATAGGGACAATGGAAGGTGTAAGGTTGATTCATGAGAACTTTGGGAACTTAAGATTAGATGAGAGCCTTTTGAGATAAGCTGAGAGCCTTCTTTAACGCAAGACATGAGCTGCGTTTTGTAAGGATAACTAACAGAAGAGGCCTTTGGTTCTATGGTGGGATGATTAGGCAATTGAAATTCAGATTGAGGACTAAGGTATTTGGGTTCTAGCTGTTGCAATTTTGGCCATTAGTATACCTCAGCTACAAGAAAGTGTTGTTTGGTTGCATTAGACACAGTTAGGGTTTCAACTATATGGTTATTAGCTGCACTCGAGCCTGGCTGATTTGGTTTGGTAGTGGCTGATTTGGGTTCCACATGAAGTATACTCTACAATAAAATGCAAGCATTATGGGCAGAAGCAGAAAACATACACAGGTTGCAATAAGAGCACTAAGCAACACCAACTCACTTGGCCATGCTCTTCGGTAATAGCAGGACTTCAAGTGACAATGCTCTACTTAGATTCTTGGGGACAAGAATCTTTTCAAAAGGGGGAGTATTGTCATGATTCTACAAAGTAGGGGCTTATGGATTAAATACTAATAAGTACTTAAGTTGTAATAAGCCCTTGAGTTGCAATAATCTAGGATAATTAGTATCTTCTCTAGCTATTGTTAGTCTTCTCTAGTTAATATGTACGGTAATTGTTAGTAAGAGGAGTCAAGGTTAGTCAAGATTGGCAATTACCTCCTAAGTCGGTTAGGTTTAGGTGTCCATGTGCACTGTATCTAATTAACTGCCATTAGTTTGAGTATTGTATAAGTATTAGGTGAGTCTCTTGTAATCACTCATTGATGAATGATAAGATCTAATTCTCCTCCTCTCAAACCCAACTATCTCTACTTCTCATCTCAATTCTCTAATTTTCATCTTAATTCTCTAATTCTTTTCTCGTCTCCACTCTAATTATAAATCTATCCTAGGTTATGATTCAAGATTGATCTTGAATCATAACAAAATCATATTTTGGTTACTAGATTAAGACCAACACAACAAAGGTCAAGCCATGGCCATTAAAGCACTAATTAATGGCGCGAACCAAAGCTCACCTGACTTATCAAGCATGAACAGTAGTGTTAAGACCAATGCAATCAAGGTCAAGCCTTGGCCGTCAAAGCCTTAAACTAAAGCCTCAATCCTTAACTTGTCAAAATTTGGGAATGGATTAAAACTGAGATTCCATACCTCAAGCCTTAAAGACTATATTACTGAAGAAGAAAGTACAATAAGATATATGCTAAGCTAAGCTACGTTAAGTTTTGCTAGTCCTAGGAACAGTGTATAAGTGTGTTGTAAGGAAAAGTTGAAGAAGTTTTGAATGTACTGCCCTGGACTCTTCACACAGTCTGTTATATATGGAAAAAACTAAAAATAATACCTGCCCCTTAATTCTGCAGCATTTATCCCCATGTTAGGCCACCAAGCTTTTTCTTGCTTGTGAATGATCAATGAACATGCCCCTGACTTGATGCTTGAGGGAATTCCTTAGAGCCCACATCCGCATTTCAGCTAAAGTCTCCTTTGGAAGCTCCACATTCTCTTAGATTAAGCCTAGTGCCAAAGTATTTGAGATTCCACTCCAAATAACTGTCTCAAGCTTTAAAACCACTTGTCTTACAACCTTCTTGGAAATCTCTTAAGCACGAGCTCCCTTCACCCTACAATCATCTCGATCCTCGAGTGGCTAGTACCCTTGTTAGGGTGACAAATTTTTCAAGATGCTGGCCTCGAGATGCCGTTATCTCTACATTTGCAGATCTATTTCCCATCGATGAGGGCACATGACACTTTGCTCAAAACGGCATCATCCTAGCTCTCTTGAAATTAGGGTGTAAACAATTGTGGCCGTTTTTGTTTTTAAATTTAACGCTTTGTTTGTGAGCACATAACGACATCGTGTCGAAAAAAAGGAAAAGACACATTTTCATACTGCTTTTAACAAATCCCACATCGACCTTTTTAAGTAAATTTTACCAAACATCCTACTATAATTAGGGGTCTTGAGAATTTAGTTTAGCATCCAAAATTTTTTTAAAATTTTAATTTTTTGAAAAATTTTAAAGGAAGAGTTTCTCTTTGAAATTTTTCCTATGTAAATATTTTTAGATCCCACACTCCTGGTATGAAGAGGTTATTGTGGAGAAGACTACAGGATTTCGATGATTCCTCCAAGGCGACAATTGTAGTCTACAATCCAGGTATTCTAATTCCTTGATATTTAAACATTCCTTGAATTTTTGTGTTTCTATTTATGCTTTTAATTTAATGTTTATTATGCTTAGATATTCTGTGTTGTTATGTATATATCAGAATAGAGATCTTTAGATTTAAAATTAAAGAATTTTATAATTGTTTATGTTGTGCTTGCTTTAGACAATTTAGGGAAATTAAGTTTTAGAAATTAAATTTTCTTGATAGTAGCTAAATGTAGTACAACTCTTTTGGCTAATAGTATGTAATAATCATTTTAATTTACAATGTCATAACGACTTCGGATTTGTGACATTCCCCGATGCTGAAAGGCTCCCGTCTAAGCAAGGTCAGGGGGAGGGGTGGTGTAAGCAGCCTTCCCCCTATAGGGACCCTGAAGGGAGGTTATTTCCTAGAAGCTCCAACCTGAGGAGTGTAACACGAGGACTTCCCAGGAGGTCACCCATCTTGGTACTACTCTCGCCCAAGCATGCTTAACTTTGAAGTTCTAATGGGATCTGGTGCTTGCATCTTGGTACTACCCTCAAATAATGACTTTGGATTAATGGCCGATATTTGAACTACTCTACAACATTGTAGATAGTAGTTTGATGAATAATTGGTCAAGCAAATGGACGAATGTGATGTAAGGCCAGTTGGTCCCACACATGCACAACCCATTGATGAAATGGAAACTGCACATACAACTAGCCATCTCACAAATAGTAAGTTAAAATACAAGAGTTTATCTGTGTTCTTTTTTTTCAAATCACATTACACCAATTGATTTAGCAAAAATAATTACGTAGACCATGGTGAACATGGATATTGATGAAGAGTTTGAACACGGTGGAACTTTGGTAAACGAATCTCAAAGTGCCAACATTGTCAAGCAATCATGTGGAAAGAAGTGATAGCAGCATCACATATCCAAGATTCAACCAAAGTTGTCGTAATGGCCAAGTACAACTTCCATCCTAGCCTAGGAAACCAGATTGCCTTGAAACACATTAACAAGATGTTGCATTCTTAAAGGCGATATGAACATACAACTCTACGATGTCCTATACTTTAATGTTTTGAAAAATAGATCTTGCCGTACAAGGTGGACGTGGGCCATAATTCTTCAGAATTTGTGGAGCAAATTACCACAAAATTGTTTCATTATTACCATAATATGGAATGCAACCACGATATGCGCAACTATACTTATAAGATACGGATAATAAAACTCAAAATAGGTGTAATGCGCATGGGGTTCATCGCAGTGTATCACGATTATAGCGAACCTATATACAAGGTTTACAACAAGTGCTCAATGAAATTAACCCCTATGTTAGAATATTCATAAATGTACTTGCCATGTTACAGTCCAAAACTAAGGATATAAGAATATGTATAATAGAAGCAAGAAGTGGAAGACAATACACAAGGCCAAGCGTTGATGAAGTGGCAGCACTAATAGTAGATACTTCTACAAGAAATTGTGATATTATATTGCCTCATATAGGTGGGGGTCACAAAGAATAAATGAGACATATCCCTCTTAGATGCCCTTACAATATCCGATATTATTGCCTTATAGTACGGATGGTTGGTGGATAGGAATTCAAACAACAAATTTGTCAACTCACATCAATGATGAGGTCACTCCAAAGTAATTTTACACATTTCGACTATACCTTTATGAACACAAAAGGAGTATTATATTAAAAGGTGGACGACTATTTCAGCAATTTGTTGTTAAGGAGGACGACTATTTAAACACTTTGTTGTTGACTGTTATGCTGCTATTGAATAATCTAGGTCTAAATACTTATGATTCAACCAAAGCAAGTTATGGGCAGAGTTATAAAATGGAATTGAAGACGCAATCACTGCAGGTGAGATTGATGCCAGTGCTATTAGACACAGATATATCCTACCCTCAAGTTTCAAAGGAGGTCCATAACATATGACTTAATGCTACCAAGATGCAATGACGATGTGTAGGATAATGTGACCACTTGATTACTTCATTACGTTCACCTATAATCTAAATCGACTAGAAGTAACTGAAAAACTATTCCAAAGACCATAACAATGACCATTAGATTGATCGAACATAGTTGCACATGTATCTAAAATAAAATTGAAGGAATTGCTTTGAAACTTGAAGGAGTGTCAATTCTTTGGAAAAGTAATTACAAGTATCTGCAATATCTTCCATATCTCTTAATTTTAGCAAGTCAAACATTGGGACAACCATTGTACGAACCAATTTTAATTTTTTATAAAAATTTATACATGTTATCGAGTTCCAAAAGTGTGGATTACCTCATGCTCACATCTTATTAACTATGGCCATTGGTGACAAACCTTCATATATAGAAGACATAGATGCATATATTTGTGCAAAAATTCCAAATAAGGAGGATGATCCCTTAGCATATGAAACAATCACTAAATTCATGATACATGGATCATGTGGAGTGTACAACAACAATTTTCCGTGCATGAATCACAACAAGTGTAGTAAGCTTACCCGAATAAGTTTTCTGGTTAGACCACTATTAAAGATAATAGGTTTGTAAACAATCGTCATTGTGATAACGATCGCGCTATTGAAATAAGTGGTCAAACATTTGGAAACAATTGGCTGATGCCAAACAACTGTGACCTATGTGTCAAGTATGATTATCATAATAACATTAAGCGGTAAGCACATATGAAACTTATAAAGTATTTATACAAATACATTGACAATGGGACAGATCATGCAACATTTGTGAATGAGGAAAATGTCTTTATAACACAAAACAATGTACAACGATGTTAAACAAATATATGAAATCAAACGATACCTAGATTGTTGATACATTTTCTCGATAGAGTCATTCTGGAGAATTTTTGAGTTTGAATTACATAATCAGTATCCATTGGCTAAGCAATTACAATACCACCTACCAGGACAACAAAATGTGAATTTTCATGATTGTGATAACTTATTTCATATTATTGACAAAAACAGAAACAAAGATACAATGTTAACAACTTGCTTTAAAGCAAACATTGAGCACTTGGAAGCCATACGATATACGTATGCATAATTTGCATCCTATTGGCTATGGAATAAAAGTATAAGATAATGGACAATTTAGAACCAACATCTGTGTGTTGGTAGGCTTGCTTATGCGCGTCTGAACTTGGTGGAGAGGTTTTATCTACGTATTTGTGGAATATTATGCGTGGTGTGAAATGCTATGAGGATATAATAACTGTTGAGGGCATAACATATCCCACATTTAAGGCAGCATGCCTTGCTTTTAGGTTAATGGACGATGAAACTAAATGGAATATTGCACTAACTAAAGTAGCAACATAGACAAATGGGGCACAATTACAAAACGTGTTTTTTTTCAATACTAATGTTCTCAGAGGTGGCTAAACCTACCGAACTATGGCGAAAATAATGGGTAACTTGACTGATGACCTACAAAGAAGAATGCAATGACAATGTGCCGATATAAATGTTCAAGTGATGAATGACCAAATAAAACAATGGGGACCTGGTGAGATTGAACACATTTTATACAAAATTGGATGGTCACTAAAAGATTATCCACCAGTGCCCCTCCCATTCTTGTTTGCTGAGCATTTTAATTTTGACTGTGAAAACGAAGTTGATCAATTTCAAGAACTCTTTAGAAGGTTAAATATAATGCTAGCACATGAAAGGGGAGAGGGAGGACTCTTCTTTGTTTATGGCGGCGGAGGAATGAGAAGAACATACATTTGGCAAATTTTGATATCAAAATTTAGATCTGAAACACTAATAGAACTAGTAGTTACTTCCTTGGAATAGCTGCTTTGCTAATTCTAACATGAAAGACAACACATTCAATGTTCAAAATTCCATTGGAATGTGATGAAACATCTTGCTATTTAATATAAAAAGATCAGACCTCGCTGCATTGACTCAAGAAGCGGCACTTGTCATATGGGATGAAGCTCCAATGATGCATAGAAATGCAGTATAGGCAATTGAACTCACCTTTACAGATATTTGTGATAAAAACATTCTCTTCGGTGGTAAATGGATTGTTATAGAAGGGGATTACAGATAAATATTGGTAGTCGTATATAAAGGAACAAGAGCAATCATTGCTATAGCTTCATGCAAAGAGTATCAATTTGGAATCAAATATGTATTATACACCTTAGAATGAACATGTATTAACGAGTGATGACAACATTTGTGAAAGTAATATCAGCTCACATGAATTTGCATAATGGATTCTATGATTGGGTGAAGGACAAATTAATGGCATAGCTTTAATGAAGGAAGTGATTCAGATTAGATTCCAATACCAATCAATTTCTTTTGCCCAATGACATACATGGAATGTTGAATTTAATCAAGTTTGTTTATCCAAAGAAGCCTGTAATTTTTTCCCCAACAAACAACTATGTTGATGGACTGAATGCTAGAATGCTTGCCATGCTTCCAGGGAATTCAAGGACATGCCTTAATGCAGATAAATTACACTCAATTAACAATGATATAACACTAGATCAAATGAATCCCCCAGAGCCACTACATTCTATAAAATTTGCGGGGATACCAAATAACAAGTTGGAGCTCAAGGTTGGTGCACCAGTGATACTGATGCGAAATCAAAACCCTGGGATGTGTAATGATACAAGATTAACAATTGAGAAAAAGGGAAACAAGGTTATTGAGGCTAGAATTTTACTAGCCGAAACATTGGAGAAATTGTGATGATTGCACGTATAGATGTAACACCATTAGTGATGCAAAATCCTATATCATTTAAACAACTACAATTTATTCTTAAGTTAGCACTTATTATGATGATTAACAAAATTCAAGGACAAACTTTGAAAAATGTTGGTATCTACCTCCCAAAACCACTATTCGGTCATGGCCAATTATACGTGGCAATGTCATAAGTTATCTTACTAATGAGTTTGTGACTATTGATATATAACAAAAATGAGATCCTCCCTAATATGATGAAGAACATTGTGTACAAGGAAATTTATCGCGATGTACAAACATTTGAAAAAAATAATGATAAAAATGTTTTATTTCATATATGCTTTTTATTTACTACCCTACTATGTACCTTGGAAACCTAAAAAACGACACCGTTCAAATATGAAAACATGCTCTTTCAATACCTTTAATATTTAATACTAAGTCATTTTATTACTATAACCCAAAAAACGTTGCAGGGATGGAAATCAACCATATTCCAATTACATTTATTGGACCGACTTTTAGACCTAAAAATACGCGAGCCCTCCTGATGAGAAACTTTGGCATGCGTTCATGCAAAACAAGGGTGGTCAGCAAGTATTCGAAACATGATATTCATGGACTCACAGGTAAGTAAGTATGTACTTGAATTTTGAAATTTGAACTATTTTATTCAATTTATTCAAAATACTTATGCCAAAGAATAGTAACACCATTTTAAATAAATCTTGTAGGGTAATGACATACAAGTCACAATCCAAAACAATGAAGTGCAAAAATGGGAGAACAGCTTTCAAATAGAAAAAGTGTATTCCATTGTTCGTTTAGAAGTGTGGCCTTATGGATACAGTCAAAAGGGAATTTATTATAACTACCAATTGAAATTTACTATGGCCACACAGGTAGTAAAGCCTAATGATGACGAGTTTTCCAATAATCATTTTCGTAAAGGGCATACTGTTCCATTTGGAAACATCCATTAATTTATGGGAAACAACGCAATGGACATTAGTATTTTATTATTGTACTTGAACACTCACTGTTCCTATTGTTTAAGTACTAATTACAGGATTGTTATTTTTGTAGATGTAATTGGAATGGTGATTTATGTGTTAAATTTAATAATCACATCATAATCAATGACAACAAGAACAGAAGTACTCTTATGCAATAGAAGGTTAGCCACACAAATGTTCAAACTAGAACTATAGATACTTTACTAAAACCATTCACATCAACCTTATCTCAGTTGTAAACGATGAGGATTACATTGTGGAATGACTTAGTATCAAAAGAAGGGATGTACCTGTTCGACAACAAAATGTGAGATAATATTTTATTAGCATCACGAGCATCAATAACAAATTTTCATGGTATGTCAAAGAGCATTTATATTTTATTATTTAACAATTTTTTTCATTGAAATATATAATAACGATAATATGGTTCATATTTATTAAGGGCCCTTCCTCACAACCATTAAAAGAACATAGATAATGATTAATCCTGATCATCTAGAAATCGAAGAACTTGAAGCCTGGTACATCTCTCTCATATATTTGTTTAGTGCAATTTTAATCTATAAACTTCAATATAAAGGGAAAGTGATTCAATTTTAGGCATGCGGAAATCGCACATGCAAAAAAAAAGGATAAATTGGATGCAACAAAAAGGTTTGGGAATATTTTCAGTAGGAATTCCTAGCTTGAAACATATCTATCACATAATATGAGTTCATGAAATATTGTGATTTCTACAAATAAGTGAGACATTTTAGAGTACATGGTTGCACAAAAGCATTCGACACCACAGAGGATTTATGGTAACCTTCTTACAAATAACATAAGATGAAGGTCAAAATTGAGAATGGCAAGTTCTAGTGCTCGGATTGCAAATGTCATAACCCTATGATGGAACTTAGGTACATAATTGTTCACATGATAATTACAAGCTCTATAAAAATTTATATACTTATCATCAAACCTATTTTTGTACAAATTTGATTCAAAGTAACAATTGAAGATCAATATCATACCCAAATGAGCCTCACATTTTTTAGCAAGCACGAAGAGTTTCTTTTATAATTCATCACAATCGAATTAGCTGAAGAAACTGCATATGAATCTGTTTATAATATAGAGGGCAGCTTGCTGCTATAATTAAGCAAGTAAGTTATAATTGTTTTATAAAATCAAATAAACAATAAACTGTAAAGGTTAAAGGTCATTGCCTATCTTAGGTTACATGCCCTGATCCTACTCGCTTGGTATTCACACACCTAGCACTTATAGGCTCGATACTACAAATAACGAGCAAATTATTACTATAAAAAATGAGGAAGCAATAGACTAGACTTAAATTAGAAAACTGGACCTCAAAAATACCAAATAAACCAATTATCTTGGAGGTCGCCACGTGTCACGTGGCGACATGTGGAGAGAATGAAAAACTCTACCCCATTTTGGTAAATGGGGGACGTGCCCCTATATGAAGAAAGGGAGGAGGATAAACGTAAGGGAGGTGATAAATTTATATAAGAGAAAAGAAAGAGGTTCTTGGATTCGTCATCACTCTCTCATACCTCTCCTTGAATATTCATCCACATGAGGCTAATACATGCCTCCCTCCTCAACAACGATCTCTCCAGAACAATATTCGTTCAAGTTCTCTTTTTATCATAAGGAAATATCAAGTCAAGCATGTGGCTAGAGCTTCAGTTTAGCTCATCCTAACGAACCCAACCCAATACATAACTCAAGTATGATGAATAGGCACACTGACCCCGATTATCATAAACATTTGGGAACCATTTGTGGAAGGATCATAAGCTCACGCCTAGCTTTGTATTTCTTGTAAGATTCAAACACTTTAATATCGGGTCATACAAAATAACGAGCTTGCTCAGGCAAAATTAACCAAAGAAGGTTCTTTGAACATACAAAGAGATTTGCTAAAGTCAAGTATTGTTACATCCCTTTTACCTCTTTTAAGCATATTCATGAATATATATAGAGATTTGCTTGAGTATGTCAAGTACTGTTATATCCTTTTTTTACCTCTTTTGGGCATATCCTTGAACATATAAAGAGATTGGCTTGGATAAAATCAAGTATTGTAATATACTTTTTATTTCTTTTTTATCTTTTCTTTGATCAAAGACATGAGAACTCATCATGATAACTTAGAAACCTTCAAAAGCTTTATTTTGATAGGTAATTAAATATGTAACTCTTCACGGATTAAAATTTATGCCTGTTTTGAGCCACAGGGTTAATAACCACCATGTGTGGAGAATGCCCACCTTGTCTTTTATATATTTTCTTTGATCAAAAATTCAAAAAGCCACATGGTCAAGTTATATAACCACCAATTGCTTTTTGGTGATAGGTAATTCTATCTGTAACTCTTTAGGAATTGAAAGTTATGCCCGTTTTAAGTCACCTGGTCAAGTTATATAGCCATCATGGGCTGAAAATGCTCACCTCATCTTTTACATATTTTCTTTGATCAAAATTTCAAAATATGATCATAGTTAAAAAGAGCTCTTCTTATATACTTTCTTTGATCAAAATTTCAAAATAGCAAAGCCTTCAAAGATCGAAAGTCGTGCTCATTTTAAGCTATAAGGTCAAGTTATATTACCACCATGCATGGAAAACGCTCACCTTGCATTTTATATATTTTATTTGATCAAATATTTTCAATAAAATTATCATAGTTACATAGAACTATTCAACAACTTCGTTTTGATAGGTAATTTGATCGATAACTCTTCACATATTGAATGTTATGCCCTTTTTAAGTCACAGGATTAAGTTATATGACAACCCACAACCACCACATAGAAAAACGCCCACCTCATCTTTTTTTATATTTTCCTTTATTAAAAATATTATAAACTATTATGGTTGCGTAGAGCTCTTTAAGAGCTTCGTTTTGATATTTGACTCGCACTATAACTCCTTGCAGACAAAACGTTTTTTTCCTGTTAAAATTACAGGATATTTTATACACTTGAGGCACTAGACTTTGACCACCACAAGCGACCTTGACACTCATTAAAGCCGCCGCCAACCTTTCGCCATATCACGTTACCAGCCGGTGTCATGCTACCAGTCATGTCATGCTACCCGCCATGTCATGCTACCCACCGATGTCACACTTCCTACCGACAACGTCATTCCTAACCTAGCGTCATCCACGATGCTGCATCTACCACCATGTGACATGACATCATCCACCATTGAAACCAAACGCAACAATTTGGATTCCTACTACTACCACCATACGCAACCACCGCTCGACATTTCGGCCACCACAACCTCCGCAATCACTGTCGTAACCTCTATATGCCACCAACGCCATAAACCCACAAGTCACCACCAACTCCTTAGCAGGAGACCACTAGGTGATGATTCGTATTCCAACCTTAACTTTATTCCGTACGCTACAACCATTGCCACCGATACTCCTTGTCATGCACCAACCACCGTCACCGTTTCACATATCGGCAACCACCACCGCACCGGCCACCACCCTCCAGGCTAGGTTCACTCTCCTCTCCAAACCCTGACTGGGATAAATTTTAATTACAATCTCAATTCAATTCAACCCTAATTTGGTCAATTTTCATTAAAATTTTAGTTTAATTCAACCATAAGTGGGTCAATTTTTGTTACGATTTCAGTTTAATTCAACTCTAAGTGGGTCAATTTTCATAGCAATCTTAGTTTAATTCAACCCCAATTGGGTCAATTTTCATTGCAATCTTAGTTTAATTCAACTCTAAGTTGGACAAATTTCATTACAATCTTACTTTAACTTTACCTTAAGTGAGTCCATTTTCATTACAATCTTAGTTTAATTCAACCCTAAGTGGGTCAATTTTTATTGCAATCTTAGTTTATCTAAACCCTGAATAGGTCAATTTTTGTTACCCTCTAAATTCTGTTCAACCCTAATTGAGTCAATTTTCATTACAATTTTAGTTTAATTCAATCCTAAATAGGTCAATTTCCATTACGGTCTTAGTTTAACTCAACCCTAAGTGAGTCAATTTTCGTTATGATCTTAGTTTAATTCAACCTTAATTGAGTCACTTTTCATTACAATTTCTATTCAATCGAACTCTATATGGTCCAGTTTTTGTTACAATATTAGTTCAATAAAATCCTGATTGAACCAATTGTCGCTATAATCTCAATTTGCTTAAATCTTGACTGAACCAATTTTCATCACCATCTTAGTTGGGTTCAATCTCGACTGAATCAATTTTCATCACCATCTAAGTTCAGTTCAATCTTGATTTAACCAATATGAACCACTTTTTGTTATAACCTTAGCCAATTTTTGTTACAATTCAAATTCAAATTAAACTTTGATTAGGTCATTTTTTGTCATAATCCTACTTCAATTCAACTCTAATCAAGCCAATTTTTTATAATCCTTGTTTCACTTTCATTATAATTCCTATCAAATAAAATTCTTGTTAAATCAATTCTTGTTGCTTTTCTAGTTCATTTGAATCCCAGATGAATCAATAATCGCTAGAATTTCAATATGTTTGAATCCTTACTAAGTCAATCTCTGTAACAATTCTATTCAATCAAACTCATGTGGAATAAACCTTTGTTCTAATTGAATCAACTTTTGCAATAATTTATAGCTTAATTGAGCTTTACTTCAACATACTCTTGCTATGATCTCTAGTTCAACTAAATCATACTTAAATCAATTTCTCACTATAGTTTCATCTTTTAAGATCTTTAATTATGAATTTACTCTTATACCCTCTTAGAAGCACAATTAGAAAAGTCCATAAAAGTTTAATCTTTTAAGTAGTTCTTTTCATATTATAATGATCAAGACTGTAATCTTGATATTAAATCCCCGAGTGGGTTAGATCTAAAATTCCAAAATAACAAGAAAGAAACAATGATTAAGGTTTTGGATTCAAGACTAAATAGTGAGAAATAGAGATTAATACATTGAATGAAGAAACAATGGGTTTAAAGAAGATGTTAGTAAAGTTAGAGGAATCAAGCTTGGAGTTTAAGAAATTATCCTATATTACGATTTGTGAAGGTTTATTGCACAACATTAAGGGAAGCATATAGGTTGACGCCTGAGTTTATAAGGGTTTTCGTAAACTAAAAAAATGGTCTTGTGAAATTTGGATCTAATAGCAAGTTTCAAGCATTTCGAATGCGCAACAACAAGAAAGATAATAGGCATTGTGCGCAATTATCTGCTTATGTTAAGGGTTTACTTTAGAAGATTTTTGTTTGAATAGAAATGCAATTCCATGTAATAAGCATATTTCAAATCCCACCACTAAATAGCAAAATCTCCAATAAAGCATGAGAGTTAGGCTTTATATACATATCCTACCACTAGACGAATGAAGCTAGTTATGTGCTCATCTTTAAGGGCGAATAAGCAAGTAAAAGGCGAGTACACACTATTATTTGCCGTATGATATGATTAATAGTCATTTCATCCATCAACAATCATTCCTTACGTGTTTACCCTCTTAACCATCACTTGTAAGCTATTAATTGGGTTTATTTGCCTATGAGCTCATCTATCAAGGTAGGTGCTTAAAATTTTAGGGTCGACATTGCTTCTCAAAAGTCGAAAAATTATATTCTCAACTGACCAATTAATAGAAAAGCTTGTTTATGCTTGCTGGCTATTAAGCGACTAACTTACTCATTCATCATGTGCCTTTCTCGCGGCAAGTCATTCTTCACTAGGGCTTTATCCTTGAATCATTAAGTCAACAGTTAGATGTAATGATTCTAAATTATGGGTGCTAAAAAAAAAAACCGACAACTCTATCTTGGATGGTTCTAATTACAAAATGGCTCTAAACAAGCACATAATTTAATATCAGAGCAGAACCACAAATCAAAAAGCACATATAAGAGCTGAGTTAGAAATGTTTAGCAAATTTATAACAAGGCAGCTAAAATTGCAAGATTAGTTCCAAAGACCTTGTTTGGGTGTGTAGAAGACCTCATAACTCCCTTGGGACCCGGAAAGGATGTCTATCATTTCTTTTCATCCATTGTTAATTCAGCTACTCCATGAATTTCTCATCTACATATTTTATAAACCAACAAGGCAACCCAAAGCGAACAATTCAACAAATGGGAGCACAATGTGTCATTGACGCCCGTAAAATTTTAGCTACCCGGCATGTGTCAGAACACTAGAAAATATTATTTAATTGAAAACACAGAATCTCACTATACGTGACCTACTTTATAAGTTGTGCGATATCACCACCTCTCGAGATCTGACGTCACTATATGCTAAGGACCTTTTAGAGATGTTGTTAACCTGGCCAAATTAGGTAAACCTGAACGTCAGTAAAGCATTCGAGACAAAAATGATTTCTTAAGTAGTGAGGGCTGAGAAACTTTTCCATCATCCATGATTTCCTTAACGGCAGCATGAATCATTTTAGGATTGAGGGACTGGTATGAATTATTCTAGGACTAAGGGACTTCGCCCCAGTTCATAACCTAGATTTTCTTAACTTGGTGGTCCGAATCATTTTAGGACTGGGGGACTTTGTCCCACTTCACAACCTAGATTTCCTTATCTTGATGGTATGAATCATTTTAGGATTGAGAGGACTTCGCCCCAATTCATAACCTAGATTTCCTCATCTTCGTGCTATGAACCCTTTAGGACCAAGGGACTTTGCCTAATTCACAATTTTGTTTTCTTTATCTTGGTGGTATAAGTTGTTTTACGAATGGGGGACTTCGCTCCAATTTACAACATAGACTTCCTTATCTTGGTGGTATAAATCATTTTAGGACTAGAGGACTTTGTCCCAATTCACAACATAGATTTCCTAATCTTAGTGACGTAAATCATTTTTGGGTAGGGGGACTTCGCCTTAGTCATGATCTAAATCTTATTTCTTCAAAAGCATATGAATCACATTAGGATTGAGGTCCTTCGCTCACAATCATGCCATATTATACAACATTATAGCACACCTAAGAGACTTCATTACCGGTCTCAAGTCGAAGATGAAACTATAATTAGGAAACTTAGTCGTTCATTGCGACTCGATAAAATGTTTGTAATAGGATAGTCTAACATGGACTATGCCTATTATCGCACTTAAGCAACCCAGGCTTTAATCAACTTTCTACTAACTAGGTACCACTATTGGTCAATAACTTAATAAGAGCAGTGTAGGATGTCACTTTTATCCGCTTAGCTCTAATCGCTTATTAACCACCATCATAATCACCCATACAGTGGCCAACACTGTGTTTGGCAAATACACCTTATCCTTGTACTTCTTGTTATTCTTGTTCATTTATCCTCAAAACCAAATTACGTAAGAGCATATGATAATATCTTCCTTCACCAGAATCTCTCAATTTGTCCCCTTCTCCTGGATATTCGATGCATAAGAAATAATAATTAAGAATGGATTTAGGGGTATGCACAGAAAAAGTTTAACGTAATTTTGGTACACTATAACACGATTTGTCCCTTTCACATCCATTATGTTGCAACACATAATTGATGACTCCAACCCTTTAAAATGACTTCTCGGCATGGGAATTGGCATCAGAAAATGAAAAATACTTCTTCAAACATCTCAAAGATAGTAAAGGTAGCTATAACCACCCTACTCAAGATGAAGAATCAAAAGCTAGTGATGTACGGGCACAAATGATTTGAAACATGGCAATCTGAACAAAAGACGAACAAATAACAATAATGATGGACTAGTTCAATACTTACAATAACCTATTTAATTTACATCAAGACAAAGTCTTGAAGTTTCTCAAAAATAGTCTAGAACTCCTTTTAGCTTACTTGATTTAGCAATAGTTGCTACATCATGGTATTATGTAATGAAGGATCACTGAATCCTTAAAGCTTATTCGCAACCTTAAGACTATAATACCAAGGTTGGTATGTAATAAAAAAAAAATAGTTATGCAACATACTAGGCACCTCGATTTCACCAAGATGAGTTACACATACCACCTATATGCTGGCCGAGTATATTGAATTGACCATCTTCAGCTATGGCCAGACATACCTTGTTTGTCAAAATAACTTAGACTAAGCGCATCATACTCGCTGCCGTATGAATGTTACTAAATTAATGCGCATTTCCTTAGTGGCTGGTCATGATAGTGATGTTCTTACATGCTTATCATATACTTAGCGGCTATCAGCGGCTCAATACTTTGTAGTCATTCAGCCTATTTGGTTATTTGAATTCTAACAACTCATTCTCAAAGATTATGGCCCTTGTCAGCTAATGTACCTGCAAGAATAGAGGGTCATCTAATAAAAATCAAGTGTGACGTGCCAACCTTACAGCTTTATGCACACTGTTAGCAATTATGTCCTTGTACGAGGATCGAGCAATATTTAAGGATCTATACATAGAACAATGCCATGGAAATTTATCAACATTTGAGGGCTTATTTGTATTAAGCGAGTACTCCATCTAAATGATCAAACAAGTAAATTTGGGTCATCCTGCCTATCCGAGTTAATATTGTTGGGAAAATATTTCAAAAATTTTTCCTATATCATTTTGAGCAGGCGCAGCAAAATAGAAATTTAAAATTCTTAATTTTAGATCTAAAGCCCTAATATAATTGAACTATTTAATTAGATCAAGATCTTACTCTAATAGGCTCATAATATGACAAAAGAAAGACATCGAATAAAATAACTATAAACATAGTATGTAGAATAAAGGAAATAAAGGAAAATAAATTAAATATCAAACACTTAATTTAGATATACCAATATCGTAAATCCCAACTCCGACTTAAAGATCTGAAATTGGAAGAAAGTTTCTTGACACCTCAAAATCTTATTTGCAATGACCTTTTCTAGAACAGGGAGTAAGAGCTCCCCAAAATATTTAATTTAGGAAAATACAATCTTTCCAAAAAATAATTTTTAGAAAAATTATGCTAAACAATATTTTAGAAAAATGCTAAAATAATTTTATGGTTTTCGTTGTGGATAGAACTAGATTCCAAAACCGAATTATACGTCAAAACCCACGGCTATTGTGCTATATATAAAATAAAAATTTGCACCCACTGATGTCATCGTAACGTCAGCAGGGATGCCTGCTACTCTCATTACAAGCCTTGCCCCCTCCCCCCCCCCCCCCCCCCGGTGTGCGTGCATTTCAGCACAGGACTGGGACTTAGATTTTTGCCCACTTTTTCCTTTTTTTAATTTAAATATGATGTAATTTATCGTATTAAATATTCATCTCATGAATATTTGTTTAGCATAAAAATTTATTTATCTCATAAAAAAATAATTCATCCTATGAATTCATTTTGAAATATTTTCAAACGATGCTTAAGTTTAGGCTTGCGAAGGGACCTCGGGAACAATTTAGCTTTAACTCTAAATAGGTCAAATCTTAATATCATCTCATGATAACAATTGATTACCATTTAATTAAACTTCAATCCACTAAAAAAAACTTTATATTATCCTATAATTAAATATATTTACTCAGGAAATTTCCCAAATAGCTTTTAATATGACAATTATCCCCTTTATTAGATATAAATGAGCAAAAGCAACTTTGGCTACTATTGTTACTTTCCTCACATCTCTCGCTCTAGCCCCTTACTTGCCCTTCTCAAATAATTGAATAATATAGAAACATATTTTTCTATTAATTCCAAATGTCAAACAAATGGAATGCTCTAGAAAAAGATTTTAGAATCTATTCATATATTTGCGAATCAACTAAGGGGACATCTTTATCTTGTTAGAGACTATAGATTCCATGTAAAACAATTGCTCCCGCCACACTTTACGGCGTTACCCAACGTCCGTAAGATTCAATTCAATGCACTTTGACTAAACCTTTTGGCACATCAAAGTAACGAACAATCCGTGCACAAGTTCAGACAGTTTCCTGGATTTAGAATTATCATCTATAAAATTAATTATTTCTGATACCAGTTTAAGAAATTAATAATTCTAGTGGTCCTGCTCAGTGTTCCAACCTTATTGACAACACCAACAAAATACTCTTTGGATCCTTATCCGCATGACCAAGACAAGTCATCAAAAGTATCATATTATATTTTTATCAGACAAGTTATCCAAACTTATCACCGACTGTAAACATACTTTGACAACATATCATTAGTTTGATTTAAGTCTATCAGTGGCTCAATCTCATTGACCTCTTAAACCAAAATTGAATTGTCATCTTGACTATGTCTATCTCATGGAACGTTTTAGAAAACAATCACATGCTTGTTTGACATATAAAACACAATCAGACAATAAATAAATAAAACAATTTCATATATTTAATATTTAAAACTAATTAATTATCTTTTTCTAGGACACCAATTCCAACAAGTATCACTCAAACAAATATGGGACATGTACACATCATGTCTAAATATTATGCATGCGTATTATGTTATACTTAGAATTACATAATCTCGCTAAGATAGCCACCAATTACCAACCATGTAGTTATTAAAGAGGACATTATAATTTAGCTATTTTCAACAAGTCACCATGAATGCTTGTACGAATAAAGGATTAGTGTGTTTTAGATACTTTAGTTCCAGAATGCCCTTAAAGGCTAATATTCCTTTCAGCATTCCTGCATAAACCAACATTACTTTATTCAAAAACAAATAACGAGTTAAACACCCTACTATGATTCACATTGAGTTAAAGACCATAAAGCACTATTAAGATTCATATTAGACTAAATGCCCTGTTAAGGCTCATGAGGGGTTACGCTCCCAGTTATGAAAAATAATGAGTTAAACACCCTATTAAGTGTCAAATACCCTGTTACACATCCTTTTTTACATCATGTGCACTATTAACTTCTTGTAGGGTCCAAATTCCACATAAATGGCAACTATGAGGTGCCAAGAATAGAATGCAGAATGCCTCTTTTGCTCGAGCAAACATTATACAATTGCAAACTGTGGTTAAAGAGCAGCTTGTAATGTACTCCATGGCCGAACTTAGAATAACTAAAATTTGCCCACAAAGTAGGGGGACTAATATGTTTATAACATGGAGGGCAGCTTGCTACTATAGGTATGTGAGTAAGTCATAAATGTTGTATAAAATCGAATAAACTATAAATTTTAGAGGTTAAAGGTCATGCCTATCTTCGGTCATGCGCTTCGTACCTACTCACCCAGTATTCACAGGCATAGCATTTATAGGTCCGATACTACAAATATAACAAGCAAATTATTACTATATAAATTGGGAAGCAATAAACTAAACTTAAATTAGAAAACTGGACCCCAAAAATACCAAATAAACTGATCACCCTGGAGGTTGCCACATGTCACATGGTGACACATGGCTGGCCTTTTTATTAATACAATAAAAACTAATGAGTCCTTTTAATAATTCAAAACGGTCAGGGTCTTTCTTATTATTTTTAAATACGCCAGGATACTAAAATGTAAATAACCTTTTTTTAATCATTCCCAATGTCATATGCGTAATTTAGTAAATTGGATCATATTCTTTTTTTTTCCTCTTAAATAGATTGGTGGCCAGCTAGAGACGTAGATTACTAGGCATCTTGATTAAGGGTACATTTGTGACATATGACAAATGAGAGAAATATGTTTGTGTTGTAAATATTGGATATTTTTTGGGTTCAAATTTTAGAGCCAAGTTTGGATATTATTAAATATCACAGAAAATTAAAAACTATGTAAAATACCTATTTACGTATATATATATAAAAAATATATATATATGGGTATTGGGGTAAAATGTGATACTTGTCAAAAATATGAGCCAAAGTTTGGTGACTCATCCCCCCTCCCTATGTATATAAATATCATGCTCAGCAACACAAATGAAAAACAACAAGAAAAAGGAGAAAAAGAAAAGAAAAAAAAGAGAGAGAAAAGAAAAAGGAAAATTTGAATAAAATAATCTCGTTCTGATATAAAATACTTGCTATTTTTTTGAGTATATTTGTGTTTGTCTTTTTATTATCTTCCTATAGAGTATAATATCTCTATAGTTTTATAACACGTTATCAGCACGAGTCTCTAGCCAGACAAGGATTATCATAAGTTTGAGGTAAATTTTTTATTTTCTAACTTTTGTAATTTCTAATGGCTAATCTAACAAAGCTTGACTTTAATGCTCTTGATATAAGTGGTAAGAATTATTTGCCCAGGACCCTTGATGTGGAGATTCATCTCGATGCTATGAATCTCGGAGATACTATTGTAAAGGGTAATAACGCATCCCTGCAAGATTGCGCAAAATCTATGATATTTCTTAGGCATCATATCTACGAAGGATTGAAAGCTGATTATCTTACTATAAAGGACCCGCTTATCCTTTGGTTTAATTTAAAGGAGAGGTTTGATCACCAGAAATATGTGATCCTCCCTAAAGTTCGCTTTGAATTGATTCACATGTGGCTGCAGGATTTTAAAACTCTCAGCGAGTATAACTCTGCAGTGTTTAGTATTACCTCCCGACTGCAATTATGGAGTGAAAATATTACTGAGGAGGATATGTTGGAAAAAACATTTTCAACTTTCCATGTCTTGAACATGCTCCTGCAGCAGCAATATCGAGAAAGAAATTTCAAAAAATACTCTGAGTTAATTCAACGCCTTCTTATTGCTTAACAAAACAATGAATTATTAATGAAAAATTATCAGTCATGACCAACTGGGTAAGAGCCATTCCCTGAAGTGAATGCTGCTTCTCATTAAAATAATACATATAACCATGGCCATGGTTGTGGTCGTGGATGTGGCCGTAGTCGTAGACAAGGTCGTGGCCATGGTCGTAGACGAGGTAATCAAAATGGACCAAAACCAAAGGGGTCCGGCAACAATGAGGAGAAAAATAAAAGGGAGAAAACCAATCAGCCAAATTTATCGAAAGACGCTGGAACAAGTTATTACCACTATGGCACAAAAGGTCACTGGTTGCGTACCTGTCATATGCATGACCATCAGGTGAAGCTATATCAAGCATCATTGAAAGGAAAAGAAAAGCTCCCAGAACCTAATTTTGCCGAAGATCGTTCTCCACTTGATGTGACACATCTTGATGTCTCTGATCTCTTTGAGGATCCTAGTGGGAGAATCGATCACCTGATAGGTGATGAAAGTGTTAAACTAGGATAAATTTTTATGTTTTCTGTTATATTTTTTGTACTAAATTTATCCTACTTTTGATATAATAATATAATTTGGGGGTGTGTAATAAAATAATATATTTTATTTAAATAAGTTGTTTCCAATAAAATTTAAAATGGAATCCCACGAATACATATGTATTTTATAGAAACATGAATTTGATCAAAGATAAAGATTTATGTCTAACAGACAGTGCAACGACACATACTATCCTCAAAAGCAAAATATATTTCTCTTAACTACGATTAGTTGAAGCAAATGTTAATACAATATTGGGTGTTTCGAATTTGGTTGAAGGCTCCGGAAGCGCACATATTATGTTCCCTGAAGGGACAAAACTAAACATAAGCGATGCTCTGTTTTCCAGTAGATCACAGAGAAACCTGACCAGTTTTCGAGATATTCGTCACAACGATTATCATATTGAGACAATAAATGAGGGCGATAAAGAATATCTTTATATTATGTCAGTTATTTCAGGAAGAAAGAAAATAGTGGAAAAATTGGAGCACTTTCTTCCGGGTTATATTATACTTACATAAACCCGATTGAATCAAATACAGTGGTTAACCAGAATTTAACTGATTGCAAAACATTCACCCTGTGGCATGACCGTGTGTGCCATCCAGGTGTAACAATGATGAGAAAAATTATTGAAAGTTCTCATAGGCACTCATTAAAGAATCTGAAGATTCTTTCTCCTGATGAGATTTCATGTGCTGTCTATGCTCAAGGCAAAATGATTACAAGGCCATCCCCAACCAAAATTGGGATTGAATCTCCTAACTTTCTGGAAAGAATACAAGGAGACATATGTAGGCCTATTATTCCATCTTGTGGACCATTTCGATATTTTATGGTGTTGATAGATGCCTCAACACGTTGGTCACATGTTTGCCTATTATCTACTCGCAATGTGGCATTTGCGAGACTCCTTGCACAAATAATCCGATTACGGGCTCGATTTCACGATTATGCAATCAACAAGATCCGTCTTGATAATGCAGGAGAATTTACGTCCCAAGCTTTTGATGACTATTGTATGTCAATTGGGATTATAGTTGAGCACCCTATGGTTTACCAACATACACAAAATGGTCTTGTAGAATCTCTGATTAAACTTCTGCAGCTAATTGCTAGACCATTGCTCATGAAAACAAAGTTGCCTAGTTCTGCATGGGGACACTCTATATTGCACGCTGCAGCACTTATTCGTGTTAGGCCAGCTACTTATCATAAATATTTCCCATTGCAACTTTTGTCTAGTCAAGAACCAGATATATCTCATCTACGAATTTTTTGTTACGCGGTGTATATTCCAATTGCGCCACCTCAGCGGGCAAAGATGGGTCCCCAAAGAAGATTGGAAATTTATGTTGGGTTTGAGTCCCCATCAATTATAAAATATCTTTAACCATTGACTGGAGATATTTTTACTACAGGATTTGCAAATTGTAAATTTGACGAAATAATGTTCCCAGAATTAGGGGGAGAAAAGCTAAAATGGAAATCTAGAAGATTATCACATTTTGATCCACGTATGAATCATCTATATCACATTTTGATCCACGTATGAATCAATGTAAAATGGATGTCCAGAAGATTATCTATTTACAAAATATTTTGAATCAATTACCAGATGGATTCGTTGGCACGAAAAGAGTGACCAAGTCACATGTCCCAGCTATGAATGCCCCCATTCGAATTGATATTCTGAACAAATGGTCTTCTAAGACATTGGCAAATACATCTTCTGCATGCTAGAAGCGTGGTAGAATTGTTGGTTTTAAGGATAATAATCCAAGAAAGAAAAGAGAGCAACCCTAACAATTTGGTTCCTTTATTAAAACTCCTGAAGAGAAAGCCCCTGAAGTGGTACAAATGCAAATCTAAGAAAAAGAAACAGAGGATGAAATGGCTCCTCGAGGGTATCAAATACCTGAAAATTGTAAAAGTGATGAAAATGTCGAGAATGAATAAATCTCAATAAACTATGCTATTACTGGAATACGGTGGAATTGAAATGAAACGATTCTCGATCAAGTGTTCGCATACGATGTGGCCGTTAATTTGACCACAGAAGGTGAAGATCTTGAAGTTAAATCTCTTCAAGGAAGTCAAAGAAGAGATGATTGGCCAAAATGGAAAGAAGCAATACAGGCAGAGTTAAACTCACTTGCGAAACGTGCAGGTTTTGGACATGTAGTCCAAACGCCTAAAAGTAAGAAACCCGTAGGCTACAAGTGGGTTTTTGTGTGAAAAAGAAATGAAAAGAATGAAGTCGTGAGATATAAAGAACGACTTGCAGCTCAAGGCTTCTCACAAAGGCCACAAATTGACTATGAAGAGACATGTTCACCTGTAATGGATGCAATTACATTCAAATTTTTAATAAGCCTGGCAGTCTCTGAAGGGCTACAAATAACCATAACCATGACCACATGCGTCTTATGGACGTAGTAACGGCTTACCTATATGTATCACTTGATAATGATATGTATGTGAAAGTCCCTGAAGGGCTACAAATGCCATAACCATATAGCTCAAAACCTCGAGAGCTGTGTTCAATTAAATTACAAAGATCACTGTATGCACTGAAACAATCAGAGCCATTGTGGTACAATTGTCTTAGTACATACCTTCTAGAAGAAGGATATGTGAACAATCCTGTCAGCCCATGTGTTTTTGTTAAGAAATCGAATTTTGGATTTGCTATAATAGCAGTCTATGTTGATGATTTAAATATCATAGGGATTCCTGAAGCGATTAAACAAGCTGTTGCATATCTGAATAAAGAATTCGAAATAAAAGATCTCGGAAAGACAAAATATTGTCTTGGCCTGCAGATAGAGAACTTATCTGATGGAATTTTAATCCATCAATCTACTTATACCAAAAAAGTGCTTAAAAATTTTTATATGAACAAGGCACATCCATTAAGCACCCCGATGGTCGTCCGATCACTTGATGTGAGAAAAGGACCCGTTTCGACCTCGAGGGGATGATGAAGAAATTCTTGACCCTAAAGTGCCACATTTAAGTGCAATAGGTGCACTTATGTATCTTGCTAACTATACGAGGCCAGATATAGCCTTTTCAGTTAATTTATTGGCAAGGTATAGCTCAACACCTACCCGGAGACATTGGAATGGAATTAAACATATCTTTTGATATCTCCGAGGTACATCTGATTTTGGGATTATACTATCAGAGGCAATTAAGTCTGAGATTGGTTGGATATGCAGATGCAGGATATTTGTCTGATCCACATAGAGGCCATTCACAAACAGGATATTTATTTACCGATGGTGACACTGCTATATCTTGGCGATCTACCAAGCAGACAACAGCAGCAACTTCTTCAAATCATGCTGAAATGCTTGCACTTCATGAAGCAAGTAGGGAATGCGTATGGCTGAGATCCCTTATTCAACATGTTCAAGAAGAATGCAGTCTTCCAACGATCAGGGGAAGTCCAACAATACTATGTGAAGATAATGCTGCATGTATTACTCAGATCAAAGGTGGATACATAAAAGGTGACAGAACTAAGCATATCTCACTAAAGTTCTTCTTTACACATGAGCTTCAGAAGATGGGTGAAATAGATGTTCAACAAGTTCGCTCTAGTGAGAACCTGGCAGATCTGTTCACAAAAGCATTGCCAACAACAACATTTGAGAAATTAGTTCATAAGGTTGGTATGCGTTGACTCAGAAATGCCCCTTACTAATATGTTCACATAAGGAGGAGTTAAATATGAGTTGTACTCTTTTTCCCTTTGCTATGGTTTTTCCCACTGGGTTTTCCTGGCAAGATTTTTAACGAGGCAGGCATATTTAGCTTGGACATTGTGTCCCGTTATAATAGAAAATATCCAAAGGGGTAGTGTTGTAAAAATTGGATATTTTTCGGGTACAAATTTTAACATCGAGTTTGGATATTATTAACTATCATAGAAAATTAAAAATTATGTAAAATATCTATTTACGTATATATACAAATACATATATATAAATGGGTATTGGAGTAAAATGTAATACTTGTCACAAATATGAGCCAAAGTTTGGTGACTCATCCCCCATTCCCTATGTATATAAATATCATGCTCAGCAACACAAATGAAAAACAACAAGAAAAAGGAGAAAAAGAAAATAAAATAAAATGAAGAGAAAAGGAGGAAAAAAAAAGAGAGAAAAGAAAAAGGAAAATTTGAATAAAATAATCTCGTTATGATATAAAATACTTGCTATTTTTTCGAGTATATTTGTGTTTGTCTTTTTATTATATTCCTATAGAGTATAATATCTCGATAGTTTTATAACAGTTTGAAGAATATTATAACATTTATTTTAAATATTTTAGGCAAAATATTATTGCTTATGGAAGATGTCCTTAATGTCATTATGAGGTGATCGTGTTATGATTCCTATCGATAGGGCATGTGGAAGATTGTAATTAGAATAAGTCATAATGTAATAAGCAGTATAAGTCATTAGTATAAGTCAATGAGGTGTGTAAGTAGGTTTATATGCTAGTTAAGCATTGTTAGTTAGTGTTGGCACCAAAGTCGGTTAGGGTCATAGGCCTTGGTTCAATGTATTGCTTAGATTAGAATTAGTATAAAGATGTAATGTCTCTCTTGTAATCTTCATTCAATCAAATACAAAGAATATCTTTTGATATTAAACTCTCTCTCTTTCATCTAACTTTCTCTCTGTTTTCTCATCTCAATTCACTTCTCTTGTCATCTAAACTCTCTTTAGTTCTATCTTTCCCTAGGTTATGGTTTGAGATTAGTCTCGATCATAACAATCGGTATCAGAGCCTCAATTGGCTTCCAAATAAAATGTGATTTGATATCAAATATCCTTGATCGCATTGCAAATTGATTATGAGTTCAATTTTGAATTCTTGATTGATTGATATCAAGTTCTTGAGTACTTGATCAAGAACATATCTACAAATTACATTGAAACAAATAAGAAGAGTGGAGATTCTGCTGTGATTTGAACTATAATTTAAGTGCAGTACATTGATCAAGTTCAGATCAGATTGTGTGGATCAGTAAGCTTGCATCGAATCAACCGGTGGAGATTCTGTTGGTGATCAGGACAATGAGCTGCTGGAGCAGATTGCCTTGATCAAAACCAGAAAGATCAGCTTAGCAAGGCTGAATTGAGGATACTTCAGATTTTGCAATTCAATTCTTGAGGTGAAGGTAACAGATTCTGAATTTCTAAGTCATATTTGATCAGAATCCACTTATTGTTGCTGAATTTTGGAGAAATTATGCTGATAAGCATAGAAGTGTGCAGAAATTTATCTGATTCTATAAGAATTATCTGAACCGAGTTGATACTTGCTCAAAAGTGGAGTTAACAACAATCTAAGACCAGAATCGCAGAAAATTTGATCTAGTTCTTGTGGATTGTTGTGAGTAAAGTGTTAAGGTCAAAATTGCAGCTAATTTCAAACCTAATTCAGATTCAGAGTCAGATTTGTTCGAGTAATACAGCTGTTAGGGTTTGGTTCGAGTTTTTCTTGATTTGTGAAGTTCGACAGTTAGGGTTTGATGTTTGATTATCGACCTCGTCTAAACAGTGTCATTGATTTGTTGGTGTCGAAGAGATGATTCTTTGTTGCAAAGAATCCCTGGCTGTGTTTGAGCAATTCTCATTTTAGTAAGCAAGAGTAGTGTTGGTTCAAGAATCTAAACATGAATGACAGCACAAGCTTAGCTGTTGAAGAATGAAATGTTGCTGCAAACACTACTACAGCAGGAGCTAATTTCGCTACGGTAGCTCAATTGGAGGATTTTATGGAGGAAATGTGCTCTCGAATGCGACAAACACAGTTGGAGTGGGATCGAAAGTTTTATAAGTGATGGACTCAATGATGGAATCAATGACAGACTCAGCGATCACAACATTTTGAGGAGAAGCCTATTGAAGCTACGAATAGGATGGATGTGGAGCCAGTTAATCTACTTTTTAGTGATGAAGTGACAAGGGATAGTGATGTTGCTCATGAGGAGAAGCTTAATCAAGAGGATGAGCTTGATGAAGAGGTTATTATGCCTATGGAGCATAAAGATTGTATTCAGCCACATATACAAGTCTCTAAATTTGTTGCAGCAGGTTTGGATTCAAGTCAGGTTGAAATGGCGCCAGTGCAATTAGTTGAACAAGACCTTCTGCCACTGAGAAATGCAACAAAGAAATTACAAGTATACATTGAAATTATAAGCGTTCGGAAGTTGAGGTTTAAGCTCACTTTGCAGAAAAACATAGACATCAATTTGGAAGTTTCCCTTAATCACAAGAAGTGTTAATCAAGTAAGAGGTTGAGAGCATTGGAAAGGCCAATTGTGGTTTATAAATGAAGTGCACCAACTTCTTGCTCCTTGAGAAGAATAAGGTGAACCTTGAAAAGCAAAACATGCTCAAGGATATTGAAGTGGGGAAATCTAGGTTGGTGTTTTGGTATGTCGAAAGACTGGAGCATCATCTTGGAATAAAATGATGATGAAGAAAGCAAAGAAAAATAGTAACTCTGTCAAAACAAATTCAAGAGTTGAATATGTTGAAGAATCGGCAAGCAACCATGGAATTTTCACTCTAGGATAATTGAAATCAGCTGGGAAACCACATGTTGCTACTGTGGAATCATCAAATGTAGCACAAAATGTGCTATTTACTTCTCCTGGACATGGTGCTACGCCAATTCAGAACCAGAAGTATGCAAGTAGTATTCTGTTGGATGCTTGGCAAGGTTCTTTGAGTGGAGAGAAGGTTTATTCAAGTACAAACATGAGTGTAAAATCCTCCTAAGCCGGGTGAAGAAATGTGTGTACTGAAGCAAGCTGAAGCACACTGTCAGTTGGGTGATTTGCAAGATCAGGTTGATTTGCTTCCTTCTTCGAGTGGAATTATGACTCACCCAAGTGTAAGAACTTATGATAGGCCTCCTCCTGATCTGGGAGAATGAGTTCAAGGTCTTAAGAAGTTGAGACAAATGGATTCAATGAAGGAACATGTGACTCAAGTTGCTAATCTGCATCTCAGATTTCACCAAAAGGAAGGCTAAGATCTGATGTCAGATTTCAGCTCATACTTAGGATTGAAGAGCAAATAGCTGATCTGTTGGGAGTGAACAAACAAGTTCAAGTGCCTATTGATAAATTCGAATTTAAGTACCAAAGGGTCTTGTTTAGAGGGAACAACATGGTGGTGAAGGCACTTGCTAAGAAAGAGTGTGTTCTGTTGCTGCAGCATTTATTTGAAAGCTTACATGGTTTTGGAATTAAGTGCAGCATAGTTAAATTGGTTTTGGAAGTTTGGGACTTGGATAAAAGATGGCTTCAATAGCAAGCTAGGCTAGTTGAAGGAATCTGAAGGCTTATTGACAGAAACTCAGCAATGCAACATGCTGTTACTTGTGAAGGTTCTTATCCAGAGCAAGCAGGACAATTGGTTCAGCTAGGAAGTCTACAAAATCTAATCCAAATGCAGTCTCAATGCAGTGGAGCTGATTTGTACTCATCTAAGAACACTAATGGCAAGCCTCCTGATTTAGGAGAGGTGAAACAAGCTGTTGAAATTGAGCCCAGAAATGCAGAAGCCAGTAGTGTGGTTAGAGAATTCTTAAGAGCTATTTCACAAATGCAAGAGGATGTTGATGAGTATTGTCAATTAAGTATAGATCAATGTTACATATCTGCTGAGGTAGATGCTGAGCTTGTTTGCGAAAGACTCAGTTCCAGCTAAAGTAAGTACACACATCAGCGGAGAAGTTGAGAGTAGACCAGTCCTTGAATTGGTGAAGTACAAGGTTGATTGGATGTTGCATTGATTTCATGGGCTGGTGTATTTTGCAATCATACTCAGGCTCATTGATAAGGAATCAAAGTTTGTTCATTGGAAACATGATTGGTTGATTAAGGAGCATGGAATACAGGGTGCCTTGAACCAATTGAGCTGCATAATACCTAGTGAAAGCAATAAGCAAGAGGAGACTCATATTAAAGCCAAGGACCTTGTGAGAAATCTAGAATTTGGGTGCTACAGGCTAAGGGCAATTAGTTGAGCTACCTTGAAGTGTCAATCTGTGAAAGAATCTCCTTGGAGTTTAATCATGACAATTATGGATTTATCATGGTGGAGGAAATCTAGAAAGCTTCAAACTAAAGTTCCAATTGCTCAGGACTCTAAGCTGAAATGTTATACTGAGAAGCAATTTGCTAGTTGTTTCTTGTACACTCTCTTTATGTCTTGGCAAGTAAAGGAAATGAGAATATGTAGTGAGCATGGCAAGGATCAAAGAGAAGATATGGCAGAATGTGCAAGAATTTGGGAAAAGGGAGCTGATATTTCCATAACATCCCATGTTCAAGCATGATGTGCAGCTGTCAGTCTTGAGAGAAGTTGATGTGAGTTCTTCGATTAGCCCTTTGCACTCGTTGGAAGCCACATTTAAGGATGCTAATTGGACATGGGAAAGTACCAGCTTGGTCCTTGTAAGTCTTGGAAACTTGAGAACAACTGATAATTTTTCTCTACACAAGCAAGAGCTAGGTTTGGTATGCACAGCAGCAATGTAGCGATGGGATTTGTCATAATCAGACAGATGAAGTTCGAGATAATTGCTGAATTTTCTGTAAGTCGTGGCTCTCAGCTGCAGTATTCAAGATTAGCACTGCTTAATAACTTTAAGAAGTGGTTGTTTGCCTACATCAATTGCAACAAGTGGTTCTTAAGAGTGGATGCTGGTATTGGTGTTTGGCTGATTTGGTTTGGTTTGGTTTGGGCAGACCTCCTAAAGAACACATTACATTCAAACACGAACATCATGGGTAGCAACAAGAAACATACTCAAATATGCAGCAGTGACAGTAGTAATCAACAAGATATAACAAGTTTCAGTTGCAAAGTTAGCATTCAGATGTTCATATCAGCTACAGATTTCAGCAAGGAGTTCATCACATTTAGCTCTTCCTTCTACAACAATAAGTGTTCTTCAAGGTCTCAACTCTTCCCTAAGATTCTTGAGGACAACAATCTCTTAAGGGGGAGTATTGTTATGATTCCTATAGATAGGGCATGTGGAAGATTGTAATTAAAGTAAGTCATGAAGTAATAAGTAGTAGAAGCTATTAGTATAAGTCAATGATGTGTGTAAGTAGGTTGATACGCTAGTTAAGCATTTTTAGCTAGTGTTAGCGCCAAAGTCGGTTAAGGTCATAGACCTTGGTTCAATGTATTGCTTAGATTAGGAATTAGTATAAAGATGTAATGTCTCTCTTGTAATCTTCATTCAATCAAATACAAAGAATATCTTTTGATATTAAACTCTCTCTCTCATCTAAATTTCTCTCTATTTTCTCATCTTAATTCGCTTCTCCTCTCATCTAAACTATCTCTAATTCTATCCTTCCATAGGTTATGATTTGATATTAGTCTCGATCATAACAGACTGTTAGGAACATATTCTCAAAAAATTTCCAAATCAACTAGAACGGGCATGGCAGAAAACTAATTTAAAATTCTTAATTTTAAATCTAAAGCCCATGCCTAATTAAACTATTTAATTAAATCTTGATCTAACTCTAATAGATTCATAATATGGCAAATGAAAAACATCGAATAAAATAAGTATAAACATAGTATGTGAAATAAACGAAATAAAGGAAAACAAATTAAATGTTGTATATTTAATTAGACATACCTGAAGTGCGAATCCCAGGTCCGATTTGAAGATTTGAAATTAGAAGAAGAATATCTTGACACCATAAAGTCATCTTCGCAATGACCTCTTCTTACATCGGGAGTCTGGGCTCCCAAAAATATTTATTTAGGAAAAATTTCGGAACAAAATTTTTCCTTCAATCTTTCTTAAAAACAATTTTTAAGAAAATTATGCTAAATAATAATTTAGAAAACCACTAAAATATTTTAGGGTTTTCGTCATGGGAGAAAACCAAGTTCAAAAATTTAATTCTGTATGGCAATACAGATTGCGTATAAATAGAAAACCAAAACCCTAAATGCTTTGATTTAAACCACGATATAATTTACCATATTATATTCATCTCATGAATATTTATTTAACAAAAAAAATATTTATATCATAAATAAATAATTCATCTCATGAGTTCATTTTTTGAATATATTCAAACGATTCTTAAGTTGAGGCTTGCGAAGGGACCTTAAAGACAATCTAACTCTAGCTCCAAATGGGTTAAATCTTGTTATCATCTCACGATATCAATTGATTACCATTTAGTAAAACTTAATTCCACTAAATAAGTTTTACTACACTCTAAAATTAATTATATTCACTCAAGAATTTCCCAAATAACTATTATTACGACAATTAACCCCTCCAGTAGATATCTGTTAGCAAAAGTAACTTTAACTACTATCACTACTTTTCTCACATTCTCGTCGTAGTTTCCGACTCGCCCTTCTTGAACAATTCATTAATACATACACAATTTTCATATTAATTCCTAATGTAAAATATATGGAATACTCTGGCCAAAGATTCTATAATCTATTAGAATATTTGCAAATCAACTAGGGGGATATCTGTATCTCGTTAGAGACTATAGATTCCATGTAAAACGACGTGTTCCTACCACACTTCATCCGTTACCCATTGTATGTAAGACTCAAGTTATCGCCCTTTGACTAATCCTTTTTGGCACGTCAAAGTAATGAACAATCCATATACGAATTCATTCTTTTTCCTGGATTTAATAGTCTTACAAAATTAAGCGTGCTTGGGCGAGATTAGTACCAAGATGGAAGGCCTCATGGGAAGTCCTTGTATTGCAACCCACAGGTTGGAGTTCTTGGAAACAGCCTCCCTTTAGGATAGCACCCTGAATGGAGAAGGCTGCATACATCCACCCCCCCAGACCCTTCTTAGGCGGGAGCACTTGGGGCACTGTGAATCTTGCTAGTCTTACAAAATTAATTAGTTTTGATAGCAGTTAAAGAAACAACTAATTCAGATGGTCGTGCTCAGTATTTCAATCTTATTGATAACAGCAACATAAAACTCTTGGATCCCTATCCACATGACAAGATAAGTCATCAAAAGTATCATATTACAATTTTATCAAACAAGTTGTCCAAAATTATCACCTACTACAAACATACTTTTACAACATATCACTAATTTGATCTAAGTCTATCTGTGGATCAAAACATATCCTTAGTTTGATCCAACTCTATCTGTGTTTTAATCTCATTTACCACTTAAACCAAACCTGATATATCATCTTGAAGTATGTCCATCTCATGAAATATTTTGGAAAATAATAGCACGCATGTTTGACTCATAAAACATAATCAGATAATAAATATATAATAAATATATAAAACAATTTCATTTATTTAATATTTAAAACCTAACTAATTGGGTTTTCCATGACACTAATTTCAACAGTGGTACATTTGAATCATTTGTTTCTTATGATGGGAATTCATTACTTAGTGTTGAAATTTGGCAGCTTTTAAGAGATTTGTAAATCAGTCTCTTCCTAAAGTTTCCTTATTCGAAGAAATCTTACACTTATGAATTAATAAGATAGAGGTCTGAGAAGAGAGGGTTCTGTGTTGGGTGTATCTTCTGTGGGCCATGTGGGAAATGTCGCAAAACGATGTAGTTTTTCATCGATACTTGGTCCATGGTATGAAAGTAGTCTTATTGGAAGAAATAAGGATATTTTATAGATTTTATGAAATCAGATGAATATATTGGAGCAGAAAAGGGCTAGTTGTATACAAAAAATGAAGAGAAGAGTTGGGACTAAGTGGATGAAGCATGAGAGAGGTTGGTGTTCAACTAAACTTTGGTGGTGCTAGGAAACGAAATGGGGCAGCTTATGGTTTTATTATTCATAATGATAAAGGGAAAATGATTGATCGTAAATTGAAAAATTCTCATAAATGCTCTTATTTTAGTTGTTGAGGCTATCACAAATAGTGATGGGATCTAACATTCTATTAATAATAGATTTAGGTGTATAAGTGAGGAAGGGGAAAATCTTGTGGTTGTGAAAGTTATCCGTACAAAATATTCTTGCCTTTGGTAATTCAGTTTGAGTATAGAGGATATTTGTTTCTTATTTGAAAAATGTAGCACTTTGCGATTTTCCCACATTTGCCATGAAGGCAACAGGGAGGTTCAGTTGGCAACTAAAGGCTTCAAGAGTAAATGTAGTGCGGAAACTCGCAGCATCTTCACTTTAAATTTAATAGGATTGTTTGGCAGGAAATACTAAGTCAGTGTTAGACTATATGTACAGCTGATCATGAGAATATGTATATATGGGCCTGTTGGGCTTGGCCTTACATTTCTTTATTCATCTATTATAAATATACGACATGATACTCTTAGTTGTTCGATTGCCATCATTTTACATTTATTAGAGCCAAATTAGTGCTATCATAATTTTTTTAGCACAAAAGACAAACCAATACAAATATGAACATAAATAACCAGATTGAGACAAAAAAGGGAGAAAAGGAGCTAGAAAACGGTTAGAATTGTAACCAAGTTAGGCAACAATAGGAATAGTGACTTTTAGTTTAATTAGGATTTATTATGGTTTTCTAGCTTAAATAAGTTTAAATATGTTTGCTTGATTAATGTTTTAGTCATTAGAATTTATTTTACAGAATTATGTAATTAGGATTAGAGTTTTTGAATTATGTTAGAATTATATTAGATTTAGTTAGAGTTAGAATATGATTGTTTTTTAGAGTTCAATTAGAGTAAGGTAAGAGGAGTGCCTATAAATAGGGCATTAGTTTACAATTTTAGAAAGCTTTTGACGAACTAAAATAATGGAGTTTATGTTTTAGAGTTTATCTTTGTAATTCCATCGAAAGAGTTCAATCAAATTACATAGCTTCTGCTTAGGTTATTGCTCGAGCATTCACTTTACAAATGAGTTTTAACCGATCCCTCACAATCCAACATCATTGGGTACGATCAACGGATTACAAGCTGTTGGAAAATTTTAATTTTTAAAACTAAAATTTTCCTAAATTGGCTAGATCTGGTGTAACGAAAACCATTATGAAATTCTTTAATTTTTAATCTGAGGACCTCTATTCTAATATATACATAATGACATAGAATATCTAAGGGTAATAAATATTAAGTTAAAAGCATAAACAAATTTGCGAAAATTAAAGGAAAGCTTAAAAGAAAAAAATTCAGAAATACTTGGATTTTAGACTGCAATTGTCACTCAGGAGGAATCATCGAAATTGTGAGATCTTCTCCGCAATGACCCCTAAATACACGGAGTGTGGGCTCCAAAAAAATTTATGAGAAATTCTTCCTCTTTAATTTTCCAAAAAAAATCTATGAGAAATTCTTCCTCTCTAATTTTCCAAAAAAATCAAAATTTTTAGAAAATATTGGATGCTAAACTTAATTCCCAAAATCCTTATTTATAATAGGCTATTGGGTAGTAATATAGAAAATTCATCGATGTGGGATGCATAAACCAAAAGAAAAACGTGTTTAAATAGAATAAAAACGACGTCATATTGAAGGAAAACGCATTCTCTTATTAACCTGATCAAAGTGCCATGTGTCGCAACCTCATTGGCTTGCTGCATTAGGGACGGATTACCTGGACCATGTACCAAGTGCGATACGTGTAACTAGGGGTGTAAACAAGTCGTGCTGATCTGTTCGAACTCAAGTTCGATAAGGCTTATCGAGCTCGAGTTCGAGCCGATCTCTTATCAAGCATTTCTAACCATCGTTCAAACTCAGTTCGACAAGAATATAATGTGTTCGATTCTCGGCTCGTTAGGCTTATGTAGTCGAGTCAAGCTCGTTATCAAGTAGAGTCGAGCTCGTTATCGAGCCCAATCGAGCTTAAACCCAAGCCAAGCTCGCAATAGAGTCAAGCTCATTAACTAGGCGAGCTTTTTAAGTTATTATCGAGCCATTAGTAAACAGTTTTTGCACCAATACCAACTATTATCGAGCTCATAACAAGCCCTTGACGAGCTCATATCGAGCCCCTAATGAGCTCTTATCGAGCCCTTATCAAACTGTTCGTGAACATTAGCGAGCCGAGCACCCCCTTGCTCGAACACGGCTCGTTAAGCTTATCGAGCCTGCTCGAACTGGGCTCAATAAGCTATCGAGCCCTCATAATGAACAAAAACGAGCCCTAATCAATTTCGAACATGAGTAGTTTATCGAACGTTCGGTTCGTTTACACCCCTACGTGTCGCCCTGGTATTGCTGCACATCTTTTTGCCGCGGATCTCTTCCCCACGCCCAACATGTGCAAAGCACGTGTTGGGTTAGTGTTTGAGCTGGGCCGGACAACACGCCACAGTCTCATTCAAATTCATTTTTTAAATTTAATAGTTTTCAATTTACTTAAATTCTCACATTTATAAATTCATCTTATGAATATTATTTGATAAAATAAATGTATTCATCTTACGAATAAATTATTCCTCTAACGAATTATGTTGAGCGAAATTAGTTTATTCATCTCTATTCAAAAAAATTAGTTTATTCATTACTTGAATAAATAATTCATATCATTAATTGATTTTTAAATATTTTCAACTGTTGTACTCCTAGAAGCTTACAGAGAGACCTCAGGGACAACATAATTCTAGCTCCAAAAGGATCAAATATAATTGTCAACAATTTGATAACATTGATTATCATTTAGTAATATTTAATTCCACTTTATACATATTACTACAATTTAGAATTAAATGTTATAATTATAAAATAACTTTTATTATGACAATTAAACCCCTTATTAGATATCCATTAAAAAAATTTTTAACTACTATTGTTATTTTTCTCACATCTCTCATCGTAATTCTCAACTCACACTTCTTGAACAATTCATAAATACAGAAAACAACTTCTGTACTAACTTTAAATGTTAAATATATGGAATACTTCGACAAAAGATTCTCGAATTTGTTTGTATATTTGTGAATCAACTAAGGGAACATATTTATCTCGTAAGAGACTATAGATTCCAAGTAAATACCCATTCCTATTGTACTTCATGCCGTTACCCAACGCACATAAGACTTCGGTTACATGCTGTGACCTAATCCTTTTTAGCATGTCAAAGCAACAAACATTCTGTGCACGAGTTTAGACTATTTTGTAGATTAGGAGTTATCATCCTCGACAGAATTATGATAGCAATTAAGAAACAAATAATTCAAGTGGTCTTACTCAGTGTTCCAATCATATAGACAACACCAATATAACCCTTTTGGATCCCTATTCACATGGCCAAAATAAGTCATTTAAAGTACCATATTATAATCTTATCAAATAAGTTGTCCAAACTTATCACTAATTATAAACATACTTTGACATCACATCCCTTATTTGATTTAAGCCGATTCGTGGCCCAATTCATTGACCACTTAAACCAAACTTGACATGTCATCTTGGACTATGTCCATCTCATAGAACGTTTTAGAAAACAATTACATGTATACGTGACTCGTAAAACATAATTGGACAATAAATAAATAAAATAATTTTAATTAATTAACTAATTAGTTTTTTCAAGACACCAATTCAAACAAAGGCACCATAATCCTTCCCACTAAACATTGTCAAGGTTCAAGACTGCAGGTCGGATCTTTAGACCGATTTGCATCAAACTTAAATCTAAGAACTAAATTATTTATCAAGCAAAAGAATTAAACCTAATTAAGATAAAAAAAAGTAATTATTAATCCTCAAGAAACTAAAAAACAACTCCTATTGTTGCCTATCCTAGTTACAATTATAACCGTTTTTGAGCTCTTTTTTCTTCCTTTCTTTGTCTCAATTGGGTTATTTTTGTCCCTTTTGGATTTAGAACCCCATCCAATAACAAAAGCCCTTGTCTTAGTTGCCCGCACCCTAACAGCGCTCCCACAATTGTCGTCGATCACCGCCCCCCTCAACCACAAACCTTAAGTTTTTGTTCAAACCGAAAACCACCACCAGAAAGCTAACTAATTTTGCCCAATTTCGTCCAATTTATTCCAATTTCTGCCATGCGCAAACCCTAGCCAATTTGGTTGAACCAACCCGTCGTAGACCATCGATCAATTTTGTCTAATTTCCCTTGGCCACCCTGTTGCCGCCAACGTCTAATTTTGTGGTTGTTTTTAATCCTCTGTAGACAATGCATCATTGACGAAAAAACTGAACCCGGGCAGAACCCACTCGACACCTTTAATGACAAGTGCTTGTGGTGGTGGTGACCATGGTAGTGCATCTAATACTTAGTGGTTATGGAAATTGGAGATCTCAAAACGCATTGGGAAGTTATTATTGAGGTTTGTCGCTTATTGCTTCAGTGTTATGTCAGTTTTATGTTGGGTTATTTACATTTTAGTACCCCCGACATTTTTGAAAGTAATGAAAAGGCCTCTAAGTTTTTGTCGTGTTAATGAAAGGGCCCCTCTCTAGCATGATGATATCATTTTACATTGACAAAGCCAAGGTGGCAACTACATTTTTTATTAATGCTACAATAAAATCATAAGAGTACTCTTTATACGTTATTAGCACAAATTCAAGATGTTATAATATGTAAAAAATATCTGTTTTCACTTAACTAGTTTAAAAATATGATTATTGAAGGGTAATTTTATCATTTTATTGTAACATTAATAAAAAAAAGTAGTTGCCACATTAGCTCTGTCGATAAAAAATGATGTTATTAAGCTGTAGAGTGGACTTTTTATTAATCGTACTAAAATTTTGGGGGCCTTTTCATTAATACAACAAAAATTTATGGGTCTTTCTATTAATTTAAAAAAGTCAGGGTCCTTTTTTATTATTTCGAAAATATCGGTCTACTAAAATGCAAATAACCATAATATGTTCTTCAATCCACAATTTCGTCCTGTAAAAATACTTATTCTACTAGCCATAGTTTCTATTTAAGATTTGCGTCTTCTCCTCCTATCACTCAATCCTTTATTCTCTACCCCACTCTTATGCTTGATTCCTCCTAGATAATGGATAGTGGTGCGTCGTCACATATAACTAATAACCTAGGTCTTCTAGCATGTCTTACTCCTTATCACAATCTTTATAAAATTTTAGACGGTAATGGCACTTATTTACCTGTAGTAAGGGTTGGTTTTGGTTTCCCCACCATTATTGGTTGTTTCAATTTCTAGAATATCCTTTATATTCTTGGTCTTTCTACTAATTTACTAGTGTGGTTTTTCTGTTATGAATCCTAAGATCACATCTAGCATAATCCGTTGTATTAGCATGTGGCCTCTTTTCTCAATTCTTAGGTCGTCATCCACACATGTTTCACTCGTTGTTTTCAAAGTCACGATGTCCCATTGCTTTCCTTCAGATGCCAGTCTTTATCGTGCTATTCAATTATGCAAGAACAATCATTTACCTTTTAAAAAGTCAGTGTCTAATACTTCTAAGCCTTTTGATATCATTCATTCGTATGTATGGGCATGTACCCTTTTGAGTTTTAGTGGCTATAAGTATCATTTGTTTCTTTTGGATGCTTACTCTCGTTATATGTGGATTTATCCTAAGTGCACTAAATCTGAAAAGTTTGATCTGGTTGTTCAATTTCAAAATCCCATCTTGAGTTAGTTTAGAACTAGAACTAAGCAATTTTAAGGTGATAATGGCACTGAGTACATAAATCATGATTTCAATGCCCTTTTGGTTGTAAGAGGTATTCATAGCAGGGTATTGTGTCCCTACACTTCCCAACAAAATGGAAAGCTGAGTTTATGCATTGAATAGTTGGTAGTATTTATGTAGGCATTTCTATTTCAAGCATGCATGCCTTTGGACTTTTGGGTTGAAGTTCTTGTTGTCACTCACATACTCGCCCTTCTATCATCAACAACTATTTAAAAAAAAAAAAAAAAAAAGATTCCTTATGAACATCTTTAAAAAAAGAAAGTAGCTTTTGATCATTTACTTGTTCTTAGATGTGTGTGCTGTTTTTTCATCCACATGTGTCTTTTTAGGCCGTTCTTCTAATCACGATTATAAATGTCTTGACTTGGCTACTAGCAAGGTAATCATATCTGGAAATGTGCTTTTTCATGAGACAGATTTTTCCTTCGATGGCTAAGCACATTTTCTTAACAAACCAAGAAGAAGTTTCATGAAGTGTTCCAAAGTCCACTCTTCTTTGTCGCTGCACCACTTGCCATGCCATACCCATCAGCCACGACCCCTGTTGCAACCCAAACAATGCCTATGGCAGTGGTAGCAGTGTTGCACCCACTGCCATTGTACATTCCTGGTGTTTCGCATAACCCTCGCCTAGTTGCTCCATCTTCCTCTATGGCTACACCTGGTCTAATCTCTACTTCACGACATCCACAGTGACATGCTTACGAGCTGGACTTGTTAAGCCTTTATATAAGCCCTCTATGCTTGCCCATTCTATTTTTTCTAATACTCCATACTCTAAGAAGTAGTCTCTTGGTGATGAACATTGGCGTAGAGCTATGATTACTAATTATAATGCACTTCTACGTAATAATATGTGGATTCTTACTCCGCAACCCAATCATGCTAATGTTATTGGTTCAAGGTAGGTGTTTCATCTTAAGCAAACTCTCACAGGTGAAGTCGAATGCTAGAAAACCCATTTGGTAGCTCAAGGCTTCAGACATATGGTGTTAATTATGATAAAACGTTTAGCCTAGTGGTTAAGTTTGCTACTGTTTGCACCATTTTATCTATTGTTATGACGTTAGCCTATTCACCAACTTGATTTAAAGAAGGCTTTTTTAAACGGATTTTTTTACTAAGGAAGTTTATTTTAAGCAGACATCGAGATTTTTTTTATTCTACAATTCCTATTTATGTATGCAAGCTTAATAGGGAATTGTATGGGCTTAATCAAGCACCTCATGCATGTTATAATCGATTTGCATATTTTTTATTTCGACTTACTAGTTCCAAATCAGACTTCTTGTTCTTCACACTGTGCAAAGGAACTCTAAGGGCCATTTCACTTGTATATGTGGATGATATTGTTCTTATAGCTTCTTTATTTGCTTTGCTTCATGATTTGTTGGGTGCTTTATAGCATGAGTTGGAAATGACAGACTTAAGCAGCCTTAACTTTTTCTTGGAATTTTTATTACTCTCTTCACATGGATTGTTTCTTTCTCGAGCCAAATGCGTTCATGACTTGATTGATAAGAGTATTATGCTTAGATATAAACCATTGGTAACATGGACATATTCTAAATCCAAGCTCTCAAGTGAAGATGGCGCACCTTTGTCTTTTTTATTATTATTTTTTTTTATCAAGGCACCTATGTCTAATCCTTCTCTATATCGTAATGTAGTTGGTGCATTGTAGTATTTCAATTTCAAGTGCTCGAACCTCTCTTATGTATTTTAATAGGCTTGTCTTTTATGCATACTCCTCAAGGCTCTCACTAGGTAGTTGTTAGGAGGATTCTTCATTATATTAAAGTTACCTTAGATCATGGTTAATCATTTCCCCCTCTGGTGCTAATCGGTTTATGCCATATCTAGATGCTGACTAGCTAGTTGTCTTGATACTCATCACTCTACATTAGGTTTCTATGTGTTTCTCAGGGATAATATTATTTCATGGTATTTGAAATGACAACCCACAGTTTTGCGTGCTAGTGTAGAGGGTTCACACCGTGGTGTGGCAAATGTTATTGGTTGCTATATCTTATTTGTGAGTCAGTTCTTTCTCTTTCTAAAGCTACCCTGACGTATTGTAATAATATTTCTGCCATTTATTTGTCTACTAACTCGCTTCAACATGTTTGCTCCAAGCATGTTGAGATTAATATTCGTTTTGCTCGTGAGCGCGTTCATATGGCCCCTATCGATGTTCTCCACATCCCTTAATCTTAACATATTGCAGATATCTCCATGAGAAGTCTAGCTTGGCATCTGTTTCTAAAGTCCAAGCACAATCTTCGCATCTAGTTTCCTCCTTATTTACACCCCAAACTCAAAGGAATTGGGACAACATTGTTTCGAGACTGAAGTGTCATGTGTTTGTCAAGTGGGGCCATCCTCAGGGGATGATAGGCCTTTAAATACTAAGATGATGGCATCTCGAGCCAAGTTGCTTCAAGAGTTAAATCACTTATGAGATGTCAACCTCTCAAGATGGTTGATGGGGTAAACGACTTGAGCTCATGGGACTTTCCAGAAGGCTACGTTTTCTGGTGTGTGGGCCTCAAGTATATCCAAAGGACCATGGGGAATCTAGAAGGGACTCTGGAGAATTATACAAACGTGGGGCTTCTAGAAAGACACTCGAGCACACGTTTTGAGGGCATGATCAATGCTCATTCAACGTGCCAAAGAAGCATTGAGGTAGGCGTGGGAAGGAGATGCCAACATTGTGGGATGTAGTGGTTATTTGCTTTTCTATAAACAAGAGACACTATTATAGTTATAAAGTGTTAAGCACCACCGTACAAACTTCTTTAAGTTTATGTACAGCACACTTATGCTTTTGACCTAAGAATGGTGTAACTTAGCCTACTTGAGCATAAATTAGCTTACTTTTCACTTGCTTTCCTCCAAGACAATATAGTATTTTAGGTTTTAGGCATGAACTATTCTTTTTAATTTGTTCCCAACAGTTGACGAGTTAAGAATTGAGGTGTTCGTCTAAGATTTTGATGGCTAAGGCTTAACCTTGATTGCATTGGTCTTAGCACCGGTGTCATTGCTTGAAAAAGTTAGATGAATCGAGGTTTGAATTATTGTTTGAGGGCTTTGACGGCCAAGGCCTGACCTTGATTGTGTTAGTCCTCATCCAGTGACCCATATATAGTTTGCTCCATCTTAATCTTGTCAAACTCTAATTCATTCGAGTTATTACAAGTCTAGGGTGTGAGGCCTAAAAATCTGTTTGACTTAGGCTTGTAAATGGACTATTGAGCTTTTGAGTTTATCTGCACCCAGTTCCCAGCTTTTAAGTGTTCGAGAAAGGTTTATGTGGGCTTAGCTCCGTCACCCTAACTGTCATTTGAGTCGGGTCCGTATCTTAGTAATTTTCATTCAATTATTAACACAAAAATCCTCAAAAATATAGTTTGCTCCATCTTAATCTTGTCAAACTCTAATTCATTCGAGTTATTACAAGTCTAGGGTGTGAGGCCTAAAAATCTGTTTCACTCAGGCTTGTAAATGGACTATTAAGCTCTTGAGTTTATCTCCACCCAATTCCCAGCTTTTAAGTGTTCGAGAAAGGTTTATGTGGGTTTAGCTCCATCACCCTAATTGTCACTTGAGTCGGGTTCGTATCCTAGTAATTTTCTATCAATTATTAACACAAAAATCTCAAAAATATAAATGTCTCATTAAATTGGAGCATGAGCAGATTCCACATTAAAATTGCAAACTGAAGTCGAATTCACCAAAAGCACCATCCCTTTTCCCAAAAAGGTGATTGGTTGATGCCAAACACGTACAGTCTAGAATTTAGGCTCGCTCCCACGTCGTTTTGAGTCCCATTTTGCGTGTTTATTTGATTTTGTATTTATGGCGACCACACATACACTAAGTAAACACAAGGAGCAAAACACACCTTTTGGTAACCACAGTGGGAGGCTTTATACAAGACGTAACTATCTTTAACCCCATCGTGGATTATCAAAACATAATCTCAAACCATTCACTAATGGTCAGAACTAGGAGAGCCAATGCTCTCGCGCATGAGCAATCCGAAGGGTTGGCCTTGATAGGGCCACCACTTGAGCACATCTCAAAATAAAGCCATGTATCACAAACGGATGAAAGAGCCACGACTACGATAATGAAAGCGATGGTGATGAAGACATCCCAGAAAACAAGAAATTGGGCTCGATGGCTATTCTCGAAAGAGTTTTATGGCTATGCTGAAACGCTTGATGGAACTCATTGATCAAAGACTTGAGTAGGCTTTAAAAGAAGTCCTAGAGAAACAATGTGCTGAGATAGAGCATACTCTAGTTGCTCAGTGAGAAAATGTAGCTGCATTGCGAACCATTATCAACGACATTAGGACCTCAATGAATGAGAGACTCCACAAAGAAACTGATAGTCTTGGTTGAAATGAATTCTAGCCTTTCTTGGTAAGGTAGGCTGAGACTTACAATGGCTTACTTCAAGCCGTTAGAGAGGATATTAGGCAATTAAGGCTTGTTCCTCCCACTATTCCCGTTGGGTACCCTTGTGATGTTCCTTTGAGCTCCTAGATGCTAATGGTCCCGGGTACTAACATTGTCCCTGAGAGAACAGAGAACCCAACTTTGGCTAATCCAAGCATTATCCACTTGGATTTAGGACATATAAATGATAATGCAACCTATGGGGTTGCTGGCTCTTTTAATCAAGGGGATACCTTGACCTCAAGGGACTTCAACACCAAAGTTCAAGCCATACCTACCCCTGAGACTGAGGGGAAAGGCCATGCTTGCCCTTCTCATGTTGGAGCAGTCATTTTGAGGCCTAATCAGAGCCTCGTGGTAGGTGTGCAAGGACAAATTTTCAATACTAGGGATTAGTGCCCTCCCCTTAGGCCTCCTTCCATGTATGAGACTGGGGGGGCAATCCAACTACCTATGTCCTCAAGATTATACCTTGGGGATTGATCGTGCTAGGATGGTCGAACACCTTGTCAATGTGGGTATGCCCTCAGGCATACCTCAGACCCAAGGATCTGTTGGTCCATACATTGTGGCTAATCAACTAATTGGCCCTAATGATCAAGGGGGATGCCATCCTACGTATGTAGGACAACATCCGTTCCCCATCTAATTGGCATAAGAGCTCAGGGATATCCTGCCGATCCCCCTCGAGATGCTCAATCCCTTTGGGGCAATGGCAAGTGCATAATCAAACACCGAACACGGAACCTACCCCTCTAAGATCAATTGCGCTCCCTTGTTGAGCAAATGTATGGGCTAGTCCTTAGAAAGGTTAATAGACCCCTCTACAATAAGTCGTACCTTGACTTTATTGGTAGGGACTACCCATTCCCTCAAGGATATAAGATCCCCAAGTTTACTGTCTTCTCAGGAGAGGGAAGCGTATCTACTCTTGAGTATTTGGCAAGGGTTAATTGCCAATGCAGAGAGACGATGGATGACCATATCTTAGGCTTTTCCCTATTTCTCTAACGAGGACTGCCTTTCAATGGCACAGAAGTTTACCACCTAACTCTATCTATCGTTGGGATGATATGGCCAGGCAGTTTCATGAGCAATTCTTAAGGATGGAACTAGAAACCTCGGTGTCAGACCTAGCTCGAATGAGACAGAAGCCAAGCGAGTCTGTAAAGGATTATATTAACAGGTCAAGAGAGCCAGGTTAAAATGAACCATAGCTCTCCCTGAAGTTGAATATGCCAAACAGGCCTTGAACGGCTTGGATTGAATTCAGGAAGATATTTGAGGGTTCAAATTTCATCACTCTCCTTTAGTTGGCAGAGTGTGCCGCTAGATATGAGATTGTCTTGAAAGAAGAAAGCCTGAAGAAAAATAGGATGTATGGAACCTAAATGCACAAGCTGATTGACGAGGAAGAAATGTTGGGAACATATTTCAAAACTTTTCCCTAGATCGGCTTGAGCAAGCACAGCGGAATATCAATTTAAAATTCTTAATTTTAAATCTAAACTCTAACCTAATTAAACTATTTAATTAGATCTAGATCTTAATGAAATAGGTTCATAATATAACAAATAAAAAACATCGAGTAGAACATATATAAACATACTATGTAGAATAAATGAAACAAAGGAAAAAAAATTAAATATCAAATACTTAATTTAGACATGCCTGTAGCATCAACCTCAACTCCAACTTAAAGATCTGAAATTAGAAAAAGATTTCATGACATCTCAAGGTTTTTTTTTGCAATAACCTCTTTTAGTACTGGAACATGAGCTCCAAAAATATTTAATTCGAAAAAATTTCGGAATGAAATTTTTTCTTTATTCTTTTTGAAAAATAATTTAAAAAAATATATATATACTAAACAATAGTTTAGAAAATCTGTAAAGTAATTTTAGGATTTCATAGTGGAAGAAAACTTTCTAAAACACTAGAACTTAATTTGTTCCTGATAAAAAGTACAACAACAACAACAACAACAGTCCCAGTGTCTCGCGGCTCCCGCAGGAAGCAGGGTCGGGGGGGGGGGGGGTGATGTACGCAGCCTTACCCCTTCCGGGTGGAAAGGAGACTGTTTCCGGAGACCCCCAACCTGAAGTAATTGAGTGCCTGCAGATAACCATCAAATAATTACCAATGGATTTTGAGGAATAACAGGAAAAGAAGAAGAATAAAGAAGAAGAAGAAGAAGCAGAAGAAGAAGAAGAAGAAGAAGAAGAGGGAGAGGAATAAGCATGCTAAGCCTGACCAGCATGATCAGATACTAAACTAGCCTATAAGAGCTACACTTGAGGTTATACCTACCTAAGGATCTCACACTACATGTCACTCCCCGCACTAAACTACTCTGCCACCTCTGCTACCCTTATGCTAGCCTTCCAACGTACCCTATTTCAGGCCATCTCCTCTCTTAGGTTTAGGTGGGTTAAGTCCTGACGAATCGTCTCCAGCCAACTCTTCTTTGGTCAGCCACTCCCTCTTCTGCTTAGCGCCGTGTGAAGCTGTTCACACCTCCTGACTGGGGCTGTAGTCGGTCTCCTGCTGACATGATCAAACCATCTTAGGCGGTGTTCCCTCAATTTATCCTCGATCGAGGCTACACCCAACTTTCCTCGTATCACATCATTCCTAATCCTATCCTTCCTTGTGTGACTGCACATCCAGTGCAACATCCTCATCTCTGCCACCTTCAACCTCTGTGTTTGATTTTGTTTCATTGGTCGACACTCTGCACCATATAGCATAGCCGGTTTTACTACGGTCCTATAGTATTTTCACTTTAATTTTAGCGGCAACTTTCTATCACACAGCACCCCGGATGCCATCCTCCACTTTTGCCAGCCTATTTTAATCCTGTTGCAGACATCCTCATCCACTTCGCCATTCTGGTGCATCATGGATCCCAGATATTTGAAGCTCTCATTACTTGGTACGGTTTCTGATTCGATCTTAACCTCCTCTGTACTAGTGGTGTTGGAATGATCGAATTTGAATTCCACATACTCGGTCTTAGATCTGCTAATCCTTAAACCCTTCGATTCTAAAGCACCTCTCCACACTTCCAACTTCTCGTTTATGTCCGCTCGGGATTCCCCTACCAGGACTATGTCGTCTGCAAAAAGCATACACCAAGGTATCTCTCCTTGGATGTGTCTAGTGAGCTCATCCATCACTAGAATGAACAGGAAGGCACTCAAGACAGAGCCCTGGTGTACCCCAACTGTAATAGGGAAAGTGTCTGTCTCCCCTTCCCCTGTGCGCACATTAGTATGTGCCTCTTCATACATGTCCCTAATGACCCGAATATAAGGCATCGGGATGCCTCTCTTACCCAACACTCCCCACAGTACCTCTCTTGGCACTCTATCATACATTTAAATAATAAAAAAATGCAGGCAGTGATGTCAGCAAAACACTTTCTATCTGCAGGTATAATTCGTGTGACAAACGATCACGCGCTTTCACCTTTTTATATTTCGATTCCGGGCGCGCGCCCCTCACGCGCAAGGATGTGCGATTGTTTGTTACGAATTAATAAATTTTACTTGTAATACATTTTAATTTCTTAGTATTACTTTTAATTAGAGTCTTTTATGATGTAATAACAACTTAAGAGTGCCAAAAAATGCAGATTTTCCCACGGTTAACATGTGCAGCACCTGACCTGCACATGGCGGGAAAAACGGTTACAGATGGGGGTTTTGGCTGGAGTTTTAGCTGGTTGTTGATCAAATATTGCTTTGCTTTCCATTGTGTATAAATTTGGAGCTTAAGAGTGTAATTGAATTATCCAATTAAATGAAATCTGATTCCTAAGGGAAATTCTCTAATTCTCATCTCCTTTCTCTAATTTCTCATCCCCTTCCCTTCTTTTCTCATCTCAAACTCTCTTCTACAGGTTAGACTTCCAAATTAAATTCTGAAAGCTAACAATTGGTATCAGAGCTAGTTTAACAATCACTTAATTGATTAAGCTAGCACAATCAGGAAAAATCATGGCCGATGGTGTAAGAACCAGGTCTGGCGCTGGTGGACCAAATGCAACTGGTCAAAATTTGGATTTCATAGCTGCAGTTACTGGCAACGCGACAATTGGACCTCAAAATGCTACTAAAGAAGACCTTCACGAGTTACAGCAAGGGTTTAATCACAAGATGGATCAAATTCTGGCATTGTTGTTACAAAGATGCAAAGGATGCGAAAGTGCAGGACCAATTGCAACAAATTGAAGAAAAAAGTGAGCACTTGCAAGATCGAGTTAACAAGCAAGGTGATCGAGTGTCGAAGCCATCCTTAAGCCTGCGGGTCAGATGCATCGATCAGCTGAAGCAGATCAGCAGCAAGCTGGTGCAGACAGGTCAGATGACTTGGTGCGAACTCGAGGTAAATCTCCTATGATGCAACCTGCTGTTGGATCATCAATTAACATTAGATCAGTCGAAAACCAACCCATTCTACCTGAAATTAATATAGAAAATCCAGATCGTGCTTCTGGACCTGTAAATTACAGATCATACGCTGAAAATTCAGATCATAACAACAGGCCGCACAATTCTGTTATGCATCAAAATATTGCTGCCGAGGATTTCGAACATTGGGATAGACCACCTGATCGTCAATTCCAGCATAGAACCGTGACTAATGACAACACAAATGGGGGTAGGAGTGGCTCTTACAGGAAGCCAAGGGTAGAAATCGATCCATTTGATGGAAAGCAACCGGAATCGTGGCTTAGGAGGTGTGATCGATACTTCTTATATTACAACATTCCTGAGGAGGAAAAACTTCAGCTGGCCGCAGTCCATCTTCATGGTGATCATGAAGTTTGGTACTATAGTTTGTTGAAAAGCAAACCACATCTTTCTTGGGGCCAATTCGTAGAAGAGATGTGTGAACGGTATGGAGAAGGAGAATCAACGGATGTTGTGGATAACTTCAACAAGTTGGTCCAAACATCAAGTGTGAGAGAACACATGCTTAGATTTGAGAATTTAAGAGCCAATTTAATGTCAGTTCTGGCCATTGCTCCCGAAGATACCGAATCCTATTATGTCTCTTGTTTTGTGAGTGGACTTAAGCCTAGAATCAAGAATATGGTGAAAGCCATTGGTCCTAAGACTTTGTCAAGTGCTTATAATAAGGCAAAGTTGATAGAAGCAACTCAAGTCCCTTCAAACGACAAGGGAAAGCAGCATGGCAGCAGACTAAAGTTCCTGCAGCAGAACAAAACAACCGGCAGCAAGCAGAACAGCGACAGAAGTTCATTAAGACTTTGTTTTCTTTGCAACCAGCCTTACCAGCCTGGACATAGGTGCAAATCACAAGCACTTATGTATGCAAAAGGAGTCCGAGTCCCTGCTGAAAATGACAGTACCGATTCAGATGCAGATGCAGATGAAATCGAGTGCATTTCTCAAGGAAACTCAAGCGAGGATGAGGTCGAGATTTCCATGAAAGCTCTAACCGGAAGTGGAGCTCATAACACAATAAAAATCAAGGGACGGGCTGGAAAACACTCCATTATTATTCTCGTTGACAGTGGAAGCACTCACAGTTTCGTTGACCCGAAGTTGATTAAGAAGGTCAAGCACGAAGTGATGAGAACACACCCTTTGGCGGTAATGGTGGCTGATGGTAACTCCTTAACAACTCAAAATAAGTGCATAGCATTCCCATGGTCTATGCAAAACCATCAATTCACTTTTGACTTTAGAGTTATTCCTTTGGGTGGTTGCGATATGGTGCTCGGGGTCGATTGGATGAGAACCTTCAACCCGGTTGTATTTGATTTTGACAAAATGACCGTGGCATTCAAGGTTCATGGTGTCAAAGTATCCTTGCAAGGCATGTCCGAGGAAGCTCAGCTCAAATTGATTGAAGCTAAGGGAGTGCAAAGCGGAATTAAAAAGAAGGCGATCCAATGGATCGGGCACTTGTTCATGATTGTTTCGGTTATTTATACAGCATGACCTACTTCCTGATGTACAGTCCTTGATCAACGACTTTGGGGACATCTTTGAGGAGCCAAAGAGTCTTCCGCCCCAAAGGAGTGTGGATCATGCTATACCCTTACGTGGAGATGACAATCCGTTCAAAATTAGGCCATATCGGTATCCTCATGGCCAAAAGGCCGAAATAGAAAGACAAGTGGAGGAGCTTCTTCATTTGAGCTTCATTAGACCGAGCCGAAGTCCTTTTGCCTCACCCGTAATCCTTGTTAAGAAGAAGGATGGGACGGCCCGAATGTGCATCGATTACCGCCGTTTGAATGCTTTAACCGTAAAAGACAAGTTTCCAATTCCGGTCCTAGATGACCTGCTTGACGAGCTTCATGGGGCGTGTTTCTTTTCCAAGCTGGACTTAAGGCAAGGATATCATCAGATCCGAGTCTTCGAATCAGATATTTACAAAACCGCTTTTCAAACTCATCATGGCCATTTCGAGTTCGTTGGTATGCCATTCGGTTTAACAAATGCTCCGGCCACCTTCCAATCGGCTATGAATGACGTCTTCAAGCCTTATCTGAGGAAGTCGGTGCTGGTGTTCTTCGATGACATACTGATTTACAGTCCCACATATGAAGCTCACCTCACACACCTCCGGCAAGTGTTCGTCTTGATGCGACAGCACCGGTTTTTTGCAAAATTGTCCAAGTGCTCGTTTGCTCAAAGGAGGCTCGAATATTTGGCCATATCATCTCATCAGAGGGCGTAGCTACTGATCCTAACAAGATCCGAGCAATGCAAGAATGGCCAATCCTGGTCACTTTGAAGCAATTGCGTGGTTTCTTGGGGTTGACCGGATATTACCGAAAATTTATTAAAGGTTATGGTTCCATTGCCAAACCTTTGACGGAGCTCTTGAAGAAGGATGCTTTTGGGTGGAACGAGAAGTCTCAAGCTACTTTTGAAGCCCTCAAAGCCGCTATGTGTGCAGCACCGGTCTTGACAATGCCGAACTTCATCGAAAGCTTCGTTTTGGAGACCGATGCAAGTGGTATTGGTATTGGGGCTGTTCTCTCTCAAAGAGGAAGGCCTATTGCATATCTAAGTCAAGCTCTAAGTCCCAAACATCAGGCAATGTCGACTTATGAAATGGAGTACCTTGCGATTCTCTTAGCCATGGAGAAATGGAGGCATTACTTGGAAGGTCACAAGTTCACCATTCGGACAGATCATCAAAGCCTAAAACATCTCCTTGAGCAGAAAATCGTGTCGAGAATTCAAAAGAAAGGCTTGATGAAAATGTTAGGCCTTGATTATGACATCGAGTATAGAAGTGGCAAAGAAAACGCAGCTGCAGATGCACTGTCAAGGTGTTTTGAAGATACTGTTCCGGCCTGATGGTCAGCCATTTCCATGGTAATTCCTTCTTGGGTCGAAGAGCTACACAAGTCCTACGAGGGAGATCCTTTTGCTCGTGATAAGCTGGCTGCTGCTGTGATTGTACCCGAGGCAAACATTGCTGCAGAAAACAGCGAACTTTCAGTGCAGAGGGGTCTGATCCGGGTCCAAAGCAAACTTTATGTGGGATTTGCTACTGACTTGAGAAAACAGGTCATCCAAGCCTCACATGACGCCGCTTGGGGAGGTCACGAGGGTGTGGAAGGCACCTATCAACGCATTAAAGCATATTTTACATGGCCAAGTATGAAAAGAGATGTGAGCGACTATGTGAAGTGTTGTGAAGTATGCCAACAAACGAAGCTGGGAGACCCTCGATACAAGGGACTTCTTCAACTTCTTCCCATTCCAGACGGGGCTTGGGTCCACATTAGCATGGATTTTATCGAGGGGCTACCAAAGTCCAAAGGCAAGGAGGTCTTATGGGTCGTGGTGGATCGCTTCACCAAATATAGTCACTTTATTGCACTTGCTCGACCCGTTACTGCTGAAAAGTTGGCAAGGCTCTTCCTTGACAACATTTACAAGTTACACGGGTTGCCACAATCCATCGTGTCGGACCGAGACAAAATCTTCACAAGCACCTTTTGGAGGGAATTGTTCAAGCTAATGGGAACCACGTTGGCTCTTAGTTCTTCCTATCATCCTCAAACGGATGGTCAAACCGAACGAGTCAACCAATGTGTGGAGCAATATCTTCGGAGTATGGTCTTCTTAAGGTCCAGAGAGTGGAACCATTGGCTTTCTTTAGCCGAATTTTTGTTCAATACACACTTCCACACATCCATTGGCACTTCACCCTTCCAAGCATTGTATGGCTACTCTCCACCTTCCCCTATGATGTTACAACAACCGAGGGCTGCTGATTCTACATCAACCGAAAATGTGCAGCAGAGGAGACAGATCATGCAGACGCTTAAGGAAAATCTCCAATAGGCTTGGGCTCGAATGAAGTATTATGTAGACAAGAAGAGGGTAGACAAGAACTATGACGTTGGGGACGTGGTCTACCTCAAATTACAACCATATAGACAATCATCCGTCTCTGTCAGACGCAATGTCAAGTTGTGTGCTCGTTACTTCGGACCTTACATAATTCTGGAGAAAATTGGCAACGTGGCATATAAGCTTGACTTACCATCACATTCTTACATTCACCCCGTGTTTCATGTGTCTCTCCTTAAAAAACAGATCAAGAGGAATGCTGATACGACCCGGAAGCCGCCTGTTGCTGAAGCTAATGGAGTAATACTGCAGCAACCAAGCTCTGTCAGATCAAGGAGGACGCTGCAGCTCAATGACAAGAAAATTCAAGAGGTGCTGGTCACTTGGAGCAACCTAAAAGAGGACTTTACAACTTGGGAGGACTACAATTTCTTAAAGAGTCAATTTCCGGGCTTCACTTCTTGAGGACAAGAAGTTTCTCAAGGGGGAGGGAATGTTACGAATTAATAAATTTTACTTGTAATACATTTTAATTTCTTAGTATTACTTTTAATTAGAGTCTTTTATGATGTAATAACAACTTAAGAGTGCCAAAAAAATGCAGATTTTCCCACGGTTAACATATGTAGCACCTGACCTGCACATGGCCGGAAAAACGGTTACAGATGGCGGTTTTGGCTAGAGTTTTAGCTGGTTGTTGATCTAATATTGCTTTGCTTTCCGTTGCGTATAAATTTGGAGCTTAAGAGTGTAATTGAATTATCCAATTAAATGAAATTTGATTCCTAAGGAAAAATCTCTAATTCTCATCCCCTTTCTCTAATTTCTCATCCCCTTCCTTTCTTTTCTCATCTCAAACTCTCTTCTACAAGGTTAGACTTCCAAATTAAATTTTGAAAGCTAACACTTTTATGCCTTTTTCTCCTTTTTTTAATTTAAATAAAATAAAATTTATCATATTATATATTTACCTTATTACCAAAGAGGGCACCAATACGCCGTCACTGGATCCTATTAGAACTCCGAAGTTAAGCGTGCTTGGGCGAGAGTAGTACCAGGATGGGTGACCTCCTAGGAAGTCCTCACCCTCAGGTTGGGGACACTGGGAAACAGCCTCTGTTCAGGTTAACACCCTGAAGGGGCAAGGCTGCGTACATCCCCCCCCCCCCAGACCCTGCATAGGTGGGAGCCCTTGAGGCACTGGGTATGTTCCTCTATATATTCATCTCATTAATATTTTTTAATATAAAGATTTATTATCTTATAAATAAATAATTTATCCCATGAATTCATTTTTAAATATTTTCAAACAGTGCTAAAGTTGAGTCTTGCGAAGGGACCCCGGGAACAATCTAACTCTAGCTCCAAATGGGTTAAATTTGATTATTATCTCATGATAAAAATTAATTTTCATTTTGTAAAACTTAATTCTACTAAATAAGTTTTACTGCACTCTATAATTCAATATATTTATTGAAGAATTTTCTCAAATAATTTTTATTATGACAATTAGCCCCTGTATTAGATATTCGTGAGCAAAAGTAACTTTAACTACTATTGTTACTTTTCTCACATCTCTCGCCATAATTCCGGACTTGCCCTTCTCGAACTATTTAATAATTCATAAACGACTTCTGTATCAATTCCGAATGTCAAACATATGGAATATTTTGGCCAAAGATTCTAGAATATATTCGTATATTTTTGAATCAACTAAGGGGGCGTTTTTATCTCGTTAAAGACTATAGATTCCATGTAAATATATATATACCCGCTACACTTCATGCCTTGACCCAACGTATGTAAGATTCAAGTCAACGCTCTTTAACTAATCCTTTTAGCACATGAAAGCAACGAACAATCCGTGCACGAGTTCAGACTCTTTCCTGGATTCAGAGTTGTCGTCTTATAGAATTAATTATTTCTGATAGCAATTAAAGAAACAACTAATTCGGGTGGTCCTGCTCAGTGTTTCGATCTTATTAACAACACCAATATACTCTTAGATCCCTATCCACATAACCAGGACAAGTCATCAAAAGTATCATATTATAGTCTTATTTGACAAGTTCAAACTTATCATTGACTACGAACATACTTTGACAATATATCACTAGTTTTATCTAAGTCTATATGTGGTTCAATCTTATTGACGCAAGTGGTGCCTTTGGTGAATTCGACTTTGGTTTGCTACATCAAAACTCACGACAGGGTCCAAGCCTGTTGCTACTATCAAAAATGGCAGCCACATAAGAAGTTTGAGAGATGGACCAGTCTCTCATCTTCTGAAAAATAAGAATCTTGGTGCGACCTACTTGCCAAGAGTTTACTAACTCAAAAATTAGTTGATGATGAAAAGGATTACTCCCCTCTTAGCATCAACATAGTGGAACCTCTAGGCTGTGTTAACCCAGAATGGTCTGATATCGAGAATGACTTCCACAGAGAAGACTTCACCCAGCCTATGGAGGATTCTCAAGCCCCAGCGATTGATCCAAATGACCAACTTCTAGTGTAGGACATGCTAATTGATGACAGTCCTCAAAATCATGATCGGAACATGCCCATGGATGGCAGCCCTGAAAAGGGAACAGATCGAGGGGTCCAGATACAATTTAAGACGCTCCCTAAAAAGGTTGATGTTAGAACTGTCTTGCTCCTTCCTTTGGAGTTCGTGGCAACTAGCACTTAAGAAGGCCTTGAACGGGACATTATAGCAGTGGACGAGGATCCTCAGGTGGAACTTGTGGCGAAAGTAGGAGCCACCAAAGGTAACTCCGATCCTTTATCTTTCAAAGTTAATACCCCAGCGTCCAAATCGCCGGATGATTCACTTGACATGATGAAGATGATGTTTGATGGGCCTAATACCACCAATAAACACATCAAACCCCTATACATCAAGGTAAATTTTGATGGCATTTTAGTGAACAGGGTCTTGGTGGATAATGGCGGTGCCATCAATGTCATGCCTTCTTATATGTTTGGGGTCATTGGTAAATCTTGAGATGATCTAATTACTTCATATGCTGCAGTTTGTGGCTTTTCCGGGGCTACTACTACGTTTGAAGGGGTCATCCCAATAGAGTTAAATATTGGTAGCTGAAGCAAGCTGATAGCTTTCTTTATAGTAGATACTACATCGAGCTACAATGCTTTGCTCAGGAGAGATTGGTTACATGCTAATTATTGTATCCCGTCTTCATTGCACCAGTTGATAATCTTCTGGAACCATGACAAGTATGAGATTGTTATGGAAAATAACATGCCATTCATGGCTTGCTCCAACTATGTTAAGACAAAATTCTATGAATATGGCATGTGACCTCTTGACGTCAAAAGAACCAGTCCACAGGTTGCCTAACAACAAGACACAATAGCCATCTATGGTAGCCCACTCACTGAAGTAGAGGCTGGTCAAGTTAAGGTAGAGTTTGAAGACTCTAATTTCTAGGGATGTATGAGGACCCTTCTTAAAGAAGGAGATCTCCAAGGCATGCCCAAACACTTATGCAAGGGAGCTAAGACCTCGCACTAAGGGCCTGAGAGGTCATTGCCTCAGCACTAGCGAAGCTCGTGGCTTAACTTGCTGAGGATCAACTTTGGGCTGAACAACCGTTTAATGGCTTTGAAGTCCAGATGACGTAAGAGAAAGAGTTGGAACTCTCTGACTTAAGAGCATCCTCAGCCAAGATGGAGGATTTAAGGGCTAAAGTTCAAGATCCCCTCCTCGAGATTATCTTGGGCTCAATAGAAGACCCAAGACCTACCTATCTAAGCACTTTGCTTTCTGAGGAGCAGAAAGAGTAGTATTTGACCTTGCTTTGTGAGTTCAAGGACTACTTTGCCCGGGACCATCACGAGATGCCTGGTCTAGACAGAGAAGTGGTTGAGCATAGGCTTCCTATTAAGCCAGGCTCAAGGCCCATCATTCAGACCCAAAGGAGAATCTCCTAACAAGTTACTGATTTGGTCAAGGGGGAGATCAAAAGACTCTTAAAGGCCAAATTTATCAGGACTGACAGGTGTGTTGAATGGTTGTCAAACATTATTTCTGTCATTACGAAAATGGGACAAGCAGGGTTCGAATTGACTTCAGAGATCTGAATGCAGCCACCCCAAAAGATGAATACCCAATGCTAATTGCTGACGTGCTTATTGATTCAGCCTTGAGGCATGAGGTCTTGTACTGTTATGGATAGCTACTGTGTGTAATACCAAGTTATGATTACTTTAGAGAATGCCCTTAAGATAGTAGTCATGTGTCCTAGGTCAATATGAACCTTTGAGTGGATCACTATGCCATATGGTTTAAAAAATGTTGGCGCCACCTATTAAAGAACCATGAACATGATTTTTCATGACCTTATCAATGGAAGTCTACATTGATGATATTGTGTTTAAATCAAAGTTTCAAATCAAACACTTGGAAGACTTAAGGGGAGCGTTCCTTAGAATAAGGACCCACAATCTCAAGATAAATCCGTTAAGTGTGCCTTTGGCGTACTCGCTGGGAGCCTTCTTGGTTTTCTAGTATATAGAGGGGCATTGAGGTGGACATTAATAAGAATAAGGCCATTGAACATGCCAAACCGCCTTTAACCAAAAAGGAGCTCCAATGCTTCTTAAGGCTAGTTAATTTCCTAGGACGTTTCATCGCGAATGTCGTAGGAAAAACAAAAGTCTTCTCTCCACTTTTGAGGCTCAAGCCTGAGAACGACTTCAATTAGGAGGGGTCACATCAAGCATCGTTCAAGGCCATCAAGGAGTATTTGATTAGGCCACCAGTTTTCATTCCGCCAAAGCAGGGCAAACCTTTGAAGATTTGTCTCTGCCTTTGAGGAATCTATTGGTTACTTGCTTGTACAAGACAATGAGCAAGGGTTTGAATGGGTTGTGTTCTACCTTAGCCATTGCTTAAATGAAAGCAAAATGAAATATTCCTCAATTGAGAAACTGTGTCTATCTTTGTTCTATGCAACAGTAAAATTAAGACATTACTTCTTGGCATTTGCCATATACATGATTGCCCAGACATATATCCTTAAATATGTGCTAGATAGACCCTTAATGAGGAAAAGATTGAATAAGTGGAGTACTTCTCTACTTCAGTTTCAGTTGATCTATGTGTACTAAAATTCAGTCACAGGTCAAGCCTTAGCAGACTTTTTAGCTAAACACCCAAAAATTCATATTGGAAAGATGATCAAAGACAATCCCAAGAGGTGGCATGAATAGCCACTGGATGCTCTTTGGGCCTACAAAACGTCCAAACGCGACACAACCGGGACAACCCCCTTGTATTTGACGTATGGCCATGATGTCGTACTCTCAATGGAAGTAATGGTTCAGTCTATTAGGTTGGCTCGTTAAGGGAAGTTTTCTTAATTTGAGTATGAGTAGGCTATGAAGGACGAACTAACTAACTTAGACCAAGCTAGGCTTGACACCCTTCACAAGTTAGAGAAGCAAAAGAAGAGGGTGGCTCAAGCATAAAACAAAAAGGTCAAACCCAGGTCTTTTAACTTAGGAGATACAGTCTGGAAAGTGGTCTTACCCATTAGCCAGAAAGATCGCGTCTTTGGGGAAATGGTCCCCAAACTAGGAGGACAAATTTAAGGTTCCTAAAAAAATATGTGCCATCAATTTGAGATTCTAGCAAGGAAGTTCTTAAGTAAAGATTCCCTTAATTATGGGCTCAGTTTCAATATCAATGTCTTAAGGATGAACTCCATGATCCTTAGGTTAAGAAAAAAAAGAAAAAAAAGGAGGAACCACCAAGCTGAGAGACGTGTTTGACAAAAATGTGTATTTCGTTGATATTATCATACAGTACATAGCTTATATACAAAGTAATACAAGCAAGTAACTTGTATGGCCAAAAAGCTATTTACAAAAAAAAATAAATAAATAAATAAATAAATAAAATAAATAAATGAAAACTAAAAGAGTTGAGTCCTAATCCTCACTAAGGATTCCTCTATAGAATATAATTGGCTGGTTACATTGCTCAACTCATGGTCCATGGAAAGAGCTTCTTCTTCAAGAACTTGGTTACTTCTTTAGTCCTCCCTGGTAGCTTCCTTGAGCCTTCCAACCATAGTGCCTTGGGAGGAATGTTGTCATCAATACATGTGCTGAATTTCATCCACAAGGCCTCTAATCTCTTAAGCTTGCTGACTCTAGGTCTTCTTGGCTGCTTCGTGACTAAGGTTAGTTGAATGCCCTAAGCCCCTTATGGCGTCCTGGTAGCTTCGCTTTTGCTGAAGGAGTATTGGGACCTCTTAGTTCACCTTCACAAGCACTTCCTTCATGACTTGGATTTCTCTGGCAATGGCAGGAGCCACTTTAAGGTCCTTCTTTAAGCCTTTACCAAGACATAGTTTCTTGGACGTTATCCCTTTTAGCTAAGGTTAAAATTGGCAGATGTTCAAGCTCCCTTAATCTCTAGAATCTTGGGGATACTTGGCCTAGCTGCGGAAAGGCCAACCTGCCACTTACTCCCAACTTCTCTTGGGGAGAGGTCATCCCTCCTAGTACTGGGAAGGAGTGGCTCTTGGAGGTGTGACCTATAAAAAAAGTTAACATCAAAAAGAGATAGATTAAATCTTAACTTTGGAAGACAACCAATGTTAGGAGAACTATCATTACCTTTGAAACCATAGCTTGAGGCAGGGCTTCTATTGGCATTTCTATCATTGAAACTTCTACTGGCTCTTGAACCACAAAGACGTCTTCCACGAGGGGAGCCTCTGGGGAATAATGCTTACATGTTAGAACCAAATATGGCTTGAGGCATCAAGAGTTGGGAATCCAGGTTACAGAATATAACCTTCAAAGATCTCTTCTCTGGAGACTGAGTCTCTTAGAAGGAGGAATGGATCCTATACAAGGCCCAGTGATATGTCTAATTTAGTATATAATTATTTTTATCAATTTGATTCATTTTTTAACCATTTTATATCAAATTTTTATCTTTTTGCTTGGTTTCGCTCTTTATCGTGGATATTGTCATTTTCTTGCAAAAATACTTATTTTATGCTAGATCTTGCTAGGTTTTATAATCAGCATCAATATTTAAATGCAAGATACATCAAAAAAAAAAAAAAAAAAAATGGCATGAAAATGAGCTAAATCAATCAAAATACTATTTTTAGCAAGAAATCACCAAGTTCATGACAATTCAATTCAACTTGCAAAAATGGGTAGCAAAATGCACAAATCAAGAGCAAGGATTGATTAAAAAATACATTAAAATGTCCAAGTTAATGTAAACTATGAATTTAGGTGGTGCTAAGCTCAAAAATCAGAAGAAAAACAGCAAGAACAACAACAATGCATAGAATGAAAACCAACCTGCACAATTCACTTCAACTTGCGATTTTCGGTGGCAAAATGAACAAATCAAATGCAAGGATGACTTAAAAAATTTATTAACATGTCCAAGATGATGTCAAGCCTGATTTTGGGAGGTGCAAATCAAGAAAAAAAAATTTAAAAAAAAATCAACAATTTGTTGAAATCTGCAAAACTGGGTGGCAAGGAGCAGAGTGGAGGTGCAATGAGCTTTAAGCTTGCAATTTTTGTATTTTTTTTATTTCCAACCTTACGTACTATAAATAGGGATGCTTAGGAGGTATTTTAGCCTCATTCAATCCAGAAAAATTAAATACAAAGTAGAGAAATAAGGTAGAAATTCGTAGGAAGAAAGGAGGAGAAAAGAAGAAGTTTGGTTTGAAATTTTGTATTTTTAAGTTCTTTTCTATCCTTCTTTTCATTAAGTTCATGAATTTTGTGTTAAATATGTCTTATATTAAATTTATCATACACTAATTTTGTTATTCCAAGGCTACGATGTATCCTAAGTTGTAATATACACTTATTTCTTATTCAACGTATTCAATGTTTTGTTATTGCATTGTTGAAGTGTTTATCATTGTTCTTCATGAGTTTTAAATACTTGATCACCATTTAAGGCCTAGAATGATTCATAATGAGTCCGAGAGGAGATTTATGATGATTGCTAAGGTGATAAGCACCACAAATTGGGCGAATGCTCGAGAGAGATTAATGCGATTTGTGTGGTTTTTAAGTGAAAATCTTAGAGCTTTAAAAACACTTTTCTAATTTAAATTCATGCACGAGAGTGATAGATTAATATGTAAAAGGGCATGTTAACTGTTGCTCGAGAGAGAATATTTAGTAAATTAGGATTTTCAACCATCAACACATAATAACAACTTGAATAATGATAATAGAATGGCGTATTGATGCAACTCGGTGAAATCGGATGCCTTGGATTTTATTAAATCATAAAAACTTAAAAAAATTCAGTAAGCTTAGTTAAAAATCAGTTAACATATTTTTTTTTCTTTTTATTTTAGTTTATTTCATATCAACATCTCAATTTTCAATCTTTCAAATAGCATTAAAGCTACTAATTTCGATACTCGCTCAATAACAATCCTCGTGGGAACGATACTCTACTTATTACTTTATTATTTGATACAACTAGTACACTTGCTAATGCATATGCAAATTAAGCATCAAGTTTTTGGTGCAGTTGCTGGGATTGTCTTTATTTGAGTGATATTGATACTAACTAGTTTTGATGCTAATTTGAAATTGTTACTAATTTGCAAATTTTATTTAAGTATAATAATGTTTTCATTTCATTCATTTGTAAAGATAAATTCTTGGGGGGAAAAAAAAAGGAGAAATATTTGTATAGAACATACCCCTAAAATTGTGTTTTTGTTAAAAAATTGTTAGTTTTTATGTTATTTTGTTGTTTTTCTTGTATTTTTTTTTTCTTACTTTCATCTTTATTTTACGTAAAAAGTTTATTTTGCTAAAATTTCAAGAGTTGAACTTGTTATTATAAAGTTTTTCAAAACCTTAGTGTTACTACCCCCTTTTTTTTCCCCCTAAAACCATATTTTTCTCAACTTTTATTTTAAAATTGTTGTATTTATAAGTTTTTTGATTAATTTTAACTTTGTTTTAACTTTTTAATTCACCATAAGTTCTTCAAAGTTAAGTTTGTTTTCTTTTAAGTTTTTCAAAATCTTTAGTATTACTGACACCCCTCTCTTAAAACTTGGTTTTCAAAGGTTATTGTATTCTTAACCTTTCTCACTAATTTTATTTTTCCTCTAACTTTTAAGTTTATTTATTTATTTACCAAAAAAAAAGGAGTGCTGGAAGTGATGGATTGCTACAACTTTATGAGACCTCAATATCCAGCTGTACCAAGGAAACAATTGAGCATTTGTGAAATTAGTACAATATCTGCTCAACTCACACTAATTCAAAAACAATTAGATGACATGATTGCTGCTCGTACTCCTAGATGTAAATTTTGTGCAATTAACCATGCTCGTATGGAATGTCAAATGGGTAATAGCTTTTCCTCATGGGATTTTGAACAAGATACCTACATGTCAAATTTTAACCAACTCTAGTATAATCCCTAATCTAGCACCTACAGTCAAGGATGGATGAACGCTTCTAATTTTTCATAGAGCCATCACAAAGCACCTTGGCCACCCATTCATCCACATCAAGAAAAGAAATATGACTTAGAAGAGATGTTTAGGGAATCCATGCATGGATGGACACTTTTTACTAAAAAAATCAAGGCTAGCTTTAGAAATCAAGGAGCTTACATCCAAAATCAAGAAGCATCCATCCAAAATTTAGAAAGTAAAGTGGGGACTATATTAGAGGAACTTTTTCAGAGGTTCAAAGATTCCTTGCCTAACAATACCATCACTGACCCAGGGGAATAAATTAATGCCATAACATTGAGGAATGAGAACATTAGAAGATCCACCTCAATGTGACATAATCCCCTTAGTCAACTCAAGGCCAATAATGACCAAACCTATTTTTACCTGCCCACCACCACCACTTATTGAAAATAGAGTGTCAAGCTTGTTTAACGAAGTCAGAGGCTTTCGGAGCCAAGGATGACTCAGTGAAAAATTGGAGAAAAGATCGGAAAAGAAAATTCGAGCATGGCACATTAAACTCAAGGATCCCATTATTAGAGAAGGTGGAGGTGGTCGTCTAAAGAAGGTTACAAAGAAGATTCATGAAAGAAAATGGTCATTAAGGGTGGATGGAGGAAACACCATTCTTCTCCAGGACACGGGATAGATCATCCTCAAAAAGTCGAGCTAACGACTATAACTTAAGCGCTTCTTGGGAGGCAACCTGAGTTTTCTTTTCCGTACTTCTTTTCTTTCAATTTTCTTTTATTTTTATTATTTTTGTACATTTTGTTCAATAGGTTTTTGAAACAAATTGGGGGGTAACTTGATCACGACATTAGCCATCAAAAGGCTAATCCTCAAACCTGGGAAGTGTCTCTCACCTACTACTTTGTTTCTTATATTTGAGAACAATGTTAACTTTAAGTTTGGGGCTGGGAGAGACAATTTTTAAAATTTTGAATAAAGTTTTTTTGAAAAAGTTTTCCTGTTTTATGCTTTAGAGTTAGCTTTAGTGCCTCCCAGAGTTTGGAGCCTTTGTATGGGGGTGTAACTTGTGTCGGCCAGCGAAAAGATTGTCTATTTTCTACAGTTTTAATCATTAGTCTTTTAAAAAAAAATTTCTAAAAAAAGAGAACTTATCATCATGTTTTTTAGGCAATTTTTCTACTCTTTTTAGGTCGTTTACTTTAATAAGATTTGAATAACCTTATAATCAATTGTTTTTGTGTTCTAATTGCAAAATACGATCTAATCTAAGGCACTATCTTGATAAAATCATGGTATTTGACTTCACTTGTTTTACTTTATTTTCTGATTAAAAGATGCTCAAATTTGAATGGATTGCATAAAAATTATCATTTACATAATAGAATTTGAAGAATTATGCCTAAATCTAAAGAGAAAAAAAAAAAAAGAAAAAAAAGAGGAAAACATCTCTAGCACTGCTATCCCACATAAACAATTTTAAAGATATGTGCTACCTGTTAAGAGGGCGTCTCAGTGGTGGCTTCTCTTACTTATTGATCATCGCCCAGGAGTCAGAGCTTGATTTTCACTGAAAATATACTCAGGAAGTCATAATAAAGGCATCTCAGTGGTGACTTCTCTTACTTATGGGTCATCGCCCAAACTCACACGGTAATATTGGGGATGTTTCAGTAGTGGCTTCTCTTACCTATAGGTCATCGCCCAGGTGTCGGAGCTTGATTCTCACTGAAGATATATTCATGAGCCGAGATTGACTTGAGCAATTAAATTCCTCAGGAAAAAAAAGGGAGAAAAAGAAAAAGACACTTATTGTGAATAATTTTAGTTTTGGGCATACTTGATAAGTCTTGTTATGAGCGGTATGATTTTTGTTTTCTATTCGGTTTGCATATCTTGAAATTAGAAAGAACGGATAAACTTAATTTGCTCAGCTAACTTTTGAACTCAGTCACTTAGGTAATTGACAGATTTTCCTTAGAAAAGATGGCTTTGCCTTTAGAACATTAAAACTTTGAGCTTTGGTCATTCTTTTCTAATAAGAGTATACTTGCTTTAAATTGTGAAAGAATTCTTAAAAAACATGAGATCCTGCGCTTTAATGTTTAGCCTTGCGCGAGGACGAACAAGCTTTAAGTTTGGGGGTATTTTGATATGCCTAATTTGGTACATAATTATTTTTATCATTTTGATTCACTTTTTAACCGTTTTGAATCAAATATTTATCGTTTTTGCTCAGTTTCGCTCTTTTTCGCTGTGCTAAATCTGACTAGGTTTTATCATAGCATCAATATTTGAATGCAAGATACATCCAAAAAAAAAAAAAAAAAAAGCATTAAAATGAGCTAAATCAATCAAAATACTAGTTTTAGCAAGAAATTACCAAGTTCATGACAATTCAATTCAACTTACAAAAATGGGTAGCAAAATGCACAAATCAAGAGCAAGGATTGATTAAACAATACATTAACATGTCCAAGTTGATGTAAACTATGAATTTAGGTGGTGCTAAGCTCAAAAATCTGAAGAAAAACAGCAAGAACAACAACAACGCAGAGAATGAAAACCGGCCTACGCAATTCACTTCAACTTGCAATTTTTGGTGGAAATATGAACAAATCAAATGCAAGGATGACTTAAACAACTCATTAACATGTCCAAATGATGTTAAGACTGATTTTGGGCGGTGCAAAGTAAGAAAAAAATTAAAAAAATCAACAACTTGTTGAAATCTACAGAATTGGGTGGCAAGGAGTAGAGTGGAGGTGCAATGCATTTTAAGCTTGCAATTTTTTGTATTTTTTTTAATTCCAACTTTACATACTATAAATAGGGATTCTTAGGAGGTGTTTTAGCATCATTCAATCCAGAAAAATTAAATACAAAGTAGAGAAATAAGGTATAAATTCGTAGGAAGAAAGGAGGAGAAAAGAAGTTTGGTTTGAAATTTTGCATTTTCAAGTTTTTTTTCTATCCTTCTCTTCATTAAGTTCATGAATTTTGTGTTAAATATGTATTATATTAAGTTTATCATGAACTAATTTTGTTATTCCAAGGCTACGATGTAGCCTAAGTTATAATATACACTTATTTCTAATTCAACGTATTCAATGTTTTGTTATTGCGTTGTTGAAGTGTTTATCATTGTTCTTTATGAGTTTTAAATGCTTGATCACCATTTAAGGCCTATAATGATTCATAATGAGTTAGAGAAGGGATTTATGATGATTGCTAAGGTGATAAACACGACAAATTGGGCGAATGCTAGAGAGAGATTAGCGCGATTTGTGTGGTTTTTAAGTGAAAATCATAAAGCTTTAAAAACTCTTTTCTAATTTAAATTCATGCACGAGAGTGATGGGTTACTATGTAAAACAGCATGTTAAATGTTGCTCGAGAGAGAATATTTAGTAAATTAGGATTTTCAACCATCAACACGTAACAACTTAAATAACAAGAATAGAAAGGCGTGTTGATGCAACTAGGTGAAATTGGATGTCTTGGATTTTATTAAATCATAAAAACTTCAAAAACTTAAGTAAGCTTAGTTAAAAATCAGTTAACATATTTTGTTTCTTTTTATTTTATTTTATTTCATATCAACATCTCAATTTTCGATCTTTCAAATAGCATTAAAGCTACTAATTTCGGTACTCGCTCAGTAACAATGCTCGTGGGAACGATACTCTACTTACTACTTTATTACTTGATACGACTAGTGCACTTGCTAATGCATACGGAAAGTAAGCATCACCCAGGTTCAGAGAAATTTGGAAGGAAACCTCTTTAGAGGGATAGCAAATAACTTGCTCCATAGTAGAGGTAGCCACGTCATCTCCTTCTTCAGCTCTTGAGCTTAATGTTTCAGCACTTTGCCTAAGCTCTGGTGTAATTTTCTGAGGAGGAGAATCTGCTATCTCCATAATAATAGAAGCTAGGTCTTCTTGTGGCTAAAAAGGGCCAAGTTAGGAGCTGCTTTGACAGAGATGAACAAGACACCAACTAAGAAAAGTCAATTCCTCTGGTTCAAGGAAACTGGCTTTTCTTTTCCTTGCTTGCTATGAGATGGGTGCCTTTTCATCTTCTTCCTCCTTTACTACCTCAATGGCTTTAGTAGGGAGAGTTGGGGGAACCTCTTTTTGCTTTCTCTTCCTTGAGCCACCAACTTTTAGGACCAGTGGAGAAGTTCCCCATGGGGATTCCTCTAGCAACATTTGGGTGAAACTTCTGGTTCTAGCACTCCTAGGAGTCCCTTGGACTGTTGCTGCTACAAAAAGAAGGGACAAAGATCAGTCTTTGCTCATAACCACCCAAAAATAGAACTTAAGCATACTTCAGGTATGATTCTTTACCCGATTGCGCCTTTTAAGGAGTTAGCCTGATGCTGACTAGGTGGATTCTTCTTGAGCTGGGACCTACAAGCTCAAATGAAGGTATAAAATACTGCTTAGCACCTCTGGCCTCTAAAGAGGACTAATAAGCTTAGAACCAAGCTGCAAAATGAGGTGTGGCACATGGACTGCACTTATAGACAACAGGGTACCCATAAAAGCATTTGATTTCTAGATTCAACTCACGAACCTCTCTATATTGAGGAAGTTGAATGGAGATCCTCTTAACCCCCAAAGGTTTTTTGTCCTTATATTAGCAAAGGGAATATCTTGGACCATGCCAAATTGCCCGGCTAACAACTGCAACATGCAAGTCTCTACACCAAGATAAGTCTAGTGATAGAAAAATAGATCTTGAGGGAACAGGATTGCCTACAAGATCTGCGAGTTGATGTCCATAGATACATCATAGTGAAGGTCTAATTTTCTAAACCAACGAGAATCAAGGTTTTCCTCTCTGAAGGGAGACCATTGAGTCCCCTTCCTACCTCAAAGAGACATTAATCTCTCAAGGCGTTGGTCAAAGCACCATCCTAGGGGTAGGAGGACCTCACAACAAGCATACTGCTCCCCAAAACAAGAGATCCCCTTTCCTATGGGAGCATAGGAGCCTCTAGGGCAAAGTTCGGGGAAGTAGGCTCGAGCCCAAAGCTGGACCAGCCATAAGGGCCCACCTATTTCAACAGCATAGTGCTTAAATATGATGTCCCTAAGGCATCCATAGACTTGGGCCAAAAATAATGGTCCCAGAGCCAATGGACCAGTACTAAAGACCAGGTTGACAGCTATGGTCTTGAGAAATTTAAGAACATAGTTCGAGGAATTAGCAAAGAAAAACTTGTTGAACCAAAACAGGTAAAAGCATGACTCTTCTTCCTTGGAACCTTGTCCAAAGTTATGCGCCTCAGTGACAAACATTTTAACAAAGGACTCATAACCACTGAGTAATCAGTGACAGAGAAAGAAGAGGCAACGGTTTCGGCCTTAGAAGAGATAAAAGAGTCAAGAGGTAATTTTTCTCCACTTGGTGAAAGACCAGTCAAGGTCACTATGTCCTCCAAGGTAATACCATGAAACAAGTGTTTTAAAAGCAAGTTCACATCGTTATGATGGGATGATCATACTTGAGGGAAATGGTTGAAAGCCTGACGGCTTCATAGATGAGGAGGTTCTTCCATTTTTCTCTAAGGGTCAACATCAATCTGTCAACCTATTTGGCATACCGCTTTATAAAAAAGTTCATCCTTTAAAAGGCACTGCTTCTTTGCAAATGCGTCTTCCTCCCCATGATTGACCTGCAGAGGCTATACAAAGTAAATGAGACTCGTCAGTATCTGGAAATATACCTTGAAGGTTAGGGACGTAGTGAGATGGGTTAAAGATGGATCCTAGGGCATATGATGTAAAAGAAGATGAAGGGTCATTCTATGGTAGCCAAGGAAGTTCCTCTTCAATGGTGTTGAGATTAATTGGACTCTGAATCACATCAGAGACCGTTGATCATATTTGAGCAAACGCGTCAGTTTCTCAATAGGGCTATCAGCTTAGGGAAGGGGAGCAGAGACGGCAAAAGAAATTTGAGCCATTTGGGTTAATTTTAAGAAGATGCAAAGGAATGGAGGTAAATTGAATTAAGAATTGAAGATTCAAGACTAGAGGAGAGCAAGTGTTTCAAGAGCGCTTGATTGCGGTAAAGAGAGACAGCATAGAGCAAAAAAGTGAAAATTTCAAGCCCCTAACTGTCATACTTATAGACACATGGGAAGGAAGAGCAAATAACAAATGGTGTTCTCTCGAGCTGCTTGTAGCCGTTGAGGGTGAAATTAAGATTTTTACCCGTTGAAAATTTGAATTTACCAACGGTTAAAAGAGAGGCATTTCTTTACACGCTAAATTTGAGGGGACTAGGGCAAAACCATTTCGAGCAAAGTGCCATGTGCTTAACATGTGAGGCCCTCCTGGAGGAGAATTAGGCCTTTTGGTGCTGAAGTAATGGCATCTCGAGCCCAGTAACCTGAGAAGATTATCACCCTAACAAAAGTATTAAGCACTCGAAGCTCAAGATGGTTGAAAGGTAAAGGGAGCTCGAGCTCAAGGGACCAAGAAGGTTGCCAAACAGGTGGTTTTCAAGCCCGAGACAGTTACTTGGACCACAATTTCAGATACTTGGACATTAAGCTTAATCTAAGAGTTGGTAGAGAAGACTTCAGCTATAATTCAAGCATGAGCTTCAAGGAATTCCCTCCAAAACTAAATCATGGTTGCATTCATTGATCCTTTACACGCAGTAAGAAGCTTAGTGGCCTAACTGTCATGATTGTGATATATTGGATTAAGTAGTAATAATTCATTAGTAGTAATCAAGTAGTTCAATTCAATAATATTAGTTCTATTAGTCTTTTTAGTGGTATTGGCCATGTAATAGCCTTATTAGTTCCTTAGTAGTATTATCCATGTATTAGTGAATTCCTAGGCATGTTAGATATTTTGGTGGGAGTGTCAGTTAATGTAGTTAGTTAAGAGCTTAGATATTTTTTATTCATCTTGTGTTAGTTGCAACCTTAAGTCTTAGCTGGGATGTATAAGTAGCTTGTTCTTGCATCGTATTCTTCATGAAATAGAAAATATCTTCTTCTTCTCCTAATTCTCTTTACTTCTCATCTCTATTCTCTCTACTTCTCATCTTTATCTCAATTCTTTCTCATCTCATATTCTCTCTTCTAGGTTATAATCCAAGATTGATCTTAAATCATAATAATTGGTATCAGAGCTTGCTGAATTTTGCATTAGCTTGCCGAAATTGCATTCGAACTTACTGATTTTGCATTCAAGCAAGATAGCCATGGCTGGAGATTTGTTACATGATCCATTTCAGACGGTGCTACGGATACTTCAGGACATGACTGCAACATTGAAGAGTGCGTAGCAATCTCATGAGAAGATCCAAGTGCAGCCTTTGGGAATGCAAGATAAACTTCATAAGTAGGATGATGTAGCATCAGTTCAGGTTAATGTTGTAGCACTGCTGCTTGTTCAAAATGAATTGATGCAAACGAATATTACAGTAGTGGAGTTGATATCGATTCAGCAGCGAGTCTTGCAAATTCAAGATAAGTTTGATCAAGTAGCATTTCAATCTACTGTTCATGATTCCTTATTGATGCAATCAGATGTTGCAATAGTGACATCGAAGATGGTGAAGAACAATCAGGGTGATATTACAGCAACGATTCAAGCTCAGTTGAGGCTTCCTAATCTAGGGAAAAGGGTGCACATTGTTAAAAGTTCAAGAACTGGACAGTCTAAGGTGAAAATAGAGATATTTGTTGGACAACCTGTTCATGATGAATTTATGCAAGCAAATAGTATTGCAGGGAAACCGAAGGCTACAGTAGTAAAATCGAAGACTAGAGTAGTAACAACTACTCAACTGAATGTGAGGATCAAGCAAGATCAGTTCAATGAGCTGATAAGAGCAAAGATTAGAGCATTACAATGTAATGTAGGTGAGACAACTATACATCAACATGTCCTAGAGGATAAGCATATCCGGGAGATTCAAGACATGGTTGCTCAAGTTAGAAATGAAAAGCATACTCCAGCTCTCCACCCAACTGGGAGACTTCCAGAATAATTAGTACTCTTTCCCAAGTTGCAAGAAAATAAGGTTAATCACTTCCTTATGATGGCTAAAGTTGGGAAGCAAGCTCCAATGGTTATTGGTTCATTCGGTAGTTCCAATCAGGCTGAGGAGTGAGCCACATTTCATCAACAATCTCAAGATTCGATTATAACAGTGACAGATATGCAACATTGGCATGAGCAGATCCATTCGCAGCTTATTGGAATGTAGAATCACGTTCCTAAGCAATCCAATTACGTTGGCACAGGCACCATAACAGTGATGTATTATAGTGGTAGACCACCTGATGCCCTACTCCTTAAGCTGAAGGCAAGAGTTTTTGAAGTGTTGCACATTGTCAAGGACATGAGAGGTATCGGAATTAAACCTTAAATTAGAAGAGGAGACAAATACTTTCATTCCTATGACAATGTTGATTTACAGAAAAGGGGTTGGGCTGCCATTCATTCATAGCTAGATTAAGAAGATGGGTTTCATAATCTGAACATGAGTAATTCCACTAAATCTTGGCAAGATTTGGCAAATGAACTAAGTGGAAAGTATGCTGATGAAGATCAGGGTGATATGATAGACATCTTGATTCGCTTTTTGGCAATACTTCTATTAAGAAGCATGAGAGTCGAGTTGCACACATAGAGGCAGGATGGTTGGTTGGAAATTTTAGGGCAAGTAAGGCTTATTGTGTCTCAAGCTTAATGAATGGCTTTGAACTTACGATCAAGAACTTAGTCAGGGGCCTTACTTCACAAATCTTGTCAAAGACTTACTCAAAACAAAAGCTTAGGAAACATCCAGAAACTTGTGTCACAATAAAAATAGAAGAAGACCAAGAGGAGGTGGCAATGCAGATTTCACGAAGAATTATAACATAAGTAGTTGTAGTCAAGTTCCAGGGTATAGATGAACAAGAGCAGCTATAGCTCGTGAGATGCAAGAGGGTATCTTGAGTAAAGAAGGAAGGTGACTACAAACACATGGGGCAAATGCATTTCCTTGTTGCTGAGAGCAAAAGGGTTACAAAGCTGCTAGTATTAGATGATTTAATCAAGCTTGGTAGGGGTGGAAAGGAAATTGATGCAAGGGATTAGTCTCAAGGGCATAAGCAAGAAGTGGTGATCTGCGGCTCAGTTTTTGCTGCTGAGTTACCTACTTGGTTAGAGGATGTTTGTAAGGCCCAGAAAGTACCAGATCTTAATGTTTCAGATCTACTTAGATCTTATCCCTTGCAAGCAAACCAATCAAGAATGTTTCTTTATAAGAGTGTGGACATCTTCAAGTGGGCAAAGGAGAGGAAGATTTGTACTATGGTTCTACAAATCCAGTAGTAAATCAGATTTTACTTTGATTGCTAGCTTTGGGTTATGGCAGAAGACCGCCTAATTCTCTATTTCTTAAGACAAATGACGTAGAAGGATTGTGCAATGTCATGAATACAAGGTGGAGACAGCCAAACGGTAAGGAAAAGATGTTGCGAGAGTGTATAAAACAGATAATGGATCAATTGTATGTACAACTGAAGTCTGTTTCAAGGCAGCAAGAGGATCAATTAGTTCACGCGTAGTACGGAGAAATGTCAAGATCTAAACCAACAGTTGAGTATTTGGTCTGGCTATATGGGATTCTTGCGTTGTACTAAAAAATGGTGAGAAGATGAAACAAGCATTAATTCAAGGATCCAATCCTGCGCAATTCTGATGCAATTCTACAATGCAATTCGGCAACATTAAATTTCATCAAGCTACAGTTTTCTCATTAGATTCATGAGGTAAGAATCTTTGAAGAGGGGAGTTTTGTCATGATTGTGATATATTGAATTAAGTAGTAATAATTCATTGGTAGTAATCAGGTAGTTCAATTCAACCATATTAGTTCTATTAGTCTTTTTTTATAGTATTAGGCATGTAATAGCTTTATTAGTTCCTTAGCAGTATTAAACATGTATTAGTGAATTCCTAGGCTTGTTAGATATTTTGGTGGGAGTGTCGGTTAATGTAGTTAAGAGCTTATATAGATTCATCTTGTGTTAGTTGCCGCCTTAAGTCTTAATTAGGATGTATAAGTAGCATGTTCTTGCATTGTATTCTTCATTCATAAAATAGAAAATATCTTTTTCTTTCTCACAATTCTCTCTACTTGTTATCTCTATTCTCTCTACTTCTCATCTTTATCTTAATTCTTTCTCATCTCATACTCTCTCTCCTAAGTTATGATCCAAGATTGATCTTGAATCATAACACTAACGTGGGAAGAAAATGCCACTTGAGTCAGGTCCATATCTTTTCATTTTTCTATCAATATATATATATTAAAAAATCCACTAAAAATATTTAACGAAGTCTTCCTTATTGAAGCATAAGCCGAACTAACGGTACAACAGAAGTCAGATACACCAAAATATCACAACCTTTTCTCTGAAAACGATGAGTGGTTAAGGTCAAAGATGTGCGGTTCGAATTTATGCTCTCTCCCTAGTCGCGATGAGTCCCTTCTGCACGTTTGTTTTGTTATCATTTTACTGCGACCACATCACACTTAATTACAAATAAAATAAAGCAAATGGTAGTCTAAAAGATTGGATTCACCATCATGCTTAACCAATAAGACTGAAGACTTGAATCCATCAGGTGACTCTGACAATCCTTCCACTACACTAAAGCTCTCACGTACTTAGTGTGACATTAATTTGGTTGAAGATATATCTAATAAATCACCTACACTGTAAGTTTTATCAAGTGTAGTGTCACGGTATCTAATACTATCATTTTATCTAACACAAGCTTATTGGAATAGGTGTCCTAGAAAAACCAATTAGTTAGTTTCAAATATTAATTAAATGAAATTATTTTGTTTATTTATTGTCTGATTATATTCTACAAGTCATACATGCATGATTTTTTTTCTAAAATGTTCCATGAGATAGACATTGTCCAAGATGATATGTTAAGTTCGATTTAAGAGGTCAATGAGATTGAACCACGCAAAGTCTTAGTTCAAACTAGTGACATGTTGTTAAAGTATATTCGTAGTTGGTGATAAGTTTGGACAACTTGTCTGATAAGACTACAATATGATACTTTTGATGACTTGTCTTAGTCATGTGGATAGGGATCCAAGAGTATTATGTTGGTATTTTCAATAAGATTGGAATACTGACTAGGACCACCTGAATTATTTGTTTCTTTAACTGCTATCAGAAATTATTAATTTTGTAAGACAATAACTCTAAATCCGGGAAACAGTCTGGACTCATGCATGGAATGTTAATTGCTTTGATGCCCAAAATGATGCTTTTAAAAGTGAATAACCAGGATCTTACGTCATTGGGCAATTGCATGAAGTGTGACTCGATGTATGATGTTTCCTTAGTTGATTCGCTAGTATATAAGCGATGAATCTTGGGCAAAATGATCCTTTGGTCTCAGCCTCACATCCCCAGGCACTCCTTCATTTTATGGCTTGCCTCCTGTGAGCGACTATGGACATTTGACAGACTGCTGAGACATCGAGTGCGGGATGTTCGGGCTACTTGCATGTTATGCGAATCAGATGTTGGGTCGCATGACCATCTCTCCTTCATCTACAGCTACTCTGCTACTGTTTGGTCCAAGGTGTCTTCTCGCACCTCTTTCACCTGGCCCACGCTACCATGGCGCAAGATGGTTCAATGGGCTGCTACCAGGCTCCGTGTCCACCGGGTGGATCCGATCCTTGCCCGCCTTTGTCTTTCCGCGATGGTTTACATCCTCTGGTATGAGCGTAACCTGAGGATTCATCGCTCCCAGTCCAGGCCTTCTGCAGTTGTCACTGAGGAGATTACAGGATTGGTCCGCAGCTATCTTATTGCTGCTCCTACGCTTCGCGGTGCGCATCGCCACTCGTAGCCTCTACAGGAGTGAGGGATTGAGCACTAGCTTTGTTTGCTTTTGTTTGCTTTGTTCCCTTTGTTTGGTCATGTTGACCGTTGATACTTCTTGCTTTGTTTCTTTCTCTGATTGATTCTTTGATGTAGGCCTTTGGCCTTGACTTGGGGTATGCTCCTCGTAGACTTGTACATATATTTTTGATCATTTATGGTATATATCACTGATTCACCAAAAAAAAAAAAAAAAAAGCCCCCTAAAGGTTTGAGCAATTAATTCTTTTCCCATAACACTTTTACAAAAAATTAACTAAGAGGGTTCCAACACATAAGCACCGGATCCCTTTAGAACTCTGAAGTTAGACATGCCTGGGCGAGAGTAGTACTAAGATTGGTGACCTCCTAGGAAGTCCTTGTGTTACACCCCTTAGGCTTGGGGATCTCGAAAACAATCTCTCTTCAGGGGGAAGGCAGCGTACTTTCCCCTCCCCCTCCCCCCCCTAAAAAAAAGCCCCTGCTTAGGACACTAGGAATATTGGCTTTTTACTTTTATAAAAAATTATCACATAATCTTAATTAGGATCTCATCCTAATTAATTAATTATTTATTTAAATAATAAAATTTTTTTAAAAATTTGTTTAGAAAAGAAGCATGCCTAGCGCATATTTATATGGTTTTTTTTTTATTTTTTATTAAATAAATAATTAATTAAATTCGATCTTAATCTCATTAGATCGAAAACCGAACATCTAATCCTATTAGATATTCTTTGCTTTGGATTATCATAAAATATTCAACAATTGAATAGTTCAGACCTTGCTTTAAAAACTAATCTCATTAGATTTGATAATTTAAATCGTTCAATTTTTTGAATATTTAATCTCATTAAATTCAATTTAGAATTATGATCTGATAAGTCCAAATTTATATCATTTATGTTCATTTTCTAAACGTTTTGCATTTAATTTTTATCACTTTTACTCGCTTTTACTCTTTTTCGCTCCTATTGTTATTTTCTTACAAAAACGCTCATTTTTTGCTAAATCTTGCTAGGTTTTATCATCAGCGTCAACAAATAGAAGTAAGATACAACAAACAAAAGCAAAAATGGGCAAAATACACCAAAATCCAACGGCTAAAGCAAGACGAAGGATGAACCAATGCAACTTGTATCAAAAGCTAAATTTGGCCGGCACAATGAACATATCAAAAACAAAGAGGAATTAAAAACATAAAAAATCATACAACTTGCGTCAAGAGGCAAGCTTTGGATGGTTGCAAGTAAGAAAAAAAATGAAAAAAAAAAAAAGCAAAGCTAGCAAGTTCAAATTTTGGGTGGCAATATGAAGCAATAGGAATGAACTTCAAGTCTTGGTTATTTTTTAAATTTGGTCATGTAAACACTGTAAATAGGGGTGGGAAAGATAAGGAAAAATCAAAATATTCAAAACAAAAATCTTTATTAGTCACAGTTTAGAAAAGAAAGAAGAAAAAGAAGAGTGCTTTGGTTTGTAATTTCATATTTTCAAATTCTTTTCTATCCTTTTTTTCTTTAAGTTCCTTAATTTTGTCTTAGTTTTGCTTCATATTATGTCTACCATGAACTAATATTATTTTTCAAGGCTGCAATGCAGCCTAAGTTATAATATATGCTCTTTTCTGGTTCGACGTATTCAAAGTTTGTTTATTGTACGGTTTAAGTGTTTATCATTATTCTTCATGAATTTTGAATGCTTGATCACTATTCAAATCCTATAATGGTTCATAATGTTTCCAGGAGGAGATTTATGATAATTACTAAAGAGACAAACATCACAAATTGAGCGAATGCTAGAGATAGATTGATGTGACTTGTGTGGTCTTAAATGAAAACCATGAATCTTCAAAACTTTTTTTTGATTTAAATTCATGCAAAAGATTGATGAGTTAATATGTAAAAGAGTATGCTAAGTGTTGCTCGAGAGAGAATATTTAGTAAATTAGGGTTTTCGACCACCAACATGTAATAACAACTTGAACACCTAGAATAGAAAGGCGTATTGATGTAGCTAGGTAAAATCAGATGCCTTAGACCTTATTTTAAAATAGAAAAACTTTCAAAAAATTCAGTAACCGAATTTAGTTCCTTTCATTTTATTTGTTACATAGTTAAAATTTCAACTTTCGGTCTTTCAAATAGTGCTAAAGCTAGTAATTTTGGTACTCACTCAATAATCAATCCTCATGGAAACAATACTCTGCTCACTTTGTATTACTTGATACGACTTAGTGCACTTGCTAAGCAAACACCAAGCACATCACGCTCCTTGATTGAATCATAAATCATATAAAATTTTAAACAATTTAAAACTTTAATGAATATTCAATCTTGTTATTAAACTTTTTTATAATAATATTCAAGATTGTCTTTTTTCTTTAATGAAATTCCCAATTTCATGCTTTTGTAATTGTACATACTCTAATTTTATCAAACCAGATATTTTTAATGTCAATCATGAGCATTTTTACGGTTGACTCTGATACCAATTATGGAGAACATATTACAAAATTTTTCCCTAGATCGGCTTGAGCAGGCATAGCGGAAAACTAATTTGAATTCTTAATTTTAAGTCTAAAGCCATAACCTAATTAAGCTATTTAATTAGATCTAAATCTTACTTTAATAGGTTTATAATATGACAAATGAAAAACATCCAATAGAATATACATATAAACATAGTATGTAGAATAAACGAAACAAAGAAAAAATAAATTAAATATCAAACACTTAATTTGGATATACCTAAAGCGTGAATCACAACTCCGACTTGAAGATCTGAAATTAGAAAAAGGATTTCTTAAGACCTTAAAGTCTTCTTCGTAATGACCTTTTTTAGCACCGGAGTGTAGACTCCAAAAATATTTAATTTAGGAACCTTTATTATTTCTTGGAAAAAAAAAATTCAGGAAAAATATACTAAACAATAATTCAGAAAACGGCTAAAATAATATTAGGGCGTTCGCTGTAGGAAAAAATCAAGTTCCAAAACCCTAGAATTTAATTTGTTTGTGATCAAAAGCGCGTTTAAATAATAAACAATGCAAGCAATGACGTCCACAAAACACTTTCCGGATGCAGGTATAATTCATGTGATAAGCGGTCGCTAACGTCTTGCTAACGTGAGCAACAAGCTTTTACCTTTTTTTTATTTTGATTCTGGGCACGTGCCCCATAAGATCTGTATCCCGTAGGGGGGTTGTGCGATTGTTATTCCTTTTGTCCCTTTTTTTAATTTAAATACGATATAATTTATCACATTATATATTTATCTAATGAATATTTATTTGATAAAAAAATTTATTTATATCATTTTTATTTTTAAATATTTTAAAACAGTGCTTAACTTGAGGCTTTCAAAGGGACCTCAAGGACAATCTAACTCTAGTTTCAAATGGATCAAATTTAATTATCATCTCATAATAACAATTTAGTAAAACTTAATTCTGCTAAATAAGTTGTACTGCACTCTAGAATTAAATATATTCACTCAAGAGTTTCCCAAATAACTTTTATCATGACAATTAACCCCTCTATTAGATATCCGTGAGCAACTGCTATCGTTACTTTTCACACATCTCTCACCGTAGTTCCAACTCACCCATCTTGAAAATTTCAATAATACAGAAACAATTTTCGTATTGATTCAAAATGTCAAACGTGTGACCAAAGATTCTAGAATATGTTCACATATTTGTGAATTAACTAAGGGAATATCTTTATCTTGGTAGAGACTATAGATTCCACGTAGAACAACTATTCCCCCTACACTTCATACCGTTACCCAACGTCTGTAAGATTCAAGTCAATGGCACTTTGACTAATCCTTTTAGCACATCAAAGCAACAAACAACCCATGCATGAGTTCAAACTGTTTCCTAGATTTAGACTTAGCATCTTATAGAATTAATTATTTTTGATAACAGTTAAAGAAACAGCTAATTCAAGTGTTCTGCTTAGTGTTCCAGTCTTATTGACAACACTAACATAATACTTTTGGATTCCTATCCACATGACCATGACAAGTCATCAAAAGTATCATATTATAGTCTTATCAGACGAGTTGTCCAAACCTATACCGACTATGAACATACTTTGATAACATATCACTAATTTGATCTAAGTCTATTTGTGATTCAATCTCATTGACCATTTAAGCCAAACCAAATCAAATGTCATCTTGGACTACATTCATCTCATGGAACATTTTAGAAAATAATCACACGCATGTTTGACTCGTAAAACATAACTAGACAATAATAAATAAAAAGGTTATTTATTTAATATTTAAAACTAACTAATTGAGTTTCTAGCACACCAATTCTAACAAGAAATTCCTCCTTATGAAATTGACGTCGCTGGGTATGTCAAAGGACCTCCTATGATTTGTAAGCCTTTGCTAAAAAAGGATATTAAAGCCAGGAAGTCAAACTAATTCCATGACTTAAGAAAATACTCGTTTGACCTTTCAAGCGCCAACATTATATTTGATTGGCTTGAGGCAAATAATAAACTCAAGGTTAAACCTAACCCCGATTCATTGAATGGGAAGGTGTAATGTAAGTGGCATGATTCATTCACCAACTCAACCAAGAACTACGTGATCTTTAGAAGCATAGTCCAAGACGACATTGAGGCTAGGGTAATCATTTTCCTTGAGGAAGGGCTAATGGGTGTTGATAAAGACCCATTCCTAAGTCTTGTTCTTGTTAACATGATTGATACTGTTGCTTGGAATGATCAAAGCCTTGCTCCTACTAGCCATACGCATTGTAACAGGAAAGCAATGGTCTTGAACAACATCTATAAGGCAAGGGTCACAAAAAGCTTGTTTCACATGTTGGTTCTTCATGGGAAATTGAGGTTCCTAGCACCTAGGTATGCTTTAGACAATGATACATGCTGCTTCAATATCAGGGAACCTCACACCACCAACAAATGTTTGGTCTTTAAGAACCTGTTGATTAATCTCCCAGCAAATCAGCCATCTCGTTATCAGTAGCCGAAGAATTAGCTATGGAAATTGGCTATTCTTCCAGATGAACTACAAGCCTAACAAACTGGTAATGAGGAAACTCAAGCTCCTCCTAGGTTATATCTTACATCCTTTATGCCCCTTAAGAAGTCCTTCATTTATGAGCTAACTGAAGATACTAAAAGAAACCCAAAATACGACCTGATTGAAGTGGACACCAACCAGGGACCACTACAACCAGAACAACATCCCTCAGTGGTTCTTTCTGGCAATGTTTGAAAGAAAAACCAGCTGAAGCAAGAAAATGCTGGCTCTTCTAAACTTAGTCGAACTCAAACAGGGAAGCTGCTTCGCAAGAAGACAACAAAAAGAAGAGCTCAACTAGACACTTATTTGGCCAAGGATCCCGCTAAGGAGGATACAGGCCATGAGGACAAGAGCATTGAACCAATGGATCTAGAGGATCCAAAAGGAAAGGAAAAGCCCATAGCCACTAAGGCTAACACCAAGCCACGAACAAGTTTTAAGAGTTGGGCCAATCTCTCCTCTTTAGAAGTAAGAGAATCCTGGTGGGAAAAACTTGCCAAGATATCATGGGCTCGAAAGGGCATCTAATGATGACAAGGATTAAATTCCCCTCAACATCAACTTAGTGGATCCTGTAGACCTTGTCAACCCAAAATGGTCTGATATTCAGAATGAATTCTACGAGGAAGACTTTTCCAAGCTAATGGAGGATTGTAAAACTTCTGATGTTGAGTCCAAGGATCAGCCTCAAGACCAGGACATGCAAGTTGATGATAGTCTTAAAAAGGATATAGACCAACGGATCCACATCCAATTTGGATCACTCCTTGAGCAAGCTAATGTTAGGACTACTTTACTTCTCCCTTCAGAGTTCATGGAAACAGAGATGTAGAGTAGCCTTGAAATGGATGTAATAGAAGCAAACAAAGATCCCCAGGTGGAGCTCGTGGTTGAAGTGGCACCCCTTAAAGGTATTTTTGGACCTTTATCTTTTAAATTTAAGTCCCCAACATCCAAGTCAACTGATGACTTACCTGACGTAATAAAGATGATGCTTGATGTGCCTACCAAAACTAACAAACACATTAAGCCTCTATACATCAAAGCCAAATTCGATGGCATTGCGAATAAGGTCTTGGTGGATAATGGAGCAGCCATCAACATCTTACCTCCTCACATGTTAAGGGTTATCAATAAATCTTAAGATGACTTGATAAGTTCTGACATGGCAATTTGTGGCTTCTTTGGGGCCACCACCAAGTCTAAAGGGGTCATCCCGATTGAGTTAACTATTGGCATTTTGAGTAAGCTAATAGGTTTCTTTGTAGTGGATAACACCTCAAGCTACAATGCATTACTTGGGTGAGTTTGGCTGTATGACAACCATTGTATCCCATCTTCACTTCACAAGTTGTTGATCTCTTGGAACCAAGAAAAATATGAGGTTGTTGTGGCAGATGACATGCCATTCATAGCTTGCTCGAACTTCATTGAGGCAATGTTCTAAGAGGATGGTGTAGGACCCTTAGCTGTAAGAAGGACCGCTCCTTAAGATGCCGAACACCAAAATGTGACAACCATCTTTGAGAGCCCACTCATTGTGATGCGATGACGACATGTCTCTCAGGTTGAAGGTCCTTGGAAACAGCTTCTCTTCAGGTTAACAACCTAAAGGGGGAAGGCTAGATACATCAACCCCCCAGAACCCACTTTTGCGGGAGCCCTTGAGGCACTGGGATTGTGTTGTTGTTGTTGTATCTTTGAGTGGTCTATCTTTGAGAGCCCACTCAGAGAAACTAAGGTTGGTCAAGCTTAGGAGGAGTCAGGTGGCTCTGACTTTTGGGGATGCATGAGAGCCCTTCTCGATGACGGGTACCTTAAAGGTGCATAGGATGCCCAAAAGGCCGTCTCCTCAGCCATTGCAAAGCTAGTGCCCTGGCATGTTAAGGATCAACTATGGGTTGTGCAGCCATTTATCTCTAGAGATGGATTCAAAAGTCCAAATGTTATAAGAAAAGGAGTTTGGTTTGTTTGACTTGAGAGCAGCATTAGCCAAAATGAAGGACTTGAGAGCTGAAGTTCAAGATCCTCTCTTGGAGGTTACATTCGGTTCAATGGAAAGCCCAAGACCCACGCACGTGAGTGCTTTGATTTCTGAAGAATACAGAAAGTAGTATATAAGTCTACTCCTTGAATTCGAAGACTGCTTTGCCTAGGATCATCATGCGATGCCTGGCCTAGAGAGAGTTGGTTGAGCATAGGCTTCCCATCAAGCCAGGCTTGAGGCACATTATCCAGGCCCAGAGAAGGATGTTCCAAGAGGCTATAAACTTGGTTGAAGAGGAAATTGAGAGATTGTTGAAGGCCAAATTCATTAGGATAGATAGGTATGTTGAATGGATGGAAAATATTGTCCTTTTGATTAAAAAAATGGTAAAATCAGAGTCTGTATTGACTTTAGAGATCTGAATGTAGCCACCTTAGAAGATGAGTATCCCATGCCCATAGCTTACTTCCTTATTGATTCAGCCTGTGGGCATTATCAAGTTAGGATAGCTTTAGAGGATACCCAAAAAACGGCATTTAGTTGTCCTGGGTGAATAGGGACCTTCGAATGGGTGGGCATGCCATTTGGACTAAAGAATGCCAAACCTATCAAAAAACCATGAACAACTTCGTTCATGATCTCATTGGCAAGACCATGGAAGTTTGTATAGATGAGATCATGGTCAAATCAAGAACCAAAGTTGAGCACTTGGACAACTTGAAAAACACATTCTTATAAATAAGGAACCATAACCCCTAAAATGAACCCTCTGAAGTGTACCTTTGGGGTTCAAGCCGGAAACTACCTAGGTCTCTATTAAGTTCTTGATTAAATCTTGAACTTAACCTAAGGAACAATAGAATTTAGGATGAGAAAGAAGTGAAGGAGATGAGAAATTAGAAGAGTTTAGATGAGAGAGAGAAGTTATCTCAAAAGAGATGGTTTTGTATTTTCATTGAATGCCTTATTACAAGCTAATCAACCACTATTTAAGGAGAAATAACAAGAACAACTAACGTGGGACCACACATACTATATTCCCGCCAAAACCAATTCAAACAATTAAGCTACCCGCCTTTGAATTACAACCCAGATTCTCGCATTCATAACATTCCCTTTCCCTTGAAAACATTCTTGTCCTCAAGAATGGAAAAGAGTTGTAACCATGTAGATCACTTAGCTTATGAAAAGATAGCTGAACTTCTTGCTTATGAAGTATTGAACTCCTTGCCGAATTCTTGCAACTGAAGCACTCTATCCGCACTTGAAACTCACTTGCTATGAAATAGGAGATACCTTGAGTGTGCCCACTGCCTCGCAACCTCATATAACAGCAAGAACATGTATGTAACCCGTGCAAATCAAGAACCAAATGGTACTGCAATTGGACTTGCTGAATTCTGTTGCAACTAAAATGTACCCATGCTGAACTAACTCCAAAACGTTGCAGTATTTCCCTTGCTGCTACAAAATGTTGGTGCTTGAATATATAGTCCTCCTTAGGGGGTCTGGACTGATCAAACCATACATCAACACTACCTCTAACATACTCCCTAATGCAGTTAATACAGCTCAGGACCTGATATTGCTGCAGAGAATTATTAACCGCAGCAGCAGCACTGTAATTGTGCTTGTAAGATGCTGTACAATAGAGTTTGAATGTCATCAACCCCATGAGTATGCATATGAAGTCCTTTAACTTCTCGGGAGGCCTCCCAAACTCAAACCAAGAGAACCTAACATCAAGATTTGCTTGTAAGCATTTCCCATTGCAATTCAGACAGCCCAATTTCTTGTCGATGTACACTAATGGCCAAAATTTCAGCAGCTGTAACTTCAAAAATGCAGTGGTTTCTTTGTCCTCAGCTGAGACCTCGGTGACAAACGTCTTGAAAATGTCTTCCCAATAGCATAGCTTCATGATAGGGTCCTTATTAATCAAATCTCTTTTCCAGAAAAGAATTAAATCATGCCAAACTTGCCGATCGGCATGCCGACACTGCATATTTGTTACTGGAATCTGATTTCTGGCTGAACCAACATGCTCTGTAGCAATGACAAAGCTTGCAACATTGTTTTTATCAAACATTTGGATGTTGTGAGTTTGAGCATTCAAACAAACAGGACGTGGACAATCTTTCTGAACAAAATGCATGCTAACAGATTGAATATGCTCTTGATCAGGTGATCGTTCATGTGGACTGTTAGTTCTTTCAACTTTAGGGACATGATTTTGAGGCCTATCTTTATCTAATTGAAGATGAACTTGAGGACTAACATTTACATTAGCAACTTGAGATCCTTCTTCAACCAACGTCTCCTCACGCTTCATCTGACAGCTTCTTGATCTTGTATAAACCACACAAACTAAGGGTTCATAAACCATTGTTGAATGCCACTTGCACAATGTCATACCTTGGACACCCAAACCATTCCAATCTACATCGCCCTTGCTGCAGTTCACAGATTCCTGCTTGCTCCCTCCATATACTAATTCCCATCTGCGGATTGTTGCAATTTATAGGAGCTATCGTCCTCGGCCCTTGGCTTCGTGCAATGCTAACCTCACCATGACTCACAGCCACAACCATTTGTCCACTAACACTTGCACCGACACTGAACTTTTCATCAACACACAGCAGCACCTGTTGCCAAGCTTCTCCAATCACTTGTGATTCATCCCCTCCCAGTTCAAGGACCTTGTCATCATCTATTAAACCATTTAAAGCTCCTATGGTACTGATGTGGATCTGATCAGAGGTATATCTTCCCACATTACAACCTTGGTACACAACCTTCAGCTCCAATGTTTGCAATGGAACCCAGCTTTGTGTGTTGTGGAACTTGAAACGCACTCTCGCAGCTCGAGTGCATCTTTTTTAGCAAAAAATCGACTCCTTTCAGCTTCATATAGTCTTGAGAGTCTTCTCCGGGATCAGGAGGCAACCTATCATAAGAACTTGCACTCGGATAAGTCACAACTCTATTCAAATGAAGAAGTAGACCATTGCGAACTTGCCGATCGGCATGTCGATAATGCATTTCAGCTGCTCTCAGTTCATAAACATTCTTCCAACACAAGAGACCTTGCAAGGGCTTCAATATAATGTGGTTCTAGATCTGAGTTAGCATCACAGCACGCCCAAATGTGAACTTAAGCATACCTTGAATTGTATCTGAAGGTACTGCAGCAACAACTGGTTCTTCAGCAGAATAACATTGCTCAGTAATGAAATTGCTTCGATTCTGCATGTGAGCTGAGTCTTGTATACTAGCATGTACAGCAGTAAGATCAACATTTTGATCATCACACCTCATGTGCTGCAACACAACCTCATGCCTCGATTTCTTCTTTGTGATCTTCTTTGTTTCCCAAAAATCTTTCATTGCGTTGTTAAGATGATTGCATTCTTCAACATTCCCCTGACATGAAGATCGTATTCCCATTCTTGAAGCATGTTGTACTGTAGCTCATCCTCATCAAAATACTCTAATTCTAGCAAAGAGTCTTCATAAAGATCATCACGTTCAACCTCAGGTTCATCCAACTCGTTTTCATCAACTATGGCATTACCTTGATCCAATTCTTCTTCGACTGCATAAAGTGGCTCGACAATGTGCACTTCAGCTACTGCGGAAGAGTTTGGCCTTTGACATTGTTCTTGAGTCTCAGCTAATTTCACTTCAAGTTCCTCCTTACACTGATCCCAACGCTTGTTAACCATATCCTCCAATTTTTGTGATTGAAAAATGACCTGATCAGATTTGTCTGATTCAAGCGGTTGAACTTGCTGGTCAACCTTGCTAAAGACTTGCTGCATCACCTATTGTAATAATTCATCGCAAAATTGCTTCATCCTACGGTCAAAGTATGCATTCATAGGCCGATCCTGACCTGTTGCATCACTACCATCCATATTTCGCTCCTGACCTTCACACTATGAATTGATCTTAATGATCTTCGAATTTAAAGCAGCACAATCACCAGTTACCAACAATTTTCTTAAATTTCAAGATCGAATTTAAGAATCACACCGATTCCAAACCCTAACTGTCGAACTCGAACAGAGGAAACGCGAACAAACCCTACCCGCAAGTTAGCCTAGTAATTCGACTTACACCACTGAATTAAGCTCAACTATAACTAGCAATCAAGACCTCAACGCGATTCTCAGACGATCTTACGAACGAAATCGGATTTCAACACTTTCGCTCTACTATCAGACTTTCGTCTATGCTGTCAGAGTATCGCCTTCGCTGACAGATTTTTGCCTAAGCAATTCTCCACTCAATGACATATAATTCTTAAGAATCAACACAGATTCTGATGAGTTCTTACCACCTCTATGCTTAACAGCACAATATTCACAATTCAGCACAAGAGCAGCATCGGATTGAATATGAACTCAACCTCAGAAAGCAGTTACCTCACTCAACTTCTAAATTTCGAATCCGAATTAACCTCAATGTCGCTTGTCTTCTGAATTTTTTTTTATTCCGACCAAGTGTAATGTGGATCAATTAGCTCACTCTTAACTCTTTCTTCAGCTGAACAATGAAGATCTGATCAAGAACAATTAAGCTTCTCGCTCAAACTTCAAGGCAACAGCTCTGCTTCAGCTGAAGTGATCAATGTGCTGCAATTAACTCTCCATTCTGATCACAGTTACGATCAAAACGAACTTACTCTTCAATCATTGAATTCTGCTGTTTAATTTTCAACAATGTGATCGACACAAGCTTGAATTCAACGACTTCACCACCGATCAACAATTGAACCTCTTTTTATGTGTTTTTACAAGCACTTTTCTCTACAATTCACAATTGAATTCAGAACTGAATTCTTACACAAATTGCAATACAATCAAGGGATATTTGATATCAAATCACGTTGGATTTTTTGGAAGCCAAACGAGGCTCTAATACCAATTGTTAAGTTCTTGATTAAATCTTGAACTTAACCTGAGGAACAATAGAATTTGGGATGAGAAAGAAGTGAAGGAGATGAGAAATTAGAAGAGTTTAGATGAGAGAGAGAAGTTATCTCAAAAGAGATGGTTCTGTATTTTCATTGAATGCCTTATTACAAGCTGATCAACCACTATTTAAGGAGAAATAACAAGAACAACTAACATGGGACCACACATACTATATTCCCGCCAAAACCAATTCAAACAATTAAGCTACCCTCCTTTGAATTACAACCCGGATTCTCGCATTCATAACAGTCTCCTAGTACACCAGAGGGGGGACTAAGGTAGACATGAACATGGCCAAGGCCTTTCAAGAGGCTAAACTGCCCTCGAGCAAGAGGGCACTCCAACTTTTTTTAGTGCAGGTGAATTTCCTAAGACGTTTTTATTTCAAATGTTACAGGAGACTAAAGTCTTCTCTCAATTGCTAAGGCTCAAGTTTGAAAAGGACTTCAAATGGGAGGAGGCATATCAAGCAGCCTTTGAGGCCATCGAAGACTATTTAATCAGGCCACCAGTATCTATTCCACCTAAGCAAGGCAAACCATTGAAGATATATGTCTCTGCTTCTGATGAGTCAATCGGTTGGCTGCTTATATAAGACAATGTGCAAGGGTTTGAACAGGCTATGTTCTATTTGATTCATTGTTTAAATGAGTGGGAAATATAAATATTCTTCCATTAAGAAATTTTGTCCGTCTTTGTATTACACATATGTAAAGCTAAGGCATTACGTCCTTGTATTTACCAATTATGTGGTTGCTCAGACAGATGTTCTTAAGTATATGCTAGATAGGCCTTTAATAAGAGAAAGATTAAACAAGTGCAGCGTGGCTCTATTACAGTTTGACTTAATCTATGTGTCACAAAAGCCAGTAAAGGGACAAGCCCTAGCAGACTTTTTGGCGGACTATCCTATCATTCATACTAAATCTATTCATGAGCCAGGAGAACTCTTGGTGATTGAAATGGTCCTTGGACACCATACTTCGATTGATGAAAGACAAAATCATGTGTTAGGAGAATTTCAATTTTGTAAACTAAAATTTCACAATTTAATGGATTAGGCACAGCGGAATTATAATTTAAAATTCTAAATTTTAAATAATAAATGGTATCTACTCTAATTAAAGAATAACAATGCATAGCATAAATTGACATAACATGAAAAACAAATTAAATACGAATTTAAAAGAATTAATTAGGAATTACATACCTTGATGTAGACCGCAATGTAAAAATGAAGCGAGAACAATACCATCGAAGTCTACTCTACAATTCCTCTTTACACAGGATGTGTGGGCATCATAAAATCAAGAACTCTAAAACTATGTTAGTAAAAAACCGCAAGACCATTTTCTGCTTAATTCTCCAATTAAGAAGGATTTTTCACATTTAGCGCCAAGGATTTTTCATATTGACCACTTTAGCGTCTGGTTTCAACAACCACCCAAATGAGGACTTTTCATTTTGGTCGCCTTTAGATCAGCGCTTAGTTTCAACAACCATCCAAAATAAAGATTTTCCTCTTTGGCCGCTTCAACTTTTATTATTATAAAGTGACACATGATTGTATATATGTATTTCCAACCATTATAGTCTCAAGTATATGCAAGTTAATAATTTATAGAGAACAGGGTCATAGTCTCTATTCATGATTGCTCTGATACCATATGTAAGATTAATATTTAAAACATGATAGAGATTATAACACCAAATTAAACTAAAGTATATGTCTATTAGAATGTACCATTCATATCCATATTGTTGATGTAATAAGTGTTACCGGCGATTAAACCTGAGACGCACTTCCACTCACCCACAATAGTCACCAATCCGGAAAAGAGAGAAGATGGGAAACTCTCTAAGCAATTTCCTTGGTTTTAAAAGGAGAAAATGAAGTTAATCATCCATGTGGGGAGGGGGGTGGTCCCTTATATAGACAAACATATGGGCCTACCCATCATGGGCCCATATATTGTAAATGGACTCTCACTAATCCACACCAAGCCCATGTGTCAATGGGCTTAACACATAATTACATATAGGCCTTTTATAAAATAAAAAACCGGGCTTTCGTCATTATCTTCTCAGGCTAACCCAATCGATTAAGTCCAAAATTCTAACATTCTCCCACTTGGATGTTATTGAGTGGAAAGAAAAAAAAACGTTTAAGAAAAGTAACAATCCCTTAAAAAATAGAAAAATAATTATATTCTAAATTAATTTTGTTATACATTTAAATAAAAATACAATCATTAAAATTGTTTCAAAAATAATTTAATCATGGCCAAATATACAATACAGCCAAAATAATAAAAGCCCCAAAAAACATCCATATCAGTTTCCAATAAAATTTTTAATTTCTGAACCATGGCAATAATCACATCTTTCAAAGGATATGACTCTTATCCATGATCACAGAAACTAAGAACTCCATCAACATGGAATATAAACATGTGTTCTAAATAGTTTGCAATTGCAGCAAAATTTACTGCACTTTTCTAATCAATGATAAACACCAGTTAGAAAAGATTCACTTTCTAATCAAGATAATCACACCTCATAGAAAGCATACTATGTCTTTAGACAAACTTTATTTAATCATCTCCTTAGAGATCCTTATGCCTTACTTAAGTAATCATGTTTCCATGAAACAAAAATTTACTTAGTAAACATTACAAGAATTTTACAATGAGCTCATCCCAACAAAATTGGTGCCAAAATAACAATAATAAGAACCTCATACAAACAATATCCATAAAAATAAATAGTACAAAGATAATACTATATATATCATATATCCGAAATTCAAATTACATAGAAGTATTTATACATTAAGATACAACCGACTCCCACTAATTAATTACATCAAAAGATTCTAAAACACCCATATTTTGTGTATGTTGCTTGAAAATAATTGGACGCAATCCTTTTGTCAATGGGTCTGCAAGCATAGTTTCAGTACTAATTTTCTCGATTATAACATCACCATCCTTTACCATGTCTCTAACCCTAAGAAATTTAAGGGTAACATGTTTTGAACCTCTTGTCCTCTTGTTATTTCTTGAAAAGAACACGGCTGCATTATTATCGCAAAAAATTTTGAGTGGCTTAGAGATAAAATCTACCATGTCCAAATTAGAAAGGAAGTTTCTTAGCCAAATTGCATGTGATGGAGCCGCAAAACATGCTACAAATTCTGCTTCCATTGTGGATGTAGCGGTTAAACCTTGTTTTTCACTCTTCCATGATACCGCACCACCAGCTAATGTGAACACATACCCTGAAGTAGACTTCATGCTATCTTGACAACCCGCAAAATCTGAATCTAAATATCCAACTATTTCAAGATTTTCAACATGTTTATAAGCCAACATGAAATCTTTAGTTCTTTGAAGGTATCTCATAACTTTTTTGCTGCCACCCAGTGTGCCCAACCTGGATTTGAAGAAAATCTCCGAAGCATATTTACTGCAAAAGCAATATCTGGCCTAGGGCAAGTTTGTATATACATCAAGCATCCCACAATATTGGAATAAGGTACATTTTTCATGGAATTTCTCTCAATCCCATTCTTTGGGCATTGGTCTTTGTTAAGTTTATTACCTTTAACAACTGGTGATTCTCCAGGCTTACAATCTTGCATTCTAAAAGCTTTTAAAACTCGTTCAACATAAGCACTTTGCGATAAACCCAACAATTTACGTGTCCTATCTCTATGTATCTCTATTCCAAGTACAAAAGAAGCTACCCCCAAATCTTTCATATCAAAATGTTTAGACAAAAGTTTCTTTATCTCATACAATATGCCCAAGTCATTACTAGCAAGTAAAATGTCATCAACATATAGCACCAAAATGATGAATCTGTTAGAACAAATTATTGAAATACTTGCAAAATACTTGCAACCGGGTAACCGAGAGATCTCAGGTGTTGAGGCTATGTAATCACTTTCCTTAAGGCTTATTTCGGTATACGAAATATCCTCAGGGATACAACAATAACCAAATATGAAGAAGAGAATATGTAAAGGGAGAGACATAGTGAGATGAATGAGAACAACCTTTTCAAAGACTTTCACAAATATGAATTTTTCAAGCGCTACTTGCAATTGTATTTTATTTCTCAAAACATGAAAAGAGAACTCTCTTTTCTTCTGTCTGAAATGAATCCCCCCAAAGGGCTATTTATAGTTTTTCAAGTGTCTCTTCAAGAAGGGACACATCCCTTCATTGAGAGTCACTTTCTTTTTTAATATTACACAATTATTGCAAGTAAACACATTTCATATGTGTTCTCTTAAATAATAGGGGAAAATAATATAACAAAATAAGGTTCAAAAGACGTCCCAAATTTATCAAAATGTTACTGTAATTCTGTAAGATTTGTGTGTCGACATACAAATGGCACTGTTGGATTGTGTATTGACATACGGGCCCTGTGTGTCGACACACATCCCATACAAGTTCAAAACACTTAACCAAGTATAGGACAATCACATACATTTTGAAAATACACCAACATTCCCCCACCATTTTCAAAATGCCATCATTCTCGAATAATCAACATCTCAAATTAAAGGAGACCTTATTGTGCATCAATGAGGGTGTCTCACGATTGAACCCCCAGTTAGTGAAGAGACCATACAGTTAATCGGATCGAAAATGGTAGACCAAGCTTTGAACCATACAACCCATTTGACTAACCGACTATCTAATCACGCACAAGGCATACTCCCAGTACATACCCTACGACTCCCAGATCGACACATTCTGTGGCCTTGTGTCCTGTATCCTTCGTAAGTGTTTCAGGGCAAACCCTTAGTAAAAAATCACCCCTTTGAAGCGGCCAAACTTCAACACTCACTAAGGTGGACCTCACTGATCATGTCCCTACGACGCGACATTCAATAAGTTTTTAAAAACCAGGTCCATTAAGAGCATAAGCTTATCCTCTTAGTATCTCTAACGCAGGTACCAAGCACTACAAACTAGGGAAGGAAAAATTCTCTTTTAGTGCTTGCAGTCACACGGATGACAAGTCTCTCTCATTAAACCCGAGACCTAGCGTCATACTAGGCGTCGAGTTGAGGGCCTATCATGGGTGACTAATAATGACAGGTTTCACACCATCTCTTTAATTATCAAGTCTCTAGCAATGTTCTCAAATAAGAGATCTACTAGTTTCAGAATTACATTTCAAAGTCCACAGTGATTACTCAATCTTTTATGAGTTATCTCACTTCACAATATTTGACACTGTTGTGTCTAGACTTTCAATGATACATCTTACTCTTTCACATTTAAAAAACATCTCACTATCACAACGGATAGATATAGACAACATTGGCTTGTGCCACAAAGGAATTTTAAACACAAGATCCTTTAATCGCTATGTTTCTTTACAAGCTGAAACCAGAGCAATAAACTCTATTATCACAGTGGAATTTATAACACGTGTTAGTTTCTTGAAATTCAAGGAACAACACCCCCACCACTTATAACATTTACTAGCTTTTAAAACATAGTCATCCCTCTCGGATGTTCAACTAGGGTTCAAGTATTCTTCTAGATAGAAGAGTATTCATTAAAATAACACCACAACGCGTGGTCATTCCAGTACCTTGTGTACTCCATGCCAGTTATCTTTACTTACATAGCTAGTTATTTACACTCAGCCATTCAACAACCAAGGCTATATCTAACCTTTTTAATTTCCAATTATACCATTGGAACATTTTCATTTGATTCTAAGTATTCATACCAAATTTCAACATGTAAACAATGTACATTCACACAATGAATCTACTTTCATTATCAGACTATTCATTTACACTTTTCGGATTCATTAACTACCTCTTACAAGAGGCCACATCGCAAGACTTCATAGACTCGTCATAGAATCACAATATATGACACAACAATATTAAACTTTGATGTTTATATTATCTCTAGTTCATTCTTCTAGAAATACACAAGTCCGATCGCTAGGACTTCTCTTTTCACACTTTTATTCTTTCAAGGTTCTAGAGTCTTTCCAGGGATATACCCTCAAACATGATTTTCATCATCTATACTTTACTTCACATTATGACAATGTATAATTCAAGATCAATGAAAGACTCAATGTTACTTCGTATGCACTCATTAACATTTATATCTCAGGATATTCAATTCACCCATAATTCAGTCACTTGAATACTCATGCCATTTATATGCATCAAACTTTATGGGTAACAAAGAAGTCATCATAACTCAGTATTCATATACTCTTTAAATTTGTCATGTTGATGACTAACAACATCCTAACATGTGAACATATTATTTACTACGCAACTATTGCATGAATCTATCACTCAATTTGAGTATTTAAAAATTCATTGTATAAAAACACTTCATTTTAACCGACTACTCAACCATCATATACATATGCAAGTGAGCTTTATCTCAACCGCATTAATCATGATGATAAAGTTTTTCCACACGCATGTCGGTTTGCATTGGAACATTACATCCAATAACTTTGGAAAAACCCCACCGAAGATATGTGGTCAGTTATGAAATTATAAATCACCATTTCCAAGTGCTTTTATACAATTTCTCTCATCATTCTCAATCATGAACTTTAATGTGAATTTCTTTATATTAGTCATACTAGGGATCAACATATATAAAAATCATCATACATTTCATGAGCCATTGGGTTTCTTTCAAATTCACATTATTCTCACTTATCAAGCATTCAAACGGCATTTATTTCTTAAATAACCAAGCAGTAAAAATTCATAATCATATTTAAGTTCATGGACATATGGACCTCATAACCACATCAACATATATGGTAACACAAACCTTTTTTTTTATGACGCATTGACTTCAATCTAATGAAATCATACTTCCATGCATATAAGCATTAATCATACAACCACATTAATGTCCATAAGTATGCATTAACATTATATTATCATTAACATGCTTATAAGATTATACTCAAACTTTTATAATCATAATCATATAAACATTATTTTTAATGATTTTCCAAATTCGCTATTGTTCACTTCATTATAATTCCATCAGTGAACAATACATATATGAGATTGAACCTATAACCGTCTAAACAAGAACGAATTAACATACCCATATTTATTTTGTATTATGGGCTCATCTCACATAAGTATTAAAATACGTGCATTAATTCTCAATATAATTATTATTTATATTACAAATTCATACAACCATGAATTTACTATACATAATGCACAATTTATGTTTTATCTCAACCAACATAATTCTTTATGAATTACAACCACGGTTATACAAGTGTATGTATCTTTAGATTAACAATTTATAGCAGAGCATATATCCAATTATTATTATTATCAGTTTTGGAATTGTTTCGGTGCTTGGTTTTAACAACCACACTAAACAAGGATTTTCCTTTTTAGCATCACCTCAACGTCTGGTTTTAACAACCACCCAAAATAATATTTTCATAATATCAACTTATAACAAGTATGTATTCATAATTTTAATTTCTTCATCATCCAAATTAATCATACATGACTTCATTTAGATTATTATCTAAATTTTAATATAGTACCAAATGTTAACCATCATTATATTTATCATTTTACCACTGCCCAAATCAAAAAGGTAATAAATAATTTTCTTAGTTTGATCATGCACACAATTGCACGGACATGAGTGGTTAATCATTTAACATTTGCATCTAGGGTACGTACGTTCAATCCTTTGAAACGACACTCATGCGTCCATTTTTTTTTTATTTAATTTAATCATATAGATTATATATGTGTTTGAAGGTTGTTCACAAAACTCAGTTTGGACTACTGGTTGGGTTCTATCATCCCTTTCCTCAAGCGCGTTGGTTCGATTCTCACAAACTATTTTCACATGCCTCATTTTATTCCCTTTTTTTCGATTTATATGGGTTGTTGTATAGATTGTGCGTGAAATGCAATTTGGATCAATGGCTTAGGATCATATCAATTTCTCAAGAGACGCCGGTTCGAATCTAAAGAAACCGCAAGTCTTTCCTTTTTTTTTTTTTTGTTCTTCGATATTGTCCTTTGAAATTACTGTTAGTATCGATTGCGCTTTGCACAACCACCACGAGAATTGCAAATTCTACAATTATCATTTTTTTATTTTTGCCTGCGGATGATCATCATCTTCATCCTTTTGTTAAATTAACATGATACAAAGTTATTCAATTAAATTTTATGTATCATTTAATCAAAATTTATGATTCATAATTGTGAATTTAAAGTCACTTGATCATAAATTCATGATCTAAACACTCAATGCCTCTTAACTTTCATTTTGATATCACATGTATACTCATCAACGAATGCGCATCAATTTACACGAGTCACATGATTTCATGATTTTATCTCGAGTCAAGTATATATATTTTCATGCATAAACAATGCATCAACCACTACTCGTTAGGCATTATATAACTTCATGATTTTGACGTCTCTTAATCAAATTTTATATTAATCTTAAAATTTCATGATCCTTCTTACTCATGTTTGAGTCAAAAGAACATACATTGATCCATAGTAATTTGTATACAAGAAGGATCCAAGAAGACGTACATTCCTCTCTTTGTTACTTTCTCCAATCTCACATAGTTCGCCACCAAATCAAGGAAAGTGAAAATGCCATTTCAATTAATGAATTTAAGCCTTAAGATTGTTAGAACAAATTATTGAAATACATGCAAAATACTTGCAACCGGTAACCGAGAGATCTCAGGTGTTGAGGCTATGTAATCACTTTCCTTAAGGATTATTTTGGTATACGAAATATCCTCGGGGATACAACAACAACCAAATATGAAGAAGAGAATATGTAAAGGGAGAGACAGTGAGATGAATGAGAACAACCTTTTCAAAGACTTTCACAAATATGAATTTTTCAAGTGCTACTTGCAATTGTATTTTATTTCTCAAAACATGAAAAGAGAATTCTCTTTTCTTCTCTTTGAAATGAATCCCCCCAAAGGGCTATTTATAGTTTTTCAAGTGTCTCTTCAAGAAGGGACACATCCCTTCATTGAGAGTCACTTTCTTTTTTAATATTACACAATTATTGCAAGTAAACACATTTCATATGTGTTCTCTTAAATAATAGGGGAAAATAATATAAGAAAATAAGGTTCAAAAGACGTCCCAAATTTATCAAAGTGTTACTGTAATTCTGTAAGATTTGTGTGTCGACATACAAATGGCACTGTTGGATTGTGTATCGATACACGGGCCCTGTGTGTCGACACACATCCCATACAAGTTCAAAACACTTAACCAAGTATAGGACAATCACATACATTTTGAAAATACACCAATAGAATCTACTCCCACTAATCTTAATATATATGCATTCATCAACCTTATTTTCCATAAACCCAAGATTAGTTATAACTTCATCTAATTTTAAATACCACTGACGGGAAGCTTGCTTTAAGCCATAAATTGATTTCTTAAGTTTACATACTAAATGTTCTTTCCCTTTTTCTATGAAACCCTCGGGCTGAAACATGTATACTTCTTCTTCTAAACTCCCATTTAAAAACGCTGTTTTGACATCCATTTGATGTAACTCTAAATCAAAATGTGCAACAAGACCCATAACAATTCCAAAAGCATCTTTTGAAGAAACTGGGGAAAAAGTTTCCTTATAATCAATTCCTTTTTTCTGAGTATAACCTTTTGCCACTAGTCTTGCCTTAAAACGATCTATGTTTCCTTTAGGATCTTTTTTAGTCTTAAATATCCACTGACATCCAATGGGTTTACATCCACTAGGTAATTCCACCAAATCCCATACCTTATTCAATGATATAGATTGCATTTCATCTTTCATTGCTTCATGTCACTTTTCAGCTTGTAATGAGGAAATAGCATCCCTAAAACATAATGGATCATCAAAATCACGTATATCACCATTTTCAGTCAAGTATATAACATAATCATCAGAAATAGCGGACCTACGTTCTCTATGCGAACGATGTAGACCAGGTTCAATAGGCTTACTCGAAGGCTGAGGCTGATCTATTAGCGGTCTTTGTTGATTTTCTTGAACTTGTTCACATATTTGTTGTTCACGTGGGACTTCACCCCCATTTCCATGAAAAGGTTGACCAATGACCTTTTCATGAATGATAGACACATGAATTATGACTTCTCTCTCTTCCAATACCACTTTATTCTTACAAAAGCAGTCACAGTCACACACATCATATTCAAGGAATTTAGCATTAATAGACTCAACAATTCTAATGCCACGCCCAGGACAGAAAAACCTATAGCCTTTAGAATTATCAGGGTATCCAATGAAATAACAACTTGTAGTTCTAGGGTCAGTTTTCTTTTCAATAGGATTGTAAATTTTGACTTCAGCTTGACAACCCCAAATATGAAAATGATTCAAACTAGGTTTTCTACACGTCCAAAGCTCAAAAGGAGTTTTAGGAACAGATTTAGAAGGAACCCTGTTAAGAATATAGGTAGCTGTTTTTAAAGCCTCACTCCACAAAAATTCAGGAAGATTAGTCCTAGACATCATGCATCTCACCATGTCCATAAGTGTGCGATTTCGTCTTTCTGCCACACAATTCTGCTCAGGTGTACCTGGCATGGTGTATTGACCAATTATCCCACATTCTTCTAGGTATTTAGCAAAAGGACCCTTACATTGACCAAACTCATCATACTTTCCATAATACTCACCACCACGATCAGACCTCACAACTTTAATTATTTTTCCAAGTTGCTTTTCAACCTCGGTCTTATATATTTTGAATTTATTAAGTGCTTTAGATTTTTCTTTAATAAGGTACACATAACCATACCGGGAAAAATCATCGATAAAGGATATAAAATACTTATGCCCATTCAAGGATGTTACATATGGCCCACTTATATCGGTGTGAATTATTTCTAAAAGATCAGAACTTCGATTTGAACCTTTTCTTTTGGTCATGATCATTTTTCCTTTAACACAATCAATGCAAGTTTCAAACCCTTCAAAACTAAGTTGTGATAAAATATTATCTCTTATTAATCTTTCAATTCTTTCTTTAGAGATACGACCGAGACGCCTATGCCATAAAACATAAGATTTCTTATCCATTGTGGACCTTTTGTGAGCAATACCCTCAACATTCATGGAAGAAAAATTTTCAAAAGGTTGTAGATTTAACCGATATAAACCATCAATTAGAAAACCATCTCCAATAATATGAGAATTATAAATTAATTTAACACCACCATTTTTAAATTCAAAATGATAACCACACTTATCTAACAGTCCTATAGAAACTAAATTCCACCTCATCGACGGTACAAAAACAGTATTTTTCAAGAGTACATAATTACCATTCTTAAAAAATAATTTAACAGCACCTACAAAGTCAACCTTGACTTTAATTCCATTGGCCACATAAACATTGACCTCATACTGATTTGGTTTCCGCTTGCTTACGAAGTCCTGCAAATTATTGGCAATGTGAATAGATGCACCACTATCCAACCACCAAGAATCAAAGGGAACATCCACAAGACTTGTTTCAAAGTAAACAAACACAAAAGAATTACCTCCTTTTTTAGTTCTTGGTTTAGGGCAATCAACCTTCTTGTGGTATTCCCCACAATTCCAGCACTTGATCTGCTTCTTAATTACAGCACGGGGACCGAGAGAGTTGTGAGACTGAACATGACTACCACCAGGCTTGTTAAAATGCCCTTGATGACCACTCGGCTTATAGTTTTGACCATGTTTCTTGTTATATTTGTTGTATTTGTAGTGAAATTTTCCTTTTCCATGTTTTGAAAGATTAATAAGATTCACATTATTTCCACCCTTCTCACGACGAAGTCTCGCTTCCTCTTGAACACACACAGAGATAAGTTCATTTACACTCCACTTATCCTTTTGTGCAGTGTAAGTGGTTTTTAATTGACCAAATTGTTCAGGAAGAGATTTCAGGGCATGGTGAACAAGAAAGTCATCAACAATAGTTACTCCTAAATTGTTGAGTTTGGAGGCAATGTGAACAATTTTCATAATATGCTCCCGAACACTACCCACAAGATCATATTTATTGTAGTAAGTTTTTCAATCAATTCTCCTATTTCAGCTTTGTCAGACTTTAAGTATTTCTGTCCTATGGCATCTAAGAACTGTTTAGCATTCCCGTCATCTTTAATTGCACCTAGAATATGATCAGACATAGACCTTTTTATAATCATAAGACTTAACTTATTAGCCTTCACCCATTTTTCATACTTAATTTTTTCTTCAGTCGTACTTTCAAGTGTAAGGTCCTTAGATTTTTCTTCAGTTAGGGCTATATCCAAATCCATCAATCCAAGGACTATTTCCACATCCCATTTCCATTTTTTGTAATTGGTACCGGTCAAAGTTTCAATCGAGTTTAATTGATTGGTCAACTGATTGACAACTAAAAAACAAAAGAAAACAAGGAAATATCAAAGACATATTAGGATAGACAAAAACCATCTCAGCAAAGAATATAAGTCTACTACAATCAACATAAGAGCCTGAGACAACCGTTACATTTTCCCCTTTGGGTGGAAAATGAAACATCTCCTCTTATCAATTCACTATTGAGAGTCTAATAAATTCCATTACAATTTTTCCTTTGGGTGAAAGTGTAACTATTCCTCTCATTGACATTAAAATAAAATTTTTTTTTTTAAATTGTTCAATGTCAAGAAATCAGTCCCCTTTGGGTGGACTAATGCACTTAACATTAGGAAATTTATAGCTTGGTTAAAACAAATATTTAACCCCTTTGGGTGTATAATTATTTATCAACCAAAGTTACAATTTTATAATTGAAGAAAGAAATAATTTATATCATATCTTAAAAATAATAATAATTATTATAATACTCGCTGTGTGGAATTATAAACCACAAAATATGTCATGGTAAATATTTACTTTTGCAAAAAGATGCAAAGATAACTTCTCATCCCAAGCGGTTAGCGCATGCATTATGAAACTTTAGTGCGCAAGTTCAATTCATTGTGAGTGCATTAATTTACTTGGATTTTTTCCTTTTTTTTTCCTTTTAAATAACCGACTTTTTCTTCTTAATAGTAAGAATAAGAACTATTGATTTTCTTTTCAATATTGTTCATCATATTAACACTAAGACATAATTTCATTCTGTAATAATTAAACATCGTTTAATTTTATTACACATATCAATACTGAATTATTGATTCTTTTATCTCAAATCCTTTTTGGCGTCGCCTTAGCGCCTGGTTTCAACAACCACCCAAAATAAGAATTTTTCATATTGATCACTTCAGCGTCTGGTTTCAACAACCACCCAAATGAGGATTTTTCATTTTGGCCGCCTTTAGATCAGCGCTTGGTTTCAACAACCATCCAAAATAAAAATTTTCCTCTTTGGCCGCTTCAACTTTTATTATTATAAAGTGACACATGATTGTATATATGTATTTCCAACCATTACAGTCTCAAGTATATGCAAGTTAATAATTTATAGAGAACAGGGTCATAGTCTCTATTCATGATTGCTCTGATACCACATGTAAGATTAATATTTAAAACATGATAGAGATTATAACACCAAATTAAACTAAAGTATATGTCTATTAGAACGTACCATTCACATCCATATTATTGATGTAATAAGTGCTACCGCCGATTAAACCTGAGACGCACTTCCACTCACCCACAATAGTCACCAATCCGGAAAAGAGAGAAGATGGGAAACTCTCTAAGCAATTTCCTTGGTTTTAAAAGGAGAAAATGAAGTTAATCATCCATGTGGGGAGGGGGGTGGTCCCTTATATAGACAAACATATGGGCCTACCCATCATGGGCCCATATATTGTAAATGGACTCTCACTAATCCACCCCAAACCCATGTGTCAATGGGCTTAACACATAATTACATATAGGCCTATTATAAAATAAAAAACCGGGCTTTCGTCATTATCTTCTCAGGCTAACCCAATCGATTAAGTCCTAAATTCTAACATTACATACCTTGATGTAGACCACAATGTAAAAATGAAGCGAGAACAATACCATCGAAGTCTACTCTACAATTCCTCTTTACACAGGATGTGTGGGCATCATAAAATCAAGAACTCTAAAACTATTTTAGTAAAAAACTGTAAGAACACTCTCTGCTTAATTCTCCAATTAAGAAGGAAGTATATGTGAATAATTAATCACTTGCTTTCCTAAACCCTAGTCTAACTATTTATAACTCAAAATATCTAAATTAATTTAAAATAAAATTAAAATTTTCAATAAGTCAAAATACCAACTAATCTATCAAAAATAATAAATAAAAATGCGTAAAAGTCAACCGGTCTTCCCCACGTCACGAGGTGCGAAGTGGCACCCCTTGATTGATGTGCATCATAAGATGTGGATTGCTGCCTCAATAGTGCCTTGCCCGCACTTTATTTCGTTTTTCTTTTTTTAATTTATTTTATTTTTCTAATGTAAACTTAACTCATTAATTTTAGGTTTAGCATAAAATAATTAATTCATCTAATAAATTCTTTTGATTTTTCAAAGGTGCATATTATATAGGCTTGCGCAAAAACCTTAAGGACAATTTAATTTTAGCTCTAAATGGGCCAACTCTTATTATCATCTCATGATAACTATTTGCTTTATTTTTTTGTCATCAATTGTGATGTGGTCAATGTAAAATGAAAACAAAATAAACGTGTAAAAGGGACTCCCCGCGACTAGGGTGTGACCCTAAATTTGAACCATACGTCTTTGACCTCAACCACTTACCATTTTCAAAGAAAACGTTATTATATTTTGGTGTATTTATCTCCGGTTATACCATGAGTTCGTTTTATGCTTCAATTAAGAAGACTTGGTTAAATGTTTTTGTGGATATTTTACTATGTATGTTGACAGAAAATTAAAGGATATGAACCTAACTCAAGTGGCAATTACAATGACGCAGTGGGGCCCACAGATACCTTTTCTCATACACTTAAAAGTCAGGATCTGAGGTAGACATAAACCCAAGAGCTCAACAGTCCAATTACAAACACGAGTCAATCAGGTTTTTAAGTCTAGCATCCTTGACTTATAATAACTCAAATGAGTTGAGGTCAAACAAGATTAAGGTGGGGCAAACCGTAGTTAGGTCACTGGATTAGGACCAACACAATCAAGATCAAGCTTTGGCCGTCAAGGCCCCAATCAATGACGCAAACCTAAGTTCACCTAACTTATCAAGTGGTGATATTAGTGTTAAGACCAACACAATCAAAGTCAATCCTTCGCCGTTGAAGCCTTAAACTAAAGCCTCAATTCTCAATTTGTCAAAATTTGGGAACAGACAAAATAGAAAGTTTATACCTTAAACCCAAAAAACTGCATTACTAAAGAAGCAAGTACAGTAAGTTGATCTATGCTAAGCTTAGCTATGGTAAATTATGTTACTCCTAAGAAAAAAGCACAAGTATGCTGTAAAGAAAACATGATGAAGTTTTGTATTGTATGTGTGTTGGCCTACAACAACTTTGCCTACTTATAAATAAACTAAATAATGGTTGCCCCCTGATTCCACGGCATTTTCTCTAGATGTCAGGCCACCAAGCTTCTTATTGCACATTAAGAATCAATGAACATGTTAATGATTCAGTTCTGGGGGGAACTGTGACATAACTGTGAGCTCAGAATCATGAACACAGTCTCTGAAGTCATCAACGTGGCCAGGCTAAGAGTCCTGACCACCACTCCTGTCACTCGGACTAAGGATAACGTTAAAGTCCCCAAGGAGTATCCAAGGCTCCTCCTGAAGACCCACGCTAGCTCCTCGAATATACCTCCATAGCTCTCGATGTGGTCCCGGCTCATTAAAGCCATAGACAAATGTAGCAATGAAGTCCACATCACCTCGGATGTCAGAAACTCGGCAGGTGAGATACTGATCTCCACCCTGTACTCTCAGTACACGGTAGAATGTCGGATCCCATAAGACAATGATGCGACACCCACGAGGTCGCACCCCACTGACAAGAAACTCCCACCTCTCAGCATAGCAGGTAACAGCGGACTCAACGACAACGGGGTTGGTCTTGGTCTCAACCAAGCCAACTTGACTCAAACGACTGGAAGAGATCCAGCGACACACAGCACGGATAGTATTGGGGTTGTTAAACCCCCTCACATTCCAGCATCCTATCATGGGAAACTAGAGAACTATCGCAAACCCCCACGGCCCTTACGGCCTCCACGAGTACCCTGAGCATCCTGAGTGCCTCAGGTAGCCTGAACCCTGAGCAACGAGAGCAACAACAGAGTGCATAATACAAACAGCTGGAGCAAGGTTGGGAGGAGCATCCGATGTGGATGCCTCGCCGGACCGCCTCTCGGCCAGAAGGTTCGGAGACTCTATACTAGGAACTATCTCCACGGACCGGCTCTCAACACAAGCAAGTGGCTCATAAATCCCCAAAAGAGCATCTTGATCCTCGTCAACCTCCACAAGAACAAGAGCCCAAGTCAGATCATCAGTCGAGCTAGCTTCCTCACCATCAGCGGACAAGTCAGCAGCAGAATGAGAGACGTGGGACCCACAGGAGGCCAGGCCCGCTGCGAGCTTGGTGAGACCCGTGACTGGGCCTACATCAGGCCCAGTGTGGGCCGGAGCAGGGCCCAGCACTGGCCTAACAGCACCCGGCCCCAAATTGGGCCGGGTTAGGGAAGGAGACCGGGTCCCCCCCCCCCCCCCCACCAACTACACATGGGCCCCGAGAAGGTCGAGGCTGCCTGGGCCCATTACGGGCCTCAGGGTGGAGTGGGCCGACACCAGCAGGCGGCCAACTAGCACGGTGCGGGGTCGCAGCCACCCACACACGCACCCTCCTACCACCAACAAACCTTCACTCCTCCACCGGTCTAGCAGCGACAGCAGCCCCACCAGGCGCGCCACCATCGACCACCGCATCACCCGCCGGCACGGGTGCCGGCACCGCCAAGTCATCCGAAGCCCCAGTGCCATTTTTCTTTTTGGATTTCTTCTTCTTTCTACCCCCTAACACCGGAGCAGCATTAGAAGGAGCCTCCCGAGCAGCAGGAGACGAGCAATCATGCCCAAACACCTTATAAGTCGGGCAACGCTTAGGCATTCCTTCACACATGATACCAAGTCGGACCCGAACACCACGAACCTTAATGAGGGTCTCCCTCGGTACAGGAGCCGTGGCCCTCACCTCAACATAGACCCAGATATATCCCAAACGAGTACTATCGGCCATGACCTTGTCCATGAAGAAAGGCCTACCAACCGTACTACTAGCATAGCTGATCCCTACGGGCTTCCAAAGAGACAAGGGAAGACCCGATATCTGGACCCAAACAGGAGCAGTTTAGCTATCCCTACGCACAGTTAGCCCCTTCTTCTAAAGCTGGAGGGACATGCAAATGCCCTTGAAGAACCAAGGACCACCTAACAACATATTCTTAGCTTGCTCCTTAGTGCGAAACCGAAAGTAATAAACTTCTCCATGAGATACGACACATTCAAGGACCTTATTCCCCAAAAAAAGTTAGCAATTTCCTGAGCACGAGAGTAAGCCAACCCCGTGGTAAACAACGGTCCCATAGATTGTTTGCGGAGTCTAAGACCTGATCAGGGACAACCCCTAATGACTTTCCATCAAAAAGTACGGGCCCAAAATATTGCAAGGTGTTCAAGTCAGCGGAGCGAACCTGATCAGCCTAAGTGGCGGCACCCGCACCTCCACCAACTGGACCCGAGCCCCCACCCACAGCCACAGCGTCACGCCCCTCAGACATGATGCGTGAATCAATAAAACAGTAAAAGCAACCCAAAAAAATCCTAGCAAAATATGGTTGGGAGGCGCCCCAACCACACGCCGCCGGACAACCTCACCGGACAACAACCGACCAAAAACCGGCCACCAACACCCAACAACAATAATCGAGCAAGGATCAACGGAGACTTATAAGTGAGAGCTCCAAAAAAACAAGAGCGAGAAGAGAGAGAGAGATCGCAACTCGCGATCTCCCCCAAATCGCCCGGCCTAGTTTGGCCTAATTCTGGCCAGCACGGCTGCCACTAAGATGCGACGAGGACAGGAGGAGGTCGCCGGTGAAGAATGCCAGCCAAAGGAGCCACCGATTGTAGCCCACGCGTCCCACACCTCAACAACCCACACTGAAAACCCTAACTCCCTCCTCACGCTATTGCTCCCTCACCGGTCACCGGCGGCTACCGGAACCACCTGCAACAGGAAGCCAAAGGGCTAGCGAACGTGTTGCCACCTGATCGGACCCCAGCCAGGCGCCGCCGCGCCACAGGGACGTTGCCCTAGTTGGTGGCGATTTTCGCACCTTTTTCTCCTCCCATGAACTTTTGTGCTTATAAATTAAACTTTTTTTTTTTCCCTTTTTCTCCTCCCATGAACTTTCGTGCTTATAAATTAAACTTTTTTTTTTTTTGGCGTATCAATTATTGTTTTCCCCCACAACTTCAAAAAATCTTCCTCCATGCCTCTTTAATGAATTCTTCATCTGCATCATCCGGGAGTTCTTATAGCCGCCTATCAATCTCCAACTGCAAAAGGTAGTATTTTAATCTATTAGAATAGGTATTGGGATGCATAAATACTAAATAAATTAGAATGATCTAATAAATATAGCAATTATCAAACCAAGGCAGTAGAGGTATCATCATAAAGCATGGCGTGATGCTTTGGAACATGGGTTTCCTTATAGATATCAATCTAATCGGGTTCTCTACCATCTTGTTTCCTCTATTCAAACAAGAATATATGTGTTACTTAATATAAAAATTTAGTATATAAAAAGTACTAAAATATGAAACTAAAAAGAGCTTCAATTACCTTATATTTCTGTACTCTGGCAAAAATCTTGCTGCCTGCATAATGCCTCAACTTTGATTCTTTTTGATTGGCTATGGCTCTTTCCCAGCATTCCTATATCAAAAATTATGACACTATAAGAATAATTAATAAAAAAGTGGGAACTGCAACCACTATCAATTTAGGAATATTAGATCCATTATTACTATTATCATCACATTGATATACCTGCCCTTTTTTAGAAAAGCAAAATTCTACAAACTTTTTCCACTGTAAGTCAGGTACAACATCAGGTTTATTTCCCAATGCTTTCTCTTTCGAGAAACCTTCAATCAGGTCGTTTCTCCACTCGCTTTTATTTTCTCTCCAACTAGAATTCATTTTTGAACGGACCCACTTGTATGGCTCCCTTCCTTCAGGGAAGTAGTACTAACGCTAGAACAGTGACTAGATGAGGAAATAATACAATTGATAAAAATAGATCAACTAATCATATTTTTTCAGTTCTAAGGCTAGAAATATTTTTCCATGTTTATTGGTCATATATGTTTGCTAACTGTTCTGATACATCAGGTAGGTTTTGTAGTTTTGAAGTAATTTTTTGTTCATTTCTTCATTGATTTACATCCTACAACTAGCTTATGCGATGTTTTAGTTCAATTCGTATAACTTCTAGGTTTGGTCTAAATCATTTATGGACATGAACATTAACATATGGCTCACCTCGAACTTGAATCAGACAATATTTATAGCTCTAAATCACAAACGCACACAAATTTCCATAAATCAAATAGTACAATCAGTACAAGATAACCTAATTACCCCATCTTACTCGCAATTAAAAGTAAAAAACGGCAACAACAACAACCAATAGAATTGAACACAATTGAATTGGAATCCTGGGGTCGATTCAGTAGCAGAACAACAGAATTGAATAAATCGAATTGATTTACTGCAATAACATTAAGATAGACAACAACATTGAACTGAAAATTCCTTCGATCCTGTGTATGAGATTAATCGGGGGAAGTTGAGTAGAACAGGACATTGAATTTGTTCAAGGAATTTGAGGAGTTGTTGTGTGGATTAACCAAATTTAGTTCGGTTTATGTGAACAAAAGCTGAAGTATTGAATACATTAAGCTTGATGCATTGATTCAGTGAACGAAGGATTGAGTTGAGAGCTTAGATATTTCAACAACAGAAACGTGCTTGGGTTGTTTGCGTTGGTTGACAGTGATCACCAAAACCAGTGACAAGTGCAAAGTAATTCCGGCCAGAAATTCAGTACAGCACAAGCTTCGGCACATCCGATTGTTCAGCCACAGATTGTTCAATATTACAGCGCATCAATTTGAGCTTAAGTGCTTACATCGAATGAAGTTCAACATGGATTTTAAGGCGATTGCGAAATCATTTCAGAGGATTAATGAATCATACATTGATATGGAGCAACAATGTCTGAATATATTACAATCTTTTCAAGAATTGATGAGGACAAATGCTACAACAAAGGATCTTCAGGTTGATTTAGTAGTAACACACTCTGAGGTTTATGAGGAATTGGAGTAGCCACAGGTCCTGAAGTGTCATGATATGGTTCTAGAAACAGAAGAGGCTGATGTTGCAGCAGAACTTCAAGTGTTAGATTCTTCATTGCTGTGAATAAATAATGTAGCAAAAGCTGATGTAATTGAGGCAGTTAAGGGTGATTTGCAGCAGATGAATGTGCTTGTGGAGGATTGAAATTATGTTCAACAGCTTGAATTGCAAACCAATGTGATTGATTTAGAATCACAAGCCAGGAACCCAAAGGTGGTTAGTACAGTAAAAAATCAAGTACAACTAAGGCCTCTAGATCCGAGGAAGAAGGAATTCGATCTCTTTGATGAACAACAACCTGATTTTTGGAGTGAGTATTAGGGAAGGTTCGAAAATGAAGATTCAATGAAGGAAAATTATCAACAAGGGGCATTAGTTCTTGAGGTTGTATTGGAAATTGCAGCTGCAAGTCATGAAGAAGCAACCAAGAAAGTTGAGGTTGGGACACAACTGAGAGCAGCAGCAGCACATCAATGTGACTTGAGACTTCAGGAAGAGATTGACCTTGGTGTCACTACATTACAACAGATAATAGACATGGATTTGCAGTCACTAACACTGCTGGAAGTGTATCACAACTCAATTGACAGAGCTGCAGCTGTAAATTAAGTGGACAACTTCATACATAGTGTGGAAATTCAGAACAAGCATCATCTTCCTGAAATTCAAGAATTCCAGCTTGTGAAATATGTAGAGGCAACTCCAATTGAATATGTTGGTGAACCTTTACAAGGGAAAGAGCATCTGAATGTGGAAGCTCGAGATTTGCAAGTGTACATTGAAGTTCTGAGCCATAGGGGATTGAAATTCAAGCTGAATTTTCAGCCTGACTTGAAGATTAAATTGGCCATTGATCTTGGTTGCAAGAAGTGCTTTGGAAGCAAAAAGAGTAAGAGCTTTGCTGAAGCCAATATTGGTTTACCATGGGAGGCCTCCTGATTTCCTCAATCCCAAAGCAAATAAAGAGGCTCTTGACAAGTTCCTTATGTTCAAGGACATGAAATTGTGGTAGCCAATATTGGTGTTGTGGACATTAAAACAACTTGAGGCTTATTTGTGGATCAAAAGGGAAAGCAAGAGGGCAACAAGGAGGAAGTATTCAGTCAATAAGGATGCAAAATCAGCAAAGAATCAGCTTGCTCTTACTGCAGTGCAAGCAAATTCAGCACTGAAGGGTCCAGATTTGGTTTTAGTGCACAATTATGTTCTGATTCAGTGGGGTTCTGGGCAAGATCAGGCCCTTTGGCAAGTTTTATTAAGGCCTTTTGGTCCTAGATAAGAGGTCACATTCAATAAAGAAGTTAATTCATCAAGCAATCAAAGTGAATTTGCTTCAGAATAAACAGAATCAGTTCAGTAGCACCTTGTGATTTACTCAATAGTAGTAGCTGGTATAATTCAAGGGAGGAACTTGCAAGATCTGATCAAGGTGCAAGGGAAAAGGAATGGGGATGATGTTTACTCATCCAAGGACAACACCAAGAAGTCGCAGGAACTCAGGAAACTGAAGCAAGGAGTCACCATTCAGCAGGCCTGAATTCTCCAGCTCAATTATGTGGAAAGATTCTAAGGCTGAGAACATTGATCCATTCAACATCAGCCATTACAAACCTGTTCTAGAGGGATTCAGCGAGACATCACATAAATGCTCAGCAGATGCAATTTCCCAGCGCTGCACAAGAATCAGATGTACATCTGAATTGAATTCAGAGATGCTCCACGCTGTATTGATGCTGCAAATTTCTCTTAGTTTGACCCCAAAAAAAAAAAAAAATTTCTACCTCACACTTGAGCTTGCTTTTATGGGAGTTTGGATTGTTAGCTGCATCTTGTGTAATTACATCACATATGTGCAGCAGCTTAGCAAATATGTTCAACAAGGGGAATTGTTATATGCTGCAAAATCAATTGGTTTGGGACTTGGTTGTACTATTATTTTGGCAGTAAATTCGAAGTTAGAGAAGGTTATGAAAGCTTGTAGAAGTCACCAAAACCTAAAGCATACTCATTACTTGATCAACAATGGAAGGAAATCCATAGCAAAACCTCTTAAATTGGAAGACATTTGCAAAACCTTTTTCAAATCTGAAGTTGATGCTTCTGCCGAGCTGATGTTTGGACTGAACAGTGCTTGATGATGATTTTTCAAGGAAGGCCCAGTATGGGAAACCGAGGGAATGAAGCAAGGTGCAAGAGTGTGGTTTTGGTCTAAATTGTAGCTGTAAATACAAAGCTAATATGCATCTTGAAGTTGTTCGATGGAGTTAATATGAGCCTTGAAGCTATTCTTTTCTCTAAGATTCTTGGGGGCAAGAATCTCTTAAGGGGGGAGGAATGTTATGATCCATGGTATAGGGGATATAGGAGAGTAATTAGTAATAAATCTTGTATGAGCTTGTATTAGTATAAGTGTGATAGTTAGTCAAGATGTTAGTTGATATAGTCAAATGTGGTGGCTAGCTATATGTAATTAGCTCATGTCTAGGTGCATGTAACCATCAATGTTCTCCCTTAGTATAAGTAGGGTGAACTAGATTGTAATCCACATTATTGATGAATAAAATAAACTTCTATTCTCTTCTCATCCCTAAATTCTCTCTATTTCTAATCTCCTTCACTTCCCTTCTCATCTAAACTCTATTTCTATCCCAGTTATGATTCAAGCTCTACCTTGAATCATAACAAAATCAAACTAAATATACATATTAATATCAACAAAACTAATCAATACAAACCTCAAATTGCACGAAAAATAGATTAAAATCAGAAAAACCAGAAGTACCACCACAATCCAAGCCCAAGAGTTGATAGAACCTCTTTAATATCCAAACCCGACAACCTTCCGCCACAAAACTACTCAACAACTAGCAACAACCAACATAAATTTAAGCAAAATTCATGTCTCATACAACAAATTCACATGTTTTAAACAAAATAAAATGTAAAATGTATATAAACGTTCATGTTTGTACTAGAAATTTAGGGCACTGGGCCTGGCGTGAGGGCTGTCAAGTCAAGTCGGAAGACCCAGCAGCGGTGGCCGGCGTGTTGGCGGTCGAGTGGTCCTGGCCGGCGGGTGACGTGCTGGAGAGATCGATGGGTGTAGATGAAATGAAGTGAAAGAGAATGGGTCTGGTGGGGGTTTTTGACTTTACTAAATTTATTTAACTACTAAATTAATTTTAGGTTAGAATTTTATGTATGGGGGAAATTTGAGAGGAAAAAATAAAAGTTTGAGAAAAAAGGAAAAAAATTAAAGAGAAAAATAAAAATTAAGGAGAAAAATAAAAATTGAGTAAAAAAAATTAAGTACTATTAATTTTTTTAAATTTAAAACTAGTGACTTTGTTTTTTGATAATAATTCTTTTAATATTATAAGAATAATATTAACAATAAATTTAGCTGTTAGTAAATATCTCTATAGTATTGGTCCAATACTAAAAATTTATTTGATGGTAATATGATTTTGTCCTTTGGTAATAGTTATTGGACAAAACTAATGGACTTGTTTGTTGGTAATGACTATGTTAACAATTCAAAGATAATATTACCAATAAATTTGTTTATTGGTAAATAACTCTGTTGGCATTGATCTAATCAATACCAACGAACATTACTTTTTTTGTTGTAAAATATATTTTTCCTGCTATAGAATATAAATTACATAGTTATTACCATCAACACCCATAACTATCGATATATATCACCCAATTCCAACATAATATTTTAATTTTTGTTAGTATTGGTCATATTTTTTTATAGTGAGGCTATATCAATAAAAAAATTTTCTTTTCGTATTGATGTATTCAATATCAATAAAATTTATTTATGTTGTCATCAAGCTAGTTAACACCAACAATATTTACTTCTATTGGCATTGAACTAGTCAATACGAACAGAAATCTATTCCGTTGGGATTGACTACATCAATACCAACATAAATCTATTGTTGTTGGGATTAGATCTATATTATTCTCACTTTTTACTTGTTTTAAGTTATTACCAACATTAATATTTTGTTGTTGGTAATGTATACCATTGCCAACAGAACCTGAAATGTTGTTATTATTAATAGTCACTTTTTTTGTAGTGATTAGAACAGAGCGTATATTACAACTTAGGTTATATCGTAGCCTTGGAAAAATAAAATTAGTTCACAATAAACATAAAATAAAGCATAACTAATACAAAATTCATGAAATTTAAAGAAGAAAAGGATAGAAAGAGCTTAAAAATACAAAATTACAAACCAAACTTTCTTCCTCCTTCTTTTGTTCACCCGGTTTTCTTCTTCCTTTCTTCACTTTCTTTGTTATTTTGCTGGATGAAGGATTTATCTAACTCACCCCAAACGAGGTCCATTTATAGTGGTTTAGGGGTGATAAAAATATGAAGAAAAAATTAAGTAACCTGCTTCCCACTTGCTCTTCTTCACGGAACCTCTTACAACTTGCAAAGCTTAGCTTTTTTTTTTTTTTTTTTTTTCCTGATTTTTCACAACCCATGACCTGCATAATCAGCTCAAAATGAGGTTGTTTAAGTATTATACGATGAACATGGGTTATTTTATGTAGAAAATATTGCCGCCGAATTCAAGTTGCTTGTAAACTTCATTATTTTATGTGGGTTATGTGAATAATCGGGTACTTTGGTTTTTTTTTTTTTTTTTTTTTATGTATCTTACTTTCACTTATTGATGTTGATGATAAAACTTAGTAATAATTAGTAACAAAATGAGTGTTTTTGTAAGAAAATGGCAATATAAGTAAGAAATAGCAAAATTGAGCCAAAGTGATAAAAATTTGATGTAAAAAGGTTAAAAATATATCAAAATAATATAAATAATTATGTACTAAATTCGACTTATCAAAATACCCCCAAACTTAAATCTTGCTTGTTCTCAAGCATGGCTAAACATTAAAGCACAAGATTTTATACTTTTTTAAGAATTCTTCCACAATTCGAAGCAAGTGCACTCTTATCAGGAAAAATATGACCGATGCTCAAAGTTTAAGGTTCTAAAGGCAAAACCATCTTTTCTAAGGAAAAACCTATCAATTACCTATGTAACTGAATTCAAAAGCTAAGCAAATTAAGTTTATCCGTTCTTTTTAATCTCTAAATATTCAAACTGAATTAGAGGACAAAAATCATACCACTTATAACAAAATTTATTAAGTATGCATAAAACTAAATTATTCACAAAAGTGTTTTTTTTCTGAGAAATTTATTTGTTCAATTCAATCTCTGCTCATGAGTATATCTTCAGTGAGAATCAAGCTCCGACTCCTGGGCGATGACCCATAAGTAAGAGAAGCCACCACTGAGACACCCCTAATATTACCATGTGAGTATATCTTCAGCAAGGATCAAGCTCCGACTCTTGGGCGATGACCCATAAGTAAGAGAAGCCACCACTGGGACGTCCTCTTAATGGGTAGCACATATCTTAAAATTGTTTATGTGGGATAGTAGTGCTAGAGATGCTTTCCTCTTTTCTTTTTTTCTTTTTTTTTTGGTCATATTTTTTCTCTAGATTTTGGCATAACTCTTCCAAGTTTATTATGTAAATGATCATATCAACGCACTCCATTCAAATTTGAGCATCTTTTAATCAGAAAGAAAAGTAAAACAGTCATGCTAACTAGTGAACTCAAATATCATAGTTTTATCAAGATAGTGCCTTATATTAGATCGTGTTTTGCAATTAGAAAACAAAAACCATTGATTTTCAGGTTATTTAAATCTAATTAAAATAAACAAGCTAAAAATAATAGAAAAATTGCCTAAAAAGTATGATGATAAGTTTTCTCTCTTTTTTTTTTTTAAGGTTTTAAATTAAATTTGGAAAGACTAATGATGTAAACTATAGAAAATCTTTTTGTTGGCCAACACTATCTACATCCCCGTACAAAGGCTCCAAACTATGGGAGGCACTAAAACCGACTCTAAAACATAAAACAGGAAAACTTTTTCGAAATATGTTCAAAATTTTAAAAATTGTCTGTCCCACCTCCAAACTTAAAGTTAACATTGTCCTCAAAGTTAAAAGAAATTTAAGGGACGAAGCAATAGGTGAGAGATACTTCCCAGATTTGACGTTTGCTTATTTGATGGTGATTGTTGACTCATATTACCCCCAAACTTGTTTTAAAGTACATGCTTGAACAAAATGAATAGAAACATGAGAAAATAAAATAAAATAAAGGAAACTAAAATAAAAGAGGTAAAGATAAGAACACTTGGGTTGTCTCCCAAGAAGCGCTTAAGTTATAATCGTTAGCTTGACTTGTTGATGATGTTCTATCCTGTATCCTGAAAGAGAATGGAGTTTCATCTATCCACCGTCAATGACCATTTTCTTTTATATATCTTCCTTGTACCCTTCTTTATATGACCACCTCCACTTTCTTGAGCTTGATGTGCCACAAGTTAAATTTCCTTTTTCGATCTTTTCTGCTTTTTTTTCACTAAGTCATCCTTGACTCCGAAAGCCTCTGACTTCATTAGAAAAGCTTGGCACTCTATTTCGATAATGGGTGGTGGGTCAGTCAAGATAGGTTTGGCCATTGGTGGCGATGGGTCAATCAAGGGGGTTATGTCACATTAAGGTGGATCTTCTAATGTGTTATCATCCCTCAAAGTTGTGGCGTTAGTTTGTTCCCCTGGGTTGATGATGGTATTGCTAGGCAAGGAATCCTTGGACCTCTCAAAAAGTTCCTCTAATATAGTCCCTACTTGAGTTTCTGAATTTCGGATGGATGCTTCTTGATTTCGGATAGAAACTTCTTGATTTCTAAAGCTAGCCCTGGTTTCTTGAGTAAAAAGTGTCCATTCATGCATGGACTCCCTAAACATCTATTCTAAGTCATATTTCTTTTCTTAATATGGATGAATGGGTGGCCAAGGTGCTTCGTGATAGTTCTATGAAAAATTAGAGGGTTAATCCATCCTTGACTGTAGGTGCTAGAGTAAGGATTGTATTGGGTTTGGTTAAAATTTGACCTGTAGTTATATTGTTCAAAACCCAATGAGGAAAAACTGTTGCCCACTTGACACTTTATACTATCATAGTTACCTGCATAAAATTAACATCTAGGAGTACGAGCAGCAATCATGTCATCTATTTGTTTTTGAATTAGTGAGAGTTGAGCAGATAATGCATTAATTTCACAAATGCTCAATTGTCTTTTCGGTACAGCTTGATGTTGAGGTCTCATAAAGTTGTAGTAGGCCATCATTTTTATTTCTCTCTCTCTCTCTCTCTCTCTCTCTCTTTATATGAATAAATAAATAAACTTAAAAGTTAGAGGAAAAATAAAAATAGTGAAAAAGCTTAAAAAATACAACAATCATTGAAAACCAAGTTAAAATTAAGAAAACACAATTTTGAAAAACTTAAAGATAACAAACTTAATTTTGAAAAAAATTATATAGGTGAATTAAAAATTAAATCAAAGTTAAAATTAATCAAAACTTAAAAATACGACAATCTAAAACAAAAGTTAAGAAAAACCAAAAACTTTATTTTTTAATTTTAATTTTTTAAAGAATTAGTTTTACAAATGAATTAAATGAATGAAAGTAGATTTATTTTTCAAACTTTAAACAAAATTTACAAATTATTAACAATTTCAAATTAGTACTACAACTAGGTGGTATCAATACAACAACAACAACAACAACAACAAACCCAGTGCCTCCAAGGGCTCCTGCATAAGCAGAGTCGGGGGGGGGGGGGGGGGTAGGTGTACGCAGCCTTCCCCCTTCAGGGGGCTACCTTGAAGAGAGGCTGTTTCCGAGGACCCACACTGGTCCGCAACATAGAGCATGTGACCTGGCAGTAGAAGAGCAACAAAGTATGAGTATGGCAAAACATACGACGAGCAAAAACAACACATTCGAAGCAAGCCACATTAAGCAGAAAAGATAAGATAAATATAAGGATAGAGATAGAGACAAGTAGGTAAGTAGCAGCTCATGAGAGCAAGTACATAACCTACGTGCGCCAAGAGGATGCCAAGGTCTAGCACTAGAAAGCTCGACTACCCTACTCCAACTGGAGCATCTATTACCCCTATGCTAGCCCTCCATTGGGCCCTATCTAAGGCCATCTCCTCCTGAAGGTTTACGTGGGTGAGGTCTTGTCGGAACGTCTCCATCCATCTCTTCTTTGGCATGCCTCTTCCTCTTCTGCCTAGTGTAGTAAGGGGCTGTTCGCATCTCCTTACTGGATCGTTGTCCGGTCTCCTTCTAACATGTCCAAACCACCTCAAACATTACTCCCTTAATTTATCTTCAATGGAGGCTACACCCAATTTGCCTCTTATGACGTCGTTTCTGATCCTATCCTTTCTTGTGTGTCCGCACATCCACCTCAGCATTCGCATCTCCGCCACCTTCATCTTCTGTGTGTGCTCTTGTTTCATCACCATGCACTCCGCCCCATACGTCATGGCTGGCCTTATAACCGTTTTATAGTATCTTCCCTTTAGCTTCACGAGGAACTTTCTATCACAAAGTACCGCGGAGGCTTTCCTCCACTTATGCCATCTCGCTTTAATCCGGTTGTTCACATCCTTGTCCACTTCGCCGTTGTGCTGTAACATGGACCCCAAGTACCTGAAGCTCTCCTTCTTGGATATGGCCTCAGATCCAATCTTGACGTCTTTCCGGCTAGGAGTGGTAGAGGGATCGAACTTGAGTTCCATGTGCTCGGTCTTGGCTCTGCTTAGTCATAAACCCTTCCACTCTAGAACCCCTCTCCATAGTTCTAGCTTCTTATTTAGCTCTTCTCACAACTCACCCACCAACAACTAGGTGGTATCAATATCACTCAAATATAGACAATCCCTGGCAATGGCACCAAAAACTTGATGCTTAACTTGTGTGTTGCTTAGCAAGTGCACTAAGTCATAACAAGTAATATAGAATGAGTAGAGTATCGTTCTCACAAGGATTATTATTGAGAGAGTACCGAAATTAGTAGTTCTAGTGCTATTTGAAAGGCTGAAAATTATGATTTTTGAAATGAAATAACACAAAATACTAAGGAACAAAAATGTTTACAAATTTTTATGAAAAGTTTACTAATTTTTAGTTGGTTTTTATAATTTAATAAGATCCAAGAAATCTGATTTTACCTAGTTGAATTAATATGTCTTTTTTTTTTCTCGGTATTCAAGTTGTTTTTACATGTGGATGGTCGAAAACCCTATTTTACTAAATATTGTCTCCCGAGCAACATTTAACATACTCTTTAACATATTAACCCATCACTCTCGTGCATGAATTTAAATAAGAAAAAAGTTTTAAGGATCCATAGCTTTTACTTAAGATCACACAAATCGTATTAATCGCTCTCGAGCATTCGCTCAACTCGTGGTGTGTATTGTTGGGAAAATATGACTTTTGTTGGAAAAATAAACTACGCTACCAATCGTTGGGTTCACAATTTTTTAACTGTGGTCACAACATGGGGTACCTATTAGAGCATTTAAAGCAGGAGACTCTTCTTTCTGCCTAAGCCCCCGGTCAGAGAGTCACGCTTCGTGACACCTCACGTGCGAGAGTTACCGGGAATAGGTTTATCTCTATAAACCCATTGCCCTAATACCAGTTGTTGAGACGAATTTTAAAAGCTTTCCTTAATTTTATAAAATTTACGCAAAGGAACGGGTTTAGAATTCATAATTCTAAACCTAGGGTTGATTTAAAATTCCTAATTTTAAACCTACAGATTTAAATTCATAATTTAAATCTACATATCAAAATTATTAATTTAGATCTATAGGCCTTTTACTCTAATACATTCATAACACTACATAAGCTTAAACAGGTACGATAACGAATACTGTAAATAAATAGAAAAGCAAAAACTAAAAGTGAAGGAAAGAAGAACATACCTGAATTTGCTCCCGAAAAAAAAGGAAAATAATAATAATCTTCAAAATCGAGACCCCGCGATCTTCTACGCAATGACTTCGAACTGCCCGGAGGATGGGCTCCGAAAAAGATTTAGGTCTCCGAAATAATTTCAAAAACCCAAAATAATTTATTTCAATTGAATACCAAAACTTTGGAATATGTATCTCTATTTATAGTAGGCTATCGGAATGTACAAATAACAAATTCTCGATGTGGGATGCGCAGGTATCAAAAAAAAAATGCAGAATTTTAGTATTAAAAATAATCGAAATGACGCATTTCCAACCCATTCGAAATCGTGAGATTTTTTAATTCAAAGCGCGTGCCATGTGTCGCATGCCTATTGGTCAAGCCCATGGCACGCGGATTACTCCCATGTGACCTCCCAGCGCGTGTCATGTGTCGCGCGCTGGTTGGTCCATACGAGAAAACGCGGATCGCAACCTGTTAGAACATTTTTTGTTGTTTTTTTTTTTTTTGCTTTGTTTCCCACTTGTAAAAAGTTAACTTATGAATTTTAATTTTCCAAAATTATTATATTTTACGATTTTAAATTTTATTCATCTCATGAATAATGTTTGGTAAAATTAAATTTACCCATCTCATGGATAAATAATTCATCTCATGATTTCTTTATTATTTTTTTATGGCAATAAATACAGAGGCTTGCGCAGGGACCTCAGGGGCAATTTAAATCTAGCTCCAAATGGGTTAAATTAATAATCTCATGAAATAATTTAATTATCATTTAATGAGACTTAACTCCACTAAATAAATGTTATTGCACTCCAGACTTAAACCATTTATTCGATATTTCACTAATAGGCTGTATTGATGACAACAACCCCTCCACTAGATGTTCATGTCGAAGAATAAGCATAACTACTGCCATTATTCTTATCATAGCTTCTCTATTAGTTACCAACCCACCCTTCACTTAATAATTCATCTATACTTGAACAAATTCAGAGTATAAATTCCAAAAGTCAAGCACCTGGAATATTTTGGCAAAAGATTCCAAACTATTCAAATACTTGCAGATCAACGAAGGGGACATCTGTATCTCATTGGAGACTGTAGATTCCCTATTGAATACATGATCCTTATCAAACTTCACGCCGCTACCCAGTGTACGTGGGAATTCAGTCATGAATTTATACCTTACTTATAGCACACCAAAGTAACTAATGCTCCATGCACAAGTCCATAATACTCTCAGGATTTAGAGTCATCATTCAAATAGTACAATATAAATCACTCATCTCTGATAGTAGTCTAGAAACAAGTAATCCACATGGTCCAACTCAGTATGTCAATCTTATTAAACACACCAATATAACACTTTTGGATCACTATCCACATGACCAAGACAAGTCGTCTAAAGTGTCATGTTATAGTCTTAGCATACAAGTGGTCCAAAATTATCTTTGACTATGAGTCTTTCAAACAGCAATCCATACCATTTATTCCAAGTCTATCTGTGGGTTAATCTCGTAAACCACTTAGAATAAATATGTAAATTGTAGTTTGATGACTACACCCATCTCAGGAATGTTTCAAAAAAGAAAATCACATGCAGTATAAATGGTAGCTTGCACAAATTTAACAAGGAAACCACTAGAACTTCAATTTTATTCTTTAATAACATAATATTAACATAATAAATCCGGATTTTAGGATACTATTCTTAACAATCTCCCACTTATCCTAAATCCAATTTATGATAAGCTTTATACCCATCTCTTTTGTGTATGAACCAAAAGTCTACTAAGTTAATTATTCTATCTAAACCAACATGCCCTATATGCAGCTTCTGAAGCTACAACGTATTTAGCCTCTATGGCGAAGTTAGCAATACAATAATACTTGACATTCCTCCCATTAATGGCTCCTACACCAAGGGTAAAGTCATGCCCAGATGTCGAACGTCTAGAGTATATATTTGACTGGAAGTCTTAAAACAATATATCCAACTGGAACCAGCTCGTCACTTTGAAAGACAAGCATATAATCTCTAGTCCTGCTTAAGCACTAGAGAAAGCACTTCATTGCCACCGAGTGTATCGGACCCGAGTTAGACTGACACTTGCTTACTATACCACAGCATAGCAAATATCTGGTCTTGTGCACAACATGGCATACATGAGGCTCCCACTACCAAAGCATATAAAATATTCCTCAACAGTTCCTCCTCATGTGGTGCCGTAGAACACTTCTCTACAGAGGAAAAGGGACTCCATGTCTAAAGGGTAAAAAACCTTCCTTCGAGTCCTCCATTCAATACCTTGACAACATTTTGTCAATATAAGTGGCTAGAGAAATACCCAACATTCTACTCTTACGACCTCGCAGAAGCTTAATCCTAAGAGTAGAGCTGGCTTCTCCTATATCCTTCATATTGAGCTATCATGACAACCAAGTCTTTATAGCTAATGACACCCCCACATCATTCCTAATGAGTAGTATATTGTTGACATACAATACCAAGAAAGCCAGTACTTTCTCTTAATGTCGTTCGTACACGAATGGTTTGTTCAACCAATTGCTCAAAACTATAAGTCTTAATTGCTTCACTGTGACTAAAAGGATCAGTTTCAATGCCACGGTCAACCACTAAAAATTTCCACTATGAACCTGTCAGGTGTCCTAACAACTCCCCCACCACACCTAAACTCTCGTGTACTTGGAACATTCTCGTTCCTATTAGTAGGTGCATATAATGCATCCATTATGTCTTGAGTTGTGCCTTACTGTTTAGAATTAGTGTCATTTCCTTTTAATTCTTATAATACTATTTTATTTTTGTTTTTGTAGTTTACTTACAAAGTCCTTCTCTAAGTATTTTGCATTGTATTTACAAAAACCTTTTTAATCAAAAACTATAGAAAAGACCGTCCTTGTTCTTTTTATTTGCAACACCCTTCTGCTGCGGTGTTCCCAAAGTAGAAAGCTAAGATCTTATCTTATTTGGAGTTTGGAAATCCAGAAATTCACCCTAAAAATATTCACCACCTCGATCTGATCGAAGTGACTTAACTTGTTTACCTAATAGCTTTTAAACTTCAACTTTCTACTCTTTGAATATTTTAAAATGTCCGACTTATGTCCCATTAGGTAAACATGTCCATGCCTTGAGTAATCATCACTAATGTGATTAAGTACTCATACCCACATATTGCCTGAACATATATTGGTCCACATACATCTATGTGAACCAGATCAAGCAAGTCATAAACCCTGTTGCCTTTACTCTTAAAGACAGACTTGGTCAACTCTCTTTCTATGTAGGGTTCGCAGACTGGTAATGACCTCAAGTCCAAAGCCTCTATCAGCTCATCTTTTACCAGTCTTTGGACCCAGTTCAAATTAGTGTGACCTAAATGTTGGTGCTATGTATAGGCAATATCCCTTTCAAGGTGTTTTCTTTTAGGAGATCGAACAAGTGAGCTTATGTTAGATTCTTTTAAACAAATATGAGAGTTTTGATTAATAAACAACATGAATAAACCATTTATATATGTATATTTTGTAAATTTATTTCTTGTATTAAACGGCTCATAATCAAAATAAACTAAATAACAATTATTCATAAAATGAGATACAGAAATCAAGTTCCTGTGCAGAGTAGCTACAAATAAACCATCTTTTAAAATCAAAAACTCGAACATTAAAGACTAAGCTAACATCTCCTACACTTAAGACCACTACTCTTATACTTTCCCTGACTTCCCTGACCATCAGGTATAACTCCCCATCATGCAGTCTTTTGGTTGGCTTGAGCCCCTGTAACATATTACAGACATGGTCAGTTGAACCAGAGTCCACACACTAAGAACCTGGTGGACTCTCAATTTTGTATGGCTGAACTAAGTGATATATCAACATATCTTCACCAGATAACTTAGGAGTCTTTCTAAGAAGAGAAGCTAAGTACATAGTACAGTTTTTCATCCAGCGGCTAGTCTTCCCGCAAAAGAAACACTTTCATTTTGCCGACTTCTTTATGGACTTCGTTGCTACTATAGCAACCTTGCCCTTTCCTTTCTTTTCAGTAGGTCCCTTGTAAGTAATAACTAAATCCAACTTGATTTTTCTAAGCAAAGTAATCTGGTCCAATGAGTTCATTATGCATTAGTAATGAAGTGAAGTTCACCAATCTCCCCTTCAAAATACTGTAAATGCAAACATTCGTATAACTGTCTAACAAGAGTCATGTATAATGCAGTGATATCTATTCTTTTAATTTAGCATACACAATAAGTCAGATGTCCACCAAACTATACTATCATGCATACAATGATGACCCAAACACACCACTCCTTACTCCCCGGCAGTAGGGTCGCACAAAGCTAGTTCGGGTGAGAACTATTCTCAATTAACATGTTTTCTTATAACTTTTAAAAAATATGATTAACTCACCACTTTACCTTAGTCTCTAATATAACACAATAGAGCTCCTCGGAGAGGCTGGTGCATCACGCTAGTCAAGTGTAAACCATTGCCTAAACCTCCATACAAATAAACGTAATACTCCATGGAAGCACCGTCGTATCGCTTCCTTGCACTTTGGTTTATCCCAATAGAAGTCTAACCCTGCAATCTACAAACCGACATCCTCCATATGGAGGTGTATCGCTCTATTATACTGCTAGACTGGTAATGGAGACCGTGAGGTTACAACAATTAAAACCTCGCTCCCACTTGATTTTTTTCAAACTACTAATTTTTAATTAACTTGCATTTACAACCTAGATTATCTCATAACCCCCCTTTAGAATCTCATTCTAAAATTATCCAAAATTAATTAATTAAATTATTCAAAATATTATCGTTTTGAAATATCGATCATCTTGTAATCTTGCTTTAGAATCTCATTCTAAATTTATTTAATAAAATTAATAAATTAATTTTACTTTTAAAAATTGGTACCATAGATTATCTCATAACCTATTCTTTAGAACCTCATTCTAAAACTAAATGAATTAATATAAATTTATTTAATTTTTTTTATTTAAAAAAATACTGAAATTTAGATTATTGCATAATCTATTTTTAGAATCTGATTCTAAAATTAAATTAATTAATAAATTTAATTTTATTCAAGATCAATAGCAATATAGAATTAGACTATCTCATAGTCTACTTTAGAAACTTATTCTAAAATAATTAAAAATAACTTTTATTTAAAATAACATTGATTTACAACTTATATTATCTCTTAATCTAATTTAGAATGTCATTCTAAAAAGAAATTAATTAATAAAATAATTTATTTATAATTATTATGTAAACCATTACTGATGTCAACACGTCCTTAAAATTAAATAAATAAAATAAAAAAAAATTTGTGCTAACATCAGTGCCACATCAGCGCTGACATCGTCCAAAATTTTTTTAAAATAAATAAAACTAATATTTAATTTTAAAATTAATTTAATCTAATCGTATAAGATCAATTTTATCCGATTTCATAAAATTAATTGAATCTAATCTCATTAGATCAACTTTATCCAATTTTGCAAAAATTAATTGAATCTAATCTCATTAGATCAATTTTATCCGATTTCACAAAATTAATTGAATCTAATCTCATTAGATCAATTTTATCCAATTTCCCAAAATTAATTGAATTTAGTTTCATTAGATCAACTTTATCCAATTTTGTAAAAAATTAATTGAATCTAATCTCATTAGATCAATTTTATTCGATTTCACAAGTCATATCAAAACATGCATAACCTCATTAAACAAATAACATAATCGCAAGTTTATAAATTGATATATCTGAATTAACGATTAATTCATTACTAATTTAAACAATTTAAACCGTTACTTTAAACAACCTAGTTAACTATTAACACTTTTAACAATTTAACAATTTAATTCGACACAATAAAATAAACAATCTAATTAGCAATTAATGCATTAATGATTTAAACAATTTAAATCACTAATTTAAACAAACTTTTCTTCTTAACAAAATCTCTATTTTATTAAATCGCAGATCTATTTATTTCGATCTTGTTATACCTATTCATATATATTATGAATGTAATTAGAGGTTGGCTCTGATACCAATTGTTAGAAAAATATGACTTTTGTTGGAAAAATAAACTTTGATACCGATCATCGGGTTCACAATTTTTCAACTGCGGTCACAATAAGAGGTACCTATTAGAGCACTTAAAGTAGGAGACTCTTCTTTCTACCTAAGCCCCCGGTTGGAGAGTCACGTTTTGTGACACCTCACATGCGAGAGTTCCTGGGAGTAGGTTTATCTTTATAAACCCTTTGCCTAATACCGGTTGTTAGGACGAATTTCAAAAATTCTCCCTAATTTTATAAAATTTATGCAGCATAACGGGCTTAGAATTTGTAATTCTAAACCTAGGGTTGATTTAAAATTCCTAATTTTAAATGTACAGATTTAAATTCATAATTTAAATCTACAGATCTAAATTCTTATATTAGATCTACATGCCTTTTACTCTAATACATTCATTCATAACAGTACATAAGCTTAAACAGGCATAACAGGAATATTGTAAATAAATAGAAAAGCAAAAACTAAAAACGAAGGAAAGAAGAACATATCTGGATTTGCTCCAAAATAAGAAAACCAGAAAATACAAATAATCTTCAAAATCGAGACCCCGCGATCTTCTACGCAATGACCTTGAACTGATCGGAGGGTGGGCTCCGAAAAATATTAAACTAGGAAAGAAAAATTTTAATGGAAAGTTTTCTCTCCAATTAGGTCATGGAAACAATTTCAAAAACCCAAAATAATTTATTTCTATTGAATACCAAACCCTTGGAATCGGTACCTCTATTTACAGTAGGCTACCGGAACGAAAAAATAACAAATTCTCGATGTGGGATGCGCAGGTATCAAAAATAAAACTTAGAATTTTAGTTTTAAAAATAATAAAAACGACGCAATTCAAACCCGTTAAAAATCGCGTGATTTTTTTAATTCAAAGCGCGTGCCATGTGTCACACACCTATTGGTCAAGCCCGTGGCACGCGGATTACTCCCCCGTGACCTCCCAGTGCATGACATGTGTCGCGTGCTGGTTGGTCCATACGCGAGGACGCTGATCGCGACCTGTTAGAGAGTTTTTTTTTGGCTTTGTTTCTCACTTGCAAAAATTCATCTTATGAATTTTAATTTTCTAAAATTATTTTATTTTACAATTTTAAATTTTATTCATGTCAGGAATAATGTTTGGCAAAATTAAATTTACCCATCTCATGGATAAATAATTCATCTCGTGATTTCTTTAATATTTTTTCGATGGCAATAAATACAGAGGCTTGCGCAGGGACCTCAGAGACAATTTAAATCTAGCTCCAAATGGGTTAAATTAATTATCTCATGAAATAATTTAATTACTATTTAATGAGACTTAACTCCACTAAATAAATCTCACTTCACTCCAGACATAAACCATTTATTCGATATTTCTCTAATATACTGTATTGATGACAACAATCCCTTCACTAGATGTCCATGACGAAGAATAAGTATAACTACTACCATTATTCTTCTCATAGCTTCTCCATTAGTTATCGACTCGCCCTTTACTGAATAATTCATTTATGCTTGAACAAATTCATAGTATAAATTCCAAATGTCAAACACTTAGAATACTTTGGCCAAAGATTCCGAACTATTCAAATATTTGTAAATCAGCTAAGGGGACATCTATATGTCATAAGAAACTATGGATTCCCTATGGAATACTAGATCCTTGTCACACTTCACGCCGCTACCCAGTATACGTGGGAATTCAGTCGTGCATTTAGACCTTACTTAGACTACACCAAAGTAAATAACACTCCATGCACAAGTCTAGAATACTCTCAGGATTTAGAATCATCATTTAAATAGTATGATATGAATCACTCATCTCCGATAGTAGTCTAGAAACAAGTAATCCACATGGTCCAACTCAGCGTATCAGTCTTATTAAACACACCAACATAACACTTTTGGATCACTATCTGTATGACCGAGACAAGTCATCTTAAGTGTCACGTTATAGTCTTAGCATACAAGTGGTCCAAACTTGTGTTTGACTATGAGTCTTTCAAACAACAATCCATACTATTTGTTCCAAGTCTATTTGTGGGTTAATCTCATAAACCACTTAGAACAAACATGCAAATTGTAGTTTGAGGACTGCACCCATCTCATGAATGTTTCCAAAAAGAAAATCAAATGTAGTATAAATGCTCGCTTACACAAATTTAATAAGGAAACAACTGGAACTTCAATTTATTCTTTAACAAAACAGTATTAACATAATAAATTTGGATTTTATGACACTATTCCTAACACGTATCACCTTAGCAATCATCATAAATCTCCTCTTAGACTTAATATGAATCATTATAGGCTTTAAATGGTGATCAAGCTTTTAAAACTCATGAAAAACAAAAAAACACTTCAATAATGGAATAACAAGGCATGGAAAATATTGAATTAAAATAGAGCGTATATTACAACTTAGATTACAACGTAGCCTTGGAAAAAAAAAAAAATTGTTTATGATAAACAAAATATAAAGGATAACTAATACAAAATTCATGAACTTTAGAAAGAGCTTAAAAATACAAAATTACAAACTAAACTTTCTTCCTCCTTCTTCTTCTTTCCTTGACTCGGTTTTCTTCTTCCTTCCTTCACTTTCTTTGTTATTTTGCTAGATGAGGGATTGATCTAACTCACCCCAAATGAGGTCTATTTATAGTGGTTTAGGGGTGATAAAAATATGATGAAAAAATTGAGTAACTTGCTTCCCATTTGCTCTTCTTCACGGCACCTCTTAAAACTTGCAAAGCTTAGCTGTTTTTTTATATTTTTCTGATTTTTCACAGCCCATTACCTACATGATCAGCTCAAGATGAGGTTGTTCAGGTATTATACAATGAACATGGGTTATCTTATGTAGAAAATATTGCCACCCTATTCAAGTTGCTTGTAAACTTCATTATTTTATGTGGGTTATGTGAATAACCGTGTACTTTGGGAATATTTTATTTTTTTTTATTATTATTATTATTTTTTGGCTTTTATTTGATGTATCTTGCTTTCACTTGTTGATTTTGATGATAAAACCTAGCAAGAATTAGGAATAAAATAAGTGTTTTTGCAAGAAAATGGCAATATAAGTAAGAAATAGCAAAACCGAGCAAAGGCAATAAAAGGTTGATGTAATATGGTTAAAAATATATAAAAATAATATAAATAATTATATACTAAATTAGACTTATCAGGTCTCATCATGGACGATTCCTTCCTATAGGGTATAACCCATTGCCGTCAATCTTTTCCTTGAAGCTCTCTACCTTCTCAACCACTCCTCTCAATTTCATGTAGATCCATTTAGACCCAATCTAATGGATTAAATGCCTTTCGGCACCTCTACAAGTTCCCAGACTTTGTTATAATACATTTACTCCAACTTAGCTCTCATTGCCATGATGCATTAGTCTACATCTCTACCCTTAAGAGCTCCATTGCAATCTAGAGGATCATATTCATTATCATGCTCAACCGTTAAGGCTGATCAAATGGATCTATTAGGTGCCCTGATCATCCTCCCACTACACTAAGGCTCCCGTGTTTTCAATGCAATTTAAGACTAACTTTAGTACACGTCAAATGCATCAACGAAAATGAAGTTGTATCATGCTGTTAAGACATAGTATCTCATATTTTCAAAATCTCTAACAAAAGCATACCATTACGCATTTATTAAACTTCCTACACGACAAACCTTTTGGTATGCAAGATTAATTCGTCATATGAATCTTACCATATACAATAACACATTGTTGATCTTTTCTGCAACACTTTGCAGTAAGGAAAAATTAAGAGCTCTCCTAAAATCTACCGCCTTGATCTAATCGCAGTGACTTTAGTCATGAACCAAAAACAGGATGAAATAGTTATAGCTTCTGCTTGCTCGACCAATCATTAGTTCACAAATAATTTGTGAACAAGTTCAAGCAGCTTAGTTGACTTATTGCCTTGACTCTTAAGGACTCTTTAAGTCACCACTTATTCAAACATGATTGGAAGACTAGTTATCATTTTGAATTTAGCGACCCTACAGCCCGCCTCAAACTAGTCTTTAAATCATATTAGACTAATGTGACCTAAGCTCAAGTGCCACTAAGCACTACATCTACTTCAGGAAAATCTCTTTTTCATGGAAATGCAGCCTAACTTGTATTAGACATAGGATAGCCACTAACAAAGTTTTGATTTAGAAAACTATCTATGAATATACCTTTTAAATAAACATTTTATTTATATACAATTCAGTTTATTTTTCAAAAAATAACTGAAAGAAATTTTATAAACAAAATTAGAAATAGAAATCAAATTTCTATAAGACTGGTATATAAATAAACTTAATCGAAATCAAAACTATGTTCAAAAAACTTAAACTTTTAATTCTTGGTGCCAAAACTGAAACTCTTCTACCACCTTCAAGCGAAGGATACAACTCGCCATCTATAAGCTTCTTAGCTTACTTAAAACTCCCTAACTCCTTGCGGATTTGATTGGATGATTTGCAGCCCACCAGGACACCAGTGGACTACCAACTAATCTTGATTACAGTCAAGAAGATATCAAATACCTTGTTCAGATGGCTTTCAATGATAGACGAGTTTCTAGGCAACTCCTTCTAAATTTTAATGATCAGTCCCCTTTTTTTGGTTTTAATTTACCCTTTAGGGTTTCTTAGTTCCATGAGATGATTGCTCCCAATAAGTAGACTCTTCTCTTAGTATCCGTGACACCCTTTTTCTCACTTTTTGTACCTTGATTAGTTCAGGTAACGAGTAATTGCCATTAATTGATGCATAGTGACCTAATTGAATGACCTTGATAGGAAAATTAGGATCATATCCTGTTGAGATTAGCTATTAATATCTACGTCAAGAATTCGAGTTCAATTGAAGGAGCTATCATCTCTATGGCACACTTTTAAATTGAAAATTCTTAACATACTCTAGTGTCAATAATATTTCTTATAAGGTGTTCTCACACTACCTAATAGCCCATCAAACATTTTTCCCAAAAATGGGGCATCTCTACTACAGTCGATTTTACAAGTATCTCATACTGATGTTCGAATCTGGCACCCTGTTAACTCATTAACCTAGGCCATTGTTCAAAATTGTTCTTTCAACCAAGTAGATCTTTTAGCAGTAAACTAGGGAAAAATGAGCATCTTTAGTTGTTATGTACTGAGCACATATTTTCTAGTGAGCTTAAGAGGACATCAATATTGATCGCAATGCATTATAAAATTTAAAAACAAGTAGTTTGAAAAATAAAACTATAAAGAAGTCATATAACACTCATAGACATATTTCTTTACTGTAGCAAACAATCAAGGTATGGAGTTCACGATCTCAAACTAGGATGTATGCCACGGTGTCCCAACCAATCTGCCCAATACTTCCTATTAGCGGGGCCGCATCGAGATATAAGTTAGGTGAGAACTTTTCTCAATTAATTTGGTTTTGTTGTAAACTCTTACTAAACAAAATTAACACACCACTTTTTCCTTAGCCTCTAATGTCATACGATAGTGCTCCTCAGGAAGACTAATGTAGTACCCTAGTAAATTGTATACTGCTACCTAGACATCCATACAAGTCCACAAAGTACTCCATGACAGTGTGGCCGCACCTGTTGACCTACACTTCAGTCTATCTCTAAGAGGTCTAACCTTGTACACCGCAAATGAATGCCCCCCTCAGGGAGTACCATCCATCTACTATGCCGTTATACCAGTAATGGAGACCGTGAAAATCATAGAAATTCGCTCGCACTCGATTTTTTGAATAAGTGAACTTTCTAATTGCTTTAACAAACAAAACAAAGCATGAAATCCACATGACCAATCCCTGATGTATGCAATGATGACCTAACTAATCTACTCGCCACTCTCTGGCAACAAAGCCGTATCGAGTTATTAGATAGGTGAGAACTATTCTCAATTAATATGTTTTCTAAACATAATTAACTCACCATTTTGCCTTGGCCTCTAAGATAATATCACAGCGCTACTTAGGAGTCCAACATACTATTCTAGCCAAGTGTGTACCATGGACTTTGGTACAAGTCCACAAGGTATTATAAGGCGGCGTGGCTGCACCTGTTTTCTTGTTCCTCAATCCATCTCGAAGAAGTCTAACCCTGTACACCGCAGATAAAATGCCCTCCTCAAGGAATAACGCTTATCTAGTATATTGTTACACTAGCAATGGAGGACGTGGGGACTCAACTCCTAACCTCGCTCCCACTTGATATTTTGAACGATGGATCTTTCTTTTAGTCTTGATTATCTCATAATTAGTATCAAAATCATATTCTGAGTTTTATTTAACTATTAAATAATTCCCAATCACATTAGGTTGCCTTAATTATCCTACCTTTTTAACTTTAATCTTATTAGACGTTATATAAAATATTTTTCTTTCCATATAATTCAACTACTTAATATTTCACCTATCTAGAAATACTCCCACTTGAGTTTTATGAACTAGTGAATTTTTTTTGTTTTAATTTAAAGTGCATGTATAGGCCAATTATCATATAATCTATATTAGAATCATATTCTAAAAACTAAATTAAATAATAAAATAAAATTTATTATTATTATAATATATAAGTACTACTGTCTGCATGTCCAAGAGAATTTTTTTTAAAATTCCACTTTAGCACGCTAGCTTCAGGAAAAATAATTTAAAATTATAATTTAAGGTTTTTTTTTTAATAATAAAACTATTGATTCTAATCTTATTAGGTGAATAATTTTATCTATAATGTTAATCTTATCAAATATGTACAATCATATCTTATATTTCTAAAATACAATTTTTAAAACTCATAATTTACCGATCTGAATTAACCTTTAAATTCAATCTCAGTTTCAAACAATCTAAAACCGAATCGATAAGTATAATTGTTACAATATTTAATAACTCCTTCAATTTTTCCTCTTTTCTTTTTCTGAATAAAATCTCTATTTTATTCATTTATAAATCTATTTATTTTGATTTAATATGCCTATCATGTACATCATGAATGTAACCAAACGCTGGCTCTAATACCAAATGTTAGGACGTATTTCAAAAATATTTGCTAAATTAATATAACTAACGCAACATAATGATTTAAAATTCATAATTTTAAGCCTACAAGTGATTAAAAATTCCTAATTTTAAATCTACGAACTTAAAATTCCAAATTTTTAATCGACAGGCCTCTACTCTAATACATTCATAATAATAGCTTGAAAAATAACTAGCATAATAAATATTGTAAATAAATTGAAAAATAAAATACTAAAAGGAAAAGATAAGAAAGAAAAATACCTGGATGTAGTGTCATTTTAAGAAATCACCAAGACCGTGAAACCTTCGATACAATCTCCTCTCAACACCTGGATGTAGTGTCATTCCAAGAAATCACCAAGACCGTGAAACCTTCGGCACAATCTCCTCCAAACTTTAATTTTAGGATCCCTATTTATAATAGGCTACTGGACCAAAAAATACCAAAAAAGTTGATGTGGGATAAAATAATTGCATCAAAATGATGCCGTTTAAGCCCAAAAAAAGGATTCTGTGCGGCCATCTCATACGCGTCATGTGGCGCATTGTGATCGGTCTGCGCCCAAAAGCGCGGATCTCTGTGTAGGCATCCCATAGTGTGACACATGGCATGCTCTGATTGGTCCATGGGTGAAGGCGCAGATCGCCTGTGTAGGACCTCGAGCGCACGACATGTGTCGTGCACTAGTTTGTTCGCTGTAATTAAAGCAGATCGACCATTTTTTTCCTGTGCATAAAAATTCATCTTATGAATTTTATTTTAAAAAAATTACTGTATTTTGTAATTTTAATTTTATTTATTTAATGAATACTGTTTAGCAAAATTAATTTTACTCATCTCTTAAATAAATAATTCATCACATGAATTCTTTTAACATTTTTTTGATGGTGTAAAATTAGAGGCTTGCGTAGGGACCTTAGATAATTCCACTAAATGACTCCTACTGCACTCTAGAACAAAATTATTTATTCAAAAATACTGAATTTGTAATAAATGAACGATCAACCCTTCTATTAGATGTCCATGAGAATTAATAATTAAAAGTACTATCATTAAAAATCTTATCACTTCTCCTTAAGTTCCCGACTCGCCCTTTTTCAAATAATTTGTGACACAAAAACATATTCTTCGTATCAATCCATGTGACGAACACTAGGAATACTTTGGGGAAAGATTCCGAATTTTTCGAACACTTGCAAATCTATTTTTGGGGACATCTGTATCTTATTGGAGGTTGTAGATTCCATGTTGACTATTTTATTCCTGCTACAATTCATGTAGCCACTCAACGTACGTAGACAATTGGTCCCTTTACAAGATCTCCTTTAAGTACATTAAAGTGATGAACAATACGTGTACGAGTTCAAGACAATCTCAAGATTTAGATTTATCGCCTAATCACAAAGAACTATTTATTTCTGATAGGAGTTAAGAAATAAACAATTCCGATGGTCTCGCTCAATGTTCCAATCTTATTAACAAACACTAATATTATGTCACGAACCTAAGATTCGTGACTTCACTTCAAATAGAAAATTAAGAGGAAAATTCATAATTAAGATGAGAAGAGAAATAGATTGAAGATCAAAGAGGGAAATTAGAGAAGTTGGAGACGAGAGAGGGAGAGAGAATTAAAGGATGAGAGAAAACTTTTAATTCTTTGATTATTTTCTTTTATGATCAATACATTCCAATGATTTCCAATTTATAATGTCTAAGTACAAGTATCAATTCAAATCAAATTGAATTCAAAATTATTTGAAAAATGACGAGAATAACAGCCCCTAAAAAGAGTGGGAAAAGTAGTCGATGAAGAATCTTTTAGAATGCAAGGCAAGCTAGCTTGCCCTGGGAAGCCACCGAGTACCGGGATGACCGACTGAAGGATGCGTAGTGGCTCGAGCTTGACACGGTCCTAGTTGGGATCTTGACAAGCCCCTGGCTGCGAACTGGACAAGGACCCGGCTCTGAACCTCTGCGATCCTGACACCCAATACTGCACATGACACTACGAACCTTGGCACGGACCCTGGCTGCAATGCTTGACACTGTCTTGGCTTGGGAACACTGATGTGCCTTGAAAACAGCTAAAACTACTTCAATCTTTATAGTTTGATGCTCCTAACTGGTGCACTGGGTCTATGGCATGGCTGGGTTCATGACACATTATAGTTATGATCCTTGTCCACATGACTTGGACAAACCATTTAAGTATCATGTTATACAAGTTGTCCAAAACTTATCACCGACTATGAACTTACTTTGACAACACGTCACAATTTTGGTTTAAGTCTATCCGTGGCTCAATCTCATTGACCACTTAAACCAAACTGTGACATGTTGTATCAGACTACGTCCGTCTAATGGAATGTTTTAGAAATAATCACATGCGTATTTGACTCGTAAACCATAATCATACATCAAATAGATAAAACAAGCTTATTTTTTGAATTTTAAATACAAATAATTGGGTTTTCAGGACTCTTGTTCTAGCAAAGGGTTCATGAAGTAATTCGTTAAAGGCTTCCTTCAATCCTTGTGTTTATTTAGGAAAGTTCTATGGGTTTCGAAACAATTCAAGTGTTCACTTGGCATATCTTAGCTTTCAAAATTGGAAGAGTTAGTGAATTCAATGTTATGGTCAAAAACCTTAGTCTTGATGACTATGGTTTCTTCACACCAAGTCCTTAGTCTTGATGACCATGGTTTCTTCACACCAAGTCCTAGGCAACCTGTACCTGAAGCTAACTGGGCCAAATCATTGGCTTCTTTGTTTTGTTCTCCAGCGATATGCTCAAACTGCATACCATCGAACATAGTCAAAAGGTTTTGCACTATGAAAAGTGTACGTTCAAGTTGTCGCTCGAACATTAGAATTCCCCTTTCATTTGGCAAATCACCAACTGGGAATCCCCTTTAATAATGACATTAAGGACTTGCATTTCCAAGAGAGTTTGTAGTCCTGTTATCAGTGCCTCGTACTCTGCCATGTTGTTGGAGCATTTGCCTACTAAAGTAACAGCTAATTTACTGATGATCTCAGTTGGGGATTCTATCACAACTCCAACTCCAGCACTTGAATTGGTCCTTGATCCATCAAATCAGAGTTTCCAGGGGCCCACTTCCACCACTAAGAGCTGGTCTGTCTCGTAATCTAAGCCATTATGAATGTGTGGGTGGTAAGCTAGAACGTCTGCTAAGGCTTGACCCTTGACTGACTTTTATGACACGTAGACCAACTCAAACTAAAGTAGAGCAATACTCCACTTGTTCAATCTTCCCCTCATCAAGGGCCTATCTAGCATATATTTAAAGACATCTGTCTAAGCAACCATGTATACAGTAAATGCCAAGAAGTAATTGTTTACGATGAATTTGGTCAATGTGCTTATTCATCATATTGGAGTTCTATACGAGATGGGGTTCATAAGGATGAGCTAAACTCAAGCTCTAGCTACACGCCCGACTCTGTATTTCCCACAAGATTCAAACAAACGGTTAGTGGGGCCCATTGTGTAACCCACGGGGGACCCCTCCAATGCTCAAGTTAGTTTTAATCTCATGAAATAGTAATGAAAGCAGGTCATAAATGGATATAATAAAACACTTAGCCCAAAAGGAGTAGGAGGCTTGAACGATTATTGCTCGGGATAGATATTCGTAGTGAGAAAGGGGAGGAAGGAGGCGTGTCCTTGATGAAGGAGGCCTCCCCCTCATTTGGACGAAGCTTCTAGAGAGAGAGAGAGAGAGAGAGAGAGAGAGTGGTATGAGGGGTGAGAGAGGAGGGGAGGAGATGGCCCGAGATGTGAGGGACGTTTTGCCCCTTTAAAACGAATTTTGATCGGCTAGGTGGGTGCGACTGGGCGCCCATCCTGGGTCGCCCAATCTAGGGCACTAGCCCTGGGGCGCCCGTTCTGCGGAGCCCGTATTGGGCAAGTGAGTACCCTACTAGTATTTTTAACATATAGGGGTCAGTATTATAAACATATAGTCCCCTTACTCCATGGGCAAACTTCAATCATTTTAAGTTTGGCCATGAAGTATACTGCATGTTAGTCCTTTAACCATAGCTTATAATGTTATCCCTTGCGATGGAGGTGTTCAGCACTTTGTGTCAGCCTTTCATGGTTGCCATTCATACGCTTTGTGAACTTTATTCCCAGTTAGTAAAGTGCATGACCTAAGTGGGATGGGCAACAGGGTATCTGGCGCTTGATAGGGTGTTTAAAACATCACTTACCTTAACAAAGTGTTTCGCACATTGTTCACCTTAAAAGGGCATGTAGCCCATTAGGGATCTTAATAGAACGCTTTATCTCTTTGATTGTTTGAATGAAGTAAATTTTTTTTTTTGGTGTAAGAATGTTTAGGGAACTTGAGCTTCAGGGACCTTCCGAAACTTAGAGTATTTAAAACATTTTGCTCTTTTGTCTCCACAAGCATTCATGGTAATGCGAGCTCTATATGGCGAGTATATTAGAATCGAAGACAGTGAATATATTACATTAGGCTGGTGGGCCGATGGTAATGTGTGAGTCGAAGATGCGACTGCTAGGTAACTAGATAAAAGTTATACCATGAGGAATGGCATATCTTTGAAACCTGTAGATCATATGAATTAAAATTATAAATCATGCATACTAAACAAAAATATAGTGATGATGAATATTGCCGCCGTTGTGAGTGATAGCATTAGGGCGGACCATGGTGATGAGTATTGCACCAGTTGTGAGTGATCGTACCACAGCAGACCATGGTGAAGAGTATTGCTCCCTTTACGAGTGATCGCATCAGGGCGGATCATGGTGATGAGTATTGCACCCATTGCAGGGCATCAGGGCGGATCATGGTGATGAATATTGCACCCGTTGTGGGTGATCGCACCAAGGCTGACCATGGTAATAAGTATTGCACCCGTTGCAGGTGATTGCACCAAGAAGGACCATGGTGTTGATAAGTACGTGGATAACTGTCAAGTATCATGTATAGAATACCTGGATAAAATCAAGCATACTCGAGGAAGTAAATCAAACCAGACGGGTTACTGTAATACACTTGTTTGATAACGAATATGTCATTAGTAAATATCAAAATAAAGACAATGATGCTAGAAATTACACACTTTTAAGGCTACTACCTGCTACGTATTAAACCAATTATATGATATATTATCCTTAAAGGATGTCTATGGCTAACATTCTTTTGTTGCAACACTTACAAATGAAATGATAAGCTTAGTGTGACTTATGTTCAACGGTTGTAAGTAGATAATTGCATGAATAGTTATTAGTAGTATTCATAAGATGTATTTTGTAAGAGAATAACACTCATACAATGTGATTCGAAACTGCTTGTGTGAACCTTTGCTAGTGTTTGGATGGCAGGAAATTATGTGCAATGTGTGACTCAACAATGATGAGCCTTCAATAGTTTTGTACCACGAACATTTATATTGACGTTGCATATTAGTAATGCAACAAGGTGAGTTTGTAATGTATAAATTGATGAAAAAGGGCATTTAAGGATGCAATTGACATGGCATACACATTTTTCGATGCATATAAATCTTGTGTTTAAGGTTGCGAATTAGTTTTAAGGGCTCGGTGACTTTTTTTTTTTATGTTATCTTTTACTACTATGCTCAAGGAAGTATTTTTTATTTCTTGGTGCCCATTCTCATGTCGGGCATGCTTTATGATGATCGAGAAGTCGTTGTTGAGGTTTAAAATTGTTAATTATGTGTTGCAACAGAATGTACGCAATTATGAAGGTAGCTAAATGGATAATAACAACATCTTGCACTACTCTTACTGAATTGTTGACCAATAGTGGTACTAAATAGCATAGCAGAAGGTAGTTTAAAGTGTGAGTTGCTCAGGTGCAGTAACAAATGTGGTTCATTTTTAGAGTCTCCTATTAGAAATATTTTGTCAAGTTGCAATAAGCAACCAAGTTTTACAATTATAGTTTGATTTCTGATGTGTAAAGGAGTCTTCCGGATATGCCATAATGTTGTAAAACATAGCATGATTGAGGATGGAGTTCACTAACCTTGAAAGGCATTGTATTTTATGGATTGTCATTGCTGATTGTGAAGCCTCTCGATTTTTGAATGGTTTAGCCTTTGTGACTGACGTGACATCTAGCTTGTGACCTGGGGGTGAAGTCTCCTAACCTTTATGCTACCAAGGTAAGGAAATGACAGAGGCAAAGTCCTCCATTTCTGAATTAATTTACACCACTATTGAGGAAATGACTGGCCCCCAGTCCTAAAATGATTCATACTACCATGACAAGGAAATGATCGAGGTGAAGTTCCCTAGTCTTGAAATGATAAGGAAATGAATGAGGCAAAGTCCCCCAGTCCTAAAACGATTCATACTACCATGATAAGGAAATGACCAAGGTGAAGTCCACGAGTCCTGAAATGACAAGGAAATGACTAAGGCGAATTACCCCAGTGTATACTACCATGAGAAGGAGAGATGAATGAGTTCCCTAGTCCTGAAATGATAAAGAAATGACTGAGGTGAAGCCTCGCTGTCCTGAAATGATTTACACCACCGTTAAAAAATAGTCTGAGGCAAAATCCCCCAGTCCTAAAATGATTCATACCACCATGAAAAGGAAATGACCTAGGTGAAGGCCCCCCAGTCCTGAAATGATAAGGAAATGACTAAGGCGAAGCCCCCCAGTCGTGAAATGACTTATACTACCATGATAAGGAAATGACTGAGGCGAAATCCCCTAGTCCTGAAATGACTTGTACTACAATGATAAGAAAATGACTGAGGCAAAGTCTCCCAGTCCTAAAATGATAAGGAAATGATTGAGGCGAAGTTCCCTAGTCATGAAATGGTAAGGAAATGATTAGGTTAAGTCCCGCAGTCATAAAATGACTTATACTACCATGATAAGGAAATGACTGAGGCGAAGTCTCCTAGTCCTAAAATGATTTACGCCACCATTAAGGAAATGACTAAGGCAAAGTCTCGCAGTCCTAAAATGATTCCTACCACCATTGAAAGATATGATTGGCCCACCTTAAACTCATTGTTGGTATATGTTCTACTAAGTCAACTTCATCTCCGGAGGCTAGTTTAAAAGGTATCTAGAATCATCGATGTAAAAAGACGATGAAATTGGGTGGTTTGGCGAGTACATCAAGTGTGGGATTTCGTCTTGTAAGTTAAATAGTTCTTTTGATAGTGTGCAAGAAGATGTAGGCTGCGGGTGGCACATAGCTGATAATTAGGATCTTTAAGTGCGATGTGGCATCCTAAGCTTGAATATTATGAATAGTTTGTTTTGATGGTTACCTTGTGCATGTATAAGATAGGAGGGTAAGAGGTTCATGGAACAGCTGAATTAGTTATGAATGAAGTGACTCTATGAGAAGAATTAAATGTTTTGCAAGTTTAAAGACAGTCATGAGGTCTCTTAAAGTCCTTTAAGAAAAATCGTGTAATTTGTTATAGATCCATTTACCACTTCTACTCTTAGCCATCGTGCGTGCTTTTTGATTTGAACTTGTGCCTTGATATCCGCTTATGTGATTGGCTTAAGATGTCAGAATCAATAAAAGATGTATTGACGGCTTTGTTCTTTTATTGTCGCCAACCTTAGATTATTGACTTTGATTATGTTAATAATTGACGAACAAGAACCTTGGTGAAACAAGGTTTTCATGAGAAAGACTTGGTACGAGTGGCATTCATTTAGCATAAGAGCCGGCAAGCATCCACATGATTTTTTTAATTTTGGACATAGGAGCAAGTTCATAATTGAAGATTCTAAAAGATGAAAGTATAATGAAAAATTGATTGGAATTCATAACGAGAGGTTAAACAAGAACCTGTTAGAGTGGAATTATAGCAGAGATCAACTCTTTGGAGTTTGATTTAAAATGGAATTGACTCAAAAATTAGTTGATTTGGATGTGTGACAATTACCTATTTACCAGGAAATGAATAAGAACTGTAACGAGAATTTGTTCAACTAGCCATTTGGCTACAACATTTTATAACTTAAATGGCATGTTATTCTCAGGCCCTGAAAATATGACTTTAATTAAGCTTTTTGGCTATGACATATTCAAGGTTGGTTTACTTATTTACACATAAAATTTGGTTCAATCAGAGTTGAACTAAAATAGGTTTGTGACGAGAACTGGTCCGGCAAGGGTTCTACTGAACTAAGATTGTAAGGAGAGTGGGTTCAACGAGGGTTTAGCTAAACTGAGATTATAGCAAGAATTAGTTCAAACACGGCTAAATTAAACAGATGTTGCAACAAGAATTGGCTCAACGAAGGTTGAATTAAATTGAGATTATAATAAGAATTTAGTGCAAATTGGGTTGATTTAAACTGATGTTGTAGCAAGAATTAGGTCAACGAAGGTTGAACTAAACTAGAGATTGTAACAAGAATTTAGTGCAAACTAGGCTGAATTAAACGGTTGTTGTAGCAAGAATTAGTTCAACGCGGGTTGAACTAAGCTGAGATTGTAACGAGAATTGACCCATTTAGGATTGAATTAAACTAAGATGGTAATTGAAATTGGTCCAACTAGAATTGACGAAGATTAAGGCATGGAGTGTTGAAATGAATAGGGATTGTGACAAAAATTAATCCTTGAGGATTGAATTAAAATTTTAATGAAAATTAACCCTTTTGGGTTAAATTAAACTGAAATTGTGATGAAAATTAGCTCAATGAGGGTTCAACTAAACTGAGATTGTAACAAAAATGAGTTCAAGTAGGGTTGAACTAAACAAAGATTGTGACGAAAATTGACACAAATAGAGTTGAGTTAGGTTGAGATTACTTTGAAATTTGACCCAACTAGGGTTGAACTATACTAAAATTGTAATAAAAACTAAACTTTTAGGGCTGTATGGAATTGAGATTGTAAGGAAAATCGACCCATTTAAGGTTGAATTAAACAGAGATTGTAATGGAGGTTTGTTCAATCAGGGCTGACAAAAATTAAGATTGTAACAAATATTGGTTTAATTAGAGTTGACCTAGTCCCCTAGGGACATGGCATGGTGGTTGGATCGTCGGTTGCCAACCTAGGCATCTCGGGATCGAATCCTACCGTGGGAAAATGTGGTAGTCCTCTTTGAGGACTTGAGGGGTATATCCCCTCCCCTCCTCCCCCCCCCCCCCCCCCCCCCCCCCCCCCCCCCCCCCAGCTTGACCATTGTAAAAAAAAAAAAAAAAAAAAAAAAAGAAATTTAAAATTATAGTTGAACTAAACTTGAATTATGACAAAAATTAGCCTGTCAGGGTTAAATTAAATGGAGATAGTAATGAAAGTTGACCCAATTAAGGTTAAATTAAATAAAAATTGTAATAAAAAATTGACCGAGTTAAGGTTTAATGTAAGAGAGAGAGAACCTCCGGTGGTGGTGGTTGGTGTGGGTTGCTGGTGGCAAAACAGTGGCACTAGAGAAAGGCGAACGACATGACATGGCGAGCCATGAGTCAAGGTGATCTAGGTGTTGGCAAACCAAGGTGTAGGCGAGCCAAGTTCGAGTGAGCCAAGGTTGGGCGAGCTAGATTTGGGCGAGCTAGGGTCTGGCCAGCAAGATTTGCCGAGCTAGGGTCTGGCCAGCAAGATTTGGGCAAGCCAGGTGTTTCTAGTGGCTAATGGTGGCGGTAAATGGTAACGAAGGTGGAGTTGTGGGCGGTTATGGTAAGATGTTGTTTGTGGTAGATGACGGTCTTAACACATATTTTTATTCTACTTTTTCTATAAATATATAAAATATCCAATAACTTTAAATGGACATAACTTTTTATCCGTAAGGCATTATAGAGCAAGTCACATATCAAAACGAAGCTCTTGAAGAGCTATATGAAACCATAATAGTTTCTCATATTTAAAAAAAATATAACAACAACATGGTGGGAATTTCTCCAGCACGGTAGTGATTGGTGGCTTACATAACTTGACCATGAGACTTAAAGAAACATAACTCTAAATTCTTGAGAAGCTACAAGTCAAGTCCCCTATCAAAATGAAGCCCTTAAAGATTTCTATATAACTAGAATGATTTCTCGAATGCTCAGATCAAAGAAAGCATATAAAAGGTGAAGTGGAAGTGCCAGACGTACAAATTGTATAACTGACCTTACAACTACAAATGGGCGTAACTTTCCATCCGTGAAGAGTTACAAATTGAATTTTATATCAATATGAAGCTCTTGAAGTGTTTTAGGTACCTATGGAAATTTTTTAACTTTTGATGAAAGAAAGCATATGAAAACTAATTTGGGCGTGCCAGACGCAGCTAGTAACTTACTTTACAACTTAAACTAGCGTAACTTTCAATTTGTGAAGAGTTACGAATAGAATTTTATTTCAAGACGAAGCTCTCAAAGAGTTCTAAGAACCCATGGAAATGTTTTAAGCTTTTGATGAAAGAAAGTATATGAAAAGTGATCTGGGCATGCCAGCCGCAGGTGGGCTATACTACTTACCTTACAACTTAAAATAGGCGTAACCTTCAATCCGTGAAGAGTTACAAATCAAATTATATATCAAATCGAAGCTTTGGAAGATGTATAGGTACCCAACGGAAATGTTTTGAACTTTTTATGAAATAAAGTATATACAAAGTGATCTACGCATTCCAGACACAGGTAGGTTGTATAACTTACTTTACAACTTAAAACAGGCGTGCTTTTCAATCCGTGAAGAGTTATTGGATCGAATTTTATATAAAAATGAAGCTCTTGAAGAGTTCTAAGTACCTATAATAATTTTTGGAGTTTTTGATTGAAGAAAATGCTAAAAATTAACTTACTTAATACTTGAAATGCTTAAGTCTTATCAGAAACATCAAGTTAGGCGTGAGCTTATGATCCTTCAGACAGAGGGAGCCAAAATGCATATGAAGAATTTGGTCAATGTGCTTATTCATCATATTGGAGTATTATATGAGATCGGTTAGTAAGGATGAGCTGAACTTAAACTCTAGCTACACGTCTGACTTGGTATTTCCTGCAAGATTCAAACATTTAGAGGAGCCTGTAGGGTAACACATGTGGGACTCCTCTGAAGCTCAAGTCTATATTAATTTAAAGAAATAGTAATGAAAGTAGGTAATAAATAGACATAATAGATATAAAATGCTTAGTCTAAGAGGAGTAGGAGGCTTGAACGATTATTGCTATGGAGACATATTTGTAGTGAGAAAGGGGAGGAAAGATGTGTGTCCTTAATGAAGGAGGCCTTCCCCTCATTTGGATGAAGTTTGCCATAGAGCGAGGGGGGGAGGGAGAGTAGTATGAGGGGTGACAGAGGAGAGGAAAAGATGTCCTAAGATGTGAGGGACCTTCTCTCCTTTTAAAAGCGTCTAGGGCGCCCGTGTTGGGTAAGTGAGTACCAAGCCAATATTATAAAAGTATGGGGGTCAGTATTATAAACAATAATGTCACAATTTTACTGATGTATAGAATAAAGATAAACACAATTTCTCAATTGATGAGTGTTTTATTTCACATTCATTCAAGCAACAGTTAGGGTAGAACATAGCCTGTTCAAAACCATGCTCATTATCTTGTACAAGTAAGCAACCAATTCCTTAGAAGCAGAGACATAAATCTTCAAAGGTCTGCCTTGCTTTGACTGAATGAAAACTGGTGACCTAATCAAGTACTCCTTGATGGCCTCGAATGCTGCTTGATATGGCTCCTCCCACTTGAAGTCCTTCTTAGTCTTGAGCCTCAATAGTGAAGAGAAGACTCTTGTTTTTCCTGCAATATTCGTGATGAAACATCTTAGGAAATTAACCTGCCCCAGGAAGGGTTATAGCTCCTTTTTACATGAAGGCAGTTTGGCCTGTAGAATGGCCTTCACCTTATTAATGTCCACCTTAATGCCCCTTTGGCGTACTAGAAAACTAAGAAAGTTCCTAGCACGTATGCCAAAATCACACTTTAATGAATTCATCTTGAGGTTGTGGGTCCTCATTCTATGGAACACCCCCCCCCCCCCCCCCCCCCCAAGTCTTCCAAGTGTTTGACTTGGGACTTTGATTTCACTACGATGTCGTTAATGTAGACTTCCATGGTCTTGCCAATGAGGTTATAAAAGATCATGTTCATAGCTCTTTGGTAGGTGGTGCCAACATTCTTTCAAACCAAACGGCATAGCCCCCTAATCAAAGGTTCCTATTGACGTAGGACATTTGAATGTTGTCGTATAAGTATCCTCCGAAGCAATCATAACTTGGTAGTACCCACAGTATCCAACCATAAAAGAGAAGACCTCATGCCTCGAGGCTAAGTCAATGAGAACGTCAGCAATTGGCATTGGGTAGTCGTCTTTCGGAGTCGCTGCATCCAAATCTTTGCAGTCAATACAGACCCTGATTTTGACATTTTCTTAATGTAGGAACAATGTTTGCCAATCACTCGACATACTTGACAGTCGTGATAAATTTTGCCTTTAAGAGTCTCTCTACTTCCTCCTTAATGAAATCAATAACTTGTTAGGATATTCTCCTGTGGGCCTGAATGATGCGCCATGAGCTTGGCATAATAGGGAGCTTGTGGTCGACCACCTTTTTGTCTAGGCCAGGTATCTTGTGATGGTCCTAGGCAAAGCAGTCCTCAAACTCACAACACAAGGCCAAATACTGGTCCCTCTAGTTCTTAGAAAGCAGAGCACTCAGATAGACAGGTCCCAAGTCTTCTTACGAGCCCAGGTTAAACTCGAGGAGTGGGTCCTGAACTTTAGCCCTTAAATCCTCCATCTTGGCTGGTGATACTCTTAAGTCAGAGACTTCTATCTCTTTTTCTTACGTCATATGGACCTCGAAACCATTAAATGGCTGTTCAGCCCAAAGTTGATCTTCGGCATGCCAAGCCACGAGCTTTGCTAGTGCCAAGGAAAGGGCCTCTCAGGCTATTAGTGGGAGGTCTTGCCTCCCTTGTATAAGGGTTCTGACTTGCCTTGGAGATCTTCTTCTTTAAGAACGGCCATCAAACATCCCTAGAAATTAGAGTCTGCATACTCTACCTCAACCTAACCAACTTCGGCCTCAGTGAGGGAGTTGTCAAGGATGGTCATTGTGCCTTGTTATGAGGTAGACTATGGAGTGGTCCTTTTGACATCAAGTTGTCCCACTCCATCTTTGTAAAACATTGCCTCTACATAGTTGGAGCAAGCCATAAATGGCATGTTATCTGCCATACTAACCTCATACTCGTAATGGTTCTAGAAAATTATCAACTAGTGCAATAAATAAGGGATACAATAATTGGCATGTAATAAATCTTTCCCGAGTAAATCATTGTAACTTGATGTAGTATCGACTACAAAGAAAGCTATCAACTTACTTAACCTGCCGATAGTCAACTTAATCGGGATGACCCCTTCGGGCCTAGCAGTAGCTCCAAATAAGCCAAAAATTGCAACATCTAAAGTAACTAGGGTTTATAATACTTTCCCGGTATTTTATATGTGTATAATACTAGCCCAATATCTACTCACTTGGATAACTATGAGTCCACAAACTGGGCGCCCAGCCAAGGCACCCAAACCCGAATTTATCCTATATAAAGAGGGCGGGGAGGGACTGCTCATACCAAAAACACACATTCTCTCTCTCTGGGGATAGACCGCTCTCTCTTCCCCGAAGGCAAGCCTCATCTAAAGTAGACCACCCCGCGCTTCATCCTCCCGTTGTTCTTTATGGTCACCTCTCTGGAGCAATGAATGCTCAAACTTTCCTACCTCTCTTGGGCCAAGAGATGTCAAGATGGGTGTGCAGCTAGAGCTTGAGTTTAGCTCGTCCTTATGAATCCATCTCATACCAAACTCCAATACGCTGAATAAGCACACTGACCAAATTCGTCGGAAACAATTAGGTCCCCTCGAGATTTACCAGTGACCCCCAATATTTAAGAAGCCAGGACGTTGATTGCCACGCCATTATCCACCAAGACCCTTTTCACCAGAATGCCATCCAATTTGGCCATGATGTATAGGGGCTTGATGTGTTTATTGGTGGTATTAGGCCCATCGAACATCTTCTTCATTATGTTAGGTGAATCATTAGGTGATTTGGATGTTGGGTTATTAACTTTGAAAGACAAAGGATCAGAGTTACCTTTGGTGACTGCTATTTTTGCTTGGGGATCCTCGTCCACTGCTATACCATCCCCTTCGAGGCCTTCTTGAGTGCTAGTTGCCATGAACTCCACAGGAAGGGTCAGAGCAGTTCTAACATCAACCTTCTCAAGGAGCGCCCCGAATTGTATCTGGACCCCTTGATTTGTTTCCTTTCCAAAGGTTCCATCCGTGGGCACATCCTAATCATGCCCTTGAGACTACCATTAATTAGCATGTCTTGCACTAGACGTTGGTATTTTGAATCAATCGCAGGGGTTTAAGACTCTTCCATAGGATGGGGAAGTCTTCTTCACGGAATTCATTCTCGATATCAGACCATGTTAGGTTAACATGGCCTAGTGGTTCCACTATGTTGATGCTAAAGGGGGAATACTCCTCTTCATCATCAATAGATTTTTGACCTAGTAAACTCTTGGCAAGCTAGTCCCACCAAGATTCTTGTTCTTCAAAAAATGAGAGACTAGTCCATCTCTTAAGCTTCTTGTGTGGTTGCCCTTTTTCGGCAGTAGTAACAGGTTTAGACCAAGTTGTTGGGTCTTTAAGATCCATAGGCTTAGTTTGCTTGCCCTTACGGACCCTGGCCTCCACTTAAGAGAGCCTAGTTAAGCAAGTGTCGAGCACAGTCCTTTGATGAGCTGCCTTTTTCCTTAGTTGCCCCCATTTTTAGGGTTCGAGTAAGACTAGAGGGGCCAACCTCCTCTTAATCGAGGTTGCTCCTTCTCTGGACATTACTAAATCAGACCCCAGAAGGTTGGTACCCTGACTGTCGCGATCCTTGGCTGGTGTCCATATCCAATAGGTGGCATTTTGGATTTCTCCTTGGATGCCCAATCTTCATAATGATCTAGGTCTTTGAAGTGAGACCTGGAGGAGGTCCCATTAGTGATGTCATTATTGAGGGAGTTGGCATTTTCTTCAGATAAAGGCTCAACTTCTTCATCTCATACACCAATGTGTGGCCACAACTCCCCCGAGGTCCTGTGTAAAGCGCTTCTTTGACACCTGCTTCATGGAAACGAAGACTGTCTACCAATGGTTGTCAGTAAGAATTCCCATGGCTAACTCTTCTTCCTTGGAGAGAAGAATAAGTCCCTCCTCTAATTTCTTTTTAAGGAACTTGTCAAACGTAACAAAATTGCATGTCAGATGTTCAGCGATGATGTTCCTCCTATAGTAACCTTCTAGCAATCTCACCGAAGTTCTGGGGATCCTCAGTGTCCCTAACACCTGCGGCCTATCAAACAAAGTGTTGGATAATACTAGATTGTCATTGTCTATACGCATCCTGCGCAAAGATCTGCCATTAATTTGGCTATTATGAGAATTGTACAACATTTCTAACTCAACTATGTTAACTTGTCCAGGACTATGGAAGGGATCTTTATCAGCACCCATCTATCCTTCTCCTGCGAAGATTAATTCCCTTTCCTCTATGGCATCCTGCACCATGTTCCTGAAGATAATGCAGTTCTTCGTTTAATGGGTCAACGATCATGCCATTTACATTATACCTTCCCCTTAGCAGAATTTGGGTCAGGCTTTCTATATTTACCCTCAATCTTGAGTTTGTTATTTGACTCAAGCCAATCAAATATCATGTCAACTCTTGAGAGGTCAAATGAGTACTTCCTTAAGTTTTGGGATTGATAAGACTTCTTGATATCCTTTTTAACTAAAGGATTGCAAACCATAGGAGGTCCTTTGACGTATTCAGCGATGTCAATCTCATATGGAAGACCTTCATCCTCTTATATTAAATCATGCATGTAAGTCCCATACACGTAAACCCATACACGTAATGTTTCTTTAGGCTTTCTTCTTTTAAGACAACCTTGAATCTAACGGCACATTCTACCAGCTATAAGTGTATTGTAAAGTTAGAGCCTTAAAATTTCTTCCTAAACTCAATATCCAAGTCATTCAACTTGGCATATTCAACTTTAGGAAGGGCCATAATACATTTTAACTTAGCTCTCTTGGACTGGTTAATGTAATCTTCCACTAATTCACCTGGCTTTTGTCTCATTCAAGCCAAGTCAAACCTGGAAGCTCCTAGTTCCATTCTTGGGAATTGAGCCTAAAATTGCTGCCATGTCATCCCAACAACCAATGTAATTAGGTGGCAAGCTAATGTATCATTGAAAAGCAGGCCTAATTAAGGAGCTGGGGAACAGCCTCAGCTTGGGGTACTGATTATCAACCACTTCTCTACACTGACAATTGAATCTTGCTAAGTGCTCTAAGGTAGACATTGTCGCTTCTCCTAAGAAGAGGGTAAACTCAAGGATTTTGTATCCTCAAGGGAAAGGTTAGTCCCTGTCTATGTAGTTAGGGTAAAGTTTAAAGTACAAGGGTCTATTGACCCTTCTAAGGCCTGGCCACTACATCTGCTCAATGAAGGCAACAAATTGGTCCTAGAGGGGTAGGTTAGCCACATTGTTATGCGCCTGCCATTGCCCCTTAAGTGGGTGAAGGTCTCAAGGGGGATTTGCAGGATACCCCTGAGCACCCATCACAATCAGGTGTGGGAATAGTTGTTTCCCCCTAAACTTGAGGTAACCCCTTGATTAATTTCGCCACGTGCTTGGTTGGCTATGAAGTATGTCCCAGTAGAATGGGGGTTATACGACATGCCTGGGAGCACACCAACATTACCAGGTTGTTGGTTCATCCTTGCTTGATCAGTCCCCAAATCGTGGTCTTCAGGAAGTGGGTGATTAACTTGGAAAGGTCTAAGAAGAAGAGGCTGGTTCCTAGAAGGAGGTACATGTCCTTGCATTCCTACTTCAAGGGCTTGAGTGGGCCTCAAGGTTACCTTTACAACCTTAGGAGGGTATGAACGGTTATGCCCCAGGCGACACTAACACATTGGCATTGAGATCCCTCAAGGCTAGAGAAAAACTCTAATTCAAAGGGCTAGCAACCCAAGGGGCACATTGTTCCTAGGGCTATATTCCAATTGTGTGACACTTAGGTTAGCCATAACTGGGTTTTTCATTCTCTCGGGGACAATATAGTCAACCTGAGTCACTAGTAAACATGAGCTCGAGGGAGCCTCACAAGGATATCTAGTTGGTGCTGACAGAACAGGTGTAGGCCTAAGTTGCATGGTATCTTCTCTAATAGCTTGGACCAAGCCATTATGAGCCTTAACCTATCTAACCAAGATAGGCTCCACCTTAACTACTATCTATCTTGCCACGTCCCTAGCAATAAGGGTAGTAGTAGAAGATAAAGTTGAGTTCATTTCAACTAAGACTCTGTCAATCTCTTTGTGAAGCCTATCATGCATGTTGTCTCTCATGGTGGTGCAGTTTTCACGCTAGGCCACTAGATTGCGCTCTGTTTCGGCATGTTGTTTCTCAAAGGCTTCTCTCAATGTTTGTTGGACCCTTTGGTCCATGATTTCAAAAAGGATTTTAAGCATAGCTATGAAACTCTTACGAGAATGGCCATCTAGACTAATTTGTTTGTCTTCTTGGATGTCATCATCCTCACCCCTCTCACTACCGTGGCTATGACTCGGTTCATCCCATCGTGTTATAGCACTTTTTTCAAGAGGATGCTCACGCGGGGATCCAATCAGGGCTAAACTCTCTGGCTCCCCATGCGCGAGAGCACTGGACCTTGAGGTTCTGACCATTTGTGAATGGTCAGATATTAAGTTCTGGTAATCCACGACGGGCTAAAGACGATGTAGTCTTATTTTAAACCTCTCACTATGGCCGCAAAAAGGCGTGTTTGCTTGTTTGTAATTAAGTGTGATGTAGTCGATGTAAAAGAATAACAAAACAAACATGCAAAAGAGACTCACCACAACTAGAGAGTGAGCCTAAATTCGAACCGCACTTTTTTGGCCTCAACTGCTCACCATTTTCGAAGAAAAGTTCGTGATATTTTAATGTATCTGACTTAGGTTATACTATAAGTTCTATTTATGATTCAATTAAGAAGACTTGGTTAAATGTTTTTGTGGATTTTTTAATATTTATGTTGACAAAAAATTATAGGATACGAGCCTAACTCAAGTGGCAGCTACGATGATGGAGTAGGGCCCACAGACACCTTTTTCTCATGCACTTAAAAGTCAAGATTTGGGGTGGAGACAAGCCTAAGAGCTCAACAATCCACATACAAACTGAAGTCAATCATATTTTTAAGCCTGGCACCCTTGACTTATAATAACTCGAAGGAGTTTAGGTCTAACAAGTTAAAGGTTGAGCAAACCAAATTCAGGTCACTGGATTAAGACCAAGGCAACCAAGGTCAAGCCTTTGCTGTCAAAGCCTTAAACTAAAGCCTCAATTCTCAATTCGTCGATATTTGGGAACATATTAGAATAGAAAGTTCATACTCGAAACTAGAAAGACTGTATAACTGAAGAAGCGAGCACAACTAGTTGATCTACACTAAGCTAAGCTATGTTAGGTAATGCTACACCTAAGAAAAGAGCACAAGTGTGCTGCTGCAAAGAAAACTTGAAGAAGTTTTGTATTGTGTGTGTGTTGTACTACAACAACATCCTTTATTTATAGATAAACTAAATAACGGCTACCCCTTGATTCCGAGGAATTTTCTCCCTAGTCAAGCTACCAAGTTTCTTCTTACACGTTAAGGATCAATGAACGTGTCCATGATTCAGTTTTGGAGGGAATTCCTTGAAGCCCACGTCCAAATTTCTGGTTGAAGTACCCGCTAGAAGCTACACAATCTTCTTGGATTAAGCTTAGTGCCCAAATATCTAAAATTACACTCCAAGTAACTGTCTCGAGCTTGGAAACTACCTATCTTGTAGCCTTCTTGGCAGCCCCTTGAGCTCGAGCTCCCTTTGCTCTTCAACCACCGTGAGCCTTGAGTGGCTTATACCCTTGTTGCGGTGATGATCTTCTCAGGATACTGGGCTCGACACACCATTACCTCAGCACCTAAAGGATTAATTTTTCTCGAGGAAGGCCTCAAATATTAAGCACGTGGCACTCTTCTTAAAGTGACATCGCCCTAGTCCCCTCAAATTTAGGGTGTAAACAATAACAATTTATTACCATTTAGTATAACTTAATTCCATTAAATAAGTTTTAATACACTCTAGAACTAAATATATTTACTCGTTAGATACTCTATAATTGTTTACTCACCCCTCTATTAGATGTCTATGAAGAAAAAAATAATTTAAACTATTATTATTATTATTATTTCTCGTATTTTCCATCTTAGTTCCTTATGTCATGGATTCCTAGTAAATTATGTGTTCCTACTACACTTCATGTAGTTATCTAACAAACATAACATTTCAATTACATGTTGTAATGTAATCCTTTTAGCGCATCCAAGCAACTAACATTCCATGCACAAGTTCGGACTATTTCATGTACTTAGAGATATTATATAAATGTAATAAAATGAGATGCTCATTTTTTTATAGTTGTGTAGATACAAGCAAGTCACGTGATCCAGCTGAGTGTTCTAATCTTATAGACAATACCAATATAACACTTTTGGATCCCTATCCATAACGACTAAGACAAGTTATCTAAAATATCATATTATAGTCTTATCAAACAAGTTGTTCAAACTTATCACCAACTAAAGCATATTTTGACAGCATATCACTAATTTGATTTGCCTATTTGTGGCTCAATCTTATTAATCACTTAAACCAAACTCGACAAGTTATCTTGGACTACGTCCATCTCATGAAACGCTTTAGAAAATAATCACACATAAATTTTACTCATAAAACATAATCAAACAATAAATAAGTAAAACAATTTTATTTCATAAAGTTATTGAGTTTTTCAGGACACTGATTCCAACAATCCACTTGTCCTAGACCCAACTAGCTCTGCATTGCATAACTATCCCCTAGGGATCTATCAACTCATTGACTATAAATGTTTTCAAGACTGATCTCTCACTATCTCATTCTTTTGCTCACAAACTTTGATTTATAAGGAACCTTCTGAGGCAACAAGCCTACTTAACAACTTCATAGTTGTCACTTATCCGACTTCCGTGGTGAACTAAGCAATACAAGATTGCTTCACAGTTCATCGTCTGCTGACTCCCGCTCCTAAAGTAAATATTAATTATGAAGTCAAGCGTCTGGAATCCCTTTTTAAAATATACAACCCAGGATAAACTCAACATCCTTTCTTTGAATCTCAATAAAGCTTAAACCTAAGAACATACTTAGCTTATCTTAGATCTTTCAATTTTAAATAACTGTACAACAAAATCTTAACAGCTCATAATAATTCTACACCATTCTTAATGAGCAGATTACCAAAGAGGACACCAACACGCCGTCACCGGATTCCATTAGAACTCCGAAGTTAAGCGTGCTTGGGCGAGAGTAGTACTAGGATGGGTGACCTCCTGGGAAGTCCTCACCCTCAGGTTGGGGGCACTCGGAAATAGCCTCTCTTCAGGTTAACAACCTTAAGGGGAAAGGATGCGTATATCCGCGCGCGCCCCCCCCCCCCCCCCCCCCAGACTTTGCATGAGCAGATTTCCATCTGTATAAAACACCTTAAGGCCCAACATTGGCCTGACCCTTTCTCTTGGGGGCACGGGCGGTGCCCCTCTGGCCAAAAAATAGTGGGCAGCCGCTAGTCACCTTGGCTGCGGTTGCGGCTGGGCTGCCGGGCAGTCCGACCTTGGGTGATGGAAGACGGGTCGCATTGACCTCACCCACAAAGTCACCTCTCGAGGTGAGCCATGCTCAAATCACTAACGGGTTCCGAGTCTCTTGCTCCGATTCCACATTTGATGATGAGGATAATGGCTCGCCTGAGGACTTGAGTCGGGCTATTGTTCCTGTTGAGATTGAGGAGGCTCAGTATGCTCTAGTCGAGATGACTGAGCCTGTCACTTGTATTGGCTGTGACAGCGCCTACTGTCGTGTCGAACCAGTTCTCTCCTTTGGCTGAGGTTGGGGACCGCACGGGTGAGACGTCCACATCTGAGTGTAATTCATAGCCTAGCCTTGTTGGGGGGCCTCGTACACGCTCTCAGCGGCCCGGGAGCGCACCAAGGGCCGTGGTTCGCATTAGTCTCCAGTTTTCGATGATTGGTTGTTGGAACGTGAGGGGTCTTAATAATCCCAATACTGTTGCTACTGTTCGTGGTTGGATTTCTTCCAGCCGTCTAAGTCTAGTTGGCTTGGTTGAGGCCAAGACCAACCTTGTTGATGTTGAGTCTGCTGTTTCCCGCTGTGCTCAGGGGTGGCGGTTCAAGTTTAATGGGGTGCAGGGCCGCTGGTGCCGCATAATCGTTATCTGGGATCTGGATATCTACCGTGTCGTGCGAGTGCAGGGTGGAGATTAGTTTCTCACCTACAGGGTGATTGAAATTCGTGGGGATGTGCACTTTGTTGCTACTTTTGTCTACGGCTTTAATGAGCCGGGACGAGTCGGGATCTCTGGCAGTATTTTCGAGGAGCCAGCGTGGGTCTCCAGGGGGAGCCTTGGATACTCTTGGGTGACTTTAACACTATCCTCAGTCTTGGTGACAAGTGTGGTGGTCAAGATACTTGGCCTGGCCATATGGATGACTTTCGGGACTCCGTCTACGAGTCTGAGCTCACTGTTCTTCCATATTCGGGGCTTCGCTTCACGTGGTCTGGCACGGCGACTGGGGGCGCTCTTGTTTTGAGGTGCCTCGACTGGTGTTTGGCGAGCGAGGGATGGCTTCGCTCTTTCCCGGCCTCATCTACTGAGTATCTTCCACGGGACCTATGTTCCGATCATTGTCTTTTTATAGTTAGAGGACTTGGACAGCGCCGCACCCCGTGGCTCCCTTTTATGTTCTTTAACTTCTGGGCTGACCATGAGGAGTTCATTCCTACAGTGCGGAGAGTTTGGGAGACTAGTGTTGAGGGCACTCCTATGTATCAACTCACTCAGAAGCTAAAGAGGCTGAAGGGCGAGCTGAAGGCCCTTAATACTAGGCATTTTAGTCACATTTTGGCCTGGGTAGTGGTGGTGAGGGACGCTTGGATTGCGGGCCAGAGGGCCTTAGATGATGACCCTGAGAGTGTGGAGCTCCGTGCTGAGGAGCGTCGTCTGTCTCAGGAGTATTCGAGATTGTGCAGAGATGAGGAGGCTTTCTATCGTCAGAAGTCACGCATCCAGTGGCTTTCTTTAGGGGATCAGAGTACTCAGTTCTTTCATAAGTCTTTCGCTCATCGGTAGGCTAGGAACCGAATTTCTTCTATTATGTGTCCAGATGGCAGGAGGACTTATGATGAGGGGGGGATCTTGAAAGCCGGGGTCTCTTACTTCCAGGAGTTATTGGCTGAGCCGAGTGGGCCACTTAGTGAGGACATTTCGGGGCTCTTTCAGTCTCATCTCTTTGAGGATCAGGCTAGACCACTTACTCTCCCGATTTCTGATGCTCAGGTCAGAGATGCTCTTTTCTCTACTGGTGATGACAGGGCGCCTGGCCCTGATGGGTATACCTCCCTCTTCTTTAAGAGGGCTTGGGGTGTGGTGGGTCGTGACGTCGTTAGAGCGGTCAGTTCGTTCTTCCAGTCAGGGCGCATGCTTTGCGCCCTGAACACTACTCGTATCAGCTTGATCCCGAAGGTGGAGAATCCCTCCACCTTCTCTAACTGCCGCCCGATCTCTTGTTGCAATGTGGTCTATAAGTGTATCACTAAGATCATTGCAAACAGGTTGAAAGGGGTGCTCCCTTACCTGATTGACAATTCTTAGTCTGCTTTCATTCCTGGGAGGAGGATTTCAGACTGCATTATGTTGGCTCAGGAGCTTTTGCGCCACTATCACCTTTAGACTGGAGCTCCTCGGTGTGCTCTGAAGGTCGATATTCGTAAGGCATTTGACACGATATGGTGAGACTTTATTCTCTCTCCCATGCGTTGTATGGGTATTCCCAAGGCTATGATTCGATGGGTGCGGGAGTGTCTTTCCACAGTCGGTTTCTTAGTTGCCATTAATGGTGAGCTTTAGGGGTTCTTTGGCACGAGCAGAGGCATCAGGCAGGGGGGGTCCTCTTTCTCCCTATCTCTTTGTCATCGCTATGGAGGGTCTACGGGGTCTGCTTCATAGGGCCACTACCAATCCGCGGTTTTGCTTCCACCGCCGTTGTGAGAGTACCTGCCTCACTCACCTGTGCTTTGCTGATGACCTTATGATCTTTAGTGAGGCTGATGCGGATAGTGTCTCTGTTTTATGGGAGATGTTGGACCGATTTGCTGTTCTTTCGGGGCTGTCCTCGAATGCGGCAAAGAGCTTTGTCTTCGTTTCTAGGGTTGATCCTGAGTTTTAGCAGTCTATTGCAGACGTCCTGGGATTCAGATTGGGGCAGTGCCCGGTCAGATATCCGGGGGTGCCGCTTTTATCATCAAGGCTTTAGTTCTCTCACTGTAAGCCACTAGTTGACCGCATCCTTTCTCGCATCCAGCTCTGGACTTCACGAGAGCTTTCTTATGCTAGGAGGCTTCAGCTCATCAGATCGGTTCTATTTTCTATTCAGGTCTACCGGTCTTCCGTCTTCCTTCTTCCGAAGGCGATTGTTCGGAAGATTGAGTCGACGCTTGCTGCGTTCTTATGGAGAGGAGCCACGCTGGTCCCGGGAGGGGCGAAGGTGGCCTGGAAGCATTTATGCTACCCTCGTCGGGAGGGAGGGCTTGGGATTCGAAGCTTGATCGAGTGGAACCAGGCTTCTCTTATGAAGCACATCTGGGTCCTACTCACTGATCATGATTCCCTCTGGCCTCAGTGGATTTATGCTAACGGACTTCAGAGGAAGAGCTTCTGGGAGATTGAGGCCAAGGGGTTGATTCCTTGGTCTTGGAGGGGTATCCTCACTGTTCGGCAGCTGTGTCACATGGCCTTTAGGCATATCATTGGAGACGGTCGAGATACTGCTCTTTGGACTGACTACTGCTTCCGTGTGGGCGGCTTTCGGGGCGGTTTCGGAACCGCCTCTTACACTCTACTGGTCATCTCTGGGGTTCACAAGTGTCAGTTATTGTTGATGGTGATCAGTGGAGGTTTCCTCAGGACAGAGATGAGCTTCTTCCTGTTTGGGCACCGGTCGATTTCAGGCCCCAGTCGGGAGTTACTAATAGTATCAGGTGGATGGGTGACCGATCTGGAGTCTTCACCACCAGGTCAGTGTGGGAGATGATCCGTAGCAGGAGAGAGGAGGATTCCATCCATCATCTTCTCTGGTTCCAGCTGCACATTCCGAGGCATTCCTTCATTCTTTGGCTTGCCTCCTATGAGCAGCTTTATATTCGTGATAGATTGCTAAGGCATCAGGCTCAGGGCGTCCAGTCTTCATGTCTGCTGTGCGGCTCGGATGATGAGTCACATAGTCATCTCTTCTCCGCCTGCAGCTTCTCTGCTTCTGTTTGGTCCTGGGTGTCATCGCGCACCTCTATTGCCTGGCCTGCACTTCCTTCGCGTGAGCTAGTTCACTGGGCTTCTACTCAGCTTCGTGGCAATGGGGTGGATAATATCCTTGCCTGCCTTTGTTTCTCTGCGACGGTTTATACCCTTTGGTACGAGCGTAACCTGAGGATTCAGCGTTCATAGTCCAGGCCCTCTGCTATTGTCACTGGGGAGATCACAGGGCTGGTCCGCAGCCGCCTCATTGCCTCTCCCACTCCCAGGGGTGCTCATCGCCATCTTCAGCTTCTGTAGGAGTGGGGGATTGAGCGGTAGCCTTTTATTTTAGCTTTTTGCTTTGTTTCCCTTGTTCGGTCTTGTTGACCTTTAATGCTTTTGCGTTGATTTGTTTCATTCTTTGATTCTTTGCTGTAGGCCTCCTGGCCTTGGCTTGGGGTATGCCTCTCGTAGACTTGTACATATATTTCTTCTAATATATGGTATATATCACTAACTTACTAAAAAGTATACAACACCTTGAAAGTCAGTACTTTCTTATCATGTCAGTCGTGCACTCATAATTCACCACTCATTGTTTCAAATCCATGTGATTTGATAAGCATCATGGAATCCACTGTTCAGTGAACAAGATGCTTATTTAAGTTTACAAATAGATTTCCTCCGTTTGCATACTTTATGCTCCTGACTCTCGGCAACAAACTTGTTTGGTTGTATCATATACATAACTTTCTCAAGTTAAGCATCTTACCTTTCATTTTCATATCTTATCTTTTTGAGATATAATGGACAAGAGCATTCTTATGGACTTAAGCATAGCATCTGGCAAAAAGGTCTCATCAATGACAATTCCTTCCTTTATGGTAAAACCCACAGCCTTCATTCTAGCCTTGAAGGTCTCAACCTTCTTCTCCACTCAACTCTTTATGCTTGTAGATCTATTTAGATCTAATCTAACAGACTTTATGCCTTTTGGTGCCTTTACAAGGATCCCAGACATAGTTAAATACAATAATTCTAATCTAGCTTTTATTGTTCTGATCAATTAGCCTGCATCTTTGTTCTTAAGAGTTTCATTGTAGTTTAAAGGATTAGCTTCATTATCATGCTCAATCATTAGGGCTAAAGACATGAATTTGTCAGTTATCCCTAACCATCCTCCCACTATATTAATGTTCTCATGTACTTACTACATTATTAACCTGCTTGAAGATATATCTAATATATCATTTAAACTCTAAGTTGTATCACGCTATTGAGATACAGTATCTTATACTTCCAATTTATATAACACAAATCGTCTAATGTACTTTTAGGACACTTTCTTAAACCTCTTACATAACAAACCTTTTGATATATAAACATGACTCATCATATGAATCTAACCACATACTAACAACACTTTGCGGAAAGGAAAAATATGAACTTTCTTGCAATCTACCACTTTGATCTAACCAAAGTGAATTGATATAGTTACCTAGCTGATCCCAACTTTAGTCATTTATTCTTTAAACATTTCAAAAGATTCAAGACTTTAGCCTTTGTAGTTATATACATATATCAACTTATTTAGTACCTAAGAGGATACCAACAAGCAATCAGCGGATCCCATTAGAATTCCAAAGTTAAGCGTGCTTGGGCAAAAGTCGTACCAGAATGGGTGACCTCCTGAGAAGTCCTCGTGTTACACCCCTCAAGTTGGGGGTTCTCAAAAATAGCCTACCTTCAAGATGCCCTCAAGGGGGAAGGCCACGTACATCCACCCCCCCTCCCCTGACCCTGCTTAGGCGGGAGCCCTTTGGGCATTAGGAATGTTGCTTTTGCTTTACATATATTTAGTAGTCATGCACAAACCATTGTAAATACTCATAGTTTCCACTCGCTTGAACATTCAGCAGTCCATAAACATTTTATGAACATGTTTCAGCAGCTTAGTGGCTCTATTGCCTTTACTCTATAAGGCTCTTTCAGTCACCATTCAATGGAAGATGATTTGCATAATGGTTATCATATTAGAACTTAATGATCGCTTAAGATCATCTTAAACCAATTTTTAAATCATATTGGACGAATGTGACCTAAGATCAAGTGCCACATAAAAGCTATATGGGCTTCAGGAAATTCTTCTTTTATATAATTACACACCCTACCCTGTATTAGATGAATAAATTGTCATTAATATTGTTTTGATTAAAATAAGCCAACTATCTATCAATGTACTCTTTTAAATAAACACTTTTTACATAAATATCAATCTATTTTTTTAGAAAAATAACTAAAAAACTATTTGAAAACAAATCGCAAATAGAAATTAAATTTCTAGAAAAATTGGTACAGTATGATTGTTACTCAAAACTACAACTACGTTCCTTGACTCAAACTACTATCTCTTGATGCCCCTGCTAGCAACAATTGTAGCTAAGTACCTAGGCAATTCTTTCAAATACTAATGTCTAGAGCCATTGTAAAAGAAACAAAACTATTTTGACTTATACTTTATTTTGCCCTTTAAAGATTCCTAATTTCTTGAGATAGATGCTTACACTAAGTAGACTCTTCCCTTAGTTCTCATGGCACCTTTTCTCTCAAACTGTACCTTCATCAGTTCAGACCATAAATAATCTCTATTATTCAATGTATCTTTTCTAAACTAATTAAAAGACCTTGATAGGCAAGTCAAGATCACATCCTACTGAGATTGGATGTCAATATTTGCATTAAGAATTTAGTTCAAGTAAATAAGCCATCATCATATGACACGCTCTTGAACTTTATTTTCTAAACACAATCAAGTGTCTATCATCTTTCTCGCAAGCTGTTCCCACGCTACCTTTTCAGATGACTAAACATTTCTGTCAAATGTCCGATCATCACTACTATAGTTGCCATTTCAAGTATCTAATGCTGGAATTCATTCAACATCTAATATCTAGCATCCGACTAATTCACTAGTCTAGTCTAATGCTCTAAATGTTCTTTCAACTTAGTAGACATTTTAGCAACAAACTAGAGAACATTGATTATCTACTAGTGCGCCACAAGTACTAAGACATATTGTATTTCAATGAGCGGATTAGAATAGGCGAGTGACATAAGTCAGTATTGAATGCAATGCAAAAATACAATAACTAGTCTAAAATTGAAATTGTAAACAAGTCATATAACATACAAGATTACTTTTCTTACTTTTAGCAATCAATTGAAGTGCAGAGTTCACGATCCGACACTTACAAGTATGACATAGCATCCCAACCAAACTACCAAACACTCCCCGTCGATGGGGTTGAATTGAGATATCAGCAGGGTGAGAACATTTCTCAACAAATATGTTTTCTTTTAAGCTCTTACTAAAAATATTTAACACACCACACTTCCCTTAGCTTCTAAGGTCATACAACAAAGGTCCTCAAGGGGGTCGATATAGCCCACTAGTCAAGTGGACACTGCTAACTAAACATCCATATGAGTCCACAAAGTACTCCACGGCGACATGGTCACACCCATTTCTTGCACTTCAGTCTACATCCCTAAAAAGCATGATGATAAGATCTCAAAAAAAACATTATGATTTTAAATTGGTTCAAAATAAAATTTAAAAAGACTAATGATCTAAACTATAGAAAATAAAAAATTGATGCTTGATGTGTGGCTTAGAAGGGCCCTAAGTTGTATCAAGTAATATAGAAATGAGTAGAGTATTGACCCACGAGGATTGTTATTCAATGAGTGCCAAAATTAGTAGTTTTAGCATTATTTGAAATACCAAATTTTGAAGGACAGAAATTTGAAGTTTATGTTATCAAACAAAACAAAATGAAAATGAACAAAATGGTTACTCATTTTTATCAAAAGTGTTCTGATTTTAGTTGATTTTTATGATTTAATAAGATCCAAAGCATCCAATTTCACCTAATTGCATAAATACGCCTTTCTATTCTCGATATTAGAGTTGTTATTACATGTTGATGGTTGAAAATCCTAATTTACTAAATATTCTCTCTCAAGCAACATTTAGCATGCTCTTTTACATATTAACTCATCCATCTCTTGCATGAATTTCAATTAGAAAAGAGTTTTGAAGATCCATAGTTTTCACTTAAGACCACACAAATCACGTTAATCTATGTCTAGCATTTGCTCAATTTGTGGTGTTTATCATTTTAGCAATCATCATATATCTCCTCTTAGACTCATTATGAATCATTATAGGCTGTGAATGGTGATCAAGCATTCAATACTCAAGAAGAACAATGGTAAACACTAAAACAGCGTAATAAACAAACTTCGAATCTGTAGAATTAGAAAATAGCGTATATTACAACTTAGGCTACATCATAGCCTTGGAAAGACAAAATTAGTTCATGGTATACATAATATAAAGCAAAACTAAGACAAAATCCATGACCTTAAAGAAGAAAAGGATAGCAAGAACTTAAAAATGCAACATTACAAACCAAACTTTCTTCCTTGACTCCTCGCCCTCTCTTACAGTTTCACCTCTCTTTCTCTACTTTATATTTGGTTTTGGCTAAGTTAATGTTAAGGTTTGGAAGATTTGGCTCTTGAACCTTAACCTTGGTTGGAATAGTGAGAGCATGAGATGAGAAAGAATATAGAGTTTAGATGAGGAAGAAGGGAAAAGAGATGAGAAAATAGAGAAAGAAATCAAATGAGATCAATACATTCATCAAAGTTATTGATTACAAGCTAGGACCTCCTATTTACGCTACTTACATGATATGAGCTAATACATTGAATCTAGCCACACAAGGACCAACCAACTCTTAAGTGAGCCGCCACATTTGACTCCACCAACTAACGGCTTGACCACCACAACCTAACAACTCAAGCCTCACTTATTACAAGACTCAATCAAGCTTATACTACTAATTACAATATCAACTAGCTAATACAACTCCCTACACCAAATGATCACCATATAGCAGCAAATCAGCAGTAACAACGTAGCTAACAACCTCAAAACAACCCATACCAGATAAATGCAGCAGCAACGGCAGCAACATAGCAGCAGGACAGCATCACAGCCACCCCGGATTCATGCCTCAGATTCTTGGATCATAACATTCCCTCCCCCTTGAAAACATTCATGTCCTCAAGAATAGAAGAGAGTTGTAACAATGAAGAACCCGATTGCATATGAAGAGTTAGCTGTCGAGATGAATTCTTGCTAAATCTGCAGCTGGGATGACTAATGAGCACTTCAATCTGAACGTTCTGCAGAGCAACTTGTATGTCATTTATCTCAATGCAATGTCTGCGTTTGAGTACATAATGCTCTTCAGGAGGTCTGCTACGATTCAACCGAACATCGCAACCCCTCGTGAAGCAATTAACACAGCCCAAGCTTCTATCTTGCTGTCGAGTATCCCCAAATGCAGCAACAATTCTTTTTTTCTGCATGTAGTAAGCTGCATAACTGATTTTGTATATTTTTAACCCCATTAAACTGCATATGAAGTCCTTGAGCATCTCGGGAGGCCTTCCAAACTCAAACCAAAAGAACCAATTATCGAATTCAGCTTGAAGACATTCCCAAACGCAGCTTCAATAATCACTTATCTTGATCATGGTAGCAACACACACACTGAACTCCTTCACCTTGGATCTTATCCAAAATTTGTATTGTTCAAACATCCACATATTAGACCAACTCATAACATGCTCAACCAATTCTAGATTACTTTCCAATTGCACGTAATTTGCTGCAGAGTCTAGTAATTCAGCAGTGCAAACCTGACGCAACTCATAATGACATTTTGCAGCTCAGTTTATGTCCATATGGAAACTACTTGAAGTGAACAAGTTATGACATCTTCCCATAATCATAATAGCACCATTCACATTCCATTTGAGCTTCTCATTTGCTGCTGTCAATGAAAAAATTGCAATTACCCTTAGATTTTTAGCAGCCTCTGCATCTATTGCTTGAATTTTGATTGGGAGCTTGTAAGATCTGAAATCTTCAGCCACTTCTTCCCAAACTCTTGTATAGTTCACACAAATTAGGAGTTCATGAACCATTGTTGAATGCCAAAGATCCAACGTCATGGCCTGAGCTTCCAAAACACTCCAACCGACCTTACTAATGCTGCAGCTCACCCTTTGCAATCTGTACTTAAGTCTTCCCTGGAACACCAGCTCGACCAGCCACCAAATGCACTTCAAATGGTCAAGCTTTGCTCCCTTGTCTACCAACTCAAGCATGAGTAACAAGTATAGCAAATGGAGACACCAGCCCAGCTTTTGATCAGCTGAAAACTTCTTCCAACATCGCGCAGTTTTGTCCCAAACTACGTTGCTGATTTCTACTCTGATTTTAGCTAGAGTTTTCTTCAATCTTGCCTTGATATTTTCCACCCAAACATTAAGGACATATTGGAGCTTATACATATGATTTTTCCATTCAAAACCACCACTGCAGATCACTCCAAACCCAATCAGATGCTGCACCAAATCAGCACCATCCAGTTGCAGTTTGTCCCAATTTCCAAATGCCATAACCTCTATCTTTACTTGGCTTCTTGCGCCTGTTGTGAGGTCATACCAAAGACCACAAACCATCCATAGTTCTTCAAACCACTAACAACAATTATCATCTTTTCAAGTAAGCGCTTTTGTATGAGCCGAAACAACACCAATTCTAGGACAATGGAAACTTCATTGTCACACGAATTATGTAGCTTCTAAAATGTATGATTCCTGTCTTCACAACTAGCTTTGACGTTAACTTCGCAATGACTCACAACCTCTACCATTTTTCCACCAATGTTTGTACTGACATTGCATTCGTCAACATCACACAGCAGCATCAAATGCCTGGCTCCTCCAAACATATCAGTTAAAGCACCTGCTGTACTACTTTTTGGCTGCACAGAATTCTGTTTCGACATGTTACAGTAGTTATACACGTCTAACAACTCAATTGCTTGTTCAACCACATTGCTTCTCCTTCGTTGGACTTTGAAACGCACTCTCGCAGCTTGATTAGTTCTTTTCAACGGAGAATCAAACCTTTTCTGTTTCATATAAACTTGAAAATCTTCTCCCAGATTAGGAGGCAAGTCGTCGTATGAGTGTACATTTGAATACTTCATTTCTCTACTCTAAGAACCTTGCAATGTATCAATTACATCATTACCAACACCAAACAATTGCTGATTTTCCAAGCGCATTTGCTGGAACCTTGAGAACCAGCGTTCCTCTGATTGTGCGATCAATTCCTTCATCTGATCAAGTGTGACATACTCCTTTGGAATGTTCGCACCAACCACAACAGCATAGGACACTTATGGCTGGACGGCTGTAGCTACATTGCCTCCACCAGCTCCCGATCGTGTCTTAACTCCTTGTGTGCCATCTGCAGCTTGTATACCAGCATATACTTCGATAAGGTCAGCATCTCGAGTTAGTTTTTGCTGATCATCAAGCATGCCATGTTAAAACACAACCTCACGCTTCAACTTCGACTTTGTCAACTTCTTTTTACCCCCAAATTCTTTCAACGCTTCACTTAGATGATTTCTCTTTGATTTACTTTTTGCTTCCTTAATCATTCTTTTGACATGTGAATCATTTTCCCATTCCGGATGCATGTCAAACTGTGTCTCAACATCATCAAGATACTCTAACTCCAGCAAAGAGTCTTCATAAGGATCATCCTGTTCAAACTCAGGTTCTTCTAGCTTGTATTCATCACTTTCAGCATTATCGGAAACAAGTTCATCTACAACGACAACAGATTCCACTCTCTCCTTTCGCTGCATCATTTCGTTCCATTCGTGTAACCTCTTCTGTGCAAATTCTTGTTGCTTTCTTTGCCAAAATTCCTCGCGTTCTTGTCTCCATTCGTGCCTAAATTTCTCAAAAGGCTCATCCAACTTTGATTGAAAGGAGCTCATATCAACCATATTGGCAATGAGCAACGACTTCAATCTTGAACCAATTCAATTCGCAGAATACAGTTCGAAAATCGTAGAAATGTGAACGTGTTTCGCAACTCTTCAACAATCGATTGTTTTATGAAGTTGTACACCTTCTTTTGCACAAACAATCCGTTGCTATCGATTCGACAATCATCACTGATCACAAACCTTAATACGCAGAGTCGCGAACAAACCCTAACTGCGAACGATTTCTGACAAAAACACTATCTTAAATAATTCAGACTAAGAATATGAAATAAGTTCGATTTAAGTCTGTAATGATGATCTAAACACGCGATTCACCACAATCTTCAAGGATGAAATTGAATTTCAACAGTTTCGGTGCCAAGTTTGTTGTCCGAATTTTGCCTAATCCAATCTCGACTCAATAACATATAATTCTTAAGAATTCCACGTAGATTCTGTTGAATCCTCAATACTTCTATGCTTAGCAACACAATTTCAACACAATCCAACAACAAACACGAATTCTCATCGAATTGCAACTTGTAGTTCAGAAAACCATTGCCTCAATCTCAACTTCTGAATTGTAAAATCTGTAATCACCTCAATTCAGATGATTTCTGCTCTTTTGAGGATGATCAAGTGCAATATGGATCAATTAGCTCACCTTAAACTTCTTCTCCAACCGATCAAATGAATGATTGATCAAGAACAATTTAGCTCCACTTCAGCAACTAAAGCTTTGTTCAGCACTCAACCAGCAGCTGAAGCTTGATCGATCCTACTGAATTTCAATCTGAATCAACAAATTCTGATCAATAAACTTCCTTCAATGTAATTCAACAACTTAAATCCCAACCGAAAGCAACTTCCCAGGCATTTGCTGAAAACTGATGCAGTAACCGCCAATATCCACTTCAAAATTCAGATTTGAATTCCGATCACAAAATCTGAATTAAATCAGTATCAAACCTTTTTTTGTTGAATAATTGCAACACAATTAATCAGATTTTACAATTTTTTTCGGATATGAGCTTGATTCGGAAGCCAAATCAAGGCTCTGATACAAATTGTTAAGGTTTCGAAGATTTGGCTCTTGAACCTTAACCTTGGTTGGGATAGTGAGAGTATGAGATGAGAAAGAATATAGAGTTTAGATGAGGAAGAAGGGAAAAGAGATGAGAAAATAGAGAAAGAAATCAAATGAGATCAATTCATTCATCAAAGTTATTGATTACAAGCTAGGACCTCCTATTTATACTACTTACATGATATGAGCTAATGCATTAAATCTAGCCACACAAGGACTAACCAACTCTTAAGTGAGCCGCCACACTTGACTCCACCAACTAACGGCTTGACCACCACAACCTAACAACTCAAGCCTCACTTATTACAAGACTCAATCAATCTTATACTACTAATTACAATATCAACTAGCTAATAAAATTCCCTACACCAAATGATCACCATATAGCAGCAAATCAGCAGTAACAACGTAGCTAACAACCTCAAAACAACCCATACCAGATAAATGCAGTAGCAACAGCAGCAACATAGTAGTAGGACAGATTCACAGCCACCCCGGATTCATGCCTCAGATTCTCGGATCATAACAGTGAATGGATGCTAAAAGACTCCCCAAGCATCCCAATTTATAGTACATAAGGATGGGATTTCATGAAATAAAAAATTTCAAACACTTTAATTTCATTTGCTCTTATTGCCGCCCCTTGCTACAACTTGATTCAACTTGCGATTTCTTTTCAGTTTCTTCACTTTGCACCACCCAAAATCAGTCTTTCTCGCAAGTTGAACATGTTCTTGAAGTGTATAATGCATATTTGCCTTTAGTTTATTCAATTTACCCCCCAAATTTGCTAGTCGTAACCAATTGTACATGTTCTTGTTGTTTCCTTGCTAAAATCATGTAGATTTGATGTATTTGGTCCCTTTTTTTGTTTGTTTGATGTATCTTGCATTCACTTGTTAATGTTGATGATAAAACCTAGCAAGATTTAGTATAAAATGAGTGTTTTTGCAATTATATACTAAATTGGGCTTATCAAAATATCCCCAAGCTTAAATCTTGCTCGTCCTCGAGCAAGGCTAAACATGAAAGCGCGGGATCTCATGCTTTTTAAGAATTTTATCACAATTCAAAGCAAGAACACTTCTATTAGAAAAGAATGACAAAGTTTCAAAGCTTAAGGTTCTAAAGGAAAAACATTCTTTCTAAGGAAAAACCCATCAATTACCTAGGTAACCAAATTTAAAAGTTGGCTAAGCAAATTAAGTTTATTCATTTTTTCTAATCTCAACGCATTCAAACCGAACAGATGACAAAAGTCAAGCCACTCACAACAAGACATTGTCGGGAAAAATAACTTTTGTTGGAAAAAATAACTCTGATACCGATCGTTGGGTTCACAATTTTTCAACTGTGGTCACAAGAAGGGGTACCTATTAGAGCACTTAAAATAGGAGACCCTTTTTCTCTACCTAAGCCCCCGGTCAGAGAGTCATGCTTCTTGAAGCCTCCCATGTGAGAGTTCCTGGGAATATGTTTATCTCTATAAACCCTTTGTCCTAATACCAATTTTAGGACGAACTTCAAAAATTCTCCCTAATAAAGTTTACGCGGGGGATGGGGTTTAGAATTATGGGGTTGATTTAAAATTCCTAATTTTAAATCTACAGATTTAAATTTATAAATTTAAATTTACAAATCTAAATTTTTAATTGAGATCTACAGGCCTCTTACTCTAATACATTCATAACAATACATAAACTTAAACTGGCATAATAATGAATACCGTAAATAATTAGAAAAGCAAAAATTAAAAAAAAAAAAAGAAGAAAAGAAGGCACACCTAGAATTATTCCAAAATTAGAATACCAGAAAGAAATAATAATCTTCAGAATAATACCAAGGAATCGAGACCCCCCGATCAACTACGCAACGACCTCGAACTGCTCTGAGGGTGGGCTACAAAAAACATTAAACTTTGAGGAAAGAAAATTTTCAAAAGAACTTTCTCTCTCCCTCAAGGTCTCTAATAGTTAATACTCTCAGAAGCCTTTTTAATTCTAAATTTTTGAATAACCCTTGAAATAGGTACTTCTAAATTTTTGAATAAGCCTTTTTTAATTCTAAATTTTTAAGATCAAGATTAAATCTTGATCTTAACCTAAGATAAAGAGAGTTTGGGATGAGAAAGAAGTGAAGGAGATGAGAAAATAGAGAGAGTTAGATGAGAGAAGAAGGTTAACCTCAAAGAGATTGATTGATATTTTTATTGAATGAATTGGAATTACACAAGATCTACCTATTAATAGGAAGCTAGATACATTGAATTCATTACCCCCAAACTGACTAAAACTAGCTGCCAAAACTCACCAGCCGTGTCTAACTACTAACCGACTTTGGCGCCTAAAACACAATTCAAACCTTGCAAGCATAAAGCACCTTATTACATCAAAAACAAATAAGAAACATAACAATCCCCTTCCCTTAAAACATTCTTGTCCTCAAGAATGAAAAGAAGGAAATTGACTCATCAAGAAACGCTTTGCTTCCCATGTGGTAAACGATTCATCCAAGTTGCTCCAGCTCACTCGAACTTCCTGACCTGTGGAATCACCTGCTGCACCCTGCTTCTGCTCTACTACTGCAGCTGGCTACAAGATCAATGAGCCATTGGATCCTACCTTCGGAGGACTTGGAGATGAGCTGAGTCCCTCCTTGACCTGTTTTTTAAGAAGTGAAACATAAAAGACCGGGTGAATATAAGAGTCAGGTGGAAGCTCCAACTTGTAGGCCACTTTGCCAATTCTCTCCAACACCTTGTAAGGCCCAAAAAACCTTGCACAAAGCTTGACGTTTTTCCTCACGGCTGCTGTCGATTGCATATATGGCTGCAATTTCAGGTATACCATATCTTCCACATCAAAATTTCAATCAACTCTCTTCCTATCTGCATACCACTTCATTCGGGCTTGGGATTCGCTGAGATTATGCTTCAGCTACTGCATAATATGTTCCCTCTGATGCACCAGCTCCTTTACCTCAGCCACATTTGCCCCAGCTCCTTGCAACATTAAGGGAGTTGGAGGATCGTACCCATACAACGCCTTGAAGGGTGTAGTACCAATTGAAGCATGGAAATGAGTATTATACCAAAACTCCGCCAAGGAAATCCATCTTCCCCATACCTTAGGATGACTAAACACCATGCTTCTAAGGTATTGCTCAATGCATTGGTTGACCCTCTCCGTCTGACCGTTAGTCTGAGGGTGGTAGGAAGAACTAAGTGCTAAGGTCGTTCCCAAAATGCCAAACAATTCCTTCCAAAACCGACTTGTAAAGAGCTTGTCCCTATCAAAAATTATGGATTGGGGCAATCCATGGAGCTTGTAGATGTTATCTAGAAACACACGAGCTAACTTCTTAGCAGTCACAGGTCGAGCCAAAGCAATAAAGTGCCCGGATTTAGTGAATCTATCAACTACAACCCAGATCACCTCTTTCCCTTCTGACTTAGCAATCCTTCAATGAAATCCATACTTATGTTTTTCCAAATACCCTCTGGAGCAGGCAAGGGCTGAAGAAGTCCTTGGTACCTAAGATCACCTAGTTTGGTTTGTTGGCAAACCTCATAACTTTGCACAAAGTTATTCACCTCTTTCTTCATTCCCGGCCAACTGAAATGAACCTTCAACCTCTGGTATGTTCCCTCCATGCTTGAATGTCCACCCCATGAAGAATCATGAGCAGCACTGATAACTTGGTGTCTAAGATCAGTCGAGGTGCCAATATACAACTTCCCTTGAATTCTGATAATGCCTCGGGTCACAGATATTTCTGCACCAGCAGCCAGATTGCACGCTTTACCCACAATGGCAGCAGCTGTATATTCTTGCGCAAAGGAATTGTTCTCATAGGACTAATGTATCTCTTCCATCCAGGTAGGAGAAATCACGAAAACAGCCCCAAGAGAGCCCTACTCAAGGTCCTCAAATCTACGTGACAGTGCATCCACAGCTAAGTTCTCCTTCCCTTTCTTGTATTCAATGTCGTAATCCAGCCCCAACATCTTCATCAGCCCTTTTCTTTGTATCCTTGTGACAATCTTCTGCTCTAACAAGTGCTTAAGACTTTGGTGATCAGTCTTAATGAGGAAATGATGCCCATCCAAGTAGTGCCTCCACTTATCTACCGCGAGCAAGATGACAAGGTACTCCTTCTCATAAGTAGAAAGAGCTTGGTGCTTTGCACTCAATGCTTGGCTGAGGTACGCTATAGGCCTTCCACCTTGAGATAACACTGCCCCAATACCACTTCCACTCGCATCAGTCTCTAAAACAAAGCTTGAAGAGCAATCAGGTATTGCCAAAACTGGTGCTCTGCACATTTCAGCTTTGAGAGCATCAAAAGCCTTTTAAGCTTCATCTGACCACCTGAAGGAGTCTTTCTTTAACAGATCTGTTAGTGGCTTGGCTAAGGCTCCATAGTTAGCCACAAATTTGGGGTAATAGCCGGTTAATTCCAGAAATCCTCTTAATTGTTTCAAGGTAACCGGAGCAGACCATTCCTTCATGGCTTGGACTTTTGATGGATCGGTGGCAACTCCTTCACAAGAGATCACATGGCCAAGATATTCCAAGTGAGTTTGAGCAAAGGAACACTTGGCCAACTTAGCATACAACTTATGCTTCCTCATGACCAAAAACACCTCCCTCAAATGCTTCAAATGCTCCTCAAACGATGCACTGTAAATCAGGATGTCATCAAAGAAAACCAACACAAATTTCCTAAGAAATTGTTTGAAGACATCATTCATAAAAGCCTGAAATGTTGCTGGGGCATTTGTCAAGCCAAATGGCATGACCACGAACTCAAAGTGTCCATGATGTGTTCGGAATGCAACCTTGTACACATCTTGCTCTCCCACTCTAATTTGATGATATCCTTGCCGTAGATCCAGCTTTGAAAGGACTTGAGCTCCATACAACTCATCTAGCAAATCATCTATAACTGGTATAGAAAACTTGTCCTTAACCGTCATAGAGTTGAGTTGCCTATAATCAATACACATGCGAGCCGTGCCATCCTTTTTCGTGACAAGAATAACTGGAGAGGCAAAGGGGCTATGGCTGGCCTGTATGAAATTGGTCTTAAGCAATTCATCGACTTGCTTCTCAATCTCTGACTTATGAGCATGAGGGTGTCTGTAAGGCCTAATCTTCACCGGTTCTGCACTCTCTTTGAGAGGATTTACATGATCTAAACTCTTCTTGGAAGGTAAGGACTTGGGCACCTCGAACACATCCTCAAACTCTGTGATCAATGCCTGCACTTCTGGTTTAGTAATGTCAATCATTTTAGTGGAAGAAATAGCAAACAGCTGGCCAACCCACTGGTATGCACAACTCTGAATGCCTTTCTTCAACTTACTTCCCTTCATTACTTGTAATTGAGCTTGTTCTGACACCCCTTGCATTGTTACCTTAGAGCCTTGTACATCAAAAGAAACCGTGAGATTTGCATAATCAAACAATACCGAACTATAAGTTCTCATCCAATCGACCCCAAGCACCATATCACACCCTCCTAAAGGAAGGATTCTAAAGTCATAGCTGAACTTGCGGTCTTGCATCAGCCAAGAGAACCCTTGGCGTTTGTTCTGAGTAGTTACTGACTTCCCATCAGCCACGGTAACTACAAGAGGATGTGCTTTTATCACTTCATGGCCTACTTTCCTGACCACTTTGAGATCAACAAAGCTATGAGTACTCCCACTATCAATGAGAATGATAATATGTTACGCTCGGGCTTGAACCTCGAACGTAAACTAATATAAAATGTGGAAAGATTGAGAATATGAAATGAGAAAGAATTGAAATTAAGATGAGAAAGTAGAGTTTAGAGTTTACATGAGAGAAAGAAGGGAAGGAGATGAGAAAATAGAGTTTATCTCAATTTGAGATTGATATTTCAGATATTTTGATTGAATGAATCAACATTACAGCTAAGAGCTTTATTTATACAAGATTAGAGACATTGAATCAAGACAACTAGTCCTAACCAACTTAGAAATATCTAGAATCATCTAGAAGACTCTAGAACTAGCTAACTAACTAATATTTGAATGTTATTATTATTGTTGGTGCCAAAAAGCATCTAACAGCAGGAACATAGCTCACGGTTTGTAACATTCAGTAGAACAACAGCAACAACAGTGCACCAAAACATAATTCCAAACCCCTTAACAGCTTTTCCCGCCAAAATCTAATTTGAACTCAAGCTATGGAATTTCGGTTTGTAACATTCCCTTCCCCTTGAAAACATTCTTGTCCTCAAGAATGAAAGAGAACGAGACTTCGAAATCACTTATTGGAAGCGTTGCGCTTCCGGAACTGGAGTTTTTTGGACTTGTACAACTTCATAGTCAAATCGTGCAGTTCTTTCCTTCGAGCTATTGGATCCACTTCATCCTCACTGCCATTGTCATGATTGGACCCCTCATTTTCAGAGTCATCTTCATCACTTTCGAATTTTCCTTCAACGTCAACTCCTCTTGCCATCATGAGATGCTTAGGATTGCACCTATGGCCGGGTACATAAGGTTGATGACATTTAAAACAGCGGTTCCGGGGTTCCTTCTCAATGTTTAGCGGATCTTTATTCCCATCAAATCTTTTGTGGTCTAACCCTTTGTGTTGATGTTGGAAATTTTCTTCCCGATGCTTGGGCCGATCAAGAAATGTTAAGTCTGAGGCTTCAATCAATTTTGCCTTCGCAAAAGCTTGAGACAAGGAAGTAGGATCAAGAGCCTTCACTAAGTTCTTGATTTTCGGTTTTAACCCACTGATGAAGCTCGAGACATAAAAGGGCTCGGGGGCTCGAGGTGCAATGGCAATCATACTTGCTCGGAGATTTTCAAATTTCGTCATGTAGGCCTTCACGGTAGTGACTTGCGTTAATTTGTTGAAGCTTTCCACGACATCACCCACTTCTTCATCATCATAGCGCTCGCATATCTCGGACACGAACTTGTCCCAAGTAAGAACGGGATTGCTCTTTAACAGGCTGTAGAACCACACTTTGTGATCCCCTTGAAGATAAACCGCGGCCAATTCCACCTTTTGATCATCGGGAATAGAATAGAAATGGAAATATTGCTCGCATCTTCTTATCCACGAGTGAGGTTGCTTCCCATCAAAATTTTCAAGTTGAACTCGAGGTTGTCGGAAGCCATTGTGTCCATTACCATAAAAGGCTTCATTGCTTCGATTAATAACGAATTATGATGCATTTTGTCCCACATTATACTGCTGGACAACTTCGGGGCCTCGAACATCATGCTTGGCAATGAAATCAACAGATCGTGATTGAGATGGATTATGTAATGGATCAAAGTGACCTGTTTCTGCAGCGTGGAACCTGTTCGATACAGCAGCAGCATCTGCAGGATGATAGGGTGGATCGGGAGGGTGATCCTTTAGTCCAAAAATCATACTTACACCTCGGCTTTGCCTCGGATCTTTAGCTTGCTCATGAAGGTCTTCAATGTTGATGAAATTCCTCGAAATATTAGCTCGGTTTGCACCAAATTGCTTCGGTTCTGCATCAGGTCGCTTTGGCTCTGTAGCAGCGTTCGGTGATCTGATTACATGACTTGCAGGTAGTAGAGGAGCTGATTTAGTAGCCACATTTTGTAACTCCTTAATCTTCTCTTCAATGTTCAATGCATGTTGGTTTACTCGATCGGTTATCATTTCCTCGAGTCCTTGCAATTGTTGAGTTACACGAGCATCTATTGCCTGCTTATTAATCTCATTAAACCTCTCCTCAAAATTTTGTAGTTGTCGGTTCAAATGCGCATCAATCCTACCATCAATCTCGTGTGCTTGCTCTTTCAACCGATCAGCCACAGCCTCCTCAATATGGCGCTTTTGTTGATTGAATTTCTCCTCAAACCTCTAAATTTGCAAGCCAAAACGTTCATTAAACTTCTCGTCCTGATCTTGCAATCCTTTATGCAATCGTTCCTCCATAGCTAGCTGCGATTGTTGCAACAGAGTGATCAATGTCTCCAAATGTGTGTTTAGTTGCTCTTGAGTCACCAAATTTTGATCATTCACCGCACCTCCGACTGCCACCTCTGCATATGTTGGCTGTACACCTGATTTGGCAGCTCCAGATCACGTGGTAACTCTGCTTGACATTGTTGAGTATTAATCTTGAGCTGATTTCTTCAAAACCTGATTTGCACTACCGGATCGATCTGGATCAGCTTACTTCGCTGCAGGTATGAATGAACTGAGAGTTGAGCTGGACAAGATGGATTTTACTAAACAAAACAACTCAATTCACCGCAATATTTCTTCTTCACTTTCAACCGCAAGCTTCAATAGTTCAAATGAATTGAATTTCAGCCTTTAACCGCAACTTAATTTCAACCTAATTCAGTTGTAACCAAACTAAATTTCTCACTGGAATCAAACTTCAAATTCAGCACTGCACTTTATCCACGGCAACTTCAGATCAGATTTGTGAAGCAGATTTCGAAGTGAATCTTGATCAGATTATTTATGCACAGGAGCTTACTTCTGAAAAGATTTTTTTTTTAAATTTTTTTTTGATTGCACACTCGATCGGATCGAGGCTCTGATACCAATTGTTACGCTCGGGCTTGAACCTCGAACGTAAACTAATATAAAATGCGGAAAGTTTGAGAATATGGCATGAGAAAGTAGAGTTTAGAGTTTACATAAGAGAAAGAAGGGAAGGAGATGAGAAAATAGAGTTTATCTCAATTTGAGATTGATATTTCAGATATTTTGATTGAATGAATCAACATTACAGTTGAGAGCTTTATTTATACAAGATTAGAGATATTGAATCAAGACAACTAGTCCTAACCAACTTAGAAATATCTAGAATCATCTAGAAGACTCTAGAACTAGCTAACTAACTAATATTTGAATGTTTATTATTATTGTTGGGGCCAAAAAGAATCTAACAGTAGCAACACAGCTCACGGTTTGTAACATTCAGCAGAACAACAGCAACAGCAGTGCACCAAAACAGAATTCCAAACCCCTTAACAGCTTTTCCCGCCAAAAGCTAATTTGAACTCAAGCTACGGAATTTCGGTTTGTAACATAATAGACCTTTTGCCAGCCTTCCCTTTGATCCAGATCGTGCTATGAGTCCCATTACCTGTCAAAGCTTTAACTAAAATCTTTACCGCAACATCGTCCAAACTTTCCTCACTCTCTTGATCTGATTCAATTCCTTCCTCTGGAATTTCCCCCTCATTTGTAAGCTCTCCAGCATTAGTTCCTTCAGCACTCATGAGAAACTTGGGATTACACTTATGGCCAAATTGGAAAGGTTGATTGCATCGATAACACAATTTCTGTTATTGTCTGCCATCTATTCTGTTGGATCTAATTTTGCCTTGCTGGAATTGGGAGCTGCTTCCATGAGATCTGAAAGTATCACCTGATGCTAGACTCTTTGCTTCATAAAGCTTAGCTTTAGCAAAAGCCACAGACAAATCAGTAGGATCAACGGCTTTAACCAAGTTCTTCAACTTAGGCTTCAAACCGCTTATAAAAGCTGAAATGTAATAAGACTCGGAGGCCTCAATTTCAGTTACAATGCTGGCACGAAGATTCTCAAATTTGGTCATGTAATCCTTCACAGTCGTCTCTTGCTTAACTTTATTGAATTTATCCACAATATCACTACCATCCTCATCACTATACCGAGCACACAAGGCCTTTGCAAACTCATTCCATGTAATGGAAGGTTTACATCTTAACAAGCTATAGAAGCACACATCATGATCACCAAGCAAATACACAGCCGCAATTTGCACCTTCTCTAACTCATGAACGTGATAAAAATGGAAGTAACGTTCACACCTCCTTAGCCAAGAGTGAGGTTGTTTTCCCTCAAAGGCATCAATCTGCACCCGAGGTTGTCTGTGGTTATAGTTCCTGCTATTGGATGACTCCTCATTGCTGCCTGAACGCTGCTGAGGCAAAAGATCAGGCTGTCTATCCAATTCAGTGGCTCATATACCAGGTCCTGCATTCCAATTTGAAGGTCGTGACAGCACTTGCTCACTGTGGCCTTGCTTAGCAGTAGTCATCTCAACCTCTTGAATTCGATCTGAAGTTATTTCATTAACACCAGCATTAACTACTGGAGTGTGATCATTCTGCCTCATTTCGTCAAAGGACCTCACCGGATGTGTTGCTTTTAGCAAACTGGCAGGTAATAACGGATCAGGAACAACAGGAGGATCTGGCCTCCCAAACTGCTCCCTATTCTCAGTTAACTTCAGTTCCAGCTACTCAAATCGCTGGTTAAACTTTCCCTCCAAATCCTGAGATTGTTGTGCGATCTGATCTGTAATTTTGACCTCAACCTGCTGAATTTTAGCCTCCACCTGCTGAGCTAGTTGATCAACCTTCGCATCGATCTGCTGATTCAATTTCTTTATTACATCAGCATTAGATTTTTGAATCAGCTCAAACATTGCATTGATCCGACTCACAAACTGTGCCATTGACACCGTCTCCTGTCCTATTGTACCACTATTGCCAACCGCATCAGCATAGGTAGCATGAGCCGTTGCTTTGGCTGCTGCTAATCTGGTGACAACTCCACTAGTCAATGCCATTGCGTTTGGATCCATAGTAGTTACTAAGATTCAATTGTATATGTACTATTATTATTTTTTTTCAATTTTGTAAGATCAATTCAATAACCGTGAGATAGCAATTGCAATGATCTCGGAATATTTGATGTCAATTTTGTTTGAATTGGAAGCCAAATGAGGCTCTGATACCAATTGTTAAGATCGATATTAAATCTTGATCTTAACATAAGATAAAGAGAGTTTGGGAAGAGAAAGAAGTGAAGGAGATGAGAAAATAGAGAGAGTTAGAAGAGAGAAGAAGGTTAACCTCAAAGAGATTGATTGATATTTTCATTGAGTGAATTGGAATTACACAAGATCAACCTATTAATAGGAAGCTAGATACATCGAATTCATTCCCCCCAAATCGACTCAAACCAACCGCCAAAACTCACCAGCCGCGCCTAACTACTAACCGACTTTAGCGGCCAAAACACAATTCAAACCTTACAAGCATAAAGCACCTTATTACATAAAAAACTAATAAGAAACATAACATAAGTACTTCTATTTATAGGAGTATACCAGAGCAAAAAAAAAAAAACTGATTTTTTTGATATGGGATTTCCCAATTAAAAAAATGCATCGTTTAATTAAAAACATAACACAAAATGCAGCGTTTAATAACAACTCAAAACCGCGTGATTTTTTAATTGAAAATGCGTGCCACATGTTAGCACGCTATTAGTCTGTGCCCGAAGGGGCAGATCGTGGCCCCGGTAGCCCAGCGCGCAACGTATGCTTATACGCCGATGCTGATCCTTTTAACGCGATTTTCCCTTTTTTTTTTCCTTTATTTTATAAATGTAAAAATTCATCTTATGAATTTTAATTTTCCATAATTATTTTATTTTATAATTTTTAATTTTATTCATCTTATGAATAACAATTGGCAAAATTAATTAACCCATCTTATGGATAAATAATTTATCTCATGAACTTTTTTAATATTTTTCTTATGGCAATAAATACAGATGCTTACATAGGGACCTCAGGGACAATTTAAATCTAGCTCCAAATAGGTTAAATTAATCATCTCATGAAATAATTTAATTACCATTGAATGAGAATTAATTCCACTAAATAAATCTCACTGCACTCCAAACTTAAACCATTTATTCGATATCTCCCTAATAGACTGTATTGATGACAACAACCCCTCCACTAGATGTCCATGACAGGATAAATATAACCACTATCATTATCCTTCTCACAGCTTCTCCATTAGTTTCCGACTCGCCCTTCATTGAATAATTCATTTATACTTGAACATATTCATAGTATAAATTCCAAATTTCAAACACTTGGAATACTTTGGGCAAAGTTTCCGAACTATTCAAATATTTGCCAATCAACTAAGGGGACATATGTATCTCATAAAAGACTATAGATTCCCTATTGAATACTTGATCCTTGTCACACTTCACGCCACTGCCCAGTGTACGTGGGAATTCAGTCATGCATTTAGACCTTACTTATAGTACACCAAAATAACTAACACTCCATGCACAAGTCCGGAATGCCCTCAGGATTTGGAGTCATCATTTAAACAGTATAACATGAATCACTCATCTCTGATAGTAGTCTAGAAATAAGTAACCCACATGGTCCAACTCGGTGTGTCAATCTTATTAAACACACCAACCCAACACTTTTGGATCTCCATCCACATGACCACGACAAGTCATCTAAAGTGTCACGTTACAATCTTAGCATACAAGTGGTCCCAACTTGTCTTCCCCTACAAGCCTTTCGAACAACAATCCATACTATTTGTTCCAAGTCTATCTGTGGCTTAGTCTCATAAACCACTTAGAAGAAACATGTAAATTGTAGTTTGAGGACTACACCCATCTCATGGATGTCTCCCAAAAGAAAATCACATGCAGTACAAATGCTCGCTTACACATATTTAACTAGAAAACGACTGAGACTTCAATTTTATTTATTAATTACAATAATATGTCTAGAATAAATCTAGATTTTAGGACACTGTTCCTAACAATCTCCCACTTGTCCTAAATCCAATTTATGACAAAGTCCATACTCACCCCTTTTTAAGTTTGAACCAAAGGTCTACTGAGCCTAACCCTTAGTGAGCTTAATTGCTCTATTATGAAGTCAGTAATACAATACTGCTTGACATTCCTCTCACTAATGGCTCCTACTCTATGGGTAAAGACATGCTTAGACGTCGAACATCTATCATATATATTTGACTAGAAGTCTTAAAACAATATATCCAACTGGAACCAACTCATCACTTTGAAAGGTTAGCATATAACTTCTAGTCCTTAAGTGCTTGAGAAAATGCTGCATTGCCACCTAGTGCATCGGACCCAAGTTAGACTGACACCTGCTTACTATACCACAGTATAGCAAATATCTGGTCTAATGCACAGCATGGGTTACATGAGGCTCCCACTGCCAAAGCATATGAAATATTCCTCAACTATTCCTCCTCTTGAGGTGCCATAGAACACTGCTCTAAAGAGAAAAAGGGACTCCATGCTTGAAAGGTAAAAAAACCTTTCTTAGAGTCCTTCATGCAATGTCTTGAAAACATTTTGTCAGTATAAGTTGCTAGAGAGAGACCCAATGTTATAATTTAGGATCAAACCTGAATTATAACTAAGGAATAAGTAGAATTTGGGATGAGAAATAAGGCAAAGGAGATGATAAAGTAGAAGATGGTAGAGATGAGAAAGTAAGAGGGTATAATTTGTATTTGATGATTTCAATTACACACTAAATATCATATTTATACTATAGGTATCAAGCTACGTACAAGCTCACTCACACATCATACTAACAAGTAAAACAAGTAACTCTTATTGTGTCTAATTACATCTGATCAAGCTATTCTCTGCTATAACAACCAGCCTCGGTCATGAAAATTCCATGACAATTCCGTCCCCTCAAAATGATTCTTGTCCCAAGAATGTTGAGGTTGGGAACTGACTGCGAATGAACCCCAACTCCTGCCAACTTGCTTGCTGTGGCTCTAAATTGACCCACTGAACAAGAATTTCCTTTCTTCCTTTGCTTGGTAGCTACACCATCCTAGATCCCTGAATAGTTGTAGGAGCCTATACCAGAGACCCATCAGAATGTGTGGTAGGAGGGTCCTTAGAGCTGTTCTTTCCTTCAGCCTTTTGTTTCTTCAGTAAGGATATATGCAAAACTGGATGGATCATTGAAGAAGGAGGAAGGAGCCACATTCCCTATCTTCTCAAGGACCTTGTAAGGACCAAAGAAATGAGCTCCCAGCTTGACATTCCTTCTTACAGCCACAGTCAATTGTCTATAAGGCTGAAGTTTGAGGTATACCATGTCCCCAACTGCAAGGGAACTCTCAATCCTCTTTCTGTCTCCATAAAACTTCATCCTAGCCTGAGCTTTCTGCAAATTGTCCTTCAATTGTATAATCATCTGTTTCCTCTCAGAAATAAAATCATTCACTGCAGAAACTTGAGAGCTCACTCCTTGCAGCATCAAAGGTGCAGGTGGATCGTATCCATAAAGGGGTTTGAAGGCTGTGGTTCTAATAGTAGAGTGGAAATGAGTGTTGTACCAATATTCTGCTAGAGGTAACCATCGAGCCTAATGCTTAGGATATGTATAGGTCATGCTGCGCAAGTATTGCTCCACATACTGATTCACCCTCTCTGTCTATCCATCAGATTGGGGATGATATGAGGAGCTAAGAACCAAAGTAGAGCCCATTAACAGTAAAAGCTCTCGCCAAAATTGGCTGGTGAAAATCCTATCACGACCAGATACAATGGATTGCGGCAACCCATGTAGTTTATAGATGTGATCCATGAAAAATCTAGGCAATTTTTCAGCAAATATTGGATGACTCAAAGCAACAAAATGGCTGAATTTCATGAATCTGTCCACTATGACCCATATGATCTCCTTCCCATCATCCTTAGGTAAACCTTTCACAAAATCCATGTTGATGTGCTACCATGCTCCATCAAGGATTGGAAGAGGTTGTAGCAGACCAGGATATTGAACGTGTTCAGTTTCAGTTCTTTGGCAAACATCACAACTCTGAACCAAGTCCTCCACATCTTTCTTTGCTCCTACCCAGCTGAAATACTGCTTATGCCTTATGTAGGTACTGTCCGTACCCAAATGACCTCCCCAATCTGAAGAGTGGAAGGCTAAGATGATTTGTTTTCTTAAATTAAAAGCTTTGCTAACATAAATTCTCCCCTTGATCCTCACAATGCCGTTAAAAACTGATACATCACCATTCTGCTTAAAGGAAGGGTTGATGGTATAAGCAGTGATGAAATCAGAAGCAAATTTGTCTCCCTCATAACTCTTGTAAATCTATTCCATCCACTCAGGAAGAACACAAGAGATAGCTGCACAGGAACCCTCAATCTCTTCACCAAACCTGCGAGAAAGAGCATCTGCTGCTATGTTTTCCTTCCCTTTGCGATATTCAATGGAGTAACAGAGGCCCGGCATCCTCAGTAGCCCTTGTTTCTGTATCCTGGTAGTAATCTTCTGCTTAAGAAGATACTTAAGACTCCGATGGTCAGTCCTGATTATGAAGTGATGCCCATCAAGGTAGTGTCTCCATTTCTTCATAGCCAACAATATGGCTAAGTATTCTTTTTCATAGATAGAGCGTTGCTGGTGACTACTACTCAACCCTTGGCTGATGAAGGCGATTGGCTCGCCTTGTTGAGACAAAACTACTCCAATGCCTGAGTTGCTGGCATCTATTTCCAAGACAAAAGGTTGCTCGAAACTAGGCATGGAGAGAACTGGGGCTGAACACATAGCAAGCTTGAGACCTTCAAACGCCCTTTGAGCTTCTTTAGACCATCCAAAAGCTTCTTTCTTCAGTAGATTGGTGACAGGCTTGGCTAATACCCCACATCCAGCAATAAATTTCCTATAGTAGCCAGTTAGTGCCAAAAAACCCCTTAACTACTTGAGATTTTTGGGAGTGGGCCACTCTTTTATTTTTTTTGGTAAGTTAGTGAGGAATACCATATATGAAAAAATATATGTACAAGTCCACAAGAGGCATAGCCCAAGTCATGGCCAAAGAGGCCTACATCAATTAATCAAAGTATGAAACCAAACAAAGCTGAAAGCATCAAAGGTCAACACGAGCAATCAAAGAAAACAAAGCGAAAGCCAAACAAAACTAACGATCAATCCCCCACTCCTGCAGAAGCTGAGTGTGGCGATGAGCACCACGGAGCGTAGGAGCAGTAATGAGACGGCTGTGAACCAAACCTGTGATCTCCTCAATGACAGCAGCAGAAGGTCTAAACTGAGAATGCTGAATCCTCAGGTTACGCTCGTACCAAAGGATGTAGACCATCGCAGATAAGCAAAGGCGGGCGAGGATGTGGTCCACCCCACGGCCACAGAGCTGAGAAGAAGCCCACTCAACAAGCTCATGCCAAGGATGTGCGGGCCAAGCAATGGAGGTGCGCGAGGACACCCGAGACAAAACAGAAGCAGAGAAGCTGCAGGCAAAGAAAAGATGGCTGTGCAACTCATCATCCGAACCGCACATCACACATGAGGACTGGACGCCAGGAGCCTGTTCTCTGAGCAATCTGTCACGGGTCCAAAGTCGCTCAAAGGAGGCAAGCCATAGAATAAAGAAATGCCTCGGAACATGCAACCAGAACCAAAGGAGATGGTGGAGGGAGTCCTCCTCCCTCCTACTATGAATCATCTCCCAAGCTGATCTAGTGGTGAAGATGTCGGATCGGTCACCCATCCACCTGACCCTATCTGCAACACCCGGCCGGGGCCTGAAATCAACAGATGCCCAAAAAGGTAGCAGCTCAACCCTATCCTGAGGGAACCTCCAATTTTTGATACTCGAGAGCCCCAGAGATGACCAGTGGAGTGCAAGATGCGGTGTGAGAACCGCCCCCGAGTCACCCGCACGGAAGCCAATAATCAGCCCAAAGAGTAGTATCTCGACCATCACCAATGATGTGCCTAAAAGCCGTGTCACATACGGGCCGAGCACCGAGGATACTCCTCTATGACCAAGGAATCGATCCCCTGGCTGCAATCTCCCTGAAGCTCCTCCCTCGAAGACGGTTGGCATGAATCGACCGAGGCCAGAGGGAATCACGATCTGTGAGTAGAATCCAGATGTGCTTCATAAAAGAAGCCTGGTTCCACTCAGTCAAGCATGGAATCCCAAGGACACCCTAGACAAGGATAACATAAGTGCCTCCAGGCGACCTTCGCCCCCCCCCCCCCCCCCCCCCCCCGGGGGAGTCAGTGAAGTGCCTTTCCAGAGGAAAGCAGCAAGAGTTGACTCAATCTCTGGATGATCGCCTTCGGAAGAAGGAAGACGGATGTCCAGAAGACCTGAATAGAGAAGAGGACCGATCAAATAAGCTGCAGTCTCCCAGCATAAGATAAAGCTCGAGAAGTTCAAAGCTGGATACGAGAAAGGATACGGTCCAAAAGAGGCTTATAGTGGATGAACCAAAGCCTCGACGATAAAAGCGGCACCCCCAGATATCTAACCGGACACTGCCCCAATCTGAAACCCAGACAGTCTGCAATAGACTGCTGAAACTTAGGATCAACCCCAGACACAAAGACGGTACTCTTATCCGCATTTGAGGACAACCCCGAAAGAACGGAAAAATAATCCAGCGTCTCACGGATGACTGAGACACTACCCTCATCGGCTTCACTAATGATCATCAGATTGTCAGCAAAGCAAAGGTGAGTGAGGCGGGTGCGATCACAACGGCGGTGAAAACAAAATCGCGGGTCAATAGCGGCACTATGAAGCCTGCCTTGAAGGCCCTTCATGGCGGTGACAAAAAGATAGGGAGCGAGAGGATCCCCCTGTCTGATACCCCGGTTCGTGCTAAAGAAACCCCAAAGCTCGCCATTAATGGCTACTGAGAATCTGGCTGTGGAAAGACACTCCCGCGCCCATCGAATCATGACCTCGGGGATACCCATACAGCGCATAGTAGAGAGGATGAAGTCCCACCGCACCGTGTCAAAGGCCTTACGAATATCAACCTTCAAAACGCACCGAGGCGCCCCAGCCTGAAGGTGATAATCGCGCATAAGCTCCTGCGCCAATAAAATGCTGTCCAAAATCCTCCTACCAGGCACGAAAGCAGACTACGAGTCATCAATGAGGAAAGAGAGAACCCCTTTCAACCTATTTGCAATGAACTTAGTAATACACTTATAGATCACATTGCAACAGGAGATCGGGTGATTATCCGCGAAGGTGGAGGGGTTCTCCACCTTCGGGATCAAGCTAATACAAGTGGAAGAACTAACGAACGGCTCGAACCACATCTCGACCTACCACATCCCAGGCCCTCTTAAAGAAGAGGGAGGTATAACCATCAGGACCCGACGCCCTGTCATCACCAGTGGAGAAGAGAGCATCTTTGACCTCGGCATCAGAAATCAAAAGAGTCAGCAGCCTAGGCTGATCCTCAGAAAGACGAGTCTGAAACAGCCCCGAGATATCCTCACAAAGCGGCCCACTTGGCTCAGTCAACAACTCCTGAAAATAAGAGACCCTAGTCTCTGAAACCTCCCTGTCATCTTAAGTCCTCCTGCCGTTAGGACACACAATAGAAGAGATCCGGCTCCTAGCCTGTCGATGGGCGACAGACTTATGGAAGAACCGGGTACCCTAAAGAGAGCCACTGGATGCGAGACTTCTGATGGTAGAAAGCCTCCTCATCCCTACATAACCTCAAATACTCCCGAGAGAGGCGTCGCTCCTCAGCATGAAGGTCCACACTCTCAGGATCACCATCTAAAGCCCTCTGGCCTGCAGTCCAGGCATCCCTTGCCGCCACCACTCGAGCTGAGATATGACTAAAGTGTCTAGTATTGAGGGCCTTCAGCTCACCCTTCAGCCTCCTGAGCTTCTGAGTGAGCTGAAACATAGGGGTGCGCTCAATATTAGTCTCCCAAACTCTTCACACTGCAGGAATGAACTCCTCATGGTCAGCCCAGAATTTAAAGAACTTGAAAGCGAGCCGCGGGGAGCGGCGCTCTCTAAGCCCTCTAACTATAAAAGGACAATGATCGGAACATAACTCGCGTGGAAGATGCTCAACAGATGAGGCAGAGAAAGAGCGGAGCCAATCCTCACTCACCAAGCACCAGTCGAGACGGTTCAAGATGAGAGCGCCCCCAGCCGACGTTCCTGACCATGTAAAACAGAGCCCCAAGTACGGAAGTACTATGAGCTCAAAGTCGTAAATGCAGTCTCGAAAGTCGTCCATATGGCTAGGCCAAGTGTCCTGACCGCCACTCCTATCACCAGGACTAAGGATAGTGTTAAAGTCACCCAGGAGTATCCAAGGCTCCCCCTGGAGACTCATGCTGGCTCCCCGAATAAACTGCCAAAGATCCCGATGGGGTCCCGGCTATTTAAAGTCGTAGACGAATGTAGCAACGAAGTCCACACCCCCTCGAATGTCAGTCACCCTGCAGGTGAGATACTGGTCCCCACCCTGTACTCTCACTACACGGTAGAAACTCGGATCCCAGAGAACAATGATGCGGCCCCACCAGCCCCGCACCCCGCTACACATATACTGCCACCCCTCAGCACAACGGGCAACAGCGAACTCAACATCAGCAGGGTTATTCTTGGTCTCAACCAAGCCAACCAAACTCAGATGGCTAGAAGAAATCCAACCTCGAACTGCAGCGATAGAATTGGGGTTATTAAACCCCCTCACGTTCCAGCATCCGATCATTGAATATTAGAAACTAATGTAGCCCGTGGCCTCCACGGCCCTCACGGGCAGCAGCAGAGCGCGTAAGATGACGGGTAATAGGGGCAACCTGCGAAGTACTATCAGAAGTAGATACCTCGCCCATACGCTCCTCAGCTAACAAAGCGAACCAGTTTGGAGACTCAACTGCAATCCCCGATGCCCGGTTCTCGATATAAGCGACAGGCTAAACGATCCCAACTAAAGCATCCTGAGCCTCCTCAATCTCAAAAGGAACAAGCGCTCGACCCAGATCCTTGGGCGAGCCACTTTCCTGAATCTCAGTAGATGAAGTGTCAGAACAAGAAGAGCGGGGCCAGCTTCCGGGTCGGGCGCGGCTCACCTCATGACAAGATGGCTTTGTGGGCAAAGCCGATGTGGCTCGTCCTCCAGTACCCAAGTCTGGGCTGCCGGGCAGCCCAAACGCAGCTGCAGCCAGTTGTGGCTGCAGCTGCTCAGAATTTTGGGCCAGGGGAACATTGTCCGTGTCCCCCTGAGGAAGGCCCAGGCTGCCTAGGCCCCAGTTGGGCCACAGGACGAGATGGGCCACCATCAGCAGGTGGCCCATTAGCAGCCGCAGGGGGCACAGCCACCCCCACCACTTCGCTCCCTTCAACCACGACCCCTCCACCATCAGCTTCCACGAGTCCCGGGGTCCCCACCCTGAGCGGTGCAGTAACCACGGCATGAACCGGCGCCACCGCCTCGATATCGGCCACCACACCCAGAGCCCTAACCACTTTTTTCTTCTTATTTTTCCTCCCTTTCTTCCGCCCTACCACCGGGGCAGCTATGGTAGGGCCGTCAAGAGGACCAAGAGGCACACACGAGTGCCCGAAAGTCAAATACAGCGAGCAATGCTTGGGAACGACCTCACATGCTATACTCAACTTGACCCAGTCACCATCAATCTCAAGATAAGTCTCCTTAGGGATAGGAGACTTAGCATCAACCTCCACACAGACACGAACGTAGCCTAGTCGAGTACAGTCCGCTGTCACCTTATCCATGAACAATGGCACTCCTATAGTGCTACTAGCAACGCTAATACCATCAGGCCTCCATAATGTAAGAGGGAGACCAGAGATACGAATCCAAACTAGGGCAATAAGACAGTCCTTCTTAAGTGTAAGCCCCTCCCTCCAAAGCTGGAGTGACATACATACGCCCTTGAAGAACCAAGGACCATCCAGGAGTACACGTTCAGCTTGCTCATTCGTGCAAAACCGAAACATATAAACCTCCCCATCATAAAGGACACACTCAAGCCCCCTATTACCCCATAAGAGGCTAGCAATCTCCTGGGCACGGGAGTAAGCAAGACTCGTCCCAATCAAACGTCCCACACGACAATGCTCCCACTTCTCATTGCCAGAAGCGAAAGACTCACGCGTTATGATCCCCACAGTCTTGCCATCGACACGGACCAGAGGGACATACCGAAGCAAGTTGTTTGATGAGGAACGAACACGGTCCGCCCATGTTGGTGTACCCGCACCACCCTCAGTCGAACCTGAGCCCGAACCCACCTCATGAGACCCGGGTTCATGCACCTCAGACATGGTGCAAGAAGAACTAATAAAGCAGGAAAGTAACAAAAACCCTAGAAAATTAGGGTTCCCCAAGACACCACCAAGCAGGCGCCGCCACCACCCTCACACTAGCCAAGACCGGTCAGAATCAGGCCACCAACACCCAGCAGTGACAACCAGCCAAGGACCAGAGAGAACTTACGTGTGAATGCTCCAAAACAAAGAGAGAGATCGCAAGGAGAGAGAGATCACGAGGAGAGAGAAAGCCTGGCCACAACCGCCATAGAATCACCAGGGACTGCCAGACCACCACCAAAAGGACGAGGAGAGAGAGGCGAACCACCAGGAATGAGGTGCCGGCAATGGGCTTACCGGAGAAGCCCCCACGTCCTACGCAATCCCAACAACCCCAAAAACCCTAGCACCCTCTCTCTCGATTTTCACCCTCAAGCGGCCGCCGGAATCACCAGCGGGTACCACCACTTGGAAGTGGAGGCACCGGTAAATGCACTGCCACTAGACCCACCCCTGTACGACACCGCACGCACCTACACGCGCGTGCCCTAGTTAGCAGCAGATTCACCACAGCGCCCCCCCCCCCCCCCCTAATCGCCATGAATAGTATGCGCGCTTCACCTTGTATCCCTCCCAATTCCCATAACCATTGGCCACTCTTTTATGCCTTGCACCTTGCTAGGATCAGTAGCAACCCCATCCTTTGAGGACTATGTGTCCCAAGTACTCCACATGTGTCTGAGCAAAAGAATACTTGGTAAGCTTAGCAAATAATTTGTTCTCATGCAGGATCCAGAAGACTTGTCTCAAGTGGTTGATGTGAGCTTCCAAAGAAGAGCTATACACCAATATATCGTCAAAGAAAACCAACACAAATCTCCTCAATTAATCCTTGAACACCTAGTTCATCACAGCTGGAAACGTGGCCGGAGCATTAATGGGTCTTGAAAGCTGTTTTATGAATGTCCTCATCCCTCACTCTTATCTGATGATAGCCTTGCCTCAAGTCCAGCTTAGAATAGTACTGTGACCCTTTCAGTTCATCAAGCAGATCATCAATGATGGGTATAGGGAACTTGTCCTTCACTGTGAGGGAGTTCAAATGCCAGTAATCCATACACATGTGAGCATATCCATTTTTTTTCTTAAGAAGGATTACTGGTGACGCAAACGAGCTGTGGCTATGTCTGACAAAGTTTGTCCTCAACAATGCTTCCATTAGTATTTCAATTTCATTGTTTTGTGAGTGCTGATACTTGTAAGGTCTCAAATTCATAGGATCGGCATGAGCCTTCAGGGGAATAGCATGATCCAGAGCTCTTCGAGGTGGCAAGGAAGTGGGCTGAGCAAAAACATCCTCAAACTCTGTCAGCAACTGCTCAATTCGAGGGTCCCTGGCCTCTGATACTGCTTCAGAATCAACTAAGATGGCATTGAGCTGACCTATCCACTGGCTCCTTCCCTTTTTCAGCAGCTTTTCTAGCTTATTATAATTCATAAGTTACAGACTTCCCTTCTCTATGATGCCTTGTAGCACTACCTTCTTTCACTTCCTGTCAAAGGAGACTGAAAGCTGAAAGAAATCAAAGACTAAGGGACTTATAGTTTTCATCTAATCAACCCCCAAAAACATGTGACAGCCTCCCAACTTGAGCACCCTGAAATCATGCTCGAAAGAGTGTCCTTGCATACACCAACTGAACCCTTTACACTTCATCTGAGTGACCATGGAGTTTCCATCTTCCACAGTAACGGCTAAAGGATTAGTTCTGATCATCTCATGCCTAACCAACTTCACAACCTTTGGGTCAATAAAGTTGTGAGTACTACCACTATCAATGACAATCAACAAACGTTTATGTCCTACTTCTCCTTGAATTCGAATGGTGTTGTGGGAACCATTCCCTGTGAGGGGCTTTACAAAGATTTCCACCTCATCCAATTCCACGTCTCCCAAATCTTCTTCCAATTGCTCTTCAATTTCTTCTTCCTCAGTCAATTCTTCATCCACATCACCATATTCAATTCATGAGACTGCCATCAGGTGTTTAGGATTCACTACAAGAAAACTGGTCTTTAACGACCAAAAATAACAACACAAATTTTATTTTGTCGTTAAAAGTGTGTGTAATGTGTCTAGTTGCGACCACCTGAAAAAGCCGTCGTTAAAGGGTGGTACATGATGGGCTTATAACGACGGGCACTAAATAGGGTCGTTAACTTTACTCACAAACTGTCGTTAATAGTGTCTGGTAAGTGGTAAATTTTTTACTGAGAAATTAAATTTTACTAAGCTGTAAAGGTTAGATGCTTTTTTTAAAATTTATTATTGTCAATTTCTTTACCAATTTTCTTTTCTCTTCTAACTGGTTTCTCCCCTGCCCATGCCGTAATTCAAGTTCAAGTATTAAATAATACCCAAATCTGTATTCAACTCGATATTTGAATCATTAAATATACTCAATTTGTACTCGATAACTACTTATTTAATATACTCAAATATAAATTATATTAATTAATGATTAAAAAAAGATAAATAACTAAAATAAACAAAAAAAATTTAAATAAAAAACCTATTCTAATTCTAACAGAGCGCCCCCCCCCCCCCCCCCCCCCCCCCACCCCAACTCCACCCCACCCCCACGCCAAACCCCCAACCCCGAAACCCTTCGGCCTCCCACCCGCCCCGCCGTGCCACCAGTTCTTAGCCCTCTAGTCAGTTTGGCCTGTCCTTCCTGCCACCAAAACCCTAAAACCTTGTCTCGTGGTCTGTCGTTGGTGATTCGTCATTCGATACAACTTGCCTTGGTTCGCGTTGCCATTGTCCGTCGTTTGCCCAACCATGGAGCGTCGTTCACCTCATTAGAGTCCGAAACTGTCAAGCTGCTAAGCCACACGATCAACCAAGTTGCTCCGACCTTACCGTGTCCCTTCTCCTTGTTCGTCAACTTGATTCAAGTTGCTTTTCAAGGCAAATGACCTGAATCTAACATTAATATGTTCGACATTTTTTTTTAGTGTCTGATTACCTATCTGTTAGGGTGTATTAGTTTATAGAGACGTTAATTTTGAGATTGTTTTTGACATTGTATGTTGACATTGTAAATTGAATAAAATGTTGAAACATTATTCACTAGTTGAGCTATTTTTTTAGGTATATTCTCATAATATCTTGAAATTTTTTAGATTATTTTGGATTTATAAGTCAATGACTGAGTTTTATATTGTGGATTTGGAGATTTTGGTTGACTTCATATTCACTAGGTATATTCACTCAATGATTGTGTTCTACATGGAGGTCGAGATATTTGTGCATATATATGAGTTTGAGTGAGTATTATATTCTGGAGTTTGAGTTTGTGATGTTTTTGCATTGAATATGAATATATTGTTGAGTTTTTTGGAATTATTGTTGAGTCTCTTAGTCCTTTCCGCTAGTTAAAGTGTCCTTGGTATGTTGTGGTTCTGTAACTTGATTTGTGAAGAAAAGGGGTTCTGCAAGCCTTTTAATGGGTCAATTATCACCTGGAGGTCTAATAATCACTCCTGACAAGTTAAAAATTTATGGAATTTGTTAAGTTTTGGAGGTGTTATGCCAATATTTCCTGGTTGTATAATGTGAAGTTCACTCAGGCTTTGTTACCTGGTTTGCATAAATCTGATAAGGTATTCAGAGAGCACAATTAACCAAAGCTCAATTAAGCGCCAAGATGTTCATTTAGATCCTGAGGCTTCCAAAGACTGAAGGTTTGTGAGTGAGGATCATCGATGATTTGAGTACGTTAGAGGGGGATATTGACTGAATCGGACACAGCCTCTCTTCAGGATAGCACCTTGTAGGGGTAAGGCTGTGTACATTTCACCCTCCCAGACCCTGCCCTGGCGGAAGCATCTCAGGCACTGAGTTGTTGTTGTTGTAGGGGAACTTGATTGCCATACCTTATTTAGACTCTGTGATTGAGTATTATGTGGAGTTTGAGATTGTTGTACATTTATGACTCTATGATTGAGTCCTATATTATGGAGTTTGCATTTTGTAAATATTTTGATATTCATTAGGAATGCATTTTTCAGTTATTTGGAATTGTTGTGGAGTTTGGACTCTGTGATTGAGTTTTATATGGAGTCTAAGATTGTTGTGGATTTATGACTCTATAATTGAGTTCTATATTGTGGAGTTTGAGTTTGTGATTGTTTGGTATACATTAAGAATATGTTGTTGAGTTCTTTGGATTTGTTGTGGAGTTTGGACTTTGTGATTACTTTATGTTAAGTTTGAGATTTTTATGGATTTATGAGTTTGGAATTGAGTTATATATTGTGGAGTTGTAGTTCTCTAACTGTTTTGGTACACATAACCATTATATGGCCTAAATCGATGCTCCTACCATTACATGGAATTGAATTCTATATCTTCCAATCGATTGTGGAATTTTATTTATTTAATTTTGCTTAATGATTTGATGTTTGGATGATAAGAAATTTCTGACATGAGTGTTGTGTTTATTTTTTTAGGTGTTAGAAAATTTGGGCTTCAACAATTGTTTGATTGTAAAGACTCAACAGAATGGGAAATGTCATAATCTTGGGGAGACGTTTCTGGCTACACATTCAAAGGGTGATAAGCCGGTGACACATGAGCTTTGTCAACAATATGTATGTAGAATTTAAAGAATTAATTGCTTGTTGTCATGTATACTTTACTCCATTCTTAGTTCACCATACTTTGTAGGAAAAAATTGTTGATGTCATTGAAGAGAACCCCACCTTATCTAACATTGAAGTTACTGAGAAGGTCTTCAACAAACGTCAAGCTCATGGTCATGTGTTTGGTTATGGGGGAGGAGTAAGGCCTAGTGATTTGAGAGAACCATCTTCTACCTAGGCCGAGCTTCTTGAAAAACTTCGTCAATCTGAGAAGGAAAAGCGAGCACTTCTGAAAGAGAATAAGGAATTTGCTAATTTGGTAGCTAGAGTCAAAGCACCAGAGGATGGAGGTCATAACAACGGGTCAAGTACTCCCTTCCGATCTACTGAGATGGACGACTACATTGATTAAGTATTAATAGGTATGTGGTAATGTTCTTCTTTTTCTTCTCTCTCTTATTTTGCCCTTAGTTTTCGCTTATGTATGTTGATATACTCATAAGAATACATTATTGAGTTGTTTGGAATAGTTCTGGATTTGGACTTTGTGATTGAGTTCTATGTGGAGTTTGAGAATGTTGTCGATTTATGCGTCAGATTGTGTACTATGGAGTTTGAGATATGGGAATATTTTTTTATTCATTAATAATACACCATTCAGTGGGTTTCTACTAAGCTCTAGGCTTAAGGTCCTGTGATTGGTGTTTTTATGCTGCTAAACTCTGGTGTGTTAGGCTTTATGGGCTGTCAGTGATGTATAAAGCGAGTTTTTGATTTGGCATTTTGAAGTAAGTGTGGGTAGTAGTTTCCCATGGTGCCGTTGTTGCTATTGTGTGGCTGATTATGCTATTCAGAAATTGGATTATGTGCCTTTCCAATTTTCTATGTGATTGTTGTGGTTAACATGTGTTTAATGCTTGAGTGTGATTGTGAACTTGTTGGAATGGGGCTTTGAACCTAGAATTGGCAACTCTTAGGTTAGGCATATCTAATTGCACAATCTTGGACCCAGTGTGTGGATAGAGCATTGCATGTTTTGAGTTTAACCATGGATTGGATGTTGTTTGTGAGAATTGGTGTTTCTTGCATATGTCTGAGTGACCTAAGCGAAATAGGTGATTATTGTAAAGGGGGCTTAGAGAACCTATGAGTTCTTGTTGAAAATTTGTGTGATTTAGTGTCTTAGTCTCCATGTTGGTGTCTCATGTATTTCCCAAGGCTATGTTGGAAGCAAGTTGAAAATATATTGGTACTTGTTGTTTGAAGTGATGATAAACATGTTGTTTATATACTGTTTCAAGTTGAATTTGTTGCTTTATGTTGGTTTTGAGTTGTATTTTGTTTCTCATACTGATTTTACTGCAGTTACTATATGCTGCTGAATTTTGGGCAATTCTGCTATCATTTTATTATGTTTTGCTGAATTTTAGCTATGAGTTGGGAAAACATGATATGTTTGAGTCATATGTGGACTTGTGTTGTCTTGGGAGACTTGTATGCCCTTAGGATCATTGTTTCATGCCTTTTTTTTCTAGTTTTGGGAAAAGGGTAAGGCGTAGGTCTTGTGTGAACCTTGATTGACCATAGGTTTGGTTCATTATGTTGTATGCTCATATTGGGTTGTTTTGGATGTTGTTCATGATGGAGTTTTGTGATGCAATGTATGAATTGATTTGGCTAACTTGAATTCGGGGTGAATTGCATGTTTAGCTTGGATTTCATGTTGATGTTGTGATAGACTTTATTACCATGAATTATTTGGAATTGTTGATGAGTTTGGACTATGTGATTGAATCCTAGCGGGAGTTTAAGAATGTTTTGAATTTGTGACACTGTGATTGAGTTCTATAATGTGAAGATTGGGTTTGCAATTGTATTGTATTAAAAAGCATACGAATTTCCTTTTTGGTCAATTTTATGCTGATTACTTTAATATAGTTTTTATCTGTTTTATTTTTCTTATTGCTTGGTCTATTATGTGTCTGTACTATTGCTCATATGACAAGAATTTTCTAACATAAGTGTTGTATTTATATTTTTCAGGTGTTGGAAGACTGCACTGAAAATTCTTGTTTTTGTTGGAACTTTTATTTGCGAACTTTTGTCGGATTTATAGTTTTTGCTAAGTTGTTAAGTGACAAATTTAACAATGTACTCTTTTAGTGTTTTTTGTATGTAAATTGGCTTTTATAAGTGTTTGAATATTTAAGTTTCAATGACATCTTTACTTTTTATTAGAATTCGTTGTTACATTGAATGATATGTAAGAGTGATTTCTATATGATTGTACTGTATTATTTTATAGGTGTTATACTAAAATTAAATATCGCTATACTACATTTATGTACAGGTGCTATGAACAACCCGATAATTATTCTTATATGGATTTACAGGTGTCGTAAACAATCAAAAAATTATTTTTATATTACATAAATGTATAGGTATTTATGAATGTATATATTGCACTATATGAATGTCCAGAATTTTTAACGTCGATAAATTTTTTTGTTAGAATTCTCTTTGATGGGGGAAGCATTTTTAATGGCGGATTTTGATGTCATTAATAGATGGAAGACGTTTTAACGATGATTTATTATTGTTGTTATTTTTTAACGATGGTCTATATTGTCGTTATTATTTCCAATTAGTAGCGTGAAAAATTTTAACGGCGGTTTTTGTCGTCGTTCAAACTTTTTCCTATATGACGATCAATATTTGTAACAACAACAATTATTGTCGTTATTAATCAACTCTTTAACGACGGTGCCACCTGAAATTAAAGACTTTAATTTTAACGACAACATGTGCCGTCGTTATTGATTTCACTTTTAACGACGGACATAATATACCGTCGTAAATACTTTTTAACGACGGCTCATTTTAGCGGTCGTTGATCCCACATAGTATTAACGTCGGAAGCAATAATGACGACGAACGACGAGAAGTTTTCGCCGTCGTCAATAGTATTAACGATGGTAAACTAGACTTTTAATGACGATAATCGCTGTCGTTAATGACCCTTTTTCTTGTAGTGATTACACTTATGTCCATAGAAGTACTTCTGGTTACACCTAAAGCATAACCTCTGATTCCTTCTTTCTTCATTGCCAGTCATTTTTGTAGCATTACCTAAGGTTCTCTGTTGCAGAACAGAACCAAAGGCAAATCTTGTTCTAGGAGTCTCAGAATTAGCTAGAATCGTAGCTTCCATCAGCTTAACCTTAGTGAAGGCTTTGAACAATGAAACAGGGTTCAAGGCCTTGACTAATTTTTTGATCCTTGGTTTAAGGCCACTGACAAAACTAGAGATGTAATAAGACTCATGGGCACCAGGACATACAAAAAGCATTCTAGCACGTAAGTTCTCAAACTTAGTCATAAAATATTTCACAGATGAAGTTTGGACTAACTTATTAAAATGATCAATCACCTCTCCTGGATCCTCCTCCCCATATCTCTCACACAATTCATTCACAAAATCATCCCAAGTTAAATCAGGAATACTATGAATTAAGCTGTAATACTAAACCTCATGGTCACCATGCAAGTAAATTGCAGCTAATTCAACCTTTTCTCACTCATCTGTGTGATAGAATCAAAAATACCTTTCACATCTTCTGATCCAGGATTGAGGATTCTTTCCGTCAATTGGATCTATCTCCACTCGAGGTTTTCGAGGTACTTGTGTCCTTCCAGCAGCTGATCCTTGCTCATTGGATCCAGCTAAATGAGGAGTGGAAGGGTCTGATGGTCGATCAGGATGACGAGCTGGGGAAAGGAGCCCAATTCCAGTTGGTACCTGATGGCAATCCAATTGCTGTTGTAACCCTTGAATCCAAGCTTTCAGCTGATTAGACTCATGATCCAACCTCTCAGCTATCCTCTAATCTTGATTCTATTGCATTGTCTCAAACATTTCCTGCATCTAAATCCTCAACTACTTGAATTGGTTGATGCCCCCTCCAGTTCAAGGATTAGTTCCCATAGCTGCAGCGTAGCAAGGGTTAGCAGTAGTGGCTGCTGCAACCACAGCAGCAGCACTAGCTCGAGTAGTAACACCGGCCATCTGAGTTAATTTCTTGTGTTTTTTCGGATCAAGCAATAGCTAACTAGGAGCTCTGATACCAATTTTTATAATTCAGGATCAAACCTGAATTATAACTAAGGAATAGATAGAATTTGGGATGAGAAAGAAGGGAAAAGAGATCAGAAAGCAGGAGAAGGTAGAGATGAGAAAGTAAGAGAGCATAATTTGTATTTGATGATTTCAATGACACACTAAGTATCATATTTATACAATAGGTATCAAGCTAAGTACAAGCTCGCTCACACATCATACCAACAAGTAAAACAACCAACTCTTATTATGTCTAAGTTCATCTGATCAAGCTATTCTCTGCTATAACAACCAGCCTCGGTCATGACACCCAATATCCTACTCTTACGACCTTGCAGAAGCTTAATCCTAAGAGTAGAGTTGGCTTCTCCCATGTCCTTCATATTGAGCTTTCTTGACAATCAAATTTTTACAGCTAATGACACCCCTACATCATTATCCACGAGTAGTATATCGTTGACATATAACACTAAAAACGTCACTACTTTCTCTTAATGTCATTTGTACACGCATAGTTTGAGCAACCGATTGCACAAAACTAGAAGACTTAATTGCTTCATTGTGGCCAAAAGGACCAAATTCAATGCCATGGTCTACCACTAAGGCTCTTACTATGAACCTTTCAGGTGTCTTGACAAGCCTCCCACCACACCTAAGCTCTCGTGTACCTGGAACATTTTTGTTCCTAACAGTAGGTGCATCTAATGCACCCACTATGTTTTGAGTTGTGTCTAGCTGTTTAGAATTAGTGTCATTTTCCTTTAATGCAATTTTATTTTTGTTTGTATAGCTTACTTGCAAAATGATTCTCTAAGTATTTTGTACTTTTAAGGAATCCTAGCCTAAATATAATCATGATTGAATGGACTTACAAAAGACCTTTTAAATCAAAAAACTGTAGAAAAAACCATCCTTGTTCCTTTTATCTGCAACACCATTCTACTATGGTGTACCCAGAGCAGAAAGCTGAGATCATATCTCATTTACAGTTAGGAAAACCAAAAACTCACTCGAAAAATATCCACCACCTCGATCTGATCGAAGTGACTTAACTTGTTTACCTAATAGCTTTTAAAATTCAACTTTCTACTCTTTGAATTTCTCCAAAAATGTCCAACTTATGTCTCATCAGGTAAACATATCCATGGCTTGAGTAATCATCACTAAACCTGATTAAATACTCATACCCACCTCTTACTTGAACATATATTGGTCCACATACATTTATGTGAACCAGCTCAAACAAGCCACCAATCCTATTACCTTTACTCTTAAAGAGAGACTTGGTCATCTTTCTTTCTCTGCAGGATTTGCAGACAGGTAATGACCTCAAGTCCAAAATCTCTATTAGTCCATCTTTTACCAGTCTTTGGATCCTGTTCGAATTAATGTCACCTAAACGTTGGTGCCTTGTGTAGGCATGATCACTTTTAGGTGTTTTCTTTTAGAAGATTGAACAAATGAACTTATGTTGGATTCATTTAAACAATTACTAGAGTTTTGATTAAGAAATAACATGAATAAACAATTTATTCATGTACACGTGTAAATAAACAATTTATTTGTCATACTAAAATTTTTAATTTTAAAATCAACTGAATAACAATTATCCATTAACTGAAATACAGAAATCAAATTTCTGTGCAGCGAAGGTTTAAATAATCAATCCCTTAAAATAAAACTCTATCACTAAAATCTAAGCTAACATCTCCTGCACTTAAGACCACTATTATTGTATTGTCCCTGACCATCAGTTACAACACCCATCGTGTAGCCTTTAGCCTAGCCTGAGCTCTTGTAAAATATTACAGATATGGTTAGTTAAACCTGAGTCCACCTACTAAGATGCTGGTGGACTCTCAACTGCGCATGACTCAACTAAGTGAGATATCAACATATCTCCACTAGATGGCTTAGCGGTCTTTGCAAAAGAGCAGCTATGTGCTTAGTGTAGTTTTTCCTCCAGTGGCCTAGTTTTCTTGCAAAAGAAACACTTTTCGTTTGCTGACTTCCTTATGGACTTGGTTGCTACAATAGCAACCTTGCCATTTCCTTTCTTTCTAATAGATCCCTTATGAGTAATGAGTAAGTCTTAACTTATTTTCAAGGCAAAGTGATTTGGTCTAGTAAGTACATTATTTATTCAAAATCAAGTGAAGTTCGCCAGCCTTATCCATATCAAAAATACCGTAAATGTAAACATTTGTGTAACTGCCTAACAAGAGTCATATATAATGCAATGATATATATTCTTTCAATTTTGCATACACTTTATCTTAGCCTCTAACATGACACAATAGAGCTCCTCGGGGAGGCTAATGCATCACGCTAGTCAAGTGTAAACCATTACCTAAACCTCCATACAAATACACGTAATACTCCACGGCAGCGTAATCGCATCACTTCTTTGTACTTTGGTTTATCCTAGAAGAAATCTAACCCCAACATATGTAAACCGATATCTTCCGCAGGGAGGTCTATTGATCTACTACACTACTAGACCGGTAATGGAGACCGTGAAGTTACAATAATTGAAACCTCCCTCCCATTTGATTTTTATAACCAGTAGTTTTTCATTAACTTGCATTTACAATCTGGATTATCTCATAATCCCCTTTAGAATCTCATCCTAAAATTAACCATAATTAATTAATTAATTTATTCAAAACATTATCGTTTCTCAAAATCTTATTTTAGAATCTCATTCTAAATTTAATCAATAAAATTAATTAATTAATTTTAATTAAAATAATACCAACATGTAATTTAGACTACCACATAATCTACCTTTTAGAATCTCATTCTAAAATTAAATCAATTAATAGAAATTAATTTTTTATTAAAATAGTACCATAAATTTAGATTATCACACAATCTATTTTTACAATCTAATTCAAGATTAAATTAATCAATAAAAACTAATTTTATTTTAAATTAATAATGACTTAAAATTTAGACTATCACAATCTACTTCAGAATCTCATTCTAAGAAATTTAAATAAGCTTAGACAATTCAATAGTCTAGTTTAGAATCTTATTCTAAAATTTAATTAATAAAATTTAAATTTTATTTTAAAATAGTATTGACCTAAATGATCTTATAGTCTATTTTAGAATCTTATTCTAAAACTAGTTTTAAATAACTTTTATTTAAAATAGCACTGATTTATGAATTAGATTATCTCATAACCTAATTTTTAGAATATAATTCTAAAAATAAATTAATTAGTAAAATAATTAATTGATAATTGTTATGTAAACCAATAAATAAATAAACATTATTTTTCTTTTTTATTTTTTATTTTTTAAATCTGACGCTGACTCTGACATCAGCATGATGCAGTGCGGACACCAGAAAAAAGCGTGCTGACATCAGGGCGTCAAAAAAAAATTTAAATAAATTTTTTTAAAATAAATTGAATCTAATCTCATTAGATCAACTTTATTCAATTTCGTTAAAAAAATATTTGAATCTAATCTCATTAGATCAATTTTAGCCAATTTCATAAATTATGACTGAGAATGTGCAATCTCATTACATGAACAAAATAATCGCAAATTTATAGGTTGTTTTGAATTAACGATTAATTCATTAACGATCTAAACAATTTAAATCGTCACTACAAACAACCTAGTTAACTATTAGATTTTTTAACCAATTTAAACAATTTAAATCGATACTTTGAATAACCTAATTAACATTTAATTCCTTCAATGATTTAAACAATTTAAATCACTAATTCAAATAAATTTTTCCTTCTTAATAAAATCTCTATTTTATTAAATCGCAAATCTATTTATTTTGATTTTGTTATACCTATTTCTGTATCTTATGAATATAATCAGATGTTGGCTCTGATACCAATTGTTGGGAAAAAATAACCTTTGATCGAAAAAATAGCTCTGATATCGATTATTGGGGTCATAATTTTTTAACTGTGCTTACAACAAGGGGTACCTATTAGAGCACTTAAAATAGGAGACCCTTCTCTCTACCTAAGCCCGCGATCGAAGAGTCATGCTTCGTGACACCTCACGTGCCAGAGTTCCCGAGAATAGGTTTGTCTCTATAAACCCTTTGCCCTAATACCAGTTGTTGAGATGAATTTCGAAAATTCTCCCTATTAAAGTTTATGCCGGGGAAGGGGTTTAGAATTCATAATTCTAAACCTAGGGTTGATTTTAAAATTTCTAATTTTAAATCTACAGATTTAAATTTATAATTCAAATCTACAGATCTAATTCTTAATTCAGATCTACAAGCCTTTTACTCTAATACATTCATAATAATACCTAAACTTAAACTGGCATAATAATGAATACAGTATATAAATAGAAAAAAGCGAAAACTAAAAGAATAAGGAAAGAAGACATATCTGGAATTGCTCCAAAATTAGAATATCAGAAAGAAATATTAATCTTCAGAATAATACAAAGGAATCCAGACCCAGCAATCTTCTCCGCAATGACCTCGAACTGCCCGGAGGGTGGGATCCAAAAAATATTAAACTTTGAGGAAAGAAAAATTTCAAAAGAAATTTATCTCTCCTCTAAGTCTTTGAAAGTCAATACTCTCAGAAATCTTTTTAAATCTAAATTTTTTAATAACCCTTCGAATAGGTACCTCTATTTATAGGAGTATATCGAAACAAAAAAAAACTAATTTTTTCAATATGGGATTGCCCAATTAAAAATAAAACGCAAAATGTAGTGTTTCATAACAGTTCAAAACCGCGTGATTTTTTAATTTAAAACACGTGCCATGTGTTAGCAAGCTATTAGTCTATGCCCGAAGGCGAGGATCGTGGCCCTGGTATGTCGCGCGTTGGTTGGCCGGTACGCCTATACACCGATGCTGATCCTTTTAATGTGATTTTCCCCTTTTTTTTTTTGCTTTGTTTTCTACATGTAAAAATTCATCTTATGAATTTTAATTTTTCAAAATTATTTTATTTTATAATTTTTAATTTTTATTCCTCTCATGAATAACGTTCGGCAAAATTAATTTACCCATCTTATGGATAAATAATTCATCTCATGAATTCTTTAATATTTTTCTAATGACAATAAAAACAAAGGCTTGCGCGGGGACCTGAGGGACAATTTAAATCTCTAAATGGGTTAAAGTAAACATCTCATGAAATAATTTGATTACCATTGAATGAGAATTAATTCCACTAAATAAATCTCACTGCACTCCAGACATAAACCATTTATTCGATATCTCCCTAATAGACTGTATTGATGACAACAACCCCTCCACTAGATGTCCATGACAAAGGATAAATATAACCACTACCATTATCCTTCTCACAGCTTCTCCATTAGTTACTGACTCGTCCTTCACTGAATAATTCATTTATACTTGAACATATTCATAGTATAAATTCCAAATGCCAAACACTTGGAATACTTTGGGCAAAGTTTCCGAACAATTCAAATATTATGAATCAACTAAGGGGACATCTTTATCTCATAAGAGACTGTAGATTCCCTGTTGAATACCTGATCCTTGTCACACTTCACGCCCCTACCCAGTATACGTGGGAGTTCAGTCATGCGTTTAGACCTTACTTAAAGTACACCAAAGTAACTAACGGTCCATGCCCAAGTCCAGAATAACCTCAGGATTTAGAGTCCTTGTTCAAACAGTATAACGTGAATCACTCGTCTCCGATAGTAGTCTAAAAATAAGTACCCTACATGGTCCAACTCAGTGTCAATCTCATTAAACACACCAACCCAAAACTTTTGGATCTCCATCCACATGACCAAGACAAGTCATATAATGTGTCACATTATAGTCTTAACATACAAGTGGTCCAAACTTGTCTTCGACTATGAGCCTTTTAAACAACAATCCATACCATTTGTTCCAAGTGGCTTAGTCTCATAAACCATTTAGAACAAACATGTAAATTATAGTTTGAGGACGACACCCATCTCATGAATGTCACCCAAAAGAAAATCACATGTAGTATAAATGCTCGCGTACACAAATTTTACCAGGAAACGACTGGGACTTCAATTTTATTTATTAATTAAAATAATATATTCAGAATAAATCAAGATTTGAGGATACTGTTCCTAACAGACGTTTCAAGTATGCCCAGGACTAAATTATTTATCAAATTTTCTCTTCCCTTTTTTTTCCTTATTATTATGAGGGACTGATCTGCCCCAGCCAAGCCCATGAGAATCGAACTCCTGACCCCTAGGCGATGACCGCATGGGTAAGGACGCCACCATTGGGACACCCTCATTATGACCACATGAGTGCATCTTTAGTGAGAATCAAACTCCTGACACCTGGGCAATGACTGCATGGGTAAGAGACGCCACCACTTAGACGCCCTCATGTTGGGCAGGCATTATCTACATCATAGGCATCCAATTTCACCTAGTTGCATCAGTACACCTTTCTATTCTCGATATTCAAGTTGTTATTACATGTTGACGGTCGAAAATCCTAATTTACTAAATATTCTCTCTTGAGCAACATTTAGCATGCTCTTTTACATATTAACTCATCAATCCTTTGCATGAATTTAAATAAGAAAAGAGTTTTGAAGATCCATGGTTTTGGCTTAAGACTACACAAATTGCATTAATCTATCTCTAGCATTCGCTCAATTTGTGGTGTTTATCACTCTATCAATCATCATAAATTTCCTTTTGGACTCATTATGGATTATTATATGCTTTGAATAGGGATCAAGCATTCAAAACTCATGAAGAACAATGGTAAACACTCAAACAACACAGTAAACAAACTTTGAATACGTTGAATTAGAAAAGAGCGTATATTACAACTTATGCTATATCGTAGCCACGGAAAAACAAAATTACATCATGGTAGATATAATGTAAAGGAAAACTAAAATAAAATCCATAAACTTAAAGAAGAAAAGGATAGAAAAGAACTTGAAAATATGAAATTACAAACCAAAGTTGTCTTCCTTCACCTCTTTCTCCTCCTCTCGGTTTTTCCTAATTTTTGCTACTTTGCATTTGGTTTTTTCTGGTTGAATGATGAGTAAACTCTTCCCAAACATCTCTATATATATACATGAGGATGGGAATACATGAAATAAAAAATTACATAAGCTTCACTCTAATTGCACCTCTTTGCTGCCCACCTTTGCAACTTGAAAGAACTTGCAGATTTCTTTATTTTTCTCTTCATTTTTCCTCCCATTTTCAGCTTTTGCATCAAGTGTGTACATGTACATGAAGTGTACAATGCATTTTGGCTTTGATTTGTTAGATTTACCACCCATTCTTGCAAATTACAACCATTTGGAAGTAATTTTGTTCTTTCCTTGCTCAACCGTGTAACTTTGATGTATTTTCCCTTTGCTTTTGTTTTATGTATCTTGCATTTACTTGTTAATGTTGATGATAAAACCTAGCAAGAATTAGCATAAAATGATTTTTTTTGCAAGGAAATAGCAATATGTTAAGATTATAAAGATTGCTCTTGAACCTTAACCTAGGTTGGGATAGTGAGAGTATGAGATGAGAAGAGAATTTAGAGTTTAGATGAGATAAGAAGGGAAAGGAGATGAGAAGTAGAGAGAGATATCAAAGATATCAAATTCATTCATCAAAATTATTGATTAAAAGCTAAAGCCCACTACTTATACTACTTACAAGATATGAGCTAATACATTGAATCTAGTCCGCAAGGACTAACCGACTCTAAGTTAGCCGCCACTTTTGACTCAACTAACTAACGGCAATGACCACCACCACCTAACAACTCTAGACTTCACTTATTACATGACTCAACCAAAGCTTAAGCCACTAATTACAACAAGGCTTATTCTAGATACAATCTCAACAACTAATACATCCTTCCCACACCAAACTAACATCACATAGCTGCAACCATCCACCGTAGCAGACCAACAGCAGCAGGGCAGCAGCCAGGACCTCCAACAGACCGGCTTGGATTCTCGGTTTATAACAGTCCCTCCCCCTTGAAAACATTCTTGTCCTCAAGATGGAAGAGAGTTGCAACAATGAAGAACACTTATTGCATATGAAAAGATAGCTGAAGTAATGAACTCTTGCTGAAGTCTGCAGCTGTAAGGACATCTGACACAACTCCATATGAATGCAGCAGAACATATTAACACAATGCTTGTTCTGCACAAGGTCTTCGTGTGGATGGTTGTACCCTTTCTGGTGAGCTACACTGATCAACCAGACCAACCAAACCTCAACCATCAGCCCATGGCACAACTTGATGCAGTTAATACAGCTCAATTTTCTATCTTGATGCAGAGACCCATTAAACACATCAATGCTTCTGAATTTCTGCTTTTAGTAAGCTACATAACAGAATGTTAATGTCATTAAACCCATAAGACTGCATATGAAATCCTTAAGCATCTCGGGAGGCCTTCCAAACTCAAACCAAAAGAACCCAACATCAAAATCTGCTTGTAGGCTTTTCCCATTGCAGCACACACAGCCAAAACTCTTGATCATGGTAACAAAACACAATGTAATTCCACATGACTGTAGCTGCAACTCTTTCATCTTGGATCTTATCCAAAATTTGTATTGCTTAGACATCCACTTTCTAAACCAACTCAGACCAAGCTCAACAAACACTTGATTGTTCCCCAAATCCACATGATCAGCTGCAGAACTCAAGAATTCAGCAGTGTACACCCAAGACAACACATAGCTACGAAAGTCATGAATTTCAACTCGATTCTCATCCATATGGAAGCTTCTTGAAGTGAACAAGTTATGACATCTTCCCATAATCATAATAACACCAACTTTGAGCATCTCATTTACTGCTGTTAATGAGAGAATTGGAATTCTCTCAGAATTTTCAACATTTTCAGTAGCTGCCTTGCATACATGCTGTCCCAACTTGATCAATCTATCTCTTGGGACTTTGGCTTGAAGTTCCGAGCTCATGCACCACCAATTTAAGTACCCATGGCCCTTACTTAAATTCCAAAGACACAATGTCATAATGTGAACATCCCAAACCATTCCATTTGCAAAGCTCACGCAGCAACTCACAACTTCAAATCTGTACAGCTGATTTCTTTGGACCCAAAGCTTTACCAACCACCAATCTTGCCTCAAATGACCAAGCTTTGCTTTATTATCAACAACACAAGCATAAGTAACAAATATAACAAGTGGAGACACCAACCAAGCTCTTGAACAGTTGAAGACTTCTTCAAACACAAAGTTGTTCTGTCAAAAGCTACCTTGCTGATTTTTTCTCTGATTTTAGCTGAAGTTCTCCTCAAACTTACATTGATCCTTTCCATCCAAACATTAAGTAAATATTGAAGCTTATGCAAATTATTTTTCCACTCAAAACAACTACAACAAATCACCCCAAACATGTTCAGGATCTGCTTCTGATAACAAAGCTGTAGTTGCTGCTCGTTCCCATTTTCATATGCTATCAACTTTGTCTTTGCTTGGCCTTGCACACTAGCTATATGGTCATACCAACAGCCCAACATATCCTCAAGCCAACCACAATTCATCAAACAACTAGCAACGATTGCCAACCCATCAAGTAAACACTTTTGTATGAACCTAAGCAACACAAATTCTGGAACAATGGAAACTTCATTGTCACAAGTATTGTGCAGCTTGCAAAATGTGTAATTCCTGTCTTCACAACTTGTTTTGATGTTAACTTCGCAATGACCCACAGCCTCAACCATTTTTCCACCAATGCTTGTACGGACATCGCATTCTTCAACATCAAACAGCAGCATCGAACGCCTAACTTCTCCAAACACTTGTAATCCATTCTTTCCCGAATCAAGGAAACTTCCAACTCCATACATATCAGTTACAGCACCAGTTGTACTGATTTTGGGCTGCACAGAATTTTGTTTCAGCATATTACAGCATTTATACACATCCAACAACTCCATTGCTTGCATTGGCACAAGGCTTCTCCTTCGTTGGACTTTGAAACGCACTCTCGCAGCTTGATTAGTTCTTTTCAGAAGAGAATCACATCGTTTCCGCTTCACATAACCATGAGTATCTTCTCCCGGATCAGGAGGTAACTCGCCATATGAATGCGTGTTTGAATACACCATTACTCCCCTCAAAAACACACCTTGTTCGGCATCCGATAGTACCATAGCAGTAACAGCTAGTTTACCAACAGGATGTAATCGTTCAGCAGTGAAGATGTTACAATTCTGATCCAAAATCAACTCGTCAGCAGGCCTCAAGTTCTGATTCTGCATACCAACTTTCCATGGAGTAACACTTAACTGATTTGACGATGTATATAATGGAATAACAGCAGTAGCATCAAGTTTTTCAGCAAAATACTTCGGTTCTGCATAGCTCTCTGCTCGATTGCTTGTAAGGACTTTATAGAGACCCACTTGTAGCATTGAATCATCCTTGGAAGACCATGACTCGATCACTGACTTGTAATGCTTCAATTTCTGCTTAGTAAACTTCTTTTTTCCCCAAAAATCTTTCAATGCGTCATTAAGATGATTCCTCTTCACTTTACTCTTTGCATTCTTTATCATTCCCATGACTTGAAAATCGCATTTCCATTCCAGATGCCTGTCATGCTGTGCCTCAACGTCATCAAGATACTCTAACTCTAGCAAAGAGTCTTCATAAGGATCATCTTGTTCAAACTCAGGTTCGTCTAGCTTGTGTTCATCAATTTCGGCATTGTTGTGGTCGGATTCATCTTCAACAACAACCGTTTCTACTACAACTTCCTCTTTGTGCTCAACCTTGAAATCTTGATTGTTAATCGGATCCTGCAACTTCACAAGCTTTGCTTCATTTTGCTGCAAACGATCTTCTTTACTCGAATATTTTTCCAGATATAACAGCTGCATTTTTATCAATTTCTGAATGATGTCATTCTGCTGCATAAACTCGACCTTTATGTCTCAAAGAAGATCAGTAGTAAGATATTGATGTCCGATTGTAACATTCGCACCAGCTTCCGATCGAGTTCTCACTCCATCAGCCATATTTGCAATGAACAACAATTTCTATCTCGAATCAGCTTAGGTCGCAGAATACAAGTTCGAAAATCGCAGAAATGTGGAACTTGTTTCGCAACTCTTCAACAATCGATTGCTTTATGAAATTGTACTCCTTCATTCGTACAACAATCCGCTGCTATCAATTTCACAATCGTCACGGATTACAACCCTAATATGCAGATTTTTGCACACCGAGTGTTCGACAAACCCTAACTTCGAACAATTTCTGACAATGATGTTTTCTTGAGTAATCCAGACTAAGAATCTGAAATAAGCTCGATTTTTGTCTGTAATGGTGATTTAAAGACACAATTCACCACAATCTTCATGAACAAAATTAGATTTCAACACTTCGGTGCTCAGTTCGTTGTCAGACTTTTCGCCTAAGCAAATCTCAACTCAATAACCTAAATTCTTAAGAATCAAACGCAGATTCTGATGAATCCTCACCACTTCTATGCTTACCAACCCAATTTCCACACAATCCAGCCACAAAAGCAGATTCGGATCGAATATGATCTAGTAGTTTAGAAAGCAGTTACCTCTACTTCAATTTCTGAATTGTAGAATCTGATTAAACCTCAATTCAGCTGGTTTCTGATCTTTTATGATGATCAAGTGCAATGTGGATCAATTAGCTCAATTTTAACTTCTTCTTCAACCGATTAGATGAATGATTGATCAAGAACAATTAAACTCAACTTCAACTAATGCTTTGCTCAGCACTCAACCAGCAGCTGAAGCTTGATCAATCCTATTGAATGAAATCAACAAATTCTGATCAAATAAACTTTCTTCAATGTAACTCAATCAATTATGTCCCAACTGAAGCAATTCCCAGGCAATGCTGATCACAATTGCAGTAACCGCCACTTTTCAATTCAAAATGCAGAATGGAATTCCTCAATGCAAAAAACTGAACTAAATCAGTACCACAACTATTTTTATTAATTAATTGCAATACAATTAATCAGATTTTGTATTTTTTTGGATATAAGCTTGATTCGGAAGCCAAATCAAGGCTCTGATACCAATTGTTAAGATTTCAAAGATTGCTCTTGAACCTTAACCTAGGTTGGGATAGTGAGAGTATGAGATGAAAAGAGAATTTAGAGTTTAGATGAGATAAGAAGGGAAAGGAGATGAGAAGTAGAGAGAGATATCAAAGATATCAAATTCATTCATCAAAATTGTTGATTATAAGCTAAAGCCCACTACTGATACTACTTACAAGATATGAGCTAATACATTGAATCTAGTCCGCAAGGACTAACCGACTCTAAGTTAGCCACCACTTTTGACTCAACTAACTAACGGCAATGACCACCACCACCTAACAACTCTAGACTGCACTTATTGCATGACTCAGCCAAAGCTTAAGCCACTAATTACAACAAGGCTTATTCTAGATACAATCTCAACAACTAATACATACTTCCCACAACAAACTAACATCACACAGCTGCAACCATCCACCGTAGCAGACCAACAGCAGCACCACAGCAGCAGGGTAGCAGCCAGGACCTCCAACAAACCCGCTTGGATTCTCGATTCATAACACAATAGGAGCAAAAAAGAGCAAAGGCGAGCAAAAACAATAAAAACTTGATGTAAAATGGTTCAAAAACTAACCTAAATGATATGAATTATATACTAAATTAGACTTACCACTCCTCATTGAATAGTGCCCACCAATTATACTGGTAGAATGGTAACAGAGGCTAGAAGCATTCATTTATAGAAGTTCGCTCTCACTTGATGCTTTGAGTCTAGTGATCATTTTATTAAATTTTAACAAACTAACAAAGTATGGCATACCTAACCAATCTCTGTTTGCACAGCAATGACCTATCCAATCTACCTATTACTCCCTGGGAGTTGAGTCGTAGCGAGTTATCAATGAGGTAAGAACTATTCCCAATTAATATGTTTCCTAAACAAAATTAACTCAACCATTTCTACCTTGGCCTCTAAGACAATATCACAATGCTCCCTAAGAGACAAACATACTATCCTAGTCAAGTATATACAATTACTTAGATATTGGTGCAAGTCAACAAAATTTCACGGTAACGTGGTCGTATATGTTTTCCCGTGGTGACGATGAAGTGACTTGATAGAGAGTTTGACGGAGAGAGGGAAAAGTAAAGGTGGGATAGGAGAATAACTAAAATCGAAAGAAGGAAACAGTGAAGATAGAGAAAACAGAGATGGAGTTCGGAGAAGCATCGGAAGGAGTTCGATCTTCTTTTTCCTTCCATACGAGTGTGTACTCTATGAAACTAGCTGCACGTGGCTTCTGAAGTGGCGGCGGGGTGGGTTTGACCACCAAGTTTAATCGGTGTGTGGCGGCACGTCCGAGCTCATCAGGAGGTGGCTCCCCTCTTTCCAGTGGAATGATCGAGGCACTGTTCCAATCACTAGTATGAGGGTGCAAACACATGGTGAGCAAGGGTGTTCAAGTTGATGTCGATGGTTGCATAGTACACGTATTCTAGTGTTCATCTCACTGGTCTTCATCCTTCATTTGGTTGGTGGTCTCGTTATTGCAGGTTTCTTACTTATTGGACACGGTGGTTGTTGTGGCAGTCATTTTTCTGTCTCATCGAAGCTTTCTCTCTCTTGATTTATATTTGGATTTCTCTTCATTTTGGAGCAATTGGTGGTATGACTTCCATCTCTCTCACCTCTTCTTCCTACTTGTGATGCCATGATTGCTTTGCATTGATTCTTGGGTTTTTTTCATGGTGATTCGAGTTCTCCTATTTTGCTGCATTCCTTGGGGTAGAGTCTTGCTTTACTTGATGATTGCTATACTTGAGTACTAGTTCTCGGTGATTTGGCATTGTCTTCTATACTTCCTCTTGTGCGGATAGTGGTGGTGGTTGGTGTTTCTTCTTCTTTCTTGCCATGTTTATGGTGATGGAGGAGCAATTGATGGTGGAGCATTGGTGGTGGCACATGGTGGCTATTTCTAGTTTGTTGAAGGTTGCTACAAGTTAGTTACAACTTTCTTCATTGGCTACTAGATCTTTTGCATTGTTTGTTTGATGTGGTTGTTGCTTTTAGGTTATGTGCACCATGCTTCAGATGCATGCCCCATCAGGCTCGAGTGAACCGATTTCAAGTACTTGATATTGAGCTAATATGGCTAGTACTACGCCTCTGGGAGGTTCCCTTTGCTTTATTCCACTCAGACTTGTTAATGGTGAAGTTTTTACTACTATCACAGATGAAGATGTAGCCCCGAGCCTTGAGAAATAGGGGTGATGTCATGTTGGCCACATTATTGGTGGTCATGTAGCTTATTTGTGATGCGTTGCCATAGTAAAGTTGCTTTGGAGGTCGAAAGGTCTTGAATGTGTGATTGTTGATAGTGACGTTTACTATTTTCGATTCAAGTTGGTGGCTAAGTCTGATCTTGTTTTACGGAGTGGTCCTTGGACCCATAATGGGCATTATCTTTCTCTTGAGCATTGGAGGCCTAACTTTGCCCCTTCATGTGATATACCTCAAATTTCTATTTGGATCCAATTACATGGTCTTCCTGCCTCACTATGGTGGGAAAGATCTTTGAGTTCGATAGTTAGTGGAGTAGGCCACCCTCTTTTTATGGATCAACTGACCCTAGAGGGCACAATAGTGAGCTATGCTCATGTTTGTGTTCAAATTAATGCTTGGATTGACCCTCTAAAAAGACTAATGATCTATTATAAAGGTCGGCATATACCGGTGACTGTTAAGTTTGAAGGTATGTTGATGTTTGTTGCAAATGTTGAGTTTTTGGCCATTTGTATCAAGTCCTGAATATTGTTACCACCTCCTTTGAGCAGCTGAAGTAGGTGGCCGAAAAAAAAATCCTGACAGAGGTGCCAGTGGGGCAAGATGGTGGCTGAACATTCTCAGCTAGGGAATGTTGTTGAGGGAGATGGGCTGGTCCCTAGTAGCCCAAGGGGAATTAGGCATAGTTTGGTGGGGTCTTCCCCTCATGGGCCAAGGAATGATGTTAGTGTTGCTAGGAGGGTGGATGGTATTAGGTAGCCTGTTGATGGACCACGCACTAACACGCATGGGCCAGGCCTTGTGGCTTCTGTTCGGTGAGCTTCTGGGCCACACAATGCTTCTTCTGGTAATCCAGCTAGTGGGCTGCGTGTTTCTTCAGCTAGGCTGCAAGCCTCTTGCACTATTGGGCCAGTTACTTCAAGAGGAAATTGGCCCATTTTGGAGGGGCTTTCCTCTCTTTCTAGGGGAAATGGGCTAAATTTAGAGAGGTTTTTCTCTAGTGGGGCTAACACAAGGGGAAATGTGCCTATTTTGGAGAGGCTTTTGTCTAGTGGGGCTAACATAAGGGGAAATGGGCCTAATTTAGAAGGGCTTTCCTCTAGTGGGCCAGCAAGGGGAAATGTGCCTATTTTGGAGAGGCTTTCCCATAGTGGGTCGCATGCTAGGGAGGATTGTGATTGGGTTAGGTCGTGCAGTTTGGGCCTAAGGGAAGAGGGGATTGTACTTCATTCTTTTGAGCTATATGGGACATGCATTTCTACTAACCCACCTATATCTTTTAGTACTATTGGAGTAGCGACTCAGCACCACCCTGGTGCTGGGTCCCTCGAGCATGTCTTGGGTCAAAGTTCGGAGATCGGGTCCACTAATGGCCCAGGTCAGGTTGTGGTGGAGGGGAATGTGTATATGCATTCTTCTCCACATTGCGAGTCCTCGCCCGTTTCCAGGGCAAAGGTGGCTGTGACCTCTTGGGGAATGGCCATGGGGACTGGGAGACAAGCCCCAGTCGCCACTCCTAGTTCTATAGCTACCCATACCGTTCTCTTAGCTTTGGGCTTTGTTTCTCTTCCTTCGAGGACTTCTGCTAACTTTTTCGTGCCCATCTCCTCATCTTCTTGTGGCACTTGTGATGTCCCTCATAAGGTGAAGGAAGCTCAGAATGCCATTATCGGGATCACTTCACCTCTTATCTGTACTTTGCACCGGGAAGCCAGTGTGCCCAGTCTTAACATATTGGACTGGTTTGACAGTGTGTCGGATGCCTCCACTTTACGTTGTGTTGAGGCTCCGGTGATTGCCCCTCATGTAGGGCCTTGTACTCGTGCGACTACCCACCGTGGGGGTCGACTTACTTCATAAATGTTTCATCATGGTGCTCGGCTTTTGGAACATTAGGGGCTGCACAAACCCAAATCCTCTCATGCTACTCGTGATTGAATTTCTTCCAATTGCTTATCTATTGTTTGTTTGGTTGAGACCAAAACTAAACCATCTTATGTAGAGTGTGTGATTGCTCGGTGTGCTGATAGATGGCAGTTTTTCTACAGTGAGGTCTGCTCCTCTCGGTGTCGAGTTATCGTTGCTTGGGACCCTACCGTCTATCGAGTTGATTTGATTCAGGGAGGTGATCCGTTCCTTACTTGTCATGTTTTTGGTTTATCCGGAGATGTGGGCTTGGTTGCCACCTTTGTTTACGGCTTTAACCAGCCAGGTCCTTGTCGAGTGCTCTATGATTACCTTCGAGGTGTTAATTCCTGTCTTCTGGGTGAGCTTTTCTTAGAGATTTCAACGCCATCCTTAGCCCTTCCGATAGATGTGGCGGCCGGGAGAGTTGACCCAGTTATATGGATGATTTTCAAGGGTGCGTTACTGAGGCCGAGCTTATGACTCTTTCTTACTCTGGACTTCATTTCACATGGTCCAATGGTGCTGAGGGTGAAGAATTGATCCTCAAGCAGCTTGATTGGTGTCTTGTCAGTGAGGTTTGGTTTCATGACTTCCTTGTTGCCTCTACTGAGGTATCTTGCACGTCATATTATTTTAGATCATAGTGCTATTAATGTTAGAGGACTTGGGGAACGTCATGCCAAGAGATTTCCTTTCAAGCTCTTTAGCTTCTGGGCTCATCATGAGGATTTCCTTCCAACTGTTCTGCGAGTTTGGGACTCTAGTACTAAGGGCACTCTAATGTTTCAGCTCACTTAGAAACTAAAGTTGCTAAAAACTGAGTTGAAGGCCCTCAATACTCGTCATTTCAGTCATATTTCAGCCAGAGTTGAAGTGGCTCGAGATGCATGGGCCCTGGGTCAGAGAGCATTAGATGAGAACCCTGAGTGTCCTGTTTTTCGATTAGAGGAGCTCCACCTTTACCATTAATATTCGCACTTATGTTCGAATGAGGAGGCATTTTATCATTAAAAGTCACGTATTTAGTGGCTTTCACTCAGGGATAAGAGCACTCAGTTCTTCCATCGATCTGTTCTCCATTGGCAGGCCGGGAACCAGATTTCGTCAATAGTTGGTCCAGATGGTATGAGGACTTATGATATGCAGTTGATCTTTCGTACTAGGGTTGCATTTCTTCATGAGTTGCAGATTAAGTTGAGTGGTCTGCTGACCGAGGATGTTTCAGACCTCTTTGAGGCTCGCATTTTCGAACATCAGGCTTACTCATTAATTTCCCTGATCTCCGCTGTTGAGGTCCGTGATGCCCCCTTTTCTATTGGCGATGATAGGGCCCCTAGGCCTTATGGTTATACTTCCCTCTTTTTTAAGAGGGCTTGAAAGGTGGTGAATGGTGGAGTTATTGGAGTTGTGCAGTCATTTGTTACTTCAGGGCTACATGCTAGGCACTTTTAATAGCGCAAGGATCTGTCTTGTGCCTAAAGTAGAGACTCCCTCCACTTTTGGTGACTTTTGGCCTATCTCTTATTGCAATGTGATCTGTAAGTGTATAACTAAGATCTTTGCAAACAGGCTAAAGGGTGTCCTTCCTAGGCTAATTGATGATGCTCAGACTGCTTTTGTCCCAGGCTGTTGGATTTCAAATAGCATTTTGCTAACACAAGAGCTTATGGGTGATTATAACCTTCAGGTTTTGCCACGCTATGCGTTGAAGGTTGACATTCACAAAGCTTTTGACACAGTTCGTTGGGACTTCATTTTGGCCGGTATGAAGAGTATGGGGATTCCAGAGATTATGGTTGGTTGGGTCCGAGAGGGCCATTCTACAGCCTCCTTTTTCCTCGCCATTAATCGCGAACTTGAGGGTTTCTTCCACTCCAGTCAGAGTGTTCGTTAGGGTGACCCGCTCTCTCTTTATCTATTTGTTATTGCTATGGAGGGTCTCCGAGGATTGATTCCCTAGGCTATTGATGACCCGAGGTTTCATTATCACTCATGTCACCGTCGCACTAGGCTCACACACTTATGCTTCGCCGATGACCTGATGATCTTCTATTGAGGTGATTTGGGCAGTGTCATAGTTGTTTATGAGGTTCTGGATCATTTTGCTATTCTTTTGAGGCTTTCCTCGAATGCAGCAAAGAGTATTGTCTTTCTGACTAGAGTTGATTTTTTTCCTTAGAGTATTTACTTGGCGCTTTGGAATTCAGTCTTAGGCATGCCTAGTTTGGTATTTGGGAGTGCCGCTTATTACTTCTCGGCTGCGGTATGTGGACTACAAGCCACTTCTGGATTGCATCCTCTCTTATATTCTGTTATGGACCTCTCGTTCTTTATCATATGTTGGCCTCCTGCAGCTTATTAGGTCAATCATCTTAGCCTTCAAGTCGACTGGTCATCAGTCTTCATGCTCTCCAAGACGATGATCTGAAGATTGAGTCGACATTAGCAGCTTTCCTTTGGAGTGGCACTTCGCTGACCCCCGGAAGGGCGGGTGAAGGTGGCATGGATGCGTCTTTGCTATCCTAGGCGCGAGGGTGGTCTAGGACTTTGCCCACTTGCCAAGTGGAACTAGGATTCAATTATGAAGCACATTTGGTTCCTCCTTTCTTATCCTTCCTCACTTTGGCCTCGTTGGGTTCATTCAAACCGCCTTCAAGGAAGTAGTTTGTGGACAATTCGTGTGCCAAGTTCAACATCATGGTGTTGGCGCAAGAATCTATCAATTTATCATCTTTTCCGTGGAGCATTGTCATGTCATAAGCGATGGACTTGATACGGCCTTATGGACTAATTATTGGATGCCTTGTGGTCACCTCTCGGAGCGTCTCCCTGCTCAACCGCTCACTTCTTCTTGTCTTCTATTGGATTCTCAGGCCTCAGCTATCATAGAGGGTGATCAATGGAGATTTCCACTGGGATGTCCGGACCTCCGACCCATCCAGGATATGATTGATTTCAGCCCATGGGCTACTATGCAGGTTTTGGGTGGTGGAATGTAAAAAAAAAATTGAATAAAAAGGAGGGAGAACAGGACTTCAGAACATAGCTACAGCTGCCGCAAGTTTCAGCTAATGAGGATGAAGTTTGAAGAATTTTTTTTTTTTTATCCTAGCTCAACTACTATAAATAGGGGATGGTGCGGGGGTGTTTAAGCATAAGATTTCAAAACAAAAATGACAAGATTTGAGTGATAAAACAGAGAAAAATCGTGAGAAAGAGGAAAGGAGAAGGAACGAAGAAAGTTTGGTTTGTAATTTTGTATTTTTAGTTCTTTCTATCCTTTTTTTTTCTTTACTACGTTCATGAATTTTTTGTTTATAATGTTTAATATTAAGTTCTTCATGAACTAATTTTATTATTCGGAGGCTACGAGGTAGCCTAAGTTGTAATATACGCTTATTTCTAATTCAAAGTATTCAATGTTTATGTTATTGTGTTGTTGAAATGTTTATCATTGTTCTTCATGAGTTTTAAATGCTTGATCACCATTTAAAGCCTATAATGATTCATAATGAGTCCAAGAGGAGATTTATGATGATTGCTAAGTTGATAAGCACCACAAATTGGGCGAATACTCGAGAGAGATTAAGGCAATTTGTGTGGTTTTAAAAAAAAAATCATAGAGCTTTAAAAACTCTTTTCTTATTTAAATTCATGCACGAGAGTGATGGGTTAATATGTTAAAGAGCAAGCTAAATGTTGCTCGAGAGAGAATATTTAGTAAATTAGGATTTTTAACCTTCAACACACAGTAACAACTTGAATATTAAGAAGAGAAAAGGTGTATTGATGCAACTAAGGTGAAATCGGATGCCTTAGACTTTATAAATTGATAAAAACCAACCAAAAATTAGCACATTCTAATCTCCTTTTAACTTTTATTTCTTTTTATTTTATTTTACTTTATTTCATATCAAAATCCTAATTTTGGTATTCACTCAATAGAATCCTCGTGGGAACGATACTCTACTCACTTCTATATTACTTGGTACGACTAGTGCACTTGCTGACTCATACACAAAGTTTTCATCAAGTTTTTGGAGCCGTTGCCGGGGATTTTCTCTATTTGAGTGATAACGATACCAACTAGTTTCGGTGCTAATTTGAAATTGTTAATAATTTGTAAATTTTGTTAAATTTAAAATATAAATCTCTTATCATTCGTTTATTTTATTTGTAACGATAATTCTTAAAAATAAATAAATTTAAAAAAAAAAAGATTGATGGCTTGCTGCAACTTTATAAGACCTCAATACCAAGCTGTATTTGATGCATTGTCTACTCAACTTTCACTAATTGAAGACAAGATTACGGCTAGTACACCTAGATGTGAATTTTGTGTAGGTAGCCATACTAGTACGGAATGCCAAATAGGTAATATCTTTTATTCATCAGATTTTGAGAAATATAACTTTATGAGACCTCAATATCAAGCTATACCGAAATGAAAACTGAGAATTCGTGAATATAGTGAATTATTTGCTCAACTCACAAATTCGAGAAACATTAAATGTGATGATTGCTGCTCATGCTCCTAGATGTGAATTTTGTACAACTAACCATGCTAGTATGGAATGTCAATTAGGTAATAGCTTTACCTCATGGGTTTTTGAACAAGGTAATTTCATGTAAAAATTTAACCAACCCCAGTACATTCCCTACTGTAGCACCTATAGTCAAGAATGGATGTACCCTTCTAACTTTTCTTGGAACCATTACGAAACACCTTGGTCACCCACTTATCTGTTTCAAGAAAAGAATTATTACTTAGAAAAGACATTTAGGGAGTTCACTGAAGTCGTGACTGACCTAAAAAGCCGAAAAGCCTCCATCCAAAATCTAGAACCTAAAGTAGGAACTACAATAGAGGAACTTTCTAAGAGGTATAAAGATTCTTTGCCTAGAAATACCATCACCGACCTAGGGGAGCAAACTAACGCCATAACATTGAGGGATGGAGACACACTTGAAAAACCACCTCAGTATGACATAATCTCCTTAGTCAACTCAGAGCCACCAAGGACCAACCGTATCTTTACTGACCCATCACCACCAGTCATTGAAATAGAATGTCGAGCCTATCTAACATGGTCAAAAGTTTTCGGAACCATGGATGCCTCAGAGAAAAATAGCAGAAGAAATCGAAAAAGGAAATTCAAGTTGTGGCAAATCAGGCTCAAAGATCCCAAGATTAGATAACGTGGAGGAGGTCGTGTCAAGAAGAGAACAAGGAAGAGTCACGAAAGAAAATGGTCATTATGGATGGATGGTGGAAACTCTATTCTCCTTCAGGACACAGGATAGATTCACCTACAAAGTCGAGCTAACGACTATAAACTAAGCGCTTCTTGGGAGGCAACCTAAGTGTTTATATCTTTATTTATCTAATTTTATTTTCCTTTCATTATTTTTATTTTTCTCATGTTTATTTGATTAAACAGGTATTTTGCAACAAGTTTGGGGGTAGCACGATGTCCACATGCACTATCAACAAGCAATCCTCAAACCGGGGAAGTATCTCTCACCCAACTTATCTTTTTAAGTTCTTTTTTTTGTAAAGCTTGGGGGTGGGAAAAGTAATGTTAATAATAAGTATAATAAAACAATAATTAAAATTTTTGAAAAAAATAAAAAAAAAACAAAAAGTTTTCCTATTTTATGTTTCAAAGTCGGCTTCAATGCTTCCCAGAGTTCAGAGCCTTTGTATGGAGATGTAAATAGTGTCGGCCAACAAAAAGATTGTCTATTTTCTACAGTTTTAGTCATTAATCTTTCAAAAAAATTTCATATAAAAAGAAATAAATAAATAAAGAACTTATCATCATACTTTTTAGGTAATTTCTCTACTCTTTTTAGCTCGTTTACTTTAACTAGATTTGAATAACCTGATAATCAATTGTTTTTGTGTTCTAATTTCAAAACATGATCTAATCTAAAGCACTATCTTGATAAAACCATGGTATTTGACTTTACTAGTTAGCATGATTGTTTTACTTTTCTTTCGAATTAAAAGATGCACAAATTTGAATAAATTGCAAAAAGAGTATCATTTACATAATAGATTTTGAAAAGTTATGCCTAAGTCTAAATAATAAAGGGAGAGAATTACTAAGCACCGCTATCTTGTAAAAATGTCTCGATATGTGCTATGGTGTGATGGTTTCGTGCCTTGGTACCTTGAGCAAGTAGATCCGTAGGGGTGTTTCAACACCTGGTACCCTGAGCCAACTAGAACGGGAGTTGCCGCATTGAAAGCCCGCTATAAGGGGTACTTAGAAAGCTAACAAGGAACCAAGCACCAAAAAAAAAAAAACAAGAATAGAAAAGATCTCTAGCACCGCTATCCCACATAAATAAGATATGTGCTACCTGTTAAGAGGGCATCTCAGTGGTGGCTTCTTACTTATGGGTCATCACCCAGGAGTCGGAGCTTGATTCTCACTGAAAATATACTCAGGAGGTTATAATACAAACATCTCAGTGGTGGCTTCTCTTACTTATGGCTCATCGCCCAAGAGTCGGAGCTTGATTCTCGCTGCAGATATGCTTATATTGACTTGAGTAAATAAATTCCTCCAAAAAAAATTGGTGCAAAAATAATTAGTTTTGGGCATACTTGATAAGTCTTGTTATGAGTGGTATAATTTTTGTCCTTTATTCGGTTTGAATATCTTAAGATTAAAAAGAACGGATAAACTTAATGTGCTTATCTAACTTTTGAATTCGATTACCTAGGTAATTGACAAATTTTTCCTTGGGAAAGATGGTTTTGCCTTTAGAACCTTAAATTTTATTTAATTATTAAACTATATCCTAATCATATTATGTCTTCCTTTAATTATCTGACCTATGTAATCTAATCTCATTACATATTTTATGAGAATTTTCTTTTCAAATAATTCAACTATTGAATTTTCTTTAGACCTACTTGAAAAAACATCTCCTACTCATTTCTCATACACCGAGTGAGGGATAAGGTTAACACTCGCACCTAAGTCCAACAACAACAACAGTCCCAGTGCCTTGCGGCTCCCGCATAACGCGGGGTCTGGGGGGGTGATGTACGCAGCCTTACCTATTCAGGCAAGAAAGGAGACTATTTCTGGGGACCCCCAACCTGGAGTGATTGAGTTCCTGCAGATAAACCATCAATTCATCAATCGTGCCAAAAAAAAAAAAAAAAAAAAAAGGAGGAGAAGAAGAGGAAGAAGATCGAGGTCTAAGCTAACCTAAGAGTGTTACACTATAGGTTATGCTCGCCTACGGAACTTAGACTACCAGCCACTCCCCGCCCCACTCTACTCTGCTATCTCCGCTACTCTAATACTAGCCCTCCAACGTGTCCTATCTAAGGCCATCTCCTCTCTTAGGTTTAGGTGGGTTAGGTCTTGACGAATCGTCTCCAACCAACTCTTCTTTGGTCTGCCCCTCCCTCTTCTACTTAGCGCTGTGTTGAGCTGTTCACACCGTCTGACTGGGGCTGAAGTCGGTCTTCTGCTGACATGTCCAAACCATCTTAGGTTTTGCTCCCTCAATTTGTCCTCTATCGAGGCTACACCCAGCTCCTAAGTCCAATAAAGCTTTATCAAGTTGGTAGTGATGCCCTTGATTTTTACATATTTTATTTTCCATTCCTATCATATATTTGGCCTCTACATGTGTGTTTGGTTTTTATTTAGGTACATTTAGACTCGGAGTACAACGGAGCAAACAAAGGTTGAAAAGTGGCAGAATCAAGTGTAATCGAAGCATATTTGAAGACTACTCTGAGAAACCCAGCTACGTGTGCAAAATAAGTACCTGTTGGGTCAATATTCAGTCAAAAAGAGTCTTTCCTTGGGTGCGTGGATCGATTGAACATGCATTTTAGCAATCAGTAAAGCTTAAAACGTGCAAAAGGTTAAAAGAAGGATATCTATGATCCAATAATTTGCTAATATGCTTATGAAACCACTTGGGTCACATAGATCTCTTCGAGAGATTTGATTTGGTATATAATTTGGCCAATAACTCCTTACGGATCAAAGGTCACGCTCATTTTAAGTTCACAGTGAAAGCTGCCAAGGGGGGCGCCGATCGATCGGTAACCCCAAAGCACGCCCCACTTATAAATATGGAGGGGGAGACCTACTTTCCTATCTTTTGCCACGCCTTCTCTCATCCTCTCCTTCTCGAATCCACTACGAGATCCAAAGGGTTCTCAAACGCCGAAGCGCAGGTGGTCGGAGTACTGTGGGAATCAAAGTAAAGATCAACATCAACATCAATTAGGGGAGTCTTCAAATCCTTAGTTTTATCATTATTATTTTATTTTTTGGATTTCATGATGTTTAGAACTCCTATGGAGGAGTAGACTTTTAGTTTAGGGATTAAGGACGGGCAGCCGTCTGTATCTCAGATTTATATTTTATTGTAAACAATTATTTTGTTATGTTATATACGCACTCCTGTGGGGAATTTATGATTGTTGTTTGGTTTTCTTTGTCTGAGCTTGTAGCCATATTAAGATTTTCATATTATTAGCGTTAGTCTACGAGCTTGTAGCCTAGACAATAACTTAACTGGTTTTCACGCGTAACCCTAAACACAATCTTTATACAAATTAATATTTGGTTAGGAGTGACAAAGGAATTAAGTAGTGCAAATTAGATAACCTATGCTACATATAAGGGTGATATGATAGGTTATGTCTTTAGACTAGTTCATTACCCTAAGCTCTAATTCAAATACTAACCCAAGCTTAGTGCTTGTACCCTAAGCTTCCTAAACCATTGTCATAGTAGAATATAATGATGGGATACAAGTAATACTACCTTGAATTCATTCCCTGAACTAACCTCAATTGAATTGACACTTTAGTTTATCGTCAGTTTTGTTATTTTAGTTAAAAAATCATTTAAACCAACTCAAAACTTCATTTCAACCGCTCCTTAATAACAAAATCCAACTTAACTTCGATTCCCTGAGGATACCACCCGTATACCCGATTTAGCAACGACGAACTCGTACGCTTGCCAGTAGACGGTTTTAAAACACTCTTTTAAAACACATCAAGTTTTTGGCACCGTTGCCAAGGATTCGGTAAGCTAAGTTCATTTTGAAATTAACAAGTTATTTTATTTTATTTTATTTTTTATTTATTTATTTTTTTTGTTTAAGAAAAAAAAATCTAAATACATAAAATAAAAATTTTACTTTACTTTTTTTCTTTTTTTTTTGGTTTATATTTAGTTATTTTATTTTACTTTTTTTATTTTTTTATTTTTAATTTTAATTTTTTTCTTTGTATAAAAAAAAACTTATTTTTCATTAGTTTACTTTTTTGTTTTATTTTCACTTATTTATTTATTTTTTTGTTTTAGTCATATTTTTTAGAATGGCTAACTTTGCACCGCGTACGATTGGGGACCACTTTATTCCCTACACGTACGCCGCACCCACAGGAGTTACGTTACCCGCCGTGGGTAACGTAAACTTCGAAATTAAGCTTGAGATCATCAACATGCTTCCCACTTTCTACGGAAAGCCGATAGAGAGCCCATATGAGCACCTTGATGCATTTATAGAAATTTTGAAACTTGTTATTTTCAAGGTGTTTCAACTGATGCTGTTCGACTACGTCTTTTTCCATTCTCGCTAAAGGATGTAGCCAAAAGTTGGTTTCAGTCTCTCCCGAGAGGTGAAATCACCACTTGGGCTGACCTCCAACAAAAGTTCCTAATCAAGTACTATCCTAAAGCTAGAACTATGGTCGTTAGATGTGCAATCAACAGTTTTGAACAAAAGGATCAGGAACAATTCCATGAGAGTTGGGACAGATTTAAGGAGCTCCTTAGAAGCTGTCCCCACCACGGGTCACCCAATTAGACTCTTGTGCAGAATTTCTATGATGGTCTCACGGCTTCCAACAAGCAAATGATTAATGCTTCACGCGGGGGAGCATTTAACCAACAAAATGAGGACAAGGCGTGGATGCCATTTGAGCGCCTCGGCGAACACTCTCTCGACCAAGCTTCTTCTGTGAGGGTGGCTAGAGGGGACACACGCGGTGTCTATGAAGTAGCACCTACCGATGACATTAACCTTCAACTGGACGCCCTTAGCAGGAAGATGGATCAGATTATGAACTTGCATGCAAATCCTACTAATGTGCGCCCAGTCTATGCAGCTGAGCTATCGAGTGGTACTGCTCCGTGTGGCATTTGTTCTGGTGAGGACAATTCTGTACTTAATTGTTTATATGCGCAATTTCCCGAATATGTACAGGAACATGTTCATACAGCTCAAGGATATTCAGGAAATAGCGACCCATTCTCCAACACCAACAATCCTGGGTGGCACGATCATCCGAACTTCTCGTGGAAGTAGAACGCCAATCATAATCAACCCACGTGACAACAAAAACCCAGCTTTGCAGGTAACGTGCGCCCTCCCATTCCGCAGGGGGGGCGCAGGTATGATACTCAACCTCACTCCAGTGTTTCTTATAATGACCCTCCTCCTCCACCTCCAGGATTTATGTCACAGTTTGAGGAGCGTATGCTCCACTTTATGGAGGAGACCACACAACTACTTCGGTCTCACTCGCAATCTATCGCCAAATTAAAGACTCAGATAGGACAGTTGACCCATGCACTAAATAGGATAGAGGAAGGGAGATTACCCTTCCAACCACTCACAAACCCCACAGGATCATCTAGTTCTAACCCTACCTTGCTCATTCATGAGCAAGTTAGATTGTGTCGGTTTTAGGAGAGGAGAACCTTATGGAAGTTGAGGTTGAAAGTGAGAAGGATGTGACTCCCCCTCCCATTGCTGATAAGGAGGGATCACGAGAAAGGGTTTTTGAACCCATCGTCCCTTTTCCTTCTGCCCTTATAGGATCGAAGAAGAAGGATGACCCAAAGAGGGCTGAGCTCATAGATGTGTTTAAGGACGTGAAGATCAACTTGCCGTTGATTGAAGCCATTGAACACATTCCTATGTATGCCAAGTTTCTCAAGGACCTTTGCACCAAAAAGAAGAGCGCACAAGCGTATATCCCGAAGAAGGTTTGGCTCACCGAGAAGGTGAGCAATATTCTAGTATCAGGCGCCCCACTCAAGTTTCGAGACATCGGGACTTTTACAGTTCCATGCTTCTTAGGAAAGCATTACACTAGCAGAGACTTGCTAGATGTAGGAGTGAGTGTAAACCTCATCCCTTACTCAGTTTTTCGGGAATTAGATATAGCAGACCTTAAGCCAACGAATGTTACACTTCAGTTGGCTAATAGGACAAAGCGAGTACCTCGTGGGGTAGTGGAAGATGTACTTGTCAAGGTTGACAAGTTTGTCTTCCCTTTTGATTTTCTCATCTTACATATAGACCCTATTCCTAGGCAAAAGCACAACGCTCCCATTATTCTAGGTCAACCATTCCTAGCAACGGCCGACGCTGTGATTCACTGTAGGATGGGAGTGTTGGAGGTTTCTTTTGGAAATCTCAAGGGCAAATTGAAGGTCTCAAACTTTGTTCGACACCCTAAGACTAAGGACGAGTTGGAATGCTACAGGGTTGATGATATTGACCCTTTGGTAGAGCCGGGGAAGCCCGATTCTACTAAAAATGGTTATTGTAATAGTGTCATGTCTGTGTCGATAGCTGTGCTTCATCACCTATACCCGGTAGGCTAGAGATTTGCAACCTCAATGTTGGTAATGTTTTCCACCTTGCTAGTCACGGGTCTAGAAACACTGTTGGGTTTTGGGATCGTCCCTACTGGGTCAACTTGAATTCTATGGCAGACACTACCTTAGATTTTGGTTGACATTGTGCTCTAAACTGCATCCGACTGAAGACGTTAAACTTAGTGCTCTTGGGAGTCAACCCAACCTACTTTTAATTTTGTTACTTTGTTTTTTAACATGAACTCTCTCAATTATAGGTCCTTTCATTATCGCTACCATGCTAACTTCGTTTCTCTTTTACTAAACACTTGTATAATCCCTATTTCTAACACTACTTACAAGTCTGTTTAGTATTCTGTCTTCTATGTCTTCGATTGCAGCTTGCTATTTCTGTCATCCCTTTTTGGATTTGCCCACCACGCATAGTTGAATATGCCATACCTCAAGTCGTCTCTTTCCTTTCCTTGCTTGTATTTACTTTCGTTGATTTGCATTGAGGACAATGCAAAGTTTGGGTTTGGGGACGGCAGGTGAAAGTCAACTCTGTTTGTCCTTAAAGCTTAATTTGGCATAAATTAGCTACACCTTTGAAGGCATAAATGAGTATAAGGTTGTTTGTGACCCTTATTGTAGACTAGTTCTAAGATGTACTTTGACGATTAGAATGTTTATGTGATGAGACTATTGCTGGATCAGACAATTCATTTTTTTTTCTTTTAACTAGTTAGTAAGATTATTACTTTTCACCCTTAATCTTGTGACATATCCTACTGTTTGGATCGAAATAATGGTAATAGCTTTAGGAATAGGAATCCACTATTCTAGTTCTAACAATGTTGAAATCAATTATACATTTCTTTATTTTGAGTAACCCCTTAAAAAAAGTGATTGGTTGGCTCTTGTGGCCCCTGTGTCTTGAGCAAGTAAGCCCGTAGAGGTATCTTAAAACTTGGTACCTTGAGCCAACTGGGTCAGGAGCTACTGGTCGAAAGCTCGCTACATAGGCCACAGGGAAAGCTTATGAAGAATCAACTTTGTAGTTACTAAAATAAGTACTAATACCTAAAAGTTTAAAAAAAAAAAAAAAAAGGTTGTGTGCTAACGGATTAGGTTGTGGATCCTTAAGACTCGAGCCATTAGGTCCATAGGGGTCTGGTACCTTGAGCCAATTGGATCGAGAGCTGCCGGCCGAAAACTCACTACATGGGTCTGAAAGAGACACGCCTAACCGAGTAAAAAAAATTAAAAAAAAAAAAGAGAGGGGAAAACAAGAGAGAAAAGAGAAGCCTTTTGATTTCACTATTGATTAGCAGTGAAGGGTTAGGATAACTTGTTCCTTTACTTATTAACTTTATGTCTTCTTAAAGTCGGAAGGTTTTGAGTACAACGAAGGGGAGAGATGTCCTAAGATCACTCACTTGTAAAAAGACCTTAACGACGAAGACTTAAGTTAGACCTAGTGCAATAATAATGTCACATAAGGATTCGCTACTCTTAAGTACACTTTAAAATATGATTGAACAATAATTTTCCAAGTGACCTTTGCGGTTAAATGCCTGACTGGACTTTTTCGCCAGTAGCTAGTTTAAATTGAATCTTGCTTGCGGACAAGCAAGGTGTGGGTTCGGGGATATTGATGCGCTTGATTTTTATGTATTTTATTTCCCATTCCTATCATATATTCGGCCTTTACATGTGTGTTTGGTTGTTATTTAGGTACATTTAGACTCGGAGTACAACAAAGCAAACAAAGGTTGAAAAGTGGCAGAATCAAGTGTAATCGAAGCATAATTGAAGACTACTTTGAGAAACCCGACCACATGTGCAAAGTAAGTGCCTGTTAGGTCAAGATTCAGTCAAAAAGGTTCTTTCCTTAGGTGCGTGGATCGATTGATCATACATTTTGGCAATTGGTAAAGCTTAAAACGAGCAAAAGGTTAAAAAACGGATATCTATGACCCAATAATTTGCTAATATACTTATTAGACCACTTGGGTCACGTATATCTCTTCGATAGCTTCGAATTGGTATATAATTTGGCCTTAGCTTCGAATTGGTATATAATTTGGCCTATAACTTCTTACGGATCAAAAGTTACGCTCATTTTAAGTTAACTGCGCAGGCTGTCAAAGGGGGCGCCGATCGATCGGCTTGACCACTAATTGATCGGGGATGGCACGGGACCAACCCTAAAGCACGCCCCAATTATAAATATGGAGGGGGAGGCCTATTTTCCTATCTTTTTCCACGCCTCCTCTCATCCTCTCCTTCCCGAAGCCGCTACGATATCCAAAGGGTTCTCAAACACCAAAGCGCAGGTGGTCGGAGTACCAAGGGAATCAAAGTAAGGATCAGCATCAACATCAATTGGGAGAGTCTTCAAATCCTTATTTTTATCATTATTGTTTTCTTTATTGAATTTCATGATGTTTAGAACTCCTACGGAGGAGTAGACTTTTAGTTTCGGAATCAAAGGGCGGGTAGCTGTCTGTATCTCAGATTTATATTTTATTGTAAACAATGGTTTTGTTACGTTATATACGCACCCCTATGGAAAATTATGATCGTTGTTTGGTTTTCTTCATGTGAGCTTGTAGCCATGTTAAGATTTCCAGATTATTTGCGTTAGTCTACAAGCTTATAGCTTAGACAATAACTTAACTGGTTTTCACGTATGGTTAGGGTTGAGGTTGTTCCTAACCCTAAACACAATCTTTATGCAAATTAATATTTGGTTAGGAGTGACAAATGAATTAAGTAGTGCTAATGAGATAACCTATGCTACATGTAGGAGTGATATGATAGGTTATGCCTTTAGACTAGTTCATTACCCTAAGCCCTAATTTAAATACTAACCGGGCATAGTGCTTGTAGCCTAAGCTTCCTAAACTATTATCATAGTAGAATATAATGATGGGATACGAATAATACTACCTTGAATTCATTCCCTAAACTAACCTCAATTGAATTAACACTTCAGCTTATCGTCAGTTTTGCTATGTTAGTTAACAAATCATTTAAACCAACGCAAACTCGATTTCAACCACTCATTAATAACAAAATCCAACTTAACTCCGATTCCCTGTGGATACGACCCGTATACCCGATTTAGCTACGACGATCTCGTACGCTTGCAAGTAGATGGATTTAAAACACTCTTTAAAAATACATCAGGTAGTCCCCAGGTCAACAAGAGATGGTAAGGACACTAAGGTCTTTATACTTAATAAGAGTGTCACACTTTAAGATGGAGCTCACTTGCTCGGCTAAAAGCACTTCCTTGGGCTGAAGTGCTCTAGATCACTTCTTCTGGTTGAGCAAGTCCTTAATGAATTTTGCATAGGCCTAGATTCTTTTAATTGCATCAAGGCGAATGTTAATCTTAACTTGCCTCAAAGTCCTCAAAATGTCTTCCAATTTCTTATCCTTTTTATGTAGAAGTGGGGCATCTAAAGCTTGGAGGAAAGGCATCCAGGCTCATAGGAGGGAGGAAGGTCAAAGGTTCTAGGAGTGGACGGGGGGGGGGGCTTAACTGTCTCAGTTCCCTTTTTCCTCTCCATGCTCTTCTTTTCTCCCTCACAACTCATTGGTAATTTGCTGTCAACATTCACCTCATTATTAACTTCCTTCCCACTTCTCAACACTCCGATGGACATTGCTTGCTCATGATGGAGAGGATAATTGTTTTATCTCAAATGGTTCCTAGGGTTCTCCTTGGCTTGGCTAGTGAGTTTTCCCTCATCTATCCTACTTCAAGTCATTGGCTAGTTAACCCACTTGGGTCTCTAGCTTAGAGATAGATTAGGTATGTGTAGAGGTGGCCGACACATCGATTCGGATCGGCTCATGAGCCAACCCGTGGTCACACACATATGGATGGTTCGACACAGGTCAAGCCCGTCTGTACAACGGATCGGGTTGGGTGGTTCCACCCGTGATACAATTCATGGACGGGTCGGGTCCAGGCGGGTCCTGGGTTTGATGCAGGTCATGATTCGACAGGTCAAACCTGGGTCAACCCAGTTAGATTTGGAACATAATAAAAAATACAAAAGCAATACAAAAAATACAAGATAAACACATAAATTTAAAATATACACAAAAAAAATTTATAATTTTATTACCTATATACTTAAAACATAAAATACATGTAACACGATAGTGAAATTTGTAAGGTGACTATACTTTCCTTAGTTCTCCTTATTTTGCCTCTTTTTTCTCCTTAGTTCTCCTTTTGCCTCTTTTGTTATTCTTGCTCACAATGGAAGGTTATGAGACCCTTATTAGATTCATGATGTGGTTGTTGAAGCAGGGAATGAAAGGTCACCCTACAAGCTACAACCTAAAACACCACCACTAGTTGTACAATATGCTCACCATATACATGCATGGGCCGACCATCCTCATATCAAAATAACTTATTTTATCACCGCAATTAATATAAGTAAGCATTTTGTTCAGTCTCTAGTGATGGGACCTCTCTTAGATCTCAATACAAGTTGAGATTTATATGTTAGATCCAAATACAAGTTGAGTATGATTAAATAAGGGTACAACCAACTATTATGCATTGCATGATACGATTCATGAACGCATAATAGTAATAATAATAATAATAATAATAACTAAAGCTGGCATAAATTCTAAACATTACAATTTCAAAGCATTTATAATTTTTGAAAAATTTTGAGGGATATATATATATATATATATATATATATATATATATATATATATATATATATACATATATATATATATGTATTTGTGGATGAAGTGGAGATTTCAGGGTGGGCCGGTTGGGGAAGAGGGGGGGGTGGTGGTGTAGTTGGGGAAGGGTAGCTCTACCTTCTTTTTTTGTTTAAACTTAATTTTTTTTTTTCAATGACTTGTCACCTCAAGTGAGATGACAAGTCACCGCTACATGCATGCCCACCGGGTGGCATGCAAGCAGCAAGCCTGAATATAGGTCAACTCATGTCGCCTGCACAGGTCGAGCCAGGTCCGGGTTTGCAGCTATAGAATTTGATCCACGACCCAGCCCGTTACAGTGTATGGGTCGACCGACCAACATGGAGGGCCAGGTCGGGTTGGTTCATGGATCTACCCGACCCGTTGGCCATCTCTAATATGGGAGAGGAGGAGTTGGGAATTAGTTTCTAAACCCTTAAGTGCACTCAAGACCTTCTCTTCAAAATTTGAATTAATGCTAGAACTAGAAGGTTGAGAATGGTCAGAAACATACCCTAGTGGTTGAAAAGTGGGAGGTCCTAACATACCAAACTGGTGAGGTCGTGGATTGGACTGTTGCCCAAATTGCCCTTCACCTCATTGCCTCCAAGAAAAGTTCAAAGGGTTTCTCCAGCCTAGTCTATATGTATTGGAGTATGGATAGTTTCTTGAGAATCCATGGGATGCATTAACCTGCTCCTACAAACACTAAGCAAATGGTGAAGTAGAGGGGCAATCAAGTGTGGAATGAGAAGTATTAGAGCATATAGAACAAAGGGTACATTACCTATTAATACCCAGAGGTTTAGTGTATTAATTTTTTAATCCACAAATTTTGTGAAATAATTTTTTAGTCCAAAAAGTGACATGTATTTAATAAAATAGTCCAAACAATGATATGAAAAAATGAAAGCAGGGCCTGTTTTGCACCATTACACATTGCTATTTGAATTATTTTATTAAATATATGTAACATTTTGGACTAAAAAATTATTTCACAAAGTTTGTGGACTAAAAAAATTAATACACCAAACCTTGGAGTACTAACATGTAATTTACCCAAGAACAAACATCATGCATATTTGGTACATTAGACACAGTAGCCAAAGTAGAAGGAGTCAATGCCATCTTGTAAATTGCTCCATAGAAAATGGAAGTGAATCTACTTTCTTATCCAATATGGAGGTATGTGCAATTTCATGTAATCCTCTATTTAGCCTAACTGCACTCAAACATGCATTTGCAACATTTTGTTATGAGTTCTCATTCAATTGTTCAAAGAGCACCCATGCATGTTCTTCATTCTTCCTAAGGAATTGCCCACCACATAAAGCATCAACAGTTTGTTGATCTTTCTCATTCAACCCATAATAAAAGTTTTGGACAATTTGACATTTATGGATAGAAAGATGGGGACAAGCTCTCAAAAGTTCCCTGAACCTATCCCAACTCTCATGGAACTATTCATCAGGAAGTTGGGAGAAAGTATTAATGGCTCTTCTAGCAATATTAGTCTTACTAATGGGATAGAATTTCTTAAGAAACTCTTGTTGCATTTGCGCCTATATACTAATTGTTCCACTAGGTAAGGTGTCTAACTAATACATGTCCTTATCCTTCAAAGAGAAAGGAAAAAGTGGTGAAGAAGGGAATCATCACTAACATTAGAAACTTGAAGGTAGAACAAACCTCCATAAAACTATCTAAATGTTTGTATGAGTTTTCATTGCCTAAGCCTTAGAATGAAGGGGGCATATGCATGGTGTTTGGCTTTAGCTCAAACTACTAGGCAATAGATGGCAACCTAATCCACGAAGGTGAGGTGCATGTAGTGGGAGTAAAGTACTCCATAAAGGCATGGGGTTGTTGTTGCTCATTCGCCATTGCCAAATCAAGGTTAGTGTTGGCGGTTGGTGCTCGGTGTTGAGCTCTAAAGTCTCTTAAGGTTCTTCCAATTTTAGGGTTGAGAATGACAAGGTCAAGAAATGCTGAGTGACGATCGTGCATAAACCAAACAACCACAAGAAGCAAATAACAAAACAAAGTAAGAAAAAGTAGCAAATAAACAAAATGGAACACTTAAAAGGAGACAAAACAAAAGCAATCCTAAGTCCTACTAACAAGACAAATAACAAGCAAAAACTAAAGATCCTAATTTAAGAATCAATGAAAATCACAAAATAAACCACGAATGTTGCCTAGTTCCCCAGTAATGGCACCAAAATCTTGATGTGTTTTTCTATGACAATCAAAATTTAATATAAAACCTCATCTACTAAACACATCTTAATTAAAGTCTATGGCAAGAGAGTGTCAAATCACAGGGACTAAGAGAACGTGAATCTATTCTGTGACCTAAATTAACTCTAAGAAAATTGAGGGCTTGTGTGAAAACTAATCAAAGGAAACAACAACTAATCTAAGGGACTTTACTTCTAAAGGGGAAAGGATGTGGAACTTGAAACATAGGGTTTTGAATCCATCATTAGCCAATTACTCTTGCATTAATTATTAAATTGGGATTATTGAGTGTCACACATGTAGTGTGGTTTGGGGTACAAGCTCTAACCTACTAAAATGATATTGTTAATTATCACGTATTGATCATATCTAACTAAAAAATATGGAAAATAAGTTCTAATTAACAATTCTATGAAAACTATTGCTTGAACAATTAATCCTAAGGCTACAAACACAAAGAATTAATTCACATATATCAATATCAATGATTAAATGTCACAAACTCAATCATCATCTCCATTGAATAATCAATAAAGCATAATACTTCAAGGCATTTCTCACAACCAAGTAATTCATGTAACACAATCAAATTGTACCCAAATAAAAGTAATACAGAAGTAAAAGGACTAAGACTTCATCTAACCCTAAAGAGCAAGCTAGCTCTCCATCAAGGATGAACATGTGAAGGAGGTGATGAACGAGCCCATACCGATCTTTGCGCCAACTTGCTCACATTCCAATGAGGGGAGTTGGACAATCAAAAGGGAAAAATCAAGAAGAGGGAGTTGCTGGAGGATCTAGAGATATGTTAATCAGGGATTAACCTTAATTTTTTTGTTGTGGCTGGATTTGGTGTGCCGCGGGTGAGCTGGGCGAAGCTGGCTTGGTGGGTGCGGATAGGGACTGGCGTGCTGGGCTTGTTTGGACGAGCTGGAAGGTTGAACTAGAGGTGGGCTAACATGCTACTGGGCTTATACGTTCTTCTCTCAAACCCCAATTGACTTGATTCAAGCACCCATGCGTCGAGCTTGTCTTGTTTGCACCAAAGTTTAACCATTTAAGAAACTTTAATATTCGAACATGTGTAAAAGTGTTAAAATAGCAACAAAAAGATGTGTAAATATGAGACGCAATCGTGAGCCTCGTCCATGGCCACATCCACAGTTACAACCACAACATCCATGATGGTCATATATCGTAACATTCACTTCAAGAAATGGTTCCAATCTAGTTGGTCATAACTGATGGTGTTTCATTAGCAATTCATTTTTTTTATTCAACAACAAGGTGACATGATGTTAAGTCCGCACATTTTTTAAAACTCGGTTTTGATATTGTCACTACAAGAGCATAGCAAATATATTTTCTATATCATATCCTTCTCAGTAATATTGTCTCACATAATTTCAGTTGAGATGTAATAATAAATAAAGCTTTAACACCCTTCAACCGCAAAGAAATCTATTCACATCAAGTTTTGGGGAAATTCATAGATTATGATGATCAAACCTTTCTTTTAGATGCATCCAAAGGACACAAGAGTCCTTTAGAATAAGGCGTTCAACTTTTAATCATACGTGGAGGTGATACAAAGATATGTAATTGTTTTAGCACGATTCTATAGGAATGTATTATTTCCCTTTTTAATAATTTCTCCAAGATTCACAGCATTAAAACGAATCTTCTTAATAAATATTTTTTGCCAGTTATATCAAAAATGATAAATTGAGTTTAGTAAAATTTGACATTGTAAAAAGTAAGAATAATAGAAGGATAACTTACTTCAAGTATGATAATGATCCTAATCCTGTTAGAAACTTGTGATGATAATGTGTTACAAAATAAGAACATAAAACATCTAATAGAATAAGAATTAAAAATAAATACGGACATATAATTGGAGAATATGTATTTATTCAAAAATTATGGGACTTAAATAATGCTTAGAGCCCGCCCACCTGGGGTTTGCTCATGTGCACACGCACTACAGAGCACAATAAAATCCACATATAATTAACGTATTAAACATATATATATATATTTATATATATTTTTCACTAAAAATAGTATTTACACATGATTGCCTATAATATAGTAAAATACGTATTTTTATACTAGCCATATAATATATATTTTATAAAGCATCCATATTGTTCTGGAATAAAAAGCAAATAATCAATTGAAAGTATGCATAAAATAAGTAAGTGTATTCTATAGTTTGCTATTCAACACCTAAACTATTAATTACATATTTTTTATTATGTAGCATTCTTCTTACTACCATTATAGAAATCAAAAATGACAAATTGCATTCCTTTCCACACTATCAATATTTAGGAGTTGTTATAGACATATGAATATAATCATTTATAAATATTTTATAAGTCAACGAACATTAACCGAATTTTTTTATGTATAGAATAGGATAAAACACGAACGTATTAAATTTCGTTTAATATCTTAAACGTATTTACTAACTATGCTACATAACATAAATATACATGCATTTGTAGAGATCTTTTAAATAATTCCTTCACTAATAAGAATTCACATGATCCCAATGTCCTAGATATTCATAAGATCCAATATGACACGTAAAAAATACACCTAGAGAGTATCCAATATTTACAACGAAGTTTGTTTTAACCAATAAGGCGCATGCAAAAGACATGACAAGCAAAGAGAGTTCAAAGAAGAAATTATATTTCTATACACAGCCCGGCTTAGCCTGCTTTCCTAACTGTTGTCTTTATCATTACAGTGAGTTTTATCTGGTTGAAAGAAAGGCAGTTTTTCTATTGATGGCCTTATGAAAGAAAGTCCTTTTCCTGTTGATGGATCATAACAAGCAAGGGTCAGATTTAGGAAGATTGCTCGGTAGGTACGGTCGAGTATCCGCAACTGCTGATGTGTGTCTCATCTTTTCTTGCTCTTGTCCATGAAATTCTCCAAGTCTTGAGCAAACTTACACTGCATTATGTTGCAGATTAATACAAGATCAATATATAAAAGAACAGGTTGATGTTGACCCAATTACGCTAAAACCAGGAAGAATGAATATATGACCCTCTTTGAAGTTTAGCTAGTGTCAATCATAGAAATTAGGGGGGAAAGATGATCAAAATTAAGGGGAGGAGGAAGAAGAGCAGCAAGGAGAAGAAGATTCAACTGAGCATCCGTTCCCTCCTTGCCAATACAACCCTAATGCCCATTGTATATAGGGGAGGGGGCCACTAAAATTTTAACTACCAACTAGAAGCAAATAATACCAAATACACCAGTAATATAAAATCACTTATTAAAATACCATTAAATCACCTACTTAGCACGTGATTAATTTATTTTTCCCTACTACAGATCTCCCTTCCTGAAAATCACCCTTGTCTTCAAAGGTGAGAGTCGAAATATTTTCCTTTATCTTGGTCAAATGCTATAGGTGCTAATATGTAAAAATTTCTTTTTAATCCAAAGAAAAGCATTCATCGATCCAGTAGAAATTAAAAAAAAAAAAAAAAAAAAAGGGAACTGGGTTTGATTAAGTCAAACCCGATACTGAACCACGTATAATTTGCATCACACAAACCTAGTTCAAGAACAAGATGATTTGTTAACCACCTCTAGGGGCCACTAAAATTCTACCTACCTACTAGGAGGGAAATATTACATGATTTACCACTAAAATAAATTTATCTATTAAATACTATTCAATCACATATGTAACACATGATTAATTTATTTTCCGTGCAACATTGAAACACGTCCCAAGCCTTTTTTTTTCCTTTTATTTAAGGAGAATACAACTCTTCCCAAGAGGGGGGGAGGGGGGTATTAGAGGCAAAGCAATAGATGGATCCAAACACCTTGGGTTACCCATTCTTCATGTTTTGTGATTTCATCAATACATAACAAAAATTTAGATAAAATGCAATGGTGCAGCAATAAACAAAAACCCTAAAAATTTTACTAAAATCTGCCCTGATTAGATATCTGACAAATCAGCTAATTTATGAATTATCTTAACCCAGAGGGTCAAAAACAACTCTAAGTTAGCATGAAATTACCGTTGCAGTGAGCTACTAGTTTTCTTTTTTGGGTTATTTATGTGTGATGCGTTTCTGAACTTTTCCTCTGTCAATTTAATCCATTGTATTAAGGCGATGAAATTGTTAATGGAATACTATGTCAATATGGAATATTGAGTCAAAATACATGCCGAAACGAAACCACAATTGAAAACTGACGATTAGCTTATTTTCTAAAATACCAAGTTCAATTTCACCCTGAGACTCCATTTCTACAATTTAAATGGTTCGAGGTCTAAACTGATGCAATTAAAAGTTCACATACTGCATATTGACACAATAAGCAAAGTATAGAGACCTATAAAGTACACTACTCTTTTGTTATTGAACAACTAGTCCATAATATTGCTTCAAATAATATGTGATGGAATGATATACACTGGTCATCATATTGTGCACAAAAAGTGAGTTATACCAACTGTAAACCTCCTAAAGGTCGAAGCAAGCCCATGCCAAACTCGCATATGAGAGCCAGACACAAGTAAATATGTCAAAAGCTCAAATTTAGGTATTTTCTAAGATTTTTCCACGTGCTTCTCTGATTTACAGTTTTCAACTATCAACCAACGTGTTTTGAGCCTACTGCAACTTGGGTATTTAGGATAGAATAGAGTCGAAACAACTATGATAAAACCTGTTAACGAAAGATGATGCAATAGATCAAAAGAGCAAACGAAAACTGAAGTACCTATCGGATTCAATAGTTCTCTTTGCAAGCATAAGCGTCAAGAATACCGGGACCATAGCAGCACACAGATGCTTAAAAGTATGGCCACTCACAATATGATGCGTCAATCTGTAGATAGCCTTGTCCTCTGCCTCTTCTATCTTAGCTAATAGATAGAAAGCTACAGATACAGCAACAATAGCTAGGTCAAACTCAAAGCACAGAGTTACAGGTGCACATGGAATCAAATTCTATCTCACATTAGCGGTCACAACGTTGGGAGGTGTCGTGTAACATAACATGTCACAATCCAAAACTAAGCAAACAATAGGCTGACGACTTATAAACCAAACAAGAAAACTAATATATATCATGGGTGAGATGCTAGAAATATATATCCTAAATAGGCTTCAAAACGTGATGGAAAGTGAGCAATACAATCTCTAATAGGGGGAACAAAGCTAGAAGTCCAGAAACTCTTAGTGCCAGAATTCTGAAATTTTCAAAAAAAACTGCTAAGTCTAATGTAGTGATATTTTTCAAGTCAGAGAAAATAAATGAGAGTCTTCTAAGCTTATTGCAAATTTCTACAATGAAGTAGCTAAATTCCGTGAACAACTCCTAAAGACACCTACACAGTGCCTGAAATTGATAAATAACGAGGTGAGCACAAAGGCCACAACTAACATATCCGCAAACCAAAAACAAAGAATCAAGCGCAATTAATGTACAAATAACGTAATATCAAAATTAATATAAGCAAGGCATACTACAAATCATGTAGGAAAGTTATGATAAACGTTTGAATGAAATACAAATCATGTAGGAAAGTTAATATCCTAGTTGTGATTGCATATAATTCTTGCAATTGAGCTCAGAATCGGCTACCTTAAAAGGGTTCCTAGCCAACTTTGGGCTCAAAGGAACATTCCGAACAATGCACCGCTGACAGAGGAGGTACATACCCCCCATCACTGGCTCAAAGATATTTTTCCCCATTATAATAGGGCACAACTCATAAAACAGAGCATAATAAGTCGAAAATATATAATGCATGGCATATTCACATACCATGAAACATAAATTAAATCATATTTCTGAAATAGCATAAATCATTGTAACATCTGACAATAAATGCCAAGTCCCATACTCTATAAACTTAGACAAATATGCCTAATCTTGTTTTAATTTTCAAAATATAGATGAATAAATAAGTCAATATGCAAGGTACAAAAAGAAAGTCCTTTTACAGAATTTTGAGAAAATAATAAAACATGGCTACAAACGAATACACTGAATATGGATTAGAGATAGCCAAAAAAGTGGAAGAGTTAACAGATAAGCCCCTTATTTGTTGAAATATACTCCTTGAAATCTCAAACTATAGATTTAACCATCCTAATATTTAGCTACTCTCTCTCAGCTTTCAATATCATAGAAGAAGGGAAGGGTAAGCCAAAGGTTGTATGCACCAAAGCAGATCAGCCAAAGGTTACATAGGTTATATGATGATAATAGGCATTAACATAAGGGTTATGAATTAGATCATGCAAATCAAGAATCACAAGAAATAATGCATATTAACTATAATAACAGGAGGTAGTTTCTAGATTTGAATTCCTTATATCCTTCTCTCCTTAAAAGAAGTTTCATTCCCGAAATAATGTAAGGGTTATAAATAAAATCATGCAAATCAAGAATCATAAGAAAACATGCATATTAACTATAACAACAAGAGGTATTTGAATTCCCTATATCCCTCCCTCCTTAAAAGAAGTTTCACTCTTGAAACTTAAGTACCTAAATCACTAAATAGCGAAGAATACTTTGCATGCATTTCATCTTCATGCTCCAAACTTGTCTCGACTTCAGTGTGACTACTCTAAAGAACCTTTACTAGACTTATGGTTCGAGAGCTCATAACTTGCTCCTTTCTTTTGACAATTTGTAAAGGATGCTCTTCATAGGACAAATCATCCTTTATCTGCAATGGTTCATGTGTATTACATGATTCAAATAAGGCACATACTTCCCCAACATGTATACATGAAACATATTGTGCACTTTTAGATAAAGGTGAAAGTGTCACTTTGTATGCCACTTCACTCACTTTCTCAGGGATCTCAAAAGATCTAACATACCTCAATATTAACTTTCCTTGCTTATCAAATCTCATTACACCTTTAGTTAAGATACTTTTAGGAAGACATACACCTGCTTGTAAATTCCAATAGCCTTCTTCAAAAGTCTGCATAATCTCAGTAAAGTAGAATCTTTGTTTGATCAATCAAAATTTCCCCACAATAATTTATAGGATTTCAAGACCGAAAAGCTTCTTATCCTTGATGTTCTCCTAGTAAACTATTGATGTGCACCTCCTCCTGTATGAACTCTAAATGTGCCATTCTAATTTTGATGTGTTTGCTGTTGTTAGAATCAAACTCAATTAATGGCACATGATCATCCACACTAACAGTGAAGTGTCATATATTTTATATCTTTTATACCACATTCCTATGATATCTTCAGCTATTACATGTGTGTTATGGTATAATCTTTGTATATTTAGGCTTGGTACGTGTTGGAGCAAGGACATCGTGAAAAGCGGCAAAGAACGAGCTAAAACGAACAAATTTGAAGATTATTTGAGAAACCCGTCCACGTATGGAAAAAGGACACATCGGGTCAAGAGTCGGCTTTCAAATCTTGTACTTTTAGATCCCTTGAAAGCGGGTCGTGAATTGGACCGCGAAAGATCGGTTTTTTTAACGGTCGTGAATTGGGCCTCTAAGGAACGCCGCGCCTCTATATACAGGGGAGGGTGACCTAATTTCCCCACTTTTTGCCCTATTTCCACATCTCCTCCCTCCCCGAGCCGCCAAGAGAGATCTGAATTCTCATGAAGGCCAAAGTGCAAGTGGTCAGAATACTGAGGAATCAAAGTGAGAATCGAGTCAACATCAATCAAGGGAATCATAAATCCATGAGTTTTCCTTTCTCCTTTTCTTTTGAATTTTTGATTTGTAAAACCCCTATGGAAGAGTAGAATCATAGTTTAGAGGTGAAGGATGGGTAGCCGTCTGGATCCCGAATTTATATTTTATTTGCAACAATGACTTTTGTTATACTACTCCTGCACCCCTTGGGCAAAGCTACATTTAAGATTGATTTTCTTATTATGTGCTTGTAACTATGCTTTGATTTCCAATTTTATTCGCATGTTGTCCTGTAATTAGAACCTAGACTATAGTATAACAAGTTTTTCACGAGCGGTCAAAGTTGAGGTTGTACCCAACCCTGAACACAATCGTTATACAAATTAATACTAGATTAGGAGTGACAAAGGATAATTTGTTAGTACTATTGAGATAATTCATGCTACACCTAGAGTGATTAGATGGGTTATTTCGTTAGACTAGTTCATTACCAAAGCCCTAACTTAAGTATTAATCCGGATTTAACATGAAATCAGGTGTAATAAAGAAATTTAGTAGTGCTATTGAGACAATTCATACTACACCTAGAATTATTAGATGGGTTATACTGTTATACTAGTTCATTATCGTAAGCCCTAACTTAACTATTAATCCAGGTTTAACATGAAATTAGGTGTGATAAAGAAATTTATCAGTGCTATTGAGATAATCCATGCTACATCTAAAGTGATTAGATGGGTTATGCCCTGAGACTAGTTTATCACCCTAAACTCTAATTACGTATTAATCTAGGTTTAGAGCATGTAGCCCAATCCTTTAAAATCATTATTGTGATGAAATACAATGAAGGGATCCGAGTTAGGCTAACCTAAATTCATACCCTGAACTAACTTTGTTTGATTAACAAATTAATTTACTTTTCAATTCTGTTAACTTAGTAAATCACTCTCTCCACAAAAACTCATATTTTAACCACATGATAATCACCGAATCCAACTTTATACTGATTCCCTGTGGATACAACACGTATATCGCCATAACTACGACTTGCATACGCTTGCGAGTACACGATTTTACATACACATTACAAGCACATCACCCACTAAGTCTAGAACACGTGAAGGGTTTGTTGAATGAAAGTCCGTTACTAAAGGCTAGCTGCAAACTTTCCCTAAATTGTGAGACAAAGCGAGGGTCACAATCAGAAACAATAGACACCAGAACACCATGCAACTTTAAAATCTGATGCAAGTATAATCTCACGAGCTTGTCAAAATTGTAGGTGATATTCATGGGTAAATAGTGGGCAGATATTGTCAAGTGATCCATGATTACCAAACTGCATTGTGTTGGATCATTCACATTACCTGCTTTGGGCGATGCAAAATGGCAAGATCATAATCCTTTAATAGCTTTAGCCACATAGATTGCCATAAATTCAATCCCTTTTGGCCAAAAATATATTTGAAACTCTAGTAATGCCTCCAAATTTTGAGAGTGAAAATCGCACAAGGAGCTCCAAGTTGTGGGTTGGAAAGTTTTACACATATGACTCAATTGATGAGAGGAATATGCAATGACTTTGCCGTGCTCCATCAAGACACGGATGTAAACACTCCAAAATCGTAGAAGTTGGAATGATGTCGTTTCAAGTTAGCGAGGCACGTGATTGATACATGGAGCCACCCTTGAGATCCAAAAGGCTTAGATACGAGAGCGACGTTGTTATGACTGGTCAATATTTAAAGTCTCAAAAATATAGCCGCTCGAGATGGCTTACTAGACTTATGAGCTCGAGCTCGAAGATATTGATAGGATAGTGTAGTCAAGCAAGCATGGATGAACGTGGGGAGGACTATTTGAACTCGAGCACGTGTATCAAAGCTTCTCTAAGTTAGCCTAAGATTATGGAGTATGGAGGCCAAACAAGGGAAGACAATGACGCCAAACAAAGACGTAGCGGTAATTTTCCTAGTCTACAAATAAAGGGCTTCCGCAATTATGCAAAGGGTCCCAGCACCAACATACAAACTCTTCAATTTATTCCATTTACAGCACACTTGTGTTTTATCCTTTTTTTCCCCTTAGGAGTAGTTTTACATGTAGCTATATTGCTTTTAGCAATACAACCAGTATTCAGCAGCGGTGTACGAGAAGGTATCACCTTCTGCCATAATTTTTGTCCCCAACCTTTTCAATAAGTTAAGTTTAGCACAATTAATTTGAGGCTCTAACGACCAAGCCCTGAGATTGAATGCATTAAGTCTTAGGTTGGCGACATGGCTTAGTGCGTCAGAAAAATTTAGGTTTGAGTCATCATTTAAGAGCTTGAAGGTCAAGGCTTAGTACTTAAATGCATTGGTCCTAATCTAGTGATCCAAATACAGTTCGCACCATCTTAATCTTGTCAAGTTTAAACTCATACGAGGTTATCAGGTCAATGGCACACCACACCTAATAATCTATAGAGTCGGGCTCAAGATAAGTTGCTAAGCTCTTAAACTTGTCTCTACCCAATTAACTCTTAAGCATACAAGGTAAGATGTTTGTGACTTACCAAAAAAAATGTAAGAAGTTTGTGGGCTTTGGACCATCACCCCAACTGCCGCTTGGGTCAGATCCATATCCCTTTCAATTGTTGCATGTTTAATTAACCAGAAAAACACCAAAAATATAACTAAAGTCTCTTTAGTTAAAGCATTGGTTGCATCCACATTAAATTACAATCGAAGTCAGATTCATCAATAGTATCAACCCTCGTCTCAGAGCGCTTGATTACGGACACACACATGCTGTTCGTAATTAAATTTACTCCTACGTAGCAATAAGTCCCTTTGAGCATGCTCGTTTCCTTAATTCTATATGGCGACTACACAGAATAATGAAAGCAACACTAAGGCCTCCACTAAGAAGCGTCACAATATATTATGAATACCTTGCTACCAAAAGAAATCATTAGGATAGGAGCAAAAACCAATCAATCTCTACTAAAAAGCTAATTTCACACTCCTAATTCCACTCGAATTTACCATTCTTCCACATTAGTTGAGTCAAAGGGGATGTAATACTTGAAATTCCTTCAACAAACTAGCAATAATATCCAACTAATCCAAGAAAGCTATGAACCTCAACTACATTAGTGGTTCCAGCCTTGTTGACAATTGCCTCAACTTTTTGCAGACCTATAGAAACTCCATCCCTAGAGACCACATTATCCATAAAAGATAACTTCTCAAGACAAAATTTGCATTTTTTAAATTTGGCATAAAGTTAAGTCTCTCGAAGACTTTTGAGAGAAATCCTCAAGTGATCCGCATGCTCTTGCCGATTTTTTCGAGTACACCAGATCAATACACCTAACCACAAAAACTTTGTTAATAAGGTCCATCGAAATCGTAGGTGCATTTGTCAATCCAAAAAGTCAACACTAGAAACTTTTAGTGCCCATACCTTGTTCTAAATGTCATCCAAGGTATGTTCCCTTAAATTTAGCTGATGATACTCTAATCAAAGATCCATCTTGGAAAACACCTTTAAACCCTACAATTGATCATATAGATCGTCAATCTGAGGGAGAAGGTACTTGTTCTTTACTAGTGCCTTATTTAACTCTCGATAATCCGTACAAAGCCTCATACACCTATCTTTTTTTTTATAAAAAAAAAAAAAAATTATATTAAGGGAGAGAGAATGTACAAACGATTAAGGACAAGATGTCCTCAAAAAATACAATCATGCTAACTACATAAGGCCCTCCGATCTTGCTATAATTTAGACAAAACTATGTCAGCGAAGCCACCAAAGCTATTTGTCCATAAAGCTCCTAAGAATACCACCTTCTACCATAAGAACTGAGCTAGCGTATACTGGTCCTTAAAGATCCTAGCATCCTTTCAAGCCAAATACACCAAAGAATTGCTACTTTTTCCATGGAGAATAATGTTAACACATCTTTCCTCTTTCGAAAGCCATAAAACTTCGTCAGAAGAATACCCTCAACTAATCTTGGGCTAACCCATATCTGGCCGAAAAGAGAGAATAATTTACACCATAAATTCCAAGCCACTTCACATTGCAAAAATAAATGATCATGTGTCTCCCCACACTGAAAGCACAAGACACAGATCCCTGGAGACAAAGCTTTAAAAGGTCTCAATTTCTACAGGCAATCTTGAGTATTAAACTTGTTAAGCAGTAAAGACCAAAAAAAAAAAAAAAAAAAAAAAACCTTGATTCCAAAGGGTACCTTAGTTTTGCAAACATAGGAGCATAAGGGAAAGACTAGAAAACAATTACATGAGGAAAAATGTTGGAAAAAAGATTTAGTGGTAAAAGTACCAGACCCATCCAACACCCAACCCCTTTCATTTGGAAGCAAAGACAAGCATACTTGATCAAGAATGTGGCTTGACTATGTGAACTCATGAAAATCCCTTGTAGGTTCCAAGATAACAAGTTGCCCTGTAAAGATGTAAAACTGGGGCACCATGAACTCCGGACAGTCTATACAAAAGTGGAAACTAATGTGCAAAGACAATATCTGTTATGAATCTAGATCAAACTAGGTTCATACGCTATGGATAGATTGGATAAAAGAGAGTTAAGATGAGAAGCGAAGTGAAAGAGATGAGAAGTAGAAGAATATCTAGAGAGAATCTAGATCAAAGAGAGAGAATAGACTTTCATTATCATTCATCATATTGTCTACAAGAGAGACTACTCTTATTTATACTAGCTTAGGACAAGGGACAAATAGTAACTGCCCTTCCCTCCAAAACACCACATTCAAATGCATTCCTAAACGCATTGCTAAATGCATTACTAAGATACTAAATTGATCTATTACAATTAGAGCTTTATTAGAACTAAACACATATCCTAGAATCACAACAATACTCCCCCCTTTAAAGATTCTTGTCCTCAAGGATCATAGAGAGAAGAGCCTTTATTGTTGTTGAATGTTGCAGCCAGTGACCCTTGCTGTTGCGGCTCGAGAATATACCTCAAGAGGTCTCCCACTATCATACTTCATCAACCACATTCTAACTCCAGTGACCAAACTGACAAGCTACAGTGCAGCAATTGGAGCTCAAGAACCTCACGTGGTGGTCGAAATTCCAATGTCGTAAGTAATCCTTTGCAAAACCTTGAGGCAATCCATCTGATGACCCAACAAATCAATGAACCAAACAACTTACATATATCCTCCCACTTACATAGCTTCATGAAGGAGACCCTATTACTCTTGAACCACACATCCATTACTAGGAAGTTCAATGCTTGTGCGTGGACTGGTTTTGTTGCCTCATCAAATGCTTGCTCAAGTCTAAAAGCTGCCTCCTTCTCATTCAAATGTGAGATAGCTCTATGAAGTTTAATGCGTGCTAGCTGATCAGCTGTAAGAAACTCTGAAATAACAGCCCTTGAAACAACAGCTTGAGCTTGAAATGAATGACTTGGAGCTGCAGCAAGGTCAATCCCAAATTCTTCTGATTTTAAGTGCTCTGCAATGAAGATTTGCTTTGCTTCTTGATGTATCTGCTGCATTAGAGGAGCTTCAGAGTTTTGTTCTTCAAGACAGACTGCTGCAGCATACCAAACAACCTCAGGAACTTGCTCATCATGCTGTTCTTCCACATTTCTAGCTATGTTGGAGTGTATTGCAGCAAGACTGTGCTCAGATTCATGAAATGTTTGCTGCTGCATTGCTTGTCTCGTGCTCAACATCTCTTGAAAAGGTTGCCTATTAATTTGTTCTTGAATCTCACTCGACCTTTGCTCAACTTTTTGTGCAAATTGCTCTAGCTTCATGACGGATCTTTGTTCAAATTGTTCTTGCCTCATGATAAGCCTTTGCTCAAATGCTAATAACATTTCTTGCATTTGCTGCTGCCAAATAGCCATTTGATGACTGAATTTTGAACAATTTCAGCTCTGAATTGAACAAGTGAGCTCAACCTAAAGCTTGATTTAGCTTTGTACTGCAGCACAAGACCAAATCTGAAACTGATGCACTGTCTAGTTCAAGTGAGTTCAACGCCATCAAGCACTTTCGTCAAACACAATGCATGTGAGTAACAATGTGTGAAAGTGTATTGCAGTTAATCACTTCAGAATTGCCACACAATCGCAGCCACTACTCAGCACTTCTGCTCGAATAGAATTTCGAAGCTAAATTGAGGTTAAATCAGCAAGATCCTAATAGATTCTACTGATTTGAATTCAATTCCAGCTGAATCGATGTAGCACTAGCTCAAGTCAAGAATTCAGTTACCAATCATTATAATAGCAAGTTTTGAACTGAAATCTTGAACAAAACAATCAGACCGCAGCACTTGAAGTCAATTGCCACACGATCTTGATAAATTTCAGCTCGGTCGTGATCAAATGAAGCTATTCTTGTTTCCATCAATCTGAACGGCTAAGCTTAATTGCTGATATACACGATCTGAACTGAACTTGATCAAGTTGATCCGGTAGCAACAATTGAGCTTTGATCAGTTAAAACTGAGCTAAATTCAGCACCAAAACCCTGTTTTTGTTGATTGTTTGCAACCAGCTCCAAAGCTTCACATAATACAAACTCAATCTAGTTGAAGTAGATTCAACTAAATCAAATGCAAAGCATCTAAAGTCCCTTGCGCAGTAACAACAACAACAGTTCCAGTGCCACGGGGACTCCCGCACGAAGCAGGGTCTGGGGGGTGGATGTACGCAGCCTTCCCCCTTCCGGGCAGAAGAGAGGCTGTTTCCGAAGACCCCCATCCTAAAGATCGAGTCGTCGTGAGAACATGGTAACCTGGAAACCATGGAAGCCACAAAGCATCAGCTTAGGACACCGCGTTACACTAGCAGTATACAATATACCCCACAGAAGACAACTACAAGGCACATAGTAAAGCAAATAGTACAAGGTCAATAATAGGCGATTAATCGGGAAGCAACTAAACAACCGATAAGTGCACTACCTGGGGTTATGACTGACTAGAAATCTTAAACTACCAGTCACTCGCCGCACTACTCTACGCTACCACATCCGCTACCCCTATGCTAGCCCTCCATCGTGCTCTATCTAAGGCCATCTCCTCCCTTAGGTTTAGGTGAGTTAGGCCGTGTCGGATCGTCTCCAGCCAACTCCTCTTCGGCCTGCCCCTCCCTCTTCTACCTAGCATAGTATGTAGCTGTTCACACCTCCTGACTGGAGTTGTAGATGGTCTCCTGCTAACATGTCCAAACCATCTCAAGAAGTGCTCTCTCAATTTATCATCGATCGAGGCTACACCTAATTTACCTCTGATTACATCGTTCCTAATCCTATCCTTCCTTGTGTGGCCACACATCCGGCGCAGCATCCTCATCTCTGCCACCTTCATCCTATGTGTTTGATGTTGTATCATTGGGCGACACTCTGCCCCATACAACATCACCAGTCTCACTACCGTCCTGTAGTATTTTCCCTTTAGCTTTAGCGGGAATTTTCTATCCCAAAGCACCCCGGAGGCTATCCTCCACTTCTGCCAATCTACGTTAATCCTGTTGTTGACATCCTCGATAACCTCACCGTTCTGCTGTATCATGGAGCCCAAGTATCTGAAACTCTCCTTACTCGGTACGGTCTCCGATTCTATCTTGACATCCTCTGTACTAGTCGCGGTGGAATGGCCGAATTTGAATTCCAAGTACTCGGTCTTAGATCTGCTAATCCGTAATCCCTCCAGTTCCAAAGCGCTTCTCCACAATTCCAACTTCTCATTTATGTCCGCTCGGGGAGTCCCCCACTAAAACTATGTCATCTGTAAAAAACATACACCAAGCCACCTCCCCTTTGATGTGTCTAGTGAGCTCATCCATGACTAGAATGAACAGAAAGGGACTCAAGGCAGAACCTTGGTGTTCCCCAACTGTAATAGGGAAAGTGTTTGTCTCCCCTTCCCCTGTGCGCATATTAGTATGTGCCTCCTCATACAACAACAACAACAGTCCTAGTGCCACAGAGGCTCCCGCACGAGCGCGAGGGGGGGGGGGGGGTGGAAGTACACAGCCTTCCCCCTTCCAGGTAGAAGAGAGGTTGTTTCTGCGGACCCCCACCCTAAAGATCGAGACGTCATGCGAACATGGTATCCTGAGATCATAGAAGCCACAAGCATCAGCTTTGGACCCCTCATAAGACTAGCACTATAAATATACCCTACAGGAGACAACTACAGGCACATAATAAAGCCAATAGTACATGGCCAATAAAAGCCGAGTAATCGGAAAACAACTAAACAGCAGATAAGTGCACTACTTGGGGTTATGACTACCTAGAAATCTTAAACTACCATTCACTCGCCGCACTATTCTACGCTGCCACATCCGCTATCCTTATGCTAGCCCTCCATTCGCTATCCTTATGTGCCTCCTCATACATATCACGAATTGCCCGGATATATGGCATGGGGATGCCTCTCCTACCTAAAACCCTCCATAGTACCTCTCTTGGCACTCTATCATATGCCTTCTCCAAATCAATGAAAACCATGTAGAGATCCTTTTGTCTCTCCCTATACTGCTCTATCGTCCGCCTTAAAAGGTGGATGGCTTCTATTGTTGATCTCCCGGGTATAAACCCGAACTAGTTCTCAGTCACCTCCGTCTGTTGCCGTAGCCTCCCTTGCGCAGCAACATCAACAGGATTTTGAATTTTCTTGATTAAGAGCTTGATTTAGGATCAAATCAAGGCTCTGATACCAATCATTATGAATCTAGATCAAACTAGGTTCATAAGCTAGGGATAGATTGGATAAAAGAGAGTTAAGATGAGAAAAGAAGTGAAAGAAAGAATATCTAGAGAAAATCTAGATCAAAGAGCGAGAATAGACTTTCATTATCATTCATCATATTGTCTACAAGTGAGACTACTCTTATTTATACTAGCTTAGGACAAGGGACAAATAGTAACCGCCCTTCCCTCCAAAACACTACATTCAAATGCATTCCTAATTCCCTTTACTAAACGCATTACTAAGATACTAAATTGACCTATTACAATTACAGCTTTATTAGAACTAAACACATATCCTCGAATCATAACAATATCCCCGCCCAGCTGTCTTCCCAAAATCGAATATGGTCAGTGTCCCAATTATGAGACGAATGTGGGGAAGGAAAGAAGGATAAAGCTGTGATATAAACTTACAGGGGGAGGTGCAACCCGCTGAGTCCACTAACCCTGCATCCCACCCATTCTCTTGGAGACCATACTTGCTCCTAATCACCATGTGCCAAAGGGAAACAAGCTCCTTAGGGAAATGCCATAACCATTTACGTAATAGGGACATGTTCTTGAACACCAAGTTATCGATACCAACCCCCTCGGTTGTGCGGCCTACAGACTCTGTCCCAATAACTAAATGATCCCAATGTTCCTCATCCAACCCTGACCAAAGAAATTCTCTCATAATCCGCTTGATCCGTTTCGTAACATGCACAAGAATCCTAAAAAGGTACGTGTAATATATGGGGATGCTGCTAAGACATGATTGGACAAGAGTAAGACGACCCCCTAGAGAAAAGAAAGCACGTTTCCATCCATCCAATCTCCTAGGGACTTTCCTAATCACAGGATCCCAAAAGCTACAAGATATAGGATTACCACCTAAAGATACACCATGGTAAGTAAGCGGCAATTGGTGTACTCCACAACCAAATAGCAAGGAGTAAGCAAATAGGGTGGGGTCATCAACATTAACCCCTAGGATGCTAGACTTTGCTAAGTTAATTTTAAGGCCTGAAAATTGTTCAAACAGCTAGATTATGGTCAACACAACCTTAAAACCCTCTACACTATCCTCTAAGAAAATAATAGTGTCATTCACAAATTGCAAGTGGGACACAAACACAGATTCTCTACCCACCTCAATCCCTCGAAACAAATTATAGTCTTGACCGTAAGAGAGCATACGACTCAAAACATTGATAACAAGAGTGGAGAGAAAAAGGGAGAGTGGATCACCTAGCCTTTAGGCCATGTGAGGCCGAAAACCAATCCTTCGGTTCCCATTGTCTATGACTGAGTAAGAGACTATCAAAACATCCCTTAATCCAATTACACCATCTATTTCCCAAACCCTTTTTCCAAAGCACCCACTGCAAATTATCCCAGCTTACCCTATCTTAGGCCTTTTCAAAGTCAAGCTTCAGTAAGATCCCCTTCTTGCCAGACGTAACCAAATTATCTATGACCTCATTACCCACTAAAGAGGAGTTCAGAATCCATCTACCCCCTATGAATGCTGATTGAAATTTAGAAATTGCAGGCTCCAAAACCTCGCCCATCCTAATAAAGACCACCTAGGTGAGAATCTTATACACACCAGTGACAAGGCTAATGGGCCTAAAGTCTTTCACTTTAACATGCCGGTCTTTCTTTGGAGCAAGAGTAATAAAGGTAGAGTTAATACTCTTACATAAAACTCCATTCCCAAAATACTCCAAAAAAATCCTCATGAGGTCATCTTTAATAATGTCACTATTGAAAGAAAGCCATAGCCCGTCGGAACTTGGAGCCTTATCACTAGCCATGAGGAAGACAGATCGTTTCACCTCTGCTTCTTCAAATGGCCGCTCTAATCTCACCACATGAGAGTCAGAAACAGGACACCAATCAATTCCATCAATCAAAGGCCTATAGTTAATTTCTTCTGCAAACAATGACTAATAAAACAAGGTAATTTCTCCAGCCCCAAGATTAGGGTTTGTGACAACTTCACCATCCTCCAACTCCAACTCCCACTCCCTAACAAAATTTCATATCATCCTCCCTCCACTCGATGAAAAAACCTAGAATTGGTATCCCCTTCTTTGACTCATTGAGACTTCATCTTTTGACGACATCTTGTTTCCTCCCTCCTAGAAGTCTCAAGATACTCCTTCTGTAGATCCATTTTCTTTCGAAGAAGATCTTCAAGTAAAGGGTCCCCACCTTGAGTCAATCTGATCAATCTTCAAAAGTACCTCCTTAAGCCTAGCCCTCGTATCACCAAAAACAGACGTATACCATTCCCTCAAGTGTTCTTTTAGAAATCTAAGTTTACGTATGAAAACAAAGCCAACCCACCCCTGAACCTGACACTCATCCCACCACTCTTTCACTGGATTAAGAAAGTCACGATGTGAAAGCCACATATTCTCAAAACGAAAAGAAGATGGACCCCAGGAAACGTGATTCGACTCAAGAACAAGAGGGAAATGATCGGATGTGGGTCTAGCTAAGGTTTTTTGACTAAGGTTAGGGAAGAGATCTTTCCACTCATTCGTGTACAAAAAGCGACTAATATGACTAGCTGCCATCCTACCTCCAAAAACAAACCAAGTAACCTAAGCGTTCTCAAGGGGAGGATCTCTAAGATTACATTCCCTAATAAAACCATCAAACCTAAGCATGTGACAAATAGAAGAGGCAGCATTGTACTTTACATAAGGGAAATGACTGACATTGAAATCCCCACCTAAAAGCCAATTCGGACCACCATAGACATGGAATTTACGACTTCTAGGAGAAACCTTATTGTTGGAAATTGCAATGTTTTACTTCATAGAGTTTAAATCGCAATGTTGTATTAGTTGGATCCTTCATTTTCAAGTCTCTAGCTTTTTAGCTGTCCTTACGTTTTCTTTCAACCAAAGTTGCAATATCAACCATATCTAAATAGGTCTAGTGTATAGCGGCACCATGCGAAACTTGATATCACATCTCAATCCTCTTCAAAACTTCCTAGTGATGTAGGACAATGGAGGACAGGGACAGGAGAAAAGAAAGAGGGAGAGAAAGAAGACGAGAGAATTAAAGAGAAAAATACTTAGAGGGAGGGGATAGAAGTATAGATAATTACGAGAAGGGGAAGAGGGAGTTTAGAAACATAACATTTAATTCAATTGTATCTTACATCCTTCAATTATGAGAAAATACATGAACTTATATACACATCCCTAGAATAGAAGTTAGGAAACTAAATAACCTAAAATATGGAAACTAATTAAAATCTCAAAATACGGAAACTTCCTAAAATATCGAAACTTTCTAAAATATTCTAAATCTCAAAACATTGGGACTTCTTAAATATAATAAATCCTAAAAGATAAATTAATATCAAGAGAATATAAAAATTACAAATTTATTTAAATTTCTACTTTTACGCTATCCTCATATTGCATCACCTAGCCTTCACGCCGTCACTGGTGATCACATGAGGGTAAAAAGAAAATGGCTTGGTGAAGCACTTCAAATAACAATTTAGAGACATCTTGTCCCCTTGTTTTAGGCCTATTTATACCGATTCCCTTTGCTTTCTTAGGGCTTTCGGGAAGAGTTTGACATTGAAGAGTTTCTTGAAGTTGTCTCATTTGTTGGAAAGTATAAATTACTATCTTTAATAGGAGAAACGCAAATAGAAGTCTGAGAACTCCTAAGGTTAAAAACTTGTAACTTTTAGCGACTAAAATAAAGTATAATATAGTGATTTTATTAAGCTCATAAAACGTAAAAGAAAGTCTTCTGAGCTTCTTACAAACTTATGCTACATAATAACTAAGTTCATTGAACTTCTCCAAGAAAAACCCATTATGCACTACCTAAAATCCATAAAGAATAAGTTGAGCATAATAGTTAAAATTTGCCAACCAAGACAAGCATGCTTTAGTGTACAAACAATATAATATTAAAATTACAAGTAAAAAGGGCATACTAGAAAGCATGTATGAAAACTTATGACAAAATATTGAATGATCACATAAGCCATGAGGTTTTCGGTTGTGGTTGCATATAATCCCTGCAACTAAGCTTAAAATTGAATATCTTAAAAGGCTCGCCAACCCACTTCAAGTTCAAATGAATGTTTCAAACAATGCACTCGTAACAAAGATGGTATGGCCCCACTATAAACTCAAAAACATCATTTCCCTATCATAGTAGGGCAAAACCCGCAAATAAGAAGGCAAAAATATAGAATGCATGGCATATCTGTGTATCATAAAACATATATCGAATCACATTTCCAAAGTACCATAGATCATACTAATATCAAACAACAAATGTCAAGTTCCGCATTTCATAAGCTTATACACATATGCTTGATCTCGTTTTAATTTCCAACGCATTAAAGAATAAATAAGTTGGTGTATAATTTCCAAAAAGAAAGTCCTCTTAAAGAATTATGATATATCACTTAAAAACCCCGAGGTTTGAGGATTCATCACTTAGATGCTCTTATATTTAAGTATATGTAATAAGATACCTTGTAATTTAAAACTTCCATCATTTAGGTACCTTGAGGTTTAAAAATTTTATCACCGAGGTATCTTTTGCGGAAATTCGAAGGAATTTTCATCATAATATGATCACTTGGCACATGATTCCAACAATATATGGATACCCTCCATGGTAATCCAATGTATTTTCGCCAGGAAATGCTAACACGAAATTGACAATATATAGGTACCCTCGCTCTAGTTCGTTGACTTTTAGTTGGAATTCAACAATTTTTGCTGAAAGATACTAACATGATGCATCTTATTACGGTATCATGTGACGTGTTAGTAATCTCCATCTAAAATTTGCCAAATTCTGATAAAAATTCACCTGATTAAGTTGGGGGGAACTTAGATGATTGAACTTTGAAACTTTAGGATACCTCATTGTATATATTTAAATATCAAGGTATGCAGATGATAAATCCTCAAACTCAGGATACATAAGTGATAAATTCTCCAAAGCATTTTGAGAAAGCCATGAGACATAGCTAAAAATAAATAGACTGAATACACTTAGAGGGTTTTAGATAAAACGGCGGAAGAGTTCACAAATAAGCCATTCACTTGTTGAAATGAACTCCCATGAAGTCTCAAACTATAGATTTAGCCTTCCTGGTCTTTGGCTCCTCTCTCTCAAAGCTGAATATCACTTGTTTTAAGTGGTGAAATCCAAAATGTGGATCATGAGAGTTGGTAAGGGGGTGCTATGTAAAAAAGAGGGGAAGGGTAAGCCAAAGGTTATATGCACTAAATGGGATAAGCCAAAGGGTTGCATAGGTAATAATCATAATGGACATTAATGTAGGGATCATATAGTAAATCATGTAAACCAATGGTCACAAAAAATAATACATATTTAGTATAATAATATGACAAATAATATGGAGTTAAAGCAGAATTATAAGGAACCTAAGGTTGGACAAATTGTCTTATAAATAAGAGGTTATTTGTAAATTTTTATCCTTTACATAACAGCTACCTCTTTATCAGCAATACAACAGCTGTTATGTTACCCGCTCACCTTTAATTTGATACTCTGCATGAAATTATAAACAAATTAGCTAATTCCAAAGCTACAAACCTGCAGCCCAAAGCCAGTAAGTAGAATGAGTATACATTGGTGGCAACAGAATAGCCATTAATGGAAGGGCTATGCATGGAACAAATTGCACAATTGCATAGGGACGCAGGTCATCAAAAAACCTGCAGCAAAAACATGCCAATGTATGAAAGAAATCGCTGAAACCTGTAAATATATATTACAGTAGGTGTACAAAAAGAAAAGAATTGTTTAGATTTTGTAACCCTTAAAAGTTTCCAGGAAGGCATTTCACAAAGGATAGGCAAAGCAAAGCAAAAGTCAGAGAATCAAGCATCTTAGTCCTGTTTTGGGGGTAGTATACATCAATTTTGTTCAAGGTTGTTCAAATCATCCATCCTGACGTAGGAACGTATAGGGGAAAATCGATAGGCACCAATTATGGCGAGGTTAAAAAACCCACTACGGCAAATTGATAGGTTGCTAATCTTGGCGAGGATAAAAACCCCACTACAGGATAGCCAAATTCACCATCTTGGTAGGTTAGGCCAAGGATACAGATAACTTGTTGATTGTGGCGAGATTAAAAACCCTCAGTACGTGTAGCAATTGCCGATTTCACCACCCTGGTTGGCTAGGCCAAGGATACAGATAGGTAGCCAGTTTCACCACCCCAGTTAGCTAATCCAATGATACAGTCAATCTAAAAAGAAGAAAGGAGAAAACTCTCTAACTTTAATTAATTCATCATAAATAATTCAAAATGGATACAAGACTCACCCAAAGGAGATATTTATAGACCCAATAAGCCCTAAAAAGATAAACATAAAGATAATTAAATTCTACTTGATAAATATAATATTCTAAACTCTAATTGATAAATATGTCAATAAATCTTAACAAATTGAAAATCCTAAATAAAATCTTCTAAAAACTAGATTAACTAAACTAATTAAATAAGATTTGAAACTATCTAATTAAATCCTGGTAATTCTTCACGACACTCCGTGTCACATCCCACATAGAGACTCTAGAGGTAGGGAAGCCTCTTTATATACCCTCCTTATCCTTTGACTTAGTAAAGTCTTGTGCGCCTAGAGTAGGTATAATGGGGCACACAAGTGCACGCGTGCACTACCGCGTCGGGTCGACGCATCGCAGTGTGGTGTAGTGTGGACTTCTTCCAACCCAAATTTTTATTTTTAAGGCTATTTAGTTGTTCTGACAAATTCGAACTCGAGGCAAGTTCCTTTCTTATTGAACTGAAGGCTACAAGCTCGAGCTCTAGTTGTCATCTTTGGCCAACCTCGAGGCTGCTAGCTTGATGTGTTTCCAGCTTATGCTGAGCTCGAGAAACGCCTTTGACCATGTAACCACCCTCTCTTTCCATATCAATTGTTTCCTTACCTAAGGGCAGAGTCTTTGCTCCTCCATTTCCACCAACTCTCCATCTTGAGGCCGGATTTTGAGCCCTCTCTCCATAACTGGTAGTTACTCTAACAGGTACCTCTGTGCCTATAAATTAAGTGTCTTTGAGCATTGATACGCAGAATAATACAAAATTCATATACTCTTCTCCTCTCTCCTAAATTCATTTTGTTCCTATGTTACTGAGCAAGTTGGGAAGTACTCCAACCCATAACCCGAGAATACACTCTTATGTTGAGTGCCGTGTTAAAACTGGGAGTCAGAGTGCCTGACGATCCAGTTTATACCTTTATGGGGGCATAAACGACTTAAGGAAATGGTGAACTCCACAATGCAGCAACTTCCTTTAGTTTGATCTTTTCCTCTCTAAATCTCTCTCTTTCAATCATTTAATTATCTTGTCTCAAGTCCTTTTGCCTAAGTTCGAGGTCTATAGTGTTCAATTTGAGGCCTTCTTATTGACGTCCCTCTCTAAGTCGGTTTGAGTTTTGTTCCACCCCCATCTTGAGTTAGCTTTTCACTATCTCGAGGTTGATTTTCCTGTTCCCATTCATGCTATTTTTCCAACATGCCACTTCTCATTCTTTGCAGATGACCAGAGCTATAACTCGCGAACAGTGCTCCTCCAAACAAGACCAGCATATTTAAGTTGCTTCAAGCATTATACATTTGACAGACAAGAACAAGGGAACTTAGCATTGAAATATTTTCATAATGCTTTATCACTAGCGGGTTAATAACTCCCAACTCACTACTAACATTAAAAACATGGAGGAAGAAAAGAGTTCAAAGACGGGAGGATCTTTGGTTAGAAAGCATTCACTTTCTCCAAATTTGAAGAGTGGTTGACTTTCAAATGATAATTGTCCAGACTATTTTACTATTTTCTGATAGGTGAGAGGCGTTGGTTATATAAATCTATGACCTCTTGTCTTCAGCCCTCATCAGTACACTTATTTAATATTTAATTGATATGACTTAAGCAGTTGGTTTTGAGTCTTTAAAAACTTCCCCGATCTCAACAGCTTCTTGCACTGTTCAAAAAAGAAAACAGCTTCTTGCAGTAAGCCCTAATCTACATTGCAGCCAACATCTTAGTACAAAAAATTCCAACAAATTGACGGGGAAAAAGGATACCAGGGAGATAATATATGAAAGCATGAATAGGCAATCGGCAGATTAGAGAGAAATGTCACCATCAACTTTTCTTGTACAGTCATGCATGTCATCCAATCAAGAAGACGTATCCTAATCCCCAACCAGTATTAAAGCATTGTAAGGGGAGAAATCAGTAATAAAACATGAGGACATTATCACTTCGGTATCCTAAGGTTTGACATCTATCACCTAGGCACCCAGACATAATATATACAACGATACCCTAAGGTTTTGAATATTTTATCCCTTAAATACCCTACGTTGAAATTTGATGAATTTTTATCAAAATCAAACCAATTTTATACAAAAAATGTTAATATAGTGCATGATTATAATAATATATATAAGTCATATCAATGCTTTCAACAAAATTTCAACAAATTATGATAAAAAAATTCACTACATTTTGATGTAAACTACTGATATATTGCCGGAATCATGGGTCATATCAGCATTTCTTGATTAAAAAAAAAAAAAATCAAATTCTAATGAATATACTTATATATCATTGGAATTATGTTTCACTTTATCATTTTTCAATGAAAATCTATTAAATTCTGGAAGAGGGGTACCTTATTGGCAAAATTTTAAAACTTTAGAGTACCTAACTGATAAATTTTTAAACCTCAAGATATCTCATTATATACATTGAAATGTCAAGGTACCTAGATGATAAATGGGTATATTTTAGGGTACCTAAGTGATAATTTTCCATTCCATCCCATCATCATGAGAAATTGTGATAACTATTGTTGAAGCGTTAGAAAATGAACATCAGTAATGGAACAACATCCAATCAACAAAAATTTCACTATTCATTTCAGATAAAATCAAGGCATGAAATCATTCTTCATTACATACACTGACAGCCAGGCAGATCAAAGAACAACCAAACCAAAATAAAAGATGATGGAAAAGGAAAGCAGAGCTTACCTCCAGTACAAAATACTTATAATTCCTGCAAGGAGAAGAGGTATGATGGAGGCTGCCCCTTTACGCTCATCAATCCTCTCAATTATAAAAATGGCAACAAGTGATGTGAATGCAATAGTCATCTACAAACAACATGAAAGTTCGCTGGTACCATTTATTTGTGAATTCCAAAATGAAATAACAGCAATAGAGCACTCAAAATAATATGCAAAATAAGTTGGCAATAACATCCTAAAACTACAATTCATCTGTAACATCTCACCGGCAAGCGATCCCACACGAGACGAGCATCATTTGGTTTGAGATGGTAGTAAGAAGATCCAAAAGCCACAGCTGCCACACCAATAAAGAAGCACGTCCAACCCCAGATTTCACCTTGCAAGCTGATCAATAAGAACACTTCAATCATACAAAGACATAGGCTTCATTAATTCAAATCATCGTCATGACAAAAGAAGCTAAAAACACCACAATACCTCAGCTTGAAGTAGTTGCCACAGTGACAAAGTACAAAGCCTATGAGACCGATAACAAGGAATGGAAAGTTGGAAATGACATTGAGTGTGTTAGGGATTCCTGCAATGACATACATTTTAGCTGCATGATGGATACAACAGTGAAAACTGGCAATACCAAAGGTCAAACAGCATACATATTCAATCACTATGGCAGGTACAGTATTTTCAGGCTTGCCCTCACAACTGGGATTAATATCTAGAAAGCTGAACAATGACGAAAGAGAGAATAATTAAGTAGAACTATTGAGAGTATAGAAGTTCTCATGTCATTTTAAGCCACATGATATGGAACTTCAATAAGATAGAGATAAATCATTGCCTTTGGAAGACAATGGCATCATTTACAGCTACCTATTATCAAAATTTCTTCATTGTATAAGTAAACAATTCAGTTAAATTATTGAAGCACTACCAAGGGGCACTTAGCTTTCTACTCCATTTTGGTTAATGGGTACATTTGGCAGCAACACCAAATTTACCAGATTGGCTAATAGCTTAAGCATTAGGTTCAAATTGTTTCTTGGTACGGTGTCAATGCAAATTGCACTACAACAGCAGCAATCAATCAAAAGCAACCTAAGCTTTTTCTCCTCTAGAGCTTCTCCCCACCAGTAGGGTCAACTATATGATTGAAGCATGCTATTACACTATCACAACCATTTCTTCATTAAGCTCTAATGAAACGAGGTCTTTCTTTATTCAATCTCACCTCATCGTCTCTTTGGGTCTCCATTCCCCCTTGAGCGGACTAGCTTCCATCAATTCAATCCTTCTCACTTGAGCATTGGTTTCCATTGCATGAGCCCAAACCATCTCAAATGTGTATTCCTCATCTTATCCTTGGTATACTCCACCTTTGCCTTGTCTCGAATACAATCATTTCTAATCTTTTCTTCTCTAGTGTGTCCTCGCATATATCAAAGCATCTCATATCCTCTACACATCTTTTTTTACTACTAGTACTTGGTTGCCCAACATTCTAACAGCATAAATTTTAATATATCTAAAGTCATCCGTAGAATTTTCATTGCACCCATCCTTCATCATGCTGCCACAGGTCCATTGTTATGTTCATGCTTCAACCCCAAAAGACTTGTGTGTAAGGGTGTAAACAAGCCTAATCGCGTTGAGCACCCTCTTATTTGAACTTGAGCTCAATAAATCATAACAATCACGAGTCCAATATGAGCCTTTTTCTAACTCAATTCAGTAGGTACAAGGATGTTCAATACTCAATCTAGCTTGGCTCATGAGTCTAACTGAGCTGAGTTGAGCTCATTACCGATCTAACCTCGCTATCAAGCCAAGCAGGCTATGGAATTAAGCCGCTATCGAGTGGAGCACACTATCAAGTATAGCTTGCTACAGAGCTGAGTTACTCGAACTATTAGAGAGCAAATATTTTGCATTAAGTGATTGTCATTTAATATGACATTCAAGCTACTAGAGATATGTCATCAATCCATTATCAAGCAATAACCAAGTAATTAATAAGCTTTCAAAGGCATGAATAATTCCTTAACTAAGTCTTAATTAGCGCATAATGAGCTCTTAAGGAATCTTAATTGAATATTTATGAATTTTAATGAGGTAAGCACCCCTTCTTTTAACTCAGCTTGTTAAGCGTACCAATTCTGCATGACTCAGCTCCTTTGCTTATTGAACTCCCAAATCACACAACTCCCCCCCCCCCCCCCCCTCTTCCCTCCACCCAAAAAATAAAATAAAATAAAATAAAAAAAATCTACCCAGCTGGGATAACTATGTAGCTTGTCTTTAGCATAGATAATGGAGAGGCGCTGCATTTGATTGCCAATATCCAACTTTGTCGAATCTTTATATAGATGTAAGGATCCATATAGTCTAAAACCAAGATCCCGTCAAAACTCCAAAGCCAAACAGTGCTCGAGTGAGCATAATATCTAACCTCGTAGAAAGTCATCTTGTTTTATTCCTTATAAAGTGGAAAAAAGGCTTCAAATTATACGACAGTGGTTCCTTCACCAGTAACCACAAGCAACTTGAGAACTTCAAATTATAGCATATAACCAACCTCAACAAATTCTGATATAACAAGATCTATACAACCAAATCAGGCAAAATCTAAAAACAAACACAAAATCAAGCAACACCCACCTAAGGAGATTACCAAAAAGAAAAACCCAGAAACATTATTTGGAAAATAGTGGCCTGCTACGGTAAAAACCAGGATGAGTAGCTACTGTATTCAAAGCCTAGCTAAGTTTATAGTCCAATCGAGTGAAAAAAAAGGAAAGGGGGGAATTAGAGAATAAGAGAGGAACTAGAGAGACTTTGGGGGAAGAGAAAGATACTCAAGATTTCCATTTCATTGGACACCTCACATGCTACCCCAATTGATGCTTATATGGAAATTGGGGAAGAGAAATCACTAGCTAAAATCCTAATTATGTAGTAAAAGAGAAAATTACTTACAATATCACTAAAATAAAACTACCTACTAAAATAATATTTAAATCACATGCATAACACACCAACTTTTTTTTTTTTTTTTTGGGTATTATAACCTTGACAAGGAACAATATACCTAAAACCTAATAGCTTGGCCATAGAAATAATTGTATTCCTTACAACCAGCCCTTCTGCTAAATTTTACCAGGCCTTAGGCCTGACCCATAGAGTTAACATACATGAAATCTACATATAAACTCAAGTGGAATTCCGTTCTTAAACCATTTGGCAACTTAAGTGGAGTGTTACGATTCATAATCAATCCACGATCGAACCACTCAATCAATTAAACAATCAAACTCAACGATAGTAGTATTTTATATATAACTTGTATAATCCGTACAAAATATAGAAACATACAAGTATAAGATAGATTTGTATAGTAGGGAAAGGGAGGGAGAGATAGAGAGATAGAAAGGGGAGGGAGACTTAGAGAGAGAGAGAGAGAGGGAGAGTGAGACTCAACGCAATTTTCATCCATGCCCCTTCTCTTCACTTAAGCACCTATATGTAGAGTTAGGGGAGGAGTACCGTTAGAATTAAGGACTTAGCCTATTTATTTATATTTAAATTACCCCTCATTTAACTTCTATATTTTTGATTGTATCAATACCTTCCCCTTTTAAAGACCCTTGTCCTCAAGGATCAAGGTATTTATACCCAAACTGATGACCCTCTGAGGTCAAATACTGTAAGTACAAATCCTATCCAATTTTTTTTTTTTAAATTAATAAAAGTTGTCATATTTTTCGCCCCTAAAAATTTAAAGCAAAATATAATTAGGTAATTATAAAGACCAAGGACAAAAAAGTAATTTTGCCAAATTTAATTCCAAACCCACATGGCCCTTCTTCCTCTGCGCCAACAGCCGGCTACTTGAAACCCTAACTCCACCATGTAGCGGCAGTGCCACTTGGTGGACGGCGGCCGAAGCTAAGGCAAGGCAGTGACAACGGTGTATGCGAGACATCTGGCCCTCCCACGCTTCCTCCATCATTTCGTCATTCTCGGCCATTGCACCCTGGCCAATGACGACAACCACCTCCGATTCCTAGTTTCCTGTCAAATGAGGTGACTCTGATGCCTCGATGGTGGTCAGATCTGGTTCCTTCTTCTCCACTTCTAGATCTTCAACAACCACCTCTGATTTATATTCATGATTGACTCTTTTAATGTAATCATCGATCACTACTTTCATTTTAGTCAATCCATCTAAGAGGAATGTATCAACCTCCATGGTTGAATTTCTGCGAACCTCCATTGATGAGTGCCGAGGACAACCACTCTGATACTAATTGTTACGATTTGATACAGGAGAAAGAGTCGGGTTAGGATTCGCAGCGAAAATCGAGTGAGAATTGCAGTTTTGGAATAAAGGGAAGACAGTTTTTAGCGGAAAAACAGTTAGAGGCGGGTAGATCACGTAAGCGGCACGTGAGTTGGTGGCGGGTGATCATGTGCGAGGCACATGACTGGAAGAATCAATTTGGCAGATTTTTATACATTTATCTTTAACTTAGTAATTGCAATTTAAATTGTTTTTCTTTTTCCTTTGTTGTTTTAATTTGCCATATATATAGTTAGTGATGTAATTCAGGTTGTTTTCTATGCAATGAAAACCTAATTTCTTTCCTCTAATCTTCTCTCTCCTCTTCCTTCTCTACCCTAATTCTCTTCTCTTCTATCTTGAATCTCCCACTTTGAGCTGAATTTATCAGAATTAATTATAAATTTAGCTCACTGTATCGCGATTCATAATGAATCAATGACCGAACCACTCAATCAATTAAACAATCAAACTCAAAGATAGTAGTATTTCGTATATAACTTGTATAATCCGTATAAAGTATAGAAACATACAAGTATAAGGTAAATTTGTAGAGCAGGGAAAGGGAGGGAGAGATAGAGAGATAGAAAGGGGAGGGAGACTTAGAGAGAGATAGAAGAAGAGAGAGGCTCAACACAATTTTCACCCATGCCCCCTCTCTTTACTTAAGCACCTATATGTAAAGTGTGTTCGAATTAAGGACTTAGCCTATTTATTTATATTTAAATTATCATTCATTTAATTTTTATATTTTGGATTGTATCACGGAGTAACCAACTATGCTTATATATAAATCAATTCTCTCTCACAATTGTTGAGTAGAATTCTATTAGACTCACATATTGGAGTCTTTTAACCCCTTTCAAGTAACTACTGTTATGATTAGGGTTTGCTAAGTAGACAAATGATATATAAACTGTAATCATAACAACTACCTACGAAATTAGGAGGGTCAGATATCAGAGAGAGAAAGAGAGAGAGAGAGAGAGAACCGAAGAAGTGGCGTTGATCAGCAAAGTGGTGATATTCCTGAGACTGAGGAATGGAAGGAGTGAAGATCATCAGCACCACAAAGCAGAGCATCGCCACTCCCCATGCGGTAACTGTGCGTTTCTTCATTCCCCTTAACCCGATCCACACAGACAGCAATGGCTCGCAAATTGATCTCTTCAGTGTTGTTCCTTGTTCGCCTAACCAGACTGAACATACTTTCATCGTGAGTTGACTTAAGGATGGACCCAATCTAAACGAGACTGAATTACACCTTTGGTGCTAAAGTTTCAAAGCTTGGTTTAAAATTTTAAACCAAAAAATATATATATATATATATATAGTTTCGTCTCTATAAATTTATTTAAATTAATTTTTTTATTTTTTTATTTAAAATAGTCACTATAGTTGGACCAAAAAATAAATAAAATAAAATAGTCACCACTGGAACTTGGTGCAATGTATGGTTGCTTTATTATTCATAAGATAAATTATTTATACAAATAAAATTTTAATCTAACTTTAAATTTAATACAGTGTTTAGAAAAAAAAAACTTTAAATTTCAAACTAAAAATTAAAATAGTCATCTATATACAAATAGAAATGTACCTCTATTTTATCAAAATTATATTATTGTTTTATAGGAAAATTATCATTTAGACAATCGGACATTTCATAATATATAATGAGATATATTAAGTTTTAAACATTTTATCATTTAGATAACCCAAAGTCTTAAAGTTTTATCAATCATAAACCTTTTTGGAAATTCAATAGATTTTAATGTTAAAATTGAACACAGTTTTGAAAATATAATTGTACCTTTACTAGAACTTGATGATTTTTTTGGAAAAATGCAAAAGTGACACATGACTGGGGCAACATATAAGTAGTTGCTATCAACATTTGGTGACTATTTTATCATACTTTGTTGATTTTTTTTATAAAACATTGGCATACATTATTGTAATCATGTATTATATCAACATTTTTGTATAAAATTGGTCAAATTCTTACAAAAGTTCATCAAATTCCGACATAAGGTGCCTAAGTAATAAAATATTCAAACCTAAAGGTATCTCATTGTATATATTGAGATGTGAGGGCACCTAAGTGATAATTGTTTGTTGGAATTGGTATCCTGGAAAACCCAATTAGTTAATTTTGAAATAATAAAATTATTTTATTTATTTATTTTCTGATTATATTTTACGAGTCAAACATGCGTATAGTTGTTTTTTAAAACGTTCTATGAGATGGACGTAGTCCAAGATGACATTTCGGGTTTGGTTTAAGTAGTCAATGAGATTGAGCCACAGAGAGACTCAAATCAAATAAGCGATATGTTGTCAAAGTATATGCTCATAGTCAATGATGAGTTTGGACAACTTATCTGATAAGACTATAATATGATACTTTAGATGACTTGTCTTGGTCATGTGGATAGAGATCCAAAACTATTTGTTTACACCCTAATTTTGATAGGGTCGGCACGTCGCCATTTTCTGGTAAAATGCTAGGTGGCCATCACATAAGGTCCTCCTCGAGGGGAGTTAGGCCTTTAGGTGCTGTGATAACAGCATCTTGAGCCTAGTACCTGGGAAGCATTATTACCCTTGACAAGGGTATCAACCACTCGAGGCTCGAGATGGCTAAAGGGTGAAGTGAGCTCGAGCTCGAGGAGCTGCCAGGAAAGCTGCAAGAACGGCAATTTCCAAGCTTGAGGAAGTTACTTGGAGCACAATTTCAGGTGCTTGGGCCTCAAGCTTAATTCGGGAGGACGTGGGCTTCTAGAGGGAACTTCTACTGAAAATCTGGATGTGGGTATCAAGGATTTCCCTCTAAAAACTCAAGACACGTTAGTGAGAGCAAGCGCGAGCAAGAGAAGAGCTTAGTGGCCAGACGTGGGTGAAGTTACCATGAAATTAAGAGCAGCCGTTATTTTATTTTTCTATAAATAAAGGACTCTGCATTAGTCCAAAATAGTATACATATACTTAATACAAAACTTCTTCAAGTTTTTCTTTACATCACACTTGTGCTCTTTCCTAAGAGCAGCATAACTTAACTAGGCGCAGCGTATCATAGATCTTTGTTGTACTTACCCCCATAGTATGTAATATAGTTCTCAGACTTCAAGTATGACTTTTCAGTTTTAATCTATTCCCACAAATCGACAAGTTGAGATTTGAGGCTTTAATTTAAGGCTTTGTTCCTTAATTGCGTTGGTTTTAGCACTACTATCACTACTTGATAAGTCAGGTGAACTTAGGTTCGCAGTTAATTAGGGCTTTGACAGCCAAGGCTTGTCCCTTTACGTTGGTCCTAATCCAGTGACCTGAATACGGTTTGCTTCACCTTAATCTTGTCAGGCCTAAACTCATTTGAATTACTATAAGTCAAGGGTGCCAGGCTTAAAAACCTGATTTACTCGGGCCTGTAAGTGGACTGTTGAGCTCTTGGGCTTGTCTCCACCAAGTTCCTGACTGTCTGTGGGCCCTGCTTTGTCACTATAACTGCCACTTGAGTTTGGTCCATATCTTTAATCTTCCATCATAAAAAATGTGCAAAAAATTCAAAAAAATATTTAACAATGTCTTCTTAATTGAAGCGTAAGCAGAACTCATGACATAACTGAAGTCAGACACACCAACATATCACAACCTTTTTCTTGGAAAACGATGAATGCTTGAGGTCAAAGATGCGTAATTCGGAATTAGGCTCACTCCTTAGTCATGGTGAGTCCCTTTTGTACGTTTGTTTTGTTTTCACATTTATGGCGACCACACATACATCACTTGAAACAAAATATAGCAAACAAACTTCTTCGTCTTTAGCTTATCGTGGATTACCATAACGTAATTGTCGCCCATTCGCCAATGGTTAGAACCAGGAGGTCGAGTGCCCTCGAGCATGAGGAAGCAAAAGGCTTAGCCCTCATTGGATCCCCACTCAAGTATCCTCTTGAGCAAAGTCCCATATCTAGAAGGGATGACCCGAGTCACAGCCACAGCAGTGAGAGTGGAGGTGATGATGACATCCCAGAAGATGAACGTATTGGGCTCGTGGCCATTCTTGCAAGATTTTCAAAGATATGCTCAAACGTCATTTAGAGATTGTGGACCAAAGTTTCCAACAAACAATGAGAGAAGCCTTCGAGAGACAACATGCTGAAATAGAGCGCAATCTAGAGCTCAACAGGAAAATTTCGTCACCATGAGAGTCTTGATTAATGACCTTGGAACCTCTATGAACGAAAGGCTCCACAAAGAGACTGATACATTCTTGGAGGAAATGAACTCGAACTTGTCTTCTACTGCTGCCCTTATTGCTAAGGATGTCGATAGGCAGATAGTGATTGGAGTCGAGCCTATATTGGTTAGACAAGCTGAGACTCATAATGGCTTAGTCCAAGCCATTAGGGAGGATATCAGGCAACTTAGGCCTGCACCTCCTCCATTAGTCCCGGCTGATTATCCTCGTGAAACACCTTCGAGCTCGCGATTAGCAGTTACTCAGGCTGACTGTACAGTTCTTGAGAGAATGAAAAACCCAACGGTCACTAACCCAGATGTTATACACTTGGAATCCAGCCATAGAAACGATAACGTGCCCCTTGGAGTTGCTAGTCCCTCAACTCGAAGTTTCTCTCTGACCACTAGGGATCTCAACCCCACTGCACCGTCGTTACCTATCCCCGAGATAAGAGGCATAGCCATTCGTACCCTTCTTTAAGTAGTGGAGGTTGCCTCCAAGCCCACTTAAGGCCTAGAACTAGGAATGCAAGGTCAGGTCCCTATTTTCGGGAACTAGACTTCTCATCCTAGAACTCCTCATACTTATCATAATGGGGGCAAAATAACAACCTACTTCCTCAAGATTATGACTTAGGGGTTGATCAAGTAAGGACGAACCAACAACCTATTGCTAATGGTATGTTTCCGAGCATGCCATATAACCCAGGTCCTGCTATGGCATACTTTATGGCCAACGAAGTGTGTGGCCATTATGATCAAGGGTTTTATCCAGGGTTTGGGGGGCAATAACCATTCCCACATCTGATTGTGATGGGTGCTTAGGGGTATCCTGTAGATCCCCCTTGATACCCTTACTAGTTTGGGGGCAATGGCAAGCATATGATCATGTGCCTAACCTTCCCTTCCAGGATCAATTGGTCTCCCTCATTGAGCAAATGTATGGGTTGAGCCTCGCAAGGGTTAATAGACCTTTGTATAGTAAACCTTACCCTAACTACATAGACATAGATTATCCTTTTCCTCGAGGATACAAAATCCCCGAGTTTTACCCTCTTTCTTTAGAGAAGGGACCGTTTCTGCTCTCGAGCACTTGGCAAGGTTTAATTTCCAATGTAGAGAAGTGGCAAATAAATAATATCTCAAATTAAGGTTGTTCCCTAGCTCATTGACTGGGACCGCCTTCCAGAGGTATGTCAACCTTCCCCCTAATTCTATTTATTGTTGGGATGACATGGCTAGGCAATTCTAGGCCCAATTCCCAAGAATGTAATTAAGAACTTCCATATGAGACTTGGCTTTAATGAGACAGAATCCAGACGAGTCAGTGGAAGAATATATTAACCGGTTCAAGCGAGCCAGGTTAAAATGCACTGTGGCCCTTCCTGAGGTTGAGTACAACAAGCTAGCACTTAACAGCTTGGATATTGAATTCAGGAAGAAATTCAAAGTTTCTAATTTTATGATGCTTCTTCAGCTGGTAGAATGTGCCGCTAGATATGAAGCGGTCTTAAAAGAAGAAAGCCTTAAGAAAAAATAACGTGTACGGACCTACATGCACCGTTTCATCGAGGAGGAGAAAGTTCCTCCATACGAGATTGACGTAGATGAATACGTCAAGGGACATCCCATGGTTTGTAATCCTCTGGTTCAAGAAGAATATCAAAGCCAGGAAGTCTTACTAGTCCCAAGAGCTGAGAAAATATTCGTTTGACCTCTCTAGAGAAGACGTAATATTCGATTGACTTGAGGTGAATAATAAACTCAAAATTAGGAGTACTGATAAAAAACCGGATCCCAACTCGAATAAGGGAAGGGTATACTATAAGTGACATGATTCGTTAACTCGTTCAAGGAAGATCTGCGTGATCTTTAGAAATGTGGTTCAGGATGCCATAGAAGCAAGAGAATTGTGTTGAGACGAATTTCAAAAACTTTTCCTAGTTTATTAGACTAATGCAATGGAACGGTTTAAAATTCCTAATCTTAAACCTACAAGTGATTTAAGATTTCTAATTTTAAATCTATAAATTTAACATTCCTAATTTTAAATCGACAGGCCTCAACTCTAATACATTCATAATAATAACATGTATATTAAACTAGCACAGTAAGAATATTGTAAATAAATAGAAAAGCGAAAAACTAAAAGGAAAGGGAAAGTAGAATACCTAAAAAAGCTCCAAATAAAGAAAACCAGAAATCTGAGACCTAGAAGCCTTATACGCAATCTCCTCGAAAAAACCCGGAGTGTGGGCTCCGAAAAATATTAAGCTTAAGAGAGAAAATTTCCGTTCAGATCTCCGAAAGTCAACACTTTCAGGAAACCTTTTATTTATTTTTTATTGGATGCTAAACCTTGACTTCAGTACCCCTATTTATAGTAGGCTATTGGAGCAAAAAATTAACAAAATTTCGATGTGGGATTCATTTTAAAAGAGCAAAATGACGCTGTGTAATAAGCTGAGTTAAACGCGTTTTATTTAGTCACAGCATGCCAAGTGTTAGCATGGGATTGGTCCGCGCCAATTTATGGGACATTCTAGAGCGTTTCACGTGGCACAATCTGATTGGTACGGACGCAGATCACCCCCCTGATGCACGCTGATCGGCTGCTTGTGTATAAATGCGAATTGCTACGCTGGTTTCGTAATTTTATTTATTTCCCACGTGTAAAAAATTCATCTTATGAATTTTTAATTTTAAAAAAAGTTTATTTTATTCTATAATTTTCACCTTTTATTCATCTCATGAATAATGTTTAGCAAAATTAAATTTATTCATCTCATAAATTCTTTAACAGTTTTTCTATGGCAATAAAAACAGAGGCTTGCGCAGGGGCCTTAGTGATAATTTAAATCTAGCTCCAAATGAGTTAAATTAATTGTCATTTAATGGACTTAATTTCATTAAATAAATTCTACTGTACTCTAGACTTAAATCATTTATTCGATAATTCACAAATAGACTATATTGAGAACAACAACCCCTCTATTAGATATCAATGATGAAAAATAATTAGAAGTACTACCATTATTTTTCTCACAGCTTCTCCATTAGTTATCGACTCGCTCTTTTTCGAATAATTCATTTATACTCAAACAAATTCACAGTATAAATTCTAAATGTCAAACACTTGGAATAATTTGGCCAAAGTTTCAGAACTAATTCAGACACTTGCGAATCAACCAAGGGGACATATGTGTCTCATAAGAGACTATAGATTCTCTATTGAATACTCGGTCCCTGTCATACTTCATGTAATTACCCAATGCATGTGGGATTTCGGCCATATATTAAGACCTTACTTATACTACACCAAGTTAACTAACATTCCATGTACAGGTCCAGAATACTCTTAGCATTTGAAGTCGTCATTCAAATAGTACATCATGAATCACTCATTTCTGATAGTAGTATAGAAACACGTAACTCACATGGTCTAAGTTAGTGTATTAATCTTGTTGAACACACTAACATAACACTTCTGGATCACCATCCACATGAACAAGACAGATCATCTAAAGTATCACGTTATAGTCTTAGAAGACAAGTACTCTAAACTTATCACAACTATAAGCTTTTTCAAATAGCATTTCATTTCATTCGCTCTAAGTCTATCTGTGGCTTAATCTCATAAACCACTTATAACAAACATGTAAAAAGTAATATGAGGACTACATCCATCTCATGGATATTACTTAAAAGAAAATCACATGCAACATATATGCTCACTTACACAAATTTAACGAGGAAATGACTGAAACTTCAATTTCATTCTTTAATTAAGTAATATTTACGGGATAAATTTGGATTTTTATGGAACTATTCCTAACAATCTCCCACTTGTCCTAAATCTAATTTACTATACACTTTATACCCATTCGCTCTAAGTGTGATTCAACAGTCTTCTAAGTCAAAGTCTTTGTAAAAGGATCTGCAAGGTTATTGCTCGTATCTATCTTCAGGATCGCTATCTCACCCTTCTTCACGTAGTCTCTAATGAGGTGGTATTTCCTTTTAATGTGTTTGGACGTCTTGTGTCTTCTAGGCTCTTTAGAATTAGCCATTGTACCCGAGTTGTCATAAAAGACTATAATAGTATTAGACCATATCTAACTATCTAGATCTTTCAGGAACTTCCTGAACCAATATACCTCCTTTGTAGCTTCTGAAGCTGCAAGATATTCGGCTTCCATGGTTATGTTAGCAATATAAGATTGCTTGACACTCCTTCAACTAATGGCTCCACCTCTAAGGGTGAAGACATATCCATACGTCGAATGCTTGGCATCTCTATCTATTTGAAAATCTGAATCAGTATAGCCAACTGGAACCAGTTCGTCACTATGAAAGATTAGCATTTAATCTCTAGTTCTTCTCAAGTACTTGAGAATATGTTTCATTCCCACCCAGTGCATCAGACCCAGGTTAGACTGATATCTACTCACCACGCCAACAACATAGCAGATTTCTGTTCTCGTGTACAACATGGAATACATGAGGCTTCCCACAGCCGAAGCATATGGAACATTTCTCATCTGCTCTTCCTACTGAGGTGTCTTAGGTCACTACTCTAAAAAAAGAGGGATTCCATGCCTAAAGGGTAAAAGCCCTTTCATAGAGTCCTCCGTGCGATACCTTGACAAGATCTTGTCACTATAAGGGCTTGAGAAAGACCTAATATTATATTCTTATGATCTCGCAAAAGCTTAATCCCAAGAATATAGCTGGCTTCTCTAGGTCCTTCATATCGAATTGACTTGACAACCAAATTTTTACAGCTGATAGGACACCTACATTATTCCCAATGAGTAGTATGTCGTCCACATGCAACACTAAGAAAGTCACTACTTTCTCTTGATGTCATTTATGCACGCATGGTTCCTGAGCCAATTGCTCAAACCTATAAAACTTAATCGCTTCATTTAATCTAATATTCCATGAACATGATGCTTGCTTCAGTCAATATATGGACTTTTCAGTTTGCATACCATATGCTTCTAATTTTTGCTAATGAAACCGTCTGGTTGCACCTGTTGGACGAGTTTCAAAAATTTTCTCTTATTTGATAAAGTTAACACAGCGGAAAGTTTAAAATTCTTAATTTTAAACCTAAGATTGATTTAAAATTCCTAATTTTAAATCTACAAATTTAAATTCCTAATTTAAATCTACAAGTCTCTACTCTAATACATTCATAATAATTACATGAACTATAACTAGCATAATAAGAAAACTGTAAATAAATAGAAAAGCGAAAAACTTAAAAGAGAAGGAAAGAAGAATACTTGGAATTGCTCCAATAATAAAGAATACCATAATGATAATAAATTACTCCAAGAAAGTTAAGAAAACCAAGACCTAGTTGCCTTCTACACAATGACCTCAAAATGCTGGAGAGTGGGCTCTGGAAAATATTAAATTGAGGAAAGAAAAAATTCGAGGAAAATTTTTCTCTCTAATTAGGTCTCCGAAAGTCAACACTTTCAGAAACCTTTTTCTTTTAATTTTCTAATTGAATTCCAAACCATAAAATCGGTACCCCTATTTATAGTAGGATAAAGGAGCAAAAATATCCAAGGAAATCGATGTGGGATGCAAAAATATAAAGCAAAACACAATATATCATATAAAACATGATAAAAAAGACGCATTTTACTAGCTGTTCAAAATGCGTGCTTATTTACACATATCGCATGCCACATGGTGGGCAGCAATTGGCCTGCACGCGAGCATGCAGATAGGCCCAGGATTGCCCAACCCGTGACATGTGTTGCGCGCTGGTTGGTCCAAATGCATTGACGCGGATTGCCAAGTTATTTGCGCGATTTTTCCTTTTTTTGTTTTGTTTTGTTTTGTTTTGTTTCCCACATATAAAAATTCATAAGATTAAATTATTTTATTTTATCATTTTTAATTTTTTATTTATCTCATGAATAACGTTTGAAAAAAATTAAATTTACTCATCTCATGAATAAATAATTCATCTCATGAATTTTTAGATATTTTTCTAATGGCAATAAAATAGAGGCTTGCACAGGAACCTCAGAAACAATTTAAATCTATCTCCAAATGAGTTAAATTAATTACCATCTCATGATAAAATTTAATTACCATTTAATGGGACTTAATTCCACTAAATAAATTTCACTGCACTCTAGACTTAAAACATTTATTCGATAATTCCCAAATAGACTGTATTGATGACAACAATCCCTCAACTAGATGTCCATGACAAAGAATAACTATAAGTACTAGCATTATCCTTCTCACAGCTTCTCCATTAGTTACCTACTCGTCTTTTATTGAATAATTCATTTATACTTGAACATATTCACATTATAAATTCTAAATGTTAAACACCTAGAACACTTTGGCCGAAGATTCCAAATCATTCAAACACTTGCAAATCAACTAAGGGAACATCTGTATTTCATACGAGACTGTAGATTCCAAATTGAATACCCGACCTTGTCACACTTCACGGCGCTACCCAGTGTACGTGGAAATTCAGTCATTTGTCTATACCTTATTTACAGTATACCAAAGTAACTAACGTTCCATGCACAAGTCCAGAATACTCTCAGGATTTAGAGTCATCGTTCAAATAGCACAACATGAATCACTCATCTCTGATAGTAGTCTAGAAACAAGCAACTCACATGGTCCAACGCAGTGTGTCAATCTTATTAAACACACCAACCTAACACTTTTTGATCACCATCCATATGACTAAGACAAGTCATCTAAAGTGTCACATTATAGTCTTAGCATACAAGTAGTCCAAACTTGTCTTTGACTACGAGTTTTTAAAATGACAATCCACACCATTTGTTTCAAGTCTGTCTGTGGGTTAATCTCATAAACCACTTAAAACAAACATGTAAATTATAGTCTGAGGACCATACCCATCTCATGGATGTTACCAAAAACAAAATCACATGTAGTATATATGCTCACTTACACAAATTTAACAAGGAACCGATTAGAACTTCAATTTTATTCATTAATAAAATAATATTTACGTGACAAATTTGGATTTTCAGGACATCATTTCTAACAGCACTATGTAGGTGTCTTCTTCAAGGTGACCGTTCAAAAAGGCCATTTTCACATCAATTTGCCAAATCTCATAATCATAATGAGCTGCAATGAATAGGAGTATCCTTTTGGACTTTAGCATGACTACTGGTAAGAAGGTTTCATCATAATTGACTCAGTCCTTTCCGGTAAAACCCTTAGCAACCAGTCTTGCCTTATAGGTCTCTACTTTCCTATTCACTCCTCTTTTCCTTTTGTAGACCCATTTACAGCCAATGGGCTTAATGCCTTCCGGCGCTTCTACCAGTATCCAGACCTGATTAGAGTACATAGATCTTATCTCAGATTTCATTGCCAAGACCCACTGGTCAACATCCTTGTCTTTAATTGCCTCATTATAGCTGAGAGGATCAGATTCAATGTCACGGTCAACCATTAAAGCTCCCGCCATAAACCTGTCAGGCACCCTGACAATCCTCCCACTATGCCTAGGCTCTCGTGTACTTGGAACATCCTCGACCCTATCCGTAGGAGCATCTAATACATCCACTGTATCCCGAGATGTATCTAACTGTTTAGAATTAGCGTCACTATCTCTTATGTCCTCTAATGCTACTTTACTTTTGCTTTTGTAGTCTACTCCAAAATCCTCCTCTAAATATTTCACATTTTCACTTACAAACACCTTTTCTTCAGAAGGACTGCAGAAAAGACCACCCCTTGTTCCTTTAGGATAACCACAAACATAATTACCTTAGTCCTTGACTCCAACTTGTCAAGATTCTTTTTCAACACATGTATTGGGCACCTCCAAATTTGAAGGTACCTTAGACTTGGCTTTCACCCAGTCCATAACTGCATAGGCATTTTAGGCACTAACTTAGATTGAACTAAGTTAAGGAGATATGCTGTTGTTTCCAACCCATAACCCCAAAAGGAGATTGGTAAAGTAGCATGACTCATCATGGACCTTACCATCTCTAACAGTGTCCTATTCCTTCTTTCTGTAACACCATTTTGCTATGGTGTACTCGGAGCAGAAAGCTGAGATCTTATCCCATTTGCAGTTAGGAAATCCAGAAATTCACCTCAAAGGTATTCTAAACTTCAATTTGATCGAAGTGACTTGATTTGTTTACCTAATTGCTTTTTAACTTCGGCTTTCTACTCTTTGAACTTTTCAAAAGAGTCTGACTTATGTCTCATTAGGTAAATGTATCCACACCTAGAGTAGTCATCAGTGAATGTGATGAAGTATTCATACCCACCTCTTGCTTGAACGTTCATTGGTCCACATACATCTGTGTCAACCAGCTTAAGCAAGTCACCAACCTTGTTGCCTTTACTCATAATGAAAGACTTGGTCATCTTGCCTTCTACGCAAGATTCATAGATTGGTAAGGACTCCAAGTCCAAAGGTTCTATTAGTCCATCTTTTACCAGTCTTTGGATCCTGTTCGAAGTAATGTGACCTAAACGTTGGTGCCATGTGAAGGCATTATCCCTTTCAAGGTATTTTCTTTCAAGAGATTGAATAAGTAAGTTTGTGTTAAATTCATTCAAACAAATATCATAGTTTTGATCAAAAAATAACATGAATAAACCATCCACACATGTACCTTTGCAAATAAACAATTTATTTCTCATAATAACAATTTCAGAATTGAAATTCATTGAATAACCATTATCCACTAAACGAGACACATAAATCAAATTCCTGTGCAATGCAGGTACAAATAAACAACTCTTCAAAATTAAAACCTTACCACTAAAGACTAAGCTAACATCTCCTACTCCTAAGACCGTCTTGTACCGTCTCCAACTGTCAGGTACACATCTCCATCATGCAGTCTCCTGGTTAGTGTGAGCTCCTATAACATATTATAAACATGGTCAGTTGAACCCGAGTCCACACACTAGGAACCTGGTGGATTCTTAACTACGCATGACTCAACTAAGTGAGATATCAACATGCCTTCACCAGATGGCTTCGCAGTCTTTACAGGAATAGTAGCTATGTATTTGGTATAGTTCCTCTTCCAATGGCCCATCTTACTGCAAAAGAAACACTTTCTTTTTGCTGGCTTCTTATTAGGCTTAGTTGCTATATTAGCGATCATGCCTTTTCTTTTCTTTCCAATCGGTCCCTTAGTCTGCTTGCTCCCACTAGCGCTTGATGCTTGAGTTGAGTGGATACTTCCCCTGGCTTGCATCACGCCCTCTGCGACTTCCAGCTCCTTCATCAGCTCAGGCAATGAATAATCTTTTATTATTCATTGTGTAATTGAGTCTGAGTCGGGTGAAGGAGCCCGATAAAGAGCTGAGGATAATATCCTGCTGAGATTGACTATCAACTTAGCACCAAGAATCTCCAACTCAGACAAACATGCCATCATCTTCATGACGTGTTCCTGAACTGGAGTTCCTTTCGACATCCTCATGTTGAGGAGCTTCCTCATCTGCTCTTGTCTAGCTGCCCTATCTTGACCACCAAATATTTCCTTTAAATGTTTGATCATCTTAGCTGTTGTTTTTATCTCAAGCATCCGATGCTTGAGAGCATTTGTCACTGAAGCTTAAATATAGCATCTGGCTAACTCATTAGCCTTATGCTGCGTTCACAACGCTCTTTAATAGCAGTTGTAGAATTATTAGTGGACACTGTAGGTCGAGCATCAGTGAGAACAAACTTGTGACCCTCATATATTCAAAATATGTCCAAATTCATTTTCTAAGTGAAATAGTAAGGTCTAGTCAGAGCATTATCCTTAAGTATTGAGTGAAGTGCTCCAGTCACAGCCATTATTAATCTCTGTAAATGCAACCACTTGTGTAACTATATAATATGAGTCATGTACAATACAATGATATCTATTCTTTTAATTTTAGCAAATAGAATGAGTCAGGTATCCACAAAACTGAACTATCATGTATGCAATGATGACCCACACACCACACCCTACTCCCCAGCAGCAGGGTTGTATGAAGTTAGTTTAGGTGAGAATTATTCTCAATTAACATGTTTTCTTGTAATTCTTATTAAACATGATTAACTCCCCACTCTTCCTTAGTGTCTAAGATGACACAGCAAAGCTCCTCATGGAGGCTAATGTATTATGCTAGTCAAGTGTAAACCATTACCTAAACCTCCATACAACACGTAATACTCCACGTCAGCGTGGTCGCATCGCTTCTTTGCACTTTAGTTTATCCTATTAGAAGTATAACCTTGTACCTACAAACTAACACCCTCCGCAAGGAGTGATGTCAATTCACTATACTACTAGACCAATAACGAAGATCATGAGGTTTCAACAATTGAACCTCGCTCCCATTTGAATTTTGTAAACTAGTGGTTTCTATTTTAAATTGCGTTTACATCTTGATTATTTCATAATCACCACTAGAATCTCATTCTAAAATACTTTAATTAATAAAAAAATAGTTTTTTTATTATTATTATTAATTCAGTACAGACGTTTACAAGTCCCAATTTTTTTTTAAATGCTATATAAGCACTGACGTCAGCGTCAGCACCTCTTATTAAAAAAAATTAATTTGTTTATTATCAAAAAATTTTGACTCTAATCTCGTTAGATCGATCCAACCGATTTATTTAATCTTAGCAATATACACATAATCACATCATAATATAAATGTAATTTAAAAATCTACATCTGTAGATCTGAATTAACTATTAGTTCAAACAACTGTTTTAAACAATTTAAAATCGGGTCTACAATTATGATCAATATTGAATTAAACAATCTTTCCTTTCTATTTTAATAAAATTTCTATTTTATTAAATTGTAATTCTATTTATTTCGATCTTACTATGCATATCATGTACATTATGAATGTAAACGCTTTTGACACCAATTATTGGGACGAATTTCAAAAGTTTTCCCTAGTTTATTAGACTAATGCAGTGGAACGGTTCAAAATTTCTAATTTTTAAATCTACAGATTTAAAATTCCTAATATAGCCTTCTACTCTAATCAATTCATAATAATAACATGAATATAAAACTAGCATAGTAAGAATACTATAAATAAATAGAAAAGCGAAAGAAGAATACGTGGAAAAGCTCCAAATAAAAAAACCAAAAATCCGAGACCCAAAAGCCTTCTTGGCAATCTCCTTGGACAACCCAGAGTGTAGGCTCCGAAAAATAATAAACTCAAGAGAAAAAATTTCAACAGAAATTTTCTCTCATTTAGATCTCCGAAAGTCACCACTTTAAGGAAATCTTTTATTTGTTTTTTTATTGGATGCTAAACCTTGACTTTAGTACTCTTATTTATAATAGGCTATTGGAGTTAAAAACTAACAAAATTTTGATCTGGGATTTATTTTAAAAGAGCAAAATGACGTCGTATAATAAGCTGAGTAAATGAGTTTTGTTTACTCACCACGCACCATGTTTTAGTGTGGGATCGGTCTGCACCTAATGGCACGGATCGCCCCCTTATGAGGTGTCCCAGAGCGTGATTGATCAGCGCCCATAGGCACGGATCACCCCCCTCGGCAGCCCAACGTGCGAGTTGGGTAAAAACGCGGATTGCTGTCCTTGACTTCGTAAATTTTTTTTTTGTTTTGTTTCCCACGTTTAAAAAATTCATCCCATAAATTTTTAATTTAAAAAAATTATTTTATTCTATAATATTCAACTTTTATTCATCTCATGAATAATGTTTAGCAAAATTAAATTTACTCATCTCATGAATAAATAATTCATTTCGTGAGTTCTTTAATATTCTTCTGATGGCAATAAAAACAGAGGCTTGCGCAGAGACCTCAAGGACGATTAAATCTAGCTCCAAATGGATAAAATTAATTACCATCTCATAATAAAATTTAGTTACCGTTTAATGGGACTTCATTCCATTAAATAAATTTCACTGCATTCTAGACTTAAATCATTTATTCAATAATTTCCAAATAGACTATATTGACAACAACAACCCCTCTATTAGATATCTATGGCCAAAAATAATTAGAACTACTATCATTATTTTCCTTACATGTTCTCCATTAGTTACCGACTCGCCCTTTTCTGAATAATTTATTTACACTCGAACAAATTCACAGTACAAATTTCAAATGTCAAATACTTGGAACACTTTGGCCAAAGTTTCTGAATTAATTCAAACACTTGCGAATCAACTAAGGGGACGCCTGTTTCTCGTAAGAGAATATATATTCCATATTGAATACCTGATCCCTATCGCACTTCATGCAGTTACCCAATGTACGTGGGATTTTGGCCATATATCCAGATCTTACTTATAGTACACCAAGGTAACTAACATTCTATGCACAGGCCCAGAATATTTTTAGGATGTAGAGTTGTCATTCAAATAATACATCATGAATCACCCACTTCCGATAGTAGTCTAGAAACAAGTAATTCACATGATCCAACTCAGTGTATTAATCTTATTAAACACACCAATATAACATTTCTGGATCACCATCCGCATGACTAAGACAGGTCATCTAAAGTGTCACGTTATAGTCTTAGCCTATAAGTAATCTAAACTTATCACCGGCTATAAACTTTTTCAAATAACATTTCATTCTATTCGCTTCAAGTCTGTCTGTGGCTTAATCTCATAAACCACTTAGAACAAACATTTAAAAAGTAATTTGAGGACTACATCCATCTCATGATATTACTTAAAAGAAAATCACATGCAATATATATGCTCACTTACACAAATTTAACGAGAAAACGATTGAAACTTCAATTTCATTCTTTAATAAAGTAATATTTATAGGATAAATTTGGATTTTCATTACACTATTCCTAACAAATTGATCTTCCCAGGAGAAGGAAAGATGGGTGTCGATAAAGACCCTTTCCCTAGTCCTCCCCAGATCAATGTAGTCAAGATAGTAAAGACTTACCATCCCCATAAACAATAGAATTAATGGCTAATCTTTGTGCAGGATGAATGCAAACAAGGGGGATATGGCTGTGGCCAACGCTTGTTCGTTAGGCTTCTTGAATAAGGAACACTAAGGTTCCCTTGAACCATGTTATGATTGCCAGAGGATCACTATAAATATCATATCATAGTTGAACACTCTACACATGACTATGGAACGTTAAGAAGGTTCATAAAGAAGCAGTTAGAGGAAGGCACCATTCTTCTCTCTAAGGAAGAAGTGTTAGCCATGGCGATTCTCACGAACAACCATTGGCAAAAAATCTTTGCCTAAAAGAAGCAGGCATCAAGGAAACTCCTGTGCCCTACCCATGACCTCTGCAGGGATTGTGAACATAAGCTAGTATTTGAAATTAAAAAGCTAAGCATTTTTCCAAAGAAAAGGGTGGCTCCTCCAACAAGATGTCATCATCAGGCCTTTCTCGAGGCTCTGTGCCTAAGACTCAGATCATCATGAGGACAGGGTACCCTAAGAGGAACCCGAAGTACACCTTGCTGGACGTCGACACCTATTTACGCTCAGGTGTCAGGTTCGATAATGTGTGGAAGAGGAATCGCCTCGATTAAGAGGCGGTTGGTCCTTCAAAACTTACTCAAACTCAGAAAAGAAGGCAGTTGCAGAAAAAGGCAGCTCAGTGGAGATTCACGCTTGATTCTTACTTTACTAGGCTTTCTTAAGATGAAGCTAGGGTTTGAAAGGACAAGCAAGTTGAGCACATGGATTTTGAGGATCCAGTGACTGAGTTTAAGCCTTTTACTACTAGTAAAGGGCTAACTCACAAGAAACTCGAGATATGGGCTAGTCTCTCATCTTCTGATGGGCAAGAATTTTGGTGGGATCACCTTGCTAAGGACTTCCTAGCTCTGAAATCAGTTGAGAATGAGGAGGAGTATTTCCCTCTTAGCGTTAACTTAGTAGAACCGCTGGACTGTGTCAACCCAACATGGTCTGATATTGAAAATGATTTCCGTGAAGAAGACTTCCCCCACCCTATGCAAAAATCTCGAACATTAGAGGTTGATCTCAAGGACCAACCTCCAAAGCAGGACATGCCGACTAATGTTAATCTTCAACAACAGGATCAGGATACACCTATGGTTGACAACCCCAATAAGGGAAAAGACCAAGGAATCCAGATACAATTTGGGACACTTCCTTAAAAGGTTGACATCAGAACTGCCTTACTCCTTCTATTGGAATTAATGGCAGCCAATGCTCAAGAAGGTCTCGAGGGTGATGTGATAGCATCAGATGAGGAGCCTGAAGTGGAGCTTACAGCTGAAGTAGCAGCTACTAAAGGTACGCTCGATCCTTTATTTTTTAAAGTTAATGCTACAATATCCAAATTACCTAATGATCTACCTGATATAATGACAATGATGTTTGATGGGCCTAATACCGCCAATAAATGTTGGAATGGGCGTCCTAGAAAAATCCAATTAGTTAGTTTTAAATATTAAATAAATAAAATTGTTATATTTATTTGTTGTCTGATTGTGTTTTACTAGTCAAATATGTGTGTAATTATTTTTCTGAAACGTTCCATGAGATGGACATTGTCCAAGATGACGTGTCAGGTTTGGTTTAAGAGGTCAATATGATTGAACCATGGAAAAACTTCAATCAAACTAGTGACATGTTGTTAAAGTATGTTCGTAGTTGGTGATAAGTTTGGACTACTTGTCTGATAAGACTATAATATGATATTGTAATGAATTATCTTGGTCATGTGGATAGGGATCCAAGAGTATTATGTTGGTGTTTTCAATAAGATTGGAACACTAAGCAAGACCACCTAAATTAGTTGTTTCTTTACTGCTATTAGAAATAATTAATTCTATAAGAAAACAACAACAATCACAACAATAGTCCCAGTGCCACGAAGGCTCCCGCAAAAGCAGGATCTGGGGGGGGGGGGGGGGGGATGGATGTACGCAGCCTTCCCCTTTTAGGGTGCTACCCTGAAGAGAGACTATTTTCGAGGACCCCCAACCTGAAGAACGTGTCATCAAGGAAGTATATAGCCTGAAAATAGAGGAGCAACATAGAATTAGTATCGAATGAAACACAAGCCAAGCAATACAAATCAAAACTCAAGGAAGATCACTGCAGGCCCTCAAGTACACAAGTGTACTAGTACACCTATAAACAAATAGGAGCTTTAGTCCCTGCGCCAAGAAAGGAAGTTCAAGCACCTAGAGCACTAGTACCAACCATAAAGAGGCACTACTCTGAGCCGTTACATTGGCTACTCCTGTGCTGGCCCTCCACCTCGCTCTATCTAAGGTCATCTCCTCCCATAGGTTTAGGTGGGTGAGGTCCTATCAGATCATCTCCATCCATCTCTTCTTAGGCCTGCCTCTCCCTCTCCTCTTTAGCATAGTATGGGGCTATTCGCATCTCCTGACTGGGGCGGTGGAAGGCCTCCTCCTAACATGCCCAAACCACCTCAAACGTTGCTCCCTTAATTTGTCCTCGATCGGTGCGATGCCTAATTTGCCTCTTATGACGTCGTTCCTGATCTTATCCTTCCTTGTATGTCCTCACATCCACCGCAACATCCTCATCTCCGCCATTTTTTTCTTCTGTGTATGATGTTGTTTTATCAACCAACATTCCGCCCCACAAGACATAGCCGGTCTCACTACTGTCTTGTAGTATTTCCCCTTTAGCTTTAATGGGATCCTACTATTGCAAAGTACAGCAGACGCCATTTTCCATCTATGCCAGCCTACTCTAATCCGGTTGTTGACATCCTCGTCCACTTCGCCGATGTGCTGCACCATGGAACCCAAGTATCTGAAACTCTCTTTTCTTTGTATGGTCTTAGTTTCGATATTAATGTCTACCACTTTAGGCGTGGTAGAGGGGTCGAACTTAAGTTTCATGCACTTGGTCTTGGATCTACTGATTCATAGGCCCTTCGATTCCAATGCCCTTCTCCACAATTCCAGCTTCTCGTTTATCTCTTCCCAAGATTCCCCCGCTAGCACTATGTCATCTGCAAAAAGTATACACCAAGGAAAATCTACTTGGACGTGCCTTGTGAGCTCATCTATAATCAGTATGAACAAGAAGGGACTCAAGGCCGATTCCTAATGTAACCCGACTGTTATCGGGAAGGCTTCTGCTTCTCCTTCCACTGTGCGCACATTAGTTTGCGCATTATCATACATGTCTCTAATGGTTCGGATATAAGGCATCGGAATGCCTTTCCTATCTAAAATCCTCCAGAGGACCTCCCTTGGTACTGTATCGTATGCCTTTTCCAAATTAATGAAAACCATGTGGAGATCCTTTTGATCTCCCTGTATCGCTCTATTGTCCTCTTTAGGAGGTGGATGGCCTTTGTTGTAGATCTCCCAGGCATAAATCCAAATTGGTTCCCGGACACCTCTGTCTATTGCCGCAATCTCCTCTCTACTATCCGCTCCCACAACTCCAGAGTGTGGCACATTAGTTTAATACCTCGATAGTTGGTGCAACACTGGATGTCACCTTTGTTCTTATAGATCGGGATCAATGTGCTCTTCCTCCATTCATCCAGTATTTTTTGCCCCCCGAAGGATTTGGTTGAATAATTTAGTTAGCCAAATAATGCCCTTTTGTCCAAGGCATTTCCATACGTCTATGGGAATTCCATCTGGGCCAACTGTTTTATTTCGTCCCATATGTTTCAATGCTTCCTTCACTTCGTCAGGTGTAATCCACTTGCAATACCAGTGGTTCTGATGCTTCTCGGATGTTTGGAGATCATCTAGTGATCCTGATCGTTGAGCAGATCGTGGAAGTAAGCTCTCCATCTAGCTTTAATTTGTTCCCCTTCCACAAGCACTTGTCCAACTTCTCCTTTTATGCACTTTACTCGATCCAAGTCCCTCGTCTTCCTCAATAGAATGTAGTCAATCTGGGTCCTTGTCCTGCCGCTTTAATACGTAATGATATGGTCACCACGCTTTCTGTAGAAGGTGTTGGCAATTGTTAGCTCGTAAGTGACAGCAAAGTCTAGGATCGCTTTGCCTTCTGCATTCCTGGTTCCAAAACCAAATCCTCTGTGGTATGATGCTTATCCATCCTCGGTCACTCCAACATGCCCATTGAAATCCCCGCCAATAACCACTTGTTCGGTTTGGGGTGTGCCTTGCATCATTGTGTCTAAGTCCTCCCAGAATGCTGCTTTCTCCTGCTCCGTTAGTCCAGTTTGAGGTGCATAGGCACTGATTACGTTCCATATCTCCCCTTCTAGGACCATCTTGATGGATATAATCCTATCGCTGGTCCTGGTCACTCCAACTACTTTATCCTTGAGATTGTTATCCACTATGATGCCAAATCCATTCCCGCCTTTGATTTTGCCCACATACCACAACTTATACCCCAACACATCTCTAGCTTTCGTGCCAACCCATTTAGTCTCTTGCAGACATAAGATGTTGATCCTTCTCCTCATCATCATTTGGGCCACTTCGAAGCTCTTCTTTGTTAGTGTTCCAACATTTAGTGTCCCTAGTCGCAAGTTTCGCACTCTCTTTTGCTTCACACTCCCCATCCCCACCCCCTTAGAAGATGGCCTCAAGTTTTGGGTTCCATAACTAATGACGTTCATGCACTAACTATCACTATCCCAAGGAAGGTAATCTAAACAAAGGGCTTATCACATAATATAAGCGTGCAACTACCCACACAAAAGCACAATTACAACGGTAGTCAATAACAGTCAGAATCCACTTAGTTCAAATTAGCAAAGAAGAATAGTGAGCAAAACAAAATAATAACACCCTATAACCGTAATTAGACACTTAAACACTACTCAATAGTAGTAGAGGATAGATCAAGCCTGGTGCAGGTGCGTATTCACGGGTATGACTTATCTAATACTTACCTGGCCCGCTTGTGGCTATAAGCTGCGGCTGTGGGCTCTGGTTTGGGATAGGGTCTGTTGGTTTTGGGTTAGTCTAAGTTTGGGTGGGGTTAAGATTGGGGTCTAGCTAGGGTTGGTGTAGTTTTGATTTAGGTTTAGTTTTAGTTCAGGTTCAAGTTCATGTCCGGGCCGGCGAGGGCCGCGGGGGGGGGGGGGGGGGTGTTGGGTTGGGTGGGGTGGTTGTGGTGTGTGTTGGTTCTGTTTCCAGGTGGCCGGGGCCAGTGGTGGTGCGCTAGGTTAGGCTAGGGCTCGTAGGGCGGCGGGTGGGAGACGTCGGTGGTGGTGGTGGTGGTGGTGGTGGTGGGGGAAGGGCGGAGGGAGGGGATGGGTTTTGAAGGGTTAGGGTTAGGGTTAGGCCTATTGGCTTTACTGGTTCCGCTGGGTCCGGCGACAGGGTGGCGTCATCAGCAAGGGTAGTTTGGCTGCATCGGAGAGGGTGTCGACAAAGGAGGTGAGGCAGAGGGCGTTGGAGTCCCGAGGCAGAGAGCGACGATAACTTTAAATCCAGGAAATAGTTTGAATTCGTGCATGGAATGTTAATTGATTTAGTGCCCAAAATGATGAGGTTAAACTTGAATAACCGGGATCTTACGTTGTTAGGCAATTGTATGTTTTGGGGGTTATCATCTAGTGTTTCTCCTTGGCAATCCATGTGCCTTTGCACAAACCTGCCACGTGTCACTCTTTTTGGTTATAAATACATGGCTATTTTGCCGTCAAAAATTTATGTCTTTGGTTTTAGGTTTTGGAACCTAGTCTTCTCCCACGACGAAAAACCTAAAATTGTTTTAAGGTTTTTTTAAATTAATGTTTAGCACAATTTTTTTGAAAAATTATTTTTCAAAAATATAAAAAGGAAAAATTTTGTTCCGAACTGTTTCCTAATTAAATATTTTGGAAGCCCACACTCCGGTGCTAACAGAGGTCATTGCGAAGAAGATCTTGAGGTGTCAAGAAGTTTTCTTCCTTGTTCAGATCTATAAGTTGGAGTTCAGGAGTCGTGCTTCAGGTATGTCCAAATTAAATATTTGATATTTAATTTATTTTCCTTTATTTCATTTATTCTATATACCATGTTTATACATGTTTATTAGACATTTTTCAGTTGTTATATTTTGAGCCTATTAGAATAAGATATAGGTCTGATTAAATAGTTTAATTAGATCAGGTCACTAGATTTAAAATTGAAAATTTTGAATTGGTTTTCTGTGGTGCCCGCTCTAGTTGTTTTGGGAAAATTTTTTGAAATACGTTTCCAATAATAAGCACATCAAACCCCTATACATCAAGGCCAAATTTGATGACATTTTGGTAAATAGGGTCTTGGTGGATAATGGCATGGCTTGTTAGGAATAATGCCCTGAAAATCCAAATTTATCATGTAATTATTACTTTATTATAGAATAAAATTTAAGTTCCAATTGCTTCCTTATTAAATTTGTGTAAATGAGTATATCTTGCATGTGATTTTTTTTAAGTAACGTCCGTTAGAAGGATGTAGTCTTCGTACTACATTTACATGTTTGTTCTAAGTGGATTATGAGACTAAGCCACAGATAGACTTGGAACAAATGGAAAGAAATGTTATTTGAAAAATTCGTAGTCAGTGACAAGTTTGGACTACTTATTTGCTAAGGCTATAACGTGACATTTTAAATGAATTGTCATGGTCATGTGAATGGTGATCCGGAAGTGTTATATTGGTGTGTTTAATAAGATTAATACACTGAGTAGGACCAAGTGAGTTACTTGGTTCTAGACTACTATCGAAAATGAGTGATTCATGATGTACTATTTGAACGACGACTCTAAATCTTGAGAGTATTCTAGACCTTTGCATGGAATGTTAGTTATCTTGGTGTACTATAAGTAAGGTCTCATTAAATGGCCGAAGTCCCACGTACATTGGGTAACGGCATGAAGTGTGACAGGGATCAAGTATTCAATATGGAATCTATAGTCTCTTATGAGATTCAGATGTCTCCTTAGTTGATTCGCAAGTGTTTGAATTAATTTGAAAATAGCCAAAGTGTTCCAAGTATTTGATATTTGGAATTTATACTATAAATTTGTTCATGTATAAATGAATTCTTCGAAAAAGGACAAGTCGGAAACTATTGGAAAAGCTGTAAGAAAAATAACGGTAGTAGTTATAATTACTTTTCATCATGAATATCTCATAGAGGGGTTGTTGTTGTCAGTATAATCTATTTGGAAATTATCGAATAAATAATTTAAATTTAGAGTGCAGAGGGATTTATTTAGTGGAATTAAGTCCCCATTGAATGGTAATTAAATTTTATCATGAGATGGTAATTATTTAACCCATTTGGAGCCAGATTTAAATTGTTCCTAAGTTCCTTGCACAACCTTCTGTTTTAAATGCCACCAGAAAAGTATTAAAGAATTCATGAGATGAATTATATGTTCATGAGCTGAATAAATTGAAATTTGATAAACATTATTCATTAGATGGATAAACGTTAAAATTATAAAATAAAATAATTTTTAAAATTAAAACTTCATATGTGGAATACAAAAAAAAAAAAACAAAAGGAATCAGGTCGCAATCCCCGTCGCGTGGAACTGACCAACCGGTGCGCGACACGTGTCACGCGCTGGGTGTAACACTGGAATGATCCTGGCCTTCGGACGCAAACCAATAGGAGGGCGGCCCCAATGAGGCGATCCGCACCAATAGGCATGGACCAATCCTAAGCTGCCACGTGGCAGCTCTGATGCGTCAAGGGACATGGGTCCCCCCGCTCTAAGCGACGTCATTTTGGGTATTTTAAACACATCCCACATCGAATTTTTTATACTTTTTCGCTCTAATAGCCTACTATAAATAGGTGTCCTAGAATTAAGGTTTAGCATCCAATTAAAAAATTAAAAGGTTTCTAGAAAAATTAAAAGATATAAAAGAGAGAAAATTTTTGTTGAAAAATTTTCCCTTAGTTTAATGTTTTTCGGATCTCATACTCTGGGTTTTTGAGGTGATTGCGTAGAAGGTCTCTAGGTCTCGGTTTTTCTTCGATTTTATTTATTTGGAGCGATTTCTAGGTGTTCTTTTTTCCCTTTTCTTTTAGTTTTTCGCTTCTCTATTTGTTTACAATATTTGATTATGCTAGTTCATATTCATGTTATTATTACAAATATTTTTAGAGTAGAGGCCTGTAGTTTTAAAATTCAAAATTTTAAACCATTCCGCTGCATTAATTTAATTAATTAGGGAAAATTTTAGGAATTCGTCCCAACATAGCTATCAACATGTTGCCTTTGTATATGTTAGGACTTAATCGCTTCAGATATGGCGATTTATAGCTTTTCTAGAGCTACCGCCAAATCTGAAGGGGTCATCTCGATTGACTTAACTATTGGCAGCTTAAGCAAGCTGGCAGCTGTCTTTGTGGTAGAACCTACCTCAAGCTACAATGCTTTGCTTGGTAGAGATTGGCTGCATGCCAATTATTGTATTTCATCTTCACTTCACCAGTTGCTAATCTTCTGGAACCATGATAAATATGAGGTTGTTATGGAAGATAATAGGTCATTCATGGGTTCCTCCAATCATGTTGAATCAAAATTCTACAAGAATGGTGTGGGACCACTAGACGTCAAAAGGAACACTCCACAATCTACCTAAGAACTTGACCCGATAGCCAACCTTGACAACCCACTAACTGAAGCTGAGGTTGGTCAAATGCATATTGAGTCTGAAGACTCTGATTTCTGGGGATACATGAGGCCTCTTCTTGATGAAGGGGACTTCCAGGGCACTCCAAAATCCCAATGCGGAGGCACTAAGGTCTTCGAATAATGGCCCAAGAGGTGATTTCCTCAACATTAGGAAGGCTTATGGCCAGGCACGCTGAGGATCAGCTTTGGACTGCGCAAGTATTTCATGGTTTTCAAGTCCATGCTGCATAAGAAAAGGAGTTGGAGCTTTATGACCTAAGAGCAGAGCTAGCCAAAAATGAAGGATCTAAGGGTCTCTCAAGGAGCCCCTGCAGTCGTTAAGTGTCACATCCTTCATATTTTACTCATTGTAAATTGGAATTTACCAAAGGCTAAAAGGGGGGCATTTGTTTACACCCTAATTTTGATAGAGCTGGGATGATGCCGTTTTTGGGTAAAGTGCCACGTCCCCATCATGTAAGGTCCCCCTCGAGGGGTGTCAAGCCTTTAGGTGCTATGATAACAGCGTCTCGAGCCTAGTACTAGGGAAGCATTATTACCCTTGACAAGGGTATCAGCCACTCGGGGCTCGAGATGGCTGAAGGGTGAAGTGAGCTCGAGCTCGAGGAGCTCCCAGGAAAACTGTAAGAACGGTAGTTTCCAAGCTCGAGGAAGTTACTTGGAGCACAATTTCAAGTGCTTGGACCTTAACCTTAATTCAGGAGGACGTGGGGCTTCTAGAGGGAACGTTTACTAAAAATTCGGACATGGGCATCAAGGATTTCCCTCCAAAAACTTAAGGCACGTTGGTAAAGAGTGAGCGCGGGCAAGAGAGGAGCTCAGTGGCCATACATGGATGAAGTTGTCGTGAAATTAGGAGCAGCCGTTTGTTTCTTTTTCTATAAATAAAGGACTCTGTCTTAGTTCAAAGTAGTATACATACACTCAATACAAAACTTCTTCAAGTTTTTCTTTACAGCGCATTTGTGTTCTTTCCTAGGAGTAGTGTAACTTAACTAAGTGTAGCGTAACATAGATCTTTGCTGTACTTACCCCCATTGAAATATAGTTCTCGGGCTTTAGGTGTGAGTTTTAATCTGTTCCCACAAATCGACAAGTTGAGATTTAAGGCTTTAGTTTAAGACTTTGATGGCCAAGGCTTTGTACCTTGATTGTGTTGGTCTTAACGCTACTGTCACGGCTTGATAAGTCAGGTGAACTTAGGTTTGCGCCACTAACTAGGGCTTTGATGGCCAAGGCTTGTCCCTTGATTGCGTTGGTCCTAATCCAGTGACTTGAATACTGTTTGCTCCATCTTAATCTTGTCAGACCCAAACACATTCAAGTTATTATAAGTTAAGTGTGCCAGGCTTAAAATCCTGATTGACTAGGGCTTGTAAGTGGACTGCTGAGGCTCTCGGGTTTGTCTCCACCACAGTTCTTGACTTTTAAGTGTACGAAGAAAGGTGTTTGTGGGCACTGCTCCGTCACTGTAACTGCCACTTGAGTTAGGTCTATATCTTTAATTTTTTTTTTCATAAAAAGCACATAAAGAATCCTCAATAATATTTAACAAAGTATTCTTAATTGAAACGTAAGTAGAACTCATGGTATAACCGAAGTCATATACACTATCATATCACAACCTTTTCTTCAAAAAAGGTGAGTAATTGAGGTCAGAGATGTACAGTTTGTAATTAGGCTCACTCCCCAGTTGCAGTGAGTTCTTTTGCATATTTGTTTTGTTTTCACATTTACAGCAACCACACATACATCACTTGAAATAAAATATAGCAAACAATATTATATTAGTGTCGTCTATATGATTGGAACACTGAGTAGGACCATATAAATTAGTTGTTTCTTTAACTACTATAAGAAATAATTAATTCTGTAAGTCGATAACTCTAAATTCAGGAAACAATCTGAACTCGTGCATGAATTGTTTGTTGCTTTGATGTGCCAAAAGGATTAGTCAAAGTGCATTGACTTGAATCTTATGTGCATTGGTAACGACATGAAGTATGGAGGGAATAGTTGTTTTACATGGAATATATAATCTCTAACGAGATAAAGATGTCCCCTTAGTTGATTCACAAATATAAGAATAGATTCTGGAATATTTGGCTAAAGCATTCCATACGTTTGACAGTTGGATTTAATACAAAAATTGTTCTGTATTATAGAATTGAAAGGCGAGTCAGGAACTATGGCGAGATATGTGAGCAAAGTAACGATAATAGTTAAAGTTATTTTTGCTCACGGATATCTAATAGAGGGGTTAATTGTCGTAATAAAAATTATTTGGGAAATACTTGAGTGAATATATTTAATTCTAGAGTGCAGTAAAACTTATTTAGTAGAATTAAGCTTTACTAAATGGTAGTTAATTATTATCATGAGATGATAATCATATTTGACTCATTTGGAGCTAAAGTTAGATTGTCCCTAAGGTCCCTTCGCAAGCCTCAACTTAAGCACCATTTGAAAATATTAAAAAAATGAATTCGTGAAATGAATTATTTATTTATTAGATAAATAAATTTTTGTGCTAAATAAATATTCATTAGATAAGTATTTAATATGATAGATTACAACGTGTTTTTAAACAAAAATGCATAAAGGGGAAAGAATCAGAATGTAACAGTGCCTCCGCGCCCCCCTCAAACCTTGGGTAACATGCGTGAAAGATGCATGTTTGCTGATGTCATAGTGACGTGAGCAAATGACAAATTTTTATAAATAGTTGTGTTTGGCCGTGGGCACTAAAAATTATTTTAGGGTTTTCTAAATTATTGTTTATAGCATAATGTTTCTTGAAAAATTATTTTTCGAAAAGATTGAATGATTCCTAAATTAAATAATTTTGGCAGCCCACACTCCCGATGCTAGAAGAGATCATTGTGAAGAAGACCTTGAGGTGTCCAGAATTGTTCTTCTAATTTTAAATCCTCAACTCGGAAGTAGGATTCATGCTTCAGGTATGTCCAACTTAAGTATTTGATATTTAATTTATTTACCTTTATTTCATTTATTCTACATACTATATTTATACTTATTTTATTGGATGTTTTTTGATTGTCATAATATGACATATTAGAGGAGATTTAGATCTAATTAAATAGTTTAATTAGGTTAGGGCTTTAGATGTAAAATAAGAATTTTAAATTGATTTTTCAGTGAGCCCATTTGGGGAAATATTTTTGGAGTTCTTTTTTTACAATAATTTCCCTATTTTATATAATCAAATATTTGATGTGCCTTATATTTACATACTTTATTCTTCATTCTCGCGACATATTTGGCTTTTATATGTGTGTTTTGTTGTAATCTAGGTAGATTTAGGCGTGGAGAGCAATAAAGCAAACAAAGGCTGAAAAGCATCAAAATCAAGCATAATCGAGGCATAATTGAAGACTGCTTTGAGAAACTCGACCACAACAAACAACAATAACAACAGCAGTCCCAGTGCCTCAAGGGCTCCCACTTAAGCAGGGTCCAGGGGAGATGGGATGCACGCAGCCTTACCCCTTTAGGGTAAGACCCTGACGAGAGGCTATTTTCGAGGACCCCCAACCTGAAAGGTACGAAGAGCGTGGAAAGCATAGAGATCACGAGAAGCATGTAAGCATAGCATGAAAAGCAAAAGGCAAAAACGAACAAACATCTAGGGGGGAGATCTTACATGCAACATAATGCAATCATATAGAGAGAATAGAGCATATAAAGAGTATAAGAAGAGAGAGAGAGAAAGTAGAGAGAGTATAGAGTGTGCAAGCATGCATGGAAGCAGCCTCATGGCACTGGAACGAGCCTGCAAGTGCTCGATGCTCCTACACGGCTATATCAGTTACACTTATACTAATCCTCCACTGAGCTGTACCTAGGGCCATCTCCTCATTTAGGTTGAGATAGGTGAGGTCCTGTCCAATTGTCTCTATCCAACTCTTCTTTGGCCGGCCTCTTCGCATCTCCTGACAGGGGTAGTGGTGGGTCTCCTCCTAACATGCCCAAACCACCGCAGACGCTACTCCCTCAACTTATCCTCTATTGGGGCCACACCTAATTACTTCTTATGACGTGATTGCTGATCCTATCCTTCCTTGAGAAACTCGACCACATGTGTGAGAAAGGACCAATTGGGTTATAATTCGGTAACTCAAATCAAACACACACAGAAGGTGGCCGATTGATCGGCGTCGCTTCCAGTCACGCTGCAAATATAAATAAAGAGGGGAAAACTATTTTTTACCTATCTTTTGCCATGTCTCCTCTCCTCCCCGAAGTCGCTATAAGATCCACAGGGTTCTCAAATGCCGAAGTGCAGGTGGTTGGAGTGCTGATCAAAGCTTGGATCACGTCAACATCAATTAAGAGAGTTTGCAATTCCTAGTTTTTCTATTCATTGTCTTCTCGTTTTAGATTTCATAATATATAAAACTCCCATGGAGGAGTAAAATCTTTTAGTTTAGGGGTGAAGGTCGGTTAGCCGCTCGTATCTCAGATTTATATTGTGCTTTTGACGATGATTTAGTTATGTTATATTTGCATTCCTGTGGGGAGTTATTCATGATTGTTTGGTGTTTCTGTATGTGTGCTTGTAGCCATGTTTTGATCTGTATCTTTTTAGTGATTAGTCTTGTGCTTGTAGCTTAGATTATAACATAACATGTCTCCATGCGTGGCCAGGGTTAAGGTTATACCCAATCCTGAACACAATCTTTTGTATAGTTAATATTCAATTAGGAGTAACAAAGGAGTTAAGTAGTGCTAATGAAATAACCTATGCTACACTTAGGGTGATAAGATAGGTTATACCTTTAGACTAATTCATTGCCTTGAGCCCTAATTTATATATTAACCCAGGCTTAGAGCTTGCAGCCTAAGTCCTTCAAATTATTGTCCTAGGTAGAATATAATGACAGGATACGAGTAGAGCTACCCTAAATTTATTCCCTAAACTAACCTATATTGAATTGGCAACTTTATTTTATATTTAGTTTTATTAATTCAGTCGACGAATTATACAACCAAACAAAAATCAAAAAATTCCAACAGCTCATTAATCACTAGATTCGATTTAACTCCGATTCCCTGTGGATACAATCTGTATACCCGGTTTAGCTACAACGATCTCGTACGCTTGTGAGTAGAGGTTTTAAAACACCTTTTAAAATCATATCAGTACTCTAATTTTATTCTATAAGCACAATATAGATTGAGAACTTAATAATATAGACTATTATTTAAGATTTGATGTACATAAATACTTTCATGTAACAATATTTATCATCTTATAAAAAAAATAAATTTAAAATTAAAAAATAAATAATTATATATACTAAGAAAAATTATACCCCTTAGTTTAACTTAATTGTTTATTATTGTTATTTTATATAGCTAAATGCAATAATATCTTTTCGGTAGCCACTACAATTTCTTAATGGCATTTTCTTTTAAAAAACTGTATTAAATTCATTTCACTTAGTACTCTTAACTCTATTTGTACTCTATTTTTACTAAAATTATTTTACGAAGTTAAATACTATACATTTTTCAATACCAGAATATGTACACAAAATTTAATATTTAATATAAATGATTATTTAATGTCCAATAAGCACAAAAATTTAGCCCAAATTATGGAAAGACCCTCTAAACTTTACAATTAAATACAACACACCTCCTGAACTTTTAATTTCATAAAATAGGCCCTCGAACTTTCTAATTAAACACAACACACCCCCTACACTTTTAATTTATAGCATAACCCCTTGAACTTTGTTATTACATATAACACACCCCCTAAACTTTACAATTAAGCACAATACACCCCCTATTCTTTCAATTTCAAAAAAGAGCTCTTGAACTTCGTAAATATACACAACTAAGCCCCTGAACTTTGTTAATAAATGCAACCCACCCCTTGGATATTAATAAATTTGAAATTAAAATAATTTAAAACAAATTATGAAAAAAATTTGGAAAAAGTTTAAAAAACTACAATAATATTTATTAACTTGGAAAAACATTAGATTAATAAATTTAAAGTTCAGAAAAAGTATCAAATTAAAATCGTAAATTTTCTGCTTTTGTATAAAAATATTAATTTTCTATTTTTTATGTGAAAGATAGGAGTTTTTATTTTTAAGAAAAAGATAAGATAACAAATTTTACACAAAATAATTTTTTAATAAAATATAGTACTAATATTATAAATTTAGAATATAATAAAATTTATTTTAAAATTTTTATAAAAATATTATAAGAAAAAATATAATAATTTTTTAAAATATAATTTCAAAATTAGATTAATAAACTTAAAATTAAAAAATTATGTAAAATTCAAAATTAAAAATAAATTTTGAAAAATAATTATTTAAAATATTCAAAAATCAATAATATTTTTTCAAACTTTTTTCAAAAAATTATTTTTTCATATTTTATTTTAAAATTTTAATTTTGTTTTTTTAATTTTAAATTTATTATTGTCTAATAGGTGTATTACGTTTAGTAACAAAGTTTAAGGGGTGAGTTTTGCATAAACAACAAAGTTCAAGGGCTAAATTGAAAGTGTAGAGGAGTTTATTGTGTTTAATTATAAAGTTTAGAGGGTTATTCTATAAAATTAAAAGTGTAGAGGGTGTGTTGTGGCTAATTTAAAAGTTCAAGAGGTTATTTTATGAAATTAAAAGTGCAAGGGGTGTGTTGTGTTTAATTATAAAGTTCAGGAGGTCTTTCATAATTTGGCCAAAAATTTAATCTAACCATATTTATCATTTATTTAAACCAAAAAATAGCAAAATTAAATAATCATCTAAACTCAAAATAACAAAACCTTAAGCCAACAATATTTATTGTTTTATTATTAGCTTAAATTAAAGTTCAAAAAGTAAATAATCACTTTCCTCAAAAACATTATACCTCGAATTTTATGTATATTTTTGTTAAAATTATTTTTTATATCTAAACAAAATAATCATTTTCGTAATCGCTGTATCTTTTAAAGCATATTAATTTTAAGGTATCAAGATTATATATATTACTAGTTTATATTTAAAACTTAAAAAATAATTCATCTATCCTTGAAAAGAATTATACCTGTATTGTTAATTATTTTATGTAGCTGGATACAATAATTTCTTCTCTGTGATTTGATAATTTACGCACAATATTAATAATATCTAATATTTCATATACGTACAAAACTTTTATAAAATAATATTTTTCATTGGTTTAAATTAAAAATAAATATATTAAATAACCTTCTATACTCAAAAGAATAAATCTATAGTCTAATAATATTTAGGGTTATTAACACCAGAGGTTCATGTACTTTGTCAACTGTGTCATCCTTGTACTTTAATTGTTTCAATCTGGTCTCTGTACAATTCATATTATATCAATTTAGTCCCTAGATTAAAACTTGTGTTAAGTTTTAATGAAATTTTTAATAGTTCGATTGTGAATTGGGTTAAATTGAGTCAATGGGCGGATTTGTGGTGGTTACTTGCATCGAACATGATTGCCCTGTTAAAAATTATGTCAAAAATTTAACTTAAATTTGACAAAGGAATAAATTCACTCAAAACAAATTATAGACTGACTAAATTGAAACAGTTAAAAATGCAGGGACTAAATTGACACAACGAGAAAAGTACGGGTACCTTTGGGGTAATAACCCTAATATTTTTCATATTAGCAAAATATTGAGCAAAAAGAAGTGAATCCCGCATTGTTAGGTAGAGATGAAAGATACCCCTTTATATACCTAGGGAGTTACTCTACCTATTGCCAATTAGTTTTGGGATGGAACATCCTTTGGTATGTAACAATGGTATCAGAGCCATCATTCCTCGGATAGATTCCAAGGAGCTCGGTTTGGCATGCGACGAACCTTACTCTGGATTCGTGCTTGACAAGCCACACGTAGCGGGCTCATGTCTTAGAAAGGGCTACCTAGAGTAGAGTGGAGCTGTGTATTGGAGAAAAGGGCTACCTACTTAGAGTGAAGCTATCTAAAGTGAAACCGTCGAGGACAACCGTTGTAGAGCTTCGTGGTTTGATACAAGACAAAATATTGAGCAAAAAGAAGTGAATCCCAAATTGGTGGGTAGAGATGAAAGATATTGCTTTATATACCTAAGAAGCTAGTCCGCCCATTGACAATTAGTTTTGGGATGAAACCTCCTTTGCTATGTAACAAGTAAATAAAATTTAAATCGAAATAATTATCTATACCCAAAATATTTTTGTAAAAATTATTTTGGTAAATCACGTGCATTGAACAATACAACAAAATGTAGAAAAATTAAATAAAGTAGAAGAGAAGAATACCTATTATTGCACTAATATTGTAAATAACTATCTATACTCAAAATATTTTTGTAAAAATAATTTTGGTCAATCACATGCAGAGAAGAATACAATGAAATGTGGAAAAATTAAATAAAGCAGAAGAGAAGAAGACCTATTATTGCACTAACATTGTAATTGCTACGATCAACACATGTAACCTAATCTTTGACAAAGTGGTGTGCATGTCATTGTTAATGCATTGAAAAATAAGTGAACGGTCTAACCTTTAAGAATGTCTTGAGCTTTGAGATTGTTTTTTGGTGATGTTAATAGTGTCTTTGGGTGGACCTTTCAAGTTTCCTATGGTTGGTTATATGGAAGTTGTTGATCTTTCTAATATAGAGTGATAAGTCTAATTTAGTATATAATTATTTATATCATTTTGGTTCATTTTCTAACTATTTTACCTCAAAATTTTATTGCTATTGCTCGCTTTTGCTCTTTTTCGCTTCTATTGCCATTTCTTTGCAAAAACACTTATTTTGTGCTAAATCTTGCTAGGTTTTATCATCAATATCAACAACTGAATGCAATATTCACCAAACAAAAGCCAAAAGAGGGGCAACACATAACAATGTACATGGCTAAAGCAAGAACACAACAAGTTTATGCACAATTCATTTCAACTTGCAAAAACAGGTGGCCAAATGCACAAATCAGGTGCAAGGATGCTTTGTACACTTCAAATACATGTTAATAACGATGTCAAGGCTCAGTTTTGGGTGGAAAAAGTAGAAAAAAATGAACAAAAATAAGCAAGAACAGCAGCTGCAGAAAATGTAAAACAACCATGAACAATTTACTTCAACCTGAAAATTTGGGCAGCAAAATGGATAAATAAGGTGAAAGAACTTCTTTTAAAATTTGTTAACATGTTACACATTATGTTAAAGCTGATTTTGGGCGGTTCAAAGCAAGAAAAAAATTGAAATATCAGCAACTTGATTCATAAATTGCAGAAATGGGCAGCAACTGCAGGATGTGGTGCAATCAGCTTTAATCTTGCAATTTTTTTTTAAATTTTAAGTAAGCCCAACCTTATGTAATATAAATAGGAGTGTTTGGGAGTTGTTTAGGCATCATTCAATCCAGAAAAATCAAATAAAAAGTAGAGAAATAAGGTAGAAATTCGTAGGAAGAAAGAAGGAGGAGAAAAGAAGAAGTTTGGTCTGAAATTTTGCATTTTCAAGTGCTTTTTTATCCTTCTCTTCATTAAGTTCATGAATTTTGTGTTAAATATGTCTTATATTAAGTTTATCATGAACTAATTTTGTTATTCTAAGGCTACAATATAGCCTAAGTTGTAATATACGCTCATTTCTAATTCAACGTATTTAATGTTTTGTTATTACGTTGTTGAAGTGTTTATCATTGTTCTTCATGAGTTTCAAATTCTTGATCACCGTTTAAGGCCTATAATGATTCATAATGAGTTCGAAAGGAGATTTATGATGATTAATAAGGTGATAAGCACCACAAATTGAGTGAATGCTCGAGAGAGATTAACGCGATTTGTGTGGTTTTTAAGTAAAAATCATAGAGCTTTAAAAACTCCTTTCTTATTTAAATTCATGCACGAGAGTGATGGGTTAATATGTAAAAGAGCATGCTAATATTGTTCAAGAGAGAATATTTAGTAAATTAGGATTTTCAACCATCGACACGTAATAACAACTTGAATAGCGAGAGTAGAAAGGAGTATTGATGCAACTAGGTGAAATCGGATGGCTTGGATTTTATTAAATCATAAAAACCACAAAAAATTAGTAAACATTAGGTAAAATTCAGTAAACAAATTTTGTTTGCTTTTATTTTATTTTATTTCATATCAATATCTCAATTTTTTGGTTTTTCAAATAGCATCAAGGCTACTAATTTTGGTATTCACTCAATAACAATCCTTGTGGGAACAATACTCTACTCATTTCTATATTACTTGATATGACTAGTGCACTTGCTAATGCATACGCAAAGTAAGCATCAAGTTTTTGGCACCGTTGCCGGGGATTGTTTTTATTCAAGTGATATTGATACCACCTAGTTTTAGTACTAATTTGAAATTGTTAATAATTTGTAAATTTTGTTTAAAGTTTTAAAAATAAATCTCCTTTCATTCATTTAGTTCATTTGTAAAACAAATTCTTAAAAATTTTTTTTTTTTTTTTTTTTGGTTTTTCTTAAATTTTGATTTAAATTGTTGTATTTTTTAAGTTTTTTGATTAGTTTTAAATTTTAATTACCTATATAAGTTTTTTAAAGTTAAGTTTGTTATCTTTAAGTTTTTAAAAATTATGTTTTCTTAATTTTAACTTGATTTTCAAAGATTGTTGTATTTTTAAGCTTTTTCACTAATTTTAATTTTCTCTAACTTTTAAGTTTATTTATTTATTTATTCATTTTTTTGTATTTTGTTAAAAAAAAAAAGAGGGAGAGAGAACTAAAAGTGATGGATTGCTACAACTTTATGAGACCTCAATATTCAGCTGTACCATGGAGACAATTGAGCATTTGTGAAATTAGTACAATATCTGCTCAGCTCACACTAATTCAAAAACAATAAGATGACATGATTGCTGCTCATACTCTTAGATGTGAATTTTGTGCAGGTAAGCATGCTATTATGGAATGTCAAATGGGTAATAGCTTTGCCTCATGGGATTTTGAACAAGATACCTACATGTCAAATTATAACCAACCCCAGTACAATCTCTACTCTAGCACCTATAGTCAAGGATGAATGAACGCTTCTAATTTTTTATGGAACCATCACGAAGCACCTTGACCACCATTCATCCACATCAAGAAAAGAAATATGACTTAGAAGAGATGTTTAGGAAGCCCACGCATGAATGGACACTTTTTACTCAAAAAACTAGGGCTAGCTTTAGAAATCAAGAAGCTTCCATCCGAAATCAAGAAGCATCCATCCAAAATTTAGAAACTCAAATAGGGACTATATTAGAGGAACTTTTTGAGAGGTCCGAAGATTCCTTGCCAAGCAATACCATCACCGACCTAGGGGAACAAACTAACGTCATAACATTAAGGAATGAGAACACATTAGAAAATCCTCCTCAATATGACATAATCCCCTTAGTCAACTCAAGGCCAACAATGACCAAACCTATTTTTTCCTGCCTACCACCACCATTTATTGAAATAGAATGTTGAGCTTGTCTAAAATGGTCAGAGGTTTTAGGAACCATGCATGCCTTAGTGAAAAATCGCAGAAAAGATCGAAAAAGAAAATTCAAGTTGCGGCAAATCAGGCTCAAGGATTTCATGATTAGAGAAGGTAGAGGTGGTTGTATAAAGAAGGGAACAAAAAAAATCTACAGAAGAAAATGGTCATTGACGGTGGATGGAGGAAACTCCATTCTCCTTCAAGACACGGGATAGATCATCATCAGAAAGTCGAGCTAATGACTATAACTAAAAGCGCTTCTTGGGAGGCAACCCAAGTTTTCCTTTCCTTACTTCTTTTCTTTCAATTTTCTTTTAGTTTTATTATTTTCTAATATTTTTGTACATTTGGTTCAACAAGTTTTTGAATTAAATTTGGGGGTAACTTGATCACGACATTAGCCATCAAAAAGCTAATCCTCAAACCTGGGACATATCTCTCACCTACTGCTTCGTTCTTTATAGTTCTTTTAACATTAAGAACAATGTTAACTCTAAGTTTGGGGGTGAGAAAAGCAATTTTTAGAGTTTTGAAACAAAATTTTTTTCGAAAAGTTCTCTTGTTTTATGCTTTAGAGTTGGCTTCAGTGCCTCCCAAAATTCGGAGCCTTTGTATGGGGATGTAAATAGTATCGGCCAACAAAAAGATTGTCCATTTTCTACAGTTTTAATCATTAGTCTTTCGAAAATTTCATTAAAAAAAAGAGAAAGAACTTATCATCATGCTTTTTAGGCAATTTTCCTACTCTTTTTAGCTCGTTTATTTTAATTAGATTTGAATAACTTGATAATCAATTATTTTTGTGTTCTAACTGCAAAACACGATCTAATCTAAGGCACTATTATTATGATTCGGGAATTCAAGGATCGAGTTTGGGTCATTAGTTGTGTGCTGATATTCTGCTGCTGAGTGTTATGGATGTGCTGCTGGTGTTCTGTTGCTAGTGTGCTGCTGGAGTACTGCTGTTCTGCAGCTGCTGCAGATGTTCTGCTGCTGATATTTGCTGTTATGTTGGCGTGTTAGTTAGCTAATAAGGGGTAATAGCATTAGTTAGTAAGTGTGTGTGTTGTTAGTTAGTTTAGTTGCTTGGTGTTTCGCTAATGTAATAATCAGCATTATATTCCTGCATTGTAATAAGCTGATACATAACTGCAGTGTATAACCTGTAGTAGCAAGGTCAGGTCGTTTAGAAGATATTTTCTTAAAGCTTAGATATTTTAGATAGTTGGTTAGGAGCTTATGTCTTGATTCAATGTATTAGTTTTGCTTGTTTTGCTATAAGTAGTTGTATTCAGCTGTAATCAGTATTCATTCAATCAAAATATCAAACACAAGTCTCATTTGAGATTAATATTCTTTCTCTCATCTAAACTCTAAACTCTACTTCCTCATCTCAATTTCAATTCTTTCTCATCTCATATCCTCAATCTTTCCGCATTTTATATTAGTTTACGTTCGAGGTTCAAGCCCGAGCGTAACAATTGGTATCAGAGCCTTGTTTTGGCTTCCGAATCAAGCTCATATCCAAAAAAAAAAAAAAAAAAAAACAAAATCTGATTAATTGTATTACAATTAATCAATAAAAACAGTTGCGATATTGATTTAGTTCAGTTGCATTGAGGAATTCAATTCTGCAAGTTGAATTGAGTTTTTTGGCGGTTATTGTTGAGCATAATTGATCTTGAACAATTATTCATTTGATCTGTGGTGAAGTAGTTCAAGTGATGTTAATTGATTCACATTACACTTGTTCATCATCAAAAGATCAGAAACAAGTTGCATTGAGGTGATTTCAGATGCTAAAATTCAGAAAATTTGGTTGAGGCGAAAATTGTCAGTGTAGGCCAAACTCTGACAACATCTTTGAGCTCCGACGGTGTTGAAATCATCTTTTGTTCTTGAAGATTGTTGTGAATCGTGTGTTAAATCATCAATACAGACTTAAATCGAATCAATTCCAGTTTCGTAGTTTGAATTAATCAAGAAATCATCGCTGTCAGAAATCGTGCGAAGTTAGGGTTTGTTGAATACTCGGTGTGCGAAAATCTGCATATTAGGGTTGTAATCCGTGACGATCGTGGAACCGATAGCAAAGGTTGGTTTGTGCGAACAAAGGAGTACAATTTCATAAAGTAATCGATTGTTGAGGAGTTGCAAAACAAGTTCCATTCTTCTGCGATTCTCGAACTAGTACTCTGCGAACCTTGCTGATTCCAGATCGAAGTTGTTGTTCATTCTCGATATGGCTGAGTTGAAGGAGCTGTTGGAGAAAGTGATAAAACAAAGACAAGAATGTGAGGAATGGAGACAGGAATGGGACGAACTGATGCAGCGAATTATGAATCGGCAATGTTTAGCTAATCCTAACATCAGTCGTGGGTGTGCTGGTGTCTTTGATGCCAAGGAGTTTCCGGAGTTAGCAGATAGCATTAGGCAACAGAAGTTCAATGTTGAGCAAAAGGAGAAAGTACAATCGGTTGTTGTAGAAGTTGAAGCTGACCACGACAATGCCGAATTTGATGAACACAAGCTAGACGAATCTGAGTCTGAACAGGATGATCCTTATGAAGACTCTTTACTAGAGTTAGAGTATCTTCATGACATTGAGGCACAATATGACATGTGTCCGGAATGGAAATATGATTTCCGTATCAAGGGAATGATAAAGAAAGCAAAGAGTAAGTGGAAGAGAAGTAACCTAAGTGAGGCATTGAAAGTTGTTGTGGGTAAAAAGAAGTCGATAAAGCCAAAGTTGAAGGGTGAAGAAGGATCTCAAATTGCTAAGGTAAATGTTAGTCCTCAAGTTCATCTTCAATCAAACGAAGATAGGCCTCAAAATCAAATGTCAGAGGTGGAATTAGTTGTCAGATCTCATGAACATACAGATCAGCAAGTTACAGATGTGGAGTTGGATGCTGCTGCACTCGTTTTTACAGATCAGGACACTAACGTTTTGCTTTGTAGTGAGATTTGTCAACAAATGGATGCAGGGAATGCCACGCAAATTTGTATAAGGATCACTCAAGCAATGTGCACATCTGAAACTCTTACTGCAGCTTTGATGAATTCAGTGGGAAAACTACCAGTTGTTGCTGTAGTGACATATAATACAAATCAAAGTAAGCTTAAGTTCACCTTTGGACATGCTAGAGTGTTAATTCAGGACCAGAACAACATCATCTTGGATGCTTTGCAAGGTCCCATGTGTTGGGTGAAGGATTACAAATGTGCAGTGGCTATAATACATTATCGACATGCCGATCGGCAAGTTGGGATGCACTATGTCTTTATTTGTAGGAAATTGCGACTCATCCACATACAAGTGCTTGTGACAAGTTGCCTCCCGACCCGGGAGAAGCTTTTCAAGACCAAATGGAGCAGAGAGGAGTCGATTTTATGTTGAAAAGATGCACTGATGGGAATCAAAGGCTCATTTCCATGAATCCAATTCTGCAGCGAGCAATGGCTGTTGATCTTAGGTTGGTTTGGTTTGGGTTGTGCAGACCACCGGAGCTGAATTTCGTAAAACAGATCCAAGCATTGGCTACAAAGACTTTGGGCTGGAATGACTTCAAAACTCGCATCAACATGGAGTTCTTCAGCTGCAATTTAGACCTTGTTACTTACATGTTCTTGCTGGAGCATGATTTACAAGACAACAAGTGATATTCAAAGTCTCAACTCTCTTCCATTCTTGAGGACAAGAATGTTTTCAAGGGGAAGAGAATGTTATGATTCGGGAATTCAAGGATCGAGCTTTGGGTCATTAGTTGTGTGCTGATATTCTGCTGCTGAGTGTTATGGATGTGCTGCAGGTGTTCTGTTACTAGTGTGCTGTTCGTGTACTGCTGTTTTGCTACTGCTGCAGATGTTCTGCTGCTGATATTTGCTGTTATGTTGGCGTGTTAGTTAGCTAATAAGGGGTAATAGCATTAGTTAGTAAGCGTGTGTGTTGTTAGTTAGTTTAGTTGCTTGGTGTTTGGCTAATGTAATAATCGGCATTGTATTCCTGCATTGTAATAAGTTGATACATAACTGTTGTGTATAACCTGCAGTAGCAAGGTCAGGTCGTTTAGAAGATATTTTCTTAGAGCTTAGATATTTTAGATAGTTGGTTAGGAGCTTATGTCTTGATTCAATGTATTAGTTTTGCTTGTTTTGCTATAAGTAGTTGTAGTCAGCTGTAGTCAGTATTCATTCAATCAAAATATCAAACACAAGTCTCATTTGAGATTAATATTCTTTCTCTCATCTAAACTCTAAACTCTACTTCCTCATCTCAATTTCAATTCTTTCTCATCTCATATTCTCAATCTTTCCGCATTTTATATTAGTTTACGTTCGAGGTTCAAGCCCGAGCGTAACAACTATCTTGATAAAACCATGGTATTTGACTTCACTAGTCAGCACGGCTGTTTTACTTTTCTTTCTGATTAAAAGATGCTCAAGTTTGAATAAATTGCATTAAGGTTATCATTTACATAATAGATTTTGAAGAGCTATGCCTAAGTCTAAATAAAAGAAAAATATAATAAAAATAGAGGGAGAGAATCACTAAGCACCGCTATCCTATTAAGAACGTCTATCATTTGGATATGTGCTACGGTGTGATGGTTTCGTGCCTTGGTACCTCGAGCAAGTAGATCCGTAGGGGTGTTTCAACACCTGGTACCTTGGGCTAACTGGAACGGGAGTTGCCGCATTAAAAACTTGCTAAAAGGAGTACTTAGAAAGCTAACAAGGAACCAAGCACCCAAAAAAAAAAAAAAGAAAAAAAAAAGGAAAAAAAAAGAGAGGAATCATCTCTAGCACCGCTATCCCATTTATAAACATTTTAAGATATGTGCTACCCATTATGAGGACGTCTCAGTGGTGGCTTCTCTTACTTATGGGTCATTGCCCAAGAGTCAGAGCTTGATTCTCACTGAAGATGTACTCGGGAAGTCATAATAAAGGCATCTCAGTGGTGGCTTCTCTTACTTATTGGTCATCGCCCTGGAGTCGGAGCTTGATTCTCACTCATGTGCCGAGATTGACTTGAGCAAATAAATTTCTTAGAGGAAAAAAAGAAAAGAAAAGAAAAGAAAAAGAAACAGACACTTTTTGTGAATAATTTAGTTTTAGGCATACTCGATAAGTCTTGTTATGAGTGGTATGATTTTTGGCTTCTATTCAGTTGAATGTCTTGAGATCAGAAAGAATGGATAAATTGAATTTGCTTAGCTAACCTTTGAGTTTAGTTACCTAGGTAATTGGCAGGTTTTTCCTTAGAAAAGATGGTTTTGCCTTTAGAACATTAAAACTTTGAGTTTTGGTTATTCTTTTCTAATAAGAGTATACGTGCTTTGAATTGTGGAAGAATTTTTAAAAAGTATGAGATCCTGTGCTTTATGTTTAGCTTTGCTTGAGGACGAGCATGATTTGAGTTTGGGGGTATTTTGATAAGTTTAATTTAGTATATAATTATTCATATCATTTTGGTTCATTTTCTAACCATTTTGCCTCAAACTTTTATTGATATTGCTCGCTTTTACTCTTTTTTGCTTCTATTGCCATTTCTTTGCAAAAACACTCATTTTGTGCTAAATCTTGCTAGGTTTTAACATCATCATCAATATCAACAAGTAAATGCAAGATTCACTAAACAAAAGCAAAAAGAGGGGAAAACATAACAATGTACATGGCTAAAGTAAGAACACAACAAGTTCATGCACAATTCATTTCAACTTGCAAAAACGGGTGGCCAAATGCACAAATTAGGTGCAAGGATGGATTAGATAATACATTAACATGTCCAAGTTGATGTAAACTCTGAATTTAAGTGATGCAAAGCTCAAAAATCTGAAGAAAAATAGCCAAGAACAGCAAACTGCAGAGAATGGACAATAAGCCTGCACAATTCACTTCAACTTACAATTTTGTGTGGCAAAATGAACAAATCAAGTGCAAGGATGCTTTGTGCACTTCTATTACATGTTAATAATGATGTCAAGGCTCATTTTTGGGTGGAAAAAGCAGAAAAAAATGAAGAAAAATAAGCAAAAACAGCAGCAGCAGAGAATGTAAAACAAACCCTGAACAATTTACTTCAACTTGCAAATTTGGATGGCAAAATGGACAAATAAGGTGAAAGAACTTCTTGTAAAATTTATTAACATGTTACACTTTATGTTAAAGCTGATTTTGGGAGGTCCAAAGTAAGAAAAAAATTGAAAAATTGGCAACTTGATTCATAAACTGCAGAAATGAGCAACAGCTGCAGGATGTGGTGCAATTAGCTTTAATATTGCAAATTTTTTTTTTAATTTTAAGTAAGCCCAACCTTATGTACTATAAATAGGAGTGTTTGGGATTTGTTTAGGCATTATTAAATCTAGAAAAATCAAATACAAAGTAGAGAAATAAGATAGAAATTCGTAAGAAGAAAGAAGGAGGAGAAAAGAAGAAGTTTGGTCTGAAATTTTGCATTTTCAAGTGGTTTTCTATCTTTCTCTTCATCAAGTTCATGAATTTTGTATTAAATATGTCTTATATTAAGTTTATCATGAACTAATTTTGTTATTCCAAGGCTACAATGTAGCCTAAGTTGTAATATACGCTCATTTCTAATTCAACATATTCAATGTTTCGTTATTGTGTTGTTGAAGTGTTTATCATTGTTCTTCATGAGTTTTAAATGCTTGATCACCATTTAAGGCCTATAATGATTCATAATGAGTTCGAGAGGAAATTTATGATGATTGCTAAGGTGATAAGCACCACAAATTGAGCGAATGCTCGAGAGAGATTAACGAGATTTGTGCGGTTTTTAAGTGAAAATCATAGAGCTTTTAAAACTCTTTTCTTATTTAAATTCATGCACGAGAGTGATAGGTTAATATGTAAAAGAGCATGCTAAATGTTGCTCGAGAGAGAATATTTAGTAAATTATGATTTTCAACCATCGACACGTAATAACAACTTGAATAACGAGAATAGAAAGGCGTATTGATGCAACTAGGTGAAATCGGATGCCTTAAATTTTATTAAATCATAAAAACCACAAAAAATCAGTAAACTTTAGATAAAATTCAGTAAACAAATTTTGTTTGCTTTTATTTTATTTTATTTTATATCAATATCTCAATTTTTCGGATTTTCAAATAGCATCAAAGCTACTAATTTTGGTACTCACTCAATAACAATCCTCATGGGGATGATACTCTACTCATTTCTATATTACTTGATACGACTAGTGCACTTGCTAACACATACGCAAAGTAAGCATCATGGAGACTACAAATTCTGATTTTACAATTTCAATAATATCGGATTGAAAGTAATGAGTAATGGAGTTTTGGAAATATCATGGAGGTGTGGATTTGGAGGCTCCTAAAATATTGGCAACCGTATACTTTAATAACTACTTTTGTAGTTTTATTGATTTTTATAGATAAATATATAACTAAATTTGAATTTATGAAAATGCATGAATTAGGATTTGAAGGATTGTGAAAAGAGGGCACAACTTCTACTTAATAGATAAGTATATATTAAATAAAGCAGAAGAGAAGAAGACCTATTATTGCATTAACATTGTAATTGCAATAATCAACACATGCGGCCTAACCTTTGTCAAAGAGATGTGTGGGTCATTGTTAATGCATTGATAAATAGGTAAATGGTCTAAGTTTTAAGAATGTCTTGAGCTTCGAGGTTGTTTTTTTGGTGATGTTAATAGTGTCTTTGGGTGGACCTTTGTAGTTTTCTATGGTTGGCTATGTGGAAATTGTCGATCTTTCAAACACGGAGAGTGTAAATTTTGATTTTTGACAATTTTAATAATGTCGGATTGAAAGTAATGAGTGAAAGAGCTTTGGAAATATCATGCAATTGAACAAGAGGGAAGTGGAGGAATGGATTTGGAGGCTCTTAAAATATTGGCAATCGAATACTTTGATAACTACTTTTGTAGTTTTATTGATTTTCAGAGATAAATATGTAAATAAATTTGAATTTACAAAAATGTATGAATTGGGATTTGAAGGATTGGGGGGAGATGGCATGATGCCTGTAGATTTAGCAAGTGAAATAAGTCGTATCAAATAATAAAGAAGTGAGTAAAGTATCGTTCCCACGAGGATTGTTTTACTAAATGAGTACCAAAATTACTAGTTTTAATACTATTTAAAAAATCGGAAGTTGGGATTGAAATATAAAACTAATAAGGTTAAAGTAGAGGAAATAGTGATTAAAATGTGGGGATATTAGAATTTAAGGATTAAGGCATCCGATTTCACCTAGTCGATTTGATATGATCTGGGAAGCATGGATATGAATACGAATACAAGATATGATACGTTACCGACACACCAATACGTGATTTTTCTAAAAAAGGATGCGACACCTTCAGGACATGTTACTTCAAAATCATGTATTTTTTTTATATATAGTCTATATAATTGATAAAAAAGGAGTTTTCAACAAATTGACAATCAATCATTGTTTATATATTAGAATCACTCAATCAGAAAGCATGGGACCATCAAATTAAATAAATGAACTGAAATTTCAGAGTCGTAGACAAAAAAAAAAAAAAAAAAACCAACTTCATTGATCCAATATAGTGTATTTTGAGTTGTACTTACCATATATTCTAGACATATATAACCCACCCACATTTACAAAAAAAGGCCAAGTTTGTCACTAGTAGCAGAAGTATGGTGAATAACTAACTCTATTGTATACCAACTAGACCAAAAAAGATCTATACAAAAATAAAAGATAGACAAGTCCTGAAGTTTAGCATCTTGCTAATTGTCCACAACCACTTTCGCTTTCTTGCTGCAAAAAATTCTTTCTCTATAGCTTTCTTTCTCTCTCTCTCAATTTCTAATTGCCCTGCCTATTTTTCCCAGCCAAACCCCTTATTGTGTTCAAATTACATAGAAGAAACATTATTTCTTTATTTCTTTGCCAAACACAGCTGTAAAGCTACTAATCTATTGTAATCTTTGGTTTTTTAGTTTATTCTAAATATAATCATATTTAAATGTATATAATAAAATTTGACCTATTTAATATACATTGTAAACATATTAGAACATATCGTGTTGGATGCGCGTTGGCAATTTAAAATTCAAAAAAAAATCCTATACTTTTTTCATGTATCGGACACGTGTTGGGAATGTATCGATGTCAGACACTGATACTTTGGGCCAAAAAGTGTATCGGTGCTTCCTAGGAAATGATCTTTTTATTCTCGGTGTTCAAGTAGTTTATCTATGTTGATGGTTGAAAATCCTATTATACTATATGTTAGAAAAATCTGGAACAAACTTGATATGCTCTGATACCAATTGTTAGAAAAATCTGGAACAAAATTGATATGCTCTGATATCAATTAGTTAGGGAAATCTAACCTTGACAAATCTGGTATACACTATACCAATTTGTAATATGGATACTTGATGCGGAAGCGTAAACCCTAATCTCTTAATTCGATTCAAGCAATATAACTCACACAAACGAGAAGTAAACAAAGGTAAAAGAGATACGAAGAAACACACAGTATTTACGTGGAAACCCCTCTACAATCGAGAGGGGAGAAAACCACTGGCGGAGATGGAGATTCTTTATTGAACTTAATGGAAGAATTACAATGACACTTCCTCTTGACGAGATCTCTGAAAGAATTACAATCACTTTCTCTTAACTCTCGTAGTACTCTCTCTCTTAGACGTGCGGCAGCCTCACTCTAAAATTGGATACTTCTGACGTAACCCTATGTCGCTATTTATATCCGCGTGAAAACGCGGCTCACTGCAGGCGTCCCAACTTACGTAATTTTCCCAATCGATCGAGCTTCACCTGATTGATCGGCCTCCTCACTGCTTCCCTACTTAGACTTCCAAGGAATTTGAGACATAATCCTAACACTATATATTCTTTCTCGAACAATATTTAGCATACTCTTTTACCTATTAACTCATCAATCTCTTGCATGAATTTAAATAAGAAAAGAGTCATGAAGAACTATGGTTTTTACAGTAGACCACACAAATCACGTTAACCTATATCTAGCATTTACTCAATTTATGTTGTTTATTACTTTAGCAATCATCATAAATCTCATCTCAGACTCATTATGAGTCATTAAATAGTTCAAATGGTGGCCAATCACTCAAAAGTATTAAGAACAATAATAAATACTTCAACAATGAAATAACAAACATAGAATACCTTAAATAAAAGAGAATGTATCTGACAACTTAGGTTGCACCATAGCCTTAGTAAAGCTAATTTAGTTCATAACTATTCTAATAACAAGTAAGACTAAAATCAAAGAGAAAAAGAGTACACAAAGCTAGAACATGAAAGAGGAAACTAAAACCAAGCTCCAAGCTTTTCTTTTCTTCTTCTAAGCTGTGTTTATTTCTTAGCTGCTGAAATTCCAGCTCAAAATTGAGCTGTTTGCTGAATTTCCAAAACAGTCCAGATTTTGGTTCCCCAAGTTCTTCTCTGCTGCTGCGTTTTTTCCCTTCTTATAACAGCAATGATGGACCCACAATTACAGCAAAATAATGTGCCATCTTGTCCAACACAGCCCCATTCCTTATGTCGATGCTTCCCTTGCTTGTTTATTATTTTTGTAAAATACTACCAAATAGCAGCTTTTAGCTGCTGCCACCATGCTCCCAAGACCAAAAAAATGTAAAAAAACACGTCCTAATGCTTAGCTACTCCCTAATTGTCAAAGTCTACAATGTCCTTTTCTTCGTTTGAATTTTTATCACTACATTAGGCTTTTAATCTTGTACATAATTACCAAATTGATGATATTAATTGAATTTCTCTCTTGTTTTAGGCCTTGGGTTCAGACTTGAATCGGAACGTGACTCTTTTTGGCCATAAATCACGAATTTTGCTACTTTTCTGACGAAATGACAAAAAGAGTAAAAGTAAGTAAAAAAACGTAGAATTTAAGTATAAGATAGGTAAAAGGTTAGTCTAAAATTATATAATAATCATGTTTAAAATTAGACTTATCGTGGCACAGCTTCTATTAATAGACAAGTATAGATTGGTGATAGCTTCGCCCTCTTCATTCCAAGCAACCTGCCACAAAGACTAAAAGCACACTCCGATGCTATTAAAGACAATGGACATATTAGTATATCACGTGCCATGGTGGAAAGTACGGGATACTGGGTTTTGATTTGTACACCACCATTTTAAAATATCAAATTGCGGATTCGCCGATGTCGGGAAGAACTGGATCATCGGCTTTCGTAAATAGTAATCTAACTCGTCACATGACATGGGAGCTTCTGCGGGTGTGAATTAGTCCAACAGCTTCCACGCATATGATGTGTGTGAACTACTTCCACCAGATATGGAAGATCCTACTATAGTAGAAGTAATTTGTGGATTATCAGATGATAATCTCCGGGAATAACAAGAAAATAAAGTGTGTAGGTCCCTATAGACTTGCTCACTGAAAACTGCAGTATTAAAAGCCGGATCTAATTTTTCGTAAAAATATTGGACAAACAGGTTCAAACCCGTGAGTTTACAACGGGGATTGAAAATAGTCGCAAAACAATATAAAAGGGGTAGTTCAAAAAAATATTTAAAAAACTTCGTTTTCATTGCCGCAATCGATGCGGCCAACAAGGGTTTTGATTCATTAACCGACATCTAATTTATAATATCAATCAATTTTGATATTGCTTGTGGTATGGTTGGATAATAGCAACCCGAAAAAAAGTTGATAGCGTCCCTAGACATGATAAAAAATTTACAAATTTCCTCAATTATGTCCCAGTGTACATCATTCAGATTATAATCACTTAAATCTGAACGAGTATCCTGTACAAATTCCACTAGGACATCCTTATATGGTAAAATGCGATCTAACATAACTATCATTGACGACCACCTAGTTGGTGAGTCTAATTTAAATGTTTGTACTCTAAGCCATGCATCTTACATAGAGTTTTAAATCTTTTCTTTATGTTTCCGGATGATTTTATAGCTATTGTTACGTCTCTTAAGGTGGAAAGAGAAGTGTTTATTAGACCTAGACCATCCATAACCATTAAATGTAGCATGTGACAAATGCAACTTAGATGGAAATATCGCCAACCTAACACAGGTCTCATATGCCTAATTATTTGTTTAGCAGATGCATTGTTATTGGTAGCATTATTGAACGTAATACTAAAAATACGTCACTCTATGCCCCACCCGCGGACTGCCTCCATAATCGCACCCGTTATTATGTCGGCAGTGTGGGGATAATCTAAATATGCAAAATGGATTATTCTTTTTTGAAGGGTGAAGGAGGAATTGATCCAGTGCGCCATTACGCATAAGTAAGGCACACGGGGTTTCGACTTCCAAGTGTCGGACATCAACGAGAACATGCTTGTGTTCACCCTAAAAAGTTCAAAGACCTTAGTTTTCATCCTTTGGTAATCTTTAAATGCATCTCGCTTTACGAGGAATCCTTACGATGGCGGGGTTCACCGCTGTTTGGAGATACTTGACGAATCTAGGGTTTTCGCCGGTGCTAAAAGGCTTTTCAGCCCCAATTATGTATCTAGCTAGCTCCCGTCTATTAGTTTCTTGGGAGAATTTAAAGTTAGCAAGCGCACCGGCCACTTGCTGTACTAACCGTTGTTGGGATCTTTATAGGTCTTGTTCGGGGTGGGATCTAATTGTATGTCTACTTAATGTGCCCGTCCCACTACCGCATGGATCACTAAAGGCCTTGGGTGGGTTACATAATTTACAAAATACTTTATTAGTTTCCCTACCTAGGTTAAAGTGCTTCCATATCCCACTAGTATTACGCCTAGTAGTACTAGTACTAGTTCTTGGGGGCTGGGTTTCTGTGGTGGGTGTGGGTTCCTCTTCATTTCGTGAGTCAGGAATATCCTGCTCATTGTAGGACTGTTGTTCAAAGTCCCAATCTATACTGTCAGTGTATGGAGGTGATGTGCCTGGTTCTAGGAAAGCTCGTTCATTAGTATTAAGTTCAACAGTTCTACTCCTCTTAGGTATTATAGGCGATCGTCGAGAATAAGTAGAACTAGAACGACTGGCTCTAGACGATGATGTGTTATATGCTATGATAGTATTACTGATTAGTATTTTAAAAAATGCAACTATTAATGCAAAATTATGAAATTAAGTAGATAAAAATGTGAAACAAATAAATTTCAATACTAATATTATCGAAGCAAGCGAACAAAGAAATTCGAACTTGACGGAGATTCTATGAGCCTCACGCTTTGTCAACAACGAACTTTAGAAATTTAGAGCACAATATTGCAAGTAGAAGTAGATGAATGTATAGAGAGAGAAGAGAGAATAAGAGATTTGTTTGTGAGGAAAATGAAATGAATGGGTTGGGTATTTATAGATAAAAAATGTATTTTTTTTAATTAATTTGCTCCCCCTCAAAAGAGCCTTTGCCAATGGCTCTTTTAAAAGGGCCTGTGCCGATGGCTCTTTTAAAAGGGCCCGGGCCTAGACCCAGGCCGTAGCCCACGCGGGCCGGGTCGAGCCTGTTTACGGGCCGACCCGGCCCACTGGCCACCTCTAACGTTGACTCTTTTCTTCATTTGAGTATTGTTCATCCTCTTCTCCTTCTTCTTCTTCTTGTGTGTTTGTTGGTGGCATTACATGAATCTCATTGAGGTTCAATTCCTCGCCTTCTCCCAAGACAACAAGAAGTGAAGAGTCATCAAGCTCTATGGTAGGCATTATTGGCGTTAGGGTTGAAATATCATCTTTTTGGTAAAACATTTCATTTTCAACATTACGACCAATAGATGGGATGTCATATGTAGCTCTTGATTTTGTTTTGCAAACGATCCACCATTCACGTGCCTCACGCCTTTCAGAAGCGTAAGGTATGAAGTACACTTGTAGAGCTTGATGTGCCAGTATAAACGGGTTGCTACGATTAAGTCTTGACCTATGTTGAATTTCAACAAGTCCATGTTTAGTATATACTCGTCTCATGCACTGTATCAAACCAGTTGCACTTGAAAAGTACAACTCTATTGGAGCTAAAATATTCTAACTCCAAGATTTCAACCAACATGCCATAATAATTACTTCCATCATCATTACTATAACTCCCTTTCACACAAACTCTACTATTCATTGTTGACTTTGTTCAACCATATTCGAGCATATGAAACCTAAACTCATTTACAAAGTATCCATTGTAAAATTTTGCCTTTGTTGCTGGTCCGTGTGAAAATTGATATAGTTTACAATCAATGCCAGGACATTCCACAAAAGCCTACATGACATATAAACACATATAAGTTTTTTATTATTTATATTGCATGTAATTGGTAAATAAGGTTATTATATCCTTACATAATTTTGAAACCATGAGGCAAACTCCAGTTCTTTTCTTCTTACAAGTTGCTCATCGGTGAGATTAGGGTGCTCACGTCTCACCATTTTGCCATTAAAATGCTGCAAAATTCGTCATCCATTAGCACTACCTTAACCAAATAACTGAAAGACTAACAAAACAATAACTTACTTCACAATCGGGGGTCATCTCAGTACAGTTTAGAAGCACTTATAGATAAGCCTTGCAGTACTCATCATTATTCAACCATCTATGATCATTTGCAAGTCCAATTGAATATAGAGATGGTAAAAAAAAAATACTAATAGATGGACAAATTAAAGAAATCTTTTATGTAAATAACCTTATTTTACAAAACATAACATCTATAAAAATAAATCCTTATAAAAAAAATTTAAATTAAAAATTTTACTATTATTAATTTCAGTTTTAAAAATACAGAGACGGTAGGCTATCTCTATTTTGTCTCAATTAGAGACAAATCAGAGAGGGAAAGCCCCCGTCTCTGTTTTACAATTAGAGACGGCTATTGCTGTCTCTAATCCGTCTCTATTTAGAGATGGAATAGAAACGGAGCTTTTCGTCTCTTGTTTCCATCCCAAATTTGTTGCAAATCCGTCTCCAAATATTTTCCATCTCCACTCCCTCTCTAAACTTATGACGTGCATGGGCCGTCTCAAATTTTTGTCTCTAAATGTGTGTTTTCTAGTAGACGTCAAAGTATGATTGTAGTCGATGATAAGTTTGGACAACTTGTTTGATAAGACTATAATATGATACTTCTGATGACTTATCTTGTTTATGTGTATAGGCATCCAGAGTATTATGTTTGTATTTTCAATTAGATTACTGAGCAAGACCACCTGAATTAGTTGTTTCTTAATTGCTATCAGAAATAATTAATTTTATAAGACGATAACTCTAAATCTGGGAAAGCGTTTGAACTCGTGCATGGAATGTTAATTACTTTGATGCCCAAAATGATGAGGGTAAAATTGAATAACTAGGATCTTACGGCATTGGGCAATTGTATGAAGTGTGGCGAGAGTGGATATTTTACTAGGAATCTACAGCGTAAGATGTCTCCCTAGTTGTTTCGCAAACACACGAACATATTCTAGAATCTTTGGCCAGAGCACTTCACATGTTTGACATTTGGAATTAATACGAAAATTGTTTCTGTATTATGAATTGTTCGAGAAGGGCGAGTCGGGAACTACAGTGATAGAGGTGAGGAAAATAATGATAGTAATTGGGGTTATTTTTGCTCACGGATATCTAATAAAGGGGTTAACTGTCACAATAATAATAATAAAATTATTTGGAAAATTCTTGAATAAATATATTTAATTCTAGAGTGCAGTAAAACTTATTTTGTGGAATTAAGTTTTATTAAATAGTAGTCAACCGTTATCATGGATGATAATCAGATTTGACCCATTTGGAGCTAGAGTTAGATTGTTCCTGAGGTTCCTTCGCTAGCCTCAAATTAAGCACTGTTTAAAAATATTTAAATTAAATTCATGGGATGAATTATTTATTCATAAGATGAATAAATTAATTTCTGCTAAATAAAATTCATGAGATGAATTATTTATTCATAAGATGAATAAATTAATTTTATAAAATAATATTCATAAGATGAATTTTATATATGTAGGAATTTATACAAAATAAAAAAAATTAAAAATTTAATTAAATAGTTTAATTAGATTTAAAATTAAGAATTTTAAATTAGTTTTCCACTGTGCTCGCTCTGGTCGTTTAGGGAAGAATTTTTGAAATACGTTCCCAACAACATACTTTCCAATTCCTTGGGTTGGGGGTAAGGAATTATAATTCTATGTTAACTCCACTAATCTAAAACTAAAAACGATCCTACTTGATTAACTCAAACCAAACATGACTCAAGATCGAAAGATTTATACACATCCTAAAATTTGACCCGAACCTCTAAATCGCCCAACTCAATTGACTGAAACCAGCTTAAATCAAAATACGATGTAACCTGACCCAACTGACTCAAAACTCGAGATGATTCAAATCCAAAAATGGAAACTATTCGACTTGAATGTGATGTAAAGAAGTTGAGCCGAAGTGGAAATGATCCGACTAAATTGGCCCAAAACCTAATATGGTCCAAACCAAAAATGACCCAACCCATCCCAATCTTGGCCTAAGATGACTGGGAAATTTGATATGACACAACCTGTTTGTAACAAAACTAAGACGACTCAAGCTCGAAATGAATTAAATCAACTCAAACTCAACCACTTCTAGCCTGAATCTCGTAAAGATCTGACTTGATTAATTAAAAATTCGAGATAACTTGAACACTAATGATTCGCGTTATACTCATCCCAATTCGGCTCGAAACTCAAATAACTTGAACTCAAATTGAATCGCTTCGACCATAATAAATCGAATGCAATATGAATCGATCCGACCAAAAATGTGATCGTAGCTAATTTAAAACTCTAACTTGATTGATCGAAAAGCCGCGATGACTTGAATCATTATGGAATTATAACCTCGACCTTCAATTCCTTTTTATAAGCCAAATAATAGAATTACAATTCCTTAGTCCACTTACAATTCCATATGTCAAAGAGTGCAGAGGGAGGTTAACCTTGTAGACGACCTTACCAATCATAACTAAAATGTGGAACGAACCATAGTTCTTAGCTGCTAACTTGAGTTGCGTTCGGCATGGTTGCAACAACAAGCAAACAAGATCTCCGACCAAAAATTCCCATTCGAACCTGTTAGTAAACTATAATTGAGCAGCTTGCCACTATAGATGGGCAAGTAGGTTACTCGGACAATTATTTAGACAAAAATTTAAAACAACACAATTCGCCCAGTAGGTGCAATTCATCCAGTACGGGTAAAAATCAACACAATTCACCCAATAGGGGTGAAATCAACATAATTCGCAGTAATTCGCCCATTATGCTCCATACAACACAATTCGCCTACTTTATCCCCCCCAAAACACACTTATACACAAGTACAAAGGGATAGAATCAAACATACTTATCGAAAAAGTGATATTATCCAGAAGGTGATACTTATCCCAAAAGTGATACTCATCCAAAAACATCCTTCCTCTATAAAAAGGGGGTACACGCTTCCTTCAAAGGAATCCCATTCCTACGATCACCTCTCCGGAGCAATAATCATTCAAACACCTTACTCTTCTCAGGCTAAGTATTTTATCTCTATTATTTCATTCATTACTTGCCCCTTATTTACTCTTTCACAATATTGATACTGACTAGAGCGTTAGAGGGGTTCCCTGTGGGTTGCTCCACGGCCCCTCTAACCATTCGTTTGATCTTACAGGGAATATCAAGTTGGGCATGCAACTAGCGCTTGAGTTCAGCTCATCCTAATGAACGCCACATTGTACAGAACTCCAAAATGATGAATAAGCTCATTGATCAAATTCATCACAAACATAATGGCACCATCTGCGAGAAGGATCATAAGCTCACATCCGGCTTGGTGTTTCTTGTAAGATTCAAACATTTTTAATGTCATTCAAGGTAGTTTTCAGTATTTTTTAGGCATTTATCGCCTTTTTCTTATAAAAACTAGCTTATTCAAGCAAAATAAGTTGAAAAAGCTCCCTACTATTCCTTTTAGCATTTTTAAGCATATATGTACATGCAAAAAAGTATGTTCGCGTAAGTTAAGTATTCTGACATACTTTTTACCCCTTTCTTATTTTTTCTTTGATCAAAATTATATATATATATATATATATATATATATATATATATATATATATATATATATATATATATATATATCATAGCTAAATAGAACTCTTCAAGAGCTTCATTTTGATATGCAATTTAATCTGTAACTCTCTACTGATTGAAAGTTATGTTTGTTTTAATTTACAAGGTATGTTATACAACTACCACCAACGGAATTCGCCCAGTTCATGTTCTCACTTCTTTTGCATATTCTTTTTATTCAAAGCCTTAAAAATCATTATAGTTATATAGAACTCTTCAAGAGATTCGTCTTGATATGCAACTCAACCTGTAACTCTCAACGAATTAAAAGTTACCCTTGTTTTAAATTACAAGGTATGCTGTACAACAACCGCAATCGGATTTCGCCTAGTTCGTATTACCACCTCCTTTCTCATATTTTGTATGATCCAAAACTTGAAACCTCATTATAGTTACATAGAATACTTCCCGAGCTTCATTTTGATAGTTGATTCGGTCCATAACTATTCATGGATTGAAAGTTATGCTTGTTTAAAATCAAAGGGCCAAGTTATATAACTATTACAAGAGGAAAACGCCCACTTCATCTTTTCACCTCCTTTTTATGTTTTCTTTGATCAAAAGCTTTATAAGTCATCATATTTACATTAAACGCTTCAAGAGTTTCGCTTTGATAGGTAATTCAATCCGTAACTTGTCACGGATTAAAAGTTGTGCCCGACTTAAGTCACAAGGTTAAGTTATGTAGTTCCACCATCCGACGAATTCCCAACCTGATGTTTTCCACAACCCGGTGAATTCCACAACCAAGCATCATCCCTAAAACCTGGCGTTATCCTTGATGCTTCGCTTACCACATGACAATCACCAACCCAAGCCGCCATCGTCATTCTCACTAACGACCGTCACTTTCGCTACGCTTGGGACTTCAACCAGCATCCTTTCAAAAAGTCGCCACCTCATGATGCTTCGTTCACCGCATGTGAAGCTTCATCTTCCACCACCACTGCCATTAGTTGACAATAGCCGCCATTGGTATGTCGGACATCACTAGTCGTTCGCCACCGACCATGGTCAAACCCTTGCTCTCTCTTTCAAACCCAAATTTGGGTAAATTTCTATGACAATCTTAGTTCAATTCAACCTTGAAAGATTTTTTTTCATTATTATCTTAATTCCATTTAACCCCAAATGAGTCAATTTTTGCTACCATCTCAGTTTACTATAACTCTGAATGGGTCAATCTTTGTTACAATCTCAGTTACTTCAACCCTAAATGGGCCACTTTTTGTTACAATCCTTATTCAAATAAACCATGATGCATCAATTTTTGTTACAATCTTAATTTGATCCAATCTTTGCTTGTTCCAATTCTCGTTCAAAGTAAACCCCAAATTAGACCAATTTTCGTCACGATCCTACTTCAAGTCGACTCTAGTTAAGTAAATTTTTTATAATTCTGGTTCGACTAAGTTTTTCTTTGCTAGATCCTTACCCATAAATTGTTAAATTAATAACTAGACATGACAATTCTAAATTAAGGGTATTAATGAAACAAGGTCATCGACTTACCCTTAATGACTTTGAAATATAAAGCGCACATTATTCAACACCAGAACATGAGTACGAATCAAATAACACATATAAGTATTGAGTTTTAGGATAGTAAAAGTACTTATAACAAGACAGCCAAGTTATATGATTCATTCTAAGGACTTTGTTAACTCCCTGGAATTCACAAGGCATGTCTGATGTCTCTCTCCATCCATAACTAATCCAATTACTCCATAAATTTCTTATTGGCATATTCTATACATTATGAAGAAAATCCTAAAGTAAACAATTTATCCAAGGGGAACTCAATGTGCTGTAATGGCACAAGCTGCTCGTGTGCTAGCGTGGCAACTATTCACCTATAAAGCACTAGCAAGGGTTATTTAGTGAAAAAGAAGGAAGTTCCACCATATTTAAATTACTTCATAAGCTAGAGAATATCACTACCTCCCGAAATCGGACGTGGCCATATGTTAAGTACCTTTTGGGAAATATTGTTTAGCTTGGTTAAATCAAGTATGGTCAAATTTACAAAATGCATCCAAAATAAAAATCATTTTGTAAATGGTAGGGGCTGGAAGACTTTGCCTTAATTTGTGATTCCTTATCCATGGTGGGTTGAAAATTATTTTAGGACTGGAGGACTTTGTCCCTATTCATAGTCCGGACATCATTTCAATGATAGTGAAAATCATTTTAGGACTAGAGGACTTCGTCGCTATTCATAGTCCAAACGTCATTCCAATGATAGCGTAAATCATTTTACGACTAGGGGACTTCATCCCTATTCACAGTCCGAACTTCATTTCAATGATAGTGCAAATCATTTTAGGACTAGGGGACTTCGTCCCTATTCACAGTCCGTGCTTCATTTTAACGGTGGTGCAAATCATTTTAGGACTGGGCAACTTCGTCTCTATTCACAGTTCGAACTTCATTTCAACGATAGTGCAAATCATTTTAGGACTAGGGGACTTCGTCCCTATTCACAGTCTGAACTTTATTTCAATGGTGGTGCAAATCAATTTAGGACTGGGGGACTTCGTCCCTATTTAAAGTCCAAACTTCTTTTGAAAGATAGTGCTAATCATTGTAGGACTGGGGGATTTCATCCCTATTCATAGTCTGAACTTCATTTCAAAGATAGTGCAATTCATTTTAGGACTGGGGGATTTCGTCCCTATTCACAGTCCAAACTTCATTTCAACTATAATGCAAATCATTTTAGGACTGGGGGACTTTGTCCCTATTCATAGTCCGAACTTCATTTCAATGATAGTATAAATCATTTTAGGACTGGGGGACCTCATCTGTATTTACAATCCAAACTTCATTTTAACGATAGTATAAATCATTTTAGGACTGGGGGACCTCATCTGTATTTACAATCCAAACTTCATTTTAACGATAGTATAAATCATTTTAGAACTGGGGGACTTCATCCCTATTCATAGTCTGAATTTCATTTCAATGATAGTGCAAATCATTTTAGAATGGGGGGGGCTTCATCCCTATTCACAGTCCGAACTTCATTTCAACAATAGTGCAAATTGTTTTGGGACTGGGGGATTTCGTCCCAATTCACCGTCCAAATTTCATTTCAACGGTGATGCAAATCATTTTAGTACTAGGGGACTTCGTCCCTATTCACAGTTCGAACTTTATTTCAACAATAGTGCAAATCATTTTAGGACTAGGGGACTTCGTCCCTATTCACAGATTGAACTTCATTTCAACTATAGTGCAAATCATTTTAGGACTGGGGGACTTCATCCCTATTCAAAGTCCAAGTATAAATCATTTTAGGACTGGGGGACTTCGTCCCTATTCATAGCCCGAACTTCATGTCATCGATAGTGAAAATCATTTTAGGACTAGGGGACTTCGTCCCTATTCACTGTCCAAACTTCATTTTGACGATTGTATAAATCATTTTAGGACTAGGGGACTTAGTCCCTATTCACCGTTCGAACTTCATTTCAACGGTAGTATAAATCATTATTAGATTGGACGATTTTGTCTCGATTCACAACTTCGGCCCCTTCATCTTGATGGCACAAATCATTATTCGCGACTATGGGACTTCTCCCCCAGGTCATAGGTTAGGCAATATCGCCATCACAAAGTCTAAACCACTCCAAAATCAAAAAGTTTTACAATTAGCAATGGTTGAAAGTACATTCTTTTCGAGCGATGCAAAGTAGGTAAAAACAATTACTAGTCATGAATTGCCCATCCATAAGGGGCAATCCTTTTTAAGGCTAGTGAACTCCGTTCTCAATCGTGCTACATTATACAACATTATGGCATATCCGGAAGACTTCGCTACTCGTCATAAATCAAACTATAATTGTCAAACTTGGTTGCTTATCCCAACTTGACAAAATATTTCCAATAAGAGAATCCAAAATAAGCCGCGTTTCTTATTACGCCTGAGTAACTGACACTCCAACCAACCTTCTACTAAGCTATACAATACCACAACTGATCAACAACTTAATAAGGGCATTGAAAGGTATTATCTTTATCTTCTTAGCCACCTTTATAACCCTATACATACAGTGGTGGCACGTAATTGGTAATTTCAAACCACGTTATTCAAAACAATGACATATTTATAAGGCTTTATTACCCATAAGGGATCGAACTACGATTACAAAACTCGGAGGCTCGTCGTAGCCCGATAAACTATTTCTAATAGGAAGGTCCAACATGGACTACACCTGTTACTATGCCTGAACAATCCACACCTTAATTGATTCTTTATTAGTTGGGCACTGCTATTGGTCAATAACTTTAGAAAAACAATATAAGAGATCGCTTTCATCTGCCTAACTCTAGGCACTTATTAACCACCCACTTAAGAAGAAGATTCACAAGTTAGTGACGTATGAACATAAATAATAACTCAATAGTAAAAAGCCATTCAAAGTGTGGCGGTCTGAACAAAAAGCTAGGAATGAGATGAACTAGTTCAATATCCGCAATGACCTGCTTCAAGATGATCTTGGACTTTCTTACAGTCCACTTCAAACTCCTGCCGTAGTCTATTCAATTTAGCAATAGGTGTTGTTTAGCAATAGGTGTCATGACAAGAAGATTAGTCATTACAAAGCCGCTCATTAGACAAAAGTGCTTCAAAAGTTAGCAATAGTCTATATGATGAATCACATGCTTCGGGTAATATTCGGGTGCAAAGTGTATTGTATGAATACTGCTAATCACTATTCGTGCGATTATTTATTTTCAACCATTAAACATGAGACATACCAAATTCATCACTGCATAGATGAATGCCAGGGTAAACCAATGTTGGCCAAAGACATCCTTCGACAATGACATACCATACGCTTGATTCACTTCTTTCAGGGCATGTAACAGCCCTTAAGGTGTGTTAATTCTAGCACCCTATCTTTACTTTGATATATGTCCTCGATATGCTCATCATCAAACAAGAATACTACCCTGCGTGGTTTTACTATTTCGATTATTCTTGCTACCTTGACTTTATCCAGGTATTCTATACATGACACTTAACATTTATCAAGTACGTATGTATCACCATGGTTCGCCTTGGTGCGATCACCCGCAACGGGTGCAACACTCCTCACCATGGTCCGCCCTGGTACAATCACCCACAAAGGGTGCAACATTCCTCACCATGGTCCGCCCTAGTGCAATCACTTACAACGGGTGCAACATTTCGACCATGGTCCACCGTGGTGCAACACTCCTCACCATGGTCCACCATGGTGCAACACTCCTCACCATGGTCCGCCCTGGTGCAATCACCCGCAACGGGTGCAACACTCCTCACCATGGTCTGCCGTGGTGCGATCACCCGCAACAAGTGGAACAATCCTCACCATGATCCGCCGTGGTGCAATCACCCGCAACAAGTGCAACAATCCTCACCATGGTCCGCCCTGGTGCAATCACCCGCAACGGGTGCAACACTCCTCACCATGGTTCTCCCTGGTGCAATCACCCTCAACGGGTGCAATACTCCTTACCATGGTCCGCCCTAGTGCAATCACCCGCAACGGGTGCAATACTCCTTACCATGGTCCGCCCTAGTGCAATCACCCGCAATGGGTGAAACACTCCTCACCATGGTCCGCCCTGGTGCAATCACCCACAATGGGTTCAACACTCCTCACCATGCGCAACACCCCTTGAGGACATACTCATCATGTTAACTACATTATAGCATATTACATACTATTTACTTGGGCAGTAAACAAACACCACAATATATGTGGCACTTTAATCTCGTCTAAACAGGCTACACCTATCACCGGTACACCGACCAGGTGTATGAATTCAATCACCTCTGGCTCCAGCCAGAAGTGTCTTTGCCTATCAAAGTAACATGAGCTCGATGCATCACGCTCATCGCTTTATGAATGAAGTAAAGGGGCAAAATGCTTGAGTGCTCTAAGTTTCAAAAGACCTTAGAGGCCAAGACTCTTCTAAACATTCTTATACAAATAAGAGCTGCGACATAAAACGCTCTTTCAAGATCCATGACTACGTTAAACGCCCTATTAAAGTTCATGCTAGGTCATGCGCCCAGTTACAAGTCATAACGGCTTAAACATCCTATTAAGTATCAAATACCTCGTTACACATCCAGATCATATGCTCTATTGATTTCGTGTAAAAATCAAAATACACATGAATAACAATTATGAAGGGCCAAAACAGAACACTGAATACCTCCATCACTCAAGAAAATAATGTACAGTAGCAAGCTGAGAGCAAAACAGGTTTATTACTTCGTGACCAAACTTGGAATGATTGGGGTTTGCTCATGAAGTAGGGGGACTAATATGTTGATAACCTATAATTGAGCAGCTAGCTACTGTAGATGGACAAGTAGGTTACACAGACAATTACTTAGACAAAAATTTAAAACAACGCAATTCGCCCAGTAGGTGCAATTCACCGAGTACAGGTAAAAATCAACACAATTCGCCTAGTACGAGTAAAATCAACATAATTCACCCACTAGGTCCAATTCCACGTAATTCCCCCCTTATGCTCGATACAACATAATTCGCCTACTTTATCCCCCCCCAAAACACACTTATATATAAGTACAAAAGGATAGCATTAAACATACTAATAAAAAAAAATGATACTTATCCAAAAAGTGATATTTATCCCAAAAGTGATGCTTATCCCAAAAGTGATGCTCATCCAAAAACATCCTTCCTCTATAAAAGGGGGCTACACGCCTCCTTCAGAGGCACCCCATTCCTTACAATCACCTTTCTATAGCAATAGTCATTCAAACGGCTTACTCCTCTTAGGCTAAGTATTTTATCTCTATTATTTCATTTGTTACTTGCCCCTTAATTATTATTTCATAGTATTGATACTGAATTGAGCGTCGGAGGGGTCCCCCGTGGGTTGCTTCACGGGCCCCTCTAACAATTCGTTTGATCTTGTAGGGAATATCAAGTCAGGTGTCCAGCTAGAGCTTGAGTTCAGCTCATCCTAACGAACCCCACCTCTTACAAAACTGCAAAATGATGGATAAGCTCATTGACCAAATTCATCACAAACACAACCTACGTTGCTCCACATAATGCTTATACCATTGTTGCATTATCACCAAGTTTTCCTTCAATAGGGTTAATATGACTTGTGTAAGAATAAAAATGCGAAATCACGATAAATATCGAAACATAACAATCAAATAAATAAGATCAAAAGTGAAAAACTGATTACAATACCGAAGATACCACGCCATCCCAAAAACCACTGTCCTCAAAAATGATTTTGCCACTGCTTCGGTGCTCACAGTACAATCGGCGGGTATCCTCTAGAATTAACGTGATCCGACTCTTAACGTGCACTCATTAACTGCCAGTAGGCGAGCCTAAGAACTTTGCCCAAAATTTGAGAGAGAGAAAGAGACGAAAATGGGGGAGGAGGGGGGGGGGGGGGGGGGGGGCGCGGGGGCGAGAGAGAGAGAGAGGAGATTGATCTATTGTTGTTGGTGTCCATGAACTGGTATGAGCAAGGAAATTTATAGCAGTAGAAGTCCTCCCAACTGCCACATTGCAACAGCCAAAAATGGCTGAATTAATGAGACCCCAACAGCTATAAATGGCTAAAATAATGAGACCCCAATAGCCACGTTCAACAGTCATAAATGGATGAGACCCAACAACCATGTTCAACAGTCATAAACAGCTAGTAATGAGGATTTGTAACAGCAAAGGTGCAATAAATTACAATACGGGTTTTGAAAAAATTATTTTTCAAAAAATAGATATACCCTTTAAGAAAAAAAATCACCCACACCCTCACCCGAGCACGGCACAGTGGGCGAGCGGGCGGCATGCGTGCGATTCCCACTATTCTCTCACCCTCAACTTAATTCAACTGGTTTGGGAAATGCTCTTATATTTAAAGTAGAGAAAACTCCTATCCCATTCCAATGTGGGACACAACAAATAGTATTTAAACAATTAAGCTGTATCATTTTTCTAACAATCTGCCACAAAGGATACAAGCGGAAGAGAATGAAGAAAGAAAGTTTGGGCAAAGGGGAGTTCAATTTTTCAGTGCCAATACCTTGCGACTTGAATTGTCACCTAGTGTAACCCAAGTTTAGGACCAACAGCTTGCGAGGTGACGTTCGTCTTGAACCTCACAAAGGGTTGTATAGCCTGCCACTCAGACACATACCAAACTCCAGATCTCATCAACTCCTGCGGTTTGGCGCATTTTATTGGCCACGCGCCCATCCTGGATATTCATAGGTGCTTAAGAAGACGAGTCTTAAACCTTCATAGGGAGCGGCCACACTCCCACACCTACATAGATGGATCCCATCAAGTGTGTGTTACCGCACAACACCAAACATATGGCTATGGGTCCCTTAAGAGCTAAAGCTCAACCTCACTCCTTGGTAACATATCGACAGTGTCCATCAAGTGCAAGCTTTACTTGCACAACAAATGTATGGCTATGGATCCATCTCGGTACTGCCAACATCATGGGGAGGGAAAACAGTAAAATATAGTGCATTCCTTGAATAAAACTATGACTTTTCACATTGAACCTGTTAAGACCAGATTGCATCCATCATAGTTTATTCATATATAGATTTTAATCCCCTTCCCCCTCGATGTTTCTACAATCATTTACGACAAAGGCCTTTTGTCAACGGATCCGCAAGATTCCTTTTAGATTTTATATAGTCCAGTGAAATCACTCCACTTTCTAGAAGATCCTTCGCGATCGTATGCCTAAGACGAATGTGTCACCTCTTGCCATTATACACCTTTTTCTTTGCCATAGTAATTGAAGCTTGACTGTCACAGTGTAGTGATATTGATGGAGCTGGAAGCCCCCACAATGGCACGTCTCCCAGTAAACTTCTTAGCCACTCAGCTTCATGACCTGCCAACTCAAGAGTAATGAACTCAGATTCCACAGTAGACGTAGCAGTATAAGACTGCTTAAAGGATTTCCAGGATAGAGCACCTTAGCTAGTGTGCACACATGTCCACTAGTGGAATTAATTTTGTCATTATCAGACATCCAACAGGCGTCATCATAGCCTTCTAAAACAGCATAAAACTTTCCGAAGTTAACTCCCCAATCCATAGTTCCTTTCAAATATCTAAGCAATCTTTTTAATGCATTCCAATGCTCTTGATTAGGATTATGCGTGTATCTACTGAGTCTACTTACAGCATATGCAATGTTAGGTCTAGTATAGTTCATCGGAAACATAACACTACCAATTATTTTGGCATACTCAGATTGGCACAAGCAACACCTTTATGTTTAGTTAAATGTATACTAGGATCATAAGGTATTCTTACAAGATCAATATTATACATGTCAAACTTTCTAAGTATCTTCTCAATGTAGTGAGACTGGTTCAGGCTTATGCCTTCTGGAGTTTTCATAATCTTAACTCCTGAAATGACGTCTGCTTCACCCAGATCTTTCATATCAAATTTAGAGCTTAGAAAGCTTTTAGTTTTATTGACAAACATTCAAGTTTGTGCCAAATATCAGCATATCATCAACATATAGACAAACTATTAAACATCTATTTGAAGTAGACTTAAAATGCACACAAGAGTCACCATTATTTACATGAAAATTATTAGCAATTAGTGTGCTATTAAATTTCTCATGCCACTGTTTTGGTGCCTGTTTGAGACAGTATAGAAATTTTAAAAGTTTACAGACTTTCTTTTCCTTACCAGGGACAACAAAACTCTCCGATAGTTCCATATAAATCTCTTCGTCTAGGTCACCATTAAGAAATATTGTTTTAACATCCATTTGATGCACTACTAAATCATGAATAAACCCAAGGGCAAACAAAGTTTTAATTGTGGTTATTTCAGTGACAAGTGAATAAGTATCAAAATAGTCGACCCCCTTTTTCTGGGTGTAACCCTTAGTTACTAACCTTGCCTTAAACTTATTAATTGTCCCATTAGCCTACATTTTTCTTCTAAAGACCCACTTATAACCTATTGGTTTACATCCTCTAGGAAGGTCTACCAATTTCCATGTGTGAATGTTTAGGATTGATTCTAGTTTGCAATTAATTGCCTCATTCCAAAAGGTCGAATCAACCGATTTCACAGCCTTTTCATAGGTTTTGGGGTCTTTTTCTAACATATAGACACTTACAATTTCTTCATTTATGAAGTTATCTTTTGTTATGAAAGTAGTAACAAAATCGGGTCCGAAGTTGGTTTCTTTCCTACCTCTTTTACTCCAAATTTCAGGAGTGTCTATATCATTAGTATGATCATGCTTATCAATCATTGTGTGAGAAGGCATATTCATAGGTTGTGTATCATTAGGTTTCAAGGGAAATATATTTTCAAAGAATTTTCAACATCTCTAGATTAAAAGATACTACCACATGCATATAAATTATTAGATCCCTTGATTAGAAAATGATAAGCAGCACTATGATAAGCATATCTGATAAAAATGAAATCAACAGTTTTAGGTCCAATTTTACTTCATTTAAAGTCAGGTAATCCAACCTCCGCTCGACACCCCCACACTTTCAAGTATTTTAGATTAGGCGCATGATCTTTCCACATTTTGTATGGAGTTTTATCTAGGTTTTTTTTATAAGGAACTTTATTTAGCACCTGACAACATGTTATCAGGTATCAAGATCTGATGAGCATAGTATTCATCATGTTCCTTAAAATTCTATTTTTCCTTTCCGTGATACCGTTAGATTGTGGACAGTAAGGACGGCTTCATTCCTGTATTATCCCTTTTTTTTTGCAAAATTTTTTAGTGAAGTTGGGTCATATTCACCCCCTCTATTGGAACTAACCCTTTTTATTTTCCTTCATAGTTGATTTTTCTCTTCAACTTTGTATTTTAAAAATATTTCTTCTACTTTATCTTTAGTACTTAGGAGGTATACCATCGAGTATCTAGAGTAATCATCTACAAGGTCATGTAGCATCTTTTCCTACCTGTGCACATTTGGCTTTTAAAGTCTCCTAAGTCACCGTGAACTATCTCAAGGAGTTCAGATTGTCTCTCGATTGACTTAATGGGTTGTTTTTAGCATGTTTAGCTTCTACACATACTTCACATTTATTAAAGTTGATATTACTAAAGTTTGGAATCATGGTCATTTTTTTAAGTCATTTAATTGACTCAATATTTATGTGTCCTAAGCGAGCATACCATAATTCAAGAGATTCAACAAGGTAAGCAGAAGAGATACCAGCATTGGTATTCATGCAAATAGCGTTAAGTATAAACAGACACTCATTACAAAATCCCCTGCCCACAAAATCCCTATTTCTAGTTAGGATAAGCCTGTTTGAGTCAAAGGATAACTTTAAACCAGCTTTAATCAAAAGACTACCAGATATCAGATTCCTATGCATTTCAGACATATGCAGTACATTTGTTAAAGTAAGAAATTTTTCAGAAGTGGGTTTTAAAGAAAACTTCCCTTTTTTGAGGATAGGTACTGATGCAAAATTGCCCATGTAGACTACCTCTCAATTGGTCACTTTCTGGTATTCCTGGAACATGCTTCGGTTTGTGAAGATGTGCCTAGTAGCCCCGGTGTCCACTATTCATTCAATCATATTGTTCACCAAGTTCACCTATAAAACAATAGCTACGATGTTCTCTGTCTCTACAAGGTGGGCTTTGTGCTTTGGGCCCTTAGGCTGGTTCTTTCCACTTCTGCAATCTTTTGCCACATGTTCATGTTTTCTACAATGGTAGCATTCTCCTTGAAATTTGCTATTTGGCTTTGAATCTTTCCACCTGGTTTGAAATTAGAATGATACCTTTTTTCTTTATTCTTGAACCGGTCAGATGCACTAGGTCTAGCTTCTACAATATTAGCTTTAGAGAGGTCGGAATGAGTGCCCCCTGTCCTTGTGCCTATTTTCTTCCTCAATTTCAAGTGGCCCACTAACTCTTCTAATGTCAAGTCCTTTTTTTTTTATGCATAAGTTGATTTCCATAGTCCTTCTAGGAAGGTAGAAGTTTTTCAATCAAAACATAGGCTTGCATAATATTGTAGAATTTAAGGCCTTCTGACAAAAGAGTGGTTACTATGTTTTCATATTGATGGACTTGTTCAATTATTGGTTTAGATCCATAAATTTGAAATCTAGTCACTTACTAACTGCATATTTCCTAGTCTAGCATCATCATCCCCATATTTTTTTTGAAGGGAGTCCAAAATCTCCTTTTATGAGTCTAATTTTACATAGATATTAAAAAGCCCATCACTGATGTAATACAGCAAATTACCCTTACATGTTCGGTTATTCGAGGTGAATTTTTCTTCATATGCCTTTTTTCATTTTCGCCCTAAGATATCTTTTTTTATAAAGTATATAATCGATATTAACTTCCTCTAGGTAGAATAAAATTTTCGAAGACTACCTCTTATAATTTTTTTCATTTAGGGGCTCGACTTTAGACATGTCAGAAAGAGGTAATTTGGTTGCCATGTTTAAATATAGATAAATAAATATTGTCTTTTAGATTGTAAGAATAAAAATACAAAATTGTGATAAATATCTAAACACAGCAATCAAATAAATAAGACCGAAATTGAAAATTAAAAATGCAAAATTACGATAAAAATCTAAATGCAGCAATCAAATAAATAAGATCAAAAGTGAAAAACCGATTACAATACCGAAGATATTGCACCGTGGCAAAAACCACTGCCCTAAAAGACAATTTTGCCGCTGCTGCAGTGCTCACAATATAATCGGCGGTTGTCCTCCAGGATTAACGCGATTTGACTCTTAATGTACACTAGTTAATTGTTGGGTAGGAGAGCCTAAGAACTTTGCCCAAAATTTGAGAGAGAGAAAGAGCCAAAAATTGGGGGGGAGAGAGAGAGAGGAGATTGATTTGCTGTTGTTAGTGTTCATGAACTGGTATGAGCAAGGCAATTTATAGTGGTAGAAGTCCTCCCAATAGCACATTGCAACAGTCAAAAACAACTGAAATATTGAGACCCCAACAGCCATGTTCAACAGTCATAAACGCCTAGTAATGAGGATTTGTAATGGCAAAGGTGCAGTAAATTACGATACGGGTTTTGAAAAATTATTTTTCAAAAAATAAATATACCCATTAAGAAAAAGATCACCTACACCCTCGCCCAAGCATACCACGGTGGGCAGGCAGTGCGCGTGTGGTTCCCACCATGCTCTCACCCTAAACTTAATTCAAGTGGTTTAGGAAATGCTTCTATATTTAAGGTAGAGAAAACTCCTCTCCCATTCTAATGTGGGACACAACAAATAGTGTTTAGACAATTAAGCTTGTATCATTTTTCAACAACTTGAGCCTCCTACATCATCTTCCCGACTGACGTGATCAGGGTACTAATAGGAAAATTTAGCGCCGTTTGCCTAGGACCATAATCGTACAGTGTGGTAATTGGTGTTGTGCCAGAATTCCACAAGGGACAACCACTTACTGCATCCTTTACGGCGTTGAAAAACCACGCTCCTCATATAATTATCTAAACATGGATTCACCTATTCTTTTTTCCCCATTCAATTGTGAGTGGTACGTTCAACATGTTTCCCACCAACCTGAAAATCTCTTTCCACACCAATCTCTGGACATGTTATCAATGTTCAAAACAATCAAACTAGATAGCCCATGAAGCTTGTATATATTATCAAGGAACAACTTCACCACGCACATAGCGGTTTATGGGTGCTCGAGCGCAAGAAGTGGTTGTATTTGGTGAAATGATCCACCACCATCAGGATGACGTTCCTCCCTTCTTACTTAGGAATACCTTTAATGAAGTTAATTCTAGTGCACAACCAAGCCTAATCCGGAATGAGAAGCAGCTAGAGGTGGCTACGGGCCGGTTCAGGCCAACTAGGTTTCTGATCGAGCCCGAGCCCGGCCTGGGCTTGAGGGATTTTCCCCCATCTCGGTCCGAGCCGGGCCGGTAGTCCCCACCCCCCCCCCCCCCCCCCTCTTTTTTAATATCACAAAAATGGCACTAGTGGGATTCGAACCCCATACCTCTAACGCGTAAGCCTTACCAATTACCATGTGAGCTCCAATTATTTTTTATTTTATTGGATAAACAAACTATATAAGGCATACCCATACTTAATAACTGCCTCTGTGTTTAATTTAATATTTTTTATAAACATATATATCTCAAAATATTTTTTATAAACAAACTATATAAGGCTCGGATGGTCACCCCCTTTTTTTAGATATATATAATTTAATATTTCTTTACCCTAATATATCACAAAAAGGTTATAGCTCATATGGTGGGGGGTTTTGCTTAACATGCGGGATGTTTGGGACTCGAATCCTCCCACCCTCAAAAAAATTTCACCATTATTTTGAAGGGTGTCTACCCCCAAACGGGCCGAGCTCGGGCTCGGGCCTCCCCTCTCTTGGGGGCCTGGAGCCCAGCCCGGCTCGGCCCACTGGCCACCTCTAGAAGCAGCTATAAAAGCCCCATATATGGTCGATTCTCCCCCATAACTAGCCGACAAGTGTGACGTATAAAACTGAATAATTTTGTACTAGTGCTAGTCCCTTTTCTGACTTTCAAATTTTCATTTATAACCTAAGAAGTTAATTGTTGTTCTTCTCTTGGTTCCAATTCTATCCGACATTTTAGGCCTTATATCATGTGCCAGGGCTGAAATATAATATTTAAAACACGTTTTAAAGTCAAACAAGCCTTCTTCCACGTTGTCCCTCATCTTTACTATTTTTTTTGAGGCTCAGTTTTCGCTTTAGTACTTATGATAACTACCTCAATAGAAAGGTCATCTTTTCTATAACACTCTAGGTACCTACCTTGAGCCTGAGGTTGGAATGCCAATAACCACTTTGAGTGATTATGTTTTAGTGATTAGTTCATGGCTTTATTGATAGAACGACTTTGTACCCAAATCCTTGAATTTATTAGTAAACACAATGGTCTTTCCCGTGAGAGGAACGTCCCTCATTAACCTAAATGGTGCCATTCCAACTCCTTGAATTTATTGGTAAATAATATTATTACAATTTATAAAAACATATATGCAATGAGCTAATGAGTAGTGCTACGAACACATTTATATCCAATTTTAAATACCCAAAACCGTATGACATAAACTTGATAAAATATAAACATAATTATTTTCCATTGTCCTCTCATACACTGGTGAAATATGCCAACAATTATACGCTTCATCATCAAACTTAAGTGGGTGTTTCGAAAAATTTTGTGGGTGTTAATTGTGCATTAGTCGTTGTGATATTGTAGGGCAGTGTAGAGGCTATCTTGAAGAATTCAGGTTCGATCAAAGGTAAGTTATCATCATTTTGGCGCTTGACTTTGAGTATTTGCTAAAGTTGGTAATCAAGTTTCTTGTGGTATTTGATTGAAGCCATTAGGGGGTTCTTTTTGGTGTTCGAACTATTGTCCTTATTCATACGCATTTTGCAAATGATGAAACAATTGCTCAAATCAAACAAGGTTGTCAAGTTTGTTTTCTTTATAAATCTTTTAAATGTGTCAATTTAGCTAACTCTACCTGACTGTCAAATTTACCTTCATAAGGATGTTGTGCATCAACCCTCCATTATTAAATTAAAAAAAAAAAAAAGACTCACATACCAAACAAGCTATGAAGGATAATAGGTGGAGAACAAGAAAGAGGGCTTTTATAATTAACAAACATTTTTCGCTTGTTTTTTGTTGTGTGTGGTCTCATACCAAGATGGACTTACCTCAACTTGGGAGTAAGTTAAAATTTTGAATTGCACACATGTACCCACAATCAACCATTCCATACGAGTGTTGATATTCTTGGTGAATCTGACTTTAGTATGCAACTAAACGTGGATTTAGCTAATGCTCCAGCTAAGGAGATTTATATATTTCCGTGGGATTTTATTTATTAATGATGCATAGAAAATTAAATGGATATGGACCTGGCCCAAGCAACAGTTAGGTTGACGGAGCAAAGCCCACAGACACCTTGCCTTGTATGCTTACGAGCTGAGAATTGGGGTGGTGATAAGTTCGAGAGCTCGGCAACCTACCTTGAGCCCTAGTCAATTAGGTCTATGCTTGGCACCCTTGACTCGAGATAACTCAGTCAAGATTGAAATTAACAAGATATAGATGAAGTGAACTGTTTTGGGTTCACTAGATTACGACCAATGCTATCAAACTCAAAGTTTGGCCGTCAAAGCCCTAAAACAGTAACTTAAACATACATTTATGTGACTCACCAAGCCGTGTCACCAATCTAATACCAATGCTATCAAGCTTGAGACTTGGTTGTCAAAGCCTTAAATCAAGGGTGCATACTTATTTCACCAAAAGGGAATGGAGACAGAAACTATGACAAAGGGGATTACCTTCTCAAACGTCGTTGCTGAACAACAATCGTATGTTCTTAAAAGCAAACAAAAGCTATAAGCATGCCTATTCCTAGGGAAAAGAAAAGATAAAAGTACAAATATATTGTAAAGAAAACTGAAGAGTTTTTGTATTCCTGTTGGGACCCTTTACTCAATCTTCGGGGTCCTTTATTTATAACCTAAAGAATTAATCGTTGCATCCTTGTTGTGCTATAATTTGCTTGCATGTCCTGCATCAATGTCCGCATGATCTTCTTGGTTTGGTTCATTGTATTTCAAGCACATGTTCAAGGCCAGAAGTCCTTTCCTCATGTGTGCCACTTCTCTTTAATTGTTCATAAGGCCCACATTTCTCTTAAGCACATTTGGTAATTCTCTCATGTTAAGGGCTACTTGTTTTGTAACACTCCTTTAACCACATTGAGCTTGAATTTGATATCCAAGTAACTGCCTTGAGCGGCTATTTTTCAAGGACTAGTTATTGCGCTTCATTAATTCAAACGGCGTCGTTCCCACCTTTTGTACTTGCTCGGAATATCAATGGTCTTTCCACATGACAAACATGTGTCTCATTAAACCAAACAATGTCATTTCAAATCCCTCGAGTTTGTTTTGTAAACAATTACATCATTCTATAATTGTTATAACCACAATTATAATATAACAAAAGCGGTGCTTACCATGTTAAGAGTACCTATTCCCATTGATGTTTGGTTACTTCGATTGTGTCTAATTATGCAAAGGAGACCAGCTTGCTAAGACCCCGCCTAGCTTCGGCTCTTAAAATCTGGCCTCTTAAGATTTAACGACGCATTATGTTTTTCATATGGGGTATTTTCTTTAAAGCTATTGGAACTTTTGAAATTTTTTTTAAAAAGAATACTAAGAACGCCTTGAGCTGCCTGAGATGTGGCGCAAGGGTATTGTGGTTCGGCCAAAGTTTGGGTTTTAAATCCATAGAAGTTGGCTTCAAAAAGTTCCATGGATTTGGAAGGCTAGATGTTTTATTTAAGGCTACCTTTTTCTATTGGTGGGTTTGGATTGGAAATTTTAATGCAAATTAGATTCCATTCAAGGTTAAATCGGATAAAGATAATATGCTTTTTCCTTGGAAGGCTGACAACGGCCTTGTTGTTGCACCCTGAGGTCCCTCGTAGGTGGTTCCTCCCCATGGGTTCCCTCAAAATTACTTGTAATTTTGTGTGGTTGGACCTTTCTTAGAAGGTTGCGCTCATTGCCATCATTACGGATTATTGGGGCTCGGTGGTGGTTGGCTACTGTGGTTCTATAAAAGGCTGGTTTCCCTAGGATGCAGAGATATTGACAGACATGGCAGCCTATTTCTTGCGCAAGTCCACCGATTTAGCCACGCCATCATAGAATCGGGATTCTTAGGATTCCAATCAATATGTAAATTGCTAAAACTCGAAGCCTCCTTAGGAGATCTAGTATGTAATTTTGGACATTTGTCTCTTATAGATCTTTTTGATCATGTCTCGTTTTGTTTGAACCCCTAAGGATGGGAATTCAATGGCCCATCCAGTGGCCAAAAATCATAGGAGTAGAAAATGTAATCATAGGTGGTGGTTCTCCCCTTCCCCGAATCTTTTGCACTTCTTGTTTCCGACGAAAAAAGTACTATAATTGTTAGGTAATGAAAATTAACTGTTAAGTAACAATATCTTGGAATAGATGTGATCCATCACATGCAACGATGTAGACTTGGCTTATTAACCTGACCTAGGGTTAAGGTCAAATATTTGATAATCCCAATCCAATTCGACCTGAACCCAAATAACCCCAAAACTTTTGGGCCGATTCAAGTTGACCTTATAGATCTAGGGTTAATTTTTAAGTTTTTGATTTTCACAAACATAATATCATATTTTGATTATCTTTTTCTTTTTAAAATTATTTCTCTAATCTGTCTACTTCGCTTTTCCTTTCCTTCTCTGGTTGTTTTTTCTTTCTTTTCCAATTCTCTACGGACCCCATTCTCCTCTATCTCCCCTTCCCCTTTCTCTCTCTCACCTTTCATCATCATCTTAGAAGGATTCTCTTATGTAACCCCAAGTATTTTTCCAATTTCTTGTTTTTCTATTTTGTATAAATCTATGATGATGATAATTACATCTCTCATCATATACATTTTTTTGTACCTATGTTAAAAGAAGCATTTATATATCTGTCTTTCAAAGTTTAACCATTTGATTATAAATTTATTACTCATACTAATGTAGCACAGAAGGAAAACTAATAGTTTTAAACTCACCTCTCAAAATTCTGGATTTTATTTTATTCAAAGATATCTCTATAAAGTACATAAGAATCTTATTCATAGAGCGAGAACCTTGAATCAGAAAAAATAAAGAAGTATAAGTCTAATCTTACTAGGATAAAGAAATTAAAAACCTATTCAAATTAGAAACTAGAAACTAAATAAACTTTGACAAATCTTAATTTAAAACTTAAAAAGAATAAAAATTATATAAAAGGGCTCCTAATAAGTTATAAATTCTTCTCGTGTATTACTTCCTGAAATGCTTCGATCATGCTACATCATTCCCCCGTGATTAAGAAGGACTCGATTTCGTCGAGTTTGTTTGCAAATAGTCTTCACGTAGATCGGCATCCAATGATTGGAACTCTTCCTTTGTTATCCAAATAGCTTCACTAGTAGGGCGACCTTTCCATTGGACAAGGAAACGATGACTATGACCACCGGATTTGCACACGGCATCATTAGTCAACACATCACTAATCACGTCTCAAGATTTCAAAGTTGGGGCCTTTAGCTTTGGTTTACCTGCAATGGCATGAGAAGAACAACTAGGTCGCTCGATGGTGCCATAGTAAAGGGTTAGGTCTTTTGCATTAAAAATTGGACTAATATTCATGTGGTCAGGTAATTTTAAAAAAAAGGCATTAGGTCCAAGTTTACTAGAAATTCGAAAAGGCCCAAAACCACGTGCATAAAGTTCTTTGAAAGATTTTTTAGGCAAGTGATCCAAGTGAATGCTAGCCACAACATATCACCTACATTAAAATCCTTGGCCTTACGATGAATATCAACTGCGAGCTTATATTCAATATTACATGTAGCAATTTTTTATCTCACCTCGGTATGTAAGTCGCGATTATGTTGAGCAAAAAGCTCGGCAGGAAGAGACACATAAGAGGAAGGGGGAGGTCAACAGGATTATGATGCTTGTAACTATGCACAATTTCAAAAGGACTTTTACTAGTAGTGCGGTTTACTGAATTATTATATACAAACTCAACTAAAGACAAATTCAAATCCCAATTGCCTGTTCTATCACCGATGGCACATCTAAGTAAATCCTCTAGACTGTGGTTAACAACCTCGGTTTGTCCATCAATTTATGAGTGTTTGTACGACAAATTCTCCATAGCATCCTCAAAAAAATGGCTAATGATCTCAACATCACTATCAGACACAATAGATGTGGAAAGCCCATGTAATTTAACGATTTCACAAAAGATAGATTCGGCAACATGTGAGGCATCAGTAATCTCAATACATGGTATAAACTGAGCCATTTTAGAGAATCTATCAATTACTACTAGAATCGAATCATGACCACGAGATGTCTTGGGTCAACCCTAGAACAAAAACCATGCTAATGTCTTTCCGAGGCTCGTGAGGGATAGGAAGTGGGGTATCAAGGTCAGTATTATGTTTTAAGCAACTGACATGTACAACATTGAGACACAATCTTAGCACAATCTCGCTAAAATGAAGGCCAGCAAAACCTGTTAGAAACAAGGGATATCGTTTTGTCTTTTCCTAAATGACCACCTAGCCCGCTAGCATGCATCTTCCAAATAAGGAATTGCCTAAATGAAGTTCGGGGAATGCAAAGTCTAGATCCTTGAAACAAATAACCATCATGAATGATGAAATCAACATAGTCTCGATGATTGCCGTCCATGATCTCAGTAAATATGACACCAAAATCAGGGTAAGAAGGGTACTCATCTTTTATTCTATCAAAACCTAGGACTTCTTCCTTCATCACATGAAGTAAAGCTACTACACAACTAAGTACATTAGCTATCCTGTTTTCTTCTCCATATTTATGTCTAAGGACAAATGAGTACTCATTAATAAGCTCAATCCAATGCGCATGCTTAGGGTTTAACTTAGGTTGGGACATAAGAAAGTTCAGAGACAAAGGATCAGTAAATAAGACAGAGTCCTTAGTTAATAAATAATATCTCCAATGATGAAGGGATTGAACCATCGCATAAAATTCTTTCTTGCAGGTGTTGTATCATCTTTGACTAGACTCATTCAATTTATCACTAAAAAAGGCGATGTGATGTCCTTCTTGACTCAACACACCCCCAATTCTAACCCCAGAAGCATCATAGGAACCTCAAATACTTTATCAAAATAAGGGTGCCGAAGGAGTGGGGCACTAGACATCTTTTACTTAATTTCCTCAAAAACCTTAGTAGCAGCACTTGTCCATTTATGGTCACCTTTCTTAAGGCAGTCTGTGATAGGAGCCATAATAGAACTAAAATTTTGGATAAACTTCCTATAAAAAGAAGCTCAACCATGAAAGCTTTTAATCTTGGAAATCGTCTTAGGTTCAGGCTACTACTTTATAGCTTTAACATTTTCAGGATCAACAGAAATATTATGAGAAGAAACAATGAAACCTAGGAATAAGACTTCTCGTTGTAAGAAAATACATTTCATTAAGTTAGCATAAAGCTTGGCTTCCCTAAGTGCAGTAAATAGAAGGTGAAGGTGATAAAGATGGTCCTCATGGGATTTGCTAAAACCCAGAATGTCATCAAAATACACCATAAGAAACTTTCCAATAAAGGATCGTAAATTATGTGTCTTGAGTCGCGTAAAAGTGCCGGGGGCATTTGACAATCCGAAAGGCATGACAAACCATTCAAACAGACCAATCTTGAGTTTTGAAAGCAGTTTTCTATTCATCTCCTAGCCTAATACGAACCTTATGGTATCCACTCCTTAAATCAAGTTTCCAAAACCAACAAGAACCAGCTAAAAGGTCAAGCATGTCCTCAAGTCCGGGGATAGGAAAGCAATATTTGATGGTCATTTTGTTGATGGCTCGACTATTAACACACATCCTCATTGAACCATCTTTCTTAGGCGTGAGAAGTTCTAGAACTGCACAAGGACTCATGCTATGTCGCACATAACTTTTTGTAATCAAACTCTCAACTTGTCGACTGAGCTCAGCACGCTCTACTAGGTTCATCCTATAGTGCACAAGGTTAGGCAATTAAGATCCGGGAATAAAATCTAGGGTAAATTACAGATTAGTACCTTGAGTTTTAGTGTATTAATTTTTTTTATTTTGCCAAAAGGAGCATTAAAAAAGAGTATTAATTTTTTAATACAAAAATTTTTGTGAAATATTTTTTTTAATCCAAAAAAGTTACATGTATTTAAAAAAAAAGTCCAAATAGCTGTGTGTAAAGGTGCAAAACAGGCCCCACTTTCATTCTTTCACAACATTGTTGGATTGTTTTATTAAATACACATAACCTTTTGGACGAAAAAACTATTTCATAAAGTTTGTGAATTAAAAAATTAATATGTTAAACTTCAGGGTACCAATATGTAATTTACCCTAATATATGGCATGCTAAATATCCCTAAGGGGTGTTAATTCGTCAAGTAAGTCCTCAGGAAGGAAATCTTAAAATTCTCCTAGAACAACACTTAGTTTAGGTGGAGCTATGGGATGTGAAGGAACTCTCTTTAGCCATAATAGCCAAGTAAAAACCATTTTCCTCATAAGTTCCCTCAAAAGCAGACTAGTTAACTAAATGCACACAACTCTTCACTGGAGTTACGGAAGAAGGAGAGTGCATCTTAGGAGAAAAATCTAAAGGGTTGGAAGGTTTCAAGGTGATGACCTGTTAAGCTTCAAGATTAACTTGAGCTTAACCTTGTGGAAGGATAGGATAGTGAGAGAATCAAGGTGAGAAGAGAATTGAATGAGATGTGAGATTAGAGAAGGTTAGATGAGAGTAGAGAGAATTGATCTCAAAAGAGATATTGTCATTATCAAAGTTATGAGACTTACGAACAAGAACACACTTCTTATACTAACTAACTCTAATGTCGGTTAAGCCTAATACAATGCATTTGGACAAGTGACTTAACCGCCTTTTAGCTAGCAGCCAATCTTGACTGACGTTGACCACTAAGGTTACTAACCACTACTGGCACCAGCCTAAAGATCCTTTATTACAAGACTTATCAAAGGACTCATGCTTCTAATTACATCACTCCTTATTCTAATTATAATCTTTAACCAGCCCCAGCTATAGAAATCATAACAATACTCCCCCCTTAAGAGATTCTTGTCCCAAGAATCTTGGAAGAGAGTTGAACTTTGAAGAACATCTATTGTTGTAGAAGGAAAAACTGAAGGTGATGAACTCCTTGCTAAAATATTTTTGCAGCTGAAGAAAACTAGTGAACTTCTGAAGTACACTTGAAGCACACTTGTTGTAGAAGTAGGGGCTGAAGGAAGTGAACTTCTGAATGCAGACTCTACAGCTGGACTTGCAGCTCAATGTTGGCTCCTTACTGTCGTTAGCCAGCAGCACCAAGCTATAGCAACAGGTGCAGCCAATAGCAATAACCTCACGCTTCCTACTGCTTGTTAACACTGTCAAGCTTAGCTTCTGTCTTGCTTGTAACATCTTCCCCACTAACTCAAAGCTTCAAAGTCTTTCTTGTATCAACTTGTTGCTTACTGTTGTGGATGTTGCAACACTTGTTGCTTGATCAAGAGTTGCTTGCTAGTCTTTATCTAACACTTAAAAACCTAACACTTAAAAACTTCCAAACTTGTTGCACCCATGCCTGACTTGTTAATGGATTAACTAACTTCACAAGCTTCCAACACTAGGTCGTACCAATAGCACAACTAGTCACCACATCAGGTTATAGAACAATAAAATTTGTGGCCTGAAGCCTAACTTGTCGCCACCAAGATAAGTTCTCAAGTGTCTTGGTCGAATTTCCCGGCATGTCTTTCAAAGATTTTACCATCAAAGTAGCCTCACAAACTGCCTTCAACCTGCAACCATATTGACTCAAAGGACCCTATATTCCTTACTCTTTAAGCCACCAATCATGTCTTAAACGAACAAACTTTGATCCTCTATGAATGAGCTTAAGTATATTTGTGAAATACACCATCCCATGAACCCGATGGACTGTCATAGCAGCTGTAAACATCACAAGATCAATATCTGATCTGGTCTTGACTCCTCTGCTGAAGCATACACTGATCTCTGCTGGAGTTAATCTTGATTCAACTAAATCATCATAAAGACATTGAAGCTGTTGCTTCAGACTCCTCCATTCAGTGTAACCAGCTGCAACAATGCTTACACAACAGACCCAAAGATTTGAAGTCAGACCTTGCCTCAAATTCTCAACAGTTGCTACACTCCTTTCATTGTATCCAAGACTCCATTTATATCTTTGGCACCAACACTTGACTCTGCTCACAAGCTTTAGTTGAGATTTCCCACTCTGCTCCTCTACAAGTAAGCACATGTTTGGATATTATGTTCACCATAATAGACCCAAGATATATCTATAGCATCTCAATAATCTCGGATGTGTGATGAATAACTGTTGATCTGCTCGAATGGTCTTAGTTAAACTGCTCAGCTTGAACAGCTAGAACGTGCTACTTTTCCTCAAAATGCAAAGATGGCCTCACTGTTGCTTCTACCCTTGTAACCATTCCTTTCAATTCAGCTTGATCTCTCTGCAGAATTCCCAACTGAACTATTTGGCCTACTTGCACTGGACAAGAACTATGCATCACCACTTTAGGAGGATGCACATTAGAATGTATATCTGGTGCATACTTCTTGCTCTTGGCTTGGTTAACACACAACCTTAGCTTAGAGCTTGATTGAATGATGAATTGCTCTCCATTTAACACATCAGGGGATCTTCTAACATCATTCAAAACAGTATGAACACCAACTGTATTGATTTTGACCTAAACAAACTTCTGTTTCAGCATGTTACCCAGCTTAGATACAACCAACAGTGCAATTACTTGTCCATAATTGGGGCTCTGCTTCTGCTGAACCTTGGAATGCACTTGAGCAAATTGGTTAACACCTTTCACCAATGAAGCTACTTGTTTCAGCCCCTTATGGCCGTGATCTTCTTTTCCCGAATCAGGAGGAAGCTTGTTATAAGAGTTTGCACTTTGATAAGTCACAACTCTACTTGAAAAAGGACACAGATCAACCTGTTCTGCAATTTCTCCCACTGATAGTGCACTTCTATATTATCAGCACAATTTCTCCAAACTTTCAGCAACAAGTGGATTCTGATCAAATATGACTTAGAAATTCAGAATCTGTTACCTTCAATTCAATTGTCGAAGTGAAGGTAACAGGTTCTGAATTTCTAAGTCATATTTGATCAGAATCCACTTCTTATTGCTGAAAGTTTGGAGAAATTGTGCTGATAAACAGAGAAGTGTACAAAAATTTATCTGATTCTATAAGAATTATCTGAACCGAGTTGATACTTGCTCAATAGTAGAATTAACAACAAACTAAGAACAGAATTGTAGAAAATCTGATCTAGTTCTTGTGGATTGTTGTGAGTAAAGTGTTGAGGTCAAATTTGCAGCTAAGTTTGAACCTAATTCAGATTTAAAGTCCAAATTGTTTAAGTAATACAGTTGTTAGGGTTTGATTTGAGTTTTTCTGGATTCACAAGGTTCGACAGTCAGGGTTTGATGTTCGATTATCGACCTCGGCTGAGCAGTAACCTTGATTTGTTGGTGTTAAAGAGTTGATTCTTTGTTGCAAAGAATCCTTGGTGGTGATTGTGTGTTTCTTTTTTCAGTGAGCAAGGTTAGGGGTGGCTCAAGAATCTGAACATGAATGACAGCATGAGCTTAGCTGTTAAAGGAGCTAATGTTGCTACATCAGCTCAATTGGAAGATTTTATGGAGGAAATGTTCTCTAGAATGCAACAGGAGAACAATCAACAGAGGGATGAAATGTTCGATCAATTAAAGCAAATGCAGCAGGAGAACGATCGAAAGAGGGATGAATGAATGCTTCAGTTGATGAGGTAAGTTCAAGTTGAAAGCGATCAAAGGTATGAAGATCGAAGGTTTTATGAGCGATGGACTCAACGATCACCGCATTTTGAGGAGAAGCCTGTTGAAGCTGCAAATCGGATTGATGTGGAGCCAGTTCATCTACTTGTTCGTGATGAAGTAATAAGGGATAATGCTGTAGCTCACAAGAAGAAGTTTAATCAAGAGAATGTGCTAGATGAAGAGGTTATTATGCCTATGGAGGACAAAGGTCCTGCTTTGCCGCAGGATTGGCAAACAAATGAGATGGAAATGGGATCCTGTGTTGATGGTGATGAATTTGAGCATGATAATGTTGAGGTAGAAGATCACAAGCATGAAAAGATAGAGAATGGCTCGTTGATACAAATCTTTGAGTTTGTTGGAGCAGATTTGGATTTAAATCAAGTTAAAGTAGAGCCAGTGCAAAGGATTGAACAAGATTATGTGCCACTAAGTAACGCAACAAAAGAATTACAAGTGTTAATTCAATTTCTTAGCATCAGGAAGCTGCGGTTACAGTTTGTAGTGCAGTAAGGCTTAAAGATTAGTTTGTTCGTTCACTTAAGTCGCAAGAAATGCCACTCGAGCAAGAAATTGAGATTGAATTAAAAGCCAATCTTGGAATATCATGGAAGGCCTCCAGATTTTTTACTTCTCAAGACAAATGAAGTGATTTTGAATAAGTTTTATGTTCTCAAGAATGGACAAATGGAGCTGCCCAAGAAGGTGTTGTGGTGATAGATAGATTGGGAGCATTTTCTTAGATGAAAAGAATGATGAAGAAAGTGATGAAAAGAATCAATTCTATCCGAAAAGATTCAAGAGTTGAACAAACTGAAGTACCAGCAAGCAATCATGGAATCATCAATGCAGTACAGTTGAGTTCTGTTGGGAAACAATAGGTTGTTGCTGTGGATTCATCAAATGCAGCACAAAATGTGCTATTTGCTTCTCCATGGCCTGCTGATACGCCAATCCAGAACCATAAGTATGCAAGTAGTGTTCTGTTGGAGGTTTGGCAAGGTTCTTTGAGTGGAGAGAAGGCTTATCCAAGTACAAACATGGGTGTAAGACCTTCTCCTGAGCCGGGAGAAGGAACTTGTAAGCCAAAGTCAGCTAGAGTGCACTATAAGTGGGAGAATTGCAAGAACAGGTTGATATGTGTCCTTTTTCAAGTAGAGTTGTATAACAAGCTTCCTTGTGATTCGGGAAAGTAGATCACGGCTGTAAGGAGCTGAAACAAGTAGCTTCGTTGGTGAAAGGTGTTAAACAATCTACTAAAGTGCATTCCAAGGTTCAGCAGAAGCAGAGCCTCAATTGAATTGCAAAACCTGAAGTATCTTCAATTCAGCCTTGCTAAGCTGATCAATCTGATTCTGATCAAGGCAATCTGCTCTAGCAGCTCACTGTCTTAATCACCAACAAAATTTCCACCGGTTGATTCAATGCAAGCCTACCGATCCACACCATCTGAATTGAACTCGATCAATGTAGTGCACTTGAACTCCGGTTCTGATCACGAGTCAAATATCAAATTCAACCTCTTTTTATTTGTTTCAATGTAATTTTCAGATATGTTCTTGATTAAGAACTCAGGAATTTGATATCAACAATCAAGAATTCGAAACTAAACTCCTAATCAATTTGCAATGAAATCAAAGACAATTGACATCAAATCACGTTTGATTTGGAAGCCAAACGAGGCTCTGATACCAATTGTTAAGCTTCAAGATCAACTTAAGCTTAACCTCGTGGAAGGATAGGATAGTGAGAGAATCAAGGTGAGAAGAGAATTGAATGAGATGTGAGATGAGAGAAGGTTAGATGAGAGTAGAGAGAATTGATCTCAAAAGAGATATTGTCATTATCAAAGTTATGAGACTTACAAACAAGAACACACTACTTATACTAACTAACCTCTAATGTCGGTTAAGCCTAATACAATGCATTTGGACAAGTGACTTAACCGCCTCTAGCTAGCTAGCTGCCAATCTTGACCGACGTTGACCACTAAGGCTACTAACCACTACAGGCACCAGCCTAAAGATCCCTTATTGCAAGACTTATCAAAGGACTCATGCTTCTAATTACATCACTCCTTATTCTAATTACAATCTTTCACAAGCCCCATCTATAGGAATCATAACAAGACCTTACCAAAAGGAATAAGTGTTCTTTCAACCATGGTTAATCACATCAAAATAAAATAGCCAGGGGGATGCCCTAGAAGTATGTGGGCCACATCCATAGGTAGAACATCATAAAAGACGCTATCTTCATAGCCACCTAGGCGAATGGGAACTTGACATATGTAGATAACAAGGAGGCTTGTTTGTTAACCTAAGAAACCTTAAAGGGTCATGGGTGTGGCTCAGGCTTAAGCTTCAAATGATTTAAAGTGTTTTTGAAAATCATGTTCATGCAATTATAGCCATTAATAACAAGTTTAGCGGATCATCGGCCGCTCCTAACAACAGTGTAAAAAATTGAAGTGTGTTTCCAGGAGTTATCTTTGGTTGTATTCGTCAAGACACATCTAGCCACATTCAATCTCTCGATGGAATCATCTAAAGTTAGGTCATTCTCATCATCCCCAGAATGTGGCTCAGCCTCAACAATTTGTTCTAATCCTAGGTCCTGTTGGTCACTCTCTTAACTTATGATAAGATTACGACAAGAATATTGTGAAGCAATGGGGCCTAATTGTTGACAATGAAAACACTTAATAGTGGAAGAGCCAGTACTAGTTGTCCCACCAGAATGAGACACAAGGCCACTAGGACGCAAGGGTTAGGGGTGGAAGATCCTACATTATTGGAACCAGTAATAGAGGACTCTATTCCCCTTAAAAGGGGGATAGGACGAGGGCTAATATGACCGCGAATTACTCCCCGAATTGGTTAAATGACAAGTAGATGGGGTTTTAGAATATTTTTCAAACTCAAGGGCCTTTTCGTAAGCCTCCTCTAAGGTCGCAGGGGCATAAAGACTAACTTCTCTCGTAATGTCTAGGTTAAGGCCATTTATGAACCTAGTCAAGGTCATAATTGGGTCCTCGTCTATGCCACACCTAAGCAAAACTTCCTCAAAACGATCCATATACTTAGTGACACTAAGAGGTGACTGCCGAAGGTTGAGCATTTGATCTGCAGGTTGGGTCCTACGGAAGCTAGGTATGCACTTTTCTTTTAACTTTGCTTTCATGACCTCCCATAGAGTGATAGGGGGCTCAAGAAGTATCTCAATGTTTTGCATGACAGTTAGTCAATATTTCTTAGCAGAACCTACTAGTATCGTCCTTGTAAAATGGACTCGCTCTATATCACTTATATAATACCAATTAAAATAGCCTTCCATGGAGTCAATCCAATCAGAAAAGACTATAGGGTCCAACTTCGCATCAAAGGCGGGAACATCCACCTTGACTCTCCTAGTGATGTCAACCTGATCCTCAAGATTACGTCGTGGAGAAGGAGAACCTCTTTCGTGTACGTCATTCCGAGGTGCAAATTGACCATCCTTTGGACAATCATAGCCATGGCACCTAGGGTCAGGTCTAGGGTTGTTCCTAGGATGGTGAGAGTTTGAGGAGTTACCTGGACCTGGGATGTATGAAACAAATTGACCATGTGTAGACTTGAAAAGACCGACGAGACGTGGAATTCTTGTTTTAGGGCTCATTATCATTATTATTCAACAGATTTTTATTCTTATGTAGCAAGGTAAGAATTTCACTAATTTGTGCTCCAGTGCAAGCATTTTCAGATTCATGATGTTCAACAGTTTCTTTTAGTGTGCACAAGCTTTGTTTAAGTTCATGAAAGTCATTGGGTGAGTAGATCCCTCATGTAATGCAAACTCAACTTATATATCATGATTCCTAAATGAGCCCATGGAAAGTGCTATAAGTACCAAGGTTAATTAAACTACCACAAGTATTTATTAGAAAATAAACAAGCAATTTGAACTTTCAAGTAAAACTTCAGATGTTTAATATTGGTTATTATTTAGGTCACACATGGAAGATCGCAAAAAGAAAAGAAACAAAGGAAAAAAAAAAAAAAAAAAGAAGGCTTTTTAATTAAATTAAATATAAAGGGTATAGTGAAATTTGTGAACAGCTACCATACAAAAATTAGTTTAAAAAAAAAAAAAAAATTCAATGTAAGAACTTATACCTTTTCCACAAGTTTATGAAGCATTCTGTTATTCCCCTTAAGCTTGCAAGGGAACCTTCAAAGTAACCCAGTTGTCTGCCTTAAAATGTGACAGAAATGGTGGAGATGAGTTCAATGATAGGGTCGATCGAGCTTGATATCATTGCTAGAGGTCGAAAGGTTCCGGGTGGTTTTTGGTGGAGAGTTTAGGGTTTTTGCAAGGGATTGCAGGTGAAAAGAGGGTTATGTTTGGTGATGGCGAGGTTTTGGTGACGGCGACGAAGGTTAGGGTTCTATCTAAACGTTATGTTGTGGGTTTTCAATGGGCTGCACGTGGGCTCTAGTCGACGACGCTGTCAAATCGAGGGATGATGATAGGGTTTTGAAGGGCAGGCGGTGGTGGTGGTGGGCGGTGGAGAAGAGGAAGGAGTTGAAAGATGGGTTTTTGAATACTACAATAGCTAAGACTTCCTTTTCCTCTATTTTTTTTTATTTTATTTGAAAGCAAGAATGAAATTGTATCAATTTTTGCTCTGATACAAAAATTGATTTAGCACAAAAGGAAAACTAATAATTTTAAACTCAACTCTCATAATTCTGGATATTATTTCATTCAAAGATAACTCTATAAAGTATATAAGACTCCTATTTATAAAATAGAAATCCTAAACCTGAACAAATAAAGAAGTATAATCATAATCCAACTAGAATAAAGAAATTAAATTATATTTTGATTAGAAATACTAAACTAAATAAACTTTAGCCAATCTGAATTTAAAACTAAAAGAGAAAAAAAAAATTAAATAAAAAAAACTCCTAGTTAATCATAAATTCTTCTTGCATAGTACTTTCCAAAATACTTCAATCATACTACATCACATAGTTGTTTGTTTTTCCCTTGGGAATAGCTATATATTATACCATCCAATTATAAAGCGTGAAAAAATGGAAGTTATTTTCCTAATCACTTGATGGGTCTATCCGAACCCAACAATCTAGGGCCACGGTTAAACATGTCATTGACCCGAACTCAAAATAATCCAAACTCCAAGTAACCCGAGCAGACTGACACCACCATTACTAGGTCTACATCATGAAACCCCATTCCGTAACTCCATGTTGCAATAGCAATTACAAATTTACAACCATGAGTTCAGAAAGATGGAAAAGGGAGAGAAGCTGCAAAAATTATACACAGCGCAGGAAAAAAAAAAAAAAAAAATTAATAGAATGAGTTCCGCAATGTTGGACTAAATTCATAAACGTCAGTTCTTTATAGTTACAACATCGTCACACAAAAAAAAGCCTCGAATAAAAATAGAAATTTTCTAATGGATGGTCATGACAACCATTAAAAAGGAAAAAAAAAAAAAAAAAAAATTTCTTTGGTAACGAATGCTCGTAAACCCAGAGCACACAAAAAGAACAACTCTATAACGCACAGCCGCAAATACTAGACAGAAATCTTGCTCACGCAAGGAAGACCCCAAAACTGAGAAAAAGAAAAAGCAATTTCACACGGGACTAAAAACGCACATGCAGCTATAGATCCACCCTGTCAAACCCGCAAATAAAACAAGTGAGATTAAGGAAAATAGAAATATAACTACTCATGTCTGAAATCAATTGAGGCCTATTTGTATTTGTTTTGGGCGCTCAACAGCTTATCAAGCAAGTTTGAGCAAGCTTGATAAGCTTAACAAACTAAGTTCAACAAGGCTTCGAGAGTTCAAGCAAGGATGCTTGACTCGTTAACATTCACAGTTGGAAAGGGGGCTAATTCAGAGCTTTATAAAGCTTGTTAATGTCACGATATTAGCTGATAATGGATTGATAGATGGCTCGACGATAGCTTGAATAGCTTGACTTAATAACATGCTGAACTTGATCTTTTTTTTTTGATAATTAGCAAGAGAACTCGCAATACAAACCAGGCGCACACGCAAGCAAGGCCCGAGCTAACATGCAACACATTTAGAAAAGATGAACAAAGTAAAGTGTAACAAAAGTGTCCCAAAATACAAGAAAACCACCCCCCCCCCCCCCCCCCCCCCCCCCCCCCTTCTAAAAAAAACCACCCCTAGATGAGATAAGCAGTCTATTTGTGACACTGGTCATACTTGCATTCCAACTTCCAACACTAAAAAACACCTAATATTTTGTTTTTCATCATATATCAATATTAATAATTAAACAAAACTTGATAGCAAGTTTGGTGAGATAGAACACTCAACTAGATAGCAAGCTGCATTGGCTAATGAATTTGACATAGCTCGGTTAGAAGCATAAGTCAAGTTAATTCGACTATCAGACATACTAATATCTTATCGCACCGAGTTCAAATGATTCAAAACCTTGACCAAAGGCTTTTATCCAACCCAAGCTTGTAAGGTTTAACAAGGAGGTGCTCAACATGGCTCCGATCATGTTGGCTCATTTACATCCCTAGCCACAGAAAAGAAAACAAATGAAAAATACTTGGATACGGTCACCTCATGGAATCAAATAAAGACTAATGCATAACAGACTTTGAACTACCCATTATGCAATACAATTGCCACCACGTGCTATATAACACCGACAATTACCATGATCATGAATGGGTCACTACCACCAACCAGGATTCAATTCCATGCATCCATATATCATTAGAATACAACAACAGCTATCCCAGTGCCGCAAGGGATCCCGCATACGCAGGGTCAGGGGGGGGGGCTACCCTGAAAGAAGGTTGTTTCCGAGGACCCCTGTATATCATTAGAATGCCACAACTTAAGGAAGTTACCGAAATTGAAAGGCTGGATACCTGGCACAGGATAATCATCATTGACAGACATATACAGGCAAGAATAGATGGTACGAGTTCCATAATAAGGTCGCTGTTCCAGCAGCTGTCAACTATTTGGAGCCAATGTCGAAAGAGCGTTAGCATGCGCCGGTGAAAGGGAACTTAGAATAGGCTGCATTTGTTGGCCGTACAGTGATACAAGATGTGAGAGAGCCCTGCCTATCAGGGCTTTCACTTCTGGGGTCTCATCAGGAGATGCCGCAACTTGAGCAAACACATTCACCATGTCAGGTACCAGCGATAAGATCTGTAACGATTTGAGTTGGAAGTTAAAGGTAACTGTTAGAATACTAGCATTTGTTTGTATTTCTAAACGTATATTTTATGTATTTAGTTTGGCATATTCTTAGTCAAGTGTAAGTAATGTAATTAGTAGGGCATTTAGTGGAGTCATTCTCCTCTTCCTTCTTCCCCTTGTAACTGGCCCTTGACGGGCATTTAGGATAATTTATTGCTTCATTTAGTCTTTTAGGATGCTACTATTGTTAGGCTTTTGGTTTCCTCTTGTGCTAGTATAAGTAGGTGATTGTGTAATGTGTTTTATCATCAAGTAAATTATATTCTCAATTTTCATCATTGCGTTCGATTTTTGAGTAGTTAAATTTTACAAGGTAATAAAGCGGGTTTCGGTCCAGTGTTAGTACCATGTCCCACTAGCCGCACCAGTGAACCGAGACCTTTAGCCTCGTTTTATTCTCTGTGAGCCTTCTTCCCTTCTTGCTTTATTTGTGATTTCTTGTGTTTTGCTTGTTTAGATAATGGCGGATATTAACAATGAAAACAAAAATATTGCCACTCAAGCAAATCCTGATCAAACTATTGTCCCTGTTACTACGATAGGGGGAGTTTTAGATGTTAATTCACCATTTTATCTCCATCCCTCAGATCACCCGAGTTTGGTTTTTGTGCAAAACATTGTAACTGGGCCTAATTATCAATCTTGGAGAAGGTTAATTTATAAAGTTTTAAAGGTTAAACACAAAATTGGCTTCCTTGATGGAAGTATAGAAAAACCGGATGGAGAGCCACCGGAATTTAAAAACTGAAGTGCCTGTGACTCCATGGTCTTCACTTGGCGTTCAAACTCGGTCTCGAAAGAGATTAATGAAAGTATTGAGAGGTTTCACAAGGTAGCGCATCTATGAGTTAAAACGCGAGATTTCTCATCTAAAACAAGAGAATTCACTCATGTCTACCTATTTTACTAAATTGAGGTCTCTCTGGGACGAGTTATATACTCTTGTTGAGATACCAGCCAACACTTGTGGACATGAAGGCTTTTTCGGCGATACGTGATATGGAAAAATTGTTGCATTTATTAATGGGACTTGACCCATCCCTTTCCACTATGCGGTCTCAGTTAATGAACACCAAACCCCTCACCTCTATCGATAATGCCTATTCTGTTTAGTGTCAAGAAGAGGAGCAGCAGAGCGTTGCGACTAGATCCGTTATCACACCCGAGGCGGCTGTTTTAGTTTTGAAGGGCTCGGCCACCGGAGGAGTGGTAGCCGCGCCTATTATGGGGAATAATCCCTGTCGTTCTAATCGTTTTACTTGCTTTCATTGAAAAAAAAAGGGACATACAAAGGAATGTTGTCTTGAGTTGATCGGATATCTACTAGAGTTGGAAAAATAAAACATCGGGGAACACGGGATGAGAAGCAGCTACCCATCTAGCCGAGCCGCTCAATGCCTACCTAGTATCAGCAACTCCTAGCCTTACTTGGTCCTATTTCGGCTTCACCCAGTGTAAATCTGACAGGTCGAGTTTCAAATTCTTATGATTGGATTATTGACACAGGTGCAACAAACCATATGGTCTCTTCTTTGTCCTTCATGTTTGATGTAATGGTCAACACTTCGGTTGGGCCAATTAAATTACGAAATGGGACTGCCTTGACATTGACCCATGTTGGGAAAGTTTGAATTTTTGAAAATTTTACCCTTCATGACGTTCTTTACGTGTCTGGTTTTCAATATCAGTGAGAAAGTTAACCCAAGAGGGAAAATGTGCGCTAACATTTCACCACAATTTTTGTTATATACAGGACCTATGCACGAGGACGCTGATTGGTGCGGGCAGACAGAGAGATGGGTTATACATGTTGGAGATTCCTCCGGCGGCTCCCTTGGTCTTTTAAGTTCCGAGAAATAAGGACGCAGTTTTGTGGCATTGTTGTTTGGGACATGTGCCTTTTTCCAAATTATGCATTTTTCCTCATTTAGCTGTTAAGAAAACGAACTTGGTTTGTGATTCTTGTCATCGTGCCAAGCAAGGACGACTTCCATTCCCTTTGTCAGTTTCAAAGACTCGTGTTTGTTCCGAATTAATAAATTGTGATATTTGGGGGCCTTATTAGATAACGTCTTTAACGGGTGCTCGGTATTTCCTTACTATTGTCAATGATTATAGTTGTTGTACGTGGGAGAAATCCCAAGCCTACAAAATTCTTATGGATTTCTGTCGTATGGTTGGTACTCAGTTTGGATTTCTGGTGAAACAAGTGCCTAGTGACAACGGACAAGAGTTTAAGCATGGGCCATTGCTGGAGTTCTATGCTGAGCAAGGGATTCAGTTTCAGACCTCCTTAACTAGAATCCTACAACAAAACGGAGTAGTTGAACGAAAGCACATGCACCTATTAGAAGTTGGTCGAGCACTCCACTTCCAAGTAGGTCTATCTCAGAAATTATGGGGTGAGTGTATATTAACAGCTGCCTATCTTATAAATTTGATGCCTTCACCTCGTCTTGATAATAAGAGTTCCTTTCAAGTTTTGTTGGGTAAAATTCCATCTTATGGACATTTGTGCTATTATCACGTTAAAAGTAGGTCTAATGACAAGTTCGAAAGTCGTGCAACTTTGGGTATATTTGTGGGGTATCCGCATGGTCAAAAGGGTTATAAAGTCTATGATCATGAAGAAAATAAAATTGTTGTGTCAAGCGACATTAAATTTCATGAGGACATTTTTCCATACCTTAAACCCGATGTTATTCCAACTCATAATTTAACAAGTCATGTTCCGATTTTTGATGATGTGGAACCGGTTGAACAGCAACCGGCCGCTGTTCGGGATAGGGCAGCCGATGCACAGTCGGTCGAACTTGCCTTAGGTGGTTCGACCGATGGTGTGTTGGCCGTTGCACAAGACATAGGGGGGCTGACTAGTGGTGCTGACCACCAGTCGGACCAAGAAGAAGAAGGGGCTGTTTAGGGTCCCGAGCCTATGAGAAGAAGTGCTCGTTTACGCTCAGCACCCGTTAAGTACCAGGATTGCATTTGTGACATGCCTACATCTATAGCCCATGCTCTTGCTTCCCCTTTGTCAGCTAACTCTGGTATAGCTCTTCCTATTTCAAATTTTGTGTCTAATTCGCACTTTTCTCACGCTCACTGTAATGTTTTGAATGCCATCACCTCAAGTGATGAGCCTAAAACCTTTAAACAGGCCTTTGAGTTCAATCATTGGAGAGAAGCCATGAAGAAGGAAATACAGGCTTTGGAGCACAACGGGACCTGGCCCTTGGAAACCTTGCCAGATGGGACGAAGGCGATTGACTCAAAGTGGGTTTACAAGGTGAAGTATAAATCTGAAGGGACCATAGAGCGTTACCAGGCTAGATTGGTTGCAAAGGGTTTCACCCAAGTGGAAGGTATAGACTATCACGATACTTTTGCTCGAAATTAGTCACTGTTCGTTGTGTTCTTGTCATGGCAATTGCTAGAAGTTGGATCATCCAACAGTTAGATATGAATAATGCTTTTCTTCATGGTGATTTAGATGAAGAAGTTTACATGAACCTCCCACAAAATTTTGAACACAAACATAAAGGAAAAGTATGCCGTCTTTGAAAATCTCTTTACGTTCTTAAACAAGCATCACGAAATTGGAATCACAAATTCACTTCTAGTTTGATTAGTATTTGGGTTTCAACAATCAAAATTAGATTATTCCTTGTTTACCTTTTATCATGGAGACATCTTTATGGCTATTTTGATACATGTGGATGATGTTATTATAACCGGTAACAATATGGATCATATCGTCAAAGTCAAAAGTGTTTTGAATGAGTCCTTTGGGATTAAAGACTTGGGGCCGGTTAAGTACTTCTTAGGGATAGAAGTAGCTCGTTCTCCTGAAGGAATTGTCTTGAGTCAAAGCAAATATGTGTTGGACATTCTTAGTGAAGCAGGATTATTAGGGGCTAAACTAGCTTCCACCCTGATAGTGCAAAACAATGGGGTAGCTGACCAAGTAGGGGATCGTGTAGAAGAAGGGAGATGGTACAAAGATTGGGGGGTCGTCTCTTATGCCTTACTATTACTCGACCTGATATTAGTTATGCCCAGCGAGTTTTAACTCAATTCATGCATGATCCTCATCATCCTCATCTTGAAGCTGTTACGTGTGTCTTGCGTTACCTTAAGGGTACGCCAGGACAAGGGATATTTTTGCCTTCTCATAATGATTTTAGATTTAGGGGTTATTGTCATGCTGATTGGGCGGGTTGTCCTACCACTCGATGCTCAACCACGGGTTATGTTGTATTTTTGGGAGGTGCGCCTATTTCATGGCATTCAAAGAAGCATATTGTTGTGTCCCGTTCTTCAGCAGAGGCCGAATACAGGTCCATGGCAACTACGAGTGAGCTTGTTTGGTTGCGCCGGTTGTTGGTTGATCTTATTGTTCCTATTAACGATGCTTCTATGTTGTTTTGTGACAATCAAGCAACTTTGCATATTGCCTCTAATCCGGTATTTCATGAAAGAACAAAGTACATTGAGATTGATTGTCATTTTGTTCATGAGAAGATCTCGAGGAAGGAAATCGTGACATTGTTTGTTCGTTCCGCTAATCAAATTGCGGATGTCTTTACCAAAACTTTAGGATGTCCAGGTTATACGGCTCTCATTCGCAAGTTGGGCATTGTAAACTTACATGCTCCAAGTATTTGTTTGTATTTCTACACGCATATTTTACGTATTTAGTTTGGTATATTCTTGGCATCTTTCATATTCTTAGTCAAGTGTAAGTAATATTATTAGTAGGGCATTTAGTGGAGTCATTCTCCCCTTCCCTCTTCCCCTTGTAACCGGCCCTTGATGGGCATTTAGGATAGATTTATTGCTTCATTTAGTCTTGCTTAGGATGCTAGTATCTTTAGGCTATTGGTTTCCTCTTGTGTGAGTATAAGTAGGTGATTGTGTAATGTGTTTTATCATCAAGCAAATTATATTCTCAATTTTCATCTTTGTGTTCGATTTTCGAGTAGTTAAACTTTACAGTAACTCGTGTTAGATATGAACTTCGAAGTTGAAATAGAACGGAGAATCAAATAAAGATCATATACGAATCAAATCAATTCATAGTTTGAGGACAAGTTGCAGTCGCGGTTATAGTGCCGCGGTATGCAACAGGTTCTACAAAATTTTGGATGAAGAACATAAAATCATTCATTTTAATCTCTTTCAATAGTCTTTAACATGTTAATGCATTTATAAGTATGCTTTGATAATTACAAATGTAATACATATGCATTATAGAGCCATTATAAAAGTGCCATCACATCACGGCCGATGCATAAAACCTCAAGATTTGCAGCATCAAATCGTTATACTACATAATGGCCTTTACTTGATCTTATGTTTATATGTCATGCGATCACTTGTTCACATAATGTCAGTGATTCCCATTTCAGGGACACCAAGTCGTCCTTGTGAACCATAATTTGATTCCACAAATGAGAATACTGTCAGGAAACAGATTTGCAAAAGCTAAATGTTAAGAAAGCATAAAAGTGCAGCGTATAAATACCTGGGGATTAGATGATAAAACAAGATTACAAACACAACTATAAACAGCCATGGACTCCTCATGATCTTCTTTTAGGGGAAGAACCTTAAGAAAAACTGGGAGAACCTGAGAAAAATAATAGTATAAGATCGTATATGTGCATTTAAATTCATGTATAGTTTGTCAAGCACAACACAGATAAAATACCAACCTGATTTAATGGGATAGCCTCAGGATGAACCATAATCATCCTTGCTATAGCACCAGCTGCGTTATCCCTCACTGCATTCTCGGGCTCAGACTCCCCAAACAATGGATAAAGTCCCCTCAGGATGTCACCATAGTATCTAAATTGATGCAAAGCAAAACACACTAAAGCAATCTGATGAAGCACGAGTATGAAACTCAGATCATTGGCATGTGCCATGCTCAACCTATGTTGCCAAGACATGGGTATGAGAGTTTAACACAGGTACTTCAAGGCAGAATGTAAAGCCCAGCTAACAATAAGCATTCAACATTAAATGTATGGGTGATTTCATTTATGTTCGTAATCAATCGAACCCAGAACATACAACACGCACAGAGCACAAAATGACGGAAGATATCATGAAATATGAGACAGGGAAACAAAGGATACTTCAAAGCTGCTTCTCCACCATTTCTGCACAACTCGCCAACACAAAAGGCAGCATTTCTCCTGTTTGTTGCGATGGAAGATACTAATTCTTTCAATACCAATGGCATCACTGTCTGAGACACGAGAAACCCACAATTGTGACTCCCGTGACAGGAAAGTAAAAACTGAAAGATGAAGAAAAGAACAAGAGAGCATATACAGCATCTAGGGGTACGGAATCAGTCCCTTGTTTGCAGGGACAAGATCATAACCACCATCAAGGCCCCATACGCCAATCTAGTAACAAGTCTCGCGAAGTGATTATCAGATAAACCTCAAGCACTACACCACCTAAAGCCAATTGATTTAGGACTGTAACCTCATTTTGAACTTCTATGTCAAACTAACAAATGCCATCTCCATGAGCCACACTGGTGACCCAATCAAGCTTCACATCCATAAAAAAATCCAAAGATATTCCATCACTGTATGCAACCAGAGTCTCAAGAGAAAATTACATCAACATAGCCAGCAATTGGTGGGCCCATGTTTTGAGCAACTTCTGCAAGTGTTGCAACTACCATGGTACGATCTTGTGGAGGGTGTGAAGATTTCTGCATAAGCGAAAGTGATTTTCAGATTCAATCCAGCAAAAATAACAAATATCAGACTCAAATCATCCACTCACTGCAAATTTCATCAGAGGAGCAAACAGCTTCACAAAAATCTGTGCAAAATTAGGACCCATGGACTTTGCAAATGCAGGAAGGAGGTCAGAAACTGCATCCATCAAAACTTCGTCATGTTCAGCATCATCGTCATTGTTATCACTGTCAGATTTAATCTGCTGACACGTTGATTCCTCACGCAACAATATTAATGTAGCATCCACAAGTTGAGACATATCTGTTATTATATAATTTGCAAAAGATCAGGCATGTTCCAGAAAGGAATATTATTCAAATAATACGGCAGATAAGCCAAATTCATACTAACAGGGCTCGACAACAGCATATCCAATATCCTTGGCAATATCTGCTACATTCATACAAGCTTGAGCAACAACTTCCTTGTCATCATCCTCTGTCATAGTCTTTATAAAGATTTTCATGACAGTATCTGAAAATAAATAAACAGAGTGAGACATTGGACCATCATGAACCCACATCTTGAAAAGCACCAAGGAATACGTTTAGCTCTGTCAATCCTATACTTACCAAGAACTTCTCTTGCTTTTGCTGAACCTTCCTGGAAAGGCAACAAGGTAACCCATTAATGGCAAATTCTACTTAGAAAATATTGGGCTCTCCCTACACCAATTATGGACTAAGTTCTCAAATACAGGGCCAAAATTCAGCAATGAAGAAAGATTCTAGAAAGGATGCCACATCTATAGTAGAACATGGTTAAGGATGGCACAGAATTCTAACAGGTTCCAATTCTACCCAGTCACGAGATAAGTACATAATATGTTGGTCAATTCCCCCCTCTCCTCATTTCATCTATCTCCACGAATAAAAATAGGGCACCAATAACTGATAATAGAAAATAAGGTATGCTCAGGAGCACACTCACAGCATGACCTTGGAAGACTGCTTGGGTCGGTGTCAGAATATCTGCAGTTAACAAGTACTGTATAGTGAGAAGTAAAACAAAAGGGATAGAACAGGGCATTAGGATGAGGAAGCTCATGAAGGGTAGAGCATCAGTATTAGCGATACTCACGTTTCAAAGCAATAATAGCCTGAAGCCTAACATCCTCATGGAAGTAGCCCGAATGGCGTACTAAAATTTTCAGTGTCTCTTCCAAGTATCTGAAAAGGATAGTCAAGGACCTATACCGAATTTTCAGCAACAGTAGGAAAAAAAAAGGAGAAAATATGCTGTACACCCAAGGATACGGAGCAAATGAACTTTTTCCGTGCACTGCAAATTGGCCTAGGGCCTGCGTTGCAGCTGCCTTTTCGTCCAATACTCCAGTTCTTATGCTGATATTTCTTATTCTTGGTTCATCGTGAGTTTCATCATCTGAGGAGACTCCGCCAAACCCATTTATGCTTTCATCACCGTCAGAATCATCAATGTCAACAGTAGAACCATCATCAAGGTTGCAGGAGGAAAAAGCCAACGGAACAACATGTGGAAGATACTGTTAAACAAAATAATGCACTGCATATTATAGGAAGAAAAGAAAAGTATACATAATCAATGAACTAAAGCCATATGTACCGGAGCAAATCCATCCTCCAAAATTTCGGCCACATTGCTGAAAAATCCGTGGATATATTCTCGAAGTTCACTGAATTCCAAACCAAAACCCTGAATATGAAATTGTAAAAGCTAAATGATTCTGTTGAAACTTTTGCCACTGATATAAGTGCAAGAACATCCAGATATTACTTACAGAAATTGCAGCTTCAATGTAAGGAGGCAGGATTGGCTCCATTCTAGCTCTCCCAAGAGACATGGCTACAATACCCACCAACTCTGTTGCTCTAGCTCGCGATCGAAGGTCCTCATCCTTTGTGAGAACCATGAAATTTTTCATCAGCTCAAGAACCCTTTCAGCATATGGTAAGAAAGCTTGATCTGCAGCAGATGCAACTGAACCAATGGCTGACTGAAATGGCAACCAGATAGAAGAGTCAGCTTATAAACTTTTTTTGATCGAAAAAGAAATAATATTAAGAGAGAGAGAATGTACAGAGCTAAAGACAATATGTCCTCAAAATGACAATCATGCTAATGATATAAAGCCCTCCAATACCTCTGTAAATCAGCTAAAACTACGTCAGCGACACCCCCAAAGATCTTTGAAGAGCTACTAAAATAGCACCTAACGTACATTTAGTTTTTAAAAATCCTAGCATTCCTTTTTAGCCAAACACATCATACAGCTTGGCTATGAAGAATAACATTAAGATGTCTTTCCTCTTTTCCAAGCCATAGAACTTCATTAGCATAGGGCTAACCCACATCTGACCAAAAAGAGAGAATAGTTTATACCATCGATCCCAAGCCATTGGACATTGCAAAATAAATGACGTGTCTCCCCACTCTAGAAGCACATGATGCAAATTTTGGGAGACAAGGCCTTAAAATGTCTCCATTTTTACAGGCAATCTTAAATATTAAGCTTGTTAAGCAGTAAGACCACATAAAAACCTTGATTCTAAGGACACCTTAACTTTCCAAATGTACGAGCATGAGCGGAAAATCGGAAAACGAATATGTGATGTAGGGTGTTGGAAAAAAGATTTAGTAGTGAGAGTACCAAACCCATCCAACACCCAATCCCTCTTACCTCGAAGCAAAGACAAGTGTACGTGATCTAGATTGTGGCTTAACTATGTGAATTAATGTAATTCCCTTATGGTTAAATCCCTACAAAGGTGCAAGTTTCAAGACAGTGAGTTGCCCTATTGAAATATATAGGGAACAGCTGGAGCAGCATGGACATTGGATAATCTATATAAAGTGGAAACTGGTGAAGAAAAACAATTTTTCCAACCCAATTGTCTTCCCAAAATCAAATATAGTCACCTGACCCAATCACAAGACAAATACGGGGAAGGAAAGAAGGGTAATGCCATGAGATAAGCTTCCAAGAGAAGGAACAACCCCCTACGTCCACTAACCCTACATCCCACCCATTCTATTGGAGACCATACTCGCTCCTAATCACAATGTGCACAAGTTTCAAACCAAAGAAGGCAAGGTACTTCCAGGCAAAGGTTTTCGTTTTAAGCTAGGCTGTCAATCTAATTCCATTCACCAAAGGGAATCAAGCTCCTTCAGGAACTTCCATAACCATTTACCTAGAAGGAATATGTTCTTGGACATAAAGTTGCCAATACCCAAACTACTTGTTGTGCGACCTAAAGACTCTATCCCAATTAACCAAATGAACCCGATGCTCCTCCTCCACCCCAACCAAAGAATCTCATAATCCACTCAATACGCTTTTAGTCAGCATATAAACTTATAGCAAAGGTAATGAAGGAACATGCATAGACTAGCAGAAAAGGGAGGGGGAAAGGAGAACAACTCAAGTTTTCCTTACCATGCAAGTTTCCTGCAAATTTCGGGAGCTATTTTGGAGGGCTGCAAGCAGCTTTCCCATTAAAGGATCAAGGAAAGGGAGGATCTCATCGCCCATGTTCTCACAAAATGCAGCCAATGCATAGTATGACTTTTCCTGCACACAAAATTATTGGCACTGATCATAAACAAGCAAATATAAATGTGATTCATAAAATCTGTTTGCTCGTTTTATTGTACCTTCACTTCATCAGATGTGTCCTCCAGGGCATTCAATAGGCAAGGGAGCACAGTCTCATACTCTGAAATAATCTCAGGCTGCAAATGTTCTGCAAATTGACCCAACGCAAATGAGGCTGCACCTCGCACCATTTGCTCTGGATCCCTTAGAGCGCCCAAAACAACATGGAGCATAGGCTTCAGTCTATCCTTCATCCATTCCAAGCAACCCTCAGAAATAATCCCCAAAGCAGTGACTGCAGCTTCCCGATACTTGGGATTTACATTCCGACTACTCACAGAAGCAAATTCAAATATTGGAGGGAATACATGCTTTGACAGGTTGAGAGCCATTGTGTCAATAACTTCTGCAGCAGCACGATCTGGTGCAAGGTCATCCTCATCATCATCGCTATTACCAGATTCCGCAAGCAATGGGCACATAACATGCAGGATGGGTATCACCAACTTGTGCTTTTTAAGAGAGTTAGATTTGTACTTTGCCAGCCATGAAACTATCTGAATAGCCTGTAAATTTAACAGAGCACCAACTAAAATCACAGACAGTAGAGGCAAACCATAAAAACAGTCCACAACAGTACTGAAAAGCGTATCAACATATCCATTTCATCCCCTGCAAAGAAGACATGTTCTCTAACCTGATGACGTGTACTTGCTTCCAAATTTTGATTTGAGCTGACTTCAAGAGAAAATTGAACTATGGATTTAACGAACTCCCCAAGAAGAGGTGCAGGTGACTCAATCACCTCATCAAATATTTCAAAAGCAATTACAGCAACGTCCTCCTCACCAGAGGCAAGACACTGCCTTGACACATTCAGAATGCTGGGTATGAACTCCCGAAACTTGACCTACATGCATCATAAGAAATACAAATACAAATTGGGTTTGCGCACAAGGAAGTGATAGTTGCCGTAGTCATAAACAATCCACATGCCTGAACAATGAAAATGATGGTCATCACCAGCCTTAGGTCCCACTCATTATATGAATAATTTTAATTGGACTATGAGGAAAGGTTATGAGAATAAGACTCATCATTATGCCTCATTTAGGAAACTTGTGAAGGAGGAACAGAATCATGATGAAGTTACTTGTAAACGGCTCACAACATTAGCAATTATTTCACTATCCGAAGCATCTAAAATTGCAGTACAGGAAGATATAGCATCTGCCACTAATTTCCTTTTCATTTGGTCCACTCAATCAGTATCACAGTCACTATCATATCCAGAAATCCAAGAGTTTCTTACAAGAACGCAATGCTCCCCAACACCATCAGCTTTGTTTCTATCGGCCACCCCCCAGCAAATGGTTGTAGAGGTGGCCAGTGGGCCGGGTTGGCCCGTAACCCAACCCGGCCCGACCCGCGTGGGCCAAGGCCCGGTTCCCAAGTGGGCAGGGCCTCAGGCCCCAAAAAAATGGGGTCGAGGACCGGCCCAGGCCCGTTAACAACTAGCCGTTGCTCCCCCTCCAAATTAAATAAAAAAAAAATTACTTTATTTTTATCTATAAATATCCAACCCATTCATTTCATTTTCCTCACATACAAATCTCTTATTCTCTCTTCTCTCTCTATACATCCATCTACATACTTCTTCTACTTGCAATATTGTGCTCTAAATTTCTAAAGTTCGTTGTTGACAAAGCGTTTGGCTCGTAGAATCTCGCTCAAGTTCAAATTTCATAGTTCGCTTCGCTTGCTTCGGTAATTTTGGTATCGAACTTTTATTTGTTTTCTCCTAGTTATCTACCTAATTTCATAATTTTGCATTAATAGTTGCATTTTTAAAATACTAATCAGTAATATTATCATCATGGCACACAACACATCATCGTCTGGAGCCGGTCGTTCGAGTTCTAGTTCTTCTCGACGACCGCCTATAATACCTAAGAGGAGTAGAATTGTCGAACTTAATACTGATGAACGAGCTTTTCTAGAAACAGGCCCATCACCTCCATACACTGACAGTATAGATTGGGACTTTGTGCAACAGTCCTACAACGAGCAGGATTGTCCTGACTCACAAAATGAAGAGGAAGCCACACCCACCATAGAAACCCAGCAGCCCTCAAGAACTAGTACTACTAGGCGTAGTACTAGTGGGGTCTGGAAGCATTTTAACTTGGATAGGGAAGTTAATAAAGCTTTTTGTAAATTATGTAACCCACCCAAGGCCTTTAGTCATCCACCCGGCAGTGGGACGGGCACATTAAGTAGACATATAGTTAGGTCCCACCCCGAACAAGACCCAGAAAGAGCCCAACAACGGTTAGTACAGCAAGCGACCAGTGCGCTTGCTAACTTTAAATTCTCCCAGGAAACTAATAGACAGGAGCTAGCTAGGTACGTAATTGCGGCTGAAAAGCCTTTTAGCACCGGCAAAGACCCGAGATTCGTCAGGTATATGCAAAAAGCGGTGAACCCCGCCATCGTAAGCGTTCCTCGGAACACCTTAAAGCGGGACGCTTTTAAAGATTACCAAAGGATGAAAACTGAGGTCTTTGAACTTTTTAGGACGAACACGAGCATGTTCTCGTTGACGTCCGACACTTGGAAGTCGAAACTTGGTGTGCCTTACTTATGCATACAGCACACTGGATCGATTCCTCCTTCATCCTTCAAAAAAGAATAATCTATTTTGCAAATTTAGATTACCCCCACACTGCTGACATAATCACGGGTGCGATTATGGAGGCAGTCCGCGGTTGGGGCATAGAGCGACGTATTTTTAGTATTACGTTCGACAATGCTGCCAATAACAATGCATCCGTTAAACAATTAATTAAGCATATGAGACCTGTGTTAGGTGGGCGGTGTTTTCATCTACGTTGCATGTGTCACATACTACATTTAATGGTTATGGATGGTCTAGGTCTAATAAACGCCTCTCTTTCCACCTTAAGAGATGTAACAATAGCTATAAAATCATCCGGAACCAGAAAGAAAAGATTTAGATCTCTATGTAGGACGTATGGCTTAGAGTATAAACAATTTAAATTAGACTCGCCAACTAGGTGGTCGTCAACGGTAGATATGTTAGATCGAATTTTACCATATAAGGATGTCCTCGTGGAATTTGTACAGCATACTCGTTCAGATTTAAGTGATTATAATCTGAACGATGTATATTGGGACACAATTGATGAAATTTGTAAATTTTTTACCATGTTTAGGGAGGCTACCAACTTTTTTTCGGGTTGCTATTATCCGACTATACCACAAGCAATATCAAAATTGATTGATATTGTAAATTGGATGTCGGGTAATGAATCAAACCCCTTGTTGGCCGCATCGATTGCAGTAATGAAAACGAAATTTTGTAAATATTTTCTTGAACTACCCCTTTATATTGTTTTGCAACTATTTTCGATCCCCGTTGTAAACGAAAGGGTTTGAACCTGTTTGCCGAATATTTTTACGGAAAATTAGATCCGACTTTTAATACCTCAGTTTTCATTGAGCAAGTCGATAGGGACCTACACACTTTATTTTCTCATTATTCTCGGAGATTATCATCTGATAATCCACAAGCTACTTCTACTACAGTAGGATCTTCCACATCTAGTGGAAGTAGTTCACAGTCGTCATATGAGTGGACGCTGTTGGACCAATTCACGCCAGCAGAAACTCCCACGTCATGTGACGAGTTAGATTACTATTTGCGGAAGCCGATGATCCAGTTCTTCGCGACACCAGCGAATCCGCAATTTGATATTTTAAAATGGTGGTGTACAAATCAAGTCCAGCATCCCGTGCTTTCCACCATGGCACGTGATATACTAATGTGTCCGGTGTCTTCAGTACCATCGGAGTGTGAGTTTAGTCTTGGTGGCAGGTTGCTTGGAATGAAGAGGGCGAAGCTATCATCGTCCAGCTTGGAGATGTCCGTGTTCTTAAAGGACTGGATGCACGCAGAGGCCAGGGAACAAAACGACTTGAGATTTGGTTCATCGAGCAAGGATGAAGACGACCGCACTACTGATACATCAGACAGCGGCACAGCAACCCCCCCAGTAGACTGATTTCGTATTGTTGTACCTGTACGTCTATATCTTGTTTTTATTTTGTAATAAATATATTTGTACTTTTAAATAGTAGGATCCAACTGTTGTAGTTACATTTGTTACATTATTTACCGTTATTTACCATTATTTATTATATATTTTATTTTATATCATATATTTTATCAATAATGATTAAAGATTGTGATGGATTGTATTTGTATCTTATATTATTCATCAATGAATTATAATAATTTTTGTACAAAATGAGTTTATTTTTCCTTAATTTTACATTTTTTTATTTAAAAAATTGGGGGGGGGGGGGGGGGGGGGGGGGGGGGGGGCTGGGTCAGGCCCGCACCCACTCCGGCCCAAGCCCGAGCCGGGCCCAAATATTTTGGGCTCCAAGCCTGGCCCGGCCTGCTACAGTGCGTCCCTGGCGGGCCTGGGCCCCGACCCGGCCCGTGGCCACCTCTAAATGGTTGGATGATATGCAAAGTATATCAATTCAAAGCAGTGCACATAAGAAACAAAACCTGAATGATGCAATGCAAAACAGAAACTCACCACTTCAGTTGCATCATGAGTGAATTCCATAAAAGATCCAACTGCCCTGTTACAAGAACAGAAGTACAATAAGCAAGCAAACCAACAATACAGCATCTCAGATAATAACAGCTGGAGGATAATAAACAAACTTCCACTAGTAATTACTTAAGTGCAGCAACTCTGACACAATTGCTAGTCTCATCCTGCAAACACTTTAGCAAAAGAGCCTGAAGGTCGGCAAAATGTGGTCGAAATGTATCCCCTATTGTTTCAGTCAATGAGCTGAAAAGGATCAATGCCACCTGGAGCACCAAAAGTGAAAGTTCAGCATGTTAGTTCTCATTCTTTGAAGCAGTAAAAATAAAAAAAGAGCAGAAGCATTGTAGCAAACGATATGGTAAAGCAACTACCACCGGATCTATTGTATATGAAATTATAAGTGACACAATTGAAAGGACATCAGCATCATCGAGAATGACAAGATACCAAACTGTGCAGCCCCTAAAAAGTATACCTTGTGATCAAGAATCAAATTGAACACCAACTAACACTGGAAGAAAACTTATGCGCACCTACAAGTGGTGCCACTGCTGGAAAGGTTAGATCTAAATACAGCGCTAAAAACATAAACTAGTGATTAAAAAAAGAGAGATTTTATTAACAACGAACTCGGGAATAAGGACCAAAGGAGAGACGAGCAGGACCCCTCCTGAAGAATTAAATTAATATTTAAAAAACACACTTATGCAACAGACCCCCTTAAATAAAACTATAGATTTGTGAGATAAACCCCCTTTAAGAAACATAGTAGTATCCAATCATGAAGCCAACAAACACTTCACTGCCATGTAGATGGCATGCAATGGTTGTCTTGATAATTTCTAGAGTTCTACCCATGTCAAGAACATCCATATTAGTGCCAATTTCAAACATTCCCAGAGACAATTACCCTCCTTACTGCCACTAACTACCCCATAATTCAGCTAGATGAAGGCCTCTACACTTCTGGGGAAAAGCTGAAGCCCATAAAAATACCAAACATATCCCAAAAAATCTAGGAATAAGAAAAGATAAGAAAAGATGCTTGTTTGTCTTAATACAGTTATATGGCTAGGTGAAGGCCTTTGTACTTGTAGGGACCAAAAACAACTAGTACCAAAAAAATTACAACCAATTATCCACGTGTTCGATTTCAAGCAATCAAATACTGATCGGAACAGGTTTTCAATTACATCCTTCCCCTCAAGTCCTTCACCTGCAAAGTCAGCTTGCATTAGGCAAACAAATTATATGAAATCTTATCAGATCTACCCAGTATGAGTACTCCGTCCCAGTGCATAGACAATAACGACAAAAGAGCAATGTAATTGACCACATGTAATTCAATTCTAAGGTGAACCCATTCGTCTTGATATCATGCGCTTGCTTTGTTGTCGTCTAATAATTCCATAGTCTCAACAAGAAAAGAAGGGACTATTCCACCACACTAGAGTAATCTATTTATTCTATCTCTTCTTGTCTTCAAAAAATCACTAATGTCGTTCCATGAGAATGTGTTGTCTTTGCAACCATACAACTCGTGTAATCCATGTAATGACAAATGATAACACAAGGAGAAAAGAAATAGTTTGCAGCAGAAGTGCTGCTCAGGACTCCCACTCAAGTCAACATATATATTGCCACTCCAAACAAATTTAGGCCACATCGAAATAAAGATGCACATATGCCCCCAATTAATACAGTTTCTTTACGGATGAGAATAGATTGAAGCACTGACTGCTAGAATATTAGGTCTTGGTTTAACACAAGAACAACAACCCAGTGCCTCAAAGAGGTTTCGGCGAAGGCAAGGCCTGGGGAGGGTAAGACGTATGCAGCCTTATCCCTGCAAGGTGCTATCCTGTGGCAATCGTTTAACACAATTGTGGCAATCGCAATGGAAGCAGCCAAGCGTATACGCCCGTATATGAAGTTACCTCTCGATGATCCTCTTGTGCACTTTGACTGCACTGAAAAAGAAATGGCAACAAATCGGGCCACTCTCCAGCGGGTACAGCGTACTTTGCAATGACACCAACCACATTGGCACTAGCTCTCCTCACTGGTGCACTGCAAAGAAAGAATAACAAGCATTCAATTTTCCCTATCAGTCCAACAACGTTCCCAGTGCTCCAAGGGCTCCCGCCTAAGTAGGGTCCGGGGGTAGATGTACGTAGCCTTCCCCCTTCAGGGTGCTACCATGAAGAGAGACTGTTTCCGAGTACACCCAACCTAAGGGGTAAGGACTTCCCAGGAGGTCACCCATCCTGGCACTACTCTCTCCCAAGCACGCTTAACTTCTGAGTACTACTCTCTGTCAATCCAGCATAAAGGATAAACCATCAAGGACCCAACATATCTGCTTTTGATTTCTCAAATTATTACATTTAAAGTTCACCAAATACAAAAATAAATCATCTGGCAAGTCCTCAAACTCAAATTCTAAGTCCCTGAGTAATCAGAAGTAAATTAAAATTGGGCCGACTCATCATAAGCAGAAGATTTTTAAAGATCAGCATATGCCAGTTAATTTCTTACAGAAAAAGGTGGTTCTTTTAAGAGTGCTTTGAACAAAGAGCTTTGGAGGCTTCGCTGATATAACCCTAGTGGATAACAAAGGGACTGGAGGATTTTTATGTTATTAGTTTATGATTTTTTCTTGTTTTTATAATTTTGAGTACATCTTGTACTTAAATCTTTAACATTCACACTTTTAATATTATTTCTTTTTCCGATAAAAGAAAATTCATCACAAGCGAAAGTGAACAAAAACCCACCAACCAAAAATCATTCAAATTCATTAGCTTTTATGTTTTGTTCTCAAAATTTACACAAAGGGTGGTTAGATTATCCTCTTCAAAGTTTCACCAAGGTTGATAGTAGAAATTGGGGGCAAAATAGAGTAGAATTCAATGACGGGAGAACATAATAATAGAGGGAGAGAGAATTTAACTCATGATTCATTTTTTCATGTTCTCCGTTACAATCCTAGTGCCCTATTTGTTACAATCCTAATGCCCTATTGATAGAGACGGGAAAAGAGACCACTAGTTACTGTCCTAATCACGTAACAAACAGGGGAAAATTATCTACATTATTATTAAAATAAAGCTATCCAATAAAGTACTATTGAATCGTATATTTAACGTGTGATTAATTTATTTTTTTTGTAACATATAATTAATCAAATATATTAACGAGTATTTAAAATTCTAGCTAGTTATTTAAAACTAAATCAAAATTTGGCCAACGCATCACAATTGAACAAATCAAAATTCTCAAATCTACCTGTGTTCCAATGTGATACTGTCAATGAGAGATTGCTTGACAAGGTGGCGAAGCTGAGGAGAGAGCTTAGCCCAGTGGCCAGTGATCTTCTTACGGAGAAAAACAGCGGCAAGCTGGCGAACATTAGGGGTCTTAGCGGTGCGGAGATGGTGAACCAAAGCAGGAACAACCTGAGGGTCTTTGGCTAAACGCCTGATTTGATCCTCAGCTTGTCTACGAGCATCGTTGTCCGGCATCAAGAATTGTATTAATAGGAGTTCCAGTGATTGCGCCATCTCTATTGACGAGGGAGAAAGGAGGCGCCAACTACAAAGCGAGAGAGAGAGAGAGAGAGGAGAAGAAACCCTATGTTGCCACTGAATCAAAGGGTTTATATGTATTCTTCTGATTTGCCAAAAAAGGTTCTTTCTTTGGAAATCGCATGGAATTGAAAGCATGAAATAGTGTTTAAATAAAAGAAATAGTGCTCAAACCCCTCCCCCTCCCAAGTTTGGACAACTGGGTGAGGATAGGTAAGGATAATAAGAGTAAATTTTTTATTTTTATTTGATAAAATATTAATCCCTATTTGATAATGGGGTAAAGAGAAATAAAGAGGGTAATTTTTTACCTTTATTTGACAGATATATTTAAGGGGTAAATGAGTTCTAATTTTTTTAACCTCTAAATTATGGGGTAAGGTTAATTTTTTAAAAATTTTAGATAATTTTATTTTTATTTTAATTATAACTCTCTTTATTCTTACTCTTTTATTTAATTGTCAAATAAGAATAATTTGGAATTGTACAATTAATAAAAAAAGGAACATATACAGTGCCTCAAGGGCTCCCGCCTATGCAGGGTCTGGGGGGGGGATGTACGCAGCCTTTCCCCTTCAGGGTGTTAACCTGAAGAGAGGCTGTTTCCCAGTGCCCCCAACCTGAGGGTGAGGACTTCCCAGGAGGTCACCCATCCTAGTACTACTCTCGCCCAAGCACGCTTAGCTTCGGAGTTCTAATGGGATCCGGTGACGCGCGTGTTGGTGCCCTCTTTGGTTGGAATTGTACAATTGATACCCAAAAAAAGAAAACCAGCATTCTAAATATAGATATATGTGATTTATGATTTAAAAAACTAACTATGTTTTATGATATGTTGTATATTTAAATTAGGGTTATTTACGTAAAATATTCTTGTAATTCACTCAATGTGTTAATTTAGTCTCTCTTTTTTTTTTTTTTGCTTTTAATTGCACCAACTTAGTCATCGTATAATTAATACCATATTTTTTAATCGTTTGATCACATTAGATGCACGACCCCATGCAAATTTACCCTTGAGCCCAATTAAACTCACTCGAGTTTTTCACCACCTTCACATTCATTTTACAATACGACCAAATTAATTAGCCTATATTAATTTTAAATTAGCCTAATTTAACTCATGTAGTATAGTAAAATTAGAATCAAGGTGATGAAAAATTTTTGAGTTGTCAGGTCATGAGAGAGTTTAATTAGGCTAAAGGGTGGATTTGCATGGGATTATTCATCTAATGTGATTAAACGATTAAAATATATGTTACTAACTTGAACGAGTTCTAAGTTGATACAATTAGAAGCAAAAAGACTAAATTGACACATTAGGCGAAGTTCAAGAACATTTGACATAAATAACTCTAATTTAAATGTACAATATACACTTCTATATTGTATATATTATGTTATATTATATGTATACATATAGCCTTCACTCTCTATCCTTGAATTTCTGACCTTTCACTTCACCTCTGTTTCATTTAAACCTTTGACTCTCCCATTTAAGTCTACATCTATATCTATATAAGATGTTTAATTTAGATCAACTCTCTTCTCTTAATATAGACAAACTTTACTACTTATTTATTTTAATAATATAATTTATTAATTATACTATATAAATATAATTATTTAAAATTTAATCATGCTTTCCATTGCAGGGAAAACTCTATTATATGTCATAAAATATACATAGGTTTTTTTAAAAATAGATTATATATAGAATGCTAAATTTATTCCTCTCAATTGTACAATTCCAACTTAGTTTCTGTATGGGTATTCAATTCCAAATTAATTCCTATATAGATATTCAATGCTTTTGAGTTGGCTGGAGACGATTCGTCAAGACCAAACCCACCTAAACCTAAAAGAGGAGATGGCCTTAGATAGGGCACACTGGAGGGTTAGTATAAGGGTAGCGGAGGTGGCAGAGTAGAATAGTGCGGGGAGTGGCTGATAGTCTAAGATCTATAGGCAGGCATAACCTCAGGTGTAGCACTTATAGGTTAGCTTACTCTCTGATCATGCTTCTTCTTCTTCTTCTTCTTCTTCTTCTTCTTCTTCCTTTTTTTTCTACTTTTTCCTCAAAATGCATTGGTAATTGATTGGTGGTTTATCTGCAGGCACTAAACTACTTCAGGTTGGGGGTCTCCGGAAACAGTCTCCTTTCCGGCCGGAATGGGTAAGGCTGCGTACATCACCCCCCCCCCCCCCGACCCTGCTTTCTGCGGGAGCCACAAGGCACTGGGACTGTTGTTGTTGTTGATAGATATTCAATGCTTTTCTTTTACCATTAAAGAGTTAAATACCAAAAAAAAATTGGGGTGTAGTTCAATAGCTTTTTAATATATTTTCTGCTTAAAATTGGAATTTAGATTGAAAATTCTAATTGTTTTTGTTTTTTTGCTGGAATTTGAGGATAGTGTGCTTCAATTTTAGAGTTTTGTGAAAACACCCCAATCCCACATAGAAATTCTAGAAGAGAGAAGTCTAGTTTATATATCCCCTTGTTATTGTACTTAGTAAAGTATTGTGGGGGTCTAGAGTGGGTTTTGTGAATCACACGCGAGCGAGCGTGCTAGCCTCGCTGATCCTGCGGGCACGTCGCGATGTGGTGTGGACTTTTTCTAACCCAGATGGACCTTGAGGGTGTTGCATCGAAGTACTACTACATAACTTTCTCGATCCTCAAGGCTACCAGATTGAGCTCGAGTTCGGGTCCTTTCCTGCTCTTTCCTTAACTGATTTTTCCCATAACAAACCGAATTTTTTGGCTCCCATATCTGCCACTTTTCTTGTTTGAGGCGGATTCTTTTCCATGATATTTTCCTTAATCTGCAAATATTTTCTCTATAAATACATATCCTTAGGATTTTGCAAATTAGTTAACACCGGAACACAATTAACTCAGATATTACTTCCTCTTTACGGCGTTCTCTCTCTTTAAAAATATTCTCTCCTCCATTACTGAGCAAGTTGGGGTGTACTCCAACTCATCTTCCCGGAATACACTACTGAGGTGGGTGTCGTGTTAACATTGGAGGTCGGAGTACCGTTCATCCCATTGTACCTTTGTGAGGGCAAAAACGACTTAGGGCAGTGGATTCTCCACGGCACATCAGTTTATTCAATCAATTCTTTCCCTTTTGTAAATATGTTTAAAGTCATTTATTTCATCTTTCTTGTAATCTCAAAATCAAATTATATTGCAATAAAAGAGTTATATTTTGGTTGCTCATTCACCTATTACTCCAACATATTGTACAAGTTAGAATTATAATTATAATTTTACTACCAAATCTTGTTTTTTCTGGAAAAAAAAAAAAGATTCAAATAGTATAATTTGATAATATACTTTTCAATCATATTGATATTTTAAAATGTTTTAGAGGCAGCTCGATAACTTTCTTTTAGTTATCCTCTATACAACTCTATCAACATTTGGTTCAATATGCCAACATGACCAGGGAAACCCCGTCCTCCTGTCACCATTGCCATAGTCGCCCTCCTCCAACTACTACCATCTTTGTCACGGGCCTTTGTCACCCCACCACTATTGTCAGACCTTCTCCCTCCGACACCAATGTTGTCGCAGGCCTCCCCGACCCTTTATGTTCTCGCTGGCCTCCTCCATCCTTGCACATACTGCATGTCTTTGCTCATCCCGATAACACCTTTGTTAGTCTCCCCTACCACCCTCACATGTCATCAGCCTCTATTAAGCCCCCCCAACCTCATTGTCAGCCTCCCCCATTGTTGTGTCAGCTTAAAGAGTGCCCTTACACCCAAATTTGAGATCAAGAAAGTTGATCCAAAAGTTGGGGGTGAGAGGTTCTCAATAGCAATACATGGAATGGGGGAGGCTAGCAACAAGATTGTGACTTAGAGGAGGCTGGCGACTATTATGATCTTAGATCATAAACCAGGTAATTATGGTATGGGATGAGAAAGAAGATAGAACTGAGATGAGAAGAAGAAGATGTTTCTATTTCATTGAATGAGTCTTACAAAATGAGGATCAGGCTATTTATCCCTTCACTTATAAGAGGTGGCAAAACAATCACAGTATCTAACACACACTAACCAACCTTCCCGCCAAATACAAGTATACAGCTATAACAAGAAACGAACTAATACTAATGAATTGAACTAGTAACTAATGAATACAAGTCACAACAATACTTCCCCCTTGGAAAAGATTCTTGTCTCAAGAATCAAAAATAGGAAATTGACCCCTAATGAACTTTAAATCTTCCCAAGTTGCATCTTCTTTGCGAAGATTGGACCATGGAATCAATGCTTGTTGAATCTTCTTGCCATTCTGTGGGACAATGCGTGAATCGCCAAGGGCTCCTGGAGGATGATACCATTTGAAGAAGCCGCTGGAGGTCCAGCCGAACAGTCTGTATCAACAGCCACATGCTTCTTCAACAGGGATACATGAAATACAGGAAGATCAGAAGCATCAGGAGGTAAATCTAACCAAGAATCTACTGAGCCCAACTTCTATAAGTTCTTGGAAGGGCTAACATAAAGAGCACACAGCTCAACATTCTTGCATGCTACCCTTGAAGACTGTTGATAAGGCTGTAATATCAAGTAAACCAAGTCTCCAACTTGAAATGAGAGATTAGACCTTTTTTTATTCGCAAAAAACTTCATTTTGGACTGAGCTAATTGCAAATGGTCCTTTAGTTACTGTACTAACTGTTTCCTTTGCTGCAAGAGCTCATTCACTTCCACCGTAATAGAGGCATTGTTTCAAGACACAATAGGAAAAGGAGGATCATAACCATATAGAGGCTTAAAAGCAGTGGCACCCAATGAAGAATGAGCATATGTATTATACCAAAACTCAACTAAAGACAGCCATTTGCACCACTGCTTAGGATTATGAAATGTCATGCTGCGCAAATATTATTAAACATATTGATTCGATCGTTTAGTCTGACCATCTGTTTGAGGATAATAAGAAGAACTCACAGTAAGAGAAGATCCCAAAAGCTTGAACAATTCACGTCGAAAATTACTTGTGAACAATCTGTCCCAATCAGAAATGATGGTTTGAGGGAGACCATGAAGGTTATAAATGTTATCCAAGAACAGCTTTGCAAGTCTTTCTACACAAATAGGATGATTGAGTGCAGTGAAGTGGCCATACTTAGTAAAACAATCTACCACTACCCAAATGATCTCCTTCCCCTTGGACTTGGGCAACCCTTCGATAAAGTCCATACTGATATGCTGCCAAGCCCTATCAGGAATACAAAGAGGTTGAAGCAACCCTTGATATGGTACATGATCACTCTTGGTGCGTTGACAAACATCACAAGCTTGTATACACTCCATCACCTCCCTTTTAATACCCTTCTAATGGAAATGCTACTTAATTCTTTGATAAGTGCCTTCAATGCTTGAGTGTCCACCCAAAGCTGAAGAATGGAAGGCTATGATGATCTGCTTTCTCAGATCAGTTGCAAACCTAATGTACATTCTGCCTTTAACTCGCACAATTCCATTAATCAAGGTAACATCAGATGCAGTAGGCTCTGTTGAAGGATTCCCTATGCTCAAAGCCATGATGTACTCCTAAGTAATTGGATCCATTGCACAAGATTTGTAAACTTCATCCATCTAAGAAGGCAATACAGCTGTAATGGCTGAACAAGAAGCTGAACTTCTCTCCTCTTGCCTTCTAGATAGTGCATCAGCTGTGACATTTCCCTTCCGTTTGCGGTATTCAATGAAATAATCCAATTCTAGAATCTTATTGGCCCTTGTGTTGTACTCTTATAGTTATCTTTTATTCCAAAAGATATTTCAAACTTGGATTATTTGTTTTGATGATGAAATGGTGTCCTTCAAGATATTGCCTCCATTTCCATACTGCCATAAGAATGGCTAAGTACTCTTTTCTCATAAATTGATAAGTTCAAATGTTTTGAACTAAACAATTGGCTAAGGAAAGCTATTGGTCTTCCCTTTTGAGATAAAATAGTACCCACCCCCTTACTACAAGCATCTGTTTAAGTTCAAACGTTTTGAACTAAACAACTGGCTAAGGAAAGCTATTGGTCTTCCCTTTTGAGATAAAATAGTACCCACCCCCTTACTACAAGCATCTGTTTCTATGATGAAGGATTCACTGAAATCTGGCTTTCTCAAAACCGGGGCTGAACACATAATTGACTTCAAGTTTTCAAAAGCTTCCTGAGCTGGTACAGTCCACACAAAAGCATACTTCCTTAGAAGGTTAATTAGCTGTTTAGCAATGACTCCATAGCCACAAATAAACTTCCTGTAATACCCTAGGAGACCTAAGAACCCTCTCAATTGCTTGAGGGAAGTAGGTGTGGGCCACTGCCTCATATTTTGGACCTTGGCAGCATCGGTAGCAACCCTATTGCAAGAAATAACGTGGCCTAAGTATTCTACTTGAGTTTGGGAAAAGGAACATTTTGAGAGTTTGGCAAAAAGTTTTGCGTACACGCATGGTGTTAAAAACTTGATAGAGATGGGAAACATGGGAATTCAAGGAAGGGCTATAAACTAATATATCGTCAAAGAACACAAGGACAAATTTCCTCAAGAATGGCTTGAAAATGGAATTCATTAATGCTTGAAATGTGGCAGGAGCATTTGATAAACCGAATGGCATAACCACAAACTCAAAGTATCCATGATGAGTTCTAAAAGCAGTTTTGTGTATATCTTGGTTCACCACGAATATGATAATATCCTTGTCTTAGGTCTAGCTTTGAGAAGTAAACAACACCATGGAGTTCATCTAATAAATCATCAATTATTGGAATAGGAAATTTATCTTTGATTGTGGGGGAGTTTAATTTCCTATAGTCAATGCACATTCGAGAAGCGCCATCTTTCTTTTTGACTAAAATGACAGGAGAAGCAAATGGGCTATGGCTATGCCTAATAAAGTTGGTTTTTAGTAACTCTTTGGGTATTTATATGGTCTAATATTGATGGGATTAGAATTTGCTTTCAGGGGTATAGCATGATCTAAGGATCTCTTTGGTGGTAAAGTAGTTAGTTGCTCAAATAGATCCTTAAAGTCATGTAATAACCTACGAACAAATGGATTGGAATTCACCTTAAAGTCATGATCTAAGGATCACTTTTCTTGAGTACTCCTTGCAGCATCTTGCAGCTCATGATTTGTAGATGTCCTTGCTCAGCTATGCCTTGTAACTTGATTGAGACTCCAACCCTTTCAAAAGACACTGATAGCTGCATCAAAGACAATTGGACTAATAGTTTTCATCCAATCCACACCAAGAACCATGTCGCAGCCTCCCAACTTTAGTACCCTAAAATCATATACAAACTGATGCCCTTGCATATCCCATCTGAATTGCCTGCATTTAGTCTATGTAAGCATTGAGTTTCCATCAGCCATCCTAGCAACCTTGGGATCTAAGAAGCTATGGGTGCTTCCATTGTCGATCAATATCAATATGGGCTTGTGATTAGCCTCTCCCCTGATCTTGATTTTATTATGGATTCCACTTCCCGTCAAGGCTCGCATTGAGATCTCTACCTCGTCACCATCTAACTCCTCGTGTATCTCCTTAAACTAAATATTATTTTCTGTTCCTTCTTCTTGATCCTCTTCAGCCTCAATACCAGTTACTATCATCAACAACTTGGGATTGCATTTGTGGCCAAAGAAGTACTTTTGATTACACTTAAAGCATAATCTTTGAGCCTTCTTTTCTTCCAAGCTTAATGGTTTGGATGCATTAGTTGCTACCTGCTACAGTGCAGGAGCCGAATGAACAATCATCTTCCCCTTCTATCTGGGTAAGCGAAAACCTTGTATTCAAACAACCTTGCCTTGGAGTATGCCCTAGACAAGATTTGGGAATTAAGGGCCTTTACTAGATTTTTGATCTTAGGTTTGAGACCACTAATGAAACTAGAAACATAGTAAGCCTTACTTGCACTAGGATTTATAGACATCATTCTTTCCTTCAAATTCTCAAATCTAGTCATGTATTCCTTAACAAAACCAGTTTAAGACATTTTATTGAAATTGTCCACCACATATCCTAGATCTTCATCACCATATCTTTCACATAGTTCATCTACAAACTCTTGCCAAGAAATGGTGGGATTGCTCAAGATCAAGCTATGAAACCACACCTCCTGATCCCCATGTAAATGTAAGTTTGCCAGTTCCACTTTTTGAGGATCAAGAATGTCCTAGAAACAAAAGTATCTCTCACACCTTGGAATCCAAGACTGGGGCTGCTGTCCATCAAACATTTCTATCTCCACCTTAGGTTATCTAAACCTTGAATTCTTGACTATGTGCAAACCCTTCATCTCTACTTCTGCTGGTTTAGGAAGTAGTGGATTAGGTGGTCTCCCATTGGCATTAATGGATGGTAAAACTCCTGCTCCACCTGGATGTGTCTGATTATTAATCTGATCTTACATTCTCGACAACTGCAGCTGAATCTGCTCTTATGATTGATGCATATTGCCCACTGCAACAACCAAATCTTGAAGCTGCTGATGCAATTTAGACAATTGCTCCGCTTGATTCGAACCATTGGTTGAATCTCTAGCCATTGCAGCTTGCTTCTTTCCTTTGGCTAGCGTGAATGGTTGCAATTACATAAGCTCTGATACCAATTATTATGATCTTAGATTGTAACCTAGAGAATTAGGGTATGAGATGAGAAAGAAGATAGAATTGAGATGAGAAGAAGAAGATATTTCTATTTCATTGAATTAGTCTTACAAAATGAGGATCAATCTATTTATCGCTTCACTTACATGAGGCGACAAATAATCAAAATATCTAACATTAATCAACCTTCCTGCCAAATACAAGTATACGGCTATAATAAGAAATGAACTAATACTAATGAATTAAACTAGTAACTAATGAATACAATTCACAACAGCGATGATGTGAGGGCGGTTTAGTGAGTGTTTGCTATATTTGTTTGTTATTAAGTGTGATGTGATCGCCGTAAATACAAATGTAAACAAACGTAGAAAAGAGACTCACCGCGACTAGGGAGTGAGCCTAAATTCGGACAGCATGTCTTTGATTTCAACCACTCACCGTTTTTAGAGAAAAGGTTGGTGTATCTAACTTCGGCTTATTTTGTGAGTTCTGCTTATGCTTCAATTAAGAAGACATCTTTAGATATTTTTTTCGTGGATTTTTATATTTTTTTTGGACAGAAAACTAAAGGGATATGGACCTAACTCCAGTAGCAGTTATAGTGATGAAGTCGAGCCCGTAGACACCTTTCCTCATACACTTAAAAGTTAGGAGCGGAGGTGGAGACAAACCCAAGGGCTCCGCATTCCACATACAAGCTTGAGTCAATCAGTTTTTTAAGCCTGACACCCTTGACTTATAATAACTCAAATGAGTTTAGGTCTGACAAGATTTAGATGGAAAAAATCGTATTCGGGTCACTAGATTAGGACAAACGCAATTAAGGCTAAGTCCTGTCTGTCAAAGCCCTAAACAATGGTGCAAATCTAAGTTCACCGGACTTTTCAATCAGTGATGGTAGTGTTAAAACCAACACAATCAAGGTCAAGCCTTGGCTGTCAAAGCCTTAAACTAAAGTCTCAATTCTTAACTCATCGAATTTGGGAACAGATTAAAATGGAGAGTTCATACTTGAAGCCCAAAGCACTGTATTACTGAAGAAGCAAGTACAGTAAGATCTATGCATCGCTAGACTAAGTTAAGTTATGCAACTCCTAGGTAAAAAGCATAAGTGTGCTGTAAAGAAAAATTTAAGAAGTTTTGTATGAGTGTTTGTACTTCTTTTGGACTACAACAGAGTAGCTTATTTATAGAAAAACTGAATAACAACTGCCCCCTATTTTCACGACACTTTCTTCCCGCGTCAGGGCATCAAACTCTTTTTGTGTGTGAATGATCAATGAACGTGCCCTTGATTTGGTACTCGAGCGTAATTCTTGAAGCCTACGTCCGAAGTTTTAGTTGAAGTCACTTTTTGCTGCTTCACGTTCCCTTGGATTAAGCTTGGTGCCCACGCATCTGAAATTGCACTCCAAGTAGCGGTCTCGAGCTTGGAAACCACATATCTTGTAGCCTTCTTGCTAGTCCCTTGAACTCAAGCTCCCTTTACATTTCAACCATCTCGAACCTCGAGTGGCTAATACCCCAGTTAGGGTGATAAACTCCTCAAGATACTAGGCTCGGGGCGCCGTTATCTTAGTACCTAGATGTCTGATTCTCCTCGATGAGGACCTCAAGTGATAAGCACATGGCACTTTACCCAAAACGGCGTCGTCACAGCTCCCTCAAAATTAAGGTGTAAACAAATGCCTCCTTCGTAGCCGTTAGTAAATTCAAATTTACAACGGGTAAAAATCCGCTTAATTTGACCCTGAATGACTATAGGGAGCTCAAGAGAACACTGTTTGACATTTTATCTTCTTTCCGCGTGTCTATAAGTGTGACAGTTAAGGCTTCGAATCTTCACTTTCTTTGCTCTATGCTCTCTCTTTGCTGTAATCAAGCGCTTCGAAAATACTTGCTCTTTGTTCTTGAATCTGTTATTCTTGTTGCTTCAATCTGTTCCCTTTTCCTTCGCATTCCTTTGAACCAAGCAATGATGGCTTAAATATCTTACACCATCTCTGCTCCCATTCCTTAGGCAGACAGCCCCATCGAGCAGTCAGTGCTGATAGAATTCAGAGCTCTATTGATCTTGATACCAACAAGGAAGATCCTTCTTGGTTATCCGGAGCTAGCAAACCTAGTGTCATTAGTTTCACCTTCAATCGTGCGAAACCCTTTCGACGGGTTTTGGTGTCCATGCTCATGGACCTCTTCCAAGAGCCACATGACAGCGGAGACTTTTCTCTTCATGGAATGGGTGGACAACCTCCCGTAACTCATGAATGGGGTGCACTACCTCTTCAAACCTTTGGCATGGGTAGCACTCTTATTCGCTTATTGAAGTGAATGTTTTCCAAACCACCGTGTTAATGCACAGCAGGTCCATAAGTCTAAATCCTAGTCGTTCTCAAGCATTCTGGTGGCAGACACTCCTTTAAGTTCAAAGTGCCTATCTGCCTGATTATACACCCTACCTTTCTTGCTTTTCAGGGGATTTCCTAAGAAATCTAGCATAGGCTGAGAATGAGATCGTGTATTCCCTTAAGGATCTATAATTTTGTTATAATTCAAGATCAAACCTGAATTATAACTAAGGATTAGATAGAATTTGGGATGAGAAAGATGGGAAAAGGAGATGAGAAAGTAGAAGAAGATAGAGATGAGAAAGTAGAAGAAGATAGAGATGAGAAAGTAAGAAAGTATAATTTGTATTTGATGATCTTCAATTACACACTAAATATCAAATTTATACTATAGGTATGAAGCTAAGTACAAGCTCACTCACACATCATACTATTAAGTAAAACAACTAACTCTTATTAATGACTAATTACATCTGATCAAGCTATTCTCTACTATAACAACCAGCCACGATCATGACAATTCCATCCCCTTAAAATCATTCTTGTCCCAAGAATGTTGAGGTAGGTAACTGACAGCGAATGAATCCCAACTCCTCCCAACTTGCTTGCTCTGGCTTAAGATTAACCCACTGAACCAAAATTTCCTTTCGTCCTTTTCCTGATAGCTGCACCATCCCAGATCCCAAAATAGCTGCAGGCGCCTGTACCAGAGACCCATTAGAATGTGTTGTAGGAGGATTCTTAGAGCTGTTCTTTCCTTCAGCCTTTTGTTTCTTCAGTAATGATACATGGAAAACTGGATGGATCATTAAAGAAGGAGGAAGATCCAATCTGTAAGCCACATTCCCTATCTTCTCAAGGAACTTGTAAGGACCAAAGAAACAAGCTCGCAGCTTGACATTCCTTCTTACATCCACAGTCGATTGTCTATAATGCTGAAATTTGAGGTATACTATGTCCCTAACTGCAAGGGATCTCTCAGTCCTCTTTCTGTCTGCATAAAATTTCATCCTAGCCTAAGCTTTCTGCAAGTTGTCCGTCAATTGTATCATCAGCTGCTTCCTTTCAGAAATCAAATCATTCATTACAGAAACCTGAGAGCTCACTCCCTGCAGCATCAAAGGTGCAGGTGGATCGTATCCATAAAGGGCTTTGAAGGGTGTGGTTTTAATGGCAGAGTGGAAATGAGTGTTGTACTAGTGTTCTGCTAGAGCTAACCATCGAGCCCAATGCTTAGGATATGTATAGGTCATGCTGCGCAAGTATTGCTCCACACACTGGTTGACCCGTTCAGTCTGTCCATTAGATTGGGGGTGATATGAGGAGCTAAGAGCCAAGGTAGAGCCCATCAATAGGAAAAGCTCTCGCCAAAATTGGCTGGTAAACATCCTATCACAATTAGATACAATGGACTGCCCCAACCCATGTAGTTTGTACATGTGATCCATGAAAAATCTAGCCAATTTCTCAGCAGATATTGGATGACTCAGAGCAACAAAATGGCTGAATTTCGTGAATCTGTTCACTATGACCCATATGATCTCCTTCCCATCAGCCTTAGGTAAACCTTCCATAAAATCCATGCTGATGTGCTGCCATGCTCCATTAGGGATTAGAAGAGGTTGTAGCAGACTAGGATATTGAACGTGTTCAGTTTTAGTTCTTTGACAAACATCACAACTCTGAACCAAGTCCTTCACTGCTTTCTTTGCTCCTACCCAGGTGAAATACTGCTTAAGCCTTCTGTAAGTACCATCAATACCCGAATGACCTCCCCAAGCTGAAGAATGGAAGGCTAAGATGATTTGTTTTCTTAAATTAGAAGCTGTGCCAACATAAATCCTCCCCTTGATCCTCACAATGACGTTCAAAATTGATACATCACCATTCTGCTGGAAGGAAGGGTCAATGGTACAAGCAGCGATGCAATCAGATGTAAACATATCTCCCTCATAACTCTTGTAAATCTCTTCCATCCACACAGGAAGAACACAAGAGATAGCTGCACAAGAGCCCTCAATCTTATCACCAAACCTGCGAGAAAGAGCATATGCTACCGTGTTTTCCTTCCCTTGAGATATTCAATTGAGTAATTGTGGCCCAGCATCCTTAGTAGCCCCTTTTTCTGTACTCTGTTAGTAATCTTCTACTCAAGAAGATACTCAAGACTCTGATGGTCAGTCCTGATTATGAAATGATGTCCATCGAGGTAGTGTCTCCATTTCTTCACAGCTAACAGTATGGCTAAGTATTCTTTCTCATAGATAAAGAGTTGTTGGTGCCTACAACTCAATCCTTGGCCGATGAAGGCAATTTCCTTGCCTTGTTGAGATAAAACTGCTCCAATGCCTGAGCTGCTGGCATCTGATTCTAAGTTAAAAGGTTGCTCGAAATCAGGCATAGAGAGCACTAGAGCTGAACACATAGCAAGCTTAACACCTTCAAAAGCCCTTTGAGTTTCTTCAGACCATCCAAAAGCTTCTTTCTTCAGTAGATTGGGGAGAGGCTTGGCCAGTACCCCATATCCAGCAATAAATTTCCTGTAGTAGCCAGTTAGTCCCCAAAAAACCCCTCAACCGCTTGAGATTTTTGGGAGTGGGCCACTCTTTCATGACTTGCACCTTGCTAGGATCAGTAGCCACCTCATCCTTTGAGACTATGTGTCCCAAGTGCTCCACCTGTGTCTGAGCAAAAGAACACTCGGTAAGCTTAGCAAATAACTTGTTCTCACACAGGATCCAGATACTTGTCTCAAATGATTGATGTGAGCTTCCAAGGAAGAGCTATACACCAATATATCATCAAAGAAAACCAACACAAATCTCCTCAGTTGATCCATGAACACGCAGTTCATCACAGCTTGAAAGGTGGCCGAAGCATTGGTCAAGCCAAAAAGCATGACCACAAACTCATAATGCCCTTGATGGTTAATGAAAGTTGTTTTATGAATGTCCTCATCCCTCACTCTGATCTGATGATAGCCTTGCCTCAAGTCCAGCTTAAAATAGTATTGTGACCCTTTCAGTTCATCAAGCAGATCGTCAATGATGGGTATGGGGAACCTGTCCTTTACTCTAAGGGAGTTCAAATGCCTGTAATCCACACACATGCGAGCAGATCCATCTTTCTTCTTAACAAGGATTACTGGTGAAGCAAACGAGTTGTGGCTATGTCTGACAAAGTTTGTCCTCAACAATGCTTCCACTTGTATTTCAATTTCATTCTTTTATGAGTGAGGATACTTGTAAGGCCTCAAATTCAACGGATCAGTGCCTTCAAGGGAATAGTATGGTCCAGAGCCCTTCGAGGTGGCAAAGAAGTGGGCTGAGCAAAAACATCCTCAAACTCTATTAGGAGCTGCTCAATTCGAGGGTCTCTGGCCTAAGATACTACTTCAGAATCAGCTGAGATGGCATTGAGCTGACCTATCCGCTGGCACCCTCCCTTCTTCAGCAGCTTCTCTAGCTTAGTACCATTCATAAGTTGCAGGCTCTCCTTCTCAATGATGCCTTGTAGCACTACCTTCTTCCCCTTCCTATCAAAGGAGACTGAGAGCTGAGAGAAATCAAAGACTAAGGAACTTATAGTTTTCATCCAATCAACCCCCAAAACCATGTCACGGCCTCCCAACTTGAGCACCCTGAAATCATACTCGCAAGAATGTCCTTGCATACACCAACTGAATCCCTTCCACTTCATCTGAGTGACCATGGAGTTGCCATCTTCCATAGTAACAGCTAGAGGACTGGTTCTGATCATCTCATGGCCAACCAACTTTACAACCTTTGGGTCAACAAAGCTGTGCGTGCTACCACTATCAATGAGAATCAACAAACGTTTCTGTCCTGCTTCTCCTTTAATTCGAATGGTGTTGTGGGAACCATTCCCTATGAGGGCCTTTACAGAGATTTCTACCTCATCCAATTCCACATCTCCCAAATCTTCTTCCAATTATTCTTCAATTGCCTCTTCCTCAATCAGTTCTTCCTCCACCTCATCAGATTCAATTCCTAAAACTGCCATCAGGTGTTTAGGATTACACCTATGTCCATAAAAGTACTTCTGGTTACACCTAAAGCATAACCTCTAATTCCTTCTTTCCTCATTGCCAGTTGGTTTTACAGCATTCCCTGAGGTCCCCTGTAGTAGAATAGAACCAGAGGAAGATCTCGTTCTAGGCGTCTCATAACTAGCTAGAATCATAGCTTCCATCAGCTTAGCCTTAGTGAAGGCTTGGGTCAATGAAATAGGATTTAAGGCCTTGACCAAGTTTTTGATCCTTGGTTTAAAGCCATTGACAAAACTAGAGATGTACTAAGACTCATGAGCACCAGGACATACAGACAGCATTCTAGCATGTAAGGTCTCAAACTTAGTCATATAATCCTTCACAGATGAAGTTGGAACTAACTTATTGAAATGATCAATCACCTCTCCTGGATCCTCCTCCCCATATCTGTCGCACAATTCATTCACAAAATTGTCCCAAGTTAAATTATGCATACTACGAATTAAGCTGTAGTACCAAACCTCATGGTCACCTTGTAGGTAAATTGCAGCTAATTCAACTTTCTCCAACTCATCCGTGTTATAGAATCAAAAATACCTTTCACATCTTTTGATCTAGGATTGAGGATTCTTTCCATCAAATGGATCTATCTCCACTCGAGGTTGTCGAGGACCTTGTGTCCCACCAGCAGCCGATCCTTGCTAATTGGATCCAACTGAATGAGGAGTGACAGAGTCTGGTGGTCGTTCAGGATGATGAGCTGGGTAAAGGAACCTAGTTCTAGCTGGTACCTGCTGGTGATCCCATTGCTGCTATAACCCTTGAATTCGAGCTTCCAGCTAGTGAGATTGTTGATCCAAACTCTCAGCTATCCTTCGATCTTGATTATGTTGCATTGTCTCAAACATTTAGTGTATCTGAATCCTCAACTGCTCGAATTGGTTAATTTCCCCTCCAATTCGAGGATTAGCTCCCACAGCTGCAGCATAGCTGGGGTTAGCAGCAGTGGCTGCTGCAGCAGTAGCAGCAGCACCAGCTCGAGTAGTCACACCGGCCATCTGAGTTGATTGCTTGCGTTTTGCCAGATCAAGCAATAGTTGGCTAGTAGCTTTGATACCAATTGTTATAATTCAGGATCAAACTTGAATTATAACTAAGGATTAGATAGAATTTGGGATGAGAAAGAAGGGGAAAAGGAGATGAGAAAGTAGAAGAAGATAGAGATGAGAAAGTAAGAAAGTATAACTTGTATTTGATGATCTTCAATTACACGCTAAGTATCAAATTTATACTATAGGTGTCAAGCTAAGTACAAGCTCACTCACACATCATACTAACAAGTAAAACAACCAACTCTTATTAATGATTATATCAGATCAAGCTATTCTCTGCTATAACAACCAGCCACGGTCATGACAAAGTATTAAAAGCCTCACTTTCACAACTCACCCAACTTGAATGAGGTAAGCAAACCTTTTCCACATTTTAGCATACGTTTAGGGCCTTAAGGGAATAACACGGCTCTGTTTCCCTTACATTTCTTAAGAATTCCCTGAACTTCAGAACAGGAGGATCTGATCTGGTATTTGTAAGAGCATTGAGACCCTTTTCGAGAGAGACCAACTTCCTTGACCACTGGGAGGAAAGAGACTATCATCCATATCCTGCAGGCGCATTCTTAGAAAAAGTCCCTAGTTAAACTTAGAACTTTATTGTTGTTGTTTAGCATTGCAAAGAGGCTACTTGGCTATATGTTGTATTGTTTTGTGTAAGCTGTGTGCTCCTTAACATTACTAATGAAATACTCATTTTTTGTCAAATACGTCTCTCAGCTTGGTGGTTCCTTTTTCTTTTATTTTCCTACCTTAAAGATCATAGAGTTACTGAGGCCATAATTCAAGGAATCTAAACTTAAGGACTTCCTTATTTGAATCCCAAATTAATGGCACATATTTTTGTAGGAACCTTCCGTTGATGGTCCTTGGGTGAGTTGTTCCATTTAGGTCTTGGAGTAAGTGAGCATTTCCTCCAAATCCCCTTATGACTCTTAATGGGCCCTCCTAGTTTGGGGACCATTTCCCGAAGACATGATCTTTCTAGCCAATGGATAGAACCACTTTCCAGACTAAGTTCCCCAAGTTAAAGGACTTAGGTTTGACCTTTTTGTTGTAAGCTTTGGCCACCCTCTTCTTTTGTTTTTCTAACTTGTGAAGGGCATCAAGCCTAACCTAGTCCAAGTTAGCTAGCTCATCCATCATAGCTTGCTCATACTTAAGTTCAAAAAACCTCCCTTGATGGGCCAGCCTAATAGGCTTAACTGTGACTTCCATTAAGAGTACAACATCATGGCCATATGTTAAATGGAAAGGGGTTGTCCTAGTTGTATCTTGTTTGGACATTTTGTAAGCCTAGAGGGCATCAAGAAGTAGTTCAGGCCACCTTCTAGGATTATCCTCTATCATTTTCTCAATATTGGCATTTAGAATCTTATTGCTAGACTCTGCCTAGCCACAAGCTTGAGCACAGTAAGGGGTCGAGTTCAAGATTTCTATGTTGAAACTCTTGGTGAACTCCTTAACCTCAGCCCCATTGAACACCTTAGCTTGGTCCATAATAATGGTTTTTGGGATTTCAAACCTATATAGGATGTATTCTTTGATTAAATTAATCGCATCTTGCTGATTGATGTTATTATATAGCTTAGCCTCCGCCCATTTTGTAAAGTAGTTTGTTGCCATAAGATTGTAAGTGTGTTGCTTGCTAGAAGGAGGGTTAATCTCCCCTATGATATCCATTGTCCATCCTCTAAAGGGCCATAGTTTAACTATAGCATGCATCTCAGTTGCAGGGACTCTTAGTACATGATCATGTCTTTGGCATGCTCCGAACCCCTCGGCATATTTAATGCAGTCATCCATCATTGATGACTAATAATAACCATAATGCTTGATGAGCCAATGCATCTTATTGCCAGCTATATGGGATCCGCAGATACCCTCATGGGCTTCTACCATCATTAGCATTGCTTCGTCTAAGTCAAGACACTTGAGAAGCACTTCACTAGCATACCTGTTGTATAACTCTCTATATTCATCATCTAGATGGAATCTATAAGCCCTCATTTTCATTTTTCTATCCTTAACACAGTCTCGAGGGTTTTTGAAGTAATCAATTAGTGGTTTCCTCCAATCCTCACGTTGACTTGTGACTGTTTGATGTGTCTCAAAGCAATCCAAACGTTCACTTGGTATGACTTTGCTCTCAAAATTGAAAGACTCAGTGAATTCAATGTCATGGTCTAAGACTTTAGTCTTAATGATCGTGGTTTCTTCACACCAAGTCCTTGGCAGCTTGTACCTCGAGGTTAACTAAGCCTAGTGATTGTCTGCTTTGTTATGTTCTTGGGGAATATGTTCAAACTGAACACCATCAAACTCACTCATTAGTTTTTGCACCACTGAGATGTAATTGTTCGAGGTATTGCTTAAACACTAAAATTCCCCTTTTACATGGCAAATGACCAACTGTGAATCCCCTCTTATGATAAGATTAGGGACTTGTACTTTTAAGAGAGTTTGTAGGCCTATGATCAAAGCCTCATACTATGCCATGTTATCGGAGCACTTGCCAACAACTTAGTAATGATCCCTGTAGGGGATTCAATCATAATCCTAACTCCTGTGCTTAAATTAGTCCTTGATCCATCAAAGTATAGTTTCCAAGGAACCATTTATTAGGAGCTGATCTGGCTCATAGTCTAAGCCAGTATGGATGTTTGGATGGTCAGCTAAAAAGTATTCTAAGGCTTGGCCTTTGATTGGCTTTGTGACACATATATCAATTCAAACTGAAGCAGAGCAATAATCCACTTGTTTAATCATCCTCTCAATAGAGGTCTATCTAGCATGTACTTAAGGACAACTGTCTAAGCAACCATGCATATGGTAAATGCTAAGAAGTAATGTTTAAATTTCACGGATGCATAGAATAAGGATAGACACAATTTCTTAATAGAATAATATTTTATTTCAAATTCATTTAAATAACAGCTTAACACAGCTTGTTCAAATCCTTGCTCATTGTCTTGTACAAGCAAACAACCAATTGATTCATTTGAAGTAAAGACATAAATCTTCAAAGGTTTGTCTTGCTTAGGTGGAATCAACACTAGTGGCTTGATCAAATATTCCTTGATGGCCTCGAATGCTGCTTGAGGTGTCTCTTCTCACTTGAAGTCCTTCTATGACTTGAGCCTCAACAGTGGAGAGAAGACTTTGGTTCTGCGACATTTGAAATGAAACGTCTCAGGAAGTTACCTTGCTCTAAGAAGCATTGAAGCTCCTTCCTATTGAATGGCCTTAGTCTTGTTACTGTCCACCTCAATGCCCCTCTAGTGTACTAGAAAACCAAGGAAGTTACCAATGCACATGCCAAAGGCACATTTTAACGGGTTCATCTTGAGGCTATGGATCCTCATTTTAAGGAACGCCCCTCTTAAGTCCTCTAAGTGTTTAGCTTGGCAATTTGATTTGACCACGATGTCATTTATGTAGACTTCTGTGGTCTTGCCAATGAAATCATGAAAGATCATGTTCATGGCTCTTTGGTAGGTGGCTCCTTCATTCTTCAAGCCAAATGGCATAGCCACGCACTTAGAGGTCGCTATTGACCCAGGACACCTGAATGCTGTCTTGTGGGTATCCTCCGAAGTAATCATAACTTGGTAGTACCCATAATAGCCATCCATAAAAGATAAGACCTCATGCCATGAGGCTGCATCGACGAGTACATCAACTATTGGCGTTGGGTATTTATCCTTTGGAGTGGCTACCTTTAGATATCTGAAATCAATGTAGACTCTGATTTTGCCATTCTTTTTGATAACAGGAACAATATTTACCAACCATTCAACATACCTGGTTGTCCTGATGAATTTGGCCTTCATGAGTCTCTTAATCTCTTCTTTGACCAAATCAATTACTTATTAGGACACCCTTCTCTTGGCCTGAATGATGGGCCTCGAGCCTAGCTTGATAGCAGTCCTTAAACTTGCGAAGCAAGGTCAAATACTGCTCCCTTTCCTCTTCAGAAAGTAGAGTACTCAAACAGGTAGGTCTTAGGTCCTCTGTTGAGCCCAAGTTAACCTCATAGAGGGGGTCTTGAACTTCAACCCTCAAATCCTCCACCTTAACTAGCACCGCTATTAAGTCAAATAGCTCCAGCTCTTTTATTTGCATCATTTGGACTTTGAGGCCATTTCCATTGAATGGCTGCTCAGCCAAAAGTTGGCCCTCAGCATGCCAAGCCACGAAATTTGTTATGGCTGACCCAACGGCTCTCTAGGCTATCATTGGGAGGTCTTGACTCCTCGATATAAGGCTTCTGGTGTGCTTTGGAGATCTCCTTTATCAAGAAGGGCTCTCATGCATCTCCATAAGTCAGAGTCTTCTGACTTCACATCCACTTGATCAACCTCAACTTCAGTAAGTGGGCTGTCAAGGATGGCTATCATTTCTCGGTGTTGGGAAGATTGAGGAATGATCCTTTTAACATCAAGTGGTCCCATGCCATCTTTGTAGAACTTTGCCTCAACATAATTAGAATAAGCCATGCCATAACAACCTCATAGTTGTCATGGTTCTATAAGATTAACAACTGGTAAAGTGAAGAAGGGATACAATAATTGGCATGTAGCCAATCTCTCACAAGCAAAGCATTGTAGCTTAAGGTAGTATCCACTAAAAAAAAGGTTATTAGCTTGCTTAAGCTGCCAACAGTTAACTTAATAGGGATGACCCCTTCAGACTTAGTGGTGGCCCTAGAAAAGCCACAGATTGTAACTTCTGAAGTAATCAAGTCATCTCGAGATTTATCAATGACCCCTAACATGTATGAAGGTAAGACGTTGATGGCAGCTCCACTATCCACCAAGACCCTATTCACCAGAATGCCATCGAATTTGGCCTTGATGTATAGAGGCTCGATGTATTTATTGGTGGTATTAGGTCCATCAAACATCATCTTCATTACGTTAGGTGTATCATCACTTGTCTTGGATGTTGGTAGCTACTACTTCAGCTACGAGCTCCACTTAAGGATCTTTGTCTGATGCTATCACATCTCCCTTAAGGCCTTCTTAATCATTAGTTGCCATGAACTCTAAGGGAAGCAGAGCAATTCTAACATCAACCTTCTCAGGGAGCCTTCCTAACTTGTATTGGACCCCTTGGTCAGTTTCCTTCTTAGGACTGCCATCCATTGGCACGTCCGAATATTGATTTTGAGGACTACCATCAGTTAGCATGTCCTAACCTAGAAATTGGTCATTTGGCTTAACCCCTAGAGTTTGAGATTCCTCCATAGGTTGGGGGAAATCTTCTTCGTAGAAGTCATTCTCTATGTCAGACCACGTAGGCTTAACATGGTCTAGAGGTTCCATTAGATTGATGTTGAGGGAACTGTACTCCCCCTCATCATCTGATGACCTTTGAGCCAACGAATTCTTGCCAAGTTGATCCCACCAAGATTCTTTTCCTTCCGAAGATGAGAAATTAGTCCATCTCTCAAGCTTCTTACGTGGCTCACATTTACTACAATTAGTGAAAGGTTTAGGTTTAGTTACTGGATCCCCAAGACCCATAGGCTCAGTTACCTTGCCCTTGTGGACTCTAGCTGCCTCTTTAGAGAGCTTAGATAAGCAAGTATCAAGTCGAGCTCTTCATTGTGTTGCTTTCTTTCGCCGTTGCCTTCTCTTCTGAGTTTGAGTAAGGCTGGAGGGGCTGGCATCCTCTTGCTCAAGGTGGTTCCTTCTCTAGTTGTTACCAAAACGGACCATAGAAGGTTGGTGCCCTGACTGTCATGCTCCCTGACTGGTGTCCACGTCAAGCAGGTGGTATTTTGGATTTTTGTTTAGGTGCCCAGTCCTTATGACAACATGGGTCCTTGAAGTGAGACCTTGAGAAGGTTCAATTAGTGATGTCCTCCTAGAGGGAGTTGGCTTTTTCCTTGGATAAAGGATGAGCTTCTTCACCTCCTACACTAGCTTGTTACCATAGCCTTCATAAATGTCACGAGTAAGGCACAAAAGTTTCCTTGACCCCTACTTCTTAGTCAGTGAAGATAGTTTGCCAATGGTCCTCAGTGGATATTCCCATGGCTAACTCTTCTTCTTTAGAGAGAAGGATAGGTCCTTCCTCTAGTTGCTTTTATAAGAACCCGTTGAAGGTGGCGTAATCGAGTGTTGAATGTTCATCCATGATGTGCCACTTGCAGTAATCATTTACAATTCTATTGAGCTTCTAAGAAACCTGAATGTTCCCCTCATCCGAAGCTTGTCAAACAAAGCATTGGCTACTGCAAGACTGCCTTTGTCTTTGGTCATCCTGCATAGAGATTTGCCATTAGTTTGGCTATCGTGGTGTTTACACCCTAAATTCGAGGGAGCTAGGACGACACCGTTTTAAGCAAAGTGCCATCTGCTTAACAAGTGAGGTCCTCCTTGAGGAGAATTAAGCCTTGAGGTGCTGAAATAACGGCTTCTTGAGCACAGCATCCTGAGAAGATTGTCACCCTAACAAGGGTATCAACCACTCGAGGCTCGAGATGGTTGAAGGGTAAAGGGAGCTTAAGCTCAAGGGATTGCCAAGAAGGCTGAAAGATAAGTGGTTTCCAAGCTCGAGACAGTTACTTGGAGCGCAATCTTAAATCCTTGGGCATTAAGCTTAATCTAAGAGAATGTGAGGCTTCTAGAGGAGACTTCAGCTATAATTTGGACGCTGGCTCCAAGGAATCCCCTCCAATATTGAATCATGGACACATTCATTGATATTTTACGTGCGCAAGAAGAGCTTAGTGGCCTAATGTGGGGAGAAGTTGCCAAGAATTAGGGAGTAGCAGTTATTTAGTTTTCCATAAATGAGAGACTTTGTGATCCTGTTGGGACGAATTTCAAAAATTTTCCATAAGTTTATTAAACTAGCGTAGCAGAAGAGTTTAAAATTCCTAATTTTAAACCTAAAGTTGATTTAAAAATTCCTAATTTTAAATCTACATATTTAAATTCCTAATTTAAATCTAGGCCTCTACTTTAATACATCCATAATAATTACATAAACTGTAACTAATATAATAAGAAAACTGCAAATAAATAGAAAGCAAAAAACTTAAAAGAGAAGCAAAGAAGAATGTTTGGAATTGCTCCAAAATAAGAATACTAGAAGAATACCAGAATAGCAACGAGAAAACTGAGACCCCGCAGCCTTCTATGCAAAGACTTTAAAAATGCCTAGAGAGTGGGCTCCAAAAAATATTAAAATGTAGAAATAAAAATTTCAACGGAAAATTTTCTCTCCAGTTAGATCTTCGAAAGTCAAACACTTTCAGAAACATTTTAATTTTGAATTCGATTGAATGCCAAACCATAAAATTGGTACCTCTATTTATGGTAGGAAACCACAAGGAAAATAAGCCGAAAAATTGGCGTGGGACACGTGTATTTAACATAAAACGCAGCATTTCAACAACAATTTCAGTCAAAATCTAGCGTTTAAAATACTGTGTGCTATTTACCTTGTCACTGGGTGCTACGTGGCACGCGGTGGGCTTGGACCAACCCCCTGGGCAGCCCCAGCGAGCGACACATATCACGCGCTGATTGGCTACCACTGTTTCATGTGGGATTGCCACACTTGTGCACGATTTTGCTTTTTTTTTTTTTTGCTTTGTTTCCCACATGTAAAAATTTATCTTATAAATTTTAATTTTTAAATAAATTATTTTATTTTATGATTTTTAATTTTTATTCATCTCATGAATAACGTTTGGCAAAATTAAATTTACTCACCTTATGAATAAATAATTGATCTCATTAATTCTTTAATAATTTTTCAATGGCAATAAAAAACAAAGGCTTGCGTAGGGACCTTAGGGATAATTTAAATCGAGTACGAAAGGGGTTAAATTAATTACTATCTCATTATAAAATGTAATTACCATTTAATGGGATCTAAATCCACTAAATAAATCTCACTGTACTCTAGACTTAAACCATTTATTCGATAACTCCCAAATAAACTGTATTGATGACAATAACCTTTTCCACTAGATGTCCATGACAAAAAAATAATTATGACTACCACCATTTCTTTTTGATAAGTATAATTTAGTATATAATTATTCATATCATTTTGATTCATTTTCAAACCATTTTGCATCAAACTTTTATCGCTTTTGCTCTTTTTCGCTTCTATCGTTATTTCTTTGCAAAAATACTCTTTTTGTGCAAGGTTTTATCATCAATATCAACAAGTGAATGCAAGATACATCAAATAAAACCAAAAAATGGGCTAAATACAACATTTCACACGGTTAAGCAAGAACACATCAAGAACATGTACAATTCATTTCAAGAAGCAAAAATGGGTGGCAAAATGCACAAATCAAGAGTAAGGATGGATTAAACAATACATTAACATATTCAAGTTGATGTCAAGGCTGATTTTGGGAGGTAAAAGCTGAAAAAATCGAAAAAAATAAGCAAGAACAACAAGTTGCAAATGATGAATAACAAGCTTGAACAACTCATTTCAACTAGCAAATTTGGGCGGAAAAATGGATAAATGCAATGCAAAGATGCTTTGTACACTTCAATAATATGTTCATGGTGATGTCAAGCCTGATTTTGGGTGGTCCAAAGCAGACAAAATCTGAAGAAATCAGCAAAAGAGGCATTTGATCAAAACTAGGCGGCAATGGCAGCAAGATGGTGCAATGAGTTTTAAGCTTGCAATATTTTTTATTTTAAGTAATCCCAACCTCATGTACTATAAATTGGGAAGTTTGGGAAGTGTTTTGAATCAATTAAATCAGCAAAAACCCAAAAGAAAGTAGAAGAAGTAGGATAGAAACCAAGAGGAAGAAGAAGAAGAAGGAAGGAAGGAAAGTTTGGTTTGTAATTTTGCATTTTTAAGTTCTTTCTAACCTTTTCCTCTTTAAAGTTTATGGATTTTGTTTTAGTTTTACTTTATATTATGTCTATCATGAACTAATTTTGTCTTTCCCAGGCTACAATGTAGCCTACGTCGCAATATACGCTCTTTTCTAATTCAACGTATTCAAAGTTTGTTTATTGCGCTATTTGAGTGTTTATCATTGTTCTTCATAATTTTTGAATTCTTGATACCATTCAAAGCCTAGAATTATTTATAATGAGTTGAAGATGAGATTTATGATGATTGCTAAAGTGATAAACACCACAAATTGAGCGAATGCTTGAGATAGATTAACGCAATTTGTGTGGTCTTAAGTGAAAACCATAGATCTTCAAAGCTCTTTTCTTATTTAGATTCATGCAAGAGATTGATGAGTTAATTTGTAAAAGAACATGCTAAATATTTCTTGAGAGAGAATAGTTAGTGAATTAGGGTTTTCGATCGACATGTAATAACCACTTGAATATAGAGAGTAGAAAGACGTATTGATGCAACTAGGTGTGAAATCGGATGCCTTGGTGCTTATTAAATCATAGAGGTCTTCTAAAATCAGAAAAATTAAAAAAAAAATAATCCGTAGCCTAGTTTAGTCCTTTTCATTTTATTTGTTACATATTCAAAATTTCAATTTTCGGTCTTTCAAATAGTGCTAAAGCTACTAATTTCTGTACTCACACAATAATCAATCCTAGTAGGAATTATACTCTACTTACTCTGTATTACTTGATATGACTTAGTGCACTTTCTAAGCATAAACACCGAGTGAGCAACAAGTATTTGGTGCCGTTGCCGGGGATTGTTCTTATCTGAGTGATATCGATACCAACTAGTTTTGGTACTAATTTGAAGTTGTTTGTTAAAACTTGTAAATTTTATTTAAGTTTGATGAAGAAATTTCTTTTCTTTCATTTATTTCATTCACTTGATTTTATTTGTAAAGTTCTTTTTACTTGAAAAATTCGTATAGCCGCCCCTTAAAATTGTGTTTTTGTTTAGTTTTGTTAAGTTTGTGTTATTTTGTTGTTTTGCTTGTGTTTTTTTTTCTTTATTTTCATGTTTCCTTTACTTATAAGTTAACTTCAATAAATTTTTGAAAGTTAAAATTGTTATTTTTAAGTTTTTCTAAATATTAGTGTTATCTTTTTTTTTGTTTTTGTTAAAATTTTGTTTTTGTATTTGATTGTTGTATTTTAAGTTTTCTTATTAGTTTTAACTTTCTTTTGCCTATTAAAGTGTGTGTTTCGTATTTTTTATGCAAAATCAAAACGAAAACGAAATAATCTCTTTGGATCCTGAAATCGAAAGAACACTTCTACAAATCAGGAAAACCAAAAGAACTAAAACAATGGCTAATGAAAATTATGATAATGAAAGAGCTTTACAAGATTATGCTGTCCCAACTATTGGAAGATGCACTTCTAGCGTCCAACATCCACCCATACAAGCAAACAATTTTGAATTAAAACCTACGATAATACAAATGATTCAACAGACTGTTCAGTTTGGTAGTCTACCTAGTGAGGACCCGAACTTGCATATCACTAACTTCTTAGAAATATGTGACACATTCAAGCATAATGGTGTCAGTGATGGTGCCGTTCGCTTGAGACTGTTTCCGTTCTCAATAAGAGACAAGGCCAAGGCATGGTTAATGTCATTGCCATTAGGTACCATCCCCATATGGGACGATTTGGGACAAAAATTTCTTGCTAAATATTTTCTACCAGTCAAATCAGCCAAAATGAGGAATGGCATTACATCTTTTATACAATATAATATGGAATCAATGTATGACACTTGGGAATGATATAAATAGCTTTTAAGAAGGTGCCCACACCATGGTTTACTAGCTTAGATGAAAGTCCAAACGTTTTACAATGGTTTGCACCTAATACCCAAACAATGGTGGATGCGGCTGCTGGAGGTGTCCTAAACTACAAGACACCAGACGAAGCATACGAGTTGCTAGAGGTAATGGCTAGCAACAACTACATGAGAATAGCGGATCGAACAATGCAAAGGAAGCCTGCGGGTATTCACGAAGTAGATGCATTCACCACATTGTCCGCTCAAATTTCAATGATTCTGAAACAGTTAGGTAACATAGGTGTTAATGCCATACAATTTCCTACTCTAACATGTGAGTTTTGTGCCGAAAATCATGCGAGCATATATTGTCAGATAGGGAACCCCTTTGCCACAGCCTCTTTAAATCACGAGCAAGCCAATTTTATTTCAAATTTTCAAAAATCACATCACAATCCCTACTCTAACACTTACAATTCTGGGTGGAGAAACCATGCAAATTTTTCATGGAGTAACCTAGGGATTCAAAAATAGCCCATTCACCCACCACCAAAAAAGAAAAGTGATCTTAAAGAATTGTTCAATAAGTTTATGCAAGAAACCACAAGTTTTGTGCAAGAAACAGGAACAAATCTTCGAAATTAAGAAGCTTCTATCCGAAATCAAGAAGCTTCGATTAGAAACCTTGAGACCCAAGTTAGATAAATTTCAAAACAACTTTCTGAAAGGTCTCAAGGTTCCTTACCTAGTAACATAATCACTAACCCACGAGAGCAAGTCAAAGCACTTGAATTAAGAAGTGGGAAAACTCTAAATGAACCAACTCAGGTAACCAAGACCGCACAAAATGAATAACCCCTAATCGACCTGTCCCCAGACACGAACCATGAAATGGAAAATGGGGAAGGGAAAAAATCCAAAACAAAGATGAACCAAAAAGGGTTGAACCTTAACCCTACAAACTGAAGGTCCCGTTCCCTCAATGATTAAAAACGACTAAAGCGGACAAACAATTTGCTAAATTTTTAGAAGTTTTCAAAAAATTCCCATTTGCTGATATGTTAGAGCAGATTCCCAAATATGCAAAGCATATGAAGGAAATTTTATCTAACAAAAGAAAGTTGGGAGAATTCAAAATAGTGGCACTAATTAAAGAATGCAGTGACATATTCCAAAAGAAGTTACCTCCGAAGCTAAAAGATCCAGGGAGTTTCACTATACCTTGCACCAATGGCACCATTAGCTTTGATAACGTTTTCTATGATTTAGGTGCAAGCATTAATTTAATGCATCTCTCTGTGTTCATGAAGCTTGGCTTAGGAGAGGTGAAACACAGTATCTCTCCAACTTGCGGACAGATCGATCAAGTATCCAAGAGGCGTGGTTGAAGACGTCTTAGTGACGGTTGACAAATTCATCTTCTCGGCCGATTTCATAGTACCCGACATGGAAGAGGATCGAGAGATACCGCTTATTCTTGGACGACCCTTCCGTGCTACAGGAAGGACCCTGATAGATGTACAACAAGGGAAACTCATTTTAAGAGTGCAAGATGAACAGGTAACCTTCAATTTTTTTAATGTTGTGAAAATTCCCACTAACATGGATTCTTGTTTCGAGGTTGATATTATAGACAGTTTGGTAGCTGAGAAGTTCAAGGACACATTCCCTAAGTTACCATTTGAAGCATGTCTAACAAAGTCAAGGACTTTAGATACTAAGAATGAATTGGTAAAGGAATGTGCCCAATACCTGGAGGATTGCGAACCTTTTGATTCTCACCCTGAAGCAAGAGTGGAGGACACACAAGCAATTGAAACTTAGCAGGGAATAAGAGAAGTTGAGCCTCCAAATCTTGAGCTCAAGCCACTGCCATCTCATCTCAAGTATGCTTATCTTGGTTATTCTAACACTTGTCCTGTTATTATTAATGCTTCCTTGAGTAATATTGAATAGGAAAGGTTGCTTAGGTTCTAAGGGAGCATAAATCAGCCATTTGATGGACCCTTTCAAACATCAAGAGAATCCGCCCTTCCTTATGCATGCATAAGATTCTCATGGAAGATAGCTTCAAGCCTACCGTGCAGCCACAATGTTAATTAAACCCTGCTATAAAAGATGTGGTAAGGAAAGAAGTTGTCAAGTTATTAGATGTCGAAATCATTTATCATATATATGTAGTCCATGGGTAAATCAAGTGCAAGCAGTTCTGCACGGCCGGGGCGCGGCCGGGGGGGGGGGGGGGGGGTTAACCGTAGTAGAAAATAAGAATAATGAGCTCATCCCTATGAGGACCGTCAGGGTGAAGGGTATGTATAGATTACAGAAAACTTAATGATGCCATCCGAAAAGACCATTTTCCTTTACCATTCGTTGATCAAATGTTAGAAAAACATGCTGGCCATTCGTATTACTCTTTCCTTGAGGTTATTCTGGATACAACCAAATTGCCATAGCACCGGAAGATTCGGAAGAGACCACTTTTACTTATCCATATGGTATCTTTGCCCATAGGAGAATGCCTTTTGGATTATGCAATGCTCCTGCCACATTTCAATAGTGTATGATGGCAATCTTTAGTGACATGGTGGAAAAGTTCACAGAGGAATTTATGGATGATTTTTCAGTTTTTGGTGCCTCATTTGATGATTGTTTAGCTAACTTTTCTATGGTTTTACAAAGATGCACTGACACTAATCTTGTTTTGAATTGGGAAAATGTCATTTCATAGTACAGGAAGGGATTGTGTTAGAGCATATGGTTTCGAAAAAGGGAATTGCGGTTGATAGAGAAAAAACTAGAGTGATAGAGCAATTACCGCCCCTACTAATGTTAAAGGCATTCGAAGTTTCTTGGGTCATGTAGGCTTCTATAGAAGGTTTATTAAGGACTTCTCTAAGATCACTAAGCGTCTCTACAATTTATTGATGAAGGATGTCCCTTTTAACATTAATAATGACTGTATGCATGCTTTTGAAACTTTGAAGAAAAAGCTAGTATTAGCACCAATAATCGTAGCACTCGATTGGACCTTGCACTTTGAACTTATGTGCGATGCCAGTGACTATGCAGTAGGGCCGTGCTAGGGCAAAGAAGGAACAAAAATTTTCATGTAATTTACTATGCTAGTAAGACTTTAATGGAAGCACAAGTTAATTATGCTACCACTGAGAAGGAATTACTAGCTGTTGTTTTTGCATTTGAAAATTTTCGTTCTTACTTGTTAAATTCTAAGGTAATTGTTTATACTAATCACTCTGCTCTTAAATACCTCTTTGCAAAACAGAATGCAAAACCAAGATTGATAAGATGGATTTTGTTGCTTCAAGAATTCGATTTAGAAATCCGGGACAAAAAGGGAACAAAGAATGCTGTGGCGGACATTTATCATGCCTTGAACGAGAGGACGAAAGTCCCTCTATCAATGAAAAATTCCTGGATGAAAGTCTTATGTTGGTAAGCGAAAATCCTAATTATCCATGATATGATGACATTGTCAACTATTTGGTTGCATAGAAATTGCCCAAGGACATGACATATCAATAGAAGAAGAAGTTCTTCGCTAATTTAAAGCGCTATTTTTGGGAAGAACCATTCTTATATAAGCATTGTGCAAACCAAATCATTAGGAGGTGTGTACTTGAAGAAGAAATGGAAGACAATCTATATCATTGCCATTCCTTGGAAACTGGTGGTCACTATAATGGGACAAGGATTGTAGCTAAGGTTTTACAATCAGGATTTATTGGCCAACACTTTTTAAAGATACTTTCAAATTTGTTATTAAATGTGATCAATGTCAAAGAACATAAAATATTTCCAGGAGACACGAAATGCCCCTGAAAAACATTTTAGTTGCTGAATTATTTGATGCTTAGGGGATTGATTTCATGGGTCCTTTTCCTTCATCATTTTCTAATAGATTTATTTTTGTTGCTATAGATTATGTATCACGGTGGATTGAAGCAGCTACTTTTCCAACCAATGATGCAAGAGTTGTGGTCAACTTTGTAAGAAATAACATCTTTTCTCGATTTGGAACTCCTAGAGCAATTATAAGTGATGGCGGGAAACATTTTCGTGACCGTCAACTTAAAGCTTTATTGATTAAGTATGGAGTCACACACAAGTGGGTGCCCCATACCGTCCTCAAACAAGTGGTCAAGTGAAAATTTTAAATCGAGAATGGAAAACTATTCTTAAAAAGACAGTTAGTACTTCTAGAAACGATTGGTCGAAAAAGTTAGATGACACACTTTGGGCATATAGAACAGCATTCAAAACACCAATTGGAATGTTTCCATATCAACTAGTTTATGGCAAGACGTGTCATTTACCAATAGAATTGGAGCAAAGAGCATACTGGGCCGTAAAAACATTAAATTTTAACTTAGAAGCTGCAAGAGTGAAGAGGTTACTGCAAATCAATGAAATGGATGAGTTCAGGAATGAAGCCCATGAAAATGCTTGAATTTACAAGGACCGAACCAAAAGATGCCATGACAAGCACATTCTGAATAGAGAATTTGTAGTCAGGCAAAAAGTTTTACTTTTTAACTCCCGAGGGAAATTGCGCTCCAGATCGTCAGGACCCTTCAACTCATGTCTTTCCATATGGCACAGTTGAGATTCAAGATGAGAAGAAGTGCACATTCAAAGTAAATGGTCAAAGGCTGAAACCTTATATTGATGGAGAGCTCGAGCCACAGAAGTCCTCCATTCATCTCAACGAAGTCGAATGATCCACCCAAAAAGTCGAGCTAACGGCTATAACTTAAGTGCTTCTTGGGAGGTTTATTGAAACAAGTTTTGGGGTCGCATGATATCAACATTCACCATCAAAAAGTAATCCTCAAACATAGGAAGTATTTCTCACTTATTGCTTCATTCCTTGTACATTGAGGACAACGTTAAAATTTAAGTTTGGTGTTGGGAGAGACATTTTGTCACATTTGTTTTAAATTTTGAACAAAATTTTTCAAAAACATTTTCCTATCTAGTCCTACTTTATCTTTTAGAGTCAGCTTTAGTACCTCCCAGATTTTGGAGCGTTTATATGGGGATGTAGATAGTGTCGGCCAGTGAAAATATTTTCCATTTTCTATAGTTTAAATCAGTAGTCTTTAAAATTTTTCTTGCATTTTTTGAACCAATTTGAAAACCATAAAAAGTTTTTTGGAGATCTTATTATCATGCCTTTTAGGAAAATTTTCTACTCTTTTAGCTAGTTTACTTTAATTAGATTTGAATAACCCGAGAATCAATTGTTTTTATGTTCTAATTGCAAAACATGATCTATTCTAAGGCACTATCATGATAAAACCGTGGTATTTGAGTTTACTAGTTAGCATGGCTGTTTTGCCTTTCTTTCTAATTAAGAGATGCTTAAATTTGAATGGATTGCATCAAGAATATCATTTGTATAATGGACTTCGAAGAGTTATGCCTAAGTCTAAAGAAAAATATGGAAAAAAAAAAAAAAATTCTTAGGGAAGTATCTCCAAGCACTAATATCCCATGTAAACATTTTAAGACATATGCTGCCTATTATGAGGACGTCTCAGTGGTGGCTTCTCTTACCCATGCGGTCATTGCCCAGGGGTCAGGAATTTGATTCTCGCTGAAGATATACTCGCAAAGTCACAATGAGGGTGTCTTAGCGGTGGCTTCTCTTATCCATGCGGTCATCGCCCACGGCTAGGAAGCTTGATTCTCGCTGAAGATATACTCACGCAATCATAATGAGGGCGTCCCAGTGGTGGCTTCTCTTACCCATACAGTCATCACCCAAAGGTCAGGAGTTTGACTCTCGCTGGAGATATACACATAGGCTGGGTTGACTTGGGCAAATCAGTCCCTCATAAATGAAAAAAAAAGAAGAAAGAGAAAATTTTATGAATAACTTTCTTGGGCATACCTGAGAAGTCTTGTTATGAATTTCATAATTTTTGTCATCTGGCTGATTTTAATGTCTTGAGATTAAAAAGAACGGATAAACTTAGTTTGTTTAGCCAACTTTTGAATTTGGCTACCTAGTTGATTTATGGGTTTTTCCTTGGAAAGATTGTTTTGCCTTTAGAACCTTAAAACTTTGAGTTTTGGTCATTTTTTTCTAATAGAAGTAGTCTTGCTTTGAATTGTAATAAATTCTCAAAAAGCAAGGGATCCTATGCTTGTATGTTTAGCCTTACTTGAGGACGAGCAAGATTTAAGTTTGGGGTATTTTCATAAGTCTAATTTAGTATATAATTATTCATATCATTTTGATTCGTTTTCAAACCATTTTACATCAAACTTTTATCGCTTTTGCTCATTTCGCTCTTATGTTATTTCTTTGCAAAAACACTCATTTTATAATCTTGCTAGGTTTTGTCATCAATATCAACAAGTGAATGCAATATACATCAAACAAAAGTAAAAAATAGGCTAAATACAACATTTCACACGGTTAAGCAAGAACACATCAAGGACACGTACAATTCATTTCAACAAGCAAAAATGGGTGGCAAAATGCATTCGAAGTTACAGGCATTCGAAGTTTCTTAGGTCATGAAGGCTTCTATACATTAACATGTTCAAGTTAATGTTAAGGCTGAGTTTTGGGTGGCAAAAGCTGAAAAAAAAAAATGAAAAAAAAGCAAAAGTAGCAAGTTGCAAAGGGTGAACAACAAGCTTGAACAACTTATTTCAACTTGCAAATTTGAGCAACAGAATGGACAAATACAATGCAAGAATGCTTTGTAAACTTCAAGAACATGTTCATGGTGATGTCAAGCCTAATTTTGGGCGGTTCAAAGAGCAAAAATTTGAAGAAATCAGCAAAAGAAACAAGTTGATCAAAACTAGGTGGCAATGGCAGCAAGATGGTGCAATGAGCTTTAAGCTAGCAATATTTTTATTTTGAGTAATCCAAACGTTATTTAATATAAATAGGGAGATTTTGGAAGTGTTTTGCATCAATTAAATTAGCAAAAACCCAAAAGAAAGTGGAAGAAGTAGGATAGAAACTGAGAGGAAGAAGAAGAAGGAAGGAAAGTTTGGTCTGTAATTTTACATTTTTAAGTTCTTTCTATCCTTTTCTTCTTTAAAGTTAATAGATTTTGTTTTAGTTTTGCTTTTTATTATGTCTAACATGAACTAATTTTGTCTTTCCAAGGGTACGATGTAGCCTAAGTTGTAATATACGCTCTTTTCTAATTCAACGTATTCAAAGTTTGTTTATTGCGCTAGTTGAGTGTTTATCATTGTTCTTCATGAGTTTTGAATGCTTGATTACCATTAGAAGCCTATAATGATTCATAATGAGTCTGAGAGGAGATTTATGATGACTGCTAAAGTGATAAATACCCCAAATTAAGCGAATACTAGAGATAAATTAACGTGATTTGAACGGTCTTAAGTGAAAACTATGGATCTTCAAAATTCTTTTCTTATATAAATTCATGCAAGAGATTGATGAGTTAATATGTAAAAGAGTATGCTAAATGTGGCTCGAAAGAGATTTAGTAAATTAGGGTTTTCAACCATCATCACATAATAACTACTGGAATATCAAGAATATAATGGTGTATTAATGCAACTAGGTGAAATCGGATGCCTTGGATCTTATTAAATCATAGAAATCTTCTTAAATCAGAAAACTTTACAAAAAAATAGTAAATTAGTCCTTTTTATTTTATTTGTTACATACTCAAAATTTCAATTTTCAATCTTTCAAATGGTGCGAAAGCTAGTAATTTAGTTTAATAGTCAATCCTTGTGGGAGCGATACTCTACTCACTCTGTATTACTTGATACAACTTAGTGCACTTACTAAGCTTAAACAACGAGTAAGCATCATTTTTCTCTTATCTTTTCCATTAGTTCCTGGCTTGCGCTTTTCCGAACAATTCATTTATACTTGAACAAATTTACAGTATAGATTCCAAATGTTAAACACTTGTACCACTTTCAAAGATTCCGAATCATTCAAACGTTTGTGAATCAATGAAGGGGACGTCTATATCTCATAAGAGACTATAGATTCCGTATTGAATACCTGATCCTTGTCACACTTCACGCGGCTACCTAGTGTACGTGAGAATTTGGTCGTTTATTCAGACCTTACTTATAGTACACCAAAGCAACTAACGTTCTATGCACAAGTCCAGAATACTCTCAGGATTTAGAGTCGTCATTCAAACTATGCAACATGGATCACTCATATCCGAAAGTAGTCTAGAAACAAGTAACTCACATGGCCCACAGAGTGTATCAATCTTATTAAACATACCACCATAACACTTTTGTATCACCGTCCAAATGACTAAGACAAGTCATTTAAAGTGCCACGTTATAGTCTTAGCATACAAGTGGTCCAAACTTGTCTTTGACTACGAGTTTTTCAAATAATACCATTTGTTCCAAGTCCATTTGTGGGTTAATCTCACAAACCACTTAGAGCAAACATGTAAAGTGTAGTCTGAGGACTATACCTATCTCATGGATGTTGCCAAAAAGAAAATAACATACAATATATATGCTTACTTACACAAATTTAACAAGAAAATGGTTGAAAATTTAATTTTATTCATTAATAAAATAACATTTACAGGATAAATTTTTAGATTTTCAGGACACTATTCACAATAATCTCCCATTTGTCCTAAATCTAAATTACTATACACTTTATACCCATTCCTTTTATGTATGATCCAAAGGTCAACTGAGTCAAAGTCTTTGTGAAGTCAATTACTCTATTCGAACCAACATGCCTTCTTTGCAGCTTCTGAAGCTGTAACATGTTCGGCCGCCATGGTGGAGTTAGCAATACAAGACTGCTTGATACTCTTCCCACTAATGGCTCCTCCTCCAAGGGTAAAGAGATATCCAGACATTGAACGTCTGGCATCTCTATTTGATTGGAAGTCTGAATCAGTATAGCCAACTGGAACCAGCTCGTCATTTTGAAAGATCAGCATATAATCTCTAGTTCTTCTTAAGTACTAGAGAATATGCTTCACTACCACCCAGTGCATCAGACCGTGTTAGACTTATATATGCTTACCGTACCAACATCATAGCAGATATCTGGTCTCGTGCACAACATGGCATACATGAGGCTTCCCACAGCCGAAGCATATAGAGGTGTCTTAGGACATTGCTCTATAGAAAGAGGGACTTCGTGCCTGAAAGGTAAAAGCCCTTTCTTAGAGTCCTCCAAGTGATACCTTGACAACATCTTGTCAGTATAAGTGGCTCGAGAAAGACCCAACATCCTACTCTTACGATCTCGCAAAAGCTTATTTCAAAGAATATAGCTAGCTTCTCCTAAGTCCTTCGTATTGAATTGACTTGACAACCAAATCTTTACAGCTGATAACACCCCTACATCCTTCTCAATGAGAGGCATATCATTGACATACGATACTAAGAAAGTCACAACTTTCTCTTGATGTGGTTTGTACACACATGGTTCATCAACCAATTGCTCAAAACCATAAGACTTAATCCCTTCATTGAATCTAATATTCCATGAGTGCGGCGCTTGCTTTAGTCCATAAATGGACTTCTTCAGTTTGCATAGCATATGCTCTTAATTTTTTACAATGAAACGTCTAGTTGCACCATATCGATGTCTTCTTCAAGACGACCATTCAAACTGCTGTTTTGACATCTATTTGCCAAATCTCATAATCATAATGTGCTGCAATGGATAGGAGTACCCTTATGGACTTCAGCATGGCTATTGGTGAGAAGGTCTCGTCATAATCTATTCCTTCCTGTTGGGAAAATCTCTTAGCAACCAGTATTGCCTTGAAGGTCTCTACCTTCCCGTCGACTCCTCTTTTCCTCTTGTAGACCCATTTATAACCAACGGGTTTAATGCAAACAAGCACCTCAACAAGTTCCCAGACCTGATTACAATATATAGATCCTATATCAAATTTCATTGCTAAAACCCACTAGTCAGCATCCTTATCTTTAATTTCCTTATTGTAGTTGAGAGGATCAGATTCAATTTACGGTCAACCATTAAGACTCCCCCCATGAACTTGTCAGGTGCCCTGACAATCCTCCCACTACGCCTAGGCTCTTGTGTAGCTAGAACATTCTTGACCCTATTAGTAGGTGCTTCTAATGCATCCACTGTGTCCGGTGTTGTGTCTAGCTATTCAGAATTAGTATCATTTTGTTTTAACTCCTCTAACATTACTCCGCTTTTGCACTTATAATCTACTATAAAATCCTCTAAACATTTCGCATTTACATTTATCAAAAAATTTTGATTAGAAGGACTATAGAAAAGACCACCCTTGTTCCTTTGGGATAACCCGAAAAAGAGATTGGTAAAGTAGCATGGCTCATCATGAACCTTCCCATCTCCGACAATGTCCTATTCCTTCTTTCTACAATATATACGGTGTACCCGGAGTAGATAGCTGAGATCGTACCCAATTTACAGTTAGAAAATCCGGAAACTCACCCGAAAGATATTCACCACCTCGATCTGATTGAAGCGACTTAACTTGTTTACCTAATTGCTTTTCAACTTCAGCTTTATACTCTTTGAACTTTTCAAAAGAGTTCGACTTATGTCATATTGAGTAATCATTAGAAAATGTGATCTCTTAAAGATAGACTTGGTCATTTTACCTTCTATGCCGGATTCGCAAACTAGAAATGACTTCAAGTCTAAAGGTTCTATCAGTCCATCTTTTACCAGTTTTTGGATCCTGTTCGAGCTAACATGGCCTAAATGTTGGTGCCATGTGATGGCATTATCCCTTTCAGGTTGTTTTCTTTTAGGAGATTGAACAAGTGAGCTTGTGTTACATTCATTTAAACAAATATCAGAGTTTTGGTTAGGAAATAACATGAATAAACCATTCACACATGTACCTTTGCAAATAAACAATTTATTTCTCATAATAATAGGATCACAACTAAAATTAACTGAATGGCCATTATCCATTAAACGAGATACATAAATCAAATTCGTGCATAGTGCAGGCATGAATAAACAATTCTTTAAAATTGAAACTCTACCACTAATACTAACCTAATGTCTCCTACTCTTAAGACCGCTACTCTTGTACCGTCTCCAATCGTCAAGTACATGTCTTCATCATTCAGTCTCCTGGTTAGCCTGAGCCCCTATAACATATTACATACATGGTCAGTTAAACCTAAGTCCATACACTAGGATCCTGGTGGACTCTCAACTGCGCATGACTCAACCAAGTGAGATATCAACATATTTTCACTAGATGGTTTGTTAGTCTTGGCATGAAGTGTAGCTATGTTCTTAGCGCAATCCTCAGTCTAGTAGCTCTTATCCCCACAAAGAGAACAATTTCTCTCAACTTCCTCACTCGTCCTTAATGCCTGGGTCGATTGGACATTCCATTCAGCTCATAACCGGTCCTCTATCTCTTACCGCTCTTTCATTAGCTTTGGCAACGAATAGTTCTTACAACTCATAAAAACATTAAGCCTGAACTGAGTGAATGAGTTGGATAGAGAATTGAGGATGATATCATGCTTAGTTTGACTGTTAAACTCAGCTCCAAGGACTTCCAGTTCTGAAAAATATGTCATCAAACTCATGATGTGCTCTTTAACTGGCATTCCTTCAAACATCCTCATGTTAAGCAACTTCTTTATGAGTCCTTGCCTCGCTGCTTTGTATTGTTCCTCGAACATTTCACATAAATATTCAATCATCTTAGCTGTTGTTTGCTTCTCAAGCATTTGATGCGTGAATACTTCTGACATTGAGGTCAATATATAGCACTTAGCTAACTCATTAGCGCCATGCCAGCATTTGTAACGCTGTTTTTCAGTAGTTGTGCAATTAGCATTGTGGTGGACAAGCTTCAGAGAGAACAAACTCTAGATCATTGTGAATAAAAACTAAATCCAACTTATTTTTCCAGCCAAGGTAATTTGGTTCAGTGAGTACCTCGTACATTAGAATCGAGTGAAGTTCACTAGATGTATCCATTTTAAAATACTGTAAATGCAAACGTTTGTGTAACTATTTAATATGAATCATGTATAATGCAGTGATATCTATTCTTTTATTTTAGCAAATGCAATCAGTTAGGTATCCACAAAACTATAATATCATGCATGCCATGATGACCCAAACACACCACTCTTTACTCCCTGGCAGCGGGGTTGCACGGAATTAATTTGGGTGAGAACTATTCTCAATTAACATGTTTTCTTTTAACTCTTACTGAACATGATTAACTCACCTCTTTACCTTAGTCTCTAACATAGTACAACAGAGCTCCTTGGGGAGGCTAATGTTTCATGCTAGTCAAGTGTGAACCATTACCTAAACCTCCATACAAATACACGTAATACTCCACGACAGTGTGGTTGCATCGCTCCTTTGCACTTTGGTTTATCCTAATAGAAGTCTAACCCTTTAATCTGCAAACCGACATCCTCCGTAGGGAGGTCCATTGATCTACTATACTGCTCGACTGGTAATGGAGACTGTGAGGTTTCAATAGTCAAAACTCCCTCCCACACGATTTTTATAACCTAGTGGCTTTAATTAACTTGCATCTACAATTTAGTTTATCTCATAATCTCCTATAGAATCTCATTCTAAATTAAATAAATTAATAAAAAATTAATTTTTGATTATTATAAAAAAAGTACTGGGGTCTACCCGTCCCATAAGAATTTAAAATTTTTTTTTTTTGCTGACGTCATGTTATGATTCTTTAAGTTTTGGTTGTAATTGGTTTGTATTGCGGTTAATGTCTTGATTTTGCTCTTGCATTGTATTCAAAAGTTAGTTGGCTTGCCTTTGGCGCCAAGGGGGTCGGTTAGCTGGTCAAGGGAAGTCAAATCTGGTGGCTGGTTAGTTTGGCGCCAGTTTTTTGGGTTTGAGTCAGTTAGAGTTTGAGGTCTTGATTTAATATATTAGATCAAATATAAATAGGCTCAAATCATGTAAATTTGGGTATTCAATTAATACAAATCAGATTTTTCTTTGGAAATTCTCTCTCTACTTCTCATCTCCTTCTCTATTTCTCATCCCCTTCTCTTCTCTTCTCATCTTAACTCTTCCTTCTATAAGGTTAACTTTCAATATTTGAATTGGAAGCTAACACGTCAATGGCACGTTAGCACTCTGCTGGCGTTACGTCAGCATTTATTTTTATTTTTTTAAAGTTTATTTTATTTTTTAATTAAAATAATTAAAAAAGTAAGTGAATCTAATCTCATTAGATCAATTTATCCGATTTCACAAATCTTGATTAAGAATGCACAATCTCATCATACAAACAACACAAGTGCAAATTAATAAATTGACAGATATGAATTAACTATTAATTCATTAAAGATTTAGACAATTTAAACTATTACTTCAGACAGTCTTTCTTTCTGATTAAAATCTATATTTTATTAAATCGCAAGTCTATTTATTTCGATCTTATTATACCTATTCATGTATATTGTGAATGTAATCAGAGGTTGACTTTGATACCAATTGTTGGGATGAATTTCAAAATTTTTCCCTAAGTTTATTAGACTAGCGTAGCGAAAGGGTTTAAAATTCCTAATTTTAAACCTAAAGTTGATTTAAAATTCCTAATTTTAAGTCTACAAATTTAAATTTCTAATATAAATCTTCATGCCTCTACTCTAATAAATTTATAATAGTTACGTGAACTATAACTAGCATAATAAGAAAACCGCGAATAAATAGAAAATGAAAAACTAAAAAGAGAAGGAAAGAAGAATACTTGAAATTGCTTCAAAATAAGAATACCATAAAAATACTAGAATAATAAAGCAAAAATAGAGACCTAGCAGCCCTCGATGCAATAACCTCAAAAACGCCCAGAGAGTGGGCTCTAAGAAATATTAAACTGTAGAAAGGAAAATTTCAACGGAAAAGTTTCTCTCCAATTAGATTTTCGAGAGTCAACACTTTCAGAAACCTTTTAATTTTGAATTCGATTGAATGCCACACGATAAAACTGGTACCTCTATTTATAATGGGAAAACAGAGCGAAAATAAGCTGGACGCTTGCATTTAATATAAAATGTAGCGCTTCAACCATAATGTCAGTCAAAATGTAGTGTTTAAAATGCTGTGTGCTATTTGCCTTGTCACCGTGTGCCACGTGCCATGTGGCACGTGGTGATTGGTCCGCGCTCGAAGGCACGTATCAACCCCTTGGGCAACCCCAGCGCGTGACACGTCTCGTGTGCTGATTAGATGCCACCATTTTAAGCGAATCACCACACCTGTGCGTGATTGTGCTTTTTTTTTTTTTCCACATGTAAAAAATTCATCTTATGAATTTTAATTTAAAAAAATTATTTTATTTTATGATTTTTTAATTTTTATTCATCTCATGAATAATATTTGGCAAAATTAAATTTACTCATCCGATGAATAAATAATTCATCACATGAATTCTTTAAGTTTTTTTGATGGCAATAAAAAAACAAAGGCTTGCGCAAGGACCTCAGAGACAATTTAAATCTAGTTCCAAATGGGTTAAATTAATTACCATCACATTATAAAATTTAATTACTATTTAATGGGACTTAATTCCCCTAAATAAATACTACTGCACTCTAGACTTAAACCATTTATTTGATAACTCCCAAATAAATTGATGACAACAACCGCTCCACTAGATGTCCATGACAAAAAATAATTATGATTACTACCATTATTTTTCTCACAGCTTTTCCATTAGTTCTCGACTCGCCCTTTTCCGAACAATTCATTTATACTTGAACAAATTCACAGTATAAATTCCAATTGTCAAACACTTGGAACACTTTGGTCAAAGATTCCAATGCATTCAAACACTTGTAAATCAACTAAAGGGACATTTATATCTCATAAGAGACTGTAGATTCCATATTGAATACTTGATCCTTGTCCAACTTCACGCTGCTACCCAGTGTACGTGGGAATTCAGTCATTTATGGAGACCTTACTTATAGTACACCAAAGCAACTAACATTCCATGCACAAGTCTAGAATACTCTAAGGATTTAGAGTCATTGTTCAAATAGTACAACATGAATCACTCATCTCCGATAGTAGTTTAGAAACAAGTAACTCACATGGTCCAACACAGTGTATCAATCTGTTATGAATTGATGAATTTTAATTGTAATTTCTGGTTGTAATTGTTGGTTAGTGTCTCATTGGTGAGTTGTTTCATTTTAAAAGTCGGTCGGGGTAGGTTTTTGGCGCCAAATGCTGTTATTTGGTCAAGCCGGGTCAAAATGCAGAAATTAGGCGGGAAAAGCTGTTAGTTTTGGTTAGCTTGGGATTGTCTTGGTACAATGTACCCGAATGTGTATAAATAGGGCCCTAAGCTTGTAATTTAGGCATTCAATCAATAAAATCTGAATTTCCTTTTGGAATTTACTCTATTTCTCATCTCTTTCTCTATTTTCTCATCCCTTTTCACTTCTCTCCTCACCTAAACTCTTCTTCTACAAGGTTAGACTTTCAATTCTTGATTGGAAGCTAACAATTGGTATTAGAGCTAGTTCAAGCAATCAATTGATGGATTGAGGCTGGCTAAATCAAAGAAAAACATGACCGAAGGTGTAAGAACTAGGTCTGGAGATGGAGGTGCTAGTGCACCTGGTTCAGGAATGAATTTTGCTACTGCAGTTGCAGGTTCTGGTGCAGATGCATCAATTGATCACTACCGAGAGTTATACGACAAGGTCGAACAGCTGAATGCTAAGTTTGATCAGCAGAATGACAACATTCAGCAAATATTGAGGATGCAGCAGGTAATGTTGGAAAAGGATGCGAATAAGGAGGATCGGTTGCAGCAAACTGAGAAGAAACTTATGCACTTGCAAGATCAGGTTAATAAGCAAAGAGAATCAAGTGTTGATGCGATCCTTAAGCCGGCAAGCCAGATCTTTCATCAGGTTGAGACAGATCAGCAGCAAGGCAACGCGGACAGACCTGAAGTTCTGGTGAGAACTCGAGGAAAATCTCTAATAGTGCAACCGGATGTAGAACCTTCAATTCACATCAGATTAGCTGAAAATCAACCTGTACAACTTGAAATTGATGTAGATAATCAAGATCGTGCCTCAGGACAAGTACATTGCAGATCGAGTGCCTTGAATGCAGGTCACAATGCAAAGGCCACACAATTTTGTTTTGCATCACAGAGTTGCAGCTGATGAGTTCGAGCGTTTGGATAGACCTCCTGATCGACATTTTCAGCATAGATCCGTGAGTAATGAAAACACATTTGGTGGAAGGAGTGGCACTTACAGGCAGCCAAGAGTGGAAATAGATCCTTTTGATGGAAGGCAACTGGAATCATGGCTAAGAAGGTGTGATTGGTACTTTCAGTATTATAACATACTTGAGGATGAAAAGCTCCAGCTAGTTGCAGTTCATTTACATGGTGATCATGAGGTTTGGTATTATAGTTTGTTGAAGAGCAAACCTAACCTTTCTTGGGGCCAATTCGTAGAAGAAATGTGTGAACGCTATGGAGAGGATGAGTCAACCGATGTGGTGGATAGCTTTAACAAGTTGTCCCAAACCTCAACCATGAAAGAATATATGATCAGATTTGAGAACTTAAGGGCCAATTTGCTGTCAGTTCTTTCCATTACTCCTGAGGATGCTGAATCTTATTATGTCTCATGTTTTGTAAGGCAAAGCTGATTGAAGCTACTCAAGCTTAAACAATTGACAAGAACAAGCAGCACAACAGCAAGTTCAGACCTCAGCAGAAGACTTCTGGTACTGGTTTTAAGCGTGTAGTTGACAGGAGCTCAGTGAGACTTTGCTTTCGTTGTGATCAACCATATCAGCCTGGTCATAGGTGCAAAACACAAGCCTTAATGTATGCAAGGGCGTCCCGTGCTGGTGCTAATTCTGGCAATAATAATTCAGAAGCAGAAAGTGACAGTGTTGGTCCTACTTCACAAGATGAATTGAGTGATGATGAAGTTGAGATATCTATGAAGGCATTGACCGGGAGTGGGGCTCATAATACCATTAAAATTAGAGGCAAGGCCGGTAAAGCCTCTATTATTGTTCTTATTGATATTGGAAGTACACATAGTTTTATTGATCCCAAGTTGATTAAGAAGGTAAGGCATGAGGTGGCCAAGACTCAACCATTGGCTGTTATGGTGGCTGATGGAAACTCCTTAACAACTCAAAATAAGTGCCTAGCATTCCCATGGTCTATGCAAAATCATCAATTTACCTTTGATTTTAGAGTTCTTCCTTTGGGAGGGTGCGATATGGTGCTTGGGGTGGATTGGATGAGAACCTTCAACCCTGTTGTGCTTGATTTTGATAAAACGACCATGGCATTTGACGTTCATGGCACCCAAGTATCCTTGCAAGGCATATCAGAGGAAGCTCAGCTCAAGTTGATTGATGGTAAACGTGTGCAAGATGGAATCAAGAAGAAGGCAATACAATGGATTGGACATTTGTTCATGGTATCTGCGGTAGAGTTGCAGCAGGACCTTAAACCAGAAGTGCAGACCTTGGTGGAAGAATTTGAGGACATTTTTAAGCAACGTAAGAGTCTTCCTCCTCAAAGGAGTGTAAAGCATGCCATTCCCTTGCATGCAAATGCCGATCCGGTCAAGATCAGGCCTTATCGGTATGCTCATGGCCAAAAGACAGAAATTGAGAGGCAAGTTGAGGAGCTTCTCCACATGAATTTCATTAGACCTAGCCATAGTCCTTTTGCTTCACCTGTGATCCTTGTGAAGAAGAAAGATGGCTCGGCTAGAATGTGCATCGACTATCGACGGTTAAATGCCTTGACAGTGAAGGATAAGTTCCAAATTCCTGTCATAGATGATTTGCTTGACGAGTTACATGGAGCATGCTACTTCTCTAAGCTTGATTTGAGGCAAGATTATCATCAAATCAGAGTCCTTGAGCCGGATATCTACAAAACTGCTTTTCAGACTCATCATGGGCATTTCGAGTTTGTTGTTATGCCTTTTGGCCTAACAAATGCTCCGGCCACTTTTCAAGCGGCCATGAATGATGTTTTCAAACCTTTTCTAAGGAGATCAGTGCTCATTTTCTTCGATGACATACTGATTTACAGCTCCACTTATGAAGCTCACCTCACTCACCTTAGACAAGTCTTTTTATTGATGCGGCAACACAAGTTCTTTGCGAAGTTGTCCAAGTGTTCGTTTGCTCAAACCAAGCTTGAGTATTTGGGTCATATTATCTCACAAGAGGGAGTTTCCACCGATCCTACTAAGATCCAAGCAATGCAAGATTGGCCAATTCCGATCACCTTGAAGTGATTGAGGGGTTTTTTGGGATTGACCGAGTATTATAGGAAATTCATTAAAGGTTATGGCTCTATTGCCAAACCTTTAACCAAACTCTTGAAGAAGGATGCTTTTCTATAGAATGAGAGGTCTCAGGCTGCATTTGAAGCTCTTAAATCCGCTATGTGTGCTGCACCAGTGTTGGCAATGCCAAACTTTACCGAGAGCTTTGTTTTGGAGACCGATGCGAGTGGTACTGGTATTGGGGCTGTTCTTTCTCAAAATGGAAGGCCTATTGCTTACTTGAGTCAAGCCCTTAGTCCTAAGCATCAAGCTATGTCGACCTATGTGAAGGAATATCTAGCAATTCTCTTAGCCGTGGAAAAATGGAGGCATTACTTGGAAGGTCACAAGTTCATCATTCGAACGGATCACCAAAGCCTCAAGCATCTCCTTGAGCAAAAGATTGTGACGAGGATTCAAAAGAAAGGCCTTATGAAGATGCTTGGCCTTGATTATGACACTGAGTATAGAAGAGGCAAAGAGAATGTGGCTGCCGACATTCTGTCCAGAAAATTTGAGGGAGCTGACAGTGGGCATTGCAGTGCGTTATCCGTGGCGGTTCCTTCATGGATGGAAGAGACATACAAGACATATGAGGGTGATTCTTTTTCCCAAGATTGTGTGGCTAATGCTCTCGTGAAAGGTGCAGAAAATTGTAGCTCAGATACTGATATAACCGTGCAGAGAGAACTGATCAGAAGCAGTGGCAAGCTATACATTGGTTCAGCTACTGAATTGAGGGATCAGATAATACAAGCCTCTCATGATGCATCTTGGGGAGGTCATGCCGGTGTTGAAGGCATGTATCAAAGGGTTAAGGCGTACTTTACTTGGCCAAGAATGAAAAAAGATGTGAGTGAGTATGTGAAGGCTTGTGAAGTATGTCAACAAACGAAGTTGGGAGATCATCGTTACAAGGGTCTACTTCAACCACTTCCTATTCCGGATGGAGCATGGATTAATATTAGCATGGATTTCATCGAGGGATTACCGAGGTCTGAAGGCAAGGAGGTTATATGGGTAGTGGTGGATCGTTTCACCAAGTATAGCCATTTCATTGCTCTTGCTCGATCCGTTACAGCTGAAAAATTGGCAAGGATCTTCCTTGAAAACATTTACAAATTACATGGATTGCCTCAATCCATTGTGTCAGATCGAGGCAAGATTTTCACAAGCACATTTTGGAGGGAGTTGTTCAAGTTGCTGGGTACCACATTGGATTTTATTCCTCTTATCATCCTCAAACGGATGGCTAAACCGAATGAGTCAACCAATGTGTAGAACAATACCTTCGGAGTATGGTTTTCTTAAGGCCCAAGGAGTGGAATCATTGGCTTTGTTTGGTGGAGTTTTGGTTCAACACTCACTTCCATACATCAATTGGCACTTCACCCTTCCAAGCCTTGTATGGCTATCCTCCTCCTTCACCAATGTTGCTGCGACAACCGAGAGAATCAGATTGTGCAGCTACTGATCTGGCACGGCAGAGGCAGCAGATGGCGCAAGTGCTTAAAGATAATCTCCAACAAGCTCGGGCACGAATGAAATTTTATGCCGATAAAAAGAGGGTAGACAAACTATGAAGTTGAAGACATGGTCTACCTTAAATTACAACCATATAGACAGTCTTCTTTGGCCGTCAGACGAAATGTCAGGCTAAGTGCTCATTTCTTTGGCCCATACAAAATCTTGGAGAAAGTTGGCTATGTTGCATATAAGCTTGACTTACCTTCGCATTCATACATTCACCCGGTGTTCCATGTTTCCCTACTTAAAAAGCAGGTCAAGAAGGGTGCTGCAGCTGCGCGAAATCCACCTGATGCAGAGTCTAATGGCATGTTGTTGCTGCAACCTGCTACTGTTAAGGCTCGTAGGACGCTGTAGAGGGATGAAGGTGCTGCGCAGGAGGTGTTGGTGACTTGGAGCAACTTGAATAAGAGCTTTATGACTTGGGAAAATTGCAATTTCTTGAAGAGCCAATTCCCACATTTTACTTCTTGAGGACAAGAAGTTTCTTAAGAGGGAGGGAATGTTATGAATTGATGAATTTTAATTGTAATTTCTGGTTGTAATTGTTGGTTAGTGTCTCATTGTTGAGTTGTTTGATTTTAAAAGTCGGTTGGGGTAGGTGTTTGGCTCCAAATGCTGTTATTTGGTCAATCCGGATCAAAATGCAAAAATTAGGCAGGAAAAGCTGTTAGTTTTGGTTAGCTTGGGATTATCTTGATACAATGTACCTGAATGTGTATAAATAAGGCCCTAAGCTTGTAATTCAGGCATTCAATCAATAAAATCTGAATTTCCTTTTGGAATTTACTCTATTTCTCATCTCCTTCTCTATTTTCTCATCCCCTTTCACTTCTCTCCTCACCTAAACTCTTCTTCTACAAGGTTAGACTTTCAATTCTTGATTGGAAGCTAACACAATCTTATAAACACACCAACATAACACTTTTGGATCACCATCCAAATGACTAGCGTGCTGAAACTCTGCGTAATCTAGAAGCCTTTGAGAGACAACGTGCTGAAATAGTGCTTAATCTAGCACCCCAATGTGAAAACTCTACCACCATGAGAGCCGTGATAAATGTTGTTGGAACCTTAGTGAATAAGAGGCTTCACAAAGAGACTGACAGAGTCTTAGATGAAGTTAACTTAACCTTTCCTTCTATTGCTACCCTTATTGTGAAGGATGAGGCAAGACAGACAATAGTTGATGTCGCGACTATCTTGGTTAGACGGACTGAGACTCATAACGGCCTGGTTCAAGCTGCAGGAGAGGATATCAGGCAACTTAGGCTTGCATCTCTTTCGTTAGTACCAACTGGATATCCTCGCGAGGCTCCTTCAAGATCGCGATTACTGGTTGATCAGGTTGACTACATTGTCCCTAAGTGAACGGAAAACCCAATTATGGCTAATCCAAGTGTCACACACTTGGAACCCAGCCATAAGAATGACAATGTGCCCCTTGGGTTGCTGGCCCTTAGAATCAGGGTTTTTTTTGGCTTTGAGGGATCTCAACGCCAATGTGTCGGTGCCACTTGTCCTTGAGATAGGGGGCATAATCATGCATGCCCTCCTTAGGTAGAAGAGGTTTCCTCGAGGCCCACTCAAAACCTTGAAATAGATGTGCAAGGATAGGTACCCACTTTTGGGAGCCAGCCTTTCCTTTCTAGACCTCTTCATGTTTATCACATTGGGGGGCAAGCTAAACACCCACTTCCTCAAGATCATGACTTGGGGATTGATAAAGCAAGGATGAACCAACGTCCTACTAATATTGATGTGCTGCTAAGCATGCCATATAACCCAGGTCCTATTGGAACATACATCATGGCCAACCGAGTGCATGGCCAAATTGATCAAGGGGGTTACCCCGGGTTTGTGGGGCAATAACCATTTCCACACTCAATTGTGATGGGTTCTCAGAGGTATCCTGTAGATCGTCCTTTAGATTCTCACCCATTTGGGAGGAAATGGCAGGCGCATAACCATGTGCCTGACCTACCCCTCCAGGACCAGTTGGCCGCCCTCATCAATCATATGCACGGGCCAGGCCTCGCAAGGCTCAATAGGCCCTTGTATAGTAAATCTTGCCCTGACTACATAGACATGTACTATCATTTTCCTTGAAGATACAAAATCCCCGAGTTTACCCTTTTCTTTAGAGAAGGGACTGTGGCTGCCCTCGAGCACTTAGCTAGATTCAATTTCCGGCGTAGAGAAGCAGCTGACAATTAGTATCTTAAGCTGGGCTATTCTCCAATTCTTTAACTGAGACTGCTTTTCAGTGGTATATTAGCCTGCCTATAATTCCATTTATTATCAGTATGACATGGTCATGAAATTCTAGGCTCAGTTCCCAAGAATGGAACTAAGAACCTCGATGTCGAACTTGGCTCAAATGAGACAAAAGCCAGGTGAGTCAGTGGAAGATTACATTAACTGGTTCAAGAAAGCTAGATTAAAATGCACTGTAGCCCTTCCTGAGGTTGAATACGCCAAGCTGGCCTTGAATGGCTTGGATATTGAATTTAGAAAGAAATTCGAAGGCTCTAACTTCACGATGCTCTTACAGCTAGCAAATGTGCCGCTAGATACGAGGCTGTTTTAAAAGATGAAAGCCTAAGAAAAATAGTGTGTGTTTGCTCTATTTTGTTTCAAGTTCTCTGTGTGTGGTCACCATAAATGAGAAAGCAAAACAAATGCACAAAAGGGACTCACCGCGACTAGGGAGTGGGCCTAATTATGAATCGCACGTCTTTGACCTCGACCAATCACCGCTTTTGGAGTAAAGGTTATGATATGTTGGTGTATCTGACTTCGGTTATACTGCAAGTTCTGCTAACGCTTCAATTAAGAAGACTTTGTTAAACATTTTTGTTGATTTTGACCTATTTTTTTAATAGAAAATTAAAGCATATAGACCTAACTCAAATGGAAGTTATAGTGATGGAGTAGAGCCCATGGACACCTTTCCTCGTACACTTAAAAGTCAAGAACTGGGGTGGAGACAAACCCGAGAGCTCAGCAGTCCACTTACAAGCCCGAATCAATCAGGTTTTTAAGCCTAGCACCCTTGGATTATAAGAACTTGAATGAGTTTAGGTCTAAAAAGATTAAGATGGAGCAAACCATATTCAAGTCATTGGATTAGGACCAATGCAATCAAGGGACAAGCCTTGGCCGTAAAATCCCCAATTAATGGTATGAACCTAAGTTCACTTGACTTATCAAGCAGTGACAATAGTATTAAGACCAACATAATCAAGGGACGAGCCTTGGCCGTCAAAACCTTAAACTAAAGCCTCAAATCTTAACTTTTCAATTTCTGGGAGCAGATTAAAACTGGAAAGTCATACTTGAAGCCTGAGAACTGTACTACTATGAAAGCAAGTACAACAGAGATTTACACTACGAGTAGCTAAGTTACACTACTCCTCAGGAAAAACACAAGTGTGTAGTAAAAGAAAACTTGAAGAAGTTCTGTAATGAGTGTGTGTACTACTTTGGACTGACGTAGAATCCTTTATTTATTGAAAACTGAAAATAACAGTTGTTCCTATTTCTGCGGCAACTTCACCCACATTTGGCCCCTAAGCTTTTTCTTTGCGTGCCAATCCTTGATGAACGTGTCCTGAATCTTGTATTGGAGGGAAATCCTTGGTGCTCATGTCCGTAATCTTAGCGAGAGTCCTTTTTTAAAAAACCTGTGTCTTATTATTTTAAGATTGACACCCAAGTAACTGAAATTGTGCTCTAATAAGCTATCTCGATCCTAGAAACCACGTGTCCTATAGCCTTCCTAGTAGCTCTTCGAGTTTCGAGCTCTCTTCACCCTTGAGTCATCTCGAATCTCGAGTAGCTAATATCCTTGTCAAGGGCAATAATTCTCTCAGGATGCTGGGCTCGAGACGACGTTATCTCAACACTTAAAGGCTTAATTTCCCACGAGGAAAGCATCACGTGTTAAGCATGTGGCACTTTGCCTAAAATGGTGTCGTTCCAGCCCATTGAATTTAGGATGTAAACAAATGCCCCTTTAGCCATTGGTAAATTCAAATTTGCAATGGGTAAAAATTGCCTGATTTGACCCTCAACGACTATAGAGAGCTCGAGAGAACACCCTACATCACTTGCTTTTCCTTCCCATGTGTCTATAAATATGACAGTTAGGGCTTGAAATTCCCACTTTCTTGCTCTGTTCTCTCTTCTTCGCTATCATCAAGCGCACTTGCAACTTCTTGCCATTGATCTTAAATAAATGACTCTCAATTCACTTTGCTCTTCATCCTTTACTTCCTTATGATTTGACAATGGCCCAAATCTCATTTGCTATCTCTACTCCCCCTCCTCAAGCAGATAGCCCTATTGAGCAATTAACACGCTTTCTTCAATTTGACCCTTTGATCGTGTCTGCTGTTCTTCAAAGCCCAGTCGCTCTCAACATTACCAAGGAGGATCTTTCTTGATTGTTAGAGGATGATCCTTCATTGAACTTGCCATCTTGTGCCCTAGGGCTAATCTTTGACCCATCCCACTACATTCCCATTATTGAGGAATTGTTGCCAAATACTGACGCGCCTCTTCTTCTTCATGCAGTCTCTTCAGTTCAATCTTGAGAAGGCATGCGCGTTTGCAAGGAAGCAGCACTTTTTAAAGGATGGAAATTTCTAACCAAGTGATACCTGAATGGGTAGATGGGCTGATGGTGACCTATGGTGAGAAATGGAAGCATCTTCGCATTTACGAAGCCATTAGGCTTTCTACCATCCCCCTTAGGTATGATTTCCTTATTATGGCAGCACTAACTTGCTGCTAGAATACCTGTTATAATGCTTTTTTCCTCCCTAAGGGCTTTCTAAGAATCACTCTAGAGGACATAGCGTCCCTAAATGGTCTTTTCTTTGGGGAAGAAGAGTTGCCCCTCAATTCTTTTGTTTCTTTAGAAGCTTAAGCTTTTGCTTCGTCCTTCTCTATCACAAACTTGCCTATAGTTTATGAGTCTTTTGTCAAAAAGTTCGTAACAGAGGTTCATGACTTTGGGCAAGGTTCCAAGGAGAAGGAGGTGTGCTTCTACTTGTTTTGGTTGAACAAGTTTTTCTTTGCAAACTCTTCTAACTTAATCCTTAAGTTCCTTAGAACCATGGCCATCAACCTAGCTTTTAGTAGTGGCCCTTTATCCTTGGGGTCATTGTTTTTGGCCCAGGTATATGGTAGCCTCAGATACTTCATATTCAAAAACTATGTTGTCCACATAGGTGGTCCTTTGTGGCTGGTCCAGCTTTGTACCCAAGCCTATTTCCCCGAATTATGCCCCAGAGGCCCTTACGCTCCCATGGGTGAGGGGGTTTTTGTTTTGGTGAGCAGTTCCAACTGCCTTTAGGATGGTCAATTGACCAATGCTTAGAGAGATTGATGTCCCCTCTAAATAGGGGAGGGACTCATTGGACTTCCTTCAAGAGAAGGAATCTTGGTCCTGAATGGTTCAGGAAACTGGACCTTCACAATGATGTGTCAGTGGATATCTACTATCAAATATGGCAAGCAATCATATGCCCCCTAGATTTTTTTTTTTTAATCACCAGACTTACCCTAGTGTAGAGACATATAGGCCTAGGTTGTTTGCTTGGCAATTTGGTATGGTCCAAGATATACCTTTCTCAAGCCTAAGGATCAAGAACCTCTGTTAGGCTAAGAGGACTTCTTTTCAACCTGCTCAGCTTCCAAAGCTTCTTGCCCTGAATTAGGAAATTAGATCCCTTTATGGTTACCTTATGGCTTGTAGGTACATTCCATGTGCCACGCCGCATTTTTCAGCTTGGTATTAAGCTTACCGGTCCTTGTTGAAGGCCAGAGGCACCAAGTAGTATCTTATACCCTTGTCGGAGCTTGCAGGTCCCAGCTCAGGAAGAAGCTAGCCAATCAGCATTAGGCCAACCCTGCAGAAGACACGGTTAGGTAATCAACCAGTTTTAAAGCATGCTTCAGTCTTATTTGAGTGGCTTGAACGAAGACGGATCTCAGTTCTTTTCTTTTCAGTATATATCCAGGTAACCCCTAAGAGTGCTAGAAGTAGAAGTTTTACTCAAATGCTGCTAGAGGAGTCCCCTCCAAGCACCTTTTCACCAGCTCTCGAGGTTGGTGGCTCAAAAAAGAGGAAGAAGGATGTTGTTCTCTGAATCCCCCTACTGCCACAGAAGAAGAAGAAGAAGAAGAAGAAATACCCATCTCATAATTAGTGAGAAAAGGAAGAGCTAGGCTCCCTATATCAGTGGAATTAGCCTTTCTCAATTGGTGTTCTCGTTCATATATGTCAAAGCAGCTTCTAACATGACCTTTTACAACCATAAGAAGAGCAAGCTCCATACATTGTGGAGATACCATATTCTCCATCTCGAGAGATTGCACTAGAGCCTCATGAGGATATTGAATAGTTAAGCTCGAGTACTGAAGAAGAAGGTGATATGGCTATCTCAATTATGGAGCCAATTGCAAGTCACCCCAGAAGATATTTCCTTCCCAGCTATCTTGAGCCGGGGCCTTGTGCAAGCTCCCTTTCTATTAAGAGGCCAATCTCTACTGAAGATATTGTTGAAGGTAAACATCTCTCTAGTTTTCCAATTCTTGATGTTTCAAAACATATTTGGTTCTAACATGCAAGCCTTATTCTCCATAAGCTCCTCTCGAGGAGGTGTACCGGTTGCTGAAGAGTCAGCATTAGATCCATCGATTAAGACATCTGTTGAAATTATAATGATGCATGTACAATCAGAAACTCCCATGTCAGTAATGCTAATAGAGCCCCTTCTTAAGGCCACAGAGGTAAAGGCATTTCTTTTAACCTTGGTTGTCCTCTAACATCAAAATCTTACCTAGCTCTTTTATCATTGGCCTTTTGCAGGTCAGTTCTCCCAGAGCCATTCCTTCCCCAAGGTTAGGGGGAATGTCTTCTCCTTTAGAGAAGTTTGGAGGAAGTGGTAGGCTGGCTTTCCAACAAGTGGACCAAGAATCTCCCAAAGTCGAACGGCTGAGAGAAATCACACATCTTCCTGTTTTAACCCTGACTAAGGGAGCCACCTTTCCCGAGGTTATTTCCTTGATAAGATCCCTGAAAGAAGACCCAAAGGTGGCTCCCCCTATTACCAGAGAACTCGAAGTCCTTGAGGAGGTATTCTTGAAGGCGAATTAAGATGTCCCAATCCTTCTTCAGAGGAAACGGCATTGCCAAGATGCCATTAGAAACCTTGGGTGTTTAGCTAGCCTAGGTGGCCTACAACTGTTATTTGAAGAGCTCCAAGTAGCGAGAAGGATCCAGGACCATCAAGCTCAAGGGATTAGAAGTCGAGAAGATGAGATCCATCATTTAGAGGAGAGGTTAAGTCACCTTCAAGAAGAATTATTCTCGTTGAGACAATAGCATACCTCTCTTGGTTTAGTGGTTGGACGACTTGAAGAGGCCACTATAGAGACTCAGAGGAACAATCAAGCCCTTTAAGAAGACGCCCTTTCACTTGATCGTGAACTAAATGACACAACCAACCAATTGCTCTCAATAGAGGAATCCTTAGTGAGGATTAGTTCTCTCCTCTTTTGTTATTTTTGTTAGGAATAGTGTCCTGAAATCCAAATTTATTTTATGATATTGCTTTATTAAAAAATAAAATCGAAGTTTCAGTTGTTTCCTGCATGGGATTTTCTTTTTGGTAACATCCATGAGATGGGTGTAGTCCTTAGATAACAATTTACGTGTTTGTTTTAAGTGGTTTATGAGATTAACCCGCAGATAGACTTGGAACAAATGTAATGGATAGTTGTTTGAAACACTCATAGTTAAAGATAAGTTTGGACCACTTGTATGCTAAGACTATAACGTGACACTTTAGATGACTTGTCTTGGTCATATGGATGGTGATCCAAAAGTGTGAGGTTGGTGTGTTTAATAAGATTTAAGATTGACGCACTAAGTAGGACCATGTGAGTTGCTTGTTTCTAGACTACTATCGGAGATGAGTGATTCATGATGCACGGTTTGAATAAAAAACAACAAACCCAGTGCCATAAGGACTCCTGCATAAGCGAGGTCACCGGGGGGGGGGGGGGGGTGGATGTATGCAGTCTTCCTCCTTCAGGGTGCTACCCTAAAGGAAGGCTATTTCTAAGGACACCCGACCTGAAGAATATGTCATCATGGTGTTGGGAAAACAATATGAATTTTGTTGAAAAATAAACTCTGATGCCAACTATTGGGTTCATAGTTCTCAACTATGGTCACCACAGTAGACACCTACTAGAGCACTTAGAGTAGGAGACTCTTCTCCCTACATAAGCCCCCGCTCGGAGAGTCACGCTTTGTGACACCCCACGTGCCAGAGTTCCCGGGAATAAGTTTATCTCTATAAACCCTTTGCCCTAATACCGGTTGTTGGGATGAATTTCAAAAATTCTCCCTAAAGATTACGCAGCGGAACAGGCTCAGAATTCATAACTCTAAACCTAGGGTTGATTTAAAATTCCTAATTTTAAATCTAACAACTTAAATTCATAATTTAAATCATCAGATCTAAATTCTTAATTTAGATCTACAGGCCATTTACTCTAATACATTCATAACAATACATAAACTTAAGCAGGCATAATAATGAATACTGTAAATAAATAGAAAAGCGAAAAAGAATAAAGAAAGAAGAACATACCTGGAATTGCTCCAATAATAAAGAAAACCAGAAAGACAATGATATTCTTCAAAACCGAGACCCCGAGACCTTCTACGCAATGACCTCAAACTGCCCGGAGGGTGGGCTCCGAAAAATATTAAACTGGGTCCCCGAAATAATTTCAGAAACCCTAAAGAAATATTTTAAACTCCAATACCAAACCTCGGAATGAGCCCTTCTATTTATAGAAATATATCAGAGCAAAAAAAATCTAATTATAAGCGAAGTGGGATTGCACAGTTTAAAACAAAACGCATCGTTTTAATTAAAAAAACAGTTTAAACGCTGCGTTTCAAACACTGTTCAAAAACGCGTGTCTTTTTAATTCAAAACACGTGCCACGTGTCGTACCGCCATTGGACCAAAGCGTGGCACGCGGATTCCTCCCCTGGGTAGCCCAGCGTGCGACACGTGTCGTGCGCTGATTGGTTGCCTAGGGGCATTGCAGATCGCGGGCTGTTTTAAACGCGATTTATTTATTTATTTTTTTTGTTTTTGCTTTGTTTCCCACATGTAAAAATTTGTCTTATGAAATTTAATTTTCCAAAATTATTTTATTTATAATTTTTAACTTTTAGTCATCTCATGAATAATGTTTAGCAAAATTAATTTACCCATCTTATGGATAAATAATTCACCTCATGAATTCTTTAATATTTTTCTAATGGCAATAAAATAAAAAGGCTTGAGCAAGGACCTCAGGGACAATTTAAATCTAGCTCCAAATGGGTTAAATTAAATCATCTCATGATATCAATTTAATTACCATTTAATGAGACTTAATTCCACTAAATAAATCTCACTGCACTCCAGACTTAAATTATTTATTCGATATCTCCCTAATAGACTGTATTGATGACAACAACCCCTCCACTAGATGTCTATGACAAAGGATAAATATAACCACTACCATTATCCTTCTCACAACTTCTCCATTAGTTACCGACTCGCCCTTCAATGAATAATTCATGTATACTTGAGCATATTCACAGTATAAATTCCAAATGTCAAACACTTAGAATACTTTGGCCAAAGTTTTCGAACTATTCAAATATTTGCGAATCAACTAAGGGGACATTTGTATCTCATAAGAGACTGTAGATTCCCTATTGAATACCTGATCCTTGTCACACTTCACGCCGCTACCCAGTGTATGTGGGATTTGAGTCATTCGTTTAGACCTTACTTGTAGTACACCAAAGTAACTAACGCTCCATGCACAAGTCCAGAATACCCTCGGGATTTAGAGTCATCGTTCAAACAGTACAACGTGAATCACTCATCTCTGGTAGTAGTCTAGAAATAAGTGACCCACATGGTCCAACTCAGTGTATCAAACAAACTAACCTAACACTTTTGGATCTCCATCCACATGACCAAGACAAGTCATCTAAAGTGTCACGTTATAGTCTTAACATACAAGTGGTTCAAACTTGTCTTCGACTACGAGTCTTTCAAACAACAATCCATATCATTTGTTCCATGTCTATCTGTGGCTTAGTCTCATAAACTACTTAGAACAAACATATAAATTGTAATCCGAGGGCTACACCCATCTCATGGATGTCTACCAAAAGAAAATCACATGCAGTATAAAGCTCACATACACAAATTTAACTAGGAAACGACTGGAACTTCAATTTCATTTATTAATTAAAATAATATATCCAAAATAAATCTGGATTTCAGGACACTGTTCCTAACAATCTTCCACTTGTCCTAAATCCAATTTATGACAAAGTCCATACTCACCCATTTTAAGTTTGAACCAAAAATCTAATGAGCCTAATCCCTAGTGAGCACAATATTTCTATTGTGAAGTCAGCAATACAATACTGCTTTATATTCCCCTCACTAATGGCTCCCACTCCAAGGGTAAAGACATACTTAGACATCGAACGTCTATCATATTAATATAACTGGAAGTCCTAAATTAGTATAACCAACTGGAACCAGCTCATCACCTTGAAAGATCAGCATAGGATCTCTAGTTCTTCTCAAGAACTAGAGAAAACATTTCACTGCCACCTAGTCCATTGGACCCAAATTAGACTAACACATGCATACTATCCCATAGCATGGCAGACATCAAGTCTTGTGCACAACATGGCATACTTGGCTCCCACTACCAAAGCATATGGAATATTCCTCAATTGCTCCTCCTCTTGAGGTGTCCTATAACACTACTCAAAAAGAGAGGGACTCCATGCTATACATCGACAACATCTTGTCAATATAAGTGGCTAAAGAAAGACCCAACATCTTACTCTTACGACCTCGCAGAAGCTTAATCCTAAGAGTAGAGCTGGCTTCTCCTATGTCTTTCATATTGAGCTATCATGACAACCAAGTCTTTACAGCTAATGACAGCCCTACATCATTTTCAATGAGTAGTATATCATTGACATACAATACTAAGAAAGTCACTACTTTTTCTTAATGTCATTTGTACACGCATGGTTCGTTTAACCAATTGCTCAAAAACTATAAGATTTAACTGCTTTATGGTGGCTAAAAGGATCAGATTCAATGCCACGATCAACCACTAAGGCTCCCGCTATGAATCTATCAGGTGTCCTGACAATCCTCCCACAACACCTAAGCTCTCGTGTACCTGGAACATTCTCGTTCCTATTAGTAGGCGCATCTAATGCATCCACTATGTCTTGAATTGTGTCTAGCTATTTAGAATTAGTGTCATTTTCCTTTAATACTATTTTGTTTTGTTTTTGTAGCTTACTTCCAAAATCCTTCTCTAAGTATTTTGCATTGTATTTACAAAAAACCTTTTAAATCAAAACTGTAGAAAAAAAATCGTCCTTGTTCCTTTTATTTGTAACAACATTCTACTGCAGTGTAACCGGAGTAGAAAGCTGAGATTTCATATCATTTTGCAGTTTGGAAATCCAAAAACTCACCCGAAAAATATTCACCACCTTGATCTAATCGAAGTGATTTAACTTGTTTACCTAATTGCTTTTCAACTTCATCTTTGTACTCTTTGAACCTTTCAAAAGAGTCCGACTAATGTTTCATTAGGTAAACATATACATGCCTTGAGTAATCATCACTAAACGTAATTAAATACTCATACCCACCTCTTGCCTGAACACATATTGGTCCACATACATCTATGTGAACCAGCTCAAGCAAGCCATCAACCTTGTTGCCTTTACTCTTAAAGACAGACTTGGTCATCTTTCTTTCTATGCAGGATTTACAGACTGGTAATGACCTCAAGTTGAAAGCCTCTATCAGTCCATCTTTCACCAGTCTTTGGATCCTGTTCGAATTAGTGTGACCTAAACGTTGGTGCGATGTGTAGGCAATATCACATTCAGGGTGTTTTCTTTTAGAAGACTGAACAAGTGAACTTACGTTAAATTCATTTAAAAAATTACCATAGTTTTGATAAGGAAATGACATGAATAAACAATTTATTCATGTACATGTGCAAATAAACAATTTATTTCTCATATTAAAATTTTCATTATCAAAATCAATTGAATAACAATTATTCATAAAACGAGATACATAAATCAAATTCCTGTGCAGAGTAGCTACAAATAAATAATCTTTTAAAACAAAACTCTATTACTAAAGTCTAAGCTAACATCTCCTACACTTAACACCACTATTATTGTACTGTCCCTGACCATCAGGTATAACACCCATCGTGTAGCCTTTAGCCTAGTCTGAGCTCCTGTAACATATTACAGACTTGGTCAGTTGAACTTGAGTCCACACACCAAGAATCTGGTGAACTCACAACTACACAAGACTCAAACCAATGAGATATCAACATACCTTCACCAGATTGCTTAGCAGTCTTTGTGGGAAGAGTAGCTAGGTACTTAGTGTAGTTTCTTTTCCAGTGGCCTAGTTTTCTTGCAAAAGAAACACTTTTCTTTTGCTGACTTCCTTATGGACTTGGTTGCTACAATAACAACCTTGCCCTTTCCTTTCCTTCTAGTAGGTCCCTCGTGAGTAATAACCAAGTCTAACTTATTTTTTAAGGCAAAGTAATTTGGTTCAGTGAGTACATTATGTATTTAAAAACAAGCAAAGTTCGCCAGCCCTATCCATATAAAATATTGTAAATGCAAGCATATGTGTAATTGTCTAACAAGAGTCATGTACAATGCAGTGACGTATATTCTTTCAATTTAGCATACACAATAAGTCAGATATCCACCAAACTGTACTATCATGCATATAATGATGACCCAAACACACCACTCCTTACTCCTCGACAGCGGGGTCGCACGAAGCTAGTTCAGGTGAGAACTATTCTCAATTAACATGTTTTTCTTGTAACTCTTACTAAACATGATTAACTCACCACTTTACCTTAGTCTCTAACATGACACAACAGAGCTCCTCGGGGAGGCTAATGCATCACGCTAGTCAAGTGTAAACCATTACCTAAACCTCCATACAAATACACGAAATACTCCACGGCAGTGTGGTCGCATCGCTTCTTTGCACTTTGGTTTATCCTAAATAAGTCTAACCCTATAATCCGCAAACCGACATCCTCCGCAGGGAGGTCTATCGATCTACTATACTGCTAGACTGGTAATGGAGACCGTGAGGTTACAACAATTGAAAACTCGCTCCCACTTGATTTTTATAACCAGTGGTTTTTAATTAACTTGCATTTACAACCTGGATTATCTCATAATCCCCTTTAAAATCTCATTCTAAGATTAACCAAAATTAATTAATTAATTTATTCAAAATATTATCGTTTTACAGTATATATTATCTCATAATCTTACATTAGAATCTCATTCTAAAATCCAATCAATAAAATTAATTAATTAATTTCAGTTAAACAATACCAACATTTAATTTAGATTATCACATAATCTACTTTTCAAAATCTAATTCCAAAATTAAATTAAAATAATTTAATTTAAAAATAATAGCAATTTTGTGCTTAGATTATCCCATAGTCTATTTTTCAGAATCTTATTCTAAAATCAAACAAGCTTAGACTATCCAATAGTCTAGTTTAGAATTTTATTCTATAATTTAATTAACAAAAGTTAACTTTTATTTTAAAATAAAGTTAACTTAGACTATCTTATAGTCGACCTCAAAATCTTATTCTAAAATAATTTTAAATAACTTTTATTTAAAATTACACTAATTTACAACTTAAATTATCTCATAATTTAATTTAGAATCTCATTCTAAAAGAAAATTAACTAGTAAAATAATTAATTAATAATTATTATGCAAATTGGTAAATAAAATTTTTTTTTTCCTTCTAAAAATACCAGAAGCTGACAACTGTGTCAGAATTTTTTTTTTAATTTTAAAATAAATTAAATTTAATCTCATTAAATCAATTTTATCCAATTTTGTAAAAAATAATTAAATCTAATCTCATTAGATCAACTTTATCCAAATTTATAAAAATATTTAAATCTAATCCTATTAGATCAATTTTGTCCGATTTCGTAAATCATGATGGAGAAAGTACAATCTCATTATACGAACAACACAATCACAAATTTATGGGTTGTTCCGAATTAACAATTAATTCATTAATGATTCAAACAATTTAAATCGTCACTATAAGCAACCTAGTTAACTACTAACTCTTTTAACCAATTTAAATAATTTAAATCGATACTTTAAAACAATCTAATTAACAATTAATTACTTTAATGATTCAAACAATTTATCTGAATTAACTGTTAATTCTTTATTGATTTAAAAATTTTAAATCAAATCGTCAAATTAAACTTACTTTCCTTTTTAATAAAATCTCTATTTTATTAAATTGCAAATCTATTCATTTCAATCTTATTATACCTAGTCATGTATATTATGAATGTAATCAGAGGCTGGCTCTGATACCAATTATTGGGAAAACAATATGAATTTTGTTGGAAAATAAACTTTGATGCCGACTATTGGGTTCACAGTTCTCAACTATGGTCACAACAGGAGACACCTATTAGAGCACTTAGAGTAGGAGACTCTTCTCCCTACCTAAGCCCCCGGTCGGAGAGTCACGCTTTGTGACACCTCACGTGCGAGAGTTTCCGGGAATAAGTTTATCTCTATAAACCCTTTGCTAAATACCGGTTGTTGGGATGAATCTCAAAAATTCTCCCTAAAGATTACGCAGCGGAACGGGTTTAGAATTCATAAATCTAAACCTAGGGTTGTTTTAAAATTCCTAATTTTAAATCTAATGACTTAAATTCATAATTTAAATCATCAGATCTAAATTCTTAATTTAGATCTACAGCCTTTTACTCTAATATATTCATAACAATACATAAACTTAAACAGGCATAATAATGAATACTTTAAATAAATAGAAAAGCGAAAAAGAATAAAGAAAGAAGAACATACCAGGAATTGCTCCAATAATAAAGAAAACTAGAAAGACAATGATATTCTTCAAAACTGAGACCCCGAGACCTTCTACGCAATGACCTCGAACTGCCCGGAGGGTGGGCTCCGAAAAATATTAAACTGGGTCTCCGAAACAATTTAAAAAACCCTCAAGAAATATTTTGAACTCCAATACCAAACCTCGGAATGAGCCCCTCTATTTATAGAAATATACGGGAGCGAAAAAATCTAATTATAATCTAAGTGGGATTGCACAGTTTATTAAAAAAACAGTTTAAATGCTGTGTTTCAAACACTGTCCAAAAACGCGTGACTTTTTAATTCGAAACGCGTGCCACGTGTCGCACCGCCATGGGACCAAAGCGTGGCAGGCGGATTCCTCCCCTGGGCAGCCCAGCTCACGACACGTGTCATGCGCTGATTGGCTGCCTGGGCGCGTTGCCGATCGCGGGCTATTTTAAATGCTATTTATTTATTGATTTTTTTTGTTTTTGCTTTGTTTTCCACATGTAAAAATTAGTCTTATGAAATTTAATTTTTCAAAATTATTTTATTTATAATTTTTAACTGTTATTCATCTCATGAATATTATTTGGCAAAATTAATTTACCCATCTTATGGATAAATAATTCATCTCATGAATTCTTTAATATTTTTCTAATGGCAATAAAATATAGAGGCTTGCGCAGGGACCTCAGGGACAATTTAAATCTAGCTCCAAATGGGTTAAATTAAATCATCTAATGATATTAATTTAATTACCATTTAATGAGACTTAATTCCACTAAATAAATCTTACTGCACTCCAGACTTAAATATCTCCCTAATAGACTGTATTGATGACAACAACCCCTCCACTAGATGTCCATGACAAAGAATAAATATAACCACTACCATTATCCTTCTCACAACTTCTCCATTAGTTACCGACTCGGCCTTCAATGAATAATTCATGTATACTTGAACATATTCACAGTATAAATTCTAAATGTCTAACACTTAGAATACTTTGGCCAAAGTTTCCGAACTATTCAAATATTTGCGAATCAACTAAGGGGACATCTGTATCTCATAAGAGACTGTAGATTCCCTATTGAATACCTGATCCTTGTCACACTTCATGCCGCTATCCAGTGTACGTGGGATTTCAGTCATTCGTTTAGACCTTACTTATAGTACATCAAAGTAACTAATGCTCCATGCACAAGTCCAGAATACCCTCTGGATTTAGAGTCATCATTCAAACAATACAACGTGAATCACTCATCTCCGATAGTAGTCTAGAAATAAGTAACCCACATAGTCCAACTCAGTGTGTCAAACAAACTAACCTAACACTTTTGGATCTCCATCCACATGACCAAGACAAGTCATCTAAAGTGTCACATTATAGTCTTAACATACAAGTGGTCCAAACTTGTCTTCGACTACGAGTCTTTCAAACAACAATCCATATCATTTGTTCCAAGTCTATCTGTGGCTTAGTCTCATAAACTACTTTGAACAAACATGTAAATTGTAGTATGAGGACTACACCCATCTCATGGATGTCTCCCAAAAGAAAATCACATGCAGTATAAATGATCACATACAAAAATTTAACTAGGAAATGACTGGAACTTCAATTTCATTTATTAATTAAAATAACATATCTAAAATGAATCTGGATTTCTGGACACTGTTCCTCACACATGGAAGCATAGAATCTTAAAAGCATGAGGTGAACATAGTTAGTGTAGTAAATAGTACAAGCCAACATGACAAAGCGCACCCGATAGGAGGTAGCTGTAGTGAAATAATCAGCTTGTAGACAAGTTGCACGAGTTGCAAGTTTCACAAGTGGTCACGAACGCATATAGACAAATAGGTGCGCCAAAACGTGCGCCAAAGAGGAAGTCAATACACATAGAGGCACTAGTGCAAGCAATCATAGGATGCTCTACTCTAAGCCGCTTTATCAGCTACCCCTATGCTCACTCTCCAACAAGCTCTATCTAAGGCCATCTCCTCCTATAGGTTTAGTTTGGTTAGGTCGTGTCGGATCATCTCTAGCCATCTCTTCTTTGGCATCCCTCTCCTTCTCCTTCCTAGCGTAGCATGTAGCTGTTCACATCTTCTAACTGGGGCAGTGGGCGGTCTCCTCCTAACATGACCGAACCACTGCAAACGTTGTTCCCTCAATTTATTCTCAATCGGGGCCACGGCCAATTTGGCTCTTATGACGCCGTTCCTGATCCTATCCTTCCTTGTATGTTTGCACATCCACCGCAACATCCTCATCTCAGCCCACGTCTTCTATCTTTTCATTTCTATGATCATCGATCATAGAGAGCCCCTTTACCTTGGATAATTTTTTTTTTTGGTTTTTACTTATATACTATTCTGATTAGTAATAAGGAAACCTCTATCAACAAGATAAAAGAGTGGCGTGGGGGGGTCGAAGTGCCCAGGCCCAGGTGACTGGTTACCAAAAACACAAGTCTCCGCAAAGTCGTAAGACCATGTATGGGGGCTGATGCATGCCCAGTGCCGGAAGGGTGCCAACAGTTCAACACGGAAGAAGGGACTCACTGAGCCGAGATCACTAACTAATACTAGTATAATAGCAAATACTAATATAATAGAAAAGATCGCATAGAGTCGCCGAATGGAATGAGGCGGGTTTGTTAGCAATTTCTAAAAAATGGCAAAAAAGAAAGCATTTATTCCTCTATTTGTAAATTTGTTACTTAGGCTTTTTTTTTTTTTTGTTCATTAGTGTAAATCCAATAATTATGCATCCAATTCATCACATAATAATTTGTTAAGATCGAGATTGAATCTCAAATCCTAACCTTGGATAGAAGAGAGTTATGATGAGAAAAGAAGTGAAACAAGGTGAGAAATATATAGAGAGGTAGATGAGAGAGAGACTTGATCTCAAAAGAGATATTTTCATTATTAGAGTTATGAAACTTACAATACAATCTATCTTACTTATACTATGACACCCTAAGAAAAGATACATTGCATTAAGACTCTAACTTCCAACCCACTTACTTAACAAGCCATCATCAATGACCGGCCTTGACCATTAAAGCTACTTAGCAACTAAACACACTTATTACATGATGACTAATGCCTACTCACTTTCATATACCCCAACTATGAGAATCATAACAATACTCCCCTCTTAAAAGATTCCTGTCCTCAAGAATTTAGAAGAGAGTTGAGACTTTGAAGACCAAGATCAATTACTGCTGCAAAAATGAGAGCTGAAGGAGATGAATTAGTTTTCTGAAAAATTGCAGCTGTAACAAACTTCTGAACACTGAATCTTGCAGTTGAAGAGAGCTTGTTGATGCAGTATTTGTACATGAGATATGAACTTTTTGATATGAATTGGAATTGTAGCTTGAAACTTGCTATCAATTGGTCATGCATTTGAATCTGTACTGCACTGGTTCTTGCTACTTGGTGCTGGTCTCTTATTGCCGTTGGCCAGGAGAATCTAATTTGTAGACCACAAATCAGGAGGTCTACCACTATCAAACCAAATTAGCCAAGCTCTAGTGCAGCCCTTAATTTCCAGGTTGTTCATAAGATATTCAGCTCTTGTTTGTACCTCCTTTAATTTCCTGCCTTCAATTGACATGCTGCAGCTAAATTGATTCAAATGAAGCAATCCAAATCCTTTATCAATGACCAAAAGCAAGAGTGCAAATTCCAGCAGTCCATGAGACCAACGGAACATCAAAACAACCCTATACATCATCAATTCAAGAGCTGATCTGTTTCCAAGTTCCCTGCTGATGTGTGTTCCCATTTCCGTTGGCCTTGATCTTATCTAGTTCCTGCTTTCAAAGATGAAACTGCCATAACAATGCTTTTCCACAAAATGCTCAAGTGGCCTCATAGTTTCTTCCACCTTTGTAACATTTCCTTTCTTTTCAGCTTGATCTCTACACGTTTCCAAGTCTGGTTCTGCCTTCTCTGTTGTAGCTTGAACCACTAAAACCTTCACACTGCAGTCCTTAACAACTAGATCAAGACGCCTGCCATAAGTGATCATAATTGAGTACCAATCAGCTCCACACAAGTGAATCGATTGGCCTGCTTGCACTGGACAAATACTTCCACAAGTAGCAACTTGTTATATTCCTGAATTTCTGTCAATAAACCTTCGAATTCCTTCAACCAACCCAGCTTGATGTTGAAACCAATTTTTATCCAAGCCCAAAACTTCCAAGACCACTTTAGCTATGCTGCACTTAAGTCCAAAACCATATAAGCTCTCAAACAAATGCTGCAGCAGCAGAACACATTCCTTCTTGACAAGTGACTTCACCACCATGTTGATCCTTCTAAACAAGACGCCTTGGTACTTAAATTCGAATTGATCAATAGGCACTTGAACCTATTTGTATTCCTTCAATAGATTAGCTATCTGCTCTATAATTCCAAGTCTGAATAGAAATATGAAATCAGAAACTCGGCCTTTCTTTTGTTGAAATCTGAGATGCACATTAGCAGATTGGTTAACACATTTCACCAACAAAGCTACTTGTTTCAGCTTCTTACAGCCATGATTTTCTTTTCCTAGATCCGAAGGAAGCTTGTTAAAAGAGTTTGCACTTTGATAAGTCACAAGACTACTTAAAAAGGGACACAGATCAACCTGTTCTTGCAATTTCTCCATCTGACAGTGTGCTTTAGCTTGCTTAAGTACACACATCTCTTCACCCGGTTTAGGAGGAGGTTTTAAACTCACATTTGTACTTGGATAAACCTTCTCTCCACACAAAGAACCTTGCCAAGCATCCTGATCTTGCATACTTCTTGGCTGAAGTGATATAACCGTGTGTCCTGGACAGTTAAGTAACAAATTTGGTGTTGTATTTGATGATACCACAACGACGTCAAGAGGTTTCCCAACTAAATTCAATGGTTCCGCAGTAAAAACTCTTTGATTTCCAGCTGCAGCTTCCCATTCCAAACTGAGTCTTGCACTATCAATCGAATTCCCTTCAATGTGCTATTGCAATTGATGTCTACCTTCCCCAAGCACATTTAATTCTTCTTTTCCAGGATCAAAAGGTTTCAACCCTGCCTAATTTACTGCTGAATCAACCCCTTGTCCGCACTTAGTTTGAGCTCCTCTATCAAAGCCTCATGATAGCTCTTGAGAATGCTGCACCAATATACCTTTCACTGCTTGAGCTTGCTTGGAACCATTCAGCTTGCTGACATTCAGATTGATCCATTCTCGATAGAGGATCACACTCTTGTTGCATTATTTCTTCTAACACAAGAGAGTGTACCACTTCAGCTGTACGAACCCTATGTCCAATACTTAAATGAGACGCACCAATTCGTGAATAAGATGCTCTAATAATATCCTCACTGCATTGTTTTCCTTGCACAGGTTTCCTTTGAACCAATTGGCTTGACTCAATAACAGCCTCATGCTTCCTTAAGTGTGAATGTACTGCAGTAGCAACACCCTGATCTTTTGCTGAGATTGCCTTGTTGCAGTTAGATTTCTTCTTCCTCCTTGCCTTCTTAAGCGTTTTACTAATCCAAGCACCAACCTCAAGTCTATCTAATGATAACATAACCATCTCATGCTTAATCAATTCCCTGTTCTCGCTAACATCAAGCTTATCAAGAATCTTATTATTTGATTTAAGGCATAGGAAATCTGGAGGTTTTCCCTTGTAAACCAATATTGGTTTTTCCGTTGCTCTTAACCTCTTGCTAGAGTAACATTTCTTGCAATTTAAGTGAACGACCAAACTGATCTTCAAACCTTGCCACAATGAGAGCTGTAAGCGCAGTTTCTTGATGCTCAGAATCTGAACTAACACTTGTAATTCCTTTGTTACAATTCTCAGTGGCACAAAAACTTGTTCACCCACTTGCATGGGCTCCATTTCAACTTGATTTGAATCCAAGCCTGCTGCAACAAACCCAGAAACTTGTTTCAGTGAGCCAGTCATCAATTTTTCTGACTTGTGAGCTTCTACTTCGACCTTATCATGCTCAATCCTTAACCATCAATAGAAGATCCTATTTCCATCATTTGTTTGCAATACTTGCTGCAGATTAAGACCTTTGTCCTCCATAGGCATAAAAGCCTCTTCATCTGGCTCATTCTCTTGATTAAACTTCTCCTCATGAGCTACATCACTATCCCCTAGCTCCACAGGACCAATTGAAGAAGAAACCACCTTTGATTCTCCAACTTCCTCACAAGGAATGGGTTATTGAATATCCATTCCACAACAATAGGGATAGATGTTTCTTCCTTACTCTCCATTGAATGCCAAAACCGCTTGCTTTCTTGTAGAGAAGGACACTCGGGCTTCAATCTCCAAAACGGATGTTGAAATGACTTTAATTGTTTCAATACGTCTGTAAGGCTGAAAAACTTGGCGAAGAACATATTCGGTGATCCGACAAAGAACATTGCGAATCTTAACCAAGAGTGTAGATTCGTTGAAGTCCTTCCTTTGGATGAGGCCAAACTCATTATGATCCTTAGCATCATCTCTAGCCTTGGATGGCTGCAATCCCGCAAACTTATCCTCACATGGATTGAGATATTGCATTATTAACACACGGCAATGGTCATAGGCATGTCCTACTTGTAAAAGCCTACGTGCTTTTTCAGCCTTATATCGTGTGGTATAAGTCACTTTTGCTTCTACTTGAAGTTTGATTTGAACACAATTTTAACATTTTCAAGGTTACCAAAGGAATTAAACAATTTCTCAAGAACATTCCTGGTGATACAATAACGAGTATTCACGACCTTTACCAAGAATGTAGAACTTTGAGCAAACCTTACAACCATTTTATCAAAAAAGATCAGTGAACTTCCGAACAGAATCGCCACTGCTTACTGATGATGAGAATCGCACATTCATAGCCAAGGATTCTTCATAACACAGAATCACTCTTCGACACCAAACCCTAATCCTTCCCAACCAACGAATCAATGTCACTGCTCAGCCGAAGACGACAATAGAACACCAAACCCTAGCTTTCACTGAAGCTGAAGTTCTTAAAACCCTAGCTTGAACAGAAATCCGGATTCGAATGCACTACTGCTCAATTTCGGAACAAACACCAATCCACAACTTGCTTGTGTGTAGTTCTGGATAAATCATGTAAGATTTCCACGAGTTGATATGTTGAAGATGAATATGAAGATGATTCAAATTATTAGCAACAATTTGTTCAATCCAGCTCAATTCTATGCACTTTAGTTACTGATTTCAGCTCAGTTTCTTTATCTAAATGAACAAAGTATAATGCAGTAATCTGAAGTTGATCTTGCTGAACTTCAATCAACACTAACTCAACTTAAGTTGTTATGAACGCTTACAATTCTGAGCTTGAATGAACTCCAGAAGTGGAACCTGATTATGCTCAATGTATTGTAGCTAGCTCACGGTTCTGATCACATTCACAATCAAAATAGAATTTCCACCGGCTTGATTCAATGCAAAATTACCGATCCATACGATCTGAATTGAACTTGATCAACGTACTGCACTTGAATTACATTTCTAATCACAAGTTAAATATCAAATTCAACCTCTTTTTATTTGTTTCAATGTAATTTTCATATATGTTCTTGATCAAGAACTCAAGAACTTGACATCAATCAATCAAGAATTCAAAAATGAACTCCTAATCAATTTGCAATGAAATTAAGGATATTTGATATCAAATCACGTTTGATTTGGATGCCAAATAAGGCCTTGATACCAATTGTTAAGATCGAGATTGAATCTCAAATCCTAACCTAGGATAGAAGAGAGTTAAGACGAGAAAAGAAGTGAAATTAGGTGAGAAATATAGAGAGAGAATTAGATGAGAGAGAGACTTGATCAAAAAAGAGATATTTTCATTATCAAAGTTATGAAACTTACAATACAATCTGTCTTACTTCTACTATGACACCCTAAGAAAAGATACATTGCATCAAGACTCCAACCTCTAACCGACTTACGTAACAAGCCATCATCAATGACTGGCCTTGACCACTAAAGCTACTTAGCAACTAAACACACTTATTACATGATGACTAATGCCTACTCACTTTCATATACCCCAACAATGAGAATCATAACATAATTTTTCTGTTGTAGACAAAGAAATCTTTTTTTGTATCATTTTTAAAAAAAGTTTAAGTTAAGTTATGCAATATAAAATAAGGATTCCAATTCCAAGGTCTCGAATCGAATCGGTATGATGCATACGGTTCAAAAATGAATTATGAAAAAAAAAATTAATGTGTAGATTCCATCCTTTTTTCGTTTTTCATAGTGGCTCTTTCTAACTTCTAATGAATAAAGAAAAGGTAGGATACATTCTGGGAAATTAAAACTTCCATTTAAAAGAAGTAAATGAAAGGCTTTCATAAAAATTCTTGTAGAATCGAGAATGAAGTTTTCATTATGTACATGCCAGATCATGAATTAGTAACGGCATCCAATCTCCAAAAAAATCCCAATTGTTTCGAACTTTCTATTTTAGAAATGGAATATTTATCTACTTCAACCGATATGCCCTTAGGCACGACCATACATAACATAGCTCCTTCAGACAAACTAGGACAAAGTTGAGCCAAAAGATCCAGATTCAAGATAAATTCATAAGGAAGTAGTATCTCTTTAGGATCTACTCGATTTAGTGAAATATGCAATTTTGTATACTGGAAAAAGGAATGATCCATTAGTTTCCGGATTCTTTTCTGATAATGGATCAGATTGTACCAATATGAATCCCCTTTATTCCATTTATTCAAAGTTCCAGGAGAAGAACTATCACGAATAATAGTGATGTAATTAGATGAGAAAGTTCTAATAATCTTAATGTAACTAAAACATACAGGTATTTGTGGATTCAATGCGAAAATTGTGATGGATTAATTTATAAGTATTTTTTGAACACCTTCATCTTTTGTGGATGATGCTGTTTCATTGGCCAGTATTCTGCCCCATAAGACATAGCCAATCTCACTGCCGTCTTATATTATTTCCCCTTTAGTTTTAGTGGAAACTTTCTATTGCAGAGCACCGCGAAGGCCATACTCCATTTATGCCAGCCTACTTTGATTCGGTTGTTGACATCCTCATCAACTTCGCTATTGTGCTGAACCATGGAACCTAAGTATCTGAAACTCTCTTTCCTTTGTATGATCTCGGATCCTATTTTGATGTCTTCTACATTAGGTATGGTGGAGGGGTTGAATTTAAGTTCCATGTATTCGGTCTTCAATTTGCTGACTCGCAAGCCCTTTGATTCCAATGCCCTTCTCCATAATTCCAGCTTCTCATTTACCTCTTTCCAAGACTCCCCCACCAAAACTATGTCATTTGTGAAAAGCATGCACCAAGGCACCTCTCCTTGAATGTGACAAGTGAGCTCATCCATAACCAGAATAAACAGAAAGGGACTCAAGGCCGATCCTTGGTGTACTCTTATTGTTACTGGGAAGTCTTCTGTCTCTCTTTCTGCTGTGCGGACGCTGGTCTTTGCATCTTCATATATGTCTCTAATGGCCTGGATTTATGGCCTTGGAATGCCTTTCCTTTCCAACACCCTCCGTAGGACCCCTCTTGGCACTCTATCATATGCCTTCTCCAAATCAATAAAGACCATGTGGAGGTCCTTTTGTTTCTCCTTGTATCGCTCTGTAGTCCTTCTTAGGAGGTGTGTGGCTTCTATAGTTGATCTCCCGGGCATAAATCAGAATTGGTTCTCGGTCACCTCTGTCTGTTGCCGTAACCTCCTTTCTATGATCCGTTTCCACAGCTTCAGAGTGTGGCACATTAGTTTAATACCCCTATAGTTGGTGCAATTCTGGACGTCGCCTTTGTTCTTATAGATCGAGACCAATGTGCACATCCTCCATTCATTAGGCATCTTTTACCCTAGCAAGATTTGGTTAAATAATTTGGTTAGCCAGTTGATGCCCTTATGTCCAAGGCATTTCCATGCCTGTATAGGTATATCGTCTGGGCCAACAATTTTACTCCTACACATACGTTTCAGGGCTTCCTTGACTTTGTCGAGACTAATTGGCCTACAATAGCAGTGGTCCAGGTGTTCCGCCGATGTTTGAAGATCACCTAGGGATATCTCAGTGTCCCCCTGATCGTTGAGCAGGTAATGAAGTAGACTTTTCAACTAGCTTTGATTTGTTGCCCAGCCGCAAGCACCAGACCATCTTTTTCCCTTTTTTTGCACTTTACTTAGTCCAAGTCCCTCGTCTTCCTTTCTCTTACTTTGGCGATCCTATATATGTCCCTGGCTCCCTCCTCAATATCCAGCCTTTTGTAAAAGTCCTCATAAGCTCTTGATTGTGCTTCGCTGACCGCCCTCTTTGCTTCTTTCTTAGCTTGCTAGTACTAAGGTTGCTTGTCCTCATCTCCACTACTTTCCCACTCCTTGAAACATTGATCTTTGGCCTTAATCTTCTCTTACACCTCCTCGCCCCACCACCATGACTCTCTGTTTTTTGGTGCCCCGCCCTTTGACACTCCCAAAACTTCATGTGTTAGTCCTCTGATCTTCTGGAACATTTGCTTCCACATTTCGTTTATGTCCCCCTCCAGGTCCCACTCGAGCTCCGAGTCCGCTCTATCCTTAAGGAGTATATACTTCTTTCCCTTCAGATCCCTCCAGCAAGTATATGTCTCCATGGGTTTCTTCGTACTTCTGGCCCTGTTCTTAGCCTTTATGTCCACACACAACACCCTATGTTGTGTAGAAATGTCTTCTCTCGGGATAACCTTACAATTCTTGCAATCACTTTGTACCCTTCTCCTTAATAATATATAGTTAATTTGTGTCCTTGTCCCAACGCTATGAAACGTGGTGATATGCTCATCCTGCTTTCTGAAGAAGGTGTTGGCAATCGTTAGCTCGTAAGTGACTATGAAGTCTAGGAGCACTTTTCCTCTGCATTCCTAGTAATGTGCCCGTTGAAATCTCCACCAATCACCACTTGTTCAGTTTGGGGTATGCCTTGCATCGTTGTGTCTAAGTCCTCCCAGAATTTTGCCTTCTTGTGCTCCGTAGTCCAGTTTGAGGTGCGTAAGCACTGACGACATTTACTATTTCCCTATTAAGGAGCATCTTGATGGCTATGATCCTACCACCCGTCCTGGACACTTCGACTACTTTGTCCTTGAGACTACTATCCATCATGATGCCAACTCCATTCATGCCTCTGACCTTGCCTGCATACCACAACTTATATCCTAACACGTCTCTGGCTTTCATGCCAACCCATCTAGTCTCTTGCGGGCAAAGGATGTTGACCCTTCTCTTCATCGTCATTTGGGCCACCATAAAGCTCTTCTTTGTTAACGTCCCGACATTTAGTGTCCCCTATCGCAAGCTCCTCCCCCCCCCCCCCCCCCTCCCTTTCTCTCACTTCATCCTCTCCCTACTCAACCCATTGGAAGATGGCCTCAAGTTTTGAGTTTCATAACTAGTATCTTTCATCCATTAAGTTTCACTATCATAGGTACAATAGTATAGGAATATGAAACATAACACAAGAAGTACTCAATAGCAAATCCACGAAAATAATAATAAACTGCAGTCAGTAGCAATCAAAGTCAACGTAGTTCAAAATAGTAAAGAGGATGGGTGAGCCAATCCAAATACTAATAATTAGAAACTTAAATATTAGCGTGCAGTTCTAAGGATAGAACAAACCCGGTGCAGATGCCTAGTCTAGACCCTGACCTGATAGTACTGACCTGGGCCCGCTTACGAATGCGGGTTGCTGGTTGCGTGGGGGTGTGGTTTAGGTTCAGGTCTAGGTTAGGAGGGTATGGTTTAGGTTTAGGTTTAGGTTTATGTTGGGGGGGAGGGAGGGGGGGCATGGGCGTTGGTGGTGGTGGTGGTGGTGGTTGTGTGGGGGGCTGGTGGTGGTGGTTGAAGAGGTAGGGAGTGGTGGTGGTTCGTAGGTGGGGTGGTTGGGGAGGGGTGGTGTTTTGGGGGGAAGGGGGGGGGGGGTGGTGGTGATGGGTCATGGTGGTGGTGCGAAGGGGGTGGTTGTGGTGGTTCGGTTGTGTGGTGGTGGAGGCATGATGGTGGGGGAGTTTTGCTCGGGGGGAGGCTGAGGTCGAGGGGGAGGAAGAGGAGGAGGGGGGTGGCCAGGCTTCACTGGACCGACGGTGGGGTGTCGCCGTCTGGGTGGCGTCGTCGGCTGTTGGGGGCAGTGGTTGTCGGCGAGCTTGCCGACGTTAGAGGTGAGAGAGAGAGAGATGTCGGGGGGGTGGGGGGGGGGGCGGGAGCCATTATATTTAGGAGAGAGAGATGTGTGTCAGAGATGAGAGAGAGAGATATGACGTACTGTTTGAATGAGAACTCTAAATCATGAGAGTATCATGGACTTGTGCATAGAACATAGTTACTTTGGTGAACTATGAGTAAGGTCTCGACAAATGACCGAATTCCCATATATATTGGGTAGCGGCATGAAGTGTGGCATGTATTAGGTATTCAATACAGAATCTACAGTCTCTTATGAGATACAAATGTCCCTTTAGTTGATTTGCAAGTGTTTGAATAGTTTGGAATCTTTGGCCAAAGTGTTCCAAGTGTTTGACATTTGAAATTTATACTGTGAGTATGTTCAAGTATAAATGAATTATTCAGTAAAGGGCGTGTCGGTAACTAATGACCGTAAGAAGGATAATGGTAGTAGTTATAATTATTCTTTGTCATGGACATCTAATGAAGGGATTGGTGTCATCAATACAGTTTATTTGGGAATTATCGAATAAATGATTTAAGTCTAGAGTGCAGTGGGATATATTTAGTAGAGTTAAGTCTCATTAAATGATACTTAATTTAATCCATTCGGGCCTAAATTTAAATTGTCTCTGAGGTCCCTACATAAGCCTCTGTTTTTATTGTCACAGAAAAAATATTAAAGAATTCATGAAATGAGTAAACTTATATTTTTCAAACATTATTCATTAAATGAACAAAATTTGAAAATTATAACATAAAATAATTTTTTAAAATTAAAATTTATAAGATTAATTTTTACAGGTGCGAAACAAAAAAGGGGGCAAAATTCGCAAAAATCCCAGGCGTAAGTCGTGTAAAATGTTGGAGGCCAATCAGCATGCGACACGTGTCGCGTGCTAGGAGGGCTAACGACGGGCGATCCGGGTGCATGTGTGCGGTCAATCGCAGCCCACCACGGGGGATGTAGATTGTGAATAAAAATTATGCGGCTTCTAATGTAATTGAAACGCTGCGTTTTGACTTGGTTTTTGATAAAAAAAAACATGGCATTTTTTCTATTTTCTGTGCTTCCCACATCAAAAATTTGTTATTTTTTCGTTTCAATACCCTACTATAAATATAGGTGCCAATTTCAAGGTTTGGCATTGATTCCAATTAAAAATTAAAAGTTTATGGAAGTGTTGACTTTCGGAGACATAACTAGAGATAAAGTTTACTGTTGAAAATTTTCTTCTATAATTTAATATTTTTCGAAGCCCACTCTCCCGGTGTTTTAAGGTCATTGCGTAAGTTTTCTCAGCTTTCTTGGAGTAATTTGTTATCAATCTGGTTACTTTATTATTGGAACAATTTTAGGTATTCTTCTTTAGTCCTCTTTTTAGTTTTTTGCCTTTCTATTTATTTGTAGTTTCCTTACTATGTTAGTTATAGTTCATGTAATTATTATGAATATATTAGATTATAGGCTTATAGATTTAAATTAGGAATTTAAATCAGTAGATTTAAAATTAAGAATTTTAAATCAACCTTAGGTTTATAATTAAGAATTTTAAACCCTTCCACTATCCACTACACCAGTTTTATAAAATAAGGAAAAATTTTTGAAATTCGTCTCAATAATTGGTACTAGAGCCAGCATCTTATTACATTCATAATATACATGAATAGGTATAATGAGATCAAAATAAATAGACTTGCGATTTAATAAAATAGAAATTTTATTAAGAAGGGAAAATTGTTTGAGTTAACAGTTTAAATTGTTTAAATCGTTAATGAAATAATCAATAATTCTGATTTGTTAATTTATTAGTTTGCACTTATGTTCATATGATGAGATTGTGCATTCTTTAATCAAGATTTACGAAATCGGTTAAATTGATCTAATAAGATTAGATTCAATTATTTTTCTTAATTATTTCAATTAAAAAAATAAAATAAAAATTTCCAAATAAAGTCAGTGATGACGTCAACGTTGACATGTCGATGACGTGGCGCTAACATGACGATGATGTCGATAACGTGTCGATGACGTGGCACTGGCATGGCGATGACATGTTGTTGATGTGTCGCTGACATGGAATTTTTAAAAAAAATTAAAAATTATTTTTTGGTAAAATCATAGTGCTATTTTGACATTAAAAACAATTAATTTTATTTTATTTAGAATGAGATTCTAAACTAGAGTTTGAGATAATCTAGGTTGTAAGTCGGTACTATTTTAAATAAAAAAATTAATTAATTAATTTTATTAGTTAATTTAATTTTTAGAATGAGATTCTAAAGGAGATTGTTAGATAATCTAAATTGTAAATGTAAGTTAAGTAAAACCACTAGTCTGTACAAATCAAGTGGGAGCGAGGTTCAATTGTTGAAATCTTATGGTCTCCATTACCGATCTAACAGTATAGTAGATCAATAGACCTTCTTGCAAGGGATGTCGGTTTGCAGGTTACAAAGTTAGAATTTTATTAGGATAAATTAAAGTACAAAGAAGCGATGTGACCACGCTGCCATGGAGTATTACGTGTATTTGTTTGGAGGTTTAGGCAATAGTTTACACGACTAGCGTGATACATTAGCCTCCCCAAGGAGCTCTGTGTGTTATGTTAGAGACTAAGGTAAAATGGTGAGTTAATCATGTTTAGTAAGAGTTACAAGAAATCATGTTAATTGAGAATAGTTCTCACTCAAACTAATTTCATATGACCCCGCTGCCGGAAGTAAGGAGTGGTGTGTTTGGGTCATCATTGCATGCATGATAGTACAGTTTTGTGGATTCCTGACTTATTGTGTTCGCTAAAATAAAAGAATAGATGTCACTACATTATACATGACTCATGTTAGAAAATTATACAAATGTTTGCATTTATAATGTTTTAAAATGGATACGGCTGGTGAACTTCACTTGATTATATTGCATAATGCACTTATTGGACCAAATTACTTTGTCAGGAAAAATAAGTTAGACTTAGTTATTACTGACAAGGGACCTACTGAAAAGAAAGGAAAGGGCAAGGTTGCTAGTGTAGCAACCAAGTCCATAAAGCAGCCAGTAAAAGGAAAGTGTTTCTTTTGTCGGAAGACTGCGCACTTAAAAAGGAACTACACTAAGTACTTAGCTTCTCTTCTTGCAATGACTATTAAGCCATCTGGTGAAGATATGTTGATATCTCACTTAGTTGAGTCATGCGTAATTGAAATTCCACGTGGTTTCTGGTGTTTGGACTCAAGTTCAATTGACCATATCTGTAATATGTTAAAGGGGCTCAAGCTAACCAAGAGGCTGCATGATGGGGAGCTATACCAAATGGTTGGAGACAGTACACGAGTAGTGGTCTTAGAAGTAGGAGATGCCTTAGTATTTAGTGGTAGAGTTTTGATTTTAAAGGATTGTTTATTTGTAGTTGTACTGCGCAGGAATTTGATTTATGTGTCTCGTTTAATGGATAATTGTTATTCATTTAATTTTGGTTGTGAACCCACTATTATGCAAAATAAATTGTTTAAATGCAAAGGTACATGTGTCGATAGATTATTTATATTGTTTCCTGATCAAATTTCTCATATTTGTTTAAAGGATTCTAACACAAGCTCATTTGTTCATTCTCCTAAAAGAAAACTCCCTGAAAGGGATAATGCCTACATGTGGCACCAATGGTTAGGTCACATCAATTCAAACAGGATTCAAAGACTGGTAAAAGATGGACTGATAGAGCCTTTAAACTTGGAAGTCATTACCAGTTTGTGAATCCTGCATAGAAGAAAAGATGACTAAGCTTGTCTTTAAGAGTAAAGGTAGTAGGGTGGGTGACTTGCTTGAGTTGGTTCACACAGATGTATGTGGACCAATGAACGTTCAAGCAAGAGGTGGGTATGAGTACTTCATCACATTCACTGATGATTACTTAAGATATGGACATGTTCACCTAATGAGACATAAGTTAGACTCTTTTGAAAAGTTCAAAGAGTACAAAGCTGAAGTTCAAAAGCAATTAGGTAAACAAGTCAAGTCACTTCGATCAGATAGAGGTGGTGAATATCTTTCGGGTTAGTTTATGGATTTCCTAACTGCAAATGGGTTAAGATCTCAGCTTCCTGCTCTGGGTACACCGCAGCAGTTTGGTGTTGCAGAAAGAAGGAATAGGTCATTGTTAGAGATGGTAAGATCCGTGATGAGTCATGCTACTTTGCCAATCTCCTTTTAGGGTTATGCCTTAGAGACAGTAGCATATCTTCTTAACTAAGTTCCATCTAAGTCAGTTTCTAGAACTCCTGTGGAGTTATGGACAGGGTAAAAGCCAAGTCTGGGGTACCTTCGTACTTAGGGGTGCCCAGCACATGTGTTGAAAAAGAATCATGACAAGCTGAAATTAAGGATGTAGGTGTGCATGTTTGTTCGATATCCCAAGGGAATAAGGGATTGTCTTTTCACCAGTCCTTCTGATCAAAAAAGTTTTTATAAGTGCAAATGTGAAATATTTAGAGGTGCATTTTATAGCAGACTACAAAAGCAAAAGAAAAGTAGTGTTAGAGGAATTGAAAGAAAATGACGCTAATTTTGAATAGCTAGACACAACTAGGGACACGGCGGATGCATTGGATGCACCTACTGATAGGGTCGAGAATTTTTCAGGTACACGGGAGCCTTGGCGTAGTGGGAGGATTGTCAGGGCACCTGACAGGTTCGTGGCGGGAGCCTTAATGGTTGATCATGACATTAAATCTAATCCTCTCAGCTACAATGAGGTAATTAAAGACAAGGATGCTGACCAGTGGGTCTTAGCAATGAAAACTGAGATGGGATCTATGTACTCTAATCAGATCTGGGATCTTGTAGCGGTGCCTGTTGGCATTAGGCCCATTGGTTGTAAATGGGTCTACAAGAGGAAAAGAGGAGTAGACGGGAAGGTCAAGACCTTCAAGACAAGGTTGGTTGCTAAGGGTTTTCCCCAAAAAGAAGGAATCAATTATGATGATACCTTCTCACCAGTAGCCATATTAAAGTCTATAAGGATACTCCCATCCGTCGCAGCTCATTATGATTATGACTTTTGGCAAATAGAAGTCAAAACGGCTTTTTTTTTTCAATGGTCGTCTTGAAGAAGACATCTATACAGTGCAACCAGATGGTTTCATTAGCAAGAATTACAAGCATATGGTATACAAACTAAAGTAGTCCATATAGAGATTGAAGCAAGCATCACGCTCATGGAATATTAGATTCAATGAGGCGATCAAATCCTATGGGTTTGAGCAATTGGTTGATGAACCATGCGTGTACAAACGACATTAAGAGAAAGTAGTGGCTTTCTTACTATTTTATGTCGACGATATACTACTCATTGGCAATGATGTAGGGGTGCTATCAGCTGTAAAGAATTAGTTGTCAAGTCAGTTCAATATGAAGGACTTAGGAGAAGCCAGCTACATTCTTGGGATTAAGCTTCTGCAAGAGCATAATAGCAGGATGTTGGATCTTTCTTAAGCCATTTATATTGACAAGATATTATCAAGGTATAGCATGGAGGACTTTAAGAAAGGACTTTTGCCTTTTAGGGATGGAGTCCCTCTTTCTTTATAGCAATGTCCCAAGACACCTTAAGAGGAGGCGTAGATGAGGAATGTTCCATACGCTTTGGCCGTGAGAAGCCTCATGTATGCCTTGTTGCGCGCGAGACCAGGTATCTGCTTTGCTGTTGGTGTGGTAAGTAGATATCAGTCTAACCCGGGGCAATGGGTGCCAATGAAGCATATTCTCAAGTATGTAAGAAGAACTAGAGATTATATGCCGATCTTTCAAAGTGACGAGCCTGTTCCAGTTGGCTATATTGATTCAGACTTCCAGTCAGATAGAGATGCCAGAGGTTCTACGCTAGGCATGTTTTTACTCTTGGAGGAGGAGCCATTAGTGGAAGGAGTGTCAAGCAATCTTGTATTGCTGACTCCACATTGCAGGCCGAGTATGTTGCAACTTCAGAAGCTGCAAAGAGGGCATGTTAGTTTAGATAGAGTAATTGACTTTAATAAGATTTTGACTCAATGGACCTTTGGATCATACATAGAAGTGATAGGAATAAAGTTTGCAATAAATTGGATATAGGACAAGTGGGAGATTGTTAGGAATAGTATCCTGAAATCCAGATTTTTTTTTGTAATATTACTTTATTAAAATATAAAATTGAAGTTCTAGTTGTTTCCTTATTAAATTTGTATAAGTGAGCATATATACTGCATGTGATTTTCTTTTTGGTAACATCCATGAGGTGGGTGTAGTTCTCAAACTACAATTTACATGTTTGTTTTAAGTGGTTTATGAGCTTAACCCATAGATAAACCTGGAACAAAAGGTATAGATTGTTGTTTGAAAAACTCGTAGTCAAAGACAAGTTTGGACCACTTATATGCTAAGACTATAACGTGACACTTTAGATGACTTATCTTGGCTCATGAGGATGGTGATCGAAAAGTGTTAAGTTGGTGTGTTTAATAAGATTGACACACAGAGTAGGACCACGTGAGTTGGTTGTTTCTAGACTACTGTTGGAGACGAGTGATTCATGATGTACTGTTTGAACGATAACTCTAAATCCTGAGAGTATTCTGGACTTGTGCATGGAATGTTAGTTACTTTGGTATACTATAAGCAAGGTCTAGACAAATGACTGAATTCCCACGTACACTGGGTAGTGGCGTGAAGTGTGACATGGATTAGGTATTCAATACAGAATCTACAATCTCTTATGAGATACAGATGTCCCCTTAGTTGATTCGCAAGTGTTTGAATAGTTTTAAATCTTTGGCCAAAGTTTTTCAAGTGTTTGACATTTGAAATTTATACTATGAATATGTTCAAGTATAAATAAATTATTCAGTAAAGGGCAAGTCGGCAACTAATGGAGAAGTTGTGAGAAGGATAATGGTAGTAGTTACAATTATTCTTTGTCATGGACATCTAGTGGAGGGGTTATTGTTATCAATACTGTCTGTTTGGAAATTATCGAATAAATGATTTAAGTCCAGAGTGTAGTGGGATTTATTTAGTAGAATTAAATCTTATTAAATGGTAATTAAATTTTGTCATGAGATAGTAATTAATTTAACCCATTTGGAAGTAGATTTAAATTGTCCATGAGGTCCCTACGCAAGCCTTTATTTTCATTGCCGTCGAAAAAATATTAAAAAATTCATGAGACGAGTAAATTTAAATTTGCCAAATATTATTTATGAGATGAATTAAAGTTAAAAATTATAAAAAAAAATAATTTTTTAAAATTAAAATTTATAAGATGAATTTTTACATGTGAAAAATAAAAGAAAAAAAAGGTGAAATTCGCAAAAATCCAAGCTGTAGTCCTTGTAAAATGTTCACGGCCAATCAGCTTGCGACACATGTTGTGCGTTGGGCTTCCTGATGAGGGGCAATCCGTGGGCACGTGCGCTGTCAATCGCAGCCCACCACGTGGCATGCGAATTTAGGACAAAAATTATGCGGCTTCTAATGTAATTGAAACGCTGCGTTTTGACTTCGTTTTTGATTAAAATGTTCCGTTTTTTCTGTTTTTTGCATGTCTCATATCAAAAATTTGCTATTTTTTTCTCTTAGGTATCCTAGTATAAATATAGGCACCAATTAAAGGTTTAACATTGACTCCAATTAAAAATTAAAGGTTTCTGAAAGTGTTAACTTTCGGAGACCTAATTAAAGAGAAAAATCTCCGTTGAAATTTTTCTTTCTATAGTTTAATATTATTTGAAGGTCACTTTCCGGGTGTTTTGAGGTAATTGCCTAGAAGGCAGCTAGGAGTCAATTTTCTCAGTTTTCTTAGAGTAATTTATTATCATTTTGGTAGTCTTTATTATTAGAGTAATTCCAGGTATTTTTCTTTTTATTCTCTTTTAAGTTTTTTGCTTTTCCATTTTTTATAGTTTTCTTATTGTGCTAGTTATAGTTCATGTAATTATTATGAATGTATTAGAGTAGAGGCCTGTAGATTTAAATTAAGAACTTAAATCTATAGGTTTGAGATTAGGAATTTTTAATCAACCTTAGGTTTAAAATTGAGAATTTTAAATCCTTCCACTGCATCAATTTTGTTAAATTAGGGAAAATTTTTGAAATTTGTCCCAACAATTTTTAGTCCTTGTAAAGTGATTTTGGTTGTACAAGTTACTCATAATTTTTCTTTTGTATGTAAGCCATGTACTCTTTCCACAACTAATGAAATACGCATTTTTTTTCTATACGTCTCTCATATTGGTAATTCTTTTTTTTTTTTTTTTTGTCTTAATTTAAGGATCATGAGGTTGATCCTTAAGACATTGGTACTGAAATTGAGCCCATATCTCTGGGAATCTATACTTAAGGACTTCCTTATTATAATCCTAGATTGATGGCACACAATTTCTTTAAGAACCTACCATTGATGGCCCTTGGGTGAGTTCTTCCATTTAGGTCTTAGAGCAGATAGGCATTACTTCCAAAAACCTCTATGACTCTAAATGGGGCCTCCTAGTTTGGGGACCATTTCCCAAAGACTCAATCTTGTTGGCCAATGGGTAAAACCATTTTCCAGACGAGATACCCTATGTCAAAGGACTTGGGTTTAACCTTTTTGTTGTAGGCTTTGGTAACCCTCTTCTTTTGAGTTTCCAACTTATTAAGAGCATCAAGCCTCACTTGGTCTAAATTGTTAAGTGCATCCATCATGGACTCCTCATACTCAAGTTCAGAAACTTTCCCTTAATGAGCTAGTCTAATTGACTGAACTGTTACTTCCATTGGGAGCACAACATCATGGGCATATGTCAAACGGAAGGGAGTTGTCCTAGTTGCATCTTGTTTAGATGTCCTGTAAGTCCAAAGGGCATCTAGTAGCAACTCATACCTCTTCCTTGGATTATCCTCAATCATCTTTTCAATGTTCGCCTTCAGAATCTTGTTGGTTGAGTCTGCCTGGCCACTGGGCCGAGCATAATAAGGTATTGAGTTTAAGATTTCTATATTGGAACTCTAGGTAAACTCTTTAACCTATGCTCCGTTAAACACTCTAGCTCAGTCCATCATAACTGATAAAGTCAATCATGTGTTGCTAATTGATATTCCTATATGATTTAGCTTCCACCCACTTTGCAAAGTATTCAGTAGCAAACAGGATATAAGAGTGTTGTTTATTGGAAGGAGGGTTAATCTCCTCTTTGATGTCCATTGCCAAATCCCTAAATGGTTCTAGTTTGACAATAGCATGCATCTTAACTGCAGGGACTCTTGGCACATGACCATGTCTTTGGCATTCTCTGTGTCCCTTGGCATACTTTATGCAATCAACCATCATTGATGGCCAGTAGTAGCCATAATGCCTGATGAGCTAATACACTTTTTTGCCAGATAGATGGGATCCACAAATACCCTCATGGGCTCCTACCATTACTAGCATTACTTCACCCAAGTCAAGACCCTTGAGAAGCACTCCACTAGTGTCCCTTTTGTATGACTCTCTAGACTGATCAATAAGATAGAATATGTGAGCTCTCATTCTCATCTTTCTATCCTTAATGTAATCTTAAGGGTTCTTGTGGTAATCTACCAAAGGCTTCGTCCAATCCTCTTGTTGACTTAGGATAGTTTGATTCACTTCATAGTACTCTAAGTGTCTACTTGGTGTGCCTTCACTTACGAGGGCAAAGGACTTAGTGTACTTGATGTCATGATCTACAACCTTAGTCTTGATGACCATGGTTTCTTCACACCAAGTTCTAGGCAATTTGTACCCTGATGCCAACTGAGTCAAGTCGTTGGCTGCCTTATTTTATTCCCTGGGAATAGGGGTGTAACCAAGTCAAGTCGAGCTGAGTATCTTAGTACTCGACTCGAACTCAATTAACTACTCAAGTACTTGAACTCGAGCTCGAACTAGATTGGAGTAGTAAATTTTGCTCGAACTCGAACTCGATTAACTATTTGAGTACTCGTTTATTGTGCATATGAAAGTTCAACAATTAGCTGCATTATAATATATTATTCCATACACTCAAACATTAGTTATACTCAATTTGGATACTCAATTATTGCCCACTCTGTATTTTAACATATATAACCATAAATTACTTATATATTAATAGTAACTATGCATCAAAACCTAAGTTTTAAAAAAATACAAGCAAACCAAATACAAGTTCGTTCACTTCAACACAAATATAACATGTCATCTTTAACAAAGAATTCAATCTTCCTTCTTTCATTCTACTATTAATGTCACAAGCCATCCATTTCAAAAGAAAATAATACACAATAACTACTTCATATCGAGTCAAGTACCAATTCAAGTATCGAGTCGAGTATTTAATCGAGTATCGAGACGAGTATTTAATCGAGTATTAAGCCGAGTAGTTCACTACTCGACTCGAACTCGTTTATTGATCGAGTATCTTTTGATTCTCGAACTCGGTTAATTCGATATCGAGTCGAGTATTTAATCGAGTATCAAGCCGAGTAGTTCACTACTCGACTCGAACTCGTTTATTGATCGAGTATCTTTTGATTCTCGAACTCGGTTAATTCGAGTTCGAATCGAGCTTTATTTGAGCTACTCACGAGCTACTCGGATCATTTACACCCTTACCTAGGAATATGTTCAAACTGCACACCATCAAATTTACTTAATAGCTTTTGTACTATTGATAGGTATCAAATCGAGGTATCACTCAAACCTTGAAATTCTCCTTTTACTTGGCAAATTACCAACTGCAAAGCCCCTTGATGATAACATTGAGGACTTTCACTTCCAAAAGAGTTTGAAGGCCAATTCAATGCCTCATACTTTGCTATGTTGTTGGAACATTTACCTGCCAAGGTGACAGTCAATTTAGTGATGATCCCATTAAGGGATTCTATCACAATTTCAGCACTTGAATTGGTCCTCGAACCGTCAAAGAACAATTTCGAAGGAACCACTAGAAGTTTTTCTAGCCTATCATTTAAGCTAGTTTGGATGTTTGGGTGGTCAGCTAAAAAGTATGCTAAGCTTGTCCTTTTACTGACTTTTGTGAGATATAAACCAACTCAAGCTGAAATAGAGCTAACCTCCACTTATTCAGTCTCCCTCTTAGAAATGGTTTATCTGGCATGTACTTGAGGACATCTGTCTGGGCAACCACATATATGGTAAACGCCAAGAAATAATGTCTCAATTTTGTTGATACGTAAAACAATGACTGACACAATTTTTCAATTAAGGAATACTTTATTTCATTTTCATTTAGGCAATGGCTAAGGTAGAACACAACTTGTTCATAACCTTGCTCTTTGTCCTGTCAAGCAAACAACCAATAGATTCCTCAAAAGTAGAGACATAGATAAAATATCTTAGAAAGTTAACCTGCAAAATATCTTAGAAAGTTAACCTGCCTAAGGAAGTGTTGAAGTTCCTTTTTGTTTGAAGGTAGCTAGGCCTGTTGAATGGCTTTAGTTTTATTAATATCCACCTCGATGCTCCTTTGGTGTACCAAAAACCAAGAAAGTTTCTAGCTCGTACACCAAATGCAAATTTTTATGGATTCATCTTGAGGTTATGGGTCCTCATTCTAAGGAAACGTACCCCTCAAGTTCTCTAAGTGTTTGACTAGGGATTCTGATTTAACCACGATGCCATCTATATAGACTTCCACGGTCTTGCTAACGAGGTCATGAAAGATCATGTTCATGGGTCTCTAGTAGGTGGCTCCATCGTTCTTCAAACCCGAGGGCATAGCCACCCATTCAAACTACCCTACCAACCTAGGACACCTGAATGCTGTTTTGTGGGTATCCTTTGAAACAATCATAACTTGGTAGCACCCACAGTAGCCATCCATAAAGGACAAAACCTCATGCCTTGAGGCTATGTCATTGAGCTCATCAGCAATACAGACCCTTATTTTGCCATTCTTTTTAATGACAGGGGCAATATCTGCTAGCCACTCAACATACCTGGCAGTCCTGATGAATTTAGCCTTTAGGAGTCTTTTAATCTCTTCCTTTACCAAATCAATGACTTCTTGGAACATCTTTTCTCACTGCCTAAATGATGGGCCTGGAGGCCTATGCTTAACCACCATTCTATCTAGGCCAGGCATTTTATGATGCTCCCAAGAGAAGTAGTCCTTGAATTTGTGAAGCAAAGTTAAGTACTGATCTCTCTACCCCTCAGAAAGTAGAGCGCTCAGATAAGTAGGTCTTAGGTTTTTTATTAGAACCCAAATTAAACTCAAGGAGGGGGGTCTTGCACTCCTACCCTCAGATCCTTTATTTTGGTTGGTGCTGCTTTTAAATCGGAGAGCTCCAACTCTTTTTCTTGTGTTGTATGGACTTGGAAACCATTAAATGGCTATTTAATCCAAAGCTGATCCTCAGCGCGCCATGCCACAAGTCTTGCTAATGTTGCAAAAATGGCCCCTTGAGCCATTACTGGGGTTTCTTGGCGCCTCCACATTAGGGTTTTGGAGTGCTTTAGAAGTCTCCTTTGTCAAGAAGGACCCTCATGCATCCCCAGAAGTTAGAGTTATCAAACACAACATCCACTTAACCAACCTCAACTTTAGTCAGTGGGCTGTCAAGGATGGCTATTATGTCCTGCTATTGGGCATATTGTGGAGTGATCCTTTCAATGTCTAGAGGTCCCATGCCATCATCATAGAATTCTACCTCAATGTAGTTAGAGCAAGCCATGATTGGCCCGTTATCTGCCATAACAACCTCATATTTGCCATGGTTCTAGAAGATTAGCAACTAGTGAAGTGAAGATGGAATACAATAATTGGCGTGTAGCCAGTCCTTGTCGAGCAAAGCATTATAACTCGAGGTAGTTTCTTCCACAAACAAAGTTGTCAGCTTGGTTAAGCTGCCAATAGTTAAGTCCACCGGGATGACTCGTTGAGATTTGGTAATAGCTCCAGAAAAGCCACAGATTGCCACATATGAAGTTATTGAGTCTTCTCAAGACTTACCAATGACCCCCAACATATATGAATTAACACGTTGATGGCTGCGCCATTATCTACCAAGATCATGTTCATCAGAATGCCATCAAATTTTTCCTTGATGTATAGGGGCTTGATGTGTTTATTAGCGATGTTAGGCCCGTCAAACAACATCTTCATTATGTCTGGTGTGTCAACAAGCAATTTGGATGCTGTAGCATTAACCTTAAAAGACAAAGGGTTGAGTGTACCTTTAGTGGCCGCTACTTCCGCCATGAGCTACATTTGAGGCTCCCCATCTGATGCTATCACATTATCTTTGGGACCTTCTCGAGCCTCAGCTACCGTGAACTCCAAGGAAAAGAGTAAGGTAGTTTTGACATCAACCTTTTCAGGAAGCATCCCGAATTGTATATGGACCCCTTGGTCTGCTTCCTTCTCAAGGCTGTCAACCATGGATGCATCCTGATTCTATTGTTGAGGACTTCCATTAGTTAGCATGTCCTATTCTTGCGGTTGGTCCTTGAGGTCATCCTTTGGGGTTTAAGATTCCTCCATAGGCTGGGGGACATCTTCTTCGTGGAAATCATTCTCGATGTCAGATAATGTTGAGTTGACATGATCTAGAGGTTCCACTAAGTTAATGCTGAGAGGGGAGCATTCCTCCTCGTCCTCAGCAAATTTCAGCACTAGGGGGTCCTTGACAAGCTAATCCCACCAGGATCACTTCTTCGAGGTTCCTCAAATGGCATCTTTAGTTCCAAAAGAGGATAAGTAGGGGAAATATATCGAGGAAGCAACCCGATTTTCCTCATCACAGCTTGTATTTTCCTACAGCATTACTGACATGCCGTATATGACATCCTTTCTAGGTCGTGAGATATTTTCTCTCAACTAGTTGGACTTTGATAAGATCCTTGGTTGCTATTGATCTCCATAGCTAACTCCTTTGCCATTGTCAGTGTAATGGCAGAGCTATTGCAGAGCTTGATTGGCAAATTTTTAAAAACGGCACACCTAAATATATGATGGAGTTTAGTGATATGCCAACGTAATATTCCATCATCTAGTGTGCATACCAGTCTTAGGAATCCCAACATTCCTTTGATGACCAACCACTCGAAATGTGGTTAGCCACCTGTGCCTTATGATTGTCACTGAGAACCATTTTCCTCTTGTATAGGGAAAAAAGGTTAGTCCTGACACAACAAGGCTTATTTGTGTCAACGGTCTCAACAAGATCAACCTAAAGATGACTAGGGAAGGGGTCTTTATCAACGCCCATTTTCCCTTCTCCCGAGAAGATCAATTTCCTTGCTTCTATGGCATCCTGAACCACATTTCTAGAGATCACGCAGTTCTTCGTTGAATGGGTTAACGAGTCGTGCCATTAACAGTATACCTTTTCCTTGTTAGAGTTGGGATCTGGTTTTTTGTGTTTACCCCTAATCTTGAATTTGTTATTTTCCTCAAGCCAATTGAACATTACATCAGCTCTAGAGAGGTTAAACGATTATTTTCTCAAGTCTTGGGAGTGATAAGACTTCCTAGCTTTAATATTCTTCTTGATCAAAGGGTTACAAATCATAGGATGTCCTTTGACATATTCAGCAACATTAATCTCGTATGGAGGATGTTATTCCTTCTCTATTAAGTCGTGTATGTAATCCCAGTACACGTTATTTTTCTTAAGGCTTTCTTCCTTTAAGAAACCCTCATATCCAGCGGGACGTTCTGCCAGCTAAAGAAGCATTTTAAAGTTAGAGCCTTTGAATTTCTTCTTGAATTCAATATCCAAGCTGCTTTGGGCTAGCTTGGTGTACTCAAGTTCAGGAAGGGCTACAATACATTTTAACTTGGCTTTCTTGAACCGGTTAACATAGTCTTCCACTGACTTGCCTGGCTTCTAGCTCATTTGAGCTAAGTGTGACATGGAAGTTCCTAATTCCATTCTCGGGAATTGGGCTTGGAATCGCCTAGCCATATCATTCCAACAGTAAATAAAATTAGAGGGCCGGCTAATATACCACTAGAAAGCGGTCCCAGTTAATGAGCTAGGGAACAGCCTTAATTTGAGATACTGATTATCTACCACTTCTCTACATTGGCAAGTGCTCGAGGGCATAAATAGTCCCTTGCCATGAAAAGAGGGCAAACTCAAGGATTTTGTATCCTCGAGAAAAAGGGTAATCCCTATTTATGTAGTCAGTGTAAGGTTTAGTATACAAGGGTATGTTAATCCTGGTGGAACCCAGCCCATACATTTTGCTCAATGAGGACGGCCAATTGGTCTTAAAGGAGTAAGTTAGGCACATGATTGGGCGCCTATCGTTGCTTCCCAAGTGGGTGAGGATCTCGAGGGAGATCTGCAGGGTACCCCTGAGCACCCATCACAATCGAGTGTGAGAACGATTTTTGCCTCGCAAACCTTGTGTAAACCCTTAATCATAATGGCTAGGTGCTTAATTAGCCATGGAGTATGTCCTAGCATGACCTGGGTTACATGGCATGCCTGGAAGCACACTGCTGTTAGCAAGCTGTTGGTTCATCCTTGCCTGATCAATCCCCAAGTCACGATCATGAGGAAAGGGGTTTTAATTTTGGCCCCAAATATTATAAGTATGAAGAGGTCTAGGATGAGAAGTCTGGTTCCTGAAAGTAGGGTACCTGACCTTGCACTCCTACTTCAAGGCCTTGAGTAAGCCACAGTGCAACCGCCACTACCTAAGGAGGGTACGAATTGTTATGCCACCTATCTCGAGGATAGGTAAGATCGGTGCATTGGCGTTGAGGTCCCTTGTGGTCAGAGAAAAATTTTTATTCGAAGGCCCAATAAATCTAATAAGTCTAATTTAGTATATAATTATTCATTTCTTTTTGGTTCATTTTATAACCATTTTACCTTAAAATTTTATCGTTGTTGCTTGCTTTTGCTCTTTTTCGCTTCTATTGCCATTTCTTTGCAAAAACACTCATTTTGTGCTAAATCTTGCTAGGTTTTATCATCAACATCAAGAAAGTGAATGCAAGATTCACCAAAAAAAAAAAAAGCAAAAAGATGGGCAAAAAAATAACAATTTACATGGCTAAAGCAAGAACACAACAAGTTCATGCACAATTCATTTCAACTTGCAAAAAGGGGTTGCCAAATGCATAAATCAGGTGCAAGGATGCATTAAAAAATACATTAACATGTCCAATTTGATGTAAACTCTGAATTTAAGTGGTGCAAAGCTCAATAATCTTAAGAAAAAAAGCCAAGAATAGCAAAGTGTAGAGAATGAACAATGAGCCAACAGAATTCACTTTAACTTGCAATTTTGTGTGGCAAAATGGAAAAATAAGGTGAAAGAACTTCTTGTACACTTCATTATCATGTTATAATTTATGTTAAAGCTGATTTTGGGCGGCCAAAGCTGGAAAAAGAAGAAGAAAAACAACAAAGGATAGCAAGTTGCAGAAACTAAAAACCAGCGTGCACAATTCACTTCAAATTGCAATTTTAGGTGGCAAAACTGACGAATCAAGTGAAAGAACCTCTTGTACATAACATGTTCAAGTTGATGTTAAAACTGATTTTGAGTGGCCATAGTAGAAGAAAAATGAAGAAATCAGCAGCAATTTGCAAACCAGCAGAATTGGCAGCAGCTGAGGATGTGTGGTGCGATGAGATTTAAGCTTGTAATTTTTTGTATTTTTTTTAATTCCAATCTTATGTACTATAAATAGGGATTCTTAGAAGGTGTTTTAGCATTATTCAATCCAGAAACATGTAATACAAAGTAGAGAAATAAAGTAGAAATTCGTAGGAAGAAAGAAGGAGGAGAAAAGAAGAAGTTTGGTTTGAAATTTTGCATTTTCAAGTTCTTTTCTATCCTTCTCTTCATTAAGTTCATGAATCTTGTGTTAAATATGCCTTATATTAAGTTTATCATGAACTAATTTTGTTATTCCAAGGCTACGATATAGCCTAAGTTGTAATATGCGCTCATTTCTAATTCAATATATTCAATGTTTTGTTATTGCATTGTTGATGTGTTTATCATTGTTCTTAATGAGTTTTAAATGCTTGATCACCATTTAAGGTCTATAATGATTCATAATGATTCCGAGAGGAGATTTATGATGATTGCTAAGGTGATAAGTACCACAAATTGAGCGAATGCTCGAGAGAGATTAATGCGATTTGTGTTGTTTTTATGTGAAAATTATAGATCCTTAAAAACTCTTTTCTTATTTAAATTCATACACGAGAGTGATGGGTTAATATGTAAAAGAGCCTGCTAAATGTTGCTCGAGAGAGAATATTTAGTAAATTAGTGTTTTCGACCATCAACACGTAATAACAACTTGATATCGAGAATAGAAAGGCGTATTGATGCAACTAGGTGAAATCGGATGCCTTGGATCTAATTAAATCATAAAAACCACAACAAAATCAGTAACCCTTAGATAAAAATCAGTAAATAGAATTTGTTTCCTTTTATTTTATTTTATTTCATATCAAAATCTCAATTTTTGGTCTTTCAAATAATATTGAAGCTACTAATTTCGGTACTCGCTCAATAACAATCCTTGTGGGAATGATACTCTACTCAATCTATATTTACTTGACACGACTTAGTGCACTAGCTAACGCATACGCAAATTAAGGATCAAGTTTTTAGCGCCGTTGCCGGGGATTGTCTCTATTTGAGTGATATTGATTCCACCTAGTTTTAGTACTAATTTAAAATTATTAGTAATTTGTAAATTTTTTTTATGTTTGAAAAATAAATCTTCTTTCATTCATTTAATTCCTTTATAAAACTAATTCTCTAAAAAAAATCAAATAAAAAAAATTCGTATAGAACATACCCCCCCTAAAATTGTGTTTTTGTTAAATTTTGTTCTAGATCGTTGTATTTTTGGTTTTTCTCGTTTAATTCTTACTTTATTTTAATTTTTTTTTTTCATCTAGACAGGTTTTTCAAAGTTTGGTTTATTATTTTTAAGTTATTTAAAACCTTTAGTAGTACCTATTTCCCTCTTAAAATTTGACTTTGTTAAATTTTGTGTTATACTTTGTAACTTTTAAAGATTTCTCTCTGTTGTTATCCTTTCCCTTTAACTTGCTAGTTGTTTATTTTTACTTTGTATGTAAAACTAAAACAAAAAAGAAATAACTCCTTTTGACCCTGAAATTGAAAAAACATTTCGACTAATCAGGAAAACTAAAAGGACTGAAACAATGGCTAATAACAATAATGTTAATGATAACGAAAGGACCTTAAAAGATTATGTTGTACCTATTGCTGGAGGGTGCACTTCCAACATTCGACGTCCACCAATACAAGCAAACAATTTTGAAATTAAACCCGCTATTATATAAATGATTCAACAAACTATCCAATTTGGCGGTTTACCTAGTGAGGACCCAAACCTACATATCGCTAACTTCTTGGAGATATGCGATACATTTAAGCATAATGGTGTCAGCGATGATGCCATTTGCTTAAGACTGTTTCCTTTCTCACTGAGAGATAAAGCCAAAGCACGGTAAATGTCATTACCTCCAGGAACTATCACCACTTGGGATGATTTGGCTCAAAAATTTCTTGCAAAATATTTTGCACTAGCCAAATCAGCTAAGATGAGGAACGACATTACCTCATTTGTACAATACGATACAGAATCTTTGTATGAGGCATGGGAACGTTACAAAGAACTTTTGAGAAGGTGCCCACATCATGGTTTACTTGTTTGGATGCAAGTCCAAACTTTTTACAATGGGTTGGCACCTAATACTCAAACAATGGTAGACACGGTTGCGGGAGGATCCCTAAATCACAAAACCCCAGATGAAGCGTATGAATTGCTAGAAGTAATGTCTAAAAATAACTATGCAAGGGTAACTGAACAGAAGAAACCTGCAGGAATATATGAGCGGGATGCAATAACAAAGTTAACTGCCCAGGTATCAATGCTTCAAAAACAGATGAACATTAACGTGAATGCCATTAATTCTCCTGTACTCACGTGTGAATTTTGTGCAGGGAATCATCCTAGTATAAAATGCCAAACAGGAAATCCTTTCACCCCATCAACCCATGAACAAGCTAATTTTGTTTCAAATTTTCATAAAAATAATCCTTATTCTAAGACATATAATCCCGGCTGGAGAAACCATCCAAATTTTTTGTGGAATAATCAAGGGATACAAAAACAACCTTTTCAGCCCTCCCCGAAAGAAAGATTGATCTCGATGAATTGTTTAGTTAGTTTATGCAAGATACTACAAGTTTCATGCAAAACACTGAAGCAACTCTTCGAAATAAAGAAACACAAACAAATCTTCGAAATCAAGAAGCTTCAATTAGAAGCCTCGAGATCCAAGTCGGACAAATTTCAAAACAACTCTTTGAAAGGTCTCAAGGTTCGTTTCCTAGTAACACAATCACTAACCCACGTGAGCACGTCTAAGCAATTGAATTAAAAAGTAGGAAAACTCTGAATGAACCAACTCCGGTAACTAAGCCCACACAAAATGAGCAACCCATAATTGACTTGTCCACAGATACTAATCAAGAAATTGAAAATGAGGAAGGGACAAAAATCTAAAATGAAGATGAATCAAAAAGGGCTGAACCTCAACCCTACAAACCAAAAGTCCCCTTACCTCAATGTTTGAAAAAGACAAAAGTAGACGAACAACTTTCTAAATTTTTGAAAATTTTCAAAAAGTTACGCATTAATGTCCCTTTTGCTGACATGTTAGAACAGATACCTAAATATGTAAAATTCATGAAAGAAATCCTGTCTAACAAAAGAAAGTTAGGAGAGTTCAAAACGGTGGCACTAACTGAGGAATGCAGTGCCATACTACAAAAGAAGTTGCCTCCCAAGCTAAAAGATCCGGGGAGTTTCACGATACCTTGCACCAGTGGTTCCATTAGTTTTGATAAGGTTTTGTGTGATTTACGTGCAAGTATAAATTTAATGCCTCTCTCTGTGTTTAGGAAACTTGGTTTAAGAGAAGTGAAGCCTATCGCTGTATCTCTCCAACTTGCGGACAGATTAATCAGGTATCCTAGATGTGTAATTGAAGATGTCTTACTTAAGGTTGAGAAATTCATCTTTCCCACTGATTTCATAGTGCTTGATATGGAAGAGGATCGTGAGATACCTCTTAGTCTAGGCTGACCCTTCCTCGCTACAGGAAGGACCCTAATAGACATGCAACAAGGGAAACTTATCTTAAGAGTGTAAGATGAACATGTAACCTTCAATGTTTTTAATGCCATACAATTTCCATCTAACATGGATTCTTGTTTTGAGGTTGATATTGTAGACGAGTTGGTAGCTGAGACATTCAGGGACACATTCCCTAAGTTACCCCTTCAAGCGTGTCTAACAAAGTCCGGGGCCCTAGACATAGAGAACGAGTTGATAAGGAAATGTGCCCAATACCTAAAGAGCTGCGAATCTTTCGATTCGCACCATAAAACAAGAGTGGAAGAAATTCAAGCAATTGAAACTCAACAGAGAATGGAAGAAGACGAACCTCCAAATCTAGAGCTCAAGCCATTGCCACCTCATCCTGAATATGCCTATCTTGGTAATTCTAACACATATCCTATTATTATTAATGCCTCATTGAGTAACATTAAACAGGAAAGGTTGCTTAGAGTTTTAAGAGAGCATAGCAATCGGATGGACCTTTTCTACTATCAAGGGAATTAGCCCTTCTATATGCATGCACAAAATGCTCATGGAGGATAGCTTCAAACCTCTTATGCAACCTCAGCCGCGATTAAACCCTGCCATGAAAGAGGTATTAAGAAAAGACGTTGTCAAACTATTGGATGCCGGGATCATATATCCCATATATGATAGCCCATGGGTTAGCCCGGTGTAAGTAGTTCCAAAAAGGTTGGGGGGGGGGGGGGGGGGGGGATAACTGTAGTAAAAAATGAGAACAATGAGCTCATCCCTACTAGGTTGTCATCGGGTGGAGGGTTTGCATAGATTATCGAAAACTTAATGATGCCACCCGAAAGGACCACTTCCCCTTACCATTCATTGATCAAATGTTAGAAAAATTGGTGGGTCATTCGTATTACTGTTTCTTTGATGGGTATTCAGGGTACAATCAAATTGCCATAGCCCAGGAAGATTAGGAAAAGACCACTTTCACTTGTCCTTATGGTACCTTTGGCTATAGGAGAATGCCTTTTGGGTTATGCAATGCTTCTGCGACTTTTCAAAGATGTATGGTGGCAATCTTCAGTGATATGGTGGAGAATTTTATAGAGGTGTTTATGGATGATTTTTCAGTCTTTGGGGCCTCTTTTGATAATTGTTTAGCTAACCTCAGTTTTACAAAGATGCACTGACACTAATCTTGTTTTGAATTGGGAGAATTGTCATTTTATGGTACAGGAAGGAATTATGTTAGGGCATATGATTTCAAAAAGAGGAATTGAGGTTGATATAGCAAAAACTAGAGTGATAGAGCGATTGTCATGTGCTGATACTTGATACTTGCTACTTGCCTACTTATCTTTATCCTTATCTTTGTCTCTACCTCTATATCTATCCCTATCTCATTCTCATTCTCTTTCTCTATCTCTTCTACCTTTATCTCTATCCTCTTTTTTTTTTTTTTTTTTTTTTTTTGTGCCATACTCATGCATTTGTTGCTTCTCCTGTTGCCAGGTCTTTGGCACATTGTAGCGGACCAGCTTTTTAGGCTGGGGGTCCTCGGAAACAGCCTCCGACTAAGGTAACCCCCTGAAGGGGGAAGGCTGCGTACATCTCCCCCCCCAGACCCTGCTTATGCGGGAGCCCTTGGAGGCACTGGGTTTGTTGTTGTTGTTGTTGTTGTTTGGAGTGATAGAGCGGTTATCATCCCCTACTAATGTTAAAGGCATTCAGAATTTCATAGGACATGTAGGTTTCTATAGAAGGTTCATTAAAGACTTCTCTAAGATCGCTAAGCCTCTTTGCAATTTATTGATTAAAGATGCCCCTTTTAACTATGACAGTGACTGCATGCATGCCTTTGAAACCTTGAAGAAGAAACTAGCGTCAGCACCAATAATTGTAGCACCTGATTAGACCTTACACTTTGAACTTATGTGCGACGCTAGTGATTATGCTGTAGGAGCTGTGCTAGGACAAAGAAAGAACAAAAATTTTTATGTAATTTACTATGCTAGTAAAACTTTGACAGATGCACAGATTAACTCTACTACTACTGAGAAAGAATTACTAGCAGTAGTGTTTGCATTTGATAAATTTCGTTCCTACCTGCTTAATTCAAAGGTAATTGTTTACACTGACCATTCTACTCTAAAATACCTTTTTTGCAAAATAGGATGCAAAACCGAGATTGATTAGATGGATTCTCTTGCTTCAGAAATTTGATTTAGAAATCCAGGATAAAAAGGGTATAGAAAATGTTGTGGCAAATCATCTGTCACGTCTCGAATGAGAGGACGAAGGCCTCTCTATCAACGAAAAATTCCCGAATGAAAGTCTTATGATGATAAGCGAGAATCCTAATTGTCCATGGTACGCTGACATTGTTAACTATTTGATTGCACAGGAACTGCCCAAGGACATGACCTATCAACAAAGGAAGAAGTTTTTCACTAACTTAAAGCATTATTTCTGGGAAGAACCATTCTTGTATAAGCATTGTGCAGACCAAATTATCAGATGATGTGTACCTGAGGAGGAAATGGAGAACATTCTGTGCCATTGTCACTCTCTTGAAGCTGGTGGCCATCATAGTGGGACAAAAACTGCAGCTAAGGTTTTACAATCTAGGTTTTATTGACCTACACTCTTTAAAGTTGCTTTTCAATTTGTTAGTAAATGTGATAGATGTCAAAGGACAGGTAACATCTCCAAGAAACATGAAATGCCCCTAAACAGCATTTTGGTTGTTGAATTATTTGAAGTTTGGGGGATTGATTTCATGGGTCCTTTTCCCTCATCATTTTCTAACTGATTTATTTTGGTTGCTCTAGATTATGTGTCAAAATGGGTTGAAGTAGCTGCTTTTCCCACCAATGGTGCTAAAGTTGTAGTAAACTTCGTAAGAAAAAACATATTTTCTCGGTTTGGAACTCCTAGAGCAATTATAAGTGATGGCAGAAAACATTTTCGTGACCGCCAACTTAAAGCTTTATTGAGTAAGTGTGGAGTTACACACTATGTGGGTGCTCCATACCATCCTCAAACAAGTGGACAAGTGGAAATTTCAAACCAAGAATTGAATGTTATTCTTGAAAAAAGTTAGTACCTCTAGAAAGGATTGGTCAAAAAAGTTAGATGACGCACTTTGTGCATATAGAACAGCATTCAAAACACCTATTGGAGTGTCTCCATATCGACTGGTTTATGACAAGGCATGTCATTTACCAGTAGAATTGGAACACAAAGCATACTGGGCCATAAAAACCTTAAACTTCAATTTAGCAGCTACAGGAGAAAAGAGGTTGCTACAAATCAACGAGACGGATGAGTTCAGAAATGAGGCTTATGAAAATGCTCGAATTTACAAAGACCGAACCAAAAGATGGCACGACAAGCACATTCTGAACAAAGAGTTCGTAGTGGGATAAAAAGTTCTACTGTTTAACTCCCGCTTACGACTTTTCCTAGGAAAGCTGCGCTCTCGATGGTCAGGACCCTTTATTGTAATCCGTGTTTTTCCATATGGCATGGTTGAGATTCAGGATAAGCAAAAGGGTACTTTAAAAGTCAATGGGCAAAGACTAAAACCTTACATTGATGGAGAGCTCGAGCCTCAGAAAACTTCCATTCATCTCAACAATGTCGAATAATCCACTCAGAAAGTCAATCTAACGACTACAACTAAAGCGCTTCTTGGGAGGCAACCCAAGTGTTTCTATCCTTTCTTACCTTATTTTTCCTTGCATTATTTTTTATTGTCTTGTGTTTGTGTATATTTTTGTTTAAACAGGTTTTTTACAACAAGTTTGGGGGTAGCAAGATGTCAACATACACCATCAACAAGCAATCCTCAAACCTGGGACGTATCTCTCGCCTCACTTCACCTTTGTAGTTCTTTTAAAGTTAAGAACAATATTAACTCTATGTTTGGGGGTGGGAAAAGTAATTTTTAAAAGTTTTGAAACAAAATTTTTTCGAAAAGTTTTCCTCTTTTATGCTTTAGAGTCGGCTTTTGTGCCTCCTAGAGTTCAGAGCCTTTGCATGGAGATGTAAATAGTGTCAGCCAACAAAAAGATTGTCTATTTTCTATATATTACATCATTAGTCTTTTGAATAATATTAAAAAAAAAAAGAAAAAAGAAAGAGAACAAGAGCTTATCATCATACTTTTTAAACAAATTTTTCTACTCTTTTTGGCTCGTTTACTCGAACTAGATTTGAATAACCTGATAATCAATTATTTTTTGTATTCTAATTGCAAAACACAATCTAATCTAAGCAACTATTTTGATAAAACCATGGTATTTGACATCACTAGTTAGCATGGTTGTTTTACATTTCTTTCTAATTAAAAGATGCTCAAATTTGAATAGATTGCATTAAGATTATTATTTACATAATAGATTTTGAAGAGTTATGCCTAAGTCTAAATAAAAGAAAAATATAATTAAAATAGAGGGAGAGAATCACTAAGCAACGCTATCCTGTTAAAAACATCTATCATTAGGATATGTGTTACGGTGTGATGGTTTCGTGCCTTGGTACCTCGAGTAAGTAGATCCGTGGGGGTATTTCAACACATGGTACCGTGGGCCAACTGGTACGAGAGTTGCCGCAGTGAGAGCTCGCTACAAGAAGTACTTAGAAAGCTAACAAGGAACCAAGCACCAAAAAAAAAAAAAAAAAAAAAAGAGAGAAGGAAGTCATAATGAAGGCATCTTAGTGGTGGCTTCTCTTATATATGGGTCATCGCCCAGGAGTCGGAGCTTGATTCTCGCTGAAGATGTATTCAGATGGTAATATTGGGGTGTCTAAGTGGTGACTTCTCTTACTTATGGGTCATCGCCCAGGAGTCGGAGCTTGATTCTCACTGCAGATATACTCATGAGCCGAAATTGACTTGAGTAAATAAATTCCTACAAAGAAAAAAAAAATGGTGCAAAAATAATTAGTTTTGGGCATACTTGATAAGTCTTGTTATGAGTAGTATGATTTTTGTCCTCTATTCGGTTTGAATACCTAAAGATTAGAAAGAACGGATAAACTTCATTTGCTTAGCTAACTTTTGAATTTGATTACCTAGGTAATTGACAGATTTTTCCTTGAAAAGATGGTTTTGCCTTTACAACCCTCAAACTTTGAACCTCGGTCATTCTTTTCTAATAAGAGTATACTTGCTTTGAATTGTGGTAGAATTCTTAAAAATCATGAAATCCTGCGCTTTAATGGTTAGCCTTGCTCGAGGGTGAGCAAGATTTAAGTTTGGGGATATTTTGATAAGTGTAATTTAGCATATAATTATTCATTTTATTTTGGTTCATTTTCTAACCATTTTACCTTAAAATTTTATCGCTATTGCTCGCTTTTGCTCTTTTTCGCTTCTATTGCCATTTCTTTACAAAAGCACTCATTTTGTGCGAAATCTTGCTAGATTTTATTATCAACATCAACAAGCGAATGCAAGATTCACAAAACCAAAACAAAAATAGGGGCAAAACATAACAATTTACATGGCTAAAGCAAGAACACAACAAGTTCATGAACAATTCATTTCAACTTGCAAAAAAGGGTGACCAAATGCACAAATCAGGTGCAAGGATGGATTAAACAATACATTAACATGTCCAAGTTGATGTAAACTCTGAATTTAAGTGGTGAAAAGCTCAATAATCTGAAGAAAAACAGCCAAGAATAGCAAAGTGTAGAGAATGAACAATGAGCCTGCACAATTCACTTCAACTTGCAATTTTGTGTGGCAAAGATGGAAAAATAAGGTGAAAACCCTTCTTTTACACTTCATTAACATGTTATACTTGATGTTAAAGCTGATTTTGGGAGGCCAAATCTGGAAAAAAATTAAGAAAAACAGCAAAGGATAGCAAGTTGCAGAAACTGAAAACCAGCCTGAACAATTCATTTCAACTTGCAATTTTGGGTGGAAAAATTGAAGAATCAAGTGAAATAACCTCTTGTACACTTCAATATCATGTTCAAGGTGATTTTAAAACTAATTTTGGGCGGCCATAGTTGAAGAAAAATGAAGAAATCAGTAGCAAGTTGCAAACTTGCAGAATTGGCGGCAACTGAAGATGTGTGGTGCAATGAGCTTTAAGCTTATAATGTTTTGTATTTTTTTTAATTCCAACCTTATGTACTCTAAATAAGGATGCTTAGAAGATGTTTTAGCATCGTTCAATCCAAAAAATTTAATACAAAGTAGAGAAATAAGGTAGAAATTCGTAGGAAGAAAGAAGGTGGAGAAAAGAAGAAGTTTGGTTTGAAATTTTGCATTTTCAAGTTTTTTTATATCATTTTCATCATTAAGTTCATGAATTTTGTGTTAAATATGTTTTATATTAAGTTTATCATGAACTAATTTTGTTATTCCAAGGCTACGATGCAGCCTAAGTTGTAATATACGCTCATTTCTAATTCAATGTATTCAATGTTTTTTTTATTGCATTGTTGAAGTGTTTATCATTGTTCTTCATGAGTTTTAAATGTTTGATCACCATTTAAGGCCTATTATCATTCATAATGAGTCCAATAGGAGATTTATGATGATTGCTAAGGTGATAAGCACCACAAATTGAGCGAATGCTCGAGAGAGATTAACGTGATTTGTGTGGTTTTTAAGTGGAAACCATAGATCTTTAAAAAGTCTTTTCTTATTTAAGCTCATGCATGAGAGTGATGGGTTAATATGTAAAAGAGCATGTTAAATGTTACTCGAGAGAGAATATTTAGTGAATTAAGGTTTTCAACCATCAACACGTAATAACAACTTGAATATCGAGAATAGAAAGGCGTATTGATACAACTAAGTGAAATCGGATGCTTTGGATCTTATTAAATCGTAAAAACCACAAAAAAATCAGTAACCCTTAGATAAAAATTAGTAAACAAAATTTGTTTCCTTTTGTTTTATTTTATTTCATATCAAAATCTTAATTTTCGGTCTTTCAAATAATATTGAATCTACTAATTTCGGTGCTCGCTCAATAACAATCTTCGTGGGAATGATACTCTACTCACTCTATATTACTTGATATGACATAGTGCACTTGCTAACACATACGCAAAGTAAGCATCAAAATCCAAGGGGCACGTTGTCGTTTCTATGGCTAGATTCCAAGTGTGTAGCACTTGGGTTGGCCACACTTAGGTTTTCCGTTCTCTTAGGAAATTATGGTCGGCCTGAGTAGGTGGTGACCGCATGCTCGAGGGTGTCTGTTGAGGATATCTAGTTGGTACTGATGGAAGAGGTACAGGCCTAAGCTACCTAATATCCTCCCTAATGGCTTCGACCAAGCCATTATGAGCCTCAGCTTGTCTAAATACGATGGGTTCGACATCAACCACCATTTACCTAGCCATGTCCTTGGTGATAAGAGTAGCAGTGGAAGACAAGGTCGAGTTTATTTCCACTAAAACTCTATCAGTTTCTTTGTGAAGCTTTTCATTCACAAGGGTTCCAACGTCGCTTAATACGGCTGTCATGGCAGCAGAGTTTTCACACTAAGTAGCTAGATTGCGATGTATTTTAGCATGTTGTCTCTCGAAGGCTTCTTTCATTATTTGTTGGACTCTTTGGTCCATAATCTCTAAACGACGTTTGAGCATAGCCATGAAACTCTTGCTAGAATGGCCATCAAGCCCTATACGTTCATCTTCTGGGATGTCATCACCACCACCAGCTTCGCTGCCATAGCGATGACTTAGTTCATCCCTTTGAGATATGGGACTTTGCTCAAGAGGACACTCAAGCGGGGATCCAACCAAGGCTAAGTCTTCTGGCTCCTCATGGTCGAGGGCACTAGACCATTTTGTCCTGTCCATTGGCGAATGGCTGGCAATTACGTTATGGTAATCCATGATGGGCTAAAGACATTAAAGTCTCGTTCCCACTGTGGTCCCTAAAAGGCATGTTTGCTTTATTTTGTTTCAAGTTATGTATGTGTGGTTGCTGTAAATGTGAAGACAAAACAAACATGGCAAAGGGACTCACAGTGACTAGGTAGTGAGCCTAATTATGAATCACACATCTTTGACCTCAACTACTCACTGTTTTCAGTGAAAAGGTCGTGATATATTGGTGTATCCGACACCGATTAGACCTTGAGTTTTGTTTACACTTCAATTAAGAAGACTTTGTTAAATGTTTTTTATGGATTTTTTTATGTATTTTTATGACAAGAAAAGTAAAGGATATGGTCCTAACTTAAGTGGCAGTTATAGTGATGGAGCAAGGCCCACATACACCTTTCCCCATAAACTTAAAAGTCAGGAATTGGGGTTGAGACAAACCCAAGAGCTAAGAAGTTGACTTACAAGCCCGAGTTAATTAGGTTTTTAAGACTGGCACCCCTGACTCAAAATAACTCGAATGAGTTTAGGTTTGACAAGATTAAGATAGGGCAAATTGTATTCAAGTCATTGGATTAGGACCAATGCAATTAAGGGACAAGCCCTAGCCGTCAAAGCCCTAATCAATGGCATGAACCTAAGGTCACCTAACTTATCAAGCAGTGATAGTAGTGTTAAGGCCATTGCAAGCAAGGGACAAGTCTTGGTCGTTAAAGCCTTAAACTAAAGCCTTAGATCTCAACTTGTCGATTTGTGGGAATAGTTTAAAACTGGAAAGTCATACTTGAAGCCCAAGAACTGTATAGTATGTACAGCAAAGATCTGCGTTACGCTAAGCCTAGCTAAGTTACGCTACTTCTAAGGAAAAAGTACAAGTGTGCTGTAACAGAAAGCTTGAAGATGTTTTGTGTTGAGTGTGTGTATTACTTTGATCTGGCGCAAAGTCCTTTATTTATGGATAACTAAAAATAACAGCTGCTCCTATTTTTGGGGCAACTTCACCCACATCTTGCATGCCAATCTTCGATGAACATGTCCTGAATTCAGTACTGGAGGGAAATCCTTGGTCTCCAAGTCCGTAATCTTAGCAGAAGTCCCTTCTAGAAACCCCACATTTTCTTGATTTAAGCTTAATGCCCAAGTAACTAAAATTGCACTCCAAACAACTGTCTGGAGCCTGGAAACCACCTATCTTGCGGCCTTCCTGGAAGCTCCTTGAGCTCGAGCTCTCTTCACCCTTTAGCCATCTTAAATCGAGTAGCTGATACCCTTGTCAAGGGTAATAATTCTCTTAGAATGCTGGGCTCGAGATGCAATTATCTCTGCCCCTAAAGGCCTAATTCCCATCCAGGGAAGCCTCACATGTTAAGCACGTGGGATTTTACCCAAACAGCGCTGTCCTAGCCCTTTGAAAATTAGGATGAAAATAGCCTGTATGGGACTTACGTACACGACTTAATCGAAGAGGATGGATATCCTTTATATGAGATTGATGTCACTGAATATGTCAAGGGACCTCTTATGGTTTGCAATCCTTTGATAAAGAAGGATATCAAAGCCAGGTAGTCTTATCAATCTTAAGACTTGAGAAAATAGTCTTTTGACCTCTCAAGAGCTGACGTAACATTCGATTGGCTTAAGGCAAATAACAAACTCAAGATCAGGGGTAAACATAGAAAGCTTGACCCAAATTCTACTAAGGGGAAGGTATGCTATAGATGGCATGATTCGTTGACCCATTCAATGGAGAACTGCACGATCATTAGAAACTTGGTTCAGGATGCCATAGAAGCAAGGTAACTGATCTTCTCGGGAGAAAGACAGATGGGCGTGTAATGACTCGAGAAAAGGGGCTTGTAATAAACTTGTATAAGGCTTTAGTTAGCTTAATTATCCTCTCTAGCTGTTAGGGATTAGGAGTATTATTGAATAATAAGTCAAAGAGTGCCAAGGTAAGTCAAGAGTGGTGGCTGTTAGTTCTTGTCGGTTACGCTTTAGGTGCCCATTGTTAAGTATCAAGATGGATCTTGATACTTAACCTAGGAGAGAGAGAGTTGAGATGAGAGAAAGAAGGGAAGGAGATGACAGAATAGAGAGAAAATATCAAGATATTTTGAGTTTATTATTGAATGAATGATTCTTACAATTCAACTAACCTCTTATAGCTAATACAAGACCAAAACATCAACTAGACACATGCCTAGAACTTCAACTAACTTTCCCACCACAATACAATTTCAAAACTACCTTTCCCGCCACAATACAATTTCAAAACTACCTTTCCCGCCATATTACAATTTCAATTATTACATATTCCAGGACATGACAATTCCCTCCCCTTCAACTCATTCTTGTCTCAAGAATGGAATGAAGGAAATTGGGACTCAATGAAGCTGCAATTCTCCCATGTAGCCTGTGCAGGACCCAAATTGGTTCGTTGGGTCAAAACTTGTTTAGTATCAACTCCTTGCTGCTGCACTACGCGATTGTCAAGGATTACCTCAGGTTCCAAGATCAGCTGCCCATCATTTCCAGCTTGTAAGCTCGCTGCTGCCCCTTGATCAGTACCTGCTGCTCCTTTTGACTAGTTTATTATCTGTTTCTTTAACAAGGAGACATGGAAAACAGGATGAACCAAGCAGTCCGAAGGAAGCTCCAACATGTATGCGACCTTACCAATTCGCTCAAGAACCTTGTAAGGACCATAATATCGAGCTGACAACTTGATGTTCTTGCGTATTCCCACTGAACTCTACCTGTAAGGCTGCAATTTAAGATAAACCAAGTCTCCCACATTGAAACTTCTATCAATCCTCTTCTTACTAGCATAAAATTTCATCCTAGCTTAGGCCAACTGCAAATTGTCTCTGAGCTGTCGAGCTAGCTGAATTCTTTGCTGAAGTAAATCATTAACTCCTTGCACATGAGACACCACTCTTTGATTGAGTGAGGGAGAAGGAGGATCATACCCATAGAGGGCCTTAAAGGGAGTAGTTCCCAAGGAACTATGAAAGTGAGTATTGTACCAATACTCAGCAAGGGAGATCCATTTATGCCACTGTTTGGGATGTGAGAATGTCATTCCACGCAAATACTGCTCTACACACTGGTTTACCTTCTCAGTTTGCCCATCAGACTGTGGATGATAGGATGAACTCAGAGCTAATGTAGTGCCAAGCAATAGAAACAACTCACGCCAAAAGTTACTGGTAAACAACCTGTCCCTATCTGAAACTATTGTTTGAGGAAGCCCATGGAGTTTGTATATGTGATCTAAGAACAATCGAGCAAGTTTCTCAGCAGTAATGGGGTGATGAAGAGCAATGAAGTGGCTATATCGAGTAAAACGATCAATGACCACCCAAATGATTTCCCTGCCTTCAGATTTTGGTAGCCCCTCAATAAAATCCATGCTAATGTGAGTCCAAGACCCTTCAGGAACAGGTAGAGGTTGCAATAACCCCTTATAAGGCGTGTGCTCAACCTTAATCTGTTGACAAGTATCACATTGCTGCACAAAATCCTGCACATGCTTCTTCAGCCCTGCCCACTGAAAGTATTGCTTGACTCTCTGGCAGGTGCCATCCATTCCAGAATGTCCACCCCATGGAGAGCCATGGGAAGCTGGAATAATTTTTTTCTTCAATTCACTACTGCCACCCACATAGATCTTGCCATTGATCCTGATTATTCCCTTGCTAACAGACCCACCGTCATCAGAACTTGTAAACAACGGTTGGATGTAGTGAGGAACAATGTGTGATGGGGCAAATTCATCAAACTCATAGGACTCAATTACTTTAGTCATCCACAGGGGTTTTACTTGAGTAACTGTAGCACACATATCCTTCTCACAGCCTTCTGTTTCCCCTTCTTCAGCACGTTTAGAAATTGCATCAACCACGATGTTCTCAGCTCCTTTTCTATACTCAATGGTATACTCCAACCCCAACATCTTCATCAAGCCTTTTCTTTGCACCCTTGTGGAAATTCTCTGCCCTAACAGGTACCTGAGGCTCTGGTGGTCTGTTCTGATCACAAATTCATGGCCCTCCAAGTAATGTCGCCATTTTTGAACAGCTAGAAGTATTGCCATATACTCCTTCTCGTAGATGGAAAGCCTCTGATTCTTGGGTCCCAAAGCTTGGCTTAGATAAGACAAGGTTATGCCACCTTGTGAAAGCACTGCCCCAATACCCAAGCTGCTTGCATTAGTTTCAAGTATGAAGGGTTGGTTGAAATCTGGCATGGCTAAGACTGGTGCATGAGTCATAGCCTATTTGAGTGATTTAAAAGCCTCCCTGGCTGACTCATGTCAATGGAAGTTTTCCTTCTTTAACAAATTTGTCAAAGGCTTAGCAAGTAAGCCATAACCAACAATGAACTTGCGATAATACCCTGTTAAGCCCAAGAATCCCCTCAACTCTTTAAGTGATTTGGGCTCTGGACAACTCAACATAGCTTGAACCTTACTGGTATCCGTGGCAACCCCCTCAGCAGAGATAATATGACCCAGATATTCAACCTGTGTCTTGGCAAAAGCACATTTGGAGAGCTTAGCAAACAGCTTGTGATCTCGCATAGTCTGGAAAACTAGCCTCAGGTGCTCAAGGTGCTGCTGTAATGTGGGGCTATAAACCAATATGTCATCGAAGAAAACAAGGACAAACCTCCTCAAATAAGCCTTGAACACCTTATTCATCAAAGCTTGGAAGGTCACCGGTGCATTGGACAGTCCAAATGGCATTACTACAAATTCATAATGCCCTTGATGAGTCCTAAAGGCTGTCTTGTGGATGTCCTTTTCCTACACTCTTATCTGATAATACCCCTGTCGAAGATCTAACTTGGAGAAGTAGCATGCTCCATAGAGTTCATCAAGCAAGTCATTAATGACAGGGATTGGAAACTTGTCTTTGACTGTATCGGAGTTCAATTGTTGATAATCAATACACATTCTTGATGTTCCATATTTCTTCTTCACCAAAATCACCGGGGATGCAAAGGGACTGTGGCTATGTCTTATGAACTTGGTCCTTAGCAATTCATCAACTTGCCTGTCAATCTCATCTTTCTGAGAATGGGGGTATTTGTAAGGGCGTAGATTAACTGGATTAGACCCATCTTTGAGTGGGATTGAGTGATCAAGTGCCCTTCTTGGAGGTAATTCCTATGGCTGCTCAAACAAATCTCGAAACTGATCCAACTAAGCATCCAAAGGAACCTTGGCATCAGCATGATCAGACTTTGCAGCAGGAGCAATTAAGTAGAGTTGTCCTACCCAATGGTAATCACTCTTCTTAAGGACCTTCTGCAACTGTTTGCCCTTCATAAACTAAAGCTGGCCTTGCTCAACTATGCCCTGCAGCTTGATCTTGAGACCATCTTTCTCAAAGATTACTGCCAGTTGCGAGAAATCAAAGAGCATTGGACTATAGGACTTCATCCAATCCACTCCTAAAACCATGTCGCAGCCTCCCAGCCTCAAGAGTCGAAAATCATAGACAAATTTATGTCCTTGCATCTTCCAATTGAAATTCTTACATTTAGTGTGAGTTAGGAGGGAATTTCCATCAGCCACCGTAACTGCCAGAGGGTTGGTATTGATGATCTCTTGTCCCACAGCTTGCACAACCTTAGGATCAATAAAACTGCGTGTACTCCCACTGTCAATGAGTATCAACAATGACTGCTGTCCTGCAACTCCCCTGATTCAAATGGTGTTGTGAGAACCAGTGCCAATTAGAGCCTTCATGGAGATCTTAACAAAATTGTCATCATCAGCGTCTGTGCCTTCTTCCTCTAAGTGTGGTTCCTGAAGAACCTCATCATCTAGCTCATCATCCTCATTCTCTTCTCCAGTGACTGTCATTAAGTACTTTGGATCACACTTATGACCAAAGAAGTACTTTTGATTGCATTTGTAGCATAACCTTTGAGGCTTCTTATCATCAAGGCTGCCATTCTTACTGCAAGGCTGTGTAACTCGCGTGGATGAAGAACCAGGAAAGTTCCCCTTCACCTTAAAAGTATCCACATTCAACAACATAGAACTCTCTGCCTTCCTAGCCTTGGTGTATGCTTGAGTCAAGTTTTCAGGTTCAAAAGCTTTCACCAAGCTCTTGATATGTGGTTTGAGTCCACTCACAAAACTAGAGACATAAAAAGTTTCAGGAGCATCAGGATAAACGGAGAGCATTCTAGCTCTCAATCCTTAAAAACGTGCCATATAGTCCTTAACAGAAGCAAATTGCCCCAGCTTGTTGAAGTTATCAACGACCTCACTCACATCTTCATCACCATATCTTGAGCATAATTCATTCGAGAATGTAGTCCAAGTGAGGTTAGGCTTAGTGTGTAACAGTCCATAGTACCATGTCTCCATCTCACCACGCAAGTAAAGTACTGCAAGCTCTACCTTCTCGTGCTCATCAATGCTATAAAACTTGAAGTACCTTTCGCGTTTTCGCAACCATGATTAAGGCAAAGTACCATCAAATGGCTCCAAATCAACCCGAGGCTGTCTGCCAGCATAATTTCTTGCATTAGAGGCACTGTCACTCGAATCAGTAACTGGAGGATTGGGATCTGGTGGTCTAATTGGCTGTCGGGATGGTTGCTGACTAGCTGGAAGGAGAATTCCACCACTAGGCTGCTGAGATTCACTTCTCCATTGCCAATCAGAGAGATGTTGAGAGAATCGCTACGATTGATTCTCAATTTTCTGATCCAACCTTTGAGCTTGATTGTCTAACTTTTGACCCAGCTTGTACTCCATATCCTGCTGAAAATTCCAGAGCATGTTTTGCATCATCTGCAACACTTGATCCATCTGCATTCCTTAAACATTGCCTCCATCCGCTCCAGCAACAGCAACATAAGTAGGGGCTCCACCAGTTGCACTACTAGGTGCAACATTAGGCACGGTATTAGTTGCATTGTTAGCTGCATTGGAACGAGTAGTCTGAGCCACAGCCGATCTTCTTTTCCTAGCCAGACTTGAATCAAAACTGCTCAATCAATTGCATTGGAGAGAAGAACAATCCGATCAATGCCTAGCTCGAGGCTCTGGCACCAATTGTTAAGTATCAAGATGGATCTTGATACTTAACCTAGGAAAGAGAGTTGAGATGAGAGAAAGAAGGGAAGGAGATGACAGAATAGAGAGAAAATATCAAGATATTTTGAGTTTATTATTGAATGAATGATTCTTACAACTCAAAAACCTCTTATAGCTAATACAAGACCAAAACATCAACCAGACACGCGCCTAGAACTTCAACTAACTTTCCTGCCACAACACAATTTCAAAACTACCTTTCCCACCATAGTACATATTCCGAGACATGACACCCATGTGCATTGTACCTAGTTAGCCACCATTAGCTAGAAGGTAGAGTAAGGATTAGATGCATCTCTTGTAACTATCATTGATGAATGATATTGATTTCTATCTTCTTCTCTCAACCCTATTTCTCTCTATTATCTAATTCTCATCTTAAATCTCTAATTCTCTTCTCTTCTCTACTTGAATCATAATAATTGGTATCAGAGCTTGTGAATTTCGATTCAGATTAAGTTGATTTAGTTCAATTTAATTGTATAAGTGTAAGATCAAGCTTAAATTGGTATCAAGTTCTTAATCGCATTGCAACTGATTAGGAGTTGAACAATTGGATTCTTGATTGAGATGCCTATGGTTATTAACTGAATTTAGCTACTTCTGCATAGAAGTTTTGAGGATTGGCATTTGACTTAGTTGAATCTACTTCAATTAGGTTGAGTTTGTATTGAATCAAGCATGATTTACGGTAGAAGTTTAGGAATTGGAGCATGTGATGTTGTTGCTGATACAATGCAGCAAGAAAAAGCTTCTCGAGTGCAGCGTCATAGGCATCAACTCACATAAGATTACAAGCTCACATTAAAACGCTCTCAGTAGTAGTATGTGTAAAAGCAACTCCAAATTCAGCAGCAAATACAAGGAATACATGAGCAAATCAATAGGAAAGTTAGATCTCAGTTGATCGAAGGGTAAGAGCAAAGAAATAGGCAAGGAAAAGCAATAAAGACTCAATCGTATACTCAGCTGGTGTTGAGCTAAATTATGGTTTGAATGTTGTTGCTGCGGGTCAGATTAATGTGAATCCAAGGCAATCAAGTGTGCGTGAAGAAGTGATATGCAAAATTGGTGCTAAGGATGCCGAGTTTGGTGACAATCGTGATCAATTGAGTTGGAATCTAGCTAATATTGAACAAGATGCTATTGGAATGTCAAGTAGTACACGATCAACTTTAAGTGAGGATGTAATTGGAGCATCTCGACCACGAGTTAGGGCATTACAACCTAAATTTGATGCATTACAGCCTGAAGTGCAAGATGTTGAATCACTTAAAGTTGCTGAAATTGAACCACATATGCAAATCGAGATCTTGAGCATAAAGAATTTGAGAGTAAAGTTCATATCACAGCTTAACAAAGGAATCAACTTGATCATTTAATTAAATAGTAAAAGGTGTTATTCAAGCAAGAAAATAAGAGCAATGGAGAGGCCAATCTTGGTTTACCAAGGCAATGCACCAAATTTCTATTTTCTTGAGAGGAATGAGAAGGTCCTTGCTATGCTATACTAGATCAAGAAGTTGCATTTGAGGCAGCCTAAGGTGGTTATGTTGTTAATTGATAGACTTAGAGCATCTTCTTGGATCAAAAGAATGATGAAGAAGGCAAGGAAAGGACACAACTCAAGTAACCAATTCATGACATCAGCATTGAAATAAGAAAATTGCACTGTGGCTTTACCTAATGCAAAATAGGCTGCTGCTACTTCTAATGTCAATGCTACTGCTGGGTGTTGTATTGAAATTGGAACCAAGGCTAAGGTGAATCAGGTTGAGCTAATGGCAATGTTACGGTAGCAAATGCAAGAGATGTTTCTAGCATTTAAGCAAAGACTTCAAACAAGGCAGGCTCAATTTGAGCAAAGAATGCACACAAGGCTGGAATAATTTGAGCAAAGACTTGAGCGTCGATTAGCTGGAATGCAAGGGCAACTCAATAGACAAGCTATTTCTCTTGGTGCCAGTATGTTACCTACGGGGCATCATCAAGGAAAAGTTGTAGTTCCAACTGTTACTGCTGTGGTTCTAAAAAATTCAAAATAGAACCCATTTATTACCTCTCCAATACGTGCAAATGTACTAATTAAGATGGGAAATTTTCCAAATTCCATCAAGACGCAGGGTCAAATGAGTGAAGCTGATGTTTATGCAACTAAGCACACTAAAAACAGGCCCCCTGGTCAAAGAGAATTGAAGCTTGCTGTTAGGATCAGCAAAGAGGAAATCAGTAGTGAAATTGGGCAAGTAGACATGTTGGCTTAACAACCTCATTGTTGGAGCCAAAAAAGTGGAATAAATCAGTCCAAAAGTAGCTCTAAGGTGAAGAATGAGGAAAGGAAGTTCCAAGGAATAAGATATAGGAACAATCAAGGAAAAATATTTGGATTTTGTGAGGAGGCCAAGCTGATTTTGATTGCTTCTGGTGCTGAATTAGCAAAGAGGTTGGATCAAGAGTTAGAAGCATGTATTGGCCAAGCTCAGAGCAAAGGACATCTCCCCAGAGTACAAGCTAATGTTAGGCCTCTTGAATATCTTATAATTTTAGTTCAATAGCCAATAATACCAATGGAGAACACAATTTGAAGGTGTTGTCTGTGCAATGTATGCAATTAAAGCGAGTAAACTAAGCCAAGTATTTATGCAGAAGATGGAAACTGAGGCTTTGGTTGAGTATCGGAATGAATGAGTGATAGCTGCTGCTAAGAAATGGAGGCAAGGTCTAAAATTGAACATTATGGTATGTTGTGTAAGCATTGCTGCAGCAGGTTGCACAGAATTGGAGAGGTAGATGTAAAAGGATATGCAAGTTTGGGGGACTCATCAAAGTCCCAAGAGCATTGATGACAAGCTCAAAGACAATCGGCATTTCATGATGAAGTCTCTCTTCTGGGAGGAGATTTGCAGGATCTTTTTCGAACTTGCTGCTGAGGGACTTGCAGTGCTGAAATTTGAGCTTCCAATGGAAAACAGGAATGGAAATTCTGGCAGTGATGCAAGATGAAACTTATTGCTACCTCAGTTAGGGTCTGGGAATGTAAATACCATTACAATAAGCATTTTTCAAGTGATGCAGCAGGAAAAAAAAATAAGAGACTTGAAGCTACAATTTCTCTACTTCGATTCTTGAGGCTGGAATCTGAAGGAGGGGGGGGGGGGGGGTATTGTCATGATTCTAGAAAAGGGACTTGTAATGAACCTATATAAGTCATTAGTTAGCTTAATTAGCCTCTCTAGCTGATAGGGATTAGGAGTATTATTGAGTCATAAGTCAAAGGTTGCCAAGGTAAGTCAAGAGTGGTGGTTGTTAGTTGTTGTTGGTTAAGCTTTAGGTGTCCATGTGCATTGTACCTAGTTAGCCGCCATTAGCTAGAAGGTAGCATGATTATTAGATGCATCTCTTATAACTATCATTGATGAATGATATTGATTTCTATCTTCTTCTCTCAACCCTAATTTTCTATGCTTCTCTTCTTTATTCTCTAATTCTCATCTTAAATCTCTAATTCTCTTCTCTTTTCTACTTTAATTCTACATCTATCCTAGGTTATGATTCAAGATTGATCTCGAATCATAACATGGCATTGACAGAGACCCCTTCCCTAGTCTTTCCCAAGTTAATACAATCAAGGTAGCAAAGGCTTATGATTCCCAAAACAGCCAAACAAATGGTAGATCTCTATGCAGGATGAGTACAGACAAAGACACTCTTGCTGTAGCCAACAATTTGTTTGACAGGCTACTAGAGTCCAGAACACTGATGTTCCCCAGAGTCTCTGTAAGGTTGCCAGAAGATTACTGTAAGTGGCACATCACGACCAAACATTCAACACTAATATTGTGTTACGCTCAGCAGGCTTCTAAAAAAGCAATTAGATGAAAGAATTATTCTTCTCTCTAAAGAAGAAGAGTTAGCCATGGGAATTCTTTTTTGTGACCATTGGCTAACAGTCTTCGCTTCTGAGAAGCAGGCATCGAGAAAACTCTTACGCCTTACACATGACCTCCAGGGTTGTGGCCACAAGTTGGTGTCTGAAATGAAGAAGCTGAGCCTTTACCCAAAGAAAAAGCCAGCTCACTCAATAAAGACATCACTAACGGGAACTCCTTGAGGTCTTACTTCGAAGGTTCAAATCATCGAAAGGACTGGGCATCTAAGGAGAAATCTGAAATATCACCTACTGGAAGTGGACACCAGTTAGGGACCACGACAGTCAGGACACCAGCCTTCTAGGGTCCAATTCGGTAATGTCTGGAGGAGGAATCACCTCAATCAAGAGGACGATAGTCCCTCTAGCCTTACTCGAACTTAAAAGAGGAGGCAGCTATAAAAGAAGGCAGCTCAACAAAGGACTCTCCTCAATACTTGCTTAAGCAGACTCTCTCAAGAGGAAGCAAGAGTTTGCAAGGGCAAGCAAACTGAGCGTATGGATCTTGAAGATCTAACAACGGAGTCCAAGTTTGTTGCTACTATCGATAAAGGTCAACCACACAAGAAGCTTGAGAGATGGACCAATCTCTCTTCTTGAAGGACAAAAATCTTGGTGGGACCAGCTTGCCAAGAATTCACTGGCTCAGAGATCCATTGATGATGGAGAGGAGTATTCCCCTCTTAGCATAAACATAGTGGAAACTCTAGACCATGTCAACCCAACATGATTTGATATATAAAATGATTCCGATGAGGGGGACTTCCCCCAACCTACGGAGGAGTCTCAAACTCCAGCGATGATCCAAAAGACCAACCTCCAGATCAGGAAATGCTAACCGATGGCAGTCCTTAAAAGCAAAACCAAGACGTGCCCATGGATGGTGGCCCTGAAAAGGAAATAGATCAAGGGGTCTAGATACAATTCGGGATGCTCCCTGAAAAGGTTGATGTTAGAACTACATTGCTCCTTCCTTTAAAGTTCATGCCAACTAGTACTCAAGAAGGCCTCAAGGGGGATGTTATAGCATTAGACGAGGATCCCTAGGGGGCACTTGTGGCTGAAGTAGCAATCACCAAAGGTAACCCTGATCCTTTGTCTTTTAAAGTTAATACCCTTACATCTAAATTGTCGGATGATACACCTGACATAATGAAGATGATTTTTGATGGGGCGCCAATAAATACATCAAGCCCCTATACATCAAGGCCAGATTTGATAGCATTTTAGTGAACCGGGTCTTGGTGGATAATGGTGCAGCCATCAATGTCCTGCCTTCTTATATGTTGGGGGTCATTGATAAATCTCAAGATGACCTAATTACTTCAGATGTTTCAATATTTGGCTTTTTCGGAGCTACTACTAAGACTAAAGGGGTCATCCCGATTGAGTTAACAATTAGAAACTTAAGCAAACAACTTTCTTCATAGTGGATACTACATCGAGCTACAATGCTTTGCTTGGGAGAGATTGGTTACATGCCAATTATTATATCTCATCTTTACTGCACCAGTTGTTAATCTTCTGGAACCATGACAAGTATGAGGTTTTTATGGCAGATAACAGGCCATTCGTGGCTTGCTCCAACTACGTTGAGGCAAAATTCTATGAAGATGGCATGGGACCGCTTGATGTAAAAAGACCACTCCACAGTCTGCCTAACAATAGGACATAATAGATATCCTTGATAGCCCACTCACTGAAGCAAAGGTTAGTCAAGTTGATGTAGAGTTTTAAGACTGTAATTTCTAGGGATGCATGAGGACCCTTTTTAAGGAAGGAGATCTCTAAGGCACGCCAGAACCCTTATGCGAAGGAGCCAAGAGCTCCCATTAATGGCCCAAGAGGCCATTTCCTTAGCACTAGCAAGGCTGATGGCTTGGTATGTTGAGGATCAACTTTGGACTGAGCAGCCATTTAGTGGCTTCGAAGTCCAGACAATGCAAAAAAAAGAGTTGGAACTCTCTGACTTAAGAGAAGGACCAGCTAAAATGGAGGATTTAAGGGCTGAAGTTGAAAACCGCCTCCTTGAGGTTAAACTGGAGCTCAATAGAGGACCCATGACCTACCTATCTAAACGCTCTACTTTCTGAGGAGCAGAGAGAGTAGTATTTGACCTTACTTCGTGTGTTCAAGGACTACTTTGCTTGGGACTGTCATGAGATGCCTAGCTTAGACAGAAAGGTGGCTAAGCATAGGCTTTCTATCAAACCAGGCTCGAGGCCCATCATTTAGGCCTAGAGGAGAATGTCCTAGCAAGTTATTGATTCGGTCAAGGAGGAGATTGAAAGACTTTTAAAGGCTAAATTTATTAGGACTGCCAACCACCCCAAAGGACGAATACCCAAAGCAAATTACTAATGTGCTCATTGACTCAGCCTCGTGGCATGAGGTCTTATCTTTTATGGATGGGTATTGTGGGTGCTACGAAATTATGATTGCTTCTAAGCATATCCACATGACATCATTCAAGTGTCCTGAACCAAAAGGAACCTTTGAGTGGGTGGCTATGCCATTCGGCTTGAAAAACGCTGGCTCCACCATCAAAGAGCCATGAACATGATCTTTCATGACCTCGTTGGAAAAATCGTGGAAGTCTACATAGACGATATTGTGGTCAAATTAAAGTCATAAGTCAAACACTGGAAAACTTGAGGGGGGCATTCCTTAGAATGAGGACCCTTAACCGCAAGATGAATCCATTAAAGTGTGCCTTTAGTGTATGTGTTGGAAACATTCCTAGTTTTCTAGTGCACCAGAGGGGCATCAAGGTGGACATTAATAAGACTAAGGCAATTCAACAGGCCAAACCGCCTTCGAGCAAGAAGGAGCTGCAACGCTTCCTGGGGTAGGTTAATTTCCTAAGACTTTTCATCTTGAATGTTGCAGCAAAAATGAAAGTCTTCTCTCCACTACTGAGGCTCAAGTCTGAGAAGGACTTCATGTGGGAGGGGCCACATCAAGCAGCTTTTGAGGCCATCAAGGAGTACTTAATAAGGCCACTAGTTCTCATTCCACCAAAGTAGGGAAAACCTTTGATGACTTATGTCTTTGCTTCTAAGGAATCTATTGGTTGTTTGTTTGTTCAAGATAATGAGAAAGGGTTTCAACATACTATGCTCTACCTTAGTCATTGCTTGAATGAATAAGAAATAAAATACTCCTCAATTGAGAAATTATGTCTATCTTTCTTTTATGCATCAATAAAATTGAGACACTACTTGGCATTTACCATATATGTGGTTGCTAAGACCAAAAAAAAAAAAAAAAAAAAAAAAAAAAAAAAAAAATCAGCATTCCCAGTGCCCAAGGGATTCCTCCTAACCAGGGTCTTTTGGGGGGCAGGGGTGGATGTACGAAGCCTTCCTCCTTCAGGATAGTGCTTTGAAGGGAAGTTGTTTCCGAGAACCCCAACCTGATGGTGCAACATAAGGACTGTTAGGAACAGTGTCCTGAAATCCAGATTTATTCTAGATATATTATTTTAATTAATAAATAAAATTAAAGTTTCAGTCGTTTCCTAGTTAAATTTGTGTATGTGAGTATTTATACAGCATGTAATTTTCTTTTGGGGGACATCCATGAGATGGGTGTAGTCCTTACACTACAATTTACATGTTAGTTCTAAGTGATTTATGAGACTAAGCCACAGATAGATTTGGAACAAAAGGTCTGGATTGCTGTTTGAAAAACTCGCAGTCAAAGACAAGTTTGGACCACTTGTATGTTAAGGTTATAATGTGACACTTTAGATGACTTGTCTTGGTCATGTGGATGGAGATCCAAAAGTGTTAGGTTAGTGTGTTTAATAAGATTGATACACTGAGTTGGACCATGTGGATTAGTTATTTCTAGACTACTATCGAAGATGAGTGATTCACGTTGTACTGTTTGAACGACGACTCTAAATCCTAAGGGTATTCTGGACTTGTGCATAGAGCGTTAGTTACTTTGGTGTACTATAAGTGAGGTCTAAACGAATGACTGAAATCCCACGTACACTGGGTAACGGCTTAAAGTGTGATAAGAATCAGGTATTCAATAGTGAATTTGCAGTCTCTTATGATATACAGATGTCTCCTTAGTTGATTCGTAAATATTTGAATAGTTCAGAAACTTTGGCCAAAGTATTTTAAGTGTTTGACATTTGGAATTTATACTGTGAATATGTTCAAGTATAAATGAATTATTCAGTGAGGGGTGAGTCGATAATTAATGGAGAAGTTGTAAGAAGGATAATGGTACTGGTTATATTTATCCTTTGTCATGGACATCTAATGGAAGGGTTGTTGTCATCAATACAGTCTATTAGGGAGATATCGAATAACTAATTTAAGTCAGAAGTGCAGGGAGATTTATTTAGTGGAATTAAATCTCATTAAATGGTAATAAAATTAAAATCATGAGATGGTTTAATTTAACCCATTTGAAGCAAGTTTTAAATTGTCCCTGAGGTCCCTGCTCAAGCCTCTGTATTTTATTGCCATTGGAAAAATATTAAAGAATTCATGAGATGAATTATTTATCCATAAGATGGGTAAATTAATTTTGCCAAATATTATTTATGAGATGCATAATAATTAAAAATTATAAAATAATTTTGAAAATTAAAATTCATAAGATGAATTTTTACATGGGGAAAACAAAAAAAAAATCGCATTTATGAACAGTGGCTATCCGTGCGCTCCGGATCCGACGAAGGTCAATGCCCGGGCAATCCGCGTGCATGGGCGCGGACCAATGGGAAGTCGCTACGTTTTATGCGGCTTAAATTAAAACAGACGCATTTTGGGTCAATGAAACGCAATGTTTTGATTTCTTATTTAAACGATACGCTACGCTTTGATTTTAACTGGGCGGTTCCCACATCGAAAAGTTAGATTTTTTTCGCTCCGGTATATTCCTATAAATAGAGGTGCTTATTCCGAGGTTTGGCATTCAAGTTGAAATATTTTTCTTCAGGGTTTCTGAAATCGTTTCGGAGATCCAATTGGAGAGAAGAATTTCAAATGGAAAATTTTCTTTCTTCAGTTTAATATTTTTCGGAGCCCACCCTCCGGGCAGTTCGAGGTCATTGTGTAGAAGGTCTCGGGGTCTCAATTTTGAAGAATATTAGTGTCTTTTTGGTTTTTCTTTTATTGGAGCAATTCCAGGTATGTTTTTCTTTCTTTCTTCTTTTAGTTTCATTTTTCTATTTATTTACAGTATTCGTTATTATACCTATTTAAGTTTATGTATTGTTATGAATGTATTAGAGTAAAAGGCCCATAGATCTAAATTAAGAATTTAGATCTGTTGATTTAAATTATGAATTTAAGTCAGTAAATTTAAAATTGAGAATTTTAAATCGACCGTAGGTTAAGAGTTATGAATTCTAAACCCGTTCTGCTGCGTAAACTTTAAGGACAATTTTTGAAATTCATCCCAACAACCGATATTAGGGCAAAGAGTTTATAGAAATAAACCTATTCTCGGGAACTCTTGCACGTGAGGTGTCACGAAGCGTGACTCTCCGACCGGGGGCTTAGGAGACTCTTCTCTCTACCTTTTTTTTTTTTTTACTTATCAAAAAAAAAGTAGAGAGAAGAGTCTCCTACTCTAAGTGCTCTAATAGGTGCCTATTGTTGTGACCATAGTTGAGAACTGTAAACCCAATAGTCGGCATCAGAGTTTATTTTCAACCAAAATTCATATCTTTTTTCCAACAATTGGTATCAGAGCCAGCCTCTGATTACATTCATAATATGCATGACTAGGTATAATAAGATCAAAATAAATAGATTTATGATTTAATAAAATAGTGATTTTATTAAGAAGGAAAAACTTGTTTGAATTAGTGATTTAAATTGTTTAAATCATTAAAGTAGTTAATTGTAAATTAGAATATTTTAAAATATCAATTTAAATTATTTAAATCGGTTAAAAGAGTTAATAGTTAACTAGGTTATTTAAAGTATTTATTTAAATTGTTTAAATCGGTTAAAAGATTTAATAGTTAACTAGGTTGTTTAAAGTAACGATTTAAATGTCCCTTAGGGACATAGCCAAGTGGTCGTGATCGCTGGGTGCCAACGAGGTGACCCGGGATCGAATCCCACAAAGCTTAAAGTGGTGTCCTCTTTAATGAGGGCTTTAAGGGATTTATCCCCTCCCCCCTCCCCATGGCTTTACCATCATAAAAAAAAAAAAAAAAAAGTAACGATTATGTTAGTTAAAGAATTAATTGTTAATTCGGAACAACCCATAAATTTGCGATTATGTTGTTTGTATAATGAGATTGTACATTATCTGTCATGATTTACGAAATCGGACAAAATTCATATAATAAGATTAGATTCAAATATTTTTAATAATGGATAAAATTGATCTAATTCGATTAAATTCAATTAATTTTTATAAAATTGGATAAAGTTGATCTAATGAGATTAGATTTAATTATTTTATATGAAATCGGATAAATTTGATTTAATGAGATTGGATTCAATTTATTTTAAAATTAAATTTTTTTTCTAACGTGGTTGTCAGCGCCAGGCTAACGCTGACGTTATGCTGATGTCAGCACTGACATTATGCTAACGCAGTGTCAGGTTTTAGATAAAATAAAAAAAAATTTATTTATTTACTGATTCACATAGCAATTATTAATTAATTATTTTATTAATTAATTTTCTTTTAGAATGAGATTCAAAATTAAATTATGAGATAATTTAAGTCGTAAATCAGTGTTAGTTTAAATAAAAGTTATTTGATATTATTTTAGATTAAGAGTCTAAAATAGACTATGAGATAGTCTAAAGTTCGTTTATTTTTTTTAGAATGAGATTCTAAAAGTACACTATGGGATAGTCTAAGCACAAAATCGCTATCGATTTTAATTAAAATTATTTTAATTTAATTTTGGAATTAGATTTTAAAAATTATATTATGTGATAATCTAAATTAAATATTGGTAATATTTTTATTAAAATTAATTAATTAATTTTATTGATTTGTTTTAGAATGAGATTCTAATGCAAAATTATGAGATAATCTATATTGTAAAACGATAGTACTTTTAAATAAATTAATTAATTTGTTTTGGTTAATTTTAGAATGAGATTCTAAAGGGGATTATGAAATAATCCAGGTTGTAAATGCAAGATTAATTAAAATCCACTGGTTATAAAAATTAAGTGGGAGCGAGGTTTCAATTGTTGTAACCTCACGGTCTCCATTACCGGTCTAACAGTATAGTAGATCAATAGACCTCCCTGCGGAGGATGTCGGTTTGTAGATTACAGGGTTAGACTTCTTTTAGGATAAACCAATGTGCAAAGAAGCGATGCGACCACGCTGCCGTGGAGTATTTTGTGTATTTGAATGGAGGTTTAGGTAATGGTTTACACTTGATTAGCATGATGCATTGGCCTCCCCGAGGAGCTCTGCTGTATCATGTTAGAGACTAAGGTAATGTGGTGAGTCAATCATGTTCAGTAAGAGTTACAAGAAAACAGGTTAATTGAGAATAGTTCTCACCTGAACTAGCTTCGTGCGACCTCGCTGCCGGGGAGTAAGGAGTGGTGTGTTTTGGTCATCACTGTATGCATGATAGTACAGTTTGGTGGATATATGACTTATTGTGTATGCTAAATTGAAAGAATATATATCACTGCATTATACATGACTCATATAAGATAGTTACACAATTGTTTGCATTTACAGTGTTTTTGAAATGGCTACAACTGGTGCACTTCACTCAATTCTGAAAGATAATGCTTTAACTGGATCGAATTACTTCACCTGAAAAATGAACCTGGACATAGTATTAATACATGAGGGTCATAAGTTTGTTCTCACTGAAGCTCGACCAACGATGCCCACTAATAATTCTGCAGTCGTTGTTAAAGAGCGTTATGAACGCTGGAATAAGGCTAATGAGTTAGCAAGATGCTACATTTTGGCCTCTATGACCAATGTACTCAAGCATCAGATGCTTGAGATGGACAACAGCTAAGATGATCAAACATTTAAAGGAAATGTTTGGTGGTCAAGATAGGGCAGCTAGGCACGAGCTGATGAGGAAGCTCTTGAACATGAGGATGTCAGAAGGGTCCCCAGTTTAGGAGCACGTCATGAAAATGATGGCGTGCTTGTTTGAGTTGCAGATTCGAGGTGCTAAGATTGATAGTCAGTCTCAGCAGGACATCATCCTCAGCTCTCTGTCCGGCTCTTTCACTCGGTTCAAGCTGAACTACACAATGAATAATAAGGATTATTCATTACCTGAGCTGATGAAAGAGCTACAAGTAGCAAAGGGTGTTATGTGAGCCAAGGGGAGTGTCCACTTGACTCAGGTATCGAGGACTAGTGGGAGCAAGCAGAATAAGGGACCGACTGGAAAGAAAGGCAAAGGCGAGGTTGCGAGTGTAGCAACTAATTCTAACAAAAGGCCAGCAAAAGGAAAATGTTATTTTTGCGGAAAGATGGGCCACTGGAAGAGAAACTGCATAAAGTACATGGCTACTCTTCCTGCAAAGACTGCTAAGCCATTTGGTGAAGGTATGTTGATATCTCACTGATTTGAGTCTTGTGTAGTTGTGAGTTCACCAGATTCCTAGTGTATGGACTCAGGTTCAACTGACCAAGTCTATAATATGTTACAGGGGCTCAGGCCAACTAGAAGGCTACATGATGGGAGCTGTACCTAATGGTTGAAGGCGGTACAAGAGTGGCAGTCTTAGTAGTACGAAGCAGGAGCTTAGATTTTAGTGTTAGAATTTTGTTTTTGCTTATCAAAAATTCTTATTAATTTGTACCTGCATTGGATAGGAATTTGATTTATGTGGTTTGAAGAATAATTGTTATTCATTTTGAATATGGTTGTAAACCTTTAATAAAAGAAATATTTTTTTTTTATTTGCTAAGAAATATGTGTTTATGATTTATTCATGTTGTTTTTTACTTATATGCATGAACAATGCAAAATACTTAGAGAAGAATTTTGCCAATAAACTACAAAAGTAAAAACAAAATAGCGTTAAAAGGAAATGACAATAATTCTTAACAGCTAGACACAACTTAAGTCATAGTGGAAGCATTAGATGCACCTACCAATAAGAACGAGAATGTTCCAGGTACACGAAAGCTTAGGTGTGGTGGGAGGATTGTCAGAACACCTGACAGGTTCATAACGGGAGCCTTAGTGGTTGACTGTGGCATTGAATCTTATCCTTTTAGCCACCATGAAGCAGTGAAGTCTTATAGTTTTGAGCAATTAGTTAAACGAACCATGCGTGTACAAATGACATTGAGAGAAAGTAGTGACTTTCTTAGTATTGTATGTCACCAATATACTACTCATTGAGAATGATGTAAGGGTGTCATTAGCTGTAAAGACTTGGTTATCATGATAGCTCAATAAAAAAGACATAGGAGAAGCCAGCTCCACTCTTAGGATTAAGCTTCTGCGAGGTCGTAAGAGTAGGATGTTGGATCTCTCTCCAACCACTTATATTGGCAAGACGTCGTTAAGGTATAGCATGGAGTCCCTCTCCTTTTTTTTTTTTTTTTGAGTAGTGTTCTAGGACACCTCAAGAGGAGGAGCAATTGAGGAATATTCCATATGCTTTGGCAGTCGGAGCCTCAGGTATGCTATGTTGTGGGCGAGACTTGATGTCTGCTATGCTATGGGATAGTAAGCAGGTGTTAGTCTAACATGGGTCTAATGGACTAGGTGGCAGTGAAGTATTTTGTCTAGTTCTTAAGAAGAACTAGAAATCCTATGCTGACCTTTCAAAGTGACGACCTGGTTCCAGTTGGCTATACTGATTTAAGACTTCCAGTTAGATTAAAATGATAGACATTCGACGTCTAAGTGTGTCTTTTTCCTTGGAGTGGGAGCCATTAGTGAGAGGAATGTCAAGCAGTATTGTATTGCTGACTTCACAATAAAGTAATTGTGCTCACTAAGGGTTAGGCTCAGTAGATTTTTGGTTCAAACTTAAGAGGAGTGAGTATGGACTTTGTTATAAATTGGATTTAGGACAAGTGGGAGATTGTTAGGAACAGTGTCTAGAAATTCAGGTTTATTCTGGATATATTATTTTAATTAATAAATAAAATTGAAGTTGCAGTCATTTCCTAGTTAAATTTGTGTATGTGAGCATTTATACTGCATGTGATTTACTTTTGGGAGACATCCATGAGATGGGTGTAGTCCTTAGACTACAATTTACATGTTTGTTCTAAGTGGTTTATGAGACTAAGCCACAGATAGACTTGGAACAAATGGTATAGTTCGTTGTTTGAAAAACTCGTAGTTGAAGACAAGTTTGGACCACTTGTGTTGGTCATGTGGTTAGAGATCCAATAGTGTTAGGTTAGTGTGTTTAATAAGATTAATACACTGAGTTGGACCATGTGGATTACTTATTTCTAGACTACTATCGGAGATGAGTGATTCACGTTGTACTGTTTGAATGACGACTCTAAATCCTGAGGGTATTATGGACTTGTGCACGAAGCGTTAGTTACTTTGATGTACTATAAGTAAGGTCTAAACGAATGACTGAAATCCCACATACATTGGGTAGCGGCGTGAAGTGTGATAAAGGATCAGGTATTCAATAGGAAATTTATAGTCTCTTATGAGATACAGATGTCCCCTTGGTTGATTCGCAAATATTTGAATAGTTCAAAAGCTTTGGCCAAAGTATTTTAACTGTTTGACATTTGGAATTTATACTGTGAATATGTTCAAGTATAAATGAATTATTCAGTGAGAGGGGTGTCGGTAACTAATGGAGAAGCTGTAAGAAGGATAATGGTAGTGGTTATATTTATCCTTTATCATGGACATCTAGTGGAGAAGTTGTCATCATCAATGCAGTCTATTAGGGAGATATCGAATAAATAATTTAAGTCTAGAGTGCAGTGAGATTTATTTAGTGGAATTAAGTCTCATTAAATGATAATTAAATTAATATCATAAGATGGTTTAATTTAACCCATTTGGAGCTAGAATTAAATTGTCCCTGAGGTCTCTGCGCAAGCCTTTGTATTTTATTGCCATTGAAAAAATATTAAAGAATTCGTGAGATGAATTATTTATCCATAAAGAATGGGTAAATTAATTTTGCCAAACATTATTCATGAGATGAATAATAATTAAAAATTACAAAATAATTTTGAAAATTAAAATTTATAAGATTAATTTTTACATGTGGAAAACAAAGCTAAAAAAAAAAAAACAAAATCGTGTTTATGAACAATGGCGATCCGTCTGCTCCGGATTCGACAAACCACCGCGCGACACATGTTGCCCGCTGGGTCAGTGCCCTGGCAATCCGCGTTCATGGGCATGGACCAATGAGAAGCCGCCATGTGTCACGCAGTTTAAATTAAACAGACGCATTTTGGGTCAATGAAACGCAGCGTTTTGATTGCTTATTTAAACGATATGCTGCGTTTTGGTTTAACTGGGCGGTTCCCACATCGAAAAATTAGATTTTTTTGCTCCAGTATATTCCTATAAATAGAGGTGCTTATTTCGAGATTTGGCATTCAAGTTGAAATATTTCTTTAGGGTTTCTGAAATCGTTTCGGAGATCCAATTGGAGAGAAAAACTTCCGTTGAAATTTTTCTATCCTTAGTTTAATATTTTTCAGAGCCCACCCTCTGAGCAGTTCGAGGTCATTGCGTAGATGGTCTCGGGGTCTCGATTTTGCAGAATATAACTGTCTTTCTGGTTTTTCTTTTATTGGAGCAATTCCAGGTATGTTTTTCTTTTCTTCTTCTTTTAGTTTCGTTTTTCAATTTATTTATAGTATTCGTTGTTATACCTGTTTAAGTTTATGTATTATTATGAATGTATTAGAGTAAAAGGGCTATAGATCTAAATTAAGAATTTAGATCTGTTGATTTAAATTATGAATTTAAGTTAGTAAATTCAAAATTAAGAATTTTAAATCGACACTATGTTTAGAGTGATAAATTCTAAAGCCGTTGTGCTGCATAAACTTTAGGGAGAATTTTTGAAATTCATCCCAACAACCAGTATTAGGGCAAAGGGTTTATAGAGACAAACCTATTCCCGGGAACTCTCACACGTGAGGTGTCACGAAGCGTGACTCTTGGACCGGGGGCTTAGGTAGAGAGAAGAGTCTCCTACTCTAAGTGCTCTAATAGGTGCCTATTGTTGTGACCATAGTTGAGAACTGTGAACCCAATAATCGGCATCATAGTTTATGTTCAACCAAAATTCATATCTTTTTTCCAACAAGGACTTTCCAGGAGGTCACCCATCTTGGTACTACTCTCACCCAAGCATGCTTAACTTTGGAGTTCTAATGCAATCTGATACTTATGTGTTCGTACCCTCTTAGATACATGCCAGATAGACCTTTGATTTTGGGGGGAGGGGGGGATTGAATGTTATGATTCAAGATCAATCTTGGGTCATAACCTAGGGAAAAGAATATAAGATGAGGAAGAAGTGAAATCAAGATAAAAAGTAGGGAGAATAGAGAAGAGAAGTAGAGAGAATTAGAGTTAAGAAAGAGAAGTAGAATCAATATCCTTTAATGCCTCAAAATACAAGATGAATCTCCTATTTATATGTCAACATAGCTAAGTCGGCTAAGTAGAAAATATCAACCAAGACATTGCACCTAAACAGTACTTAACTACCACAACTAATAACACTCATCCTCATAACCACCGTTCCCTCCTAACTAGATCCTTAAGGCTATGGCTAATACACTAAAAAGAAGTAATAAAATTGTATTATGATTCAAGATCAAACTTGAATCATAACCTAGGGATAAGAGAAAGTGAGATGAGGAGAGAAGTGAAAGAGATGAGAATTAGAGAGAAATTAGGATTGAGAGAGGAAAGAGATCAATTTTGTATTCAATGAATTAGGAATACAAGATATTTTATTTATTTATACATAAGACTAAATCCGGTTAAAACATTGCACCAAGACAAGCACTTAAACCGCCTTAACTAAACTAGGTGCCAAAACTCACTCGACCTGCTAACCAATTAAACCACTTTTCCCACCAATGTGATATTTGAATGAACATAAGTAAAATCATAGCAAAATGACTATGACAATAGCTTCCAGTGAAGAAAATGCCTCACGGTCATGACAATACCCCCCCCCCCCCCCCCCCCCCCTCTCTCCCCTCTCCTGTTTAAGAACATTCTTGCCCTAAGAATGAAGACGAAGGAAATTGGCTTTGAATGAACTTCAAATCTTCCCAACTTACATGTGATGGATCCAAATTAGGCCTTTGTATCAAGACTTCTTGCACTGGTTTGTCACTCTGCTACACCAGACGTGATCTCAACACTGCTATAGGAGCTTGCACCAGATTCCCCCTTCTGGTTGCCTCCGGTGGACTAACTGAGCAAACTTTTCCTTCTGCCCTGTGTCTTTTTCAAAGAGAAACATGAAACACGAGATGAACAAAAGAATCAGGAGGAAGCTCCAACCTTTAAGCCACACTTCCCAACTTTTCTAACACCTTATAAGGCCCAAAATAACGAGCACATAGCTTAACATTCTTACGCACGGCTAATGCGGACTGTCGGTAAGGCTGAATCTTTAGATAAACTTAATCTCCCACAGCAAAAGATTTGTCAGTACGCTTTATATTATCAAAGTATTTCAATCTCGATTGAGCTAGTTTCAAATTGTCCCTTAACTGCTGAATCAATTGCCTCCTTTATAACAACAGATCATTGACCTCAACAACATGAGAAGTTACACCTTGAAGTACCATTGATGAGGGAGGGTCATATCCGTATAGTGCCTTGAAAGGAGCAGTCCCTAAGCAGAATGAAAATGAGTGTTGTACCAGAACTATGCCAAGGATAACCACCGATACCAATGCTTAAGATAGGTGAATGTCATGCTTCACAATTACTGCTCAACACATTGATTTACCCTCTCAGTCTGACCATCTATTTGAGGGTGATATGATGAGCTAAGAGCAAGTGCAGAACCTAACAATAGGAGCAATTCTCGCCAAAATTAACTAGAAAACATACTATCCCTACTTGAAGCAATTGATTGAGGTGAACCTTGCAACTTTTAGATGTTGACAACGAACAATTTGGCCAATTTTTCTACAGAAATGGGTTGATTTAAAGTAATGAAGTGGCTAAACTTTGTGAATCATCCACTATGACCCATATCACCTCCTTGCCATCAGCCTTATGTAACCCTTCCATGAAATCCATGCCAATGTGTTGCCAAACCCTGTCAGGAATTAGCAAAGGATGAAGTAAACCTTGATACTGGACATGATCTGTCTTGGTCTGCTGACATACATCGTAACCTTGGACAAACTCTTCAACACCCTTCTTAGCTCCATTCCAATAGAAATATTGTTTAAGCCTCCTGTAAGTACCATCAATTCCGGAATGACCACCCCAAGCAGAGGAATGGAAGGCTTGGATTATCTGTCTCCTCAATTTAGTGGCTGCTCCTACATGCACCTTCCCCTAGACTCGCACAATTCCATTGACAACTGTGATTCATGTTCCTAAGGATGAGGAATTATTCACACTGCAGGCTTTAATGTAGTCATTAGCAAATCTATCCTTTTCATAGGATTTGTACACCTTCTCTATCCAATCAGCCAATGCAGATGATATGGCTAAGCAGGAGCCTGATTCCATTCTTTCTAATCTTCTTGTAAGGGCATCTGCTACTAGATTTTCTCTACCACTGTTGCATTCAATGGAATACCTCAATGCCACAGCATCTTCATAAGACCTTTTCGTTGCACTATAGTAGTAATCTTCTGTTTAACCAGATATTTGAGGCTTTGATGGTCAGTTCTAATAATGAAATGGTGACCCTCAAGATAATGTCTCCATTTTTGCACTGACATAAGTATTGCCAAGTATTCATTTTCATAAATGGAGAGCTATCGATTCTTTGGACTGAGAGCCTGGCTAAGGAATGCCACCGATCTTCCCTTCTGAGACAACATAGCTCCTACTCCAAAATTGCTCACATCAGTCCCCAAGACAAAAGACTTCTCAAAATCTGGCATGACCAGGACTAGTGCTAAACACGTGGCTAGCTTAAGATCCTCAAATGCCTCTTGAGCAGCTTCAGACCATACAACAGCATCTTTTTTAAGAAGATCAATTAATGGCTTGGCCAATACTCCATATCTAGCTATGAATTTCCTGTAGTATCCAATTTGCCCAATAATTCCTCTTAACTGCTTAAGAGTAAAGGGAACAGGCCATTACTTCATAGCTTGTATCTTGCTTAGATCTATTGGCACTCCTTCCCTTAAAATGATGTGTCCCAATTATTCCACTTGAGCTTGAGCAAACAAGCATTTGGAAAGCTTAGCCTATACTTATTCTTGCGTATAGTCTGAAAAACTTGCCTTAGATGCTTTACATGTAAGCCCAATGAAGGGCTATAAACCAATATATCATCAAAGATTACCAGCATAAACTTCCTCAAATAAGCCTTGAAAACTTAGTTCATTAATGCCTGAAAGGTAGCCGAAGCATTAATTAAACCAAAAGGCATGACCACAAATTCATAATGCCTATGATGTGTTTTGAAGGTAGTCTTATGGTTGTCCTTGTCCAGCACCCTAATCTGATGATATCCCTGCCTCAGATCCAACTTAGAATAATATCGAGATCCATTAAGCTCATCCAGCAAATCATCAATGACTGGAATTAGAAATTTATCCTTGAATGTGAGGAAATTGAGATGCCTGTAATTAATACACATCCGAGAAGAGCCATGCTTCTTCTTAACAAGGATCATCAGAGAGGAAAAAGGGCTATGGCCGTGTCTAATGAAATTTGTCTTCAGAAGCTCTTCCACCTACTTTTCAATCTCACTTTCCTGAGAGTGAGGGTACTTATAAGACCTTAGATTAATTGGATCGGATTTAACCTTGGGAGGAATAGCATGATCCAAGACCCTCTGAGGAGGCAATGTAGTTGGCTGCATAAACAAATCTTCATACTCTTGTAACAACCTGCCCATAGAAGGATCAAAATTCACCTGAGCTATCTCATGAACAGCATTGATGGAAAATAGTTGCCTAATCCACTGATATTTGCCCTTCTTGACCACTTCTTTCAGCCTTTTCCTTGTCATCATTTGTAGTTGTCCACGCTCCATAATTCCTTGTAATGTCACACGATGGCCCTCTCTTTCAAAGGAGACAGACAATTGAGTGAAATAAAAAACCAAAGGGCTAATGGTTTTCATCCAATCCACCCCTAGGACCATATCACAACCTCCCAACTTAAGCACTCTGAAGTCGTACTGAAATTGGTGTCCTTGCATCTTCCAGCAAAAACCTTTACATTTTATCTATGTTATCATGGAATTTCCATCAGCAACAGTAATAGCTAAAGGACTGATCTTGATCATCTCATGCCCCACCAACTTCACTACTTTCGGATCCACAAAACTATGCATGCTCCCACTGTCTATCAATATCAGTATGTGCTTGTGACCAACCTCTCATTTGATTCTTATTGTGTTGTGGGAACCATTTCCAGTTATAACTCGTACTGATATATCCATTTCATCATCCTCAGGGTCCCCTTGCACTTCTTCTCGTTGATCATTAACAATTTCCACACTTTCTTAAATCTCATGGTTATCATTTGCTTCAGCTACAGTGACTGTCATTAGAAGCTTTGGATTACGCTTATGACCAAAGAAATACTTCTTATTACACTTAAAACACAATCTCTGGTTCTTCTTTTTCTCCAAACTTAAGGTTCTTGGACCACTAGTAGATGTTGTCTGCTGAGCAGAGGACAATTGAGTAACCTTGGTCCTTTGTCCATCAGAACTAGCCAAGACCATAGCTTTCATCAATTTTGCCTTGGAGAAAGCCTGAGTCAGTGTCTCCGGATTCAATGCCTTTACTAGGTTCGTAATTCTTGGCTTAAAACCATTTATAAAGCTTGATACATAGTAGGATTCCTTGGCTCCAGGGTTCACGGTCATTATCCTAGCCCTCAAATTCCCAAAACGAATCATATACTCCCTCACTGAAGTCGTTTGGGCCAATTTATTGAAGTGGTCTATCCCATCACTAGGATCCTCTTCTCCATATCTTTCACAGAGTTCATCCATGAACTCAATCCAAGTAAAGGATGGATTGTTGTGTATCAAATTGTAGTACCAAACCTCATGATCTCCATGTAGATATACCGCAGCTAATTCTATCTTTTTCTGTTTCATCTATATGACAGATTCGAAAGTATCTTTCATACCTCCTAATCCAAGACTGAGGTTGCTTTCCATCAAATAGTTCAATTTCAACTCGTGGCTATCTGAATCAATTGTTTTTGCCCCTAACTATCCCATTCTCACTAGCTCCTGAAGCCCGAGGTTGTAAAGTGTCCAGAGGTCGATCGTGCTGACTAGCAGCTGACAATACTCCAACTCCCACAGGCAAATTCTGCCCAGTAATCTGCTGCTGTAGTCCATGAATCTTTAATTCAAGATGCTAAGAATGTTGATCTAACTTCCCAGCTAACCTTTGAACCTATAACTGCTACATTCTTACAAACATTTCTTCCATTTGAAGTTTCAACTGTTCAAATTGATTAAATTCAGCATTAGCTCCAACATTTACACCAAGAGCAGCAACATACGTAGCATTATGTTATGTTTTGGCCTCGGCAGCTGGTCTGGATTGTGTTGCAGCAAGAGAAGAAGCTTCAGAGCATATTTTAGTTCATTTTAGTTCATTTGCTTTTAAATGTGTGTTTTGGCAGGAAAGTTGGTTATGGAGGTTTAAATGGTTTGTTTGCCTTGATCATCTTAAGTTGGTATTCTAGTCAATATTGGCGGCTAAGCTTGTTAGAGTTGGTTACTTGGGAAGCCTAGATGTAATGTATTTCTTTTCATCTATGTTTAGTATAAATGGTTCAATCTCTTATAAGAATCATTCATGAAGGAAAATATCTTTTGATTCTCTGTCTCATCTCCAACTCTCTCTCTAATTCTAATCTCCTTTCACTTCTTTTCTCATCTAAACTCTACAAACCTAGGTTATGAATCATGATTGTTCTTTATTCATAACACATTTGCAGCTACATTTGCCCTTGTTGTAACTGCACCAGCCATTGGTGCATTCTTCTTGCATCTAGCCAGTTCCAATCAATCAATTAACAATCAATCGGCACAGAACACAAGCTCTAATACCAATTGTTATGATTCAAGATCAAACTTGAATCATAACCTAGGTATAAGACAGTATGAGATGAGGAGAGAAGTGAAAGAGATGAGAATTAGAGATAAATTACGATTGAGAAGGAAAAGAGATCAATTTTCTATTCAATGAATTAAGAATACAAGATATTTTGATTACTTATACACAAGACTAAAGACAGCTAAAACATTGCACCAAGACAAGCACTTAAACCGACTTAACTAAACTAGGTGCCAAAACACACTTCACCTGCTAACCAATTAAACTACTTTTCCCGCCAATGTGATATTTGAATCAACAAAAGTAAAATCGCAGCAAAACGACTGTGACAGCAGCTGGCAAATAAGAAAATGCCTCACGGTTATGACAAATTACCTTCTCCTCATGACTTACTATTTAGTACAACCCATGAATTATTTGTACTTAATCCCATATATCCCATCTTCTAGAATCATGACAATACTCCCCCCTTTTAAAGATTCTTGTCCTCAAGAATCTTAGTAAAGAAGGTGTAGCTTCAAGTCTCTTAATGGTTCTGCTGTACAACATTAAGATGCTTATTAGATTGATATTTACATCTTCAAACTCTGATTGAATCAGCAACAACTTGCATCTTACATCAATCCAAGATTTCCACTTCTGTAACCACTTGAAAGATTCTAAAATCTGAGCTATCAAGTAACTTGCGGCCTTCCTACTTACTTTAGCATATGAACTTCACTCAAGTAGCTTCTATGTCTCTGCACTGTGTCTGTTGCTACAACCCCAAGAGTAAAAAACTTGCAAATATCCTCCTATTTGCAAGGTTTCACTATGAAATCTCTAGCTTGCTTGATGCTAACATGAAGCCTATTGGTGCCTTTGCTACCCACTCAATTCAAATGTGTTACATACTTCTTATCTGAATTAGCCTGGTTTCCTACTGAATTAGTAATAGTAATGATACCATTCAACCCTTCCCAAGCCAGCTTAGATGTCCTAAGAGTCCAATATTTGAATTGAGGTCCTACTAATGCCCTGAACACAACTTTGGATGTCTTAACCTCATGTTCTTGATTAGAGCATTGCCTTCCCAGGATTCTTACATCTATTATGGGAAATAAAGCACCCAAATTTCTGCCATTGTCATGCCAAATTAGCCACGTTTTGACTTCAATAGCCTTGCTAATGAACCTCTTGTTGCAGCTATTGCAGACCACAAATTGACTCTTTTTGCTAAAGAGTAATGATTGCTTTGATCTTAGCAACTGCAATTTGAATTCCAGGAACTTAATCTCTCGTATGCAACACCAAGCTTCCTTCTGCTTGAAATCTTGTTGAAATCAGTCTCTCTCTTTATTGGGAAAAAACATTGAGTTGTCTTCAAAACTCCAAAGATCATTGGAGCTGAACCAAAATAGGCTAAGGTAAACCTAATATGCAAAAGTACTGCTTTCCAAGGATCTGATGAACTAATCCATAAATGATCACATTCTTTGAGGTCACATAGCACCTTCCCTGATTTCCCTTGATGCATTCCAGATTGTAAGCTTTCCCCTGAATCGATGTGATATTTGTTGCATTTAGTCTCCAACTTGCCGTTGTTGTTGTTGAGGCCTCATAAAGATTACTTTCCAAGGGAGAACTAGCTTCAATTGTACACCAAGGTCAAGTTGTTTCTTCCAATGAAAATGTGAATTAGCTGAAGACTAATCAAATCCAAGAAATGTGTGAGCACACTCTTCCAAAGATAACATAGATTATTCAAGAAATGATGATTACTCTTCGATCAATGCAGTAGCCTGGAAAGCATAGCAATTTGTTGTTACCAAATCTGGTAGCAATGAAATTTAAGTCTCCAATTGAAGTAAGGAACAAGAGATCACAGAGATTAAAGCAATTAGCTCAGCAAAATCTTGTGCTCAAGTTGCATTCAAGTTGCAAGAAATGTGGAGCTAATAAGACTTATAAAGTAAGAACAAGAAGGAGGCAGCTCAAGGAAGTGGATGAGCCTTTAAGGATGCAAAATGAGCAACATAAGATGAAGGAGAAAGAATCTCTTCGAGCTTGTGTGAAAATATTACAGCTTAAGGAAGTTTATCTGTAGCATATTAATATGCTAACAGTGGACTGGAATTTTGTGTAGCCACCAAACATGCAAACAAAGGTGATTGATTTGGAATCACAAGTGTTGAGCACACAAGTGGTTAATAAAGTAACAAATCAAGCATAAATAAGGCCTCTTGATCTAGGAAAGGAAGAGCTTAATGTTGCTTTGGGAGTTAATCAACATTTACAACAGAAATCTAAGCAAGCTATTGGGCAAAATGTGTCTGTTAGTGTTGGAGCTAGATTTAAACTGGTTAATGCTACTGCAATTAGACTTAAGCTGGATAAGAGGTTGCAAACATGCAATCTTAAAGCTTATTCCAAGGCTGCAACAGTCACTTCAGTGCAGCAAAAAGCTAACATTAAACAAGGCAGTGAGAATCATCATAAGTTTGATTCAATAGCTACTGAGTTAATCAATACACAAAGAATTCAACAAAATGTATCTAGAGGTGCTGAAGTCAGATGGAACATGGGAATTGCAGTAGCAACACAGGTTAAGGATGCAGCATTTTGACTTGACATGGATAAGACGATATAAGTACAAGTTCCTAAATCGAATTCGATTACTGTAGCAGTAACATTAGTGCAGCAGAATGTTAACATCAAACAAATCAATGTGAATCCACATAATTCTAATTCGGCAGCTTTTGAGGAGCTCAATGCTGCAAGCTTAGCCTCAACTCAGGATAAAATGGCACCGCGGCAAGCTGTTGAACAAGATTTAGTGCCACTGAATATTACAGTAGAAAAATTGCAAGTGCTCATTGAAGTTTGGAGCCTTAGAATGTTATAACTAAAGTTCACATTGCAGCAATGTGTTGAAATTAGTTTGGTCATTCACCTTAATAGCAAGAAGTGTTATTCAAGTAAGAAATTAAGGGCAATGGAAAGGCCAATCTTTGTTTACAAAAGAAGATCACCTGATTTCCTATCCCTTAAGTCAAATAAAGAGGTTCTTGAAAAGTTGTTCATGTTCAAAATTATGAAGTTGAAGCAACCAATGGTGGTGATGCTGTCAATAGATAGACTTAAGGCAATTTCGTGGATCAAAAGGACCATCAAGTTTGCTAGTGAAAAGAAGGTTTCTACTAGTGTTGATGCTTATTCAGCAAGACATCAAATTGATAATGTAGCTATGTGTTATGATCGAGGTTAAACTCTAATCATAACCTAGGGAAAGGTAGAATCAAAACGAGTCCAGGTGAGAAAAGAAATGATAGAAGATGAGATAATAGAGAAAGTTAGATGAGAGTAGAGAGAATTGATCTCCAAAGAGATATTTTCATTCAGTAATTTTATGAGCTCTTCAAGAGAGACTTTAAGTACTTATACTACTAATCACTTAAGATGGCTAAGCCTAAAATATCTAAAGATACAATGCACTTAGATCATAGCCTAACGGACATTGGTGCCCAAACTAATCATGCTTAACTAGTGTATCAACCTACTTACGCACATCATTGGCTCATACTATCACTTATTACATCATGACTTATTCTAATTACAATCTTTCATGTGCCCAATCTATAGGAATCATAACAATACTCCCCCCCTTAAGAGATTCTTGTCCTCAAGAATCAAGAAGAGAGTCGAAACTTTGAAGAACACTTATTGATGTAGGAGTCGGAGTCAAAGATGACGAGCTCCTTGCTGAAATCTACAAATGAAGAAAACTTCGAAAGCGCGAGCACATCTGAACCTGAATTTCACTGAAGTCTGAATCTGAATTTTCAGCTGGGCACTTGCTATTTCTTAATGGATGCTATCAATGCTGCTCATTTGTATGGGTCTACGATCAAAGTCTTGCATCTGATTGGAGAATTCTCCTTAGGTGGTCTTCTCCTATCACACCAAATTAGCCAAACACCAACTCTATAAACTACACTGAACACCCCTTTACTGCACCTGATGCAAGCACACATCCACATCCTGAAGTTAATAAGCACGGCTAATCTTGAATTCTGCAGCTGAGAGCCACGACTTATAGTAAATACAACACTTATCCCGAACTTCATCTGTCTGATTATGCAAAATTCCATTGCCATACTACTGTGAAGCTTGCAGAATCCCTTAATTGTCCTGCTGAAGAAAAGACCTTCAGTTGTCCCCAAGTACTCAAGGCTTCTTGGAATCCAGCTTGCACATTCCCTTGAAAAATGAGCATACTTAGATGCTGCCTCCAATGAGTGCAATGAGCTAAACAATAAATCCATATCAGCTTCGTTGAAATCTGCTAGTTGTGCCTCTTGTTGGAACATCGAAGTTATGGAAGTCTTATCTTCCATTTCCCAAACTCTTGTAAATTCAATCATAACTTGACTTTGATCCTTGCTATCTTCAAAGTATGCTTTGACTCTCTTGTCTTTCCCAAACCTGAAGAGAGTGTACAATAAACTCCTAACACAATGCTCCCCACTGCAACATTCTAGCTGAGGATTTTGAACAATTGACCCCTTAACTTGCATCTTCTGAAATGTCCTCCACCAACATAAGATTTCAAGCTTCACACTTGAGCTCCAAGGAAACAATGTCACCACTTGAACTCCCAAAATAATCCAATTGACTGTCCTCAGCCTGCAGCTTACCTTTTCTAGGTTGTTCACAAGACCTTTAACTCTTGCTTAAACCTCTTTCAGATTCTCGCCTTTAATTGACATGTTGCAGCTAAATTGACTCAAATTAAGCAATCCTGATCCTTTATCAACAAGCACAAGTAAGAATGTAAAATCCATCAACCCATGAAGCCAATGGAACTTCAAAATAGTCCTGTATATCATCAATTCAATGACTGATCTATTTCCAAGTTCCCTGCTGATGCTTGTACATATTTCAGCTAGACTTGATCTTGATCTCCTATTAATTCCTTCAAGTAAAGCATTATGAAGACTCTAAAGCTGTTGCATCTGACTTTTCCACTCAATATAACCAGCTGCAACATTGCTTACACCACAGACCAGCAATGCTATCATAGGCAGCAACACTTGACTTTGCTTACAAATTCTAGTTACCAACCAATAGCGAACATCTTTAGACCCCATCTAAACTGCCTCTTGGTCCCTGCTTTTGAAGGTAAAACCACTGGAATGATGCTTTCTTTACTTAAAATCTCAGGTGGCCTCACCGTTGCTTCTACCTTTGTAACAATCTTTTTCAGTTCAGTTTGATCTCTACATGCTTCCAAGCCATGTTCTTCCTTCTCAGTTGCAACTTGAACCACTAAAACCTTCACACTTAACAACTAGATCAGGAGGCCTGCCATAAGTGATCATAATTAAGTACTAATTAGCTCTACAAAAGTGAATTGATTGGCCTGCTTGCACTAGAAAAATACTTCCACAAGTAGTTGCTTGTTGCATTGTTGAATTTCTGTCAATAAACCTTCAAATTCCTTCAATCAACCCAGCTTGATGATGAAACCATCTTTTATCCAAGCCCAAAACTTCCAAAACCACTTCAACTATTATCCACTTAAGTCCCAAGCCATGTAAGCTCTCAAACAAATGTTGCAACCGTAGAACACACTCCTTCTTAGTGGGTGACTTCACCACCATGTTGATACTTCTAAACAAGACCTCTTGGTACTTTAATACGAATTGATAAATAGACATTCCAACCCTCTTGTACACTACCCATAGTCCAGTTATTGGTTTTACATCCTCAATTTTGAGCTGATGTTCCCACTAGTTTTCAGAACCAACAGGAAGTTGGCTTTTGCTCTGCTGAAAATTGGAATGCACTTTAGCAACTTGTAACATGTCTTCCTCTAATGAATCCATCTGCTTCCACTCCTTAGGGCCATGTAATCCCTCTCCTAGATCAGGAGGAAGCCTATCACAGGGGCTTGTACTTGGATAAATCAGATCTGCACCCGAAGAAGGAAGCAATTCCACATGATCTTGAAAATCACCCAACTGACAGTGAACTTTAGCTGGTTTGAATCCATAGATTCCTTCTCTCGGTTCAGGAGGAGGCCTTTCCCCATGGTTTTTGATTGGATAAGTGTTCATCCCACACAAGAGACCTTGCAAAGCGCCCAAGGTAATGCTTCTTGCATTCTTCTGGTTCTGAGTTAGCATATCTGCAAGTCCAGAAGAGTTCCAAAGCACATTTTGGTCTGCATCTGATGATACTACAATAGCAACATGTTGTTTCCCAACAGAAATCGAGTGCCCTGCAGTTCCATCTTCTTGATTTCCAACAGTTACTTCAATTTGCTCAGCGTTTGAATCACACCTAGTCAAATTCTTTTTTTTCTTACTTTCTCCAACATTCTTTTAATCCATGAGGATGCTCCAAGTCCTTCCGCATAACAAAACACCATCCTCATTTTTGCCACTTCAAAATTCTCTGACATATGTTGCTTTTCGAGGAATAACTTGTTTTTCTCAAAGAGTAAGAAGTCCGAAATGCTTCCTTTATAAATCGCCAATGGCCTTTCCAATGATCTCAATCTTTTACTTGAGAAACACTTCGTTTGATTAAGGCAAACTTCCGAATTGATTTCAATCTTGTTCCGAAAAGTGAGCTTAAACAAGCTTTCGAATGGTTAGAATCTCAATGTATACTTGCAATTTCTTTGTTGCATTTCCCCGTGGCACAAAGTCTTACTCCACATCAATCCGATTCATTGTTGACAGAGGTCCCACACTGGAGGACACATTTTCTCTGCTAAATTGCTTGCTTATTTCAGCGAATTTCTCATCAAATAATTGCTTTTGCTGCTTAAATCAATTGGCAAGCATTTCCTCCCACTCTTGCGATTTCCGATCAACTCTATCAGCTATCTTCTCCTTGTTTGCAACAACTTTTCCTTCTTTAACAGCTAAGTTTGAACTGTAATTCATGTTTAGGTTCTTAGACAAACACTATCATTACTCTTGCTTTACTGATAAAAGAATCACTCAACACAGCCAAGGATTTTTTGCAACAATGAATCAGCTCTTCAATTCCAACAAATCAATGTCACTGCTCAGCCGAAGACAGTAAGCGAACATCAAACCCTAACTGCAAACTTCGTGAATTAAGAGAACTCGAACCAAACCCTGACAACAGCGATACTTGAGCAATTCTGGCTTTGAATCTAAATTAGTTTCGAACTTTAACTGTAATTATGACTTTAACACACTACTCAACACAATCCTTAAGAATGAAGTCAGATTTCTATGATTCTGTTCTTAGTTCGTTGTTGATTTCACTTTTGAGCCAATAACCCTTCAATATTCAGTAAATTTCTATGGAATCAACAAGATTCCAGTGCAACTACACTTGATTGATGCTTATCAACTCAAAAACTCTAGAATTCAACAACATTCAATCAACAATTCAATTCAGTTATGTTAAGCTCTGTGCACTTTTTGTCACGGAATTAAGCTCAATTTCTTTATCTGAATTATCAAAGATGAATGCAGCAAACTAATCAACACTATCACAACTCAAATTGTTTGGAAGATTTACAATTCTGAGCTTGAATCTACTCCAGAAGCAGAACCTGAAGTAGGACTTTGAATATGATCAATGTACTGCACTTTGTTCACGGTTCTGATCTCTAATAGAATTTGATCTCAATCTGAAGATCACTTAGCACATTTACACTGCATCATGAGCTAAACATTGCTTCTGCACAATGAAATCAAGCTCTGAAGATCTGCACCTGATGCAACCTCCACCGGCTTGATTCAATGCAAGCCTTAACGATCCACACAATAAGAACTAAACTTGATATTCAACCTCTTTTTATTTGTTTCAATGACAATTTCAGATACGCTCTTGATCAAGAACCCAAGAACTTAATATCAATCAATTAAGAATTCAAAATTGAACTCCTAATCAATTTGCAATGAAATCAAAGATATTTGATATCAAATCACGTTTGATTTGGAAGCCAAATGAGGCTCTGATACCAATTGTTATGATCGAGGTTAAACATAAATCATAACTTAGGGAAGGATAGAATCAAAGAGAGTCTAGATGAGAAGAGAAATGATAGGAGATAAGATAATAGAGAAGGTTAGATGAGAGTAGAGAGAATTGATCTCAAAAGAGATATTTTCATTCATCAATGTTATAAGCTCTTCAAGAGAGACTTTACATTCTTATACTACTAATCACTTAAGTTGGCTAAGCCTAAAATATCTAAAGATACAATGCACTTAGATCATAGCCTAACCGACTTTGGCGCCCAAACTAACTAACAAAGCTTAACTAGTGTATCAACCTACTTACACACATCATTGGCTTATACTATCACTTATTGCATCATGACTTATTCTAATTACAATCTTTCATGTACCCAATCTGTAGGAATCATAACAACGCAAGCAGACTCAATTAAGTTGTAGCTTTATGTGATTCCAATGTAAGTGGATGCTCCAATTCAACTAAGGAATGGGCAAGATCAGATCCAAATGTAGGAAAAAAAAAAAATTAGTGGAGCCAATTTTTATTCATCCTTGAGCACTAACAATAGGCCCGCTGATCCAAGGAACACGAAGCACGAGGTTAACTTCAATAGGGAAGAAGCCAGTAGAAAGGATGTGTTGGTAGACATGTTTATTAAGCAACCTCATTCGTGGAGCAATATGAGTGGTTGACTTCAGTTTAACACAAGCTCCAAAATGAAGAACGATGAGAGGAATCGCCTGGGGATAGGATACCTTTGCAATCAAGGGAAGCTCTTTGAATACAAATACAAATCTAAGTCGATTTTGATTCTGGGGTTGAAAATGCAGGGAGCTATGGATGGGAGTTGGAAGCTTATGCTAGGAAAATCAAAAGCAAGGGGAAACCTCCAAGGGTACAAGCAAACATGAGACTTTCAAAATTCTTTTGGCTTATACTCTAACAGCATGAATTTGATTTGGGTGAAGTAGTAAATTCTCATTGGGAATAACAAGTTAGTCTTAGATTTGATTTAAAAGGGAATCAACGCTTAAGTGAAGTTCAAGATTACTCAAATGTGGAGTTAGTGGATGACTGTGAGTGGTGTGCTATGGAGGTTGATCACCTTGATTGTAAGGACTAAAGAATTTATGTTGAGAAGTACTTCATGGGAACAGGAGCAATCTCTGCTGTAGAGTTTGGGAGAATCGGCAAGGAGGTTGTGAGCAGTCCAAACATTGCCTTAGCTACACTCACTAATGCTAAGACATTGCTTGCGGTCTTGAGCAAAGGACAGATGTTCCAAGACCTTGGAATTCAAACTCACCTAAATCAATTTAGCTGCGGAGACTCTTTTGAATGCAGGAAGCAAAGGGAGGTTCAGATAGAAGCTGAAGGCTTTGAGAGAGACCCAAAATTCTTGTGCTGAAGGCTGAGTGCCGATAAATGGGCTACTTTGAGGGTTCAAAATGAGAAAGAATCCCTTTGGAGTTCATCTATGACATATGAGGACTTATCATGGTGGGCTAAACTTCAAAATTTTTAGGCCAAATGTCTAATTGCTTAAGAAAATAAGCTAGTTTGTTGCACTTGGAAGCAATTTGAAGGTGCTATATGTGTATGGTTGGCATCTAAAGCTAGAAAACAATGCCAAACAATGATGCAGAAATTAGCATTGGTGACTTGGGAAGGGTATGGTAAGGAAAGAAAGGAAGTTGATGCTGGGGAAGAGACTCGAAGCTCGGCACAAGATTTTGAGGTCCGTTGTTCTATCATAGTCGTAGTAAATTGGGAAGACATGAAGAGGAAAGTGGGGAATGATATGAAAGTTTGTGAGAATCATCAAAGCCTCAAGAACATTCATGTCTTGATTAAAAGTAGTGGGACATTTCTAGTGAAACCTCTCAAATGGGAGGAGATTTGCAAGCTTTTCTTATACCATGCTACAAAAACGAAGGCAAGACTACAGTAGGAGTTACTGAAGTCGAATGGAAATGGATTTTGAAGCAGCTACAAGGGTGGATTTAAGGTCCAAGGTTATTGTAGTGTACACCTTAGCTGCAAGAAAGTGTTAGTTGATGGCAACAGCAGCAACAGGAGGCTCATCAGCGTGGTTATTAGTGTTAGAGTTGGTTGATTTAGTATAGCAATGGAAGACCTTTAGATGTATACTCCCTAAATCAGATGCAAGTATCTTTAACAAGGGCCAGAGACATAAGGAATGAGACAGGCCAGTGTTGTGTTGGGCATTAGAGGAGCTCAATCCACATTAGTGCACTCTAGGAATTCTTCATGCATGAGCAAGTGGGAAGGTTTTCAAGATGTGATCCTGTGATAAAAATACTGTTCATGCTACAATCCTCTCATTGGATTCTTGAGGCAAGAATCTTTAATAGGGAGGAGTATTGTCATGATCAAGGAATTTTGGAGTATGAGGGTATTAAGTCTATAGCAATAAGCAAGGAGCTCAATTTAACTACATTAGTCTTTAAGTGCCTTTAGCCAATTGATCTTGTATTAGGGAGTCTAGGTTTGTTAGTTAAGAGCTTAAGGAATGGCCGTTAGTAGAAGGATGGAAGGTTAGTTGAGGTTAGTTAATGTTTGTCTAGGTTTAATGCATTGTTTTGATATTTTCTATTATAACCGACACAAGCTAGCCATTAATATAAGTCGGAGCTATTCCATTGTAATAGGGATTGATGAATGAAAATATCTTGATTCTTCTCTCTCAACCCTAACTCTCTCTATTTCTCATCTCTTTCTACTTGTCATCAAATTTTCATCTTCTATCCTAGGTTCTGATTCATGATTGATCTTGAATCACAACATTTTATTTGCTTTTTCAGTAATACAATCTTTCGAGCTTTAGGTATGAACTTCCAACTTTAATCTATTCACAAATTTGGACAAGTTATGAATTGAGGCTTTAGTTTAAGGCCTTGATGGCCAATGCTTGACCTTGATTGAGTTGGTCTTAACACTACTGTCACTGCTTGATAAGTTAGGTGAACTTAGGCGCCATTCATTAGGGCTTTGACGGCCAAGGCTTGATCTTGATTGCATTGGTCCTAATCCAGTGACCTGACTATAGTTTGTTCCACCTTATTCATGTTAGACCTAAACTAATTCGAGTTATTGTAAGTCAAGGGCGCTAAGCTTAAAAACCTGATTGACTCGAGCTTGTAAGTGGAATGTTGAGCTCTTGGGTTTGTCTCCATCCCAGTTCTTAACTTTTAAGTGTATGAGGAAAGGTATCTGTGGGCCTTGCTCCATCATTGTAACTGCCACACTTATTTTTCTATCAATATATATAAAAAGAAATCCACAAAACATATTTGACCAAGTCCACTTAATTGAAGCACAAGCTAAACTCACGGTATAACCAAAGTTAAATACACCAAAATATCATGACCGTTTCTTTGGAAATGGTGAGTGCTTGAGGTCAAAGACATTTAGGCTCACTCTATAGTTGGTGAGTCCCTTTTGCACGTTTGTTTTGTTTTCATTTTACAGCGACCATGTCACACTTAATTACAAATAAAATAGAGCAAACACATGGTTACTATAAGGTTTTGATGCCTCAACCATATTGGCTTGGACAGGACTAGGGAAGGGGTCTTTATCGGTAGCCATATGTCCTCCAAGGAAAATCAGTCCCCTTGCTTCAATGGCATCTTGAACCACGCTTCTTAAGATCACGCATTTCTTTGCTGAATGAGTCAACGAATCATGCCATTTATAGTGTACCTTTCCCTTTATTGAATTAGGGTTAGGTTTTTTGTGTTTGCCTTTAATCTTGTGTTTATTATTAGCCTCAAGCCAATCAAACCTGACATCAGCTCTTGAGAGGTCAAATGATTATAAACCATATGTGGTCCTTTGACGTACTCACCAACATCAATATCATAAGGAGGATCTTCATCTTCTTCAATTAAGTCGTGTACGTAGGTTCCATGCACATTATTTTTCTTAAGGCTTTCATTTTTTAAGATAGCTTTGTATCTAGTGGCACATTCTGCCTACTGTAGAAGCGAAGTGAAGTTTGAGCCTTCAAACTTCTTAAATTCGACATCCAAGCCATTCAAGGCTAGCTTAGCATATTCAATTTTAGGAAAGGTTGCAATGGATTTTAACCTAGCTCTCTTGAACCAGTTAATGTAATCTTCCATTGATTCACTCGGCATTTGTCTCATTCGAGCGAGGTCAGACATGGAAGTTCCTAGTTCTATCCTTAGGAATTGGACCTAGAATTGCCTGGCCATGTCATTCCAACAGTAAATGGAATTAGGTGGTAGGCTAGTGTGCCATTGAAAGGCGGTCCCTATTAAAGAACATGGAAACAGCCTAAGTTTGGGATATTGATTATCAGTCGCTTCTGTACATTGGAAATTAAACCTTGCCAAATGCTCGAGAGCAAACACACTCCCTTCTCTTGAGAAAAAGGTAAACTCGAAGATTTTATATCCTCGAGGAAAAGGGTAGTCCCCATCAATATAGTCAGTGTAAGGTTTACTACTCAATAGTATATTAACCCTTCTGAGGCGTGGCCCATACATTTGTTCAATAAGAGTGGCCAATTGTTCTTAAAAGGGTATGTGCCTGCCATTGCCCCTCAAGTGGTTGAGGATCTCGAGGGGGATCTGTGGGATACTCATGAGCTCCCATTACAATCGGGTGAGGGAATGGTTGTTGCCCCGGGGTAACCCCCTTGATCATCTTGCCATGTGTTTAATTAGCCACGAAGCATGTTCCAATAGACCCTAGGTTATATGGCATGCCTGAGGGCACACCTACATTAGCGGGATGTTCGTTCATTCTTGCTTGATCAATCTTTATGATGTGATCTTGAGGACGTGGGTGGTTAGCTCCCCCACCTCCCCCCCCCCCCCCCCCCAACTGTGATAAGTATAAAGAGGTTTTGGAGGAAAGGCATGTTCTTTAGAAGTGGCTACCTGTCCTTGAACACCTATTTCAAGGCCTTGTATGGGCCTCGAGGCAACCTATCTAACTTGAGGAGGGTATGAAAGGTTATGCCCCCCTATCTCGAGAATAGGTTACATTGGCACACCGACGTTGAGATCCCTGGAAGCTAGAAAGAATCCATGATTCGAAGTTCCAGCAACCCGAAGGGGCACATTGTCAATTATATGGCTGGATTCCAAGTGTGTAATACTTGGGTTAGCCACAGTTGGGTTTCTCTTCTCTCAACAACTAGGTAGTCAACTTGAGCAACTGGTAACGTGTGTATCCAATCGAAACTGACGGAGGAGGCACGAGCTTGAGTTGCCTGATGTCCTCTCTAATGGCTTGGACTAAGCCATTGTGAGCCTCAGCCTGTCTAGCTAAGATAGGCTCGATCTCAACAACTATCTATCTTGCCACATCCTCAGTGATAAGGGCAGCAATAAAAGACAGTTAAGTTCATTTCAACTAAGACTCTATTAGTTTTTCTATGAAGCCTCTCATTCATTGAGGTTTCAACCTCATTTATCACGGCTCTCATGGTGGCAGAGTTTGTACGCTAGGCCGCTAAAGTACATTCTGTTTCAGCAAGTTGTTTCTGAAAGGCCTCTCTTATGGTTTGTCGAACCCTTTGATCCATGATTTCTAAACGATATTTGAGCATGGCCATCAAAATCTTTTGAGAATGGTCATCAAGCCGATTGCATTCATCTTCTAAGATGTCATCATCGCCACCGCTTTTAGTCCTGCAGCTGTGACTAGCTTCATCCCTTTGTGCTATAGAGCATTGTTCAAGAGGATGCTCAAGTGGGGATCCAATCAAGGCTAAGCCTTCTGGTTCCTCATGATTAAGAGCAATGGACCTCTTGGTTCTCACCATCGACAAATGGTCTTAGATTATGTTCTGGTAATCCAAGATGGGTTGAAGACAACTAAGTCTTGCTTTAAGCCTCCCACTATGGACACCAAAAAGCATGTTTGCTATATTTGTTTATTATTAAGTGTGATGTAGTCAGCATAAATACAAATGTAAACAAACGTTCAAAAGGGACTCACCATGACTAGGAAGTGAGCCTAAATTCGCATCACTCGTCTTTGAGCTCAACCACTCACCGTTTTCAGAGAAAAGGTTATGATATTTTGGTGTATCTAACTTCGATTATTCCTTGAGTTCTGCTTATGCTTTAAGAAAATCTTTTTAGATATTTTTTTTGTGGATTTTTATATTTCTTAGACATAAAATTAAAGGGATATGGACTTAATTCAAGTGGCAATTATAGTGATAGAGCAGGGCCCACTGGCACCTTTTCTATTACACTTAAAAATCAGGAACTGGGATGGAGACAAACCCAAGAGCTCAACAGTCCACTTATTTAAGCTTGGCACTCTTGACTTTTAATAACTCGAATGAGTTTAGGTCTGACAACATTTAGATGGAGCAAGTTGTATTTGGGTCACTGGATTAGGACCAATGCAATCAAGGTCAAGCCTTGGTCGTCGAAGGCCTAAACAATGGCACAAACCTAAGTTCACCTGACTTATCAAGCAGTGATGGTAGTGTTAATGCCAACGCAATCAAGGTTAATCATTGGCCATCAAAACCTTATCTAAAGCCTTTTTAACTCGTTGAATCTGGGAATAGATTAAAACAGAGACTTCATACCTGAAGCCTAAAGCACTGTAGTACTAAAGAAGCAAGTACAACAAGATTTATGCTACAATAGACTAAGGTAAGCTATAGTACACCCCGGTAAAAAGCACAAGTGTGATTTAAAAAAAAAAACTTGAAGAAGTCTTATATGAGTGTCTGTACTTATTTTGGACTACAACTGAGTCGCTTATTTATTAAAAAACTAATAATGACTTCCCCTTTTTCCACAACACTTTCTACCCATGTCAGGCCACCAAATTCCTATAGCAAGTGAATGATCAATGAACGTGCCCTCGATTCAGTACTTGAGCATATTTCTTAAAGCCCGAGTCCACATTTTCAACTGAAGTGTCTTCTAAATGCTCCACGTTCCCTTAGATTAAGCTTGGTGCCTACACATATGAAATTGCGCTCCAAATAACTATCTCGAACTTGGAAACCCTCTATCTTGTAGCCTTCTTGGCGGTCCCTTGAGCTCGAGCTCCTTTACCCTTCAACCATCTCAAGTCACGAGTGGCTGATACCCTTGTTAGGGTGATAAACTCCTTAAGATGCTGGGCTCGAGATGCCGTTATCTTAGTACCTAGAGGTCTTATTCTCCTTGAGGAGGACCTCACATGATAAGCACATGGCACATTGCCAAAAATGGCTTCATCCCAGCTTCCTCGAAATTAGGGTGTAAACAAGGTGGTCAACAAAGGCGCTATCGATACGGGATGAGTAGGCTACATAGTCATGTCCATTATTGTGACATCATGTGCGAGCTGTCACCCAATGCCTATTTTTGTAGTACTTTTTATTTTAAGTCTTTATTTTGTAGAATATTCTAGAAGGCACTAGATCATGCTACGGCCTTCCAGAATATTCATGTGTGCACTCATGTACTTAGATTCATGTAATGTAGGAAGAGGCATGTCCCTTCTATGAAGAGACGTGTCCCTTGGGCAACTCACACGGTTCATCCACACAGTTCTCATGAGGAGACACATCTCTTCCTTGTAGAGTTAGATTCATAGATCCATGCATCCATGTAGAGGCATGTACTTGGCACTTAGGTGCATGCGCACAGCATCATGAAGGCGGTGTGTCCCTACGATGTAAATACATGTATATAGATAGGATCTAGACATACGGGTGTCACACGGTTGCATGTATATAGTTAGGGGCTTGTCTATTCGTGTGAAGATTTGTATTCTTTCGTTGTCTACAAATAATAGGGAGTGGCATTTGTCACAGGTGATCAACCCAATTTACACAAACTCTCTCTCAATTGTTCTAAGTGTCCAAATATACTTGTGTGCCTAATATCTCCTTTCCTTTCAAATACGCTTTCATGCCTTAATTCTGCATTTACAAAGCCTTTGGGTCTTCGGGTCTCCTGACTTGACTTGCACTTTCGGAGTGAAGTTGAGTGGCGCAGGGGTCTGACAAGGCTATCAAGAGTCATCTCGTGACAGTTGGTATCAGAGCTATTTATGAGTATGGCTGGGAACATTGTCATTCAGGAAGGGAATGTTAGTACATCATAGAAGAACAACCAAGGGGTGGGCCTGAGACGTGCGTAAAAAAGTCCAGTGAGGGTAAGGACCCCTCTGTTCCACGGGATGCGCTTACCAGCCTGGATACATGTGTCGCAAGGTTAGAGTTGGCTATGGGTGAGGTCAGTGAGCAACATGATACCATGGATGCTTTATAAGAAAGTGTCGCAGGCTGGGAGGGCAAGGTGCTCATTGCGGTTGACATTGTCAAGGCTGCGATGGACGAGCAGCTTGACAAGTTGACATTTGCGATGTTTAAACTCAGGGAGGAGCTTGACATCTTGAAGGCGGATTACATACTTTGCAAGACTGCCATCGCAAGAGGCGCTGGCATAAGTGGGGTGTCTGTTACGTTTGTGATTAGTTCACAAACATAAGTTAGGATAAAGAGAGTATGGGATGAGAAAGAAGGGAAGGAGATGGGAAATTAGAAGAGTTTAGATGAGAGAAAGAAGTTTATCTCAAAAGAGATGGTTTAGTATTTTCATTCAATGATCTCAACATTACATAAATTCAGCTCTTATAATCGAGCTTAACGCAAGGGAAAACAAAACAATCAACTAAGCTTTTCCCGCCAAAACTACTAACCGACTCCTAACCTTAACTAACTTTGGCGCCAGAACTTTAATTTGAAAGTTTACAATCAAAAACACCTTATTACATCAATTCAACAATTAAGAACATAACAATCCCCTCCCCTTAAACACATTCTTGTCCTCAAGAATGAAAAGAAGGGAATTGACTTAATAAGAAACGCTTTTCCTCCTAAGTGGTGAACGATTCATCCAAATTACTCCAACTCACGAGAATTTTCTGGTCCTTGGGGTTTGCTGCTGGCATCTGCTCGAGCACTGCATCTGGTTGTAAGACTAATGAACCATTGGAACCCACTTCTGGCGGACTAAAAGAGGAGTTGTGACCTTCTTTAACCTGTTTTTTTAAAAGTGAAACATGGAAAACAGGGTGAATATAAGAGTCGGGAGGTAGTTCAAGCTTGTAAGCCACCTTGCCAATCTTCTCTAAGACTTTGTAAGGCCCAAAGAACCAAGCACAAAGCTTGACATTCCTTCTTACTACTGCTGTGGACTGTCGGTAAGGCTGTAGTTTCAAGTATACCATGTCTCCCACCTCGAAGTTTCTGTCAACCCTCTTCCTATCAGCATACCATTTCATTCGAGCTTGCGATTGATATTCTGTTTTAGTTGCTGTAAAATATGCTTCCTCTACTGTAAGATGTCAGCCACTACCCCCATTTGTGTCTCAACTCCTTGCAACCCAAAAGGAGAGGGCGGATTATACCCAAATAAGGCTTTAAAGGGAGTCGTGCCTAAGGAGGTGTGAAAATGGGTATTGTACCAGAATTCAGCCAAGGAAAGCCATAGTCCCCACACCTTTGGATGACTGACTACCATGCTCCTGAGGTATTGTTCAATGCATTGGTTAACCCTCTCCGTTTGGCTATCGGTTTGAGGGTGATAAGATGAACTGAGAGCCAAGGTCGTTCCCAAGAGCCTAAACAACTCCTTCCAAAACCGGCTTGTGAAGAGTTTGTCTCTATCAGAAATTATGGATTGGGGTAATCCATGTATCTTGTAGATGTTGTCTAAGAATACACGAGGAAGTTTTTCTGCAGTTACAGGTCTTGCCAAGGCAATGAAATGCCCAGATTTGGTGAACCGATCAACAACTACCCAAAGTACCCCTTTCCCTTCTAATTTAGGAAATCCCTCAATGAAATCCATGCTTATGTGTTGCCAAACACCATCCGGAATAGGCAAGGGCTGGAGCAACCCTTGGTATCTATGATCACCAAGTTTGGTTTGTTGGCAAACCTCACAACTTTGTACAAAGCTAGTCACTTCTTTCTTCAAGCCGGGCCAGATAAAATGTAATTTCAGTCTCTGATATGTCCCTTCAATGCCTGAGTGACCTCCCTAAGAAGAATCATGAGCAGCACTGATGATTTGATGTCTAAGACCAGTAGATTTGCCCACATACAGCTTTCCTTGGATTCTGATCACTCCTCGGTTTACAGAAATATCTGTTCCAGCAGTCAGATTGCACGCCTTGCCAACACTTGCTGCAGCTATACATTCTTGTGCAAACGAGTCATTCTCATAGGACTGATGTAACTCTTCCATCCAAGCAGGAGAAATCACGGCAATAGCCCCAAGGGAACCCTGTTCGTGCCCCTCAAACCTGCGTGACAGTGCATCTGCTGCCCAGTTTTCTCTGCCTTTTTTGTATTCAATATAATAATTCAGCCCCAACATCTTCATTAGCCCTTTCCTTTGTATTCTCGTAACAATCTTCTGCTCTAATAAGTGTTTAAGACTTTAATGATCAGTTCTCATATGTGGAAAGAGCTTGATGTTTTGCACTCAAGGCTTGGCTAAGGTATGCAATAGGTCTTCCAGCTTGAGATAATACTGCCCCAATACCACTCCCACTTGCATCTGTCTCTAGAATAAAACTTGAAGTGAAATCCGGCATAGCTAAAACAGGAGCTCTGCACATTGCAGCTTTGAAAGCATCGAAGGCCTTTTGAGCGTCTTCTGACCATTTGAAGGAATCCTTCTTAAGTAAATCTGTTAAGGGCTTCGCTAAGGCTCCATAGTTAGCCACAAACTTGCGGTAGTAGCCAGTTAACCCCAAAAATCCTCGCAATTGTTTCAAGGTGACCGGGATAGCCCATTCTCTCATGGCTTGTACCTTTGAAGGATCGGTTGCAACTCCATCACAAGAGATCACATGGCCTAAATATTCCAGATGTGTCTGAGCAAAAGAACACTTGGCCAACTTAGCATATAATTTATGCTTGCGCTTGACCAGAAATACCTCCCTTAGACGCTTGAAATGTTCTTCAAACGATGAGGATGTCATCGAAGAAAACCACTACAAATTTCCTAAGAAATTGCTTGTAGACATCATTCATTAAAGCCTGAAATGTAGCAGGTGCATTGGTGAAGCCAAAAGGCATAACCACAAATTCAAAATGTCCATGATGCATCCAGAATGCAGTCTTGTACACATCATGCTCACCCACCCGGATCTGATGATAACCTTGCCGCAGATCTAGCTTGGAAAAGACTCGGGCTCCATGTAATTCATCCAACAAGTCATCTATAACTGGTATGGGAAACTTGTCTTTCACAGTCATAGCATTAATTTTCCTATAATCAATACACATACGAGCTGTGCCATTCTTCTTCTTGACAAGAATGATCGGAGAAGCAAAGGGACTATGGCTAGCTTGTATGAAATTAGTCTTAAGCAATTCATCCATTTGCCTTTCAATTTCTGTCTTCTAAACGTTGGGATATCTATATGGTCTTATCTTTACTGGTTCAGCACCCTCTTTGAGAGGAATTTCATGATCCAAACTCCTCTTGGGAGGTAAGGATCTAGGCACTGAGAACACATCCTCAAATTCTGTCACCAACACTTGCACTTCTGGTTCGGTTATGTCGACCATTTTAGCTGTGGATAATGCAAACAACTGGCCTACCCACTGGTACGCACAGCCCTGAAGACCCTTCTTTAACTTCCTTCCTTTAATTACTTGAAGTTGAGCTTGCTCTGCAATGCCTTGCAATGTGACTTTAGAGCCTTGAATTTCAAAAGAGACCGTAAGGTTTGCATAATCAAACAGCACAGGACTATAAGTTCTCATCCAATCAACACCGAGCACCATGTCACAACCTCCTAAGGGAAGGATTCTGAAGTCATATTGGAACTTACGGTCTTGCATCAGCCAAACAAACCCCCTGCACTTGTTCTGAGTCATTACAATCTTCCCATCAACTACGGTGACAGCAAGGGGATGGGTTTTTATCACTTCGTGACCCACTTTCTTGACAACTTTGGGATCAACAAAGCTATGAGTACTCCCACTATCAATGAGAATGACAATGGGCCTCTCCCCAGCCTTCCCTTTGATCCTGATTGTGCTATGAGTCCCATTACCGGTTAAAGCTTTTACTGAAATTTCCATTGCTGCCTCATCTAGCTCCACTTCAATTTCCTACTCAGAATCGCTATTATCCTCCTCAATTTCATCTTCATCAGAGAGTACCCCAACCTTAGTACCTTCAGCAGACATGAGGTACTTGGGATTACACTTGTGGCCAAATTGGTAAGGCTGATTGCAACGATAACACAGTTTCTATTGCTACTTGCCTTCATTCCTGAATGTCTTGGTCTTCCCCTACTGCAGCTGTGAGCTATTACCATGAGACCTGGTTACATCACTGGATGCCAAACCTATTGCTTCATAGAGCTTGGCTTTGGCAAAAGCCATGGACAAATCAATCGGATCCACAGCCTTAACCAGATTCTTCAATTTAGGCTTTAACCCACTACTGAAAGCAGCTACATAATAAGACTCGGAAGCTTCAATTTCATTCACAATGCTAGCTCTTAGATTCTCAAATCTAGTCATGTAATCCTTCACAATCGTCTCTTGCTTAACCTTATTGAATTTATCCACTATATCACTATCATCTTCATCACTATACCGAGCACATAAGGCCCTAGCAAAGTCATTCCAAGTAATGAAAGGTCTACTCCTCAACAAGCTATAGAACCATACCTCATGATCGCCAAGCAAATATACAGCCGCAATTTGCACTTTTTCAGATTCATCAATGTGATAAAAATGGAAATAACGTTCACACCTTCTTAGCCACGAGTGAGGTTGTTTCCCCTCAAATGCATCGATCTGCACTCGAGGTTGCCTATGGCTATGGTTCCTGGAGTTGGAAAAAACATCATTGCTTCCTGAACGCTGCTGCAGCAACTGATCAGGAGGCTTGTCCAGTTCAGATACTCGTGGTCCAGTACCAGCATTCCAATTTGAAGATTGAGGTAGCAACTGCTCATTGTTACCTTGCCTTTCATCAGAAATCATTACATCTGGATCCCGATCTGCGTTCTTTTCAATGACTCCAGTGTTTCCTCCTGAATTCTGGATGTTCTGCCCATCCTCATTGATGGATCTCATCGGTTGAGTTGTCTTCATGAAGCTAGCAGGTATTAATGGATCAGGAATGGTCCTTCTGGTCTGATCTTGATTCTCATTCAATTTCAATTCGAGCTGCTGCATTTGCTGATCAATGCGCTAATTAATCTTTTCCTCTAGATTTTGAGATTGCCGAGCAACTCGATCTACAATTTTAGCCTCTACCTGCTGTACCCAATGATCAACCCTTTCCTCAATATGTTGGGGTAGCTTCTCAGTGACTAATTGCGTGAATTGAGCAATCATTGATGCAAACTTACTGTCTAGCTGAGCGTTTGTCACCAAATTCTGCCTAGTTACATCACTACTACCAATTCCAACAGCATTGGCTGATCTAGTGGCAGCTCGTGCTGCTGTCGATCTGGTGGTGACACCACCGATCAAGGGATTATCGCCTGAATCCATTAATTTGTAATTCGAACGAGGCTCTGACACCAATTGTTACGTTTGTGATTAGTTCACAAATGTAAGTTAGGATAAAGAGAGTATGGGATGAGAAAGAAGGGAAGGAGATGAGAAATTAGAAGAGTTTAGATGAGAGAAAGAAATTTATCTCAAAAGAGATGGTTTAGTATTTTCATTCAATGATCTCAACGTTACATACATTCAGCTCTTATAATCGAGCTTAACGCAAGGGAAAACAAAACAATCAACTAAGCTTTTCCCGCCAAAACTGCTAACCGACTCTTAACCTTAACTAACTTTGGTGCCAGAACTTTAATTTGAAAGTTTACAATCAAAAACACCTTATTACATCAATTCAACAATTAAGAACATAACAGTGTCATGCGTCAGGGTTCCAGATCCACCTATGTTTGCTGGAAAATTCAACGTTATGGAAGATGATAATTTCCTATAGAGTTTGGAAAGGTACTTCGAGGCATTGCGTATTGGAGATGATGCTTCAAAATTTTGCACAACAACCAGGTACTTGGGGGATGATGCCACACCTTAGTGGAGGAGGCGCCATGGTGACATAGCCAAAGGGCTTTGCACTATGGACACGTGGGAGGACTTCGTAAAGGAGGCAATTCTTTCCAGAGAATGTCGAGGCCATGGCCATAAAGAAGCTTCAAGGGTTGAAGCATTCTAGGTCAATTCAAGACTACATCATGGAGTATTAATCTCTTATGCTGGAAATCCCAAACATGATAGAAGCAAACTGACTCTTTTACTTCCTGAATGGCCTACAACCATGGGCTAAATTGGAGTTGAGGAGAAGGAATGTCCTAGATCTTGCAAGTGCTATTTTCGAAGTAGAAAACTTGATAGAGTTCAAGGACTTTACTAAGAGGAAGGAGAACAAGGATGATAAGGAAAAAGGTGGGGGAGACAAACCCCACAAGCCTTCTCCATTCAAAGACAAAGGAAAACTGCATGGGGGCAAGCAAGACCAAGGCAAGTAACGAAATTGTTTCTTGTGTGATGGGCCACACTATGTTCGGGACTGTCCTAAAAGGCAGGCACTGAATGCACTTGCTGCTGCACAAGAACAGGAAGACGAAGCCATATGCATGAGATCGATGTGCTTCTTGCGGTCCATGTCCCAGGAGGTGCACAGTACATCAGGGAGCAGTGTGCAGGTTAGGGGAGTCATGTGAAGTGCAACGCAAGGCAGTGCACAGGTCCGTGTTCAGGCACCGTTGGGTGCACATGGTATAAAGGCCATGGGAGTCCAGAAAATCGGGGCGCAGGGATGCATGCAGGTTTAAAGCATGCACAGGGTGTATAGGCTACTGGAGTTAACAGGAGCAAGGCACAGGTGACTGCCCATGTTCAGAAGACCGAGGTGAAGGTGCAGTGCGTGCGGGTCCAGAGTGGTGGCAGAAGGGTGCGCAAGTCTAGAGGACTGACGTGCAAGTGTGCGCACAAGTCTAGAGAGGTGTGATAAGTTCAATTTAATATATAATTATTTATATCATTTTTAAACATTTTTTATCAAACTTCAATCGCTTTTGCTCGGTTTTGCTCGTTTTCATCTATATTGTTATTTTCTTAAAAAAACAATCATTTTATACTAAATCTTGATAGATTTAATTATCGACATCAATAATTAAAAGCAAGATACATCAAATAAATAAAAAATAATCATCAAAAATCACTCAAAACTCACGCTTAAAGCAGCAAATACATAAAATAACAGTTTTTTTTTTTTTTTTTTCAGCTCGGCGGCAAATTTTTATAGTATTTTATGATTCAATTCATTGTATTTGCATAAAATATCATCAATATAATCCTTATTTGCAGTTTTGGGCGGTGCTTGAGCAAAGTTAAAATAATGGAAGAACTCAAGTTGTGCAGCTGTCGCAGGATGGAGCAAATCAGGATGAGTTTTGATGAATTTTTGCAATTTTTTTATCCTAGCTCTACCACTATAAATAGGGGAGGTTGTAATGTGTTGAATCATAAGTTCTACACAAGAAAAAATCACAAAAAAAGTGTAGAAAGTAGGAGTAGAATTGAGTGAAGGAAGGAGAAAGAAGGAGGGAAGAAAGTTTAGTTTAAAATTTTGTATTTTTAGCTCTTTCTACCCTTGTTCTTTCCTAAGTTCATGAATTTTGTGTTTGTAATGTCTTGTATTAAGTTTATCATGAACTAATTTTGTTATTCTAAGGCTACGATGTAGCCTAAGTTATAATATACTCTTATTTCTACTTCAACGTATTCAATGTTTTGTTATTGCATTGTTGAAGTGTTTATCATTGTTCTTCATGAGTTTTAAATGCTTGATTACCATTTAAGGCCTATAATGATTCATAATGAGTCCAAGAGGAGATATATGATGATTGCTAAGGTGATAAGCACCACGAATTGAGCGAATGCTCGAGAGAGATTAACGCGATTTGTGTGGTTTTTAAGTGAAAATCATAGAGCTTTAAAAACTCTTTTCTTATTTAAATTCATGCACGAGAGTGATAGGTTAATATGTAAAAGAGCATGCTAAATGCTGCTCGAGAGAGAATATTTATTAAATTAGGGTTTTCAACCATCAAAACATAATAACAACTTGAATGACGAGAATAGAAGGGTGTATTGATGCAACTGGGTGAAATCAGATGCCTTGGATATTATTAAATCTTAAAAACTTCATAAAAATTAGTAAGCCTTATTTAAAAATTAGTTAACATATTTTGATTCTTTTTATTTTATTTTATTTCATATCAACATCTCAATTTTCGATTTTTGAAATAGCATTAAAGCTACTAATTTCGGTACTCGCTCAATAACAATCCTCGTGGGAACGATACTCTACTTACTACTTTATTAATTGATATGACTAGTGCACTTGCTAACACATACGTAAAGTAAGCATCAAGTTTTGGCGCCGCTACCGGGGAATGTCTCTATTTGAGGGATATCGATACCAACTAGTTTTGGTGCTAATTTAAAATTGTTAATAATTTGTAAATTTTGTTTAAATTTGAAAAAAATCTTTTTTCATTCTTTTATTTTATTTGTAAAAATAATTTTTAAAAATAAATAAATAAATAAATTCGTATATACCCCTAAAAAACATTTGTTAGTTTTGTTTTATTTTGTTATTTTTCTTATATTTTGTCTTTATTTTCATTTTTATTTTTATTATAAGTTCACTTTGTTAGGGTTTTAAACGTTAAATTTGTTATTTTAAAGTTTTCAAAAACATTAGGGTTACTATCCCTTTTTTCCTTAAAATCTATTGTTTCTTAACTTTTATTTTAGATTAATGTACTTTTAGGTTTTCTAATTAATTTTAACTTTATTTTAATTTTTTTTATCCACCTATATAATTTTCTCAAACTTAGTTTGTTATTTTTAAGGTTTTTCAAAACATTAGTATTACTACCCCTTTAAAAACTTCCTTTGCAAAGATTGCTGTAATTTTAATAATTTTCTCATTAATTGTATCTTTTCCCAAATTGTTTATTCATTTATTTATTTATTCATTTTCTTCATATTTGAAAAAAAAAAAAGGAGATAGCTAAAAGTGATGGCTTGCTACAACTTTATGAGGCCTCAATATCAAGCGATATTCAGTGCATTATCTGCTCAACTTTCTCTAATTCAGGACATGATTGCTGCTCGTGCTTCTAGATGTGAATTTTGTGCAGGTGACCATGCTAGTATGGAATGTCAAATGGGTAATAGCTTTTCTTCGTCAGGTTTTAAACAATATAACTTTGTGAGACCTCAAGCTGTAACAAGAAGACAACTTTGCATTCATGAAATTAGTACATTATCTGCTCAAATTTCACAAATTCAAGGACAATTAGATGATATGATTGCTGCTTGTAGTCCTAGATGTGAATTTTGTGCAGGTAGCCATGCTAGCATGGAATGCCAATTGGGTAATAGCTTTTCCTCATGGGATTTCGAACAAGAAAGCTATATGTCGGATTATAACCAACCCCAGTACAATCCCTACTCTGGCACCTATAGTCAAGAATGGATGGACCCTTCTTGGAATCATCACGAAGCATCTTGGTCACCCACTTTTCCGTCTCAAGAAAAGAATAATGACTTAGAAGAGACATTTAGGGAATTTATGAAAACCGTTAGTGACTTAGAGAACCAAAGAGGCTCCATTCAAAACCCAGAACCTCAAGTAGGGACTACAATAGAGGAACTTTCGAAGAGGTCTAAAGATTCCTTGCCCAGCAATACCATCACCAACCTAGGGGAGCAAACTCATGCCATAGCATTAAGGGATGAAGACGCACCAAAAAAACCACCTCAAAGTAAGATAATCCCCTTAGTCAACTTAGAGCCACCAATAACCAAACCTATCTTTACCTATCCACCTCCACCAAGCATTGAAATAGAATGTCGAGCTTATCTGACATGGTCTGAGATTTTCAAAACTGATGCCTTGGAGAGAAATTGTTGAAAACATATGAAAAGAAAATCCAGGTTGTGGCAAAACAGGCTCAAAGATCTCAAGATTAGAGAAACCAAAGGTGGTCGTGTAAAGAAGGGAACAAAGAAGCTGCATGGAAGGAAATGGTCATTGAGGGTGGATGGTGGCAACTTTATTCTCCTTCAAGACACGGGATAGATCCGCCCAGAATGTCGAGCTAGCCACTATAAACTAAGTGCTTCTTGGGAGGCAACCCAAGTGTTTCTATCCTTATTTATCTGATTTTTTTTTTTTTTTTCCTTTTCATTAGTTTTATTTTTCTCATGCTTATTTTTTATTAAACAGGTATTTCGCAACAAGTTTGGGGATAGCAACATGTCAACATGCACCATTTCAAAGCATTCCTCAAACCTGGGAAGTCGGGTCACTTAATCTTTGTAGTTCTTTTAACATTAAGAACAATGGTAACTTTAAGTTCGGGGGTGGAAAAGTAATTTTTAAAGTTTTGAAACAAAATTTCGAAAAGTTTTCCTGTTTTATGCTTTAGAGTCGGCTTTAATGCCTTCCAGAGTACGGAGCCTTTGCATGGGGATGTAAATAATGTCGACCAACAAAAAGATTGTCTATTTTTATACAATTTTAATCATTAGTCTTTCAAAAAAAATTATATATATATATATATATAAAAGAGAACTTATCAGCAAGCTTTTTAGGCAATCTTTCTACTCTTTTTAGCTCGTTTACCTTAATTAGATTTGAATGACCTGGTAATCAATTGTTTTTGTGTTTTAATTGCAAAACACGATCTAATCTAAGGCACTATCTTGATAAAATCATGGTATTTGAGTTCACTAGTTAGCATGGCTGTTTCACTTTTTTTTTTTATTAAAAGATGCTCAAATTTGAATAGATTGCATTAAGATTATCATTTACATAATAGATTTTGATGAGTTATGCCTAAGTCTAAATAAAAGAAAAATATAATAAAAATAAAGGAAGAGAATCACTAAGCATCGCTATCCTGTTAAAAACGTCTATCATTTGGATATGTGTTACAGTGTGATGGTTTCATGCCTTGGTACCTCGAGCAAGTAGATCCGTAGGGGTGTTTCAACTCCTAGTACCCTGGGCCAACTGGAATGGGAGTTGCCGCATTGAAAGCTCGCTACAAGGGGTATTTAGAAAGCTAACAAGGAATCAAGCACCAAAAAAAAAAAGGAGAGGACATCATCTCTAGCACCGCTATCCCGTTTAAAAACATTTTAAGATATGTGCTGCCCATTATGAGGATGTCTCAGTAGTGGCTTCTCTTACTTATGGGTCATCGCCCAGGAGTAGGAGCTTGATTCTTACTAAAGATATACTTCGGAAGTCATACTAAAAGCATCTCAGTGGTGGCTTCTCTTACTTATGGGTCATCGCCCAGGAGTCGGAGCTTGATTCTCGCTGAAGATATACTCATGAGCCAAAATTGACTTGAGCAAATAAATTCTTCAGAAAAAAAAAAAAAAGAAAAAAAATTTAGTTTTGGGCATACTTGATAAGTCTTGTTATGAGTGATAAGATTTTTGTCCTCTATTCAGTTTGAGTATCTTGAGATTAGAAAAAATGGATAAACTTAATTTGCTTAGCTAAACTTTTAAATTCGATTACTTAGGTAATTGACAGATTTTTCCTTGAAAAAGATGGTTTTGCCTTTAAAACCTTGAACTTTGAGCCTTAATTATTCCTCTCTAAATTGGAGTATACATGCTTTGAATTGTAGAAGAATTCTTAAAAAGTATGAAATCCTATGCTTCAAGATTTAGCCTTGCTCGAGGACGAGCAAGATTTAAGTTTGGGGGTATTTTGATAAGTTTAATTTAGTATTTAATTATTCATATCATTTTTAAACATTTTTTTTTATCAAACTTTAATCGGTTTTGCTCGGTTTTGCTCGTTGTCATCTATGTTGTGATTTTCTTGAAAAAACACTCATTTTATACTAAATCTTGCTAGATTTTATTATCAACATTAACAAGTAAAAGCAAGATACATCAAATAAATAAAAAATAATCATCAAAAATCACTCAAAACTCACGCTTAAAGCAGCAAATACATAAAATAACAGTTTTTTTTTCAGCTGGGCGACAAATTTTTATAGTATTTTATGATTCAATTCATTGTATTTGCATAAAATATCATCAACATAATCTTTATTTGCAGTTTTAGGCGGTGCTTGAGCAAAGAAATCACATAAAATAATGGAAGAACTCAAGTGGTGCAGCTGCCGCAGGATGGAGCAAATCAGGATGAGTTTTGATGAATTTTTGCAATTTTTTTATCCTAGCTCTACCACTATAAATAGGGGAGGTTGTAATGTATTGAATCATTAGTTCTACACAAGAAAAAATCACAAAAATAGGGGTAGAAAGTAGGAGTAGAATTGAGTGAAGGAAGGAGGAAGGAGGGAAGAAAGTTTGGTTTGAAATTTTGTATTTTTAGTTCGTTCTATCCTTGTTCTTTCTTAAGTTTATGAATTTTGTGTTTATAATATTTTATATTAAGTTTATCATGAACTAATTTTGTTATTCCAAGGCTACGATGTAGCCTCAGTTGTAACATACGCTTATTTCTAATTCAACATATTCAATGTTTTGTTATTGCGTTGTTGAAGTGTTTATCATTATTCTTCATAAGTTTTAAATGCTTGATTACCATTTAAGACCTATAATGATTCATAATGAGTCCAAGAGGAGATTTATAATGATTGCTAAGGTGATAAGCACCATGAATTGAGCGAATGCTCGACAGAGATTAACGAGATTTGTGTGGTTTTTAAGTGAAATCATAGAGCTTTAAAAACTCTTTTCTTATTTAAATTCATTCACGAGAGTGATAGGTTAATATGTAAAAGAGCATGCTAAATATTGCTCGAGAGAGAATATTTATTAAATTAGGGTTTTCAACCATCAACACCTAATAACAACTTGAATAACGAGAATAGAAGGGCGTATTGATGCAACTGGGTGAAATCAGATGCCTTGGATATTATTAAATCTTAAAAACTTCATAAAAATCAGTAAGCCTTATTTAAAAATTAGTTAACATATTTTGATTCTTTTTATTTTATTTTATTTCATATCAACATCTCAATTTTCAATCTTTGAAATAGCATTAAAGCTACTAATTTCGGTATTTGCTCAATAACAATCATTGTGGGAACGATACTCAACTTACTACTTTATTACTTGATACGACTAGTGCACTTGCTAATGCATACACAAAGTCAGCATCAAGGTGCGCAAATGGGTGCGCATGTCCAAAGGGCTGAGGCGCAAGCTTGGGCGGAGGTACAGAAAGGTGCAGAGGCCATGAGGGCTGAGGCGCAGGTGTGCGCTCAAGTCCAAAGGGTGCACGAGGCTCTGCATTAGGAGCACACTCAAGGCATGGGCTGATGTATGTCAGCGCACGGGTGAACGGTGCTGAGACAAAGGTGGTAGTGGATACGGATGCTAGTCACAGCTTTGTGTCTGAGCACAAGGCGGCACGGCTAAAATTGAGCTTTGCCAAGGAGCTGAGTTGGATGAAAACAATGAACGCTTCATCTAAGCCCATTCTTGGGATTGCACATGGAGTGCCTATCTAGGTGGGAGATTGGAGTGCCACACTTGATCTGACGGTTGTCACGATGGATGACTTCCAGATGGTGTTGGGGATGGACTTCTTCAATGCCGTGAGACCTCTATCCTTTCTAAGGGACAACGTGATGGAAATTTTGCAGAGCTGAGAGACTTATGCAGTGCCTCTACTTCGGGAGAAAGTACAGGCGAAGCTAATCTCAGCCATGCAACTTAAGAAATGGGTCCGGAAGGAACAGGTTATCGACATTGCTACTTTAGAAGGAGATGAGGATCCAGTTTCTACGGAAGTTTTGGGGATACTTGATGTTGACAGTGATGAGATGCCGCCAAGACCATCGAAACAGCTACCTCCTAGAAGGCAGTTGGACCAAAGACCCGAGTTGGATCCTGGGGCAGGGCCTCCAACCATAGTGAAACACAAGTGAGACAAAGCCAACATTGCGCATGACTTGCATGGGGTTGCGCATGGAGTGCACGAGGCTGCACACAAAGAGCACGAGTTTGCTCACAGAGAATGCGAGGTTGAGCATGGGTTGCGCAAGGAGGGCGCATATTTGTTACGCCTTAGTGCGCTTAACTAGTGCTGGAATGCGCATGGGATGCGCATTGTGGCACAAGACTCTTCTTCCCATAATCTATTGAATTTAGTTGTAGAGGGGACAATACGGAGGTTCTAGACAGAGAGGGTGAATGGGCTATTGGAACCATACTTGAGGCACGTTGTGGGTGCCAACCCAAGGGCCTGGGCCAAGCTTCTGGACATTGCCAAGCCGCATCTAGAAAAAATGCAGCGGAAGAAGAAGTGGGCAGAGAAGAAGGGACGATTACTGGGGTTCCAAGTGGGGGACTTAGTAATGGTCAAGCTGTTGCCCCAGCCATTTAAGTCTTTGAGCACGGTGGCCAAAGGCTTGGTGCACAACTACAAGAGAACTTTTTCTACCCTTCCTAAGGTTGGGAAGGCATCTTATCCGATGGAGATGCTGTTAAGACTCAGGATCCTTCCAGTCTTCCATGTTAGTGTCTTGAATGCCGTACCTTGAAGACAAGGAAGCTACTGAGATTCGTGCTGAGTAGGTTGTGGGACGTCGAGGAGTGCCTAAGTACACGGAGTACTTAGTTTGATTAGTTCGGTGGAAGGGCCTTCCAGATGGTGAAGCTACTTAGGAGAAAGGAATACTAGTCCAAATTTAGGGAGGTGATCAAGGCATTCAAAGCTGCCTGACATTAACGAGGACGTCAATGGCTTAGGTGCTGAGAGTGTCACCTGATTCCTATTTTTGTAGTACTTTTTATTTTAAGTCTTTCCTTTGTAGAATATTCTACAAGGCACTAGATCATGCTATGGCCTTCCGAAATATTCATGTACTTCGATTCATGTAATGTAGGAAGAGGTGTGTCCCTTGGATGAAGAGACGTGTCCCTTAGGCCATTCACACGGTTTATGCACATGTTTCTCATGAGAGGACATGTCCCTTCCTTGTAGAGTTGGATTCATAAATCCATGCATCCATGTAGAGGGGTGTCCATTCATGTAGAGGCGTGTCCTTGGCACTTAGGTGCATGCACGTGGAACTCATGAAGGGTGTGTGTCCCTACTATGTAAATGCATGTATATGGATAGGATCTAGACATTGGGTGTCACATAGTTGAATGTACATAGTTAGGGACTTGTCCATTCATGTAAAGAGATGTATTCTTTCATTGTCTATAAATAAAAGAGAGTGGCATTTGCCACGGGTGATCAACCCAATTTACACCAACTTTCTCACAATTGTTCTCAGTGTCCAAATATACTTGTGTGCCTAATTTCTCCTTTCCTTTCAAATACGCTTTCAGGCCTTAATTCTGCATTCATAAAGCCTTCAGGTTTTTGGGTAGCCTGACTTAACTTGCACTTTTGGAGTGAAGTTGAGTGGCACACAAGTCTAACAAGGGTGTCAAGAATCATCCTGTGACAATGCGCTTCCCACAGTGTCGCATGCACATGCACCTCAGCGGCACCATTGCGCCTATGTGCACGTCCTAATGTCATGCATTATGCATAAGATAGCATCAACGGGAGTCTCAGTACGAGTGTATGGATGCCTGTGAATGAGACTAGGGTCTTGTACTGTGCGCGAGTAGTGTTGTGTCCGCATGCTGTGTCGCAAGACACGTCCATGGTTGCAGTAACCTGTGACTATGGGATTTTGGTGTTGGACCCTACAGATGAAAGTTTCCTTGTGATGTAAGATGAAGGTTGGTGAAGTTAGTGTTGGATGGGAAATTTTAATTTCATAAATTAAAATAGCATACAATAGTTGTTTCTAGCGTAGCGAAATCCTGATTTAAAATTCTCTAATTTTAAATAAATACAAATCTTTGACTCTAATTAGGCAACAATGTATAGCATTGAAGACACACCCATGAAAAATGATTAAATACGAATATAAAAGTATAAGTTGAGATAATATCATACCTCGTTGTAGACTGCTATCATGATCGGGAAACATTGGAGTAAGGCAGGTATTAAGTCATTAATAATAAGCAAATAGATTGTATTATTCTTTTAAGTGGTTATAGCCGAGATTTAGCCTTCTTAGCTCCTTAGTAGTATTGATCATGTATAAGCAAGAATGTCGGTTGGTAGTTGGAGGGGAAGTTAGTTAATGGTGGTTAACGTATGTCGAGGTGCAACGTATTGTTAGATACTTTCTAGCTTAATCGACTAGCTAGGATTTGAGTACAAATAGTTAGATTGTTCTTGTAATTAGATTCATTGAATGATATGGATATAATCTTTTTCTTTCATCTCAAACTTTCTCTCTAACTCTCACCTTTTCTCTTCTTCTCAATTCAAATTCTTTCTCTTTCCTAGGTTATGATTCGAGATTGATCTTGAATCATGACAATTGGTATTAGAGCTTGTGAATTTAAATCTAATTAAGTTGAATTTACATTCAATTGAGCTAAAGTTGCATTGAATCAAGCATGATCAAAGGTAGGAATCAAGCTATTAAAGCCGGTGATGTTGTTGATGTCTTGATGCAGCAGGAACAAGCAGCTAGAGTACAGTAGTTGATGCAACAGCTCACACAAGATTTGAAGCTTACAGTGCAGCGATCACAGCAGCAGTACCTACAATCGCAGTTGCAGATTCAGCAGCAGATACTTGGAATGCAAGAGCAAATCAATAAGAATGCAAGAGTGCAGCCGATCACAATGGAATCATAATTTAATAGACTAATTGTAGCAGCTTTTTGTTCAATCCCAGCATCAGCAGGAGCTGGAGTGAATTTAGGCCTGAATGTTGCAGCTTCGATTCAGGCTAATGTTCGTGATGAAATGGAAGGGAAATTTGGTGCCAAGGTTGCTGCAGTTGAGAGCAATCAAGATTAATTGGAGTGGATTCAAACCAAGATTAATGATGCAAAATTAGGAAGGCCAAGTACAGCAAGATCAACCTCAAGCTCAAGATGGAATTGGAGCATTACAATCTGTTGTGCAAGGTGAGGTACCACCGATTGCTGAAGCAATAAAATTGCAAGTGTAAATTAAAGTTTGGAGCAGCATGTTGTTACGATTGAAGTTCACATTACAGCAAAATGTTGAGCTTACTCTGACCATTCATCTCAGTCACAAAAGGTGCTATACAAGCAAGACAATTTGAGCAAAGGGAAAGCCAATCTTGGTTTACAAGGAAAGATCACCAGATTTCCTACTTTTTGAGTCCAATAAAAAGATTCTTGAAAAGTTATACATGATCAAGAGAATGATTGAAGCAGCCTAAGGTAGTGTTGATGTCAATTGATAAACTTGGGGCATATTCTTGGATTAAAAGGACTATCAAGATGGCAAGGAAAAGGAGGAATTCTATTAGTAATGATACAAATTTAGCAATGAATCACGGTCCTCTTAATGCATTTCAATCAAATTCAGCAAAGAAATAGGTTGTTACTGCTGTGGTGGCCTCAAATTCAGTACAGAATCAGTTTGTTACCACTCCAGTGCGAGCAAATATTCAATTTCATATGGGAAATATGCAAAATCAGATCAAATTGCAGGCTCTCTTGAGTGGAGCTAGTGCTTATTCATCTACAAACACTAATGATATGCCTCCTGACCCGGGAGAAGTAATATATGAATTCAATAAGATGATGCAAGTGACTTCTCTTAAGGGATATATGATTTGATATGAGGAATTGAAGGCTAGGAGGTTGTCCTTTCATCCAGAGACAAATGAAGATTATTTTGAGTCTCGCTTTATTGATGGCCTCCAACTCGAGCTCAAGTTCATAGCAAAGGCCATTAATCCTCGAACACTATCAATGGCATATGATAAGGCAAGGTTGTCTCAATCCATGGTTCTTTCTTATTCAAAGGGAGAACAAAGGAAGATTGATCAAGAAATAAGAGAAGAGCAAAGTGCTGCAAATTTAGGACATATTTAGGCAGTGAAATTGAGTAGAATTCATGAAGTCTTGTTGCAAGGGAATGTTGCGGCAGTAAAATCAAAGGATAACACAGAAAATAGCTCAACAATGGCCAGGATAAGAAGTTAGCAACACATTGGGATATCAACAATCCTTAGGAATTCCAAACAAGATTGCACAAGCAAGAGCTGAAGAGTTCACTCCATGGGTACAACCAAGTGTGAGACCTCATGAAATCTTTTGGCTTATGTTCAAATAACAAAGAGAAGATCAAGTAAAGACAACAAGTTCTCTTTGAAAGCAACAACTTAATCTTGGAATCGTTTATGAAAGATACTATTTTTTTATGTGATGTTCAGGACTACCAAAACATTTAGTTAGTAGTAGTGTGTAAGGGGTATGAAGAGGTGGTTGATCCATATGATATCATGGAACAAAAAGCTGCTATTAATGAGGGAATAACAAATGATAGAGGTGTCACTTTCAATTGAAGAATTTGAGCAATTTAGCAATTCTCCAGCTGTTCTTAATGTGCTTAAAGCTGCCAAACATTACAAGATGCATCAACGATTTGTTAATGTGGATTTAGAAGCCAAGAGTGTGCATACTTTCAAGGATGCAATGTTTGCAACATTGAGTGAGGGAAGGATGCTCAAAGAACTTGGAATTTTGAGTCATTTGAATCATTCTAGCAGTAGGGGTTCATTAAAATGTAGGAAGCAACAGGAAGTTCAAGCAGGGTTTGAAGTCTTTGAGTAGGGTATGAAACTCACATGTTGTAGGCAAAATGAAGAGAGTTGGGCTTCTTTGAGAGTTCAAGAAGAGAGTAAGTCAATATGGTATTTAGCTCTTGCACTTAGTGGGCTTCCTTGGCTAGGTAAAATTCACAAATTTCATGCCAAAGGTGCAATTGCTCAAGAGTATATGTGCCATGAATCAAGAAGGATCTTGATCATGACCTAGGGTTTGTAGAGTTAGATGAGAAGAGAACTGAAAGGAGATGAGAATTAGAGATGAGAAAGAGAAATCACAAGTTTTATCATTCCATGAATCTTCCAATACAAGATACTTCACTACTAATACTAAAGTAAGACAAGAAACAAATACAATGAATCAAGACCAAAAGCCTAACTGAATTATAAAATCAGCCGCCAAAGAAGACTAATCCCAACTGCATTTCCCACCAAGACTTTTATTTGAAAAATAGCACTAAAACATCAAAGGAACACTCTAATTGATCCCCGATCATGACAATACCCCCCCCCCCCCCCCTAAAAAAAAAGCACATTCTTGTCTCAAGAATAAAGGGGAAGGAATTTGAGATCTAAGGAATGAACAATCTTCCCATGTAGCACATTCCTTGCCCAAATTATTCCATTGCACAAAAACCTCTTTCACTTGCACTCTTGCTGCTGCACTGAATGAGAATCCAAGATAATTGCAGGTTCTTGCACAATAATCCCTTGCAGAGAAGCCTCGGGAGGGTTTGCAGATGTGCTTCCACCTTCTTCAACCTTCTTTTTGAGCGAAGAGATGTGGAACGCCAGATGAACCAATAAATCAGCCGACAATTCTAACCAGTAGGCCACTTTGCCAATCCTCTATAACACCTTGTTTGGCCCAAAATAACGAGCACATAACTTAAAATGCTTGCGCACCACAATTGAACTCTGCCTGTAGGGCTGTAGCTTCAAGAAGACCCAATCACCAACTTCAAAATATTTGTCAACTCTCTTCCTATCTGCGAAATATTTCATTTGAGCTTGAGCCACTTGAAGATTGTCCTTTAGCTGATGAATCAACTGCCTCCTCTGCTCAATAAGATCAGTAACCCCTTCCACATAAGATACTGCCCCTTGAAGTGTCAAGGGAGAAGGTGGGTCATAACCGTACAAGGCTTTGAATGGAGTTGTACCGAGAGATGAATGTGAATGAGTATTATACCAAAATTTCCTAAGGTACCGCTACCTATGCCAGTTCTTGGGATGAGAGAAGGTCATTCCCCTCAAATACTATTTAACACACTGATTTACCCTCTCCATTTGACCATCTGACTATGGATGATAGGAAAAACTTGATGCCAACGTAGACCCCATCAACAGAAACAACTCACTCCAGAAGTTGCTAGTGAACAATCTATCTCTGTCAGACAAAATGGATTAAGGAAGCCCGTGAAGTTTATAAGTGTGATCCAAAAAGAGTCTTGGCTATTTCTCAGCCGAAATAGGATGGTGAAGTGCAATGAAATGGCTAAACTTTGTGAAGCAATCAACCACCACCCAGATTACTTCCTTTTTTAAGATTTCAGTAGGCCTTCAATAAAATCCATACTAATATGCTACCATGCCCTTTCGGGAACTGGTAAAGGCTGAAGCGGACCTTTATAAGGCGTGTGCTCATTCTTAGTTCTTTGAAAATCTTCACACCTTTGAACGAACTCTTGCACTTTCTTCTTCATGCCTGTCCAAGTGAAATATTGCTTAAGCCTCTAATATGTCCCTTCAATTCATGAATGGGCCCCCGAAGGTGAATCATGCGAAGCCACAATAACTTGCTCCCTTAGATTATTCCCTTCCCTAATGTAAATCTTCCCCTTAATTTAAACAAGGCCACTGCTAACCGAAATCTCAGAGTTTGGATCAGAAGTTCCCTGTATGCAGCTAGGGATGATACAATCTTGAGCAAATTTGTCATTCTCATAGGACTTAATTACCTCCTTCATCCATACAGGTACAACTTGAGAAATAACAGAGCAGGAAGCCTCCTCCCGATATTCTTGTCTTCGAGAAAGAGCATCAGCTGCTGAATTTTCAGCCCCTCTTTGGTATTCAATAGCATAATCAAGCCCTAACATCCTCATAAGTCCCTTCTTTTGAACTCTTGTAGTAATCTTTTATTCAAGGAGATATTTAAGGCTTTAGCGATCAGTCTTGATTGTGAAATGATGTCCATCCAAGTACTATCTCCACTTTTGCATAGCTAGCAAAATGGCTATATACTCCTTCTCATAAATTGACAATTTCTAATTCTTAGGACTTAAGGCTTGGCAGAGGTAAGCCAAGGGTCTTCCATTCTGGGACAACACAGCTCCAATTCCACTACTACAAGCGTCAGTCTCCAACATAAAGGGGATGTTGAAGTCAGGCATAATCTAAACAAGTGCTGAAGTCATAGCAGCCTTCAATCGCTCAAAGGCTTCTGTTGCCAATTCACTCCAATGGAAGGCTTCTTTGAGCAAGTCTGTCAAAGGTTTGGCAATCAACCCATATCCAGCTATAAATTTGTGGTAGTAGACTGTGAAACCCAAAAATCCCCTTAGTTGCTTCAATGTCTTAAGTACTAGCCATTGCATCATTGCTTGTATCTTACTCGGGTCAGTAGCAACTCCTTCTGTAGATATTACATGGCCTAGGTACTCCACCTAAGGCCTGGAAAAGGAGCACTTCGAGAGCTTAGCAAAAAGCTTGTTGGTCCTTATAGTCTGAAACACTGATTCCAAATTTACCTCATGTTCCTGTAATGAAGAACTACAGACCAAGATATCATCGAAAAACACTAAGACAAATTTCTTTATGTTAGGTTTGAACACTGAGTTCATCAGAGCCTGGAAGGTGGCTGGGGCATTAGATAGCCCAAAAGGCATCACCACAAACTCATAATGACTATGGTGTGTTCTAAAGGAAATCTTATGAATGTCTCGATCTTGTACTCTAATTTGATAATATCCTTGCCGAAATCCAATTTGGAGAAGTATTTGGAACCATACAATTCATCAAGAAGCTTGTCAATAACTGGTATTAGAAACTTATCTTTGACAGTAAGGGCATTCAATTGACGATAATCAATGCACATTCAAGAGCTCCCATCCTTCTTCTTCACTAAATTCATTGGAGAAGCAAATGGATTGTGACTGTGCCTGATGAACTTCATACTCAAAAATTCCTCAATCTGCTTCTCAGTCTCACTCTTTTGGGAGTGAGGATATTTAAAGGGACGAAGACTCACAGGATCAGACCCTTCCTTCAAGGGAATAGCGTGGTCTAATGCTCTTCGAGGAGGCAAAGACTCAGGATGCTCAAACAGATCCCCATACTTCTGCAGTCGCGAAGTAATAGTAGGGAAGGTGTCCACTGGATCCACCTCTGTAGCAGTGCTAATGGAGTATAATTGTCCAACCCATTGATAAGTTCCCTTATTGAGAACACCTTGCAATCTCTTGCCCCTCATAATCTGCAGCTGAGCTTGTTCCATAATACCTTGCAACTTAACTTTCTGATTCTCTCTTTAAAAAAACACTATTAGATGAGCGAAATCAAAGAGCAATGGACTAATATCCAATCTACCCTCAACACCATGTCACAGCCTCCTAATCTTAACACCCTGAAATTATACTCAAAGCAGCGATTTTGCATCTGCCACTTGAAATTTCTACACTTGGTCTGTGTCAAAACTGAATTGCCATCTGCCACCACGACTGCTAGAGGAGTAGTCTTGATCATTTCATGCCCCACAGATCTCACAACCTTAAGATCTACGAAGCTATGAGTACTTATGCTATCAATAAGTGTCAATAAGGCCCTCTGCCCAGCTTCTCCCCAAATTCGTATCGTATTATGTGAACTAGTACCAGTTAATGCCTTAACTAATACCTCAATGTCTTCATCATCAAGCTCATCACCCCCTCGTTCTGGTTCTTCCAACTATAGTCCATTCTCCCCCCCTTCATCAATTTTAGCAGTGTGGACTCCCGAGGCTGACATAAGGTATTTAAGATCACACTTATGCCCAAAGAAGCATCATTGATTACATTTCAAACAAAGTCTATGAGCCTTCTTATCTTCCAAGCTCAAAGCTCTATTATTATTTGTAATTGATTTCATTGGAGATGCTCCCATAGGAACATTCCTCACCCGTGGAACCTCAGGTGTTCCAAAACTATGCTTTCAACTCTTCTAGCCTTGGAATAAGCTTGGAACAAGGTTGTAGGCTCAAATGCCTATACCAAATTCTTGATTTTAGGCTTTAGTCCACTAACAATGCTTGAGACATAATAGTTGTCATAGCCCTAAGGTGATAATTGAAATGTTTTATTGGGAAAGTTAGTTGTGTTGGTTGTAGCGGTTAGTTTGGTCCACTTTGGCGGCTGAATTGAGTCAGTGCTTATGTTAGAGTTTTTCTAGATTCTTTGTTTGAGCTTATGTCTTGTAAAGAGTATGAATAATGATGTTCTTGTAAGATTCATATTCATTCAATGAAAATACACATCTCTTTGAGATTTCTCTATCTTCTCATCTCTTCTCATTTCTGTTCTCACCTAACTTTAATCTCACCTAAGCCATAGCCAAGATTATACTTGGACAATAACATTTGGTATTAGAGCCTTGCTTTCTTAATTGATTGAATTCAAATTGAGTTCAATTCGATCGAATTGCAAGAATTTTAGTCTTGATCGTGCTGAATTTTAAGCTTGAAGCTGAAATCTGGCTAGACATAGGCGATCTCATCACATGGCTGGTGGACCTATAACTCGTGCCAATGCTACTCAAAATGCAGCTGCTAATGTAGCTAGAATTCCTCTTACATATGCTGCAGCAGTTACTGGTGCTGATGGTGGAGTTAATCAGAATGATCACATCGATCAAATGATGGCTCTGATGCAGAACAGGATGAATACTATGCATCAGGACATGGAGCAGTGATTTAAGAATCAGTCTCTACACTTTTCTCAGCAATTATCATAACAGATGTCTAATTTCCAACAGAATATTGAGAGACAGCAACAACCTCCTAGTACAAGCATACTCCAGCCAGCTACCCAACTAGTTAGGCCTCCAGATCTAAGGCCAGCACCTGCTGATAGTAGTGAAGGCACTTATAGCTCGAGGAGCAGCAACTTCAGACAGCCTCGGGTAGATTTGGAGCCTTTCGATGGTACACTACCTCAATCTTGGTTGAGAAAATGTGAAATATACTTTCGTTTTTACAATATTGAAGAGCACGAGAAGGTTGAACTAGCTGCAGTATACTTACATGGTGAGTTGGAGGTTTGGTATTACAGTTTGATGAGGAGCAAGCCTGCAATATCATGGATTGAATTTGCAAATGAATTGTGTGATCATTATGGTGATGAAGATGTGAGTGAGGTGGTGGATAATTTCAACAAAGTAACTCAGGTTTCATCAATGAAGGACTATATGACACGCTTTGAAGGACTGAGAGCTAGAATGCTCAGTGTGTATCCAGATGCTCCTGAGGTGTATTATGTCTCTAGTTTTGTGAGTGGACTTATGCCTAAGATCAAACATATGGTGAAGGCCTTCGAACCAAAAACACTGTCTCAAGCTTTTTCCAAGGCTAGGAAGGTGGGACGTACCATGATGAATTCTACTGATACTTCTAAGGGAAAGGCTGCTGGGACTGTTAATTCCTCATCAAGGCCTTTTCAAACTTCTAAAAGAGGGAGAAGTAATGAAGAGTGAAAGCCTCTGAAGCTCTGCTACAAGTGCAATCAGAGATATTTCTTTGGACACAAGTGTGATCCCAAGTTCCTTATGGTAGCTTCTAGTGTTGAGGCTGCTGAGGATGAGGAAACAAGTGTTGATATTGAGCCGATCAAGGGACAAGAAGGAGAGTCCGAATAGGAAAATGGTGTAGAGATCTCAATAGAGGCCTTAACTGGCAATGGTGCTCACAATACCATCAGGATCAGGGAAAGAGTGGGACAAAAGGAATTATTGATACTCATTGATAGTGGTAGTACACATAGCTTCATGGATCCTCAGGTGGTTAGAGCTGTGGGACAGGAGTTAATTAAGACCAACCCTTTGTCGATCACTGTAGCTGATGGCAATTCTATCTTGACTCATACAAAGTGTAAGGGGTACAACTAGAAGATGCAAGGGCATAAGTTTGAATATGACGTTAGAGTGTTGAGATTGGGTGGCTGTGACATGGTATTGGGGGTCGATTGGATGAGAACTTTCAGTCCAATTCTCTTTGATTTTGCTCAGCTTGTTGTGTCTTTTGAAAGGATGGAGAACAAATCCAATTGAAGGGAATTGTTGAGCAGGGACAACTTCAGTTGATGGAAGTTAAAGGCCTACAAAAGTTTTTCAAGAAAGGGACCTATGGGACAACTTTACTTCATCACATCTATTGCTGAGGTGCCACGGTATGATTTTGATTCTATTCCGGAATCTCTGCTGCAAGAGTACAATGACATATTTGAGCAACCTATAGTGTTACCTCCTAGAAGGAGTTTTGATCGTGCTATTCTTTTGAAAGAAGGATCCAATCCGATAACCTTGCAGCGCTACAAGTATCCACACTCTCAGAAGAATGAGATAGAGAAACAAGTGGAGAAGCTACTTCAAACCAAGTTCATAAGACACGGTCATAGTCCATTTGCCTCTCCTGTGATCTTGGTGAAGAAGGATGGATCCTCAAGAATGTGCATTGATTACTGGCAACTCAATGCAATGACAGTTAAAGGTAAGTTCCCTATACCTATCATTGATGATCTTTTGGATGAACTTCATGATTTTTAGTACTACTCCAAGCTAGACTTGAGGCAAGGGTACTACCAGATTCAAGTTCAAGAGCAGAACATCCCTAAGACGGCTTTTAGAACTCACCATGGTCACTATGAGTTCGTTGTGATGCCCTTTGGTCTATCCAATTCTCTTGCTACATTCCAAGCTTTGATGAACGTAGTATTTAAGCCTTACTTGAGGAAGTTTGTGCTAGTATTCTTTGACGATATCTTGGTTTATAGCCACACACTGCAGGAGCATTTGACTCATTTGGAGAAGGTATTTCAAGTCATGAGGCAGCACAAACTGTTTGCTAAGTTAACCAAGTGTAATTTTGCCAAGAATCAAGTGGAGTATTTGGGTTATATTGTTACTGGTAAGGGAGTTGCAGTAGATCCAAACAAGATCAAGGCCATGGAAGATTGGCCTGAGCCAAAGTTAGTAAAACAATTGAGAGGATTCTTGGGTTTAACTAGTTATTATCGAAGGTTCATTGCTGGATATGGATTAATAGCTCAAACCTTGATATATTTGCTGAAGAAGGACTCTTTTCATTGGAGTGATTCAGCGAAGGAAGCTTTCAATCAACTCAGGAAGTCCATGGTTTCAGCCCCAGTCCTAGTGATGGCCAATTTTGATCTCCCTTTTGTATTGGAAACTAATGCAAGCAGCAGTGGAATTAGAGCAATTCTTTTACAAAATGGAAGGCCATTGGCCCATCTCAGCCAAGCTTTGGGTCCCAAGAACCAGAGGCTGTCAATTTATGAAAAGGAATACATGGCAATTCTTCTAGCAGTGCAAAAGTGGAGGCATTACTTGGAAGGGCGCCATTTTGTGATTAAAACTGATCATCAAAGCCTCAAGTATCTGCTTAAGCAACGAATCTCTACTAGAGTACAGAGGAAGGGGCTAATGAAGATGCTTGGGTTGGATTACTCTATTGAGTATAGGAAAGGGGCAGAAAATCCAGTGGCAGATGCTTTATCTAGGAGGCAAGAGGAGGATATAGCGGAAACTACCAGTGCTGCAGTGACATTAGTGGTTCCTTTGTGGATGAATGAAGTTATTAAGTCCTATGAGAATGATGAGTATGCTAAGAGGTATGTTATTCCCAGTTGTATTCAGCCTAAGAATGCAGAGAAGGATGAAGAGGTGACTATTAAGCAAGGCATTGTGCGAGTTAAAGGAAAGATTTACATTGGCACTAGCACAGGACTTAGAAGGCAGATCTTGGAAGCTTCTCATGATTCTCCTTAGGGAGGACATTCAGGAAGGGATGGTACTTACTCTAGGGTCAAATAATGCTTTTATGGGCCATGTATGAAAAGGGAAGTGCAAGAGTATGTCCTGCAATGTGAGGTTTGCCAGCAGATTAAAGTAGAGCATAAGCCTTACAAGGGATTGTTACAACCTTTAGCTGTGCCAAAAGGGGCTTGGATCCATATCAGCATGGATTTCATTGAAGGATTGCCAAAATCCAAGGGTAAGGAGATCATTTTGGTGATTGTGGATCGATTAACCAAGTTTGGGCATTTCATTACTCTCTTCCATCCCATTTCAGCAGAGAAGTTAGCAAGGCAGTTCTTGGATCATGTTTATAAGTTGCATGGACTTCCTCGGTCGATTGTTTCTGATCAAGACAGGTTGTTTACTAGTAACTTCTGGAGTGAATTATTCTCATTACTGGGAACCAACTTGTCCTTGAGCTCCTCTTATCATCCCCAATTTGATGGGCAAACAGAAAGGGTAAATCGGTGTATAGAACAGTATCTGCGGGGAATGACTTTTTTGCATCCTAAGGGTTGGAATAGGTGGTTGACACTTGCACAGTATTGGTACAATACTCACTCTCATGCTTCCTCGGGTACTTGTCCATTTAAAGCCCTATATGGGTATGATCCTCCATCGCCTATGGTGTGTCAAGGACTGACTTCTCATGTGGATTCTATCAATGAGCTTCTGCATCAGAGAAAACAACTAACTCAGCAGCTTAAAGATAATCTCCAGGTTGCACAAGCTCAAATGAAGTATTATGCTGACAAGGGGAGAGTTGACAGAAGTTTTGCAGTTGGAGATCTGGTGTACTTGAAGTTATAGCCCTATAAGCAGAATTCAATTGCAATCCGTAAGAATGTTGTGTGCCAAGTATTTTGGACCTTACAAGGTCTTGGAAAAGATTGGTAGAGTGGCTTATAAGCTTGAGCTTCCTCCGGATAGTCTAGTGCATCATGTGTTCCATATTTCTTTGCTTAAGAAACATGTGGCTAAAGGGTCAATTTGTGCAGCAGAGCTGTTGTTAGCTTTAGCTCAAGGTCTGGTTCTACAGGAACCAGTAAATGTCCTGGGTAGAAGGGTTGTGCAGTAGCAAGGCGTGGATGTGGATCAAGTCCTAATTCAATGGGCTAATTTGGGGAAGGAGAATGCATCTTGGGAGAATTGGTGGTTCTTAAAGTCTCAATTCCCTTGCTTTCATTCTTGAGACAGGAATGAGTTCAAGGGGAGGGTAATGTCATAGCCCGAAGGTGATAATTCAAATGTTTTAGCGGGAAAGTTAGTTGTGTTGGTTGTAGCAGTTAGTTTGGTCCATTTTGGAGGCTGAATTGAGTCGGTGCTTATGTTAGAGTTTGTCTAGATTCTTTGTTTAAGCTTATATCTTGTAAAGAGTATAAATAATGATGTTCTTGTAAGATTCATATTCATTCAATGAAAATACACATCTCTTTGAGATTTCTCTATATTCTCATCTCTTTTCACTTCTCTTCTCACCTAACTTCTATCTCACCTAGGTTATAGCCAAGGTTATACTTGGACTATAACAATAGCCTTCTGTTGCATTTGGATAAGCTGTCAACATTCTTGCTCTTAAATCTTCAAACCTTGTCATGTACTCTTTTACGGATGATACCTGTGTCAGTTTGTTGAAATTGTCCACAACATCACCTTTGTCTTCATCTTCATACCTAGCACACAACTCATCTGCAAATTCTGACTAGGATATTACTAAATTGCTACGCAATAAGCTGAAAAACCACACCTCCACATCTCCTCTTAAGTATACAGCAGCTAATTCAACTTTCTTGTCCTCAGATATATTGTAAAAACAAAAATATCTTTCACATTTCCTCAACTAGGACTGCAGCATTTCTCCTTCGAAAGGTTCCAACTCCACACATGGTTGTCTAAACCCATGGCTTCTAGCAATTAACACATTTTCTCCACTGTCAATAGGTCCTGAAGGATTAGGCACATTGGCTGCTGGAACTTGTCGAGCCTACTGACTTGCAGCCAATAGAATGCTTTCACCAACAGATTGATTTTGCCTCTGGACCTGCTGCTGTAGACCTTTAATTTGTTGAGATTGTGAGCCAAACTTCTGGTCCATAATGTCAAATCTCTATTCCATACCATCTAACCTCAGGTCTATGCTATGCTTAAATGTCATTACCAAATTCTGCATTCGACTCCACAATAGATCATCTCAATTCTCTTGATCAAGTCCTACTTCAACGCCAGTAACCACAGCAACATATTTTGTAGGAGCATTGTTAGCAGCTGCATTAGCTACACCAGCTTGTGTAGTTACACCTCCTGCCATAGGAATTGCAATTGGATAATCTCACTCTTAATGAACCCCAAAGCACTTCTATAACAGATGAACTTTGGCCGATAAAATTGGATCAATACTAAACCAAACAAAGCAATCTTCAATGCAATCAAATGCAAAGATCAAGATCTGATACCAATTGTCATGAATCAAGAAGGATCTTAATCATGACCTAGGGTTTGTAGAGTTAGATGAGAAGAGAAGTGAAAGGAGATGAAAATTAGAGAGAGAATTAGAGATGAGAAAGAGAAATCACAAGTGTTATCATTCAATGAATCTTCCAATACAAGATACTTCACTACTTATACTAAAGTAAGACAAGAAGCAAATACAATGAATCAAGACCAAAAGCCTAACCGAATTACAAAATCAGCCACCAAAGAAGACTAATGCCAACCGCCTTTCCCCCTAAGACTTATATTTAAAAAATAGAACTAAAACATCAAAGGAACACTCTAATTTATCCCCGATCATGACAATATGATAGTTCGGTGCATAAGAAAGTATTCCATTGGTTTTGTTTCACCTGAAGTTATTTGGCATTTTGACAGTAAGGGATTTGAAGGTGATGTTTGCTTATTGTTTGAATCTAAAGCTAGTAAACGAAGCCAAAGAATGATGCAGAAGATAGCATTGGTAGATTCGATTGAGTTTGGTAGGGAAAGAAGGGAAGCTGCGGTTGAAGAATGGTCTCAAGGATTTGAGCATGAGATTGGGACAATGAACTCAGCTATTACTTCAGAGCGAAGTGTTTGGTTATGAAATTTTTGCAAATTCCCGAAAGTTGATCAATTTTTTATAGAGTGGACTTTAGACTTTGGATGGAAAATGGTTTGTGGGTTAGTAGTTGCTGCATTATGGATGGTGGGTTGGATAATAACCGCAAGTTTTTGTGATCTGGATCGGTTTATTCCTCATGTCCTCAGGTTTCATTCGGGCTATTAGTCTTGATGCTGCTAAGGTTAATAAGAGAAATGCAACTCTTCTTAGTTGGAAAGACATGACGAGGAAGATGGAGAATGATAGGCAAGCTTGAGAAACTTGTCAAAACTCCATGAGCATTCATGTCCTGATCAAAAGTAATGGGAATTTCATAGTGAAACCTCTCAAATGGGAGGAGATTTGCAAGCTCTTTACAGTCATTGCTACTGGAATGAGTGTGAAACTAAAGTTTAAGCTAGTGGTTGAATGTCATTTAATCTTCAAGCGGTTACTGGTGTGAAGTTCTTATAATTGATTCAAGATACAAGTTTCCGCAGTGTCAATACAATTCCAATAAGTGCCTTGAAGCTGCACAGCTAGAACCAATGGGAATTTTTCTAGCTACAACTTCTCTACTAAGATTCTTGAGGCAAGAATCTTTAAAGGGAGGAGTATTGTCATGATGGGAAAATATTGGAGTATGGGGGATATTAAGTCATTAGTAATAAACAAGGAGCTCAATTTAATTGTATTAGTCTTTTAAGTGGTTTTAGCTGAGATTTAGCCTTCTTAGCTCCTTAGTAGCATTGATCATGTATAAGTAAGAACGTCGGTTAGTAGTTGGAGGGGAAGTTAGTTAATGGTAGTCAATGTTTGTCTAGGTGCAATGTATAATTAGATACTTTGTAGCTCAACCAACTTAGCTAGGATTTGAGTATAAATATTTAGATTGTTCTTGTAATTAGATTCACTGAATGATATCGATACAATCTTCTTCTCTCATCTCAAACTCTCTCTCTTTAATTCTCATCTTTTCTCTTCTTCTCTACTCAAATTCTTTCTCTTTCCTAGGTTATAGTTCAAGATTAATCTTAAATCCTAACAACTGCAAGTGTAAAGATGCTCCAAAAATATTACCTCCGAGATCTTCTCCACAATTCCTCTATTAGTACCGAACGAGTGGGTGTCGTGACATCAAGTAATTTTTAAAACGATCTTAAGAATTAGTTTGGAGAAAACCAAGTGAATTGAATTAAACCTGAATGAGCCAAGCACAGCTATTTACAAAAATCTCAAAACCTGACTAATTCTATTTGAAATATAAAATAAAAGGTAAAATTATATTTTAATTAGGATAAAATACCTAAAAAAAAAAGCTTAAATATGTGCGCTGCCTTCTTATTCCAAGGGTAGGATGCCACATGACACCTTGCTATTGGTCTACGCCCTTTGGCGTGGATCGGTGAGGCTAGCAATGCGCGCTGGTTAGCCAGGGGCAGGGGATGCGAATTGTCCCCCCCCCCCCCCCCCCCCCCCCCCGCGACCAAAGCTGATTGGCTCACACTATTTTAACAGTTTTACCCTTTTTATTCTTTTTTTATTTTTATTTTAAAATTCATCCCATTAATTTTTAGGTTTAATAAAAAATAATTTTATTCAACTCTTTGAATAAAATAATTCATCTCATGAATTCTCTTGATTTCTGTAGGTGTGTCATTTAGAGGCTTGCACAGGGACCTCAGTCACAATTTATTTTTAGCTCCAAATGGGTCAAATCTGATTACTATCTTATGTTAACATTGACTATCACTTAGTAAAACTTAATTCTACTAAATAAGTTTTGCTGCACTCTAAAAATAAATATATTTACTCGTAAAATTTCCTTTAATAGCTTACTCACAATTGACCCCTCTAATAAATGTCGATAAGAAAAATAACTTAAACTACTATTGTCATTCTTTCTCACTTTTTCTTCTTAGTTCCCATCTCGCCCTTTTTGAATAATTCATTGATACATATAAATACTTATGTATCAATTCCAAATGTCTAACATAAGGAATGTTGTAGCCAAAGTCTCTAGAATCAATTCCAATAATTGTGAATCAGCTAAGGGGACATTTCACATGGTAGATTCCTAGTAAATTATCCGTTTCCACCATATTTCATGCAATAGCCCAACGGACGCAAGATCCCGGTTAGATGAAATAACCTCATTCTTTTAACGCATCAAAGCAATTAACATTCCATGCACACATTCGGACTATTTTCCGGATTAAGAGTCATTGTATAAATAACATATATAAGTCACCCACTTCGAACAGTAGTGCAGAAATGAGTAAATCAAGTGGTCCGATTCAATGTAACAATCTCATTATAATATACCAACATAGCATTCTGGGTCACTATCCACAAAACCAAGACAAGCTATTTAAATATTATGTTATAGTCTTAGCAAACAAGTAATCCAAACTTATCACTAACTATGAACTAATTGTTAAGTAACATTCTTATCTGTTATTTAGTCCATATGTAGCTAAATCTCATTATATATTAAAAAAAGATATCCCAAATGTCATTTAAGGACTTAGTCCATCTTATGGTACGTGCTTTGAAAGAAAACATCACATGCATAAATACTCGTAAATTAAATAGATGATAATGATAAACAACTTTTATTTACTAATAAAATGTTTACATAAATTGGGTGTCTTAGGATACTAGCTCTAACAATCTCTCACTTGTCCTAGACCCAATTTGACATACAATGCATTTCCATCCTATCTAAATGTGACTCGAACAACTTTTGAGTCAATGTTTTTATGAAATGATCTACCAAGTTGTTTGAGGTATCTATCTTTAGAATTGCAATTTCCCCTTTTCCACGTAGTCCCGAATGAGGTTATACTTTCTTTCGATATGCTTGGACCGATTATGCTTCCTTGGTTCCTTAGAGTTAGCTCCGCACCTGAGTTGTCACTATAAATGGCAACAGGTGTAATCCCCTCCTTTAAAACCTCAAGATCTGTAAAAAACTTCCTTAGCCAACAAGTCTCCTTGGTAGCTTCCGAAACTTTCACATATCCGGCTTCCATGGTGGTGTCAGCAATAAAAAGTCTGCTTGACAATCCTTCAAGTTATGGCTCCACCACCGAGGGTAAATACATACCCAGACGTTGAATGTCTAGCATCCATGTCTGACTGAAAATCAAAGTCAGAATAGCCCACTAGAATCAGTTCATCACCATGAAAAACCAACATATAATCCCTAGTCGTTCTTAAGTACTTAATAATATGATTCACTATCGTCCAGTGCATTACACCTAGATTAGACTGATATCTACTCACCTTACCATCGGCAAAATAGATATTAGGTCTAGTACATAACATAGCATACATAAGGCTTCCCATAGCAGAAGCATATGGAATATTTCTCATATATTTTTTTCTCTTGAGATGTCGTACAAAGAAAGAGCCACTTCATGCCTGAAGGGAAATAGGCCCTTCTTGGTGTCCGCCATGTTAAACTTAGACAATACCTTGTCTATATAGGCAGACTGAGACAAACCCAGACAATCTCGCAGAAGCTTAATCCCAAGGATATAGCTGGCTTCTCCTATGTCTTTCATATCAAACTGAATTGACAGCTAAATCTTAACGGCTGATAAAACTCCTACATCATTCTCAGTGAGTAGGATATAATCTACATACAATACCAAGAAAGTCGCCACTTTCTCTATGTTGCATTTGTACACACATGGTTCATCAACCAATTGAATAAAACCTTAGTATTTAATCGCTTCATTGAATCTCTTATTCCATGATTGAGATGCTTGTTTAAGTCCATAAATGGACCTTTTCAGTTTGTATACCATATGCTCTTGATTCTTACCAATGAACTTGTTAGGATGCACAATACAGATGTCTGTATCAAGACTGCCATTCAAAAAGGCTTTCTTGACGTCCATAATACAACATAACGGTGAAGTTGATGAGGATGACAACAACCAGATTAAAGCGGGATGGCATGAGTGGAGGATGGCCTCCGCGATACTTTGCCATAGAAAGTTCCTCTTGAAGTTAAAGGGAAGATACTATAAGACGGTTGTGAGGCCTACCATGACGTGTGGGGCGGAGTGCAGGGCGATGAAACAACAGCACACACAAAAGATGAAGGTGGCGGAGATGCGAATGCTAAGGTGGATGTGCGGACACACAAGGAAGGATAGGATCAGAAACGACATCATAAGAGGCAAATTGGGCGTAGCCCCCATTGAAGATAAATTGAGGGAGCAACGTTTGAGGTGGTTCGGATATGTCAGAAGGAGACCGAACAACGCTCCAGTAAGGACATGCGAATAGCCCCTTACTACACTAGGCAGGAGAGGAAGAGGCAGGCTAAAGAAGAGATGGCTGGAAACGATCCGACAAGACCTCACCCACCTAAACCTTCAAGAAGAGATGGCCTTAGATAGGGCCCAATGGAGGGCTAGTATAGGGGTTATAGATGCTCTAGTTAGAGTAGGGTAGTCTAGCTTACTAGTGCTAGGCCTTGACTTCCTCCTGGCACACTTAGGTTGTGTACTTACTCTCATGAGCTCTTACATGCCTACCTATCCTTTGATTTCCTTTGATTTCTTTGATTTCTGCGTGTTCTGGCTTGCTTTGAGTTTGTTGTTTTGTTCGACGTGTGTTTTGCTTTACTCGTGCTTTGATGCTCCCCTGCTGCCAGGTCTCATGCTCTATGCTGTGAACCAGCTTTCAAGCTTCTCAGGTTGGGGGTCCTCGAAAACAGCCTCTCTTCAGGGTAGCCCCCTGAAGGGGAAAAGCTGCGTACATCTACCCCCTCCAGACCCTGCTTTTGTGGGAGCCCTTGCAGGCACTGGGCTCGTTGTTGTTGGGCACATTTATTTTTCGAAAAATATTTTTCAAAACCCGTATCATAACTTACCTCGCCTATTTACTGCAGTCAGTTTTTAAATTTAATCAATTGTGACCGTTAGGATTTGTGGCTATTAAAATTAGGGCCGTTGGGATAATATGGCTGTTGGGATTCATTGCAGCCATTTTTCAAGCCTTATTACCTTTCAAATTATAGTTGTTGGATGAGATATTATTGCTATAAATCCTCTTGCCTTTCATAATTTCCATATCATCCCAACAACAACAAAATCGATCTCTTTTATCACTCCCCATCTACGTTCCTCTCTTTCATTAGGCAAAGTTTGTTAGCTCTCCTACCCGGCAATTAACATGTGCACATTAAAAGTCATACCACGTTAATCCTAGAAGACGGCTGCAAGTCATACTGTGTGCACCGAAGTAGCGGCAAAATTGTCTTTTAGGGCAGTGGCTTTTGCCACGGTGTGGTATCTTCGGTATTATAATGATTTTCGTTCTTCACTCTCAGTTTTCTCTACTTGTTTGCTGTGTTCAGATATTTATCTTATTTTTTCTTCAATTTATATCCTATTTTTTTCTCTCTTTCTCTCCCCTTTCTTTTCTATATTTACACTCCAATTTTCTTTTTCTCTTTCTCTCCCCTCCCCTTTTTATGTTTACACTCCATTTTTTTTTTTACTCTCTCTCCCCTCTCCTTTTTACGTTTATATCCCTATTTTTCTCTCTCTCTCTCCTTTCCTGTACGAATATTGTCTCATTTGTAGGGATAACTCAAATTTGGTTCTCCTTGCATTTAGAAGATTGCAAACAAGAATAACTTACACTTTTTTTTTTTTTTTTGGTTATACGTTTAGAAGATTGTAAATAATAATAACTTACTCTTTCTAATTTTGAATTCTTATAAATAATATAAAGATTAATGTAACAAAATTCTTACTTATTTTTGACAAATAACAGAAATCTTACAACATAATAAAAGACTAAAATAATATATAACATTTGTAGAACTTATAATTCTTACAAATAATAGAAAGGCTAATGTAACAGAAGCCTTACAATAAAATAAAAGACTAAAATAGTATCTGGTTATGAAGAACAAAAATTAATGCAATAAATCCATCTCTTGTTAAGACCCATATTTGCATTCTTGCTCTTTCTTCTTCAGTAGCAATAAATTTCTTCTTCTTCCTCCTCGGCAACAAAGTATTTGCGCACCATCAATAATGGAGACTAAAACTAAAGTACATCGAAAAAAAAAATAATAAAAAAAAATTCATAAATTCTAATCACTAAACAACTAAAGAAAAAAAGAAACAAAATGGCAAAATAAATTATAATATACTCACTTAAACCTGGCAGATGTTTCTCCAATCATAATCATTGAGTTAAGAGACACGAATAATCGGACCAAGAAACCTCCTCAATTGGTACTGTTAATGTTTTAAGGCACCCACGGTGCCATTCAAGCGCATCATCCTTAAGATGCATTGACGCAAGTTTAGATTTAATGAAATCCGGAGTATGATCTATATTGAAAAACTGCTCAGCTTTCCACACTTAATTCTTAACAGTATCACCACCAGAAAACCGCGGGAAATCAATTTTTGATAAAGGAGTATGAAATTGATAAGGAGAAGTAGCCAAAGATGATATACCAGATTTGGGAACCAAGGTGGTTACCGAAACGATGGGTGGATCTGAAGGTCGGCCGAGGATGCCATCACCATGACAAGGTTCAGCAGGACGAAGTTAACTCTAAATATCACGCAAGATTTCCATAATTTTGCTTTGTTCTTGCTTAATCGAAGAAATGTCAGATTGAACACGGCCTTCGAAGATCTAGAGCCGCTCATCCATGGTGCACTGTAATCATGCCTCAGTGTCATTGAGTCAAGCCTCAAGACGCCACAAGTCAGACGCACTATGGGTACCATCAGCCAGAGTTTGAGGCAAACGCAGCACGAACCTAAATCTGATGCCAAATGATGCATCAATTAGTGATACACCCCAAGAATTGATAGAAAATTAAGGTTAGAGAGGAGAATTAGAGAAGGAGAGAGAGAGATTAGGGTTAGAAAGAGGGAAAAGAGTCGAGAGGAGAGAGAGAGAAGATGAAGAGAGAGAGAGGAGAGAGAGAGTGAAATATATTTTGATACCCATATTTCTGATTTTTACATGCTTTTATATTTGCCTCAATACAACACTCATACTAACTTGTAATTGTATTTTAGTCTCTCTTATTACTTATCATTAACCATTTAAATTATAATAGTATTTTTTCATTAAATACTAGTTTTTCAACTTATAAACATGTAAATAATATACTTAAAAGTTTATACTAGCAATAGATATATTACATAATTTTAACTTTTAGAATAAACTATCAAATTAATATTAATAAATATAGTTTAAATTATCTTATATGGGATAGAGTATTAAAAATCTATACATAATAACAGTAGTATACTACTCAAATACTTAACATGTCTATATAAACAGGTCAAGCGTGTTAAAAATAGGTCAAATGGGTCAAGCCCAAATTCAACCCAAATATTTAAATGGGCTAAATGGGTCAACCCAAATTCAATCCGGCTTCAAAAGCCCCGCCCTAACCCACTATCTTCGTGACGTGTTTGTGTCATGTTATCATGTCATGTCAAATTTTTCGGGTCTAGTTGACACACATGGTGCAAACAGAGATGAATAAATCTGGGGATTTTGAATGAGAGAGGGGGCAGAGAGAGAAATGTCAAATATGTTTGACATGTTTAGAAAAAAATCAAGATTTGATTAAAAAAATGTGTTTTTTAATTTAAAAAAAAGTTTGAGGTAGTTAAAAGTTATATATTATAAAATACAGGTGGTTATTTGCAAACAATGCTAAAATTGGGAATGAACATGGAATATTTCAAAATTAAATGGAATATTCTATTTTTTCTAACGGAATATTCCATCGACGGTCATTTGCAGTAAAAAAAATTTTTAGGTGATTAAAAGGCACAAAAAAAATTAGATGGTTAAAAGCTAAATAGTAGAAAACCTAGGTGGTAAAATGTAAAAAAACCCATAGAAGTATGCTATTAGAAAAATAAAATAAGCCAGTCAAATATTATAAAAATAAATGAACAATACATTTATACTATTTTTTTAAGGAAGTAATTGAAGGTATACTAGTAATTCAATATCAAAAAGTCAAACTTTAAACTTTATAGTTTTTCAAAAGCTTCCTTGAACAACTTTTCACAATCTAACCTTTAAACACTAAAAACTATTTAAAATGCTAAGTCAAAATTATTTACCGAACCCAACTAAAGAGCTAAAACCTATTTAAAACTTTATGAAAAAGCTGTTACCAAATATAATAATTGTAAGAAGCTAAGGGCAAAATGGTAATTTCCTAAATGAGATAACCCCAATCCCACGTGAACCATCTTCTTCTTCCCCCAACCCAAGCCACTCCTAGCTGGTGAAAAACTATCAAAGCGGTATCCTATTACGAATCATAATCGATCAAGGTATCTGAGCATAAAAAACATAAAGATAATATTATATTGATAGAAAAAAGGGGAGAATTACATAGAAGAAAGGGAGAGAAACATAGAAGAAGATTAGGAGAGAGAAATAGAATACATCATCATCAATCTCATCATAGCATTCTTAATACTAATGACCCCTTATTTATACTAATCGATCAAGGTATAGGTTGATGATGTGGCATTGTTGACATGTCATGGGTGATGTGCCAGTCGGGATAGCTCGAGACTAAATCGGCTGTGACCCTCGGTGATATTCGTATCAATACCCCCACTATAAAATAATCCTTGTCTTTAAGGGTCAAGGTATTGATATACAAATGGGTAAATTCTCTAGGATCAAATACCATAATTATAAATTTTACACCCTTAAAATTTTCAAAATTAATAAAAATTACAAAATTTATTTTCTCTAAAATATTTAAGAAAAAAACAGGGGCAAAATTGTAATTATAAAATTCATTTTCAACCCCAATTTCTTCACCTGCTGCGTCTTCCTCCCCAACAAAACACTAGCCAACGATGGCAGGCGGTGCGACACCCAGGTGTCAACGCCGGCGGCTCAGGCGATGGCAATGCGACCCTCTCTGAGGTGTCGTTACTTGTCCAGATTTCTTTGAAGCAACCGTTTGTCTCGCACATGGTGGCTCGTTCACTCTCTTGGCCATTCTCTTCTCCGGCGGAGCACGGTGACGATGGAGATGGTGGTGCACGACCTCGATGCTAAAAATAGAGAATAAACAGACTAAAAAGAAGAAGAAGAACGATAAAAAGACATTATCATTGCTTAAGGAAATAACTATAGCCAAGGCCCTCATTAATAGTATAGTAAGAGGGGCAAAACAGGGAAAACCCAATGCAAAAAAATGTCAAAAATATCTACATGAAAATCAGATAGAATCTTTTTGGTGGGATTTGACTCAATTCCTAATCCTTGGTGAGGAGCTGTCAAGCTTAATAAACCACGTCCAACTTGCGTGGAGGCTGAGGTGGCCTAAATTGGGCCTGAATGTGCTCTGGGCCTGCATGGGCCCCGCATTGGTGCTCTTAGGTAGGCTCGAGAATTAGGCACTCAACGGTTCCTAGCTGCTGCAATTGGGCTTTTTGAGTCCCGGGCCTAATTGGGCTTGTATCATTACTCCCCGCCCTAAAAGACCCTTGTCCACAAGGGTCCAATAATGGAAAACGCTCCATAATGTATGTATAAAATTCCCATGTAGCTTCCTCAGCCGGTTTTCCCTGCCATTTAACCAACACTTTTGTGATCGCTTGATTGCGGTATCGAGCTAAACGCTGATCGAGGATGGCCTCAGGAATGGGCTCGGAATGTAGGTTAAACCAATCTGCGGGTATTGTTGGCAATGAAGGTGGCTGTCCATGGTATGATTTGAGCATAGAGACATGAAAAACCTGATGAATAGTGGCATGCGTTGGAAGATTGAGTCTATAAGCAACGGGACCAATACACTCAAGAACTCGAAAGGGGACATAATATTGGGGCAACAGCTTATGGGCCACTCATTGTTGTATAGAACGTTGACTATAGGGGTGTAATTTTATGTACACCCTGTCACCTCTACTAAATGAGCGGTCACTTCATTTTTGGTCGCCCAATTTTTTCATTCGATTTTGAGATCTATGAAGGTGGTGGTGTAAGACCTTAATTGCATTTTCACAAGCCTGGAGGCTTTGATCGACCACCTCATTCACAGATTCACCTGATAAATAAGGCAAATGAATGGGTGGAGGTTGTCCATAAACTACTTCATAAGGGGAGTATGTGTAGCGGAATGATAGGTTGTGTTGTACCACCATTCCACTAAAGGTAGCCATTCAAACTAGTTTTTAGGATACTCAAAACACATGCAAGGTAAATAGCTTTCCAAACAACGATTTAAAACTTCAATTTGGCCATCACTTTGGGGATGGTAAGTAGTGGAGCGGTGAAGCTCAACTCCTTGAATTTGAAATAATTCCTCCCATAAGTTACTGGTAAAAAGGGGATCGCAGTCCGAAATAATCTCCTCAGGAAGGCCATGTAACCTATAAATTTCTTGCATAAAAATGTTAGCGTTAGATAAAGCAGTATAAGGGTGGGATAAAGTGATGAAGTGCCCATACTGACTAAGGCAGTTCACAATGACCATGATGATGTCTTTCCCATGCCATTTCGGAAGCCCCTCAATAAAGTCCATGGAAATACTAGGCCACACATTGTCAAGAATGGGAAGTGGCTGGAGGAGAGTAATGAATGCTGCGGTATCATACTTACATTGTTGGCATGCCTTACAGGTTCGGATAAAGTGTTCGACGTCCCTTTTTTACCCTTCTAATAAAACAAAGTGGAAATACGCTTGCGTGTGGCCGTGATCCCGAGTGACCCCCAATAGGGGATGCATGCATCCATTGAAAAATGATATTCTTCGTTGGACTAGTGGGGTGAATGACTAATTTTCCTTTTCGACGTAAAAGGTTTTGTATCCATGAATGGTGCAGGTGGCTGTTTGGATTCACGCCAAGGTCTTGAATGAGCTTTTGAAAATTAGGATGGTTAAGCCAATCTTGTTGTAACCGTGCCATTAAGTCTGTGGAGATCGAGATAAGGCCATGGACAACAATTCACCATGAGTAACATGTGATAGGGCAATGGCGAGGACATTTTCTTTGCCTTTTCTATATGATATATCATAACTATGCCCCATTAGCTTGGATAACCATTGATGTTGAAATGGGGGTAGCGACACATTGTTCAAGCAAATGCTTATGGTGCATGAGATATTGGTTCCATTTCCGCACCCCGTGGACCACGGCGAGTAAAACACGTTCATAAACCGATTTGCTTTGATGATGAGAGGAAAGAGCCTTAATTAAATAGGCAATTGAGGGAGCAATTTGAATTAATACGGTGCCCATACCAATGCTGGATGCGTCGGTTTCAATTTCAAAAGTCTAAGTGCAGTCGGGGAGAGCTAAAACCAGAGCGGTGGTGAGGGAAATGCAGAGCTGGTCGAATGCTTGCTGTGTGCTTGGGGGCCACTGAAAGGTTTCGTGTTTAAGTAGATCGGTTAACGACTTGGCAATTTTACCGTAGCCTTGAACAAATCGTCCATAATGCACAGTAAGGCCAAGGAAACCATTGAGTAGTTTAAAAGTGTGAAGAGTGGGCCATTCTTAGGTTGCCTTAATTTTCAAAGGGTCGGTGGAAACATGTCCCTCTCGGGTAACGTGACCAAGGTACTCGATTTCACGAAGGCCAAATGAACATTTCGCCTGTTTTGCGTAAAGGGTGTGCTTAATAAGCTTTTGAAAGACTAAATGAAGATGCTGAAAGTGAGTTGACCAGGACAGTCTATAAATAAGAATATCATAAAAAAAAAAAGGAGAACGAAATTGGGTAAGTAGTCGCAGAAGTTGGAGTTCATGAGAGATTGAAATGTGGATGGGGCATTAGTCAAGCCAAATGGCATGATGACAAATTCATAATGTCCTGAGTGTGTACAAAAAGCAGTTTTAAAAATGTCAACAGGGTCCATACAAATTTGATGATAGCCCGAATGTAAGTCACTTTTAGAGAAAATGGAGGCACCGTAAAGTTCGTCAAATAATTCCTCCATAAGGGGAATCGGGTATTTGTCCTTGATGGTATTACTATTTAAGGCCCGATAATCAATGCACATGCGCCATATACCATCTTTTTTGCAAACAAGCACAATTGGGGATGCGTAGGGACTGTTGCTTTCCCTGATGGTCTGTTTAGCTAAAAGCTCAATGATCATGTTTTAGATGATTGTTTTTTTTGTCAGTGGATAACGATATGGTCGTTGATTGACGGGGTTGGAACCATCTTTTAGTGGAATACGATGGTCGTAACCAGGTCGTGAAGGTGGAAGAGTAGTAGGCTTTCTTGAAAATGTGCTGAAATTCTTGCAACAAGTGAGCTGATTTTGTGTTCTGCAGCAAACGGGTCATTTTTCGCGATCGAATCTCGCTGATGTGATTGTGAACTATACCCATGATTGTGTGTGTTTGACATTGATATGTAAACATGGCGCAAAGATTTTTCATGTCTAGCATGACTGGGCCAACCAAGGGTAGCCATGGGCAGTCAAGCACCATATCGCAACTGGTGAGGGGAAGGAGGAGCATGTCAGTTTCATATGAAATGCCATCTAATTGCCATTTGAAATTATTACAAGTAGATGTTGTTGGCATTTTTCCACCATCGGCGACCGAAATAAAAAGTGGCATAGTTGATGGGGCAATGTAATGTTAAGGAAATTGTGCGTGGCGCCACAATCAATGAGGATGTGTAGAGCGTATTACGAATCTAAATTGAAGTAAACCAAATAATAAAAGAAAGCATTAAAAATAAATGGATAGAAAGAAAAATATAAAGATAACATTTCATTTCATTGATTGGATGATATGGATTATAATGACCCCCTCTATTTATAGAATATAATTCCTATATATGTGGGGCCCACTATATTGCTATTAGACTACCCTAATATTAAACACCCTAAATATCTAATTTGAGAATATATCAATACTTTCCCTTTCTAGAGACCCTTGACCCCAATAGTCTAGTATGATATTCTAGAACTTCCAAAAAAAAAAAAAAAGTTTTTTTATGTCATCCTTTTTATTGTTAGATGCATCTTCTGTTTTTGTCCCCCTAGATAAAACACAATAGGTACTAATTTTATCAACTTAAGTTGTTTAAAACTAATAATAGAAATTTTCCCTAAAATGTTCAAGGGGAGGATAATTAAGCAATCGTAAGCAAGTAGAGGGATAAAATGGTATATTTGTTTAAAATTGACCCCTAACCTGAATCTCCATTTTCATCTTCCCTGCCTTATTGCCCCTGCCATCTTAACCCTAGCCCAATCAGGCCCCTGCGCAGCTTTCCGGAGGGCGGCAGGAGCCACGCCACCCCAGCGGCAGCGGCGGCGCATCTTCGGCCTGCTGACCCTCGGGAATAGCTTCGAGATGTACCCTGGCCGTACCCGTAGCTGCGTTCTCTTCTCCTCTCTTTCTCTGTGACATTCGAAATTCCTCGGCCACCACGCATGAGGCCTGGACAGTGACAGGGGTGGTGTTGTCATCTTCTCCGGCGTAACCCGGTGGCGCTGATAGTGGGAACGCCTCAGCTCGACGGTGTTGATCGACCTCTCCTTCGATTCTGGTAAGTCTTCGATTTTCGTCCTTCGTCCGTCATCGTCTTCGGTTTTCGACGTCGCCGCCGGCAACGTCTCTGTCTCGGTCAGAAGTGGTGGCTCCGATGTTACCGCAAAAACACCTCCATGTTCCGGCGAACCTCTGCCGGAAACAGCCACTACAGTTGGCAGGGTAATTTGTACTGGTTTTTCTTGATTTTTGAACCCGTCTTGAAGCTCATCGAGTTTTTGTAAAACTTTTGCTATCATATTTTCAATCTCGGCGGCAATTGCTATCGGATCAATTGCTACCGAGTGGGTGTGGGTTGGGCGGGTTTGGGGATGGGTGTGGGTGGTGTTTAAGGTAAGGGGTGGGAAGTGGGTTTGGTAGGTGGTGGAGGTAAGGGGTGGGAAGTGGGTTTGGTAGGTGGTGGAGGTAAGGGGTGGGAAGTGGGTGGGTAGGTGGTGGAGGTCGGATGGAGGGAGGTGGGGGTCAAAATGGCTGGCGGTGGGTGGAGGGAGGTAGGGGAACACATGGGTAGAGGTGGGGTGGGTGGTGGTGGGTGTTATGTTTTGGCCTTGGCAGCTGGTCTGGATTGTGTTGCAGCAAGAGAAGAAGCTTTAGAGCATATTTTAGTTCATTTTAGTTCATTTAATTTTAAATGTGTTTTTGGTGGGAAAGTCGGTTGTGGAGGTTTAAGTGATTTGTTTGCCTTGGTCTTCTTAAGTCGGTATTCTAGTCAATTTTGGCGGCTAAGCTTGTAAGAGTTGGTTACTTGGGAAGTCTACATGCAATGTATTTCTTTTAATCTAGGTTTAGTATAAATAGTTCAATCTCTTGTAATAATCATTCATGAATGAAAATATCTTTGGATTCTCTCTCTCATCTCTAATTCTCATCTCCTTTCAATTCTTTTCTCATCTAAACTCTACAAATCTCTCTCCCATCTCTAATTCTCATCTCCTTTCAATTCTTTTCTCATCTAAACTCTACAAACCTAGGTTATGAATCAAGATTGATCTTGATTCATAACAATTGGTATTAGAGCTTGAGCTTTGCATACGATCGGATTGACATTGCTTCAATTTGATTACAATTGTACCTGCCAAGCCTTATCTGTTTGATCTTTGCTTAGATTGTTCACAAATCTGGCCAGACACAAGAAATCAGCACAAATGGTAGGTGGTGTGACTATGCGAGCTAATGCAGTTGGTAATGCTGCTAATAACACTGCTACTTATGCTGTTGCGGTAGCAGGTGTTGATTCAGGAAGTAATCAAGGTGATCGGATTGAGCAGATGTGGAGTCAGATGCAAAGCTTGTTACTGTCAATGAAGCAAGACATGGACCAGAGGTTGGATGCAATCACAGATGTTTGATACTCAGTCATAGCAGCTTGTAGGCTTGCAATAGCAAGTGCATAGGTAGAATCCGCTTGTTGGAGAGAGTATTCTTCTTCTAGCAAGCCAACAGGCCAGAGCAAGCCAACAGGTTAGACCTCCGGATCCCTCCACTGGGACCTGTTGATAGTGGAGATAGTGTATCAATTACAAGAAGCATTTGAGTTAGACAGCCAAGAGTGGAATTGGAGCCTTTTGATGGAGCAATGCCACAGTCGTGAATGAGCAAATGTGAAAGGTACTTTTGTTTCTATAACATAGCTGAGGTTGAAAAGGTGGAACTGGCTGTTGCTTATCTACGTGGAGAATTGGAAGTGTGGTATTATAGCTTATTGCGTAGCAATCCTGCAATTTCGTGGCCTGAATTTGTGGAAGAGCTTTGTGAGAGGTACGGGGATGAAGATGTGAGTGACATCGTGGATAATTTCAATAAAGTGACTCAAGTAATGTCTGTGAAGGAATATATGTCCATATTTGAAAGTCTAAGGGCAAGGATGTTGACAGTGTATCCAGAAGCTCCTGAGGCTTACTATGTTTCGAGTTTTGTGAGTGGACTTAAGCCTAAAATCAAGAATTTGGTTAAGGCATTTGATCCTGCAACCTTGTCTCGAGCTTATTCTAAAGCCAAGAAGGTAGAGAGCACAGTTCTGGGCTGCTCCTGAAGCTCAGAGGGAAAGGAATGCACCACTTGGAGCTTCTTCATCTAGAACCTTTCAGGCAAATAATGGATCTTTGAGCTTGGAAGAAAAGAGGTCTTAGAAGCTTTGTTTCAAGTGCAATCAGCGCTATATTTTTGGAAATAAGTGTGATCCAAAATACCTTATGTCAGCTTCTGTAATAGATGCAGTTGAAATTGAGGAGGAGGACAATGGACTTGAACCCGGAGAGCAGATAGAAGAGGAAGGTGAGGAGTTAGATGAAGATGAGGTTGAGATCTCTGTCAAGGCCTTGACTAGGAATGGTTCACATAATACCATTAGAATCAAGGGAGTAGTTGGACATAAATCCTTACTGATTTTGATCGACAGTGGGAGTACGCATAGCTTTGTAGATCCCAAGATTGTGAGGATGGCCGGGCATGAGCTGATTAAAACCACTCCGTTGGCCGTTACAGTGGCAGATGGTAATTCAATCTGGACACAAACTAAGTGCAGGAACTTCAAGTGGCTAATGCAAGGACATAACTATGAATATGACTTCAGAGTGCTAAGATTAGGAGGTTGTGATATGGTCCTAGGGGTTGATTGGATGAAGACCATCAGCCTTTTACTCTTTGATTTTGCTTAATTGACTATATCATTTGAAAAGGAAGGCCAACAAGTTCAGTTGCAAGGAATTAGGGAACAAGGACATCGACAAATGATGAGTGAGAAGCAATTGCAAGGTGTGCTTAAGAAAGGAAATTATCATTGGATTGGGCGACTTCATTCTATCAGTGCTACTTCAGAAGAACAGCAGGTGAATTCTAATCCACTTACTGATTCATTGTTACTGAAGTACCAAGATTTATTTGAGCGACCAAGCACATTACCACCAATGAGAGCATTAGATCATGCTATTCCATTGAAGGGTGGGTCAGATCCTGTGAACCTTCGGCCTTACAAATATCCTCACTCACAAAAGAGTGAGATTGAACGGCAAGTTAATGAATTGTTGAAGACTAAATTCATCAGGAACAGTCATAGTCCATTCGCTTCTCCAGTTATACTGTTTAGAAAGAAGGATGGTACCTATTGAATGTGTATAGATTATCGTCAATTGAACTCCCTTACTATCAAGGATAAGTTCCCTATCCCAATTATTGACGATTTGTTGGATGAGCTATATGGATCTAAGTACTTTTCCAAGCTGGATATTCGGCAAGGTTATTATCAAATTCGAGTTCAGGAACATGACATCCATAAGACTGCTTTTAGAACACACCAAGGACACTATGAGTTCGTGGTGATGCCTTTTGGGCTGTCCAATGCTCCAGCTACATTTCAGGTTCTGTTGAACTTGGTGTTCAAGGCCTTCTTAAGGAAGTTTGTTCTTGTATTCTTTGACAATATATTGGTTTATAGTCCTTCCTTGGAGACTCATTTGGATCATCTTGAGCTGGTATTTCAGACCATGAGGCAGCATAAACTCTACGCCAAACTTTCTAAATGTTCTTTTGTCAAAACACAAGTGGAATATCTTGGTCATTTGATCTCAGAGAATGGCGTGGCTACTGATCTAGGCAAGGTTCAGGTGATGAGGGAATGTCCAATTCCCAAAACTCTCAAGCAGTTGCAGGGATTCCTTGGATTAACAGGGTATTACCGAAAGTTCACTGCTGGTTATGGGGTAATTGCAAAGCCTTTGACAGATTTGCTCCGGAAAGATGCTTTCCATTGGAATGAATTGGCTGAGGAAGCATTTGAACATTTAAAGGTAGCTATGCCCTCTGCTTCGGTATTGATTATGCCTGATTTTTCCTTGCCCTTTGTATTGGAAACCGATGCTTGCATCAAAGGAATTGGGCGCAGTGTTATCTCAGAATGGAGGACCATTGGCCTATCTAAGTCAGGCTTTGAGTTACAAGAATCAAGCATTATCCATTTATGAAAAATAGTATATTGCAGTTCTAATGGCAGTACAAAAATGGAGGCATTATTTGGAGGGACATCATTTCATGATCAAAACTGATCACCAAAGCCTCAAATATTTACTTGAGCAAAAGATCACTCGAGGGTTCAAAGAAAGGGCCTTATGAAGATGTTGTGCTTACATTACACTATCGAATATCACAAAGGGAAAGATAACCAAGCAGCAGATGCTCTCTCAAGGAGGTTGGAGGATTCTGAAGTTGCTAATTGTGCTGCTGTCTCAGAAGTTGTCCCAACTTGGATGAATGAAGTGGTCAGGTCATATGAGGGAGATACATTTGCTCAAGATTGTATTGCAGCTCATTGTGTTTAGGGAACTATGGATTCTGATTCTGAAATTGCTGTTACCAGTGGCGTAATAAGGATTAAGGGAGGATTTATGTGGGAGAAGGTTCAGACTTGAGGAAACAAATTGTGTTGGCCTCTCACAGTTCAGCTTAGGGTGGGCATTCTAGAATTGAAGGCACTTATCAAAGGCTGAAGCAATACTTTCATCGGACTGGTATGAAGAAGGAAGTTCAGGAACTAATTCAGCAATGTGAGGTTTGTCAGAGAACAAAAAGTGAGCATGTGCCATTTCGAAAAGAGCTTGGCAGCATATCAGCATGGATTTTATTGAAGGCCTACCTAGGTCTGAGGGAAAGGAAGTTATTTGGATGGTGGTTGATCGTTTCACGAAATTTTAGTCATTTTGTGGCCCTTAATCATCCCATTACTGCTAAAAGATTGGCTAGACTCTTCTTAGATCAGATTTATAAGCTCCATGGATTGCCCCAATCGATCGTTTTGGATAGAGACAAGTTGTTCATCAGCAACTTTTGGCGTGAAATGTTTGTGTTGCTTGGATCTACATTGGCTCTAAGTTCATCATACCGTCCACAATCAGATGGGCAAATAGAGAGAGTAAACCAATGCCTTGAGCAATGTTTGAGGAGTATGACGTTTACTCATCCAAAGATCTGGAATAGATGGCTGTCCCTTACGGAATTCTGGTATAACACCCACTTCCGTTCAGCATTAAAAGCTACATCGTTCAAGGCCCTGTATGGATATGATCCACCTGCACCTTTAATGCTACAAGGAGCAATTTCGCATGTGGTTGAAGTCAATGAGCAGCTGGATCAAAGGAAACAACTGGAGCAGCAACTCAAGGATAACTTACAAGTTGCTTAGTCAAGGATGAAGTATTTTGCTGATAGAAAAAGAACTGATAAAACTTTTGCAATTGGTGATTATGTTTTCTTGAAATTATAGCCTTATAGGTAATCTTCCATTGTGGTGCGCAAGAATATCAAGCTATGTGCTCGATTCTTTGGGCCTTACAAGGTGTTGGAGCGGGTTGGAAGGGTTGCGTACAAGCTGAAGTTGCCTCTTGAATCTGCAGTTCACCCTGTGTTTCATGTTTCGTTGCTTAAGAAATATGTTATAGTTGGTTCAAAAATACCTGCAGATCAGCCACAAGCTACATTGTAAAGACTTCTTGTACAACAGCCGCAAGCAATTTTGGATTCCAGGATAGTGCAGCAGCATGGAAGGCAGGTCAAGGAGGTACTGGTGCAATGGAGTAATTTGAGCTTTGAGAATGCAACATGTGAAGATTGGCATTTCCTGAGATCTTAATTTCCCTTATTCCATTCTTGAGGCAAGAATGTTCCCCTGGGGGGGGGGGGGGGCGGGGGGGCAGGCATTGATATGTTTTGGCCGTAGCAACTGGTCTGGATTGTGTTGTAGTAAGAGAAGAAGCTTTAGAGCATATTTTAGTTCATTTGAGTTCATTTGCTTTTAAATGTGTTTTTGGCGGGAAAGTCGGTTGTGGAGGTTTAAGTGGTTTGTTTGCCTTGATCTTCTTAAGTTGGTATTCTAGTCAATTTTGGTAGCTAAGCTTGTAAGAGTCGGTTACTTGGGAAGTTTAGATGCAATGTATTTCTTTTAATATAGGTTTAGTATAAATAGTGCAATCTCTTGTAAGAATCATTCATGAATGAAAATATCTTTGGATTCTCTCTCTCATCTCTAATTCTCATCTCCTTTCAATTCTTTTCTCATCTAAACTCTACAAACCTAGGTTATGAATCAAGATTATCTTTAATTCATAACAATGGGGTGGGTAGAGACATGGGTAGTGGTGGCTAGTGGTGGGGTGGGTGTGGGTGAATGTGGTGGTGGTGGTGGTGGTGGGTGGCGACAGGGAAGGTGGTGGCTGCCTGTGGGGGGTCGGCGAGGATTTGTCGGGAGTTCATCGTTACCCACAGTCCGAGCACCGATGGCTCTGATACCAATGTTACAAACCTAAATCGAAGTAAACTAAATACTAAAAGAAAGCATGAAAAATAAAGAGATAGAGAGAAAAACATAAAGATAATATTTCATTTCATTGATTGGATGATATGGATTATAATGATCCCCTCTATTTATAGAATAACCCCTCTATAGGTGGGCCCCACTATATTACTATTAGACTACCATAATATTAAAGACCTTAAATACCTAATTTGGGAACGTATTAGGCTCGTTTAATCTCTAGGCCATTCTCTTCTCCGGTGGAGCACGGTGACGATGGAGATGGTGGTGCTCGACCTTGGTGCTGGTGGTTGGCTTCGATTCAAGTGCGAATTTGACCTCCGTGCTTCGATCTTTGTCATGCATTCCACAACCAACATTTGCATTGTCTTCCTCCTCCAGACCTCCGATTTCCTCCTCGTTCGCTTTCTTCTCTTTGTGGCTAGAGCTTCGGCTCGGTGTTGGAGGTTTCGGCTCGGGATCATGGTTCTTGGTCTAAGTCAGTGGTTCTGGTACTTCGATGGTGGTGGTCGCGGTGTCGTTGGGGGTTGTAAGGGTGATTTCAAACCTGAGGTCTCTCAACCCAGATCTCTACTCTTCACATCCCTCTCTCAAATCAGTACCAAATTTGTCTAGCATTTTTGACATTTTCTCCAATTTTTTTTTTTTTGTATATCCACCATTTTAGCCACAACAACAACAACAACAACAACAACAACAACAACAAACCCAGTGCCTCCAAGGGCTCCCGCAAAAGCAGGGTTTGGGAGGGGTATATGTACGCACCTTCCCCCTCCAAGGGGCTACCCGGAAGAGAGGCTGTTTCCGAGGACCCCCAGCCTGAGAAACTGGTCCGCAGCAAAGCCAAAGACCTGGCACAAAAACAGAAAAAGCATCAAGTGCATGAGTATAGGAAACTTACGGCAGGCACACTGCAAGTAAAGCAACAGGCTCAAGCATGCCATAATCAAGCGCAGATCAACATAAGATGAAGATAAATATATAACAGGTAAAAAGAATAGAGATAGAGATAGAGATAGAAGGGAAGAGAAAGGGAAGGAGATAGGGGTAGGGGTAGGGATAGATAGAGAGGAAGATAAAGATAAAGCCATAAATAGCCTACGTGCACCCAGAGAAGCTGGACTACCCTACTCCAACCGGAACATCTAATACCCCTATACTGGCCACCATTTTGGCCACTATCAATTGATTAAGTGTAGACTTCCTTGATGACCTACTAGGGACCTCCATTGATGACCTATTAGGGACCTCCATTGATGACCTTCTGAAAATCTCCATTGATGGTGCTGAGGAACGATAGCTCTGATACCAATTATTACGAATCATAATCGATCAATGTATCCGAGCATAAAAACGTAAAGATAGTATTATATTGATAGAAGAAAGGGGAGGGTTACATAGAAGAAAGGGGGAGAAACATAGAAGACGATTAGGAGGGAGAGAGAGAAAACATCATCATAAATCTCATCATAACATTCCTAATATTGATGACCCCTTATTTATACTAATCAATTAGGGTTTAGGTTGATGATGTGGCACTACTGATGTGGCGTTGCTGACGTGGCACGAGTGCTGTGGTAGTCGGGATGGCTCGAGACTAATTCGGGCTTGACCCTCGGTAATATTTGTATCACCTCCTTGCCATCCCTGACCTCTTCGAAATTGCAGTTGGCTGAGTTCTCGGTCATCGCGCTTTCGCGGCGAACGCTGTCGGTCAACCCTCTCTCTCTCTCTCTCTCTCCAGCGACCTTCCCAGGGTTCATTTTCGTTTTCCATTTTTAAGCGCTCAGTTTCGACTCCACGCGTACCCTCCGCGATGGACCGTTAATCCTCGTTCTGTTCCTCCTTGCACCAACGGTGACGGCTCGGCTCTGGTGGCTTCGGTACCCCGGGTTGCATTGGGAGAATAGGTAGGCCTTGTTAGCGGCACATCATCAAGAATGGATTCAATCAACAGAGCAGCTCTGAAAAAGCGAAAGGGCGATGCCTTTCGTAGGTGCGAATCCTACTTGGGACGATGTGTTTCCACACCCCCCTGAACCTTCAATTCCGGCAAGGCTTTGCTGGAAACCATCGCTTCCTTGCCTTGGACCATCATCGATGAGGTATTTGTTGGGTATATTTTTTACCTCTAAATTAATATATGAGAAATATAAGAATGAGAAAGAGAAAGAGAAAGAGAAAAAGAAAAAGTAAAATGAAAAAGAATTGGAAAGTTGAGTTATCAAGTTACAGGATAGGGTAGTAGAGATAGGGTATGGTTGAGTATGGGTCAAGTCTTTTCTTGTCTGGTATTATTTGTTTATTATAAAATGATGTGTTGAGGTGTAAGAGTTGTGTAGAGTGAAGAGGGTTAGAGAAAAATGTAGAGAGATTGGGTTTTGTAATGGGCACCCTGGTAGGGGGGAGAGTATGAGAGAAAAATGTTTGCAAGGATTTTTTGTTTGAGAGGTTTGTTTTGTGGTTGATGTTGAGTGGCTACATCCATGCATGAAGGGAGTCACGCTCGGGTGCTTAGATTGAGAGTTGGGTGAGTATTTGTAGCTTCTTCTATCCAAAGCTGCGTTGTTGGACGACCGGTGGGTTGCCATGTAAAGCTGCGTTGTGCGAGGGTTGGCAGCTTGCCATTTAAAGCTACATTGTGTGAGGACTGGTGGCTTGCTGTTTAAAGCTACATTGTGTGAGGGTTGGTGACTTACTGTAAAATATTTGCATTGAAGGTGATCATGTTGTTGAGAGTATACATGGGTTTTGGTATTATAATTAGAGATTGTAATTCCTTCAATTTCATATTGGATGAGGCACCCATTTGGGTCCCTTGAATTTTCCCTCTAGTTGAGATAGGGCGTCTATGTAAATATCGTTGTGTTGATTTTTGTTGTTGTTTTTGTTAATTTTTCGCTTCCGCTTCTGCTCAAATGTGTGATTTTTCCAACAATATTTTGTAATGATTTACCATAATATGTGGAACTCTCTTGAATCTCGTCGAGTTTCGACAATATCTTTGCTATCGTCGTTTATATTTTGGCAATTGCTTTCTTATAAATTGCCATGGTAATTAGAATTCCGAAGATGAACTGGCTTTGATACCAATGATACGATCTAAATTGGAAAATAGACTGAAATTAAAAGTAAAGAGATAAGGAAGAAGAAATAAAGATGACATTGATTTCTTGATTGATTTTCTTATACAATGGCAGGGATTTATAAAGTTTTCATTCAGGCGTGGCCTGTTCCTATTGGGATGCCTTATTGCTCTCGGCCCATATATCTATTTTGGTATGTATCATTTTGTGTGCATTAATGGTCCCTTTGTTGATTGGAATATGATGATGGATTAGGTAGAAATGGAAGTAGAACTACAAGGGATGCTGATACCACAATTTCGAGTTGAAGTTCCCCAGATTGTCAAACATCATAGCAATTCTCTCACAAGCGCCTTTCGGTTTTCCTCATCTTTCGGGTAATTTAATCTAGGCGAGTAATTTTTAATTGATGAAATGAAAAATTACTAGTTTCTTTTCTATTTGTTATGCAATTCCACCATAAAATTCTTGTCAATAGTGACATTTTTCCCTGCAATGCCCTGTAAAGGGGGGAAGGTGTAGGAGTTTCAACTACTTATATATGCAAAGTTTTGAGAATTGTTGGATGTTCAATTGGGAATTTATTAGCTTAATTTATACTCCAAATTCATGGAGCGTGGAAATTTGTTATTGCTATTTAGTTATGTTTGATTGAGTTGGTTAGTGATCATATTTGCTGTATATTTGTACGATGTGATCGAGTTGGTATAGAATTATGATTTCTTAGTGGTAAGCGTACTTTACCATAATATGGGATGACTCAATGATGAGGGATAGCTTCTTCTGTTCACTCATTCCTCCCATACTGAAAAATCAAATACCTGGTGAATTTAGGTCGCCACTGAAAGCTGAACCTTGTGAGCCACCTTTCTGATCTTGGTCATAATGGGATATTGACTAAAATATTTGGGACCCTGCTTGTGATTTGTGCGTTGAGCTGCTGAAATTTGCCTTTAGGCTTGGAGCTTGAGATACACTTCTCCCACCTCAAAATCTCTTGGAATTTCTTGATCTTGCTTGCATGTTGTTTGTGATGTAGTCAAGTCACCTGTCTGCGTAATGATGGAAGGAAGGATTCTCATGGCCTTCCTTTGATTCAAATTGGTTACATAGATGAATAATGGGAAAAACTCAAACGTGGATCTTCTTGAAGAAAACACGAGAAAATAAAACACCAATTTTGTACCAGGGAAAACTACTTATTTTCGCTGGTTACAAGTTATTTGTATGCACTACTCCTAATTAGAACACAACACACCTATTTGCATAAGGATGGATTGCTAGCAAAGATGAATAATGGGAGAAACTCAAACTTGGATGTTCTTGGAGAGAACACGAGAAAATAAAATACCAAATTTTATAAAAGGGGAAAACCGCTTATTTTCGTTGGTTACAAGCTTATTTATATGCACTACTCCTAGTTAGAATACAACACACCTATCTGCCTAAGGGTGGAAGGAAGGATTCTCATGGCTTTGCTTTGATTCAAATTGCTAACAAAGATAAATAATGGGAAAAACTCAAACTTGGATCTTCTTGGAGGGAACACAAGAGATTAAAATACCAATTTTATACAAGGGGAAAACCGCTTATTTTCGTTGGTTACAAGCTTATTTATGTGCACTACTTCTAGTTAGAATACAACACACCTATCTGCCTAAGGATGGAAGAAGGATTCTCATGGCTTTGCTTTGATTCAAATTGCTAGCAAAGATGAATAATGGAAAAACTCAAAATTGGATTTTCTTGGAGAGAACACAAAAGAAAATAAAATACCAATTTTATACAAGGGGAAAACTACTTATTTTCACTGGTTACAAGCTTATTTATGTGCAGTACTCCCAATTAGAATACAACACAAGGCCTAATCTAAAAAACAAAGAGGAGAAGGGAAAACTGCAATTAGGACTCTAGCTGTCATAAGGAAAACGTGTAAAATTACATCTGATTCTTGATAGTACTTTGATTCTTTTGTCTTGAAGCCTCGCCCCTCGTCTGGTCTCTGTGCTCTTACTTGCTAAACCCCTCACTCGCAAAGTAGTCTTCTTACTCAACAAGTCCTACTTTTTGTAGGTGCGCTCTTCCTCGGATCCTCTTGCTTTTGCTCGCTAGTAGATCCTACTCACTGGGACATCGTACTTGTCGTGTCCCTTGATGAGTTCATCCATTTGCTACATCTTGATCTGCATCATCCTCCCCGAGCTGGAAATACTTCGCCCTCGAATTAACAGCAGCTTTGTCTTCCTTGTTGTCGCCAAAGTGAGGACAAGATACCTAGCTTCGCATTAAAGTATGCAATTGATTGTCCTTCCAAAATGGGCATACCGCCAACTCCTATCTTCGAAGCATCAACATGCAACTCGAACGTCTTTTAGAAATTTGTTAAGGCTAAGACAGGTGCGGTGTTCAACTTTTGCTTGACCAAGTTAAAGGCGCTTGATGTCTGTAGTGTCCACCAAAAGATCCCTTCCTTAATGCAGTTAGTGATTGGCACCATGATTGTGCTAAAGTGTAGTATGAACCTTCAATATAACGAAGCAAGGCCATGAAAACTGCGCATTACTGTCAACGTACTCGACTATGGCCAATCCGGAATTGCTACCACCTTGCTCTCATCTCTCGTAATGCCTCCCTGATTCATAAACTGCACAATTGTACTTGGAGCATTGAATAGCCCGAACGACATAACCATCCACTTGTTCAATCCTTTTTCAGTTTGAATGGCGTCTTCCATTCATCCCTTAGCGTCATCTAGATTTGATGGTACCCACTCTTAAATTCCAACTTGTTGAATACCTTACGCTGCTTAATTGGCGTAGGAAATCATCAAGCCTTGGTATCAAGAATTGATAATTTACCGTTGATGGCCCGACTGTCCACACGCATCTGCTAAGTGCCATCTTTCTTGGGGGTTAAGAGGGTGGGAACTGCATACAGGTTTAGACTTTGGTATGAACCCCGGCCATGTAACTCCTCAACTTGCCCCTAAGCTTTTCATGCTTTGCTAGACTCATCCTGTAATGAGGCCTATTGGGTGACGTTGCCCCTGACACAAGATCAATCCTGCGCTGTATATCCCTGGATGGTGGTAAGGAACTCGATAACGCATATTGAAAGACGATGACAAATTCTTTCATTAGCATCCACAGTTCATCTGTTATCTCTCTCTGGTGTTTCGTATCCTCCTTGCCAATTAGGACATATATGATTTGGATAGAGCCACCCTCTTTGGTGAACATGGTTTCGGAAAGGAGGTTGGGGTTCCTTTTGGTAGTCACGTGGGGCACCTCCTCTTTCTTTGTCGATAATACAATCTTAATCCTGTCAAACAAAAAGCTATATGTGTTACGACACCCATCATGGGTTGCCCCTCTATTGAATTGTCACTAGCATTCGGATAGAAGATGGCAAGCATCCTTGGTCACAACATTGCACTAAACCATATCTCGATATTTTGCGCTAATAGAAAAGTTAGCAAGCAATTCAGGAAACTGGTACTTGATTTTTCTTCTTCAGCCAAGAAAGCTTATACGGGTTTGGATGTGCCTCAAACTTCAACCCCAGTTTCTTGACATCATCCTTGAATTGCAAGATTGAGCCTAGTTGCTTGGATTGCTAGTACTTACCCTAGTTGGTTTGCCGATTTGTCCTTGCAAGCTTGTACTGGTTTAGGGCCTAGTTGGGTTGGATTCTCGATTACTCGATTCGTTGCCCTAAGACCCCACTGTTTTGACGTCACCTTTGCTTCTTAGCTTGAAGGGTTCTCTAATAGGCCTTAAAAACAGAATTGATGTTGAACATGTATAATGTCGCTTGGAAAGACTCTCGTAGTCCTCCAACGTACCTATTCACCAACTGCTCTTCCGTTTTCTCCAAGTCACCCTTGCCACCGGTGCATAAAACTCCACTTGTAGTCCTCAACAGATGAAGAACCTTGGGGCAAATTTTGGAGCTTTTGGAACATCACCTGACATAACGGCGGAGTAGGGACATTGCACATGTGCTGCTTCATCTATTCGCAGGTTTCGATCTTTCTCTTGCAACCTGCCTTAACCATGAGTGTTGAGTTACTGCTACTTGGTGGCAACTCTTCCTAGCAACCTAGTCACTACCAAAGGAGCCCGCTTGTGCTCGGGAACCTTCTTAAACTCGAATACCCCTTTAGTAGACAATAGCCAATTAAGGAACTCCCCAGGTTGCCGCTCCCTTGAAACTCTGGGATTTCATTCTGGATTCTAGACTCTTAGTGTTGACCTTTTGAATACTTGGTTTGTTCATAGGAGAGCCTCTACTCGCTGCAGTTGCGCCCACGAGCGCTAAATCTGCTGAAGGGATTGTTGATACTCGCCTCTGTATCTTCCTTATCACTCGTAGCCTATAGATTCTAAGGTTGAGTTTCTTGACGGAACGCCGTGGACAGTTGCTCTATCGCCGGCTCGCGTCACCTTAATGTCTTTCTATCTCCTCATATTTCTTTTGTGCTTGGCGAGCATTGTTCTTCTCATAGATCTCTCCAATTGGAACATATGTTTGCTTTTCTCGGGTTATGGCGGAAACGTTCTAACGGTGATTCCAAACTGATGCAGTCCCCTAGCTATGTAAGGATGGAAGGAAGGATTCTAACCCCCTTCTTTTGATTCAAATTGCTAAAGGAAAGACGAATAAAGGGAAAAACTCAAACTTGGATCTCCTTGAATAGAATACAAGAGAGGAATAAAATACCAATTTTATGTCTTATACAAGGGGAAAAACTACTTGTTAGTCTTGTTATAAGCCTATTAGCCTTACCAGCCAAGTCCTGCATTACTCACCAAGTCCTGCTTTTGAAAGGCGTGCTCGTCCTCAGATACCCATGCTTTTTCTCGCTAAATAGATTCTATCGCCATACTCATCAAGGCCCTTGAGGAGTTCATCCTTTTGCCGCATCTCGGTTTACATCAGTTTGGCTTGATTCAGAGCTTGAGCCAGAATTTAGCTCTTTTGTACATTAATTCCTTAAAAGGTTTTGTGAATCTCTTAGTCTTACTTGCATGTTGTTTGGTTTGATTATGAGCTTGAGCCAATTTATCTCTTTCCTTCATTAATTCCTTCAAGGGTTTATACATTAGCCATCTAGTCACATCCTAAGCAAAGTTTGCAGGTGGGAACTCGGCTTGCATGAGTGCATACCAGAAATGGTACAGCAAAGTGCTATACTAAATCGGTATATGACCCCTTTTCGGCTTGGCATTGACAGAGATCACATTCATTCACGGAAATGTCATATCCAAAACGGCCTCTACTATGACTATTGAACATGAGACCTGAACAAAGTCAGAAGAAGGCCTTTCAAAACTCCAGTTATCAACTTCCCATGAACCTCAACAATCCAATGTTCATATCAAATCTAGGGTTTGCTTTTTCTTCGTCACATCTTGGATTTCTAAGATCCTTTGGGGTTTTATGATTGAAACACGCATGCATTATAGGACAAGTATATTGCATTCGTCCTCCATATTAACATTCTTCTCCCTTTTCAGAGGATGGTATATTTCATCCACAAGAGTTTAGGCATTTCCTTTGTACTCTTTGTGTGTGTGTGTTTTTTTTTTTTTGGTATTGAAAGAGAAGAAATGATATTAAGAGAGAATTGGATGTAGGTAATCAACTTTTCTTCCTTTCTACTTGTGTAGTGATCCTTGGTTCCAATGTACTTGAGGTGTGTTTAGCTCATCCGTTTTCGGTGTGTCTTTTTTTCCTGCAGAATAAATTTTTTATATATATATATATATATATAATTGCAAGATGATGGGGTGGTCATGGGGGTGTCAAGTAATGATAATGGATAATTGCATTCCTTAAAAGTGGGTAGGTGGACAAACTAGTTGAATAGAGGGATGGTGATGTAGCACAAAAGGAAAACTAATAATGTCTAATTCGATTTTCAAACTTTGGATCCAATTTTCGTTCAAAGATATTTCCATGAAGTACATAAGGGTCCTATTTATAATGTACCCTGAATTTGAAAAGATAAAGAAGTCTAATCTAAATCTAACTAGAATATAAAAAGAATTAGAATCTTAAAAATATAATCCTAATCTAACTAAAATAAAAGATAATCCTAAATAATCTTAATCCAAGCTAAACCCAATAAATCCTAAAGGATAAACTAATCTCTGATGAATTTAAAAGTTACAAATATACTTAAAACTCCTTTTAATCCAAATATCTTCACCATATTTTACATTATCCTCGTACTGCATCGTTCCCCCTAGTTACGAGAAAACTCATCCTCGAGTTTTGTTGAATGGAAGGGTAAAGAACAAAATCACATGCCATATTCCAAGGTTGAAGCAAAACTTTTGATCATCTCCTAAAGATAGTAATGTGTGAACTTTGGAAGGCCTGTCAAAATAAATATCGAATCTTTAAGGAATAATGAAGTCGTGCTCGATATCATCAAAGGTGAGTTGTTGGATGGCATGCCTGTTCAAGAACCTGAGGTTTTTCATTGGATTTGAACTTATGATCTACCTTGGCTGGTTCCTCACAAATTGAAAACTCTTCAACTGATCTAGTTTTTTTTTTTTTTTTTCTTTCTTTCTGTAACCCTTCTAGTAACCTCATCTTTAAGTTGTTGGACAACAGGAGAGACATCCCTATTGTCTTTCCTCGGAACTTCTATGATCAATAATTGCACCTGTGTTGATATACTGTCACTTTCATCAAAGATTGCCGTCATAATCATCTTCATGAACGATGACACGATGTCCAGAGGATCATCCCTCATCATTAGGATAAAATAGTGGAACATTTCAAGTATCAAGGAGTCATAATCAAGATCTAACAGAAAATCTAGTCGTAGCCATTAGTTCAAGAATTGAACACCTTTTACTACATGATCGATTGGATTTGTCATGCAAGTTCTGAAATGACCATACAATCAACTGGAATACCTCCTTCACTACATCACCATAAAGTGCATATGGAGCTGTGATCCTTATAACTTTGCTTAGACATGCGCCAACTACAACTCTTACATCAGCATCCTGATGTCTCAAAAGTTCATTCGGTACTAATGCCTTTGTTAATGGATATAGCACGATGTGTGTTGATTCTGATGGCGATAATTCCATCCGATCCAAAAGTACCAAAATTGTGTCAAACAATGAAAGAAGTCCATTAGAAGTACCTAGTGGTTTAATAAGGACCCAATTTTCAGCTGCCTCGAGATGTTTCTCGAGCCTTTTATTGGGTCTTCCATCAAGTATACATCTAAGTGGCTTTCCGTTGGGCCCCATGGTGGTAAGCAATGGAGAACCAGGAATCAGTAACCAAGATGGACAACAACACGAGCAACATGGGGCCGCGGTGAGGATCCGGAGAACGGAGATGCCAGCAATAATGGTGGAGATGGGACTCTGCGCACATGATGGCGCGATGGAGCCGAGCCGAAGACAACTGCTCATTTCCTCTCCCTCTTTTCTTTTGATGTGTTTTGAGTTGGGTTAGTCGTAGGTTCCTATGGGGTTGTGGATAAGTTATAGTGGTGGACGACAGTGAGTCAAGGGGTTAGGGTCATCGTGTGGTGGGTTCCAGTGGTCGGCAAGGTCGGGTTGAGGGGTTTTGCCAAGGTTATGGAGTCGAAAGGTAAGAGCTTGGAAGTGGCGGGTTGGGTCGGTTTTGGTGGCCGGTGGCGGCAGATTGAGGAGCGACGGTTGTGGGTTTCAATGGGGTTGGGGTGGCTTCTGTTGGTCAGCGCTGGATCAAAAGTTACGTTGCTGGTGGTCGGCGGATGTGCGGGGTTAGGGTTTCTGGTTTTCATGGTGTTTAAGGTGCGTTGTTTTTTTTTTTTTTTTTTCCGGTTTGCTGATGGAGGATCAAAGTTGGATCGATTTTTGCTGTGATACCAAAATTGATGTAGTAGAAAAGGAAATCTAATAATTTCTAACTCAATTCTCAAAATTTGGATTCAATTTTCGTTGAAAGATATTTCCATAAAGTATATAAGGGTCCTATTTATAGTTTAGGCACCCTGAATCCAAAAAGATAAAGAAGTTTAATCCAAATCTATCATCTCGATCATTTCCTTGCAGAGAAAGCTTTCCCGTTTCATGTTCTAGATTGAAGTCACTGGAAGTTCATTGTGACAATAGTCAAAGTATTCTGCAGCCAGCTATCTCAACAAATGATAATCTGAGGCTGCCAGAACTCTCTTTTGACCGGTTGCAGCCTACTGACCAAGAATATGGCCGATTGCAACGGCTTGATTTTGGTCGGTATATTGCTCGCGAAGCTGTTTTGGATGAAGAGTATTGGGTTAGTTTTTCTTCTGTTTTTATGTAGTATTATTATACATAAACTGCCCATGTAGGTTTGTTATGTTTTAACGTGCTTCATGATCTCTGGCAGACAGCAGCATGGCTTCGTGCCGAAGCACATTGGGAAGCTGTGTCATATATGCGGTCGGTTTCTATTCTTTTGTGAACCTTCTTCTATACGTATTGTTCCTTGAGGGCTCAAAAGATGTATGCTATGTTTGGAATCTATGTTCACATCGACTCGCTGTCTGTTTCGCTCTCTTTTCTTGTTGAATCTCTCTTCTTTTTCAATTTTTTGATTTGGTCACAAGTATCAGTGGTTCTTTTTCCAGGCACATTGATACGTATAAGAGGAAATATGCTGAACAGGTCAGTTTGTAGCAGATTATTTTTGTTGAGCCCCAAAATCTGAGTATTACTGACTAATTGTAGGTTTTTTTTTTTTTTTTTTTTTTTTACCAAAAAAAGAAATATTATTTAGAGACAAAGAATGTAGAAAGAGTTAAGGACGAGATGTCTTTAACCATCAAAAACCAAAAACTAACAACGTAAAGCCTTCCGGTCCGTTTGCAAATCGGCCAACACTATGTTAGTGGGGTCCCCAAAGTTGTTTGTCCAAATTGCTCATAGAAAGGCCACCTTTTTCCATAAGAAATTCACCGTGTATGTTGGTCTTTGAAAATCCTAACATTCTTTTCTAACCAAATATACCAGAGAATTGCAAACTTAGCTGAGGAGCATTTCATTAAGACGTCTTTCCTCTTTTCTATGCTATGGAACTTGATCAAAAGGATACTCTCAACTGATCTTGGGTTAACCCGTTAACCCACATCTGGGGGAAAAGTGAGAATACTTGCACCATAAATCCCGAGCCATTGCACATTGTGGAAATAAATGATTGTGCATTTCTCCACTCTGGAAGCACAAATCCCAATGAGTTTGTTTCTGATCCTTCAAGTGTGGCATATCAATTCATAAAGTGGTTATGTTAAACTATAACGCAATACTGTTATTAAATACTATTTTTATGAAGTAATTTGTCTGCTAAGCTCCCATTTCATCTTATCTTTTTTAAATCATTTGCTTCATCTTAGCTTTTAATGGCTCATTCAAAACTTCAATCAATTTGAGAGAAGAAAGAGGCCACTGAATGAACTAATAGCTCAAAAAGCAACACATCCTAACTCAAAACGTTTTTTAAAAAGATGAGATGCATTTTCAATGATCAACCAGAGCAGAACATTCAAAGTTGCTGAGCTCTCAACTTTTATTTACATTTGTAATTTTTTTTGGAATACTGTAACTGAACTAAATATAAAGTTCAAAACTTGCATACATCTTAGAGTATAATTAATACAATTTATGGGAGAGATTTCATAGAAAAACCATATTTGTATACTATTAACATAAAACCATTAAGATATTGAGTGGAGAAGCAATATCACCGTTACAAAGAAAGGTGGATTTGTTTAGGAAGTTCAAGCCGTAATTTTGCTTTGTTTACTTTCTCCTGTTGGAAACTTGTAAGGCCTATCTTCTGTTTTCCCCCTTGTGTTTTTTATAAATGGTAAAGAAAAATAATTTAAAAATCTAGAAAGCTCAACTGTTATCAATGTCAAACCTTGTCTTCATGAGATGGAATTTCGCTGAAACATATTCAGATTCCTTGTTCCTGATATTGAGGGGGCATAATTTAGATCCCACTCCAATGGGGATAAGAGTTTGTAATGCAGGGACTGACTTTTGATCTCATTGAAAATCCTTTATTTCCTTAATGTAATGCATATCTGATTCATGAATTCTGGTAGAGCTGGTCTTGACATGTGAAACATGCCTAGGGGAAGGTTTCCATGGCCTATAGATGCATCTCAGGGAGCTGCAAATTATTATGTGAATACTATTAGAAAAGAGAGCGGACATTTGCAGTTGAAGTAGTCTTCTCTACTTCTAGGTGATTCTGCGAGTGGAAAGCGTAATACGGAAGTTCTGAGAAGAGCTGGTGTACCTGAAAGTAGTTTCCTCTTGACCTCCAACATATTATTTTGTAGGAAATGCTTCATATATAGGTTTGCGTAACTGGATGAATAGTCGATGGATTTCTAATATGAGAATTTGTCTTTCTTTAAATGTGATCTACATTATATGTGAATCACTTGCTGTTTAGTCACTCTGATTTTATATGTGAATCACTTGCTGTTAGTCACTTTGATTTTACTTATCATGCAGGAGTTCTATGCACTCAAAAGACGATGTTCTGGGCGGGATGGAACTTCGCTTAAGTGCTTCTGTCTAGTTGCAGTATGTTTGAAGCTCCTAAGTCGTCCTTTTTAATACTCATGATTTCTAAGTGCTGTTGTTCAAGGAGTAAATGAGATCTGTTAATACCCTCATAGTTGTGTTCATCCAATGTTTGACACAATAGCATAGGAGGAACTATTTGGTAGTATTTTTTATCAAAAAAAGAAATTAGTACTGAGTCAAGGACAAGATTTTCTTAAAATTACAAACATGCAACAATAATAAATCATTAACTAATAACTTAAAGCCCTCCAATTCCTTTGCAAATCAGCTAAGGCTATGTTAGCAAAACCTCAAAGCTCTTTGTTCAAAGAGCTCCTAAAGAAACACGTTTTCTCATAAGAAATTAACCGGCATATGCTGGTCTCTAAAAATCGTGACATTCTTTTCTTGCCAAATACACCAAAGAATCAAAATTTTGGCTATGGAGAATAACATTAAGACATTTCTCCTCTTTCCTACACGATGGAACTTAATTAGAAGGAGACCCTCAATTGATTTTGGGCTTTCCCACGTCTAGCCAAAAAAGAGATAGCTTGACCATAAATCCCAAACCACATCACAATTCAAAAATGAGTGGTCGTGCGTCTCTACACTATGGAAGCACATAACACAGATCCTTGGAGATAAAGACTCAAAAGGTTTTCGTTTTTATTGGCAATCTTGAGTATTAAGCTTGTCAAGAAGTAAAGACCACAAAAGACCTTGATTCTAAAGGGTACCTTAGCTTTACAAACATAAGGGCATAAGGGGAAAGTTGGAAAAGGACTATGAGATGTAAGATGTTGGAAAAAATGTTTGAGTAGTAAAAGTGCCAAACCCATCCAACACCCAACCCCTTAACCAAAGAAAATCTCTCATAATTCTCTCAGTACGCTTCGCAACTTGTAGAGGAGTCCTAAAGAGAGACATGTAGTATATGAGAATAGGGGTATAATCGAGTTGATTCGAGTTGAGTACTTGACTCAAACTCGATTAATTATTTTAGTACTTGAACTCGAGTCAAGTGTTTAATCTTGTTTGAACTCGTACTCAATTAACTATTCATGTACTTGACTCGAATCGAATACTTGATTGTTGCCTTTTTACCCTTTCTATTATATATAACTTTTTTTTATACTCAATCCCTTTTTAATTATACAAATTATATTTTGAGTATATCAAGATTTATTATTGAGTACAATTTGACTATACCAAATGAATCGAATATCAGTGGAGTACCGATTCGAGTATGAAATTGAGTATTGAGTCGAGTGTTAAGCTACTCGAATCGTACTTGTCTATTAATTGCGTATTATTTGATACTCGAACTCGGTTAATTTGAGTTCGAGGTGATTTTTATCTACTACTCGTGAGCGGTTCAGATCATTTACTCCCATGTATGGGGACATTGCTAAGGCGTGTCTAGACAAGAGTAAGATGAATCCTTCAACAAAAGAAAGCACATTTACATCCATAGAGCTTTCTTGCAACTTTCCTAGTCAAGGGATCTCAAAAAGCTAAACGACTCAAGATTACCAGCCAAGGGAATTCCTAGGTAAGTAAACGACAAACGATGCACCATAAACCAGACAACTGAGAGTAGGTAGCTAAGGTCGAGAGCCATCATAATTAACCCTAGGATGCTAGACTTTGACAAGTTGATTTTAAGGTCCGAGAATTGTTCAAATAACTGGATGATTGTCAGAACAACCTTAAATCCCTCTAAATTATCCTCCAAGAAAAAAGTCATTTGCAAATTACAAGTGGGATGTAGGCACAAACTCTCTACCTACCTTGATCCCTACAAATAGATTACATTTCTGACTTTGAGAGAGCATACGACTCAAAACATTGACAACAGAAATGTGGGAAAGAGGATCACCTTCTCTTAAGCCATGAGAGGTCGAAAACCAAGCCTTTAGGTTCCCATTAATGATCTAAAAACATACTTTAATTCAATTAAACCATCTATCTCTGAAGCCCCTTTTTTGAAGAATTCAAAGCAAGAACCCCCAACTTACCGTATCTTAAGCCTTTTTAAGGTCAAGCTTCAATAAAATCTCCTTCTTCTCTGACCTAACCAAATCATTCACAACCTCATTGGCTGCTAAAGAGCAATCCAAAATTTGCCTACCCCTTGTGAAAGTTGATCGAATTCTGTAAATTGTAGATCTAAAACCGTACTAAGTCTAATAGACTACACATTAACAAGAACTTATGAACACTAGTAATGGGGCTAATAGGCCTAAAGCCTCTCACATTAATAGAACATCTTTTTCTGGAACAGGGGTAATAAAAGTAGAGTTAATACTCTTACGAGGAACCCTCATCCCAAAATACTCCTTGAAGCCGTTCATGAGATCATTCTTAATAACATCCCAAAAATGATGATAAAAAACCATAGAAAAACCATCAGATGCTTGTGCCTTATCACTAGTCCTAAGAAAAACAACTTGTTTCACCTCATTTTCTTCAAACAGCCTCTTTGACCTTGGCCTCTGAGAATCAGAAATGGGGCACCATTCAATTTCGTCAATCAAATATTTAGAGTTAATGCCCTCAACAAACAATGACTGATAAAGCGAGGTAATTTCTCGAGCCATAATGCTAGGGTTCGTGACACATTCTCCATCCTCCAATTTTAACTCCCTAATGGAACTTCTTCTAATCCTCTTGATGCCACACGGTGAACAAAACCTTTGAATTAGTATCCCCTTACTTGCGACCAGTCGGAGTGTCAGACACGGGCATCCTCTCTCCCCTTGTTCATTATTGCTATGGAAGGCCTTCGGGGTTTGCTTTGTCGAGCTACTGTTGATTCGTGATTCCAATTCCATCCATGTTCTTCCACTCGTCTTACCCATTTGTGCTTTGCTGATGATTTGATGATCTTTAGCTGGGTTGATGTGGGCAGTGTGACAATTGTCCGTGAGGTGCTTGATCGATTCGTTGCACTTTTGGGGTCATCCTCGAATATCACGAAGTGTACAACCTTTATCACTGGAGTTGACTCTGAGGCCTAACATACCATTTTGGATGTCTTGGGTTTCAGCTTGGGGCAGTGTCCAGTCAGATATCTGGGGGTGCCACTCATTACTTCGAGGCTTTGGTTTATTGACTGCAAGCCTCTCCTTGATCGCATTCTCTCTCGCATTCGGCTTTAAACTTCTCGGGCTCTTTCATATGCTGGTCGTTTGCAGTTGATGCGGTTGATGCTGTTTTTTATTTAGGTTTATGGGACGTCTGTTTTCATTCTCCCGAAGGTGATGATAAAGAAGATCGAGTCGACACTTGCTGCCTTCCTTTGGAGAGGCACCTCGTTGGCCCCGGGGGGAGCGAAGGTTGCATGCAGGCACCTTTGTTACCCACGTAGAGAGGGTGGTCTCGGGATTTGCCGCCTGATTGAGTGGAACCAGGCTTCTATTATGAAGCATATCTTGGTTCTTCTCACTGATCGTTCTGCACTCTGGCCTTGGTGGATTTATCGGAATCGACTCCAGGGGAAGAGCTTTTGGGAGGTTTGAGTGATTGGCTCGGTATCCTGGTCTTGGAGGAGTATTCTCAGTGATCGGGACTTGCGTTCTAGGGCGTTCAGACACATTATTGGGGATGGACGTGGCATTGCCCTATGGACTGACTACTGGCTTCCTTGTGGATGACTTATGGGCCGGTTTCCAACCCGGCTTTTGACCTTTATTGTTTACCTATGGGCCTCTCATATTTCTAATTTCATTAAGGGTGACTAGTGGAGGTTTCCCGCAGGAGAGGGTTGAGCTTCTGCCTATTTACGATTCTGTCAATTTCAGACCTCGACCAGGTGTAGCTGACCATGTTAGGTGGATGGGTGACCGTTCAGGGATATTCACCACCAGATCGGCGTGGGAGATGATTCGGAGTAGGAGGGAGGAGGACTCCGTCCATCATCTTCTTTGGTTCTCTCTGCACATACCGAGGCATTCCTTCATTCTTTGGTTAGCTTTCTGTGAGTGGTTGTGGACACGTGACAGGCTTCTGAGACTTCGGGTTCAAGGTGTTCAGGCTTCATGTTTGTTGTGTGGTTGTTCTAATGAGTCGCGCAGCCATCTCTTCTTGGCCTGCACCTTCTTGGCTTCTGTATGGATTAGGGTGGCTTCACGTACATCCATTGCTTGGCCCAAGCTTCCTTGGCGTAAGCTGGTTACTTGGGCTGCTCGTCGGCTCCGTGGACACGGGATTGATCCTATTTTAGCCCGCCTTTGTCTCTTCGCAATTGTTTATGTCCTCTGGTATGAGAGTAACTTGAGGATTGAGCAATCTTAGTCTAGACTTTCTTCAGTAGTGCTTGAGGAGATCACAAGATTCATCCGTAGTCGTTTAATTACTGCTCCTACGCTCCATGATTCATGTCATCGTTCTCAACTTCTTCAGAGATGGGGGATTGAGCATTAGATGATGTTTGGCCTTTTGGCCTTTGTTTGGTTTTCTAGCTTACTCGGCCTTTTGGCTTTTTTCGCTTTTTAGCTTATTTCATCTTGTCCTTTGACTCTAATGCTTTGATGTGGGCCTTTTGGCCATGACTTGGGTGATGTCCCTCGTAGACTTCCTTGGCTATTGAGACTTCACCTTTTGTCGAAACCTAACCTCCTTCCTCACAAAAGTCTCCAGGTATTCCTTTTGTGAGTTTATTTTCTTTCGAAGAAAATCTTTAGGCAAAGGACCCTACTGTATGACTTTTCTATCAAATAAATCTCCGAGAGTAACTCCTTAGGCTTAATCCTCGTGTCTCCAAATACAAACTTATTCCATTCTCTCAAAAGTTTGCACATGAAAACAAAACCAGCCCACCCTTGAGCTTGGCACTTATTCCACCACACTTTTACTTGGTTAACAAATCGCGATGCGAAAGCAACATATTTTCAAAACTAAAAGGAGATGGGCCCTAGGAAATCTGATTGGACTCAAGTCGAAGTGGGAAGTGATTAGAAGTGGGTCTAGCTTAGGTTATCTGACAGAGGTTAGAGAAGAGATCTTCCCACTCATTCGTTCACAAAAAAACGATCACTACGACTAGCCACGATCCTACTTTGTGAAACAGACCAAGTTGGCATTCTCAAGGGGAGGGTCTTTATAGTTACACTCCCTAATATAATCATCAAGCGTCCACTTGTCACATTGAAGTCCCGTCACAGGAGCCTATTCGGACCCCAAAGGCTATAAACCACTCCCAATTCTTCCTAGAAAGTGACTTTGTCACTGTATTGATTAGCGTCATACACTGAGTTAAATTAACATAAACTAACACAAAGTACTTGCCATTCACAACATCTATGCAGGATTTAAACCTGGCATCCCTCATAATCAAGACTTCCGTAGAAGAGTTGATAGATGGAAGATGAATAGTAGGAACTATTTAATAATTCTGATGATATGATTTGTTTCAGTTTGTGAGTGACTGTCTCATGTTTGTCAATGACATTGGTGATAGTAGCCCTAAGAATTTCATGTAGGTAATATTCAATGCTGTGTTGTTAATGTTTTCTGTCTTGATTCCCTTTATTTGCGTACGGCTTTCTAATAGTGCCTCTGATTCTTCTGACTACAATCCATGTTAACCTTAGACTTAGGGGCATAGTAAGTTCCTTCTATTCCATCCCAGACAAATACACATAGGTAAATTTCTTATGGGAAGTGGTGTTTCTAGGAGCTCTTTGGAGAAAAGGCTTTGGGGTTTTGATGACACCACTTGGCTGATTTGCATATAGATTGGAGAGTCTTATGTTTCGGGGTTTTGATTTTTCTATTTTTCTTTTTTGATTTTTTCACTTACAAAACATGTCCTCGATTTTATGTAAATTCTCTCTCTTAATAATACTTCTCTTTTGATAAAAAAAGATTTAATGTTATTGTAGTTGTCTTGCAATTCAGGTTAAAAAGGAGGTGAGAAACATGCGAAGAACGGTCATAAACAGCATTGTGGGAACTTTGGATCTAAGCATACGACAATTTCTACAGGGAGAAATATATCCAGGGGTAATCTTGCCCTTCATAATTCTTGAAGACATGTAATAATGTGGCTGGAATTCCTTTCGACAACAACACAAACCCAGTGCCTCAAGAGCTCCCGCTAGGGGTGCAAACGAGCCGAGCCGAGCCGAGCCGAGCACCCCCTTGTTCGAACTCGAGTTCGATAAGGCTTATCGAGCTCGAGTTCAAGCCGAGCTCTTATCGAGCACTTTTAACCCTTGTTCGAACTCGGCTCGATAAGAATATACTGCATTCGATGCTCGGCTCGGCTCGTTAGGGTTATCGAGCCGAGTCGAGCTTGTTATCGAGTCGAGCCGAGCTCTTTATAGAGCCCAATCGAGTTTAAAATCGAGCCAAACTTACAATCGAGTCGAGCTCATTAACGAGCCGAGCTTTATAAATTATTATCGAGCCATTATCGAACTATTTTTGAACCAATACCAATTGTTATCGAGCTCATAACGAGCTCTTAACGAGCTCGTATCGAGCCCTTATCAAACTGTTCGTGAACATTAGCGAGCCGAGCACCCCCTGTTCGAACTCGGCTCGTTAAGCTTATCGAGCCTGCTCGAACTCGACTCGTTAAGCTATCGAGCTCTCCTAATGAACACGAACGAGCCCTAATCGATTTCGAACACGAGTAGTTCATCGAACGCTTTGTTCGTTTACACCCCTATCCCGCATATGCAGTCTTTTGGGGTTTTTTTTTTTTTTTTTGGGGGGGGGGGGGGGGGGGTTGTGCAGCCTTACCCCTTTAGGGTAAAGCATATAAGCGTCAGAGCATAAGAGCACAAAAACAATGGCAAAGAGTAAGCATGTAGAAAGCATAAAACATCAATAGGCAATAAAACAACTTGCAGCCATAATAAGTAAATCAAACAGTTAGACATATAAGCCTAGGAGCACTAGTGTTGGCTAGATTATGCTTCTATTCTAAACCGCTACAACGGCTACCCCTATGCTAGCCTTCCACTGAGCTCTATCTAGGGCCATCTCCTCATGCAGGTTTAGGTGGGTGATGTTGTGTCGAATCATCTCCATCCATCTCTTCTTAGGCCTGCCTCTCCCTCTTCTCCTTTCGAGCGTAGTATGGAGTTGTTCGCATCTCCCGACAGAGCTCTTCTTGGATATAGCTCAGTGGAGTTTCTTTCCTCGTTAGTTTTTTCTCATGGTTGATTGCTTTTGTATCTTTATGTCCCTAGGAGATGAAAAGAAGATCAGGCGTCTTGTTCAATCAGGAGCCATTTGGTGCGCATAAATACGCCTACGTTGCTGACGTTTGTGTGTCAAAGTTTTTCCGCTGCCAGGGTATAGCTTCAAATATGTTCCAATTGGCCAGTAGTTTAGCTACCTCAGCTGGTACTATGCATAAGTTCTCAGATTCAACACTTCCATGGCTACCTTTCCTGACATTGCTTTGACAAGAAATCAATTTCCTCCATTTTATGTACATGCTTCCAGGTATGAAGCAACTCTATGTCCATGTCAATGCAGATAACAAGCCTGCTCAAGAATTGTACCTTAAAACTGGTTTTCAGGTTGGCATCAGTAACTTAACTATTTTTGTGAAATGTCCCATAGGTGTTTTTTGCATTGTGGCTTGCATCCGACTAAGTATGACATGAATTTTCCATGCGTTGTTGCGTTGACATCCTCTGTTAAGCTGCCTATGGTGTATTTATCTTTACTTTTACTTCCTATGCTTGACGTAGCACTTTTTACACAACGGATTTCAAGCTAGCTTGTACAAGATTGGCAGTTATGTTGCGGTACTTCTGCGACATCCTTAACAATACATAATGATTGTAGTTTATTTACGCTAACATAATTATAAAGGTATATATGTGTTGAAAACTTTCAAAAGAATTTATGAAAAGTGATGATGGTATGGCTGTGTATGGGAATTTTTAAATCTATATTGCTTAAAAGCAAACATATATTCCCTAAAACCTCAAATGCAATCACTGCGACCTGTTATGTAATTTCCAAGACACTGCTTTTTTGACACTACATTCACTACCGTTATGCAACTGCTAACCGTGATGAAGCTCAATAATGTTTGTGTATAATCTTATCTACGCTGGGTCTTTTACTGCATCCACGTCCAAAAAGCACATCTATTCGACCATGGCTGGGTGTCATAATGCAGCCTTGCTTTTTTTGCTTTTGGTAAGTCATAATGCTACCCTACTCAGCGTGTCATTGTTGTAATATGGCTTTATGTGCGGCCTATCAACATTCACTGAGGTACCTAAATAGTTTTGAGAACTTAAGAATGTATATCTTTTTTTTTTAATTTTTTTTTTAGGGTTTTTGAAGGCTTTAATTCAGCTTTTTATTCTTTTCATCTTCTTTCATTTCTTTATCTTTAATTTGTATAGACTGTTTGAGAAGGATTTTGAATCATAGTATGTTAGAATGGGTAAAAGATTCTGATTATTTTGACTTTGCGTTTGTCATAACGTGATTTTATAGTCTTATCTTTTAATATCTTTTACATGTGTAGTACTTTAACATCAGGGCCTCCATCTATGACTCTATGTTGTTCCATTCAGCTCCGTCTCCCACCCATTTCAATTTCCTCTTTTCTGTCTCCTTATTTTAAAAAATGTCCCTGTTCTTGCCTGCTGATTTTTTTTTTCGATAATTAACGAAAGAGCTCACAATACAAAAGTTAGGGCGCCCGTCAGAATGGGCCCTAAAGAACTCAGCAAAGTGAGAAAATTAAGGACATGTTTGATATCATTTTTTGTTTCCAAAATGTCCCCCTTCTTGCCTGCGGATGTACGTTGTACCTGTTCTTTACCCTCCAGTATGTCATGTGATAGTTGGGTGAGGATTGGAGCTCTGTGATCATAAAGTATCTGTCCATGTAGAGTTGAAACATCATTGGCTCGATAATTGTTAAGAGTATAACATTCATCGGCTTTCACTTACAACTTAGCTTTTTGGAATAGTTGGTTCTTTGATTTGATATCAATGCATCTTTGATTGAGAGGTCTTGAGTAAATGTCGGTAAGCCCCACTTCTTTCAGATGCCAGGTATGAAATAAGCTTGTGCATTATCTACACTTCAAACTTAAGTGGCATTTATGTGAGGTGGCATGTTCGATTATAAAACCATTCATGTGCTTTCATATAGCTACTTGCACTTTGTAAGATAGTTGGTTCATTGATAACTATTGACATTGGTATGACAAATGCATCAACGTTGTGAGGCTGTATGCAATCTTAAGCTTTGGAAAAATATTAATCTTCCAGCAAGTTGCATTCTGACCCAAAAGTTTCAAGTTTAAATTCTTAAGCTTGGTTCACATTTTTCTCCGAACACTTGCAAAGTTGCCTATTGATCACTTGCTAGCCTGTTAGGGAGAGCCTGCTCCTTTTAGATATGTGTAGGGGCAAAATAGTATCCAAAACGACTCAGGAATATATGTTCAATTGAAACTGGGCTAGCGTCCCCTGTTCTCTCTCAATTGGCTATCCTTTATAGATGAGGGGTGATTTTAAGAAAGAAACCTTATATGCTATATTGTTGCTGTTGAATTTGGTGAGATTTATTGGTTTTGTTCAACTATCAGACAAATGTGAGGCTGAAAACTTTTGTGCTCTCGGTTCATTTGTAATAGTGTGGCTCCGTTTGGTCGGGATTTGGGAGGAAATTTTTGTCTATGTGAATAAGTTACAAAAATGACTTGAGGAAAAAACCTCTCCCTTTTTATGGGAAAACCGACTTTCTTGTAAGGAGCGATCCAGTCATTTTCTTTTGTACCTTTGATTTGAAGATTTTGATTGTGAACAAGTAATGCTTTTTCTTGTTTCGTAGTTTTCTAAGAAATCAAGCAAATCTATAAAAACTAGCAAAACTCATGACTAACCAGCGAGTATCCGGACAACAGTGCAATTAGCATTGGCGTAGGCATTGAGGTGAAGTGGAGAATCAAACAATAAAAAGGAACTTTACTTATAGCGTCCTTTTTATATAAACTGATTTATTATCTTTGCAAAATTTAGACTTAATTAATTAAAAAATGGGGTAAATGTGCATTCTTTATATACTTAAAAATGCAGAAGGCAACTTAAAGATGAGGAAGGCGGGTAGCAGAAAGCAATTGGCTTAGCTTATGCACTGAAAAAGAGATGTCATGGTGAGTAATGGTCAAATAATCCTTTCCATTGAGGTGTCAGTAATATGTAGGATCAGAGTAGCTAACCCTAGTCTTTGGAAAGTGTAGAATTGGCATCCATTGGAGCGGTAACTAGTTTCCTACCAATGTGACCGAATTCCTTAAGAAGTGACAAGGTACATTCGAGCTGACACAACATGATTTCAGAAGTATTGACGGCCGTTTCAAGACCAAGAAAATAGTGAAGAGGCCAAAATGTTTAAGGTGGAATTGGGCATGAAGGGCTATTTTGAGTTGAGTGGCAATGTCGGTATCATTTCTGAAAACAATGATATCATTAACTTCCCAGAGGGAACGACCAGAGTATGGATAAAAATGTTTGTATTGATCTTCATCGTAGACCTCGGTTGTCGTGCTTTTAGGGTTAATGCCAAATCTACCGTATAGCGAATTCATAAGGATCATATGAGAAAACATAAGTAAACGAGCCTCTGCTTGAGACTCCAAAGATAAAGGTACATGAACAACCATTTTATCCCCATCAAAGTCTACTTTGAATCCCTTACGGACTAATGGATGTAAATAAATAGCACGCCCTTCCACTAAAATGGGTTGGAATGCTTGTATGCCTAATCTATGCAGAGTAGGTGCTCTATTTAACAATACAGGATGCCCCTGCATAATGTCCTAAAGTATTTCCTATACAATCGGTTCTTTTTCCCGAATTTGACTCTTAGCAACCCCTATGTTCGAAGCAATACATATATATATATAAATCCCATGCGTAATAAGGTAGAGGAGAAACCACTGTCAGCTTGCCTCCTGAAGCCCATACATGCTTTTTGCAACTTACTCATGTATGCCTCATCATGAAGATCATCATGCAAAAAGGCATTATATGGACGTCAAGTTGTAAAAGCTGCCAATTTTGGGTTTGACATAAGGGTGAGGAGAGTACCAACATCGTTGAGTTTTGCAACATGAGAAAAAGTACGCTCTCCCAAGGTTAGGATCGTAACTTGTTTTGTGGATTTGAGGTGGATAGGGAGTTGGTGCTGGTGTCTCACTTGCAGTTTGCAGGCGACACTATTCTTTTTTTAGAAGATAGTTTAGAGGGTTTTAAGGTTATTTTGACAATCATCCATTTGTTTGAACAATTCTTAGGTCTTAAAATCAACTTGTCAAAGTCTAGCATCCTAAACCTAACCTTAACTGCTTATTCCTCCTTGTCTGGTTGTGTGGTACATCATGTGCCACTTACTTACGTGGGAGTTCCCTTGGGTGATAATCCCGGGTCTTCTAGTTTTTGGGACCCTATGATTAGGAAAATTGCAAGAAGACTGGATGGTTGGAAACACGCTTTCTTTCATAAAGGGGGTTGTCTTACTCTTGTCCAGTCATGTCTCAGTAGTATTCCCATGTGCTAAATGTCTCTCTTTAAGATTCCTGTGTTAGTCGCAAAGCGTATTGAGTGGATCATGAGAGACTTCCTTGGTCAGGGATAGAAGAGTATCGTCGGGATCATTTGGTCAGTTGGGATATAGTCTATAGGCGCCCCCCCCCCCCCCCCCCCCCCCCCGGGGGGGGGGGGGGGGGTGGGTTTGGGTATTGGAAATTTGGTGTTCAAGAACATGTCCCTTAGGGAACTTGACTCCCTTTGGCACATTGTGATTAAGAGTAAGTATGACGTCCAAGATAATGGGTGGGATGTAGGGATGGTGGGTGCGGTCGGTGGTTCTCTCCTTGGAAGTTTATCTCGTAGCTTGACCCTGCTTTCCTTCCCCATATTCGCCTCATGATTGAGTCGGGTGATTGTATACAATTTTGGGAAGACAATTGGGTTGGGGATATTGTTTTTTCTCATCAGTTTCCACTTTTTTAATTTTTTAATTTTTTTTATTTTTTATAGATTGTCCATTGTACACGATGCCCCGGTTAATTTCTTTTCATCTTAGCAAGGTGGTTCAGTGTCTTGGAACCTGCACCTTTGTAGGAATCTTACTACAAGGAAAATACATGAATTTACACAATTGAGTCATATTTTAGTAACTGCGCCTGTCTTCACTTCTTGACGAGAGGGACTGGATGTTGGATGGGTTTGGCACTTTTACATCTAAATTCTTTCTTCAACATCTTTCCTCACGTAATCCTTTTCCGGTTTTCCCTTTGTGTTCTTATATTTGGAAAGCTAAGGTTCCGTTTAGAATCAAGGTTTTTACGTGGACGTTACTTCTTATCAAGCTTTATACTCATGATTGGCTGCAGAAATGGGGACCTTTTTAAGGCTCTGTCTTTGGGAATTTGTGTTATGTGCTTCCAGGCTGGGGAGTCGCATGACCATTTATTTTTGCATTGTGTTGTGGCTTGGGATTTATGATGCAAAATTTTGTCCACTTTTGACCAAATATGGATTAGCCCTAGTTCTTTTGAGGATATCCTACTAATGAAGTTTCATGGCATAGGAAAGAAGGAAGACGTGTTAACGTTATTCTCCACAGCCAAGATTGCGATTCTTTGGTGCATTTGGCTTGAAAAGAATGCCAAGATCTTTAAAGATCAGTTTACACCAGTTAATTTTTTATGGGATTTAGCTGCTCTTTGGACAAAGACTTTTGGAGGCTTTGCTAACATAGCCTTAGTTGACTTACAAAGGGATTTGAGGGCTTTATGCTATTAGTTTATGGTTTTTATTGTTGCATCATGTAAATTTTGAGGACATCTTATCCTTAATCTTTTGTACATTCTTTTTCCTTTAATATTATCTCTTTTCAATAAAAACAAAGTATAAAAAATATCTAAACTTAGTGGTGGCCAATGAGTGGATCCCGACTCAACCGGTGACCCGACCAGCAGGTCGAAATGTTATGGACGGGTCAACACAGGTCAGACCCGTCCGTACCACGAGCCGGGTCAGGCTGGGGGGGGGGGGGAGATCCTTGATCCGGTTTGACTTATGACACGGTTCTCAAACGGGCCAGGTCACAGGTCTGACACGGGTTGGGATATGGCGGGTCTAATCTGGGTCAGAGCTAGGTTAGACTCGGATCAGGTCTGAAACGGGTATGACCTGGGTTTGACCCTTGTTTTGACCTTTTCTGGTTGTTTTTGACAAATAAATATAAAATAAACTCATAAATATAAAATATACATAAACAAATTTTATTAATAAAACATAAAATAAATAAAACATAAAATTCATGGCATTATAATTTGTACGGTCAATTTAGCTAATTACCTACATACAACAACAACAACAACAAACGCAGGGTTACAACAACTCCTGCCAAAACAGGGTTTGGGTGGGGTGAGATGTACGCAGCCTTGCCGCTTCAGGGTGCTATCCTAAAGGGAGGCTGTGTCTGAGCTAAGGACAATTATCTACATACATAAAACATAAAATGCATGGCAGTAGAATTTGTACTGTCCCTTTAGTCTCCTTCGCTCTCTTTGGTCTCTTTTGTTTTCCGTTGTTCTCAATCTGAAGTTGAAAGCCTTTATGCGTCTAGGAAATTGCATGCCTCAGGTCCTATGACACATTTGGAGAATAAAATGCTTACCAAACACCCCCTAGCTGGACCATACACTTAAAGTGACTTCCTTCACCGTTGCAATTAACTTTGGTAAGCATTTTGTTTTGCTTCCAGTCATAGGACCTATCTTAGTTCTATAAAAGTCGAGTATGATAAAACAAGAATATAACAAATATTATGCGTCTCATGATATCGTAATTCATGAACATAATAATTATAACAATAACAATTATTAGAATAATGAAAAATTTGGAGCATTACAATTTTAATAGAATTATAATTGATAAATACTGAAATTGAATTGAAAATGAGGAGGGGAGAGTGGGTATTTATAGGCGATTTTTTTTTTTTTGGGCCGGGGGGGGGGGGGGGGGGGGGGAGGGGGTGGCACCAAAATTTTTTTTTTAAATTATTGATTAAATGACTTGTCACCTGTGACAAGTCATTTAGGGAAAGGCTGCATGCAGAGGTGGGCATGCAGCTTTCATTTCCCAGGGGACCCATGTCAGACATGGATCATGACACGGGTAAGGTCGGGTCTGGGTTTGGCAGCCAAAAAATTGACCCGTGACCCAGCCCGCTACAAGGGACGGGTCGATTCTTGTCGACCTGCTAGCATGGCGGGCGGGTCGGGTTGGGTCATTTTATGTGTTGGGCCGTGGATCATTGGCCACCTCTATCTACACCCTCTTCTTGAGTAAAACTCTTACAGTAACTAACCAAGCTTTGTGACGTTTAATGGACCCATTAGATTTGTGTTTTATTTTGAAAACCCATTTACAATCGATGAGGTTATTGCCGGGAGGGAGGTGACAAGGGACCAAGTATCAGTCAGCTTCAACAGTGTCAAGTTTGGCTTGCGTTGTATAGCACCACCGGGGGTGTCGAAAGGCCTCAATGTGAGAAACGGGGTCAAAATGGGAAGAAACAGCCATGACATAATCTCAATAAGATTTAGAAAAACAATTGTAGAAAATGGTGTGGGGATGGTTTTTATTTGAGCCTGATACCGTGTTTGAATCAACTTGAAAAATTGTAGTACAAATATAGCGACCTCAGATTTGTGGGAAATTACATAAACCCATGTGACCCCATGTACGCTGTCCACTATTGATAAGAAAAACTAGTGATTGTTCAATGAGGGAATATGAAACGACCCTTAGATGTCACAATGAATCAAGTTTGAAGGATTTTATGACAAATGATTATTATTTTGAAATGGTAAATGTCTTTGCTTCACTAATGGGCAAATCATACTAGGTATGTCATTATATTTAGTTGAGGTAGAAATTGGTGAGTTGAGTGTTCTAAAACGAAATTGGAGGGATGGCCCAAATGTTGGTTTCACACGTTAGTAGAAATAGCCAAGGAAGCAAAAGGAGTAGGTGCACTGCGCTACATATTGGAGCAGACGCTCTCTAGTAGACTCGGGTATAGTTTGAACTGAATTCAAAGGGGCCTGCAATACTATGCCCCAACTTTAACACCCATCCCAATCATTCTGGAATGACTATGGTCCCGAATAAGACAACAAGTATCAATCAACGTGATACGACGACATAAATCTTGTGTGGAATGTGGAACTAATATTAAATTGAACGGAAGTCTGGGACATAGGACATGGCCGAAGGAAATACTGGTGAGAGTATTACAGTCCTGTCGGGAAGAGTCACACAGATATTAAAGGATTTTGTTCCACGTTTGAAATAGTGTATACTCACCAAATATGTGATTTGTTGTGTTTCAATCATTGATCCAATTTTGGAATGTAAATTTATTTGTTATGAGATGACAGTGCTAGTGGTAGGACTGTGTAGGACATGATGTGTACCTGCTATGCTAAGACTGTCATATTGGCTGAAGGGGCAATATCACTAGAACTGCCCTGTTGTGCCAACATTAATGCCTTGTGCATCTAGGTGGGAACCAAATAAGCAAGCATTTGGTGGCATTGTGTAAGCGTTAAGAGTGCCGTGTCAAGGGATGGGAATTTGTTTGTTGAGTTATTTTGTAATGAATCTTTTGAGGGTACAATAAGGTGGGTCTGATTCTCTTTCAACCCAAAACTTCGTCGATTGATTGACAATAGCATTCACATCGCCAGTGTGTCTCATAGCTGAAGATGTTCATGGTCTTCCTTTTGGCTAGTAACTTGGAAGACACCTGTATATTTTGAAGCATTTCTGGATCATGTGCTTGACCTTCCCACAGTGACTGCAAAACAAGCGATCCCTTTGCTCTTCTTTCCCATCTGGCTTGTTATGTTGAGCTTTGTTAAGCATTGCAATAATATCTGACGCTGAACCTCCAGCACTTGATTTGCTCTTACAATGTACTTTGAGCCGCTGCTGTTGAACTACCTTTGAAAAGACTCTTAATATTTGCAAGAGGATCCATTAAAAGGATCTAGTCACATACACTCACATACTTGTCAATAAGCCCCATCAAAAAAACCATCAAAGTCCTAGCGATTGTCGCACAATGTTTTGCTGTACTACAACTGCACTCAGTCTCAGGCAAGGGATCATAGCCATGGAACTCATCCCATAGTGTCTTTAATTTTGCAAAATATTTGGTAACCATGGAGGTACCTTGCTTCAACATAGAGGTGGTCTTCTTGAGTTGAAATACCTTGGGACCATTCTGAGCATATTGTTGATTTATTCATTCCAGAGTTCTTACGCTAAATTTGCAAATAAGATGCTCGAACCTATCTCCTTCGAGACTGAGCTGACAATCCAAGACATGGCCATCTTGTCACATCTTTTCTATTTTTGATGAAGCGGCCTCGTTTGCTTTGGCTGATGAGTATCACTTTTGACGAACACAATCTTGTTCTTTGGGCACAAAGCATCAATATGGACTGTCCAACTATTATAATTTGCACTTCCTAATGAGGATTTGTGTAACCCAGCATAACACCTTCATTTTCGTTTGCTGCCAAGAAGTTCGGAGCATCATGTGATTGATTAATTGCTAATTCAGTCCGAGTACTTGCAGAATCTGTTGTTGCCATCTCGATTTCAACTTCAGATCGTCAATTCCAGACTGAAGATCAGTGAGGTGGTGTTGAAACCCTTACTGAAGGAACAAAATGATTATGCAGAAATTAGCTTGATTTTTCTAGATAGAAGGAAGATCGATCAAAAATTGATCTATTTGCAGCGATTTGTAAACTTTGATACCATATTGATTTTGAGTGGAGATTTTGGAAGATGAAGTTTGTTAGCAGAGACAAGAGAAGGCAAGCAGTTACACAGTAGAAATATATATAGAAGGAAAACATCTTCTCTTCAATTATTGTAGCTTACATGTCCTATGTAATTTTTTCTGTGAGATTCAACAGTTCATCAAATGGGATAGTTAATAAGTCTTTGGTTTTTGCTATATTACTTTTTTTCTCTGTAGGTTTTAGAGGCTGCTTCATCACCTTTGTCAAAGGATCGAAGACTTCTTATGGTAAAGGAGTTATGAACCATATCCATTCATCACCTTTGTTATCTGTATTCTCGGGCTTTGTTCTTTCCGTTGTTGTAACTTGTAAGTTGATTCAATTCCATTTTTGTTTTTATAAATAATATTTGGTGTCATTAGTTGTGCTTAGGCTGGTAGGTAATGGCCAATATTTTGTTGGTTTGGCACATCTAGCTTGCTGTCCAGTTGTTGCTAGAAATTGTTGCGGGTCTAGTTATCTATGTCTGTATTTATGATATATGCTGTTGGTATGAACAGACCAATGATGTCCCATCAGAATTCTTCGAATAAAATTTGTGTATTATGGTGTTCATATTCTCTATATATCTATGTTTATCCATTGGTAAGTGCAATTATGACTCTTTCAGCTTTAAGACTATCATCTTTCAGAAGGGCGCTAAGTTTGAGGAAACGAAGAAATGTTTCATAGTTTGGGAAAGGAACAAGAAGTGTATTAATATGATAGCTGAGTGTTTTAATATTGAATGAGATGAAGAGTACTTGATAAATTGTGTATGATTCCCTTATTGTTCCATGTAATAATTGTTCTGGATAAAAGTTATTTGAAGGTGATGATGACACAAGTTAAGCAATGAAATTTGCGTTATTGTGTTCCAAGTAAAAAAATTGGCAATCTAATTAATTCCCTTATTTCTTATCAGAAAGATGTTCTTCGTTATTTGTCAAATAGTGTCCTTTTTTGTTCCTTAACATAGTGCCTTTATCATATATTTGACCATGAACATACCTCAAATTTTAGTCAACGGCTAGGTTATATTTAAGGCCATGTCTCTTGCATGGAAGAAGCTTCAAAATGCACACAATAATTCTGATGTACATATTTTCATGCTACTTGAACAAGCTAGATAAAGAAACACATGAGTCAGTTCCTCAAGTTGTATCAATATATATAGAGGGATCTACAAAATCAGAAAGGGAAAAGCTGTATGTGCCTAGTTTAAGTATCCCGTTGAATATCTAATACACTTCGCAAAAAAGAAAAAAAATCGTTGGATTATGAGAACACATTATTAGATAATTGAACTCTCACAATCTAATGATTTCTTGCGACGAATGTTGTGTACTCAAATTAGTTACAAAATGAGTGTATTTGCGGCGGCATTGTTCAATGGTAGAAACTTCACTTTCTCCTAGATGAGTCATGATGACGGTGCCGTCTTCGTCTTGACTTCCATTCCATTATAGCGTAAAGCAAAGTGTAGTTTGGTACGAGATTTTTGTTGGAGAGTGAAAAATTTGTTGTTGGGGAGGTGTCATTTTCTTTGAGCCACATTTCTATTGCCCTGCGGTCATAAGTGTATCCATCTGCTGCTACACATGGATCTTCCATCACAGCCTGCAAGAATCAAGTAAGAAATTTAGAATGCAATTCTACTGGTGAATTAATGTCTTTGTATTGGAATGATGGTGGTAAAGAAAGATCAATATTTATGCTTAGCATGCAACTCCAACTTAAATAAAATAGGTTTTGGGTTAGAATTTTACTAGTTCAATATATGGACCTCACATGGTAATTCCTTAGTCAATGTCTGGTGTAGACGGAATTTTACTTAATGCTGAAGCATGTTGGTGATTCCCGATTCTTACAGGCTGCAAAGCCATTCAAAGAGTGGGTAGTAGAGTATACCTGAAGTATGGGGCAAATAAAGTGACTTGGAGGAGCTACAAGGATTCCAGCAGCCAAGTCCCTTGCCCTGTCAGCCACGTCCTTGAGTTTCTCCAACGCAGGAATAACATTATCCTTCAGATCAGGTCTATCTCTGCGCCTAAGCTCAGCGCACTGCACTCCCAGCAAAGCCAACTCTGCAGTCTCCCTCACTGGCCATTTCCCAGCATCTCCATCCAAAATCTCCGTCAAATGCCCTTCACTTATTGCATCCTCAACCAAATTCGCAATGCCCACAGCAGGCTTTGCAGTCAAAAGCTGCAAAATCACCATACCTAGGGCATAAACATCGGACTTTGTCGAGATCAACCCAGTTCTCTGGTACTCTGGGTCGATATAACAGAGTGTCCCAACTGGGTTTGTATCCCTGTAAAGACTCCTAGTGGTCGTAGTTTCTGATGGTTCTAAATTGAGCACTGTGCAGAGGCCTGCATCTCCAATCTTGCTGATGAAGTTGTGGTCGAGTAGAATGTTTGCAGGTTTAAGGTCCCGGTGAATGATTGGTTTGGGCTTGGTGTTGTGGAGGAAGGCAAGGGCTGAAGCGACTTCCCAGGCTATCCGGAAGCGCTCGAACCAAGGGATGGAGGGGGTGTTATTCTTGCGGAAGAGCCTGTCTTCGAGGCTGCCATTTTCCATGTACTCATAGACCAGGCAGCCATGGTCAGGGCATGCACCGAGGAGTAGTAGAAGGTGGGGATGGCGGATTCTGCTCAGGATTTCCAGCTGCCGAAGGCACCAAAGGGGTGGAGCAACAATTAGTCAAATATTGAATTTTCAGGTACTTGTTAATTGTTGAAATACTTTGCATGACATTGCATTTGAAAAAATGAATAGTTATGTTTTATAGACATATGAAGAAGATAATATTTCCTAGAAATGATTAATAAGGCCTTTTCTGTGACAAATGGTTGGCAAAAAGATGATTTAATTGTGATATTGAGAAAGTACTTGAGGTTGGAAAGCAATCCCTCATATAAGCCTTTTCTGGACATTTCAGTCAGCTTCTTTGATGACTGATTGTCAAATTGATGTCATTCTTACTTTTACAAAAGGTGGTTACCTTTCATATATTCATTATATATGATACTTTTCTTGTTTGTTTCCTGAACATGCTATATTCTAAGGTATTCTTGGCGCTTATTAATCCATCAAGTCTAGTTGTCTGAGTTATACTTGTTTCACAATGTTGTAGACATAAATGGCATAGGATCTTCAATATAGAGTGATGCTAGTTTCACCTAATTCACATGTCCAATACATATGATAAATCGTAAAAGGTTGGTGGTTATAGAAGACAAGACTCCATAATTGAATAGCATTGACCCTCAATTATCCACTCAAGTTACATATGCAAAGCAGTTGTCCTTAAATATATCTATCGTACCTCCTGATGGAATTGCTTGTTTCTGGGTCCGTCCTTAGAATGAAGCACCTTTATGGCCAAAGTGGTATGATGAAACCTGCACTTGTAAACAGTGCCATATGATCCCTTTCCGATTTTTAATTGATCACTGAAGTTGGAAGTAGCCCTTATGATCTCTTCCCATGAAAACGTTCGATATTGATATACAGGGCTTGCAAACACGTGCTTCAGCTTCTCATTCTCCTTAGCCTCACGTGCAGCCTTTATCTCTGCTTCTCTCCTTTGGAATGCCTCCCTCTGAGCGCATTCCCTAGCATACTTGGCTTCCCTCTTAGCTGCCTCTGCTTTCTCCTTTTCGTGTTTTGCCAGTTCTTTTGCTTTCTCCTCTTTATCGCTTATCTCCTTGAGCTTTATTGCTTCCTCTAACCTTAGCTTACTCAACTCATTTATCTGTTGGTCAACGTGAGAGAATAGAAATGGCAAGTTAAAAGAAAACTTCTACAAATTGAACGCATTCTTTAACTCCATATATCAAAAAACTTACCCTCTGTGTGGCATCCTTTGTTTCGTTTTGGGCAATTGCATACATTCCTCGAATATGTCTCAGTTCTATTCTCAGCTTTTCAAGTTCCAAATCAATGTTTATCTGCATATTCATGACCAGCCACGTTACATTTCAGCCTACACGTTGCAATACAGAAAACACCAATGCAGCAGAGGCCTTTTTTTCAAAAATAATGTCAAAAAATAAAATATGAGTCTCCGTATTTGGTCCCCAAAATACTTTCTTCATATATGATTCCACCTGGGACAATGTCCCTTAAAGCATTTGGCAACTGAAGACTTAAATGATAGGTAGTTTATGCGATAGAACTGTCGAGCTTCTTATGACTTTTCCATTATCATGCATCAGTCTTCTTCCTGTTTCTGAACAGTCTTTTTCCTGCACTTATCATTTTACCTGTCTGACCTTTCGAGTAAGTCATTAAGCACAATGATAAATTTAGGGCTTGTTTGGTATTGATTTTTGTTTACGGTTTTTTGTTTTTGAGAAACAAAAAAAAAAAAAAAGATTTAGAAAACAATCTCTTTTTGCTTATAGCCTTTTCCCATTTTGAGTAAAAATTGAACCCTTTAGGATAGCACCCTGAAGGGGTAAAGCTGCATACATCCCACCCTCCCAGACCCTGTACATGTGGGAGCCCTTGAGGCACTGAGTTTGTTGTTGTTGTTATTATTGTAGTAAAAATTGAAAATAACAAAAACCAAAATTAAGAAAAAATCATTTTTAAAAAATAAAAAAAATATTGTTTTTAAAATTGGGTTTTTGGTTTCTCAAAAATCAAAAACCACAAACATAATACTATACCACATAGGTCCTTAGCTATTCTTTGTATCAAAAGCTGCTGATAAATTCACTTGGTTTATGTATCAAAAGTCGCAAAAAATTTGAGTGGTTTTTCATTTCTCAACGTTGTAGAGTTTTAAGCAGTTTTCAGTACCCAAATTCACTAACAATTTCGGCGACTGTTCTGACATGGACTCAAAAGACGGTCTCGTAGCTAGTGTAGTCACATATTGCAGCTGAACACCACAAAAACTGCATTTTAAACAGAATCCAGATTAGGAATTTCTATTTTTGACATTATCTAGGGCAACGGCTAAATATAATATTGCAATCTTTGCTTTCAAATGAAGAAATATTACAGAAGTGTGTTTCTTTTTTTTTTTTTTTTTTTTTTTTGGGGGGTTGGGGGGGGGCGGGCTTGGTTCGGATTTCAAGATGGACCAACATTCCAAGAACTTTAGTTAGTAGATGAAGATCCAAGAATTTATACTCTAACATTGCTCTTTGTGTAAATGTTTGTTGGGTTTGGAACGTGGATAATGTACACGTCTACTTTATACCTATGTAGGAACTCTTAATCAAATATTTGAGAGTGGAGGTTGTTGGGATTTAAGCTAATGGCCTTTTTTGGTCAACAAGCTCTAGTACTATGTTAAGGGACCAATCATGCCAAAAACATAAGTTATTAGGTGAAAGCTTAGGAATTATTTTTATACTGTAACAGTGTATACCTGTTCTGATATCCAAGACTCGCAGTGAATAGCATTACTGCTCTTGTTGTTAGCAGATGAGATATGATCCACAGGATATTCAACAGTGGCATCCTCCTGAGTCGTATGAAGTGATTTAAAACTGTGGAATAAATCTGTTGTGTTTTCCTTGGAACCCTCATGACATGCATTGCCATTGCTTATTGTACTTGCCAATGGGTCGAGTCGCTTCATCCCTGGGGGTAATGATGCAAAGGGTGACTCTGATGTGGTAGAACCTGGGTCTGTGCAAAGCCCTTCTTTGCGTTAGACGACGTGGAGCAGTACTATGGATACAAACATAGTGCTTTTAAAAGATACTCTAATCCAAAACGGTTCTGGCCTCATTGAGGCTTATTGAAGCTTAAGCTGAACTCATTGAGAATTTAACTTGACAATCATTGTGCCATATATTTAGGTTCCTACTTTAGCTTGACATAAGCTCATTTGCTTATATTCCAGTTCTTGACTCATTTGGTTTAGGAGCTAGGTGCCAATACTGTCGAGTTGGCTCAGTTCATTTATATCTCCACAAGTTGGCATGCAAGATTCCTGTCGCACAATCTCAAGTGAGGTCTAATCTATAAACTAGTTGACATTAGCTGCAATAACCAAATCGGCTTATCTGAATCCAACACATTGGTGCTAGCTGAAGACAGCTATTGAAAATGAAAGTCACCTAAAGTGCTGGAAGTGTTTCTGGAAGGGGAATTAGCGGAGTCGGTGGTATTACTGCATTCATCAAGAGGTTCTGAATCAGAGGGACGAAGGGACTCTAGCTTTCCCTTTGAAACCACGTACACTGTGCAGAATCTTGGTGCACACTCTGATATTACTGATGACAAAAGCTGTCCCTTTATTCTCCTGCATCCCATTCTCTTACTTGTTAGATCCCATCTAAATTTGAATGCTGTTAGATCTGTTACTATCTTACGAAATTTAGTGCCCAATGAGCTTTAACCAGTTATCATTTTGAAACCTTGACATTTCAGTCATAATTACAGAAAACCCCAAAAATGTTGATGTTTCTTGCTCGGAAATGCAATTCAACAGTTCGAAGTCAACAGAAACACGGTTTAGACAATTGTTGAATCTTTTTGACAAGAAGATACTTAGCAATTCATTTGTTGGTTTATCTCTCGGTACCAATTACGGCTGGATCATGTGGGATGCCGTCATTTTTCTTTATCGTATTCATTAGAGTCTACAATTTTCTTGGTTATTGTTTAGCATTGACTTTGTTTTGATATCTTATGCTGTAATGGTTTGATTATTGACATTTCATTATTTTTTCTTGTATACCTAGTATGTAAACGCTCCCTCCATTCTCCCAACCTTAGAAACTTCCAGGATCATCCGCTCCCCCTTTCCCACTTCCATTTCCACTCCTGCTTTCGCTTCTGCTTCGTGCAACGATGGTTTTAATATATGCAATTGGACACCCTGATATATAAATATGTGGCTACCTATATACCCTTTGTTGGATTTCGATGATTTTTTTGTTGCAATTCAGCAAACTCCCAATGGAAAATGTTAACGTGGTATAAATTTCAACATAACATATATTTCATGTCAATGTTTCCAGCAAAAGGTCACTGCTTACTATAATCATTCACTAGTTTTAGGTGAATAGTACCTATCTGATACTAGAATCATATGTCATGTTAGCTGTTCTGGCAAAAAAATGGATGGATTCTAGTGAAGGTTACCTATGTGTTGTCAGAATTAGGTTCAACATTAGCATTTTACGACGAAAAAATATTCCATGCAGATAGAGGGTATCTAAGTTATACAAGTTTTAAACATTATGGTGGCCATTGTATATGCTAAGACATCAAGGTGCCTAAAGATTTAATGTTGAGATATTTAAGTGATACATTTTCCTACTTCACTAAAAATACCAAAAATAGTGTTGGGACCTTAGGTTTACTCCTAGAGTATGTAGCGTGAGATGCTCATATAGGTCCAAGCGAGGATGTTCCTTCTTGAAGCCAATAACATTGTGCAGGATAGTTTGCCATATGATTATACATTGATCTTCGTGACTCAAATACAAAAGGGACCGACTATTCTACAAGCTCAAGTTTATTGCAAATTGTGCAAATGTTTTATATACTAACATATATTCATGTCAATCTCAGTTCATAATTATGTTTGTAAGTGTCCTGAAAGCCTAAGTTGGAAATGATTTTATATCCTAATAGATAGGTTAACTCAAAAATGTGGATTCCGTAACATGTCATGTGTTGAACTTGAGACCTGTAAGAGGCTTTGATACTACATCAAGAATTAAGTGTCCAGTGTCCCAAATGCCTAAGAACAATTTTGTATTCTAATACAAACCCTTATTGCATGAACATATGAAGTCATAAATCAGCTTTTAGGGGTTGGTGTAGTAGTTAAGTTACCAACCCCAAGCAAGAGATCTTGGGTTCGAAGCTCGATCTCCCCCATCCCTCTGCAAAGTTCGTTTCGCTATTTAGTGAAGTTGAATCAACCTTATCAATATAAAAAATTAATTATAAACAGTATCTTGGATTGCCCCAACTTGCCTCAGCACAATTTGAAATTTAGTTGGACCCTAGGTTGGCATATGATGTTTACACTGAATTAGGTTATATATGTTAATTTTCTCTTCATTGTGTAGAAAGGAAAAAGAGTGAAGAGTTGAATACCTTGAGAACAGACCATTGGAGGAAGCTCCAATGACAAGATTCTTGATTCTGTCTTTAGCAATCTCTGTTGATATTGCATTTGCTACTTCATCTGATTCAATTAACAGTATTTCTGTTGGTACCTGCATTTATGACAACAATTTAAGTAACTTCTCGCAGTATTTTTCTTATTATTTTCCTGGAAGTATTCTGAACTTAGGCTCCCTGTAGCAGTTCGAGGCAACTCCTTAGGATATCCTTAACTAAAAATATTTTTCCTTTATTTTGTTTGGTCAGATTTTTGTGTATATATGTCTGTATTGGATCATGTTAGTCCATCTAAGACTAAAACAACAAATATTCTCCCATTTGTAAAGGTGAATCACGTTTTTTAGAGGACGTCATATTTTAATATTGTTTCTTCCTTTTTTTTTTTTTTTTTTCCTTCCTTTTAAGGTTGGGGGTCCTTCGGAACTAGCCTCTCTCTAGGGTATTACCCTGTAGGGGTAAGGCTGCATAATTCTACCTCCGGCGAGATGATGCACTGGGCTGGTTGTATTATTGACAGAAAACTGCAGGAATTAAAAAGTATAGACCTTTGTCAAATCAAACAGAGGTTTAACAATTGATGAGTTGGTATCTATGATACCTTTCTACAGGTACACATCTTTTGGTAGGGAAGGAGCATTTCATTTTTCTGCCACTCCACTTCCTTCTTGTAAGCAGCTGCTACATCATCTCTCACTTGCGGAAGTGGTATCAAATTTCCCACTGCATACAGTTTCCCATTTACAACCATTCATTTGTGAATATCATCCATATAAAATGGTACATTTTGGTGTTTTCATGGAGCTGATACAGGCGTGTGTTTGGTTGTTTAATTTAGTTTTTTATTTTTTATTTTTTTGGCTCGTCGATAAATGAAAGCATGCCGCAAATGGTGGAGAGTGAGGGAATCGTTGTTTGTTGGGTCAAATAAAGTGTTTCGAGGTGTTAACTCCTAATTGCTTCAACGTGCTCGAAATTACGGCCAAAAAATTTCCAAATTGAGAAAAAAAAAATTACTGAAATGGTGTTCACGTGGACATTGTGCGAAAAAAATAATTTTTTCGAGCAAACATTCAAGTGTTGTCCAATTATGCTTTTACCCTTTCATTCCGCCTTTCCGTCACCGTCTAGTCGAGTCAGAGGAAATTAAGTAAATAATTTTATCTGTATAATCTATTTACATTTTATATTCTGTGTTATTATAGTAAATTATAGATATATATATGTTGTTTAACTGTTTTTTTTCTTTTTTAATATATTGTATACATTTTCTATATTATTGTGTTAGCCCTAATTTTAGATGGATTTAAAAGAAGGTTTTGGTCCTTGGATCCGTTGAGATATATTCATCTTAACGACGTCCTGACCTTAGTCTCTGGACATATGATTGAATCCCTTACCAAGCTGGTGTTGATTGAGGAAGTTCAGATGGCTTAACACAAATGAATTCATATAGGGGATGAAACCAAGCATGGGTTTTCAACGTTGATGGGGAAGAATATTGTTAAATATAGAGATGGATTCTGGTAATAGCCACATTCATGGCTGGATTTATTGAGGCTGTTCAAATGGCCGTCTTTACTTATAGTGATTGATGGTGATACTTAAGCTTCTAGTATGTAAGAATAGGCCTATAAATAGGGCTTTCTTGTGTCTAGTGAAGTAGAGTAAGCAAGAAGCAAACTGCAATCCTCAGTTATATAATGATTTTTGTTGCTTCCCCTCCGTAGACATAGCTTTTGACCAAACCACGTAACTTTCAGTGTTCTTATGTTCCCTAATCCTCTTTTGTTTGTGTTTGCTACTTTTCAGGTTAAAGTTCGGTATTTGTGGGTGGTCCTAACAAACATAAGAGTTTCTTCAATATAAATGTGAAAATTACAAAGGAAAGCAGTAAAGTTTCATTGCTAAAGTGATGGCGCACGCTTTCAAATTACGAAAAGCAAGAAAACTTACAAGGAAAAGCAATGAATAGGATCAAACCTAAGTCAAATTTTGAATGTCGTAATTTTTTCAAGTTGATCCCTTTGTACGATTTAGAAGCGCATGATATGTCCATAACATTTCTATTTTGATTAATGGTGCAAACTTACTTGGCGTGGGGACTCCAGTAATCTTTGGGAATACATGCAATAGCTTAAAGGCAACATTGCGTCCATGCACAAATTTCTCCAATGCCCACCTCACTACATGTTTGCTTTTACTGCCACCGTTGAGCGCTACCGTGACCACCATGGTCGTTGCTCCTCCACCTGCATGTGCTGTTTCTTTCACCTCCATCTCCGAGGTTTCTTCAATTCTATTGAAAAAGAAAAAAAGAGAGTTAAACAAATCACATATTAATAAATACTAACCGTAAAGTTTAGTTGAACTAGTTAAAGACTTTGACTTGTCATCTCATGAAATGTAAGGTCTGAAATTTGAGGCTTCCTCTCACTCGCTGTATCTATGAGCCCTCACTTACCTTGTTGCATGTAGCAAAACTTTCGAGTGGATAGTGCGTGCAATCAGCTAATTACTTAAGGTGCTTGTAAGCTAATGTGATTATTCCCCCCAAAAAAAATTATTGGAAACATGGGGAATTTCTACACAACTTGAATCACTAAGGGTATATGTATATTGCTTACAAAGATATAAAATTCTTAATTAAAAGACTACACCTTCTTGGAAGATGCTCATGAAATATTTAAAATTAAATTCTTCAATTGATATGTCATCATTTGTTATTTTCAACTATGTCCATTCATTACATGTTGATTATGATTGTTGAGTCCATAAAATTAAATAATTGTGGAACATTTCATTTAGGAAGGTGAGAGTTACATCAAGTTGAGGAAAGAAATGAGCTTCCATTGGAATGGGGGTTAGGTAATTAAAACTTTTCTGACAATTGTTCCCTTAAGAATATAACGAATACTATATACTTAAGTCACATAATTTGCCATTTAAGCTATTGGTATCTTTACCTTAGACCACTACGAATGAACGCTACCCGGACTAATTAGCTGCAACTCTCTTGAAGCTAAAAGGGTGTGAACAAGTATATCTAGGTTGTTGGCAGGATGTCCTACTCTTTTGTCAATGCCTGAGCAGATTGCCTACAACTCCCATGTGTAACTCACATGACCTGCCACAAGGAATCGATGCTTATAAGTATGGCGGTAGACACACAAGTAAAAAGGTTCTCTTCTCTCTAATTTTGAAACTTTTATCTTGTCTTTCTCTCTTTACAGTTATTTTCTCTGCAAGATAAACACTAACTTAAGTATTAGAGGAGCCACCAAAATACACCTACCTTAGCCCTATGAGCTATCATTTTAAAATTTGGAAGAAGAGTGAGTTGAACGCGGTAGCCTGGCATAAGATTGAAGGTGTCATACCTTTTTTCTTGAAAAATATTTCACGAAATTTAATTTAAGTACCTATTATATTTCACCTGATTTTTAATGAGTTTCCACTAAAGTATTTTGATCATATCTTTTTACGACATTGTGCTCTCTAAGACAATACACGTTAGTAAAATATGAATTGTATCTAATTTAGATATTTTATATATATATATATATATATATATATATATATATATATATATATATATATATATATTTTTAAATATATAATTGAATGTATATTTCAAATTCCTATGTTAGCGTATAAAAAGAAGTGGCAATCAAGTCATTTAGGTTGGGTCCGGGGTTACCTGTATAGGTTTGAGTCTTTTTGGGTTTACAGTAAACCCAGATCCCATTAGAACTCCAAAGTTAAGCGTGCTTGGGCGAGAGTAGTACCAGGATAGGTGACCTCCTGGGAAGTCCTCACCCTCAGATTGGGGGCACTGGGAAACAGCCTCTCTTCAGGTTAACACCCTGAAGGGGGAAGGCTGCGTACATCCGCCCCCCAGACCCTGCGTAGGCGGGAGCTCTTGAGGCACTGGGTATATTCCTTTTAGTAAACCCAGATCAGGTGGGGACCGGGTTGAGCTATTCAAGCTTGGGTCACTTCCGGTTTTGACCCATGTGTTGGGTTCCGGTCAAGTTTGTTTGGGTTTAGGTCACTACCTTGTTGGTCGTATTGGGTTTGGGATAATCTTGGGTAGGGTTGTACGGGCTTTCGAGTCATCGTAATTCTACTATTAGGTGCACTAGTGGCTTGAATTATAAAAAAAGTTTTAATTATATTTCTAGTAATCTATATTTTCACTTACATATTTATGGTATTACCGATATACGTGTTTAATAATCTCTTATTAAATTCAATTGTACTTTTGACACATATAACTAAAATTGCATTTAAAGACCTTAGGTTAATTTCAGATTAAGGCTGCGTTGGATTCAAGTTCATGTCATTTTGGATTAGGTTGGTTCAAGTCAATGGAGGGTGGGGTCGGGTTAAATTGAGTATTAGGTCATTTCAGGGTTAGGCAAAAAAGGGGCTAGGTTAGTTTTAGGTCCAGTCTTTTTTTTGGTTAGTTTTTCGAGTCGAGTTAAATATGCCACCCCTACACATGAACACGCATGGAAGGATGGTATGAAAAATGATCATTTCGACAAAGGACAGGACCTATTTGCTAACATATTTTTACTTATAGTTTTCCAGCTTTCATAAATTAAAAAATATGCTTTGAAATCATTTTTTATTCCTTTGTTTTATGTTATTTTTTACTATAAAAAATTAAAAAAATTAAATACATGAATACGTTAAATTTTTTTTTTCTTAACAACGAAAACTATAATTAAAAAAAAAAAAATTACTGAACACATCCTAAAATGCAAGCAGAGTTTAGCAGCAGAGGATTTCACGTCAGTTTTGTTGTTTAGATCAGTTATTTTGTCCTTCTATCAAAGTATTATTAATCAAGAAAAAGTTATATATAATTTAAATTCTAATTTGAGTATATAATATATAATAAAAAATTATTAACAGATTAAATTGCAAATTGAGTTTAATATTGGATGCGTAAATATGCGCGTCCACTGCCTATAGCTCATTATTCAATGTTAGAAACCTACCCCAAGGAATATTGAGTTTAATATTTCAAAAGGGTATATATATCAACGTTACGAAAGATGGTACCAACACGCCGTTATCGGATTCCATTAGAACTTCGAAATTAATCGTGCTTGGGTGAGAGCAGTACCAAGATGGCTGACCTCTTGGGAAGTCCTCACCCTCAAGTTGGAGGCACTCGGAAACAGCTTCTCTTTAGGAGTAATACCTTGAAGGGAGAAGGTTGCCTGCATCCGCCCCCCTGACCCTGCTTAAGTAGGAGCCCTTGAGGCACTGGGTATGTTGCTATATATATCAACTATCACACATTTGATGAATTAATTTTTTTCACAAACTTTATAGTTTTTTGAGAAATTATCATTCGTATTCTGAATTTTAAACATTTATTATCTAGATATTCTAATATTTTAATAATATTTAAATATTTTAGCACCTAGATATCCTATGTCGAAATTCAATGATTTTTTGTAAAAATCCGACCAATTTTTTATTTTATAGAAAATGCCGATATAGTCTATAATTACTATAATATATATATATAGACCATATCAATGTTTTCAGCTAATATTTAGCGAATTATGATAGAAATTCACCGAATTTTAATGTAAGCTACTTATATATTGTCCAAACAATGTCTCACATCAGTAATTTTTTGGCACAAAATCCTCAAATTCTATGGAGGATACTTGTCTACTATTCGGATCATGTTCCAGTTTTGCATTTTTCAACAAAAATTAATCAAATTTAAACATAATTGATAAACTTTAAAACTTCAATATACCCAAGTGATAAAATTTTTGAACCTAAAAATATCTCATTGATATGTACTGAAGTATTAGAGTACTTAGGTAATAAATAGTCAACTATAAGAGTTTCTAAGTGATAGTTTTCCATTTTTTTTAATCTAAAAGTTATTATAAAATAAATTTTAGTCTAAACATGTCGTTATCCAAATTTATAGAATATAAGTACAAAAATACTATTGACTAAATGTTGTTTTTTTTTGGTAATAATAACTAAATAAGAAAAAAAATTAAAATGGTGATCAGTCATGGGCTAACAAGTCAGATTGCCTCTACAGCATTGTCCCAGGCAAGCACAGCACAGCATTGGCGAGCGCCAACCACCTCATCCTTTGCCCGTATGAAGGTTCGTCACTCCAATGTCCAATACCACAGGCGACCCCAACCTTCTTCCCTTCGTCCTTTCTACTGTACTGCCAACAATATTTGTTGGCACTATTGTTGGCTCATGGGTGCTTGGCGCCACCACCTTCATCGCCATATTCTTTCTTGCTAGAGATCGTTTCAAGTTGGGTCCACTGTTTTAGCATCACCATGTCTTAAGATCATGTCCTATTCCACCACTATGTTAATTTGACCTTCGATTTCATGGGTTAACGCTATTGAATCAGCTCTTTACAAAGTAGGCCTGTTTTACAAACTTCACGGCCACAGAGTGGGGGTTCGTTGCGGTGGTGGGAATTGGAGACATCAGCTGCAGCGGCCCAATGTCATGTCGGTGAAAGGGGGGATTCTAGGCAACAGGGCCGGAGTGATGTTAGTGGTCCGGTGCTGATGTTGGTGTTGGTGAAGTAGGGCAAGTCTAGCAGCTCAGGGGAAGAAGGTAGAGAGGGGGAGAGTTAAAAATTTGGATTAACAAGGCCGCGTCATGTACTGGACATATAATGTCATGAATTTTGGGCTAAAAGTTATTTCATCATAATTACTGGAATAAAAATGATTTGACAAAATTTGTGGGCAAAAAAATTAATTGACCATCTTAGAGTATTTACATGTAATTTTCCTTATGTTAAATTGGTCTTCTTTTCTAAACCCAATGGGGATTGTGAAGAAGATATTTGAGTTTATGGCATTCTCCTAAAATTTTTGATCCTTCTAATGTTTATTTAACATCAGTGTAACTGCATTCAAAACATATGTCCAATTTATATATCTAATACAAATGATAAAAATGAATCTGTAAAGATAATTAATTTAATATTATATTTGAAAATCTAATATTTTCTAATATATTAGGTTAAGAAAGAAAAGATTTCCTTACACAATTTGCAAAACAGGTCTCATATTCAAAAATGAAATGCAAAAGCAAACAAATTTCTCAAAAATTTATTCCTAATAACAATAAAGCCTTAGTGTAATATTAAAATAAAGTAAATAAAAAAAAAAACCCCTTAAATTCGTATCCCCTGCCTCAACCTCCCTACCGATCATTTAAAAAATATTGTCAACCCAAACACCAAGCGATCAACTTGAGCTGACAAAGAGAGGACATAAAATTGCTTTTATTGGTTCAGGTTAGAGTATAAGAACACATATCAACGTTTACCTATAAATTTAAACTTTTGGGATAATTAATTTCTTAGCACGATATTATGGCTTTTTTGACTGAGAGGTCGAGAGATCAAATTCAAATATCCGAGATAAATATATGCACTATCTACGCTTTAAACTCTATATATATTAGAGTGAGAGTGCATACTAGAATATAAAATCATTTCCGAGTGTTTCTACGTGAAGTTAAGCTTTTAGATACAATCGGGTAATATCATTGAGGTATCTAATGTAAATGCCCCTCATGGAGAAGACAAAGAATTTGGAACGACTGACCTATTCTTTGCTAGACCATTTCCATAATTTTGCACCAAATGCGTTCAGGATCACATAAAAATTTGTCAATTAGATCATTCAATTTGCAACAAAAAATGGATCAAAATTCAATATATATAGAAACTTAAAAATTTATATCAAAATGGCTGTTGACCTTGTTCTATATGCAATGGAACTTTTTTCTGTTGGCACTAAGATGTTCTCTTATACACAATTGGATCAACCTCCTTATAGTGCGATCCCTCAGTCGACAAAGATGGTTTAGCCTTGTGCCATTAAAAGATAAAAGATAGGAGATATGAATATGATTGCACATTCTTTCTAACTTTGATTAGCACAAACCTTAATGTCGCAACACGAGATTCTAGTCCTCTCCTGGCCTCAAATTCCAAAACCGAATCCCTGTGATATACTTTCACTAGAAAAGACATATCAATTCCTTTTTTTATAATGGTAAATCCCAAGTAGGACCATCAGCGCATGAAAATGGGAAAGGTAAGGTTGAACCCGAGGCCCCATACTTGCGAGTGGAAAGCTTTAAATGCTACACTAATCAATCTTGCTCAAAACAGGACATGTTAACGAGAGGGAGGGAGGAGAATCATACCTGTAGATTGAGGGCTTATGTTATGAGTGGAAGACCCTGATGACAAATTTTGAGGATCATAATAACAATAATAATAATTGGAGAAATTATGAAGAATAAGAAGCAGCAGCAGAGAAAAATAGGGTGGAGGGAAAAATACAAGTTAAGAGGGAGCAAAGTAAAATAGATATGTTGATGGCACGACTTTCAGAATATGCTCCTGGATCCTTGATTGGACTTCCGGGGAGTGCTTATTTAGGGTCACACTTTATTTTTTCCCTTCTCTTTTCCTCTTATTATATATTTCATTACATAGTATAGCTTTAAAAATGAATATAGGATATATCAGGTGGTGTTGTTTTAGTCATAGTTAGTAAAATACGATACAAGAATTAAATGAAATTTAGTACGTTTGTGTATTATTCGGCTCTATACGTATTGTGTATTATTCGGCTCTATACGTAAAAGATTGTCAAAAACTCGTTCATCTATAAAAAAATTGTATATGATTGCATTTATGTCTACAACCAACTCTTTCTAAAATACTAATAGCTTGGAATTAAGTGTAATTCTGTTAATTTTGACTTGCATTTGATGGTTAGTGGTAATAAAAGTATGCTACGCATTAAAAAAAATAATGTATGAGCCAATAGTTTGAGGGTTCGAGTGACAAATTTGGTAAAATATAGAATATAAATACTTAATTTAGGCATAAATATGATTATTTTTCAACTAATCTTCTGCTCTTTATTCGAAAAAAATACGGATACGTGTTATAAAACCTGTATTAAACAAATAATATAAAAAAATGCGCATTTTATAGTTTTTAGCAATCATATGTGAATGCCCTTTTTGAATGGAAAAATATACACATGTGTTTAATAACGTCAATTATATGCGTATTTTACTAAATATGATTTTAGATGAAAATGGCGTGTTTTAATTTTGCTCAAGGAACCTTGTCCTATATAGAAAATAAGATAATGCCAAAGTCATTTTATATGTTCCTTTCTTACTTTGCTTGGTAAAGTCTTGATGGCTTTGAGTGTCACAAGCATGCACCCTGTTATAAAAATTTGTTAGAAAAACAATAACAGGTAACAAGTAAGCTATGCTTTATAGTAGGATGTGAGAGACTGACACTGATAATTAGGTGCTCTGTGGTGAGACATGAGGTGACGTTGATTTGAATGATGGCAATGGCTTTGATCCAATTTCGCTAAATCCCCTGCTTCATCAATTGTAGAGCTCCAATACTCCAATTTCCTGTCGTTTGGTAGATCATGTAGTTGATGTCGTGCTTTGTAGTATTTTGAGGCGTGTGTTTTGCCTGTTTTTGTTTGTCTTCCTATTTTTTGTCTTTTCTGTTATCCATTTTGGTCCCCATTCTTTTTCGAGTGGACTCAGGTCTCGCTTGGTCGAGTGACCTGCTTTGTTCGCGACTATGTCGCTAATTATAAAAAAAAGGTAACAAGTAAAGCAACCTCGATACAATAAAGGCTAACTTGAGATAGGGGTAGAATAGAACTCAAACCGACAGATAGAGGGGCTTTAAACAGGAAGACCTCTAATTGAACACAATTTTCCATGAACTTAGGAAAAATAACTAGAGACAAGATAATTAAATGACTGGATGAAAAAGATGCAGAGAGGAAAGATCAAACTGAAGGAAGTTTTTGTGCCATGGATATCACCATCCTAAGTTGTTTATGGTTCCGCAAAGGTACAAATGGGATCTCTAGAGATTTTGACTCCCAAGGTTAACATGACACCCAACATATAAGTGTACTCTTAGGTGATAGGTTACAGTATGCCCTAACTTGCTCAGTAATAGAGAAACTTAGAGAGAAGGAAGAATAAGATGTATTTTAGTGTTTTCTGTGTGTCAAATGATCTTCCAAAGCACTCTATTTATAAAGAGATTTTTGCTTATTGAATAACTACCAATCAAGGAAAGTGGGAAAGATCCGACCATAATATGGAGAGTTGGCAGATATGGAGGGGCAAAGAATCCAAGCTCAGTTCCGGAAATGATGGATGCGGAGAGAATGGGTGGTTACACAGTTGTTAAGATTCAAGAACAATCTTGAACTTAACTTTGTGGAAAATAGAGTAGGAGATAAGAAGAGAAGTGACGGAGATGAGAAATAGAGAGAGAGAGAGTTAGATGAGAGAGAGAATCAAGACATTTCTTTTTCATTCATTGAATGCTTCAATATAAGATGAATCAAGCTATTAATAAGCTTCCTTAACCGGCTCGGATACATTGGACTTAGGTTCTTAGCAACTGACTTAACTGAACCTCAGCCACCACACTTGACTTGCTACTGGACCAATAACCAACTCAACAACAATTCAAAAAAGGGCGCCAACAACTTCAGCTAAAGCCAATCGGTAACATACCACAAAACGCAACACTACAATGCTTATTACAATTGATGTCAATACAAGATATAAGGTTGACTAATAACAATTCCCTCCCCTTGAAAACATTCTTGACTCAAGAACGGAAGGTTGGGAATTGGCTCTTCAAGAACTTCATCGTCTCCCAAGTAGCATCTTCTTCTTCCAAATTAGTCCAATGTACCAACACTTCTTCCACTGGTCTCCCTGAAGACTGCAACAGCCTGGAGTTCAGAATTACTGCTGGAACCTGCAGTAAAGCTCCACTGGCACCAACTTCTGGAGGGTGAGCAAAACATGTTTTGCCTTTCTTAACCTATTTCTTCAAAAGAGAAACATGGAACATCGGGTGAATATAGGAATGAGGAGGCAATTCCAACCTATAAGCCACTTTTCCCAGCTTCTCAATAACTTTATAAGGTAAAAAATATCGAGCACAAAGATTGGTGTTCTTGCGTACTGCCACAGATGCTTGTTTGTAGGGCTGAAGCTTCAAGTATACCATGTCGCCAACATCAAAGGACTTATCAGCATGCTTCTTATCAGCATAAGACTTCAACCCTGCTTGAGCCTATTGAAGATTATCCTTGAGAAGCTGCACCAATTGTCTTCTTTGAAGCAAAAGATCAGATACTTCTGAGACTGAAGAAGCAATTCTTTGCAAAACCAAAGGTGAAGGAGGATCATATCCATACAAGCCTTAAAGGGAGTAGTGCCTATACGGAATGAAAATGAGTCGTGTACCAATACTTTGATAGGGATAACCATTTACCCCATGCTTTAGGATGACTAAATTTGTGGCTATGCATCACCATGAACACTTCCCTCAGAAGACCCAAATGTTCCTCCAATGAAGCATTATAAATCAGAATGTCATCAAAGAACACCAAAATAAATTTCCTCAAGAACTGTTTGAACACATCATTCATTATTGCCTGAAAAGTAGCCGAAGCATTGGTTAATCCAAAGGGCATTACCACAAACTCATAATGCCCATGGTGAGTTCTGAAAGCTGTTTTGTAGATATCTTGCTCCAGAACTCTGATTTGATAGTACCTCTATCTCAGGTCCAATTTAGAAAATAAATGTGCACCATGAGGCTCATCCAAAATGTCATTAATAATTGGGATAGGAAATTTATCCTTGACTATAAGCGAATTAAGCTGCCTATAGTCAATGCACTTCCTGGCCGTGCCATCCTTCTTCTTAACCAAAATGACCGGAGAAGCAAATGGACTGTGACTCTGTCGAATGAAACAAGTCTTAAGCAATTCCTCCACCTACTTCTCTATCTCAGTCTTCTCTTTGGAGGCAATGCATTTGGTTATTCAAACAAATCCTTGAACTCCTCAATCAAAGAATGAACCTCAGGATGAGATAACTCTCCCAACTCTGTGTGTTTAATTGCAAACAGCTGGCCAACCCACAGATAAGATCCTTTCTTGATTCCGTCTTCCAAACTTTTTCCTGTAAGCAATTGAAGATGAGCCTGTTCAGCCATCCCTTGCAATTTGATAGTGGTTCCTTGCCTCTCAAATAAAACTATCAGCTGAGCAAAATCAAAGATAATTGGACTGAAAGATCTCATCCAATCCAATCCAAGAACCATGTCACAACCTCTAATTGGTAAGATCCTGAAATCATACCAAACTTGTGATTCTGCATTGACCAACTGAATTCCTGACATTTAGTCTGAGTAAGAATAGAATTTCCATCTGCCACGGTTACTGCTAAAGGCTGTGTCTTGATCATTTCATGCCCAACCTTCCTGACCACTTTAGGATCAATGAAACTGTGAGTACTGCTGCTATTAATCAAGATAACAATAGCCTTCTTCCCTACTTGTTCCTTGATTCTTATTAGGGATGGCAATTCAACCCGAATCCGTTGCATATCCATCCAACCCGATCCACTTATGATGGATTTGGATGCAATAAATGGATTTGGATTTGGATGTTGATAAATGGGTTTTGGGTCGGGTTGGATTTGGATGACATCAAACCCAACCCGAACCCGGCTCAAATCTGACCCGAAATTGTATTTAGTGTAGGATAAAATTTAAAATCACTAAATTTTGAGTTTTTAACATACCAACTAGATTCCAATATTTTTTATTGTGTTGGAACTTGTTCTAAGAATATAATATCCTTTGTTGAAATTATTATGTAACACTTTCATATGTAAAAATTAATAGTTAAGATGTTTTAGAATGATTATTTAATATTGTATTAGTATTATTATTATTATTAAATGAAAAAATGCAGCGATTTGTCTAAATATTGCTTTTTAGTTACTATTATTGCATTATTAGTATTATATAAATTGATAGTAGGCTGTAATATTATAATTTATTCTAAGATGTAAATGGGTTATGAATTTGGGTCGGATATCCTTTCCACCAGATGGATTTGGATTTGGGTTGAATTTTTATGAAATAAATGGGTTTTTTTTCCGGATTTGGGTTGGGTCGGGTTTTTTCTGTGTTGGATTTGGATGAAGACAAACCCGACCCAAACCAGACCCATTGCCATCCCTAATTCTTATGGTGTTATGAGATCCATTTCCTGTCAAAGCCTTCATAGAAATCTCCACTTCATCCTTAAGTGACTCATCCTGTGATTCTTGTCCTGAACTATCCATTTCAACCTCCCTTTCTTCTTCCTTAGAATCATCATCTGCATTAGCTCCTCTTGCTGACATAAGGAACTTAGGATTGTATTTGTGTCCCAAGTAATAAGGCTGATTACATTTGAAACATAGTTTTTAGACCTTCTTCTCATCAAAATGATCAGACCTCGACCTCATTGATCCCTTCTGATGCTGATGTGAGCTATTTCCTCTATTCCTAGGTCCATCATATAATGCAAGAATAGTAGCTTTAAACAATTTAGCCTTGGCATAGGCTTTAGACAAAGATCTAGAACCAATGGCCTTGACAAGATTTTTAATCTTTAGTTTCAAGCCACTAATGAAACACGAAACATAGTATGTCTCAGTTGCATTTGGATAAGTAGAGATCATGCTTGCTCTCAAGTTTTCAAATCTTATCATGTACTCTTTCACAGCAGTAGTTTGCACCACCTTGTTGAAATTATCCACAATATCACTTGAATCTTCTTCACCATATCTCTCACATAGTTCCTCCACAAATTCAGCCCATGACAGTGAAGGATTGCTTCACAAAAGGCTATAAAACCATACATTGGGATCACCTTGAAGGTAAACAGTTGCTAATTCCACCTTCTCAACCTCACTAATGTGATAAAAGTGAAAGTATAGTTCACATCTCCTTATCCATGATTGAGGTTGCTTTCCATCAAAAGGTTCCATTTGAATCCTTGGCTGCCTAAAACCACCACTCCTGTTGCTGGCTGAAGCATCACTTGTTCCAAAATTCTGTTGTTGCAGCTAATCTAATGGACGATCTAATTGTCCAATTGTCATACTCGCTGCTTGAGGTTGCACTGGATCGGGTGGATGATATGATTGACTAGTTACCACAGGAGCTGACTGCGGTAGCACAACCTCTGGGGTACGAACTTTCTGGCTGGCAGCTAATAATACTCCAGCACTTGAAGGCACATTCTGCCTAGTGATTTGTTGCTGAAAACCTAAGATCTTATCCTCGATCTACGGAGAATGCTAAACCAATCGATCCACAAACTTCTGACCCTGACTTAGCTGTATCTGCTGCATTTGAGAGAAAATTTCCTCCATTCGAAGCCTCAATTGATCAATTGGATTGACCTCAGCTCCTGCTGCCACATTGGCACCTACAACCAAAGCATAAGTGACATTCGCAGTAGCATTTGCAGCAACATTTGCAGCCTCAGATCGAGTTGTAACACCACCAGCCATTGGTACTTGCTTCTTGTGCCTCGCCAGCTCCAATCAACCAAGGAATGATCAATCGACAGCAAACACAAGTTCTAATACCAATAGTTAAGATTCAAGAACAATCTTGAACTTAATCTTGTGTAAAAGAGAGTAGGAGATGAGAAGAGAAGTGAATGAGATGAGAAATAGAGAGAGAGTTAAATGAGAGAGAGAATCAAAATATTTCTTTTTCATTCATTGAATGCTTCAGTACAAGATGAATCAAGCTATTAATAAGCTTCCTTAACTGGCTAGGATACAATGGACTTAGGCTCTTAACAATCGACTTAGCTAAACCTCAGCCGCCACACTTGACTTGCTACTTGACCAATAATCGACTCAACAACAATTCAAAAAAGGGCGCCAACAACTTCAGCTAAAGCCAATTGCTAACAGACCACAAAACGCAACACTATAATGCTTATTATAATTGACATCAATACAAGATATAAGGTTGATTCATAACAATAGTCAATGGTGTATCTTGAGCTAAGGCTTATAGCCTTGTGCTCGAACTTAGAATAATGGACAACAGAAAAAATGTCATAGCTCCAGCTTATTGCCTTGAGTTCAACTAAGGAAGAGCAACTATCGAGCTTATAGCCTCGAGCTTAGCAAAGAAAAGAACTCACCTTGAGTTTAATTTTGTCGCTATATACACCCAAATTCGAGGGAGTTGAGATGACGTTGTTTAAATATAAAAAGACACTTGTGTGACACATAGAGCCATGCTTGAGGCATAAAAATGGCGTCTCGAATTCAACTACTTGAGAAGTTAACAACCCTTGGACAATATTAGCTTCTCAAGATGGTTGTAAAGGGTAAAAAGGGATTAAGATCGGGGGATTACCAAGAAGGCTACAAGAAAGGTGGTTTTCAGGCTCGAGATACTTACTTAGAGCGCATATCAAGGAATGTAGGTCTCAAGTATATCTTGAAGAAAGTGGATGAACATCTAAAAGGGCCTCGAGCACGTATGTCAATACACGTTCAATGCCATTTCAGCACGAGAAGGAGGTATTGAGGTTGAACGTGGGAAAGATATGCATGGCTTTTGGGCACAACAGTTAGAGATTAATTCTATAAAGGGCACCACTTACATTATAAGGTGTCCATACCCAATCACTAAACTTCTTCAAGTTCTTACAGTACACTTGTGCTTTATTTATTTCCTTTCCTAGGAGTAGTGTAACTTAGCTTAGAGCCTTGCATCAAGGAAATACAATTCTCAGGTTTAAGGTATGAACTTCTTGTTTTAAATCTATTCCCACTTTAAGGCTTTGATGGTCAAGCTTTGAGCTTGATTACGTTGGTCTTAACACTGGTGTCATTGCTTAGTGAGTCAGGTGAATTTAAGTTTGAGTCACCATTTCAGGGCTTTGACAACCAAGGCTAGACCTTGATTGCGTTGGTGCTGATCCGGTTACCCAAATACAGTTCACTCCATTTTATTCTTGTCAAGCTTTAACTCATTCGGGTTATCATAAGTCAAGGGTGTTAGGCTTATAAATATGTAGACTTAGGCTTATGAGTGGACTCTTGTGCTCTATAATCACCCAAATCACCATACACGAGTTCCAGTAGGCTAGATATTCGTTCTACTGATTTGTTAAAGAGCTTTTTAGGATCTTTGGACTCGACACATACTTCGCAATTTTTAGGTTCTGTAAGACTATAATTAGGAATTAAACTAAATGGTTTAAGTCTTTAACCGAACTATAATATATGTGTCCTAACATAGCATGCCATAAATTTAAAGATTCAACAAAATTGGTAGAAGTAGTCAATTTCGAGTACAAAGAGATCCCCATTTCTAAAATAGATACCCATTATAGAAACCCTTCCCAGCGAAGTTTGTGCTCTTTGTAATGACTAGTTCATCGAATTCAAAAGTCCACTGAAAGCTAGCTTGGTTTTGTTGAGCATCAAAAACAAAATTTCAATGCAAGTTAGTAACATGCAACACATTTTGCAAAGATAGAAACTTTTTAGAGTTATGTTTTAGAAGGACCTTTCCCTTGCTAAGTACCAGGATTGTTTATATCCCAAACTCAAGTGAGTTTGAGCAATGTCGTTCCAGGATAAAAGAACACATGTACAACATGTGAAGCCATGCTCGAGGTGCTTAAGGCTTAAGGAGTGGAAATGACAGCGTCTAGGTCCTAGCCACTTCACTAATCAAAGCCTTACTATGAAACCTGCTCGAGGTGGCGAATTGGGGCAAAGCAAGCTTGAGCTCGTGGATATTACCAGGAGTGTTATGGTAAAGGTAACTACAAGGCTCAAGATAGTTATTTAAAGCGTGTATTAGAAATGTGGGCCTCAAGTACGTTCAAGAGAGAGTGGATGAACATGGGAAGACCAGAGAGACTTCAAGCATGGTGCTAAAGCACGTTCAAATGCCAAATTAGCATTATAGAGAGCATGGAGGCTGAATGTAGGACATATATGCTACAATTTAAGAATGCAATAGTTAGAATTTTAGCCTATAAATAAAAGACTATAGTTTGTTGTAGAGGTCCCAGCACCAACACATAAAACTTCAAGTTTTTTACAACACAATTGTGCTTTATTTTTTTCCTTCTTTTATTAGAAGTTGTAGTAATTATAGCTTTGTCATGCTTGATCAAAAAATACATTCGACATTTCAGTAATAGTGTATAAGAAGGTATGTCCCTTATGCCATAGTTTTTGTTCCCAAACATTCAACGAGTTAGGCTTAGTATTATTTACACCCCAAACTCGGGGGAGTTGGGACGACACCATTTGGGATCAAAAGACATATGGGGCCATGCTTGAGGGATGTTTGGCCTTTAAATATAAAGATAATGGTGTCTAGAGCCCGATTTCTTGATGAGTGAAATCTCTTTTACAATAATAGCTTCTCAAGATAGTTGATGGGGTAAAGAAGGCTTGAGCTTGAGGGACTTCCTAGAAGGCTGCAAGGAAGGTAGTTTTGAAGCCCAAGGAAGTTACTTGGAGTGCATATCAAGAAGCGTGGGCCTCAAGTATATCCAAACGAATGTGAGGCATATAGAAGAGTCTTTAGCGAAATACACGAATGTGGGGCTTCCAGAAAGAGGCTCGAGCACATGTTTTCAGGGCATGATCAAAGCCCATTCAGTGCAGGAAAGAAGAGTAAAGGACGACGTGGAGCAGATATGTCAAGATTGTAGCGTGCATTAGTTTTTTTCTTTTTTCTAGAAATAGGAGGCACTATTGTCATTATAAAGTGTCCAGCACCACCATACCAAACTTCTTCAAATCTTCTTTACAGCACACTTGTGCTTTTATCATAGGAGTAGCGTAACTTAGCCTAGTTTAGCTTAGCCTAGCTTGCACTTGCTTTCCTTCAAGGTAATACAATTTTCGGGTTTCAGGTATAAACTCTCTGATTTAATTTGTTCCAAAAAATTGACAAGTTGAGATTTGAGGTGTTGGTTTATAGCTTTCATGGCCAAGCTCTGATCTTGATTTGCATTAGTCTTAACCCCAGTATCATTGCGTGATTAGTTAGGTGAATTTAGATTTAAGTCATTGTTTAAGTGCTTTGATGACCAAGGCTTGACCTTGACTTTCATTGGTCCTAATCAAGTGACCCAAATATGGTTCGCTCCACATAATCTTGTCAAACTCTAACTCAATCAAGTTATTGCAAGTCAAACATGCCAGGCTTAAAAACCTGACTGACTTGGGCTCGTAAGTGGACTACTGAGCTCTTGAATATCCCTACACCCCAGTCCCTAGCTTTTAAGTGTACGAGGTATGGTGTTTGTGGGCTCATCTCCGTCACCCCAACTGCCACTTAAGCTAGGTCTATATCAATATTAAACCAAAAAATCCCCAAAAAAAAATTTAATTAAAGTCCTTAATTGGACTATATGTAGAATCCACCTTGCAAACAGAAGTCGAATTCACAAAAAGCACCAATCCTTTCAAGAGGTGATTGGTTGAGGTCAAACACATGTGGTTTAGAATTTCGGATCATTCCCTAATCGTTGCGAGTCCCATTTGTGCATGTATGTTTGACTTTGTATTCATGGCGACTAAACGCACATTAAACTGACAAAATGAGCAAACACACCTTTTGGTGATCACAGTGAGAGACACTATACAAGGTGTTTCTTTCTTTAACCCCAATGTGGATTATGATAATATAGTCTTATACCATTCACCAATGGTCAAAACTGCGAGAGCCAGTGCTCTTGAGCATGAGGAAGCTGAAGAGTTAGCCTTGATTGGGCCACTACTGGAGCACTTCTCAGAACAAAGTCCCTTATGTCGAGGGGATGAAACAAGTCACAATTGCAATAATGAAAGCAAAGGTGATGAAGACATCCCAGAAGACGAACGCATTGGGCTTGATGACTATTTTTTAAAGAGTTTTATGGCCATGCTCAAACGTCGAATGGAACTTGCTGATGAAAGGCTTGAGTAAGCTCTAAAAGTGGCTTAAGAGAAACAACGTGCTAAGATAAAGCATTTTGATATAAAAAATGATAAAGCATGCTCTGGCTGCCCATCGTGAAAACATAGCCGTCTTAAGGACCATTGTCAATGATGTCGTGCTTCAATGAACGAAAGACTCCATAAGGAGACCGATAGAGTCTTGGTTGAAATGAACACAACATTGTCTTCCACTGCTAGCCTTATAGCTAGAGACTTGGCAAGGTAAACGGTAGTTGATGTTGAGCCTATCGTAGTACGACTCGCAATAACTTATTCCACATTGTTAGAGACGATATTAGGCAATTAAGGTTTGTTCCTCCTCCCCAGTTCCCACCCCGTGATGTTCCCTCGAGTTCATGGATGCCAGTGAACCAAGGTACTAATGCTACTCCTGGGCTAACAAGGAGCCCAACTACTACAAATCTAAGTTCGTACACTTGTATTCAAGCCATAGAAATGACAAAGCGACTTATGGAGTTGCTGGGCCTCCGAATCGTGGGAATACCTTGATCTCAAGGAACCTCAATGCTAATGTCTAGGCCATGCCCACTCTAGAGACTGGGGAACGAGGTCACATGTACCCTTCCCATGCAAGAGAGGCCATTTATGTATGAGGCCGAGGCCAATCTAATTTTCTGCATCCTCAAGATTATTCATTAGGGATTAACCAGGTTAGAATAGCCTAATAGCCATTTAGCTTTGGTTTGCCACCCAAGGGCTTGTTGGCCATGCATAATGGCTAACCAACTAGTTGGCCATATTGATCAGGGAGGGTATAATCCTGCTTATAAATGGCAACATCCATTCCCTAATACGATTATCATGGGTGTCCAAGGGTATCCTACTGATCCCCCTCGAGATAGTAGGTGCACAATTAAGCATTGAACCTAGCCCTCCAAGATCAATTGGCTGCCCTCGTTAAGAAAATGTATGGGCTAGGCTTTAGAAGGGTCAACAAACCCCTTCACTGTAAGCTGCTGACTTTAGATATAGGGAGTATTCGTTCCCTCAAGAATATAAGATCCTTGAATTTACTTTCTTCTCATGAGAGGGGAATGTATTTGCTCTCCCGCATTTGGCAAGGTTTAATTTCCAATGTAGAGAAGTAGCTGACAATCCTTATTTGAAACTTAGGTTGTTCCTTAGTTCTTTGACAAGGACTGCCTTCCAATGGTACATAAGTTTACCACCCAATTCTATCTAGAGTTGAAATGATATGGCTATTTGCTTTACTTGTTTGTTAAGTATGAATGTAGTCGCCGTAAATATAAATTCAAACAAATGTGCAAATTGGGACTCGCTACAACTAGGGAGCGAGCCTGAATTCCAGACCGCATGTCTTTGACCTCAACTACTAACCTATTTGAAGAAAAGGGGTGATGCTTTTCGTGTATCCAACTTCGGTTTGCAATAAACACGGGGATTCTACTTATGCTCGAATTAAGGAGAATTTTATATATTTATTTTATGGATTTTTAATACAGATGTTGACAGAAAATTAAAAGAATATTTACCTAACTGAGTGGCAGTTATAGTGATGGAGCAGGGCCTACATACACCTTTCTTCGTACACTTAAAAGTCAGGAATTGGGGTGGAGACAAACTCAAGAGCTCAATGGTCCATTTACAAGCTCGAGTCAATCAAATTCTTAGGCTTGGAACCCTTGACTTGTAATAACTTGAATGAGTTAGAGTCTGACAAGATTAAGTGGAGCAAACCATATTTGGGTCACTGGATGAGGACCAACACAATCAAGGTCAAGCCGTGGACGATAAAGCCCTTAAACAATAATGCAAACCTAAGTTCACCCGACTTATTGAGTAGTGACAGTAGTGGTAAGACCAACGCAATCAAGGTCAAGCCTTGGCTACCAAGGCCTTACACTAAAGCCTCAAATCTCAACCTGTCTATTTTGGGAATAGATTAAAACAGAGAGTCCATGCTTGAAACCCCAAGGAATATATTACTTTGATGGAAGCAAGTACAACAATGATCTACGCTACACTAAGCTAAGTTACACTACTCTTAGGCAAAAAGCACAAGTGTGCTATAATAGTGTCTCTTATTTATTGGAAAACGAAATAATTACTGCATCCTAATTCCACGGTATTTCCTTCCCATGTTGGCCTCAAAACTCCTTTGGCGCACTTAATGGGCAGCGAATGTGCCCCGAATTGGTGTGCTCAAGCATCTTTCTAGAAGCCCACTGCTGCTATTATATATATATATGTGGTTCCTTTTTTTTTTTTTTTTTTTTTTTTTTGCAGGAGTTCCATCTAGATGCCTTACGTTCTGTTGGATAGGCTTGAGGCTCACATATTTCAAAATTGTGCTCCAAGTAACTGCCTCGAGCTTGGAAACCACCTGTCTTGCAGCATGCTAGGAAGTTCCTCGAGCTTGAGCTCCTTTCACCCCCTCAACCATCTCGAGCCTCGAGTGGCTGATACCCTTAATAGGGTTTCAAAATTCTTCAAGCAGCTGGGCTTGAGACTCCATTATCTTAGCATCTAAAGGCCTTATCCCCCTCAAGGATGGCCTCATATGACAAGCATTTGGCACTTTGGGCCAAAATGAAATCATCCCAACTCCCTCGAGTTTGGGGTGTACAAAATGGCCAAACTTTCAGGCCCAATTTCTTAGGATGGAGCTGGGGACTTCTATCTCGGACCTGGTTCAAATGAGACAAAAGCAAGGACAGTTCATAGAAGACTACATAAACTAGTTCAAGAGAGCCAGGTTAAAATGTACAGTGGGTCTTCTTGAAGTTCAATATGCCAAACTGGCTTTAAACAGTTTGATATTGAGTTTAGGAAGAGATCTGAGGGATCAAATTTCACCAGTCTTCTATAGTTAGTAGAATGTGCCGCTAGATATGGGGCTATTTTAAAAGAGGAAAACCTCAAGAAAAATAGCGTGTATGAACATATACACATGAACTAATTGATGAGGAGGACATACCTCCGTATGAAATTTTTTCGTTGCAGAATATGTCCGGGTACCTCTTATGGCCTGTAATCCTTTAATGAAAAAGGATATCAAGGCCGGGAAGTCTAATCAATCCAAGACTTGAGAATGTACTCATTTGACCTCTCAAGAGCCAACATATTATTTGATTGGCTCGAGGTAAAAAATAAACTTAAGGTTAGACGGAAACACAAAAAACGTTATCCCAATTCGCTGAAAGGGAAGGTATACTATAAGTGGGATGACTCTTTCATCCACTTTACTAAAACCTGCATCATCTTTGGAAACATAGTCCAGGATGCCATTGAGGCGAGGGAACTTATCTTCCCTTAGGAAAGGCCAATGGGTGTTGATAAAGACCCATTCCCTAGTCCTGTTTAAGTGAATGTCGTGGAAGCAGTCAAGCCTTGATACATTTGTAATAATGAAACTGATACGAAATCCCTTGTAGGATAGATGATGATAAGGAGAGAATGGCTGTGGCCAACGCCTTATTTGAAAGACTGCTATAGCGAGGGACACTCAGATTTCTAAAGACCTCTTTTGAATTGGGAAATGCGTTTTGCAAATGGCACTTCACAGTGGAGCACCTAACCTGTGGTCATGCCACCTTCAAAAGGTTCCTAAAAAGATAATTGGAAAAAGGAACCATTCTTCTCTAAAAGGAAGAGGAAGTATACATGGGTATTTCTACCAATGAACATTGGCAGACAGTCTTCTCTACTAGAAAGGAAATCATGAGGAAGTTCATGGGGCTTACTCGTTCCCTTTGTGGAGGTTGTGGCCATAGACTAGTGTCTGAGATGAAAAAGTTGGAATACTAGCATCCTTAATGAAGGTCTCATCTTGTGAACTAGGTCAAGGTCCTATATCGAAGACTTAATAAATCATGAGAACTGGGCATCCCAATGGAAATTTGAAGTATCACTTGATTGAAGTGGATACCACTCAGGGACCATAGCCGCATGGTCAATAGCCCTTAGGGGTTTGTTTTGGTAATGTTTGAAGGAAGAACCAGCTTGGGCAAGAGAATGCTGTCCGTTCCAAACTCACTCAAACTCAAAAAAAGAAGATACTTCGTAAGAAGGAAGCAAAGAGAAGAGCTCAACTTGACTCTTGGATGGTTAAGGATCCTGTTGAGGAGGATCCAGACCATGTAGATAAGAAGCTTGGCTGCGCAAACTCTATGGATCTCGAAGATCCAAAAGGACAGGGAAAACTGCAGCTGTGAAGGCTAAGAGTGAACCACACGCGAGAAGCTAGAGAGATGGGTTAATCCCTCGTCTTCAAAAGGAAAGGAGTCTTGGTGGGAGAAACTTGCCAAAGACTTATAGGCTCGTATGATATCTGATGAGGAAGATTATAGTTCTTTCAATGTCAATCTAGTGGAACCTCTTGACCAGTTCAAACTGACATGGTAAGACATTGAGAAAGATTTCCAAGAAAAAGACTACACCAAGCCAATGGAAGAATTTAATGCCCTAGAGGTTGAGTCTAAAGATTAGCCTCAAGAGCAGGACATGTAGATTGACAAAAGTCGTAAGAAGGAGAAAGGTCAGGGGCTCCACATCTAGTTTGGGTCACTCCTTGAACAAGCTAATGTTAGAACTACATTGCTTCTCCCTTTGGAGTTTATGGGAACTCAGGTGCAAGATAGCCTCGAAGGAGATGTAGTTGTAGTAGATGAAGAATCCTAGGTGGAGTTGGTGGCTGAAGTAGAAGCCCAGAAGGTACTGCTAACCATGTATCTTTTAAAATTAAGTCTCCATCATCCAAATCAACACAGTGAAAAGGACCAGTCCTCGAGATGAAAGGGGAAGACATGATAGCCATCCTTGAGAGCCCACTCACTGAGGCTGAGATTGAACAAGCTGAGGTGAAGTCATATGACTCAGACTTTTGGGGATGCATGAGAGCCCTCCTTGATTAAGGGGACTTCCAAGGTGCACAGGATGCCTTATGAGGGGAAGACAAGTCTTCCTATAAAAGGCCCAAAGCGCCGTTTCCTTAGCCATTGCAAAGCTAGTGGCTTGACACGTTGAGGATCAACTTTTGGTTGAACAACCATTTACCTCCAAAGGTGGCTTTGAAGTGTAAATGCCACAAGAGAAATAGCAGGAGTTGTCTTAGCTGAGAGCAACACAAGCCAAGATGGAGGCCTTGAGAGCTGAAGTCAAGATCCTCTCTTTGAAGTTAATTTGGGTTCAATAGAAAGCCAAAGGCACACGTATGTGAGTGCTCAACTTTCTGAAGAAACAAAGGAAGTCGTATCTACGCTTGCTCCTTGAGTACAAGGACTGCTTTTTCCTGGGATCACCATGAGATGCCTGGCCTAAAGACGAAGGCAGTTGAGCATAGGTTGCCGATTAAGCGAGGCTCAAGGTCCATTATCTACGTCCAGAGAAGGATATCCTAGGAAGTCATAGATTTGGTTAAAGAGGAAATTGAGAAACTCTTGAAAACCAAGTTCATCAGGACAACTAGGCATGTGAAATGGCTAGCCAACATTATTTCTGTCATTAAAAAGAATGGAAAAATTAGGGTCTTTACTGACTTCAAGGATTTGAATGTAGCCACAATAAAGGTTAAATATCCCTTGCTAATTGCTAACATCCTTATTGATTCAGCCTCGAGGCATGAAGTGTTGTCTTTTATGAATGGCTATTGTAAGCATTACCAAGTTATGATAGCTTTGTAGGATACCTAGAAGATTGCATTTAGGAGTCTTAGGCCAATAGGAACCTTCAAATGAGTGGCCATGCCATTTTGCCTAAAGAATGCCTGTGCCACCTATCAAAGAGCCATGAACATGATTTTTCATGATCTCATTGGCAAGACCATGGAAGTCTACATAGATGACATCATGGTCAAATCAAAGACCCAATTTGGGCACTTGGAAGATTTTAGAGATGCGTTCTTACGAATGAGGAACCATAACCTCAAAATGAACCCTTTGAAATGTGCTTTTGGGGTTTGAGCTGAAAATTTCCTGGGCTTCCTTGTGCACTAGAGGGAATTGAAGTTGACATGAATAAGGGTAAGGCCATTTAAGGAGCTAAACTTCCCTCAAGCAAAAAGGAACTTCAACATTTCCCAGGGCAGGTCAATTTCTTAACACATTTTATTTCAAATGTTGCAATAAAGATTAAAGTCTTCTCACCATTGTACCATTGTTGAGACCTAAGTTTGAAAAAAGATTTTAAGCAGAGAAGCCACACCAAGCAGCCTTCAATTCCATCAAATACTATTTGATTAGGCGACCATTGTTGATTCCATCTAAGTAGAGGAAGCCATTAAAGATTTATGTCTCAGCCTTTACTGAGTCAATGGGCTATTTGCTTGTACAAGATAATGTGAAAAGGGTTTGAACAAGCTGTGTTCTACCTATGTCATTGCCTAAATGAGTGTGAAATAAAATATTCTTCTATTGAGAAATTGTATCTATCATTATACTTTCCATATGTAAACTTAAGGTATTACTTTCTTGCATTCACCATCTATGTGGTTGCTAAAACAGATGTTCTTAAGTATATGTTAGATAGACCTTTGATGAGAGGAAGATTAAATAAATGAAGTATTGCTCTTCTCAAATTTGAACTTGTGTGACAAAAGTCAGTAAAAGGCCAAGCCTTGGCAAACTTTTTGGTTGACCATCCTAACATTCAAACTGAATCTACCCATGAGCTAGGAGAGCTCTTGGTGGTGGAAATGGTCCCTTAGAAATTATACTTTGATAGACCAAGTGCCAATTCCTAAGCTGGAAGGGGAGTTGTAATTGAGTCTCCTTCTAGGTTTATCACCAAGCTTGCTATTACCCTAGTGGGTAAGTATTCCAACAAGGGGATTAAGTATGAGGCATTGATCATCGGCCTCGAGACTCTCCTGGAGATGCAAGTCCCTCGTGTAATCATAAGAGGGGACTCATATTTGGTAATTTACCAAGTTAAGGGAGAGTTCCAATGTCTGAGTGACACCTCGAACAAGTATATTTAAATAGTACAAAAGCTGGTGAGTAAGTTTGATGGTGTTGAATTCATACCTTGAGAATAGAATAAGGCAGCCAATGATCCGACCTAGCTAGCCTCTGGGTACAAATTACTTAGGACATGGTGTGAAGAATCCATGATTATCAGGACCAAGGGTCTAGACCATAATCTAGAAATCATTGAGTCCTTTAGCATTGAGAGGAAAGTGGTTTCAAGTAATCACTTTAACTACTTTAAGGCAAGTCCACCTACCCAGATCAAGGAGAGGATTGGAGGAAAGCCTTAGTAAAATATTTCAAAAACCCTTGTGATTTCATCAAAGAGAGAAAGATGAAAATAAGAGCTCACATGTATCATCTTGATGATGAGTTTAAAGAATTATATTTAAAGTATGCCAGTGGTGCACTTCAAGTGCCTAGACTTAGATGAAGCTATGCTAGTAATGGTTAGAGCACATGAAGGAATCTCTGGATCCCATTTGGTTGGAAACAAGATGCATTGGCTCATCAGACTTTATGGCTATTGTTGGCCATTAATGATGAATGATTCTATCAAGTATGCCAAAGGGTGCAAGACATGCTAGAGATATGGGCATGTACTGAGGGTTCCTTCGACTGAGATGCATGCTATAGTTAAGCCACGACCCTTTCATGGATGTGCAATGGATATTATAGGAGAATTTAAAACTCCTAGCGAACAACATTCATATATCCTTGTGGCCATAGATTACTTTACAAAGTGGGTTGAGGCCAAGCCATATAGGAATATCAACCAACAAGATGTGATTGATTTTGTCAAGGAATATATCCTATGCAGGTTTGGAATCCTAGAGACCATAAATGTGAACCAAGATAAGGTTTTCAATGGATCTGAGGTTAAAGAGTTAATAAAGAGTTCCAATATTGAGATCTTGAACTCAACTCTTTATTATGCCCAAGCAAATGGCTAGGCTGAGTCAACTAATAAGATTCTGAAGGCCAATATTAAATAAATGATTGAAGACAATCCCATAAGGTGGCAAGAGGTGCTACTTAATGCGCTATGGGCTTATAGAACATCCAAACAAGATGCTAATGGAACAACTTCCTTCCATTTAACTTATGGCCATGACGCTATACTCCCAATAGAAGTAACGGTTCAGTACATTAGGCTGGCTCATTAAGGGAAGTTCTCTAAACTTAAATATGAGCAAGCTACGATGGATGAATTAATTAACTTGGATCAAGATAGGCTTGATACTCTTCACAAGCTGGAAAAGCAAAAGAAGACAGTGGCCAAAGCCTATAATAAGAAGGCCAAACTAAGGTCCTTTGACTTAGGGAACTTGGCCTGGAAAGTGTTTCTACCTATTGGCTAGAAATACCGTGTCTTTGGTAAATGGTCCCCAAATTGGGAGGGCCCATTCAGAGTTATAGAAGTATTTGTGGGTAATGGCTACTTGCTTCAAGCTCTAGATGGAAGGACCCATCCTAGGGCCATCAATGGAAGGTTCTTAAAGAAATTTGTGCCTTGAATTTGGGATTCTAATAAAGAAGTTCTTAAGTTTAGATTTCCTACCTTATGGGCTCACTTTCAATATCCGTGTCTTGAGGAACAAATCAATGATCCTTGATTTGTTAGAATTACAAACTGAAAGGAGAACCTTAGGTCTAAGAGAGATATTGAGATGAATACATATTTCCATTGACATAGAAGAAGTACATGGTAGTTACAAAAATAATAGAAGAGTCCTACTTGTATGGGCTATGGCTCTTATACATCTTCAAAAGGGCTAAGTCCTAATCTTAATAAGGGACTCTTCTATGGATGACAACTGGTTGGTTCTCTGAGTCAACCATTAATCTACAAAAACAACCTCCTCTTGAAGAACTTATTATGCTCATTGTAGCTCTGATGTTGCTTTCTTGAGTTTATGTACTCTTGAATCTTGAAGGGAACATCATTGCTTGAGAGATGAAAGTTGATCCTTGAGCTGGCTTACTTACTATTCTAGTTGACAGATCTGGTCCTTCACACTCTTGAAGTCTTAGGCTTGTTGGCTTTGGATCTCCCTGGCCACTCAAAGTTCTTCAAGTAGGATTTGCAAGCCCCCAAGGCTTGCTCAACAACTAGGATCCCTGATGGTAGCCTGATACTGTCGCTTCTACTGAAGGAGTGATGGAACTTCTTAAGAGATTATGATGAGAACTCCTTCTAATGCTTCAAGCTCTTTAGTGATAGAGGGTGCCACTTTGGGATTTTCATATCTTAATTGGTACCCATATATCCTAAACCATGCCTTATAGTATATTTAGTGCTAAAATTGAGCTCAAAATAAGCTATAGACAAAAATTACAATTATTATAATTCAAAAACATGTCACTTGGTCCATTGGATAGACCAAAAATGCCTCATTTAATGTCTCAGATAAAAGCAATGGCAAATTTATAAATAAGTGCAAAATTAGGGGCTAAACCATTCTCAAAATTGAATTTCGGTTGTTGAGACATTATCCACAATGCCTCGGCCCATATGTACTATCTGGATTCTGCTAAACATGACATAGAAAATTTTAATGGTAGGAATGATTTTGAGTTGTGGAAAGTCTAAGTTAAAGCATTGTTAATGTCTACTGGGGCCAGTTCAACACTTCTATTGAAGAAGGACAAGCCAACAAAGCTAATAGACAAGGAGAAGGTAAACATTGAACAGTTGGTGCATGGTAATCTCTTGCTCTGTTTAGATAATTGTATTTTGTTCAAAGTATGTGGTGAATCTAATTGTGCTGCAGTGTGGGCTAAGTTAGATGAATTGTATGCTACTAAATCAATAGCCAATGGAGTATTATACATGGAAACGTTCTATAGCTTTAGAATCAATGAAAATAGGCATTTAGAGGACAATCTTGATGACTTCCATAGGGTTTTATGTGATCTAATAAACCTAAAAGTAGTTGTATTTGATGAGGTTCAGGTAGTAATTCTTTTAGGTTCTTTACCTAAATTTTTAAGATCATTTAAAGATACCCTTAGGTATGGATGAAAAACAATATCACTGAGTAAAGTAGAGGATTCCCTTAGGTCTAAAATTGTAGAACGAAAAAGAGATCTAAAATACACTAGAAACAACAATAATAATGGTAAAGCGCTAATAGTAAGAGGCAGAATCAAACCAATAGATAACCAAAATAACAAGAAAAGAGGAAAGAGTAAGAATAGATCTCAATCTAGGGGTAGGAAAGACCTGTCTAATATCAAATGCTATGAATGTGTAAAGATGGGATTTATTAAACTTTACTACCCTCAAAAGAACAAAAATTGTGCCGCTATTGATAATGCTATGTCTACTTATTGTTATCAACACGGTGAAGTGCTTGTTGCATCTTTTGAGAGTATTACGCATGAATGGGTGTTAAGACTCTGGTTGTAGCTTTCACCTGTCATTTAATTGATTGTACTTTCTTGATTACAAGACTGTAAATGAGGGGAAGGTCATACTTTCATGTAGTTTGGATGGGTTGTATTAAAAAGAAACCTAGGCATGTAAGGGTGAGATGAGAATCTTTAGAGGAGCTTAATAGTCCTTAAGGGTGTGGTCAAGAATGGGTTGTATATCTTGAGGGGGAAGGTGGTTCCTTGGGAGGGGACTGTTAGAACTGAATAAACAAGATGTTTTTTGTCTGATTACTTATCTAAGCTAGATTTCTGTGACCGCTGCATATATGGGAAGCATCATAGACTTGCATTTAGTACTGGTTCACATATTACTGCTGGCATTATTGATTACATACATTCTGATTTATGGGGACCCTCTAAGGTACCGACAATGGGTGGAGCATATAATTTCATGTTTGTTGTTGATGACTTTTCACAAAATGTTTGGATTTTTCTGCTAATAACAAAATTGATGCTTTTGAAACTTTTGTTAAATGGAAAAACTTAACTAAAAATCAAACAAGAAAGAAAATTAAAGTGTAAAGAACAAACAATAGACTAGAATTTGTGAATAGTGAGTTTGATATTTTATGTAATGAACATGGAATCAAAAGTCATAACAAAGATAGAGAAACCCCACGATAGAATGGTGTGGTTGAGAGGATGTACAAAACTTTACTAGATCGCATAAGATGCATGTTTTCATGAGGTTTAAATAAACAATTCTGGGATGAAGCTGTAAATACATTGGCCTATTTGATAAACAGATCAGCTAACTCTGCTTCAAAAATAAAAAGTCTTGAGCATGTATGGTATGGTAAACCAGCAAATCATGATAACTTGTGTATGTTTGGATGTTTTGCCTTTGCCCACCAAAATGAGGGCAAGTTGGAACCAAGGGCCGTTAAGGGGGTTTTCCTAGGTTGTCCTTTGGGGGTTAAGGGTCACTGGTTAGGAGTCAAAAGGGTAATAGGACTATAATTATAATAAATAGGGATGTCACCTTTAATGAAGATGAGATGCCTTACTTAAATGAATAGTTAACCAGCAGCCCTGCTGCTATTAGGAGCTTTGACCTTGAAATTAACCCTCCTAATCGGACTTATCTTAGGATAGAAATAGAAGATAACAGTGAGGAAAATGAACAAAATGAGACAGACCCAGACCATAACAGACTTGGAACAGACCAAACCATACCTGGTACCAAAGCTTGGCTGAACAGAACCTAGAAAACTATCAGTTGGCTAGAGATAGGGTTAGAAGGGAGATTAAGGCCCAAATAGGTTTGGATATGCTAATTGTATTGCCTATGCCCTAAACACAACCCTAGAGTATGTAAATTTTGAACCCTTGACTTATAAAGAGGCCATTAGCAGCTAGCATTTAGCAGAGTGGCTAAATGCTATGGCTGCAGAAATGGAAAGTTTAAGGGAAAACTAGACTCTGATCTTAGTTCCTAGGCCGAAAGGTAGAAAATTAATATGTTCTGTATTCACAGTTAAGGAACCTAAAACGCCTATGGAATTGCCTAAGTTTAAAGCTAAGTTAGTGGCTAAAGGTTTTTTTCAAAAAAGAGGGGGGTTGACTATAGTGAAATATGCTCCCTCATTATGAAACATACTAACATAAGACTTTTGATGTGTTTGACTGCTAAGTGTGATATGTGTCTTGAGCAAATGGATGCTACCACTACAATTTTACATGCTGAGCTTGAGGAAGAGATCGTCATGGCTCAGCTTGAAAGTTTTGAGGAACCAAGCACTCCTGATGTAGTATGTTTGCTGAAAAAGTCCCTTTATGGACTTAAACAGCCATCTACACAGTGGTATAGCCGCTTTGATTCGTTTATGAATGATAGCAGTTTCACTAGATTAGTACATGATACACGCTTTTACTTTAAGGATGTGGATGAAGAGCATGCTTTGTATTTACTGATATATGTGGATGACATACTTTTAGCCAACAAATCGAAGAAATAGATTTTACTCCTAAAATGAGGTTAAATGAGACTTTTGACATGAATGATTTAGGTGAGGCTAAAAGAATATTGGGCATGGACATTATAAAAAACAAAATTTTAAAAATTGTCCACTTATAATAGGAATTTATCTAATAAATGTTTTAAAATGGTTTAACATGTTTGAATCAAAAACTGTAAGATTACCCATGGAAACTTAGTATAATTTTAATCAACTCAATACCTAGAAACAAACTAAGAAAAACAGAAAATGTTTAGTATTTCATATACAAATGCAATAGGTTTATTAATGTTTGCAATGACCTATACTAGACCAAACCTAGTTTACCTAATGAGTGTGTTGTCTAGATTCATGGAGAATATAGTAAAAACACATAGGGATGGGGTTAAGTGGTTACTAAGGTATGTGAGAGAAACCTTGGACCTAGGTTTGACCTTTGGAAGAGACCAAAAAGACCTAAAACTGGTGAGTTATACCGACGCCAATTTTGGTGCGGATCTAGATGGAAGGAGATCAATCATAGCCTATATATTCACTTTAATTGGTGGAGCAGTTAGCTGGAAATATAAGCTCTTGTCTATGATAGACTTGTCAACCACTAAAGCTGAATTTTAGCCTTAACTGACACCATTAAAGAGGGAATATGGCTTAGAGGGTTACTATCTAAGATAAAACTAGACTTAGGACCACTAGTCATACACTTAGAAATTTAGTCAGCTCTGGCTCTCTGTAAGAATCCTGTTTACCATGATAGGACTAAACGCCTAGCTATTAGAAGGAACTTTAAAAAACACTGGCTAGGGGCCAATCAGGTGGAGTTGCGGAAAATAAGTACCGAAGATAACTTGAGTAATTTGGGTACCAAGTCACTGCCTTTGGAAACGTTTGTCAAACGCATCAAGTTTATCTAAACAGACTTGAGTCCGGGTTAAATGGTTGCAAAAGTGCTCTTTATTAAGTTCATAAGACACATGAAAGGGTGTGATCGAATTTCTCTTGAACAGATGTATTCGGAATCCACCGGAAGAATTCCCTAAACTCGGGAAAATAATAAACCCTCGGGTTCTATTTTGTTGAATAATTGAAAAATTATGTCTTAGAACAACCTAAGGTCCCTAGTTATAGAGATTGAAAACCTAAACAATATTAATTAGATAAGGAATAGTAAACTAAAATCAAGTCAAAATCTAACTAAAACAAAAAATAATCCTAAATAATCTTAATCTAATCTAAACTCAATATATCCTAAAGGATAAATTAATATCGAGAGATTTAAAATTTGCAAATACATCTAAACTCCTTCTAGTCCAGCTATCTTCATGAATCTCGTCATTGCATTGCATCATTTTTCCCAAGTCACAAGAAAACTTGACCTTAAGTTTTGTAATGGCGTAGGATTATTGAAGGAAATACCAAAAGAACAGCTTCAAGTCGAAACACAATGTAGCAAATTGACTATTCTCAATCTTCTCTAGTTGATGTAGCATCATGATAAGGAAATGAGTGTTTCGATCAAAATAAGTGTCATTAGAAATGATGAAGTCCACATGCGCAAGCTAAAACTACCTCATTGTAATCGTCTTCGTCCATTGGTTGATGAATGTGACACTCCTCTTTATTGATTTGTTGATCGGGTTCCTCAGTTGCATTAGTTTGTTCCTTAAGGTCAACTGAAACTTCTTCAAAGTCATGCTCTTCAAAATAATGCTCTTCTATGTGTTTAGTTATAGTAGGCAACATTAGACATATATTACCGACAACCTTACTATAATCATCCAAGGAAATTCCATAAAATTCCACCAAATTGGCAAAGTATGGTTCTTTTGATTATCCCTTTTACAAGCCTTCGAGTAATAGATAAGACTTCTTTATTTCCCTTCTTAATAATCTCTATGACGCATAACAATAGCTCGAGTGATACATCATCAATCTCATACAGGATCAATGTCGTAAGCATCTCCATAAAAAGAAAGTGTAGTGCCATCATGAAAGTACCTTATCGATATGAAGAATGTTGAAATCTTTAGAATCAAGGCATGACATCTAAGATCTAACATCATCAAACAAGATTTATAGAGTGCAATAACTTCAAGAATCCTGACTCTCTTCTTGTAGGATCTGTTAGACATCTCAAATAATTTCTCCAAAGAAGACACAATCAATTGAAGTTCCTCTATCATTTGATCATCATCATAAGGTGCATTAGGAGTTGTAATCCTTGTAATTTCGGTAAGCTAAGCACCAACTGCAACTTCTAGGCCAAGATCATGGTGTTTCAATAGTTGGCCACTTATTAATGCTTTCATTAATGGAAAAAGTGCATCCCTCATAGACTTTGACTATGGCAATTCTATTTTTGATAAGACGTGCTAAAATTGTATTAAGAAATGAGAGGATCTAATTGTTTGAATCAAGAGTGCAAGTAAGAAGTTGATTTCCAATGGCTTTAAGATTTTTCTCCAACTTATTTATCGCTCTCTCTATTATAAAGTGCATATCTCAACTTTTAAAAAACCCCTTTAGTCTAAATGAAGAGCTAACTTTGAATCCGTAAAAAAAAAAAAAAAAAAAAGAAGTCGAACCTTTTCAACCCTAAATTAGCTGAAACTAGGGTTTCTACTTGGTCTTGGATCAACCAGACGTGACGACAAGGGAAAAGAAGAGGGTTGATCACAGCAACGGCAGAGAGCAGCTGAGGGCACCGGTGAGTAGTGGAAAATTAGACATTAGTTCGGTGGTCAAAGTCAATGACGGGTGAGGGTTGAGATTTGGGTTGTTTTAAGGCTTATAATGTACATAGGTCGAGTAGGATGGTGACGTGAATAGTGAATGATGAAAAGTTGTGGTAATTTTCTGACCCAGGTGGTGGCTGGTGAGAGGTGCAAAGGCAACGGTGGCTAGCTTTTTGATTTTTCTAGGGTTTCGACATTTGGTTTTAGTGTTGGCTTCTGGTATTGGGTTCTTCAGTGAATTTGCGATGGTCATTGAGGGTTGATGATCAACGATGGTGATGGCGGTGATGGTTTTAACTGGTCGATGGCAACCAAGGTTCAGAATCTAGGTTGAAGGGGCTTGGCTGTGCGGGGTTTTGGCAGCTAGGGTTTTTGCGAAGGGTAGGATTTTTATTTTCTTTTTTTGCTTATTCTTTTTATTTTGGGAAAGGATGGGAGATGAGAATGAACGGTGACAACGAGCTATAGGATGATGAATCCAAACTTGCTTTGATATCAACTGGCGCAGAACGAAAGCAAGGTTTAGATTTATTAAGTTTGTAAGACACACGAATGGGTGTGATCGAGTTTCACTCGAATGGACTTATTCAAAATCCACCAAAAGAATTCCCTAAAATCTGTTAAAATAATAAGCCCTTAGGTTCTATTTTATTGAATAATTAGAAAACTGCCTCCTAGAACAACCTAAGGTTCCAAACAATATTAATTAGAAGGATAAATTACATATTAGTACCCTGGGGTTTAGTGAAATAATTTTTTTGTCCATAAACTAAGCGAAATAATTTTTAGTCCGTAGGTTTGCGTAAAATAATATTTTAGTCCAATTGCTGTTGATCCTTTCTCCGAAATTCACAAAATGACCAAAATACCTGACTAAAAATATTTTCACCTAAAAAAAAAAAAAATATCCTCTTTCTCTTCTCTCTCCTCCTCTTCGCCGTAGTCACCATTGCTGCCATCGCTGGCACTAGAGTTGGCGGTGCTCCTCCGCTCTAACGCCACCTTCTTCAGCCGCAATCTCACTCTTCAACTCTCCTTCTTCTCCACTAACTACCACCTCCCCCACTTCTACTTTGCAATCTTCTATGCTTCTCTCTCTACCCCCAAATTCGTTTGGGTTGCCAATCGCCTATCTCCGATCACCAACCCCTTCACTGCTGCCTTCCTTCGGCGACAACGGTAGCGGTAATGTTGGCTGCGGTGGAGAGGAGGAGGAGCGAGAAGAGGAAGAGGGAATTTTTTTTCTTTTTGTTTTTGTTTAGTTGAAAATATTTTAGTAAGGGTATTTTGGTCAATTTGTAAATTTCTGTGAAAGATTTAACGACAATTGAACTAAAATATTATTTCACCTAAACATATGGATTAAAAAAATTATTTTGTAAAGTTTGTGGACTAAAAAATTATTTCACCCAACCTGAGTGTACTGATACATAATTTACCCTAACTAGAATAGGAATAGAAAACTAAAGTCAAGTCAAAATTTAACTAAAATAAAAGATAATAAGCTTAATCTAATCTAAACTCAATAAATCTTTAAAGTTAAACTAATATCTAAAGAATTTAAAAGTTACAAATATACTTAAACTTCTAATCCAGATTCACGAATATCATATTTTACATTATCCTTGTATTGATCACTAGATCTCTAATATCTTAGAGTAAGGGTATCCTAAGAAAGACGACCACCCTCAATTGTCTCGAGACATGACTAAGGCTATTGAACAAGGTTAGGATTGGAGGAAACAGATTGTGGAGGATTTTACAAAAAACCCGACAATTCACTAAAGCTAGGAAAATGAAAATGAAGGCACTCAAATATCACCTAGATGAAGAATCCGGTGAACGTTATAAAAAACATACCAGTGGACTCCTTCTCAATTGCTTGGACCTAGATAAAGCCATGTTAGTTATGGTGGAAGGCCATGAAGACATTTGTGGATCTCACTTGGCTAGAAACAAGATGCACTAGTTAATAAGACGTTATGGCTATTATTAGCGATCAATGATGAATGATTGCATCAAATATGCCAAGGGATGGAGAGCATGCCAAAAGAATGGGCATGTTCCTAGATTTCTTGCATTTGAAATGCATGCAATGGTTAAGCCATGACCCTTACAAGATGGTCAATGGACGTCAATAGAGAGATCAATCCTCCATAAAGTAAGCAACACTCATATATCTTGGTGGCCAGAAACTAAATCAATGACTGTGTTAGGCCAAACCATACAGAAATATCAATCAACAAGATGTGATTAATCTAATCAAAGAATAGGTTGTTTGTAGGTTTAGGATTCCTGAAAGCATTACTGTGGCTTATGCTCGAGTGTTCATTGGGTTTGAGGTTAAGTAGTTTACTAAGATTTTAAATTCCACTCCTTATTATGCCCAAGCTAACGGCCAAGCAGAATGAACAAATAAGTTCTAAAGGCTAACATATTAAAAGTGATTGAGCGTAATCCCAAAACAGGCATAAGTTGCTACTTGATGCCCTATGGTCGTATAGAATGTCTAAAAGAGACGCTATTAGAACTACTCCTTTTCATTTAACATATAGCCATGATGTAGTACTACCAATTGAGGTGACAATTCAATCCATGAGTGTGGCTCGCCAAATGGGTTTTATTAAACTTGATTATAAATATGTCATGATGGATGAGCTCAATATCCTAATCATGACAAGTTTGACAATCTTCATAGGCTTGAAAACTAAAAAGGAAGGTGGTTAAAGCCTATAACAAAAATGTCAAGCCAAGATTCTTTGATTTTGGGGACTTTAGTTTGGAAAATGCTCTTGCCCATTGGCCACAAGGATCGCATCTATGGTAAATGGTCCCTAACTGGGAAGGATTAATTTAAGGTTGTTGAACTCTTTTGAGGCAATGTTTATTTGCTTCAAGATTTAGATGGAAGAATCCACCCAAGGGCCATTGATGGCAGATTCTTTAAGAAATACGTGCCTTCAATTTGATATTCCAATAAAGAAGTGCTTAAGCTATATAGATTCCTAGAACTATGGGCTTATATTAAATATCAATTAGGATAATGAGAATTGACATTTGAGAGACATATTACAACAAAGTAATATGTATTGTCATTAATATCATGAATGAAGGTACAGGATTTTCTTCAAGATTGTAGACTTTACAACCTAAAATTTGATTATAAATAAGAAAGCCAAAAAAGGAATGCCTTAATTCTAGCTAGTGATTGCTCTATGCCTGCTATCTAGGTTGCAGCCTGAGTTAATTGACTATCTATAGAAACGACTTACTCCTGCATGGTTTGTTGTTCTTGTTGAGCTTCTGTTGCAGCATGCTCGAGCTCCTGAATTGTTGAAGTATGAGTCTCATCTTTCTATTGGACTGTCATGAGCTTTTCACGATGTTGGCATAGTTGCTGCCCCAATGCTTGGATTTGATCTTCAATGACTTGGATTTTTATGGGCCTCTTGGGCTTGGGTTTTTTTAGCATCATACAATTCTTCAAACAGTAGGGACATGCCCTTGATTCCCGAGGATCGGCTAAGTTCCTTGATTTTAGATTGGCAAGGCCATTTCGACTGAAGATGCAAAGGAACTTCTTTGAGAACATTGATGATGATTTCTTGAGAGTCTCAAGCTCCTTGATGATTGGTGGCATTGCCTTTGAATCATTTTTAAACCCTGTTATAATGGCTAGAGTATCCTAACTGTTGGATGATGAGGCTAAGTCTTGAACGGAGGGTTGAACCAGCGTACTCAACATTTGTGAGCTTGTGGATGATTAAGGGTCTAGCTATTGCAGAGCCAGCCTTCCACTCACCCCAAACCTCTTTAGAGAAGAGAGCACTCCAGGTGAAATCCATATGTGAAGAAAGTCAACTCGAATTTTTGATGCCATTCTCATAATGTTTAGAGTAAACACAAGCGCCACCACTGTTAACAAGAAATCCATATGTGAATAAAGTGTAATCCATAGAAGTTTGACGGCATAGTAACCCGTTTCTGCCTTTCTTCGATTGTTTACATCCTCTTGTATGAGTGCAACCTTAGGATTCAGCGTTCGCAAACCAAGAGAATTGAGGTTGTGAGAGAGGAGATCATGGGTTGGTTCGGAGCAGCTTACTTGTTGCTTCATATTTCAGGGGTGCTCAGCGCCATTGCCTCTTTGCTTAGGTAATGGGGTCTTGAGGTTTAGCCCTTTTTGGTTGTTGTCTTTGTAGCTTTTGTTATTGTTTATTGTTCTTATTGAGGACATTGTCTTTGACTTTTTTTTTGTTCATTGTAGGCTTTGGCCATGACTTGGGGTATGCTCCTTGTAGGTTGTACATATTATTTTCCTCATCTATTTTATCTCACTGACTTACCAAAAAAAGAGAAACAAAGTACATCGAATTTCCGATGCCATTGTTGAGGAGTTTGTTTAACATATAAGAACTTTACAAGTTGACACTCCTTGTGTTTCATTCCAGGAACCTTGAGAGCCGTTGCCCGAAATGACATGAAAATAAAAAATATTACTCAAAATAACATATTTTAAAAAGTAATTCTCAAAATGGTATCCACATGTAAAAAAAAAATTAAATTAATTTTTTTTTTCGAAAATTAACCAGCAGCTGTCAGGCCTTGCACAGAAAAAAGTAAGGGCGCAGCACCATTATATATATATATATATATATATATATATATATCCACCTTTTTCTGTGAAGGGCCTGACACATGGGGGAGCGGCTGATCAATTTTTAGAAAAAAAATAATTAAATTTTTTTTTCTTTTTTACACGTGGATGCCATTTTGGGAATTACTTTTTAAACTATGTCATTTTGGGTAATATATTTTATTTTCATGCCATTTTGGGAAACAGCTTGAGCCTTGACCTCTGGATTTCTTTTATGTAAATTATTTCCTTGTGGTCACTATTCAAGACTGCAGATTTTACATCGATTTGATGCACTATAAGATTATGAATGGATGCTAAAACTATTAAAGCTCTCAGAATGACAATCTTAGTTATAGGGTAATAAGTATCGAAGAAATCAATTCCTTTTTTCGGCGCACCCTTTATCCACTATTCTAGCCTCAAATTTATTGATGGATCCAATGATCCTTAGTTTCTTTCTAAGTAACCATCTACACCCAATAGGTTTGCATCCCCATAGGAAATTCCATTAGCACCCAAGTGTTATTACTTATTATAGAATTTAATTTATTAGTATTGACCTTTTTCTGAATAGAGCATCAATGGACTTATGGCCTCATCACAGGTCTTAGAATATTCCTCTATCAATAGTGCACTACTAACATGCTCGTCAAAATAAGGATGGTCAGATAAGGAGGAAGTAAAAAAGTCAAGTTTGAAGCTATTCCCAGTTCAAGCCCTTTTCCTAAACCTCAAGTTAAGGAGGTGAACGACTAATTAACAAGGTAGATGCAATAGCAAACAATATATGCATAGATGCTTAAGAAACATACTCGAAATATTCAACATCTCAAGATTTCTTGATTTACCTAGTCTCCAACCATTTATCAAGAACCCATAATTTAGCTAGACGCCCATGCATTTTAATGCAATGAAGGCTACGGGCATAACCCTTCTACATTTCATATGGTGTTTTTTGAGGAACCATATGGAGCTTATAAGCATCATATTCATCATGTCCTTAAGTGTTCTATTTTCCCTCTCGGCTATACTGTTTTGTTAAGGTGTACATGCGGTTGCTAATTTGAGGATTAGGACGTGTTCTCCAAAGTGTTTGTTAAGGAAGGTGGTATAATATTCACTACCTATATCAGACCTAGTCCTTTTCATTTTAAAGGTCCAATTGGTATTCAACTCCTACTTTATACTTGAGGAACATTGCTTCAGCCACATCTTTTGAACTATAGATACACCTTAGTGAATCTCGAGTGGTCATCAACGAATGTAATATAATATTTTTTACCATTTCCACTCAAGGTGTTCTTAGAATCACCCAAGTCATTGTGAATGAGTTCGAGTAGGCTTGATATTCTTTCAACTGATTCGTTAAGAGACTTTTTGGATGCTTGGTCTTGAAACATATTTCACATTTATTAGGTTTGATTTGACTAGGTTTAGATATTAAAATCATTTTTTAAAGTCTTTAACAGATTGAAAATTCATATGTGTGAGCCTAGCGCACCACAAATATAACACCACTGCAATAGAGCAGAAGTCAAACCATTATTATTCATTTCGTCAACTTTGATGCCCAAGTACAAATAAGCCCCCAATTATAAAAACCCGCCTTGAAAAAAGTTGTGCTTTTTTGTGATGATAAATTCGTCAAACTAGAATATCAGTTTCAAACCAACATTGTTCAACAATGCACTTGAAATAAAACTTCTATGCAAATCAAGAACATTCAACACATTTGCAGGGGAAGAAATTTTTTGGAATGAAGTTTCAAGGGCCTTTCCTTTTCTAAGTACTAGGACTGAATTGGAATTGCCTATATAAACACTATGTTCTACATTTTCCTTCTTATACCTTGGAACAAGTCCTTATTGGTGCAAATGTGCATCGTGACCCCCTGTATCTACAATTCTCCCGACTATGTTGGCAACCGTAATCACCTTGGAGACCATAGCAAGAAAAAAAATCTTCTCCCTCAAGAAGATTGGCTTGGGGTTTGTGTGCTTCGGAATTTCCTTCACGCAAATCCCTTTGTACAATCCCTCATTATGTGACCGATCTAGCTATAAGTCTAGCTTGTTTCTTTAACTTTCTCTTACCATTATTAGAGTTGCTTAGTGGCCTTCTCCATGGAATAATTTTTGTTAGCTGCTCGAACCATACACCTAGTTGTTGGATTCCCTTTGTTCCATGAGTTCTTTTACCTACCACCTTTTCTTGTTGCCCTTGATTAAAGAAGGTTAGTGACAAAGGAACGTGTTCAAAGGACTTCCCTGTCGCTTGTTTTTGATTTTGGTCCTCCAAGTTGATATGAGAGATTAACTCTTGTAGGGTCATGTCCTTTTCTTGTGTTTTACTTGCACTTTATAATTTTCCCAAGGAGACCCTTTATAAAACAGGTAGTTAGTTTGAAAGGATTCGCCAAATTTTAGCCCCTCACCAAGGATATCAGCAAAAAGGTTTTCACACTATTGTATTTATTCATTAGCCACTTTTGTTTTGCTATAAATTTTGTATAGGGAGTGGTCATGTAATGAAGAAGCATTCCCCTATAAGTTAGATTATCTTTATCAAAATCTTCGTTTAACCTAGCAAATATTTTCTCACTCAAAATGGTAATAATGGACTTTAATTTGTTCATGGAAAAGCACCATTTTTTTAGACTATATTTTATAGCTTTTCCCATATAAAATTTTTGTTTTCATCTTGTTAGTAACGATAAAACTAGCGTTGGCCATTTTTTTGATGACTCATTAAACTCACGACTTAGATTGTTGGATAAATTATGCTAATGAGAAACTAAAATTCAAAATCAAGATAGAAAAAAAAAATCGGGATGGTCAAACCAAGCCCATAATGACTAACTTAGGAACTTCAAACAAAAAGGTATCGAATTGAAACAACTCGACTTGGAATAAAAGTAATCTTGAGCTTCAACCAAATGACCATGAATATGACCAGAAACGAGCAAACGAAACAATTAACATATGAAAACAAGAAGAAAACGAAAAGGACTAAAGTAAAGAACTATTGCCCAAAATCAATTGCTCGATAATCAAAGGAGAAGAACAATGGGATCAATTGGCCCTCCAAGTCACAGTGTTAACACAACGCCCATTGCTAATTATTTTTTTGGTAAGTCAGTATAATATACCATATGTGAGAAAAAAATATATGTACAAGTCTACAAGGGACATACCCCAAGTTTTGGCCATAGAGGCCTACATCAATGAATCAAATGTCAAAGACAAGGAATCAAAAAAGCTAAAAAGCATCAAAGGTCAACATGACCAACAAAAGAAAAAGCAAAACAAAAGCCAAAAGCCAAACAAAACTAATGCTCAATCCCCCATTCTTGTAGAAGTTGAGAGTGACGCTGAGAACCACGAAGCGTAGGAGTAGCAATGAGACGGCTACAAAACAACCCTTTGATCTCCTCAATAACAGCTGAAGAAGGTCTGGACTGTGAAAGCTGAATCCTTAGGTTACGATCATACCATAGGATGCAAACCATCACAGAGAGGCAAAGGCGGGCTAGAACACTATCTACCCCACGACCACGGAGCCGAGTGGCGGCCCAAGGGATAAGCTCACGCCAAGGGAGTGTGGGCCAAGCAAAAGATGTGCACGAAGACACTCTATCCCAAATAGTAGCTGAGAAGCTGAAGGCGAAGAAAAGGTGGTTATGCGACTCATCATCTAAACCAAACAACATACATGAAGCATGAGTACCCTGAACCTGATGTCTCAACAGTCTGTCATGAGTCCAAAGTCGCTCACATGAGGAAAGCCAATGGATGAAGGAATGCCTCGGGATGTGCAAAGAGAACCAAAGGAGATGGTGGATGGAGACCCCCTCCCTCCTATTGCGAATCATCTCCCAAGCCGATCTGGTGATGAATATCCCCGAAGGGTCACCCATCCACCTAACATAGTCAGCTACGTCTAGTCCAGGCCTGAAGTCAATAGAATCCTAGATAGGTAGCAGCTCAACCCTCTCCTGCAGAAACCTGCACTGATCACCCTCGATAATATCAGACATGTGTGAGCCCCATAGGTGACTAGTAAAAGTCAAAGTGTGGGTTGTGATCACCCATCCATCTAATGTTTACTCTTAAGTTGTGGATTAGAGTACGCCTCAACGTGCTTGATATGTCTATATTTTATATCATTCGTACCCCATTTCTATAATATGTTTAGCTATTACATGTGTTTTAGATATAATCTTTGCATGTTTAGGCTTGATACGTGTTGAAGTAAGGGCATCTTGAAAAACATTGAGGAATGAGCTAAAATATACAAATTCGTCGGCTACATTGCGAAGCCTAACCAAGTGTGGAAAAAGGACCCAAAGGGTAAAGATTCGGTTGACCAAAGTCTTTCTTTGGGTATACAGATCAAACAGCCAATCATTTTTGGAATCGGTCAGGCTTAATTTGAGCAAAAGATTAAAAAAAGAGCATTAATGACCCAATAATATCCAATCTCACTTATGGTACAATATGGATCATGTAGAACTCTTTGAGAGTTTCAATCTAATATATAAATTGGTATGTAACTCCTCACGGATCAAAAGTTACGTGCATTTTAAATTAACTGCACAAGTTGAGAAAATTTGCCTTGGCCACCTACGCGGGTGTGCCCTATGGCTTGCTATAGCAATATAAAGGGCAGGACGACCTAGTTTTTCCTACTTTTTGGTCTCCATTTAGTTCTTCTCCCTCCTCGAGCTACCAAGAGAGACCTAATTCTCACGAAGGCCGAAGTGCAAATGGTTAAAGTATAGGGGAATCAAAGCAAGAGTCAAGTAAACACCGATCAAGGGATTTAATCAATCCATGAGTTTTCTATCCCCTTTTCCTTTTGAATTAGTGATTTGTAAAACTCCCATGGAGGAGTAAGCTCATAATTTAGGGGTAAAGGATGGTAGCCGTCTGGATCCTAGATTTATGTTTTATTTTTTATAATTATTTTTGTTATACTACTTCTGCAGTCCTATGGGGAGTTTTATATTTTGATATTGGTCTTTTTGTTATCTTCTTGTAGCCATTCTTTGATTTCTATCTTTATTCATGTGTCGTCTTGTGTTTGTAGCCTAGACTGTAGTATAACAGGTTATTTACTAGTGTTCAGGGTTAAGGTTGTACCCAATTCTGAACACAATATTTTATATAGATTAATAATTAATTAGGAGTGAAAAAGAAATTTGTTAGTGCTATTTAGATAAACCATGCTACACCTACAATGATAAGATGAGTTATGCCCTAGATTAGTTCATTATCCTAAACCTTAACTTAAGTATTAATCCAGGTTTAACATGAAATTAGCTTAAAGGAATTTATTAGTGTTATTGAGATAATTTATGTTACACTTAAAGTGATAAAATGTGTTATGCCCTTATATTAGATCATTACCCTAAGCCCTAATTTAATGTTAGTCTAGGTTTAGAGCTTGTAGCCTAAACCTTTAAAGTCATTATTGTGATGGAATATAATGAATGGATCCGAGTTAGGCTAACCTACCCCAACCTATACTTGATCGATTGACAACAATAATTTATCATATAATTCTTTTAGTTTATTTACAAACTGATTCTTCCTACAAAAACCGATTTTTAACCACTCTATAGTCACCAAATCAAACTTTATATTGATTCCCAATGGATATGACACTCGTATACGTAACTTAGCTATGATGAACACATAGGCTTGTGAGTACATGGTTTTGAAACACTTTTAAAACTACATCAAGTTTTGGTGCAGTTGCCGAGGAATCAATAGTCAAAGTTTGTATCAGGGATTATCGAGGTTACTTTTTTTTTTTTTTTTTGCTTTGATTTGTTTTTGTTTATAAAGTTAATCTCTTTTATTTTTTATTTATTTTTTTTATTTTTGAAAAAATTATTTTATTTTTTGCTGTTAATTATTTATATTTTATTTATTAAATAATTTGATTTTTTTCATTATTATTATTTATTTACTTACGAATTTTATAATTTATCCACCAGGCTCAGGATGCTATTGGGTTAAGAGATTGCCCTCATGTGCTTGACATGATTGATTTTGAGGACATCACCTCAGATTTAGGTTGACCGATAACTCTTTGTCGCGTCTGGATAAAGACGTGATGTGTTTTTCTACCTCTATCAAAATTTAATATAAAACCCTATCTACTAAACACATCAAAATTGAAGTCTAGGGCGAGAAGGTGTCAAACCATAGGGATTAAGAGAACGTGAATTTATTCTATGATCTAAATTGATTTGAGGAAAATTTAAAGATTTTGTGTTAGATAATCTAAAGAAATGACAATTGAACTAAGTTATTCTACTTCTAAATGGGAAAAGTGTATGAAATTGGAACTTAGGGTTTTGAATCCACCATTAACCAATTACTCTTGCGTTAACTCTTAAATTGGGATTATTAATTGTCACACGGGTAGTGGCTTACGCTACAAGCTTCAACCTACTAAGATGATATTGCTAGTATCGTGTATTGTCCCTATCTAACTAGACCATAAGAAAAATAGGCTCTACCTAACGTATTATTAATTATCACGTATTGACCGTATCTAACTAAAGCATAGAGAAGATAGGCTTTAATTAACAATTTGGGGAATACTATTGCTTGATTAATTAATCCTAAGGCTGCAAGCATAAAAATTAATTTATAAATATCAACATCAATGATCAAATGTTACAAACTCAATAATCATCTCAATTGAATAAACGATAAAAACAGTATACTTCAAAGTATTTATCTCATAATCAAGCAATTCATGTACCAAACAAATTACCCCAAAGTTAAAAGTAATACAAAAGTAAAAAGGTTAAGGCTTCATCTAACCCTAGAGAGCAAGTTAACTCTCCATCAAGGGTGAACTGGTGAAGGAGGAGATGAATGAACTCATGTCAGTCTTCACGCTAAATTTGCTCCTGTTTCAAATTAATAGTAAACAAGAGAAAATAAATTAAGAGGAGAGAAAATTGAGAGAAAGAGACAATGCATCTCCCAATCCCCCCAAAAACAGAGTTAAAAATCAAACATAAATCCCTCCCCAAAACCGAACCTCTGCATCTTCTTCGAGCCCTACCGGAGCTGGGCCTGCATGTTGGACTGGGCTGGTGGCATGCGCTGGGCTGTGACATGACACTAGCTAGTACTGGGCTTGCTTACTGCGGGTGGTGTTGGGCCGGACAAGATGGTGATGTGAGGCTGTGGGCTGACGTGCATGTGGGCTGGGGATGGAGGTGCTTTAGGCTGATGCAGGTCGGTGGTGCTTGCGATGGGCCTGAAGTTATGCGGCTTTGAGCTTGTACAATCTTGTTCCAAATCTTGATTGACTTGATTTCATTGCCTTCACATTGAATTTTGTCTTGTTTGCACCAAAATTTGACAATTTATGGAACTTTAATTTTCGAACCTATAAAACATTAAAATTGTCAAAGTGAGAATAAAACTATAATTAATCAGGTGAAAAATAATTAAAATAGCAATTAAGAGATATGTAAATATGAGACACATCAACATCCTCACACCTAACCCTTTCTGGTCCTCGAACAAAGCATAGTATTAACACAGAACTTAAGCAACCAACTACCTCAACCTTAATCAAGTCTTTCGAGATCAACACATACATTATAATTCAAGATAATATTAAGTCATCTAGAGCATTCTACAATTCCACAAACAAAAGAAGCAAAGAAGGGAAATATTAGTAAAGGCAGCAAGGGGTGTCGCCTTCGAATTGAGTAGTGAGTCTTGGGGAAGTGGATCCTTTAATTGACTATACTAGGTGGCGTAAAGAGTCTCTTTCTCAGTGCATTTTGTTCTATCTCTTGGGAGTGCTTTCTTTGAACTTCTTTGTAAGCAGGATAGAGTGCGCGGACCTGGAATGTCTATGCATAGATTACTCTTATTTGTATGGTCCGTTCTAGTGACAACATTCCTTTCGCTATCTGTTTTTTTAGAATCGCCTAAAGCTCCGACTATACCAAGGTTTTTCTATACCCATACTATTGAATCACCTAAACACATGCCCATACATGACTACTTTACAATATTTTGACCTCAATATAGTGCAAAAGAAGAACAACTTAATCATAAATGCACATCAATTTTCACTTTCTTCTTTTTCTTTTGCTTTCCTTTTTTTTTTTTCTTTCTTTTTAATTTTTTTAATTTTAATTTTTTTTTCCTTTTGTTTTGTCTTCTTTTTCTATACAATTTTTGGACTTTCTCATAACAAGTACTTCAATATTACAATCGGCATTCATATATAAGTACTTTACATAGAATCAAGAGGCAACGATTAGGATAAGCTAATAGGGCAAGCAAACAAAACCCAAGACATAAATGATTGTTTACTCAAAATTTTCAGATGTCCACAACAAGAAAGTCCTATGCATAGTGAATATATGCACGGCATAAGTAGAAACTATTAATATCAACAACGATCAACAACACTCACAAACATGTATGGAGAAGAATCATTTAATTTTATGAAATCGAGAGAACAAAATAGACAATTAATCCTACTATCATCCTAACATATACATCGATCAAGGAAAATTTGGGCTAAAAGGTTATAATGCATGTTCAAAATGCACAAAAAATTTTTAAAAATTTTTTACCAAAAAAAAAAAAAAAAAGAGCACATGCAAATAAGCCTCATCCCCACACCTAAATCATGCATTGTCCTAAATGCGGCAACATATAGCATTAAAGCCCAAGAAAGAGGTGAGATGGAGCAATACAACCCGACAAAGCAATGATCATGAATGAGCATGAACGAACATGTATGACTCCTCAAACATGGGACAAGAACCTGAAAAGAGAGAAGCAAGCTTCCAAGCAACTAATCAGCTCAAAAGCAAAACTAAAAACAAGAAATAATCAACCCAAGTTGCCTCTTAGTAGCGCTAATTTTTAAGTCTTCAGTCAGGCGCAATGGGTCCAGCGAAGGTCAAGTAATGACATGAACCTAAGAAACCACTTCAATGAGCTCACCTAAGACAACGCCTATAGCAAAATCAGAAGCATTGCACACGATTTCAGGAGGGGGAGAGTAATCATGTGGGTGCCTAATGGGGACAAGAACAAGCATGGACCAAAGCTTATGAAAAGCTTCCAACCAAGACTCATCGAGCTCAAAAGATATATCCTTAGCTAGCAAACTAGTCAATGGTCAGGCTAACTTCCCACAATCCTTAATGAATCATCAAAACTCACTTGACCTAAGAAGGCTCTAACTTGCTTCACATTTGATGGAGGGTGCGAGTTAGCAATCAAATCTACCTTAGCCTTATCTGCCTCAATACCCTCCTTAGATAACCTGCGACCTAGTACAATTCCCTCTTAAACCACAAAGTGATTCTTCTCCCAACCCAAAACTTCTTTCATGTTAGGTTTCAACCTTCATTGCATCAATCTAGAAGGTTTTGCATTCTCATTAAAGGGGTCACTATCAAGGATAGAGGGGAGTGCTTGGTCCACCAAATCATCACTAACATCCACACAGAAAGATTTTGACTCATCCTCACCAGTGGATAATGATGAAGCTTTAAAAATGTTTAACCTAATCATCATTTTTGCAAAACTAACATTCATTACCCCAGATCTACATTTAATGGTGGCATTGTCCATTGCTAAGAAAAGCCGACCTATAATGTCAGGGATAAGATTTTCTGAATGACTAGAAGGCTCCATATCAAGCACAAGAAAATCAACAGGGAAGGGGGCTTTGTTTACCTTCACTAGCACGTCAGTAAGCTCACCACATGAGACTCTAGTTGATCTATCTGCTAACTGCCAGGCCATTGTGGTGGGTTGCAACTCTCCCCGACCTAACTTCTCATAAACTGAGTAAGGAATAATGTTGACACTCGCTCCTAAGTCCGGTAAAGCTTTATCGATCGGGTACTCTCAAAGTGAACAAGAGATGGTGGGGACCCTAGGGTCTTTGTACTTGATAGGGGTGTCACACTTCAGAATGGAGCTCACTTACTCAGCTAAAAACACTTTCTTAGGTAGATGTGCTCTAGATCGCCTCTTTTGGTTCAGCAGGTCCTTAATAAACTTCGCACAGGCCAAGATCTGTTTGATCACATCAAGAAGGGAAATGTTTACCTTTACTTGCCTAAAGATCTCCAAAATGTCTTCCCACTTTTTGTCCTTCCCATTTGGATGCAATGTAACTAAAGCCTGGGGAAAGGCACTCTAGGTTCATATGAGGAAGGAAGATCATATGCTTTAGGAATGGGAGAAGGGTGCGTGACCTCATTGGTCTCCTTCTCTCTTTCCTTGTTCTTCTCTTCTCCCTCACCACTCATGGGCACTTCACTCTAAGCACTCGCCCCATTGTCAACCTCCTTCCCACTACTGAACACTACAATGGAATTTACTTGCTCTTGATGGGGAGGATAGTTGTCTTGCCTCACACATTTCCTAGGGTTATCTACAGCTTGGGTAGGGAGTCTTCCCTCATCTTTCCTACTCAAAGCGTTAGCTAGTTGACCTATGGGTTTCTAGCTTTGAGATCGATTGTGTAAAGGAGTGGAGGAGTTGGGAATTAGCTTCTAAGCCTTTCAACGCACTCAAGACCTTCTCTTTAAAATTCGAATTAGAGCTCAAATTAGAAGGTTGAGAGTAGTTAGAAGCATACCCTTGTGGTTGCAAACCATGAGGTCATGGCATATTGTTGAGGTCATGGATTCGGTTGTAGTTGCATGAATTGTCCTTCTCCTCCTTGCCTCCAGGAGAAGTTTGAATGGTTTCTCCAGCCCATATTGTATGTGTTCGAGTACGGATTGTTCCTTGAGAATCATTAGGTTGCATTAGCCTATTCCTGCAACCACTCAACAAAAGGTGAAGCAGAGAGGCAATCAAATGTCGAATAAGAAACACTAGAACATGTAGAACACGCACCATGCATGTTTTGAACATCAGACATATTAGGCACAATAGAGGAAGTCAATGTCATCTTAAATAAGAAAGTAAGTTGCTCCATAGAAGAGGCAAGAGAGTCTACTTTCTTATCTAAGATGGAGGTGGGAGCAATTTCATGTACTCGTCCTCTATTCAACCTAGCAGCATTTAAACATGCATGTGCAGAAGATTGTTGTGAATTCTCATTCAAATCTTTGAAAAGTTTCCACGCCTCATCATCATTCTTCCTAAGGAATTGACCACCACGTGAGACATCGACAGTTTGTTGACCCTTTTCATGCAACCCATAATAAAAGTTTTGGACTAGTTGCCATTTAGGGATAACATGATGTGGACAAACTCGTAAAAGTTCCCTAAACCTATCCCAACTCTCACGGAATTCTTCACCATAAGAAGTTGGACATAGGTGCCTGACCAATACTTATGGGATAGAATTTCTCAAGAAATTCTTGTTACATTTGAGTCCAAGTACTAATTGTCCTACTAGGTTTGGTACCTGACTAGTACTTAGCCTTATCCTTCGAAGAGAAAGGAAAAAGGAAAAGTAGGATGGTGTCATCACTGACATTAGGAATCTTGAAGGTAGAACAAACCTCCATGAAACTGTCCAAATGTGTATACAGGTTCTCTTTGCCTAAGCCATGGAATGAAGGAAGCATATGTACGATATGTGGTTGAAGCTTGAACTAATGGGCTACAGGAGGCAACATAATGCATGAAGGTGAGGTGTATGTGGTGGGAGTAAAATACTCCATAAGTGCACGTGGTTGTTGTTGGTTAGCCATTACTAAATCAGAGTTAGTGCTAGTGGATTTTTCTCTGTGTTGGGCTCTAAGGTCTCTTAAAGTCATTTCAATTTAAGGGTCAAATATGGTAAGGTCAAGAGACAAAGAACGACAATTGTGCATAGATAAACAACCATGAGAAGCAAGTAAAATTAAATCTTAAAACTAGAAAAACAAAACAAAAATAAACAAGACAAAATAAAACACTTGAAAGACCAAGAAATCAGCAACTAAGGAAAACTAAACAAAAACTCAAGTAAAAATCAAATCCTAAGCGAAATTATGAAAATAAAAATCCAAAGTCCTAAGCTAAGAAACAATGACATTCATAATTCAAAATAAATTAATACAATTAAATTTAAAATTAAAAATAAAAATCCGACGTTAAAAATAAAATTAATTGGTTAAGAATCAAAAGAAAACTAACAAGTTTAAAAATAAAAGAAAATCACAAAATAAACTACGAACGTTGTCTAGTCCCCGACATTAGCGCAAAAATCTTGATGTGTTTTTCTACGTCTATCAAAATTTAATATAAAACCTTATCCACTATACACATCTAAATTGAAGTCTAGGGAGAGAGGGTGTCAAACTACAGGGACTAAGAGTACGTAAATTTGTTCTATGACCTAAATTGATTTGAGGAAAATTTAGAGATTTTGTGTTAGATAATCTAAAGAAATGACAATTAAACTAAGGTATTCTACTTCTAAATGGGAAAAGTGTATGAAATTCGAACCTAGGATTTTGAATCCATCATTAGCCAATTACTCTTGTATTAACTCTTAAATTCGGATGATTGATTGTCACATGGGTGAGATTATTGATTGTCATGGGTAGTGGCTTAGGTTACAAGCTTCAATCTACTAAGGTGATGTTGTTAGTATCGCGTATTAGCCCTATCTAACTAATGCATAAAGAAAATAGGCTCTATCTAACGTATTGTTAATTATCATGTATTAACCCTATCTAACTAAAGCATAGAGAAGGTAGGCTTTAATTAATAATTTGGTGAATACTATTGCTTGATTAATTAATCTTAAGGCTGCAAGTGCAAAGAATTAATTTATAAATATCAACATCAACGATAGAAAGTTACAAACTCGATAATCATCTCAATTAAATGAACGATAAAAATATAATACTTTAAAGTATTTATCTCAAAATCAAGCAATTCATGTTACAAACAAATTATCTCAAAATTAAAAGTAATATAAAAGTAAAAAGGCTAAGACTTCCTCTAACCCTAGAGAGCAAGTTAACTCTCCATCAAGAATGAACCGGCGAAGGAGGAGATTAATGAACCCATGTCAGTCTTCATGCTCAAGTCACTGTCATTCCAAATTAGCAAAAAATAAAAAAAAAGAGAAAATAAATTAAGAGGAGAGAGAATTGAGAGAAAGAGACGGTGTAGCTCCTAATCCCCCAAAAAAACAGAGTTAAGAATTGAACTTAAATCCCTCCCCAAAACTGACCCTCCGCCTCTTCTCCGAGCCTTACCGGAGCTGGGCTTGCATGTTGGACTGGGCTGGTTGCATGCACTGGGCTATGATAGGACACTAGCTGGGATTGGGCTTGCTCACTGCGGGTGGTGTTGGGTCTGACGAGCTGGTGACATGAGGCAGTGGGCTAGGGCTGGAGGTGCATTGGGCTGGTGCAGGTTGGTGGTGCCGGCAATGGGCCTGAAATTATGCGGCTTTAGGCTTGTACAATCTTGTTTGGAATCTTGATTGACTTGATTTGATTGCCTTCGAATCAAATTTTGTCTTGTTTGCACCAAAACTTGATAATTTAAGGAACTTTAATGTTCAAACCTATAAAATATTAAAATTATAAAATTGAGTATAAAACATAATTAATCAAGTGCAAAATAATTTAAATAGAAATTAAAAGATGGATAAATATGAGACGCATCAAGACGTTAAGCTTAACGCTCCTCGGAGGCAGCCCATCTTGTTTTCTTTAGTTTCATAGTGTAGTTCCAATTTTTTTTTTGATTGACCTCCCTTTACTTTTCAGGATTCTTTGTTTTTCATACCCGCTTGATTATTTCATTTCTCTACTATATTGAGCACTTGGAGTACGAATTTTTCCTAATGCTTTTAATAAGTTTGCTTGGTTAGTCCGTCTTTGTTTGTCTTGTTTTGTAGCTATGTTTTTTAGATTGCCATTTTGGGAAGTCCTTTGCCACAACAAGCCGAGCTAGCTTTATTCGATTAGCGTACTTGACTACTTAGATTGTCTCTTTCCTTCCCTTCCCTTCCCTTCATTTAATTCTATATTTGGTGCATTAAAGACAATGTAAGGTTTGAGTTTGGGGATGACATTAGTAGTTTGAACTTTCGCTTGCCTTTTTAGCATGAGTTAATTTAAATTAGTTAAATTTTTGATTGAATAGTTATGAATTTGTGTGAATTATATTGAATTCAAAATTGAGAAGTTTCAAGAAATATTAAACTTTGTGTAATGTGGCTAATCCTAGATTCTACTGCTGTATTCACTGTTTTTGTTTTTAAACCTGTTTGAGAGTTTACTTTGTTCGCTCCCAGTCTTGTACAAACTCTATATATTAAGTTGTAATAGTGGGATAATTTTAGGAATTTGAATCTGAGTACCCTACTCTTAAAAATGATAAATCACTAGTCACTTTTTTCTCCTAAATTTATTCTTAAAAAAAAAAGATAAAGAAAAAAAAAAATTAAAGAGGTACTAATGCCTATTGTAATCAGGTAAGTACACATGACTTGTTGGTTTGCAGCCCTTGTATATTGAGGAAGTAAACTTGTAGGGGTGTCTTAACACTCGGTACCCTAAGCCAACTGGATTAGGTGCTGTCGAATGAAAGCTCGCTACACGAGCCATAAGGAAAGCTTAACAAGAGTCAACTTGTATAAGTCACCTTGATAAGTACTAATGCTTAATTTTAGTGAAATAGTCTTCTAAGGTATGTGCTGGCTTAGGTTGTGAATTCCTTTGACTCAAGCCATTAAGTCCAAGGACTGTTCTTTAATCAGTGCCTTGAGCCACCTAGATCAAGAATCACTGAATGAAATTTCATTGCATGTGTATTAAGGAGACACGCCTAACCATAAGCTACTTCAAAAGAAAAAAAAAAGAAAAAGAGAGAGAGAGAGAGAGAGAGAGAGAGAGAGAAGAAAAGACTTAATATTCCTATTCTAAGGGTAATTTGTTAGGCATACTCATTCTTTTAATTATTCTTCCTAATCGAGTTGGATATGTAAAGTTTGGAGTAAGAGAGGGGAAGAAAGTTTCAAACTTACTTACTAGTTGTTAGAAATATACTTCAAAACAATGACATGGGTAGCTTTAGCTCTTCTTATTTCTTGTCCTACATTGAAAGAAAAGGTTTGTGACTTTCTTAAGTTGATTTTTCAAAGACTTCATCCCACTTTCCACATTGAAAGAAGGTGAAAAGAGCACGCCTAAAATCACCCATCTCATTTAAGTGTTAGGTAATAGTATATCCCACATGGAAAAATGAGCCAAACACCAACACTTTCTCTAGTTTATCGTGTCCCACATCGACTTGGAGAGAACATTGAACCTTGTATAAATATCCTAGCGTCCACTATGCATGGTAAGTTGTTAAGCTTCCGTTGGAGCTAAAGTGGGCCACACGTGCGAGCGCGTCGCCCACCGGGCCAAGCTAGACTAGGCTTGGGCGAAGGGTGACGAGTGAAGTGCAGGTGTGGGATTGGGCGTGGGCGTGTTTTGCTTCTGAGAGATATTTTTTTCATTGGAATGCACTAGTCATTGGAGGAATTAACTTGCCAAAACATTCTTATCTGTTGGCAAGATTAAAGCTCTTTGTAGCTGATAGGGTTGATGCAGTTATAAGGTCTAGGCAGTTACAGGCCACTGGAATTCTGGCTAGTAAATTCAGTGTTTTCTCCATCTGTTTATATAAGGGATCTGGCAGGTCACTCTCAAAATACAAGGGAAAAAAACTATCAATTCTCCCTCTCCCTTCTACTCTTGTGTGTTAGTTCTTTTGCTAGGAATTGTTCAAGGCTCTCCCATACCCTAGCCCTCGAGTATGCGGGTGCTGCGATCACCGCATTAACCTTGGGAGTTGATTGTCAAAAGGCCAGTGTGCACCAATGTTGGGGAAAATTTGGCTTGAAGGCAGTGGTTATTCCACGGTGCCGTAATGCCTTTCCACTTCTTTGAGTTTTTTGTTCACCATAAATTTTCCCGAGTTGACCTTACGTCTTCCATTTTTTACAACACTAGTAGGAAGACTTAAATTGCAAGACTCCGACTAGAATTAGTGTAATAATATCATTACATGAGGATTCTTCTTCTTGAGTTCCCTCTCAGATGTATTCATAAAATAAATTTCATGATCAATTCATGCAGGCACAAGCCTGATTGAATCCTTCTTGATTGAATCTTGCTTGAGAACATGTTATGATCTGAGAATCCGAGGCATGAACTCGTGTTGGCTGTGTTGCTGTCCTGCTGCTATGCTGCTACTGTTAGCTAGTGTGTGCTGCAGAGGAGGCTGCCTTGCATCCAATTTATGATCATTTAGTTGTATTAGAGTGTTGGTATTGTAATTAGTAGTATAAAGCTTTGGTTGAGTCATGTAATAAGTGAAGTCTTGAGTTGTTAGGTTGTGGTGGTCAAGGCCGTTAGTTAGTTAGTTAAAGGTGGCGGCTGATTTATGAGTCGGTTAGTCCTTGTGGCTAGTTTCAATGTATTAGCTCATATCATGTAAGTAGTATAAATAGGCGGTTCTAGCTTGTAATCTGATGACTTGGATGAATGAATTGATATCTTTTGATATTTCTCTCTACTTCTCATCTCCTTTCCCTTCTTATCTCATCTAAACTCTATATTCTCTTCTTATCTCATACTCTCTCTATCCCAACCAAGGTTAAGACTCAAGAGCAATCTTTGAAACCTTAACAATTGATATCAAAGCCTTAATTTTGCCTCCGAATCAAGCTCATATCTGTAAAAAATACAAAATCTGATTGATTGCATTGCAATTAATCAATAAAAACAACTGTGTTACAGATTTAGTTTAGATTGTGTGATTAGAATTCAATTCTGAGTTTTAAACTTTGAGTTTGGCGGTTACTACTGTGCTGAACTGCAAGTGCCTGGGAGTTGCTTCGGTTGGGACTGGAATTGATTGAATTGCATTGAACATAGGTTAATTGATCAGTATTTGTTGAGTACACTCAACATCAAAGCTGATTCACCTTTAACTCAGTAACAGCGATCAAGCATTAGCTGTTGAATTTGAGTGCTGAAGCAAGCAGGTCATTGAAGTTGAGTGCTAAGCATAAGTGATCTTGATCAAATATTCATCTAATTTGTTAAGAAGGAGTTAATGTGATTCAAATTGATCAACATTACATTTGATCATCATCAAAAGATCAGAAACCAGCTGAATTGAGGTTTAATCGGATTCTACAACTCAGAAATTGAAGTTGAGCTAACTGTTTCTGAACTGCAAGTTCATATTCGATCCGAATCTGCTTTTGTTGCTGGTTTGTGATGAAATTGTGTTGATAAGCATAGAAGTGGTGTGAATTCATCAGAATTTGTGCGTGATTCTTAAGAATTATATGTTATTAAGGGAGAATTGCTTAGGCGAAATTCTGACAACGAACTGAGCACCGAAGGTGTTGAAATCCAATTATGTTCTTGAAGATTGCGGTGAATCGTGTGTTTGAATCACCATTACAGACAAAGATCGAACCTATTTCAGATTCTTAGTTTGGATTATTCAAGAAATCATTATTGTCAGAAATCGTTCCAAGTTAGGGTTTGTTCGAACTCTCGTTGTACGAAAATCTGCATATCAAGGTTGATCCGTTGCCATTGTGGAATCGATAGCAGCAAATTGTTGTGCGGACGAAGGAGTACAATTTCATAAAGCAATCGATTGTTGAAGAGTGCGAACAGGCTTCTCACTTCTACGATTTTGGAACTTGTATTCTGCGAACTGAGCTGGTTCAAGATTGAAGTTGTTCATTCTCGATATGGCTGAGTTGATTGAGCAGTTGGAGAAATTAATACAAGAACGTGAAGAACGGAGACAAGAATGGATAAAAGAATGTATGCAGCTGTTGGAGAAACGGCAATATTCAGCTCAACTGTTTGCTAACATCAGTTGTGATTATGCTAGTGTTCTGGATGCAAATGAGTTTCCGGAGTTAGTAGATAGCGTTAGACAATGGAAGTTCCGTGTTGAGCGAAAAGAGAGAGTGGAATCTGTTGCCGTTGGAAATGAACTCGTCTCGGATAGTGCCGAAATTGATGAACACAAGCTAGAAGAACCTGAGTTTGAACAGGATGATCTTTATGAAGACTCTTTGCTCGAGTTAGAGTACCTTTGCTGATGTTGAGGCACAATATGACATGCATCCGGAATGGGAATACGATTTTCATGTCAAAGGAATGTTAAGGAATGCCAAGAGTAAAGTCAAGAGGAATCATCTAAACGAAGCATTGAAAGATTTTTGGGGTAAAAAGAAGATTACTAAGCCAAAATTGAAGCGTGAAGTTGTGTGTCAGCCTAAGGAGCTTCTGAATTCGCAAGAATAGTACAATGGACAACCTGTGGTTGCCTTAATTGAATCCAATTCAGTTGCGGGACATCAGGATGATTCACCGGTAGAAGTTAGGATGCTTGATCATCAACAAGAACTAACTCAAGCTGATTTTACCGATGTATATGTTGGTATATCACCAAATTGGTTAAGTATGACTCCATGGCAGGCTTATATGCAGACCCGTAGCACTTTCATTGCTGAGCAATGTTATTCTGTTAGAGAATCAGTTGTTGTTGCTGCAGTACCTTCAAATACAGATCAAGGTATGCTTAAGTTCACCTTTGGGCGTGCTGTTGTGCTAACTCAGATCCAGAACAATATTATATTGGATTCCTTGCAAGGTCTCTTGTGTTGGGAGAATGTTTATGAACTTAGAGCAGCTGAAATGCACTATCGGCATGCCGATCGGCAAGTTCGGAATGATCTATTTCTTCATTTGAGTAGAGTTGTGACTTATCCAAGTGCAAGTTCTTATGATAAGTTGCCTCCTGATCCGGGAGAAGCTTTCCAAGTTTATACGAAGCTGAAAAGAGTCGATTTCCTGTTGAAGAGAAGTAATCAAGCTGCGAGAGTGCGTTTCAAGACCAAAATCAATGCAAACGAGGCTTTAGCTGATGTAATGGATGTGGGAAGTTCCTTTGATCCGGGGAAGATAGATCAAGGTTGTAATAAGCTGAAACATGAGGTCGAGTTGGAGGAAAGGTTCAAGCAAACCGCTAAAATCAGTTTCCGAGTCCATTGTAGGCCAAGTCTGGTTTCTGGAGGGATTTCTATTATGTTAGAATTTCAGAAGTGGGGTACTGATCTGAAAATGAGGTTTGTTCAGCGAAGATCCATTAGCATTGAAGGTCTTGGGGTTATTTATGATAGTGGAAGACCCCCTGAGGCATTGGTGGAATCCGTTAGCTGCAATTGTTCGGGTATGACAGTGCTAGACGGTCATGTGGTAAGTATATTGAGCTCCAAATTCAGATTGTGCATTAATCAAGCTATGAGCAAAGAGCAAGTTCCATTAGGGCAGCCAAATGTGAGTCCTCTTGAGGTTATGGGGCTTGGTGGTTGGTATGATTTTGGAATGCAGAAGCTTTTGGCCAGAAATTCAGATCTGTTGCAGCTTTGGAGTATATTACAGACTCATGGAACATCTGTGATCTGTTGTGGTGTTTCTGAATGGAAAAATCATATGCATAAGCTTCAATATTTCCTTAATGTTTGGGTGGACAAGATCAACACAAGATTGAGGAAAACTCTAGGTAAAATCAAAGTAGAAATCAACAATGTAGTTTGGGACAGAATAGCGCAATGTTTGAAGAAGTTTTCAGCTGATCAAAAGCTTGGTTGGTATCTCCACTTGCTATACTTGTTACTCATGCTTGAGTTGGTTGACAAGGAAGCAAAGCTTGATCATTTGAGGTGCATTCGGTGGCTAGACGAGCTTGTGTTCCAGGGAAGACTTGAGCACAGGTTGGAAGGTGTGAGCTGCAGCCTTGATAGTGTCAAATGGAGTGTTTTGGATGTTCAAATGGCGACATTGTGCATTTGGCATTCAACAATGGTTTATGAACTCTTAGTTTGTGTGGTCTATGCAAGAGTTGGGGTAGAAAAGGCCGGTACTTGCAGATCTTGTAAGTTCACAATTAAGATTCAAGCATTAGAGGCAGAGGCTGGTGTAAATCTGAGAGAAATTACAATTTTTTCACTGACTGCAGTAAATAAGATGCTCAAATGGAATGTGATTGATGCTATTATGATTATGGGAAGATGTCAAAACTTGTTCACATCAAGAAGCTTCCATATGGACAAGAATCGAGTTGAAATTTGTGACTTCCGCAGCTATGTGTTGTCTCGGCTGTACACTACTGAATTCTTGAGCTCTGCAGCAAATTATGTGCAATTGGGAAGCAATCAAGAATTTTTTGAGCATGTTATGAGTTGGTTTAGTATGTGGATGTGTGAGCAATACAAATTTTGGATAAGATCCAAGATGAAAGATTGGCTGCTGCACTCTTATTGGATTTCAATGTGTTGGGTTGCCATGATCAAGATTTAGGGCTGTGTCAGCTGTAATGGGAAATGCCTACAAGCAGATTTTGATGTTGGGTTCTTTTGGTTTGAGTTTGGAAGGCCTCCCGAGGTGTTAAAGGACTTCAAATGCATTTTTGTGTGGCTAATGACATACAAAATCTGTGGTGCAACATTCTACAAGCTAAAATTCAGAAGTTCTGATGTGTGGGATGATTCTCAGCTGCAAGACAGGGTTTTGAGCTGTGTTAACTGCAATATGATGAGCTGTGGGTGTGTTGTTGATGTTTGGTTTGAGCAGGGAAGACCTCCTGAATTATGGTACCAAGATAAACTACATACAATGTGCTGCTGACAATTCAGGTTGAACTGCTTTAGTCTTTTGCATCCAGCTGCTGATTTCAGCAAGGGATTCATCACTTCAGCTAATTTTTCATATGCAATTAGAGTTCTTCATTGTAACAACTCTTCTATTCTTGAGGACAAGAATGTTTTCAAGGGGAAGGGAATGTTATAATCCGAGAATCCGAGGCATGAACTCGTGGTGGCTGTGTTGCTGTCCTGCTGCTATGTTGCTGCTGTTAGCTAGTTTGTGCTGCGGAGGAGGCTGCCTTGCGGCCAATTTATGATCATTTAGTTGTATTAGAGTGTTCGTATTGTAATTAGAAGTATAAAGCTTTGGTTGAGTCATGTAATAAGTGAAGTCTTGAGTTGTTAGGTTGTGGTGGACAAGGCCGTTAGTTAGTTAGTCAAAGGTGGCAGCTGATTTATGAGTCGGTTAGTCCTTATGGCTAGTTTCAATGTATTAGCTCATATCATGTAAGTAGTATAAATAGGAGGTTCTAGCTTGTAATCAGATAACATGGATGAATGAATTGATACCTTTTGATATTTCTCTCTACTTCTCATCTCCTTTCCCTTCTTATCTCATCTAAACTCTATATTCTCTTCTCATCTCATACTCTCTCTATCCCAACCAAGGTTACGGCTTAAGAGCAATCTTTGAAACCTTAACAGAACAATCAAGGCTGGGTTTCAGGATGTGATGTGCCTCGTATTTTATATGTTTTATGATACATTTCAATGATATTTTTGGCTATTACATGTGTGCATTGCATAATTTATGTGTATTTAGAATTGGAACACGTCAAAGCAAGGTTACTTTGAAAGGTGGTGAAGAACCAGCTAAAACGGAAAATTTTGAAGACTATTTTAAGAAACTCGGCCACGTGGGGAAAAAGTACCCATCGGGTCAAAATTTGGCCTTCAAATCTTGTATTTTTAGTTCCCCCTTGACAATGGGTTGTTAGTTGGGCCATGAATTAGGCCCCTAAGGCACGCTATGCACCGCTATAAATAGGGGAGGATGACCTAATTTTTTCTTACGTTTTGCTCTCCATTCACTTCGCCCTCCTTGAGCTCCAAGAGAGACCCGATTATCACGAAGACTCATGCAAAGTACCGGGGAATCGAAGTAAGAGTGCAATCAACACCAATCAAGAGAGTTATCAATCCATGAGTTTTCTTTCCCTTTTCCTTTTTAATTAGTGATTTCTAAAACTCCCGTGGAGGAGTCAACTCATAGTTCAGAGCTAAAGGACAGGTAGCTGTCCGGATCCCGAATTTACATTTTATCTTTAATAATGACTTTTGTTATGCTACTTCCACACCCCTGCGGGGAGTTTTATATTTTGAGATTGGTTTTCTTATTATGTGCTTGTAGCCATGCTTTGATTTCCAATTTTATTCGTGTGTTGTCTTGTGCTTATAGCCTAAACAGTAGTATAATAGGTTCTTCATATGCGGTCGGGGTTAAGGTTGTACCCAATCTTGAACATAATATTTTATATAAATTAATACTTAATTAGGAGTAACAAAGAAAATTTTTAGTGGTTATGCCCTTATACTAGTTCATTACTCTAAACCTTAACTTAAAGTATAATCTTGGTTAACATGAAAATTAGGTGTGATAAACGAATTTAGTAGTGCTATTGAGATAATCCATGCTATAGCTGAAGTGAAAAGATAGGTTATGCTCTTATACTAGCTCATTACCCTAAGTCCTAGTTTAATATTTGTCTAGGTTTAGAGCTTGCAGCCCAAACCTTTAAAGTCATTATTGTGATATAATATAATGATGGGATTCGATTTACGCTAACCTGAAGTCATACCTAAACTAACATTGATTGATTGACAACTTCAATTTATCTTTTAATTCAGTTAGTTTATTTACAAACCCATATTTTCAACAAAACCTAATTTCAAACTGCTCTGTAATCACCTAGTCTAACTTTATATTAGCTTCGACAAACTCGTACACTTGCGAGTACAAGGTTCTACTATGCATTAAAACCACATCATTGCTCAATAATCAAAGAAAAGCAACATCGATGTTTAAGCAGTATAGGGGAAGAGAGAGGAATTATATTTTGAGTGAATTCTATCTCGCCATCCCTCAGAAGCATCACAATTTGTAGGTAAAGAATGCCCCCATTGGGGCAACTGCAAGCAAAGGAAATGACAAAAACCCAGCCCCAATATGGTAATAATGTGTGCCTATGGTGGATTGAAAAATCCGATTTTGTTAAGGAAAGAGAAAACATGGAAGGAATGCGTGGTTTATGCCAACAATTGGCAGCTCAAGCCTGAACCCAAATTGTCGGCTATGAAAATATTTTCCCGTATTTTCGATTTTGTTGTGACGACTACAGAAATAATGGCCGTAAAAAATAAAAATCCGCGTAGCAAAAATTCCACTGTGATGTGCCACCTGGCTTAACTCAGCAGAGGCAAGTGCACACTTGTGGTCGTCAAGAACCCATTCTAGGCCCACAAGACTTTACCAAGTCAAGGCAGCCTGAGATATATAAAGTGGCTCTCCCATTGTCAAATTTCCAATACTGTTAAGCAATCTTGAATAAGATTAAACCACCCCTGATTTCCAACATATATAACATAAAAAACCATATATTAGCCAATATTATAATATAAAAGTAAATATTAAAAGGCCCTATATTAACTGATATTATAATATAATGTGAATATTTGAGATATACTTACGCTAAGCAAAACATCTCCATTATAAAAAAAATTGGCCTACCAATCAAAACTTATTTTAAAGTTCTAAATTCTCGAAACTGACCCTCCTTATATTCAACGACATATGTTAGAGAATGTAAGAACATTTGACATGTATTCATGACGTAGTATGCAAAATTTTATTGGGCCTTAGGACCAACTTGCAGAGTTAGAATATATAAGGTCTGTATATAAGCCCAAGTAACGATTGACATTAGGTGGAATAACCCACTAAACTTATATGTTGTTATCTTCTTTTTACCAACTTCTATGTGGGATTCACATTTGACTCACATGCAGAATTCTTAACGCTCCCCCTCACATGTAAGTCGTGAACAATCGCTACCCTTACCTTCACCATTCCAATTGGGAAATTTTTCTTGTTGGAGCAAACATTTACTAGAGAGGTTCTAGGTCCAACAAATTCAAATGCACTCTCTTTTACAAGATGCAGTGTGTCAAACAAAGGTCTACTATGTTAAATTTCATTGGCCCTTAGCTCGACTCATAGTGCTGGAATATATGAGATCTACATATAAGTTCAAGTGAGGTTCCATTCTAGAATCAGTTGACATTAGATGGAGTAATCCACTAGGCTTATATGCTGCTCCCTTCTTTTCTACAACTCCTATATGAATAAAGTCGGGCATAATCCCAAGCAACTGCTTGGAGCATCCAAAATTTGGGGGCCCAAACTTCAGAGGTTGTGTTTTTGAAATTTCAAATGTTAACATTAATAAATTTTATGATTAAAACATTTACGATATGTTGTATTAGTATTATACTTTTAAAAGAAATTTAATTATATACGGGATTAATATTTGACTCACACATTGAGTTGATAACATAATAATATAAAAAGGGTTTTGGCATTACAATCATTTTCGATGACCGAATTTTTTATATCAATACTAGTTTTTTCTGTTTGAAAATTGGGTTCCTCTGTCGTGTAGTTGTGAAATATGGCACCATTTTATTCATTTTTCAATTGTATTGCCTCTTGAAAATACTATAAAACATGCACATTTACACTATTAAATTAAATTACTCTGATTAAACAATTAAATTGGACAAATTTTATTAACAAAAAGAACATTACTTTAGACAGGTTTATAATTTTCTGTTTAAATACTAGATAAATAAATTAAGTAATTATTTTGAAGCTATAAATATTATTGAAGTTAATATTAATTAGCAAGTTATTATGAATATTTAAAAGGAGGTATGTTTACAATTTTTTCAATGAAAAATGAGATACAGACATTTCCGTAAGAGAACTCGAGTCATCAAAGGAGTACTACAACTACTATTATTCCAGATGTATCAGACCTGAGAAAGTCAGGGATGTGTTGATGAAGATGGGTAGGGGGTAAGGCGGTCAAACTAGATGGCATATCCATTGAGGCATAGAGATGCATCGGACAAAAGGGCATAAGTTGGTTGACTAAAATATTCAACCTACTTCTTCAAGGTAAGAAGATGCCTGACGAGCGAAAGAAGAGTAAACTGATACAGATCTATAAGAACAAAGGCGACATTCAGAATTGTGTCAACTGCAGGGAGATCAAACTCATGAGTCATGCTATTAAACTTTGGGAGTAGGTCATAGAAAGGAGGTTGCGACAACAAGCAGGTCTATCAGATAACCAATTTAAATTTTTGGCTGGTAGATCTACTATGGAAGCGATACATCTCCTAAGGCTTACTATTGTATATTATAGAAGTCAACAAAAAGATCTACACATGATCTTCATTGGCATATAATAGAGAACCAAGACAGGTGCTTTGGAGAGTTTTGGAGAAGAAGGGCATTCCCATAACATATATCCGAGTTATTGAAGACATGTATGAAGGTGCATCAACAAACATGCGCACAGCGGAAAAGGAGACTTATGCTTTCCCCATTTCAGTTGGGTTGCATCACTAGTATGGCCCAAAGCATAACTAAATAGAAAAGCGTGCAAAGCTCATCCATAACCAAAGTTGCAACCCAACTGAAATGAGGAAAGCGTAAGTCTCCCCTTCCGCTGTACACATGTTTGTTGATGCGTCTTCATACTTGTCTTCAATGACTAGGATATATGTTATGGGGATGCCCTTCTTCTCCAAAACTCTCCAAAGCACCTGTCTTAGTACTCTGTTATATGCCAGTGAAGACCATGTATATATCTTTTTGTTTACTTCTATAATATTCAATAGTAAGCCTTAGGAGATGTATCGCTTCCATAGTAGATCTACCCGACGAAAATCCAAATTGGTTATTTGAGACACCTGCTTGTTGTCGCAACCTCCTTTCTATGACTCGCTCCCAAAGTTTCATAGTATGGCTCATGAGTTTGATCTCCCTGTAGTTGGCACAACTCTGAATGTCGCCTTTGTTCTTATAGATCGGTATCAGGGTGCCCTTCCTTCACTCGTCAGGCATCTTCTTACCTTGAAGAAGTAGGTTGAATAGTTCAGTCAACCAACTTATGCCCTTTTGTCCGATGCATCTCTATGCCTCAATGGGTATATGCCATCTGGTCTGACCGCCTTACCCCTACCCATTTTCATCAACACATCCTTGACTGTCTTAGGTCTGATATATCTGGAATAACAGTAGTTACAGTACTCTTTTGATGAATCGAGTTCTTTTAGGGAAATGTTTGTATCTCCTTTTTTATTGAACAAATTGTCAAAATACCTCCTTTTAAATATTCATAATAACTTGCTAATAAATATCAACTTCAATAATATTTCTAGTTTCAAATAATTACTTAATTTATTTATCTAATATTTAAACAGAAAATTATAAATCTGTCTAAAGTAATGTTCTTTTTGTTAATGAAAGTTGTCCAATTTAATTGTTCAATCATAGTAATTTAATTTAACAGTGTAAATGTGCATTTTTTATTGTATTTTGAAGAGGCAATATTATAGAAAAATGAATAAAATGGTGCCATTTTTCACAACTACACGTCTGGTCCTGTGCTAAGTGTCTGCTGTGCCGTGTTTGAGGCGAATTTTGGTTCTTATTGGCCTGGTTTTTTTTTTCTTTTTTTTTTTGTGTTGGTTGTTTTTGGCCCCCGTTTTGTTACGGTCGGACTCAGGCGTCGCCTAGTGAGTGGTCTGCTTGTATCGCGATTTTGTCGCAATTTATCGAAAAAAAGAAGGAACCCAATTTTTAATTAGAAAAAACTAGTATTGATAGAAAAAAATAGGTCGCCGAAAATGATTGTGATGCCAAAACTTTTTGATACTATTATGTTATCAACTCAACGTGTGAGTCAACTATGAATTCCGTATATAATTAAATTTTTCTTAAAAGCATAATACTATTATAATAAATTATAAATATTTAAATCATAAAATTTATTAATATTAACTTTTAAAATTTTAAAAACACAACTTCTGAAATTTGGCCTCCTAAATTTTGGAGGCTCAGCAGTTGTTTGGGATTATGTCTGACCCTACCTATATAGGGGAGACTTATGCTTTCTCGAGTCATTGAAGACATATATGAAGCACATCAACAAAGCTTTGAGCCCTTTCCTATTTACCTTGGTTATGGACGAGCTCACTCGACACATTCAAGGGGAGGTACCTTGGTGCATGCTTTTCGCTGATGATATAGTTCTGGTGAATGAGTCAAGACGAGAAGTAAATGAGAAACTGGAACTCAGTAGAACAAAAATCGAGTATATGGAATTTAAATTTTGTACCACAGTCAGCCTAAGTTGAGAGGATGTGAAGATTGGATCATAAAGCATGGCTCGATGGTGAAACAGGACAGCGGAGTAGATGAGGATGTGAACAACCACATTAAAGTGGGATGGTATAAGTGGTATAAGTGGAAAATGGCCTCAGCAATACTATGCAATAGAAGTTCCCTCTCAAGCTGAAGGAAAAATACTATAAGACGGTAGTGAGACCGACCATATTTTATGGTATCGAATATTGGCCACTTAAACGGTGTCACACACAGAAGGTGAAAGTGACGGAGATGAGGATGCGTACTCATACTAGGAAGGAGTGGATTAGGAATGATGTTATCTGAGGCAAACTGGGCGTAGCCCCACTCGAGGATAAACTGAGAGAGCAGCATTTGAGATGGTTTGGGCATGTTAGAAGGAGAACGGCCACTGTACCTATTAGGAGATGCGAACAACTCCATATTATTCACTGGAAGAGAGGTAGAGTTAGGCCAAAGAAGAGTTAGATGAGGACGATTGGACACGACTTTGCCCATCTAAACCTAAATGAGAAGATGGCCTCAGATAGAGCGGTGTGGTGCGCTAAAATAGGAGAACCGGACATAGCAATTTAGGATAGGGAGAGCACAATAGAGCGAACCCATGATGCCCCCAATCCTCATACTGTGGTTGCTTGGGGCTTGTTGCCGGCGTGATCTTTGTCGCTCTATTGTTGATTGGTGCTTAGTGTTTGGTGCTTTGTGCTTTGCTTTACTTTGACTATGATTTTTTTGCTCGATGTCTTATTATTGCTTTATTGTTTCGTTGCTTCTTGCTTTTTAGAGTTGGGGCAAGTGGACATAGCTTCTTTTTAGGGTCACACCCTAAAGGGATAATGATGCGACATCTTATCCCCCAGACCCTGCCTCTGTGGGAGCTCCTGTACCACTGGGATGGTTGTTGTTGTTGTAGTATTTAAAAGATGTATTTAACTGCTGCTATATAACGTAAAAGGTTAGCTTATAAAAAACAGCTGATTTAATATTATTATATAATACTAATATTTAATTATTATATGACGTATTAAATATATAAGTAGGAATCTAGGTATCACTTTTTACATTCGTTTGGTAATGTTTGGATGCACACTATTCTATACTTAAAAACGTGCCAACATGTCTGACGTTGACCTAAAGAATGTCAAAACTCAGAAATTTATTATATTATTTTTGAGGCTCAAGAATTTCCGCAAGTGAGCATGAACCATGAACATGTAACCAACTATTTATTATCAAGTCTTTTTTATTTTCTTGTGATTGGGTCAAATCATTATAAAATTTTAAATTATACAATTTCAGTTTTCATAAATGAATAGAAAATGTTATGATTTAAACTCTTTGTTAAAAACACTCTTACTAATTAGTAGAGTCAAATACATATTACTTTAAGAAAAATGCTAACTATATCAAAAATAAAATTAAAAAAATCAAGAGTTTGCATTCTGTTAGGGTTTTTTTTTTTTTTTTTGGGTCAGTGTGGTTATCATGAGTTTACGAAAACAAATTTGAGTAATGACTTACCACAAATGTGCGTACATCAAGTTTCCTCTTCAACGATTAATGTTAACCAAATACTTATTTTGAGTGTTGATACTTTAATTTTTGGTAAATCAGCGAATTTTTTATTATCCAAAGAGTAAATATACAAGTAGACAAGTAGCATACCCCAAGACACGGCAACAGTGTACAAAGCAAAAAGCTAGAAAAGGATAAAAACCAACATGGCAAAAGCCAAACAACAAGAAAGAAGACAACATAGCAAAAGAGTGAACCCCCACTCCTCAAGAATACATGATAAAGTGAAAAGAAAAGAAAAGAGAGAAACATCTTGACAAAGAAGGAGCCTGACCTCTAGCAGTTGCTCAGGCGGCTGCTTTGATCACTCTACGATTAACAGGATGCGGGGGATGAGAAGGAGGTGCTACGCTAGGGATACTAGCCTCTAAGGTCGGAACACGAGGCACGGGATCAACAATCCCTAAAGGAGCAACCTGGGCCTCGACCCGAGGACGAGCAACAAAACTAGATGAGGATGACACCACACTATCCTGGTCAGAAAAGCATGCAAACCAATTCAGTGTAGCGATACTGAACATGTTAGCCTCCTGGTTCAGAGTAGATAGTACAAGCTCAATGAGCCAATTAAGACATCCTGAGCCTTAACAACCTCAGAGGGGATAACAGGGTGACTTAAGTCCTCCACTACCCGAGAAGACGAATCAGCCGAAACCCAAAAACTAGAAAGATCCCAAGGGTCCACAGTATGAGATCTAGAAGCAGAACAACCAATCCCCTAGGGCTAAGCCTGGGGGATCAAACCTGCCACCCAAGAGGTGGACGGAGATCTACGACGAGAAGAGGAGTGGGAAGCCACCATTAGGCTCAGGTTATTAACAAACCCCGCCCTGGGATTGAAGTCCGATGCAACCTGCCCAAGGGTAGTGCATCCACAGCCCCTGGGTGGGCCGCATGAGGCCCAGTACCTAGATGGCATTGGGCCCAGTTGAGCCCCAATGGCCTAGCGATAGCTAGGAGCCCACCAGCAGAGGTGGGCTCAAAAGAACCAAAAATAGGCCCAACAGCGATGGGGCCATAACCCATAGCCCTAGGCCCGCACAGAAGACCAGTAGTAGGCCCAACAGCCTCTCCTGTAGCCCGCGGCCTAACAGAAGGCTCAAACCCCTCAACAGCCCTACTTCAATCAAGCCAAACTCGTCCACCAAGCCCACAACCATGCATAACAATAGGAACATGCCCAATAACAGGCCCATTCTGTCCCACACATCCCATGGGCGTAGAAGGCCGTAGCCCAATGGAAGGTCCTTGCCCCTACCCGATCCAAGTGGACCTTAGAGACGATGTAACACCCATAGGCCCACCACCAACACCATCCACCATCCCATCACCAGTAGCCCCCTTTCGCCGGCGATTCCGCTAATGGTTTTTTCTTTCTGCTACAAGAGCCAGATCCTCAATAATAGGGGCAGTAGGAGAAGAGACATCTAGGTCATGACAGGTGTGACAAAAAACCGAGCATTTGTGGCAAAATTTAGGCAAACCCTCATACTTAATAGAAACCAGAAGACAAAGACCATCAAAGTCAACCACCAAATTGTTAGGAGGAGGATCTCGTGCATAGCTGGTCGTGATTCCACCGAGCATCATCATGTCCATGTGGAGGGGTTTCCCTACCCCACTAGCGATAGAGCTACGAGCCCTTTTGTCCATAGAGGCGCCTGCACGCCATGGAGTTGTACCCAGTGCTCCAATTGAAGATATTCTTGTACCTTTTTATCATTTTTAAAATTTATACATTGCGAGAAAATTAAAGATATAGACCCAATCCAAGCAACTATTAGGATGAAAAAGAAAATCTCGCATATATCTTTCCTCAAACACTTAAATATTGACAATTAAGGAGGAAATAAGCTTGATCGCTAGGTAGCTACTTAGAGCCAAAGTCAATCAAGTCTACGCCCAACACCCTTGACTCATGATAACTTGAAAGTGTTCAAGCTTAACAAAATTTAGATGAAGTGAACTATATTAAGTAACCAATATAAGACCAATGTTATCAAGCTCAAGGCTTGGCCGTTAGCATTCGACCAATGGTTTGCGTATAAATAAACCTAGTGTACTAGGTTGAGGCACCAACCTAAGAATTACAATATCAAGCTTGAGGCTTGGCTTTCATGGCCTCTAATTAAAGATTAATAGCACAAACTTAATGCACTGAAGGGGCGAGGACAAAAATTATGGTAGAAGGAACAATGTAACCAATGTTCCTTTGTATTTGTCCTAATGAAATGAAGATATAACTATGCCTACTTCTAGAAAACAAAAACAAAAAAAAAAAAACAAAAAAAAAAGAGTAAAGCGTTAGTGGGATGTGGATAAAATGAAGAGTTTATAGTGGTTCCTAGACGCTATGTTAGATCTTCGGTTCCCTTACATATATCCTAATAAGGTTAACTACTACTCCTAGAACTATGTCATACATTCTCCACGTTCAGACCTTGAACTTCCTTTTTTTCTGGCCCGGAGGGGGGGGGGGGGGGGGGGGGGGGGGCGCTGGGTTTGTAATTGAAGGCATGAGTTAAGGTCAACATAGATCCTTCTCGACGTTTACCCACTTCTGTGCAGAAATTCTTATGGCGCACATCTCCTTTGGCCCATTAGGTAACTGTCTTGAGCATAGGATCCCCTTTCTCGCAACACTTTCGGAAAATTGGTCAAGCTTGAGAATTAGCTCCTTAGTTATGTACCCGAGAACTTATTCTTCGCTTGACTTTTTTATGATTTTGTCAAGTGACATGCACATGCCCCATTAGTCATAGTATCATTCTCAAACCTCAAGTTTATTTGTTAAACAAATGCGCCCCTCCCCCCCAAAAAAAAGAAAAAATATGTTGGGAAAACTTCAAACTCACAACGGAGAAAAAGTCAATTTGACTTCTAATAGCTATATGGAACTCAAAACGATATATTGGCGGTAAACCTTAGCCTGTTTACACGATTCTATATCCATTTCAATGGTGGCTTTTAATGTTCTACGACTTCGCATTCTCTACCACTTTGCATTTTCGCTTTTGCACCAATGCCTTGCTTTCTTTCTCGATAATTTTCTCTTGGCATTTTTGCTTTCTTTCTCCAAGTTTCTTTAATCTCCTTGAAATAAATGTGTATGCCCAAAAGTAGTTTTGATAAGCAAAAGCGATGTCGTATATAGTACAGCTACCTCAGCAACTAATGTCCCAAGATTTTAGCTGCTTGAGGTCGATGACTGGGCTAACAAGCTCAAGCTCAATGGAATTTCATGAAGTGTTGCGGGAAAGGTAACTACCAAGACTTGAGATGGTTATTTGAAGTGCATATTAGGAATGTGGGCCTTTAGAACATTCATACAAATATGGGCGAATTTAGGTAAGACCATTTGACCTCAGGCACATGTGTCAAGATACTTCCATTGCCTGTCCAAGGTTATGGAAGTATGGAGGCTAAACGTGAGACAAATATGTCATTATTCAAGCGCACAAAATTTAGGAATTTAGCCTATAAATATAGGACTCTTATTACGTTGTAAAGGGTTCCAATGTCTATACACAAACTTCTATAGTTTCATCCTTTTTATAGCAGATTTGTACTTTATCTTTTATCTTTTCATTAAGAGTAGACATACTTGTAGCATCTTTTGCTTCGTCAGCAATACAACTGGGCATTCAATTACAATATACAAGACGGTATTCCCTTTTGTCATAGTCTCTATCCCCAACCTTTTTGACAAGTTGAGTTAGAGCCATTAATCTATGGATTTGACAACCAGGTCTAGAGCTTGATTGTGTTGTTCTTAGATTAGTGACATGACTTAGCCCGTCATGTGAATTTAGGTTTGAATAATTGTTTCAGGGATTTAATGACCCAAACTTTTCTCTTTGTTACATTTGTCCCAATCCAGTGACTTTAATATGGTTCACTCTACCTTAATCCTATCAAGTTTAAACTCATATGAGGCATTTCAATTCAAGGATGCCAAGCTTAAAATATCTGATTGACCCGGGCTCGAGAGTGGACGAATGAGCTCTTAAACTTGTCTCCGTCCTAATTCATAACTCTTAAGTGTACGAGGTAAGTTGTTTGTCAGCTATCTCCCATTATCCCGGCCGTCACTTAGACCAGGACCATATCAATTTACTTTTCTGCAACATAAACTTAAAAATACCAATAGATATTATAACTAAAGTATCCTTAATTGGAGTAAGAAGAGAATCCATAATTATATTGCAACCTGAACTTGAATTCATCAAAAGCATAAACCTTCATTCAAGGTGATTGATTGAGGTCAAACACATCAAAATTTAGACTTACTCCCAAGTCAAAGTAAGTCCCTTTGAACGTGTTTGTTTAGTTATTCTATTACGAGGACCATACAAACTTAATAGAAAACCAGAATAGCAAACATGGACTTTGGCCACCAAAGTGGGATTCTCTAATTAACACCAATCAATATATATATATATATATATAATGGTACTTACCAAAAAAAACCAATCAATATATAATGGAAGGTGACTATATAACTTTAGACCGTTCTTAATGGTCAAAACTAGAAGAGTTACTGCTCTCGAGGGTAAGGATCCTAAGAGGCTTGGCCTTAATTGGGTCATAGCTTGAGCATCCTTTAGAACATATCCCAATTGCACAATATGATGAAATTTGTAAAAAAACTATGATTTTGAAAGCGAAGGTGATAAAAGCATCTTTAAGGATGAGCACACCGATCTTGATGGCTATTATCAAAAAAAGTTCGAGGCCATGCTTAAAAAAATGATGCAACTTCCTGAGGAAAGACTACAGCAGTCTTTAAGAGAACGCCAAAGTCAAGGAGGAGGAGGAAGAAAATGAAGAAGAGGTGCCAATCTCTTAGCTAGTGAGAAAGAGGAGAGCCAGAGTCTCTCAATAAGAGGTACCAGCCTTGTCCTTTTGGCTTTGTTTTCTTACTTACTTCCCTTAAGATTGTTCTAATCCATCTTTCATGATGTGAGGTTACTCCTACCCTAGTGATCGTTGAAATCCCAAACTCTCCCCCAAGGAGTCAAGAATAAGAATCCTCCCATGAGATAGATCCAGTAGAATCAGCCATTGTTGAAGAAGCAAAGGGTTTTATAACTTCAATTTTGGAATCAATTTCAAGCGACATATTAGAAGACAATCCTCTTCTAGCTCCCTCGAGGAAGGAACTCATTCAAGCCCTATTCCTCCTCTCTTGGGGACCTCTACTGTCATTAAAGAGATTCATAAAGGTAAAATTCCTTCTCTTACCTTAGGAACCTCTTTTTGAACCATGAGTTGGTCATAATGTGTAAATTCTTCTTTCAGGGGCTACACTTGAAGAGAAGCCCAAAACCTTAAACCCTAAAACACAGGTCAAGTATGAATCCATGTACAAAATCTTGGTATGGGCCATAAAGCGGAAGGCCTATTAGTTAGATGGATAACAATCCATGAACTAACAAACATCACCAAAACCTCAGTAAAAGACTTAAATATACAAACAGCCTCCAAAACAACAAAAAGGAAGAAAGAAATATTATACAAACAAAGAGGAGGAAAGAAGAAATGATGTACTACTTGGGAAACCAAAGGGTCCCTGATGCCCTATTTATAGGAAAAACTTTATATAGTACTATACATATGGCAATTATATCTTATTGTTGTACATTGTACTCTCTTTACTGTGTATTTGGACATGTGTCCTCAATTAGATTAGGAGGTCCATCCTTTTTAGAAAGCCACTTTTTGCTTTCTTGCTTTCTACACGTAAATCAAGATAAGAATATGAATCTATAGTTTATAGATTCGTTCTTATCCCTTCACCCTTCGCAGAGATTGTCGATATTTTGTTTTATTTCGTCATCCAGTGATTGTTCACTTTCTGGATAAGGAGAATAATTTTGCTTCATCATCCCCATTATTATGTCAGCATTCATTGCTAAATCAATTGGGATATTTAAATTATAATAGCTATTTGCTAACTTTTTTAACAAATCTCGAGCTACTTCGTAATAATTATTTTGGTACTCCATCTAGTTATTGGTTGTGAAAATTCACCAACCGTTTGTTGTTCTAAATTGATTTTTGAATAAATATTTCTAAGCTACCATTGATATACTGATAAATGAATCGGACCGAAACTGTTTTGGACGAGTCTTGTTAATTAAATTTTCTGCCCAGTATAGCGGTTCCTTTTCAAATTCACTTTCATTAGTATTTGAGAGTATCCATATCTAGTATGAAATTTTCTTTCTTATCTCCATCCCAATGTATTGAAAATCCTGAAAGTGAGATCCTTCGAATAGTTGTATCTTTTTGATACTTTGTAGAGCATAGTTTTAATCATCATTGGAAGTTCAATTCATTGATCTGGTGCCATGCTCTGAAAAGGATGATTCTGTTTTCCAAGCGACATTCTATATCTTTAATCTTCCATGGTTCATGGTTGATCATATAGGATAGTCGGAGACATCCATCTAGCATATTGACATTTGTGATGCTTTGAAGCAAGATTTGTTTAATCATGGTTTCATGATCTTCGACCACAACTTTAATCTGTTCGTCAAATATTATTGTGGGAAGCAACTTTTGTGCTTTCTCGCATAAACACCTTCTATTGATGATTAGAAACTAGGGCATGTAAAGCTCTTCTTTGAGAGCATCTGCAAGCTGTAAAAATAATGTTATTTGTTGATATGATTATTCTTGATCCCATGTTATTTGTTTGATGAGATCAACAGAAATATTTTTTAGCCGGCCTTTTTGCTCCATTGCTTCGGACAGATTTAAGAAAATAGCATTTGCCAGATTGGTCATGCTTTGTCGAAAGTCGGCTTTTCGATCAGCCAAATGCATCTTCCAAACTATATTAAAATAAATATTAATAGAATCTGGGATACCTGGGTTATATGGGAAGTCAGATAGTTGTTCTGGGAACATTTCTTGCTCTAGTTCTCGAAGAAGTTTGGTGTAAAGAGGGGTTTCTTTACTTGCTAAAAAATGTCTTATTTCCTAAGCAGTGTAGTTTTTAAAGTATGCTCCAGAAAATTTACTGATGTTTTCAAGGCATGCTATCTAGTGGAGATATATTCCTAGTCTTCTTCCTTTGAAGACTAAGTAAACCGTTTTTAGGTTGTTTGGGTGGTTTGAGTAATTCACTAAGGTATTAGCAAATTGTGTCACCATTTGGGCATAAGAAGGACATGAGTAGGCTGCTGGTTTGTCCTTGAGTTTGAACTGTCTTGTTCCCATTCAGATGGAGAAAACTGATAATATGAGGAATATGCCTGGTTGGCATTCCTTTTGAATATTTTCCTTAGCCTTTTATGGCTTCATGTCGATCCAGTCCCCTTGAGACATTTTTCTCTGCTTAGAAAGTCTTCAAGAACATTGTTAGTTCTTTTCAAATGTTTAATTTTAAAAGAATACTGAGAAATAAAGTTGTACCATTTTAGTCTTCTTCCATCAGTTATAGCCTTTTTATTTGTCAAAAAATCTTTTACTGCTTGATTGTTAGTTCTTAAAAGAAAATTTTCTGGGGCTAAAAAAATAAGAAATCTTGGTATTGAATTTTTAATGGCTAAAAGCTCTTTTTCGAAGATAATGTATTTGATTTGTTTGGTTCAATTTCTTGAATTATATCCACAAATTTGTTCCTTTTTTGTAGCTTTTTCAGGAGTGGATTTTCCTTGCTGCTATTGTTAATGTTTCTATGCTATTTTGGTTTTCTTGTTCTGTGAGTAACTCAGCTGGTATGGCTTTTAATACACATCCCTATCAATTATCTGAGGCATCAGTTTCTATAATCAATTTATCTCCTGGTTAGGGAAAATAGATATTTGGAAGTTCAGTAATTTTTCATTTTAGTTTTTTGAGAGGATTTTTGTCTTCTTCAGTCCATTTAAACTCAATTCCTTTTTAAGTTTTTCCATTAAAGGGGTTTCAATATGAGATAATTTCTTTAGAAAATTTCTTCCGTAATTTAATATTCCTAATAGACTTTGAAGTTGTTTTTTGTCAGTAATTTCTTCGAAAAAAATCTCTAGTTTTACTTATGATATGTTCTTGGAGTTGAGTTCCTATTTTTGTAAGCTCTATTACCTAAGAAATCAATTTGATCTTCTCTACCTCAATTTTTTGGGGTGATAAAATAATTTCATATTTTTTAAGTTTATTATTTACTATTTGTAAGTGTTTTTGATGGTCCTCTTTTGTTTTTGAGAAAACTGAAATGTCATCTATATATACTACGCAAAATTCTTTAATTTCCTTGAATATATTATCCATCCATCTTTGAAAATTTTGTGGCGTAGACCAAAATGCATTACCTTCCATTGATAATGTCCTTGAGGAGTACTAAAAGTTGTTAATGGTTTTGATTCCTCTGTAAGTTTTAATTGCTAATATCCTGATTTACAACGAAATTTTTAGAATATTGTAGCTTGTTTTGTGAGGTTTATTAGGATGTCTTCTCTTGGGTTAAAATATCCGTTGAATTCTAGATGTTCATTTAATCTTTTGTAATTTATAACCATCCGGGCTTTGCATCTTTTTATCTCTGCATAGTTTCTTACCATAAATGCAGGACTATAATGAACACTTGTTGTATCTTTAATTAATCCTTTCTCTAACTCTTTCAGTTATTTTTTCGAATTCCTCTACATATTGTCTAGTGTAGATCATCGGTTTTACTCTTATGATGACATTTGGATCCCTTAGTATAAGACTACAATATATTGGGCTATTATCTCGTTATTTTAAGGGGTTATCACTAAAATATTCAACCAATTCTTTATATAACCAATGTGTTTTTTTGTAGAGCATATATTTGATTTTGAGGTTTCTTTTCCTTTATTACTGATATTTTTTCTAGTGCAAACCTAGAAGTTCATTTGTATTAGGATCGGTCTAATAATGGTACTTTAATTGTTTCCCCATATAAGGTGAAGCTTATATCATGATGATTTAATGCTATAGGGATATATTTCCAAATGAAGTTTGCTCCTAACAAAAAGTCGCCTTCCATGAAAGAAAAACAAAGGATTTTAGGTATTATGAATATTTTTCTATTTAACCATATAGCTATATCTTTTGCTTTTAAATGGATTGGAGTTTCATTCCCATCAATTCCTTTGACTAATATTGGATTTTTTATTTCTACCTTTTATCAAGTGGTAAGGCATTCTATCTGCAAGATAAGGCAGTGGCTCCTGTATCTATTAGTACTTTTAAAGGTTATGGTTTATATCCTTTAAACTAAAAATATCCTGTAACATAAGAGTACCGTTTCTTTTCTATTTTTGGGGCAAAAAATATTTTGTCATATTCTGCCCTAGTGGCTTGTAATGAACTTATGTTCTTGCATATGGGATGTTCCTAATAGGATAGGGAATTCTAGCTTTTGAATTTATTAAGCTTGACGGTGATGAAGTTTCTTGCTCTGTATTAGATAAATTTTTTGTAATGAATAATCTATATTTTTCTTTACCTATTTGTGGTAACCGGTTATTTTTAGTGCATTTTCTATTAAAGTTGGGTACCCTAGAATAAAGGTTGTTTTCTGATGCGATTAACTCTATATCACCTCGTTGTGAATTACTTTCTTCATCATTGAAATGATATGTCAATTTTTCCAGATTGCATTTCTTAGATATTGTGAGATCTCTCCAATCTACCAATCTTGGTTTTATAGCCTTTTTATATTTTTCATGAACTAGTTCAAAAACTTTAACAACATTTTTATTAAAGTCTTTTAACGAGGTTTTGGTGATGTTTGTTAGTTCATGGATTGCTATTCATCTAACTGACAGATCTTCCACTTTATGACACATACCAAGGTTTTGTACATGGATTCTTACTTTAATTGCATCTTCTATTAGATGATCAGTAATTGAGATAAAGAAATTTTGTTTTATTTTAAACCAAACTATTCCATTAACCATATTTTCTTACACCTCCTAGTACTACTTTCATGTGATCATAAAATCTTTTATCAAATACTATAGCCGTTAAGGGAGCATCAATCCCTATTCTAAAAAGAGTTGTCATTCCAACTTAGATTAGTTCTACATGTATGTGTTTTACCTTAAGATATTTAGTTTTCCATTGGTCTATTTTTTCTTTACTGAAGAGCGAGATTTCTGTCACTCCTTCAACATTAAGATGTACTTGGGTATTTCTAGAATATTGTTCGAATATCTTTTCAGACCAGAAATTAAAAAGTAATTTTTTGTATATTTCTTCACATTTTATCCTTTGTTGTTTTTCAAAAGTTTCAAAAATTTTTTTTGGTAAGTCAGCGAAATATATAGATGTAAGAAAATGAGTACAAGCTACAAGGGGCATACCCCAGGACACGACCGAAGCCTACAAGTATGAAACAACGTCAAAAAAGTTCAGACAAAGTCCATACAACATGCAACCAAAAACAACAAAAGGGACAAAAAAGAAACTAAGTCTCAAAACCCCAGTGCCGAAGCAATGAGGCGTGACGGTGGGCTCCTCTGAACAAAGAAGCAACAAGTAGGCGGCTCCTGGCCAAACTCGTAATCTCCTCTCGTACGGCCGCAACTGATCTGGACTGGGAACACTGAACCCGAAGGTTGCGCTCGTACCAGACAGTATACACAGTCGCAGAGAGGCAGAGTCGAGCTATGATACTGCTAATCTCCCGTCCCCTGAGATGCTGAGCAGCCCAAGCGACAAGATCACCCCAAGGAAGGGTGGGCCAAGCGATAGATGTACTCGGAGTGACAGAGCTCCAGACCGAGGCAGAAAAGGAACAGGCGAAGAAAAGGTGCTCGTGAGTCTCGTCAGTAGAACCCCAGAGCACACAAACACTCCGAACCTCTAGTGCTCTGAAACGCCGAAGTCGGTCCCGGGTCCAACGTCGCTGTCGAGTAGCTAGCCAAAGAATGAAGGAGTGTCTCGGTATATTCATCTGAAACCATAGAAGGTGATGAATGGTATCCTCCTCTCTCTTACTCCGCAGCATCCCCCAAGCGGACTTGGTGGTAAAGTGCCCCGAGGGGTCACCCAACCACCGGATGGAGTCCACTACACGAGCCCAAGGGCTAAAGTCAATCATGTCCCAGATGGGTAGGAGCTCCAAAAAACCCTATGGAAATCTCCACTGACCACCCTCAATAATGGATGAGACCCGAGAATCCCAATGAAGCCCAGAAGAGGTGAGCAGTCGAGCAGGGAAGCGCTCCGAAAGACGACCACATGGCAGCCAGTAATCGGTCCATAGGGCAGTGTCAAGGCCATTGCCTATCACATGATAGATCAAACTAGAGCAGAGGCGGCGAACTGATAGGATCTGACGCCAGCACCAAGAGGCTGAACTCGTCGCCCGGATAGTCTAGAAGCTCCGCCCTCTAAGCCAGTTCAGATGAACCCAACGCGGCCATAAAGAGGAAGGGTTAGAAAGTAGGAACCAGATATGCTTCATGATTGAAGCCTGGTTCCACTCAACAAGGCGGCGGATCCCAAGACCACCCTCCCGCCTAGGGTAGCACAAATGCCTCCAAGCAACCTTTGCCCCTCCTGGGGCCAACGAGGACCCTCTCCAAAGGAACACCGCAAGAGTCGACTCGATCTTTCTGATCATCGTCTTCGAAAGCATGAAGATCGACGGCCAGTAGACCTGAGTGGCGAAAAGAACAGAGTGGATAAGCTGTAGGCGACCAGCATACGAAAGCGAACGGAAGGTCCAGAGCCGTATACGAGAGAGAATGCAATCCAGCAGGGGCTTGCAGTCAATGTACCGCATCCGAGAAGTGATAAGTGGTACTCCCAGATAACGAACTGGGCACTGCCCAAGGATGAAACCCAGAAGACCCAAAATATCCCGCTGAGTCGCAGAGTCCACCCCTGCTAGAAAAACTGAGCTCTTCGCTGCATTCGAGGACAGCCTCGAAAGTACAGCAAAGTGGTCCAAAACCTCACGAACAACGGATACACTACCCATATCACCCCTACAGAATATCATCAGGTCATCACCGAAACATAGGTGTGTCAACCCAGTACAACGGCAGCTCGGATGATAGCGAAAACGCGGGTCATCAATAGCACGGCGAAGCAGCCCTCGGAGACCCTCCTGAGTGATAACAAACAAATAGGGAGAGAGAGGGTCACCCTGACGTACACCTCGACTGGAGCGGAAGAATCCCTGAAGCTCGCCATTGATGGCGATAGAAAAGCGGGCCATAGAGAGGCACTCGCGGACCCACCTGATCATGACCTCTGGAATCCCCATACTCCTCATACCAGCTAGGATGAAATCCCATTGGACAGTGTCAAAAGCCTTACGGATATCGACCTTCAATGCATAACGAGGCGAGACCTGAAGGTGATAACCGCGCATCAACTCCTGTGTCAAAAGGATGTCGGAAATCCGACGACCTGGAACAAACGCTGACTGAGCATCCCCAATCACCCCAGGAAGGACACCCTTCAACCTGTTTGCAATGATCTTAGTAATGCACTTATAGATCACGTTGCAACAGGAGATAGGGCGGAAGTCGCCAAAGGTGGATGGAGTCTCCACCTTGGGCACAAGACATATCTGGGTGGTGTTCAGGGCACCTAGCATGCACCCTGAAACGAAGAAAGATTGCACGACCCTAATCACTGCTCCTCCAACCACCTCCCAGGCCCTCTTAAAAAAAAAGGGAGGTGTAGCCATCAGGCCCCGGGGCTCTGTCATCGCCTATGGAAAAAAGAGCATCCCGAACCTCAGCTGTAGAGATCGTGGAAATAAGCGAGTGAGCCTGATCCCCAGAGATGAGAGTCTCAAAAATGTCAGAAACATCCTCAGTCAGCGGACCACCCGGCTCAGTCAACAAATCCTGGAAGAAAGTAACCCTGGTCTGAGAGATCAACTGCGGATCATATGTCCTCACACCATCAGAGTCCACAATCAACGAGATCCAGTTCCGGGCCTACCGATGGAGAACAGACCGATGAAAGAACCGAGTGCTCTGATCCCTGAGAAAAAGCCACTGAATACGCGACTTCTGACGGTAGAATGCCTCCTCATCCCGACACAAAGCTGAATACTCATGAAAAAGTCGGCGCTCTTCGAGACGTAGAGAAGGACTCTCAGGGTCCTCATCCAAGGTCCTCTGGCTCGTGGCCCATGCATCACGGGCCACCTCGACTCTGGCCGAGATGTGACTGTAGTGGCGGGCGTTGAGGGCCTTCAACTCACTCTTTAGCAGCTTCAGCTTCTGAGTGAGCTAATACACCGGAGTACCCTTAACACAAGTGTCCCAGACTCGTCTGACTGTGGGAAGGAAGTCCTCGTGATCGGCCCAAAAATTGAAGAACTTGAAAGGAAGTCGCAGGGCATGACGTTCCCCAAGCCCTCGTACCACAATGGCGCTATGGTCTGAGACGACATGTCGGACAAGGAACTCAGCGGATGTGATGGGGAAGTCACGAAGCCAACCCTCACTAACTAGGCACCAGTCAAGCCGCTAGAGAATCAAGCGGTCACCCTCGGCCTTATTGGACCATGTGCAGTGAAGACCCGAAGAAGAGATAGGTGTCAGCTCAGCCTCAGTAAGGCACTCCTATAAGTCGTCCATGTGACCTGGCCAACCCTCCTGGCCACCGCATCGATTGGATAGGCTAAGGATGGCGTTGAAATCCCCAAGAAGGATCCAAGGCTCACCCAAGAGACTCAAGCTAGTGCTCCGAATATAGTCCCATAAGGCTCAGCGAGGACCCGGCTCGTTAAGCCGTAAACAAAAGTAGCGAGAAAGCTTACAGCCCCAGAAAGATCAGAGATACGACAAGTAAGGAACTGGTCTCCTCCGCAAATGAGCTCGACTCTATGAATGCCAGGATCCCAAGCAACGATAATGCGACACCACGTAGGGCAAACGCCACTGAAGAGAAAGCACCACCCATCGGTACACCGACCAATCACCGCCTCGACATCAATAGGTTTGGTTTTGGTCTCGACCAAACCAATGACAGATAAACGATTGGAAGAAATCCAATCACGAACAGCACGGGAAGATTGGGGATTGTTAAGCCCCCTAATATTCCAACAACCAACCACCATGATGAAATAGTGAAGTGAAAGCGCGGCCCGCGCACGTGGCCGTATGGGTAATCGGCCTCCTCGGGCCCTCTACGGCGACCTCAACACATGGGGAAGTGGAAGTGTCCGACACACTCTCAAATTGGTACGACGTGTCTAGGCTCGGCACACTTGCCGACCGATTCAAGGAACCTATAAGAGGGGTAGCGACTCCAAGAATGCCATCCTGAGCCATCTCCACCTCAACAAGAACATCAACAATCTTTGAGTCTTCCCGAAGAGGGGTGGGAACAAAATCCGCGAAAGTCCAAGGCGAGAGAGAAACCGACCCAGAATCCGAAAGGACCGTACGGGTACTCGGCTCCCTAACGTCCGAGCCAACTGCCCCCCTCAACTCAACCGTACCAACCATGCATAGGCTAGGAGTCTCCAAGCAGTCCACACACCGATTAGCATCAAGTCCGAGAGACCCAGGAGTCGGCCCACGACTAATACCCCTAGAGGAAAACCCCTCCAAAACGGGCCCATTTCCTCTAGGAATAGCGGAAGTGGATGCACTAGAAGGAAGCCCCTCCAAATCGGGCCCATTCCGACCAGTGTGTAAAACGGGTGAGACCCTAGGAGAAAGCCCCTCCAAAGCGGGCCCATTAACCCTAGGTGCGACAACTGGTCGGTCACTAGAGGGGAGCCCCACCAGACCGGGTCCATCCCCTCTAATGCTAGTAGTAGGTGAGTCACGAGTGGAAAGCCCCTCCAACGCGTGCCCATTTCCTCTAGTAAAAAATCTCGAAGGGCACGAACCATTCGGCCCGGTAGGACGTCGTCCAACCGTAGGCCCAGGAAGAGAAAGTCGCGGCCCATGAATCACTGGCCCCAACCGCACACCCTCGTCCCCATTATCAACAGCCCCTCCCTCAAGCCCATCATTAGGCCCATCCACTTCACCCACTTCCCGTGCCCCATTATCTACAAAGGGCCCAATATCACAAGGCCCTTTAACTCTTGCCTCCCCAAGCCCAACAGTAGTGGGCTCATTCGTAAGCCCAGCATTAGGAGTAGCGTTAGGATTAGCGTCTCTCCCACCACCCTTACGCCGCCTCCGTCGCCGCTGGCCTTTTCTCCCTGCCACCACCTCCGGCTGCTCGGGGAGGATAGTAACGGTGTTCGGGGTGGGACAAGTGTGACCAAAGTCCCTAAATTTACAGCAAACTTTCGGCATACCCTCCAATTTAACCATCACCGGTATGATTCAGCCATTGTAATCCACCGAGAGTCGCTTCGGCGGGTCGGTCCATGCGTCAAGTTGTACACATGCACGAGCATAGCTAACCATAGTACCCTCCAAGGTCGGTTGGTCCATGAAAAGGGGGCGGCCCACACCGCTGGCGATCGAGCTCAAAGAACTCTCTGACCATAAGGAGGCCGAAAGACCATGTAATTGGACCCAAATTGCAATCTGAGGGAGGTCCCGCGAGGGAGCGAAGTTGGGTTGCCAACGCTCAAGGGAAAGGTAATGCCCATTAAGGGTCCAAAGCCCACCCCTAAGAATCAAACCCTACTCAGCTATTGACTTAAATCGGAAGTAGTAGACCTCCTTATCCGCAATTACACATTCAAGTCCTTTCGACCCCCAAAGCATGCGAGCTAATGCGACACCCTAAGGTTATATTTCTATCTTCATTTGAAGGTGGTTCTTCTATCTTATAGCTATCGGTCATAAAAATGATTTCTTTTAGTTGATCTGTGGAATTTGCTATTTCTACGTCAGATGTTTCTGAACTTAGACTTTCTATTTCATAGAGCATATCTTTTATGTCGGAGATGTCTTCTCCGTACATTATGTCTAAATCTTATTCTTCTAGTAATTTAATCATTTTCTTATTGCCTTTTGTTTTATGAGGGCATGAAGGTGCCAAATGACCGTCCTCATTACAAATAAACATCGACACTTCTTTTTAAACGTATGGGTTTGTTTCTTTTTATAATTCCATTTTTTTACATATTTCTTTTTCTTTTGAAAATCCCCCTTTTTTCCTAAGGCTTCCATTTGAAACGTCTTTTTCTCTTTTTTGAAGATGATTTATAGGTTTTATAGGTTTTGCATCCTATTTTTTATTCTTCTTGGGGTATTTTGTTACAACATCTTTCTCCATATGCGGAGTTAGTAGTTTGGTTTTTAACCTGTTTTTTAGGTTTTACTTCGACACATTTTTGTACAATCATTCTCATGACAAATTGAATTTTATACCCTAAAGTGTATGTTGTAAGATCTTTTTCTTCTAAAATCTTTTGAAAGTTTGCTAAGGCCATTTCATCCCATGGATGTGGAAGTCTATTAAAATATTGATCTAGATAATGTTAGGTATTTATAGGTTCAAGCATATAAAAGTATTTTTGTAAATGCTTCTACATACTTTTCATATTCACATATGTTACAAAGTTCAAGTTTTACAAAGATATATTTGGCATCTTCCTATATGGGTTTTTGACCAATACATCCACAAACTCATTTTTTAACTATAATAGCAAATTCTTCTAGTATTTGTTCTGGAGAATTAAAATTATTAAGTAAACTAGCTTTTTCTGTTTTTCCTTCCTTAGATTTTGTTACGTTTGGGATCAAATCTCAAACGTAAGCTAAGAATAAGAGAGTATGGGATGAGAAAGAAGTGAAAGGAGATGAGAAAATAGAGAGATAATAAGATGAGAAAAGAAGTTGATCTCAAAGAGATTTGGTAATTTTCATTGAATGCCCTAGAATTACACTGATCAACCTATTTATAGGAATTTAGATACATTGAACTAAGACTTAACAACTACCCACCTCAACTAACAAAATATCTAACTAACTAAAATATCTCCTAACTAACACCTTAAGCATTAGTGCCTAGATACTCCTAAACTCAGCCGTAACCTGCTGCAGCAGGTTACTACAATGCTGGACATTACAAGCACTTTATTTCAACTCAGGGCTAGACAATAGTAAACTAAGACCAATACATCTTTATTAGCTAACACCCCAAAATATCAGCTCCAATCAGCCACATAACAGCCTCCCAACAGCAACAGTATAGCAGCAGCTACCGATCCAGTACACAGCCTCCATCAACTCATGCCTCGGATTCTCGCATTCATAACATTACCTTCCCCTTGAAAATAGTCTTGTCCTCAAGAATGGAAGAGAGTTGGAGCAATGCAAATCACTTAACTTATGAAAAGATAGCTGAAGTATTGAACTACTCGTTGAAATCTGCAGTTGGAATGACATCTGAAGCAAATCACTTAACTACTCGTTATGCAATAGAAGATAGCTTGAATGCGCTGACTGCCCTGCCATATCAAACAACAGCAAGAACAAGTATGTAACCCGTGCAGATCAAGAACCAAATGGTACTGTAGCTGGTCCGGCTGAGATCTATTGCAACTGAAACGAGCCCATGCTGAACTGACTCCGAATTGCAGAAGATACACGAGTATGTCTCTTGTTATGACAAAATGTTTGTGCTTGAATGTATAATCCTCTTCAGGGGGTCCGCACTGATCAAACCAAGCATCGACAACCCATCCAAGACACTTCCTAATGCAAATAATACAGCTCAAGGCTTGACATTGCTGCAGAGAATCAATAAACGCAGCAATAACTCGGTAATTCTGCTTGACAAATGCTGCATAACCGAATTTAAATGTCATTAAACCCATAAGACTGCACATGAAGTCCCTTATCAACTCAGGATGCCTTCCCAACTCGAACCAAGTGTCAAAAGTTGTTGGTAGACAGTCCCAATGCAGCCCAAACTGATCACCAGAGAAAGAAGCAATCTATAACTGTCACTGCCACCAATTCCATTTCGTGTTGGGTTCAGCAAGAAGCTTCCCGTCTTCAGCAAGTTCATAAGACCTCTCAAGATCACAGTTGTACCATCAATAAGTCTACTTAACACCTGATATGCAGCTGACAGTGAAAGAATTAAAATTCCCCAAGAATTTTCAGCAGCTTCCTTGCTTTCTTGTTGTCCCAACTTAAACAATTGAGTACTTGTGTCTTCAGCTTGAAACTTTGGACTTTTGTTCCACCAAACTAAGTACCCACTGGTCACACATGAATTCCAAGGACACAAGGTCATCACTTGAATACCCAAAGCAATCCCAGTGACAGATTGTGTTCTGCAGCTCCTAATTTTCAGCCTGATCTCAAAACTTCCTTGGATCCCATGCTCATCTAACCAGCAAACATGCCTCATATTTTGTTTTTTTTTTGGTAAGTCAGTGTGAAAATATCATATATATATGTACAAGTCTACGAGGGGCATACCCCAAGCTAAGGCCCAAGGCCTACATCAATGAATCAATCCGAAGAAAGAAATCAAAACAACGAAATCAAAAGCCAATATGGCCAAACAAAAAGGACAAAGCCAAAAAGCAAAAAAAAAAAAAAAAATATATATATATATATATATATATATATATATATAAAGCTAGCGCCCAATCCCCCACTCCTGCAGAAGCTGTGAGTGACGATGAGCACCACGAAGCACAGGAGCAGCAATGAGACGGCTGCGAGCCAATCCTGTGATCTCCTCAGTGACGACTGCAGAAGGCCTGGACTGGGAGCGCTGGATCCTCAGGTTACGCTCGTACCAGAGGGTGTAAACTGTCACTGAAAGACAAAGGCGGGCAAAAAAATTTGATACAAAATTGACACTAGTGGAATTTGAACACCATACCTCTAACATATAAAGTTCACCATTACCATGCCTCAAATGATCAAGCTTTGCTTCCTTGTCAGGCATCTCAAACATGACTAACAAATATAACAAGTGAAGACACGAAAAGAACTCCTGATCAGATGTAAACTTCTTCAAATCAGTGTTGATCTGTTCCAAACCTCTTTGCTGATATTCACTCCAATCTGAGCTGGAGTTAGACTTGATGTTGCACTGATTTTTTCCCTTCACACACTAAGGAAATATTGAAGCTTGTGTATATAATTTTTCCATTCAAATCAACCATAATAGATCACCCCAAACATGATCAGGTTCTGAATCTGATCAGCACTTCCCATCTGCTGATTGTTCCAATTTCCAGGTGCTATTGTCCTTGGCTTTACTTGGCTTCGTGCACCAGCTTTGAGGTCATACCAGCAGCCCAACATAGCTTCAAGCCATCCATAACTCCTCAAACGACTAGCAGCAATTACCATTCCTTCAAGGAAAAGCTTTTGTATCAATTGGAACTTCAATGACACCAGTTCTATAACAATTGGGACTACAATGACTTGCTCTGAATTATGCAGCTTGCAACATGTAAAATCCTTTTCCTCAAGGCTTGCTTTGATGTTAACTTCATCATGACTCACAGCCACTACAATTTGTCCACCATTTCTTGCACTAGCACTGAATTGTTCATCCACAAACAACAGCGCCGTAAGTCTAGCTGTTCCAATCACTTATAATTCTTCCCTTCCCGGTTCAAAGGGCCTCCCTTCATCAATGACATCATTTAAAGAACCTATTGTACTGATGTGGATCTGATCAGAGATCTGTCTTCCCACCTTATAACCTTTGTGCACATCCATCAACTTAATTGCTTGCATAGGAAACAAGCTTTGTTTGTTGTGAACCTTGAAACGCACTCTCGCCGCTCGAGTGCTTCTTTTCAGCAAAAAGTCAACTCCTCTACACTTCATATAGTCTTGAGAATCTTCTCCCGGGTCAGGAGGCAGCTTATCACAAGAACTTTCACAAGGATGAGTCATAACTTCCCTCAAATAAAGAAATAGATCATTCCGAACTTGCCAATCGGCACGCAGACAGTGCATTTCAGCCAATATACATTCGTAATCTTTTACCCAACACAAGCGACCTTGCAAAGCATCCAAGATGATGTTGTTCTGGTCCTGAATTAACACTCCAGCACGCCCAAAAGTGAACTTAGGCATACCCTGATCTGTAATCGATGATACTGCAGCAGCATAATTGATTTCCCAATCAGAATAACCTTGCTCAGCAGTGGAAGTGCTTCTGGTCTACATATAGGCCTGCCATGGAATCATACTTAACCGATTTGGTGATATACCAACATATACATCAGTAAAATCAGTATCTTGAGTTAGTTCTTGCTGATCATCAAGCCTCCTAGACTGGAACACCACCTTACGCTTCAACTTCTTCTTTGTAATCTTCTTTGCTTCCCAAAAATCGTTCAATGCGTCATTGAGTTGGCTTCTCTTTGCTTTACTCCTTGCTTTCTTTAACATTCCCATGACATGGAAATCATATTCCCATTCCGGATGCATATCATATTGTGCCCCAGCATCAACAAGATACTCCAACTCTAGCCACGAGTCTTCATAAGGATCATCTTGTTCAAACTCAGGTTCTTGTAGTTTGTTTTCATCAATTTCGGCATTCTAGGGGACGAGTTCATCCCCAACGGCAACAGATTCCACTTTCTCTTTTTGCTCAACATTGAACTTTTGTTGTTTAACGCTATCCACTAGCTCCGGAAACTCATTTGCATCAAGAACCCCCGCACCATCAAACTGATGAGATGAACAATGCAGATTCACAGCAGGAGAAATTGGCCTTCTAAATTGTTCTCGAATCTCAGCGAATTTCACTTCAAGTTGCTGCATAAATTTCACTTCAATCGGATGAGCTTGCTGATCAATCTTCACATTGATTTGCTGGTTCCTTTGCTATATCAATTTAGCATTAGATTGCTTGAGTTGATCAAGCATTGTCTTCATCTTATTGTCCCAATATGCATTCGTAAGCCAATCCGGACCTGTTGCATCCCTACCATCCATAATTCGCTCTTGAACTTCACGCTGTGAATTAATTTGAATGATTTTCGAATTAACAGCAGCACAAATTGTTAATTCAAGATCAGATTTAAGAATCACCGTAGTTTCCAAACCCTAACTGACGAACTTCGAACAAAGGAAACTCGAACAAACCCTAACCGCAATGTTAGTTGAGTAATTCGGCTTACACTTCTGAAAGCTCGACTCTAACTTGCAATTAAGTTCTCAACACAATACTCAAACAATCTTCACGAACGAAATCGAATTCCAACTCTTTCGTTTCTAAGTTCACTGTCAGATTTCGCTCTTCGCTGTCAGATTTTCACCCAAGAAATTCTCCACACAATAACATATAATTCTTAAGAATCAAACGCAGATTCGATGAATTCTTACCACATCTATGCTTATCAACACAATTTCATCACAATTCAGTAACGAACACAAATTCTCAACAAATTGCAACCTGAAGTTCAGAAACCTTTACCTCAACCTCAACTTATGAATTCTAGAATCAGAATTAACCTCAATGCAGCTTGTTTCTAATCTTTTGATTATGATCAAGTGCAATGTGGATCAATTAGCTCACTTGAAATTCTTCTCCAACCGATCAGATGAATGATTGATTAAGAACAATTAAGCTCAATCTTCAACTAATGCTTTGCTCAGCACTCAACTTCAGCAGCAATTGCTTGATCGAATCTACTGAATTCACTATGAATCAGCTCTAATGTTGAATGTACTCAACAACTACTGATCAATTATCCTTTCCTCAATGTATTTCAATCGATTTTATCCCAACCGAAAGCAATTTCCAAGCACTTGTAGGTCACTAATGCAGTAACCGTCACCTTTTGATTTCAAACTTCAGAACTGAATTCTGATCAACATAATCTAAACTAATTTGTATCACAATTGTTTTTATTGATTTAATTGCAATGCAATCAATCGGATTTTGTAATTTTTTTCAGATATGAGCTTGATTCGGAAGCCAAATCAAGGCTCTGATACCAATTGTTACGTTTGTGATATAATCTCAAACGTAAGCTAAGAATAAGAGAGTATGGGATAAGACAGAAGTGAAAGGAGATGAGAAAATAGAGAGAGAATAAAATGAGAAGAGAAGTTGATCTCAAAGGGATTTGGTAATTTTCATTGAATGCCCTAGAATTACACTTGATCAACCTATTTATAGGAATCTAGATACATTGAACTAAGACTTAACAACTACCCACCTCAATTAACAAAATACCTAACTAACTAAAATATCTCCTAACTAACACCTTAAGCATTGGTGCCTAGATACTCCTAAACTCAGCCGTAACCTGCTGCCGTAGGTTACTACAATGCTGGACATTACAAGCACTTTATTTCAACTCACGGCTAGACAATAGTAAACTAAGACCAATACATCTTTATTAGCTAACACCCCAAAATATCAGCTCCAATCAGCCACATAACAGCCTCCCAACAATAGCAGTATAGCAGCAGCTACCGAACCAGCACACAGCCTCCATCAATTCATGCCTCGAATTCTCGCATTCATAACAGATTTTTCCCTATTGTTTTAACTATTGTAAGTAGTCTCCTTGTAGAGTGGCTGCTAGGTAATCTAACCATGCTAATTTATTACCTTCCCATTAAGTTTTATTACTTATTAAATTAAGGGCCATGGATTGAGCCTAATCATCTATTACTTGAAGTTGATTCTTAAAAGAAACCTTATTTAAACTTAGGTATGTTCCTTGTAATGAGATCACTTGTTTGTTTAAATTATCTTTTCTCCACCATGCTCCAACAAAAGGATTTTCTTTATTCTTTGAATTAGAGGGTTAAGCTTCTTCTCCTTTTCTTGCTTCTTCTACTTGAGGGTTTTCCTCATCTGATACTTCTTCTAAAGGATACGCTTCTACCCTTGATTTTTCAAGTAATTGAGAGTTAGATTTATATTACCAATTTTCTTATGGTATTTGAGGGCCAGTTCTGTTGATGTATTTTCAAAATTAAGTGTTTAATGAAGTGTTTGAGAAGTGTTTCATACTTGTTTTAATGTGTTTTGGCTTAAGTATGGTGTGTGTTGACACATGGGTTGATTATGTCGACACAAAGCTCTGCAGAAACGTCCTTGGGATCTGTGTGTCGACACACAGGTTCTATATGTCGACACACAGATCTATAGAATTGCTGTGTGTTGAAGTGAGTGTCGACACTCACTTCGACACACAATCTTACAGTACCCTGTGTGTTGAAGCAAGTGTCGACACTTACTTTGACACACAGCTCTACAGTGAGCTCTGTGTTGATGTGTGCGTCAACACAGCTTCGACACACAGGGCAGTTATGACCGTTACTTTGAGCGGTTGGAAGTAGTTTTTGGCGGTTCTTTTAGATAACCTTTGGGACACCTTTTAAGCCTTCTTCTTCAATAATAAGCCCCCATGTGTTGGTTGAATAGATACATGAAAAAACATATGTGAAATCTTTATGAAAGATGGAAAAGACTTTAACAAAGATAGTTGTACAAAGTTCTTCAAAAGTTCATTCTCTCTACATCTCCTCCTCTTCCTTCTTACACACACTCTCACTTCATATTTGGTTGTCATTGTATCCTCGAGACTATTTCGTTATGCTGAAACGAGTCTTATGGAAAGTAATTACACAACCTTGACACCTGAGATAGTTTGGTTACCCGGTTCGCAAGCAATATCTCTAACAATCTTAAGACTTACTTTTTTGGTTTGGGATGGCTTCTTCACTATGAGAGATGACAACCGACTTTGTGAAATTGGACCCGTTTGATGGTGGCAACTTCCGACGCTGGCAAAGATACAGTTTCAAATTATAACTCTCAACGTCGTATATGTCCTGAATACACCCATTCTTGATCATCCAACTGATGAGGAGGAGGCACTTTCCGAGCAACATGCCCATTTGAAGTGGGAGAACGATGACTACATATGTAGGGGACACATCCTCAACGGCATGACTGATGCCCTTTTTGACATCTACTCCAATGTTCCCACCGCCACGGAATTATGGGACACTCTTGAAGCAAAGTGCATGGCGAAGGACGCAACAAGTAAGAAGTTTTTGGTTAGTCAATTCAATAGTCATAAAATGGTTAATCATCCGAAAATGGAACAATTTCATGAAATAGAAAGAATATTAAACCATTTTAAACAACATAACATGAATATGGACGACACTATTGTTGTTTCCTCCTTGATGGACAAACTTCCGCCCTTTTGGAGAGATATTAAGAAAAGAATTAAACACAAGAAGGAAGACATGTCTATCGAGGAATTCGCTAACCATCTTCAAATTGAGGAAGGATATAGGTTGTAGGATGAGAACAAAGATCACCCTGATGACATAAGAAAGATAAATGTCATGGAAGAAGGACAATCGAGTAAGGGACCGAAGCAAACAGGACACTTCCAAAAGAAACGTGATGACAAGATGCCAAAGCCTGTCTGTTGGGAGTGCCAGAAGCCCGGTCACTTGAGGAGGGACTGTTATCGCCTTAAGAACAAAAACGGCAAAGGGCTGGATCATCGCACCAAAAATTCGAATAATAATTTCGTGGCAATGATATCCGAGATCAACCTAGTCCAAGATGATGACTCTTTGGTGGGTTGATTTTGGGGGCTCTGAAACATGTCTATAAAGATAGGAGGCTCTTCAAAGTGTTTGAACCCATAAACGACCGAACTATGTTGTTCATGGGTAATGGAGCAACCATACTAGTCAAGGGCAAGGGAAAAGTTGAAGTGCTTTTTACTTTAGGAAAAACCCTTACTTTAACTGATGTGTGTTTCACCCCGGATTTAAAGAAGAATCTCGTATCTGGTAGCCTGTTAAATAGGTGCGGATTCAAGTTGGTCTTTAAGGCCGACAAATTTGTGTTGTCAAAAGGGAGGCATTTGTTGGAAAGTATTACATGTATGAAGGCATGTTCAAACTTAATGTGGATAATAAAGCTGTTAGTTTGGTGTATATGCTTGATTCTTCATTTCTTTAGCATCAAAGACTTGGTCACGTAAATTTTTGTAGAATGCATGAAATGGCAAACTCATCGTTAATTCCCCATATTGAAAAAGTTAATGACAAATGTAAAACATGTAAGCTAATGAAAATAACGAGAATACCATTTCCCTTGGTTCAAAGGGAAAAAAAAGTTTACTTGATTTAGTATATACAGATTTGTGCGATTTTAAGAGCACTCCAACTTTAGGAAGAAAAAGATATTTCATAACTTTTATAGATGATTACTCTAGATACTGTTATGCATATCTAATAAATTATAAAGACGAGTCACTTGAAAATTTTAAAGCATTTAAAGTTGAAACCGAACTGCATTGCGAAACATTCTTGAAATACCTTAGATCGGATCGTGGTCGAGAATATTATGGTCCCAAATATTTCGAAACCATGGGAATAGTACATGAGGTCACGGCACCTTATACACCGCAACAAAATGGCATGGCTGAGTAGAAAAATCAAACTTTAACCGAGATGGTGAATGCCATATTGTCATATTCCGGACTCAGTGATGGATTTTAAGGTGAGGCCATGCTTACGGCCTGTTATATTTTGAATCGTGTTCCTAATAAGAAAAGTAAGATTACCCCATATGAACATTGGAATAAATGGGCCCTGAATTTGAACTATCTTTAAGTTTGGAGATGTAAGGCAATTGTTAAAGTCCCTGAACCTAAAAGAAAAACGTCAGTTGAGAGAGGCATTGATTGTATATTTGTAGGATATGCGGCTCATAGTCAAGCATATCCATTCTATGTGATTGAATCAAATGACTATATAAATGTTAACACCACAATAGAATCGAGAGATGCTATTTTTTATGAAAATCGATTCACAGCTATTCCTAGACCAAGAGATAATATACCGGTTGAAAATGACATTCCTATATCATATGCTGGAGACCATCATGAGAGGGAAGAAATCCCCGAGAATGCTCTAGAACTCCAAAGAAGTTAAAGAGCTAGGAAAGAGATCTTTTTCAGACCGAACTTCTATACATTTTTGGTAGAACGTACTGGTAACAATGTGGACCATGTAACTCCATATTCTTGTGCTATAGAGTCAGATCCTATGATTTGATGAGGCTATGAAGTCTCATGATGCCTCTTTTTGGAGAGAGGCGATAAGTGATGAGATGGACTCTATCACAGGTAATAATACCTGGATTCTAGTGGATCTTCCACGAGGACATAAGCCCATAAGGTGTAAATGGATCATCAAGAAGAAGATGAAAGTTGATGGAACTACGGATAAGTTCAAAGCCCATTTGGTGGCTAAAGGATTTACCCAAAAACATGGGATATACTACTTTGATACTTATGCCCCTGTGGCAAGGATATCAACGATAAGAGTACTAATAGCTATTGCCTATTTACAAGCTAGCAATTCACCAAATGGATGTGAAAATGGCATTCCTAAATGGTGAGCTGGAAGAAGAGGTGTATATGGAACAATATGAATGGTTTGTTGTTTCGAGCCAAGAGAAGAAAGTATGTAAACTCATACGATCTCTATATGGGCTAAAGCAAGCTCCTAAACAATGGCACCAAAAGTTTGACCAAATTGTTCTAAACAATGGATTCATAATCAGTGAATTGGGCAATTGTGTCTATAGAAAGTTCGAAAATGGGAAAGGAGTCATTATTTGTTCGTATGTCAATGACAAGCTGATCTTCGGTACCAATTTGGAACAAGTGGAGAAAACGAATCAATTTCTCTTGAGGAGCTTTGCTTATGAAAGATATGGGTGAGGCTGAGATTATTCTTGGTATAAGAATAATAAGGAATGGTGATACACTATCCTTGACGCAGTCTCATTACATGAAAAAGGTGTTGAATAGATTCAACTTTGGTGCTTGTGCACCTATGTCCATACTGATGGATCCAACTATGAAACTTGTACAGAATGAGGGAGCTCCAGTGTCACAATTGGACTATGCCAGAGTCATAGGATGTCTTATATACACCATGACTAGCACAAGGCCCAATATAGCCTTTGCTGTTGGAAAGCTAAGTAAGTATACAAGCAATCCGAGCAAATTATATTGGCATGTAGTATATAGAGTACTGAAGTATCTTAAGAAAACCATGGACTATGGTATTTCATTCTGATGCTAGCTATATCTCTGATGTGGAAGATCATGCATCCATAAGCGGATGGGTTTTCTTGCTTGGCTGGGGTGCGGTTCCTTGGGGTCCCAAGAAACACACTTATATTTCAGATTCTACTATGGCAATGGAGTTTATAGCTCTTGCGTCTGCTGAAAAAGAATCCGAGTGGTTAAAGGATCTCTTGTATGAGATTTCTTTGTGGCCTAAGCCGATCTCACCTATCACTACCCATTGTGATAGTCAGGCTCCGCTTTCAAAGGCGTACAATGAGGTGTATAATGGAAAGTCCAGGCACATTGATATGAGACATAGTATAGCGAGACAACTTATTCGAGAAGGGGTCATCACTGTGGACTTTGTGAGAACAAGTCAGAATCTAGCGAATCCATTTACGAAAGGCCTAGCAAAAGACTTGGTTTTGAAAACAAATGAAGGGATGGAGCTGAAACCCGTCTATTTGAGTCGCCTACGATGGACCCTCAACTCAACGCTTAGTACAACGCCGGGTTTTGGGTTCAATGAGAGAGTGTTGTCTTCTGTGTGATTGCAAGCACTAAAAGAGAAATTTCCATCCCGCGTGTGAAGTGCTTGGTAACCTATGAAAGAGGAATAAAGAGGATGAGCTTATGCTCTTAATGGACCCGAGTACACATTATTATTGAATGTAGTGTTGCAGGGACATGATCAATGGGGTCCACCTTAGTGAATGTAAAGTTTGGCCGCTTCAAAAGAGTGGTTTAATGACAAGGGTTTGGCCCTGAAATACTCATGAAGGGTACAGGATATAAGGCCACAAATATGTCAATTTAGGAGATGAGTATGTGTGTCGGGAGTAAGTCTTGTACGTGGAGATGTATTCAGTTAGTCAAATGGGATGTATGGTTCAAAGCTTAGTCTACCATTTTTGTTCTGATTAATTGTAACGTGTCTTTAATAGGTGAGAGTTCAATCAAAAGACACTCTTATTGATGCACCATAAGACTTCCTTTTATTTTTGAGATATTGTAATATGAGAATGAAAGTATTTTGAAAATGATGGGGGAATGTGGATGTATTTTCAAAATTAAGTGTTTAATGAAGTTTTTGAGAAGTGTTTCATACTTGTTTTTATGTGTTTTGGCTTAAGTATGATGTATGTCAATACATGGGTTGAATGTGTCGACACACAGCTCTACAGAAACGTCCTTGGGGATCTGTGTGTCGACACACAGGTCTACAGAACCACTGTGTGTTGAAGTGAGTGTCGATACTCACTTCGACACACAATCTTACAGTACCCCATGTGTTGAAGCAAGTGCTGACACTTCCTTCAACACAGCTCTATAGTGAGCTATGTGTTGATGTGTTTGTTGACACACAGCTTCGACACAGGGGGTAGTTATGACCGTTAGTTTGCGTGGTTAGAAGTGGTTTTTGGCGGTTCTTTTTGATAATCTTTGGGATGTCTTTTAAGCCTTCTTCTTCAATAAACAAGCCCCCATGTCTTGATTGAATAGGTACATGAAAAAACATATGTGAAATCTTTATGAAAGATTGAAAAGACTTTAACAAAGATAGTTGTGCAAAGTTCTTCAAAAGTTCATTCTCTCTACATCTCTTCCTCTTCCTTCTTACACACACTATCACTTCATATTTGGTTGTCATTGTATTCTCGAGACTTATTCGTTACACCAAAATAAGTCTTAAGAAAAGTGATTACACTGCCTCGACATCTGAGATCGTTTGGTTACCCAGTTCACAAGCAATATCTACAACAAGTTCTACAATCAACTTTTTTTTTTTTTTTTTTTCCGTTCTGGCTAGGCTTCTAAATATATCTTCATCATCCAAGTTTAATTTAGAAGGTTCTTCTTCCTCATCTAATGAATTATCATCTAATGCTTTAATGGATTCTTTTTCATCAACACTTGACTCCGAGTTTATGCCTTCTAATTGAAAATTAAAATATTTAAGTAACCTTTCATTTTGTTCATATGCTTGTTGCATTTGTTTTAATACTATGTCTCTTTGTTTAACACTTAAACTTGGTTCTTTATAAATATGTCTCTAATATTCAAAGAGTTCCATCATATTATGACACTCTTTTATCTTATAATCTTCATTCATGTGAAAATATTCTATGTTTCTATGGAAGTGTGCTTTTCTGGGTACATATTTTAGGGTTGCTTGTTCAAGCTTGTCGATAAGCTTTTCTTAAATAGAGTCTATTCCTTTTTAGAGATTGTTAATCTTTTCTTCTTGTTTTCTTTGTAATATTTGAACCTCTGAAAACCAACTATTTATAGTATCTGTCATACTATTTAACATAGGTGTTGTTTTATTTATCTTATGCTCCTCAGATGGAGGTATGCATCATATGATTAAAGTCTTCATTTATTCCTATTATTTTTCCTAAACTGTATTTCTTAGGGTTGTCTTTCATTTTAGATTGTCAATGGTGCGTAAACGCACTTACTTAATCCAAGGTGCCTAAGGCCTAAAGTGCTTGATTAATGCCAAGAAAGTAAACTTTTATAAGTCATAATGGTGTTTTATAATAAGCACTATTCAAGTTTTATATGGGCTTAAGGGTAAGCAAGTATATGTGATTTTTGGCAACTACTAATGAAACAGAATAACGATTATAATATTAGTAACAAACTTAAGATAGAAGAGAACTTACTTTATTACTAAGTTTGAATAGGCTCTGATACCAATATACAAAACAACCTTCAAAATAGCAAAAAGAAAGAAAGAAATATTATACAAACAAAGATGAGGAAAGAAGAAATGATGTACAATTTAGGAAACCAAAGGATCCCCGATGCCCTATTTATAGAAAAAAACTTTACATAGTACTATATATATGGCAATTATATCTTACTACTGTACATTGTACTCTCTTTATTGTGCACTCGAACATGTGTCCTCAATTGAATTAGGAGGTCCATCCTTTTTAGAAAGCTACTTTTTGTTTTAACCACTGTAAGCAGTCTCCTTGTAGAGGGGCTGCTAGGTAATCTAACCATGCTGATTTATTACCTTCCCATTTAAGTTTATTACTTATTAAAGCTTGGGCCATGGATTGAGCCCAATCATCTATTACTTGAAGTTGATTATTAAAAGGAACTTTATCTAAACTTAGGTATGTTCCTTATAATGATATTCCATGTTTATTTAAATCATCTTTTCTCCATCATACTCCAACAGATAAGCATTAAATCATCATGATATAAGCTTCACCTTATATGGGAAAATATTTAAAGTACCACTATTAAACCAACCCCAATATAAATGCACTTCCGGGTTTGCACCAGAAAAAAAAAATAGTAACAAAGGAAAACAAACCTCAAAATCAAATATATACTCTACAAGAAACACATTTGTTATATAAAGAAAACGCTGAAAATTTTAGTGATAACCTATTAAAACTATGGGATAATAGCACAAGATATTGTAGCCTTAAACTAAAGGATCCAAATGTCATTATAAGAGCAAAACCATGATCTATAGTAGATAAGATGTAGAGGAATTTGAAAAACAACTGAAAGAGTTATTAGAGAAAGGATTAATTGAAGATACAACAAGTGCTCATTATAGTTCTGCATTTATGGTAAGAAACCATGCAGAGATAAAAAGAGGCAAAGCCCGGATGGTTATAGATTACAAAAGATTAAATGAACATCTAGAATTTGATGGATATTTTATCCCAAGAAAAAACGTCCTAATCAACCTCGCAAAAGGAAGCTACAATATTTTATTCCAAGAAAAGAAGTCCTAGTTAGCCATCGTTGATGAAGCAGAGGGTTTCATAACTTCAATTTTGGAAGCCATTTCAAGTGACATACTAGAAGGAAATCCTCTTCCAGCTCCCCGAGGAAGGGACACATTCAAGCCCTATTCCTTCTCTCGTGGGGACCTCTATTGTCATTAAAGAGATTCATAAAGGTACAAATTCCTCCTCTTACCTTAGGAACCTCTTTTTGAGCCATGAGTTGGTCATAACGTGTAAATTCTTCTTTCAGGGGCTACACTTGAACCAGAAGCCCTAGTACCAGAAGAGCAAGCAACAACCTCCCCTTCAACACCAATTGTACTTCTTTAGGTGAGTCCTAACCCACTTCAAGCTTTGGTTTTTACTGCAAAGTCATGGTTCACTTTTAACATTTGTTCCTTTTTTATCCAAGTTACCCACCTTATTTCTCATCAAGGATTTCCCTTGGAGAGGTTAGGGATCAGTAGGAGGCTGGCCTTCTAGCAGCTTTATCAAGAAACATCCCCCAGGTTTCAGAGGTTAGGTGACGACTCAACTTCCCCTTTGGTCTCTAGCCATAGAGGCCAACAGCCAAGAAGATATCTCCATCGTGAAGGATCTGAATGAAAACCACAAGTTGGCACTCTCTATTGCAAGAGAGATCGAGAGGCTTGAAGGAGTTCTCCTCAAGGTTTGCGCAGAAGTTCCTCTTCTTTTACAGAAGAAGCGCGAGTACTAGACTACCATTAGAGACCTTAGCCATTCAATAGGCCTTGGAGGATTGTACCTTTTGTTTGAAGAACTTAGAGCAACTAGAGAGGTTCAAAGTCAACAAATCCAGGACATCAAGTATGTTGATCCATCAACTAGAGTAACAGCTGAGCCAACTTAAGGATAAACTTTTAGTACTCAAGTAGTAGCATTCTCTCCAAAACTCGGGAGTTCAAGAGCTTGAGAAACCAGCATTAGAAGCTCAAGAAGAATAACAAGTAGTTTAGCAGAAAGTCATTGTAGTAGACAACCAAATCACTGAAACTGTCATTTAGTTAGAAGCCATAGAAGAATCACTTGTTAGGATTTGAACTTTTCTCTTTTATATATGTAAAAGAAACACTTCATTGTATGAGTTGTATTTTGTCCAAGCTATATTTTGTACGAACCCCATGTAAATTCCATGTACCCTTTATATCAATGAAATTACATATTTGTTTCAATATGTCTCTTAAGCATAAGATTCCTCCCTTGGTTTTTTTTTTTTTTTTTTTTTTTTTTTTTTTAACTCAAGAATCATTGGCTTGATCCTCAAGGCACCGATACTGAAATTGAGCCCAATTGAGGAAATCTAAACTTAAGAACTTCTTTGTTAGAATCACAAATTGAAGGCACATATTTATTTAAGAACCTTACATTAATGGCCTTTGGATGTGTCCTTTGTTATGATTCGAGAATCCGAGGCAAGGAAATCATGGTAGTTGAGTATTGTCCTGCTGCTGAATTGTTGGTATGCTGTTGTTGTGCTGAGATGCTGCTGCTTTGCTGGTGTGCTGCTGCTATGTCAATGTTAATTAGTTAAATAAAAGATGTATTAGCTTGGTATGGTTGTATTGTATTCGTCTTAGCTAGTGTTATAAACCCCTTTGTTTTGCATTGTAATCCTGCTGCAGAGGTAAGTTGTAGTGCCGTTATGTTGGTCAAGGGAGTTAGTTGCTGACCGTTAGTACTTTGGCACCAAATAAGATAGTTCAAATATTAGTTCGTTGGTTCTAGAGTTTTCTAGATGCCTCTAGTTGCTTCCTAGCTTGAGTTGGTTAGACCTTGTGTGGCTAGATGCATGTACTAAGCTCATATCATGTAAGTAGTATAAATAAGAGGTCCTAGCATGTAATCCATAACTTTGATGAATGAATTGATATCCTTGATATCTCTCTCTACTTTCTCGTCTCCTTTCCCTTCTTTCTCTCATCTAAACTCTATATTCTTTCTCATCTCATAATCTCTCTATCCCAACAGGGGTTAAGATTCAAGAGAAATCTTTGAATCTTAACAATTGGTATCAGAGCCTTGATTTGGCTTCCGAATCAAGCTCATACCAGGAAAAAAAAAATTACAAAATACAATTAACTGTATTTCAATTAATCAATAAAAATAATTGTGTCACTGATTTAATTCAGATTTTGTGATCAGAATGCAAATCTGAATTTTGAGGCGGATATTGGCGGTCACTGCATCAGTTTTCAACAAGTGCCTGGGAAGTGTATCGGTTGGGATTAAAAGTGATCGAATTACATTGAAGGAAGTTCAATTATTCAGTATTTGTTGAGTACATTCAACATCAAAGCTGATTCAGAGTGAATTCAATAGGATCAATCAAGCATTTACTGCAGAAGTTGAGTGTTGAAGCAAGTAGTAGTTGCTGAAGCTTTGTGCTGAGCTAGCGGTTGTTGATCGAACACTCATCTGATTGGTTGAAGAAGAAGTTTAAATTGAGTTATTTGATCCAAATTATACTTGATCATCATCAAAATATCAGAAACCAACTGAATTGAGGTTCAATCAGATTCTACAACTCAGAAATTGAAGTTGAGGTAACTGTTTTGAACAGCAAGTTCAAACTCGAATTCAAATCTGCTTTTCTTGCTAAATTGTGATGAAATTGTGTTGATAAGCTTAGAAGTGGTGAGAATTCATCAGAACATGCATTTGTTTCTTAAGAATTATATGTTATTGAGTGGAGAAGTGTTAGGCGAAATTCTGACAGCGAAGCGAAAGGTTGACAGTGAACTAGGAAACGAAAATTGTTGAAATCCGATTTCGTTCGTGAAGTTCGCTTTAGGTATTGTGTTGAGGACTTGATTGCGAGCTAGATCCGAGCTGCATTCAGAATTGTAAGTCGAATTACTCAACTAACATTGCGGTTAGGGTTTGTTCGAGTTCCTCTGTTTGAAGTGCGTCAGTTAGGGTTGGGAATCTGAGGCGATTCTTAAATCTGATCTTGAAATCCAGATAATTGTCGATCTTAACATTTGGTTCCACCGTTAATTCGAAAATCATTCAGATCAATTCACAGTGTGAAGTTTAAGAGTGATTATGGATGGTAGTGATGCAACAATTCCGGATTGGCTGAAGACAATGTTTAATCAACTCAAGAAATCTAATGCTGACTTAATACAGCAAATGAACCAGCATAACAACGTGAAGATTGATCAGCAAACTCAGCTGTTTGTAATAGAGAGAACTGATCAGGTCATTTTTTAATCACAAGAATTGGTGGATAGGATTAACAAGCGCTGGGATCAGCAAATGGAGCAACTTGAAGTGAAATTAGCTGAGATGCGAGAACAATTTAGAAGGCCAAACTCTCCTTCTGTTCAACCAATGAGGCCCTTTAAGGAATCGAATCATCAGGTGTATTGTGGGGCTAATAAAATTGCAGTAGCGGAAGTGCACAATGTGGAGCCGCTTAATGTAGTTGAAGAAGAGTTGGACCAAGTTAATGCCGAAACTGATGAATACGAGTTGGTTGAACCTGAGGTTGAACGAGATGATCATTATGAAGACTCTTTGCTAGAGTTAGAGTATTTTGAAGAGGAAGAGCTACAACATGACATGCTTCCGAAATGGGAATATGATTTCCATGTCAAGGGAATGTTAAAGAAAGCAAGGAGTAGAGCTAAGAGAAGCCAACTCAATGACGCATTGAACGATTTTTGGGAAACAAAGAAGATTACAAAGAAGAAGTTGAAGCGTAAGGTGATGTTTCAGCCTGGGGGTTTGTTGATCAACAGGAACTAACTCAAGATGCTGCTTTTACCGATCTACAAGCCGGTATACAAGATTCTGAAATGTGTGTTGGTATACAAGGGTTGGGTGCAGCAGAATCTAAGATTCCTACTGAAAAACTAGATGTTACTGCTGCAATATCACTGAATACATCTCCAAATCAGTTAAGTGATACTCCATGGCAAGATGGAGGGCTGAACCAAAATGCTTTCACTGATGAGCAATGTTATTCTGTTGGGAAATCAATTATTTCTGCTGCAGTGTCATCAAATTTAGATCAGGGTATGCATAAGTTTACTTTTGGGCGTGCTGGAGTGCTAACTCAGATCCAGAACAACATTATATTGGATGCTTGGCAAGGTCTCTTGTGTTGGGAGAATGTTTATGAACTTAGAGCAGCTGAAATGCACTATCGGCATGTCGATCGACAAGTTTGGAATGATTTATTCCTTTATATGAGTAGAGTTATGACTTGTCCAAGTGCAAGCTCCTATGATAAATTGCCTCCTGATCCGAGAGAAGATTCTCAAGGCTATATGAAGCTGAGAAGAGTCGAATCTTTGCTGAAAAGAAGCACTCAAGCTGCGAGAACGCGTTTCAAGGTTCACAACAAACAAAGCTTGATTCCTATGCGAGCTATTGAGTTGTTGGATGTGTATAAAGGCTGTATTATGCTGAAAGAAAATGCGGTGCAGCCCAATGTTAGTGCACAAAGCCAAGTAAGCATAGAGATTTTAACTTTTGACAATTGGGACAAACTGCAAGTGATTGGTGCTGATATGGTCCAGATTCCGAATCTATTTGGGGTGATTTGTTGTGATTGTTTTGGGAGGAAAAATCATTTGCACAAGCTCCATTATGTCCTTAATGTTTTGGTGGAAAAGATTAACGCAAGATCGAGGAAAACTCTAGCTAAAATCAGTGAAGAAATCAGCAAGGAAGCTCTGGACAGAACTTTTGGATGTTAGAAGAAATTTTCAACTGATCAAGAGCTTGGCTAGTGTCTCCATTTGTTATATCTATTACTTATGCTTGTGTTGGTTGATAATAAAGCAAAGCTTGGTCATTTGAGGCAAGATTGGTGGTTGGTAAAGCTTTGGGTAACAAGTAATCTGCTATACAGATCACAAAGGGAGAGCTGCAGCATTAGAAGAGTCGTTGGGTATGTTTTGGGTGTTCAAGTTATGTCAATGAGCACTTGGCATTCAAGAATGGTTTATGAACTCCTAATTTCTTTGTTCTATGCAAGAGTTTGGGAAGAAATGGCTAAAAATTTCATATCTTGCAAGTTCACAAACAAGAAACAAGCTGAAAACTGTCAAAGTGATTTGCATCGGGACTGCATTGCTGAGTTTCTGAGTTCTGCAGCAACTTTGGTGCAATTGGAAAGCAATCAAGAATTTGTTAAGCATGTCATGAGTTGGTTTAGTATGTGGTTGTGTGAGCAATATAAATTTTGGATAAGATCCAAGATGAAAGAGTTTAGTAGGTGTGTTGCTCCCATGATCAAGATAAGTGGTTGTTGGAGTTGCGTTTGGGAATGTCTTCAAGCAGAATTTGATGTTTGGTTCTCTTGGTTTGAGTTTGGAAGGCCTCCCGAGATGTTAAAGAACTTCATATGCATTTTTGTGTGGTTAATAACATACCAATTTGTTGTGCAGCCTTCTACAAACAGAATTTCAAAAGTTGAAGATGCATTTGGTGGTTCTCAGCAGCAAGTTAGAAGTTTGGGCTGTGTTAACTGCAACAAGAAGAGTTGTGCATGTGTTGTTGATGTGGGGTTGATCAGTGCAGACCTCTTGCAGATTATGGTACATTCAAATGCAGCATTATGTCGAAACAAGATGTCCTTCCCATGTACCTGCAACATTTCAGAGTTAGCTCATCGATTGGTTGTTCAGCTGAACAAATTTCAGCATGACTTCTTCAATTTTAGCTCTCTTCTCCACAATAATAAGTGTTCTTGAAGGTCTCATTCTCTTCATTCTTGAGGACAAGAATGTTTTCAAGGGGAAGGGAATGTTATGATTCGAGAATCCGAGGCATGGAAATCATGGTAGTTGAGTATTGTCCTGCTGCTGAATTGTTGGTATGCTGCTGCTGTGCTGAGATGCTGCTGCTTTGCTGGTGTGCTGCTGCTGTGTCAATGTTAATTAGTTAAATAAAAGATGTATTAGCTTGGTATGGTTGCATTGTATTAGTCTTAGCTAGTGTTATAAACCCCTTTGTTTTGCATTGTAATCCTGCTGCAGAGGTAAGTCGTAGTGTTGTTATGTTGGTCAGGGGAGTTAGTTGCTGACGGTTAGTACTTTGGCACCAAATAAGATAGTTCAAATATTAGTTCGTTGGTTCTAGGGTTTTCTAGATGCCTCTAGTTGCTTCCTAGCTTGAGCTGGTTAGACCTTGTGTGGCTAGATGCATGTACTAAGCTCATATCATGTAAGTAGTATAAATAAGAGGTCCTAGCATGTAATCCATAACTTTGATGAATGAATTGATATCCTTGATATCTCTCTCTACTTTCTCATCTCCTTTCCCTTCTTTCTCTGATCTAAACTCTATATTTTTTTCTTATCTCATACTCTCTCTATCCCAACTAAGGTTAAGATTCAAGAGAAATCTTTTAATCTTAACATCCTTCTATCTAGATCTTGAAGCATATGGGCATTACCTCCGAACACTTCAGTAATTCTGAATGGACCTTCCCAATTTGAGGACCAGTTACAAAAGATACGATCTTTCTAGCCAATAGGTAAAACCACTTTCCAGAGCAGGTCCCCTAAGTCAAAGGATCTTTATTTAACCTTTTTATTGTAGGCTTTAGCCACTCGTTTTTTCTTTTCTTCCTTTTTTTTTTTTTTTTTCTTTTGCTTATGAATGACATCAAGCCTATATTATTCTAAAATAGTTAGTTCATCCATCGCAGCTTGCTCATACTCATGCTCAGTGAACTTTTCTTGATGAGCTAGCCATATGAAGTGAATTGTTACTTCAATTGGTAGGACAACATCATGGCTATACATTAAATGGAAAGGAGTTGTCATAGTAGTATCTCTTTTGGACATTCTATAATCCCACAGAGTATCAAGTAGCAACTCATGCCACCTCTTGGGATTGTGCTCAATCATTTGTTCAATGTCGGCCTTTAGAATCTTTTTAGCCAACTCTGCCTGGCAATTTGCTCGAAAATAATGAGTTAAGTTCAAGATCTCAATGTTAAAGCTCTTAGCGAAGTCCTTAACCTCAAACCCATTAAATACCTTAGCTTAGTTCACAGTTATGGTTTCTGGGATACCATACCTACATAGGACATATTCTTTGATGAAATCAATCACGTCTTGTTAATTGATATAGCTTAGCTTCAACCCACTTTGAGAAGTAATTTGTGGACACAAGAATATATGAATGTTGCTTGCTAAAGGGAGGATTAATTCCCCAATAATAGTCATGGCCCTTTCAAGATGGGCAATGGATTAACTATTGCATATATCTCAGAAGCAGGGACCTCGAGACACATGCCCATATCTTTGGCATGCTCTATACTACAACAAAATTGATCATATGTAACATACAATAACTATTGCCTTAGGTCGTAAAATTGTTACCTATGATCTTATATAGCACTTTTTTGACCATTACATTAGATGTGTGTTACATTAGCCTAATGTAACGGATTTTTTAGCCTAAAGAATTATATTCTAATAGTTTTACCATAGATATGTATCTAATGTAACACTATGAAAACACACTTTAGGTAACAATTATATGAAATCTATTGTAACGATTTTTTGTCTAAGGTAATTGTTTCATTAAGGATCATATGTAACTGTCTACCTTCCTAATGTAGCATTTTATAAAGACTTAAGTCACAGTATCACGAGACCTAGTGTAACAATATTTCATTGATATATGGTCATTTGTTTGAAAGCCGATAGGTAAAGATTTGACTAGTGCAACAATTACAGGCTCAATACAAGTGTTTTGTTATAGCGCTAATGTGTTGGTCCATGTAGATAAAGTATTCATCTGCCCAAAAAAAATATATATCTTTGAAATACACAATAATAATCCATATCCATAAATGAAAAGATTCAAAATGTGACATATTTCACCTCTACAATAAGAATCAATATGCATACAAATTAAGTCTCAAAAATGTAAAACCTAAAACCAAACAACAAAATTTTATCAAATTCATCCATAAACTTGATAACGCTTTTGAACACCTTCAAACGGAACAAACTCAATAACACCTTAAGCACCTTGTGATGAAACATCATCCCCTACAAGAAAGGGGGAAAAAAAAATGAAAATCATGAAAAAGTTAAATAAAAAAAATATTGGACATAAGGCACACTTATTACAAATTAATTAGAACCGCATATATCTAAAATATACTCATAAACAAACCACTTATATCATGCTATAACAATTATAAAATTGGACACATTCCTATAATATATTAAAAGCAATTACATAAAATAGAGTAAGAGACAACATCAGAAACAACCAAAAAAAAGTAAATAGTTACTATGCTTGCCCACAAAAAGATACCACAATATTTTTAGCACATAAGCATGTTTCCAATTTTATTCTAAAACATTTCTCTAAAAATAGATTAAGAAAAACATAAGACTATGCCTATTTAGAGAGCACAAATAAATTGTTGGGACCGAGCGAGGACGTAGTCATATGATCTATAGAAGTTACTTGCCTAGAAACCCTAAATATGTGAGATGGTGCGAAAAGATAGCATTCTCAAAAAGGATGCCTAAGAATGTCCACTACACATGAAAGTTCAAGGATTAGACAAGAAGAAGCGTATAACAAACATGGAAAATTTGTTAATGCTCATAAGAACACATACTGTCTCATCAGGTGGAACTTGATATCAAGTGTCCTATAAGATATCAACAGATCTAATAGAATGTTACCAAATGCATCGATATTAAATTGCCTTAGAACCACCAAGGTACCTAACAAATAAGCATAATATCTCAACCAATAGCAATTCAAACTAAGCATTAACATTAAAAAGATGAAATCTCCAGATAGTGAAAACCAGAGGACCACAATCCAACAATACTCATGATTAAATGAACAACAAAGCATAAGAGAAAGACACTAAGTACAAGCAATATTCAGAAAAGAAGCAATGCCACACCTTCTTGTCACCACCATCTCATGTGATGTAAAATTCCAAGAGCGAAAAATCACATCTACATTCATTCTAAAAAAGAATTCAACAGCCAGTAATGTGAACGTAGAGCATTTAGTGGAATACGGTTCCCTAGTATTGACATTATTAACAATTGTGGTGAGTTGACAAGTGGGCACCACTCCATTGAAATTTAAGTTTGCAGTGAGAAATTTGGATCAACACTAAGCAGCACCACATATCAAACAAACCACTGTAATTGTGAAGATCAATAAAGTTGTAAAGAAACTAGAAGAGACATTGAGCTAAGGTTCATAATAGACAATCAATTTTCATCAACATATTTGGCATCAAGTTTTTCATCTGCGAGAATTAATAGCACAATAAAGCACTATAATCATGCCAACCACTTTGTCAATTTTGAAAAGAATAAGTTCAAAAGTGGGGCACTTACATCTCGGTAGGTTTTCACTTGGGTATCTAGCTTTGCCTCCAATTTTGCAAATCCTACATCATAAAACAAGCACCTCCACTAATCTAAACACATAAATCCTAAATTTAACACAAAACAAGAACGGCAGATATGAAGATTGCACACATAAGAGGAGATAAAGAGAAGGGTAGCTTGCTTACTATAGTTTCATTTTACCCATTGTACATAAAACCAGTCATTACAAGCAAAAGAAAAGAAACACAAAATTTGCATCAATGTTTAGAGTCCATGGTTTTGTAGAAAAGACGCCCAAGCAACTTGAGAGTATTACACTTATACTTTGAGTCCAAGAAAGCTTCACCAAATTCTCCACTGACAGATATCATAAAGTAGTGTTTCGGTGTTGTGCTTTTCAAGTATCCAAGTTATCACTCTAGCTTCTTTTCTCCATGGTATTTTATTCATTGATAACTATCTATGATTTAGGAACACTTGACATACATTTATCAAGTGCAAAGAGGCTGCTTATGCTAAACATGTATGACTTGTGAAAATTTTCCTAGATATTCTCAACAAATAACTTCTACTATATGTGATCTTAAAAGATTTTTGAACTCCAAGATAACATTCCATGTGGTACAGACTTGAGAAAACTCAAACGTTAAGCGTGTACAATGAGCTAAGCGCATGGACACGCACACACAACCGTACTTCCATAAAACAATTACAACAATAAGAAACCCAATGCCTTAAAGGGCTCCCGCATATGTAGGGTCTGGGGGAGTGGGATATACGTAGTCTTACCCCTTTAAGGTACTATTCTAAATGGAGGCTATGTCTGAGGACCCCCAAGCTAAGAAATATATAAGCATAAAAGCATAGAAGCATCTAAGCTTAAGAACATAAGAGTATAAGAGCATAAAAATGAACCATATAATAAAATAGAAAAGAGCCAAATAAAACAATATCATGCATGCAAGCAATAATAAAAAATAACAACAAACATGCAGGCCTAGGGGTATTGTGGACTAGCATCAATGTGCTCCTATTTCCTAACCACTTTGTAATTCTCGTTGAACAGAAACATATTTTATGATATTAACACCGCTGATATTTCAATGCTTCTACGGGTAGTAGCATTTTATTTTTTTTTATTTTTTTTTTTTTTCTTTTCATGATAAGGAAAAGTGATGGAATTAAGAAAGGGTAAGAAAGGGATTGTAAAATGTTTGGGACCTCAAAGATTTTAAAGAACTAAAGATAAAGACATTTATAAATGTTTGAAGGAAGTCTTCTGATCTCTTTGCAAATCAACCAAGATTATACTATCATATCTTCAATGTTATTAGCCCAGAGAAATCCTAGAAAAACCATCGGTTCTCACCTTAAAAAAAAATAAAAATAAAAAAAATAAGAAAAACCAGCAACCAAAAAAAATTAAGCTCTCTCTTTCATATTCTCGAGAACTAGATCAAAAGAATATTTTCCAATTGCGCTACAAAACTTATATTGCTCAAAAAGTGTAAATAGCCTAAACTATAAACCCATTGGACAGAATAAGAAAAAAAGAGGCTAGTGTTTCTTCATTCTGGAATCATATAATACAAATCCCCCATAACAACAATCACACATGTCAAATTGTTGAGAACAAGAGACTATAAAGGCCTTGATTTGGAAGGATACCTTAGCTTCCCACATAAAAAGAACTTAACAGGAATAAATAATGGTGACTACTTAGGTCTCAATATCTAAAAAGAGATTTAATAATACAAATACCCAATCCATCTAACATATAAAGATTCTAAACCCTCTTCTCTAGCAAGAAGGACAATCATTGTCTAAATTAGAATGCTTAATTGCTCGAATACTAGTTCTCTATTGGTTAAATTTTGATGATTACATGAGAACTATTTTGAAGAATAACAAAGACACTTCATAGGACATCATGAACAATTGGCACAAACGTGGAAGCAGTGAGCCACAAAATCACTCCAATCTGGGTGTCTTCCTTGAAGAAAATATTGTTACAGACATAGTACTATCTGGGATGAAAGAAATAGCTAAAGCGTCATATAAACATCCATAGAGAAGAACATATGCCTACTAACCTAGCATGCCACCTGTTCTCTTAGAGATCGTAGTTACTGTTAGTCATCACATGTCAAAGGAATTAGGTCTTTCATAGAAAGATTTTGTAGAGAATCATCATAACCTGCTCAAAAGTGAGGAATTCTCTTGACATCACATTACAAATCACTAGTCCCAGTGCCCTACGTTTCCTAAAAACATTGTTCTAACCGATCAAAAGATCTCTATGGCCCCATGCAACCTCACATGAAAAGAAACATCTATCACGATACACTTACACTACACCACAACATTGTGGATCTTACAGACAATTAGTAAAGTGGAATACCACAAAAGCGATGATTGTATAACCATAAGACAACCCTTAGGCAGAAGAAAGCATGTTTCCAGCATCTAACCTTTCAACAATTTTACCCACCAGAAGCCCCAGAAAAACTGAAAGACCTACAATTTCCATCCTAGAAAACTACTTTGCATGAACACGAAAACTGCTTTAAACCCTCAATGCTATCATTGAGAAAGATAGCTGGGTTGTCTGCGAATACACGCCGAGTGAGTCCCTTCGCACTCTGATCCCACGATATCCAACTTGGCACATCTGCAAAACAAGTGAATAAGAAAGTGGATATGAGTTGCCTACCATGAGAAGAAAAGAACAATCCACTAGATTGCCATGGCTATGTAGGAAATAACAAGAAAACATTTAATGTATGTGCACTAAGTATTCCAAAGAACCCCATCAAACAGAACCAAGTCAACTTATTATAGGCCTTCTCAAAGCCAAGCTTCAGCAAAATCTACAAACCCCTTACAAAAGCCAAGTGGAATTTGGATATAGTAATCTCTAAAACTTTAGTAACCTAACAAACAAAACTTTGGTTATATTCATATAAACACTAGTCACAAGGCTAAGAGTAAAAAAATCACCTTAATGGATTCATCTTTTCTAGGAAGAAACATAATAGAACTACTTTGATACTTCGACAAATGATACCATTTCCCATTGATCTTAAGAATAAGAACCTCCACGAGATCTTCCTCTATCATATAACAACAATGACAGAAAAAATCAATTGAAAATCATCACGGCTTGATGCCTTACCTTTAGCCCTATATCTTCCTCAAAAAGCCTCCTTAACTATGTTTTCTTATAAGATATAGCTTTCTAGAATTCCACTGATCATGGGTTCAAAAGGATTTCCCTCTTAGAATCAAGTCATCCCTTGCAATATTAGGTGAATACTTTTGACTACATGACATCTTCTGCCTTATGCTCCACCTTGTCTCTCCAAGGCCATTCTATGAAAGAGTTTGCAACTGCTATCCTTGTCCTCAACCCAATTTGATTTTAGTTTGTACTTATATCTAGGCACTTCCACCAAGACTTCCGTAGGTCTCTCTTTTCTCCTCCAAAGAAAACCCTTTTAAGGACCGTCATCCCTCTACATATAGTTCAAGATCTTTCCTCCTCAAAAGCACATTCTTTAAGGGACTCTCATCCACCGACAAAACAATCTCAGAGGGGCACTGTAACACTAGCTCTAATGTATCTGAATACTTGCTTATTCCATTCTTTCGCTTGATCCTTCAGAACCCAATTACAAAATTCAAAGTTCATATAAGTTCGAATATTGCTCCAAAAATTATGAAATTCACAATTAACCAAGCAAGGTTCTAGCTCAACTAACTAGATTGCATATAATGAACTTAACCTGTTACTACATCGGTCAAGTACGTTCAAACAACTGAAATCTATAACTCAAATTCACAACCAAGAGATATTAGCTTAGCACAAAAGGAGAAAAGAGCAACCTTGGGAGGTGGTTTCGTACTTTTGGGAGCTGTTTCAACTTAGATTAGCAAAAATAAAGAGTGACCTAAGAAAAATAGTGAAATGAGCTAATTAGGATTTGTTTTCACAAAAGGAGAAATCGGTTGCTCTCAAGAGTTGCAAACAAGGTCTAAAGTCCCCCTTTTTTACCTCAAAATAGTGTCTAGGGTTCAATTTTGAGACATAACCACCTACAATATGAAAAATCAAAGAACAAACTAACAGAAAAATGAACAAAAAAATGAGAGGGAGAGGTGCGAACAGAAAGAGGAGCCGTGAACGAGCAGCGACGAAAGACAGGAGGCGATGGTCGACGGCCGGCGAGCAGCGACGGTGACGGAACGGGGAGGGCGGAGGTTGAGTCGCAGAGAGAGGGCAGAAGATGAACGAAGAAAGAGAGAGTGGCAGAGGAGCGAGTTTATCAGCATGTGAACAGTAAGTTTACTTGAGCTCCAATATTTTGGTGAAAATTCTAGCAGAAATTTGTGATAATTTTAACGGGATTAAATTATTTTTGGGTTAAATTAAATTTTTTGAAAACAATTTTAGTAAATTATGTATTAATATTTAAAAATTTAATCTATTAATTTTTTTAGTTTATAATTTTTGTTGAATATTATTTTAGTCCAAATTAAAGCATATTTAATATTTTAATACCCAGTCTAATTAAATTAGACTAGATATTATAATACAATTAAAATTTATTATTATTTCGATTGGATTATAAATAAATTAATAAATTAATTAATAAAAAGAGGTCCATTAATAATATTAAAGTGATTAAATAAGTAAAGGTATATATATATATATATATATATATATATAAGGAAATAAAAAAATAAAAAAAAAGAAAGAAAAGGGGGGGCCCGTGGAAACCCCCCCCCCCCAAAACCCTTTCACCCCTCTTTGTTTCGTGCGCCTCTCTCTCTTGTTCTCTCTCTTTCTTTTTTTCATCAAACCCTAAATTTTAATTCTCGCTTGATAGAATTCGACGCTAACCCATAATAGGAGTTCAACTTTTGGATTAAACGCTAGTAAAGGTAAGTGTACCACACCCCCTACTTGTTTATAAATACGAAAAATCTAATTTTTAAGGGTTTATATGTGAGACTTATATTTGAATAGTTTATTATTTTGTTAAAATAGGTTCAGGCATATATATTTGGCTATTTGCGTGATTTCTACTCTCTTGATTTAATATGTACTGTCTTATACGTTGATTTTTCGTTTAAATATGTGATTTCTACTATTGTTTGACGTGTTAATATATAATTTGAATTGTACTGATTTATACGTTGAATTGATGTTTAAACATGTGAATCTTGAAAGAAATTGTACTTGTGAGTATGCGAAAGAAACTATTGTGAACTTGCTATTTGAATTAAAAGATTTTATGGGAAGAGCTTACATATAACTACTGACCCTCCGGGGTCTATCGACGATAAAATGCGAAATGTGAAATGTGAAAGTCGATCTGTGACCCTGTCGCGGGAATAATACCAGCACATAGATCTATGTTCGATCCTATTGGATCTGTCGACTTAGAACCAGTTCGAATTTGTGAAATGTGAACGTCAATTGTGACCCTGTCGCGGGAATAATACCGGCCGTAGTTTTCGTTTCGTCTGTGAGTTTTACCAAAATGAGCTCTTGTGAAATAAGTTAAATTATAAAGTATCGGTTTGGTGCTACCTCAACATGATTTCGAAAGATAAATTGATTTTACTTGCTTTGGTTGGAGTTTTATTCATTTAAATAATATGCCTGATCCGGGTAGGTTGTATGGTATACTTGCTGAGCCGTTGTTTGCTCACCCTATTAATTTATCTTTCAGATTAGTAGCCGGTGGCAAATTCTAGAGGAATGAGGATGATGCAGCGACTCTCTGTTTCGGAATTTAGTCTATTTTTTGTAGTTTAATTATTTGAAAGTTTTGTAGTGGGATATTATAGACTGTTTGAGATATTATAATTTGAGCTTCCGCACTATTAGTTTTAAAATGTTAGTATCGATGTACTTGGACTTGAGGTCATATATGCTGGCAAAATTTATGGAATTTTGAGAAATTCTAATCGAAAGATTTTGGGTTTCGTACTATGATGAGGGGATTTATTATAGTATGGCCCTGTAGTGTCCTCTTAACATAAGCCTATTCGATATATCGTTTGGGGGCGTTACATAAAGTGGTATCAAAGCTTAGGTTATGAATCTTTGGAAAAGAGAAAAAAAAAAAAAAAAAGCCTTAGGTATTAAGATGAGAACCCTAGGTTATGAATTTTGGGGAAATTTAAGTATTAAAGCAAGAGCCTTAGGTTATGAACCTTGTGGGATTTAAGTGATAAGAAGAGAACTTAGGTTATTTATTATTGAGGAATTGAATTTTCAATGCTGAGAAAACATAGTTGGCTATTTGAACTGGTAGCTTCAACTATATTAAAAAAATAATAATAATAAATAATTTGTTTCTTATGTGATCTGGGCTCAGGTGCAAATGGGTGACAAGAGTAAAATACCAGCATCCTTAAAGAGAAAGTGAACCCTGAAGGGAAAGAGCAGGGTTCCACCCCCAGTCGAGGAACACCTTAATGAATCAGAGAAGGATATAGACGAGGAGCACCTTAATGAGGAACGTGTTCAACTGCTAAATAGGCCCAGCCAGAGCCCGGGTGGTTCCTCTAATCAGTTTGATGTTGCAATAATGCACCAGCTCATGGTTAACCTCTTGCAACATCAACAGCAAATCCAGGCTGTACCTTCTCTCACTCGACGCATTGAAGAGACACCCTTTGAAAGGTTGTCAAAGTTGAGGGCCCCAAGTTTTGAAGGAGTAGATGACCCTCTAGAAGCTGAAAAATGGATACGGGAGATGGAGACCTGGTTCGAGGCAATGTCAATTGCCAATGATGATGAGGTTCGAGCAGTCACCCCTTTTCTTAAGGGAAATGCGGAGTTCTGGTGGGCTACAATCAAGGTAGCATACCAGAATGCTACTGGGTCGTCGAATTGGGGAGAGTTTAAGGAGGTCTTCTACAACCAGTTCTTCCCTGAAGCGCTCAGAATGACGAAAGAAAATGAATTCTACAAGCTAAGACAGGGAGAACAGATGACAGTATTGCAGTATGCCAATAAATTTCATGAATTGGGACGTTTCAGCCCAAGCATCATGGCTTCTGAGACTAGTAAAGCAAACAGATTTGAAAGGAGACTGCTTCCTTGCATTAGAAGGCGTCTTTCAAGTGTCATTTTCAAGGAATACAAGGAGGTCCTTAAACGTGCATTGAAGGTGGAAGCGGATCTAAAGTTGGAAGAACAGGAGCATGCTGCTAAGAAAAGGTTATCAGATGGCAAGTTTCAAGGAGGGAAGCCCAACCGATCCGGTGGCAATGGCAAAAAGTTTCATACGAAGAATCTGGGGAGCTTTATCACTGGGTTCAGAAAATGCGAGCACTGTGGCAAGGACCATTCTGGTGAAAGCTCTAGAAAGTTAGGGGTGTGCTTTGAGTGTAAAGAGAAAGGACACATAGCTCGTGATTGTCCCCTCAAGAATGGTTCCAAGAACAGAGCCAGTGATGACAGACAGGGACCTCGGGGTAACGCCAGAATGTTTGCTATGATTCTGAAGGACGAGACTGCTAGTGACCGTGTGGTGACAGGTACCCTTCCTATCAATTCCACTAGTGCACATGTATTATTTGACACTGGAGCCTCTCATTGCTTTGTGGCTAAGAAATTTTCCTCTAAGTTAGCTTGTGAGCCGAAACTGCTAGATGAGCCGTTTTGTGTGGCAACCCCGCTGGGGTATGATGTGCTTGCTGATCTTGTGTGTGAAAATTTTGTGATTAGAATAGGTGGTATGGAGTTAGTGGCAGATCTAGTACTCCTAGATATGGAGGATTTTGATGTGATTTTAGGGATCAATTGGCTGTCTTCTTACCACGCGCATTTAGACTGTTTTGGAAAAAGGGTTGTATTTCAGATTCCTAACCAACCAGAGTTTGCTTATCATGGGGATGGGTTAAATCTCCTCTTATGGGAAGTAAAGACTCTAAGACTTCTAGTAGGATGATTTCAACCCTAAATGCTAGAAGGTCCCTGAGGAAGGGATGTAGAGGATTCCTTTGCCATGTATTTGACAGTAGGAGGGACGATGTGAAGTTAGATGACATTTCCATTGTCAGGAAATTTCCTGAGGTCTTTCCAGAAGACTTGCATGGTTTGCCTCCAAGGAGGGAAATCGAGTTTGAAATTGATCTAGTACCTGGCAGTGGACCCATATCCAAAGCCCCTTATAGAATGGCTCGTTCTGAACTACGAGAATTGAAAGTACAACTCCAGGAATTGTTAGATAAAGGCTTCATCCAACCAAGTGTCTCACCATGGGGTGCTCCAGTATTGTTTGTGAAGAAGAAGGATGGCAGTATGAGGTTATGCATTAACTACAGAGAACTGAACAAGGTGATGGTTAAGAATAAGTATCCCTTACCCCGAATTGATGACTTGTTTGATCAACTTCAAGGTGCAAAGGTCTTTTCTAAGATTGACCTACGATCTGGTTATCATCAGCTAAAGATCAAGGAGAAGGATGCGGCTAAGACTGCTTTTCGAACCAGGTATGGCCATTATGAATTCTTAGTTATGCCTTTTGGGCTGACAAATGCACCTGCTGCTTTTATGGATTTCATGAACAAGGTGTTTCGACAATATCTGGATCGATTCGTTGTCGTATTCATAGATGACATATTGATCTACTCTAAGAGTAGGGAAGAGCACGAGGAACATCTGAGGATAGTATTGCAAACCTTGCATGAGCATCAGTTGTATGCCAAGTTGAGTAAGTGTGAGTTTTGGCTTGACAGAGTGGCATTCTTAGGCCTCGTGATATCCAAAGATGGCATCTCAGTGGACCCAAGAAAGGTTGAAGCTGTATTGGAGTGGAATCCGCCCACAACTGCAACAGAGATTAGAAGCTTCTTGGGACTGGCTGGTTACTATAGAAGATTCATTGAGGGAATTTCGCAAATTGCACTTCCTCTCACCCGATTGACTCAAAAAGGAGTGGAGTTCGTGTGGACAGATGAGTGTGAAAGAAGCTTTCAGGAGCTGAAAAGGAGGTTAGTGTCTGTTCCTATACTTGCATTACCTACTGATGAGGGTAACTTTGTCATTTATAGTGACGCTTCAAAGAAAGGGCTAGGTTGTGTGCTAATGCAGAATGAGAAGGTGATAGCCTATGCGTCCCGACAATTAAAGCCTCATGAAAAGAATCAACGCATGATTTGGAGTTGGCGGCGGTGGTATTTGCTTTAAAGATCTGGAGACATTACCTTTAGGGAGGACCTTGCCAGATTTTTACAGACCATAAAAGCTTGAAATACTTGTTTACTCAGAAAGAGTTAAACTTAAGGCAGAGGAGATGGTTGGAATTGATTAAAGACTATGATGTGACCATTAATTACCATCCTGGAAAAGCAAATGTAGTTGTAGATGCACTGAGCAGGAAATCAGTGGGCAATTTAGCTGCCTTGATCACTTCCCAGCCCAAGCTACCTAAAGACTTGGAAGAAATGCAAATTAAAGTGTGCATTCATGATAAAAAGGGCGGTGTTTTAGCCAATCTGGTTGCACAACCGCCATTACTGGAAAAGATCAAGGCTGCGCAGCAACATGACCCGTTTTTGATGAAGATGAAAAGTAAGGTGATCAATGGAGAATCTTCAGACTTCACGCTGCATGGTGACGGAGCATTGTACTTTGGAGATAGGTTATGTGTACCTGATGATCCAACAATTAAGAGAGAAATCATGGAAGAAGCACACAGTTCCCGCTTTTCGGCACATCCTGGAGGCACAAAGATGTATCGAGACATGAAAAGCTGCTTCTGGTGGAGAGACATGAAGCGAGATATTGTTGAGTTTGTGGCTAAGTGCTTGATCTGTCAACAAGTAAAGGCCTAGCACCAAAAGCCTGGTGGATTGCTAAAGTCCTTAGAAGTGCCTGAATGGAAGTGGGATCGAATTTCCATGGACTTTGTTGTTGGCGTACCGAGGACAGTTAGGAAGAATGATGCGATTTGGGTCATTGTAGATAGACTTACGAAGAGTGCACATTTTCTTCCTATTAGATTTGGTACTCCATTAGATAAGTTAGCAGAATTATACATTGAGGTTGTGCTGCGATTGCATGGTGTGCCAAGTGAAATTGTTTCTGACAGAGACCCAAGGTTTGTGTCTAGATTTTGGGAGAGTCTGCAGAAAGCTTTGGGGACTAAACTGAGTTTGAATACCGCTTATCATCCTCAGACAGATGGGCAGACTGAGAGGACTATTCAGACATTAGAGGACATGCTGCGTGCCTGTGTTATAGACCTTGGAGGTAGTTGGGATAACTACATGAGTTTGATAGAATTTGCCTATAACAACAGTTACCATTCTAGTATTGGGATGGCACCATATGAAGCTTTGTATGGGCGGAGATGCAGAACCCCTTTGTTTTGGAATGAGATTGGAGGAAGAAAAGTATTTGGTCCTGAGATTGTACAGGATACTGAAAAGAAGGTCAGGCTAATCAAAGATAGAATGAAGATAAGCCAAGATAGGCAAAAAAGTTGGGCATACAAACGAAGAAGACCATTGGAGTTTTCTGTAGGTGAACATGTCTATCTAAAGGTATCCCCAACCAGAGGTGTGATGAGATTTGGAAAAGGGGTAAATTAAGTCCTCGATTTGTAGGATCATTTGAAATTTTGGCGAAAGTTGGAGACATGGCTTACAAAGTAGCCTTACCACCGGAACTATCTAGAATACATAATGTAGTTCATGTTTCTCAATTGAGGAAGTATATCTCTGATCCTTGTCATGTAATACAACATGAACCTTTGCAAGTACGAGAAGATTTGACTTATGTAGAGCATCCAGTTCGCATAGTCGACCGAAAAGAGCAAAGGTTGAGGCATAGAGTGATCCCATATGTCAAAATCCAATGGAGTAATCATACTCCTAGAGAAGCAATATGAGAGACCGAAGAAGAGATGAGAAGCAAATACCCAGAATTATTCGAAAACGAATGTGAGTTTCAAGGACAAAACTTTTGTTTAAGGGGGTGAGGATGTAATACCCAGTCTAATTAAATTAGGCTAGGTATTATAATACAATTAAAATTCGTTATTATTTCGATTGGATTATAAATAAATTAATGAATTAATTATCAGAAAGGGGTCCATTAGTAATATTAAAGTGATTAAGTAGGTAAAGGTATACATATATATATAAAGAAATAAAAAAATAACAAAAAAGAAAGAAAAGGGGGGGCCCGTGGAAACCCCTCCCCCAAAACCCGTTCACCCCTCTCTGTTCCCTGCGCCTCTCTCTCTCGTTCTCTCTCTTTCTTTTTTTCATCAAACCCTAAATTTTGATTCTCGCTTGATAGGATCCAACGCTAACCCATAATAGGAGTTCGACTTTTGGATTAAACGCTAGTAAAGGTAAGTGTACCACTCCCCCTACTTGTTTATAAATGCGAAAAATCTGATTTTTAAGGGTTTATATGTGAGACTTATATTTGAATAGTTTATTATTTTGTTAAAATTGGTTCAGGCATATATATTTGGCTAATTGCATGATTTCTACTCTCTTGATTTAATATGTACTGATTTATACGTTGATTTGTCGTTTAAATATGTGATTTCTACTATTGTTTGACGTGTTAATATGTAATTTGAATTGTACTAATTTATACGTTGAATTGATGTTTAAACATGTGAATCTTGAAAGAAATTGTACTTATGAGTATGCGAAAGGAACTATTGTGAACTTGCTATCTGCATTAAAAGATTTTATGGGAAGCGCTTACAGATAACTACGTTGACCCTCCTGGGTCTATCGACGATAAAATGCGAAATGTGAAACGTGAAAGTCGATCTGTGACCCTGTCGTGGGAATAATACCGGCACATAGATCTATGTTCGATCCTAATGGATCTGTCGACTTAGAACCGGTTCGAATTTGTGAATGTGAATGTCGATTGTGACCCTGTCGCGGGAATAATACCGGCCGTAGTTTTCGTTTCGTCTGTGAGTTTTACCAAAATGAGCTCTTATGAAATAAGTTAAATTATAAAGTATTGGTTTGGTGCTACCTCAACATGATTTCGAAAGATAAATTGATTTTACTTGCTTTGGTGGAGTTTTATTCATTTAAATAATATGCCTGATCCGGGTGGGTGTATAGTATACTTGCTGAGCCGTTGTTTGCTCACCCTATTAATTTATCTTTCAGATTAGTAGCCGGTGGCAAATTCTAGAGGAATGAGGATGATGCAGCGACTCTCTGTTTCCGAATTTAGTCTATTTTTTGTAGTTTAATTATTTGATAGTTTTGTAGTGGGATATTATAGACTGTTTGAGATATTGTAATTTGAGCTTCCGCACTATTAGTTTTAAAATGTTAGTATCGATGTACTTGGACTTGAGGTCATATATGTTGGCAAAATTTATGAAATTTTGAGAAATTCTAATCGAAAGATTTTGGGTTTCATACTATGATGAGGGGATTTATTATAGTACAGCCGTGTAGTGTCCTCTTAACATAAGCCTATTCAGTATATCGTTTGGGGGCGTTACAAATATAATAGTCTAAAGCAGTATGAGAAGGTAACATAGTTTTATTAGCAATAAAATTACAGTTCGTGCGTATAATGAAAGCGATTATAGCGATAGGATTATGAGTTTACTAACAGAAAAGGCAACTTCTGTATGGTTAGACATCATAATTTTAATTGTTTTGTTAAATATATGTAACTTTTGGACCAATACTATTTCACAAAATTTATGTACAATAATTAATACATTGAGACTCCGTTTGTTTCGAAGGAAAACCATATTCTATGAAGTAGTTTTTCCCTTTTCCTTTGTTTGGCGCATCATTAGCTCAAGGAAAAGGTTTTACGACGGAAAATCTTTTCCCTCAAATGAGGGAAAATGACATCCCTTTCTAAATGGAGGAAGTCGTGATTCTAAGTGGCTCAAAAAATTTTACGGTTATCATCATGCAAATCGAGATCGAATCAAAATAAATCAGACTGCACTGTAGACATTCAACGTCAACATCGGACAAGAAATAGACTAAATAATTGAAAGCAGCTTGGATATTATTTTATTATTGTTGCAACATAACAACTCTAATAAAGTTGAATTGTTATATAATATTATAGAAGGAAATTATCTAGGTAATATTTTAGCATTTATTACATAGGTATTGTGATATTTCAGTAATATACAATGATGTACCCTGAAGTTTAAAAATTTTCGCATGAATTAGGTATCTTTTGCCAAACTTTAATATTTATTAAATTGAAAATAGCAATCTATATGTATCTTATATCATAATACAATAATTTCTTTTGTGTAAAAATGCTAACATGACACAGTTTTGATAATATATAAGTAATTTTTATTAGAATGTGAACAATCTTTTGATAATATAATATTTATACCACATCAATTTTTCTCATAAATTAGCCGAATTTTAATAAAAATTCACCAAATTTTAACACAGTATATACACAAGTGATAAAATTTCTTATCTCTTGACTATATAATAAAATGACAGAGTATTTAGATGATAAATGCTCAAATTTTAGAATACCTCAGAAATAATTTTCCTAATTTATACAACTTTAATAGTTAACTTTTTATTTTGTTACTTCACATATGTTGTGTTATTACTTTTGTTGTCCTATAAAACGATATAAAATAATTGATGAAAAATATTTTTTTTAAAACATACACGAAGACATCATAATAGGAAATTAAGTTTTCCTTTGAAACAAACAACGGAAAACCCCACTCGCAATTTATATTTTCTTGGAAAAACTTTTTCAAAGAAAAATCAATTCCTAGATTCTAATTTTCCGTCAAAACAAACGAAGCCTAAATCTTACAGCATTGATATGTAATTTACCCTCAAAATTTCGATCTTAAAACTATTTGGTTCTCATGTATGAAAACATAAATTATTAAAAAAATGAGAAAGGTTTAGGTAATGGATTTAAAGTGTTGCAAACTACAACAAATGTAACACTTTACGAGCTTATGCAACAATTTTTTTTAAATGTTATGTCAGGTGCCAAACAAATGCAACAATTTTTCAGAAGCGTTACATTAGATATCAGGCAAATGCAACAATAAAAAAGATGTTACCTAAACACTGTCTATGGTAACATTTTAAACAAATGTTACAATTTAGGTGTTACCTAAAGTTAATGTCGTTGTAGTTGCAATTCTTAATGTAGTCATTCATCACTAATGGCCCGCAATAGCCATAACGTTTGATCAACCAATCCCCATTGTTTCCAGCCAAATGGGATCTACAAATCCCTTCATATGCCTCAACCATGACTAACATGGTTTCATCTATGTCTAGGTACTTGAGAATAACTCCTTTGACTCATCATCTAGGTGATAACTGTGTGGCCTTATTTTCATTTTTTTGTCCTTAGCAAACTGATGGGGACTTTTGAAGTATTCCACTGGGGATTTTCTCCAATCTTCACTTCATTCAACAACATTTTATTGTACCTTGATCAAGATGGTTAGAGGGAGCCTTTGGGACCACCTTGCTCTCAGAGGTTAAGGACTAGATGAACTCAAGTTCATGTTGCTAAACCTTGGTCTTAGTGACCCTGGAGCCCTTCCACCATATCCTTGATAATTTGTATGCAGAAGAAAACTGAGCCAAGTTATTCGCTGCCTTGTTTTATTTTTGAGGCACACACTCAAATAAAACCTCATCAAACTTCTTCAACAGCTCTTACACTGTTGAAATGTATATGCTTGAGGTACCATTCAAACAATGGAACTCCTCCTTGACTTGGTAAATTCCCACTGTGAATCCTCCTTATAATTATGATGGGGATTCCCATCTCTAGGAGGGTGTCGAGGCCAATAATCAATACCTCGTACGTAGCCCCATAATTGGAACATTTACCCACAAGGGTGACAACGAGCTTGGTGATCACTCCAAAGCGTGATTAAATAATGATCCCCACTCTATCTCTAGTCTTGGTCTTTGATCCATCAAAGTATAGTTTCCAAGGGTCTATCCACACCACCAAAATCTCCCATTGTTCATGGGTTGATCTTGTTTGAATATTAGGATGGTCAGCCAAAAATTTTGCTAAGGCCTGGCCATTTACTAAATTTTGTAATGCATATACTAACTCAAATTGAAGTAGAGCAACGCTCCACTTGTTTTACCTCGCTCTTATTAGAGGTTTGTCTAACATGTATATGAAAACATCTATTTGAGCAATCACATAAATGTTAAACACAAGAAAGAAATGTCTCAATTTTACAGATGCAAAATACAACGACAAACACAATTTTTCAATGGAAGTCTACTTTATTTCACATTTGTTCAAGCAATGACTCAGATAGAACATAACTTGCTCAAACCCTTGCTCATTTTTATGTACAAGTAAATAGCCTATGGACTCAGCAGTGGTAGAAACATAAATTTTTAAAGTTTCCCCTGGTTAACACCAGTGACATGATCAAATATTCTTTGATGCCCTCAAAGGCTACATGATGCTGCTTCTCCCATTTGAAATCCCTTTCATACTTGAGACTCAACAATGGTGAGAAGATTTAGTCTTTCCTACAACATTTGAAATGAAAATCTTAGGAAATTGACTTGTCCCATGCAATGTTGAAGCTCCTTCTTACTTGAGGGAGGTTTGGCATTTTAAAAGGCTTTACTCTCAAGCCCCCTTTGGTACAAGAGGAAGTCCAGAAAATTCCTAGCTCATACCTTGAAGGCACATTTCAAAGTGTTTATTTTGAGATTGTGGCTCCTCATTCATAGGAACACACTTTTTAAATCTTCCAAGTGTTCAACTTGGATTTTTGACTTGACCACAATGTCATTGATGTAGACCTCCTTGCTCTTGCAAATGAGATTATGAAACATCATGTTCATGTCTCGTTGATAGGTGGCAGTAGTAGTCTTTAAACCAAATGGCATGGCCACCACTTCAAAGGTCCCTATTAACCATAGACATCAAACATTATCTTGTGGATATTCAGTTAAAAAAAAAAAAAAATCTTGTGGGTATCTTTCGAGGCTATCATGACTTGGTAATACTCCCAGTAGCCATCCATAAAAGGCAACACCACATCCCTCAAGGCTAAATTAATGAGAATATCAGCAATGGGCATGGGATATTCATCCTTTGGTGTAGCTGTATTCCTAAAGTCAATACAAACTCTAATTTCACCATTCGTGTGTTATAACAAGAACAATGTTAGCTAGCCACTCAAACATTCCTTGTTGTCATGTTAAATTTGGCTTTCAAGAGTCTCTAAATCTTCTTTTTGACCAAATTTATAACTTCCAGGTGTTTACGATGAATTTGGTCAGTGTGCTCATTCATCATACTTGAGTTATGTTTGGGGCAGGTGAATTTAGTTAGTGTCCTTATTCTTCATGTTTGAGTTGGGGTTTGTTATGATGAGCTTAAATCAAGCTTTAGCTACACGCCCGACTTGATATTGCTTGCAAAGGCAAACAATTAGTTAGAGGGCCCATGGAGTAACTCAAGGGAGACCCCTCCGACGTTCAAGTCAGTATCAATCTAACAAAATAATAATTGATGAAGGTAATAAATAAACATAGTAATGAAAGATAGACAAGTTAATGGGATCATGTTAATGTATCACAACACTTGGTTGAAGCCCTTAAAAAGGTCTAGTATAAGATTAGCCCGGCGCCCTTTCAAGGCTTTAATTGGCTGGCGAGACGAAGGCTTGCCTAGATAGGTATAACTTTTAATCCTTAGAGCATGTTTTGTATGAGGTTGAAAAATAGGGGGTAATCTTCAATGGAGTACTGGTTAATGGGGTAACCATTACCCCATTAAAAAAAATTTCCTTTCATATTTTTTTGGTTGCACCATTTCAAAGGAGCTACCATTAATCCAAGAATTTTTTTTCCTATGTTTTGTTTCGGTATAACATAATTTTTTTCTATTTTTTTTATTATTTTAAACATTTATTTAGTCTAGCCCAATATTTTTAGCGACATATTTTATAATAATTCTTTAAATTAATTAATAAAATAAATTTATAATATAGTTTTAATTACATAAAATAAAATATTTTTTTTGGGGGGGGGGGGGGGGGGGAGGAGAGGTTATCTTCGTCATACCCCCCCCCCCAAAAAAAAACCACAAATAAGAGTGCACATCAGTCCCAGACTATTTTTAAATAGAACAATAGACAGGACCAAAGACCAAACTACATCGAATCATGAGACTAAGGACCGGGCTGATTAAAATTAGGTGGGTCAGGTCCAGGACTAGTTTCAAACCAGATCGATTGTACAGATTTTTCATCTAACAAATGCAATTATAGGGAAACAAAATGTTTCCATATGAAAGTAAAAAATTAAAAATAATAATGGTATAGTTTGCACAATGTATATATCATTCAAAGATAATTATACAAGATATTTATATAATCATTAAAATATAAAAAAATAAATATTTAATTTTCTAAGATTTAAATATTTTTAGATACATATAGTATATATTAATTACACATTAAAATTATATACTCAAAATATTAATGTGAAATTAATGTTGATAAGTCTTCAGTTTAGTCTTTGGGTTTTCCGGTCTAGGACCGGACTGGACTGAAGACCGATTGAGCTCAAGTACTAGGGCGAAGAATCAGACCGATATATGATTGGTTTGGTCTGGTCCTTGATCAAAATGGTTGATCCGGTCCGGACCAATTTTTGTTGACCCCTAATCATGGAAACCTAACCACCGAAAGAAATGAAACTCCCCTTAAAATTGAAGCCTCTAAGACCTAATAATAGTTCAAAAGCTACTATTTTCATAATATTTTTTTATAAAAATAGCAGATTTTAAACCATTATTAAACTAAATTAATAAATAAAATTTTGAATGATTACACTTATAATATTTTTATAATTACATTGAATAATAAATTGAATTAAATTAAATTGTTTATTAAATATTTAACTTATTTTTTATGCACAAATTTGATTATAATAAATTAAATTAAATTAGATTATTTGTCAAATATTTTACTTAAATTATTTATGGACAAATTTGGTTCACTAAAGTTGAATGGGGTAAAAATTTTAACCCCTTCCTTGATTATGTTGCACTAGGGTGGGGTAGTGCAAAGCTTTTAACCCCATTTAGGTTTAAAGGTTTTAATGTTGCAACTTTAAATGGTGAACCAAATGGGGTGAAAAGGAGTATAATGTTTACCCCATTAACCATTACCCCCCTTTTCACCCCATACCAAACATGTTTATTGCTATTACCTGTTAACTTACTTGCTTATCTACAATAGCAAGTTGCTCATTTATATTGTAAACATACTAGTTTCCCTACTCTGTGGGCCAACTCTAGTCATTCCAAGTTCTGTCACAAAGTATATTACAAGCTGGTCTTTATCCCTAACTTGCTACTATACAATGTTTTCCTGTGAGTAACAGAGGCATTTCGGGTTTCGTCTTTGATGCTTTATAATTGTCATTTATGTATATTTTGAACTTTGCCCAAGGTTAATAGGGAACATGTCATAAACACTGTGTATACAGAGTATCTGACACCTAATAGAGGAATAATTTAGGTGATAAACACGGTGTATACAGAGTATCTGACACCCAATAGGGGAATAAGTTAGGTAAGTAACACAATGTGGATCTGAGTAGGGTGTTTAAGCCAATATGGATCTTAATAGGGTGTTTAACCTATCATGAACCTTAACAAAGCTTTTAACCTAATATAAATCTCAATAGCACTTTAACCCCTTCATAAATCTTAACAGGGCACTTATCCCAACATGGATCTTAATAGGGTGTTTAACCCATCATTATTCTTAAAATGGCATTTAGCCCACCATGAATTTCCATAGGGCTTTTGGCCCACATATATTTTAATGGAGTAGTTTGCGTATGTATGTTAAAAGAATTCTGATCCTTTACTCTTACAAGCGTTCAAAATGACTTATTAGAGTGGTTGAATCATAATGTTCCTGTAAATGATTACATAGTTATTAATTGGCGACTCTCTACGACGTTATGTAAGAGTGAGTATAAAATAATATTATTATTGGGGGATATTTGGACTTGGCTGATAACTAAGTAAATTATCTGTTTAGTGTGAATACTTCATCAAACGTTGGTTGAATCTCTTTTAGAGATATATTTGTCAGTTGTATTCGCAAGGGTATGAAGTTGGCCCGCTATACTTCATACTTGTTTGATGGCTCTTTATTCTCGTAGGTATATTGACTACGAAAGTCATAAATTTTGAGGACATAATAAGTTATCAGTGTACATATAATAAAATAAGTTGTTGGATAGTTGAGTATTGAGCCATTAATAGCCAACTGGCGTATAGATTAATGGCTATATATGATGTTAATGTCCAAACGACAACTTGTGTTTAACGTGATAAACATATAATAGTAGGTTGTTTTCACCCTAGTGGATGGTTGATTAACAGTATGTTGTTAACACCTTAATTATTAGGACATCGCTATCAGCTAATAAGTATATGCGTACTTAATTAGTAACGCACTTAAGGTGACGAATACGATCTTTTTAGTCCATATTACTTTGATAAATAAGGTTTGCTTGACGAGAGTCTAAGGTGGTCATTTTAATATGCCTAAATAACATATAGGTGACTCGCATAACACCCTTAGATAAAATCAAGGTATTTATTATGTTGTGTTGCGGGGGAACCAACAAGGTGGAAAGTGTATAACATGCCTAAATGAAGCCAAGATGATGAGTATGATACCTCATTTTGCAATCAAAGAGGGTGAACATATCATGTTAGGTCGATGGGCTAGTGGTAATGGGTGTGTTGATGATGCAATTGTCTTGTAGGTAGATAAAATTTATACCATGGAGAACGGTATCCCTGAAACCATTAAGTTGTACGTATTAAATGAAGATGTAAGTGGATAATCAAGATAGGATCGTGGCGATGCGTGTGTTGCATCGGACAGTCGTTGGGTGTTACATATAATACTATGCCTTATCACCCTCTTATTTTTTTCTAACTATGATCTAAGCTGCCTAAAACCGTGATAGAACACGATGTCACATGTCAAGCACATTGCACCTGGATAGTTGTCGAGTGTCATGTATAAAGTGTGTTGCACCCGGATAGGACCATGGTGTCACATGTAAAACTTGTTACACCTCGATAATCGTTAGGTGTCATTTATTAAGTGTGTTGCATCGGGATAGGAGCACAGTGTCATGCATAAAGCATGCTGCATCTGGATAGTTGTTAGGTGTCATGTGTATAGTGTGTTACACTAGGACTGGACCGTCACTTGTAAAACATGTTGCAGCTGGATAATCGTTAGGTGTCATGTATAAGGTGTGTTACATTGGGATAGGACCACGGTGTCACATATAAAGCATGTTGCACTCGAAAAGTCATTAGGTGTCATGTATAAAGTGTGATGCACCAGGATACGACCACTATGTCACATGTAAAACATGTTGCACCTGGATATTCATTAAGTGTCATGTATAAAATACCTGGGTAAAGCCAATGTGGTAAGCATAATAGGGGTATAAACCAAATCAAACGGTTAATATGTTGGAATTAATGTCTTGGAATACCGAATTAGTTAGTTTTAAATATTAAATAACCGAAATTATTTTATTTATTTATTGTCTGATTATTTAACGAGTCAAATATGCATGTGAAACGTTCCATGAGGTGGACTTAGTCCAAGATGACATGTCAAGTTTGGTTTACGTTGTCAATAAGATTGAGCCACAGATAGACTAAAGTCAAATAAGTGATAGTTTGTCAAAATGTATGTTCATAGTTGGTGATGAGTTTGGACAACTCGTCTGATAAGACTTTAATATGATACTTTAGATAGATTGTCTTGGTCATGTGGATAGGAATCCAAAAGTATTATGTTGGTGTTGTGTATATGATTGGAAAACTGAATAGGACCACCTGGATTATTTGTTTATGAACTTGTGCATGGATTGTTCGTTACATTAATGTGCTAAAAGGATTAGTCAAAATGCATTGACTTGAATCTTACGTGTGTTGCGTAACGGCATAAAGTGTAGTGGGAATAGTTATTTTACATGGAATCTATAGTCTCTAAGGTGATAAAGATTTCCCCTTAGTTGAGTCATAGATATACGAACTGATTCTAGAATCTTCAGCCAAAGTATTCCATATGTTTGACACTTAAAATTAGTACGGAAATTATTTCTGTATTATAAAGTTGTTCGAGAAGAGCGAGTCGGGAACTATGGCGAGAGATATTAGAAAAGTAACATTAGTAGTAAAAGTTACTTTTGCTCAAGGATATATAATAGAGGGGTTAATTGTTGTAATAAAAGTTATTTTGGAAATTCTTGAGTGAATATATTTAATTCTAGAGTGCTATAAAACTTAGTTAGTGAATTTAAGTTTTACTATATGGTAATCAATCATTATTATGAGATGATAATCAGATTTGACCCATTTGAAGCTAGCGTTAGATTGTCTCTAAGATCTTTTCGCAAGCCTCAACTTAAGTATAATATAAAAATAATTGAAAATGAATTCATGGGATGAATTATTTATAAGATAAATTAATTTTTATGTTAAACAAATATTTATGATATAAATATATAATACGATGAATTACATCGTATTTAAAAAAAAAAAAAAAAGGAGAAAATCGTGTTAAAACACGGCCCTCACGTGCAGCACCATTCACCCACCCTCAAAAAAAGAAAATAGGGTCGCCGACTTCATGCTAACATCAGCGACACTATTTAACACATACACGGATGCGTTGCCGCTGGGGTATTTGTATATATATACGATTTTTTTATCATATAGAATTAAATTTTAAGGTTTTTGAACCTAGTTTTCTCTCACGATGAAAATTATAAAATTGTTTTAGGGGATTTTCTAAATTATCATTTAACAAAATGTTTATAAAAAATTATTAAGTTAAATATTTTTGGGGCCCCACACTTTCGGTGCTGGAGATCAATGCGAAGAAGACCTTGTAGGTTGAGAATTCTTCTTTTAATTTCAAATCTTTAAGTTCAAGTTAAGATTCGCGCTTTAGGTATGTCTAAATTAAGTATTGAATTTTAATTTGTCTTGCCTTTATTTCGTTTATTCTACATACTATGTCTATACGTATTTTATACGAGGTTTTTGTTTGTCATATTATGAACCCATTAGAGTAAGATCTATATCTAATTGAAAAGTTTAATTAGGTCAGGGCTTTAGATTTAAAATTGAGAATTTTAAGTTCGTTTTCCGCCGTGCCTGATTTAGGAAAGTATTTTTTTTTAAAAATATGTTTCCAGTAATTGGTATCGGAGCCAACTCTGAATAAGTTCATGATTGACATTAAAAATATCAGGTTTGATAAATAAAAGTTTGTAGAATATTAAAATATGAAATTGAGAAATATAATTAAAGGAAAAAGATAAACGTGAAGATTGTTGTTAAAGAGCTCAACAAGATTGAATGTTCATTATAATTTTAAATTGTTTAAACTTTTATATTGAGTCACCATTCAATCAAGAAGTGTACTTCTAACTTCAATCTCATGAGATTAAAGTATTCAAAGAGTCGAACAATTTAGATTATTAATCTAATGTGATTAGATTTTGGACTAAGGTATGAAATATTCATTGTCGAATATTTTATGATAATCCAAAATATAGAATATCTAATAGGATTAAATATTTGGTTTATGATCTAATAAGAATAAGTTCTACAATAATATTAATTATTTATTTAAATTAAAATTAAATAAAAAAAGAGAGTAATGCGGACACCACTTCCCATATATGTAAACAAAATTTTTAAAATTTTATTATTTAAATAATTTGAATAAATAAATAATTAATTAGCTTGAGATCCTAATTAAGATTATGTGATAATTTTTCTAAAAGTGTTTTAGAAAAATCCTTAACTCCAACCTTATTAACTAGGATGAGATCCTAATTAAGATTATGCCTAGCTGGGCACCACGTCCCATATATATATATATAGACAAACCTTTTATTTTTATAATTTATGATTTAAATAATTTGAAGAAATAAATAATTAATTAGGATGAGATCTTAATTAAGATTATGTGATAATTTTTTGTAAAAATATTTTAGAAAAACCCTTAATTACTCTAACCTTGTTAGGTTTGAAGTAATATTATTCAAAAGTTTTGACAATATGATACTTACTAAATTTTATTCACATGTTTGACATTATTTAAATTACTTAAATATTATTTATAATATGAATAAAGTTATAAGGCCGTTTATATATGCAATTGGTGAAATATTTGATTTCATCGAGTGGAAGAATTTTTTCAAATTAGTCTAGTAAGATTAAATAATTCAATAGTTGAATTATTTGACAAAAAATTCTCACAATGTAACTAATAAGATTATATTATATAGGTTGGATAATTAAAGGAACCTAATTGGATTAGGGTTTTATTTAAAGGTTAAATAAAATTTAGAATGTGATTCTAACACTGATTATGAGATAATCAAACTTAAAAGAAAGATCTATCGTTTAAAATTTCAAGTGGGAGTGAGGTTTAGAAGTTGATTTCTCATGGTTTCCATTGCCAATGTAATAGCACAGTGGATAGGTGTAAGACCCTTGACATTGGGATGTCTTGCATAGGGTGTTGCCTGGCATTAGGCGCATCATGCTCTGACATAGTCACTTGGTGCGCAAACCTCTAGTGCTTGGTTGGATGTCAGCGCCTAAGGTTTTGGTTGCGACATGGGACATAACGAACCTTGACCCGAGCATGACCCAGAGGGGGCATGTGCGCTTGAAGTAGTGCATTGACATAGTTAAAGACCACCAGTCAAGCGCATGATTATGCTTAAGCGGGCGCACGTTAGTTACTCAGCACTAATTAAGGAAGTACCCTTGACTAAGTGCAACGAACGTGTTGTGCCGATACAAGATGGACATCGATTAGGCACAAGTATATGCGCAGAGCGCATCCTTTGTATGGATGAACCAGGTGTAATGGAAACGAGCCTGGGCATGAGATCGACGGACAGAGGGTCATGCGCTTGTTACATAGCGCTGACCCGATGCGTAGGACGCAAGTCAGGCGCATTACGTGTCCGAGCAAGGACAAGGCATGAAAAGCTAAGTCTAAGCACACAAGATTGGATGCACTGAGCCAGTGTGACAACGGACCTTCACCTAGATGCAATATGGCACCAACTCCAAATCGGACCTTGAGTTTGCCAGAGCGTTGAAGTTAACTTAAAGTGGGCCCATTGACACTCTTAGGTTAAGGCGGATGGGTTTAAGGCTTGCACAAGTAATGCGCGGCACCAACATGAAGTGCACAGATGCTACGCCCATGCTCATGCGCCAGGACCCAGGCGCTGGGCACACTAGATATTAGGGTGCGCTGTGTAAGTGCTTAGTTGGGCGCGTTGAGGCATACAGGGTGCGCTGGGACACACATGGGATGCGCAAGCTTGCACACATAGTACGCCACACAGCACATGAGTTCCATGCAGTGCACACATGCAGCAGCCAGCGCCAGGGGCTAATGGCGAGCAGGTGTGGCACTGGCAACGCACTGGGTGCGCAGCGTGCGCAACCTTGGGGATGCATGTGCTCGCCTTGTCTGGGCACGGTGTTGGGTGTGCGAGTCGCTATGCACATCTTCTCCACAACACATGAACCCTTGGGAAGCCTTGCACATACAGAAAGGTGCTTGGCACGTGCGGATCATGTGAGTTGATGGTTATTGAGCATGGGACATGGTGCTATGAAGGAAAAACACTTAACCCTGAGCTTGACTAAAGACTTTGTCATAGATCTTGACCAAGTAACTGCCGCAGAGTGGAGTGGAGCTTGACCTGAACCCTAGGAGTGCCTTTGACCGGGTAACCCCTCCTTTTGGCGGGAAAATCCAAAAGGGTGCCCCTTTGACTAAGTCCATGCCCTGGTAACGGCAGTCAAAGGCCCCCAAGTAGAGCGCCCCTTAAAGGGAAGTTGGGAATCAGATGTCAAATGGTGCTACCAGGTGTCCCAGGCAGTTACCCCACTGCCAGATCATGGGAAACTGCCATGAAATGCTATAAAAAGGGCTGTCTAGCCAAAAAAGGGGGGATTCGATTTTTATACTTAGTTATTAGGCAAAGAAAGAGTTTTTTATGTGAATTTAAGTTAGAGTTTAGGGTTTCCATTGTAATTCAAAGAGTGCTCAATAATAAAAAGTCGTCCTTGTGTCTTGCGTTCCATATACCGTGTTTATGTTCCTTTATGTTTACTTCCACTGCGCTTGTGTATGATTTCGTGCATTTTAGGATGAGTGAGGCGTAACCTCACTGACATCAAAAGTAGTCAATAAATTATCTATGACAGTTTTGGTATTAGAGCACCTAAGTTCTAAAAACGGGTGCTGTCTAGTCTCAGTTCCAGTTGTTGTCTGGACCTGCCTATGTGTTTTTAAGTTTCATTGCCGAGTCTCAAATCAGGTTTGTCCATTGTATTCAAATTTTAATTTTGAAATTCTAGTCAAGATCTAATTTTTGGAATTATGGCCTTGGCTAGTACTTGAGGGCTGTCCTTAGCGTTATTTTTGCTGGGGTTGACTGCGTTTGTGTGGGTTTGGTTCCTATCATTGCATTGTATGCTTTGCTTGGTTTCCAGGGTGTGATTTTGAGCTCGATGGCCATTCTCGCAAGAGTTTCATGGCTATGCTCAAATGTCGTTTAGAGATTGTAGACTAGAGAGTCCATCAAACAATGAGAGAAGCCTTCGAGAGATAATGTGTGGAAACAAAGTGCCATCTTGCAGCTCTGCGTGAAACATCTGCCGCTATGAGAGCCATGATTAATGACATTGGAACCTCTGTGAACAAAAGGCTACACAAAGAGACTGATAGAGTCTTGGTAGAAATGAACTTTACCTTGTCCTCTACTACTACCCTTATTGCTAAGCATGTGGCTAAGCAGACAGTGGTTGAAGTCAAGCATATTTTGGTTGGAAAAGCCGACACTCATAATGGCTTGGTCCAAGCCATTAGGGAGGATATTAGGCAAATAAGGCCTGCACCCCCTCCATCAGTACTAGCTGGTTACCCTCATGAGACTCCCTTGAGCTCACGGTTACCAGTCACTCAAGTTGACTATATGGTCCCTAAGCGAACGGAAAACCCGTCGGTGGTAACCAATGTGTCATGTGCTTGGAATCCAGCCATAGAAACGAAAGTGTGCCTCATGGAGTTGCAGGCTCTTCCAATTAGAGTTTCTCTTTGACTAAGAGGAATCTTAATCCTACTGCGCCGTTATCACCTATCCCCGAGATAGGGAGGTGTAACCGTTCACACCCCTCACAAGCAGCGGAGGTTACCTCGAGGCCCACTCAAGGCCTTGAACTAGGAGTGGAAGGTCAGGTCCCTATTATAGGGAACCAAACTTCTCATCTTGAACATCAGCACGCTTACCACATTTGGGGGCAAATTAATAACCTACGTCCTCAAGATCACGTCTTGAAGGTTGATCAGGCAAGGATGAACCAAAACCCTGTTGGTACCCGGTGTGCCTCCAAGCGCGTCATGTAACCCAGGTCCTGCTAGAACATACTTCATGGCCAACCAAGGACATGGCCATTATGATCAAGGGGCTTATCTTGTGTTTGGGGGGCAACAACTGTTCCCACACCCAATTATGATGGGCACTCAGGGGTATCCTGTAGATACCCCTTGAGATCCCTATCCGCTTGGGAGTAGTAGCAGGTGCATGATCTTGTGCCTAACCTTCCCCTCCAGGATCAATTGGCCACCCTTATTGAGCAAATGTATTGACCGGGCCTCGCTACGGTCAATAGACCCTTGTACAACAAACCTTACCCTGACTACATTTACAAGGATTACGCTTTTCCTCGAGGATACAAAATCCTCGAGTTTACCCTCTTCTCAAGGGAAGGGACTGTTTCTGCTCTCGAACATTTGGCAAGATTCAATTGCTAGTGTGGTGAAGCAGCAGATAACCCATAACTTAAATTAAGGTTGCTCCCCATTTCGTTCAGTGGGACCGCTTTCCAGTGGTATATCATCCTTCCACCTAATTCTATTTACTGTTGGGACGACATGGCCAAGCAATTCCTGACCCAATTCCCTAGAATGGAGTTAGGAACTTTCATGTCAGAGTTGGCTCGAATGAGACAAAAGTCAGGCAAGTCAGTGGAAGAATATATAACCGGTTCAAGCGAGCTCAGTTAAATGCAGTGTAGCTCTTCCTGAGCTCGAGTATGCCAAGTTGACTCTAAACGGCTTGTACATTGAATTCAGGAAGAAATTCGAAGGCTCTAACTTTACGGTGCTTCTTCAGCTGGCAGAATGTGTTGCTAGGTACGAGGCAGTCTTAAAAGAAGAAACCCTTAGGAAAAAAAGCGTGTACGGGACATACGTGCATGACTTAATTGAAGAGGAAGATGATCCTCCATATGAAATTGATGTAGCTGAATATGTCAAGGGGTCTCCCATGGTTTATAATCCTTTGATCAAGAAGGATATTAAAGCCTAGAAGTCTTCCCAATCCCAAGACTTAAGGAAGTATTCATTTGACTGTTCTAGAGACAATGTAATATTTGATTGGCTTGAGGCAAATAATAAACTTAAGATCAGGGGTAAACATAGAAAACTAGATCCCAATTTGAATAAGAGGAAGGTGTATTGTAAGTGGCACGATTTGTTAACTCATTCAATGAAGAACTGCATGATCCTTAAAAACGTAGCTCAAGATGCCATCAAGGCTAGAGAATTGATCTTCCCGAGAGAAGGATAGATGGGTCTCGGTAAAGATCCTTTCCCTAGTCCTATCCAGGTTAATGTAGGAAAGGTAATAAAGCTTTATCGTCCCAATAACATTCAATAGACCATTGTAAATGGCATATACGATTGAACATTCTACACGCAATTGTGAAACGTACAAAAGGTTCATAGGTAAGTCTCGAGAAGACTTAATCACCTCAAATGAGGCAATCTGTGGCTTTTCTGGAGCTACCACCAAATAGAAGGAGTCATCCCCATTGACTTAACTATTAGCGGCTTAAGCAAGCTAACATCTTTCTTCATGGTGGGAACTACCTCAAGCTAAAATTCTTTGCTTGGTAGGGATTGGCTGCATGCCAATTATTCTATTCCATCCTCACTTCACCAGTTATTAATCTTTTGGAATCATGACAAGTATGAGCTTGCTTCGGCAGATAACAGGCCGTTCATGGCTAGCTCCAACTATGTTGAGGAGAAATTCTATGAAGATGATATGGGACCCCTAGACGTCTAAAGGGCCACTTCACAATCTGCCCAACAATAGGACGCGGTAGTAATCCTTGACAGCCCACTAACCGAAGCTGAGGTTGGTTAAGCGGATGTTGAGTCTGAGGATTTTGACTTCTGGGCGATACATGAGGACTCTTCTTGATGAAGAGGACTCCCAAGGCACTACAGAATCCCAATACGGAGGCATCAAGACCTCCCGGTAATGGCCCAAGAGGCCATCTCCTCAGCATTAGCAAGATTTGTAGCATAGGGAGCTGAGGATCAGCTCTGGGATGAACAATCATTTCATGGTTTTTATATCCATGCAGCACACGAAAAGGAATTGCAGCTCTCTCATCTAAGAGCAACGCTAGCCAAAATGGAGGATCTAAGGGCTAAAGTCCAAGACCCCCCTCTTCGAGGTTAATTTGGGCTCGACAAAGGACCCAAGACCTACCTATCTGAGTTATATGCTTTATGAGGAGCAGAAATAGCAGTACTTGACTTTGCTTAGCGAATTCAAATATTTGTTTGCCTGGGACCATCAAGAAATTCATGGCTTCAAGCCCATCATTCAGGGCCAGTGGAGGATGTCCCAAGAAGTCATAGATTTGGTCAAGAAAGAAATTGAAAGACTTTTGAAGGCCAAATTCATTAGAACTACTAGGTATGTTGAGTGGTTGGGTAACGTTGTCCCTGTCATAAAAAAGAACGGCAAAATAAGGGCCGTATTGATTTCAGAGATCTGAATGCAGCCACCCCAAAGGATGAATACCCTATGCCTATCGCTAATGCCCTCATTGACTTAGCCTCGAGGCATAAAGTTGTGTCCTTTATGGATGGCTAATGTGGGTACTACCAAGTTATGATTGATGTGGAGGGAACTCACAAGAGAGCATTCAGATGTCCAGGGTCAATAAGGACATTTGAATGGGAGGCTATGCCCTTCGTTCTGAAGAATGCTGGTGCCACCTACCAAAGAGCCATGAACATGAATGACTTCATTGACAAGACCATGGAAGAATATATAGATGACATCATGGTCAAATCAAAATCTCAAGTTAAACACTTGGGAGACTTGAGGAGTACGTTCCTTAGAATGAGGGCTCACAACCTTAAGATGAATCCATTGAAATGCACTTTTGGCATGCAAGCTGGAAAATTTCTAGGTCTTCTGGTACACAAGAGAGTCATTGAGGTGGATATTAAGAAGACTAAGCCCATCTAAATGGCCAAGTTGCCTTGAAGCAAAAAGGAGCTTCAACGATTCTTGGCCCAGGTTGACTTCGTAAGAAGTTTTATCTCGAATATTGTAGGAAAAACCAAGGTCTTCTCTCCGCTGCTGAAGCTTAAATCTGAGAAGGACTTCAAGTGGGAGGAGCCACATCAAACAGCATTCAAGGCCATCAAGGATTACATGATTAGGCAGCTGTAGGGTGGGTGATTTTTAATTCTGTAAATTAAAACCGTACAATGGTCATATCTAGCGAAGCGGAATACTGATTTAAAAATCTATACTTTTAAATTAAATATAAATCTTTGACTCTAATTAGACATAACAATGCATAGCATAGAAGACATGCCCACAAAAAAACAATAAATACGAATATAAAAGTATAAGCAGAGAAATCGCATGCCTCGTTGTAGACTGCAAGTTAAAAGATGCTCCAGATAATACCTCTAAGATCTTCTCTACTATTCCACTTTTTCCACCAAACAAGTGGGCGTCAAGAAATCAAGAAATTCTTAAAACTATTTACGAATTAATTGGGAAGAGATTTTCTCTTTGTTAATTCTCTAACTAATTGAGAGAAAACCGAGCGAATTAATTGAATTCGAATGAGCCAGGCATTATAGGAGTATCAAAAATTGACCAATTCTATTAGAAATATAAAATACAAGGTAAAATTGTATTTTAATTATGATAAAATACATCCAAAAACAACAAATTTGTGCCTCTTTCAAATCAGCTGGACGCAGGGTGCCATGTAGCACCATGCTATTCATTTGCGGCGCTCGGTGTGAATTGCCAGCGTTTGCCATCCTAGTGGTCGGCCAGGGGGAAGGGACGCGGGATTGTCCCCCGCCCGACCAATCATTGCGCAGCATGTGATTGGCTAGCAATGCATCTTTATTGTTTAATCTATTTTACCCTTTTTTTTATTTTTTTTTTTTTCTTGTATGAAACTTTAGGATTTAATAAAAATAATTTTATTCAACTCTTTGAATAAAATATTCATCTTATGAATTCTCTTGATTTCTGTAAGTGCATAATTTTAGATGCTTGCACAGGGACCTCAGGGACAATTTATCTTTAGCTCTAAATGGGTCAAATCTGATTATCATCTCATAATAACATTCGACTACCATTTAATAAAACTTAATTCCACTAAATAAGTTTTACTGCACTTTAAAAATAATTTACTCGTTAAATTTTCTTATAATAGTTTATTCACAATTGAACCCTCTAATAAATGTCCATGAGAAAAATAACTTAAACCACTATTGTTATTCTTTCTCACTTTTCCTTCTTAGTTCTCAATTCAACCCTTTTTGAATAATTCACTAATATAGACAAACACTTCTGTATTAAAATATAAGGAATACTCTGGCCAAAGTCTCTAGAATCAATTCAAATACTTGTGAATTAAATAAGGGGAGATTTCACAAAGTAGATTCCTAGTAAAATATCTGTTCCTGCCACACTTCATGCAAATGCCCAACAAATGTAAGACCCCGATTATTACTTATAACCTCGTCATTTTAGTCCATCAAAGCAATCAACAATCCATGCAAGAGTCCGAACTATTTTCCTGAATAAGAGTCATTGTATAAACAAAAATATATCAGTCACTCTATTCTAATAGTAGTACAAACCCGAGCAAATCACATGGTCATGTTTAGTGTAACAATCTCATTGTAACACACCAACACAACATCTTGGATTGATATCCATGTAACCAAGACAAGTTATCTAAATGTCATGTTATAGTCTTAGTAGATAAGTAGCCCAAACTCATCACTGACTACGAACTAATTATTAAATAATATTCTTATCCATTATTTAGCCCATCTGTGGAATTATCTAATTAACCCACTAGAAATAGATATCCCAAATGTCATTTAAGGACTTCGTCCATCTCATGGTACGTGTTTTGATAAAGAATAACATCATATGCATAAAGACTCGTAAATATAATAGACGATAATGCTAAACAAATTTTATTCACTAATAAAAGAGTTCACATGAATTGGGTTCCCTAGGACACCAGCTCTAACAATCTCCCAGTTGTCCTAGACCCAATTTGCCATACAGCACATTCCCATCCTATCTAAAGGTGACTCAAATGACTTTTGAGTCAGTGTTTTTGTAAAAGGATATGCTAAGTTGCTTGAGGTATTTATCTTTAGAATTGCAATCTCCCCTTTCTCCACATAGTCCAGAATGAGGTAATACTTTCTTTCAAGATGCTTGGACTGGTTGTGCTTCCTTGGTTCCTTAGAGTTAGCTATTGCACTCGAGTTGTCACAAGAAATAGCAACAAGTGTAAGCCCCTCCTTTATAACCTCAAGATCCATAAGGAACTTCCACAGCTAATAACCCTCCTTGGTAGCTTCCGAAACTGCCACATATTTGGCTTCTATGGCAAAGTCAGCAATACAAGTTTGCTTGACACTTCTCCAACTTATGGCTCCACCACCGAGGGTATAGACATACACAACTGTGGAATGTCTAGCATCTATATCTAACTAAAAACTCGAGTCAGAGTAGTCCACTGGAATCAACTCATCATCATAAGAAACCAACATATAATCTTTAGTCCTTCTCAAGTACTTGAAAATATGCTTCACTGCCGTCTAGTGCATTTCACCTAGATTAGACTGTTATCTACTTACCCTACCAACAACAAAACAAATATTAGGTCTAGTACATAACATAGCATACATAAGACTTCCCACAGCCGAAGCATATGGAACAATCCTCATTCTTCTTTCTCTTGAGGTGTCGAAGGACACTGTTCTAAAGAAAGTGGTACTCCATGCCTGAAGGGCAACAAACTCTTCTTGGAGTCCACCATGTTAAACTTAGACAACATCTTGTCTATATAGGCAGCCTGAGATAGACCTAATATCCTACTCTTATGATCTCACAGAAGCTTAATCCCAAGAATATAGCTGACTTTTCCTAGGTCTTTCATATCAAACTGACTTGATAACCAAATTATAACAACTGATAGAACTCCTACATAATTCCCAATGAGTAGGATATTATCCACATACAATACCAAGAATGTCACTACTTTCTCTATGTTGCGTTTGTACACAGACGGTTCATCAACTGATTGAATAAAACCATAGGACTTGATCGCTTCACCGAATCTCTTATTCCATGAGCGAGATGTTTGTTTATGTCCATAAATGGACCATTTCAGTTTGCATACCATACGCTCCTGATTCTTACCAATGAACTTATCTGGTTGCACCATATAGATTTCTTCATCAAGACTGCCATTTAAAAAGTCTGTCTTGACATCCATCTGCCACATCTCATAATCAAAATGAGCAGCAATGGATAAGGGCATTCTAATGGACTTAAGCATGGCCACTGGTGAGAAGGTTTTGTCATAATCAATACCTTCCTTTTAGGTATAACCTTTAGCAACTAGCCTTGCCTTGAAGGTCTCTACCTTCCCGTCCACTCCTCCCTTTCTCTTATTGACCCATTTACAACCTATGGGTTTAATGCCAGGTGGCGCCTCTGCTAGATTCCAAACATGATTAGAATACATAGATTCTATTTTTGCTCTCATTGCTAAGAGCCATTGCTCAGCATTTTGTCCCTGAGCGCTTCAGTTTAAGTAAGAGGATCAGATACATCTTCTGATTCAACCATTGAGGCACCAGCCATGTATCTGTCAGGTTGCCTGACAATCCTCCCACTACGACGAGGCTCCCATGTACTATGAATCATCTCAAAACGAACTGCAGGTGTATCTAATACCCCTATTTGGCTCAGAGACATATCGAACTATTTAGAAGTAGTGTCTTTCTCAATTAACTCCTCCAACATTATTTGACTTTTACTTCTGTAATCTATCACAAAGTCCTCCTCCAAAAATCTTACATTTGCGCTAACAACCACCTTTAGTCTGAAGGACTATATAAAAGACCACCTTTTGTACCCCAATGATAACCTACAAACACACACACTTCTGAGGTAGACTTCAACTTGTCCAAGCTCTTTTTCTACATATGTGCTAGACATACCCAAATTCGAAGATATCCTAAACTAGGCTTGTGCCCAGTTCACAGCTCCACGGGTGTTTTAGGAACCGATTTCGTAGGAACCAAACTAAGAACATAAGTTGTTGTTTCTAAGGCATAACCCCAAAAAGGGATCAGTAAAGTTGCATGACTCATCAGGGACCATACCATCTCCAACAACATTCTATTTCTCCTTTCTGCAGTGCCATTCTGCTACGATATACTTGGTGCAGAAAGCTGAGATCTAATCCCACTTGCAGTTAGGAAATCTAGAAACTCTCCTGAAAGGTACTCACCACCTCAATCCGATCGATGTGATTTGATATGTTTATCCGTCTGATTCTCGACTATAGCCTTAAACTCCCTGAACTTTTCGAAAGAGTCAGAATTCTATCTCATCAAGTTAACATAACCATACCTAAAGTAATCATCAGTAAAGGTGATGAAATACTCATAGCCTCCTTTCGCTTGAACACTCGTTGGTCCACATACATCTATGTCAATCAGCTCAAGCAAGTCACCAACTCTATTGCCTTTACTTTTAAAGACAAACTTAGGGCCTATTTGGCTTAGCTTTTTTTTTGGGGAATAAGTGTTTTTTTTTCTAGAAAAAGCACTTTTCTAGATTTTTGCGGCATGTTTGGCAAATTGCAAAAAGAGCTTTTTATTAAAAGAAGAAGTAGTTTTTCTGCTTATGAGCAGAAGCAGAAATTTGGTGCTTCTACATAAGCAGAAGCAGAATCAAAAACTTAAAATTTTTAGGACAATAAGACCCCCACTCAAACATTAAAATTACATCATCCCTATCATCTTTCAAAACCCTAACCCTCCACCCAACCCATTTCTATCCCGACCTCCACCCACAAAACCCTTTGCACAGCCACACCGCCGTCGCTGCCAACACCGCCGCCCTTTAGCCGGCAAACTCCAAGATCATCACACGTCAATCGCCTCCATCATCGTTGCACGTCAGCCGTCGCGCTACCACCTTCATCACCGCCGCATCACCGCACCGCCGCCGTCACGCTGCCACCTCCATCATTGTTGCATATCATCCTGATCATCTTTCAAAACCCTACCCCCTACAAACCCATTTGCAGTCATTGTGTTTATTTTACTTATAATTAATAATAATAATAAATAACAACAACAACAATAATATTAATAATGGTCATTTTAGGTTTTTAAGTTTTAAGTAATAATATAAATTATGAACAAAACAAATAAAAATATTATTTTTACTTTACAATTCATTGTTATTTTATAAAATTTAAAACCCTAAAATTATTAATATATACTTTAAAAAACTATTTGAAATCAATTCTACATCCAAACACTATTAATTACAAAAGCAATCCTGCCCATGTCCTTTTTGGTAATTTTGACAGAAAAAATGTTTTTTCTTAAACACTAGCCAAACACTAACAATAATAAAATAAGCGCTTCTAACTGGTTTAACCAAACACAAACTGCTTATTCAAAACAACACTTTTCACATAAGTGCTTTTACAGAAAGTGCTTTTAAAATAAGCAATTTTTTCACAGCAATCCCGAACAGGCCCTTAGTCATCTTTCCTTCTATGCAGGACTCGCAGACTGGTAAAATTTCAAGCCTAAAGACTCAATTAATCCTTCATTTATTAGTCTTCGTATCCTACTATAATTAATATGACCAAGGCGTTGGTGCCATTTCAAGCCATTTTCTATTTTAGGGCTTTTTCTTTTAAGAGGCACAATTAGTTTAGTAGTGTTAGATTTGAACATGCAATTAGTAGAGTTTTGATCGGGTTTCAAGATAAAAAAAAAACAATCGACAACAAAACCTTTGCAAATCAACATTTTATTATGCCGAACAACAAAATCAATTGCAAAAGTAATAGAATATCCATCACCAACTAATCATGACACACAAATTAAATTCTTGCATAACACAGGTACATAAAAAGAGTACTTTAAAATTAAAATTCTACTCCTAAATACTAAGCTAATATCTCCCACTCCTAAGACTAAAAGCTGCCTCCCGTCTCTTACAGTCAAGTCCAGCTCTCCATCATGCAGCTTCTTGGTTAGCTCAAGTCCCTGCAACATATTACAGACATGATCAATTGTACCTGAGTCTATGCACCAAGATCCTAGTGGACTCTAAACTACACGACTCAATCAGAAAAGATATCTCTTACCTTGTCCCGATGGTTTCTTTTGCTTAGCGGGAAGACTTGCTAGGTACTCAGTACAGTTCCTCTTCCAGTGGTCATCCTTCCCAAAAAAAAAAAAAAAAAAAAACAATTTCTTCCGGCTGATGGCTTCTTTTTCATTAGCTTAGCTGCTACACTAGCAACTTTTCCCTTGTTCCTCTTTCTGGACTTTCTATTGGATGATTTCTTGTTCCCTGTCCAGGGTGCCTGGGTTTATAGGACAATCCCCTTAGTCTTCATCACCCCCTCAGCAGCTTAATAATGTTTATTATTCATTATATAGTTCAGCCTGAACTAAGTGAAGGACTTTGCCAAGGAGCCAAGCATCATGTCTTACTGAGATTGGCTATCAATCTTAGCACCTTGGAATTCTAGTTCGTTTAGATAAGCCATCATTTTCAGAACATGTTGATGAACTGGACTTTCCTCAGGCATTTTCATGAACATTGAGTTTCCTTATGAGCTCCTGTCTTGCCGCTCTATCTTGCCCTCTGAATATCTTCTTAAGATGTTCTTTCATTATTGTTGTCGCCTTCATCTTAAGATTCTAATGCTTGAGAATGTTAGACATGGAGGCCAAGATGTAACACTAAGTTAAATCATTGGACTTAATCCAGCGGTCATAACGTTCCTTGACAACATTATTGGCATTATTAGTAGGCACAAGAGGACATGCTCCGGTAAACACAAATTTATGTCCCTCATGGATTAGCACAATATCTAGGTTCATTTTTCAATTTGGGTAATTAGGTCTAGTAAGGGGGCCATCCTTTAGTATGGAATGAAATGCACCAACAGTCGTCATGATTATACTGAAAATATGTAAACAAAACATATGGGACATGCATCCATCCATCACACTATTTCTTTCAAAATTTAGCAATTATAATTAATTAGGTATCCAGAACACCTTATTAAAACAAAAGCAATTATGATCCAAACTATCCACTTGTTACTCCTCGTCAGTGAGGCTGCATCAAGCTTAGCTTGGTAGAGGACATTTCTCTATTATTATATTTTCTTGTAAACTCTTTTACTAAATATCAATAATTCACCATTCTATCCGTAGTCTCTAAAATAGTACACCAGAACTCTTCGGGGAGGCTAATGTATTATTAGAGTCAAGTGTAAACTATTACCTGAACATCCATATAAGGTCTCGATATACTCCACATCAGCGTGGCCGTACTCGATTGCTTGGATTTCAGTCCATCCTAACAGAAATCTAACCCTGTATTCCGTAGATCAACATCCTCCTCGGGGAGTAATGCAGACCCATTATACTGTTAGACCAGTAATGGAAACTGTGAGTTTTCAACCTTTGAAAAATGCTCCCACTTGATTTTTAAAGTAAATTAGTGGATTTTATTTACCTTAAGTTATCTCATAACTTAATAAAATTAATATAAAAGGAATAATTTAAATTACTATTCTAATCCAAACAAAGAAACAAACATTTCTAATGCCCCAAGTGCTCTCGCCTAAGTAGGGTTTGGAAGGGTGGACCTACGCAGCCTTCCCCCTTCAAGGTACTACCTTAAAGGGATGCTGTTTTTGAGAACCCTCAACCTGAGGGGTTCAACACGAGGACTTTCCAGGAGATCACCCATCTTGGTACTATTCTAATCCAATCAAGACTAAATAAACTATTTACAACGAACAAACATGTCTTTAAAACTCCTTTTATAACAATTTAATTCAAGGTATGACTCTAATTCATTTTCTAACTCTTCTAGAAAAATATTGATCATCGCATAATCCCTTTTAAAATCACATTCTAAATTAATTAAAAATTTTTTTATTTGACATCAATAGCTGAAGTCATTGCTAATGTCAGCAAGTCTAACGAAAATTTTTTTATTTTATTTTATTTTTTTATATGGGTTTTTGACTTAAAATAAATTTTTCGCATTTTAATTGACTATAATCTCATTATATCAATTAATCTTATCTAATCCTATTAGATAACTTATACGAAGAATTTAACTTTTCATGAAAATCTTATTTTCATAACTGTAAACCAAAACCTATATAAATATTTATGAATATATTCTTTAATTGAATTTTAAACAATTTAAACAATCAATTAAACATATAACAATTTATATGACTATATTCAACAATGATATTATACTTTCACATGATCTCATCACGAATTCGTATATACAATGTTTTTCAATCGTGTCAACTAATGACCTCATGCACAGAGTTTGGCTCTAATACCAATTGTTGGGTGGGTGATTTTTAATTTTGTAAATTAAAACCATACAACGATTGTATCTAGCGTAGTGGAATAGCAATTTAAAATCTCTAATTTTAAGTTAAACATAAATCTTTGACTCTAATCACTAAAATCAATAAATACGAATATAAAAGTATAAGCTGAGAAATCGCATACCTCGTTGTAGACCGCAAGTGAAAAGATGCTCCAGACTATACGTTTGAGATCTTTTCTGCAATTCCTCTTTTTTTACCAAAGGAGTTGGCATCATTAAATCAAGCAATTCTCATAACTATTCTAAAAATTAATTGGGAAAAGATTTTCTCTTTATTAATTCTCTAATTAATTGAGAGAAATCCAAGCGAATTAATTAAATTCGAATGAGTTAAGCACCCCGATTTATAGGAGTCTCAAAATTTGACTAATTCAATTAGAAATATAAAATAAAAGATAAAATTTTATTTTAATTAGGAGAATATATATCCAAGGACAACAAATTTGTGCCTCTTTCAAATTAGTCGCATGCAGGGTGCCACGTGTCACCCTACTATTGGCGCGGATTGCCAGCTTTGGCTATGTGTCGCGTGCTGGTTGGCAAGGGGGAGAGGACGCGGATCCCCCCCCCCCCCCCAGGCGACCAATCGGGCGTTGATTGGCTAGCGTGCATTTTTTTTATTTAATCTGTTTTACCCTTTTTCAATTTTTTCTTGTAAAAATGCATTCCATAAATTTTTAGGATTTAATAAAAATAATTTTATTCAACTCTTTGAATAAAATAATTGATCTTATGATATCTCTTGATTTCTGTAAGTGTATAATTTTAGAGGCTTGCGCAGGAACTCAGGAACAATTTATCTTTAGCTCCAAATAGGTCAAATTTGATTATATCTCATGGTAAAAATTGACTTTCATTTTTTAAAACTTAATTCCACTAAATAAGTTTTACTGCACTCTAAAAATAAATATATTTACTAGTTAAATTTTCTTATAATAGTTTTCTTACAATTGACCCCTCTAATAAATGTCCATGAGAAAAATAACTTAAACTATTATTATCATTCTTTCTCAATTTTCCAAATTCGCCCCTTTTTGAATAATTCACTAATACAGATAAACACTTCTTTATTAATTTCAAATGTCCAACATAAGGAATGCTCTGGCCAAAGTCTCTAGAATTAATTCGAATACTTGCGAATTTACTAAGCGGACATTTCACATAGTAGATTCCGAGTAAAATATTTGTTCTCGCTACACTTCATGCAATTGCCCAACGAATGTAAGACCCCGGTTATTACTTATAACCTCGTCATTTTAGTGCATCAAAACAATCAACGCTCCATGCACGAGTCCGTACTATTTTCCAGATTAAGAGTCATTGTTTAAACAAAAATATAGGGGTCATTCAATTCTGATAATAGTACAGACCCAAGCAAATCATGTAGTTTGTTCATTGTAACAATCTCATTGTAATATACCAACACAACATCCTGGATTGCTATCCATATAACCTAGACAAGTTACCTAAATGTCATGTTGTAATCTTAGTAGATAAGAAGCCCAAACTCATCACTGACTACGGACTAATCATTAAATGACAGTACTATCCGTTATTTAGTCCATCTGCGGAATAATCTCATTAATCCACTAAAAATTGATATCCTAAATGTCATTTAAGGATTTCATCCATCTGATGGTACGTGGTTTAATAGAGAACAACATCATATGCATAAAGACTCGTAATTAAAATAGATGATAATGCTAAACATCTTTTATTCACTAATAAAAATGTTTACATAATTGGATTTCCTAGGATACCAGCTCTAACAACCGCCAGTACTAATTCCACCAAAGCAAGGCAAGCCTTTAAAGATCTATGTCTCTACTTCAAAGGAATCTATTGGTTGTTTGCATGTACAAGACAATGAACAAGGTTTTGAATAGACAGTATTCTACCTTAGCTGTTTCTTAAATAACTGTGAAATAAAGTATTTCTCAATTGAAAAACTATGTCTATCTTTGTTTTATGCATCAACAAAATTAAGACATTATGTCTCGGTGTTTACTATATATGTGGTAGCCTAGACATATGTCCCAAAATATATGCTACATAGACCATTTTTGAGCGGAAGTTTAAACAAATGGAGTGTAGTTCTACTTCAATTTGAGTTGGTATATGTGTCACAAACGTCAATAAAGGGGCAAGCCCTAGCGGACTTTTTAGCTGACCATCCAAATATCCAGACTGGCTTGGACAATGAGCCAGAACACCTTCTAGTGGTAGAACTAGTTCCACGGAACTGTTCTTCTACAGATCAAGGACCAATTCTAGTGCTGGAGTGAGAATTGTGATAGAATTCCCTAAAGGAATCCCCTGAAGAAATCATCACTAAGTTGGCTATAGCCTTGGTTGGCAGATGCTCCAATAACATGGCTGAGTATAAGGCCCTTATAATTGGCCTTCAAACTCTTCTAGGAATGCAAAATGCTCAATGTCCTTATCAAGGGGGATTCACAATTGGTAATTTGGCAAGTAAATGGGGAGTTCCAGTGTCTCAGTGATACCTCGAATCGATATCTGTCAATTATACGCAAGTTGTTAAGTAAATTCAATGAGGTACAGTTCGAGCACATCCCCAGGGATCAAAATAAGGCAGCCAATGAATTGACTCAATTAGCATCAGGGTATAAATTACCTATAACTTGGTGTAAAGAGACTATGGTTATTAAGATGAAGGTTTTGGATCATGAGATCAAGTATACTGAGCCCTTCGAAGGCGCGACAAATGAATGTTTGAAGTACTATGAGGCACATCAAACTGTCCTAAGTCAACAAGAAGATTGGAGGAAGCCTTTAATGGAGTACTTCAATAACCTTCAAAATTACACTAAGGGTAGAAATTTGAAAATGTGAGCTCACATATTCCACTTAGATGTCGAGTTTGAAGAATTATATAAAAGGGACGCCAGTAGAGTGCTTATCAAGTGCCTTGACTTGGACGAAGCAATACTAGTAATGGTAGGAGCCCATGAGGGTATTTGTGGATCTCATGTAGCTGGCAATACAATGCACTGGCTCATCAGGCGTTATGGCTACTATTGGCCATCCATGATGGAGGATTGCATTAAGTAAGCCAGACGATGCAGAGCATGGCAAAGGCATGGGCATGGGCATGGGCATGTGCCCAAAGTCCCTGCTGCTAAGATGCATGCCATTGTCAGACCTTGGCCATTTAGAGGTTGGGCAATGGATATCATAGGAGAAATTAACCCGCCATCCAGCAAACAACACTCTTATATCCTTGTAGCTACTGATTACTTCACCGAATGGGTAGAGGCTAAACCATATAACAATATCAATTAGCATGATTTATTTGATTTTATTAAGGAATACATCATGTGTAGGTTTGGCATTCCAGAGACTATCATAGTGGACCAAGCTAAAGTTTTTAATGGAGCAGAAGTAAAGGAGTTTACCAAGAGTTTGGATATCGAAATCTTGAACTCAACACCTTATTACGCTCAAGCTAATGGCCCGGCAAAATCAACTAATAAAATTCTTAAAGCCAACATTGAGAAGATGATTGAGGATAATCCCAGAAGGTGGCATGAATTACTACTAGATGCCCTATGAGCTTACAGAACCTTTAAAAGGGATGCCACTAGGACGACTCCTTTTCATTTAACATATGGCCATGATGCAGTACTGCCTATGGAGGTAACAGTTCAATCTATTAGATTAGCTCATTAAAGGGAAATTCTCTAAACCTAAATATGAGTAATCCATGATGGATGAACTCACCAATCTAGACCAAGTGAGGCTTGATGCTTTGCACAAGTTTGAAACTCAAAAGAAAAGAGTTTCCAAAGCCTATAACAATAGGGTCAAACCTAGGTTTTATGACTTGGGGGATCTCGTCTAGAACGTGGTTTTACCCATTAGCCAGAAGGATCGTGTCTACTAAAAATGTTTCCCAAATTGGGAGGGCCCATTTAGAGTCATAGAAGTATTTGCAGGCAATACTTATTTACTCCAAGTCCTAGATGGAAGAACTCACCCAAAGGCCATCAATGGTAGATTCTTAAAGAAATACGTACCATTGACTTGAGATTCTAATAAGGAAGTCATTAAGTATAGATTCTTACAGTTGTGGACCCAATTTTGATATCATTGTCTGAAGGATCAACCCCATGATCCTTGAATTGAGACAGAAAGAAAAGAAAAGAACTATCAATCTGAGAGGCATATTGAGCAAATGCGAATTTCATTGATTAAGGAAAGAGTGCATGGCTTACATATACAAGCATAACAAATAAGTAATTTGTACAGCCAAAATTTCTTTACAAGGACTAAAATTCAAAAGAGTCGAGCCTTGATTCTCACTAAGGACTCTTCTTTTGAGGCTAGATGGTTGGTTGTATCCAGCTCATAGTATAAAATAAGCACTTCCTCTTGAAGGGCTTCACTATTTCTCTAGGCTTCCACAACAGCTTCCACAAGTCTTCAAACCTCTGAACCTTGAGAGACGCCTGTTATCTCAAGAAGAGCAGCTCTTGCTTAAGTTGTTGCAGTCTTTTCTCCAAGTGATGGATTTCATTCTCTAAGCCCTCGATCCTTTGAGCTTGTTGATCTCAAATCCCTCTCGCCACTTGAAGCTCTTTAAATAAAAGCTGTAAGCCTCCTAGGCCAGCTGAACGCCCTAAATTCTTGATGGCATCATGATAGTGTCATTTTCTATGAAAGAGGCTTAGAACCTCTTGGTTGATCTTTAGGAGCACCTCCTCGAGGGCTTCAAGTTCCCTGTTAATAGAAGGAGCTACCTCTGGATCCAACTTCAAGGATCTCATTAAGGTAGAGGTGCACAATTTCCCTCAACCGTTGGAGTTTAGGAGATGCTTGGTCGAGCTGCTGGAAGGCCAGCTTAGCACTTGCTCTGAGCTTCTCTAATGGGGAGAAGGTTCCTCCTATATTTGGAGAAGGAATGGCTCTGGGGGGGAGTGACCTAAAAAGAAAAATGAACAAGATCAAGCATAGTTTTGGCTTTAGAAATCAACCAAGGTTAAAAGGGATGCCTTTAGCTCTGAGGCCTCAGTTTAAGGCAAGGAAGGTACGGCTACTTGTGGGGCTGCCATGGGGACTTCTGGTGATACATCCATCATCGGAGTTTCAGTAGGACCCTTAGCTAATGAGATTGCTGGTGGCTCTTCAGCCGCTGCTACAACTCCCTCGAGAGGAGTTACTGGAAGACAACACTTGCATGTTAAGACCATGTATGGTTTAAAACATCAAGGTATAGAAAAATCAGATAAAAGTAAACCTTCGGAGATATCTTTAATGGAGATTAAATATCTAGGAAGGAGAAAGGGAGCCTAGAAATGGCCCAAATATAAGGTAACTAGGGAAGAGACTTCTCCTGAAGGGTCACTGACAATTGGCTCCATATCTAACGCAACCATACCTCCTTCTCCAACACTTGAGCTCATAGATCCGGTGTCTTGAGGTGGCTCTAGAACAGTCTCTGGAGATGGAGAATCTGGAATCTCAATGATATAGAGAGCTGGTTCTTCTTATGGCTGTTAAAGGCCATATCAGGAGATTGCTTTAATAGAAAATGAAGATACCAATTAAGAAAGACCAATACCTCTGCTGCAGGGAGCCTAGTTCTTCTTTTCTTTCTAACTAATTATGAGATGGGTACTTCTTTTTCTTCTTCTTCTTCTCCCTCTACTGCAACTTGGAAAGTTGGAGGAGCAACATCCTTCTTCCTCTTCTAGGAGCTACCAACCCCAGAGACAGGTGAAGAGGTTCCTGGAGGGGATTCTTCGAGTAGCACCTGAGTGAAGCTCCTGATCCTGGCACTCCTAGGAGCCACCTGGACAGCTACTATAAAAGTGAAAGAATAATGATAAGATCTTATTCGAGCCACTGGTAATCAAAGCATAGTTTAGAGTGGCTTACTACTTGATTGAGTCTCTTGTGGGGTAGACCTAGGAAGAGCGGGCTGGATTCTCCAAGAGCTAGGACCCGCAATCTCAAGAAAAGGCGTAAAATGTTGCATGGCGCCTCTAGATTCCAAGGAGGACCAATAGGCTCGATAACTAGCTGAAAAATGTGGTGTGGCACATGGGGTGTACCTATAAGCCATAGGGTACCCATAAAAGGACTTGATTTCCTAGTTTTGAGCATGAAGCTTTGGGAGCTGAGCAAGCTAAAGTGAAGACCTCCTGGCCCACCAAAGGTTCTTGGTTCTTAGGTCTAGGTTTCCGCACCAGGATGAGTCTGGTGATAAAAGAACAAATCTTGGAGGCACAAGATTGCTTGCCAGATTTGGGAGTTGACATCTGCTGAGACATCACTACAGAGGTCCAGTTTTCTGAACCATTCAGGGCCAAGATTCCTTCTCTTGAAGGGAGTTCATTGAGTCCCGTGATGGCTTTGAGGGGACAATAAAGCCTCAAGGCATTGGTCAAAAGACCATCCCAGAGGGAGTTGGACCTCATAACAAGTAAACCACTCACAAAAACTAGAAACTCCTTTTCCTGTGGGAGCATAGGGACCTCTCAGGGGAATAAGCTTAGGCCTATAATTGCACTAGCCCCAAGGGACCACCCACATGAGCACCACAATTTTTGGCTATGATGTCTCTAAGATAGCCATACACTTAAGCCAAAAACAATGGAACCAAGGATAAAGGGCCACCACTAAAAGTAAGATTGATGGCCATGGTCTTGAGGAACTTGAGAATTGAGTTAAAGAAGTTGGCAAAAAAACTTGTTCAACTAAAAAAAGTAGAAACATACCTCCTCTTCTCTGAAATCTTGTCCAAAGTCATGAGCTTATGTTACAAACTTTTTAACAGAAGACTCCTAACCTCCAGGCAAGTCAGTAATGGAGAAGGAGGAGGCAAAGGCTTCAGCCTCGAAAGAAACCAAAGAATTAAGGGGCAACTCCTCTCCTCCTGGTGAAAGACCCTTTAGGACCGCTATGTCCTCTAAGGGATTCCTAAGAACCCCTTAAGGAGGACAAAAGCATTATAACAGGTGTTCCAGTAGCAGGTTAATGCTATTACAATACAAAAGTCATACCTAAGTGCAACGGTTGTGAGTCAGATGGCTTCGTAGACGCGAAGTTGCTTCCATTTTTTTTTTTTCCATAAGTCACCATCAACCCATCTACCTATTCAGGGTATCGCTGGTCAGAAATGTCCACCCTTTAAAGGCACCGGTTCCTAACAAATGCATCTTCCTCCCCAAGAAAAGCCAGAAGACGCTGCATGTAGAAGAGGAGACTCGTCAGCATCCGGAAACAATCCATCAAGACTTGGGATGTCGTGTGATTGAGCAAAGATTGGCCCTAAGGAGCAAGACGGCAGGTTCAATGAGGGATCATTCTTTGACAACTAAGAAAGATCCTCCTCGAGAACACTAAGATCAATTGGGTTCTGAGGCACATCAGAGATAACTAAGTGATCAAATTGAAGAAACCGAGTCAGTTGTTTAATAGGATTGTCCGCTTGAGGAGGGCGAGCAGAGATGGCGAGTGAAATTTGTGCTATTGTTAGATTAAAGGGAAGCAAGAGGATAAAGAGCAGATTGCATCGAAAATTCAGTTATTCAAGAACGAAGATAAGAGATTGCAAGTACGCCTCATGGTAACGAAGAGAGAACAGAGCAGAAAGTGAAGAGTTGAAACCATAACCGTCATACTCATAGAGACGTGGGAAGCAAAAGCTAGTGACATACATGTTCTCTCGAGAGGTCCCTGTAGCCGTTAATGGTCACATCGGTCAAATTTTACCCGATGTAAATTTAAATTTACCAATGGCTAAAAGGGAGTATTTGTTTACACCTTAATTTTAACGAGGCTAGGAAGATGTTGTTTTTGAGTACAGTGCCATATGGTCATCACGTGAGGTTCGCCTCAAGGATAGTTAGGCCTTTGGGTACTACAATAACAACGTCTCTTGCCCAGTTCCTAGAAAACATTATTACCCTTGAAAGGGCATAAGCCACTCGAGGATCGAGATGGCAGAATGGTGAAATAAGCTCAAGCTCAAGAGGCTACCAGGAAAGCGACGAGAATGGTAGTTTCCAAGCTCGAGGAAGTTTCTTGGAGCGCAATTTCAGTTGCTTGGGCCTTAAGCTTAATTCAAGAGAACGTTAAGCTTCAAGAGGGAACTTTTACTAAAATTACGAACGTGGGCATCAAGGATTTCCCTCCAAAATATTTTGTTCGATAGAATGCTCGAATTAGGAACACTGAGATTTCCTCGAACCATGTTGAAATTGCCAGAAGACCATTGTAAATGGCATATCAACGTTCTACATTCTACACGCAATTGTGAAATGTTAAGAAGGTTCATGAAGAAGCACTTAGAGGAAGGCACCATTCCCCTCTCTAAGGAAGAAGAACTAGCCATGGTAATTTTCTTAGATGACCATTGGCAAACAGTCTTTGCCTCAAGAAAGCAAGTGTCAAAGAAACTCCTATGCCTCACTCATGACCTCTGCGGGAGTTGTGGTCATAAGCTGGTATCCGAAATGAAAAAGCTGAACCTTTTTCCCAAAGAAAGGAATAGCTCTCCAATCAAAAATGCCATCGTCTAGGCGTTCTCAAGGCTTTGTGCCGAACACCAAATTGTCATGACAACATGACATCCTAAGAGAAATCCGATGTACACCTTATTGGACGTGGATACCAGCCAGGCACCACAGCAGTTAAGTTATCAGCCATTAGGCGTCAAGTTCGGTAATGTATGGAGGAGGAATCACCTCAATCAAGAGGTAGCTAGTCCCTCAAACTTAACTCGAACTCAAAAAAGAAGACAGCTGCGCAAGAGGGCAGCTCAGCGGAGAGTCATGCTTGATTTCTGCCTAACTAGGCTTTCTCAAGAAGAAGCGAGGATCCACAAAGGAAAAAAAGGTTACGCATGCAGATCTCGAGGATCTAGTGCTTTGGTTTAAGCCTCCTACTACTAGTAAGGGGCTAACTAGGCTTTGACGACAAAGGCTTGTCCCTTGATTACGTTGGTCCTAATCCAGTGACTTGAATACGATTTGCTGCATCTTAATCTTGTCAGATCTAAACTCATTCGAGTCATTATAAGTCAAGGGTGCCAGGTTTGAAAACCCAATTGACTCGGGCTTGTAGGTGGACTGCTGAGCTCTTGGGTTTGTCTTCACCCTAGTTCCTGACTTTTAAGTGCACAAGGAAAGGTGTCTGTGAACCCTGCTCGGTCACTATAACTGCCACTTAAGTTAAGTCTATATCCTTTAAATTTCTATCATAAAATACGTAAAATCCACAAAAATAGTTAAAAAAAGCCTTCTTAATTGAAGCGCAAGCAGAACTCACAGCATAACCAAAGTCAGATACACAAACATATCACAACCATTTCTCCAAAAATGGTGACCGGTTGAGGTCAAAGACGTGCAATTCATAATTAGGCTCACTCCTTAGTCGCGGTGAGTCTCTTTTTGCATGTTTGTTTTGTTTTGATATTTACGACGACCGCACACATCATTCGAAACAAAATAGAGTAAACACACTCGTAAGAACTAATTAGTTGAGTCAATATGTGTGGTTAAAACTTGACTTACCCCCAAGTCGTAGCAAGTCTTCTGAGCATGTTTGTTTCCTTAAATTTACGTTGACCACACAGGTAACACAAAAACAAACAAAACAGACTTCAACATTAAATAAAACATAATGAAACAATGGTAGCCCTAGATAAAAGCCGGTGATAAGCTGAAAATTCAACTACCACAAAGTGCGATGGATAAATCAAGATTAAGCCCGTGATAGTGACAATGATGAGGATGATGTTCCCCCGATGAAGAACCGGACGATGAAGTGAATTCGGTTTCAGTGATATCAGTAGTACTAATGGTGGATGAAAGGTTGTTGGACGGCCTTAGCAATAAGATGGAAGGATGCGGCCAAGAGATTGACAAGGATAGGCCACAGTGTCCCTTGGGTGTTTCTTTCTTATTGTTTGCCCCAGCAGCGATCTGTGATTTCAAGAATTGCGACACTGGAGCAGTCTTAGTTGTGGTTTGTTCCTGCAATAATAATGCTAGATTAGGCTAACCATGTTAACAAATCAAAATAAAATAAATTCAAAGAGATGATAAAAAAGAAGGTACAACATTTACATGGTTCAGTTGATTGTATCTGTATCCATAGAGATGCACGGATTTTCACTATTTTGCGAAATTATCCAAAAGCCCATTTTTCTCACTCAAAATTCACTAAAATCGTCATAAAAAAATATACTGCCATCTAATATAAATCCTTGGTGCCTTTGGCACTGCTGTGAAAAACCCTTTTTTTATAACCACTTTCTGTAAAAATGTTTTGTTAAAGATGTTTCAAAAAAGAACCAATCAAGAAGCGCTTAGGATATAGTGGTGATTGTTTGGCCAATGTTAAGAAAAAGTGTATTTCTTCGTCAACTTACCAAAAAGGACAATAATTTTGTTGTTGATGTTGTTTGGAAAATCATACTGTGACGAGGAATTCACACAAAAATTACACAAACTTTACAAAAAAAAAAAAAAATTAAATTACATTAAACGCCCCCAATATCATAAAATCACAATGGTCAGTGGCCGACGGTCAACAGTCAACGGTTGACAAATCATTTGTGGGAAAAGAGGTCCAAGCGAGCAAATTGAATGTTCGTAGTCGGTGGATGATCAAGATAACCAGTGTTGCTCGACGGCAGGCATTGACGGTGGCTAATAGTGGTCGACAGCTGGTGATGTTTGGCAAGGTGGAGAATGATTGTTTTCTCGAAACAAACATAGCCTTAGATGGACTTGGATTTGAAACAAACCTCCAATATTTCAATGCATGATTGCTCGACATAGGAAGTCCTTCAAATCAAACACTGTCTAAATAAACTAAGTGCCTATTTAATATAATTTTCAATCTCTAATTTTTTAAGAAACTAAAAACTGAACATTAGAAACACGAATTCTTATTTTTGGTTTCTGCTTTCACTTTTCATTTGAACTAACAACATATGAAAATAAAAAACCAAAACATGAAAGAATCATTATCAAAATATATTTTTTAATTTCATAAAATCAAAAATTTCAAAAACAAAAAATATAGCAAACAGGCTTTAAAAGATTCAATGTGGCTAATTATATTGGTTACACAAGTGAAGGTGACAATTGAGGATGGTAATTGGGCAGATAAAACACATTATCTAAGAGTATATGCAGCGGAGATGTGTCATGTATTCATGAGAGTATGTACTAACCACGGGTATGGGTTAGGTTTAGAAATTGCTCACATGCCAGTAAACCTCACTTGCCCCATCTTGTCTCGTGCTTACCCGCTTGCACCCACCAGTCTTATATATTGACATGAAATCGAACACTTATTTCGAACTTTTAATTTTTAGAATTTTCAATACAATTAACACCTGTTGAAATAGATATATACGGCTTTTTCTATTAGTTCTTTGGTAAGGATAGTCGAACTCAAGATCTAGAGAAAAGAAATGGAACCTAGGTTTGGGTGCTCCCACGATGTAGGGCCTTGAGATTGTTCTCCTTCCCCCTTGTATTTATTGCAAATAAAAGAAGAATGTGGGTTGTTATGGTACATAAGTGGTGCTTTACAATGGGTGGCCTAGGTCAAAGGTGGCGGTCTTAAGCGGTGGATGGTGAAGACAATAGCAGCGGTAGAAGCGGCAAGATGGTCCTGGCAGAATCATCTTGGTTGGCAAGGATGGATCTCAGTCGATGCTTCCGTGTCCAAGTGATTCTCAGATTGTGGAAGCTATGGCAACAATGCATCTCGCCCATTGAGGGATCTCGGCCATGGAGGTTGGTAATGGCAGGTGCATCTCGCTTAGGCTCATGGTAGTTACTTTGCTTCGTCTTGGTGGTAGCGTCATTGCTCCCTGATAGAATCTCACCTATCCCTACATGCCCAGTCCATTCTAATTTGGACACTGTACTAGTAAATTCCTTAAGAGTTAGACGCCCACTCCATGGGCAATCTTGTTTGGTCATGGAGTAAGAGCTCAAACCATTGTCACGTTGACCTTCATACCATGTTTTGTCATCTAAGAGCTGCTTCTATTTAAGTTTTCTAATGTAATCAATCTTTGCTTGGCTCATTTTGGGTTACTGAATTGCTTTCTTCAGTTTGTGATGGGTTTTTTTATTTTTGCCATTTTTTTCTTGGAACTATAAGTGCAATGAGGAGACAGTCTTTTCACGCTCTTAGTGACACATAAAGGGAGGCTTTAGCTATTATCCATTAAAGATGGATAGCATGTTTGATCTGAGGCATTGGTTTTGTGTGCTAGATTTAGATTGTTCATTTTTGTTTACTAAGAAAGGGAATATTGCTTGTCCTTTCTTTCGCTTCAACTTGTCTTTTTCCATTTCTAAACCCTAACCTCTTCGCAATTGAATTGCACTTGTGACTGTAGTCCTATCAGTTTTATTAGGATCTCTTCCTATCTTTGGACCGTGAATCTCGATTTCATGTACTTTCTTAGGTTCCCCCCCCCCCCCCCCCCCCCCCCCCCCCCCCCCCCCTTCCCTCTCTTAATTGAGTGTATAGTTCTTTTTTGGATAACCAAATTCTACTCCCATTCATATTTGTTTAAATTTATCTAATGTATATTTGGACTTGGTTTTTATGGAATACGTCATTGCTCTTTCTTTGCTTGTTTGAATTAACCATACCCATAGTAGAATATGACGAAAATAAGGAGTTTAGGGGATAAGACGAACAGTGATCGGAGGAAGGCATTGAGATTGAGCTGCTTTCCCAAGTGCCTCCCTTGGTGATTAGGTCGGTGGAGGATATATTTCAGGGATAGGTTTCTAGACATGACCACTACTCATCCTTTATGCCCCTTTTTTCTCAAGCTAGAGGTGAGCAAAGAGTGGCTATGCTTTGAGCCAGAACTACTTTCATAACGATCATTAGATTGTCCCCTTTACCCGCCACGTAAGACTACTTATCGGTTTAGGTTAAAGCACTTCACACTTGGTTGCAGTTTTCCCCTTTATTCTATTGTTGATTAAATCTTGTTTCGATACACTATTTATCCCTTTCCAGTAACCCCAAATGTCTATAAGAATAGTTTTTTGTTTTTTATGTGCCCGTTTGTAGATTGCTTAACCCTACTCATATGGTGTTTGACGCCCTCTTTAAAGCTAAACAACACAAGAGTATCACCTCCTTTAAGAGTATCAACTCTTCGAATAATAAAACTTGGCTAGATAAATTCATTCAGGGTGAAATTGTCCACTTCCATTCTTTTTACCACAAATTGGCGATGGTTGAATAAACAAAACTCAACTTGGCATGCACAAATTATTCGAGACTAAATTTCAAATTTTTTCATGGTTTTGACATAACTTTAAAGGGGAGAGATTCTTAGCGACAAGGGAATTGCTAGACCAGGAGTAGGTGTTAGCCAAGGTCCAATTGAGCAACAAACCTTCTCATGTATGTGTTTTCGCCTTTGAGTGTTACTTGGTTTATGGTTTACAATACACTTGTAGTCCTTATCCACGATACTTGAAGAGCTCTGGTGTAGGACATTAGGGCTCTGCCTGAATTGCTGCTAGGAAAGAGAGGACAAAAGAGGCATCCCTTACAGAAAAGCCTCAAGGCCTTCCTGTTCCGCCATTCCTCTTTGACGGACCAGGAGAAGCCTTTCCAAATGGTTCGTCGCCGCTTGGAGACCACATAGCCTTCTTCTGAAGATGGATTGGCTACAGAGATGACGCTCCAAGGCTTGGGGGAACTCACCTATTAGTGTCCTACACTCTGGTTCCCCCTTTTAAAACTCTTAAAAGAGTTTTAAAGGCGGGACAACCTGGCAAGCGTGATAGTCAGGATGAGGCAAGAGTCCCAAATTCTCAAGTTTCATTTATTTTTTGGGTATGACCCTTAATGTTTTCCATTTAAGGGGGTTGATCTTGTCAAGGTAGAATGTCTAAGCGCTTCCACTACAAATTTCAAGGGTAAAGCTCTTATCAGTCTTTTTCTTTTATCAAATTCCGTTTCAATCGCATATCCAACTTATTTCCTAATCTAGCAAGGCTTACGCTTTCATCAATGCTGTGTGGGTGTCATCCCATAACAAGGATGCCAAAGCTTGACATCTCCGTGGCGAATATGCCTCATGCTCTACTACCCTAGCGGATCTAAGGGAGTTTGATGAGTAAAAGGCTAGGATAATTGAAAGTCGGCAAGCTAGGCTCGACTATTTTGGAGTTGACGTATACCTCTGTCAACAAGGAATAAGAGGCTCACGAGAACTTCAAGAATACCTCACCAACCTTCCTGCTCAATTAGCTTTCACGAGGGAGGATGCAGGTGAGAGCTCTCAATCCAGTTAAGAATTGTTTGATCTAAAGTGTAAAATTTATTGGGCTGGATTTGAGTCCGCTCTCTTTAGATGCCGGAACATAATTCAAAATTTGGCTCATCAACTAGATCTAGCATTACTCTGTTATGAACCATATTTCATACTTGCTGTTAGGCTGTTGTTAGCTTCTGTTAAGTAGAATGCTGCGTTTTGTTGTAATTCTTGGCATAAGGTCTTAGAGGCTTTTGGCACCAAAGTTCAAATGTGGTTAGTTAAGTCAGTTGCTGGTCAAGGGGAGCTTAGATCGAGTCAATTGTTACGGCTGCTGATTTGAGTAAGTCGGTTAGATTGGTCTTGGTCCAATGTATTTAGATTGAGCATAAGTAGCCATGTTTCAAGTGTAATCCTCATTCAATCAAATTCAAAATATCTTTTGATTTCTTTTCTCTCTCTAAATCTCTCATCTCCTTTCACTTATTCTCTCATCTTAATCTCTTCTTCCACTAGGTTAACTTCAAGATTGATCTTGAAGTTGAACAATTGGTATCGGAGCTTGTGTGTTGCTGCCGATCGATTACTTCTTGATTGATTGGATGCTGGCGAGGCATAAGCAAATATCAATGGCTAGCGGTGTAACAACACGATCTTATGCTGCAAATGCTACTGCAAATGTTGATCCTAATGTCACTTATGCTTCGGTTGTTGGCACTAATGCTGCAGCAAGAGCTGAGTACATTACAGCTGCTCAATTGAAGTTTCAAATGGATGAAATGTTCTCTCGAATGCAGCAATTACAGTTAGAACAGGATCCAAAGTTTATTGATCGATTGATTCGGCAAACTCAAAGTATTGAGGATAAGTTTGTTGGACTGCACAATCAGCTTAATAGACAAAATGTGTCCTCCGGTGTTGGAATTCTGTTACCTGCTAGCCAACAGGTTCGACCTCCAAGTGTAGTGCAACCTCAAGCAGCTAGTGTGGCTGTTAGACAGCAGGATCATCCTCGTGATCCAATACAAGCTCCAGCTGCAAGTATGACCTTGGGACAGAATGATCGTCCATCAGATCAATTGCAACATCAAAATTCTGGAAGTAATGATGCTTCATCCAGCAATAAGAGTAGTGGTTTCAGGCAGCCAAGGATTCACATTGAGCCTTTCGATGGAAAACAGCCACAATCGTGGATAAGAAGATGTAATCGATACTTTAATTTCTATCACATTGAAGAGGCTAAGAAGGTTGAATTAGTGGCGGTTTTTCTCCATGGAGATCATGCGGTATGGCTCTACAGTCTTTTGAAGAGTAATCATTCATTGTCTTGGGCTGAATTCGTGGAAGAACTTTGTGAACGTTATGGAGATGAGGACTCAAGTGACATAGTTGATAACTTCAACAAAGTAGTGCAAATCATATCTGTAAAAGAGTACATGACGAGATTTGAGAACCTTAGAGCTAGTATGATCGCAGCTTATCCTCACGCAACTGAATCATAATATGTATCTAGCTTGATTAGTGGCTTAAAGCCAAAGATTAAGAACCTTGTCAAGGCAATTGGTCCAAGAACTTTATCAAAGACCTATGCCAAGGAAAAATTGTTTGAAGCTACAGTTCTTGCATCCAATGAGGGGCCAAGGAACAGAGGCAGTAGTTTACATCAGCAACATAAGGGATCAGTGAGGGCAAGGTTTGTTCGCTTCGATGAGAACGACCAAAAATTGTGTTTCAAATGTAATCAGCCTTATTTCTTTGGACACAAATGCAATCCTAAGTTCCTTATGTCAGCAAGAGGAACTGTTACAGATGATGGATCTGAAGATGAGGAAATAGAGGCTGGAATGGATAGTTCTGAACAAGATTCACCTGATGAGTCTCTAGATGATGAAGTGGAGATTTCTATAAAGGCATTGACCAGAAATGGAGCTCATAACACCATAAGAATCAAAGGGCAAGCAGGCAAGAAAGCCATTCCAAAGGTGGTTAGGAAGGTTAGACATGAAATAATCAAGACTCATCCTTTAGCTGTAACTGTGGCAGATGGAATTCCATCCTTACTCAGACTAAATGTCAAGGGTTTAATTGGTCTATGCTGAATCACAAGTTTGTTTATGATTTCAAGATCTTACCATTGGGAGGTTGTGACATGGCTCTTTGTGTGGATTGGATGAGATCTTTCAGTGTGGTTGCCTTTGATTTTGCCCAACTGACTGTGTCCTTTGAGAGGAAAGGATCCACTATGAAATTGCAGGGCATGGCTGATCAGGCCCAACTTCACCTGTTAAGTGGCAAGAATTTGAGTGGTGGAATCAGGGAAAAGGCTTATCAGTGGGTTGGACAGTTATTTGCTATCTCACATACTAAGTTAGGAGAGCAATCTCATCCTGAAGTGCAAGCTTTGATTGAGGAGTTCAAAGATCTGTTTGAGCAACCAGATTCATTAACTCCAAAGAGGAACTTGGATCATGCGATCCCCTCTTAAACCAAATTCAGAACCTGCGAAGCTCAGGCCTTACAAATGTCCACATTCTCAGAAAACTGAGATAGAAAAGCAGGTTGAAGAATTACTCAAGACTTGCTTCATTTGACAAAGCCACAGTCCTTTTGCTTCTCCTGTTATCTTGGTTAAGAAGAAGCACGGCTTGGCTCGGATGTGCGTTGACTACAGGAAGCTTAACTCGCTTACAATCAAGGACAAATTTCCTATACCAGTTATTGATGATCTTTTAGATGAGCTTTATGGTGCACATTTCTTCTCCAAGATGGACTTGAGGCAGGGCTATCATCAGATCAGGGTGAAGAACCAAGACATTTATAAGACTGCCTTCAGAACTCATCACAGGCATTATGAGTCCGTTGTTATACCTTTTGGATTAACTAATGCTCTACCTACTTTTCAAGCAGTGATGAATTATATCTTCCAACAATTCTTAAGGAGATTTGTGTTGGTGTTCTTTGATGACATCTTGATTTACAGCCCAACCTTGGAGGAACATTTGGGACATCTGAGAGAAGTGTTCTTGGTGATGCGCAGTCACAAACTTTATGCCAAATTGACTAAGTGCTCTTTTGCTCAGTCACAAATAGAGTACTTAGGACATGTGATTTCTCATGGAGGTGTTTCTACAAAACCCTTTTAAAGTGCAAGCAATGAGAGAGTGGCCAATTCCTGTTACATTGAAGTAGTTGAGAGGATTCTTGGGATTGACCGGTTATTACAGAAAGTTTGTAGCAGGTTATGGAGCAATTGCCAAGCCTCTAACTGATCTTTTGAAGAGAGATGCTTTCGAATGGTCAGACAAGGCTCAAGATGCTTTTGAAGCTTTGAAGGCAGCCATGTGTGCAGCTCCTGTTCTGGCAATGCTAGACTTTGATGAAGAGTTTGTGTTAGAAACAGATGCTTGTGTAAGTGGCATTGGGGCAGTGATGTCTCAGAAGGGAAGGCCAATAGCTTACCTTAGCCAAGCTTTAAGTCCTAAGCACAAAGAGTTGTCCACATATAAGAAGGAGTATCTTGCAATCCTTCTAGCAGTTGAGAAGTGGAGACATTATTTGGAAGGCTATCGTTTTATCACCAGAACAGATCAGGAAAGCTTGAACTTCAGGATGAGATTGCTCTCCCAGCTCAGTATGTGAGATAGCAAATAACTGTCCAACCCACTGATAAGCCTTTTTCTTGATTCCACCACTCAAATTCTTGCCACTTAACAGCTGAAGTTGGGCCTGATCAACCATGCTCTGCAATTTCACAGTGGATCCTTGCCTCTCAAAGGACACAGTTAGTTGGGAAAAATCAAAGACAACCGGACTAAAAGATCTCATCCAATCCACACCAAGAACCATGTCATAACCTTCCAATGGCAAGATCCTAAAATCATAAACAAACTTGTGATTCTGCATAGACTAATTGAACCCTTGACATTTAGTCTGAGTAAGGATGGAATTCCCATCTGCCACAGTTACGGCTAAAGGATGAGTCTTGTTCATGTCCATCCTTCCTAACCACCTTTGGATCAATGAAGCTGTGAGTACTACCACTATCTATCAAAATCACAATGGCTTTCTTGCCCGCTTGCCCTTTGATTCTCATGGTGTTATGAGCTCCATTTCCAGTCAATGCCTTCACTCCACTTCATCATCTAGAGACTCATCAGGTGAATCTTGTTCAGAACTATCCATTCCAACCTCTATTTCCTCATCTTCAGATTCATCATCTGCAACAGCTCCTCTTGCTGACATAAGAAACTTAGGATTGCATTTGTGTCCAAAGAAATAAGGCTAATTACATTTGAAACACAATTTTTGGTCCTTCTTCTTATCGGAGCGAACAGACCTTGACCTCACTGATCCCTTCTGTTGCAGATGTAAACTACTGCCTCTGTTCCTTGGCCCCTAATTGGATGTCAGAACCGTAGCTTCAAACAATTTAGCCTTGGCTTAGGCCTTTGATAAAGTTCTTGGACCAATTGCCTTGACAAGGTTCTTAATCTTTGGCTTTAAGCCACTAATGAAGCTCGATACATAGTATGATTAAGTTGCCTGAGGATAAGCTGTGATCATACTAGCTCTAAGGTTCTCAAATCTCGTCATGTACTCTTTCACAGATGTGATTTGCACTACTTTGTTGAAGTTATCAACTATGTCACTTGAGTCCTCATCTCCATAACGTTCACAAAGTTCTTCCACGAATTCAAGACAATGAAGGATTACGCTTCAAAAGACTGTAAAGCCATACCTCATGATCTCCATGGAGATAAACAGCCGCTAATTCAACCTTCCCAGCTTCTTCAATGTGTAGAAATGAAAGTATCGATCACATCTTCTTATCCACGATTGTGGCTGTTTTCCATCAAAAGGCTCAATTTGGATCCTTGGCTGCCCGAAACCACTACTCTTATTGCTGGATGAAGCATCATTACTTGGTGATGCGCATTGAAGTTCCTGCTTGAACAGAAGATTGTTACCAGGATTCAGAAGAAAGGCTTGATGAAGATGCTTGGACTTGATTATGCAATTAAGTATAAGAAGGGGAAAGAGAATCAAGCAGCAGATGCCCTGTCTCGAAGATTGGAAGAAGCTGAGCAGGGTTATTGTGGAGCTGTATCAGTGATTCTTCCAGCTTGAGATGAGGAAGTATACAAGTCATAGGAGAATGACAGCTTTGCACAAGATTGTATTACTGCCTTTACCATCAACAGATCCAACAACATTGCTCTTGATGCTGAAGTATATTTTGTTAAGGGAATTATTAGATTGAAGGGGAAATTGTACATTTGATCTTCTACTGATTTGAGACAACAAATCATTAGTGCTTCCCATGATTCAGCTTGGGGAGGCCATTCTGGCATTGAAGGGACATATCGAAGGCTTAAGGCATATTTGAGTTGAACTGGAATGAAGAAAGATGTTAAGGAATTTGTGCAAACTTGTGAGACTTGTTAGCAAACCAAGTCTGCAGATCACAGATATCAGGGTCTTCTCCATCCTCTACCCATTCCTGATGGTCCTGGCAACACATAAGCATGGAGTTTATTGAGGGCTTGCCCAAATCTGAGGGCAAGGAAGTTATTTGGGTAGTAGTGGATTGATTTACAAAGTTCAGCCACTTTGTTGCATTGGCAAGACCAGTGACAGCAGAGAAACTTGCAAGGGTGTTCCTTGACAACATCTATAAGCTTCATGGATTACCACAATCCATAGTTTCTCATCAGGACAAGCTCTTCACCAGTTATTTCTGGAGAGAATTATTCACCCTCATGGGCACAAGTTTGGCTTTGAGCTCCTCATACCATCCTCAGACTGATGGCCAAACAGAGAGAGTAAACCAGTGCTTAGAACACTATCCTTGGAGCATGGTTTTCAGTCATCTAATGGTTTGGGGAAGTTGGTTGTCTTTGGTAGAATACTGGTACAATACACACGCTCATACTTCTATAGGCACCACTCCATTCAAGGCTTTATATGGATATGATCCTCATTCACCCTTGGTGTTGCAAAAGTTGGTGACATTAGTTCTAGAAGTGGCTGATTTGATGCAACAAAGAAGACAATTGGTGCAACTTCTGAAGGATAATCTCATCAAGCTCAAGCAAGAATGAAGTATTATGCTGATAAGAAGCGTGTGGATAAATCCTTTGAAGTAAGAGACATGGTCTATTTGAAGCTTCAGTGGTAGCTAGAAGGAATGTCAAGCTATGTACAAATACTTTAGGCCTTACAAGATCATTGAGAAGATTGGGAAAGTGGCCTATAAGTCGGAATTGCCTCCTGACTCTTACATTCACCCGGTGTTTCATGTGTCTCTTTTGAAGAAACAGGTGAAGAAAGGCAAGGCAAGTTCAGTTCAGCCTCCAGAAACAGGTTCCAATGGTGCTTTGCTGCTGGCCCCAGCTGCCATCTTGGATTCCAAGCTGCAGCACACTTCTAGAAGAACAGTCAAGGAGATCTTAGTGCATTGGACTAATCTGGAGTAGGATGATGCTCCATGGAAAGAGTTGCAATTCACGAGAAGTCAATTCCCTACCTTTCATTCTTGAGTCAAGAATGTTTTCAAGGGGAGGGGATTGTTATGAACCATATTTCATACTTGCTGTTAGGCTTGTTGTTAGCTTCTGTTAAGTAGAATGCTGCGTTTTGTTGTAATTCTTGGCATAAGGTCTTAAAGACTTTTGGCGCCAAAGTTCAAATGTGGTTAGTTAAGCCGGTTGCTGGTCAAGGGGAGCTTAGATCAAGTCAACTGTGGCGGCCGCTGATTTGAGTAAGTCGGTTAGATTGGTCTTGGTCCAATGTATCTAGATTGAGTATACGTAGCTATGTTTCAAGTGTAATCCTCATTCAATCAAATTCGAAATATCTTTTGATATCTTGTCTCTCTCTCATCTAATTCTCTCTCTAAATCTCTCATCTTCTTTCACTTCTTCTCTCATCTTAATCTCTTCTTCCACTACGTTAACTTCAAGATTTATCTTGAAGTTTAACATACTCTAAAGCGCCAGTGATGAGGCTAATAAGGAGGTAGAGAATGAAGCGGTTGAGGCTTCTAGTTTCGAAGTAGTGGTGATGGAAAGAACCCTTATGCACAATTGAAGGTTCCTAGTTGTTTTATTTGTTTCAACTGCTATACTCGCCCCTTGTATCAATGAATGGAATATTTCTCCTTATGTTCTATGTTTTCCTTGACCTTAACTGTTATTTTGTTTTGTCATGTCAGAAGTAGTTACTTTCAAATTTGTAATACACTCGTAGGACTATTTCGCCCAACACGTATGCACATTTGTATGCATACGATAGTTAGGGACTCGTGCTCTTGTAAGAACGTTATGCCAGCCTACAAGGATTACTCAGAACCCAGGTTCCTACATGAACCTTGGTAGTTCCCTGTTAGGAATGATTTGAATTTCCTCTCCCATCGACACCTTAAGACAGCTTGTTAAGAGTATTTCTAATTTCCACTCTTGTTAACGCCCTAGAGGCAGCCTGTAACGAAAATATAGAACCTTCACCTTTTTAGGCGCCTTAGAGATAGCCTGTTAAGAGTATCTTGAGCCCTCCTTGCTGTAGGCGCCTTAGAGGTAGCTTGTTAAGAATATCTTGAATTTTATTCCTATAGACACCTTAGCATGTTAGAAATGTCTTGAATCTTCATTCCTATAGATGCCACAGAGGCAGCCAATCTTCATTCTTGCATGCCCATTATAGGCAACTTAAAAGGAATACCTTAAATCTTCATTCTTGTAGGCAACTTAGAGGCAGCCTATTATTACCTAGAATCTTCTTTCAATAAGCGCCTTAGAGGCAACCCGTTAGGAATATCTTGAATCTTCATTCTTGCAAGTGCCTTAATTGTAGCCTATTAGGAATATCTTAACTAGACATTTGAGTGCTTTAATTTAAAAAAGAGATCTATGAAATCATTTACAACATTTGCGTACTTCTTCCTTTCCATTTCTCGTATCATAACAAACATAAAAGTTCCCAAGCAATTAAACCCCCCAGTTCTAGTCTTCCAGCAAGTAAGCCCTCTGCCTAGTTCTAGTATTCAGCTTTTGGGCAAGTAATCAAAAATCAAATTGAAGATAGACAGAACTAACTCGAGATAGGAAAACTAAACTAGAATGACAAACATATGATCTTTTGAACATAAAACCCTAGAATTAAACCAGCTTGACCTAGGACCGGATGTTCATGAATTCAAACAAAGCAACCTCAAGCAAATATAATTAAGCAGAAGATAAAAATAAGAATCAGAGAAGAAGGGTCAAAGTGAAGAATTGTCGCGTTGTGGTGTTACCTATTGCCCTAAGTTGTTTATAGCCCAACACCAATACAAACTAGATCAATTGGCACTCTGACTCCTAGAGTTAACACGTCATCCACCACTAAGCGTACTCTTAAGTGATGGCCTAGAATACGACTCAACTGCTTAGTAATGGAGAAGAAAGAATATCCACTGAATATTATAGCAGAAAAGTACATCATCCACCACTAAAGTGTACTCGTGAGCGATGGACTAGAGTTCGTCTCAATACAAACTGAACGATTAGCACTCTGACTCCCTGGGTTACTACACCGTCGGCCACTAAACGTCTAGTCTTTAGTGATTGACTAAGACTGTTGCCCCAACCTGCTTAGTAATGAAGAAGAACAATATCCTCTAAATATTATGGGAGAAGAGAAGGGAAAGAATTTCTTAATGTTCCTGAGTGTATCCATCAATCCACTAAGGCACTCAATTTAAGGCAACTTTAAATTAAACAAAAATGGCAAGAAATCCCATCCCAATAACGAAGGAGTAGGCGGGCATGAAAGAGGCGAAAAGTCCAACTCCTTTGTGGAAAGGGTGAATATGGAAGGAATAACTACAAAGTAGTCAAAGCTCGAGCTTAAACCCCTAGAGCTCGAATTTTCAGAGTATTGATCAAGGAGTAAATTTCCACATTTCCAAATTTGTCACAATGGCTATAAAAATAACAACCGTAACAAAAAGTCCAGATTAAGAAAAGTCAACACCTTCAAACTTTCACTATATGCAAAGATTCTTCAGGAAAAACTGAAGCACCCCAAAAATTCCAATAAACCCTCACATGATTAAACTTTAAGAAAGTGAATGAAAGATGCACTTTATGATACCAATGTATTTTAGACTTGAATCGACACCCAGTAAGTGTCCATGTCCCGCAATCGCACAGGTTAACATAGTCTTGAATCTTGAATGGTCATTGTGAGGAACATACACACCTATTTCATGCGGTCTTTGAGATTAATATGTACTCTACAATCATGATTGAGAAATTCATTCCCTCCTCTTCTCCCATAGTATATCTAGGCTATTCTTTCTTCTCCATCACGAAACAAGTTGGGCATACTCTAATCTATCGCTTAAGAATACAATGCATGTTAACACTGGGAGTCACAGTGCAAATTTATCTTGTTCGTACCAATGCAGGGGCATAAACAAGTTAGGGAAGATGAACTCCAGGATGTGACAATTCTTCGGTTTGATCCTTCCTCTCTAATTCTTATTTCCATTTGTTATTTAATCGTTAGACGAGCTTATTTTGTTTGAGTTCGAGATTACCAGATTCGAGGTTGTCGTTCGAAGTTAGGTATGCCCATCTTGAGTTAGTTTTATTTGTCTCAGGTTTAACTTTGGATTACTCATTTGTGTCATTTGTCCAACACTGCTTGAGCTAAAATTTGACATTTGAAACAAGTGGTTCAAGTCAACCTTCTTCCCAGGTGTCCCACTTCTCCGTTGCTGTCCTTAAGGCCCACGTCTTACTTGAGCCCATCAAATGACTCACTTTATTCAAGGAATACCATTCATGCAGCACTCCTAGTAGCTACCTATAGCTCAAGCTTCGAATTCCAGTTACTACTTCAAGCACGTAACTCCATGGGCTAGTTTATGCACCTCATAATCAAAATGATGTCGTCCCCAAACTCTTGCTTTTGCTAGGAATTTTAATGATCTCTAGACGTGTACATTGTTTTAGTTCCTTGCGTTTGCCGCATGAACACCAACAATCCTAAAACATATATCCCATTGGGTGAATGTCCAAAATTAATTTATAATCTAAAAGAAAAAAAGACTCGTAAAATTGTATTATCTAGAAGGTAATCCAAGCTCCCATTTTTTGGGGTCAACGCTGTGCTTAAAGAGAGAAAGAGAGAGAAACTAAAACGGACAACCCCCTATTCTTCACCAAGTTAATTAATGTAGAATTGTTACAATTTGTGCAATACTTTTGTGACTCTTCGATCCTTCAAGCCCGAATAGGGCACAACCCTTCTTGTGGTTGGAGGAGCTTCATTGAGGGTCGAGATTTTATTCTCAAAGGCCTAAGATGGAATGTTAATAGCAGAAAATGTATCACTATTTGGAGGGACAAATGGATTCCGGACCTTCCATCTTTCTCGCTTGGGCATTCGCCCACTAGATCGAGCGAGGTGACTCAGGTCTCTGATCTCATTTGGCCCGGGGCTCGAAGAAAGAACTCATTACTGTTATCCCCTCTTTTTCCTCACGATGTTTCTAAAGCCATCTTGAACATCCCGGTTGGCAACCCCTACCGGGACAACGAGTTGGTTTGGAACTTTACTAAACAGAGTCTTTATTTGATTAAGTTGGGATATTGTGTTAGGCTTTCGTCCGCTGCAGCCTCCTCTCGCTCAGGAGCTTCTTCAAGCTCCCCTCTTTGTTCGGCTAAGGGCTTTCAGGTCCTTTGGAATATGAATTCCCCACCTAAAATCAAACACTTCATTTGGAGAGCTATTATGAACGTCTTAGCTACCTCCGAAAATTTGTGGAAGAGAAAACTCAGGCTTAATCCTTTCTGCCCTCGATGTGATGGGATACCTAAAACTATTGAACATCTCTTCTTCTTCTGCCCCTTGGGCTAGGACAATTTGGTTCACTTCGTCATTAGGTTTCAAACCAAATGTGGAAGGCTTTAGTAGTTTCCACCTTTTGTGGGATTCAATATGCTCTAATCTGGGACTCTTACGTGATGTCATTTTTCAGGATCATGGTTTTGTGTTGGAATATTTGGAAGAATCGATGTGACCTCATTTTCAGGAACCTTTCTCATTCCCCGGACGTTGCTGCTCGTCATGCTGAGGTTGAGGCGGCTAAGTTCGACGCTGTTGACTTTCAGGTCCCGGGGACAAACACGCTGGTGTGGCCCCCTCCTATCATGCTGTTGTGGTCCCCTCTCAAAATTAATTTGGATGTTGTGTTTGATTAGAAAGCCAACGTGGCTGCTGCTGTCGTGGGTCGCAACAACCAAGGTTTCATTGTTGGTGGTTGGTGTGGCTCGTTTACCACCAATCTCCCCTCTGCTTGCCAAAACCTTGGCTATTCGGGCCGCTTGCTTCCTCCCGTGGTTGGAAGGACGTCATCATCGAGTCGGATTGCAAGCAAACCATTGAGTTTATTACTAATGTTCTCCCTCCCTCGTGGGAATGTAGTGCTGTTATTTCTGATATTTGTGCGTTGTCCTCTTCTAGTTTATTTCGTAATTTTATTTTCCGCAGGGCTCCAAGGTCTTGTAATAGGGTCGCCCATTATGTTGCTTCTAATCATTTGGGCGGTACATGTTCTCACTTTTGGTGGCATGATTGCCCATCTGATACTGTATCCCTTGTCAACCATGATCGTTTAGTAATGCAGTCTTAGCCTTCGGGCTTCTTTGTGTTAAAAGAAAAAAAAGGTCTTAAATCGAAGCTCTTCCCCTTTTCTCCAAGAATTAGTGTCCCCATTTAAGTAAAAAATTGTACCCTCCCTATCAATATAAAAAAATTAATAAAATTCCTATATTCTTTCGGCCAGTAGAGTATGTTCTTAAGTACGTAACACAAAGGGCTACCGCCATTGCACTGTTGAAATTTTGGGGTTAGTGTGTTTCAATTTTAGAGTCTTGTAGTTTCACCCCAGTCCCACATAGGAAATCTAGAGGAGAAGAGTCCAGTTTACATGCTTCGCCGAGCCTTCGCAGTGTGGTGTGGACTTTTTCTAACCCAAACTTTTATTTTTACGCCCTTTGTATTTGTTTAAGTTGTCGTAAACAAACTCGCAATGAATTCTTGCTATTGGGTTGAGCTCGAGGCCTTTGGTTCGAGCTCAAGTTGTATCCCAGTTGACCTCGAGGGTGCTATCTCGAGGAGTTGTCCACAGTCTAGGTCTCGAGGATCGAGGCTACAAACTCGAGCTTGAGTAGGCATTTTGACCACGTCTTTTCCCATTCTTTCTTTAACTGATTTTTTTTCATAACTGGCCAAATTTTTAGGCTCCCATGTTCCTCACTTTCCTTGTTTAAGGCAGATTCTTTGCCATGATCTTTTTTTGCCTTAACCTCAAAGGAATTCCCTCTATAAATACTGTGCCTTAGAGTTTTATTTGATATACTGAAAAATAAAGAAATACAATCAACACCAGAATCCCTCTCTCTTCACGGCTTTCTTTTTCTCTTCTCTCCTCCGTTATTGAGCAAGTTGGGGTGTACTCCAACCCATCTCCCCGAAGTACACTGCTAAGGTGAGTGCTGTGTTAACCTTGGGGTCGGAGTGCCGTTCATCCCATTGTACCTTTGTAGGGGCATTAACGACCTAGGGCAATGGATTCTCCACGGCGTGGCAATTTTTTTGGTCAATTCTTTCCCTTCTATTAATCTTGTTAAAATCGTTTCTTTCATCGTTCTTGTAATCACGAAATCAATTATTTTAAATAAAAGAGTTAAATTTTGGTTGTTCATTTGTATGAACTCCCCGGTGGAGGCTAATTGACCTCCAGGAGGTAAGGACACAGAGAAAGAGATCAAAGGGTGAGTGGGTGTACCTTAGGACGATGGTATGCTTCTCGAGCATCATCCCAGTACGGGCTAGCCACTGTCTCCCCCATCATTCCCCTTTTGTTGCTATTCTCCTGCCATGCACCTGCGCTTTTATTCCTGCACCTTTATATATGAAATATTATTAATATTTAATTTACGATTCAGTTAATAGTTATTAGGGCAATAATATTTAAGGTAAATTACATGTTAGTATCTTAAAGTTTGATGTATTAATATTTTGGTCCATAAGCTTTATGAAATATTTTTTAGTCCAAAAACATTATATAAATTTAATAAAATAATTCAAATAGCGATGCGTAAGGCTGTAAAACAGGTCCTACTTTCAATCTTTCATATCTTTAGTTGTACTATTTTATTAAATATAAATAACTTTTTGAACTAAAAAAATTATTTTACAAAACTTGTGAACTAAAAAATTAATACACTAAACTTCAAGAGTACTAATATTTAATTTACCCAAATATTAATGTTAAAAGTATAAATATTTTGTGTTGAAAATGTGAAAATAAATGCAAATAATTTAATAGTTCTAGGTTTGTTTAATATTTTTACAATTTTTAATCTGAAAAATGCTATAACCTATTTGTAATAATGGATTTTTTTAAAATTTTTCAGTTCTCTATTTTGCTATTTACTTACATTAAAAGAAAAACAAAACTATAGAAAAATCATTATTTGAATCTAATTTTTTTATTTTTAAAATACTAAAGACTGCACCCATAATTGTTGGGAAGAGTACACTCGGGACCAAATTATGTAACATTTTATTATTCACGAATAAAATTGTTTTATTTCTTTATATTTGATTGTCTTTTACGAAATATACATTAGTGTGATTATTTCAAAACATAGCATGAGATGGACATAGTCCTTGATGATATATTAATATTTAATTCAAAAGGATTGATTCAATTTTGGTCCGATCTTCGGCCTTCAAATAGAGTTCATTTCGGGCTTTCGTCCAGTCCGGTCCAAACCCCAAAAACTTGAGACTAGACTAAAAGACTTGATTGATTTCGTTCATCGTCCTACATATTTTATTTGAATATAGGTTATTTTATACTTGTTACACTTAGGCCTAAAGTCAACTAAAAATAAGCCCATAAACACTTATATTAAATTATCTTGTGTAATGAAAAATTATTGCATTATGTATATTACTACAACTTATATGTATAATTATTCTAGTAAATTTATGAAAAATTTCGTTAATTAATAGTTGATCAAATGGGTCACATTGTTGATGTCAAGTTTAGTAAATATGAGTTATGGTGACTCGCTAATGAGTGATCATTTTGTATTTTACATTTTCTGTTATTTCTAATGTTTATTTTTTTTTTAGTCTTGTTTATTTTTTTGTTAGATATCTTTAAAGTTTCCAAAAAAAGTGACAAAATGCACTAAGTTTGACTCGTAATAGAAAAGAAAAAAATTGATAACTGGTCGAAATTAATCCGGTCTGGCCCATAAAGTAACCCTATCTAGTCGTGGACCGAACCAGCTAAATTTGGTCTAGTCCTTGGTCCTCAAATGAGGCCAATTTCGGTCTTAGTTCCATATCCATTTGGTCCGGTGCGTTCCGTTCTAAGTTTTTTTTTTCTTTTTTTTTTTTTTGAACGTTTCCGTTCTAAGTTTAAACTAACTGACATCCCTAATTTTAATGACACTAGTTTCTCCTTGCACGATGCACGGGTGAAATTTACCTTTCGAATTATTTGTTTTTTCTCATGAGTCATGGACTAATTGTCATCACGACCTTGTATTCATGGGGTTAGTGAATTAGCTTGTTCACATATTTGTATAAAAGGTAAAAAAAATAAGGGCCCTTTATTTAGAAGGATAATGTTTGTTCTATATGTTATTATCTTGTTACATGTTGACTTTCACAAAACAATCTTCTATGTTTGATTATTGTTTGTTTTAACTGTTGTTATTTCTATCTGTATAACACGTATTGATCACACGCACATATGGGAACCATGACATGATTCCGAGTATTTTTTTCCTTGTTCAATTCTAATTGTAGTTTTGTCTATATTTGCGGATACATCAATATATCTGTAATTTTAAGAATATTATTGTCGACATATTATCAAATTTGGTATGTTATTATTGTTGTTTGCACTATAATATAATTTTTTTATAGAATTTTAAAAGCTTAGAACATTATATTAACTATTACTATTATATTGCATATATGATTATAGTGGATTAATTTACGTTTTTTTCTACCTTCCAAGTTTTGGCAGTTTCGAGCTCTCTTTCTAATTGTTCATTAATTTATATTTGATAGGATATATGAAATAAATAGGCTAATATTATTTTCATTATATTTATGTGATATTGAAATTCTTATGCTACATTAGTAATTTATTTTACTTATTGGATTTTCAATTTTGAATTTTGGTTTGAAATTGATATTCATTTACATGTGATATAATTTTTTTTATTATGTATTATTATTCTCTATAATTATTGCCCATTTTTATGATATGACAATAACCAATCTTTTGAAATTGTAATAGTGCACTTTTAAAACATAGTTTATATGTTCGTCCCTATGCCATAGGTAATACAGGCATACATTTTAATCGATTATAGCTAAATTTTTTTTGACATACGTAAGATCCATATGCCATAGGTATAGAGACATAGTTATGTATTTGTTATTTTTTTCTTTTGAAAGTTGGAAAGGCCTAGGGCTAAAAGAACATATCTAATCCCCAGTCTTTTGGGCCTTGTTTCATAATCTAGGGCCTCTAGATTTTGACATAGATAATATTCTTTTTGGTATGATATTACTATTTATATTCTAACGTATGGAGAAAGTTTAGTGTAATATATATTGATTTATATAATTGGATTAAATTTTATAGTTTGAACCGAGAAGATACCTTTTTTTTATTTAATTTATGCTTTCATTGCTCTTTTATTAGAAAACAATTATTGATTACCTACTTTTCTGTAGCACATAATATTGTAAATTGTTTTAGTTTGCTTATATGTTATTGTTTTGTAGATATTTTTTTACTGTTTGAATATAATGCAATCTTAAGTTTTATAGTAATTATATTCTACTTAAATTATAGTAACAAAATAGTTACATTTTTATTTCCAATAGCAAAGTTCTAATAAACTAAAAGGCAAGATATATCAATTCATTGTAGGAATGTTAAAGATATGAAGTTGTATTTAGGTAGTGACGATATTTTTTCGATAAGCAGTGAAAAAAACCTATGATACAAAAAGGAAAACACCCGAAAAAATGGAGCTCAGGACATGAACCAAAAGGACGGAATAAGGGGCTAGAACCAAAAAATAGAACATGACAAGTAATAATCCCAAAAAACCAAAACACAACCCAATAGCAAACTTAAGAACACAAATAAAAAAAATGCATATGAGGCAGTAATGATATGATAAAATGTTCAAATACATATGATAATAAAAACATCTAGATATGAAATGAATAAACTTAATAATTGCTGTAACTTAAATAAGACAGTAGGGATGTTGATTTTTACACACCGGCATTCACCATTACTATCCAGTTAGTACCTTTTCTTGTCCCTTTATCCAATGTAATTTGTAGAATAAGTTGAGGTATACATACTAACTATTATCAATCGCTTGCTTCAAAAGGATGCGTGCTTTAAAGGGAATGACTAAAATTATACTATTCTACAATTTTATTTTGATGCTGCATTTGTATTTGCCAAAGAATTTAAAGAGGTTGTGGGTTAATTATACTTAGGAATATTTGGTGTTTCTATGACTAATTTTATTATTTTAAATAAGAAAATATTAATTAAATGTTTTTAAATTTTATAACAATTTTTGTGTAAGTTACAAATCTTTTGGGATTTCTTAAGCAGTTACAAAGATGATTACTGAATTTCAACATTCAATACACTTGCATAATTTTCTTTCAAACTTTTAGCATTTGAAAATAGGAATGTCTTCAAAAACATTTTCTAATGTGTAAGTGTATTTTAAATGTTTATAAATTTTTTTGTTCAAGTTAACTCCTTATTTTTATGCCCACTTAAAAATTGATATAATTGATCAATCTTTGCTTATATTGCTTATATGTGGTGTAATAGTGTAATAGGTTAAATCTTGAAAGACAAGATGGGCAACCCAAAGGTTGCCCTTCTAAATTGCAAGGATTGGGGAGGGAAAGGTTTAAAAAGAAAAGGGGGTTCGATAATAATATATTAGATAGATAGATATTAATTATTAGAATAAATCTCCTAATATTCCACATCAAGGAAAAAGTATCTGGGGTTAAAAGCTATTGTCATTTGTACCCTTCTATTGCAGTATACAACTGTAGTCCTACGGCTAACTTTGTACTGCCCTTGACCCGTATAAATAGAGGCAGCCATGTCTTATACTAGAATTCTCTTCTGTCTTCTCTAACTTCTATCTTCTCACATTATTAACAATTAAAATATTATTTTATACATACTAAATATGAAAATTATCTACATTACATATGATTATATATTAAAAATTTTGGTGTCAAATAGGAATTTATAGAAAGTGCACCGGATCCTCACCGGTAACTGAAACCTCGCAAGTTTTGTAATATAAGCAACTCGATGAGACACTAGATATGTCAAAAACCAGCTGAGAGACTGACCATGTTAAAAAGGTATAAAGATCATTTTGCATAAAAGAAAAAATAATAAGGCAATTTTTGAAGAATTTGTAAACATGATTGACTTGTAATAAATGTAAAAGATATGAGTTTTACCTTTTTGAACGAGGAAAAGGCATATAAGGTGATGATTGATCTTCGATTGCAGGTGAAGATTGGTCCCTTTGCTCGTTTCCCTTGTCTGTTAAACATATTGAAAACAAGCATGTTAAGGGTATTAAATTTCTTTTTTTTTTTTTAAAGTCATTAAGTAAAGAGCTCAAAGTAAAAAGTAAGACGTATCTATAAAGCGTAAGACCCCGAAAATATAAGAGTCTCAAAACAGGCCAAAAACATCAAATTACTTTCAGAACTCAATGATAAAAAAAATATATATTTTTAAAACTTCTCATTGGCTACATTTTAACTTAAATTTTTGAAATAATTTATTGTTCAATGTAGGATGTTGTTGACCAACTACCCTCGATGTCATTATTGATATAATTACAGTACTATATATAATATACTAACTAATGTTTGTCCCAAAAAAATAGGATAATATTCATAGACATCCTAAAACTATTACTCAAAATAAAATGATCTCCCGAATTTTTAATTTTATCAAAGACGCCCCTTAAACTATTTGTCATAATCAATGTAACTCCCCTCGCCCCACAACTTCTAATTTTATCAAACACACCCCCTAAACGTTTAATTACAATCAATTTGACCCCCTACCAAAATTCAAAAATTATATCAAAGATATCTGAAATAATTAAAAAAATTCAAATTAAATTTGGTACATGTATGCTTAGATTTGATAATATAATTTGCAAGTGTCCCGAGGTTGTAAAATATTTTCACAATAATTTGAATTTTGGTAACTTTTTTCATATACTATCCACACAACTCCTTTAGGACTCCATTAAATTAAATAATAACTAGACACTTACAAAATAATATAACTATGGTGAAATTTCAATTATATTTAAAAAAATTTTACATATAAAAAGCATATTGAAAATAATTGTAAAACTAAATTTTTATTTTTATTTTTTAATTTTTAAAATTATTTATTGGTATTTTTAAGAAGTTTATATTTTAAAATTTTTAAAAATTATTTTAAATATTTTAAATATAAATGATATAATTAAATTTTGTCGAAGGTTTTTTCTTTTTATTTACTTGCCACATCAGAATAATTAGAATAATTTAATGGCATCCTAATAGAGTTATTGGGAAAATATTAGAAAATAGTTACAAAAGCTTAGGGTACCTCAAGAATATTTTAAAATATTAGTGCTCTAATATTACTAAATGTTAGGGTACCTAAACCAGTTTTTTATACTTTTTAATAGTTTGGATGTCTTTGATGAAATTTGAAGTTAGGGGATCAAATTAATCCTTTTTAATAGTTTGGAGGGTGTACATGATATAATTTAAAAGTTGAGGGGGTCACATTAATTTTAATCAATAGTTTGGGAGTGCATTTGTTGAAATTAAAAGTTGGATGGATCACATTAATTTTGACCAATAGTTCAGGGATTTCTTTGATGAAATTAAAAGTTTGGGGAATCATTTGATTTACACAAATAGTTCAGGAGGTTTGCATGAATATTATTCAGAAAAATATACTAACAAATGTAATTGGCAAAAACATTGTTTATGGCACCCTCCATTGTCCTTTGTTTTCAACTTTGGTTTATGATAAAATTAAAAATTACTTTTTAAAATCAATAGTCTTTTGGTTTTTAATTTTCAATTAAATTTTAAAAAAGTAGAAAAAAAGTAAATACAGAAAAAATATTTGTAAAAACTAGATTTTTACTTTATCAAAAATTAGCATTTACCATTTAGAAGTTATAGCTTTCAAAAATCTATACAAGGTAGCTTTTGAAATGTTACAAAAATTTGATGTTTAACTTTTTACATATTAAATTACTGGTATATCCTTCTATTATTTTCTTAAAAAATACAACATATATGTATTGTTAATTTATGGAAGAATGATAAAAAAAAAAAATTACCCAACTAGGCACGTATGAATTGTTTTAACACATTACTTGTTAAGTTAATAACAAAAACACTGTACTTGCATTAATGAATTTTTTTAGCACTAAACTAAAAAAAAACTAATTTTTTTAGCTCCCAAAGATGGAGAGCGAATCCCACTTGCCGCCTTTCAAATGTGGGAAATTTTTGTAAATTTTAATGTATATAGAGCAATCAATAAAATACCAAATTATCTATATGTGAATTTTTTTTAACACTATACTTAGAAAAATAAAAGAAAAAAATAGTCCTAGTAAAAATAAATTTTCTCAGCATTGAACTAGACATAAATTATTTTTTAGCATTGTATGAGTATCTAACACTTGCTTATATGCTTGTATCATCTGTCTCAATTCAATGCATTTTTACTCAAAAATGCTAATGTGGAATATGTTTTTGGTAATATATAAATTGTTTGGTTGTGTATTGATGTGCTTTGGCTTAAACATGTGGTGTGTCAACATATTACAAAATCGCTCTCTAGACCTACGTTGTGTGTCGACACACAACATTACAGAAACTCCCATACTAACAATTAGGGATGTGTGTCGACACATGGTATCTGTGTATCAACACACAGACCACGTGTGTCCACACATAGATCTTTGTGTCGACACACAGAATTACAGAAACTTTAGTACCTAATGCTGGGGCTGCATGTCCACACACTGATACGAGCTAAAATGGGATTGGGGATGCCGATACAGATAGTCCCGGGCATCACATTACGTCGTAGCCGTGCTGTCCTATTATGAATCGTTGGTACCTCTTGGCAAACTGACACCCGCCTAGTCCCAGGCTCGCATAACCGGAAGGACGCTAGCTCACCAGCACCAAGTCATCCACTTGTTTAGTCATCTGCCGCCACGCATCCACTGGCCTAGTCATGCTCACCAGGTACTCAGCACACCACGCCATCTCCTAGAAAGCCTGCTAGCCGCCATCTCGGTGTCAGCCCCATCTTCAATCTGCCACATCACCACCTTAGATATTTTACTTAGATATTTTATCATATTTTCCTATAAATAGGATAGTAGCCCCATTAGGTCATTTATGCCTAATATTGATGATGATGTACTCTCTCCCTTCCTCCTAATTTTCTTTATGTCTTCTCCCCTTTCTTTACTATCAATATAATTCATAGTAAAGAAAGAAGAAAGAAGATCGGTCCGAGGTGAGGAAGCCAGAGCCTCCGCGTGTAGATGAGTCGCCGCTGCACATCGTCGAGGAGCCACCGCCGAGAAGAGAATGGCTGAGATGGAAGTAGTAGTGACAGATCTATCACCGGTGATGATAGTAGAGGAGCAAGGAATCGGTTTGATCACCAGTGAGGCTTCGAAGCCGCCCAATGTGAACAATGACCCCAAAGAGGACATCGATGATGAAGAAGAAGACAACGATTCCGATGGGGGTGCAAACGATGATGGTCGTCGAAATAATGAAGAGATTCGTGTTGAGGAAATCCGCCGCCAGCCGTTGAGATTCGCCAGAGATGATGACGCCACTGTCTTCGATGGACGTCCACCGCCACCATCGCCGCCTTGGTGTCGCGTCGGATATCTTTGGAGAAGCGGCAAAGCCACGGCAGTGGTGGCTATGGTTTCGCTGGAATTTGCACAGATGATGATGAGTTTGGGGTTTGGGTTTAATTACAATTTTGTCCCTACTTTTTACTTAAATATTTTAGAGAAAATCAAAATTTTATTAATTTTAGTAAAGTTATGAGGCTAAAATTTGTAATTATAGTATTTGACTCTGGAAGATTATCTACGTTTAAAATTTGGCTCGATAATCATGACCCCTGGGGACAAGGACCTTTGGAGGGGAAAGAACTGATACGAGCCAATATGGGATTGGGGGTGCTGATACAGATAGTCCCGGGCTTCACATTACGTCATAGCCATGTTGTGCTATCATGCATCGTTGGTACCTCTTGGCGAACTAATACCCGCCTAGTCCCTGGCTCGCCTAACTGGAAGGACGCCAGCTCATCAGGTCACCAAGTCATCCACTCGTCTAGTCATGTACCGCCAAGCATCCACTTGTCTAATCATGCTTGCCAGGTACCCAACACTCCATGCCATCTCCTAGACAGCCTGCTAGCCGCCATCTCGATGTCAGCCCCATCTTCAATCCGCCACGTCTCCACCTTAGATATTATACTTATATATTTTATCATATTTCCCTATAAATAGAATAGTAGCCCCATTAGGTCATTTATGCTTAGTATTAATGATAATGTACTCTCTCCCTCCCTCCTAATTCTCTCTATGGCTTCTCCCCTTTTTTTACTATCAATATAATACAGTTCTTATGTTTAATACTTGATTTGAGTGTATATGTTATTGGATTGGATTTCGTGAGCTAGATCGATTTTGATTCGTATCACACACCAATCTATGTCGATATACAGCCCCAATTTTGCCTAATATCTTGCACTTTTTCTTTTTTTTTTTTTTTTTTTGATTGGGAATGATTTTTGACTTCTTTTGAAATGTTGTGTCTATTTCCAAAGAACACCTACTAATCTATATAAATCTCCTATCAAGTGTTCGTAAGGCACATGAAAAGTTACTTTTGAAAGTCACATCGTTCTCTACTTCCATATAGGAAATCAATCTATTTTACACTCATTCTCTCTATGTGCTAACATGGAAAATATATATTACAGTAATATATGACATATTAGCAATTTCTAAATATAAAACTTGCACATCCTTTTTTAACCTTCGCCAATGAAACATTGTTAGCGACGACGTTAACTTTTGAGAGACAAAGATCGAAGGCTTGAAACAGGGCAAGGGGAGAGAGAAAGAGAGAGAGGGAGAGGACGGCGTGGGGGGAAATGGTTGGGTAGGAAGAGGGGCGATAGTGAGGGAGAAGCGGAAGGGTATGTGGGTTTTTTTGTTAATTATTATTTTATTTTAAATTTTTTTAAATTTGCATTCACGCTCCACTTATGTTAATTTTCTGGTGCTAAACGTATTAATTTTTTTGTAGTTCAATGCTAAAAAATCCATTAATGCAAGTACAATGCTTTTCTTTTTAATTTAACAAGTAAAGTGCTAAAAATATTTATGTATGCTAGTTGGGTTTTTTTTTATCATTTTTCCATTCATTTATTTTTGAAAAATATAACCTATTTATTTTATTTTTTTAAAGTATCAAATTACTTTTATAAATGAAACAGTAATTACATTTAGAAAATATTAAAATTTATTAATATAAACTAAATTTATTTTACTATTATTAATATTTTAATTGTTAGGTTGATAAAAAGATTTTAATTACTATAATTCACATAATATAAGTTAGTCCATATTTTTATAAAAAAAGTTAATCTATACAACTATGATGTCTAACTTATAAATATGAGGTCAAACTGATTAAAAAAAAAAAAGGATGCTATTCAAAAAGACCCTCCAAACTATTGGTCAAAATCAAAGTGACCTCCCGAACTATCAATTTGATACAAACATACGCAGCTGCACCGGCCAAGCCCTCCACGGGTGAGTACAGACATGGCGTATTCCCCGCTCCCTCCAGGATCTCATCCGCCAACCCATCCGCCAATCTAATCTGCCACTCACCTATCAGCATCAGGGGACGTCTTCAGTTCTTCACCCCTGCCACGTCAGTCCTAGATATTTTGCCCTTTTCTTCTATAAATAGATGAGAATTAGTTAGGGTGAGGTCATATGTGAAGTGTGTCCTTCTCCCCCAAATTCTCTTTCTATGTCTTCTCCCCTTTGTATGTAAATCCTCTGCTGTTAGAGTTTATACTACATAAATATATATAAATATACAACGGGGCAGCCGTTTAATGTCCCGTAGCCTAATTATTGCTTGTGATTTCCATTGATTGAGCTTGATTTGATCCAAGTTCGTATCACAATTTCATCAAAGACACCCCCTGAACAACTAGTCAAAATCAATGTGACCTTCCACCCCTCAAATTTTAATTTCATCAAATACACCCCCAAACTATTGGTGAAAGTCGATGTAACCCCCTAAACTTCTAAATTATATCAAGAACATCCCCAAACTATTAACAAAAACCAATGTGATTCCTAACCTTAAATTTTACCAAAAATATTCAAAACTACTAAAAAATAGAAAAAAATTAATTTGGATACCCTGACGAATATCAATATATTTTATAGAGGTCCTAGGATTTTAAAACATTTTTGAGTTATTCCAAATCTTTTAACTTTTTTTTTAAATATTCTTTCCACAGTTTTATTATTATTTCGTTAAATTATAATGATATAACAAATAAAATAAAATAAAATATCTTAAATATAATGTAATTATTATTTATAATAAAATAAATTTAAATATTTAAACTAATTTTAAAATTTTAGAAAGTATAGAACTCGTTAAAACCTGCCAATAAATTATTTTAAAAATTAATAAATAAAAATTATACGTTTTATTTTTAAAATTATTTTAAATTTTGTCTATATTTATAATTATTTTAATTGTAGATGACATTTTTCCCTTAGTTATATTATTTTTCAAGTGCCAAGTTAGTGAAATTTAATGCAAAACTAACAAAGTCATAGGGATAGTACAAGGAAAAAAAGTTACCAAAATTCAGATTATCATAAAAATATTTTAAAAAGTCAAGACACCTGAAAAGTATATTATCAAATTTTAGAAACTCTTAATGAAATTTTTGTTGAATTTTTTAATTGTTTCGAATGTCTTTGATACAGTTTTTGAAGTTGGGAAATCAAATTGTTTTTAGTTACTAGTTCAATGGTATCTTTAATGAAATCAAAAGTTGGGGATCACATTGATTTTGGCCAATAATTAAGATGGTGTCTTTGATGAAATCAGAAATTGGAGGGGTCACATTGATTTTGGCCAATAGTTTAGGAGGTGTCTTTGATGAAATTAGACATCGAGGGGGAGGGGAGTCATATTAATTTTGACCAATAGTTCGAGAGATCTTTCTGAATATTATCCAAAAAAATTAAGTAGTACTATTTTATTCACTCTATAATTTTATTCATTCGTTTGATATTTAGTAGGATAACTCTCAATACAAAATCAGCGCACCCATATTGATTTTGACCAATAGTTCGGGGGTGTCTTTGATGAAATTGAAAGTTTAGGGGTCACTTTGATTTTGACCAATAGGTCGAGGAATCTTTTTGAATATTGCCCAAAAAATTAAGTAGTGTTATTATATTCACTCTATAATTTTATTCATTCTTTTGATACTTAACAGGATAACTCTTAATACAAAATCAATGCATCAAACTTATAAAACCTTTAACAGTTGCTAAAAATCACAGTTTGAAAAAGCCCACAAGTGCCTCTATATTTTTATTCATAAATGTTTTTATATGTAGTTTACATTATAAAACTAACACAATACTAATTTTACCAAACTTATATCTACTTATTTATTTATCAACTAACATCAAACAATTAGACAATCAACTAAATGCTAAACCTAGCAACTATTCGTTAATAGCAACGACCATCAGCCAACACCCAACAGCTCATGCCAACCAAAACCTTTAATAGTTGCTAAAAATCACAGTTTGAAATTTTCTACAGACTTGTAGTTTCAATGGGTTCATTGAAAATACTATGAGTACAAGATTTGTGATTCAGTTAAGAGTAGAGGTGACAATAGGGTCATTCGAATCAGGTTCAGGTGTACAATAAAGTCGGGTTGGCTTGGGGTTAGGTCGACCCATTCAGGCTCGGGTCACTTTCAGGTGTTATCTATACTAATTTACATTATAAAACTAACACAATACTAATTTTACCAAACTTATATCTACATTTTTATTTATCAGGTAACAACAAAATTTTAGACAATCAACTAAATGCTAAAGCTCATGCCAACCAAAACCTTTAACAGTTGCTAAAAATCATAGTTTGAAAATTTTCTACAGACTTGTAGATTCAATGGGTTCATTGAAAATACTATGAGTACAAGATTTGTGATTCAGTTAAGAGTGGGGGTGACAATCGGGTCATTCGGATCAGGTTCAGGTGTACAATAAAGTTAGGTTGGCTTGGGGTTAGATCGACCCATTATGGCTCAGGTCACTTTCAGGTGTTATCTATACTAATTTACATTATAAAACTAACACAATACTAATTTTACCAGACTTATATCTACTTATTTATTTATCAGGTAAAAACAAACAATTAGACAATCAACTAAATGCTAAAGCTAGCAACTATTCGTTAATAGCAACGACCATCAGCCAACACCCAACAGCTCATGCCAACGAAAACCTTTAACAATTGCTAAAAATCACAGTTTGAAAATTTTCTACAGACTTGTAGATTCAATGGGTTCAATGAAAATACTATTGAGTACAAGATTTGTGATTCAGTTAAGAGTAGAGGTGACAATCGGGTCATTCGGATCAGGTTCAAGTGTACAATAAAGTCGGGTTGGCTTGGGGTTAGGTCGACCCATTCAGGCTCGGATCACTTTCAGGTTTTATCTATACTAATTTACATTATAAAACTAACACAATACTAATTTTACCAAATTTATATCTACTTATTTATTTATCAGCAAACAACAAACAATTAGACAATCAACTAAATGCTAAAGCTAGCAACTATTCGTTAATAGCAACGACCATCAGCCAACACCCAACAGCTCATGCCAACCAAACCTTTAACAATTGCTAAAAATCACAGTTTGAAAATTTTCTACAGACTTGTAGATTCAATGGGTTCATTGAAAATACTATGAGTACAAGATTTGTGATTCAATTAAGAGTAGAGGTGACAATCGGGTCATTCGGATCAGGTTCAGGTGTACAATAAAGTCGGGTTGGCTTGGGGTTAGGTCGACCCATGCAGGCTCGGGTCACTTTCAGGTGTTATCTATACTCAGGCCGTATTGGGTCTGGGTCAAGTTATTCCGGGTTCACGTCACTTTAATTATGGGTGGTCATGGGTTTGGACGAATCCAAGGTCGGGTTTGTACGGGTTTCGGGTGTTCGGATGGCATGAACCATTTACAAAAGTTCAAATTATACTCCAAATAAATTCTATTCTTACCAAAATATTTTACTCTATAATCAATATAGGTGCTCAATGTTCTTTTATAAAGTTCAATTGTACTCCTGATAAGTAATAACTCTCGTTCAATTTAAAGTCCTTGGGTTAATTCGAGTTTCGGGTCCGGTTGGGTTAAAGTTCAGGTCATTTTGGGTCGAGTTGGTTCAGGTCAATGGCGAGTCAGGTCGAGTCAAATTGAATATCGGGTTATTTTCGGTTCAGGCAAAAAATAGGTCGGGTTATTTTTGGTTCAGGCAAAGAATGGGTTGGGTTACTTGTAGGTCGGGTCATTTCAACTTCAGATTTAATTATTTACAATAAATTTTCGGTTTAGATCGGATCAGTTTACGGGTTTTTTCAAATAGCCTTATGAAGTCGGGTTGCATTTGCTACCTCTAGTTAAGAGAACATGCACGAAATCAAATGTAAGGGAAAAATGCTACAAGTCACAAGAAAACAAGCCACGAAATGGCAAGAGAAGAAGGGTACTAGAAATCAGTTTGTCGTTAGTTGTACTATTTTCGTGCGTCAAATTCTTGTGACGTGTAACATTAGTCTTACAGTAATCTTCTCAATAAACGAATTGAGATATGCCATTATATGTGATTTAAGCAAAGAGGAGACTCGTTTTGGATGTAATAATGTAATGGTGTAATTAAATGAAATCAAATATCCATTTTATTATCTTTTACTGAAAAGGAAAAAATTCTTCTTTTTGGAAGATATTGCTCAAATTAAGGAGAGAAAAAAGAAAAAAAAAGGGGGGGGTGGTTTCAAAATGGAAGTTGAAAAATACCTTGGATGTCTTGTCTGTAGCGATTATTCTTCGTGCTCCTATACATCTATTCACATTAAAAGAACCCACATCAGAAAAAGGAAAAAGAAAAACCCCCCCAAAAAAAAAATTACTATTTTTATATTCTATTTTGGAAAAAAATACGAACAAATGCAAGGTCGAAAGTGAAAGTAGTAGCAATTTTAACAAGGGAAAGAAAAGGAACCTGGAGGTGGCTTTTGACATGGGAGATTGTTAGCCCTTTCACATCCATTAGCTGAAGAACAAGCTTTGGTGTTGCCTCTACATACATCCAAAAACACAATATCAATATTGTTAAAACATAACATCATTTTCTTATTATTAATATTTCTTTTAGAAACTAAATATCTAATTTCATGAAAGACTTACTGTGGTGACCACCAAGGCGATCAATGGCATGAAGAAAAGAGTTATGAAGATCAGGAGTCCACCTTAAACGAGGTACCTTGGATCTTATGTACTGTCTCATTCCTCCATTCCTTCCACTACTACTACTCCCCATCCCAATCTCAACATTCAAAGGAAAAAAGATGCTCCAAATAAACCAAAGACCCCACAATAATAAACTAGGTTAATTGGTTTCCTATCACATGTACTATATACTATGAAACTTGAAAAGAAAAATATAGAAAAGAAATGATGTATTTAATGAGAAGGCAGAGAAATTTGTTTGGTAGGGATGAAAAGACGCTGGTAGGAAACAGTGCAAAGAAAAAATTCTCATCACGAGCTTTCTGATCCTCCCCCTTGTTTGAAATTATTGCTTTCTTTGTCCTGTCCCCAAAGAAAAAACTGCTACCTGTACCTTTGACCTTTCTCTCCTCTCTCTCTCTCTCTCTCTCTCTGCGTTGAAGTGTTGATGTTGTGATGTGAATAAGCTAATGTCGTCATGATCACACTCTGACCCACCCCCTCCTTTTATTCTTTCTTCCTTTTCAAATTCCTCGTCTCGGGACACTCAACATTCCATTTGCACTCCCCCAATTGTTAGTTTGGGTTAGGGATTAGAGATCATGAGTTTATTAAAATAGTACAAATGTAAGATTATGCATTAAAATTGATAGAGTTGACCAAAATCAATTACTAAAATTGATGGAAGGTAGTTAAAATTATTGAAAAAGATACTGAAATAATGAGTAATTATTATATAATATCATATTAAATAAAGAAACTTAAATTGGGGTTAAGTAAGAAATTTATTCTGACTTTTTAAAAATTCTAATATTGACATAAATCACTTTTATCATCACAATATTCAGTCTTAAGCTTTCACAATACTTAAACTTATATTCAAAGCAATTAGACTTAACATGAATAAAGCGATTCCAAGCTTAAGAAGCGTAAACCTCAAGCTTTAATGGGCAAGAGAATAAAACAATTGATGTAACTAAGGCCCCGTTTGTGTTGACGGAAAAGTAAAATCTATTCTTTGATTTTTCTTCGGAAAAGGTTTTCTAAGGAAATATAAATTTCGAGTGAAGTTTTCCGTTATTTGCTTCAAAGGAAAACTTAATTCCTCATTGCGATATCTTTTTGTATGTTTTAAATAAATATATTTTTCATTAATTATTTTACATCTTATTATAGGAAAATATAAATAAAAATAATATATATGAAGTAATAAAAATAAAAAAAATATATTAAACCTGTATAAATTAGGAAATTTGTTTCTTATGTATTTTAAAATTTGAGCATTTATCATCTAAATTCCCTGTTATTTTAATGTATACAATGAGGTGTCCCCGAGATAAGAAATTTTATCACTTGTCTACATATTGTGTTAAAATCTAGTGAATTTTATTAAAATTTGGCAAACTTTTGCCAAAAAATATGTGGTATAAAATATGATCATATTATCAAAAGATTGTCCACATTTTAACAAAAATTACTTACACGTTATCCAAAAAAAAAAGTGCAATGTTAACATTTTCGAACAAAAGAAATTATTGCATTATAGTATATAATACATATAGATTGTTATTTTCATTTAAAATGTACTAAATTTTGGTAAAAGATACCTAATTCATGAGAAAATTTTTACACTTTAATATACATCATTGTATATTACTGAAATATTATAGTACCAATGTAATAAATGCTAAAATAGTACCCAAATAATTTCCTTGTATAATACTATATAACAATTCAACTTGATTAAAATTGTTCTATTACAACTATAACAAAGTAACATCCAAGCTACTTTTAATTATTCAGTCTAATTCTTGTCCGACGTTGTGACATTAAATGTCTACAGTCTAGTTTGGTTTATTTCGATTCAATCTAGATTTGCATGCTGATTACCGCAAAGGTCTTTAGGCCACTTAGAATCATGACTTCCCCTGTTTTGAAAGGGAAGTTATTTTCCTTCATTTGAGGGAAAAGGTTTTCTGTCGAAAAATCTTTTCCATAAGTAAAACGTGCGCCAAACAATAGAAAAGGGGAAAACCACTTCCTATAATGTCGTTTTCCTCCTAAACAAACAGAGCCTAAATGAAGACATAAATAAGATGAATAAATCGACTTTAAACAAGATAATAGAAGGGAAAGAATTGTTCAAAGAAATTGACGCACCGTAATGAATCTATTGCCCTAAGTCGTTTATACCCCACAGAGGTACAATGGAATGAACGGTACTCCCACTCCTAAGGTTAACACGGCACCCATCTCAACAGTGTGCTCCGGGGAGATGAGTTAGAGTAAGCCCCAACTTACTCAGTATTGGAGGAGAGAATTATTTTGAGAGAGAAAGAAAGCGCAACGTGGTGTAGTAGAAAGGGGAAGCGAGACGGCGAGCAGCAGCAAGGATGCACAGAGAAACGCCTAGAGCTTGTGCTGTTATAACCAACATGTACGCATAAGCAGGGGTATTGGATTTAAGTTGGACGCAAATTCAATTTAAATTAAAAAGATTTAAATCTTTGACGTGAACTCAATTTCAATTTTAAATTAAAAAGATTTAAGTCTTTTGCTTACATGTTTGAGTTTCAAAATTAAATCTTTTTATTTCATATTTTGAAAGACTTACCAAGGCAATGTATTTGTAGAGAAGAATTCTTGCAGGTTAAGGAAAAAATGTGCACTTAGAATCCAACTACAATAAGGAAAGTGGCAGATTGAGGTATTTTTACAAGACATCAAAATTAAAGCACACTACTCCTAAATTCCAACAATCCCTCACATGATTCAATTTTGAGAAAGGAAGGAAAGAAAGAATTTTACTTAGCAGTGGGACCTACACTTGACGTGTTAGGAACAGTGTCCTGAAATTCAGATTTATTATGGATATATTATTTTAATTAATAAATAAAATTGAAGTCCCAGTCATTTTCTAGTTAAATTTGTGTAAGCGAGCATTTATCCTGTATGTGATTTTCTTTTGGGAGACATCCATGAGATGGGTGTAGTCCAAATGCTACAATTTACATATTTGTTCTAAGTAGTTTATGATACTAAGCCACAGATAGGCTAAGACCAAATGGTATGGATTGTTGTTTGAAAGACTTGTAGTTGAAGACAAATTTGGACCACTTGTATGTTAAAACTATAACATGACACTTTAGATGACTTGTCTTGGTCATGTGGATAGAGATCCAAAAGTGTTAGGTTAGTGTGTTTAATAAGATTGGCACACTGAGTTGGACCATGCACATTACTTATTTCTAGATTACTATCGGAGATGAGTGATTCATATTGTACTGTTTGAACGACCACTCTAAATCCTGAGGGTATTCTAGACTTGTGCATGGAGCATTAGTTACTTTGGTATACTATAAGTAAGGTCTAAACACACGACTGAATTCCCACGTACATTGGGTAGCAGTGTGAAGGGTGACCAAGATCAAGTATTCAATAGGGAATCTACAGTCTCTTATGAGATACAAATGTCCCCTTAGTTGATTAGCAAATATTTGAATAGTTCGAAAACTTTGGCCAAAGTATTTCAAGTGTTTGACATTTGGAATTTATACTATGAATATGTTCAAGTATAAATGAATTATTCAGTGAAGGGCGAGTCGGTAACTAATGGAGAAGTTATGAGAAGGATAATGGTAGTGGTTATATTTATCCTTTGTCATGGACATCTAGTAGAGAGATTGTTGTTATCAATACAGTCTATTAGGAAGATATCGAATAAATAATTTAATTCTGGAGTACAGTGAGATTTATTTAGTGGAATTAAGTCTCATTAAATGGTAATTAAATTATTTCATGAGATGATTAATTTAACACATTTGGAGCTAGATTTAAATTGTTCGTGAGGCCCCTGCGCAAGCCTTTGTATTTATTGCCATTGAAAAAATATTAAAGGATTCATGAGATGAATTATTTATTCATGAGATGGGTAAATTTAATTTTGCCAAACATTATTCATGAGATGAATAAAATTACAAATTCTAAAATAAAATAATTTTGGGAAATTTAAAATTTATAAGATAAATTTTCACATGTGGGAAACCAAGCAAAAAAATAAAAAAACCAAATACTACAAATGCACAATAGGAATCCGTGCCTACGCTTATCCGCCAACCAGCACATGACACGTGTCGCCCGCTGGGTTGCCAGGGCATGATCCGCACCTTCGGGCGTGGACCAATCGCTTGCCCACACATGGCATGCGATGATAAGCTAAAAGACGCATGAACTGTGCAAGAAAACGCAACATTTCGACTTTGGTTTGGATTGAAATGATGCGTTTTGTTAGTTGTACACGAATCTCACAACGAATTCCTAGCTTATTTTCGCTCCGGTATTCTACTATAAATAGAGGTACATATTCCAAAGGTTTGGCATTCAATTGAAATAAATATTTTTGGGTTTCTGAAATTGTTTCAGAGACCTAATTAGAGAGAAAATTTTCTATTGAAATTATTATTTCATCGGTTTAATATTTTTCGGAGCCCACCCTTCGGGCAGTTCGAGGTCATTGCGTAGAAGATTGAGGGGTCTCAATTTTCTGGGATTCTTTTTTATTTATTTACAGTATTCGTTATTATGCCTGTTTAAGCTTATGCATTGTTATGAATGTATTAGAGTAAAAGTCCTGTAGATCTAAATTAAGAATTTAGATCTGTAGATTTAAATTATGAATTTAAATCTATAGATTTAAAATTAGGAATTTTAAATCAACTCTAGGTTTAGAATTATGAATTCCAAACCCCTACCGCTAGGTAAACTTTTGGGAGAATATTTGAAATTCGTCCTAACAACCGGTATTAGGGCAAAGGGTTTATAAAGATAAACCTATTCCCAGGAACTCTCGCACGTGAGGTGTCACGAAGCGTGACTCTTCGACCAAGGGCTTAGGCAAGGAGAAGAGTCTTCTACTCTAAGTGCTCTAATAGGTATCTATTGTTGTGACCATAGCTGAGAACTATGAACCCAATAGTCGGCATTAGATTTTATTTTTCCAACAAAATTATGTATTTTTCCCAACATGATGATGCTATTATCTTTTAGACTTGAAACAATACCTAGTCACTAAGTATGCCCCACAACCTCCCATTGGTGAAGAAGGTCTTGAACCACGAACAGTCATTATGTAGACACATCTAACCCCTTCGTGTGGTTCTCGAGGCTGAAACACACTTCGCGATCAGGACGTATGAGGTCCCTCAAAAATAATCTGAAACCCGGCATCAGAACTGCTCTAAGGAGTAAGCACATGCTCTCAACAACCCCCACTGTCTCATAGGTGAGTCCATCAGGTGCGCCATCCCGCACCAACATTAAAGGCTATGGACATCATTAAGTGCCAAAGGCTCATCCTCACATCATGGCAATAGCGTTGTGTCCATCAGATGTGCTGCCCTAAACCACCTCAAAGGGTTATGGATGACATTAATTGCATTAAGCTTAACCTCCATCATGGTAGATTTGACAGATCATAAATCCACTCATACAGCAAACATGGGAAGGATTCAAGTGGCTATCACAAATATCCCAGTCTCTGACTTTGTTTGACCCATTGAACATCGAGAGTAACTCTCGAGACGGGTATCCGCTAGGATTAGGACACACATAGGGTTTTTAGTCCCATTCTCTCTAATGTTTCACATCTCACCTCCTTAAAAGCCCCTTAGACTTGTTGTTGCTCTAACAGGCGCATGCTTTTACCTTCTCAAAAGGTCTTTCAATTAGAGGATTTGTCAGATAGTCTCACTCCTTAGTAGGCTCGGGTGAGATCATGTGTCTTTTGACACCACGACTAGGCAACATGCCCTTTAACTTGCCAAACCTATCAGGTGTGAGTGCACACACCATCCTTCACAGACTATGAGTAGGTTTGCATCAAGCTCAACCCTTACAATTGGCATTACGGCACTGATTATAAAAAAAAGTGGTACTTTAGTTGGTCATTGCCACCATCAACATAGGTTGCTCTTACTCCTACATTGAGGCATCTCCAACGAGCTATTAAACAGCCATCAACATATCCTGCCAATTTCAACAACAGTGAGCATAAAATAATAGTGGAGCACGTATCATATTAATAAATCACATCTCCACCTCAAGTACACACACAATATACACACAGTTGGCAAAATAATTTTATACCGCAGAATATTAGTTTCACATATCATCACAAAAGTGAAATATAATTACAGTAGCTCAACTACTAGACCACCATTAGTTAGTTTACATAAGACTATAATCCACAAAGTGCCTTTTATTATTCAAATTAAGACAACCCACTCATCATTGGGGGCTCTTGAGCCAAGTGCTAGTATCATCAAACTATCTGCACTGGCTTTAGATTATCATCACAATAATATTTCAACTATAATTAATACACATGAGCTATCAATAACTAGCGAACATCAGTGGAACCACAATAATCACAAGAGATTATTGTCAATCAATATATCACATAGGCTCTCAAGTGCTAAACAGCACCTCCACAGTGGAATGTCTTACACTATATTCCTAAGCCATTTAAATTTTCTACCTGCCAACTTAGACTCTAAGGTCAATTCAACAGTATAAGTTTGCAAGGGGAATCCCATAATACGGCACAATTAACAAGCCTAAACACAGAGCCATTAGTAGAATGGTTCTCATCAATATTAGACACCCAACTGGTATCAAAATATCCTTTTAATACAATATACCTCAACGTAAAACCCAATCCATAGTACTTCGTTAGTACCTTAACTTTAGAGCAGTTCAATACTCATCATTTGAATCAAAACACATAGATTAGATCTACCAACGACATATGACTATTAGAATGTGTGTTGTTCATTAAAACATAACGCTATTTAACATTTTAGCGTGTTTAAATTGTGACGATAACACTTTTTCCTCCTTTTTCAAGTGAACACTTAGCTTTATGTAGAATATCATTCGGTGACCAGACCCTCTAAGGACTTCTCCACATGGTCAAGAGTTAAACCCCTCAGGCGTTCTAGTAATTTTTACAGCAAATATCAAATTGCCCTCACATAGGTCTTTCATATCAAGTATAAACCTAAGGACTTTATAGCATTTACAGCATTCACACCCGTGCTAAAATTAAGCATCTCATCAACATAATTATCCTCACATTCAAACACCATCATAGACAGATTCATACATAACTGAGGGCAATCAAATTAGATGCCACTATTTAGGGCTTTGATAAAGATCACACAGGGAGGTTCAAACATACAAACTTATTTTCAAGTTTAGAACCTGAGAAGCCCTCAGGTTGTTACATAAAAGTTTATCCCCTTAATATCATAATTCAGTATTTTTGATTTTGTATCAACCCCTAGCAAAGCTCACTACATAATGGGTGCATTTATGTTTTCATAACCTCATCAAGGATTTTATGATTTTCCTCTATTATGCAAGCTCTAAAAATACCAACACCCAAAACAGAGTGCTCAATTAAAAGCCAGACATAACTAGGAAACCTACTTTGGCTAGACACCCCTACATTTAAATACAATTGAGATTTGGGTTCATGTTCCCCGCATAGTTCATATATGATATCATCTAGCATTTACAAGGATCTCTTTAAATGAGTAGCATGCACAATAGAGCTTCTCTACAACCTCCAGGGTAGCTCTAGCTAAAAGATATCATGTCCTCGAGCATTTACTTTTTTTCAACAATTTCTCTTGAGGAAGGTGATTTCATATTCACCACTTCCATTTCACCTAATCCCTTTGATTTAAGGTATTTAATTTTCAACTTTCGTTTTATTTTTGAGGATTTGAGGAACTTCTTGATAGCCTGATCTTTAAACTTTAAAAGATGTACTTTAGAATAATCTCAATTGCTTATCTTAGAAGCGAGATATTATACCCTTTTACCACCTATACTTGCAGTGTCTTAAAGGTCATTCAGGAGGGCTATTAGCTATTTCAATTAAGGTCGAGTTCTCTCACAATTTGTCAATATTAGTAGAGGTTCAACCTATTTTAATCACTTTACCACAAATTAATACATAGAATGTCTATTCCTTCACAAATTTAATATCCTTCATTAAAATTTTTGTTTGAGCTTTTAAATGTTTTATTATTTAAGAACGCAAATAGACTCCAAATTATCTTGGGAAGGATTTCATCTAGTCCAATCACATATTACAATATTTTTTCTCTTATTTTGAAGGATCTAGATTTCAACATATTGGGCCAACAAAAACAACATTAGTTTTGATATGATTACTCATTATACATAAACGACTTAGATTGTTGGAAAACACACGGGGATAATGAGCAATCATTATACAATATCATACTAAATAAAGGAACTTAAATTGAGTTTAAGTGAGAAATTTATTTTGACCTCTCAAAAGATCCAATCTTGATATGAATCACTTTTATTATCACAATATTCAATCTTAAGCTTTCATAATATTTAAACTTATATTCAAAGTAATTAGACTTAACATGAATAGAACGATCGCAAGCTTGAGAAGCGTAAATCTCAAGTTTTAATGGGCAAGAGAATAAAACAATTGATGCAACTAAATGAAGGCATGAATAAGATGAATAAATAGACTTTAAACAAGATAATAAAAGAGAAAAAATTGACCAAAGAAATTGCCGTGCTATAGCGAATATACTACCCTAAGTCGTTTATGTCCCCATAGAGGTACAATGGGATGAACGGCACTCTGACTCCTAAGTTTAATACGGCACCCACCTCAACAGTTTACTCCGGGGAGATGCGCTGGAGTACGCCCCAACTAGCTCATTATTGGAGGAAAGAATTATTTTGAGAGAGAAAGAAAGCGCAAAGTTGTGTAGTAGAAACAGGAAGTGAAATGGCGAGTGGGGGCGGGGATGCACAGAGAAATGTCTAGAGCTTGGGGTTTTATAACTAACATGTACATATAAGTAGGGATATTGAATTTGAGTTGGACTCAAATTTAATTTAAATTAAAAATATTTAAATCTTTGACTTGGACTCAAATTCAATTTTGAATTAAAAAGATTTAAATATTTTATTTACATGTTTGAGTTTCAAGTTTAAATCTTTTTATTTCATATTTTCAAAGACTTACCAAAGTAATGTATTTATAGGGAAAAATTCTTGTAGGTTAAGGAAAAAATTGTGCACTTATAATCCAACTACAATAAGGAAAGTGGTGGATTGAGGTATTTTTATAAGACATCAAAATTGAAGCATATTACTCTAAATTTCAACAAAAATTAATGCCGCTAACATTTGTTAGTTTTTGCTTATGTGGCTTTTGAAAAAAAGAGAAAATAATTTTTTTAAAAATTTTAATTTACATTTTAAATGATTCTAAATATTTTTAAAAAATATTTAAAAATTTATATGTTTAAAAATAAATTTCTATTAAAACCACACATAAAATTTAGGTAAATTTTAATAAAAAACCTTTTACTTAATACATTAAAATAATCTAATCAACCATACAACTAATATTATTTTGGACTCTCCATACTTTGCTAAATCACTTATGTTTAAAGATAGTTTTAATTGTGATAATGGTGTATGATATTTACCATAAGACACTGTCTCACAAATGGTAAATGAGCTTAAAGAGGCAAGCATAAAGAGGGGATAAGAGGGGGGAAGGTAAGGAGTTATTGTACATTTGTTTGAGTACATTTAGTAAAAAGGATTTTTTTTTTAACACGTGCCTTTAAGGCATATGTTAAGTAACATTTATTGCACTAAACTTTTACATTTTATTGGTCCATATAAAAATAATAATATTTTTTTTTTAATAATTGGATGATTTAGTAAAAATTTAATAAATACAAGTGCAATAAATGTTCCCAAGGGCACATGTTAGAAATTCGTAATAAAAAAAGTCACGGAAAACAGGAATAAATAAATTATAGAAATAATACTAGAGTACATAAATAAATTATAGAAACAATACAACTTAAAAATGTATTATTATATTTGTCAAAAATATTTGAACATATATCTAACCAAATTTTCAAGAATAAAAATAAATATAAAAGCAATTAGGCTTCTTCTGTGCGATGCAGGGATTGTATTTGTTTAGCACTATATTTTGTAGTTGTAAATTTTGTATTAACTGAACTAAATATTTGTAATTTGTAGAAATTAATGTTCAAGGTACATAATTCACAATATAAATTCATATCCAAAACCTTATAAAAATATTGGCTAATAAGTCTGATGTTGTTGCCCTTCATGATCCCATCTCGATATGCTGGTTTTCTCCTTACAACAATAGTATATTGCAATTAACATGTGTGTGTTTTCTTTTGAATAGTAAATCATGTTTGCTTATCTACCTTATAATTTGATGAGTTGTGGTTGTATAGTTTATTATCAATCATTCGTGTGGTGTTATTTAACTTGTTGTCAGTCGATTTATCATGTAATAGCATTTTTCTTCGCAGTGGACTTTTGTGATGAATGCCACAATTGAGTTTCCTCCTTTGTTGCATTTTGCTAGAGGTTCGATGATAAATATCTAACTCCATCCTAAAAAGACCAATTTGGTGTAGCCATTATCCATACCTAAATTTCCACATAGCCATGCCTTGAGGCAACTATTGGTAGCGGGTAATTACGATAAATCTCTACCTGCTACCATTAAATTACTCTGGGATTATATCTTTTCTCTGTTGGATTGATTGTAGGTTTTTCTTTAAATAGATTTTGGTCTTTGGTTGGGTGGTTTTTTGGTGTAAGTTTGAACGCTTATCTTTTATAAGACATTTACAATCATGTAACTGAAGATGTAAATGTTCATGTTTATTTATTGTGGGTAATAATTGTGTGTGATTAGTTATTATTTTTCTCCTTTACCTTTAAATATGGATAAATGTAGGTATTTGTAAGGGAAAAAAAAAATTTTAAGTATACATATATATCAAAATTAAAAAAATCATAGTTAAAAAAATATTAATGGATGTACGCATATATAAAATTAAATTTTCGAAGTATGTACATATGGGAGAAAGTGGGATTTTTTTTTTCTGTAAAAATTATATTTGGATATTTGTATACATATATAAAATTAACATTTTTGAAGTCTATACATATGGAAGCAGAGGATTATTTTCTTGGTTTTGACACGCATATATATATATATATATTGCAAAAAGGAAAAAAGGCTTTTGCCTTCATGAGCCCATATGGGTTTCTTATGTCCAGTCTTGATATTTTTGAGGTTTCAAGCAAAAAATTTCAAATGGGACCCCTCATATATTACAGATTGTAAAAATTTTAATAGTAAAATTTACTAATATTAATAATTGATATTTTAAAAATCACAACCTAAAAATTGGGCCTTTAAAATTTGTGGGCCCAAGTAATTATTTGGGTCGCTTGGGGTTATGTCTGGCCCTTATATGGAAAGCTAAAAGTTCGCCCGTTATGCTTTAGTTGTGTGCGTTTGTAAATATAATACGAAGTCGTTTTCAATTGTTATTTAGAGGTCTTTCCTTCAACTCACAGAAAAACCCTAGTTATGCCGATTCTAGTGAGGTCTAAGTAGAGCATTTGTGCATCAGAGCTTATGAAGATTGTTGCCCTCATTCGAGAAATGAGGTCTTCACATATCCAACAATTCCTCCTCCATCCTTGTATGGGTTCTTAAGGTTGTTAGTATAAAACTGTATATATACTGCAAATTATAGTAAAATATACTATGGAAATTCAGTAAGAACGTAGCAAAGTCGCAGCGAAATTTTAGTAAATTTTACAGTTGAATTTTCAGTATAGTATCAGTAAATTACTGCAAAATAACGTGACAGAAAATTCACAGCAAAAAATGCAAGAAAATGCAGTAAAAGTACTAAAATTGCAGCAAAAGGGTTTTCGTAAAATACTGTTATAAATTCAGTATACGTAGCAAGCAAATTCAGTGAAATAATTCAATGAAGTACCAAAACACAACAATTAAATACCGAAAAATGGAGAGATCGATTAGAATACCGAATATACCGCGCCGTGGCAAATGACCACTGTCATAAAAGACGATTTCGCAGTTGCTCCGGTGCAAACGGTGTTACCGGTGGCCGTCCTTCATGATTTACACGGCCCGACTGTTAACGTGCACTCGTTAATCGTCAGGTAGGAGAGCCGAAGAACCTTGCCCAAGTATTTTGAGAGAGAGAAGAAGAACGAAAAACCAGAGGAAGAAGAAAATGTTGCTTGGTTGTTTTTTAACCCTGTGAAGCTTAGTATTTATATTTAATATTATGCAGCCTGTTATAATTTCCAACGGCCAGTAAAGCTTGCAGTGGTGATAAATTACAGAATTAAGCATGCAACGTTCATAAGAGCAGTAATATTATATCGAAACATTCAAATGGTAAATGATGATTTTTCCAAAAAATAAATATACCCATTTAGGAAAAAAAGACCCTCGCCCGAGCATGGCATGGCAAGTAGGCAGGCGGTGCTGGCTCCCATTCTCTCACCCAAGACTTAACTCAAATGGGGTGGTTTACATATATTTATTTAAACTCTTTAAAACACCCTTCTTTCTCCTATATGGGATAGCACTCTAACATTGGATTTTTTTTTTTTTTTTTTTTCCTAATGTGGATGTAATTTTTTTGCAATATTTAAGTTTAGCTTGTATCATTTTTTCTAACAATCCCCCACAAAGGATATAAGCGGAAGAGAAAAATAAGAATAGATTGCAAAGGGAGTTCAGTTTTTCAGTACCGATGCCTAGTATAACCCAAGTTTAGGACTAACATCTTGCAAGGTGACTTTCATCTTAAACCTCACAAGAAGTTGTATAATCTTCCACTTGGACACATACTAAACTCCAGATCTCGGCAACTCCTGCAGTTTGGCGCGTTATATCGGTCATGCGCTCGTCCTGGATATTCATAGGCGCTCCATAAGGCAAGTCTTAAACCTTCATAGGGAGCGGCCACACTCCCACACCTACATAGGTGGATCCCATCAAGTGTGTATTACCACACATTACCAAACATATGGATTGGGTCCATTAAGAGCTAAAGCTCAACCTTACCCCTTGGTAACATACAGACAGTGTCCATCAAGTGCAAGCCTTACACTACCAAACATACGGCTATGGACCCGTCTCCACACTATCACACCATAGGGAGGGACAACATAAAATACAGTGCATTCCTTGAATGAAACTATGACTTTTTCACATTGAACCTGTTAAAATCAGGTTGGATACATCACAGTTTATTCATGTATAGACTTTAGTCCTATCCCCCTCGATGTTTCTATAATCATTCTACAACAAAGGCCTTTTGTCTACGGATCTACAATATTCTTTTCAGACTTTACATAGTCTAGTGATATCACTCCACTTTCTAGAAGATCCTTCACGATCTTATGCCTGAGACGAATATGTCTCCTCTTGCCATTATAAACCTTGTTCTTAGCCACTACAACTGCAACTTGACTGTCACAGTGAAGTGATATTGATGGAGTTGGAAGCCCCCACAATGGCAGGTCTCCCAGTAAACTTTTTAGCCTCTTGGCTTCATGACCTACCAACTCAAGAGCAATGAATTCAGATTCTATAGTAGACGCAGCAGTACAAGATTGCTTAGACGATTTCCAAGATAGAGCACCTCCAGCTAGACATATCCACTGGTGGAATTAATTTTATCATTATCTGACACCCAATTAGCGTCACAATATCCTTCTAATACAGCGGGAAACTTTCCATAGTGAAGTCCCCAATCCATAGTTCCTTTTAAATATTTAAGCAATCTTTTTAAAGCGTTCCAATGCTCTTGATTAGGATTATGTGTGTATCTACTGAGTCTACTTACAACATATGCAATATCAGGTCTAGTTTAGTTCATCAGAAATATAACACTCCCAATTATTTTGCCATACTCAGTTTGGCATATAGCAACACCTTTATGTTTAGTTGAATGTACACTGGGATCATAAGATGTTCTTACAGGATCAGCATTAACCATGTTAAACTTTCTAAGTATCTTCTCAACATAGTGAGACTGGTTTAGGTTTATGCCTTCAGGAGTTCTCACAATTTTAACTCTTAAAATCACGTCTGCCTCACCCTTATCTTTCATATCAAATTTAGAGCACAAAAAGTTTTTCGTTTCACTAACAACATTCACGTTCGTGCCAAATATTAGCATATCATCAACATATAGACAAACTATTACACATTCATTTGAATCAGACCTAGAATACACACAAGAATCACCATTGTTTAAAAGGAAACTATTAGCTCCTAGCGTGCTATTAAATTTTTCATGCCACTGTTTAGGTGCCTGTTTGAGACCGTATAGAGATCTTACAAGTTTACAAACTTTCTTTTCATTACTAGGAACAACAAAACCCTCATGCCATTCTATGTAAATCTCTTCGTCTAGGTCACAATTAAAAAATGCTGTTTTAACCTCCGTTTGATGCACTACTAAATCATGAATAGACGCAAGGGCAATCAAGGCTCTAATCGTGGCTATTTTAGCAACAGGTGAGTAAGTATCAAAATAATCGATTCCCTTTTTCTGGGTGTGCTCCTTAGCCACTAATCTTGCCTTAAACTTGTCTATTGTCCCATCAGCCTTCATTTTTCTTCTAAAGACCCACTTACAACCTATCAGTTTACATCCTCTGGGAAAATATACCAGTTCCCAAGTGTGGTTATTTAGGATTGATTTTAGTTTGCCATTAATAGCTTCTTTCCAAAAGGTAGAATCAACTGATCTTATAGCTCCATCATAGGTTTTATCTTCTAACATATAGACACTTACAATTTCTTCATTTATGGAGTTATCTTCTGTTAGAAAAGTGGTAACAAAATCAGGTCCAAAGTTAGTTTCTTTCCTAGCTCTTTTACTCCTTCAAATTTTAGGAGTATCTATATCGTTAGTATTATCATGGTTAACAGTTACAGTATGAGAAGGCAAACGAGTAAGTTGTGCATCATTAGATTTCAAGGGAAATATATGTTCAAAGAATTCAGCATAGCTATATTCCATAATGCTACCACATGCATATGAATTATTAGATCCCTTGATTAAAAATCGATAAGCAGCACTGTGATAAGCATACCCGATAAAAATAGAATCAACAGTCTTAGGTCCAATTTTACTTCGTTTAAAGTCAGGTAACAAAACCTTGGCTAGACACCCCCACACTTTTAAGTATTTTAGATTAGGCGCATAACCTTTCCACATTTTGTATGGGGTTTTATCTAATTTTTTTATAAGGAACTCTATTTAGTACATGATAAGCAGACAATATCGCCTCCCCCACATGTTATCAGATAGTCCAGAACTAATAGGCATAGCATTCATCATACGCTTTAAAGTTTTTTTTCCTTTCTCCGCCACCATTAGATTGTGGATAATAAAGAGGGCTTCGCTCATGTATTATCCCATTTTCCTCACAAAATTTTTCTAGTCAAGTTGGATCATATTCTCCTCTATCGGACCTAACTTTTTTTATTTTCCTTCCTAGTTGATTTTCTACTTCGGCTTTGTATTTTAAAAATATTTCTTAGTACTTAGAAGATATACTATTGAGTATCTAGAGTGATCATCTACAAGGTCATGTAGTATCTTTTTTCACCTCTACTCATTTGGCTTTTAAAGTCTCCTAAGTCACTATGAACTAGCTCAAGAAGATCTGATTGTCTCCCAATTGACTTAAAAGGGTTTTTATCATTTTAGCTTCTACACATCCTTCACATTTACTAAAGTTAGTATCACCGAAGTAAGGAATCATGTTCATTTTCTTAAGTAGTTTAATTGTCTAAATATTTATGTGTCCAAAGCAAGCATGCCACAATTCACGAGACTCAACAAGATAAGCAGAAGAGGTACAAACATTAGTATTCATGCAAACAACGTCAATAACAAATGGGCCATCATTACAAAATCCCTTGCCCACAAATTCTCCATTCCTAGTTAAGACTAGTTTGTTTGAGTCAAAATATAGTTTCAAATCGGCTTTAATTAATAGATTACCTGAAATAAGATTCCTACGCATTTTAGACACATGCAGCACATTTGTTAAGGTGAGAAACTTTCTAGAAGTAAGTTTTAAAGAAATCTTCCCTTTTTCGAGGATAGGTGCTGCTGTAGAATTGCCCATGTAGACCACCTCTCCATCGGTCATTTTCTGGTATTCTTAGAACATGTTTCTGTTTGTGTAGATGTTCCTGGTAGGCTCGGTGTCCACGATCCACTTAGTATGTTGTTCACCAAGTTTACCTCTGAAACAACAGCTAAGATGTTCTCCGTCTCTACAATGTGGGCTTTGTGCTTCGGGTCCTTAGGTTGGTTCTTTTTACTCCTGCAATCTTCGGCCATATGTCCACATTATTCGCAGTGAAAGCAATCTCCGAAAAACCTGCTGTTTGACTTTTGAATTTTTCCACCAGATTTGAAGTTTGAATGATACTTTTTTCTTTTGCTCTTGAACCTGTCATATGCACTCGGCCTTGCCTCTACAATATTAGCTTTAGAAAAATCTGAATATGAGTGCCCCCTATCCTTAAGCCTATTTTGTTCTTCGATTTTCAAGTAATTTACTAACTCCTCTAATATCAGGTCCTTCTGTTTATGTATAAGCAAATTTCTATAGTCCTTCTAAGAAGGTGGAAGTTTTTCAATTAAAACATAAGCTTGAGTATATTGCAAATTTTGAGGCCTTCTGATAAAAGAGTAGTTACTATGTTTTCATATTCATGGACTTGATCAATTATCGGTTTATTGTCCATGAATTTGAAATCTAGCCACTTACTAACTGCATATTTTCTAGTCCCTGTATCATACCCCCATATTTTTTCTGTAGGGAATCCCAAATTTCTTTAGATGAGTCTAACTTTACATAAATGTTAAAGAGCCCATCACTCATGTAATGCAGTAAATTTTCCCTACACATTTGATCATTTTTGGTGAGTTTTTCTTCATAGGTCTTTTTTCTCATTTTCAACCTCAGGTTCCTTTTTTCCAGAGAGTACATAATTGATACACACTTGTTGTAGGAAAAATAAAATTTTCTGAGATCACCTTTTGTAATTCTTCCCGTCAAGAGGCTCAACTTTAGACATGTTAGGAAGAGGTAATTTGGTTTCCATATTTAAATATATATATAAAACACAAATTGTCTTTTTGATTGCTAGTATAAAACTGTATATATACTGCAAATTATAGTAAAATATACTATGGAAATTCAGTAAGAATGTAGCAAAGTCATAGCGAAATTTCAGTAAATTTTATAGCTGAATTTTCAGTAAAATAGTAGTAAATTACAGCAAAATAATGTGACAGAAAATTCACAGCAAAAAATGCAAGAAAATGCAGTAAAAATGCTAAAATTGCAGCAAAAAGAGTTCTTGTAAAATATTGTTATAAATTCAGTATCTGTAGCGAGCAAATTCAGCGAAATAATTCAGTGAAGTACCTAAACACAGCAATCAAATATTGAAAGATGGAGAGATCGATTAGAATACCGAATATACTATGCTGTGGCAAATGACTATTGTCCTAAAAGACTTGCTGTTGCTCCGGTGCAAACGGTGTTACCGGCGGCCGTCCACTAGGATTTACATGGTCCGACTGTTAACATGCACTCGTTAATCGCCAGGTAGGAGAGCCGAGAACCTTGCCCAAGTATTTTGTGAGAGAGAAAAAGAGCGAAAAATAGAGGAAGAAGAAGAACAAAAAGCAGAGGAAGAAGAAACTGCTACTTGGTTTTTTTTTTTTAACCTTGTGAAGCTTAGTATTTATATTAATATTATGCAGCCTGTTATAATTCCCAACAGCTAGTAACGCTTGCGGTGGTGATAAATTACAGAATTAAGCATGAAACATTCACAACAGCAGTAATATTAAACGGAGACGTTCAAACGGTAAATGATGATTTTTCCAAAAAATAAATATACCCGTTTAGGAAAAAGACCCTCGCCCGAGCATGGCACGGCGGCCGGGCTACGCCCGCGAGTGTGTAGTTCCCATTCTCTCACCCAAGACTTAACTCAAATGGGATGGTTTACATATATCTATTTAAACTCTTTAAAACACCCTTCTTTCTCCTATGTGGGATAGCACTCTAGCATTGATTTTTTTTTTTTTTTTAATGCGGATGTAATTTTTTCACAACATTTTAGTTTAGCTTGTATCATTTTTTCCAACAAAGGTGTTATTAGAAATATATAGTTATATTTGGAAATAAAAATATTTAATATATTTATAAATAAAAAATAGAATAACAAACCTATATATAAGAAAATTTTAAAAAGATATTTTTAGATATATGTATATATTGGTGAAGGAAAGGAAAAATATTTTACGACATTTTTAAAGTTTTTTAAGTGGAGCTTAATTGCAAGTGCTATTTATGTGATTGACAATTGGAACAAATATTAGTTTTATGACATTTTCCATTCAAAGGTTTTTCGTTGTTTTCTTTTTTTTTTTTTTTCTGATAATTAGCGACCTAGTTACAGTACAAAACAGGCGCTCAAGCAAGCGAGCCCATAGAATACCTGTTAAAAAACGGGGGCACAAAAATACAGCAATAGAACAAGCAGGGCTACGAGCAAAACAGGCAGAACATGAAGATCCTCAACAGACTACTAAAAATGAATTGGATTCAGGGCAACCCAAGCAGAATAAAAGGCATTCAGGTCGCCGTCGTATTAAGTATAGCGCTCACCTTAGGCGGGATCAAAACCATCAAAGTTCAAACTTGGCCTTCTCCCCATCTCAATTACTCGCTCAACCTCATAGATCTTCTCGACCTCTTGTATGCTACCACCCCGTTTCGCCATATTCCTCTTTTTCTGCTTGCTTGATGCCTTAGCGAAATTCTGCGCGCTATTTTTGGGCGACATATCTTTCAAGAACTCTTGAAGCTCCCGCTTCTCTTTCTCTTTCTTCTTGCGCTTCAGAGCTCTTCTTTCCGTCATTGTCATTTACCCTTTTCCTTTGCTCTTCTAAACAATGCTAGGCCCCTCCATAAGTGGTTCCGCCCTGACTAAGGCAAGGGGCTTGAAATCTAGTGGAAACTCAGGCCTAGAGGACCCTGAATCATCATCACTAACGTTGTCCCGAGCTTCGTTCTCATGAGGCGAAGTCAGAGCATGAGGCTGTATTGATTCGGCTTTATCATTCTCAGTCCATGGGAGAAGAGGAGGCAAATGTTGGTTTTTCTCGAACTTCCTGAAGTGGCATTTGAGCAACAGGCTGGGGAAGCGGAGGAAGAAGAGAAGTATGTGGCCAACAACACTCCAGAGCCCACCTCCCGACATATTGATTGTCAATACGAATATCAAGCTGACCTAGCGACAGTCCTAAGACGCTCACTCGTTCATTCACTGACCTTGTAGGGTGACTTCCAGAGTCCACACAAACACCCATAACAGTTGTCATCTGTATGGGAGAAGGTTGAACTGGTGTGCTATGTTGTGCCAGGGTGGTCACTGACTGTCACGATGTGGATGCGTAGAAAAGGAGGCCTGCTCCCTTTCTATTCTGGCTGAGGCCACCAGAGCAACAACTTTGAGCGAGTAGTCTGGGATCCACTCTAAACTACCCTCCTTGACAAGGACAAAGCGGGAGCCCCCGTTAAACTGAACTTGGACCATCTGATGAATAAATGTAGATGAGTAGGTGTCAATGAGGATCCTGGAAACATCAATACATCTCAAAGCAAATGTCCTTGCATCCACCTTGATGAACTTCCCCCATATTTTAGCGAGATCCGTAAAGTAGTCCTTAGTCCAGCATTGAACATGCAATCCAAATACCTTAGAGAACCAAGAGTCTCGCCGGAGTATTTATATACCTCTCTGAATTTCCGAAGTAAAATCTCTTTATGCGAGCCGAGGTAGGATTCTAGAGTCCTAGCCGAGTCACAAACTACGATAAAGGTAGTGGTGTTTAACCCTATAGGGGCTAAGCCGTGAAGGTCGTTCTTCGTGATAAAAGTGAGGATATCATCCAGACTAACCTCCTTAGACGTTTGTACAATTATAGATCAATTGAGCCAAGCCTCCACACTCTTATTGGCATTAGAAACCATAATCTTCAGAATGTTAGAAGCCGCAGACCCCTTTTGCCTGACAGGGATTTGCAACACCCTGATCCTAATTACCCACAGTAGCTCTGGATTGCTGGAGATCCCTCAATCTAAGATCATTCTGAATGGATGATTCCGTTGATCTTCTGATAGGGTTAGCCCATTCAACCCTCAGCTTAACGCCCGCCACCCATCAACCATTCATGGATGAAATTGTCCTTCTAGCTTCACGCGGGTCATGAAATCGAACAAAGCCATAAAAACATCTAGACCTCAAAATTTTCTTTGCAGGGACAAAAAGCATCGTAGATTGACTTGAATTCTAGAAAGACGGCTTTGAACCATGAGTTTGACGTCCTTTTAGGCAAGCCATCAATGAAGATGGACACCGCCTCAACGGCAGAAGACATTTTCCCCCTAGTCAGGTGTTGGTAGTGTGAAGAAAACTTAAACAAATCTGATATGCTATGATACCAATTTGTTAGGAAAATCTTAATGCGGAAGCGTGAAACCCTGATAGCTTGATTCGATTCAAATAATATGACTCACACAAAACGAGAAGTAAATAAATATGGAGAAAGAAAGGACAAACACCAACACACAATATTTACGTGGAAACCCTTCTACAATCGAGAGGGGAGAAAACCACGGGCGGAGATGAAGATTCTTTATTGATACTGAATGGAAGAATTACAACGACACTTCCTCTGAACGAGATCTATGAAAGAATTACAATCACTTTCTCTAAACTCTGGTAGTACTCAAAATCTGAATTAGAGGAATTACGAAATTACTTCTGGCGGCGCCTCACTCTTTAATTGGATCCAGATGACGAAACCCTACGACCTAATTTATAGGCGCAGGTCAGGGAGGGCCCGATCGATTGGGAAACACCCGATAGATCGGAACCCCAATCGATCGAAACCGGCCGATCGATCGGTCCTCTAACTACCTAAAAAATCCCGAATCTTTTCTTAAATCAACCGATTGATTGGGCTTCACCCCCGATCAATCGGTGACCCTACGACAACCCCATAAACATAAAAACAAGTAATTTGAGACATAAACTTAAGAGATAGGCTAGATGGTGCTCCAGCGGTGGTCTCAATGGTTGAACGAGTGGGAGGGGAATCGGTATTGGGAGGCGAGTTTGGGTGGAGGGATGTGACACGGTAGGAGCAGATCGGAAGGAGGCGATTTTGGGTGGTGATGGGAGGCGAGGAGGCTGGATGGTGGTGGGGAAAAAGTGAATTTGGTGGGGAGAAGTGGGAGGCGAGCTAGAGTAATGGGTGGGGATAGAGAGTCAAGCGGTGGTTGGGGAGTGGAGCGGCGGAGGAGGTGGCTTTGGTTAAGGGTTGCGGATGCGTTGGAGTGGGTGGGAGACGGAGGATCTGGGGGAGGAGAGAGAAACGGAGTGGCGGAGGTGGTGGTTGTTGATGGTGGGTTGCAATGGCGGTGGAGGGGGGGGGGGGGGGGGTGGTAGACGGAGGATCTGGGGGTGAAGAAAGAAACGGTAGACGGAGGGCGGTGGTAAGGGAGTGGAATGGCGGAGGTGGTGGCTGTTGGTGAAGGGTTGCGGTGGCGGTGGCGGGTGTGATAGGCAGTGCTAATGTTATAGTTGGGGTGGGGTATCGAGATAGGTTTTTGGGTAGTAAAGTATAAGGACCTTTAATATACATGACCCAGTATATATATTATCAAATCTCATATTACATGAACTGAGTTTTTTTTTTTTTTTTTAACTTGTTTTCTTCTTCACGACTTTTCACTTTCCGGGGGCTTTTCAATTGGCTCAATTAATGTACTGTTTTGAGGGGATTGGTATGTTATAGTAGTGTTATTAATAAATCTTATTTATGCATTGAATGTGAGAATGAATTTTTTAATTGAATAATTACTTGTTTAGTTGAAGAGTTACACGAGGGGGAGGGACTTTGCCATAACATATAAAAAGATTTCCTTTTTGAAATTATGGATTAAAAGCGGCCATATGCGAGCGGTTATTTTATTATAGTTTACATGCATATTTTTGCGGCCTATATATTGTGTTTTATCTATTTGTCCATTATTACTTCGAAATCTTGCTATTGGTCTTAAAAATTAGTTACAGATTATGCATACAGTGTTCTTTGTATTGTTACTATTACTATGATTATATTACGTAATTTTTTTATCCAAGATTATATTATGTAATTGATAGCCTATTATTTCATATATTTCTATATATAACAGTGAGTGACATTGGTTCTCTAAATATTCATTAAAGTCCAAAATAGGAGACATTTGAAGCCTAATAATTATAATATCTATTTAATATATTAAGTAAAAGTTCTCTACTCACTTCAAATTCCTCCATCCTCTAAATCATAAATTTTGAGATTTTGCCCAAAAAATAATAATAAACACAAGCAGTTATTTTTGAAATCCCACGTTACACTCTTTTTGCCTCATTAATTATCAAAATATAAATAATTTAAATATAATTAATTAAAAAAAAACCAAGCAGTTACATCTTCAACTGCTCACATCTCCCACTTTCTGCTTATAATATCTCTCACTTTCATACGAATGCAAAATTGGCAGTGAAAAATTGATACCAATTACCCCAAATTCGAATTGTTAATAGAGAAAATTATCAACATCTTCTTCATCCCGTACATGTTATGATTTCTTGCAAGAGATTTTAATTCATCACGTTAAAAATTGTAAGTCATATTTCCTTTATCTTTTGATTCTTTAAGTAAACTTTCTTTTATCTTTCGATTGTTCAATGTAAACAATAGATTATCTGTTTGTATATTTTAATTACGTACTATCTATCTATACATATATTAAGTAGGAGTTCTTTCATTCCTAAAAATCACTCCCTCCTTGTCTATACATATATACATATACATATATTAAGAAGGAGTTTTTTTTCTTTCCTAAAAATCTCTCCCTCCTTAATTCCTGCATTTTTAAACAATTGTTTCAAATTTACAAAATATAAAAAATTAAAATAAAAAAGAGAAGCTACCACATGTCCTTTTTTTGGGTCATGGAGATAGTGGGAAAAATTAGTTACCCCAAATCAAGTAAAAATCACTCTTATATTCCTGAATTATTGCTATTTCTTCATATTCAGGAATTTTTAGATTAATATTTTAGAGAGGTAAATATTTCAAGAATAATATTTCAATGTCGACATAGAGATCAAGTTTCACAAATTCCTTCTAATTTTCATTAGGTATGCTCCTCTTCAATTTCTCTGTTCAAATCTATGTTCCTATCTATTATTTAAAAGCTTTGCCTAAAGTCAAAAGCACCTTCAATTGTCCTAATTAGTAGAAATTCCCATGCATTCTTAAAATATTATAAAAAAATTAAAGATCATATTTTAAAACTGCCAAAAGTGAAAAATCTATACGGTGTTTTCAGTTCAATTTTTTTTAAATAAAAAATCTATGCGGTTTTCTTCTTCTAAGAAAGTGGTGATGGTACTTATCACTTATTTTCTTTCATTTTAAACAATTATTGATCAACATTTTTGCTACAATCTCACTTTCAAAATCACCGTGTTAATTAAATGTCTTAATTCTTTGCTTATTGTATTGGATAATTGTGATTTAGTTTTTTAGTCAATAGAAGCAGAACATTGTTCTGTCAGCCTCGAGTGAACATGATTCATGGATGAGTATGTTAATCACTAGGGTTGCTATTGAGCCTATTACATTGAGACGTTGATGGAAATGGAAAAATCAACACTTTACACATTAATTCCGGTATGTTTTTTTCTTAGTACACGCTCTCTATTCAAGTTATTAACGCATTCATTATTACATAATTGTTTAGTTTATTGTCGTTTTAAATGATCTATTCTTTATATTAATCACTTTATCCTTTTGACAAAACATAAATGAAATGCATCATTTTTCTATGGATGCTGCCTTATTATAATTAATTATGATTTAAAATATTTTTTATTTGGTTATTTATATTATTTACTTATAATTTTTCATTATGATATTACTTAAAAATAACATAATCACATTAGGCCCATATCTTCCAAATTTTAAATGCAAATAAGAATGAAATTATAAAAAATTATAAACATGTCGTACAAATTTATTACTATTACATTATTGAATATTATTTTATATACTACTACAAATTATGACTCAAAAATATAAATATCATCCGTGCATAGCACGGGAAACGGCTAGTTGTATTATACATAAATGTCTTTTATTTATCGTGTAATACTATTATTATTATTACTACTACTACTTTTGTAGTTTGACTTTATTTTATTTTGTTTTTAGAAATGACCATTTATTATGTGATTGATACTATTACTATCGTTATTAAATTAGACATCTTATAAAATAATGTTTAAGGGTTTTATGTGTACTATTATTCATAAATCTTAACTACTTTTATAACTTTTGACTAATTACTTGACACATAAACCCATTTCAATAATTTTTTATAATCAATATATATTGTAAACGGTTATTATAGTACCATATATCGATCAGCCCTTTTTTATAAAAAGGTGTCTAATTTTGGTGAAACACACCCTAAATTATTCATTTTTTATTATAATATCATATAAGATGTAGGTTATTTATATGTTATTATGTATATATGTTTATAATATATATTCATTATGTCTACAATTATGCTAATGATTTAATTAGATTAATAATATAATTAATTTTGGAAAGATCCCTTAAAAATTAAGGGTTGTGAGGGAGCATTTGTATTGCTTGTACTCTTGACCGGTTCTGTTATAGTGATACAATATTATTAACTTACTTTTTACTTAATTATTTACTATATTGTTCTTACGATTTTGTGACTTTGTATCTTAGTTAATGATACATATATTTTTTTTATTTCAAGTTGTGATATATGACTATAGAATACTCAATAAATTATCAATATATTATACAATTAAATACTAATGAAGATTGATTTTACGCAATCATATAGATATCTTGACATTTAAGCATATTGTAATATTTTAATATATACAATAACGTAACCTAATATTTGAATATTTTATCATCTAAGTACCCTATGCAAGAATATATGTAGGCCATGCTAATAATTTAGCAAACTTTAAGTGAATATGTTAAAAACAAATTCGATATAAACTACCTATATTGCTGAAATTATTTGTTATTCGTTGTGGCGTGCGATGTTTAAGATTGAAAGGTCCTAAATTGTGGCATATGATGTTTCATTTACTTTCCCATGCTTCTTATTCGCTCGCCATTTGATTTGAATGTGCAAAATATGATATTACCTTTATAATTGGTCCATTGTTTCGGCCAATTCCTTTGAGTTTTTGCCTAAGTCTACCATCTATTGGATTTTGGTATGGTATTTTGGTTTGGAGCAGTAGATTTGATGATTTAGTTGCTCAATTACGCTTATATATATAGTCATGGTGGCGATTTTCAATTAATTAGTGCATTGTATTTAGTAGGGGTGAATTTACTTTATTTTCACTTATTTGTGGTGCTTTATTATGTTATGAACCGTGAATCCGAAGCATGGGCTATTATGCTGCTGGCTGCTGCTGTGAGTATTTGCTGCTGATTGGCGTGCTGCGAGTGATGACTTGCTGCTATATGGTGGTAGCTGAATTGTAGGGAAGTTGTATTAGTTAGTGGTATTGTAAGTAGTAGCTTAAGCTTTGGTTGAGTCATGTAATAAGTGAGGTCTAGAGTTGTTAGGCTGTGGTGGTCAAGGTGGTTATGTTAGTTAGTCAAAGGTGGCGGCTGACTTTAGAGGTGGTTAGTCCTTGTGTGGTTAGATTCAATGTATTAGCTCATATCTTGTAAGTAGTATAAGTAGTTGGCTTTAGCTTGTAATCCATAACAATTTTGATGAATGAACTTGATATCTTTTGATATCTCTCTCTACTTCTCATCTCCTTTCCCTTCTTATCTCATCTAACTCTAAATTCTCTTCTCATCTCATACTCTCACTATCCCAACCAAGGTTAAGGTCTAAGAGCAATATTTGAAACCTTAACAATTAGTATAAGAGCCTTAATTTGGCTTCCGAATCAAGCTCTAAATAAAAAAAAAAATACAAAATCTAATTGATTGTGTTGCAATCAGTCAACAAAAATAGTTGATACTGATTTAGTTTAGTTTATGTGATTAGGAATTCAATTCTGCATTTTGAATTTGAGATTGGCGGTTACTGGCATACATAACACTCATAGCCTGCGCATTGCCAGGGAGTTGCTTTCAGATGGGATTAAAATTGATCAAATTACATTGAAGGAAGTTCAATTGATCAGTATTTGTTGATTACATTCATATCGAGGCTGATTCAGATTGAATTCAGTTGAATCGATCAAACATTAGCTGCTGAAGTTGAGTGCTAAAGCAAGCAGTAGTTGTTGAAGTTGAATGCTGAGTTAAATTGTTCTTGATCAATTATTCCTTTGATCAGTTGGAGAAGAAGTTTAAAGTGAGCTATTTGATCCACATTACACTTGATCATAATCAAAAGATCAGAAACAAGTTGCATTGAGGTGATTTCAGATTCTACAATTCAGAAATTGAGGTTGAGGTAACCGTTTTCTGAACTACAAGTTACACTCTTGATCCGAATCTGCTTTTGTTGCTGAATTGTGATGAAATTGTGTTCATAAGCATAGAAGTGGTGAGAATTCATCAAAATCTACATTTGATTCTTAAGAATTATATGTTATTGATTCGAGATTTGCTTAGGCGAAAATCTGACAACGAACTGAGCACCGAAAGTGTTGAAATTCGATTTCATCCTTGAAGATTGTGGTGAATCGTGTGCTTAAATCATCATTACAGACAAAAATCGGACCTAATTCAGATTCTTAGTCTGAATTATTCAAGAAAGCATCTCTGTTAGGGTTTGTTCGAAGTTAGGGTTCGTTCGCGAATTCTACAAGTTATGGTTTGTAATCAGTGACGATTATCGAACCGTTATCAAGGGATTGTTTGTGCGAACAAAGGAGTAGAACTTCATTAAGCAATCGGTTGTGGAAGAGTTGCGAAACAAGTCTCCCTCTTCTGCGATTTTCGAACTCATTTCCTGCGAACGGAGTTGTTCCAGATTGAAGTTGTTGTTCATTTTCAATATGGCTGAGTTGATTGAGCAGTTGAAGAAATTAAGGCAAGAATGGAGACAAGAATGTGAGGAATTTTGGCAGGAAAAGCAACAAGAATATGAGCAGAAAAGGAGACAGGAATGGGACGAAATGATGCAGCGAAATATGATTCGGCAATGTTTAGCTTATCCTAACATCAGTCGTGATTGTGCTGCTGTTCTTGATGCAAATGAGTTTCTGGAGCTAGCGGATAGCGTTAGACAACGGAAGTTCTATGTTGAGCGAAAAGAGAAAGTGGAATCTGTTGCCATTGGAGATGAACTCGTCCCCGATAATGCCGAAATTGACGAACACAAGCTAGAAGAACCTGAGTTTGAACAAGATGATCCTTATGAAGACTTTTTACTAGAGTTAGAGTATCTTGATGATGTTGGGGCACAGTATGACATGCATCCGGAATGGGAATACGATTTTCATGTCAAAGGAATGTTAAAGAAAGCAAAGAGTAAGACGAAAAGGAACCATCTAAATGAAGCGTTGAAGGATTTTTGGGGTAAAAGGAAGTTTACAAAGCCGAAATTGAAGCGTGAGGTTGTGTGTCAGCCCAAGGAGCTTCTGAATTTGCAAGAACAGTACAATAGGCAACCTGTGGTTGCCTCAACTGAGTCCAATTTAGTTATGGGACATCGGGGTGATCCACAAGAAGAAGCTAGACAACAAGAACTAACTCAAGATCATGATTTTACCGATGTATATGTTGGTATATCACCAAATTGGTTATGTATGACTCCATGGCAAGCTTATAGGCAGAATCGAAGTACTTTCACTACTGAGCAATGTCATTATGTCGGGAAAGCTGAGTTTACTGATGTAGTGACAATGAAAGCACCACAAAACATGTTAAACACTTCTCCAAGGTGTCTTGATGCTCGTAATCAGCAATTGCTTTGTGTTGTTGGTGATGCAATTGATACATTACAAGGTTCTTGGAGTAGAGGAATGGGGAATTCAAATGCACACTCTTATGACAAGTTACCTCCTGATCCGAGAGAAGATTCTCAAGTTTATATGAAGCTAAAAAAAGTTGATTTTCTGCTGAAAAGAATTACTCAAGCCACGAGGGTGCGTTTCAAGGTTCAACAAAGGAGAAGCATGGTGCCTATACAAGCAATTGATTTGTTGGAGGTGTATGAGTTTAGTAAGGTGCTGCAACAGGTTTCTGTGCAGACCAAAACAAGTACCATAGATGCTTTAACTGATGCAAATGTTGTTGGAAGTCCCTTTGATCCGGGGAAGGTAGGTTATGATTGTAACAAGCTGAAACATGAGGCCGAGTTGGAGGAAAGATTCAAGCAAACTGCTAAAATCATTTCTCGAGTCCAATTTAGGCCAAAACTGAATGCTGGAAGAATTCTTAACATGCTAGAAGTTCACAAATTGGGTTCTGATCTGAAAATGAGATTTGTTCAGCCAAGATCCATTAGCGTTGAAGGTCTTTGGGTTATTTTCGATAGTGGAAGACCCCCTGAGGTCTTGGTGGAATCTGGTAGCCGCAGTTGTTCTGGTATGGTTGTGCTGGTCAGTGATGTGGCAAGTGTATTGAGCTTCAAATTCAGTCGGTGCAATAATCGAGCTTTGTGCAGAGAACAAGCTCCATTAATGCAACCAAATGTAAGTCATCTTGAAGTTATGGGGATTGGTGGTTGGTATGATTTTGGAATGCAAAAGTTTTTGGCTGGAAATTCAGATCTGTTGCAGAGTTGGAGCATATTACAGACTTATGGATCATCTGTGATCTGTTGTGGCAGTTTTGAATGTAAAAATAATATGCATAAGCTTCAATATTTACTTAATGTTTGGATGGAAAGGATCAATGTAAGTTTGAGGAGAACTGAAGCTAAAATCAGAGTAAAAATCAGCAAGGTAGCTTGGGACAGAACAACTCTGTGTTTGAAGAAGTTTTCAGCTGTTCAAGAGCTTGGTTGGTGTCTTCACTTGTTATATTTGTTACTTATGCTTGTGATGGTTGACAATAAAGCAAAGCTTGATCATGTGAGGCATGTTTGGTGGTTGGATGGGCAAGGGATCCAAGGAAGTCTTGAGATCAGGCTGGAAGTTGTGAGCTGCAGAATATATTCTGTCAAATGGGTTGCTTTGGGCATTCAAGTGATGACCTTGTGCCTTTGGAACTCAGTTGTGACCTATGAGTACTTAATTTGGTGGAGCAAGAGTCCAGAATTTCAAGCCAAAGTCACAAGTGCTAAATTGCTCAAGTTGGGACAGCAAGAATGCAAGGTAGTTGCTGAAAATTCTAGGAGTATTCCAATTCTTTCACTGTCAGCAGCAAAAAAGTTGTTCAGAATGAGTGTGATTGGTGCTATCATGATTTTGGGAAGATGCCATAACTTGTTCGCATCATGAAGCTTCCATATGGACAAGAATCGAGGCAAAATTTGTGACTTCCACAGCTATGAATTGTCTTGGTTGTGCACTACTGCAATTTTTAGTTCTGCAGTTAATCATGTGGTTTTGGGAAGCAATCATGAGTTTGTTGAGCATTGTTTGAGATGGTTTAGTAAGTGGATGTTTAAGCAATACAAATTTTGGATAAGATCCAAGATGAAAGAGTTGCAGCTGCATCCTCATGGAATCTCAATGTGTTTTGTCACCAAGATCAAGATAAGGGGTTGTTTGAGCTGTAATTGGGCATTTTTTCAAGCAAATTTTGATCCTTGGTTCTCTTGGTTTGAGTTTGGAAGGCCTCCCGAGATATTGAATGACTTCATATGCAATTTTATGGGTTTAATGACATATAACATCTGTTGTGCAGCATTTTACAAGCTGAGTTACAGAATTGTTGCTGTGTGTTGGGACTCTCAGCAGCAAGACAGAGGTTTGAGTTGTATCAACTGCATAATGAGGTGTTGTGGATGTGTTGTTGAAGAATGGTTTGATCTGTGCAGACCTCCTGAAGAGTATTATACATTCAAACCCAAATATGGTGTCAAAACAAGAACCCGATCATCAATGGGTTGTTTCTGCTGCAAAATTCCAGAATTTCAGCAAGAATTCAACACTTCAGCTAACTCTTCTTCAGTAATAAGTGATCTTCATTGTGACAACTCTCTTTTATTCTTGAGGATAAGAATGTTTTCAAGGGGAAGGGAATGTTATGAACCGTGAATCCAAAGCATGGGCTATTGTGCCGCTGTGCTGCTGTTGCGCGTATTTGCTGCTGATTGGCGTGCTGCGAGTGATGACTTGCTGCTATATGGTGGTAGCTGAATTGTAGGGAAGTTGTATTAGTTAGTGGTATTGTAAGTAGTAGCTTAAGCTTTGGTTGAGTCATGTAATAAGTGAGGTCTAGAGTTGTTAGGCTGTAGTGGTCAAGGCGGTTATGTTAGTTAGTCAAAGGTGGCGGCTGACTTTAGAGCCGGTTAGTCCTTGTGCGGCTAGATTCAATATATTAGCTCATATTTTGTAAGTAGTATAAGTAGTTGGCTTTAGCTTGTAATCCATAACAATTTTGATGAATGAACTTGATATCTTTTGATATCTCTCTCTACTTCTCATCTCCTTTCCCTTCTTATCTCATCTAACTCTAAATTCTCTTCTCATCTCATACTCTTACTATCCCAACCAAGGTTAAGGTCTAAGAGCAATCTTTGAAACCTTAACATATTATGATTTGATGTGAATGTGACTTTTATATTTCCTTTGGGCTTTTGGTGCTTGAACTTCCATCTGTGATGCGTTATTGCGGAATTTAATTAGTAAAATGCAATTTAATGCTTTTTGTAATTGTACTTTTTTCCCCCCCTATAATTTTGGCTTGTTTATCCAAATACATAGGTTCAATCTCTTCAGGTTGACATAAGGCTGCGTACATCCACCTCTTCCAGACCCTGCGTAGGTAGGAGCCCTTAAGGAACTGGGTATATTCCTTTATAGGTTCAAATTTGAAGGGCTTTCAGGGGTAGGGGGACTTCTCCATCATCGTAAAAGTAAAATGCAATTTAATGCTTTTTGCAATTGTACTTTCCCCCCCTATAATTTTAGCTTATTTATCTAGAAATGCATAGATTCAAATTTGGAGGGCTTTAAGGGATAGGGGGACTTCTCTATTATAGTAAGAAAGATATCGTACCAATAGAGGTATCAACATAAAAAAATAAACATTTAAAATTTGAAAAAAATAAAAATATAAGATTGTCTCATACATCTATTCTTCTAAAAGAATAAACCGGAGAAGCTTTTTTTAAATTAAAAAAACTAAGATATATTAATTGACTTACTTATCAAAACCTCTTGTAAAGTTTATCAATTTATTAAATTTTACACAATTTGTCCATTTTTAAATAGGACAAGGTGTCCGAAAAAAAAAAAAAAAAAAAGAATAGGAAGAGATACAATATTTATATAATATGATACTAAAAGTAAAAATCTATGGAAATTTGACGCGTAGATGATCTGATTTCATTGTTTTGATCAGTAGATGCACGACATGCTTATGATGCAAATGGTGCAAATTCCTTGGAGACCATCAGATATCTGATGTCATTAAAATAATTTGTTATGCACTTAAAAAGTGAAAAGACTTGGTGAATTTGTCAATTTAAAAATTCTCAGAGTGTTTCTATGCACGGACATTATGATGGGTTATTTTGTCTCCTTAGGATACGAATATTGCTGATCACACTGGCACTTGATGAGTTCTGAACTCTCAAGCATGCCGCATCACCGTGACATGTAATCAGCGCCACGTCATTAGTGGCACATCAACTCTTTTAATTGGGGTTGTGTTACACCAATTTAGGGTGTAACCTAGATTAGGGTTAGGGTTGTGAGTTAGAGTATGAGATGAAAAAGAATTAGATGAATTTAGGAAGAGAAAGTAGAGAAGAGAAGAAGAATAAGATTGAGAAGATTGATTTGATTCTTGTTGTTTATACATCAATTAGTACAAGTATTTATAGCTTTAACAACTTCCCTAACAAAGTCATTAACTAACTAATAATATCTCTAACCATCTTAACCACTCAACAATACTCATAACCAATTCCAAACTAATATTTTCTCATATGATGATATTGATTGTAACAATATCATCCCCTCCAAAACGTCCTTGTCCTCAAGGATGAAATGCCAGAAAGGCCGAGAACATTGAGCTTGAATCCCACTAGGATTAAATGGGAAGGCTGGATAAGAAAGCTTGTATTGTAGCTCAACCCTCGATGTTGTGATGAAATCTATTGCATCAACGGAATCGAAGAATAGATGAGGCTTACAAATCTCAGCGCTTACTTTCCCTATGATGTATAGAGCCTTCCTCCTAAACTGAAATGTGTCATGGAGTTTGGGCAAAAATTTATCATTAGTAAGCAAAAAGCCTTGCTTAATACCACCTAGGTTGTCGAGTTCCAAGGATTGTCGATCAAGACATGTGTTTGATGAACTCCATTTTCACCCACTACTGATCTTGACTTCAATTTCAGTGCAGGCATGACTTGCATCAAGTATTGATTGTTCGTTACCAACTTCATCTTCCACAAAAGGTGTCGATGTTTTGGCTGGTGTGCCTCCGATATGATGTTGTATGTTGTGTACTTGGGATTCAAGATCATCTTTAACATAAAAATTAGGAATTTCTCTAGTTGTAGGAGAATCAGTACTCAAAGTGACCTTCTCGGTGATAGGATCGCTATAATGATCAATATTGACTCTGGGTAAACTCACAGTGGATGTGCTCCACATCATAGGATCATGATCGAGAAATCGAATATCCAAAAAATAACAATGATCATATATGGCTCTTCCATGTAAGGAAAACGCTGAAATTGCATTAGCTCTCGATGAAAAACGGACTTGAGCTTTAACCTCCAAAATTGATGATGAGATTATTTTAATTTCTTCAAGTGGGCCAAATGGAGATAATAATTGGTAAAGAATATCCTCATTTACAGGATATAGAACACAAGTAACCCTTACCACTAGTGTAGCTTTACTAGATGCCAATCTCCTTTGACAAATTTCTTGCAAAAGATCCATAATCTTGCCTTGGCCTTGCTTAATTGAAGTGAGATCCGATGTAATTGCTTGGAACGTCTCATCGATAGAATGATGCAAACGAGCTCAATATCGTCCAATCGAGCCTCAATCAGGCACAAATCAGTAACATTTCGTGTGCCATCCACCATGATTGAGCAAGAAAAGGCAGCATAAACCTGAAATCTGATACCAAATGTCACACCAATTGAGGGTGTAACCTAGATTAGGGTTAGGGTTGTGAGTTAGAGTATGAGATGAGAAAGAATTAGATGAATTTAGGAAGAGAAAGTAGAGAAGAGAAGGAGAATAAGATTGAGAAAATTGATTTGATTCTTGTTGTTCATACATCAATTAATACAAGTATTTGTAGCTTTAACAACTTGTCTAGTAAAGTTATTAACTAACTAATAATATCTCTAACCATCTTAACCACTCAACAATACTCATAACCAATTCCAAACTAATATTTTCTCATATGATGATATTGATTGTAATAGGTTTTTAGTATAAATAAGAAAGGGAGGTTAGGTTAAGGGTCTGAATGAATCTGATCAAACTGTTCTTTCTCTCCCCTTTAATCTTCTTCTCAATCTTCTCCCCCTTTTCTTTTAGGGCCTGTTTCGATTTGCTGTTAAAAAACTACTTTTTTCAGAAGCACCTTTTGTAAAAAAGTAGTTTGTGTTTGGCCAACCAGTAAAGAAGCACTTATGGTATTATTGTGAGTATTTGACCAATGTTAAAAAAAGTACTTTTTTTATAATATTACCAGAAAGAACATTAACAGAAGTCTTTTATAGTTTAAAAAAAATCACCCACAACCATTCAAAATATTTAATATATTTTAAATATTTAAAATATTTTTATTATTCAAAATATTTTCTAAATATATAAATATTTTTAATATTTATGAAATATTTTCTCGATATTTTAAAAATATATAATTTTTTAAGAAAATTAAAATATCTTTAAATATTTAAAATATTTTTTTTCAAATATTTAAAATATTTTTAAATATATTAAATCTATTATTAATTGTTAAAATATTTTTTGCATATTTAATATTTTTTTTAAAATATATAAACTATTTCTAAAATATATAAATTATTTTTTAAATATATTTAAAAATTTTAAGGTACTTGAAATAAACTTTCTCAATTATTTAGTTTTTGCTTCTGCTTCTGCTTAAAAAATAAGTACCAAATTTCTGCTTCTACTTATAAGCCGAAAAACTGCTTCTACTTTTTATAAAAAGCACTTATCCGTGTTTGCCAAATGCCTTTGAAATTTCACAAAAAGTGCTTTTTTCTGAAAAAAAAACCACTAATTTCCTAGAATTAAGTAATGCCAAATAGGCACTTAGTCTTCTTCCTCCCTACTTCTCTTATACCCTACTAATACTATCAATACTTGTATAGGTCTGTTGGAGAAATAAATAAAAGTATTACCTCAATAGAGTGGAAACGAATTACTGATGAAGTAGAGCTGAGCGAGGCATGGACCACTTTCCCTTTAGGATGGTGTTCACGCTCCTACGGATAAACCCGATACAATAGGTATACAGCGTGCCGTCCCCAGGATACAACGCTCAGCAATTGTTATCACTTTTAGACCCTGCACCGATTTAGGAGGTCAAAACTCTACCAATGAAACACTATTAACCCAAATTTATCAAAAGGGGAATGATAGAATTTAGGAGATGAATACTAAGATAAGAAACACTTTTGTTTTTTGTTGTGTGTAAAATATAACACATCAATCCTCTATTTATAGGGTGGAATCAAGAGTACCAAAATAAAATCAAAACTTATATCCTCAAATTAAGTGGACTTCCCGTTATGCCAACATGCATATTCTTCAATGCAGAATAACATTGGCCAACACTAATGAATATGAGCATTTATACTAATTTGATGCTGTAAGTCTTTTTTGATTTTTTTTTCCCCTTTTTTTGTATATATATTTTTTAAATATCGTTGTTTATTTTTTTAATTTTAATAAAATAAATAAATTATTATTAGAAACTGACAATTTCCCACCTTTTAATAAAAATTTGGATTAAGTAGAACTTTCATACATCATAAGGGTGGCCTAGCCTTGAAACTATTACTAGTGTTTCAACAATTCTCGTACTAGAGTTAGAGTGGACTTAGCCTTGAAATTTTAACTTCTTGAGGGCACGTAGAACGCATCACACATACAAAAAATCAAACTATATCAGTTTTGAAAACTCGCACATTATGGCCTTGTGCATCACCTGGATTTCATGAGTGCTTTAGAGAACTTGCCCTAGTTCTCATAAAAAGTGGCCTTTACCTCTACACTCATATAGGTGGGCCCGTCAAGGATGTGCTCGTGGCCACAAATCCCACTTGTATGGGCTACATGCCACATTAAAAGCTATGTTAGCTCAACCTCAATTATGGCCACAAGTGAGCATGCTTGACACCATAGGGATGAGCTATCAATTAATTTCAACTACAAAGCATGCTATCCGAGTTACTCCATGAATTTTGTCCCTTTTTAGGGTGTCCTCATGGGAAACTTATTCCTCTTTGGGCTTCAGCCCTATCTCCCTCGATGTTATCTAGATCTTATCTCTCGCTAGAGCTTTTGTTAACGAGTCGACCATGTTATCGTGTGACCTCACATGAACAATATTTACAGGGCCATTAGTAAGCTTTTCTCTTACTATACCATGTTTTCTCCTCACAGACCTAGATTTGCCATTATAATATTGCCATAGTGCTGTCACAATGCAACAAAATAGATGGCACTGGTTTCTCCCACATATAGATATCATGCAACAAATTTCTTAACCAGTGTGCCTCATCACATGCTATAGATAAAGCTATAAGCTTTGTGTCCATTGTGGACTTTGCTATAATAGTTTGCTTCTTTGATTTCCACCTCATTGCCCCACCACCTAAGGTGAATACATAACCACTAGTAGACACAGCGTCTCCAGTGTGAGAGTTCCAATTTGTATCACAAAAGCCTTCAATTACAGTTGGAAATCTATTATAACATAAAGCATAATTCATAGTCCTTTTTAGATATCTCATTAAACGATTAATAGCAGTCAAATGATGGAAGGACAGTTTATGGGTGAACCTGCTCAAAACACCAACTGCATAAGCTATATCAGTACGTGATGTATTAGCAGCATATCTGAGGGTACCAATAATTTTAGCATATTCACTTTGATTAATGATATCCTCATTCTTTTCAGCAGGAACTAAGTTAACATTCAGAAATATGGTGTGCTAGCAGGCATACAATCAAAGTATTTGATTTTTTTTCAAAATCTTCTCCACATAATGAGATTGGTAGAGTAAAATGCTGTTACTAAATCTATTCAATTTCATACCAAGGATAACATTAGCCACACCCATATCTTTCATGTCAAAATTCTTTTTTAGCATAGTCTTAGTAGAATGTATAACATCTAGATTAGTACAAAAAATAAGTAAGTCATTCACATACAAACTGATCATCACATGAGAAACACCAATGGGCTTATAGTCAATAACTTGTCACTCTCATTTATTCTAAAGCCATTATCTATTAGACAAGCATCGAATTTTTCATGCCATTATTTAAGGGCTTGTTTAAGCCCATATAGAGATTTTGTTAATTTACACACTTTGTGTTTATTACCCAGTTCTACAAATCCTTCAGGTTGGTCCATTTAAATTTCCTCGACTTGGTGTCCGTTTAAAAAAACTGTTTTTACGTCCATCTGATGTATTTCTAAATTAAGTACAATGGCTATGGCGACTAAGACCCAAATAGAAGAGATGTTTGCTACATGTGAATATGTATCAAAAAATTCAACATCTTTTGTGTAAAGCCTTTTGCTACCAATCTAGCTTTGAATTTATCAATGGAACCATCAGGTTTACGTTTCTTCTAATTACCCACTTACACCCTGTAATTCTGCAGCCTTCGGGTAGATCTGCTAACTTCTATGTCTTATTAGCATGAGTCCATTTCGTCATTAATTGCTTCTCTCCAAAATTCAGAATCAGGTGAGGAGAGAGCTTCCTGTGTAGAACTAGGTTCATCCTTGATTAAACATATGACATCTTCAATATCGAGAGGATGTTCTTGTATATTATGAAGCAAATCGGGGTCAAAATCCTTTTGAATCCTAGATCTTACTTCTTCTAGGTTCTAAGGTTGAAGAATCAATCGAAATTGAACCATTAAGTTCAACCTCCCAGGAATTTTCAATATGTCCATTAATTTTAGTCTTGAAGGGAAACTTGTCTTCATGAAATATAGCATCATTGTCTCTATAACGCTACTATCCTCTAAGTTGAAAAACCTATATGCTTTATTAGCAAAGGCATATCCTCTAAAGACACATCTAGTAGCTCTTTCTCCTAATTTTAGAATTTTCGGGTTTGTTTTCCTAACAAAGGCTAAACAACCCTAAACCTTTTAATAATCTAAGTTAGGTTGTCTCCCTCTCCATAATTCATATGGCATTTGGAGTATCTTTTTTCGAGGCACTCTATTAAAAACATAGATGGCAGTGAGTATAGCCTCCCCCATAAATTTTTAGGTGCACTAGTGCGAACCATCATAGCATTGGTGTAGCCCATTATTGTCCTATTCTTACTTTCAGCCACCCCATTTAAGGGCGGGGAGTAAGAGGGAGTGACTTCATATACTATCCCTTCCAAACGAATAAAATCTATTAGCCCTAAAATTTTATATTCCCTACCTCTATCAGTTCTAAACCTTTTAATCTATTTACTGAAACGATTTTCTACTTCTTTCACAAAAGTTTTCAATTTTTCAAATGCCTCACTTTTATTTTTAATTCAGTAGACATAAGTGTATGTAGAGAAATCATCAATAAATGTTATAAAGTATCTTTTACCACCACGGGTTAAAATTCCTTCAAATTCGCATATGTCAGAATGAATAAGTTCTAGTAATTCGGTACTCCTATGAACTGACTTGTGAGGGCTTTTACTAATCTTGGTCAAGCTACAATTGTCACATTATTCAAACTTATCGCTAAGTTTAGGAATTAAACCAAGAAAGCACATAGAGTTCATATACTTACTATTAACATGACAAAGACGAGCATGCCAAATATCCGCACAAGAAACAATATAATAGAAATTGAGTTATCTTTATTCTTTTCAATGTTTAACTTAAACATACCGTCACATGCATATCCCTTTTCAACAAAGACATTATTTTTGGTGATCACATATTGGTAGGATTCAATAGTTTGTTTAAAACCTGCTTTATTTAGCAAATATCCTGACATTAAATTTTTGCGGATTTCAGAGGTATGCAACACGTCCTTAAGGGATAAAACACGGTCGGAAGTAAATTTAATTTTAATTTCACCAATGCCTAAGACTTTAGTTGTATGAGAGTCACCAAGTAGCACCTTTTTTCTCAACCTCCATGGGAGAATAGGTCTTAAACAAATATCAGTCATGACATACATGTCTTTTGGCACCCGTATCAGCCTACCATCCATCGTAATTTTCTAACAGATTAACTTCTATTAACATAGCCACAAGTGGCTCTTCGGTCACATTAGCTTGAGGTGTGCGTTCATTTTTCTCTAAATCGACAATCTCTAGCAAAATGGCTCATTTTTCCACAACTAAAACAAGCGACGTTGACACATTTATGTTGCCCTTGACCATTTGGTGGGTTTGCCTTGTTTTTTTGATTTTTGACCAAATTTAAAACCATTTTTAGGACAATTTTTACAAGGTCCATTATATTTCATTCCATTCCCCTTAGGCTTAAGATAAGCATTGGACTTGTTATTTTAACCCTTAGGAGTGTTTTCATTGGTAGAAATAAAATTTACCTTACTGCGATCTCTATTATTTACCCCATTGTTTTCTTGTTTTCTCGCTTCTTCTTCACATTGTTGAATGTTGTTACATCAAAGTACAAAATAGATTCAACGCCCCGGTTCTCACTCAACATTAGACCAATCTGCGAAGAATGCACCATGAGGCTCGCGGTTGTTAGCTCCTTTTGTTTGTTATGAAGCCTTTTTTGGAATTCCTTCCAAGACTCCGAGAGTTTATCTATTATCGCAGCTACTTGCATTTGCTTATCTATTTTGACACCTTCAGTTTGATATCAGTGATAAGATTGAGGAGTTCTCGTGCTTGTATTTGGACGGATTTATCCTTCACCATTTGGATAGCAAAAAAATTTGCCGCAAGCATACTTTTTCGCTCCAACTTGTTCATTATCATATTTTTTTTGTAGTGCTATCCAAAATTCTTTCGCACTTTCATAGTTGTTAGAATAATAATCATAAAGATCATCGAAAAGACAATTGAGAATATAATTTTTACAATCCTCTTCATCACTTTGCCATTTTTCCACTAATGTGGCATGTTTCTTTTTTTCCTCATCATCCATGTTATCAACATCTTTTTCATTAGGGACGGCATCATTGAGAATCCACACCATCTTCATAAGTTTTAAATAAAATAGGACTTTTTCACTCGTTGTTTGAAATGCTCACCGGAAAACCGAAAAGGCTTATTAAGATCATTGGAAGCAGGTGTGGTTAAGGTAGTGTTGGTATTTGTCATATCCATTCACCATCTTAAAATTGTTGGAGAAATAAATAAAAGTATTACTTCAATAGTGTGAAAACGAAGAATTACCGATGAAATAGAGTTGAGCGAAGCACGGATTACGCTCTCTTAAAGATGGTTTTCACACTTCCATAGATAAACCCGATGCAGTAGGTATACAGCATGCCGTCCCCAGGATATAACGCTCAGCAATTGCTATCACTCTTAAACCTGCACCGATCTAGGAGGCCAAAACTCTACCAACCAAACACTCTTAACCCAAATTTATCAAAAGGGGAATTATAGAACTTAAAAGATGAATACTATGATAAGAAATACTTCTATTTTTTGTTGTATGTAAAATATAATACATCAACCCTCTATTTATAGGGTGGAATAAAGAGTACCAAAATAAAACAAAACTTATATCATCAAATTAAGTAGAATTCCCGTTATGCCAACGTTCATATTCTTCAATGCAGAATAATGTTGGCCAATACTAATGAATATGAGCATTTATACTAATTTGATGCTGCAAGTCTTTTTTGATTTTTTTCCCCTTTTTTGTATATATATATATATATATATATATATATATATATATTTTAAATATCTTTATTTATTTTTTAAATTCTAATAAAATAAATAAATTTTTATTAAAAACCAACCAGATCTTATTCATAGAAGCTAAAATTATGCTCAAATAATACAAAAGTATTTCCTTTCTACAATTGATTTATTAAATTGTTAATTTGTTCAATTGTTGCTGAATCTTGTCTAGAACTTGTATTGGATTGCATCAATTGATATTTGATCACATTTTCATTGACTCAATCCAAGAGACAAAAAGGCTATTAAAGTGTAATCCAAATTCTGCAAATAAGGTGTTAGATGAGAAAAAAAAAAAAAAAAAGGTGTTCGATGAAATGTTTTAAATAGTCATTCATCATAGCAGTCTTTGCGCGACCCTTAACAATCAGTGAAGTTCGGTGACTGCAACAATGGAAGACGACACTAGATCGCAAGTGTCAATGAGGAATTTAGAGGAGACCCTCTGTCTTTAGTGCTTGGCTCTCGATCCGTCAACAGAGGAGATGAAAAAGATGGGTAGGGGTATTTCGTTGCAGATTGGCTATCGACCTGACCTCGTTCACGGTCGATCATCATCGCTGACACCACCGGTAGCTCCAATTGGCAGCTATCATTAGAGTGACAGCGATTTGGATCACCGGCTACATTAGTGGATCATCAACAAGTTAATACAAGTTTCCTACTTGATTTTTGGATATTGTGGTGGATTTCTTAGCTGACTTAAATTAAAGCAAATTGAGGGAATTTCTTAGCCCGATTGGATTGTGAATTAGTCAATGTGGGCTAAGTGAATCACATAAAATCATATGTTCTTGGGGTTTGGGAGACGAGATAGCCAAATGGCTTAAGTCGTTTAAGCCTACCACCTTTCAGATGTGACAGTGTTAGCGAAATTGTGGAAAAAATTTTAGCTTACATGGCAAAATTGACCCAAAAAGAGCTCTAATAAAATGGACCAACTCCTCCCACACTCTAGAACACAACTCATAATGGTCCTATTAACAACAACAAAATGGCCCCCACCATGCCTAATGTCATTACAACCTCTAAACCCCACAACATAAACACTGCCCAAGTCAACCCAAAAAAATTGATAAGCTAAAACCTTCAAATTTAACGATCAATCATAAATTGCAAAAAACTCATTGGTTTATTCCTCAATAACAGAAAAACAAACACTGTACTCCAATATGTTAAGCTAACTGTTACGTCAACTTTTATAACTATTTCGTCTCTCAAAAGTTGAGGATAGGTGTTTGATTTTTTTTTAATTACTTTTTTTTAGCATGGTTTATTATTTTTAGACACAAGATATGAGATTTTTCTATAAATTACACAAAAAAAAAAGAACTCTTTTAATTAATTACAGGATAAATTATAGAAATCCCTTGCCTTTTACTTCAAAAACAGAAAACCCCTATCATAAATAAAAATACTCACAAAACCCTCTCAATTTTAAAAATTTATCACTTAACCAGCATACAGCTTATTTTTGACCATTTTACCTCGCAAAAGTGAGGGGAGTTAAATGTTTAATTTTATTTTTAGAATGAAGTTTTATATTATTAGGCAAAAATTAAAAATTTTATGTTTTTACCAAAGGAAATAAGGAGGTCTTTTTTAGTTATAAAAATACAATTTTAATTAATTATATTAATGATAGTATAAGTTTAGAAGATAAAAAGTATTTTTAAAATTTTCATACAAATATTATGAGATAAAATATAATATTTTTTTCGATGTTATAATGTCACTACTATAATTAATTAAAATAATAATTTTTATACATACTGAAAATCCCCTTTTTTAAAAATATATAAAGAAATCCTTATTTTTCTTCAAAATAGAAAAATCCTACCTAAAAATAAAATCAAACACTTAACCATTTTATTTTGAGGGGCAAAATGGTCAAAAAAATTTATTTGGGGGCAAAATGATAAATTTTCAACAGTGAAGGAGTATAGTAAGAGGTTTTATTTGTGAAAGAGTTTTTTATTATTGAAGCAAAAGTCAGGTGAGTTTCTATAATTTACCCTTAATTATAATAATGGTATTAAAATTTTCAAAGATAAGAAAATATATTTAAAATTTCCATTCAAGAAAGTATTATAAGATAAATCATAATAAATTTTCATAAAAACGTTTTAAAATTAGCTTAGTAAATTTGAAATTTTAAAAAACATAAAACAAACAAAAATGTAAAAAATAATTTATTTAGAAAAATTTGAAAAACTGCAGGTAAAAATCCTTTTTTAAATTATGCAATCTGCTTATTATGTATCGATAGACTAGAACTTAGAATTTTGTTCAGTTACTTTGAGGTTTGATCATATATTGTTTAGGTACCCTAAGGTTTCAAAATATTTTTGAGGTACCCTCTGTTAACTTCGTTAGGGTTCCGTTTGTAGGGGGTACCTGAAAAAAAAAGTTACCAAAGTTTAGGGTATCTCAAAAATATTTTAAAATATTAGGATACTTGAACCAAATTTTCTTGAAAAATTTTAATTTTTTATAAAAATTATTTAAAAATTTAAAAATATTTTAATTATAAATAATATTTTTCCTTAGTTAAATGTTTTTTGTGTTACTTTAGCTTAATGTTAACGAAATTCTAACAAAGTTATAGAAAAGATACTTGAAAGAAAAAGTTACCAATGTTCAAAAAATTATAAAAATATTTTAAAATCTCAAGACACCTTAATTCTGTATTATTAAATCTCAAGATACTTGAACTAAATTTTTTTAAATAGTTTTGGATGCCTTTAATAAAATGTTTGAGGTTGTAGATGAAATTGATTTCAGTTAATAGTTCATGGGCGTCCTTTATCAAATTAAAAGTCAGGAGATCACATTGATTTTGATCCATAATTCAAGGATATCTTTAATGAAATTAAAAGTTCAAGGAGTCATTTTGATTCTGACCTATAGTTCCGTATGTCTCTATGAATATTATTCTCATTTCAATTCTAATTCTAACAAATGAACCAAACATAATTGGATTTAGTTACAATTTCAACTTACAAGGCTAATTTCATTTTGATATGCATATTGGCAATATGAGGCCCATTAAATATCATCTTTATTATGTTAGATGTAATATCAGGTGATTTAGATGTTGGGGTACTAATTTTAAAAGACAAAGGAACTACTTCAGCCACAAGCTCCACCTGGGGATCTTCGTCCGATGCTATTACATCTCCCTTGAGGCTATCTTGGGTATTAGTTGCCATGAACTCCAAAGGGAGGAGCATTGCAGTTCTAGCATCAACCTTCTCAGGAAGCATCCCAAATTACATTTGGACCCCTTGATTAGTTTCCTTTTCAGGGCTTCCATACATTGACACTTCTTAAGACTCCTCCATAGGTTAGGGGAAGTCCTCCTCATGGAAGTCATTCTGAATGTCAGACCATGTCAGGATAATACAGTCGAGAGGTTCCACTATATTGATGCTAAGAAGGGAATACTCCTCTTCACCATCAGATGACTTCTGAACCAGTGAATTCTTGTCAGGCTGGTCCTAACAAGATTCATGTCCTTCAGAAGATGAGAGACTAGTCAATCTCTCAAGCTTCTTGTGTGGTTTCCTTTACCATAAGTGGTGAAAGGCCTAGGCTCGGTTGTTGCATCTTCAAGATCCATTGCCTTAGTTTGCTTGCCCTTGCGGATCCTGGCTTCTTCTTCAGAGAGCCTAGTTAAGCTAGCTTCAAGCAAAGCCCTTCTTGAGCTGCTTTCTTTCGCAGCTGCCTCCTTTTTTGAGTTCGAGTAAGACTGAAGGAACTAGAATCCTCTTGACTGAGGTGGCTCCTCCTCCAAACATTACCGAAGCGGACCCTAAAAGGTAGGTGCCTTGACTATCATGGCCCCTGGCTGGCGTCGATGTCCAGGTGGTACTTCGGATTTCTCCTAGTCCTCATGATGATCTAGGTCTTTGATGTAAGACCTCAATAAGGTCCCATCAATGATGTTTTTGTTGAGGGAGCTGGCTTTTTCCTTGGATAAAGGCTTAGTTTCTTTAATTCAGACTAACTTGTGGCCATAATCCCCGTAAAGGTCATGTGTAAGGTGTAGGATTTTCTACGATGCTTGCTTCTTGGTAGCGAAGATAGTTTACCAATGGTCGTTAATGAAAATTCCCATGGCTAACTCTTCTTCCTTAGAGAGGAGAATAACTCCTTCCTCTAATTGTTTCTTCAAGAACCTATTGAACGTGGCACAATCCTGTGTTGAATGTTCAGTTGTGATGTGCCACTTGCAGTAATCTTCTAGCAATACCACTAAAGTTTCGAGAAACATGAGTGTCCCCTAATCTAGCAGCTTGTCGAACAAAGTGTTGGCTATAACCAGGCTATCTTTGTCTTCGCTCATCCTGCATAAAGATTTGCCATTAGTTTGGATGTTATGGGAACTATAAGGTTTTGCTACCTCTATTATATTGACTTAGGCATGACTTAGGCAGGACTAGGGAAAGGGCCTTTGTCCATGCTCATTTCTCTTTACCCTGGGAAGATCAATTCCCTTGCCTCTATGGCATCCCGAACCACGTTTCTAAAGATCATGCAACTCTTCTTTGAATGGGTCAACGAATCGTGCCATTTACAATATACCTTCCCCTTAGTGGACATTGTGTCATGCTTTCTATGTTTGACCCTAATCTTGAGTTTGTTATTTGCCTCAAGCCAATCGAATATTACATTGGCTCTTGAGAGGTCAAACGAGTATTTTCTCAAGTCTTGGGACTAATAAGACTTCTTGGCTTTGATGTCCTTTTTGACTAAAGGATTGCAAACTATAGGAAATCCCTTGACTTATTAAGCAATGTCAATCTCATAAGAAGGATCCTCATCCTCTTCGATTAAATCATGTACGTAAGCCCCGTACATGCTATTTTTCTTAAGGCTTTCTTCTCTTAAGATGGCCTCATATCTAGCGGTTCATTCTGCCAACTGAAGGAGCATCGTGGAGTTTGAGCCTTTGAACTTCTTCTTAAATTCAATGTCCAATCCATTCAAGGGTAGCTTGGCATATTCAACCTCAGGAAGGGCTATAGTGCACTTTAACTTGGCTCTTTTGAATTGGTTAATGTAATCTTCCACTGATTCACCTGGCTTTTGTTTCATTCGAGCCAAGTCAGACATGGAAGTTTCGAGGTCCATTATTGGGAATTGAGCTTGGAATTTCCTAGCCATGTCATCCCAACAATAAATGGAATTAGGAGGCAAGCTAATGTACTACTGAAAAGCGGTCCTTATTAAAGACCTAGGGAATAGCATAAGCTTAAGATATCAATTTTCAACTGCTTCTCTACACTAGCAATTGAACCTTGCCAAGTGCTCGAGGGCAGCCACCATTCCTTCTCTCGAGAAAAGGGTAAACTCAGGGATTTTGTATCCTCGAGTAAAAAGGTAATCCCTATCTATGTAGTCAGGGTAAAATTTACTATACAAGGGTCTATTGACCCTTGCGAGGCCTGGCCTGTACATTTGTTCTATAAGGGTGGCTAGTTGGTCCTGGAGGAAAAGGTTAGGCACATGATTATGTGCCGCCATTGCCCCCTAGTGGGCGAGGATCTCGAGGGGATCTATAGGATACCCCTAAGCACCCATCACAATAAAGATGAGGAACGGTGGTTGCCCCCCAGCCCTGGGTTTGATCAATTTGGCCATGTGTTTTGTATGCCTGAGAGCGCACCAATATTAGCAGGCTGTTGTTTCATCTTTGATTGATCAATCCCCAAGTTATGATCTTAAGGACGTGGGTGGTTAGCTTGCCCCCAGAGTGATAAGCATGAAGAGGTCTACGAAGGAAGTTCTAGTCCCCAGCAGTGGGTACTTGTCCTTGTACTCCTATTTTAAAGCCTTGAGTGGCCTTGAGGAAACCTCTCCTACTTGAGGAGGGTATGAACAATTATGCCCCTTGTCTCAGGGACAATTGACGCCGGCACATTGGCGTTGTGATCCCTCGATGCAAGAGAGAACCCTTGATTCGAAGGCCTAGCAACCCCAAGGGGCATGTTGTCATTCTTATGCCTGGGTGTTAGCTTCCAATCCAAGAATTGAAAGTTAACCTTGTAGAAGAGAGAGTTAAGATGAGAAGAGAAGGGGATGAGAAATAGAGAAGGAGATGAGAAATAGAGAGAGAATTTTGAAAGAAAAATTTGATTTGTATTGATTGAATGATGAATTTACATGATTTGAGCTTATTTATACTTGATCTAATACATTGAACCAAGACTCAAAGCTATAACCGAAACTAACCAAAACTGGCGCTAAAACTTAACTCAGCCGCCACATTTGACTTGTTTGACCCCCCTAACCGATTTTGGCGCCCAAATGGCCTGCCAACTAACATTCAAATATATCACTAAAACAACTCAAGGACAACACACACAGAACAAGACCAATTAAACTAAGAATTAAAGAAATCATAACATTCCCTCCCCCTTGAGAAACTCCTTGTCCTCAAGGGGAGAAGCATGGAAATTGACCCTTCAAGAATGTAAGGCTCTCCCATGTAGCAGCACTCCTCTCCAGATTACGCCACTGCACCAAAGCCTCCTGCACAACTCCATCTGCAACCTTTATCGTCCTTTGCCCCTTGACAGCAGCAGGCTGGAGCAGCAAGGCCCCATTTGCTCCAACTTTTGGTGGTTCTCGTGAACTCTTAGCTACATTCTTCACCTGCTTTTTAAGTAAAGATACATGGAACACTGGGTGAATGCATGAATGAGGAGGTAAGTCAAGTTTGTATGCAACTTTGCCAATATTCTCCAAAATCTTGTATGGACCAAAGAAACGAGCACTTAGCTTGACATTCTTCCTGACAGCCAAAGAAGACTGTCGATAAGGTTGTAATTTAAGGTAGACCATGTCTCCAACTTCATAATTCTTGTCTACCCTCTTTTTATCAGTATAAAATTTCATTCTTGCTTATGCTTGTAGAAGATTATCCTTGAGAATGTGCATCATTTGCTTCCTCTGCGGTAAGAAATCAGTAGCTACAGATGCAGATGGAACAGCCTGCTGCAACATAAATGGAGTAGGAGGAGCATATCCGTATAATGCTTGGAAAGGAGTAGTGCCAATAGATGCATGTACATGAGTGTTGAACCAATATTCAGCTAAAGAAAGCCATTGGTTCCATTCTCTAGACTGTGAGAAAACCATGCTCCAAAGGTACTGCTTAATACATTGATTAACACACTCAGTTTGTCCATCAGTTTTGGGATGGTAAAATGAACTAAGTGTCAATGTAGTACCCAGCAACTTGAATAACTCCCTCCAAAAATTGCTTGTAAGGATCTTGTCCCGATCAGAAATAATGGATTGAGGCAATCCATGTAACTTATATATATTGTCAAGGAAGATCTTTGCTAACTTCTTAGCTATAACAGGTCGTATGAGTCAAATGAAGTGGCTATATTTTGTGAAACGATCCACTACAACCCATATGACTTCCCTGCCATCTGACTGAGGCAAACCCTCTATGAAATCCATGCTAATATTGATCCAAGCTCCATCTGGAATGGGAAGTGGCTGAAGAAGTCCTTTGTACCTATGATCCCCCAATTTGGTTTGTTGACATACTTCACATGCCTTGACATACTCACTCACTGTCTTCTTCATGCTTGGCCAGCTGAAATAGGCTTTAACTCTTTGATAAGTGCCCTTTACACCAGCATGTCCTCCCCAAGCTGTATCATGTGAGGCCTAGACAATTTGATCCCTCAAATCTATTGTCGGACCAATTTAAAGTCTGTTCTGCAACCTGATGATGCCTCTATGCACTGATATATCAGCAACATTGTCATCCTTTTCTGCATTTTGCACTAGGCTTGCTGTCACACACTCTTGAGCAAATGGATCGCCTTCATAGGACTTATAAACTTCATCCATCCATGATGGTAAGACAACTGACATTGCATAGCACAAACCATGATCAGCATCTTCAAACTTCCTTGACAAGGCGTCTGCTGCTGCATTTTCTCTACCTCTTCTGTATTCAATACCATAATCAAGGCCAAGCATCTTCATGAATCCCTTCTTTTGAATTCTAGTCACAATCTTTTGCTCTAGGAGGTGCTTAAGGCTTTGATGATCAGTTCGAATAATGAATCTATGACCATCTAAGTAATGCCTCCATTTCTTGACTGCTACAAGAATAGCCAAGTATTCCTTCTCATAAGTTGACATGGCTTGATGCTTGGGACTAAGTGCTTAACTCAAATAAGCAATAGGCCTTCCTTGTTGAGAAAGAACAGCCCCTACACCAGACCCACTCGCATCTATCTCCAAAATGAAATTTTTAGCAAAATTAGGCATGGCCAATACCGGTGCTGTACACATGGCTGACTTGAGACCTTCAAACGCTGCTTGGGCCTTTTCATACCACTTAAAAGCATCTTTTTTAAGTATTTCAATCAAAGGCTTTGCAATAGATCCATAACCTTTAATGAACTTCCTATAATACCCGGTCAATCCCAAGAATCCCCTCAATTGCTTCAAGGTTATTGGAATTGGCCAATCTTGCATTGCTTGGACCTTGGTAGGATCGGTGGAAACTCCTTCATGAGAGATTACATGGCCCAAATACTCGAGCTTGGTCTGAGCAAACGAGCATTTAGACAACTTGGCAAAGAACTTGTGCTGCCGCATCACAACAAAACTTCTCTAAGGTGGATGAGATGATCCTCATAAGAAGAGCTGTATATCAATATGTCATCAAAGAAGACCAGCACTGATTTCCTCAAAAAGGACTTGAAGATGTCATTCATAGCAACTTGAAAGGTGGCCGGAGAATTTGTTAAGCCAAATGGCATAACAACAAACTCGAAATACCCATGGTGAGTCTGAAAAGTAGTCTTGTATATATCCGGCTCGAGCACTCTGATTTGATGATATCCCGGTCTCAAATCAAGCTTAGAGAAGTAATGCACTCCATATAACTCATCAAGCAAATCATCTATAACAGGAATAGGAAACTTATCTTTCACTGTCAAGTAATTCAGTTGGCGATAATCGATACACATCCTACCTGTCCCATCCTTCTTCTTCACAAGAATCACAGGTGAGGCAAAAGGGCCATGGCTTGGTCTAATGAAGCTCATTTGAAGCAACTCATCAACTTGCTTCCCAATTTCTGATTTTTGAGCATGAGCATATCGGTATGGTCTAATCTTCACTGGATCAGAATTTGCTTGAAGGGACATGGCATGATCTACACTCCTTTGAGGATGAAGGCTCTTTGGCTACTCAAAAACATCTTCAAACTCTTTAATCAAAGCGTGAAACTTAGGCTGAATTACCGGCTAAAATTCAGCAGGTGAAATCACAAACAATTATCCAAGCCATTGGATTGCATTCTTGTTGAATCCCTCTTGTAAACGTTTGCCATTAATCAACCAAAGCTGTGCTTGATCAGAATGCCTTGCAGCGAGACTTTAGTGCCATGAACTTCAAATGCTACTGTCATTTTATCAAAATCAAACACCACCGGATTGAATGATCTCATCGAATCTACCCCGAGCACCATATCACAACCTCCCAAGGGTAGAACTCTAAAATCGAAAGTGAATTGATGAACTTGCATAGACCATTGGAAAGCTTGGCATTTATTTTGAGTAGTTATGGAGTTGCCATCAGCCACCATAACCGCCAAGGGATGAGTCTTAGTCACTTCGTGCTTCACTTTCTTTATTAATTTGGGATCAACAAAGCTGTGTGTGCTCCCACTATCAATGAGAATAATAATGGAAGTCTTACCAACTTTTCCTTTGATGCGAATGGTATTGTGAGCTCCATTTTCGGTCAAGGCTTTCATTGATATCTCGACTTCACCCTCCATCAACTCTTCTTGTGAAGAATGCTCAGAACTGTCATCCTCCGCTTCTGAATTTCCACTGTCTGTATCGCTCTTAACTCGTGATCCTCTTGCAGACATCAATGATTTGGGATTGCATCTATGTCCGGGCTGATAAGGCTGGTTGCATCTGAAACACAATCTCACTGATCTCTTATCAACAACACGTCCAGATTTGGAGCTTGATGCATCCTTGTGATGAGACCTGAAGCTACTGCCCTTAAATTTACTCTTATCACTTGAAGTTGCAAGCATGGCTTCAATCAACTTAGCCTTGTTATAAGCATTGGACAAAGTCTTAGGACTAATGGCCTTCACCATGTTCTTGATCCTAGGCTTCAAACCACTAATGAAACTAGAGACATAATATGCCTCTAAATCTTGTGGAGTGATGGATATCATGAATAACATGTTAGCTCGGAGGTTCTCAAACCTGATCATGTATTCTTTCACGGTAAACGTTTGATACACCTTATTAAAACTGTCAACTACATCACTTATCTCCTCTTCACCATATCGTTCACACAATTCTTCTACGAATTGGCCCCAAGAAAGATTAGGTTTGCTTTTCAACATACTATAATACCACACCCCATGATCTTCATGTAAGTGCACTGCTGCCAACTCAACTTTTTCAGCTTCACTTATGTTATAGTATTGAAAGTACCGATCACACCTTCTCAACCAAGACTCGGGTTGCTTGCCATCAAAAGGCTCGATTTGGACCCTTGGCTGCCTGTGAGAACTGCTCTTGCCACAAGATCAAGTATCAATACTCACTGATCTTTGCTGATGATGCAAATCAGGTGGCCTATCTTGATGATCGAAGTCATCAAATGAAGTTCTCTGGTGAACAACAGAATCGGGAGGTCTTGAATGCAAACCTGAATTCTGGCCATTCAATTGAGAATGAGCTTGTTCGGTGGCTCGATCCTAATTCTCTGCAGTAATCTTAACCTCTGGAAGTCGATCATCTACTGATCTGATTTGAATTGAAGGCCCAGCCTCTGGTTGAATCATTGGAGATTTATCTCCATTCCTGACTAAACTCTCAGCTCTGCTATTTTTCACTTGCGGTTGAACCACTTCAGCAGGTGGAATAATCTGGCTAGCGGGCTTAAGAATCACATTAACCGATGATTCTCCTTGCTTATTAATCTGATCCTGCAAATTTAATAAGTTTTGCCTCAATTTGCTGCAAACAATCTTCTTTTTTCAAGTCACTTTCCAGCAGTAACTGCTATATGTTTAAGAGCATTCGCTCCTGAAATTGATCAAACTTTTGATCAAGCTTTTCTACATTGTCAAGGCGATCATGTATGTCTTAAAGATGAGCAGTAGTAAGATTCTGATGTTCGGTTGTGGCATTTGCACCAGCAATAGCAGCGTAAGACACGTCAGCACTAACAACTGCAGCTGCATTGGCTCCACCAGCTCCCGATCGAGTCCTCACTCCATCAGCCATATTTTGATTGTTTTTCTTTTGTTTTGCCAGCTCCAATCAATCAATTGATTGCTTGAACCAGCTCTGATACCAATTGTTAGCCTCCAATCCAAGAATTGAAAGTTAACCTTATAGAAGAGAGAGTTAAGATGAGAAGAGAAGTGAAGGGGATGAGAAATAGAGAGAGAACTTCAAAAGGAAAATCTGATTTGTATTAATTGAATGATGAATTTACATGATTTGAGCTTATTTATACTTGATCTAATACATTGAACCAAGACTCAAAGCTATAACCGAAACTAACCAAAACTGGCGCCAAAACTTAACTCAGCCGCCACATTTGACTTGTTTGACCCCCCTAACCGACTTTGGCGCCCAAATGGCATGCCAACTAACATTCAAATACATCACCAAAAAAACTCAAGGACAACACACACAGAACAAGTCCAATTACAACTAAGAATTAAAGAAATCATAACACTAGGTTCCAAGTGTGTGACACTTGGGTTAGCAATAACTGGGTCTTCCATTATCTTAGGGACAATGTAGTCCACCTGAGAAACTAGTAATCCTGAGCTCGAAGGAGCATCATGAGTATCTCAAGTTGGGACTAACGGAGGAGGTTCAGGGCTAGGTGGCCTGATGTCCTCTCTAACAGCTTGAACCAATCTATTGTGAGTCTCAGCTTGTATAACCAAGATAGGCTCGACCTCAACTATTGTCTATCGTGCAATAAGGTAATAATAGAAGCCAAGATTGAGTTCATTTCAACCAAGACTCTATCAATCACTTTATGAAGCCTTTTATTCATCGAGGTTCCGATGTTGTTTATCATGGCTCTCATGGCAGCAGAATTTTCATGCTGGGCCGCTAGATTGTGCTTTGTTTCAACATGTTGTCTCTCAAAGGCCTCTCACATTGTTTGTCGGACCCTTTGATCCATTTCTAAACTGCTGTTGAGCATAGCCATGAAACTCTTACGAGAATGGCCATTTAGCCCAATGTGCTTGTCTGTTGGGATGTCACTATCGCCACCACTTTTGCTACCATGGCTATGACTTAGTTCATCCCTTTATTGTTATAGGACATTATTCAAGAGGATGCTCAAGTGGTGATCCAATTAGAGCTAAGCCTTCTTGTTCCTCATATTTGAGAGCACTGGACCTCCTAGTTCTGACCATCAGCAAATGGCCTATAATTACGTTCTGGTAATCCACAATGGGGTAAACACGACAAAGTCTTACTTAAGCCTCCCACCGTGGTCCCTAAAAAGCGTGTTTGCTCTATTTGTTTGCAATTAAGTGTGATGTAGTTGCCATAAAAATTTGAGTAAAAAAAACGTACAAAAGGGACTCACCGCGACTAGGGAGTGAGACTAAATTAGGACTACACATCTTTGGCCTCAACCACTCATCATTTTCAAAGCAAAGGTTGTGATATTTTGGTGTATCTAACTTCAGTTATACCGTGAGTTCAACTTATGCTTCAATAAAGAAAACATGGGATATGGGCTTAACTCAAGTGGAAGTTACAGTGATAGAGCAGGGCCCATAGACACCTTTATCCGTACACTTAAAAGCCAAGGACTAGGGTAGAGACAAACCCAAGAACATAGCAGTCCACTTACAAGCCTGGGTCAATAAAATTTTTAAGCCTGGAACTTTTGACTTATAATAATTCGAATGAGTTTAGGTTTGACGAGATTAAGGTGGGCAAACCGTATTATGGTCACTGGACTAGGACCCATGCAATCAAGGACAAGCCTTGGCCATCAAAGCCCTAATCAATGGCGCGGACCTAAGTTCACCTGACTTATCAAGCAGTGATAGTAGTGTTAAGATCAATGCAATCAAGGTCAAGCCTTGGCCATCAAAGCCTCAATTCTTAACTTGTCAAAATTTAAGAACAGATTAAAACTAAGAGTTTATACCTGAAGCTCGAAAGACGGTATAATTGAATAAGCAAGTGCATCAAGATCTGTGCTAAGCTAAGATATATTAGTTTATGCTATTCCTAGGAAAAGAGCACAAGTTTGCTATTAAGAAAGCTTGATGAAGTTTTGTATTGAGTGTATGTACTAATTTGGATCCTCATGAAGTCTCTTATTTATAGAAAAACTAAATAACAGCTGTCCCCTTATTCCGCGGCATTTTCCCCACATCAGTCCACTAAGCTCCTTCTTGCATGTAAATGATAAATGAACATGCCCTTGATTTGGTGCTTGAGGGGGTTCCTTGGAACCCACATCTACATTTTCAGCTGAAGTCTTTTCTAGAAGCCCCACGTTCTCTTAGATTAAGCTTACCGCCCAAGTATCTATGATTTCACTCGAAGTAATTTTTTAGAGCTTGAAAACCACTTGTCTTGCAGCCTTCTTGACAACCCCTTGAACTCGAGCTCTCTTCACCCTTCAACCATATGGAGCCTTGAGTGGCTAGTACCCTTGTTAGGGTGACAAACTTCTCAAGATGTTAGGCTCGAGACACCGCTATCTTAGCACTTAAAGATTTGATTCCACTCAAGTAGGGTCAGTCTTGAAATTTTTGAGCCCCCAAGCAAAAATTTAAAATGGGGCTCCTCATATACAACAAATTATAAAAATTAGAATCGCAAAACTTGTTAATATTAACAATTGATACTTTAAAAACCACAATCCTACCCTTAAAATTTGGGGCCCTAAATGATTGCTTGGGTCGTTTGGGGTTATGTCCGACCTTGCCCTCAAGAAGGATCTCATGGGGTAAGCACGTTGCATTTTGCTCAAAATGGCATCGTCCCAGCTCTCTTGAAATTAGGGTGTACACAACAGGTATCCACTACGATCAAGATTGACAAGTAGGCTTAAGCCCCAATTCCCTATGATGTATCACATACCGCTTATTAGAAAGGCCTTTAGGGAGGGGATCTACCAAATTCTTCTTACTCCTTTTAAACTCAAGTGAGACCACATTATTTTGAATCATGAGCTTTACTACACCATACCTCAAGCAAATATGCATGCAATTGCCATTATACACCTCACTATGCGCCACTCGAATGGCTTCACACGAGTCGCAGTGCATCGAGATTGATGTCGTGGGCTTCCCCCACAATGGAATGTCTCCTAACACATTCCTAAGCCATTTAGCTTCCAAACCTGCCATTTCTAGAGTAATTAACTGAGATTCCATCGTGGAATTGGCAATACAAGTCCGTTTACAAGATTTCCCAGACATAAACTCTAAGTCAACCCCACTATTTTGAGAAAATATTGAGGAAGTTTGATCATTATGATGATACTCTAGCCGAAACTCCATATGATTCTAATGTTCGCTTGAAAAGCTACATGGGTGATAGTGGGTCGCTGGCTGAATATGCTAAGGTTACTGGTAGCATAATGTTATTTATGAATTGCACTCATTCTAATATTTCCTGTGCCGCTAGTATATTGAGTTGCTATACTCATAATTATGGTGATGAGTACTAGATTTCTTTAATTAGACTGTTTAGGTACCTTCAGGGTACTATTGATTGTGGTTTGCACTATAAATGTTTCGCTGCTGTTATAGAGGAATATTGTGATGCCAACTGGGTATCTGACAATGATGAGATTAATTATATTAGTGGATATGTTTCTGTGCTCGCTAATGATGCTAAAACTGTCAGGTGATCTGATTATTTTTATACTAAGAATCGCATTGGCCATGCCTAGGTCTTTCACACCTAAACATGAGCTCAGGAAAGACTTAGTAGAATTCATTTACACTCGTTCCAAAAATAAGCCTGTCATCAACATACAAGCAGATAATCACACACCCAGTGTCATCATGCTTAGAAAGCACACAAGCATCACCATAGTTCACACCAAAACCATGTGGGACCAAAGTGCAATCAAATTTCTAATGTCATTGTTAAGGAGCTTGTTTAAGACTATAAAAGGACTCAACTGTTAGAGCTAGAGTCCCACGGAACCCAATTTATATGAACATTTTTTGTTAAGTGAATAAAAATTATTTATTGTTCTCTATATGTTTACGAGTTGATATGCATGTGATATTATTTATTTTTCTAAGCACCATCAGATGGACGAAGTCCTTGAATAACATTTGGTATATTTGTTTTTAGAGGATAATGAGATTATGCCACGGATAGACAAATAAAAGATAAAATGTTGTTTAAGATACAATTCTTAGTTAGTGATGAGTTTGGGCTACTTGTCTGCTAATACTATGATGTAATATTTAAGTAACTTGTCTTGGTTATGTGAATGATGACATTGTGATTGTTACACTGGATGGACCGTGTGATTTTCTCGTATCTGTGCTACTATCAGAAGTGAGCAATTCATGTATATTTTTTTTCTTCAACGACTCTAAATCTAGAAAATACCCTGGACTCGTGCGCAAAATGTCAATTTCTTTGATGCGCCAAAAGGATCGGGTCATTATGTAACGCTCGTTGGGTAATTGCATGAAGTGTAGCAGGAATAGATATTTTACTAGGAATCTAACATGTAAAATGTTCCCTTAGTTGATTTGCAAGTATTTGAATTGATTCCAGAGACATTGGCCAGAGCATTCCTTATGTTAGACGTTTGAAATTAATACAGAAGTATTTTTCTGTATTAGTGAGTTATTAGAGAAAGGAAAGTTGCGAAGTAAGAAAAAGTGAGAAAGAATGATAATAGTAGTTTAAGTTATTTTTCTCATGGACATTTATAAGAGGAGTCAATTGTGATTAAACTATTACCGAGAAATTTAACAAGTAAATATATTAATTACTAGAGTGCAGTGAAACTTATTTAGTGGAATTAAGTTTTACTAAATGGTAATCAATTGTTATCATAAGATGATAATCAGATTTGACCCATTTGGAGTTATCCCTGAGGTCCCTGCATAAACCTCTAAATTATGCACCTAAAGAAATCAAGTGAATTCATGAGATGAATTGTTTTATTCAAGAGTTGAATAAAATCATTTTTTGTTAAATCCAAAAATTCAAGGGATGAATTTTTTCAAGAAAAATAAAAAAGGAAAAAAGGAAAAATCAAAAAACCTATGTAGGCTAATCAGTATGCAACACATGTCGCGTGATGACTAGCCTAGGTGTGAGTTGTTATTATTCAAGATAAATCTTGAATCATAATCTGAGAATAATATAGTATGAGATGAGAAAGAAGTGAATAGAGATGAGAAATAGAGAGAATTAGGGAGAAAGAATAGATATTCAATATTCATCAATGCCTTATTACAATGCAATACCACTAATACTAATTCTAGCCCAGATGATTATAGGGGAAAATATCTAACTATTCACTTTGTCTAGACAAACCACCTAACTCCCTTTTAACCAACATTCCCTCCAAAAATATTAAGATTAGTACAAGGATTACACTTAAGAAGGTACTAATATGACTAATACTAGTGACTAATACAAATTCATTCCAGCTAATGACTTAAGCCCAAGTCCCGGTCATGACACTATTCGTGTCACCCAGCAGGTCAATTGGGTGCCCATACGAGGGCAATCTGCCCTGCAAGCCACGGACTGTTCGCATGCCATAAATTAAAAAAAGGAAAAGGACGTAGCTTATAATTTTAGTAGGATATTGTATCCTTAAAAAAAAAAAAAAAATACAAATTTACCTTTTATTTTATATTTCAAATTGAATTAATCAAGTTTTGAGACTACTCAAAATAGGGGTGCCTGGCTCTTTTGGTTTTAATTCAATTCGCTCGATTTTTTCTCAGTTAATTAATGAATTAAAAAGGAGAAAACCTTCTTCCAAATTAATTACTAAAAATTGCTTTTAAGAATTACTTGATTTCACAACGACCACACGTTTGATGCCTAAGGGGAATTGCGGAGAAGATCTCGGAGGTATCGTTGGAGCATCTTTACACTTATGGTCTATAACGAGGTATGAGATTTCTCGACTTATACTTTTAAATTCGTATTTAATTGTTTTTCATGGGTATGTCATATATGCTATGCATTGTTATGTCTAACTTGAGTCAAAAACTTGTATGTATTTAAAATTAGAGAATTTTAAATCATGATTCCGCTGCGTTAGATACAATCATTGTTTGCTATTTTAGTTTAAGAAATTAAAATTTCCCACCCAACACCAACAAATCTACACAATTTAAGCTACATGTTAGGAATCTCGAACACCTCAGGTTATTCCACATAGATTTCCTCCTTAATGTCACCATTTAAGAAATTGATTTTGACATCAATTTGATGTACTACAAGTTTATGAATGGATGCTAGAGCTATCATAATTCTTACAATGGCAATGTTAGTCAAGGGTGAGTACCAATCACAAAAGTCTATTCCTTATATTTGAGTATACCCCTTAACTACTTATCTAGATTTAAATTTTTAATAGGCCCATCAACCCTAAATTTATTTTTTAAACATTCATTTACACCCTCGGGGTTTGCATCCCTTAGGAAGATCTACTAACACTCAAGTGTTATTACTCATTATTGAGTCTAGCTCATTACTAATGGCTTCTCTCCTTCGCGGAGCATCTATAGATCTCATGGCCTCATTATATGTCTTAAGATCTTCGTATAATATGTATGCACTAATGACATGCTTATCAAAATGATGGTGTTCAAACAAGAATGCAATAATGAACTTAGGTCCAAATGTAGTTTTAATTCAAGCCCTCCTACTTCTTCTAAGTTCCTAAATCATGAGTTCGGGGGCTGAGCAACTACATGATCAAGTAGATGTATCAAGCAAAGAATGACATATTCGTTTAGATTCTTTCAAAGGAAATGCGTGATATAATTTTACCGATTTATTTGCATTCAATCTATACGCGTCATTGTTCATGGCATTACCAATAAATACAACAAATACTATTTTAGGACATATTTTACTTCTGTTAAATTCGGGAGCTCAAACTTTAGCTAGGTACCCCCACACTTTCAAGTATTATAGGTTAGGTGTATAACTCTTCCATAATTCATAAGGTGTTCTATCTAGCCTTTTATATGGAACCCTATTAAGCACGTGATATGCAGATAACATAAAGTTGCACCACAAGCTCGAGGGTAAGTTTGAGCTAATCAACATAGCATTCATAATATCTTTAAGAATTCTATTCTTTCTTTCGGCCATACTGATTTTTTTTTGGGAGTGTATGAGGAGCTGATAGTTCGTGAATTTTGCCATATTCGTCACATTGTCTCTTAAGGAAGGTGGTATCATACTCACCTTCTCTATTAGATCTAATCTTCTTGATTTTACGGTCCAATTGGTTTTCAACTTCAGCTTTACACTTGGGTAACATTTCCTCAGCCTCATCTTTCTTAGTCTAGATATACGCCTTGGTGAAAATCAAGTGGTCATCATCAAAAGTAATGTAATACTTACTACCACCTCTAATTGTGATGTTCTTGAAATAACCTAAATCCATGTGCATAAGTTTAAGTAGGCTGGATGTTTGTTCAAATGATTTGTTAAAGGGTTTTAGGATGTTTGGCTTCGACATGTACTTTGCATTTGTCAAGTTTTGTCAAACTATAATTAGGAATTAGACTCATTTGTTTAAATCATTATAATACACATGTTTGAGCTCAGGATGCAACAAATCTAAAGATTCAACAATGTAAGCAGAAGTAGATGTAGTTTTATTTATATCAATTTCCACATCTAGTACAAATAGGACCTCATTACAAAAAGCCTTTCTCACAAAGTTCATGTCTTTTCGTGATAATAAGCTTATTAGATTCAAAGGTTAGTTTAAAACCAGTTTTGTTAAGCAAAGCACCAGAAATAATATTTCTACGCAAGTCAAAAACATGCAACAGATTTTGCAAAGATAGAAACTTTTGAGAGTCAAGTTTCAGAAGGACCTTTCCCTTGCCAAGCTTTGGGACTAAACTAGAATTAACCACAAGCACACACTCCCCCACATCAGCTTTTACATACTCATGGAATAGGTCCTTATTGGTGTATATGTGCCTCATGGCACCAGTATTTACAACCCATTCAACCATATTCCCAGCCATATTCACCTCAAAGATCAATGCAATAAGACATCTTTGATGTTGGTAAGGCTTGCCTGCAAATCCCTTCTTACTGTCTCTTGAGGTGCGGCCTATCTTGTGTACATCCAGCATGCTCCCTTGACTCATTTCTGGCTTCCTTTAAGATTGTTTTGGGGCCTCTTCCCATGGAATTTCTTCTGCTTTGAGATCGAGCTTGAGCCTTCATACTAGCGGTTTGAACTCCCTTTGTTACAGGTGTTTGTGCTTTTGGCATGGTTTTTGTGCTTGTATGGTTTCTATGGGAAAATCAATCAAAAAATATGCAAAAATTGAGTTGCTTCGACTTTAGGGAAGTCTAAGTTTCGAGCGCACATGTTTGACGTCAGCCAATCACCTCGGGGCAAGGGTTGATGTTTTTGGTGGATCCCACTTTAGTTTGCAATTATTATGTAGATTCTACTCAAGCTCCAGTTAAGGAGACTTCAATTATACTTTTTGATATTTTGTAGTTAATCTCTGATGCGAACATTAAGATAGACATGGACTCTAAAGTGCCAGCTGGGGTGACTGAGTAAATCCCACAGACACATTACCTCATACACTTAAGAGCTGGGAACTAGGGTGGAGACAAGTTCAAGACCCCAACAGTCCACTCCCGAGCCCAAGTTAATCAGGTTTATTAAGCCCAACACATTTGAGTTTTGATAACTCAAATGAGTAAGAATTGACAAGAAGATGATGGAGCGAACTGTATCCGGGTAATTAGATCAGGACCAGTGCAATCAAGGTCAAAGCCTTGGCCATCAAATCATTGAAACTGTGAGGTTGCTTGTTGGCTAGCGCTCTTTCTTTCAAGCTTAATTCCCACTACCACGGGCAGGCCAGTCGGGCCATGAGCGCGGTGGGAACGGGCTTCCCAAAAAGCTAGCCTAGGCGTGTTTAAGAGATCTAATCTCATTTGACCTCGTCGGGCAGGGCGGCATACGAAAAGATGAAAGGTACCATAAGACGAAGCCTAGGGAGTACGTTTGCAACAAAACCTAAATTCACCTCACTAACTAAGTCGTGTCACCAACCGAAGATGAACACAATCAAGCTCTGAGTTGGCTGTCAAAGCTTTATATCAATGGCACTTAAACTTATCTTGTTGAAAGGGGCGGAGGCAGGAACTATTCCAGAAGGTACAAGCCTTCTTATACCCCATAATGTATTTCTTGGATCAGCAAAACAAAGCTACACTTACATCTACTCCTAGGGAAGAAGAAAAAGATAAAACACAAGTGTGCTTTAAAAAGCATGATAAGTCTAATTTAGTATATAATTATTTATATTATTTTAATATAATTTTAACCATTTCACATCAACTTTTTATCGCTTTTGCTCGGTCTTGCTCGTTTTGAACTATTTTGCTATTTTCTTGTAAAAATACCCATTTTATATTAAATCTTGCTGGATTTTATCATTAATATTAACAAGTAAAAGCAAGATACATCAAATAAATACAAAAAATTAGCAAAATACCTCATTTTCACTCTTAAATGCAGGTTTTTACATAAAATAACAAGTTTTCTCACAACTTGCAGCTTGGGCGGCAACTTTTTATAGTATTTTATGATTCAAGTTCATTGTATATGTATCACACAACATCAAAATTATTATTTGCTGCAGGTTTGGGCGGTGAAAAGTGAAGAAAATACATAAAATAACCCAAACTTTGCCAGTTGAAAATGAACCGCGAGAACTAGCAAATAGGAAGCAAGATTGAACTTATGTTTCCATATTTTTTTCACCCCCTAAAGCACTATAAATCGAGGAGGTTTTGGAGGAGTTAGATCATCCTTCATTCAACAAAAATACATACAAAGTGTAGAAGAAAGAAGAAGAAAAACGGGTGAAGGAAAGAAGAAGAAGGAGGAAGAAAATTTGGTTTGTAATTTTGTATTTTTAAGTCCTTTCTAGCCTTTTCTTCTTCTAAGTTCATGAATTTGATGTTAATTATGCTTTATATTAAGTTTATCATGAACTAATTTTGTTATTCCAAGGCTACGATGTTGCCTAAGTTGTAATATACGCTTATTTCTAATTCAACATATTCAATGTTTTGTCAAAAAAAAAAGAAAAAAATTTTTTATATTTTTTATAAAATATATTCAACGTATCCCAGCAGCCACACCATTTTATATATATATATATATATATATATATATATATTTTAACTCTTTTTTGTTTTTGACAAAATATTGAATACATTGAATTAGAAATAAGCATATATTACAACTTAGGCTACATCGTAGCCTTGGAATAACAAAATTAGTTCATGATAAACTAAATATAAAGCATAATTAACACAAAATTCATGAACTTAGAAGAAGAAAAGGCTAGAAAGGACTTAAAAATACAAAATTACAAATCAAACTTTCTTCCTCCTTCTTCTTCTTTCCTTCACCCGTTTTTCTTCTTCTTTCTTCTACACTTTATATGTATTTTTGTTGAATGAAGGATGATCTAACTCCCCCAAACCCTCCTCTATTTATAGTGTTTTAGGAGTGAAAAAATATGGAAAAATAACTTCAATCTTGCTTCCTATTTGCTAGTTCTCACGGCTCATCTTCAACTTGCAAAGTTTGGGTTATTTTATGTATTTTCTTCACTTTTCACAGCCCAAACCTGCAGCAAATAATAATTTTGATGTTGTATGATACATATACAATGAACTTGAATCATAAAATACTATAAAAAGTTGCTGCCCAAGCTGCAAGTTGTGAGAAAACTTGTTATTTTATGTGAAATTCTGTTATTTTATGTAAAAACCTGCTTTTAGGCGTGCAAATGAGGTTTTTGCTAATTTTTTGTATTTATTTGATGTATCTTGCTTTTACTTGTTAATGTTAATGATAAAACCTAGCAAGATTTAATATAAAATGGGTGTTTTTACAAGAAAATAGCAACATAGTTCAAAATGAGCAAAACCGAGCAAAAGTGATAAAAAGTTGATGTAAAATGGTTAAAAATATATTAAAATAATATAAATAATTATATACTAAATTAGACTTATCAAAGCACTGAAAACTTGAAGATGTTTTGCATTGGTGTTGGGACTGTTTGTGATGTAACAAGAGACCAATATTTATAGACTAGAATCTAACTGCTGCATCTTGAATTGGCGGCACTCTATCCCACATTCAACCTCCATGCTTCCATAACCCCAGGTTGGAGCTTGAATGTGCTTTGACACATGTGCACCATGTCCATTTGGTCTTTCCCACTTTCCCCTACTCTCTCGTGATTATTCTGGAGGCCCACGTTCTTTATGCACGCGTCAAATAACCGTCTCGAGCTCTGATAATTACCTTTCCTGCAGCGCTCCTGGTAATCCCTTCAAGCTCGAGCTTGCCATGCCCAGTCAGCCAGGTTGAGTAACTATTACGTAGGGGCTTTAGTTTGTAGAGTTGTTGAAATCTGAGTGTCTTTGTTTCCATTCCTCGAGCCTGGTGGGTCTCGAGCATAATCCCAGATGTTGAGCAAGTGGCCTTATATCCTAAGGTAGCGTTGTTCCAACTTCCTTAAGTTGAAGATGTAAACACCAGGGTTTCTTAAACTTGTTGCTCTTTCCTATATTTTTGGATTTGTCCAAGTTAGCAGATAAACATGAGTGCTCAGAGGACTTCTCTTTCGCGTGCTTACAGTTTTGGTCCTTTAAATTGATGTGGGCAACTAATTTTTGCATGGTCATGTCCTTTCTATATTTCAGTTGAGCCTTATAGTTTTCTCAAGAGGGAGGCAATTTCCCAATGAGATCATTTACCTGAAACGTCTTGCCCATTTCCATTCCTTTAATAAGGATATCAACGCACAAGCTCTCATACTCGTGATTTTGGTCAAAGGCTAGTTTATCATTAGTCATGGTAAGGGACAACCACTTAGAGCAAAGATACTTCTTAACGACACTATAGTGCATCCCTTATTCATTATGCATAGCCTCCCAGAATTTCTTAGCATTTTTCATCTTACCGTAAATTTGATACAGTGGGGCAGTCATATAGTGCAACAATATTCCCGTGCGGGTTTGATTGTCTTCCTCAAAGTCACGACTTGACCTAGGTGGGGCCCTACCATTCGAGATGGTAAAATGGACCTCAATTTTCCCTAGGAAAAACTCCATTTTGTCAGACCATATTTTTTCGTTTTTCCCAACTAAAGTTTCAGTTTTCGACATTTCAGGATCTACAGTGTTAACTATGTTTTAATTACTCATTTTGACAAATGACTTAGAGTTTTAGAAAAGTAGAATGAATGAGTAACTAGAAAAGCAACCTTGATATGCTAGAGGTTAACTTTAGATGGATGCAAAATTAAACTTAAATCGAGTTTGAGTGGAACTGCAACAAGAAAAGCCTCAAACCAACGTGATAGACCTCAAATTTAAGTAAATGGTGTTGAGACAAGATAATTAAATGGCAAAGCGAAAGAACATTAAAGAGAAAGATCAAACTAAAGGAAGTTGTCACACCTTGGAGTTCACCACTACCATAAGTTGTTCAAACGGGATTGTTAGACACACTGACTCCCAGAGTTAGGCAAGAAGGAAACTCGCCTTGAGTTCAACTAGAAATACACACTACAACATAAATGGACATAGGCAACGAAAAATTTGCAACGATAGTAAAAGGTGTTGCCTAAACTAGTCAACGGCAACACTTTCTATGTTGTTGGGTTCATTCTCAAATTTGATGTGTAAATCTCATGGCAACGGTTCCAAAACCATTGCCTTTGATGTTGAAGGCAACGGAAGTGAAAAACCGTTGCATGTGCTCAACTAAAGGTAACAGTTAGTTGAGTGTTGCAGTAATAGGCAACACTTTCTAACTTGTTGCTTTTGTTGTTAGCTATACGGGATCAACTTTTAAATGTTTTACCATGAGTCAATTTTTCATTATGCCAAGTAATTAATTAATGTCAGATCATGTGACAATGAGTTCATTATATATTTTTTATTGATTAAATTGATAAATTAACTTATTGGTAAAATTGGATGGGTATCTAAGTGATATAAATTTCATTAGATCCTATTTGATGTATGGAATTTGAATGTGGATTTGGGCCAAGGGTGAGGTTCAAATTGAGGGCCATAATTCCATTTTTTTTGTCGGCTTCATTAATTATAATTACAATTCCACTGTCCAATTCCATTTAATTGGGTTTTAATTAAAAAGCATATAGTTTTAATTACGAATTGTAATTCTTTATTAACTCTACTGATATGAAGCCCTGAATGTTGCAATTCAGTTATAAATATAGAAACCCAAGATGACTTGAAATAGGAACGCTTGACCCAATCTTTACTCAAAACTCAAAATGATTGTATTTGAGTATTTGAACCCAAAATGATATGATATGATCTCAGCCAGACCCGATATAACTCAAAATTGAAAGTAGCCAAATTGATATACGCAAAATTGTAGATGAATTAAATATAAACTGACACTAACTGATTCAAGTCTGACTTAAACGAGACCCAATAAAATTACTCCAAAACCAGATATAATACAACCGAAATGACCTTATACCTTGAGATGATTGTAACTAACTATCCAACCTTATTCCCCTGAAACCAAGATGATTAGAGCTGTAAATCGCCCTACCCAAATTCAAACCCAACCCTAACCCAAATCTTAGAATGAACCCATCTAATTAACCCAAAATCGGATATGACTTCAGCACCATATGCTTTAACCAACTAATACCCATATCGAATTGACTCGAAACTGGATATGACTAGAATATTACATGATCCAATTTGATCAAAGCCCTGGAATATAGAATGATCAAAATCAATTAATTCAAAACTTGAAACAATTAATTGTACAATTATGTTTCAACTTATAGTTATGCAGTATGATTTTAACTTCATATGCTAAAAAATTCTCTAAATTTCTCTAACAAGTGATAATATTTGAATATCAAATTCCTATGATATAATTTATCTAAGAAGTATGAGACAAAACCTTTTTTTTTTTTTGATAATTGGTACTTTCATTCAACAGAGAATGCATACAAAATGGTTTACATCATCAAAATGCAAAAGCATATTCTAACATATTCAAAAACATGAACCAAACAAAATCCTGCAGCATATATAGCCCCTATGTTATAGTTCCTGCATCCCCAGGGCATCTGATGAGGCTTGATCATTGCATCCGAGCTACTAAGGGTGAAGGTCTTGATCATGAGACAAAACTTTAAAGTGTAATTACAACTTAAGGATCCTGATATTTTTGAATTAGTATAAACTCCCCTAAATTTTTGTCATATTAATAAAATTGCCCCTAATCTTTTGTCGTATTACTAAAATTCCACTCTTTGACATAATAACGCCTTTTTTGTCTATGAAATTGAAGTGCCAACTAGCCATTTTTTGTCCACTCTCCAACGTAATAAAGCAGATAGTTTCTACATAAGACAATATATAATCGAATTTTCTGCTTATAGGGTGAGAATAAGGGTATTAAAGGGTAATTTTATCATTTTACTATAGTATTAATTAAAAAAATTAGTTGTTAAATCAGCTCTATCTATGAAAAATGATGTCTTCGGGCAGAAGAGTGACTTTTTTATTAATACGATAAAAAATTAGGAATTTTTTAATAATTAAAAAATGTTGAAGCCCTTATTATTTCCAAAAACTCTAGGATACTAAATTGTAAATAATCCATAATTTATATACTAACAATTTTAGTTTTCTAACTCACACTAAAAAAAAAAATGCAGTGATGAAATGGGAGGGAAACATTCCCGCGCAATATGCTTCTTCAACCAAAAATATCTCTGGCCCTGCTCTTCTCCCTATTCATCTTCTCTCTTGATTTGGGTTCTCTCCACCGGTTTGGGAACCCTGCTGCTCACCACGTCACCTCCTCCTCTCCCTCCGGTTTAGGTATGCTGTGGTTCATCTTCTTTTTCTATTTCGCAATTACACCTCGGGTTTCGGCCTTGCGGGGGTGGTTGGCGTTAATGGTGGCTGCATTCTTTGGTCTTGTTTGCAATTACATGTTAATTTAGATTACTGTTTGGAGGTTTCCTTTTATACATTTATGACTTTTAATCATTTTTATTCTAATTTGAAGTGTCCTAACATTATACTTGAGTCCATGTGTCTTTAGATAAAGAGTTTTGGGGGCTTTGTTGACATAGTTCTACAGGTTAGAGGGCTTTACGTTATTAGTTCATGTTTATGTTATGATTCAAGCTAATCTTGAATCAAAACCTAGGGTTTAAAGAAGATAAAAGAGGAATTTGGGAGTTAGATGAGAAGAGAAGTGAATTTGAGATGAGAAATATAGAGAATAAGATGAAAGGTTAAAAGAAAGTTAGAGATGAGAGAGAGAAATCACAATCAAATCATTCAACAATCATGAAGATTACATCACAAGCTAACTACTTATATGATGCTTGAGGCAGGAATTGCTCGGTGAGCTTGGTCTAATACCACACTTACTTTCATTTACATTCTTAATCATTTACCCACTCATTTTTCATATTTGGTTACCAGTGTTGTTGTTATGTCACATTAGTAGCATGTGTTAAATTGTTTCCATGGTTGGTTGCTTGTATCTTCCTAGGTTATGGCTAAAGTAATCAAGAGTATATTGGTCCTTAACCCACGTAAAGGTCAAGAACACTCCTCTTGACCGCCCTAAATCTTTGAGTGGTAGGTCTCTGCTCCCAACTTAAACACCCGGTTGTGATTACTATCATGATCACCGCAATCTTGGGTGGACCTCCGGAATCCTCTAGCCATAACCATCTTGTTGTAGGCTTACTACTCATGATACCAAGCCCTCTAGTTGCATATATGTTATGATTCAAGCTAAACTTGTATCCTAACCTAGGGTTTTTATGAGTTTGAGATGAGATTTTGGTGAGATAAGATGAGAATTAGAAGAATTTAGATGAGAAGAAGATAGATTTAGATGCGATATAGAAGAGAATTAGATGAGTTTGAGATGAGAAGTAGAGAAGGAGAGAGAATTCTAGAGAGAATTTAGAGAGGAGAAGATCAATTCATTCAACGCTTATCTTGATTAAAAGAGAAAAACTACTACTTATAATAAGGGCACTAAAACAAGACACATTGCTTATGAATGCTATCGAATGATTCAAGAGAAGATTTATGAATAGTAGCAAGGGAGACTTGAAGAGGTGAAGTGTTCATTTTGAGAATGTGTATGAATTTGATGTCTTGAGTTAAGTTCTGCAGCACTTTCATCTGGCCAGCTCAAGTGAAGAAGTGTTTGTTATGAATCAAGATCAATCTTGATTCATAACCTTGGGTTTGATAGTAACAAGAGAGTATGGGATGAGAAAGAAGTGAAAGAAGATGAGAACTATAGGGATGTGTTCTAAGTGTTTGATATGTTTTGAAGTGTTTGCACTAAAAGAAGTGTTTTGAAGTTGTTTGGGTTTGCACTAAAAGAATTGTTTTGAAGTTGGCCCCAAATGTGTGTTCTAAGTGTTTGATATGTTTTGAAGTGTGTTGGGATGTGTGTCGATACACAGGGATGATGTGTCGACACACATTCTTACAGAACAGGATGCAGAGGTGTGTGTCGACACACACGGCCCGCGTGTCGACACACAGATCAACAGAACCATGTCTGCAGAACTACGTGCCGACACACAGAGATGTGTGTCGACACACAGCAACAATTTTTTCCAGATTTCGCGCGTTAACTTCGTTGGTTTTGCACCCCTTTTTTGGGGTATGTTTTGGGACGTCTTCTTTCACTTGATTTATTATATATACCCCGCTATTTTGATTGTTGAATGATGATGAAAAAAGATCTTTGCTTGTGAAAACGGTCATTCTCTTACATCTCCCTATATCTCCCTTTACATACTTTCACTCCATTTTATTTGGTTATCGTTGTATCCCCGAGACTATTTCATATAGTTTGCAAGTGTTTACACCAACAAAACACATGTTTTATACTTGTTCATTTAAAAAAATAGCTATTAAAATAATTATGTGAAGTGGAGGGGCCTAAGCTTTCTAGTTGTTTCGTTGAAGTTTGGTGTTAGATAATCCACATCTACAGATTGCCAGCAGAGATATTCATACAATCCATAAGGGATAACTTTTAGTTTTTGTTTTTACTTTCTGAAAAAAAATTGTTTTTATTTTTACTTAAAAGCAAAAAAAACTTGATCAAGTTAACAATACTTGATGTAACAGTATCCAATTTGTACGTGTGCTCAATGTTATGGGGATCAATTCAATTTGATCAAGAATTGGATATCAATTTAACTTGATCAAATTATTTTCAATTAAACTGCAATAGAAATAGTTGCAACCTGCTAAATCCAATCTGACTACAACAGAAATCGATCAAGGCTGAATATACTTAACCCCTCTAATATCTAGGATCATGACAGTTTGTTATTGTTGCATTTTGTAATTTTGAGGATACCTTATCTTTAACTCTTTGTAAATTTTTCTGTTTTAATTAGTTGATTTTTAATTAAATACTAGCAAACTATTTGTGCGCTGTGGTTATTCTACCTGTTATCATCGCAATGAAGTGAAGAGAATGTGAAGAATAGTTTTTTATACATGAATGAATATGGATTTTGTTAGGAACATTAGAGCCCTTAAATTGGTTCCGAGGAAGGAACATTAGGGCCCTTAAATTGGTGGATGAGTTTGATTGACTATGTCTTAATTAATAAAAGAATTTTAATTTATTGTTTTCTGTTAAACTTTCAGTTTGTTTAACCCACTAATCGTATTTCTATAGTAGAAAACTATGGAAAAAAAGAAATGCACTCAAATACAAACCGATAACTGCTCAAATTGCCAAGAGGTGGAAATTTCTACCCGAATGAATGAGTATGAAAAAAAAGGATGACACGGATAGAACAAAATATGGAAAAAAATGAAATCGGTAGGCCTTGTCGAAAAGGCTAATGCCTTAAAAAATGGAGTGGAAAAGAAACGGAAAAAAATAAGCTAGAAAATCCCAAGGCAAATGTTGATCAAGACAAGAACTATACACCTAATGATGATGTCGAAGACGAGAACTTAAATTACGCAAGTAGAGTTGGGAACAAGATTTCTAGAAGTAGAAGAACTGAGAATTCTCACTGTGTGAAAGTAGTCCCTCTTTAGCTTTTCATGATTTTTATGTATATGTAAGTACTATGCATTGACTTTTTTCATGTTCATTACTATCTTATATGAATTAGTTTAACTTTATATTTATTCCTTTTGGTTGTAATTCTGACCAAAATTTGTGTTGCATTATATGTACTGCCTTATAATATAAAGTTCTCAAGCTTATTGTATTTCACATTACTATACATACTAATATCATTTTTTTATATAACTCTCAGATAGTTTTAAGCTATGGAACAAATAAAGAAGAGTTGGATGTATGCACCAAGAAATAGTGATACTTATAATAATGGAGTTGAAAAGTTTCTTAATTTTGCATTTTATAAAGTACACGTTGATCATACCTCTGAGGAAGAAGATGAACCAGAAATCTTATGACCTTGTGTAAAATGTTTGAATCGTTATTTTCACTACAGAGCTGTGGTCTTTGAGCACTTGATAATAAGGGGTCCAAGAAAAGTTATAAAGTTTGGGATTTTCATGGTGAAGGATTATCTTCTAGAATTGTTGGGTCTTAACAACACAGACGTGATATTATGCAAGATGATTGTGATTCTGTGAATGAGATGGTACAAGAAACCATTAGCTTCAAAGCAGGAGAAGCTAGAAAAGGTCCTGATGCAAATACTAAAAAGTTCTTTAAATTGGTAGAAGATGCACAACAAAAGCTTTATCTTGGCTGTGAGAATTTTTCAGTGTTGTCTTTCATCATCCAACTTTATCATTTGAAATGTAAATATGGGTGGAGTAATTCTTCATTTACTGAATTATTGGAGACAATAAAGGAGGCTTTTCCTTTTGCACAATTTCCCCAAACTTTTAACAAGGCTAGAAAAATGATTAAAGACCTAGGATTAGATTATAAAAGGATAGATGCATGCCCAAATGACTGCATGCTCTTTTGGAAAGAACATGAAAAGATACTTCGTGCTGTGTATGTGGTGCTTCTCTGTGGAATTTCGGTGATAATCAACAAGCTAATCATAGTATTGCTTCCGACTATAAGATTCCTGCCAAGGTTTTGAGATGTTTTCCTTTGAAAGATTGACTCCAAAGATTGTTCATGTCTTCCCAAACAGCAAGTTCCATGACCTGGCATGATAGGGAGCACCCTAAAGATGGAAATTTGCGTCATCCTGTTGATGGACAAGCATGGAAAGATTTTGATTCTTTGCATCATGATTTTGCAGTTGATCCGCGCAATGTGAGGCTAGGACTTATGAGTGATGGCTTTAATCCTTCTAGGACGATGAATGTTGCTTACAGTATATGGCTAGTTGTGTTATCAATTTACAACTTGCCACCGTGGTTGTGCAATAAATTTGAGTGTTTTTATGATGTCCATGCTCATACCGGGACCTTATTCTCTTGGATATGACATTGATGTTTACTTGCAACCCTTGATTGAAGAGTTCAATGAGCTATGGGAGGTTGGCGTAGATACTTATGATGCTTCAATGGATGAGACTTTTACTATGCATGCAGCTTTGTTATGGACAATTAATGATTTTCCTGCATATGCCATGTTGTCTGGGTGGAGCACAAAGGGGAAGATGGCATGCCCTTGTTGTAATTATGATACATGCTCTCGATATTTGAAATACAGTAGAAAGACTTGTTATCCAGGGCTAGAAGGTTTCTAGACAATACACATCCTTGGCACCGTAACAAAGGTTCCTTTGATGGTAATGTAGAGTTGAGGCCTGCACCTTCTAGTATGTCTGGAGTTGATGTTTTGAAAAATTTGGAGGGTTTTGTGAACAAGTTTGGGAAGAAGCAAAAGAAGAATAACAATAGGGACAGCCCATGGAAGAAGAAGCTCATATTCTTTCAATTGTCATATTGGAAGCATAACAATTTTGCACCATAATCTTGATGTAATGCATATAGAAAAGAATATATGTGATAATATATTAGAAACACTTCTTGATATTCCAGGGTAGACAAAAGATCTCGTAAATGGTCGTTTGGATTTGCGAGACATGGGCATTAGAAAAGAGCTTCACCCAAAATGGTTAGATGATCAGAGATGCATTGCTCTACCAAGAGCATGCTTTTCACTTTCAAGTGAAGAGAAAAGTTTGTTTTGTGATGTCATAAAAAGTACTAAGTTTCCAGATGGTTGTGCAGCGAACATTTCTAGACGTGTGAACTCTGAAGAAAGGAAAATTTCTGGGTATAAGAGTCATGATGCTCACTTCTTACTTCATTATTTACTTCTAGTTGCAGTCCGGAGACTCTTGCCAAAGCCTGTGGCTCTAACGATGATTAGATTGAGTGCCTTTTTTAAAGGTTTATGTAGCAAAGCCATTAGCACTCAAGAACTCGAGCATTTACAATCTGAAATTGTAGATGTATTGTGTATGATTGAGAAGACTTTTATTCCAAGTTTTCTTGACATAATGCTGCATTTGCCCATTCACTTGGTGAATGAAGTACAGCTTGGAGGCCCTGTGTAGTATTGATGGATGTTCTCTCGGGAGAGATACCTAGGAAAATTAAAGTCCTATGTCAAAAATAAATGTCGGCCGGAGGGTTCCATTGCAGAGGGGTACTTGGCAGAGGAATGCCTTACATTTTGTACAAGATATCTCCGTCATGATGTGTAGGCAAAGAGCGATCAACCTTCTAGAATCGACATACTATTGATCGTGGTTCTTTGTCTGCTTCGTCATCTATTTTTCCTTCTCAAGGTTGTCCTATTGGTGGAAAGAAGCATAGTGGAGGAAAAAGGTTTCATTTGGATGATCGCACTTGGACCCGAGCACATTGATATGTGTTATTCAATTGCGATCAAATTGATGAATATGTTAGGTAAGTAATCTAATGTTAGAATGTTTCTCAGTTTACACTTGAAATTCGAAGCTAAATGTCTAATAGCCTCTCATTTTTCTCAAACAGTGAGCATCAAGATCTAAGCAATAACCAAGGTAAAAGAACTAGATTTGCAAGGGCACGAGATCATAGTGCAGGTTTGATTTATTGGATTCGGCATCGTCTAGAGAATGAGAATGTATCTGCGCAAGTTAAAGTATTGTCAAGAGGCCCCAATTATAGCGCAAGAAGATTCAGTGGGTATCTGATCAATGGTTACAGATTCCATATAGCAGCACACGATTCTAAATTGAAAACTCAATGTAGTGGAGTCACCTTGACTGCACTAACTCGAAGTTTTTCAATTTCTAGAGATAAAAATCCTATAATGGGAAATGTTAGCTACTATAGAGTTGTGAAGGATATCATTGAGTAGGATTATTTTGGGCAATTTAAATTTGTGTTGTTTCAGTGTGACTGGTTTCATGATCAGCAAGATGACTATGGTTCGACACGTGTAAATTTTGGTAGAACACGCTACTCAAATGATCCGTTTGTGATAGCTTCCCAGGTGAATCAAGTTTTCTATGTGCAAGATCCTATTGAGGAAAATTGGAATTATGTGATGAAAGCTATTCCCAGAGACTTATTTGACGTCAATGAAGAATCAGATGCAACCTTTGGAGAGTCGTATTGGAGCGAGACTGTTGAAATTGGATCTAATTGTGGCACCCCCATGAATGATCATATCTTGAATTGGTTAGGCCTGACCTACCTGCCTCGACTACTGAAATTCCCTTACATATTCTAAATTAACAGTTGGAACTAGATGAGTCGGATGATGATGAGATTGTAAATGATACTGATTGGGATTATATGGATGCTATTTCTTGAGCCAAAAATTTTGCATTTTGAAATGGAGAATCTTGTAAGTGCATATGCATATTTGTTAACAATGCACACATGATCAATGTTTATTTGATTTTCTTTGTTAGTCTAACTTTTTATTTATCATTGATATTTTATTATTTCCTTGTATTTTCTAACTATTTATTTACATATGATTTATTTATTGAAATGTTTAACCTTCAGCAAAAAATTATGAGTAAATCAAAAAGTTTTGGAGAGAAAAAAAATAAAAATAAATCAGTGCAAATAGGTGATGTCGATGGCCACGGACTGATAGAGGAGGTAATGGTATGTACATATCATATAAAAAAAGATTCTATATATGTGAGACTTTATGGTGAATGCCTATATGCCGAATGACAATTTTTTCTTACTTTTTGGTACAGAAGTTGTGCGAGTAAATAAACAAGAAATCGTGCTTTAGCCATGAGTAAGGCTTTTAAGCTTCGACAACAAGAAGTGGGCCTTGGAACTTCAAACGAAAGTGAGGTGCACATACAACAAATCGAAGATATTAGAACGGAAGGTGTAGAGCAAGGTCAATGCACCTCATATTTTACAAAGATCTTTTTTCATAACGCTATAGTTATATTTATTTCTAATCCCATATGATAGTCAATGTCACATTGACTTACTTTTTTGGAATTTGTTCAACATTTTTTCTTCAGAAACAAGAAGAAGAGGGCCTACGATGTGCAATGCTATTCATGAACGACAGCTACAAGATCGAACACACATTACATTAAACAAATTTAACCAACCTGTGGGTCCTGATCGTGAATCCGTGATCAAATTCAGCAACTTTTTGGGATCACTTGGTCGCAATACAATGGTTTTGCCATTGACTGTTAAGAGCTGGCATGTTTTCAAGGCTGAGATCAAGGAGGAGCTGTGGGGATATGTTCTTGTATTACTTTCTATCCTTTTTTACATTTAATTATTTACTTGCAAACTTTATGGGTTGTACACTTACATTGAATTTTGTAGCAAAAATATGTCATTCCTCACCATGCCAAGAAATGGGTTTTGCGCACTATAGCTACATCATGGAGAAGATACAAATGTCGAATATAGAATGTTCACTTCAAGAGATATAAAAAAGATGCAGATAGGTTGAAACATTGGCCTAGGATGATACCAATCTCACAATTTAAAGAATTATTAAAGAAATAAAACTCCAAGTAAGATCAGGTATTATGTGTTTATTTATCTATCTTTTTATAATTCTATAGGATGAATTGACACCAAAAAATGATACAAATATATGATTACCAAGCAAAATATTAAACCTCTCAGGAAATTTTTGAGACTAATGCAAAAAATCATGACGTGGCAAAGAAGAACAACATAATGCACACGACTGGCCCATATAGCTATGCTGTGGTAGAGGATGGAATGGTGTGTGTATGTAGTAACTTGTTAATAGATCACTTTTATATATTTGGTGTGTATTGATAATATCTTTCATTCTTTTGTTAATTTTCTTATGATTTCTAGACAAGAAAAAAGGAAACTGGTGAAGATCCCACGGAAGTAGAAATATGGATTGAGACACGCAAGCCAAAAATAAAGAAACGTAGTGATGGAGATAAGCGAGATAAAATCATTGTGAGGATTAACTTTTTGTTTCACATTATGAAATTGATTTATAGTTGAATTCTTATAAATGAAGGACCTCTTCCATTCTAATTTCTCAACTTTTATTATAGGTGGACCTTCAAAAATTATAAAATCAACAGGGTGAGTGCTGTGAGAAAGAAAGTGCAATTTCTTAAATTTTGGGTAACAACAACAAAAAGCATGGTAGCAAAGGTCTCTATGGCAGAGGTGTTACTAGTTCTATATTGAAGCAAAAGACAATTGCAGAAGAGTTAGAAAAAACTCGGAGAGAAGAAATAAATGCGATTGAAGCCAAATATGCAGCAGAGTCTAAAAAAAATAAAACTATGATTGCACAAGGATTACAAATAATTTTATGACAGATTTAGCAAGCCTGCCCTAGTGTCACCTTTGATGTATCAGTTTTTGGTGATTTATTGAATGATCAAGGATCCATTGCTCATGCTTCTAGTGCTTCTAATGCAATGCAGTTAGTACATTTGCAATCTTCTGCAATCGCACATGAACTATTTCCACTTCGACAAGGAGCAAGTGAGGTATTACTTTAAATAATCCAAATCACATCTTTTTATCTTGTTACTCAAAACTTATTGATGCATATGATGGGGATGTTGCTTTTGCAAGTGCTCTAGAAACTTTTGGTGGAGGTCACAGTGACCCTTTAAATGTTGCTTTTGGAGGTATCTTAGTATTCATCATTGCTAACTATTTGCGTGCATGATTTCTCTTACTTTTTTTAGTTTAGTTGCTGTCAGAATACCTAGATACTAGACTAGTGCCTAGTCCGTAGCACTTTTGGCGGTATGTATAGAGTAGAAGTTCTATAGAAACTCTATCTAATTACACTTGTTGTCTTTATGGTCATATGTTGCAGCTTTAGAGTTTGGAGTTTGGAATTGTGGCAATTGCTTGTTTAGTCTTGATTTTCTTATGAGGGAAAATTGAGATTGATAACTAAGATCATAGAAAATGATACACAAGAGTTTAGAGTTTGAAATTATAGCAATGTCATGACCCGAGATGGATCTTGGATCATGACTTAGAGAACTAGAAAGAATTAGAGTTTGGGATGAGGAAGAATTGAGAAAGAGATGAGAATTAGAGAGAATAGAGGGAGAAGTAGAGAGGATTAAGGGAGAAAAGTAGAGTTTGTCTTATCATTTTAATGCATATTACAAGTGTAGGATCATGTACTTATACTACTTCCTAATCACAAGAGGTGGTGAAAGTATTGAGGTATCTAACTAAAATATCTAACACAAAGCTCTAACCAACCTAACTAACTAACTCACACTTTTTTTTAAGGTGACAACTACAAGTACTTAGGCTTCTTACACAATCTAATACATTCTAACTATCTTAGCTAATACTAATGAGTTGAGTACATATAGTATTCATGACAAGCAATTGCTCTACTAATACTATGACTTGAATCCAAACCTTAACATCCTGTTATTAATGTGAAATAATTTAGATTGCTCATCTTTTAAAAAGAGTTCATAGAAATCTTTCCATGTAGCTTAAATATATATGTGTTTTAAATTAAGTGATATCATGAATCTTGTGACTACTATATGATAATTATTGATTGTGGTATTATGTTATGGCTTTGAATACATGTTTAAAACTATTTATTCTGAAACATGTGTTATATTGTAGGGGATGCAATCTATGGAAGAAGAGGACAAAGAAGAAGATGATGAAGAAATAGATGAAGACATTTAGCTTTTGAGAACAATGTTAAATTTGAAATTTGTCTCCTAGACCATTTGTATTTTAAATATTCAAGTATGGTTATTGCTCATATTTCAATTCTAAGTTGTTACTTTTTGGAACACGAGACATGTATTTTGTCACTTACCAACTAGTGTTGATTATTTGTGAAAATCAGTTTATGCAATTCATATAGATTTGATTGGTTGTATTTGCGGTTTGGATTCTTTGTTATGCAACAATTCTTATCTTTGATATGACATAGGCAATGCTTTGGTTTCATTGTACATGAAAGGCAATGGTAAAGGCAACGGTTTGTTACCATTGCCTAATATGTTATGGGCAACGGTTTATAATTCGTTGCTTTAGAAAGGCAATAATTTGTAATGTGTTGCCTATTGAGGGCAACAATTTTTGTGTGTTACATAATATAGGCAACAGTTTTTGTATGTTACCAAATATAGGCAACATTTTTCTAATTGTTGCCTAGAACTGTTGCCTAAAACCGTTGCCTTTGATAGAACCGTTGCCTATTTGGTAAAATTTTGAACCTGTTGCCTATTGTTGAAAATGTGTTGCCTATAGAATAGGAGACGCTTCCTAATGCAGCGGTCATGCAATTGTCTCCTTAGACATAATGCAACGGTTATTTGTGAATATGCAACGCTTTATGACGGTTGGGTTAGGCCATTTATGCTGTAGTGACAACATCCTTAAAAATAAAGGTGCTGATAGGAAAAAGTCCATACTAAGCCGTGCCGGCCGGCACGCCATCGTACTCACTATAGGCCTACAAGACTTTGCCAAGTCAAAGAAAAATAAGTATATAAAATGGCTTTTCCAGCTCTAGAATTTGTATGCAGGATAACTGAGTTTGAAGAACTACCAAAATTGAAGAAGAATGCCTCAAATTCCAACAAAATGTAAATTTTTTATTAAGAAATTTTTTAAAGACTGAAGACTTTTTGCAATTTACCCATTCAAAACACAAAAAAATTTGCATGGAGGACAAAGAAGGTGGGTTCAGTAGGGGAGATAAACTTCCAAAGAGAATCACATAATTATTCCCTGCCATCGTTGTACGTAAAGGACGAGTGAGGTCCACGCCCCATCGCACAGGGCGCGTGAATTTGGCCCCATTTGTTTTTGCTACTAAGCGTCGAAGAGAATAATGAGTATAATGTCATATTTGTCATGTAGTATTAAGTAATTCTACGGATCCTCTTCTGAAAGCAGAGCACACTGCCCTATAGATGTATGCCCCGTAGGGACAAGGGCACTTTGGATAAAGGGCACTTTGGATATTCTTACCTACTATTTTTCTCTCTCTCTCTGTTACATTCCATGGTCAAAATAGCAGGACAAATTATTATGCGAAATATTGACTTTATTATTAAATGTAAGAAACATTTTGTATGTTTAATTTAATACAACTCATCTCTTCAATTTTGGGATCCATGCTCTGTGGCTCTAATCAACGCCATGGGACTGAGACTTTGTGGGGTGATAAGTGTCATCCTTTGTTGTTGCTGTTGTTAGAACTTTTTGTTTTTTTAAAAATAAGCAATTAACTTTAACATGATATTATATTTTTGTATAAATATAAGGTATAAATAGGATAATATTGCCAAAGCCCTCCTGACCCCAATGGTTGGGTAGGCGTTTGCCACCCACGGGATCCAGTGTTTGAGGCCCGGTATTCCCCCTTCTCCTGCCTTTTAGGCGTTTGTACTGTTCAAAAAAAAAAAAGAAAAAGGATAATATTGTTGTCAAAATAAATTTGTTATTATTAGAGCAAGATTATAGTTTTCAAGACAGATTTGTGGCTCTCATACTTTGTACCTTACATTATTGATCTACCAACAATAATTTTTACACTACTAATAACAAGGGTCATTTACATTTCAGTACCCTGACCTTTTTGTAAATAAGAAAAAGAACCTTGACCTTTTTGAATTATTAAAAAGGTCTCTAAATTTTTGTTGTATTAATAAAAATGTCCTCTTTGGCGTGACGATATTATTTTTCATCAATAAAGCTGATGTGACAACTATTTTTTATATTAGTACTGTAGTAAAATGATAAAAGTACCCTTCAATACTTTTATTCTTAATTTATAAGTACAAAATTCGATATATTGTATTACGTAGAAACTATTTGGTTTTGCGTAATTTGTTTAAAAGTATGATTATTGAAAGGTATTTTTATCGTTTTACTGTATCATTAATAAAAAATAATTGTCACTTTAGCTTTGTCGACAAAAAATAGCATTATCATGTCGGATAGTAGACTATTTATTAATACGACAAAGAATTAGGGGTATTTTTGTTAATACAACAAAAACTTAGGGGCCTTTTTATTAATTCAAAAAGTTTGGGTTCCTTTTTTAATATTTTCAAAAACGTTGAGGTATTAAAATGTAAATAACTCTAATAACAACTCCACATAAATATATATAACTTATATATTTAATGTATATTTTAAACATTATATAAAATTTCAAGCTTATATTAGAATTATAAATAAAATATACATAATAGATATATTAATTTAATTAAAAAATAATTATTAGATTATAAAAAGAAGTGTTTAATATTATTCAGAAAAATTGTTTATTTTTATTACAGAAAATTAGCACCTAGTAATTATGAGAATTGGATATTTATCATTTTAATATCATATATATATATATATATGATATTATAAAAAAATATAATTTCATGTTAAAGTTAATTGTTGATTAAAAATATAATTAAGGGTGACACTTGTCACCCCCACAAAGCCACCGTCCCATGCTGTGGATTTGAGCCGCAGCATGGGATCCAATCCCTTTAATTTTCCAATTAAGCATAATTATGTTTTATGCTTTTAATTCAGTAAAATGACCCCTAGATTTTGTTGTTAGATACAATTCGTCCCATAAACTTTTCAATTACACGCAATTCACGCCTGGAACAATCAATATTGAAAATGTAATCTACTAAACTATTGAAAATGTAATCTACTGAACTATGTAATTAAACAAGATTATCCCGATAAATAAAATTTAGCTTAAAAAAAAACATAAATCCCTATTTATTATCTAATTTTCCTGAAGAACTAGCATATTTTTAAATTATAATATTTAATATAAATCATCAATTACACATTCAATTGCAATAACCTGTTAAACAACTTAATTAAACTCAGACTACCATACAAACCAATTACGCTTGAATTAAACATGATTAAATCCTTATTATCTAATTTAGAAAGAATAGATTAGGGAGTTATTTCTTTAAAAAAATTAGATAAAAAGAGAGAAATTATGTTTAGGTTCCACATTAAATTAAATTATGTTCAGGTTTCAGGAGCCATTGTCTAAAATTAAACATATATGGAATGAGTTATATTTGCTGTAAGGTGAAAATGCCTAAGATCTAGGTTCGATTTAGTACTAAATGAAATATGAAAAACAAATATGAAGGTAAAAGAGAAAGAGGAAAAAAAAAATTTACTTGAAAAACCCTCAAAAAGATGGAAAAACCATGGATGGAGATAGATAACTTTTATTATATCGAAATTGAAGTATTTCAAGAGAAATTTCTTCTTCTTCTTCTTCTCTCTCTCACTCTAGCTGTTTCTCTCTAAAGGAGGAAAAAAAATAATAAAATAAAATTTGAGAGCTTGAATGACTTAGCACTTGAGTTTGATTGATATATATAAAAATACAAGGAGGGAAAATACAATTGTTGGGAACATATTTTTAAATTTTTTCCTAAACGAGTGCAGTGGAATACCAATTTAAAATTTTTAATTTTAAATCTAAATCCTGATCTAATTAAACTATTTAATTAGATCTAGATCTTACTCTAATAGGTTCATAATATGACAAACGAAAAATATTGAATAAAACAAATATAAATATGGCATGTAGAAGAAACGGAAAAAAAAAAAAAAATCAAGTACCACATATTTAATTAAACATACCTGAAGCGTGAATCCTAATTCTAACTTGATGACCTGAAATTGGAAGAAGGTTTCTTGACACCTTAAGTTCTTCTTCGCAATGACCTTTTCTAGCATCAAGAGTATGGGCTCGAAAAAATTTTTATTTTAAGAAACATTTCGGAACAAAATTTTTTATGTTTAATCTTTTTGAAAAATAATTTTCAAAAAAATTATACTAAATAATAATTTAGAAAACCCCTAAATTTTAGGGTTTTCATTGTGGGAGAAAACCATTTTTTTTTTTTGGTGACGAGGGATTGGGTTGCCCCAATCAACCCTAGTCCATGTGAATAGTCCACAAGTCTCCATGAGCAGGTAAGTCATGAGTATATTCTCAGTGAGAATCGAACTCCTGACCCCTGGACAATAATCGCTTGGGTTGGGGAGATAAAACCAGGTTCTAAAACCCTAAACCGTAATAAAATTCATGGCAAAACGCGCTTAAATGGACAAAACCGCATGACACGTGTCATCAAATCATTGGTCAAGGCCCTTAGACACAAATAGCATTCGCGCCAGCCTAGCTATGCCTGCATCAAGATTGCCACATGGCAGTAGCGGATTGGTCAAAAACGTTATACGCGGATTGTGACTTGTGTATGCGATTTTTCCTTTTTTTATGTAAATTCCCACATGTATAAATTTATCTTATGAATATTATTTGGTGAAACTAATTTATTCATCTCATGAATTATGTCTAGTAAAATAATTTACTCACTCATGAATAAATAATTCATCTCATTAATTCATTTTAAATATTTTCAAACGATTATTAAGTTGAGGCTTATAATGGGACCTCATGGACAATCTAACTCTAGCTACAAATAAGTCAAATTTGATTGTGATCTCATGATAATAGTTGATTATCATAGTAAAATATAATTCTACTAAATACGTTTTATTGGACTCTAAAACTAAATATATTAACTCAAGAATTTTCAAATAACTTTTATTACGACAATTAACACTTTTATTAGATATCCATGAGCAAAAGTGACTTTAACTACTATCGTTACTTATTTAACATCCCTCGCTATAGTTTCTGACTCGCCCTTTTCGAACAATTCAATAATACAGAAATAATTTTCTGTATTAATTCCAAATGTCATACCTATGGAATGCACTGGCCAAAGATTCTAGAATCTGTTCCAATATTTATGAACCAACTAATGGGACATATTTACCTCGTTAAAGACTATAAATTCCATGTAAAACAACTGTTGCTGCCCCACTTCATGATGTTACCCAATGTAAGTAAGATTCAAGTTAACGCATTTTGAATAATCCTTTTGGCACATCAAAGTAAGGAACAATTCATGCACAAGTTCCAATTATTTCTTGGGTTTGGAGTTATTGTCTGCCAGAATTAATTATTTCTGATAGCAATTAAAGAAATAACTAATTATGGTAGTCTTGCTCAATGTTCTAATTTTATTAACACACCAACATGATACTCTTGGATTCCTATCCACATAACCAAGACAAGTCATCAAAAGTACTATATTATACTCTTATCAGACAAGTTGTCTAAACTTATCACCGACTACAAAGATACTTTGACAATATATCATTAGTCCAATCTAAGTCTATTTGTGGTTCAATCTTATTAACTACTTAAATCAAACTTGACATGTCTTCTTGGACTACGTCCATCTCATGGAACGTTTTAGAAACAATCACACATATGTTTGACTTGTAACACATAATCAGACAATAAATAAATATAATAATTTCATTATTTAATATTTAACACTAACTAATTGAGTTTTTTAGGACACCAATTCCAACAACAATCTTGTTTAGGTAAAATATGTTATATACATAATGACTCTTAATCTAAAAGGATAAATAAAAGGGAAGTTAACTCTAGCTCTTTTATATATTTAAGAGATCTTAGATCTTGAGATAGATAATGAAAGTTAAGATATAGGAGGATATTCTCTGTTATCCCCTCGCAAGCTTGGCAGTGGATCACCAACGCCGAGATTGGAGCACAGAAGCCGAAATAGATCAGATGAGAGCCCTTTAGTAAGGATATCTACAACTTGAGCTACTGAGGGTAAATAACTTGCATGCAAATTACCATATTGCACTTTCTTACGAATAAAGTCATAATCAATAGTTATATGTTTAGAATTTTTGTGAAATACTGCGTTAGCAGTCATGAAGTTAGCATTGATATTATTATAGAATAACTGAGGAGGTTGGGAAAGAGGGATCTAAAGTTCTTGCAGAATCCGTTGTATCCAAATTATCTCATCAGTTGCAAAAGCAAGACCTCGATATTTTGCCTCGGTGCTAGATTTAGCTACCACACTCTGTTTACGCGAAGACCAACTAATCAAACTTCTACCCTGAAAGATAGCGTAGCCATGTGTGGAATGAAAGAAATCACAATCACAAGCCTAAGGAGCATCTGAATAAGCAAAAATAGCTGGAGTGGGATCACAATGAATACATAAGCCATGAGATATAACACCTATAAGATAACAGAGAATGCATTTCACGGCTTGCCAGTGGAGTTGTGTGGGAGAGGACATGAGCTGGCACACTCGATTAACATCAAAGGAAATCTCGGGTCCTGTGATAGCGGCATATTGAAGAGTACTAACGATACTGCGATAGAGATCTGGATCATCCATAGGATCACCATCTTGAAAGAGCGAAGATGATGCTTCTACAGGCATGGAGATGGGTATGGCACCATCCATCTGGGTTCGAACCAATATATCAGTAATATACTTCGATTGAGAGAGAAAAAACCAATGGGATTGCAGACAACTTGAATGCCAAGAAAGAAGTTCAAAGGGCCGAGATCCTTGAGAGCAAAAGTGCAATGAAGTTCACGAATAAAATTGTTAATAAATTCAAGGTTGCTGCCAATAATGATAATATCATCAACATAAACCAAGAGATACGTTAGTTGTGACCCTGTTTTGTGAACAAATAATGAAGAATCCGAGTAACAACTATGAAGATTATATTGAAGTGAGAAATCCTTAAGTTTGTGAAACCATGCGCGAGGTGCCTGTTTAAGGCCATATAAAGCCTTCTTAAGACAACAAACATGATCAAGAAAATGAGCATCACGATATCCTCGTGTTTGGTGCATGAAAACGATTTCAGAAACTTCACCATTAAGAAAAGCGTTGTCGACATCAAGTTGGCACGTGGACCAAGCCAATGTAGCTACAAGTGTTAGAACAAGATGAATGGTAGTGGGTTTAACCACAGGACTAAATGTTTCAAAGAAATCAATGCACTGTTGCTAATTATATCCCTTAGCTACAAGTCGAGCTGTGTAACTTTCAATTGAACCATTGGCACGACATTTAATCCGGAACAACCACTTACAACCCACTAAACTGGCACCCGAAGAGGGGGGTGACAAGGGTCCATGTGGAGGTTTGATGTAGGGTAGCACCTCAGCATCCATGGCTTGACACCAATGAGATGATTTGGAAGCCTGAGTATAAGTGGAAGGTTTATTTTCAGTGGAGGTAATGGACATAGGATGTCGGGTAGTGGTGAAGGCTTTTGGTTTAAGAGAATTATGGAAGGGTTGAAGCGCAAAGGTACGGGAGGAGGAGGAGCAAACATACCTTCTTGAGCAGTCTCGACTGTTGGACTCGAGGCAGGAGAAGCAGGCAATGACAGTGGAGGCAAAGGGGGGAGAGTGGTGGGCAATGGAGTTTCGGTTACCAAGGAAGGGAGAACGAGAGGAGGGAATATTGCTGTTTGAAAAAGTGACATAAGAGGAGGGAAGGAAGCATGTGAGTTATGATTGGTGTTGAGATAGAGAAATCATGGACTCATATGCAAACATGGATTCATCAAACACAACATGTTGTGCAATGTAGACCCAATGAGATGGAATATGAAGACATATGCCGCCCTTGTGTTTGGTACTATACCCCAAAAACAAACATGATTGAGATCAAAAATCGAGTTTATTGTTATTATAAGGGCGGAGGAATAAATAACATAGGCACCCAAATGTTTTAAGAAAATCGTAGTTAGGTGTATGATTATACAATTTTCGATAGGGTGACAGATAGTTTAAAATTGGAGTGAGAAGTCTATTCATTAGGTAAACAGTAGTCACAAAAGCATTTCCCTAAATTTTAATAGGGACAGATGCATGGGCAAGTAAAAAGAGCCCTTTTCAACAATATCTCGATTTCGTCTTTCAACTGCCATGTTTTGTTCTTGAGTATGTGGGCATGAGACTTTATGGTTCATTTCTAAAGAATAAAGGAATTGAAAAACATGTTGATATTCACCCCCCTCCCCCCAACAATCCGTTTGGACATTTCTGATTGTGGCATTATATTATGTTTCGACCATGGTATGAAAATGAAAAAAAAAAATCAAAAACTTGAGATTTCAAAGTCATAAAATAAATCCACACATATTTGGAATAATCATCGCCAAAGTGAACAAAATAAAAATTACCATTAAGTGAAAAAACTGGGGCAGGGCCTGATACATTTGGAATAAATTAAGTCAAAGGGCAAGTTAGATGGGACATGAGAAGTGCGTAAATGCTGATGATGGCTTTTACCTAGTTGACATATCCCACATACCGCCATAGCTTTATTGGAAGACAAGAGCAAACTAAAGCTAGAGACTAATCTACAAACCACTTTCCTGTTCGGATGGCTCAAATGATTGTGCCGTCCTTGAAGAGAAGTGCGTTCACCTAAAAATGCAGTAATTGGTTTAGATGAGGATGAGGAAGTGTTGCCTGCCACGCTGTAGAGTCTGTGATCAAGCATGCCCCGAAGAAGTACCTGCCCCTGCATATTCTTTATAAGACAATAGTTAGGATGAAATTCCATAAACACATTATTTTCTTTGGTTAGTTGTGAAACACTAAGTAAATTTTTGGTTAATTTGGGAACATGAAGAGTTCATGGTAAATGCAAGACAATGCCGTTAGTAGAAATAAGCGTAGTGTTGGTATGAAAAATAGGGAGAAGCGTACCATTACCCACTTGAACCTTATTAGTGCCTTGGTACTGGGTATGAGCGAAGAGGTTGTTGAGATCGGCAGTCAAGTGATTTGAGGCACTCGAGTCCACATACCATCATGGATCAACGGAGCGGTTGGGAGAGGCAATCAATGGAGATACCTGGGCAGCCTTATGTGAAGAATATGCATGATTGAACTGATTGTAGTAGTCAATGGCAAAGTGACCCGATTTTTGACAGATTTGGCATTGAGGGACTGGCTTCTTTTAGTTGTTGTGTTGGGTTGGACCGACGGGTTCACTTGGCCTATGTGGTGAAGGGGGTGGTTGTAGTGATTAGGTGGGTATTGAGTTTGGCGTTGGGTAGCACTGGCAGTGAGAATTTGGTTTTGGATAAGTTAACGTAGTCATTCCTTCTCATGTAATAATATACCAATGATAATATCCGCAGTGAGTGGGTCAGAACTGTTGTTGATGGAGGTAACAAAGGGCCAAAACTTAGCATCAAGGCCATAAAGAATATATTGGATTAAGTCTTGTTCAAGGATAGGTTGAAGTGTAGCAGCAAGTTGATCTACAAGAAAATATTTCTTCTCTACGTAATCGAAAACAGGAAGTGTACCTTGTAATAGGGTTTAAAGTTGCCACCTGGTTTGCATAATCCTAGCACGAGACTGAGAATGGAAAATTTGTTCAATGATCATCTACGCTTCCCCTGCTGTAGTGGCTCTAGTGACATGCCCTAAGATCCTCTCACTAATAGTGGATTTCAACAACAGTAGGATAAGTTTGCCCCTTCTTCTTCCAAGCTAGATATTCCTCAGCAATAGACCCTGAAGCATTAGTCTCAGTAGTAGAACCTGAATTGTTGTTTGAATCGAATTTAGTTGGGACGATGGAGGTAGGTTTGGAAGGAGGCTCATTGATTTGGGAAGCCATAACACGATCTTGTAGACTTAAGTCTTTCTGGAGTTTTGATACCATAAAAAAATAGAAACAATAAAAAGAATTTGAGGGCTTGAATGACTTAGCCCTTGAGTTTCATTGATATATATAGAAATACAAGGAGGGAAGTTACAAATTTGTTTAGATAAAATACATGATATACATAATGACTCTTAATCTAAAAGGATAAGTAAAAGGGAAGTCAACTCTAACTCTTTCATATATTTAAGAGATCTTAGATCTTGAGATAAATAATAAAAGTTAAGATATATGAGAATATTCTCTATGACCCTCTAACTCAAAAAAAAGAAAAGAAAAAAGAAGCTAAAAACCCTAAAAGGTAACCCCCACATAAACAAGAGAAACTCGAGAAGGCAAGCACATATAATAACCCGACCCGATTTGCCCCCCGCACCACCATTTGGAAGTCAATGTTGGGCTATGATCCTGGGTCCAGTCCCTCTGCTCCACTGTAGACTTCTATTTAAAATCTGGACAAAAATTTGAAACATAATATCACATTTACTATTAATTTAAGAAACTAATTAAATATTGAGGCGTGAGCTGTATTAAATTATAAGTTGGGGTTGAGTTGTTCTAATTGTGAAGTTCAGATAATATATTGTGTTAATTTAAATGTGTGAAGACTCATTTGTGTTGTGTATGAAAGGGAATTCTTTAATAATTTGCCCAAAATATTATGTTAAAATTTCAGGAAGCCTTCACTCAACTTGGTTCAATTATAAAAGATTTAAATAAATTTAAGTAAATAATTATTGTAAAATCAATGAAAAATGGATTTACATATTAAACTTTTACTTTCTTGTAATGTAACAAGTCCAATTGAAAATTTTCATTACACTTGCATCGTTGACATAATACCCATTTGCTTGTGTGCCTAAACATGGGACTTTTTCTTATTTTTCACCTATCCACTCCATCCTCTCACGTCAATTGCATCAACGTGGTCAACTCTCTCTGCCTAAAAATGGCCATCACAGTCACCGTACTCTAAATTCTATTTAGTTATGGTTGATCAAAATAAAGTCACCCATACAAAAAGTCCCCGATACATTTAACAAAATGACATAATTTGTCACAAAAGGTACAATGCGTCAAATTTGTTGGTGCATTTTAATTAAATATGCTAGATACATTTAGCAAAATGACATAATTTATCACACAAGGTACAATGCATCAAATTTGTTGGTGCATTTTAATTAAATATGCTAGTTAAACTGGCGTATTAAATACTTAGTTGATATGCATCAAACTAGATGGCGCATTAAGTTTGGCGCATTGCATGCCAATTCCTCTGGAGCATTACATGCCAAGTCCTCTGGCGCATTAAAGTTGGTCATTTTTTTATTAAATGCCTCACTTATAATGGCGTATTTATGTAAAATAATAAAGCACAACAATTTGGCACATATTGGGAGTAGCCTAGTTGGGAGAGTGTAATATTGGGGTCTGAAGGTTGCGTTTTCAATTCTTGCTCACTTCAACCCTCCACTCATTTTTCTTTTACATTTCATGGCATGTCATGTGACATGCATGCTAGCTTCCTCATCCTTTTTTTACCCTTAATTAACCACTGAATTTACCACCTCAACCAAAAATCTATAAATTTCCATACTTTTTTCTATGTTATTTTTCAATTTTGAAATCTAAAAGCTGAATATCAAAATGAAAGAAGGGAAAAATGGCCATATTTACATTGGTCTTACCATCTCCAACAACATTCTATTTCTCCTTTCTACAACACAGTTTTGCTGCAATGTACCTAGTGTAGAAAACTAAGATCTAATCCCGCTTGCAATTTGGAAATTGTTTGCTCTATCTTGTTTGTAGTTAAGTGTGATGTGGTCGTCGTAAAATGATAAACAAATCTGCAAAAGGAACTCACTGCGACTAGGAAGTGAGCCTAATTACGAATCGCACTTCTTTAACCTCAACCACTTACAGTTTTCAAAGAAAAGGTTGGGATGTGTAGGTGGTTCTAACTTGGGTTATACCATGAGTTTTGCTTATGTTTCAATTAAGAAGACTTTTGTTAAATATTTTTGTGGATTATATATACATACATATATATATATTGACAGAAATTAAAATGATATAGACCCAACTAAAGTGGCAGTTACAGGGACGGAGCAGGGTCCACGGACACCTTTCCTCGTACACTCAAAAGTCAAGAACTGGGATGGAGACAAAAATTAAGAGCTCAGCAGTCCACTTAGAAGTCCGAGTCAATCAGGTTTTTAAGCCTGTCACCCTTGACTTATAATAACTTAAAAGAGTTAAGGTCTGACAAGATTAGGGTGGAGCAAACTGTATTCAGGTCACTGAGTTAGGACCAACACAATTAAGGTCAAGCTTTGGCCGTCAAAGTCCTAAACAATAAAGTAAACCTAAGTTCACCTGACTTATTAAGCAGTGACAGTAGCGTTAAGACCAACGCAACCTTGATCAAGCCTTGGTTGTCAAAGCCTTAAACTAAAGCCTTAGCCTTAACTTGTTGAAACTTAGGAACAGATTAAAATTTAAAAGTCATACGTAAAACCTAAGAAACTGTATAACCAATGAAGCAAGTACAAGTTCTATGCTAATGTACCCTAAGCTAAGTTACATTACTCATGCTAATGTACCCTAAGCTAAGTTACATTACTCCTAAGGAAAAAAAAAACAAGTGTGCTCTAAAGAAAACTTGAAGAATTTTTATATTGAGTGTGTGTACTACTTTAGACTAACGTTGTTTGCTCTATTTTATTTCAAGTTTTGTGTGCGTGGTCATTGTAAATGTGAAAAAAAATGCAAAAGGGACTCACCATGACTAGGGAGTGAGCCTATTTACGAATCGCACGACTTTGACCTCAACCACTCACCGTTTTTGGAGAAAAGGTTGTGATATGTTGGTGTACTTAACTTCGGTTATGCCGTGAGTTCTGCTTACGCTTCAATTAGGAAGACTTTTTTAAATATTTTTTTGTGTGGATTTTTTCTACGTATTTTATGAAAGAAAATTAAAGGAATATGGACCTAACTCAAGTAGTAGTTACAGTGACAGTGCAGGGCTCACTGAAACGTTTCCTTGTACAGTTAAAAGTCAGGAACTAGGTTGGAGACAAACCCAAGAGCTCAATAGTCCACTTATAAGCCTAAATCTTTCAGGTTTTGAAGCCTGGCACCTTTGACTTATAATAGCTCAAATAAGTTTAGGTTTGACATGATTAAGATGGAGAAAAACGTATTTAGGTCACTAGGTTAGGACCAACACAATCAAAGGACAAGCTTTGGCTATCAAAGCCCTAATCAATGGCACGAACCTAAGTTCACCTGACTTATCAAGCAGTGAAAGTGTTATTAAGATGAACACAATTGAGGGACATGTCTTGGCCGTCAAAGCCTTAAACGAAAGCCTCAAATTTCAACTTGTTGATTTGTGGGAATAGAATAAAACTGGAAAGTCATAGCTAAAGGCCGAGAACTATATTACTATGAAGGTAAGTACAACAGAGATCTACGTTGCGCTATGCGTAGCTAAGTTACATTACTTCTAAGGGAAAAACACAATTGTGCTATAAAAGAAAACTTATAGATGTTTTGTAATGAGTGTATGTACTACTTTGGACTGACGTAGAGTCCGTCATTTATTGAATACAAAAAATAACTGCTGCTTCTTCTTTCTCGGCAACTCCACCCACTTCAGGCCACTAAGATTTCTTCTGTGCATGCAAATCTTCAATGAACCTACCCTGAATTCAGTATTTGAGGGACATCCTTGACGCCCATTTCCAAATTCTAAGCGGAAGTCCCTTCCAAAAGCCCCACATCATTTTGGATTAAGCTTAATGCTAAGAAACTGGAATTGCACTCTAAGTCACTGCCTCGAGCTTGGGAACCACCTGTCTTATGGCCTGATAGCCCCTTGAGCCCCAGTTCACTTCACTTCTCAAACATCTCGAGCCTCGATTTGCTGAACCCTTTATCAAGGGTAATTACCTTCCTAGGATACTGGGCTCGAGATGCCATTATCTTAGTACTTAAAAGCCCGACTTCCCTCAAGAAGACCCTCACATGCTAACCATGTGGCACTTTATCCAAAACAACGTCATTCCACCTCCCTTGAAATTGGGGTGTAAAGAAATACCCCCCCTTAGCCGTTGGTGAATTTGAATATACACGGGTAAACATTTTCCTGATTTAACCTTCTGCGGCTATAGGGAGCTCGAGAGAACACTGTACTTCGCTTGCTTTTCCTTCCATCGTGCCTATAAATAAGACAATTAGGGCCTAAAATTCCCACTTTCTTGCTTCGTTCTTTCTTCTTTGTTGTCCATCAAGCACTCTATTAATTCTCGCCTCTATTCTTGGATAATTGAATTCTTAACTCAACTCTGTTTTTCCTCCTGCACTTCCTTCTAATTAAACAATGGAACAAATCTCATTCGCCATTTTTGCTCCCCCTCGTCAGGTAGGCTGTCCCTTTAAGCAACTCACATGCTTTCTCCAATCTGACCCTTTTATAATCACTGATGTTCTTTAGAGCCCTATTGATCTTAATGTTATCAAAGAGGATCTTTCTTGGTTGCCAGAGGATGATTCTTCATCAAACCTGCCATTTTGTGCCCTTGGGCTAATCTTTGACCCATCCCACGACATTCCCAGTCTTAAGGCATTGGTTCCAGATATTGACGAGTCTCCTCTTCTTCATGAATTCTCTTCAGGTCATTCTTGGGAAGGAAGGCGCATTTGCAGGGAAGCGGCACCCTTCAAAGGTTTGGCGTTTCTGACCAAGCGATACCCTGAATGGGCAGATGGACTGATGGTGACCTATGGTGAGAAATGGAAGCAACTGTGCATTGGTATGATTCAAGCAAAGCTTGAATCAAAACCGAGAAGAGAGAAAGAGATAGAGAAAGAATAGAGAAGTTGAGAGAGAATAGAGAGGAATTAAGAGAAGGAAGAAGATTGATATTTCATTGAATGAATCTTAAAAGAGAATCCAACCACTACATATACTACTAAAACTAGTAAGAGGAAGCTAAGAAATACATTGGATCAAGACACAACTAACTAACCGACTTAACTACCCAATTCAAACACAATTGGCGCCAACACAGCAAAGACACTAAATTTATAGTAGGGAATTATTAACTATGTACAAGATATATCCCTAAACAAAACACAATCATGACAATATCCCTCCCTTGAAACCATTCTTGTCTCAAGAATAGAGAGTAAGGAATTGGCTCTTAATGAAGTTCTTGCCCTCCCAAGTTGCATCTTTGACTCTCAGATTGGCCCATTAAACCAGAACCTGCTCCACTGCTTCGTTCTTCAGCTACTCCACGCGTGTACCTAAGATTGCCAGAGGTTCTTGCAAAAATAATCAATGAGAAGGGATTGTTGGAGGGCTAGATGAGCTTGTAATTCCTTCAGCCATGTGCTTCGTTAACAACGAGACATGGAATACTGGACGAATGCTGGCCTATGGTGGTAATTGATACACCAATTTAAGGTAGTGTCCAAGAAATTAGGGAATTAGGAAAGAATTAGTATTAGAAGAGAAAGAGAAAGGGGATTGGGGTTTAGAAAGAGGAAGAAGAATATAGAGAGAGAGAAAGAGAGGGAAAAGGAAATTTGTTATTGGATGCCTTCAAAAAGATTACAAGACAACATTTATACTTTGGCTAAAAATCACTAAACCGACTCTAAAAATCAAGGTCTAAACATTAGACTCATTATTACATGTATCACTACCCCCCAGACGTTTGTCCACAAGGAAGAAAACCTGAAAAATGAAGACACATCTTCGAATAATCCTCCCACGTCGCATCCTCGAGAGGACGATCCTTCCAATGCACCAAGACCTGCGTTGCAGCGGCATTGCGACGCTTGACAACCCTATGCTCCAACACTGCCTCGGGAACCCACCGGAAATCAGCTAGATGTGGAAACAGTGACGGAACTCCATTTGTGAGTTAGCCAACACGCTGACGAAGCTGAGAAACATGAAAAGTGTTATGAATTTTAACCTCTGGAGGAAATTTAAGTGTATAAGCAACCTTGCCCACTTTGGCGATAACAAGATACGGCCCGTACTACTTAGTGGCAAGCTTTATATTAGCATGAGAATGGGCTGAGGATTGACGGTAGGGCTGAAGCTTGAGCTACACCCAATCTCCGACTGCGAATTGGCGTTTTAAATGGTGAGTGTCAGCCATTTGTTTCATCCGGACCTGAGCACGAGTCAAATGATGCTTGAATAACTAAATGACCTCCTCACGGGCGATGAGGCTTTGGTCCGCTGCAACAACCTCAATTTCCTCGGGAACGTACGGAATATGAAGTGGAGGTTGTTGCCCATAAAGTATCTTTAAAGTGGTAGCTTGTATGGCGGAATGAAATGACGTATTGTACCACCATTCCGCAAGGGCAAAAAATGCGACCATTAAGAAGGCATGTGTTATGTCTATCGAGTTGTAATTCTTAGAAATAAGGCGGGTAGCTTTTGATTTCTGGTTTTGGCACCAAAGGTTGTTAGGCGGTTAGAACCGATGTTGTTTTGGGAGGAGAATGTTGTTTCTGGTTTTTGGGATGAGATTAAATCTTGAACTTAACCTAAGAATTTAAGAGAATTGGGATGAGAAAGAAGGGAAGGGGATGAGAAAATAGAGAGAATTAGATGAGAGAAAGAATTTTAATCACAAGGATTGATTGATATTTCATTGGACGCCTCATTACAAGCTAATCGGCCACTATTTAAAGAGAAATAACAAAACAATTAACAAGGGATCTCACACACTCAAGTTCCCGCCAAAAACAACATCGGTTCTAACCGCTTAACAACCTTTGGCGCCAAAACCAGAAATTAAAAGCTACCCGCCTTATTTCTAAGAATTACAACTCGATAGACGTAACAATCCTCTCCCCTTAGAATTTTCTTGTTCTCAAGAAACAAAAGAAGGAAATTGGCTCAATAAAAAACGTTTATCTTCCCATGTGGTGAAAGAATTGTCCAAGTTGCACTAGCTGACTCTAATTTGCTGTCGGTTGGAGACATTGGGGCTGTCCTTCTGAACTTCTTCCACTTCTGCAGGTTGTAGGAGCAAATAGCCATTAGAACCCACCTCTGGGGGTGTTGAGCAAGCCCTTTGTCCGCTCTCAACCTGCTTCTTAAGAAGTGAAACATGGAAAACAGGGTGAATATATGAATCGGGTGGAAGTTCTAGCTTGTAAGCCACCTTGCCAAGCCTTTCTAAAATCTTGTAAGGTCAAAGAACCGTGTACAAAGCTTGACATTCTTTCTTAAAGCTGTTGTAGACTGCCTATAGGGTTGTAGTTTCAAATAAACCATATCTCCCACTTCAAAATTTCTGTCTACCTTCTTGCGGTCAGAGTACCACTTCATCCGGGCCTGGGCATGAGTGAGTTTCTGCTTTAAGAGTTGCATAAGGTGTTTCCTTTGTTGTAACAATTCAGTCACTTCAACCACATGTGTCTCTCCTCCTTGCAACAGCATTGGATTGGGTGGATCATACCCATACAATGCCTTAAAGGGTGTTGTGCCTAAGGAAGCATGGAAATGAGTATTATACCAATATTCTGCTAATGAGAGCCACCTACTCCACACCTTAGGATGGCTGATTACCATGCTTCTAAAGTATTGTTCAATGCATTGATTGACCCTTTCAGTCTGACCATTGGTTTTAGGATGGTAGGCTGAGCTAAGAGCCAATGTAGTCCCCAAGAGACCAAACAACTCCTTCCAAAAGCGACTTGTAAAGAGCTTGTCCCTATCTGAAATTATGGAATGAGGCAATCCATGAAGCTTGTAGATGTTATCAAGGAATACACGAGCTGGTTTCTCTGCAGTAATTGGTTGAGCTAAAGCCATGAAATGACCAGTTTTGGTGAACCGATCTACTACCACCCAGATCACCTCTTTTCCCTCGGATTTGGGCAAACCTTCAATGAAGTCCATACTTATATGCTGCCATATACCCTCAGGAATAGGTAAAGGTTGGAGAAAACCTTGGTATCTATGATCACCAAGTTTAGTTTGTTGACAAACTTCACAGCTTTGCACAAATTCAGTCACTTCTTTCTTCATACCGGCCCAATTGAAGTGAATCTTAACCTTTGATATTCCCTCAATGCCTGAATGACCACCCCATGCAAAATCATGAGCAGCACTGATAATCTAATGTTTCAAATCAGTATTGATGATAATGTACAGCTTTCCCTGGATTCTGATTATTCCTCGGGTAACAGACACCACAGCACTAGAAGCCTGATTTACAGCCTTGTTCATGCTAGTAGTTGCTACGCATTCTTGAGCAAATGAATCATTTTCATAGGACTGTTGTACTTCTTCCATCCAAGCAGGAGAAATCACAGAAATTGCCCCAAGAGAACCCTGCTCGAGGTCCTCAAATTTGCGTGACAGTGCATCTGCTGCTATGTTTTACTTGCCTTTCTTGTACTTGATATCATAATCCAGGCCAAGCATCTTCATCAACCCTTTTCTCTGCAATCTTGTGACAATTTTCTGCTCTAACAAGTGCTTTAGACTCTGATGATCAGTCTTGATGATAGAATGATGCCCATCCAAGTAATGCCTCCATCTTTCCACAACAAGCAAAATTGCAAGATATTCCTTTTCATATGTGGAAAGAGCTTGATGTTTTGCACTCAAGGCCTGGCTAAGATAAGCTATGGGCCTTCCTTCTTGTGACAACACTGCCCCAACACCATTTCCACACGCCTCAGTTTCTAACACAAAGCTTGAAGTGCAGTCCGGCATTGCCAAAACAGGAGCTCTGCTCATTGCTGTTTTAAGAGCTTCAAAGGCCTTTTGAGCCTCTTCTGACCATCTGAAGGCTTCTTTCTTCAACAAATCAGTAAGTGGCTTGGTTATAGCTCCATAACCTGCTACAAACTTGCGGTAATGCCCTGTCAACCCCAAAAAACCCCTTAATTGCTTTAATGTCACCGGAACAGGCCAATCATTCATGGCTTGGACCTTTGATGGATCAGTGGAATCTCCATCACAAGAGATTACATGACCAAGGTATACCAAGTGAGTTTGAGCAAAAGAACACTTAGCCAACTTAGCATACAACTTATGCTCACGCATGACCAAGAATACTTCTCTCAAGTGCTTCAAGTGTTCCTCGAATGTTGAACTATAAATCAAGATGTCGTCAAAGAAGACCAACACAAATGTCCTAAGAAATTGCTTGAAGACGTCATTCATAAGAGCTTGGAATGTAGCCGGTGCATTTGTCAAACCAAAAGGCATGACTACAAACTCAAAGTGACCATGGTGAGTCCGGAAGGTTGTCTTGTGCACATATTGCTCGTTCTCTCTAATTTGATGATAGCCTTGTTGTAAATCCAGCTTGGAAAGGACATGGGCTCCATACAATTCATCTAACAAATCATCTATACTGGTATAGGAAACTTGTCCTTAACCGTCATAGCATTAAGCTGTCTATAATCAACACACATGCGAGCCGTGCCATCTTTCTTCTTGACAAGAATAACCGGGGAAGCAAAGGGGCTGTGGCTAGGCTGTATGAAGTTGGTTTTGATCAGATCATCAACCTGTTTTTCAATTTCTATCTTTTGAGCATGGGGGTAACGATAAGGCCTAAGCTTCACCGGTTCAGCATCACCTTTGAGGGGAATAACATGATCTAAACTCCTCTTGGGGGGTAGAGATTGAGGTACTTTGAACAGATCCTCAAATTTAGTGACTAAAAACTGCACCTCTGGTTCGGTAATGTTCATTAATTCAGTAGGGGCAATAGAAAATAGCTGGCGTACTCATTGAAATGAGCATTTCTTCATTCCTTTCTTCAACCTTCTTCCTTTCATGACTTGCAAGTGGGCCTGTTCAGCTATGCCTTGTAAAGTCACCTTAATTCCTTGTATCTCAAAGGAAACCATGAGGTTAGCAAAATCAAATAACACCGGGCTATAAGTTCTCATCCAATCAACCCCAAGCACCATATCACACCCTCCTAGAGGAAGGATTCTAAAGTCATAACTGAACTTTCAGTCTTGCATTTCCCAGCTGAACCCATAGCATTTGTTTTGAGTGATAACTAATTTTCCATCAGCCACGGTGACAGCGAGGGGGTGGATTTTAATCACTTCATGACCCACCTTCTCAACCACTTTAGGATCAACAAAACTATGGGTGCTACCACTATCAATAAGGATGATGATAGACTTTTTACCTGCCATTCCTCTGATTCGGATCGTGCTGTGAGCACCATTTCCTGTTAAGGCCTTCATAGATATTTCCACAGCTGCATCATCTATGCTGTCATCGATGTTCAGATCAGATTCAGCTCGCTCAGCCTTAATTTCTTCATCATCAGACTCTTCCCTAGCACTAACCCCTTCAGCAGACGTGAGAAATTTGGGGTTACACCTGTGGCCAAACTGATAAGATTGGTTGCAACGGTAACACAACCTCTGCTGTTGCTTATCATCAGATCTGTTGGACCGATTTCTGGCAGCACTTGGTTGTTGCTTGGAGCTGCTGCTGCGAGGTCTGGTAGCCTTATTTGGAGACAAAATTGTGGATTCATAGAGCTTGGCTTTGGCATAAGCCATAGACAATGTTGTAGGATCAACGGCCTTAACCAAGTTTTTCACCCTTGGTTTCAATCCACTTATAAAAGCTAAAACATAATAAGACTCGGATGCTTGAATTTCAGTTATAATGCTAGCCCATAGGTTCTCAAATCTGGTCATATAATCTCTACTAGATGTCTCCTGCTTCACCTTATTAAATTTATCAACAATATCACTATCACCCTCATCACTAAACCGATCACACAACTCTTTTACAAATTCAGTCCATGTGAGGGATGGATTACTCTTCATCAAACTATAAAACCACACCTCATGATCACCAAGAAGATATACAGCCACGGTTTGTACCTTTTCAGAGTCATCAATATGGTAGAAATGGAAGTAACCCTCACACCACCTTAGCCACGAATGAGGTTGCTTCCCATCAAATGCATCAATCTGCACCCGAGGCTATCTGTGACCATTGCTTCTGCTGTTGGATACCTCATCATTAATGCCAAAACGTGGTTGGTGCCAATCATCAGGTGGTCTATCAAAATGATCCGCATTCAATGCCCTCGGTCTATGTGTATCTTCAAATTCAGTGGATCGTACACCAGGCCCAACATTCTAGTTGTGAGGTCGAGAAATCACAGGCTCATTGCGACCTTGCCCCTCAGTCACTTCAATCTCTGGGTTTCGATCAGGAATTCTCACATCAACACTAGAATTTACCACAGAAACAGGCGCATTTGGTCTTACTTCATCCTGAGGTCTGATCGGCTGATTTATGTGCAAGACACTTGCTGGTATTAATGGATCAGGAACAACGGGAGGAATGGAACTCATAACTTGTTCTCTAATCTCAGTAAACTTCTCTTCCAGCAGCTGCCTCTGTTGATCGAACCTCTGATTGAATCTTTCCTCCAGATCTTGTGATTGTCGCGAGACTTGATCAGCAATTTTAGCTTCTACCTGTTGCATCCACTGATCTACCTTCACCTCAATCTGCTGAGGTACGGATTCATTGAAGATTTGCTTGAATTGAGCAAGCATTGCCTCAAACTTACTATCCATTTGGGCATTTGTCACCCAATCACGACCTGCTGCATCACTACCTCCAACACCCTCAGCATTCGACGATCTGGCAGCTGCTCTTGCTACTGCCGATCTGGTTGTTACACCACTGATCAAGGGAATTTCATTTGTGTCCATTAATTTGATAGCCGAACGAAGCTCTGATACCAATTGTTAAGTTTAAGATTAAATCTTGAACTTAACCTAAGAATTTAAGAGAATTTTGGATGAGAAAGAAGGGAAGGGGATGAGAAAATAGAGAGAATTAGATGAGAGTAAGAATTTTAATCACAAGGATTGATTGATATCTCATTGGACGCCTCATTACAAGCTAATCATCCACTATTTAAAGAGAAATAACAAAACAATTAACAAGGGATCTCACACACTCAAGTTCCCGCCAAAAACAACATCGGTTCTAACCGCCTAACAACCTTTGGCGCCAAAACCAGAAATCAAAAGCTACCCGCCTTATTTCTAAGAATTACAACTCGATAGACATAACAACATGTCATAACAAAAACACCGAAGATAAGGTTCTAAGCTATGGTTAACCAACTCGTTTTGGGGCTGATTCCCCTAAGACATATGTAAGTCAACCTTGAGCACTCGAAAAAACTCTTTCCAGAAAAGGCAAAGAAAAATCGAATCACGATTCGAAATTATACTTTGCAGAAGACTGTGTAAACGAAATACCGTATCCAACAAGACGTGGGCCACGGTTTCAGCTGAATACGGATGTGCAAGTAACCTGAAATGTGCACATTTACTCAACCGATAGACAACAAAAAAATGGTATCTTTCCCTGTTTGAATGGGGTAAGCCGTTGATGAAATCCATTGAATCGAAGTCCAAACCGTTTCCAAAATCAACAAGGGTTAAAGAAGACTCGGATACACCACATTATCTAAATTATAATGTTGACATGTAGTACATTCGGATATAAGCTTGTACACATCACAATGTAAATAGAAAAAAATACTCAATTTACAGATGGTGACATCAACACCGGAATGACCCCCAACCGCCAAGCTGTGGTATGGATGAAAAATATGACGACGGCTATCATTATTCAAACCAACGACCCAACGCCTGAAACAACGTAGCTCCCCATTAATCCAGGATAATGTGGGATGCGACTTCAGGCCTTGTTGCAGCTCGGTAATCAGCCGCTGGAGTGACGGTCTGCACTAAGGGACCTGCCAATTTCAGTAAGCAATGGGGTTGACAGGTCCAGTAGTAAAGAGCACAACTCAACATTGGAATGAGGCATTCGGGAAAGGGCATCGGCTGCTTTATTTTCGCAACCTTTGTTGTACTCGACACTATAAGAAAATCCCATCAATTACGCTAATCAGGCACGTTGTAAAGGAGTATTCACCTTTTGTTCAAGCAAAAATTTTAAACTTTGTTGGTCGATGCGAAGAACAAAGGGATGATGAGTAAGGTAATGCTCCCATTTTCGGATAACCATGACCATGGTCATCAGTTCCCGCTCATAAACCGAGTGTCCCTGATGTGTGGGAGCAAGAGCTTTGCTCAAATAAGCAATCAGATGATAGTCTGGCATAATAACGGCACCCAAACCTGTACCTAATGCATTGGTCTCTATGACAAATGGCCTTGAAAAATCGGGCAAAGCAAGCACCATAGCGACCGTGAGTGCGGCTTTCAGATCAGCAAAAGTGTGCTCTGCTTCGTGTGTCCGTTTACAAGCATCACGTTTTAAGAGGTCGGTTAAGGGCCGATTGATATGTTATGGTTCAAGATCTTACTTGAACCATAACCTAGGGTTTAGGAGGAAATAGAGTAGAGTTGAGAAGAGAATTAGAGATTCAGGGATGAGAGATAGAGAGGGTTAGGGTTGAGAGAAGAATAGAATCAATAAGATATTACAAGCTAGATCTCACTTATTTATAACAAGATAGATGCATTGAACTAGATGATCGCCTAAGCTCAGCCGCCAATAAGGACCAACTAACTAAACTACCTTGACTAAGACTTAACTACTATTCCCGCCTAAACCTTATTAATCAAATACAAGAATGTAAGCAATAATACTCCCTAACGATCATAACATTCCCCTCCCTAGAACAACATTCTTGGCCTCAAGAATGAAATAGAGGAAATTGACTTCGAAGAAATGGCAACGCTTCCAAAGTGTTGTGCGTAACCTCCCAATTATCCCATTGAATTAATGCTTCTTCTTTGTTCTTCAAGGTAGGACTTGGTCTAGTAGCCAATATAGCCACATGAGATTGTTGAAGAGTTTCATCTTTAGCTGTTGCTGGTGGAATTAAGGGGTTGTAGGGTCCCCTCTTTCATTTGCTTCTTTAAGAGTGAAACATGAAATACAGGATGCACCAAGCTGTCTGGTGGCAACTCCAACCTGTACCCAACTGCTCCTACTCACTGCAGAATCTTGAAAGGGCCAAAATAGCATGCTCCCAGCGTTACACTCTTGCGTACAACAATAGAAGATTGCCTATAAGGCTGCAACTTTAAGCAAACCATGTCATCTACAGCAAAAGAGTTGTCAGTTCTATGCTTATTTGCAAAGAATTTCATTCGATATTGAGCTAGCTGCAAATTGTCCTTGAGCTGAAGCATGAGCTGTCTTCGTTGCTTCAGAAGATCTGAAACTTCAGTGACAGAAGATACCACTCCTTGACGGCCCATTGGTGAGGGAGGATCATAACCATATAATACTTTGAAAGGGGTTGTTTTGATGGCTGAATGTGCGTGTGTGTTGTACCAATACTTTGGCAAAGGATGAGTGAAAGTCATGCCACGCAAATACTGCTCCAAACACTGATTTACTCGTTCAGTTTGGCCATCCGTTTGGGGATGGTAAAAAGAACTTAGAGCAAGTGTAGTTCCTAAAAATCCAAACAACTCAGTCCAAAAGTTGATGATAAGAAGCCTATCGCTATCAGAAGCCTTTCAATGAGGCAATCCATGTAAACGATATATGTGATCCAAGAACCGTTTAACAAGTCTTGCTGCTGTAATGGGATGATTGAGCCCAATAAAGTGTCCGAACTTGGTGAATCTATCAACCACAACCCAAATCACTTCCTTTCCATCAGATTTAGGCAAACCCTTGATGAAATCCATGCTTATGTGTTGCCAAGCTCTCTCTGGAACCGGTAATGGATGTAGTAGTCCTTGATAAGGCACACGTTCACTTTTGGTTTGTTGACAAACCTCACAAATTTGAACACATTTCTCCACATCTTTCTTCATTCCTACCTAATAGAAGTATTGTTTTGCACGCCTAAGGTACCTTCAATGCCCTTATGGCCTCCCTAAGAAAAAGAATGAATGGCTAGGACTATCTGTTATCTCAAGTCTGAACAAGAACCCTCATAGATCTTCCCTTTGATTCTGATCAGACCGTTACTTACCATAACCCATGATTCAGAGCTGGCATATGCTTTAACTTGAGTAGCAGAATGCAATTTTGAGCAAACTCATCACTTTCATAAGTCTGTAGAACTTCTTCAATCCACGAAGGTATTGTTACTGATATTGCACAGCAATGAGCCTAGTCATGTCCTTCTTGACATCGTGACAGAGCATCTGCTGCTGCATTATCTCTTCCTGCTCTATACTCAATCGAATAGTCCAACCCCAACATCTTCATAAGTCCCTTGGGTTGTACTCTCATAGTGATTTTCTGCTCCAAGAGGTATTTAAGGCTTTGTTGATCAGTTTTAATAACAAAATGATGCCCCTTAAGATAATGTCTCCACTTCTGCACTGCAAGAGGAATCACTAGATATTCCTTCTCATAAATTGATAATCTCAAGTTCTTTGGACCCAAAGCTTGGCTCAAATAGGCAATTGGCTTTCCTCCTTGTGACCGTACTTCTCCAACACCAATACTGCTTGCATCGGTTTCCAATACAAATGGAAGCTTGAAATCTGGCATAGCAAGCACGGGAGCGGTACATAAGGCTTATTTGAGCTGTTGGAAGGCTGGCTGAGCCTTACTATTCCATCCAAACACATTCTTCTTCAGCAATTTAGTAAGAGGCTTGGCCATCAAACTATACCCACAGATGAAATTGCGGTAGTAGCCAGTTAAACCGAAGAAACTCCTTAATTGCTTGACAGAGATAGGAATTGGCCACTCTTGCATTGCCTTGATCTTTGCTGGATCTGCTACTACTCCATTTTGGGACACAATATGTCCCAAATATTCCACTTGTGAACTTGGAAACGAACACTTGGTCAATTTGGCATACAACTGGTGTTGCCTCATGAGCTCAAATACTTGTAGATGTATCCAATGTCTGTAAAATGAAGAACTATACACCAAGATGCCAACGAAGAAGACAAGGACAAAATTCCTCAAATGGTCCTTGAATATTTCATTCATTAGTGCCTGGAAGGTTGAAGGAGCATTGGACAAACCAAACGGCATTACTATGAACTTATAATGTCCATGATGAGTGCGAAATGCAGTCTTGTGTATGTCTTCACTCTTGACCCTCACTTGATAATATCCTTGCTGCCAGTCTAGCTTGGAGAAACAACTAGCTCTATGTAATTCATCAAGCAAATTGTCCATAATTGGTATAGGGAACTTGTCTTTAATGGTAAGAGAGTTAAGATGTTGGTAATCAATACACATTCGAGATGACCCATCCTTCTTCTTCACCAATATGGCAGGTGATGCAAATGGGGTGTGGCTATGTCGGATAAAGTGAGTTTTGAGGAGATCTTCCACTTGCCACTCTATCTCATCCTTTTAGGCATGAGCATATTTGTAAGGCCTTAAACTCACTGACTGAGCATCATTCTTTAACAAAATAGCATGATCCAATGTCCTTTGAGGAGGAAGTGAAGTGGGAGGTCTGAACAAGTCACTATAATCTTGTAAAAGCTTGAGTAATTCAGGGTATTGCTGCTGGTCCTGCTTGACTTTTGCAACCCCAATTGAGAACAGTTACCCAATCCATTGGTAGTTCTTCTTCCAAATTGCATTCTCAAGTCTTTTCCCGGTCATAATTTGCATCCTACCATGCTCCTTGATGCTGTGCAGCGGCACCTTCTGGCCATTTCTGTCAAATGAGATTGTAAGCTCAGCAAAGTCAAACACAATTGGACTTATAGTTTTCATCCAATCAACTCCTAAGACCATATCACATCCTCCAAGCCACAATACTCGAAAATCATAAGTAAAGCTATGCTTTTTCATCAACCATGAGAACTGCTTGCACTTCGTCTGCGTTAAAATGGAATTCCCAGTAGCAACCGTGACTGTCAAGGGGTTGGTTTTGACCATCTTATGTCCACTTGCTCTCACAATCTTTAGATCAACGAAGCTATGTGTACTCCCACTGTCCACCAAAATTAATATTGGCCTATGTCCAATCTCTCCTTTAATTCTGATAGTGGTGTGGAAACCACCGCTAGTCAGGGCTTGCACTAAAATTCTAAGCTCATCCTCATCAAAGTCCCCAACTTCCTCTTACTCCAGATCTTCCAAATGATTTAGTACCTCACTTTCCTCATGTAAATCTTCCAATTCCTCCTCATATTCCATTGCACGGATAGCCAATAGGAGTTTAGGATCACACTTGCACTTGTAGCATAAGCGTTGAGCCTTTTTATCCTCCACATTACGACTTCTATTGCCTCTAACTATTAATGAAGGGGTGGCAGATGTTCCTTGTCCACCTTTGGAATGTAAACCATCAGTTGTAGACAAGATGGTATTCTCAAAGAGCCGGGTCTTGGAATAAGCTTAAGAAAGAGTTGTAGGCTCCAAGGTCTTAACAAGATTCTTGATCTTGAACTTCAAACCACTGATGAAGCTTGAAACATAATAAGCCTCGGAGGTCTCAGGATAAGCAATCACATTCGTGCTCTCAAGTTCTCAAATCTAGTCATGTACTCCTTAACTGAAGTTGTCTGTATTACCTTGCTGAAATCATCCACAATGTCTCCAATATCTTCTTTCCTATATCATTCACATATCTCCTTCACAAAATCAGCCCAAGTACTGGCAGTTCTGCCCCACATCAGCCCAAAATACCAAGTCTTTTAATCTCCTTTCAAATAAACTACAGCATGGTCCACCTTTTCAGCCTTAGATATATGATAGAAGTTGAAATACTACTCACATCTTCTAATCCAAGATTGTGGCTGCGTTCCATGAAATGGTTCCATGTCAATTCTTGGCTACCTCAATCCATTTCCTTGAGCCATAGTCACGTCTCCACTGCTTTCAGATGTATTTTGAGTAATTGGAGTGTGTATCTGACTAGTAGGACGCAGAATGCCACCAAGAGCACCTTACCTATCCAACTGCTTCTGTATTTGCTTAATTTGCATTCGTAGACTTTGAGTTTCCTCAAGTGCCACACCTTACCTATCCAATAACTGCTCCATTTCACTGACTTGTGTGGTGAGGTTTTGAGTTGCTTCCCTGCTGTGCTGGAGAGACAAGACAATTGTATTCACTTGGCGAGCCATGTTGGCTATTGTATCAGATTGTCCATCAGCAGCGATATTTCTAATATTTTCGGCTTCATTCGTAGCAGCTCCTACTAGTGCAGCTGCATATGAAGCTACACCGGATCGTGTAGTAGGCATAGCTTGTCTTTACAATCGCAATTTATATTGATTGATGAATCTGCAAAAGAAACAAGCAATTGATAGTACAATATACTTGTTTTGAATGTATTGTATTGTTATGTAATTGCACTTAGCTGTATTAGATCCTTAATCAAGGATCACATTATCATATTTGTAGATGAATGAGCTTATGGTTATGTAAATGCACTTAGCTATATTGGATCCTAGTTTAGAATCAGTTAAGCATGGCTTTAGCTACTGAATTTTAATCTGGCAGCTATTAATCCTGGATTTGAATCCAATTTTGATCTTGATGAGCATCTAATGATCACTCCTCACACAGCAACAACTGCAAGTTAATCAAGAACAATCACGCAGCAACTTGAACAATTTTTAGCTCCGATCCTTCACAATTGCTTGAATCAAGAATCAGATGCAATTACTTGACTTGGTAGCTCACTTATGTGGAATTGTAGCTAAATTTCAGCTCTGATACCAATTATTATGGTTCAAGATCTTACTTGAACCATAACCTAGGATTTAAGAAGAAATAGAGTAGAGTTGAGAAGAGAATTAGAGATTCAAGGATGAGAGATAGAGAGAGTTAGGGTTGAGAGAAGAATAGAATCAATTCATCAATTATCAATATGATATTACAAGCTAGATCTCACTTACTTATAACAAGATAGATGCATTGAACTAGATGACCGCCTAAGCTCAGCTGCTAATAAGGACCAACTAACTAAACTACCTTGACCAAGACTTAACCACCATTCCCGCCTAAACCTTACTAATTAAATACAAGAATGTAAGCAATAATACTCCCTAATGATCATAACATGATAGCCCCAAAATGGCGAATAAAATGGCTGTAGTAACCTGCTAAGCCCAGGAAACCCCGAAGTTGCTTCGGTGTAGTTGGAAGTGGCCAAGCTAGCATGGCCTCAATCTTGGTGATATCCGTAAAGACCCCTTGCAAGGATATACAATGCACCAAGTTATCGATCCCTTCCCAAAAAAAAAGCACATTTAGAACCTTTGGCAAACAAGTTATTATCTTGCATGGCCTGGAATACCAAACGCAAGTGATATAAGTGCGTGGGCATATCCCGGCTACAGATTAGAATGTCATTGAAAAAAAAAGTATGAAACACCGCAAATGGGGCTGGAAGACAGTGTTCATCAGGGTCTGAAAGGTGGCTGGTGCATTTGTAAGCCCAAATGGCATGACACAGAATTCGCAATGACTGAGATGGGTGCAAAATGCTGTCTTATACACATCTTCGTCACAAACACGAACCTTATGGTACCTGCTACGGAGATCTAATTTTGAAAAAATCACGGACCCATATAACTCGTCCAACAACTCCTCTGCCACCGGGATCGAAAATTTATCTTTAATTGTCTTACGATTCAATTCCCGGTAATTGACACACATGCACCACGTACCATCCTTTTTCTTTACAAGAATAACGGGTGAGGCAAAAGGACTATTGCTATTACGAATTACCCCCGTTTCGAGCATGTCTTGAATCATGCATTCAATGGCATCCTTTTGAACCAATGGATAATGATAAGGCCTGATATTAACCGGGCCTTCCCCTCATTTAATGACTATACGATGATCAAAGTGCGGCCTACTAGGTGGCAGAGTTCGAGGTTCCTCAAAAATCAAAGCAAAATCATGTAGTAAGGCATTTAGTGTAGCCCACTCATAATTAGTTACTAAGACCGAGGTCGTGAAAGACTCCGAAATGCAAACAGACATTAACGAATCATAAGGAAGAAGAACAACATGGATAGAAGGACTCATAAGATGTATGCGATGAAAGCTTTTCTTACCGGCATCACGAACGGAGATAACCGAGCCCTGTAGCGTGCATGTCTCAGAGTTCCACGTGAACTGCATCTTAGGCGGTTAAAATCCCAAAGAATCGGTCTGAGAGTAGACAGCCACTGGATCCCAAGGACCATATCACAACCGCCTAACATGATCAACAAGACGTCGCTATTATATTCATGACCCTGAGTGCTCCAACGAAAATCACGACATATTTTCGAACACTGAATACGACACCCATCAGCGACCACCACGGACAATACCGGTATGGAAGAAGCCGTGCATCCCAACCAACGAGACTTCGTCACATCGAGGAAATTATGTGTACTACCACTATCAATGAGGATGTGGAGTGGTTTACGATGACAAAAGCCCGTAATCCTCATAGTACTATAGGAAGAAACGCCTGCTAACGCATGACAAGATATATGTGGAACGTTGTTATGATCATTAGTTAACATGTTGGTAATGCATTTGTAAGTGTTCTTTAGGCGGGAAAGTCAGTTAAGAAGTCAAGCATAGTCAAGTTTGGTGGCTGCTGTATTGAGTCGGTTGTTGCATTAGTCTTAGTTCATTGCATCTATCTTGTTATAAATAAGTAAGATATATCGTGTAATTGATGATTGATGAATGAATATACTTCTATACCCCTTCTCAACCCTAATTCTCTCTATTTCTCATCAACTTTCACTTCTCCTCTCATCTAAACTCTATTCTATCTTAGGTTATGAATCAAGATTGTTCTTGATTCATAACAATTGGTATTAGAGCTTGAATTTAGCTCCAATTCAGCATCATTGAGTTATAGAAGTGCAATTAATTGCATCTGATCCTTGGTTCAAGCATTTGTTGAGAGTTTGAACTTAGATTAGTTCAATTGTTGCTGCGATTGCTTTCTCCAGCACAAAACAGCCTGCAATTGTTCATGTTCGTGTTGAGCATTGATCAACAAGTGCTGTTACAAGATTAAATTTGATCAAATCCAGATCAAGAGTTGCTCGATTTGGAATTTAGTTGTTAAAGCCTTGCAAACTGATCCTTGTTTAGGATCTATTACCGCTAAGTGCGTTACTTAACAATAAACTTCCTCTCATCTACAAATACATCGTATTGTTCCATTGCTGGTTGTTTTCTTGCACATACATAAATTAGTACAAGATTTATGATTCTTGCTCCAAATTATGCCTACCACCAGATCAGGTGCAGCCTCATATGCTGTTGCTGTAGCAGGAGTTACTGCGAATGAAGCTGGAAATGCTAGAAATGTTGTTGTTGATGATCAATCTAATACAATTGCCAACATGGCTTGCCAATTGAATGCTATGTTCTTGTCACTTTAACACAGCTAGGAGGCAACTCAAAATCTTTTCATACAAGTCGGTGGAATGCAGTAACAATTAGACAGACAATGAGTAGCACTTGAGGAAACTCAGAGCCTTCGTTCACAAATCAATCAAATGCAGTAACAACTAGACAGACAAGATAGGCAGGACAATGCTGCTGGAATTTTGAGACCAGCTAGTCAGTTGCATTCACCAACTACTCATACTACATCAGAGGGGAGTGGAGATGTAACAGCTGTGTCCCAAGGCTCTAGTTTCAACCAGCCACGAATTGATATGGAAACGTTTGATGGAGTGCAACCACAGTCCTGGATCAGAATATGTGAATGCTATTTCCAATTTTATCACATATCAGAATATGAAAAGGTGGATCTTGCAACTATATACTTGAAAGGAGACTAGGAAACTTGGTATTTTGGATTAAGGAGGGGGAGAGCTTCCGTTACTAGGGCTGAATTTGTAAAGGAATTATGTGAACGCTATGGAGAGGAAGACATCGGAGACATTGTGGACAATTTTAGCAAAGTAATACAAACAACCTCAGTGAAAGAGTACATCACAAGGTTTGAGAACTTGAGAGCACGCATGTTGATTTCTTATCCAGAGACAACTGAGGCTTACTATGTTTTAAGCTCTATCAGTGGTTCAAAGTTCAAGATTAAAATCTAGTCAAGACTTTAGAACCTACAGCACTTTCTCAAGCTTACTCTAAGGTTCGGCTTTTTGAGAATACCATCTTATCAGCACCTGAAGGAGCATGATCCCGAGGTGAACAGGGGTCATCTGTAACTTCCTCTGTATCTTCTGATGGCAGTAGAAGCCATAATACGGAGGAGAAAAGGGTGGATTATGAGGAAGAATTGGAGGATGTTCCTGAGGAGAGTGAAGAGGCAGTCCAATTTTAAGATCAAGAGCAAGAGCAAGAGGGAATTGGTGATTTAGATGAAAATGAGCTTAGAATTTCAGTTCAAGCATTGACTAGTGGAGGCTTCCATAACATCATCAGAATAAATGGAGAGGTTGGACATAGACTTATCTTGATTTTGGTGGATAGTGGGAGTAAACATAGCTTTTTGGATCCAAAGATTGTGCATGTAATTAGATATGAAATGATTAAAACCAATCCTTTGACAATCACAGTAGCTGATGGAAACTCCATTTTAACTCAAACTAAGGGCAAGCAATTCTCATGGTTGATGCAAAAGCACAGCTTCACTTATGATTTTTGAGTTGTAAGGCTTGGAGGATGTGATATGGTCTTAGGAGTGGATTGGATGAAGACCATAAGCCCAATTGTGTTTGATTTTGTTGAGCATACGATTTCAATTGACAGAAATGGCCAAAGGGTGTTGCTGCAAGGCATTAAGGAGCATGGTCGGTTGTAGGTCTATCATTAGATTGGACATCTGTTTTCCAATAGGGCTGTAGAAATTGGGCAAGATCATCAGCAGTTCTACCCTGAATTACACAGGCTTCTTCAAGAATATAGTGATTTATTTGAACCTCCATCATCTCTTGCCCCAAAGAGATCATTGGACCATGCTAGTCCCTTGAAGAATGATGCTCAACCGGTGTGTTTGAGACCTTACAAGTACACTCATGCCCAAAAAGATGAGATAGAAAGACACGTGGAAGATTTTCTTAGAACTCATTTTACCCAACATAGCCATAGTCCCTTTGCATCACCTGTGATCTTGCTCAAGAAGAAGGATGGGACATCTCAAATTGTGCATTGATTACAGACACCTCAATTCTCTTACCATTAAAGACAAGTTCCCCATACCAGTGATTGACGATTTGCTTGATAAATTGCACGGGTCCAGTTGTTTTTCCAAGCTAGACTTGCGGCAGGGATACCATCAAGTTCTAGTTAAGGGTGAAGACATTCCCAATACTGCATTTTGCACTCATCACGGACATTATGAGTTCGTGGTGATGCCCTTTGGGTTGTCCAATGCCCCTACAACCTTTCAGGCATTGATGAACGAGGTGTTCAAGCCTCACTTGAAGAAGTTGTTCTTGTTTTCTTTGATGATATCTTGATATATTGTCCTTCACTTGACAATCATTGGTCCCATCTTTAGCAAGTCTTTGATCTCATGAGGCAACACCAGCTGTATGCAAAGTTGTCCAAATGTTATTTTGCTAATTCACAAGTTGAATATCTGGGACATGTTGTTTCAAGGCATGGGGTTGCTACTGATCTAGCAAAGATCAAAGCTATGCGAGATTGGCCTGTGCCTACTTCTATTAAGCAGTTAAGGAGTTTCTTGGGTTTGACTAGGTATTATCGTAAGTTCATCTCTAGTTACAGTTTGATGGCTAAACCTCTTTCAGAATTGCTTAAGAATGATGCTTTTGGATGGAATGAAATGGCTTAAATAGCTTTCCAGCAGCTTAAATCAGCCATGTGTGCAGCTCCGGTACTAGCTATGCCATATTTCAAGCTTCCTTTTGTATTGGAAACTAATGCAAGTAGCACTAGTATTGGGGCAGTGCTGTCCCAAGAAGGAAAACCAATTGCTTTTCTAAGTCAAGCTTTGGGACCCAGGAACTTGAGTTTGTCAATTTATGAGAAGGAGTATCTTGCAATCCTCCTTGCGGTGAAAAAGTGGAGACATTATCTAGAAGGGCACCATTTCATTATTAAAATTGACCATCAAAGCCTCAAATACCTATTGGACAGAAAATTACCACAAGTGTACAACGCAAAGGCCTCATGAAGTTGTTGGGCTTATACTATTTGATTGAGTATAGATGTGGAAGAGAGAATGCAATGGCAGATGCTGTTTCCCGATGTCAAGAAATGAATGATCAGGCTTACAGCAACACAATTTCACTATCACTTCCTTATTGGATTGAAGAAGTTCTGCAGACTTATGTGGATGATGTTTTTGCTCAGGATTGCCTCACTGCTACAAGTGTGAAGCCTTTAGCTGGCTCTGAATTAGGGGTGACAGTGTGTAATGGTCTGATCAGAATTAAAAAGCAAGATCTACATTAGGTCTTGTACTGAATTAAGACAGCAAATAGTCTCAGACATTCACTCTTCTGCTTGGGATGGCCACGAGGGTAATGAAGGTACGTACCAGTGAGTAAAACTGTACCTCCATTGGGTTTGAATGAAGAAGGATGTGGTGAAATGTGTTCAGACTTGCAAGGTTTGTCAACAAACCAAAAGTGAATGTGTTCCTTATCAAGGATTATTGCAACCACTACCTGTTTCAGAGAGAGCTTGGCAACATATAAGTATGGTTTTCTTTGAAGGTTTGCCTAAGTCTGAAGGGAAGGAAGTGATTTAAGTTGTAGTAGATCGATTCATTAAGTGTGGACACTTCATTGGCCTCAATCATCCAATTAATGCTGCAAGGCTTGCAAGGATGTTCTTGAATCACATATATCATCTTCATGGAAGACCTCAGTCCATCACTTCAAGCCGGGATAGGCTTTTCATCAACCATTTCTGGACATAGTTGCTTGGTTTGTTGGGAACTACACTTGCTCTAAGTTCTTCACACCATCCTCAAACAGATGGACAAACTGAACGAGTGAATCAATGTTTGGAGCAGTATTTGCATAGTATGACATTCAATCATCCTAAGCATTGGTTTGATTAGATTGCTTTATCTGAGTATTGGTATAGCACACACGCACATTCAGCCATTAAGACAACTCCTTTCTAGGCACTATATGGTTATGATCCTATTATGATCCAACGCAATTGAGTTTTAAGGCGGTTGTTTAGTTGTGCTTGTAATTCTCTAATAAGGCATTAGCGGAGTGTTGCGTTTATCATTCTATTGTAATGTTTGAATAGGTGAGTTGGCGCCATTGGCTTTCAGAGTTAGTTTAGTTGGTTAGTGGTCAAGGCGTGGTCAATAGTGGTGGCTTGAGTCTTGTTAGCTGGTTTAAGCTTTGTCCGGGTGCATTGTTCCATGATCAAGTATAAGTAGCTAATCTCTTGTAATCTCATTCATTCAATGAAAATTTTATACAATTCTCTTTGAGATATTTCTCTTCTCATCTAATTCTCTCTCCTTTTACTCATATAATTCTCTTTGAGATATTTCTCTTGTCATCTACAGTCTCTCTTTCATAATGTTTGCCTTATATTTCTTTTAGAGGCTTAACATTTGGTATCAGAGCCTCGTTGTAGGCTATCGATTACGTGAATTGCTTCAATTTGATTGTATCCACTTTGTTCTGGTTGTTTTGGTATCAATTTTCCTTGATTATATTGCAAGAATTGAGAGATTATGGGAGGTGGTGTTATAACAAGGTTAGGTGCAGCAAAAAATGCTGCAAGTCCTTCTTATGCTAAGGTTACTAGTGCTAACACTGCAACAGAACCAGAAGTTGTTACGATAACTCAATTAAGCTTGCAAATAAAAGAAATGTTCGCGAAATGTCAGCATACACAAGCTGAATCAAGGGAAGCACTAGCAGAATCGGTGCGAGGGTCTGGATATCCAAACTGCTCCTGTTTGGGTCTAGATATCGGGTCTTCCTTTGTCTCTTTGGAAGCTCACGGGGATTAGCTATGCTAGTAGTACTGTTGGTAGGCCTTTGTTCATGGACAAAGTCACGCTGAGGGTACTCATTTGGGATACATTCGGGTATGTGTTGAGGTGAGGGCCACGGCTCCTGTGCCGCGGGAGACCCTCATTCAGGTGCGTGGTGCTCTGGTCCACCTTGGTATCACGTGTGAAGGAATGCCGAAGCGTTGTCTGACTTGTATGGTGTTCGGGCACGACTGTTCGCCTCCTGCTGCTCGGGAGGCTCCTAGTAACGCCGCCCCAGTGCTAGGGCATAGAAAGAAGAAAGAAATCTAAAAATAAAAATGGTGCTGAGTGGGTGGCACGGCGGATGATGGGGGCAGAGCTGGTGGCGTGGCTATTGCTGCCAGATCGGTGGAGGAGTGGAGAGTTGTTGGTAGGGAGAGAGGGAGTGGGCCGCCTGTTAGTGGCAGTCTTGACCAGCCTGTGGCTCACACCAAGCCCAATTTGGGGTCGGGTACTATCAGGCCCGTGCTGGGCCCTGCACCGGCCCACACTTCTCATTCTGCTACTGATTCGTCCGCTGATGGTGAGGAAGCTAGCTCGATGGAGGGTCTAAGTCAGGTTCTTGTTCCTATGGAGGTTGAGGTGGCTCAGGGTGCTCTTTTGGGGATTGATGAGCCTCTTGCTTGTGTTGAGAGTGGGCCCACAGAGACAGTTCCTAGTATCGTGTCTCCGAACCGGTTTGCTTCTCTGGCTGAGCGGCAGTCTGGGGAGGTGTCCACGTCGGATGCTCCTCCTAACCCTGCTCCAGACGTTCTTCTTACTCGCTCTGCTGTAGCTCTCTTTGCTCAGGGTGTTCAGGCTACTCGGGGCGCTCAGGTTGCTAAGGATACTCGTGGTGGCAGTAAAGGCCGTGGGGGTTTGCGATAGTTCTCCAGTTCCCCATGATAGGCTACTGGAATGTTAGGGGGTTTAATAACCCCAATACTATCAGTGCTGTGCGTCGCTGGATCTCTTCCAGTCATTTAAGTTTTGTTGGCTTGGTTGAGACCAAGACCAACCCTACTTTTGTTGAGTCCACTGTTACCCGCTGCGCTGAGGGGTGGCAGTTTCTGATCAGTGGGGTGCGACCCCGTGGGTGTCGCATCATCGTTTTATGGGATCCGACTTTCTACCATGTAGTGAGAGTACAGGGTGGAGATCAGTATCTCACCTGCCGAGTTTCTGATATCCGAGGTGATGTGGACTTCACTGCTACATTTGTTTACGGCTCTAACGAGCCGGGGCAGTGTTGGGAGCTATGGAGGTATATTCGAGGAGCCAGCATGTGTCTTCAGGGGGAGCCTTGGATTCTCCTTGGGGACTTTAACGCTATCCTCAGTCCAGGTGACAGGAGAGGTGGTCAGGACTCTTTACCTGGCCACATGGATGACTTGAGGGACTATGTTCATGATTCTGAGCTCACAGTTCTGCCATTATGTGAGGTATGTTACACGTGGTCCAATGGGTTAGATGGGGACCCTCTCATTCTGAAGTGTCTCGACCGGTGCATGGTGAGTGAGGGCTGGCTTCGCAATTATTCTTCCTCATCTGCTGAGTTCCTTCCACGGGAGTTATGTTTAGACCATTGTCCCTTTGTAGTTAGAGGCCTTGCAGAACGCCGCACATCGCGGCTCCCTTTCAAGTTTTTTAACTTTTGGGCAGACCATGACGAGTTTCTACCTACTGTGAGGAGGGTTTGGGAGACAAGCATTGAGGGCGTGCCTATGTTTCAGCTCCCTCAGAAGCTGAAAAGGCTGAAGGGTGAGCTGAAGATCCTCAATGCCAGACATTATAGCCACATATCAGCTCGGGTTGTGGCGGCAAGGGATGCTTGGACGGAGGCTCAGTGGGCTTTAGATGATGGGCCCGAGAATTTGTTACTTTGTGAGGAGGAGTATCATTTGTCTCGGGAGTACTCGCTGTTGTGTAGGGATGAGGAGGCTTTCTATCGTTAGAAGTCTCGCATCTAGTGGCTCTCTTTGGGAGATCAGGGCACCTGGTTTTTCCATAAGTCTGTCATGCATAGGCAAGCTAGGAGCCGGATCTCTTCTGTCATTCGTGTTGATGGCAGGAGGACGTATGATGACAGTGAGATTTCTAAGGCAGGAGTCTCCTACTTTCAAGACTTATTGACAGAGCCAAGTGGGCCGCTTCGTGAGGATATTTCGAAGCTCTTTTAGACCCGTCTTTCTGAGGATCAGGCTCGTCCGCTATCTGTTCCGGTTACTGATGTTGAGGTGAGAGATGCACTGTTCTCCACTGGTGATGATAAGGTGCCTGGCCCTGATGGTTATACCTCCCTCTTTTTAAAGAGGGCTTTGCACGTGGTGGGGCGTGATGCTGTTCGGGCTGTTCGGTCTTTCTTTCAGTCAGGGTGCACGCTTGGCACCCTGAACTCCACTCGTATCAGCTTGATCCCAAAGGTGGAGAATCCCTCCACTTTCGCCAACTTTTGCCCGATCTCCTATTGCAATGTGATCTATAAGTGCATCACTAAGATCATTGCAAACAGACTGAAGGGGGTTCTTCCTTACATCATTGATGACTCGCAGTTTGCTTTCGTTCCTAGGCGGAGGATATCTGATTGTATTATGTTGGCTCAGGAGCTTCTGCGCGACTATCACCTTCAGACGCCTTCACCTCGATGCGCTCTTACGGTTGATCTTCGCAAGGCTTTTGACACGGTGCACTGGGAGTTCATTCTTACCACTATGCGCTATATGGGTATACTTGACGTTATGATTCGATGGATGCGGGAGTGTCTTTCCACAGCTAGATTTTCAGTCGCCATTAACGGCGAGCTTCATGGCTTTTTCGGCACGAGCAGGGGCATCAGGCAGGGGGATCCTCTCTCGGCTTACCTCTTTGTTATTGCCATGGAGGGCTTACGGGGTTTGCTTCACCGTGCATCTTCTAATTTGAGGTTTCGCTTTCATCTCCGTTGCCAGAGTACCAGCCTTACTCACTTATGCTTTGCTGATGACCTTATGATTTTTAGTGAGGCTGATGAGGGTAGTTTGTTTGTTATTCATGAGACTTTAGATCGTTTTGCTCCACTGTTCGGGTTGTCCCCGAATGCAGCAAAGAGCACCGTCTTCATTACTGGGGTTGACTCTGAGCTTCAGCAGACACTCCTTGATGTTTTGGGTTTTCGGTTGGGTTAGTGCCTGGTCAGGTATTTGGGGGTGCCGCTCATCACGACGAGGCTTTGGTTCATCTATTGTAAGCCTCTTTTAGATTGCATCCTTGCTTGCATCCAGCTTTGGACATCTCATGCTTTATCTTGTGCCGGACGCTTGCAGCTTATCAGATCGGTCCTGTTCTCTATTCAGGTCTTTTGGTCATCTGTCTTCATTCTCCTAAAGCTGGTGATCAAGAAGATTGGGTCGACGCTTGCAGCCTTTCTCTGGAAGGGTGCTTCTCTAGGCCCGGGTGGGCCAAGGTCTCCTGGGAGCATCTTTGTTACCCTCGCAGGGAGGGCGGTCTCGGGGTTCGGCGTCTGCATGAGTGAAACCAGGCTTCTCTCATGAAGCATATTTAGGTTCTACTCACCGATCGTGACTCTCTCTGGCCTCAGTGGATTCATGCCAACCGACTCAAGGAGAAGTCCTTCTGGGATATTCAGCCCAGAGGTTCGATTTCATGGTCTTGGAGGAGCATTCTTGGTGTTCGATCGCTTTGTGCTAGGGCTTTTCGGCATATCATTGGTGATGGCCAGGACACTGCTTTGTGGTCCGATTACTGGCTGCCGTGTGGACGTATGGAGGGGTGGTTCACTTTCTGCCGCCTCCATTCCACTGGTCAACATTTGGGATCTCAAGTTTCATATATTATAGAGGGTGATTAGTGGCGTTTCCCACGGGATATTAAGGAGCTGCTTCCTATCTGGGATTCTGTTAACTTCAAGCCCCGACCAGGGTTAGTTGACAGTGTACGATGGATGAGGGACCCATCTGGGGTTTTCACCACTAGATCAGCATGGGAGACGATTCGCAGTCGGAGGGAGGAGGACTCCATCCATCATCTCCTTTGGTTCCAGCTTCACATTCCGAGGCACTACTTCATTTTGTGGCTTGCCTCCCGTGAGCGTCTATAGACATTTGACAGACTGCTGAGACATCGAGTGCAGGATGTTCGGGCTACTTGCATGTTATGTGGGTCAGATGCTGAGTCGCATGACCATATTTTCTTTACCTGCAGCTACTCAGCTATTGTTTGGTCCAAAGTGTCCTCTCGTACCTCTTTTGCCTGGCCCACGCTTCCATGGCGTGAGCTGGTTCAGTGGGCTGCTACCAGGCTTCGTGGCCGCGGGGTGGATCAGATTCTTGCCCTCCTTTTTTTCTCCGCTACGGTTTACATCCTCTGGTATGAGCGTAACCAGAGGATTCATCGGTCCCAGTCTAGGCCTTCTACAGTCATCTCTAAGGAGATCACAGGATTGGTCCGCAGTCGTCTTATTGCTGCCCCTACACTTCGCGGTGCTCATCGCCACTTGCAGCTTCTGCAGGAGTGGGGGTTTGAGCATTAGCCTGTTTGCCTTCATTTGCTTGTTCTCTCTGTCTGATCATGTTGATCGTTGATACATCTTGCTTTGATTCTTTCTTTGATTGATTCTTTGATGTAGGCCTTTTGGCCTTGGCTTGGGGTATGCCCCTCATAGACTTGTACATATATTTTGATTATATATAGTATTTATCACTGATTTACCAAAAAAGAATCTGTGCGAGAACAGGATCAAAAGTATGAGGAACAATTTTCTCAACATTCTCAAAAAGTTGAGGAAAGGATTGCTGATCGAGTTAATTAGCAAGCACAAGTGTTTGAGAAAAGATTGTTGATCGATTGAATCAGCAAATGCAAAGTTTTGAAGAAAAGTTTGCTGAAATACGCAATCAGCTCAGGGGGCAGAATGTGCCTTCTATTCCAGAACCTTTGCTACCAGCTAGTATGTTACCAATAAATCAACAGATAAGGCCTACGGGTTAAGTGAATCATCGAATGCTTAATGCGATAGTTAGACCTTAGGATCGAGCTCCAATAGCAGAAGTTATAGTTCAAGATTGAACTCAGGAAGTTGAGGTAACTGCCAAAGCATAGGTTCTGACACTAATCAAGCTCATTCGCGGTCTGCAAGCCTAAATCCAGGACAGGGCAATCATCCTCCTGATCAATCAGGTCATCTCGAAATTACAAGTTTGAATGTGGAACAGTTGGACAGGCCACCTAATCAGTGGCATCAGCAACGTTTAGGGAGTAATGAAGCTTCCTCTAATAACTAAAGTAACGGTTACAGGTAGCCAAGAGTTCAGAGTGATCGGTTTGATGGGTAGCAACCTCATTCATGGTTGAGAAGATGTGATCGTTATTTTCACTTCTATCATATTGATGATGCAGAGAAGGTACAGATTGCAACAGTTTATCTTCTTAGAGACCATAAGGTATGGATATATAGTTTGTTAAAAAGCAATCCAACACTATCTTGGGACGATTTTATGAAAGAAATTTGCGAGGGATATGGTGATGAAGATTCTAGTGACATTTTTGATAAATTTAACAAGGTGATACAAGAAACATCTGTGAAGGAGTTTATGACAAGGTTTGAGAACCTTAGGCCTAGCATGATAACTACGTTTCCTCAAGCTATTGAGGCATATTATGTCTCAAGTTTCATAAGTGGTTTAAAGCCCAAAATTAAGAATCTTGTTAAGGCGATTGGTCCTAAAACTTTGTCTAAGGCTTATGCCAAGGCTAAGCTCTATGAAGAAATAGTTCTTGCTTCAAATGAGGGGACCAGGTATAGAAGCAGTGGCTCCCAATAGCAGAATAAATCTATGGGATTCAAGACTAATCAGTCGCACGAAAAGAAAGTTCAAAGGCTTTGCTTCAAGTGCAATCAGCCATACTAGTTTGGACACAAGTGTAACCTAAAATTCCTCATGTCTGCTCATGGAATCAATGCTGAAGAACATGCTGAAAGTGGTGAATCTGAAGCTGAGGATGACAGTTCAGATCTAGAATCACAAGATGAGTTGATTGAGGATGAAGCTGAGATTTCAGCGAAAGCTTTGATAGGCAATGGAGCTCACAATATGATTAAGATCAAGGGTAAGGTAGGCAAAAGGTCCTTGGTCATCTTGATTGATAGTGGAAGCACCCATAGCTTCATTGATCCCAAAGTGGTGAAGAAGGCAGGACATGATGTGATCAAAACTCATCCCTTAGCCATGACTGTCATTGATGGAAAGTCCATTTTGACTTAGAACAAGTGCCAGGGGTTTCAGTGGACTATGCAAGACTGCAAGTTTGATTATGATTTCAGGATACCGCCCTTAGGTGGATGTGACATGGTTTTGGGGGTAGATTGGATGAGATCCTTGAGCACTGTGATGTTTGATTTTGCAAAACTAACTGTGTCATTTGATATTCAAGGCTCCAAAGTTTTCTTACAAAGAACGACATCAAGCTCAGCTACAAGAGATTAGTGGCAAGAAGTTAAAAGGTGGATTCAAGAAGAGTGCTTACCATTGTTTGCTATATCCCCTACTGAATTAGGAGACATTATTCAGCCTAAAGTTAGAGCTTTGGTTGAGGAGGTTGAGGATTTATTTGAACAACCAAAGGCATTACCTCCTAAGAGACATCTGGATCATGCTATTCCTCTTAAGCCTAATTCTGAGCCTGTTAGGCTGAGGCCTTACAAATATCCACAAGCTCGGACGATAGAGATTGAGAGGCAGGTAGATAATCGACTCAAGACATGTTTTGTGAGGCAAAGTTATAGCCCATTTGCTTCTCTAGTTATTCTTGTGAAGAAGAAAGATGGCACAGCAAGGATGTGTGTAGACTACCGGCAGCTTAATTCTTTGACTGTGAAGGACAAATTTCCAATTCCCATCATAAATGATCTGTTGGATGAGCTACATGGAGCTAGTATCTTTTCCAATCTTGATCTTAGGCAAGGGTATCATCAAATCAGAGTATTGGAGCAAGATGTGTACAAGACTGCCTTTAGGACACATCATGGCCACTTTGAGTTTGTGGTTATGCCTTTTGGCTTAACTAATGCTCCAGCTTCATTTCAAGCAGTGATGAATGATGTCTTCATGTAGTTCTTGAGGAAATTTGCATTGGTTTTCTTCGATGATATTATGATCTATAGCTCTTCACTTGACGATCTCTTGATGCATCTAAGGGAAGTCTTCTTAACCATGCGTAAGCATAAGCTATATGCAAAGTTAGCTAAATGTTCTTTTCTGCAGACCCAATTGGAGTATTTGGGCCATGTTATCTCTCAAGAAGGAGTTTCTACTGATCCCTCTAAGGTTCAAGCCATGAAAGAGTGGCCTCAGCCAGTGACCTTGAAGCAATTGTGTGGTTTTTTGGGCTTGACTAGTTATTACGGGAAGTTTGTTGGCGGTTATGGTTCTATAGCCAAACCTTTAACTGACCTATTGAAGAAAGACTCATTCAAGTGGTCAGAGGAAGCACAAGTTGCATTTGGGGCCCTAAAGTCTGCAATTTGTGGAGTTCCAGTTTTAGCTATGCCGGATTTTGCTGTTGAATTCACCTTGGAGACAGATGCTAGTGGGAATGGAATTGAGGCTGTTTTGTCTCAAATAGGCCGGCCAATTGCCTATCTTAGTCAAGCCTTGAGTCCTAAACATTGAGCATTATCCATGTATGAGAAGGAATACTTTGTAATATTGCTAGCTGTGGATATATGGAGATATTACTTGGCTGGACAACGATTTAGGATCAAGACTGACCATCAAAGTTTGAAGCAACTTCTTGAACAAAAAATTGTGACAAGTATTCAAAAGAAGGGGTTGATGAAGATGTTGGGCCTTGATTATGTCATTGAGTACAAGAAGGGCAACGAAAATGCTGCTACTGATGCACTGTCACGCAGGTTGGACGATTGTGAGTAAGGTTCTTATGGAGCAATATCTGTGATACTTCCTTCTTGGATTGAAGAAGTGTATAGATCTTGTGAAAATGATCCTTTTACACTAGATTGCATTACAGCGTTCAGTGTGAGTAGAAAAAGCCACTTAGTTGCTGATGCAGATATTTTTGTGGTCAAGGGGATCATCCGGCTTATGGGCAAGTTGTACATTGGCTCATACACTGATTTGAGGCAGCAAATCATTAGTGCTTCCCATGATTTAGCTTGGGGAGGTCATTCTAGAGTGGAAGGCACTTATCAAAGGCTTAAGGCTCACTTCAAATGGACTAGAATGAAGAAATCTGTGACTGAATTCATGCAAGCTTGTGAAGTTTGCCAACAAACTAAGCTTGGTGATCATAGATACCAAGGTCTTCTCCAACCTTTACCCATTCCTAAAGGAGGATGGCAGAATATTAGCATGGATTTGTTGAAGGTTTTCCAAAATCAGAAGGAAAAGAGGTTATTTGGGTTATGGTTGATAGGTTCACCAAATTTAGTCATTTCATTGGCTTGACCAGACCTGTGACAGCTGAGAAATTGGCAATAACCTCCTTGGACAACATCTATAAGCTACATGGTTTGCCACACTCTATTGTATCAGATCGAGACAGAATTTTGACAAGTCATTTTTAGAAGGAATTGTTCAGTCTTTTGGGAACAACTTTAGCTCTTAGTTCATCATATCATCCACAAACCGATGGACAAACCAAGAGAGTCAATCACTTCCTAGGGCAGCACCTCAGGAGTATGGTGTTCAATCATCCTAAGGTGCGGAGCAAATGGTTATCACTCGCCGAGTTTTGGTACAATACACATGCTCATGCTTCCATTAGGACTACTCCCTTTAAAGCTCTTTATGGCTATGACCCTCCAACTCCTATGACATTGCTAGGAATTGTATCATTAGTTATGGAAGTCACTAATCTGATTCAGCAGAGGAGACATTTGATGCAATTGGTGAAAGACAATCTTCACCAAGCACAAGCAAGAATGAAGCTGTATGCTGACAGAAAACGTGTGGACAGGAACTTTGAAGTAGGGGACATGGTTTACCTTAAATTACAGCCTTATAGACAAACAACTGCTACTATTAGGAAGAATGTGAAGTTGTGTGCGAGATTCTTTGGTCCCTACAAGGTTTTGGAGAAGATAGGCAAAGTGGCCTATAGGCTTGAGTTACCTCCTAATGCTTACATTCATCTTGTTTTCCATGTATCTTTCCTTAAGAAGAAGGTGAAGAAGGATCTGGAGCACTCCTTATAGCCTCCAAAAGTGGGTTCAAGTGGAGCTTTGTTGCTGCAACCAGCTGCAGTACTTGATTCCTGGGAGCTGAATATTGATGGTAGAAGGATTTCAGAAGCTCTGGTGTCTTGGAGTAATTTGGGTGCAACGTTCTCAACTTTGGAAGATTTTCATTTCTTGAAGAGTCAATTTCTTAACTTTCATTCTTGAGGACAAGAATGTTTTCAAGGGGGAAGGAATGTTATGATCCGAAGCAATTGAGTTTTAAGGCTATTGTTTAGTTGTGCTTGTAATTCTGTAATAAGGCATTAGTGGAGTGTTGCGTTTATCATTCTATTGTAATGTTTGAATAGGTGAGTTGGTGCCATCGGTTTTAAGAATTAGTTTAGCGTATTAGTGGTTAAGGCGTAGTCAATAGTGGCAGCTTGAGTCTTGATAGCTGGTATAAGCTTTGTCCGGGTGCATTGTTCCTTGATCAAGTATAAGTAGCTAATCTCTTGTAATGTCATTCATTCAATGAAAAGTTTATACAATTCTCTTTGAGATATTTCTCTTCTCATCTAATTCTCTCTCCTTTTACTCATCTCCTTCACTTCTTTTCTCATCTCCACTCTCTCTTTCATAATGTTAGCCTTCTATTTCTTTTAGAGGCTTAACAGATCCACCTTCACCAATGGGTCTCCAAGGATTAGTTTCATCAGTTACTAAAGTCCATAATTTGTTAGAGCAGGGAAGACAACTTATGCTTCAGCTTAAGGATAATTTATAGCTTGCTCAATCACAGAGGAAATTCTTTGTAGATAAACATAGAACTGATAAGTCTTTTGCTATAGGTGACCAAGTTCATTTGAAGTTGCAGCCTTACAGACAATCTTTAGTTGCAGTACACAAGAATGTCAAGCTGGAAGCACGTTATTTTGGGCCTTATAGGATCTTGCAGCGTGTGGGAGCAGTAGCATATAAGTTAGAATTAGCACCAGACAGTGCAGTGCATCCTATTTTTCATGTGTCTCTCTTGATAAAGCAAGTGAAGGAGGGCTCCTGTAGTTCCTTGTCTCCACCAACAAAAGCCAAGGATGGTGGTCTTTTACAGGCTTCTTTGGCTATACTAGATACCAAATCAAGTTCTTCTTCGCAGCGCAAGGTTGAAGCTTTGGTTCAATGGGCTAATTTGGATGATCAGCACAACACTTGGGAAACATTGCCATTCCTTCACAGTCAATTTCCTCACTTCCATTCTTGAGGCCAAGAATGTTTTAAGGGGAGGGGATTGTTATGATCATTTGTTAACATGTTGATAATGCATTTGTAAGTGTGCTTTAGGCGGGAAAGTCGGTTAGGAAGTTAAGCATAGTCAATTTTGGCTGCTGCTGTATTGAGTCGGTTGTTGCATTAGTCTTAGCTCATTGCATCTATCTTATTATAAATAAGCAAGATCTTTCATGTAATTGATGATTGATGCATGAATATACTTCTATTCCCCCTCTCAATCCTAAATTCTCTCCATTTCACTTCTACTTTCACTTCTCCTCTCATCTAAACTCTATTCTATCTTAGGTTATTAATCAAGATTGTTCTTGATTCATAACAAAGTCTTCCACTGTTGAAGCACCCGGATCTAGCAACAAATCATTGGGGTCCATATCCTCGGTATCAGAAACATTGCTTGAAATCATTTTCAACTGAGGATTCTTGACCTTACACACCTTCATATGACTCGGAGTAAAAGCTTCATTACAAAAGAAATAAAGATCCTTATCTCGAAGGTCCTCAATTTCAGCTGCTGAAATCGTGGGGGCCTCACGTTTAATGGGACGTGATCCCAGACCCGAGGATTCAGCGGATGAGCAAACAATCGAACCCAGTATAGAAGAATAGGCTGCCGAACCCTATGGGTTACAAAAACTAGCATACCGAGAAGAGCCACTCGTGGAGGTCCTAAAATTTGAGGACAAATTGGCCTCATGTAATTGAGCTAAGCAAGTTCATAGCCTGAGCTAACGTGCTAGGCTGTAACATAAGAACTGGATACCGAATTGTATCTTTTAGCCCCCATAACAAAACATGAAACTAAGTACGACTCAGAGAGACTTAAGCGAGGTACCAAACGTTCAAATTGCTATTGGTACCAAACTAAGTACTGCAGGGGATTTTCGTAAAAGTTACCAAATCGCTGATTTAACAATGCCGAATAATCGGACCACTCGACCTCCTCAATAGGTCGGTTATGCGTTTTAAGAAACGCACGGGGCCATTCAAGGGCATCATCCTTAAGGTGAATTGATCGTAGTTTTGCCTTAACCGAATCTAGAGTATGATCAATATTGAAAAATTGTTCAACCTTCCACGCACAATTTTTCATAGTAGTACCACTAGAAAATCGTGGGAAATTAATTTTTGATAAACAAGTATGAAAGTGATACGGAGAACTAGCCAAAGTGGATATATTAGAGTTGGGAACCGAGGCAGTTACCGGGTCAGGAGGCGGCTCGGAAGGATGGCCAAAGATGCCTTCACCAGGGTGCAAATCAGCTGGACGAGAGTCAATTGGACGCTGCTGATTCTGAATTTCGTGCAAGATCTCCATGATTTTGCTTTGTTCCTGCTTGAGCGAAGAGATGTTCGATTGCACATGACCTTTGATAACCTATAAGCGTTCATCCATGGCATGCTATAGCTATGACTCCGTGTCATTGTTCCGAGTTTCCAGATGCCTCAAATTAGACACCGCACGAGTCCCTTAAGCCATAGATTGAATCAAACGCAGCACGAACATAAATCTGATACCAAATGATACACCAATTTAGGGTTGTATCCAAGAAATTGGAGAATTAGGGAAAGAATTAGCATTAGAAGAGAAAGAGAAAGTGGATTAGGGTTTTGAAAGAGGAAGAAGATGATAGAGAGAGAAAGAGAGGGAAAAGGAAATTTGTTATTGGATGCCTTCAAAAAGATTACAAGACAACATTTATACTTTTGCTAAAAATCACTAAACCAACTTTAAAAACTGAGGTCTAAACATTAGCCTCCTTACATGTATCATTACCCCCCTTTAGACGTTCCTTGTCCACAAGAAAGAAAACCTCAAAAATGAAGGCACATCTCCAGATAATCCTCCCACGTCGCATCCTCGAGAGGACGATCCTTCCAATGCACCAAGACCCGTGTTGCCGCGGCATTGTGACGCTTGACGAGCCTATGGTCCAACATTGCCCAGGGAACCCACCGAAATCAACTATATGTGGAAACAGCCCCAGAACTCCATTTGTGACCAAGCTGACGTGCCGACGAAGCTGTAAAACATGAAAACTGTTATGAATTTTAACCTCCGGAGGAAATTTAAGTGTATAAGCAACCTCGCCCATTTTGGTGATGACAAGATACGGCCCGTAATACTTAGCGGTGAGCTTCATATTAGTGTGAGAATGGGCCGAGGACTGACAGTACGGCTAAAGCTTGAGATACACCCATTCTCTGACTGCTAATTAGCGTTCCGAACAGTGAGTGCAAGCCATTTGTTTCATTCGGACCTGAGCACGAGTCAAATGATGCTCGAGTAATTGAAGGACCTCCTCACGGGCGACGAGGCTTCGATCCGCTGTAGCAACCTTGGTTTCCTCGGAACGTATGGAATATGAAATGGAGGTTGTTCCCAGTAAAGTATCTCAAAAGGGGTGACTTGTATGGCGGAATGAAACGATGTATTGTTCCTCCATTTTGCAAGGGCCAAAAAATGCAACCACGAAGAAGGCATGTCACAACAAAAATACGGAAGATAAGTTTCCAAGCTACGGTTAATCACCTCGGTTAATCACCTAAAGTGGCCGATTTGATGCAACAAAGAAGACAATTGGTGCAACTTCTGAAGGATAATCTTTATCAAGCTCAAGCAAGGATGAAGTATTATGCTGATAAGAAGCGTGTGGATAAATCCTTTGAAGTAAGAGACGTGGTCTATTTGAAGCTTCAGCCCTACAGATAAGCTTCAGTGGCAGTTAGAAGGAATGTCAAGCTATGTGCTAGATACTTTGGGCTTTACAAGATCATTACAAAGATTGGGAAAGTGGCCTATAAGTTGGAATTGCCTCCTGACTCTTACATTCACCGAGTGTTTCATGTGTCTCTTTTGGAGAAACAGGTGAAGAAAGGCAAGGCAAGTTCAGTTCAGCCTTCAGAAATAGGTTCTCATGGTGCTTTGCCGCTGGCCCCAGTTGGAATCTTGGATTCCAGGTTGCAGAACACTTCTGGAAGAGCAGTCAAGTTGATCTTGGTGCACTGGACTAATCTGGAGCAGGATGATGCTTCATGGGAAGAGTTGCAATTCATGAGAAGTCAATTCCCTACCTTTCATTCTTGAGTCAAGAATGTTTTCAAGGGGAGGGGATTGTTATAAACAATAATTCATACTTGCCGTTAGGCTTTTTGTTAGATTCTATTAAGTAGAATGCTGCATTTTGTTGTAATTCTTGGCATAAGGTCTTAAAGGCTTTTGGCACTAAAGTTTAATTGTGGTTACTTAAGTCGGTTGCTGGTCAAGGGGAGCTTAGATGAAGTCAATTGTGGAGGCTGCTGATTTGAGTAAGTCGGTCAGATTGGTCTTGGTCCAATGTATCTAGATTGGGTATAAGTAGCTATGTTTCAAGTGTAATCTTCATTCAATCATCTACAAAATATCTTTTTTCTCTCTGTAACCTAATTCTCTCTCCCATTTCTCATCTCCTTTCCTTCTTCTCTCATCTAATCTCTCTTCTATCCTATACTTCCACTAGGTTAAGTTCAAGTTTGATCTTGAAGCTTAACAAAACCAAAGGGCTTAGCCCTGATTGAGTCCCCGTTTAAGCATCCTCTTGAACAATGCTCGATAACACGAAGGGATGAACCAAGTCATAGCCACTGTAGTGAAAGCACTGGCGATGATGACATCCCAGAAGCTGAATGCATTAGGCTGTATGGCCATTCATGCAAGAGTTTCCTGGTTATGCTCAAACACCGTTTAGAAATCATGGAACAAAGATTCCAACAAACAATGAGGGCCGCCTTTGAGAGACAACGTGCTGAAACAGGGCGCAATCTAGCAACACAGTGCGAAAACTCTACTGCCATGAGAGCCATAATAAATCATGTTGGAACCTCAATGAATGAAAGGCTTCACAAGGAGACTGACAGAGACTTAGTTGAAATGAACTCAACCTTGTCTTCTACTGCTACCCTTATTGCTAAGGACGTGACAAGACATATAGTAGTTGAGGTCGAGCCTATCTTAGTTGAACAGGCAGAGGCTCATAATGGCTTGGTTCAAGTCATTAGAGAGAATATTAGGAAACTTAGGCCTGCATCTCCTCCGTCAGTTCCAACTAGATATACTCGCAAAGCTGCTTTGAGCTCACGATTACCAGTTGCTCAGGTTAACTACATTGTCCTTAGGAGAAAGGAAAACCCAGTTATAGCTAACCCAAGTGTTACACACTTGGAATCCCGCCATAGGAATGACAACATCACCCTTAGTGTTTCTCAGCCTCCGAATCAAGGTTTGTCTCTTGCTTTAAGGGATCTTAATGCTAATGTGCCAGTGTAACCTATCCCTAAGACAGGGAGCCATACTGTTCATACCCTCTTTTGGTAGAAGAGGTTGCTGCGAGGCCCATTCAAGGCCTTGAAATAAGAGTGCAAGGACATGTACCAACTTCTGAGTCAGCCTCTCCTTCCTAGACCTCTTCATGCTTGCCATATTAGGGGAAACCTAACCACCTACTTCCTTAAGATCATGACTTGGGATTGATCAAACTAGGATGAACCAATAGTCTACTAATATTAGTGTGCTCCCAGGCATGCCATATAACCCAGGTCTTGCTAGAACATACTTCGTGGTCAACAAAGTGCATGGCCAAGTTGATCAAGGGGGTTATCCTGGGTTTGCGGGGCAACAATCATTCCCACACCCGATTGTGATGGGTCCTTAGAGGTATCCTATGGGTCCCTCTCGAGATCCTTGTTATAACCCGAGAATCCGAGGCATGGATTTAAATTGGCATTTGGGCGGGAAAATCAGTTAGAATCTGGCTGCTTGAAATTCTGTTAAATTTTGTTGTTGTGCACGTTTCTGCTACTGCTGTTGTGCTGCTGCTGCTGTGCAATGTTGCTACTGTTAGTTTCCTCTTTTGGCGCCAAGAATAAGATTTGAATATTATTTAGCTAGTTTCTAGAGCTTTCTAGATGTTTCTTCTAATAAGATGGGTAGTATAGTGTCTTGATTCATTGTAAGGCTAGCTTAAGAGCTTATAAATAGGAGGTGAATGTATTGATCAGATTTTATTGAATGGAAAATATCAAACATTAGTCTCAATTGAGATCTATTCTCTCTCTCATCCAACTCTCTCTATTTTCTCATCTCCTTTCCCTTCTTTCTCTCATCTAAACTCTAAATCTCTTCTTTCTCATCTCAAATTCCCAACCTATCCTATTTTTACTTAGCTTACGCTTGTGATTCAATCACGAGCATAACAATTGGTATCAGCGCCTCGTTTGGCTTCCAATAGAGTGCGTAATCAACAAAAAAAAAAAATTTAATCAAACTCAAATTTAGAACCGATCAATTCTGATCATGGTGCATCGCTGGGGAATTCAGTGAGCAAAGTGCAGCAGAATTGAGATCAGATTGAAGCAGATTTTTGTTATAAAAATCAGAACAGCCATAAGACAATTCAATCAAGATCGATTCAGATTTTGATCTTGAACATTTTGGAAAATTGTAGATCACATTTGAAGATTATATTGCTGATTAATTCAATTCAGCATTGTTCAAATTCAGAGCAAGCCAATCAGTTGCTGAATCAGTCACGCATTGCCATATTGAAGAGAAACATTGCAGCAAATTGAGTTGATCTTATTCAGCTCACTCCAAATCATTAGCTCGAAGTAAACAATCCAGGTCCGTTCAGCATTGTTCAATGTTTGGCTCACGCCGATCACGAGTGCAGAATTCCAGATAAAGCATCAAATCAGTCAAGGCCATCTGATTAAATTTTTGCTCCACAATTTGATCTGGAAATTTAGATTTGATTGATCACACTCAGTTTTTGCCAACAAATTCAGCACATCAGTGAACCAAGCAAATCCGATTGTGAAGATTCAGTGTGAAGCATGGCTGAAGGTGTTCGAACCAGATCTGGTGCTGGTGGTGCAAGCTTTGCTGCTGTTGTGACAGATTCAGGTGTGAACGCACCTTCTGATCTCCACAAGGAGTTGAATGACAAGTTCGAAAAATTGAACGCGAAGCTTGATCAGCAAAGTGCAAGGTTTGATCGACAGGATATTAAGTTTCAACAACAAAATGATGACATCCAACAAATGCTGAATTTGTTGATGGATAAGGATACACGATTACAACAAATTGAAGAAAAGATTGTACACTTGCAAGAGGAGGTGAATAAGCAAGTGGAGAAATCAGTGCCTGAGCAAATTGATCAACAAGTTCAGGTGTTGGAGGAGAGGATCACTGACCCAATGAACCAACAATCACAAACCTTGGAAGAGAAGATTAAGGAGTTGCGCAGCGTAGTTGATAACCAAACTGTGGCATCTCGTTTTGCACCTTTGATGCCATCAAGCTGATTAAATCGACCAGATGTGGAGTTGGAAACTCAAGTTGGAGGGGCTGCAGCTGATGCGCAAGTGCCTCTTCAAGATCAGCTTCAACCGAACCGCAACAGGCATCAAAATTGCGTTTCTGCAGGTCTGGAAGTTAACGGGCAGCGTGGTTTCACTCTTGGACAGGAAGCTCACCTTTCAGACTATCCAGGACGACCACCTGGACCTGCTGTTCAGACCAGAACCAAGCGCGAAAATGCAGGACACCTTGATCCTCCTCATGATCCAACTTGCTCACAACCTGTTCGCTTGAGTGCCATACATCACGTGCAAACATCAGATTTGGTACAGCAGTATAACATGGGACAAAATGCCTCTGAAATTGTTCATAACCGAAGCAATGAAGTCTCTTATGGTAATAGAAGCAATGGCTTTTGACAACCTTGAGTTCAACTTGAAAATTTTGATGGGAAGCAACCTCACTCTTGGCTAAGAAGATGCGAGCGATATTTCTACTTTTATTCCATTCCCGATGATCAAAAAGTGGAATTGGCTGGGGTTTATCTTCAAGGAGATCATGAAGTTTGGTTCTATAGTCTATTGAGGAGCAATCCCACTCTTACTTGGGACGGGTTTATGACCGAGTTATGTGAGCGCTATGGTGATGAAGAACTGGGTGATGTATTGGATAGCTTCAACAAGCTAACTCAAGACACAACCGTGAAGGCATACATGACAAAATTTGAAAATCTCCAAGCTAGTATGATTACATTTGCCCCTCGACCCCTGAATCCTTTTATGTCTCGAGCTTCATCAGTGGACTAAAGCCTAGAATCAAGAGCATGGTAAAAGCACTTGAACCTACTTCCTTGTCTCAAGCTTTTGCAAAGGCAAAGTTGGTTGAGGCCACAGATTTTACATCCCTTGATCGGTCAAGGCATCGGGAAGAAAACTTCCAACATTATCACAAGGGGATTGATCACAAAGGGGTAGATGAACGTAAAGATCCACGAAACTTCGAGAAAGAGCCTCGATACCGCTGTTTTAAGTGTCATCAGCCTTATGTACCTGGTCATAAGTGCAATCCTAAATCTTTCATGGCAGCTAGGGGAGTTGATATTGAAGAACAAACCGAAAGTGATGAAAGTGCTACTGATGTTAATGGATTAGTTCGGGATACCGGTAGTGAAGAAGAGGTTGACATCACAGTTCAAAGCAGGGAAGGAAGGAACGTGTTCAAGAAATTGTCAAAGTCCAAAGCCCTCCAATTTCTAAAGGGCAATTTCTACAACAAGTGATCCTCAAAGTCTCATTCTCTTTCATTCTTGAGGACAAGAATGTTTTCAAGGGGAAGGGAATGTTTTGAATTGGCATTTGGGCGGGAAAATCAGTTAGAATCTGGCTGCTTGAAATTCTGTTAAATTCTGTTGTTGTGCACGTTTCTACTACTGCTGGTGTGCTGTTGCTGCTATGCACTGTTGCTGCTGTTAGTTTCCTCTTTTGGTGCCAAGAATAAGATTTGAATATTAGTTAGTTTCTAGAGCTTTCTAGATGTTTCTTCTAATAAGATGGGTAGTATGGTGTCTTGATTCATTGTAAGGCTAGCTTAAGAGCTTATAAATAGGAAGTGAATGTATTGATCAGATTTTATTGAATGGAAAATATCAAACATTAGTCTCAATTGAGATCTATTCTCTCTCTCATCTGACTCTCTCTATTTTCTCATCTCCTTTCCCTTCTTTCTCTCATTTAAACTCTAAATCTCTTCTTTCCCATCTCAAATTCTCAACCTATCCTATTTTTACTTAGCTTACGCTTGTGATTCAATCACAAGCGTAACAATCCTCACCCACTTTGGAAAAATGGCAGGCACATAACCATGTTCCTAATCTTCCCTTCCATGACTAATTGGCCACCCTTATCGAACAGATGTATGGGCCGGGCCTTAGAAGGGTCAATTAGTCCTTGTATAGTAAACGTTACACTGACTACATGGACATAGAGGATACAAAATCCCCAAGTTTACCCTTTTCTAAAGAGAGGGGACTGTGTCTGCCCTTGAGCCCTTAGAAGGATTCAATTGTTAGTGTAGAGAAGCAGTTGATAATTAGTATCTTAAGTTTAGGTTGTTCCCTAGTTGTTGAACTGGGATCGCTTTTCAGTAGTACATTAGCTTGCCTCCTAATTCCATCTATTGTTAGGATGACATGGCACCACGATTCCAGGATCAGTTCCCAAGAATAGAACGAGGAACTTCCATGTCTGACTCGACTCAAATGAGACAAAAGCCAAGTGAGACATTGGAAGATTACATTAACCGGAGTGAGAGAGCTAGGTTAAAATGCACTATAGCCATTCCTGAGGTTGAATATGCCAAGCTAGCATTTAACGGCTTAAATATTGAATTTAGGAAGAAATTCAAGGGCTCTAACTTCACAATGCTCTTACAGCTAGCAGAATGTGCCGCTACATATGAGGTTGTCTTAAAAGAAGAAAGCTTAAAGAAAAATAGCGTGCATGGGATTTAGGTACATGACCTAATCGAATAGGATGAAAATCCTCCATATGAGATTGACGTCATTGAATACATCAAGGGACCTCCTATGGTTTATAATCCTTCAATATAAAAGGATATCAAAGCCAAGAAGTCTTATCATACTTGTTTGACCTCTCAAGAGCCGATGTAATTTTCGATTAGCTTGAGGCAATAGCAAACTCAAGATCAGAAAGGGTAAATATAGAAAGCCTAACCCAAATTCTACAAAGGGGAAGGAATACTTTAAATGGCATAATTCGGTGACCCATTCAATGAAGAACTGCGTTATCTTTCCAAACATGGTTCAGGATGCCATAGAAGCGAGGGAATTGATCTTCTCGGGAGAAGGCTAGATGGGCATTGACCAAGACCCCTTTCTTAGTCCTGCCCAAGTTAATATAATCTAGGTAGCAAAGCCTTATGATTCCCATGACAACAAAATTAATGGCAGATCTCTATGCAGAATGAGTACAAACAAAGATAGTCGGCTATTGTCAATGCTTTGTTTGACCGGTTGCCGGGGTCAAGAGCACTGAGGACCCCTACGACTTTGGTAAGGTTGCTAGAAGATTACTGCATGTGGCACATCATGGATGGACATTTCACACATGATTGTGTTACATTCAGCAGGTTCCTAAAAAAGTAATTAGAGGAATGAGTTATCCTTCTCTCTAAAGAAGAAGAGTTAACCATGGGAATTCTTATTGACAACCATTGGCAGACAGTCTTCGCTTCCAAAAAGTAGGCATCGAGGAAGATCTTGCACCTTACACATGACCTCTGCGAGGGTTGTGGCCACAGGCTGGTGTCTGAAATGAAGAAGTTGAGCCTTTACCTGAAGAAAAAGCTAGCTCCCTTAAAAAAGATATCACTAACGGGACCTCCTCGAGGTCTTACTTCGAAGACCTAGATCACAATTAGAACTGGGCATCCAACTACAAAAAAAGTGACCAATAGTAACTGGGTCATTTTTGTTACTATTGGCTATTCTTTAGTTACTATAACTTTTAGCAACAGAATTTTGTCTAATGCTACACTGTTGATGTTGCATCTTTCACTGAAGGTTATAGCAACAGAAAATGAGTGTTGTTGCAATTGCACACCAATGGCAACAACATGTGTTTGTTGCTAGTTTTGTTTCTATTGCCTTTTGCAACAATATGACAATTAGTTTCTATTTCCTATAGCAACAAAATATTTTCTATTGCTATTACCTATAGCAACAAAGTTGCATTCTGTTGCTATTGGTTTTAGCAACAACAATTAGTATTTGTTGCTATTATTTTTAGCTATATTGTCATGGTTCTGTCACTATTGCTATTAATAACAACATTGTACTTCTGTTTCTTTTACTTATAGCAACATTCCATTATGTTGCCATTGCTTTTATTACAAGCATATACTGGCATGTCCTAACCAGCTAAATTTCGTATTTTTCAACCAGTTAGAACACATAATTGAATATGACAATGATCATAAGTCGATAAGAACATTACACCTCTAAAATAAAAATAACAAAACCAAAAACCCAATATCATCATTATTACCAACCAACAACTTTGTCATTCATTACATCCAACTACAATCATCCATAAATTCAAAAAAAAAAAGGAACACAACATTCAAAATAATTCTTCCCATCATTTGCAAGTTTAGCCAAAATACATAATGTCAGACAAATGGGAGAGTCAGTAGAAAGCAATCCAACATAAGTTTCTTGGAAAATGTACGATGAACAATTATTCATACAGCTTATCTTCCATTGCATCATCCTCATTTTCTAAGCCATCATTCCCATCTTGTTCCTCATAATAAACTTCATCATCACGAGATGAACTAGCTTCTTGGAAAATAAAGATAAACATGAAATCCAAGCTAAAAATGCAATTCAATTAGCATTCATATTAGACAAATCAACTCATACATTGCATCAAAAGATTCCACCATGAACAACATCCACAACAACCCATCATGAACATACAACTTATGACTACAACCCAATAAGGTATCTAGACACAAGCTAAATACCAACCATATGGTCAATCAATGTTCTCATATTAGACCTATACCTTAACCTTTCCCAAAAAAATAGAAAATAAGGCATGAAACAATGATCCTAAGTATATAATAGTCTCCAAAGACAATAACAAGCCCCCATATGACTCGAACATATCATTTTTTCCCAACCACAAGCTGAAATTTAACAAAGCACAGCAAATTGCAGAAATTTCAGTAGCATACATTCCAAAACCTACAGTAAAATCATTATTGACAGCAACTTACGGCAACTAACGGCTATAATATGCATAAAAGCAATATAGAAAACAACTCACAGCAAGAATCAGTCTATAAAAACATGTTTATCATCACTTCAAGCAACATGTAACAACATATTCATCTAGCTTCAAACATAGCTATGGGATATACATGAGATGCATCAACATGGAGACTAATACACAAAATCACATATAGATTTTCACAAGAACTTATAAGTTCTCTAAGCCCTTTACTTCCTATTGAAGTACCAGCCTCTCTTAAGTTCTTCAACCCTTGACTTATATTACTATACATTACATGTACAAGAAAAATTAATGGAACTGCACTATTTGAGCCGTTGAACCACATATATTAAAACAAAGCCAATAAAGCAATAACTATGAATAGAAAATCCAAAGTAATTGAACTTCAACATTCAATTCTAATAGAACTAATTAAATTTTGTATTATGTGGAATTCCAAAGCAATGCAAAAGCACGCTAACCTTTCTTCCCCTTTTCATCACATTTTCCATTAGAAAATCTACCCTCTCACATACAGATTTCAAGCTTTGTTTTACATCTTTGAGCTTAGCCTCCAACTTCCTATTTTTCTCTTGCTCTTAAGCTAGGAGAGAGCATTTCACACCAGATCGAGGGACTTTAATGCCTAACCTATAGGTTTTCGAATATCCATTCTTGTCCTCTCTTGCAACAACTACCAATATTTTTTTGCATTCCTCTGTTCTTGTTGTCTCATTAAGATTCTGCAGAAGCTCTTCTAATCTTCTATCAATCTTCGCCTGATATCATATCAAGAAATGATGACCGTAACTTTTAGAAGTGAAATGGAAAAAAATTGAAATACAAAATAACTATAGATAAACCATACATTAGCAGCGGAAGATCCAGCATCAATTTTGGATGAAGACTTTGGCATATGGGTTTGTTGAAACATTGTGAGCTCATTTGGTTCTTTCCCATTAGTTATCATCTATACACATATAGAACATATTCTTTCAATAAGAATTCCTTAAAAACAAACCCCATGATTCAAAGCAAACTAAAAGACTAAACCAACCTTCTCATTGCATTTTCTTGCAAGAGTCTTTGTGCCACAATAATGCCTCAGTTTTGATTTTTTTGGTTTTCGATGCCTCTCTCGCGGCGTTTCTAAACCCAAAAACATTACAAGTTAATAATATATAACAAAATATACTGCGACACTATGCTTATGGAAACATATTAGTATACCTGTCCTCCTTCCGAAAAGCAAAATTTGACGAAATTCTTCCATTGTTGAACAGGTGTAAGATTAGGCCTATTTTTTACAGCTTGGTCTTTCGTCTTTCCTTCAATGAGTTTTTTTCTCCATGTACATTCGTTACTTCTCCATGATTGATATAGCTTTGATTTCGCCCATTCATATGGCTCTTTCCCTTTTGGGAAGTAGTATAATTGTTATATGCAAACAAAGAGCAATCAGCATGTGCACTTTATTGGCATATCTTTTGATTCCACAATTATTATAATATTCAAACCGATGTTGCTAAGTCCTTTAAATTTACATGATAAGTAGAAAATGCGTTACCTTCACTACATCCCATATGTGGGTACTCCTCCATTCCTTAATATCGATTGGCAATGTTCTAGGATCCCGTGCATAAAATCGTATTAAAGAGGACATTTTCCTTTGTGTATCTGAACAGGGCTGGCCATGGTAGTTAACATCACCAAAAACGAGCTCCTTAGGGGCGTGGACTTTGTTTCTTCCACTGCTCTTTTCACTTGGTTGCAATCCTAAAAATTCAATGTAGTTTTTTTAGTATAATTTTGAATCCAAGTGGAAGATCATTAACCCATCAAGCTTAAAAAGCATAAAATCACTAACACAAGCACCTAACAATAGAAGGAACTTCAAATTGACAATCATTAACACGTCAATGACTCTATACATATATTGGAGTTGTGTATATTAATTACTCATTTCTCCTACAATTATATAACATAACCTGTATCTTGACCATCATCGATTGCTTGTGTTTCCCCTAGGGATGAATGGGAACATGACTTTTAGAACCTATATAAATGATAACATCATCATAAAAATAAAAATCCTTTTCAAATGAGAAAAATGCTAATAATTAGAGAACATAGTTGAATTGCAAAATAGTATGTATATTAAATAAGAAACTACACAAATGAGATTGTTTAACCTGTTCCATGTGAACTCTCAACATGTCCCTCCCCTTAAGGACTAATGGTATCACCGCATTCAGAAGCTTAAAGATAAGAAACATTATAATATAGTTAGAAAGCATGATTAAATTATAAATTGACCAAGATTAATGGAGCCAACAAATAGAATGGATAAGCTCACCATCTGGAGTCACTTGGACCACTGAATCTTGCCTAATATCTTCTTGCACTTGTTGAAGTTTCCCAGGGCTTCTTCTAAGAGTAGAGGTCTGAAAAGGGCACGTCAAGCTTCTGTAACAGGTTCCGATCTGCTTCGATTTTGCTTTTGAATTGGGTCCTGATTTTGGTTTTTTTTGTACATTTTGGGTGGTCTCTACAACACTTTCACGTTGTGGTAGATTCTTAATGGGAGGCTCAACATCACTTTGATTCCTACGTAAAGTGGAAGAAACCAAATTAGGACTACACCGCATTTGTAGAGAAGATTGTTTGATGTTTGTTCTTTTTCGAATCCATAAGACGCTACATAATATCAACTCAATTTCAATAAGTAATGTTGCAATAACAAAATACAAAAATACTTTAAAGATATGAGTCACACCTTTAAGTCAAATGCCGTTACCATCTTTCTCTTACCCTTGTTGCTCTCAGTGGGTGCCATGGTGTCCTTCACAATTTCGAGTTTGAAAATGATGCAACATAGTATACATATGGTAGAATACAATATTCCAAAACTCAATGACAGAATTAAACCAAATATGACAACACTCAAACAAACAATAAGGAAATTAAAGAAAGAAGAAAACAAAAAACGTTGGAGTTGTTTAATCATTCAAATTCGAAAAGTTTGTCATAAGCATATAAAGGTGTTGATAACATATCTCCTCAAACTTTGGTATCAATCATAATCATATAGGGTATCATCTTCTTCACTATCACTATAGTAGAAGTACTCCTCATTATTTTCACCAAGTAAATTAGCCTCATTTAAAGGTATGTTAACCATTGCCCCTTCAATATCCTCTCTAACAATGTCAATATCATCAACATTAATATCCATCATTACTATAGACGGAACGCAATCTATTTAAGCTATGTTTTCCTCTCCCATGACAAATAAGTCTCTTGGTTTTTTCTTAGAGACAACATGCCATTCTTTTCTCTCATCATAGGACTGTAGAACACTTGCAATGAATGGGAAGCTAGTACAAAAGGTTCATTTGTTTTTCACAATGCTTTTAGGTTGACAAGAGTAAATCCAAGTCGATCTTTCTTGACACCCTTATTGGATCAACCCAATCACATTGAAAAAAAATGACCTTTCTTCCTTGATGATATTTCAATTCCAGTATTTTAGTTAGCACACCATAACATGTCACCAAGCCACTTGTATGTGTACTAGCAGTGACAACAACACCGAAATTTTGAGTTACGTCTTTGGTGTCTACACTTTTGACACGAAATCTAAAACCATTGCAAGTGATTCGTGTCATTGTCTTTATCTGCATGCTAAGCCATTTACTCAACCATTGTAGGTATTCTACTACAATAGGATCCGCAGGTAGATGAAGCTTTACCTAAAAAATTAAATATAAATTAGACCAGTACATGTATTTAAAATGTTGGAGTCACTTAATAATTTTTGTGCCCAATGTTATACCGTCTTAGAACTTACATTAGATTCAAATCAAGTACAAAAGTCTTTTTGTGAATTTCTTTGATATCTAATTGTTACATCTGCGTATTTTTAATTGAAAGCAGTTGTTTATGCTCTCTGCTAAAACAACCAACATAACATAATCAAAACGGATGACTGAATTAATGTGATAAGAGGATTCAAATGTTATGAGTCATGGAAATTACTTACTCGATTTAATTGTGGATTTCATCACAATTGAACAAAACAAACCTATGTGATAATTTGTGAGAAGCAACTACATCCTCCTTTGATGTGTAACGGCTATTGAGGAAGAATATTGATAATCCTTTACACACTTCACCATCATCTAAGTCTTTATTTCTCCTAGAACGAGTCTCTCTTGTCTCAACAGTATGTAAGTACCTCAAGCAAAAACTTAAACACTCTTCTGCAAGGTATCTTTCAGCAATAGATCCTTCGAGCCCACTTCTATTACCCACATAATCTTTAAGCGTATGCAGGAACCTAGAACAACACATACTAAGTAGTTAATAAGACATTATTAGACAAGTAAGTGTTGATTATTTTAAACACTACAAAATCAAAAAGACATACTCTCTGTTGGATACATCTACTGAAAATATACCATGCCAACAACCTTTGCCTCATATGCCAAATAAATGGCTAGGTGCACCATTATATCAAAGAAAGAAGGGGGCAATATTTGTTCAAGATCGCAAATAACTATCTTCATGCGATCTTCTAAGCACTCAAACTCATGTTGCGTCGCCACCTTTGAGCATAACTCTCTTAAATAATTGCATAGCTCAATTATTATCCGACTCACCTCCTTATTTTCATGTTTCACATTGCTAATGGCAATAACTATTGCATCAGAATATGATGATCATGGCTTTTCAATCCATATATCTTACGTTCCTTCATGTACACACATCATGCAATGTTGCATGCATATCCATCAGGGACCTTAATTCTAGCCAACACATTCATAAGTTCCTTCTTCTCTTCACTACTTAATGCGAAGCATGATGGAGGTAAAACTGTCCTTCCTTTTTCTACTACTTTGGGTGAATATGCTCTTCTGTCTGTAACCCTTGCTTCTGGACTGCTTCCTTAGAGATGACGTTTTTGCAGGCGGCACACCCTTTCGGCAATTGTGCATGTCCTCTGGAAGATGTTATTTCGAAACCAATCCTTCCCATATGCTTTCTTAGGCATGAAGCCAACTTGCCTGACCACCAGTATGCGGCCCTCGTCACCCGCAACTTCTTCTTTGCCATTTGGCATCAACTCATCATGAGCCTCTTCCTCAAATACCATGCCATCCTCAGCATGGAGAGCTTCGATATAACATTTTTCTAGGCCTATCAATCTTCCAACACTCGGCAGCATAGTGTCCCATCTCTCCACACTTGAAGCAATGGGTCCTTGAGCTACCCGCTAAGTCTTTGTTACTCGGCTTTCCAAGGTTGATGGCAACCGGCTTTTCTTGCACATCTGAGTTGGTTGGTAGTTGCACCTAGTCACACCTATTATCTTGGGTGTTCCAAGTATCGCTAGCTTAACGTCACTTCTATTGCTTCTCGACATTTAAAGTCCTCTGGTTTACTTTGAGGATTGAAAAGATATCAAACATTTTTAACACCTCCTGTATCGAATCCTTCAACCTGCCAATATACCTATCCGCCGGCTGCTCCTCCGATTCCGCCAAGTCAATCCCGGTGACTAGAGAGTAGAATTCAGATGTGTACTCCTCCACTGATTGAGAGACCGGTCACAAGCTTTGAAGACTTTGTTACATCATCTTGGTGTAATTGTGGAGAGGAAAGGCTCTCCGCATGTGCTTTTTAATCTTTTCCCACGTCTCAATCTTCAATTTTCCCCGCCAAAGTTAGGAATGCTTCAGCTGCTGTCACCAAGTGCAGCCCTACCCTCAACTGAGTAGCGATCAATGATGGCTATTTGTGTTCCGGAGCCTTCTTAAACTCGAGCACTTCCTCCACCGCAGCCAGCCAATCCCAGAACTTCTCTAGTTGTTCTGCACCAACAAACTTCGAAATTTCAATACAAAGCCTGGATTCCCACCTCCGATCCTCTAAGAAATCAAAAGCTTTGGTATTCTACCTGGCCCTTCTCATGTTCCGCCCCTGGATATCAGCTTCTGAGAATGGATTTTGAAAAATCTCATCTGTATCTTCCCCTCCGCGCCCTGCCAGTGGGCTTAAGGTTGAGCCATAGGTGTTTTGTTGGGATTAATCCCCAGTTGAACCAAACACAGCTCGATTCACTGGAATTTCTCTTCCAAATCCTCAAATCTCCTCTCGAACTGTTGTTGAAAATCTAGCTCATAGATGTCTCCAATGGCAGCGTGCCTCTATTGCTAATGGGCCATCTCAGAAAATGATTTGAGCTCTGATACTAACTGATGCAGCGCAATTAAAGGAAATTAGAGAAATGGAAGGTTCGATAGCCTTTCTTTAATTTCTTATTGGTTAAACAATTAGAAAACAAGAGAAATTGTAAACTCAAATTCTCACAACCCGAGAACAGGAGAAAATTCTATAACACAATAAAAATTTCTAGAAAATTAAATTCTAACAAAATCCTAGTCTTCCTTTTCCTTGAATAGAGGAGCTAAGTGACTTATAATAAAAGACTAAGAGCTAAGAGATAAATACAAAAATAAATAATAAAATCTACTAATCTAAACTAAGCTTCCTATTTAGGGTCAAGTTCCTCAAGCTCATCTCCCCGCTGCGCGTCTCGTCCATCTCACCAAACCTTCCTATCTTGCCAAACCCTATCTGTGGAGAATCCCGCGACTCATAAAGGCGTGGTTACATCATCCTTCCGGAGCTGGAGAGAATTGCTCTTGAATTCGCCAATGGATCATTTGGGTCATTTTCGCCAAGCTATGCTCCTGCACACTGGACCCCCATCTCACCAAGCTTGCCCAGATGTAGACTGTTGACCTAACTTTCTAAAATGTGGGTTGTAACCCGTCTTGCCATGACACGGGCTGCATCAAAAGAGTACACATCTAACAATAATAATTTATTAATTTTTTCTGCCATAACTCATAAAAACATAACCGTTTAATTTATTGTAAATAATAAACTCTATCCGCATGGTATACAAATTATTTTTTTTAACATACTCTGTGTCTCAAGGGTTCTCGCCTACGCAGAGTCTGGACCGTATACAAATTGTAGAGTTGAGTATTGACGCTTATGTTTTCCTTTCTCTCTTTTTTTTTTTTTTTTTTTTTTTTGGCTCAACTATATCGTTTGGTTTCGTTTTTCTTCTCTCTCTCTATTCTTTTCATTGTCCTTTTGTTTTTATTAGTTCTTTCAATTCGTTCGTTCTCTGAAAAGCCTGGGGTATTCGGGTCGTTGATAGTTCTGAACTTTGTCCTTTGACCACAAAAGATATATAATAATGACGAAAGAACCTTGTCCAGTAGAAGAGATGAAACTTCTTTTTGGGTTTCCAACTCCAAACCAAGAAGAGTAACTTCGTTTCCCAAAGTTGTTATTTCCCAGGGAATTGATAACTTAATACTATAATTGTTGTGGGGGTATTCGAGTACCTGTGTTTCCAATTCCCTTGAGAAATTAATTTTGTATTTTTGTAAAATTATACTTTTCTTGACGAATTATGGGGACTAAACAAGAATCCGTCCATCGCGATGATGGGGAACTGAGCTCTATTAATCAGCAGATATCCTCAATTCATAGTCAACAGGTTTGCTCTATTTGTCTTTGCTGAATTGAATTTCATGTCTTCACTGTTTTGCTTGGAGCTGCATGGTTAGTTATTGTTTTCAAAGGTTGTGGATAGTACGTAAACAGTCTCTTTAGGAAGCATTGTATAGAGATAAGACTACGTGTAGAGGTAAGGCTGTTGTTGTTGTTGTAATCTCCACGATCGTTTCTAGAGGGGAAATTGTGATTACTTTAGCCAAGATCAGTGTCATTTATTTTTCTTCCTTTAGTTTTCCATCATAGACTTCCAGTTTGACTGTTTATTACAATTTCTTCCTCAATTTTTTGACCGCAATTTCTTTAATAATTTTTCACTCCTTTATGAAACGCATGAAACTAGGCCTTCTATGTCACATGGTGGTGCAAGTAATTTTGATCTTTGGAAAGGTTAAAAATTTCAACTTTTGATTTTATATTTTAGCCTGGCCTACATGTAGATGTCTGCTAAGTTTCAAAGTTCAAATGTGGATAGCGTGTATGAGCTTACTTCATAACTTGCAGTAGCATTTTTAATGAATATTAAAAGTAAGAGGTATTGAAAATTGTTCTCGTGATGTTTCGACCAACGAAGGTCTATTAAAGAAGCAATCATCCCCAAAAATTATGGAGTTAGGTAAAGGCCCGGAACAAGCTCTGCTGGTGGAGCACTAAGCTTGACAGAGTGTGAAATTTTTTACTGCATTTTTTACTTTATATCAATCAATGTGTAGTGGCTTTTTTATAAGTTATTTGTGTAATTTGTCCCTTCAAATTCTGAGCTCTGAGTTTAATATACTCGGCCCTCATCCCTCCCCCCCGGGGGCCCCTTTTTGCCTTTCTGCTCACTTTGAGTTCATAAAAACTCCTAATTGATCAATTGTGCAATTAATAAAAGGTTGTCCTTTCAGCAACGATACAAATCTTACGTTTTAGGGAGAAAGGGTGCTAAAGTGCCTTTACTAGATAGAGGCGTCGAACCATCTATGTGTTGGGTTATGTGTGGAGCTTGATTATATTGGGTCTGGTTTATGAAATATAGGATTGGGCCAATCCGATTTAGGCCAATGTCGCACTAGGGTTTAGTGTGGGAGGCTCTATATATACACGGGGCTGTATATATTACCATTAGGGTTCGAGTCAAGGTTGAGAGAAAAATTGAGAGTTGATACGTCTCATGTAAACTCCAATGATATAATAAAATTATTGTGCTCCCCTCCGTGGATGTAGGCTTCGGCTGAACCACATAAATTCCGATGTTCTCTCAATCCCCTTTTGTTTTTGATTGTTACGTCAATTTAGGGTTTGTATATTCTGTGGGTAATCTTAATAGATGGTTTCAGAAGCCCAACAAATTGGTATCAAAGCTCAAGTTTAGAGCTTGTGTGGAACCTAATAAGAGGTTTAATAGCCACAAGGAGAAAAGAATCGGTCGCTAACTTCAATGGTGAAATTCCAGACGGTGGTTCTTGTTATGACACGATCTCAATGGTAAAGGCATGGTGGTAGTTGATTCGGTTAGATTATGGGTTTGATCGGTAAACTGAATGTGTAAACTACGGTAGTTGTTGATTCGGGTAGATCATAGTTTTGATCGGTAAACCAAAGGTGTAAACTACGGTAGTGGTTGATTCGGGTAGATCTGGGTTTGATAGGCAACCGAAGGTGTAAACTGCGGCTGTGCCCTAGTTGGGGTCACGGGTTATGCCTCATTGAAAGAGACGGTGGCCGGACGTTAGTGGCGGTGATTTGGTCCGAGTGAAGGAGTGAGAGACTAGATTGGTATACCTAAGTGTTAGATCTGGTGGATGATACAGTTAGTCCAGAGCCTAATCCTGAGGATGCTTCTCTGAGTGCTACGTGTCTCTGATGAGGTGGCAAGTCTATCCTTCTCACTTAGCTTTTGTTTATAAATAAGAGGGTTGTAATTAGGGAGAAATTAGTGAGTGATGTGAGGTTTCTTCTTCTCCCCCAAAGTCTCTTTTTGTGTTCCCCTCCCCTTCCTTATACTAATAGTTACAAAACTTTATACATATATACAAATTATACAAATGGGGTAGCCTTTTACTGCCTCATAGGCCCGATATATTGTGTGTTTGTGATCTGATTTCGATTGATTTGAGTGTCTTTGATCCAATTTCGTATCAATTGGTATCAGAGCCATTTGATCCTCGGCAATTAATCACCGCTTCAGCTGCTCATCTCCGCCATGGCTGAAGGGACCTGATCGCAGGTCACGTTGAGGGAGATGGAGGAGTCTAATGAGCGTCACTTCACTTCGATCAAGCGTAACATCAAATGGGTCAGTGCCGATCTAAAGGAGGAGCTCCAACAGGTTGTGGACGGAGTCTCGATTCAGTTTGATGGGTTAGCTCAAATGGGGAACAGACCCCCCCCCCCCCCCCCCCCCCCCCCCCCGGGCGTGCCGGTGGCCGATCCTGTTCCAGCAGCACCACCACTGCGGCGTGAGGCACCGGCCGATTTTCAAGCTCTGGCTATGGCGCGAGGTAACTACCAAGTTTCCACTCAATTCAATAAAAGTGATTTCCTGAAATTTAGTGGTAAAGGTGTGGATGGTGGGTTACATCCATGTGAAAGATATTTTGTGCTTGATAGAACCTCGAATGATTTGAAGGTCATGTTAGCTAGTGTGCCAATGGATGTTGATGCCCAAGAATGGCATGATCCATTTTAGCAATCGTGGCCAAGGGATGTGTATGCTCCTCAAATTCGGGCTAGATTCGCGACGACCGCGACTAACCCTCTTACCGAGTTCATGCACTTGAGGAAGTGGGTAGTGTAGATGAATACTTGAGCAAGTTCGAGGCCCTAGTGAATAGATGTGGATTGATTGTGGATCAAAAGATTAATATTCTTTTGGGTGGATTGCGAGAGGAGATCTCGAGGTACGTTCTTATGTTTAGGCCTCGTTCTTTACATGATGCGGTCGTCCTTACTAAGCAACAAGAATGTAGTTGTGCGTATGTTGAACGTATAACCGGTAAGAATCCGATGAAAACAACACCATTGCTTCCTTTACCAAGCCAGTCAAGGATGGCCCCCACCCTCCTGCCTCCTCGGACCCCTCCCCGCTTATTACCCACGACCGGGCCGCCATCTGTCATGACCCGAGCATGTAATTAGCATAATATGTTTTGGCGAGAAGCACTAGTTCATAGTTACAATTAGGCGGGAAAGTTAGTTAAGGTTTTGATGATGTGTCCGGCAAGTTGTAAGCATTTGTTTAGCATTGCAATTTACTATAAGAAGCTAGTATGATGTATGAATCATTCATCCAATAACAAATACTCAAAATATCTTTGATATTTTACCTCTAATTCTCATCTTTTTCCCTTCTTTCTCTCATCTTAACTCTCTCTCCCTTGGTTAAGTATCAAGATCGAACTTGATTCTTAACATTTGGTATCAGAGCCTAGCAATAGGCAATTTTGATCAGATTGCATCACTCCAATCCGGTTGAGTCAATACTGGCTAGGAAAAGGAGATCAAATATGCCTCCTACCACTCGATCCAACGCAGCAAACAATACCACTAATGTCATGCCTAATTTGGTGCCTGGAAATACATCTGGTGGAGCTCCTACCTATGCTGCTGTTGCGGGAGCAGAGGGAGGTAATTCCCAAGGAATGCAGATGGATCAGGTTATGCAGATGATGCAAAGTATGCTCCGGAATGTTCAGCAATTGGATCAGAAATTGGACAGTCAGGCTCAGAGGTTGGATCAACTCTTAGATTGGCAAAGGAGGAGTGAATCACAGTAGCAGGGGAGTGGAATTCTACTTCCAACTAGCCAACAACCTGTTCGACAGCCGATCAGACCCCCAAATCTCAATCCTCCAGCTTCTGATTCAGCTGACAGTGCTTCCAATGTAAGGAACCATTCTTATAGACAACCCCGGGTAGATTTGGAACCATTCGAGGGGACCTTACCTCAATCATGGTTGAGGAAATGTGAAAGATACTTCAAATTTTATAACATTGAAGAACATGAGAAAGTGAAACTTGCAGCAGTTTACTTGCATGGGGAGATGGAGACTTGGTTCTATGGGTTGATTCGCACTAAGCCCAACCTCACCTGGACCACATTCTCAGATGAATTGTGCTCCGGATATGGTGATGAAGATGTCAGTGAGGTTGTTGATAACTTCAACAAACTGGTGCAATCTACCTCTGTCAAAGACTATAGGGCATGATTTGAGGAGTTAAGAGCTAGAATGCTTTTCGTTTATCCTGATGCTCCTGAGACATTTTATGTGTCCAGCTTTGTTAGTGGACTCAAACCACGCATCAAAAGCTTGGTGAAGGCTTTTGAACCTGAAAATTTAACTCAGGCATACACCAAGGCTAGGAAGGTGGAGAGCTCAGTGTCATCAAATGTGGATACTCGTAAGGTGAAGGGGAATTTCTCTAGTTCCTCATCCACTCGAGCTACCCAACCCAGCAGCAAGAACAGCAGCCTTGATGATAGGAGACCTCAGCGATTATGCTACAAATGCAATCAGAGATACTTCTTTGGTCACAAGTGTAAACCAAAGTATTTGATGATAGTCATTGGAGAAGAAAGTCAAGAGGATGAGGCGGATGAAGGGGTTCTTCAGGAACTACCTCTGGAAGAAGAAGGATCAGATGCTGATGATGACAATTCTGTAGAAATATCAGTGAAGGCTTTAACAGGTTCTGGTTCACAAAACACCATTTGAATTAAGGGGGTAGCAGGACAGCAATCATTATTAATACTCATTGATAGCGAGAGTACACACAGCTTTGTTGATCCGAAGGTGGTGAGAGCTGTGGGACAAGATATCATCAAGACTACACCCCTTGCCGTAACAGTAGCTGATGGAAACTCTCTCCTCATGCACACCAAATGCAAGAATTTCAGCTGGAAAATGCAAGGACATAAGTTTGTCTATGATTTTCGACTTTTGAGACTTAGTGGTTGTGATATGGTGCTAGGAGTGGATTGGATGAAGTCTTTTAGTCCAATACTCTTCGATTTCTCACAATTGGCAGTTTCCTTCGAGAAGGATGGCCTCAAGATCAAGCTGCAGGGCATTTGTGAGCAAGGACAACTTCATACATGAAGGGCAAACAGCTGCAAAAGGTTCTGAAGAAAGATGATTATCACTGGGTAGGCCAGCTGCCAGCTCTACTCAATAACACCGGTTGCAGGGGCTGAACAACAGGATGCCTCGGGTCCCTTATAGATTCTGTTGGAGGAATTCCACGACTTATTTGAGCAGCCAGAGGGGTTGCCTCCCAACAGGGCATTTGATCATTCCATTCCACTTAAAGAAGGAGCCAATTCCGTCAACCTACGCCCCTACAAATACCCACATTCTCAGAAAGATGAGATTGAGCGACAGGTTGATGAATTGCTCAAAACCAAGTTCATCCGTCATAGTCACAGTCCGTTTGTATCTCCAGTGATTTTGGTGAAGAAGAAGGATGGAACATCACGAATGTGTATTGATTATCGCCAATTGAACTCCCTTACAGTCAAGGACAAGTTCCCAATCCCTGTCATTGACGACTTGCTTGATGAACTCAATGGAGCTTGTTACTTTTCCAAGCTAGACCTTCGGCAAGGCTACTACCAGATAAGAGTACAAGAAGGAGACATTCACAAGATAGCTTTTAGGACCCATCATGGCCATTATGAGTTTATGGTAATGCCCTTTGGGCTGTCCAACGCACCAGCCACCTTCCAAGCTTTAATGAACAAGGTGTTCAAGGCTTATTTGAGGAGGTTTGTCCTTGTCTTCTTTGATGACATATTGGTTTACAGCCCCACACTACAGCAGCATCTGCAGCACATGAGGCTTGTTGTTCAGACAATGAGGGCTCACAAGCTGTTTGCTAAGCTTTCCAAATGTGCCTTTGCCATGACTCATGTTGAATATCTGGGACATATCATCTCATCTGAGGGAGTTGCTACTGATCCCAGTATAATCTGAGCTATGGTGAAGTGGCCAGAGCCTAAATCCCTTAAAGAATTACGGGGATTTTTGGGCTTAACAGGTTACTACCGCAAGTTCATTGTGGGATATGGTTTAATTGCCAAACCATTGACAGATTTACTCAAGAAGGACAACTTCCATTGGGATGATTCAACCAAGGAGGCTTTTGATTCACTAAAACAGATTATGACTAAGGCACCAGTCTTAGCTATGCCCGACTTTAATCAATCCTTCACCCTTGAAACTGATGCAAGCAGCACAGGCATAGGTTTTGTGCTTTCTCAAGGAGGCAGACCATTGGCTTTCCTAAGCCAAGCATTGGGACCCAAGAACCAGAGGCTCTCCATTTATGAAAAGGAGTACATGGCAATACTCCTAGCTGTGCAGAAATGGCGCCATTATTTTGAGGGTCATCGATTTGTGATCAAAACAGACCACCAGAGCCTCAAATACTTATTAGAGCAAAGAATCACCACAAGGGTCCAACGAAAAGGGTTGATGAGGATGCTGGGGTTAGAGTACAACATTGAGTACCGAAAAGGTGCTGAAAACCTTGTGGCTGATGCCCTCTCCAGATGTACAGAGGCAGAAGGAGCAGAAAGAGTAGATGAAGCTCAGTGTGCTGCAGTCACCCAAGTAGTACCCCTATGGATGAAAGAAGTGATCAAGTCTTATGAGCATGATGAATTTGCTAAAGCCTACATAGTCCCTCACTGCATCCGGCCCTCTTCTGCAGGTCCTGACTCCAACATTTCTGTTAATGGAGGCATAATCAGGGTTAACGGCAAGATTTATGTGGGTAATGACAGTATACTAAGAGAACAGATTATTGCTGCGTCTCATGACTCCCCATGGGGTGGTCACTCTGGTAGGGAAGGCTCCTATCAAAGGGTCAAGCAGTACTTCTACTGGCCTAGGTTGAAGAAGCAAGTTCAAGATTTTGTAGATCAGTGTCATACTTGCCAGCAAATTAAGGTTGAGCACACGCCTTACAAGGGGTTGCTGCATCCTCTACCAGTTCCTGGGGGTTCTTGGACCCACATTAGCATGGATTTCATCAAGGGACTACCAAAATCTAAAGGGAAGGAAATTATTTGGGTGGTCATTGATCGTTTTACTCGATATGGCCACTTCATTGCTCTTCATCATCCCATTACAGCAGAAAAACTTGCTCGGTTGTTCTTAGACCACATCTACAAACTCCATGGCCTTCCTCAGACAATTGTATTAGACAGAGACAAGTTGTTTACCAGCCACTTTTGGCGTGAGTTGTTCCTTTTGTTGGGTGCTACCTTGGCCTTGAGCTCCTCTTATCATCCACAGTCGGATGGGCAAATCGAGAGGGTAAACCAGAGTGTGGAGCAGTATCTGCGTGGCATGACATTCTTAAATCCCAAACAATGGCACATATGGCTCTCTCTTGCTGAGTACTGGTACAACACCCACTCTCATAGTTCCTTGGGAACTACTCCCTTTAAGGCTCTTTATGGCCAAGATCCTCCTTCGCCCTTGCTCAATCAAGGAGTTGTCTCTCAGGTGCAAGGAGTTAATGACTTACTTCAGCAAAGAATTCAGCTAGCTCGTCAGCTCAGGGATAATTTGCAATTGGCCCAAGCTAGGATGAAATTTTACGCTGATAAGAAGAGAACTGATTGGAGCTTCAATGTGGGAGATTTGGTTTATCTTAAACTACAGCCATACAGGCAGAGCTCAGTAGCAATCCGCAAGAACATCAAGCTATCTGCTAGATTCTATGGTCCTTACAAGATCATGGAACGAATTGGAAAGGTAGCATACAAATTAAAGCTTCCCCCGGACTGCTTGGTTCATCCTGTTTTTCACATATCCTTGCTGAAGAAACAGATCACAACCAAGTCAGAGGGAGCTGGAGGTACCACGCAAGGGACAACAGCAAGCTTGCAAGCAGGTACTGATGGACAATTAATCCTTGAACCTGAAGTCATCCTTGGCAGTCGAGTAGTGCAGCAGCAGGGTGTCAATACACAACAAGTTTTGATTAAGTGGAGCAATTTAGATTCTGCACAAGCTACGTGGGAAAATTTCAACTTTATCAAGTCCCAATTCCCTTCCTTCCATTCTTGAGACAAGAATGAATTGAAGGGGAGGGAATTGTCGTGACCTGAGCATGTAATTAGCATAGTATGTTTTGGCGGGAAGCACTAGTTCATAGTTACAATTAGGCGGGAAAGTTAGTTAAGGTTTTGATGATGTGTCCGGCAAGTTGTAAGCATTTGTTTAGCATTGCAATTTACTATAAGAAGCTAGTATGAAGTATGAATCAATCATCCAATAACAAATACTCAAAAGATCTTTGATATTTTACCTCTAATTCTCATCTTTTTCCCTTCTTTCTCTCATCTTAACTCTCTCCCCCTTGGTTAAGTATCAAGATCCAACTTGTTTCTTAACACCATGTAGGCCCCCTCCTCGGGGTCAATTGAGCTTAACTCTGGCTGAATTGGATGAGCTTCGAGCTCGGAATTTGTGCTTTTATTGTCGAGAGCATTTTTCTCTGATTCACCACTACGCCATGTGCAATAGAGCATGGGTTTTTTTTGGCTTGACGCCGAAGATAAGGATCCGTCACCTGACTTACCGTCCCCTGATCCGGATCCCGATCCCACTTTGGATCCCCATATTTATATTCACACTTTGGAGGGTGTTACTCAGTGTCAAACTATGTGGGCCACCGGCCAATGTGGTCGCCATTCTTTGAGCATTCTGATCGACAGTGGTAGCACAATAATTTCCTTGATGTTCATTTGGCTCTAGGTTTGGGTTGATCCATTGACACTACCATTCGACCCGCCGTCACGATTGCTAATGGGAAGCCCATCTCATGTGCCGGTATTTGCTGTAATTTTAGTTGGGTGCTTCGTGATGCTTCTTTTTGCTCCGATATCTCCTTATCTCTCTATCGGGTTGTGATATGGTCTTGGGCATACAGTGGCTTCGGACTTTAGGCAAGGTGACATGGGATTTTTTTGAGTTGCTTATGGAGTTTACTCTTCACGATCGTCAGCATGTTCTCCATGATATTCGTCCTCTACCCCTTAAAACCATGACCGACAGTACATTGTCCGCTTTGTTGTCTTTGTCCGCATCATTTTTCTCTATTTCGGTGTCGCTCGGATCCCCGGCTTCGGACACTGCTTCAGTTATTGCAGTAATCGAACAATTACCAGCAACTCTGTTTTCGGTTACTGCAGACTGCGCACCACATCAGGCTGATTCGCAGCTTCAGTCGGTTTTACGTGATTTTGAGGACGTGTTCCAACCATTATCGAGTCTTCTGCCATTCCAACCATCATTTGACCATCGTATCCCTCTTAAAGATGGTAGCAACCTGGTCAATCTTTGACCCTATCATTATCCCTTGTTCCAAAAGGATATTATTGATGCTTTGCTCAAAGAAATGCTTCAAGCCGGATGTTCTTGATGCACTTGGGCCGGATATTGCGCTTCTGTTGGGTCGTCTCCTGGGCCTCGCTTACTTTTTGCTCCAGGAACGCATACTTCTAGACCAATTGGACCCCTTTTTGGTTCTTTTGGAGTTGTGGCTTCGCACCACCTTGGTGTTGGGTTCTCTGAGCCTGTTTCAGGTCGAGACTTATTGTATAGGTCTTCTAGCAGCCCGGCTCCATTAGCTACTGCGTTAATTTCTCCAGCCACTCATACTGTCTTTTTTACTTCTAGCTCTCTTTCTCTTTCACCGAGGACTCTTGCTGATTTTGTGCCCCTCTTCTCTCCTCTTTGTGGCACTTGTGATTCGGATCCCATTGATGTTCCTCTTGAGTTGGAGGAAGCTCAGGATGCCATTCTTGGGGTTGCTACTCGATGTGTTGAGGCTCCCGTGGTTGGGCCTCGTGTTGGGCCCTTCACTCGTGCGGCCTCCAAGCATGGGGGTTGTGTTATTTCCTAATTGTTTCATCATGGTGGTTGGATGTTAGAACATTAGGGAGCTCAACAACCCCAATTCCTCACGTGCAGTTTGTTATTGGGTATCCTCCAATCGGTTATTTGTTATCTGATGTAGAGGCTGCGATTGCTAGATGTGCCGAAGGGTGGGAGTTTCTCTATAGTGTGGTATGTTCCTCTTGGTGTCGCATCATCGTTGCTTAGGACCCGGGAGTCTATAGATTTGATTTGATTCAGGGAGGGGATAAGTTTCTTACTTGTCATATTTCTTATTTATCTGGAGCTGTGGGCTTTCTCGCCACATTTGTTTACCGCTTTAACAATCCTGGGCCTCGTAGAGTGTAATGGATTACCTTCGGGGTGTTAGCGCTAGTCTTTTGGGAGAGCCTTGGATCCTTCACGGGGATTTCAATGCCATCCTTAGCCCTTTTGATAGATACGGTGGCCACGAGAGTTGGCCCGGTCATATGGACGATTTTTAGGAGTGTGTTACTGAGGTTGAGTGGATGACCATTTCCTCTTTGGGACTTCATTTTACATAGTCCAACGATGCTGAGGGGGACAGGTTGATCCTCAAGCAACTTGATTGGTGCCTTGTCTGTGAGGGTTGGCTTCATGACTTCCCTGTTGCCTTTGCTGGGATCCTTGCTTGTCATATTGTTTCGAATCATAGTTCTATTACTGTGAGAAGTCTTGGGGAACGCCATGCCAGGCGAATTCCTTTCAAGTTCTCCAACTTCTGGGCTGATCATGACGACTTCCTTCCCACTGTTCGGCGAGTCTATTGAGGGCACTCCGATGTATGAGCTTACTTAAAAGCTGAAGTTGCTAAAGAGTTAGTTGAAGGCTCTCAACACCTGTCATTTTAGCCATATTTCTGCTAGAGTTGAGGTGGCTCGAGATGCGTGGGTCCTAGGTCAGCGAGCCTTAGATGAGGACCCTGAGTGTCCTGCCCTTCGATTAGGGGAACGTTGCCTATTCCGTGAGTATTCGCACTTATATCTGGATGAGGAGGCATTCTATCGTTAGAAGTCACGTATTTAGTGGCTTTCTCTAGGAGATCAGAGCACTTGGTTCTTCCATCGGTCTATTGGATTTCGTCCAAAAGGTGTGAGGACGTATGATACACAGTTGATTTCTCGCGCTGGGGTTGCTTTTTTTTTCAGGAGCTGTTGACTGAGTCTAGTGGTCCGTTGACTGAGGATGTTTCAGACCTCTTTGAGGCGCGCATTTCTAAGGATCAGGCTCACCCATTGATTTCCCCGATCTCCACTGTTGAGGTTCATGATGCCCTCTTTCCTATTGGTGACGATAGGGCCCCGGGGCCCAATGGTTACACTTCCCTCTTTTTTAAGAGGGCTTGGGAGGTGGTGGGTGGCGGACTATCAAGGTTGTGCAGTCATTATTTACTTCAGGGCGCATGCTGGGCGCGTTGAATACCACCAGGATCTATCTCGTGCCTAAAGTGGAGACTCCCTCCACTTTTGTCAACTTTCACCCAATCTCCTGTTGCAATGTGATCTATAAGTGTATCACTAAGATCCTTGCAAACAAGCTAAAGGGTGTCCTTCCCGGGCTGATTAATGATGCTCAGACCGCTTTTGTCCCAGGATGTCGGATATTAGATAGCATCTTGTTGACACAGGAGCTTATGCGTGGTTATCATCTTCAGGTCTTACCTCATTGTGCGCTGAAGGTTGATATCCGCAAAGCTTTTGACATAGTCCGTTAGGATTTCATTTTGGTCGGTATGAGGAGTACGGGGATTTCCGAGGTCATGGTTGGTTGGGTCCAACAGTGCCTTTCTACAACCTCCTTTTCCCTCGCCATTTATGGCGAGCTTGAGGGTTTCTTCCACTCTAGTCGAGGTGTTCGTCAGGGTGACCCACTTTCTCCTTATCTGTTTGTCATTGCTATGGAGGGTCTCTGAGGATTGCTTCGTTGGGCTATTGATGACCTAATGTTTCATTATCATCCATGCTGCCGTCGCACTGGGTTGATGCACTTATGCTTTGCTGATGACCTGATGATATTTTGTCGAGGTGATTTGGGAAGTGTCACAATTGCTGGTGAGGCTTTAGATCGCTTTGATGCTCTTTCGGGGCTTTCCTCGAATGCAGCAAAGAGTACTTGTTTTTTCTGACAGGAGTTAATTCTGCGACTTAGTGATATTCTTGGCATTCTGGGTTGAAGTCTTTGGCAGTGCCCGGTTCGGTATTTGGGAGTGCTCTCATTACTTCTCGGCTACGGTATGTAGACCGCAAGCCGCTTCTAGATTGCATCCTTTCTCGTATTTGGTTGTGGACCTCTCGTTCTCTGTCGTATGCTGGTCGCCTGCAGCTCATCTGGTTAGTTTTCGTTGCTATTCAGGTCTACTGGTCATCGGTCTTCATGCCCTGAAGAGAATGAACAGGAAGATTGAGTCGACTTTAGCGGCTTTCCTTTGGCGTGGCTCTTTACTGACCCCGGGGGGATGTAGGTAGCTTGGAAACATCTGTGTTATCCTAGACATGAGGGCGGCCTAAGACTTCGTCATCTTGCTGAGTGGAACCAGGCTTCGATTATGAAGCACATCTGGTTCCTCCTTTCTTATCCTTCCATGCTTTTGCTGCGCTGGGTTCATCTGAACCGACTTAGAGGGAGGAGTTTTTAGACGTTTTGGGCGACGAGTTCGGCTTCCAGGTGTTAGCGTCAAATTCTTTCAGTCCGTCGCATTTGTTATGTTGCAATTTGTCATGTTATAGGCGATGAGCTTAATACAGCCTTATGGGCAGATTATTGGCTGCCGTGCGGTCACCTTTCGAAGTGCTTCCCTGCTCGACTGCTCACCTCTTCTAGGCCTCTGCGGGATTCTAGGGTCTCGGCCATTGTTGAGGGGGATTGGTGGAGGTTTCTGCAGGGTTGTATAAAGCTCCAAGCTATTTGGGGTATGATTGGCTTCAGTCCTCAGGCTGATGTGGCGGATTCTATCAGGTGGTTGAGTGACCCTTCGAGGAAATTCACCACCAACTCTGCTTGGGAGATGATGCGGAGCAGGAGAGAGGTGGACTCTTTTCACCATCTTTTAAGGTTTCATCTTCACATTCCGAGGCATTCCTTTCTTCTGTGGCTCGCTCCTCGGAAGCGGCTATGGACTTGATATAGGCTTCTGCGATTTGGAGCACAGGGGATTCAGAGTGTTTGTGTTCTTTGTGGCGTTGCTGATGAGACTCATGAGCATCTTTTCTTTGATTGTTCCTTTTTTGCCTAAGTCTAGAGTTTCGTCACTCCGCACACATCTATTTCTTGGCCTTCCCTTCCTTGGGGCGATCTTCTTCCTTGGGCTGCTCAGCACCTTAGGGTATAAGAGATTAGCAGTATTTTAGCTCGACTCTGCCCATCAGCGACTGTTTATACTCTTTGGTACGAGCGTAACCTTCGGGTTCAGCGTTCTTAGTCCAAACAAGCTGCGGTCGTGTGAGAGGAGATTACGGGTTTGGTCAGAAGCTGCTTGATTGCTATTCCTTCTTTCAAAGGAGCTCACCGTCACGCCTCCTTGCTTCGGCAGGCAAGCCTTGAGCCTTAGTGCCTCTTTGTTTTCTTTAACTTTTGCTTTGGTTGCATTTTGTTTAGACTTTGTTTGGATTATGTTTGACATTGTTTCTTCATTGTAGGCTTCAATCGTGTCCTGGTGTATGCCCCTTGTAACTGTATTTCGTTTCTTTCTTTTATATATTTAGCTGACTTACCCAAAAAAAAAGGCTTCAAGCCGGAGTTATTTGCAACAGTAATTTGCCATTTGCTTCTCCTGTCGTGTTAGTTAAGAAGAAGGATGATTCGTGGCGCCTTTGTGTTAATTACCGAGCTCTTAATAAAATGACCACGAAGGATAAATTCCCAATCTTTATTGTGGAGGAATTACTTGATGAGTTGGGTGGAGCATCATTTTTCTCTAAGTTGGATCTTATGTCTAGATGTTGGCAAATTCATATCGCTCCTGAAGATGTCCACAAAATGGCGTTTAGAACCCACTCCGGCCATTACGAGTTTACCGTAATGCCCTTTGGGTTATTGAACGCTCCATCCACTTTTCAGAGCCTTATGAACGACTTTGTTTCGACCGTATTACGGCATTTTGTGTTGGTATTTTTCGATGATATTCTCGTCTATAGTACTGTATGGGCGCCTCATTTGGATCACCTCCGGTGTGTGTTGGATATACTTCGATCCCATCACCTCACGACCAACGGTGAGAAATGTAATTTTGGTGCCCGACGTATTGAGTACTTGGGCCACTTTGTCTTGGATGTCGGTGTGGAGGCCGACCCCCATAAAATTGTTGCCGTGGCTAATTGACCGCGACCGACTTCATTAAAGCAACTCCGTGGCTTCCTTGGTCTTTCCGGTTATTATTGTCACTTCATTGCTCACTATGGTCTTCTTGCTCGCTCTCTCACAGATCTACTCCAAAAGGATAATTTTATTTGGACTCTGGCTGCTGATACTGCATTTGAGCGCCTCAAAGGTGCTCTTACATCCGCACCCGTCTTAGCTTTTCCGGATTTCTCCAAGACTTTCGTAATGGAGACTGACGCATCGGGTGTCGGGATAGGAGCGTTTCTCATGCAAGAGGGCCACCCACTTGCTTACATTAGCTGAACACTCGCGTCTCGGCATCAAGGACTTTTAGTCTATGAGCGTGATTTGCTGTCGTCTTTGTTGTTGAGAAGTGGGGACAGTACCTCACGGGATGACATTTTATTGCTCGCACGGACCAACAGAGCCTTAAGTTTCTCCTGGAGCAGCGCCTTTCTACTTCGCTTCAGCACTTGTGGCTCTCCCACTTGATTTGCTTTCATTATGATATCATGTATTACAAGGGGTCTGATAACCGAGTTGCCGATTCTTTGTCTCGTCTTTCCGGTTCTGAGGTTCTCTGTATGGCTCTATCGACGATCTTGTCTGACTTTATGGACCGTCTTCGAGACTCATGGTCCTTTGATCCAACCCTAGCAGCCATTATAGATGACAAGATTGCCGGGCCTTTGTCCCATCCTTGCTACTCTTAGCAACATAGGTGTTTACACTACCACCGCCACTTGGCCGTTGGTAACGACACTGGTCTTTGACACTATTTTTTTATGGCTCCATGACTCATCCCAGGGGAGGTCATTCAAGGGTTGAGGCCACATATCGTCGCATCCGCACTCTTTTCTTTTGACGCGGCCTTTGACACTATCTCCATACATACATTCGGCAGTGCTCGGTTTGCCAGTAGAGCAAGTATGACACATCGGCCCAGGTTGGGCTCCTCAAGCCTCTTCCCATTCCTACGGCCGTTTGGAGCAGCATTTCTATGGACTTTGTTAAGGGGTTACCTCTCTTGGGTGGTCACTCCGTGATTTTGGTCGTTGTTGACTGACTCATGAAGTATGCAAACTTTCTATCGTTGGCTCATCCGTGTACTGGGATTAGGGTCATGCAGTTATTCTTGGAGCACATTTACCCCCTAGAGGCCTTGACCCAGGTTTTGGGATCGAAGGGTAAGGTCAGGTTTCCTTTGTTGAAAACTCTCGCTTTATTCCTAGGCTTGAACTAGTCAATGAGATTGGGGGCAGGTGGATGCTACTTGTCTTCGGGATTTGATTTAGGGGATGGACCAGATAGGCACTTATCAACAACCCTCAAAATCTAGGATACCTTATGCTAACCAGCCTTAAACCTCACTAAGATCTTACATTGTGCCGACCTATAGTGGAGGGAAGTTGAGTACAAACCAAGCCATAGGAGTACAAACTTACAACCTAAACCAATTAGGCCAAGGGGATACAATCTTGCTTACACAAGTCAAACACCATGTCCTAATCCACATGTCACGGAGTCCAAGGTTGTCGAACTGGTCGCTTTAAGGAATGGACTATCCACGAAGGGCAACTGCCGGTGCCTAACTAGAAAATTTATCTTCCTCTCCAAGACCAGCTAGGCGCCCTCATCGATCAAATGTATGGCATGGCCTATGGAGGGTTAAAAGACCCGTTTATAGTACACCATATCTTGCCTATATGTATTAGGACTATCCCTTTCCTTGAGGATATGAGGTTCCCCGAGATCACTTTCTCTTCAAGAGAGGGAAGCGTGTCTTCCCTCGAGCACTTGACAAGGTTTAATTTCCAATGCAGGCAAGTTGTTGATAACCCATATTTGAAATGAGGATCTTTCCTAACTCATTAACTAGGACAATCGTTTAGTGGTATATGAGCCTTCTAGCTAAATTCCAGTTATACTTGGGATGACATGGCTATGCAGTTTCAGGCTCAGTTCCCGAGAATGTAGTTAGGTACTTCCATATTTGACGTGGCTCATTTGAAACAAAAGCCAAGAGAGTCAATGGAAATCTTTATCACCGAATCAAGAGAGCCAGGTTGAGATGTACAGTTGCACTATTTGTAATTGAATATGCCAAACTAGCTTTAAACGGTTTGAATATCGAATTTAGGAAGAAGTTACAGGGCTTGTACTTTACTACCCTACTCCAGTTAGCAGCGTGTGCCACTAGGTGTGAGGCAGTCTCGAAAGAACAAACCTTGAGAAAAATAGCGTATAAAAGACCTATATGCATGAGATCATAGAAGAGGATGAATGACCTCTTTATGAAATAGATGTATCTGAATACATTGAAGGTCCTCCCATAGTTTGTAATCCTTTAGTGAAAAGGGATGACAAGGCCAAAAAGTTAAACCAAAAACCAGGAGTTGAGAAAATATTTGTTTGATTGGTTAAGAGCCGATATAATTTTTGATTGGCTCAAAGAAAATAACAAACTGAAAATAAAAGGGAAACATAAGAAACCTAACCATAGCACTCTGAAGGGGAAAGTGTATTATAAATTGTACGACTCGTTTACTCACTTAACTAAGAACTATGTTATATTCAGAAATGTGGTTTAGGCGCCATTGAGGTTAGGGAGTTAGTCTTTCCTGAAGGAGACCTGGTTGGGGTGAATGAGGACCCCTTCCCAAGTCCAGTACAAATTATTATGATTCAAGTCATTGGGCTTCGAACTCATACGTGTCCCTACTAATGATGGATCCTTTTGCAGGATTGGTATGAACGAGACGAAGTTCAAAATAGCTAACGACATGTTTGAGAGGCTAATGGATCAGGGAATAGTGAGATTCCCTGGGCCCACGATAGAATTTGGAAACGGGCTTTGTAAGTGGCATGTCACAATGTGTCATCCAACCTATGAATTCTCCACTTTTAGGAAGCATATTGAAAGAAAGCTCGAGAAGGGGACTGTATTTCTTTGGAAAGCAGAAAAGTTAGCTATAGGCCTCTGTCAGAGGAGCAGTGGTAGCCAGTTTTCACTATAAAGAAGTAAGTCTCCGAAAACTTATGAACCTAACCCATTTCCTGTGTGGTGATTGTGATCATAGGTTGATTATCGAATTGAAAAGGTCGATTTGTTTCCCAAAAGACTTTGAACATGAAAAGGATGATTTTCATAAAATTCAACTTCTTATGAGGATAGGGCATCAAGAGTGGAACCAGAAGTATTACGCTGCTAGTTTTAGCCTGGTCATGGGCCTACGCTGGCAAGAAACCAGCCTACTTATGTTCGTTTAGGAATTGTTTGGCGGAGAAATAAATCAGATTAGAGTCCTAATGTAAAAAAAGTGGGACAATCCCCATGTTGACTAATACTCAAAAAAGAAACGTAGAAAGGTAGCAGAGAGACAAGTTAGACTTGAGGAAGTACTAGCTGAAGGTACCCCTGGGAAAGCAAATGGCAGGGTCACTAACCCTATTCCAATGGATCTTGATTATTTGAAAATGGAAATGGCTTATTTGGTTGACATAGCCAAGAAGGAACCACGCAAGAAGCCCAGGAGGTGGGCTAGTATGTCAATGAGGAGGAGTCTTGGTGGGAACTATTCTCCAGGAATTCGCCAAAGAAATCTCCTTGTCAGAACCTCTAGATCAGGTTAACGCAGACCTATAGAATGACATTCATGAGTAGGATTTTCCCCAATTTATGGAGGAGTCCAATAGACAAGAGGATACTCTTGTGATGAGTCCCATGCAAAATCGTCAAAGGAGATAATTTGTGGATGAGCCTTAAGAGAAACTCTATATATAGTTAATATTCATGGCTAAGGGGGGAACAGGCTGGTCTTGGTGAAGACGTTGTGCTCAAGACAAGACTCCCTAGGTAGAGATGGTGGCTGAGGTATTAGCTGCTGCTAAAGATGATACTAATCATTTAGATCTTGAATCAAAGTCTATGATTTCTAAAATAACAAATGATTATCCTGATAGAATGAGGATAATGATTGATGTGCATTTCACTGGGCATATCCAGTGGGGTGTGGTACATGCTTTTTGCAGATAACATAATTCTAGTAATGGAGTCTCGAGAAGAGGTCAATGAGAAGCTGGAGCTTTGGAGAAGGGCCTTGGCATCGAAAGGCTTAAGATTTAGTAGAGCCAGGACCGAGCATATAGAACTCAAGTTGTGTACCTCTACCACACCTAGCATTGAAGGCGTCAAGATTGGTTCGGAGCTCATACTGAAAAAAGGAGTGTTTTATATACTTGGGTTTCATAGTATAGTAGGATGGTGAAGTTGACGAAGATGTCAACAACCGCATTAAAGTAGGTTGGCATAAATGGAGGATGACCTCCGTGGTACTTTGCAATAGAAAGTTCCCGTTAAAGTTGAAGGGAAAATACTATAAGATAGTAGTGAGACCGGTTATGTGATATGGTGCGGATTATTGGCCAATGAAACTGCTTCATACACAGAAGATGAAGGTGGTGAAGATGAGGATGCTGCGGTGGATATGTGGACATACAAGGAAGGATAGGATCATAAAAAGACCTGATAAGAAGCAAATTGGGCGTGGCCCTAATCAAGGATAAATTGAGGGAGCAATGTTTGAAGTGGTTTGGGCATGTTAGGAGGAGACTGACCCCTGCCCCTGTCAAGAGATGCGAACAACTCCATACTACGATAGGGAGGAGAGGGAGAGGCAGGCCAAAGAAGATGTGGATAGAGACGATCCAAAACGACCTCACCCACCTAAACATACACGAGGAGATGGGCTCAGATAGATCTCGGTGGAGGGCTAGCAAAGGGGTAGCCGATGTGGTGGTTTAGAATGAAGGAGCATATTTTTGCAAGCAACTACTGCCCCTAGGCTATTAGGTATAGGCCTGTTTGATTGACTTAATATGGTGGGAGCTATTTTATTTCCTTTTGCTGCTATTAGCTCTCTATCTCCTTTCTAGTTGCTTGCTCTATTTGCTCTTCTGCTCTTAGTTTAGATGCTTGCAATCTTTTGTTGTTGCTTAAGCAGGAGCCCTTCGAGGCACTTGGTTTTTTTTTTTTTTTAAATTGTTGTTGTAATGTTTGATGTGCCTTCTGTACCTAACAAGCACATTTAACCTTCCTACATCAGAGACAAGCTTGGTGGCATTTTAGTGAGCAAGGTTTAAGTGGATAATGGCGCGGCTATCAACATCTTAACCTCTTACATGTTAGGTGTCATTGGCAATTGTGGCATCTCTAGAGCCGCTATCAAGCTCGAAAGGGTCATGCCGATAGACTTGACCAATGGCAACTTGAGTAGGCTAACGACATTCTTTGTTGTCGATGCTACTTCAAGTTACAATTTGTTACTTGGAAGAGATAGGCTACATGCCAATTATTATATTCCATTTTCTCTTTACCATTTATTGATTTTCTGAAAACATGACAAATATGATGTTATTATGACAAATGACAAGCCCTTTATGGCTTGTTCAAACTTTGTTGAAGCAAAATTCTGTGAAGATGGATGGGACCCTTCAAAGTGATCAGGGCAGCTCCCTTCGAGAGGCAAATTCAAGGTATTCAGCAAGATGGTATTGTAGCCATTCTGGAGGACCACCAGCTGAGGCTGAGGCAGAGGCAGACCATGTCGAGGTCAAATCAACAGGCTCTAAGTTTTGGGGCTTTATGAAAGCCCTCTTGGCAGAGCGAGATATTCAAGGTGCACATGACGCCCTTTGGAGGGAGACTAACCCCTCAAACTAGAGGCCCAATGGGTTGCTTGCTCAGCAATTGGAAAACTACTGGCTTGGCAAGTTGAGGATCAGCTTTAGATAGGGCAATTGTTCTCTTTTGAGCATGGTTTTGAAGTACATACATTAAAAAAGAAAGAGATGGTGTTGGCAGATTGAAAGGTAGCACTAGCCAAGATGGAAGACCGAAAGTCAGGTTCCAAGACCCTTGTATTTAGGTTAACCCAGGGTCAACAAAAGAGCCTAGACCTAATTTATTTTACTGCTTGCTCTTTGAAGAACAGAGGAGCGAGTATGTTGGTTTACTCCTTGAGTTCAGGGATTGTTTCACTTGGGAACATCACGAGATACTGGGTCTAGAATAAGGCTTGGTAGGCACGAGCTTCTAATTAAGCCAGGTCCAAACCAGTTGTTCAGGCCCAAAGATAAATGTCCTTCGAGGTTACTGATATGTTGAAGGAGGAAATTGAAAGACTCCTAAAAGTTCATCCGAAATGCTGGGAAAAACCAAGGTTTTCTCGCCGCAACTAAGTCTAATGTCTGAAAGAGACTTCAAGTTGGAGGAACACCATCAAGCAATGTTCAAGGCCATCAAGAACTACTTGAATAGGTCACCATTGATGATAACACTTAACAAGGAAAGCTGTTGAAATTATATTATCAACCTTTGTTGAGTCTGGACGTTGTCTTGTAGTTCAAGACAATGAGCAAGGGCATGAACAAGCTGTATTTTATCTACTTCAATGTTTGAATAGTTATGAAATAAAATAGACTTTCATTGAAAAGCTGTTTGTGTCTTTGTATCTCGCGTTTGTCAAATTAAGGCATTACTCTCCTAGACCATGCTCTGGTGGAAGCCCCTGTTGCACTGTGTTTGTTGTAAATTAAGGCATTACTCTCTTGCATGCACAATATATCTAATTGCCTAAATAGATTTCTTAAAATACATGTTAGACGGACCACTAGTAAGAGGGAGGTTGAACAAATGAATTGTTGGTTTGCCCCATTTTGACCTAGTATATGTGTCATAGAAGTCGGTAAAGGGCTGAGCTTCGGTGGTCTTCCTAGCCGACCATCCCAACTTAGATAGCGAGATCTCTATCGAGGAAAGAGATGCTTTGGTAGTTGGAATTGCCCAATGGAAGCTATACTTTGACAATTCTGGAACTAAGTCTATTGTAGGGGTCGGAATCGTTATTCAATCCCTCTCTGCCGTAACCACAAAATTGGCCTGCCACCTTGATAGGCAGATGCTCTAATAATGGAGCAGAATATGAAGCTTTAGTTATCGGCCTGGAGACCATTCTCAAGATGGTGAAGGTTAGGCATATAAACCTTCCATAACGTATAAGGTGTTCTATCCAGTCTTTTATATGGAACCTTATTAAGCACATGACACGCAGACAACATAGCTTCCCCCCACAAGCTCTAGGGTAAGCTTGAGCTAGCATTCGTTAGTTCAACAAGGGTTCTATATATTTTTTTTAAAGCTATACCGTACTGTTGGGGTGTATAAGGGGCTAATAATTCGTGAATTATACCATGATCATCACAATGCCTATTAAGGAAGGTGATGTTATACTCATCTCCTCTGTCAAATCTAATCTTATTGATTGTATGGTCTAACTGGTTTTAAAATTTTGCTTTATTCTTGAGGATCATCTTCTTGGTCTCATCTTTTGAACTCAAGAGATACACCTTGGTGAATCTCAAGTGGTCATCAACGAAGGTAATATGAGGTGACCATCTTTATTTATGGTGTTCTGAATGTCACCCAATTCACTTTGTACATGTTCAAGTGGGTTAGATGTTCTTTCCACTGATTTGTTAAGTGGCCTTTTAGGATGCTTACCCTCGACACATATTTCACATTTATCGGGTTCGGTTAGACCATTAGGAATTAAGCTCATTTGATTAAATCTCTTAACCAAATTATAATTCACATGTCGGAGCCCAGCATGACAAATATCTAAAGATTCAATGAATTAAGCAAAAGAAGATGCAATTTTATTCATATCAACTTCAACATCTAGTGCAAACAGACCCCCAATTACAGAAACTCTTTCCCATAAAGTTTGTGTTCAGTGATAACAAGCTTATCAAATTCGAAGGTCAATTTGAAACCAACTTTGTTAAGCAAAGCATCAAAAACAAATTTCCATGCAAGTTAGGAACATGCAGCACATTTTGCAAAGATAAAAACTTTCCAAACTAGGACCTTTCCAATGCCAAGTACCGAGAGTGAACAGGAATTGCCTATGAACAAAAGCTCTCCCACAACGGGTTTTTCGTACTCTTGGAACAAGTCCTTATTGGTGCATACGTGCCTCATAGCACTAGTGTCTACAACCCACTTTGCCATGTTCCCAACCATATTCACCTTGAGGATCACGGCAATAAAAACATATCTGCAATCAGTGAGGTTAGTCTAGGGTCTGTTTCTTTTAGCTTTCCGTGTCCAAATCCCTTTTTGCAGTCTCTCAAGGTGTGGCCCATCTCACCACAGGTCTGGCATACACCCTTGACTCATTTCTCGCCACCTTTAGGGTTGTCTTGGGGCCTCTTCCTTAGGAACAATTTTCTGCTTTAAGTTCGAGCTTGAGTCCTAAATTCGTAGTTGGAACGCCATTTGTTCCATGGTTTCTTGTACTTGCCATTTTTGCCTGTACTCCTTGACTCAGCAGATAGTGACGAGTGCTCAGGGGACTTCTCTTTCGCTTGTTTTTAATTTTGGTCCTATCTAATCTTATATACGAAACTAACCTTGCAAGGTCATGTCCTTTTTATGTTTCAATTGAACCTTATAATTATCTCAAGAGAGACGTAGTTTCTCAATGAGATAGTTTGTTGAAGCTTCTTGCACATTTTTATTCCTTCACTGAGGATATCAACACACAAATTCTCATATTCATAAATTTGGTCAAGGACTGATTTATCATCAGTGACGGTGAAGGTTAACCAGCTAAAGCAAACATAATCTTGGTGACACTATAGTCCATTCCATATTTATTATGCAAAGCCTCCCAGATTTCCATAGCATTTGTCATCTCACTATATATTACTAAAGTGGGACGGTCATGTAATGCAGCAATATTCCTCTGGAGGTTCGATTATCTTTCTCGAAGCCACGACTCATCCTAGTAGAAGCCTAATAATTCCAGAGGGTATAACGGACATTGGTTTGCCCCAGGAAAAACTCCATCCTATTAGGCCATATTTTATAGTTTTACCCATCTAAAAGCTTAGTTTTCGACATGTCCGAAATTATAAAACCGGCATTAGCCATTTTCTGATTACTCATGTTAGATAAGGGGCTTAGATTGTTGGGAAAATAGTTTGAATGGGTAACGAAAAAGTCAACCTCGAGTAGTCAAGGCCAACTCCAGTTGGGGGAAAGCATAATTGAACCGATTGATAGAGGGACTTCAACAGGAAGACCTTTAACTAAACATTTTGGACCTCAAACTATGCAAATAGACTTGAGACGTGATAATTAAATGACAAAACGAAAGTTATTTCAGAGAGGAAAGATCAAACCGAAGGAAGTTGCCGCACTGTGGAATTCAACACTGTCCTAACTCGTTTATGCCCCTGCTACAAGTTACACGGGATCATCAGGTGTATCCAACTCCCAAGGCTAACAAGGCATCCAACGCAGCAGTGTACTCTTGGGTGATGGGTTGAAACATGACCTAACTTGCTCAGTAACAAAGGAACAGAGAGATTGAGAGAGAATGAAGAAGATGACATTTTTCCTAGTTTTCAAGTCATTCAATTAGTCCTCATAACACTGTATTTATAGGCAAAGAGGCACCCTTTAGGGTAATTGCTAGTCATGGATACAATAACAGCAACAAACCCAGTGCTTCAAGGGCTCCCGCATATGTGGGGTCTTCGTTTGGGGGAGGGGGGGCATGTACACAGCCTTACCCCTTTACGGTGCTCTCCTAAACGAAGGTTGTGTTTGAGGACCCCAACTTGAAAAGCAAAAAACAACGGCACATAGAAAGCATAAAGCAGTGATAGACATAAAGCAACATAGCGACAGAACAACAAGCAACCAATGCACAGCAATAGCAAATATAATCAGACAGGCATATATATAAGCCTAAGGGCGCTAGTACTATTTTAGTTGTGCTCCTCTATCCTAAACCGCTACACCTATGCTAGCCCTCGACTCCGCTCTATCTAGGGGTTGAGGTGGGTGAGGTCATGTTGAATCGTCTCCATCCAACTCTTCTTTGGCCTGCCTCTTCCTCTCCTCCTGTTTGTAGTATGGAGTTGTTCATATCTCCTAACAGGGGCAATGGTAAGTCTTCTTCTAACATACCCAAACCGCCACAAACGTTGCTTCCTCAACTTATCCTCGACTGGGGCCATGCCCAATTTGCTTCTTATAACGTCATTTCTAATTTGGTAAAAATTGAAGAGGTGATTAGGAAAGACATGATCAGAAATGACATTATAAGAAACAAATTAGGCATGGCTCTTATTGAAGATAAGTTAAGGAAGTGATGTGTGCAATGGTTTGGCATGTTAGGAGGAGACCGACTGTCGCCTCTTTCATGTGAACAATTACATAATACACACTGGAAGAGAGGTAGAGGCAAACTATAGAAAAGTTTGATAGAGACAATTAGATATGACCTTACCCACCAAAACCTTACCGAAGAGATTGACCTTAGATGGAGGTGAGTGGCAATTAAAAATACATGTGGTAGATACAGCTATTGGAGAGAGGAGCACGCCAATGCTAATTCATGGCGCCCCTAGGATTTGCATGTATGTTATTGTTGCTTGCATGTCTCTTATTGCTTTATTTAACTTGGATTTTATAAATATTTTCATTCTTTTCTTTTTAGGGTCGAGGGCCCTTGGGAAACGCCCTCTCTACAGGATAACACCCTGGAGGGGGCAAGGCTACGTACATTGTACCCTCCCCAGACCCTGCTTTGGCTGGAGTCTTTTTGAGGCATTGGGCCGTTGTAATCTAAAAGCCTATAACATCATATGCCTACAACTAAAAAGACTGTGGATCATCATAGGTGAAGCATATTGACGAATTATTAGCATCTAGTTTGTTCAATCATCACAATTTTGCTGGTTAAATCTTACTTGGCATCAACTAAGGCCATGCATGCCATGTAAAGTTGTGATTCATACAAGAATTCAAAAACAGGTAATAAGAAAATCCTTCTTTTACTCAAAAATTTCATTAATTATTCATACCGTGGACTTTGTCTTAGGCTTGCCCAAACCACTATGTTCAGGTTTGGACCTTCTTTAACTGCTAGTCAGGGATAGATGGTGCAAAATCCAGCCTCCATATCGAGAGAGGAATGACATGGTGGAGCAAAGAATCTGACTTTAGTTAAAGAAACAATAACTATGGAAAGAGTGAGCGTTGAAATGGTCAAGACACATATCTCAAGTTTAGGCTTGTAGCCTTGAGTTTGAGCCCGGAATAACGACATAAGGACAACAGCCTTGGCTCGAGCTTGCTGCCTCAAGATTGGCCTGAGTTAAATAACTATACCTCGAGCTTGTAGCTTCGAGCCTAGCCAACTATAGAACTCACCTCGAGTTCGATTTCAATTGCGAAAGACACAATTTGTAAAAATCAATGTCCAGATTGGAAAAAGTCCACACCGCACCTTGACGCACTTGCCCGCCCAGAGCGACGGAATGGGTTGTGCACATGGGGGGCCCACTATGCCCATTCTGGGCCCATAAGACTTCACTAAGTCAAATGAAAGGGAGCAAATAAAGTGACTTTCTTACCTCTAGAATTTCTAATTGAGATAGGAAGGCTAGAACAACTTGAATAAAATGGAAGCATACTACCCCCAAGTTTCAACAGAGTTAATCTAATTCTACTTAGCAAATGTAAAGATTGTATTTGAGTCGTGCTAGGGCTCTGGCTATCTGAAGGAAAACGTGTGAAATTGGAAGGGCGAGTGGAGTCCTAGTTGAATTTTGATTCCAAGTGCCTTTATTTTGTCCATTGTCTCATAGTCTCCTTATCGTTCTACTCGCCCACTCGCCTGGAGTTAGCTACTCTACGATCTTCTTTGCTATGCCTAGCTGGTCTCTCATCACATGCCTACTCTTATAACTCAATATGGAGTCAAATTATAGTTGGGGTCATGTAGTCACAAAAGGAGTGTGTTGCTAACGTTACCTTAACAGGCCGAGGCAATCGCGTTGAGATTCGTTGGAGTAAAATGAGATGTTAAACCTTACATATCTGCAAAATTTTGAACGAACAAACATAATTATGTATTTTTCCCTCTTTCGAAAATTTTTTAAAATATAAATACATTTGTAAATATTTTGCGAAAAACAAAATACAACTTATATAAGTATTATTGAGGGCATTACATGCATAAAGATCAATCATTAACAAGTAATTCAAAATTTGTTACATATCTTTATTTGATTCTATACTAGCCCTATATCATGTCTTTGTATGAATAGAAACAAAAATGCTGCATGTAGTGAGAAAAAAAGCCACAAAAATGTCACGAGAAACAGGTGCTTAGGAACTAGTTTGTCATTAACAACAAACTATGCCCTATTTGTGGCATTTTTTTACGCCCCCTTCTCGTGTCGTGTAGCATTACTCGAATCAAAATGGGTTAGTATTGTGAACTAGCACCTCAAGCGTGTGGGAAGTGAGTACCGAATAACTTTGTCATGGCTTCATAGTTATAAGGCATGTATCCGATTGAAAATATATATATATATATATATATACACTATTTTTCTATCTTTTTAATGGCTTAAACAGAAAGAGAAAAAAAGTTCTATAACTATTCTTTCTCTTCATATTCTTTGATTGGGCAGAGAGGAATCTGAGGTGAAATAATTGAAGTGCTACCTTGCCACAACCGAAGGCCAAGGAACCTTGTACTGGACATACCATCGCCAGCCATGGAATGCGCTTCAGAGGAGTGCATGAGAATAAACGTTGTTCCAACACCAAACTCAACTCCCAAACGCGTTAATTTCTCACCGATACCCAGCCCATCTGCTCCAAAATTAAACCGGTCTTCAAGTACCTCGTTATGCAGAGAAAAATCAACTATGAAAACCCTCCTTCCAAAACTAAGTTTCAAGTTGAGAAACACTTCGTCAGACATCGAGAAGGCTGCTATGATAGCACTTGGATCCCCGTCATCAGTAAGAAGAGAGAGACCCAGAATGCATAGGACGTTTTCTCTTACGAAGATCTTCACACCAAGGATGAACAGAACGTCATCTGTGCCTTCAACCCTGATCTCACACTCAATTCCCGAGTCCATGCATGGAAATGTAAGTAAGTTTCATTACTTGTACAAAGCAATTTATGGTTTTTCATCTAATAGCATAACTTCATGTGAGCCTTTTTGATGTGATGATGACATGTTAAAATCCCAAATAGCTCATCCTTATAGTTTCAACACAAGGTATGAAGCAAGCTTGTATTTTTTTTGATAAGTTTGTGTACAACCTACATGTTCAAGCATAAAGACCATTTATTTGCAGGGCATATTAAAATATAAAACTGTCATAGAACTTTCGCTTAATGAACTTAAAGCTTGTTGGGAGAAGAAATCAATCATAACAATCTATTGGCGACTTGCTTGAGATGTCCTAACTCATGACACTATTATGAAGGTGCAATTGGGTTTTGTGTGATCTTTCAAAATAGTACTTTTGGGCATTTTTATTTTCAAAATAACATTTGAAAATTCAAAACTTCTAAAATAGCATGTGAAAATTTAAAATTCCAAATATAGCATGCCTAGTCAGTGTGCCATGTGACAAGGTGCCACGTAAGCATGGGTAAAATGGTCAATTTGCAATATTGGACTAAAAATAAGGAAATTAAAATTTAGAAAAATAAATTTATGGTCATGTCATTCATACTATATGAAGATGGTACATTTTTTAAGCTATGCACACGACCCTTTTTTTTTTCCAAATTTTAATTTTCTTTTTTTTTTTTTTTTTAAGTCCAATATTTAAAATTATCCTTTTTACCCCTACTTATGTGGCAAGGCAAGTGGACTAGGCGTGCTATTTTGGGACTTTTCAATTTCCCTTACTATTTTGGAAATTTTGGATTTACGCATGTTATTTTGACAATAAGAATGTCCAAATGTGCTATTTTGGAAAATCATGTTAATGTTTCATGTAGGGTTTATTTACCAGGCACTAAGGCACCAAATCCCATTAGAACTCCAAAGTTAAGCGTGCTTGGGCGAGAGTAGTACCAGGAATTTTTTTTTTTTTTTTTTTTTTTGATAATTTGTGAGCAAAGCTCATTACAAAAGCGTTGACCCACAATGAGTCCCGAAAATGATACAAACATAAAACTACGGACAATAACCGATACAGAAAAAGCTTCCAGAACTTCCAAAAACCTAGAGCTTACAGCAACCCAAAAGCTATGCAAAACTCAAATGGATAATCGCTTAGTGCAGGCCAAACCACTCCTAGCCCCAACTGTGACAAACACACCCAGAACCCTGCCTCAGTCAAACAAAATCAGAAGCTTTTGAAGCATGCAACATTACAAGCTACTTCTAAGGGAGAGTAGTACCAGGATAGGTGACCACCTGGGAAGTCCTTGTACTGCCAACCCAAAGGTTGGGGGTCCTCAGAAATAGCCTCTTGGTAGGGTTACACCCTGAAGGGGTAAGGCTGCGTACATCAACCCCTCCCAGACCCCGCTTATGCGGGAGCCCTTAAGGGACTGGGTCTGTTGCTGTTGTTGTAGGTTAATGTGCATGTTTCAGTGCCTTGTTTACACTTCCTTCAGGATTTCTATTAGATCTCGCACAAAATATGTCATGCATGCCTCTTACTTGATTCAGACTTATATGCTCACTTTACAGAAAGGGCGGGCCCGAGTACCTATCCACTGTTCATCTTCGCTCCCTGTGATGAACAAAGACGGGAGTGTGCTGAAGGAAGATTTTTTTTGGAGGAATAATTCGTATAGTACCAACAACACCACGAGCTCAGAGAACAAATGCTACTTCAGATTCAAATACAACAACTGATGGTGGTATGTGTTTTCTCCTTTTATCAGGTGCTGGATTTAAGTAATTGAATAGCTGAAAATTGAGGCTTGCTGATGCTAAGTCATTTGGTTCCACACTCCGATTCAGAATGATTCTCCGCTTGGTAGGATGACATGAATTAAGAACCAAAAATGTAATTGAACTGCCCGACACACCACGACAAATTGTTTTGACTCCAGTCTCCACAAATTGCTGCAACATTCCCTGTTAAAGGGATGAGTCTCATGATTAGGACAGGTGATGAAAATTGTAGGAATAACAAAGTCAATGTGTTCAACTTCATCCACGATTATTCTCATGTTTTGTTGGAGTTATTTTATTGATATCATCTTCCTCCATTATGTTCCTGTTCATAAATTTGTGGCTCGGGATGGTCATCTATGTTGGGTAGTTCCTTATTACCATATGAAACTTCTGCCATGTTATGCTCTTGTATCAATCTTCCTGTAATCTTTCTAGCACTTGTCTAATGGACTCCATGATTTGTGTAAGACTCAATACCTTTTGATCAATGTTGGACTCTTCTATTGCATTAGGGTCTACCTGTTATCTTTCTAGCACTTGTCTAATGGACTCCACAATTTGTGCTAGACTTGGTATCTTTTGATCCATGGTAACCCTCCAAATTTTCTTACGTGTAAAAGAGAAATTTTTTTTTTTTTTTTTTTTTGGTTGGCGGTGATGGGTTAGGCATTTAAGGGGTGTGAAGGGGGATGGATTGTTTCTTTTTGAATTATGAGAGTCGATGGATTGTGGTCAATCGTTAGTTATGATGGTGAATGGTGGTGATAGCGGGTGGTGGTACTAGAAGTAGAGGATCAAAACTTGCTCATATACCAATTTGAAAGAGATTAACCATCGTTGTGCATAATTGAGAGGGTTTCTAAGCATCCCTGTGCCTTGGAGGACTGTTGAACAGCCTTGTGCGCAACTAATTAAGTACCCATGTACTTTGTTTTAATTAGCCCTGTGCTTAAGAAACAAATAATTGAATTGATTCAAATAGTCGAATGATCCCTTTTAAGCTTTGATTTTATCAGTATTATAGGAAGAAATTACAGTCGTAATAAAAACGAAACTTCTAAACTAAATTAATGACAACTAATCTAAAACTAATATGATGAATACCAAATAAACAAAACTGTAATTCCAATAAAATTCTAGCCTGACTAAATTCTATAATATATATATACAATAATTTAAATCATTATTAAACGTCTTAAATCTAAATCTTGATCTTTTGTTCTCAATCTTCATCAATGTCCTTGTTTTATTTACAATGAGGTCTTGATTAGCGGTAAGCATATGGCCATGGTTGAGCCCGTAGGTTCAAATCTCCTTGCCCCCAGTTCCGCCTACTTACAAAAGTGCCTAGTTTGTTGTTTCAGATAAGGCGGTTGATGATGATGAGGATGAAGGTGAGGACATTCCCGAAGAAGAAGCAGTATGTAGAATCTGCCTAGTCGAGCTTGGTGAGTGTAGCTGTAAAGGAGAACTTGCATTGGCTCACACGGAGTGTGCAGTAAAATGGTTTAGTATAAAAGGTAACAGAACTTGCGACATATACAAGAAAGAGGTGCAAAATTTACCAGTCACTCTTTTACGTGTTCAAAATGGTCGCGCTGAACAAAGAAGCGGTCCTCAGCCTGCTACGGCTGGATACAGGCAAGTTGAGGCTTACAATGTTGTAGAAACCGTAAAGTAGGAGAAAGGGGAAATGAGAAAATAAAACCTGACACAAGATTTACATGTTCAGTTCATTGTGCCTACATTTGAGGAATTGTAATCATTTTTCACTATCGAAGAGTATAAGAGAGTGATTGAAAATATAACTGCATGCACGAGCCATAGTGCATATTTTTAGGCCGCGCATGAAACTAAAATAACCCCCGGAAACATCGTCAAATATCAGCCAAATCCTCTCCTTTGTGGATACTAGCCCGTTTAAAGTAAAAGTAGGCTTCACACGTCATTGCATGATACTTCTCCTTTCAAATTCTTTACAAATGGTGCCACTCAGTTATTAAATTCAGAATGATTCATGTCTCAATTATTAAATTCAGAATGATTCATGTTTATTTGGAGCTAAGGACGTATATAGGTTGATCCAAGTACAAGCTCGTTACACTCAAGGTGTTTCAACTCGCATAGATTTTGCTTACCTCAAGGTCATTGAGCATAATTGAGACTTTGAGCTCCAGCTTGTCTATACCTTAGCCTGAGTTTGAGCTCAACCTAGTTGGGTTAAGCTCAAGCACCATTTGACGAACTAGAAGCAGGACTTGGCTTGTTGCGCTTATTTATACTTGAACTTGGCTTGTCTAAGCACATTTAGACTCATAGGTTAGCTCGGGATTAGTATAGTTGGGCTCGTTTAGGCACACAAGCCACCTACCCGAAGCTTGACCATGCTCTGGCTTGGCTAGTAAGCAAAACGCTCGAGCTCAACTAGGAAAGTGCTTCAAATGATTCAAGCCTTTTGAGCTCGATAAGCCAGCTCGTGAGTCGACTATGCTCATTTACACCTAAGCACTTTTGTTAGAGTGAAACTATTTTTAGGACTTTACCTCGATAGTTAAGTTGTTGGGACTTATGGATTTTCCTCATTATCTCAAAGTCTCTTCTATTGAAAGGACTTGAATTTAAAGTTTTAACAACCTCTGCTTTTAATATTAATATAATCCTCCAAAAAGCTATGATGAGGGCATGTGCACTAGTTGCATTTTAGCTTATGTAAAGAGACATATTAAATTATAAAATTATTTATGAGTCTTCTTGTATCCTTAAATTAACATATAGTTTCATCGAATTTCTTTATAGGGTATGGCAGGATATTCCGGTCATGAACATGGTCCGTGTGTCACAAGCATGGGTATGTATGGATGTCATGGGTTGTCATGGTATCGGGTAACATGGGCTGACTGTCATAGGAGCAGTGTCACAGCAGCATGTCATGGCACTGGGTTAGGCGCACACTGTCTGCAACAGCCTATGTCACAAGTAGGTCATGCAGCAGCTGTCACAATCCCAAATCACAGTCAAGCGTGCGCTGGGTTCCTTCCTCAACACACTGTCATGCACAGCTTGGTCATCGCGTGGGTCATGTTATCATAGCTTAGTTTCTAGGCTGTTAGGCCATGTGCTTAGTTAGTCTTTCATGTTCTTAGTTAGTCAACTCTATAAAAGCATGTGTAAACCTCTTGTAATTCATATCTTTGAACATTAATGAAATATTTGATAGTTTTCTCATCTCTAGTTTCTCTCAATTCTGTGTCTCATCTCATTCTCTTTCTTTCTCATCCCATGTTCTAACTCTCTTCTTTCTCTCATCTAAATTGTAATTCACCCTCTCCTCGTCACAAGCCCAAGGTTTATGACAAGTGGTATCAGAGTTATCTTGCGATCGGGATCGTTGCTAAACGAAGAGACACCCACCTACCGTTGCCGTGTCTTTGTGGGGGGAAGAGACTTTTGATTCACACAAGCAAATTTTAGCCATTGAGAATCGCCTTGATGCTTAGCAACGTGAACAAGACAAGGTCAATGAGGAATTCAGATCCTCCATTGATTCTTTGACTGAGGCCATGAATCAATTCTTGCGCAGCCAAGAAAAGAGGCCTGAACATGTCCTTAACATTGCCCTCGATGTCGCAGCTAATGGCGGGACAGTGGCAACGGGTTCAAAATTGAAGACGGAGTTGGTTATAGATCAGGTACCAAATTGTTCACCACAATCTCAGAAATTGTGTTGTCATGACGTGATAGTGACAGTGTCGGTCAAAATTCCAAAAACAATTGATTCCACCAAGAAACATAACCGCCCAATCAAGAATGCAATTCCTCATTCAAAACCCACAAATTTTTTTTCAGTTTTTGGTTCACGTCAAACGGGTAAGGTTTGGGATGGTTCACAAAGAAGCCCGTTAAATGGTTTCAACAAGAAAGCCATGAAAACTCGGGCATGGGGATGCTTTCCTAGAACAGGAATGGATACAAGAAGATCAACACACCGATACCAATCTTGGCAATTAATCCTTGGGGACAAGGATTATTTCTTTAACCTGGGAATATTAGGTATGTACCTGGGTGGTCGGTGGGTCGACATACGGAAGGGAATCAGTTAGGCCTTGGACGTTCTTGGAGAATGCTCCACAATTGATAGTTGTAGTCTAGATTGTCAAACATTATGTAGTAGATATTTTCATGTAATAGTTAGTGTTATGACATGTAATAGTTGTTACAAGATTTAGGAGTTTGTTATATTAGTACTAGTTAGTTACATGTATTAGGTTGTTATGCTTACCTAGATAGATATTATGTTAGATAGTTAAATAATGTGTAGTAGAAAAGTTGTGTGTTAGTTAGGACAATTGACATATCTCGGCATGCATCTACTTCCTCTCATGGGTATGGTTGACATGGAAACTGATAGTTGGAGGTTTGAACCATCATCGAAGCTTAGCTCTAGAATTCCATTCTTGATGACAAGGATGATTTGAAGATGTGGGGAATGTCACGAACATGGTCCGTGTGTCACGAGCATGGGTGTGTATGGCTGTCATGGGTTGTCATGGTATCGGGTAGCATGGGCTGACTGTCATAGGAGCTGTGTCACAGCAGCTTGTCGCGGCACTGGGTCAGGTGCACACTGTCAGCAACAGCGTATGTCACAGGCAGGTCATGCAGTAGCTGTCACAGTCCCAGATCACAGTCAGGTGCGTGCTGGGTTCCTTCCATAGCACACTGTCATGCATAGCTTGGTCACCGCCTGGGTCATGTTATCATAGCTTAGTTTCTAGGTTGTTAGGCCATGTGCTTAGTTAGTGTTTCATGTTCTTAGTTAGTTAACTCTATAAAAGGATATTTCAACCTCTTATAATTTATATCTTTGAACATTAATGAAATATCTCATATTTTTCTCATCTCTAGTTTATCTCAATTCTAACTCTCATCTCATTCTTTTTGTACCTTATCCCATGTTCTAACTCTCTTCTTTCTCTCATCTAAATTCTAATTCACCCTTTCCCCGTCACAAACCCAAGGATCGTGACAACCCTCCACACACCAAAAAAAAAAAAAAAAAAAAAAAAAAAAATTACAATTTTTTTTTTTTTTTTTCTTTACTTGTAACCATTCCAGTGGTGAAACAAATAAGATTGTGGATAAGCAAAGTACAACATTAGTGTAAGGGACAAGTAATAGGTTGATAAATTATTTATGCCGCAAGACTTAATAGTTCAAGCTTTTCGGTCAAATTGGATGTGTGTTGGGATTTGGGGGGATAGTGTGCTTCAATTTTGGAAGTCTTGTGTTTGACCCCATCCCACATTGAAATTATAGAGGAGAGTCTAGTTTAAATATCCCATTGTTATTGTACTTGGTAAAAGCATTGTAGGTCTAGAGTGGGTTCTGTGAACCACACGCGCATGCGCCCGCCTCGCCTCGCCTCGCGTCGTCGAGCTGACGTGTTGCAGTGTGGTGTGGACTTTTTCTAACCCAGACTTTTATTTTTACGACCCTTGTATTTGTTTAAATTGTCATAAATGAACACGTGGTGAGTTCTTGTTGTTGGGTTGTCCTCGAGGCCTTTGGCTCAAGCTCGAGATGTCATCTTTATTGACCTCGAGGGTGCTATCTTGAGGAGTTGTCCATAGTCCAGTCTCGAGGTTCAAGGCTACAAGCTCAAGCTCGAGTACGCGTTTTGACCACATTTTTTCATTTTTTCCATAACTGATTTTTTCCATAACTGACCGGATTCTTAGGCCCCCATATCTACCACTTTCCTTGTTTAAGGCGGATTCTTTGCTATGATATTTTCCTTAACGAATAAGGAATTTGCTCTATAAATACCGCTTCTTAGGGTTTTATTCAGATCACGGAAAACACAATTAACTCCTATATTGCTTCTTCTTCTTCGCTGCGTTTTGTCTCTATCTCAAATATTTTCTCCTTCGTTATTAAGCAAGTTGGGGCATATTCCATCCCATCTCCTCGGGGTATACTGCTGAGGTGGGTGTTGTGTTAACCCTAGGGTTCGGAGTGCCGTTTATTCCATTATACCTATGTGGAGGTATAAACGACTTAAGGCAGTGGATTCTCCATAGCACGGCAATTTCTTTGGTCCATTCTTTCCCTTCCATTAATCTTGTTAAAGTCGTTTCTTTCATCGTTCTTGTAATCTCGAAGTCAGTTTCTTTGTAATAAAAGAGTTATATTTTGATCGTTCATTCACCCATTACAATGATAGTATGCAGCTTTCACTTGCCAAACTCCTTGGACTTACTCGTGACCCAACAATTGCTTCGAGTGTACCAGCGGAAAAATTAATCTAGCGTCTGTGAAACTGTGGTTGCAGCATTGCAAAAGAGGGCTATTGCAACCGTCACAAAATGGGTGGCGCTCAATGTCTTGTTATTTTGTGGGGGGGAAAAAATGAAGTATCTTTTAAGGTCTATAAGTTGCAGAAAGTGGGGAGTGAGAAGTTTGGCATTTATTTATGTGATAGAGATCATAGAATGATTTCAAAATATTATTCTCGTAGAAACAGAAATTTGTGGATGGATTTTGATTTTATTTAGAATTTTAGTTTATCTAGAATCTTTATTTTATTAGGATAGTTATTGTCTTATTATTTATTAGGATATTTGTTTTGCTAGATTAGGAGTCCTTTTTTGAATAGGACTTTAGTTTCTATTTTCTATATAAACTGTTGGAAATTAGTTCCTATACAGTCTAAACAATGTCCCGAAACAAGGCATGAGATCTAAGTTATTAATATTACAACTTGTATTTTGTTAAAAAATATAATAATTTGAACTGTTTTTTAACTTAAGGCAAAATAAAATAAATTAAATTTTAAAATATAAAATTTGAATTTATTTGTCCCGGTTCAGCTTCCCGAGCAAGCTTCCAGCCGTTGCAATTTTTTTATTCAACTTGGACACGTGTCGTGTCCTAACTTGTTGATGTTGGTGGCTCCATCTGAACCATTGATCTGGGTGGCAAAATTAACGGCTCAGATTGATTCTTCTCTTGTCCTTTTATTGCTTTAAATGGGGAGAGTGAGAGATCAGAAAAGGCACAGCAACTTTTTTGGGTTCCTTTTTGGGTGTTAATTTCTCTCTCCTCCTCTCCTCTTCTCCAAAATCGAACCGTCCACCCCACCTCCATTTTCAAGGCGTTTTTTGGGTTTTGCTTAGAGGGTTTCAGTGACTAAAACCCACCCCAGTAAGAAGTAGACTCGCTGGGAGCCGGAAACCACGAAGGCTAGTCCAGGTCGAACTTGGGAATCGTGAGACTCGCGGCCACCAGCTTGGAGTCGGTATAATCTCTTACTCTTTTCTCTTTCTTTACTGTTGGTTTGTAAAGATTGGTTGTAGAAAAGGGTTGTAATTTAATAGCTTAGGTTATTGTTGGAAAGTGCCTTGTAATTTGTAATATGGTTTGTAAAGATTAATAAAATAGATCTCTCTAGTGGAAGGGGGCCGTGGAGTAGGTCAGTTAGGATCAAACCACGTTAAAATCGTGTGTACTCTCTATATTTGTTTATGTCTTCTATCGTCGTTTGTAATCTCAACTTAAATCTTAGAGCCATAGTTTAAAAACCACCCTTTTCACCGATCTGTTTATAAACGAAGTTAATGTTGAAGACAAAACCGGATTTAAAAGGATAACATAAAATTTATAAAGTTAAAACAACCGTTTTGGACTTAGGTTGATAATAGGTTCGATTTTCTCTGAAGGTCAACATTAATGGAAGTGTTTTGAGAACATAAACAAGTTTAAAATTTGTTTTTGAACCCTTAAATCACAGCAAGTGGTATCAGAGCTTTAAGGCTTGTGAAAAAGGCGGATGTGGTTCTTTAACTGAGTATAAAACGTGTTTTTTACAATTGGACCTTTTTTTTTTAAACCAAAAAAAAAAAACGAAAATAATTTCTTTTTTCTGGTCACTGTTACGATTTTTTTTTGGGTCACTGTTTTCTTGAAACCGTTTTTTTAAAGGAAAATGGCTGCTAAGTTTGAGATTGAGAAATTTGAAGGGAAGAACGATTATACTCTTTGGAAGATGCAGACCAAGGCTTTCCTGATGTCTCAGGGTGTTGGATATGCGCTACTAGATCCAGAAAAACAGCCTTCTCATCTGACTGAGAAGGATAAGGTAGACATGGAACAGCGAGCGTATGGTACTCTTGTTATGTGTTTGGATAAAAATATTCTACCCTTAGTTGCTGCTGAAACCACTGTAGATAAAATATGGGCTAAGCTAGAAGAAATTTATAAAGCTGAATCCTTAAGTAATAGGATACTTTATATGGAAAATTTCTTCACTTATAGAATGACAGAACGTAAACCCCTAGAAGATTCATTAGATGAATTTAACAGAATTTTACAAGACCTAAAGAATGTAGATGCTGGAATTAAGGATGAGCTTTAGGCTATTGTCTTACTGTGTGCTTTACCTAAGTATCTTGGGGCCTTTAAAGACACACTAAGATATGGTAGAACAAAAATTACTTTAGATGAAGTAATGCAAGCACTTATGAGTAAAATTCTAGAATTAAAAAGGGAAGGGAAATATGGACTCAGTGGTGAGGGATTAGTAATGAGGGGAAGAACAAATGATAGGCAATCCAATAATAACAAGAGAAGTTCCAAGAGTAAGTATCGTTCTAAGTCTAGAGGTAGAAGAGACATGACAAAAATGAAATGCTATGGGTGCAACAAATTAGGACATATGAAAAAGAATTGCCCTGATAGGAACAAAACACGAGGAACGGCAGATAATGTGGTTTCATTTGAATCTGGAAATGCTGAAGTTCTTACTGTTTCGGTTGATTTGTGTGATTCAAATACCAATTGTGAACTGCCCGAACGTGCTATGTCTGACTGTAGTACTTCTGATCATGTTAATGTATCGTCTCATGCATTAGAACATGAATGGGTGTTAAGACTTAGGGTGTAGTTTTCATATGACTACCACTAGATCAAATTTTATTAATTACAAACCTGTTAATGGGGGAAGGGTGCTGTTAGGAGATAACCGAGGATGCAAGATAGTTGGAGTTGGGTCTGTCAAGATAAAATTAACTAATGGGATTGCATACATACTTGAGGATGTAAGACATGTTCCCGACCTACATAGGAACCTGATTTCCCTAGGTCAATTGGACCTGAAGGGAATGTCATTTAGAGCCATGAACTCAGAACTGAGGATCATGAAAGGATCCTTGGTAGTTCTAAAAGGAGAGTTGAAAAATGGGTTATACGTACTAAAGGGTAGGATAATGTCGGGAGAGTCTAGTGCAATAGTTAATAACGACCCAACAGAACTATGGCATAAGAGATTAGGTCATGTGTCGGAGAGAGGTTTGAATGAGTTGACCAAACAAGGCCTATTAGGAGGAGATAATATTTCAAAACTAAGTTTTTGTGAATCTTGTATCTTTGGTAAACATCACAGTTTAATGTTCAATGTAGGTAAACACATAACTCATGGGCCATTAGATTATATTCATTCGGATTTATGGGGGCCTGCCAGGGTGTCAACTTTAGGTGGAGCGTTATATTTTCTTTCCATTGTTGATGATTTCTCACGCAAAGTTTGGACTTTTCTGTTGAAAAATAAGGATGATTGCTTTCCCACATTTAATAGGTGGAAAACTCAGATAGAAAATATAACCGGACGAAAAATGAAATATCTTAAGAACTGAAAACGGGCTAGAATACATAAATAGCGAATTTGATGAGTTATGTGCGAAAAATGGAATCATACATCATAATACTGTTAGAGGAACACCCCAACAAAATGGTGTTGCGGAGCGTATGAACCGAACCCTATTGGACAGAGTTCGGTGTATGCTGTTCGCATCTGGCCTGGGTAAACAGTTTTGGGGGGAGGCTGTTAATACAGCCAGCTATTTGGTAAATAGGACGCCTTCATCTGGTATTGGCCTGAAAACACCAGAAGAAATGTGGACGGAAAAACCGGCAGACTACTCATTATTGAGAGTCTTTGGCTGTGCAGCCTATGCCCACCAGTCGGAGGGCAAGCTGGAACCAAGAGCCGTCAAATGTGTGTTTCTCGGTTACCCTGAAGGGGTAAAGGGGTACATAATAGGAGTTAAGGAAACAAAACGAAAATTATCATAAGTAGAGATGTGAAGTTTAATGAATATGAAATGCCCTACTTAGGTAAGAACTTAACTCCTAAAAAGCGCATGTTTGAGCCAGAATGCTACGAATTTGAGATGAACCCACTTGAACCGAATTACCAAAGTGAATTAAGAACAAGAACTGAACCTGAACCAGAACCAGATAGAGTAGAACCTGAACAAGTGTTAGAAACCCAGATAGATCAATCTTAGGATGTAGGTGGTGCTGAAAGAGGCATCGAACCAGAAACCATGATGGAAATAGAGATTGTACCTGAAAACGAGCTAGATAACTATCTACTGTCAAGAGATAGGGTAAGGAGGGATGTAAGATCCTCACATAGGTTAGGATATGCGGACTACATAGCCTACGCCCAGCATTAGAATATATTGAGTCAGAACCTTTAAGCTACAAACAGGCTGTTAACAGCTAGTATTCAGCAAAATGGTTGGATGCTATGAAGGCTGAAATGGACTCCTTAGTGAAGAATAGGACTTGGTCATTAGTGCCCAAGCCGGCGGGCAAGAAGCTAATGGGATCTAAGTGGATATTCAAGATTAAGGAACCTTGTTTACCTTCTGGAAAACCTAGATTCAAATCTAGGCTTTAGCTAAAGGTTTCACGCAGCGAGAAGGCGTGGATTATAACGAAATATTTTCGCCAGTAATTAAACACACCACCATTAGGGTATTGATGGCTTTAACCGCCAAGTTTGACCTAGAATTGGAACAGTTAGATGTGACAACTGCTTTCTTGCATGGGGAGCTCGATGAGGAGATCTACATGGCTCAGCCCGAGGGCTTTGTGAAGCCCGAAAATGCTGGCCTTGTATGTAGACTTAAGAAGTCCTTGTATGGACTAAAACAGTCCCCGAGGCAATGGTACAAGCGGTTCCACCACTTCATGATTGAAGTTGGGTTCTCTGGGTTAATATATGATGTGTGTTTCTATGTGAAAAACTTGAATTCTGATTCTGCTGTGTATCTATTGATTTATGTGGATGACATGTTGATAGCTAGCCGTCGTCTATCTGAGATTGAGAAATTGAAAGAGATGTTAAACAGGAACTTTGAAATGAAAGTCTTAGGTCCAGCTAAGAAAATCTTAGGGATGGAAATAAGTAGGGATCATACTAAACATACGATAAACTTATGCCAAACCTCATACTTAGAAAAAGGTCATTCATAGGTTTAACATGAAAGATGCTAAAATTGTTAGAGTTCCCATTGCCGCACATCACAAATTTTCAGTAACACAATGTCCAGAAAACGAACAGGAAGTGGCCGAAATGATTAATGTTCCTTATGCTAATGCAATAGGTTCCATTATGTATGCCATGACATGTACTAGGCCTGATTTAGCTTATCCCATTAGTGTGCTCTCTAGATTCATGATGAACCCAGGAAAAGAGCATTGGAATGGGATTAAGTGGCTCTTGAGATATATCAAGGGTACCACAGAGCTAGGACTTACGTTTGGACGAACAGATACGGACTTAAAACTTTTAGGATACACCGATAGTGATTTCGGTGGAGACCTTGACAAGCGTAAGTGCACGAGCTCCTACATCTTCTCTTTAAATGGCGGAGCTGTTAGTTGGAGATCTAAGCTCCAGTCATTGACAACGACCGAAGCCGAGCTCTTGGCGCTAACGGATGCCATTAAAGAGGCGATATGGCTAAGTGGACTTCTAGATGAATTAAACTTAGGCCTAGGGGTACCAACGATATATACAGATAGCCAGTCGGCCCTAGCATTAAGTAAGAACCTTGTTTTCCATGATAGGAGTAAGCATCTTGCTATCAGGCGACATTTTGTTACTGAACAGATAGAGTCGAGAAAGGTGGACCTACAGAAAATTTGCACAAATGATAATCCGGTAGATATGGGAACCAAGGCCGTACCCTTGAACAAGTTAATAAAGTGTATTAACTTAGTTCAGGACTCCTGGGATCCAGGAGGCGGCTGATGGACCAAAACCAAAATTGTTTTGTGCCCTATTACTAGAGTGAATCCAATAGTTAGACCATATAGGAACCAGGTGGAGAATTGTTAGAAATTGGTTCCTATATAGTCTAAACTATGTCCCGAAACAAGGCATGAGATCTAAGTTATTAATATTACAACTTGTATTTTGTTAAAAAATATAATAATTTGAACTCTTTTTTAACTTAAGGTAAAATAAAATAAATTAAATTTTAAAATATAAAATTTGAATTTATTTGTCCCGGTTTAGCTTCCCGAGCAAGCTTCCAGCCGTTGCAATTTTTTTTATTCAACTTGCACACGTGTCGTGTCCTAACTTGTTGATGTTGGTGGCTCCATCTGAACCATTGATCTGGGCGGCAAAATTAACGGCTCGGATTGATTCTCCTTTTGTCCTTTTATTGCTTTAAATGGGGAGAGTGAGAGATCAGAAAAGGCATAGCAACTTTTTGGCGTTCCTTTTTGGGTGTTAATTTCTCTCTCCTCTTCTCCTCTTCTCCAAAATCGAACCGTCCACCCCACCTCCATTTTCAAGGCGTTTTTTGGGTTTTGCTTAGAGGGTTTCAGTGCCTAAAACCTACCCCGGTAAGAAGTAGACTCGCTGGGAGCCGGAAACCACGAAGGCTAGTCCAAGTCGGACTTGGGGATCGTGAGACTCGCGGCCACCAGCTTGGAGTCGGTATAATCTCTTACTCTTTTCTCTTTCTTTACTGTTGGTTTGTAAAGATTGGTTGTAGAAAAGGGTTGTAATTTAATAGCTTAGGTTATTGTTGGAAAGTGCCTTGTAATTTGTAATATGGTTTGTAAAGATTAATAAAATAGATCTCTTTAGTGGAAGGGGGCCGTGAAGTAGGTCAGTTAGGACCGAACCACGTTAAAATCGTGTGTACTCTCTATATTTGTTTATGTCTTCTATCGTCGTTTGTAATCTCAACTTAAATCTTAGAGCCACAGTTTAAAAACCACCCTTTTCACCGATCTGTTTATAAATGAAGTTAATGTTGAAGACAAAACCGGATTTAAAAGGATAACCTAAAATTTGTAAAGTTAAAACAACTGTTTTGGACTTAGGTTGATAATAGGTTCGGTTTTCTCTGAAGGTCAACATTAATGGAAGTGTTTTGAGAACATAAACAAGTTTAAAATATGTTTTTGAACCCTCAAATCACAACATAAACTATTGTAGTTTATGTCAATGGCACTTAATATCAATAATAATATTCTCAGTTTCTATTTTCCATAAGCATAGGGCTGCTTAGTGGGAGAACACGGGGCTGTTCTACCCGTTCTTCCCATCTTTTCCTTGCAAACTCCATCAAATTGGTATCAAAACAGTTTCGATTCAACGTTTCCTTCAAATTTTTGTTTTTTTTTTTGCAAATTGTCGTTGCCTTAAAAGGAAAAAAAAAACAAAAACAAAAAACAACCTGCTGAAACCTAAATCAGCGCCGCCGTAAACTCCCACCCTAAAATCACAAACTCATCACCTGACCATCCATCGACGCCGGTAACCCTCGCCGGAACCCTACTCAACCCTCTAAACGACGTTCAACAGCCTTCGCACGACCCTGCGACAGCCACGACCCAGCCTTCGCGCGACCCTCGACCCTCGACAAGAGGTTGCCGCCATCCAAAACCCTAGAGACTGCTATTCGACGACCTTCGACCCAACTTGCGAACCGTGATCGTGTTCTCTTGGTCGCCAATCTCTTGGATCTAGCATTGTCTTAATTCACAGAGGTAGCTTGAGCCGTCAACTTGGCAATTGGCCGTGAAGAACATTGCTTAAGCCCCTTTTCACTTGCGGCAAGATTGGTAAGGACTCTTATACCGCATGGCGTGTTTAAATTCCTTCTTGAATTTAGGACTTAAAATATATTGGCAAGTTAATTAAATTTGTTTATAATAATAAATAAAATACAATACAATAAATACTCCCTTTGATTGAGGACATATTTCTTGTGTGCTTTTGCCAAAAAAAAAATATATATATGTTTTATAACTTGACTTGTGTTGTTGACTCTAATATCGGCACTTCAATTTACTTCTACAATTTGATGCCCGTGACTACTAGAAGGATCACAATGGATCAAAAAAATATATTTTATAACTTGACTTGTGCTGTTGACACAAATTATTTGCTAACCTCAAAAAATGTTCCTTCATGCAATCTCAAGTGATATTTTTAGGCTTCACTGTTGCTACCAAGGGTATTTCTGTTGACCCTTTTAAGATTCGAGCAATAGTAGAGTGGCCTGAGCCAGCGACCCTTTCTGATGCTCGGAGTTTTCATGGGTTAGTGTCTTTTTTTAGGCTATTCATTAAAGACTTTAGTTCCCTGATGGCTCCCATCACTAATTGTTTACGAAAGGGGGAGTTTAAATGGACAAAAAATGCTAGCAACACCTTTGGAATCATCAAGGAGAAAATGACTCAAGCTCCAGTTTTAGGTCACCCTCATTTTAGTAAAGTATTTGAGGTAGCTTGTGATGCCTCGAAGGTCGGCATAGGAGGAGTGTTGAGTCAAGAAGGACACCCCATTGCTTTTTTTAGTGAGAAGCTAAATGAATCAAGGAAAACGAAATATTCCACTTATGAGAAGGAATTTTATGCTATAGTACGTAGTCTCCAACATTGGGGTTACTATTTGTTACCTAAGGAATTCATTCTTTGGACCGACCAAGACGCTCTTAAGTTTATTAATCAACAAAGAGCATTGAGGGAAAAACATGCTTTATGGGTTGAACTCCTTCAAGACTTCACTTTTGTTCTCAAACATCGTTCTAGTACTAAGAACAAAGTTGCCGATGCCCTTAGTCGTGTCACATATCTTTTACGCCAATGGCGCACTAGTGTCGTAGGATTCGACCAGATCAAGGTTGCTTATTCCTCTTGTCCAGATTTTGGTAACATTTATGATGAGGTGGTTAATGATAATCGTAGAGACTATGATGAGTATCTTGTCATTGAGGGCTATTTATTTTGAGGGTCAAGGTTATGCATTCCACGTACTTCCCTTCGCGATTTCTTAATTTGGGAGTTACATGATGGGGGGCTTGCTGGACACCTAGGTCGTGACCAGACTATTTTGTTAGTTTCCAACCGGTTCTTTTGGCCATCTTTACGCAAAGACGTTACTCGCATCATTTCTCAATGTCGTACCTGCCAACTGAGCAAGACACGGAAACAACACACTGGATTATACACCCCTTTACCAGTTCCACATGAGCCATGGAAAGACCTTAGTATGGACTTTGTCTTAGGTTTGCCACGAACTGTTAGGGGTAATGACTCCGTTCTTATAGTGGTGGATAGGTTTTCAAAGATGTCCCATTTTTTACCTTGCACCAAAACTTTTGATGCCTCCCATGTGGCTAGGCTTTTTTTTTAAGGAGATTGTTCGACTTCATGGATTACCTTCATCTATTGTGTCTGATAGAGATGTTAAATTTGTAAGTCATTTTTGGCGTACTTTATGGAAGTTGTTTGGGACACACCTCAAAGTTTCAGCAGCCTTTCATCCGCAAACTGATGGTCAAACCGAAGTGGTTAATCGAACCTTAGGTAAATTGTTTCGATGTCTAGCTGGGGAAAAGCCATGCACTTAGTCTTGCCCACCGCAGAATTTGCTTAAAATAATTCGACCTCGAAGTCCGCAGGAAAGAGTCCTTTTGAAATTGTACATGGCATGGCTCCTCGCCTACCCATTGACCTTGTGTCTCTTCCCTTGGACTCACGGTCATTTGAATTTGCTGAAACTTTTGCTAAATATATTCGCGATTTGCATTCCGATATACAGAAGAAACTTGAGCAATGTAATGCAAATTATAAAATAGCTGTAGATGCGCATCGAAGGAATGTAACATTTCAAGAAGGGGACTACGTGATGGTTCGTATTCGCCCTGAGCGGTATCCTAAGCACTCATTTAAGAAATTGTTTGCTCGTGTTATGGGACCTTATCGCATAATTCGTAAACTTGGTTCGAACGCTTATTTAATTGACTTGCCTTCTGAAATGTCTATTAGTCCTATCTTCAATGTGGAGGATTTAACACCTTATCGAGGTAATTTTGAGCCTCCCACTTTTGCTGCAAGTGTTTCAGGTGGATCTGCTACTTCTCACGTGTCGAAGCCTAAGTTACCTTTGTTCGAGCAACCGATTGTGGATGAGATTGACGCAATCCTTGAGGACGAACTAGTTACTACAACTGATGGAGCATCCTGCCACTTCCTCGTACGCTGGAAGGGTCGTCCCATGTCTGATAATTCTTGGCTCCCAGAAGCAGCTATTGGCCAATTCGCTCCTGAACTTCTTGACGAATACACTTCCAGTCACTCCCCAGGGGCGAGTGTTTTGCCGCCGGGGAGAGTTGATAGAGATCATAGAATGATTTCAAAATATTATTCTCGTAGAAACAGAAATTTGTGGATGGATTTTGATTTTATTTAGAAATTTAGTTTATCTAGAATCTTTATTTTATTGGGATAGTTATTGTCTTATTATTTATTAGGATATTTGTTTTGCTAGATTAGGAGTCCTTTTTCGAATAGGACTCTAGTTTCTAATTTCTATACAAACTATTGTAGTTTATGTCAATGGCACTTAATATCAATAATAATATTCTCAGTTTCTATTTTCCATAAGCACAGGGCTGCTTAAACTCGGCACAGGGCTGCTTAGTGGGAGAACACAGGGCTGTTCTACCCGTTCTTCCCGTCTTTCCCTTGCAAACTCCATCATTATGTCAAAGCAAAATGCTTATCACTAGAAATAGGGAAGCGTAACTTTTATTGGATACTAATTCTCATTCATGAACCTTTGATTATTCAACATGACCATTCTATACATAATATGGGTACAAAGTGAGTTTACTCATTGTATTATTCTGACGTCAATACTCCTTAGATAGTTTACTTATCTAAACACATAAAGTCATGCTCTTTGAAATTTAAATACTGTACGTATTTTATAAAGGAAATTATAGAAGTATCTTTGCCCGTATTTGATCTGATTGTTGTTGAAACTGTCGTCTCGACAGGTCACGAAAATGGGAACAGGTGCAATAGCATTGTCCCTGCCATTTTCTTGTATTTTGGGCCTTCTTGCTTCCATGACAGCAGCAACAATGGGTATGCTACTCTTAGCTTACTACATTCATGCAATTGATTTGCTTTCATGACCCTTTTCTTTTCTTGTATTTATGAATTTTTAAAATCACTAGTTCATGTATTTTTAAACGTTGTGATGATCAGTGAGAAGAAGATTCATCTGGATATATGCGAGTATCCAATTCATGCTAGTCAATCTTTCCGCTCATATTTTCTACTCCCTGGTACGACATCGTGCTGTCCCACTGGAAAATGAATGCTCCCGCTTGAAAATGAATGCATGCATTGATTTGATATATTTCGTCCTGTAAGTGTGCCTAGTTGAGCATAAATTGGACAGGCTCAGCTCAGCTCATCATCATTGTGCTTGGATTGAGTTTCGTTGGAAGCTTATGAGTTTGAAACCATGAGCTTGAGTTTAAATTGGCTCGATTGCTCAAACATGGCTTGTCAAGTGTGGAGCAACCATGAGCTGGTTACGCTCAATTAGATGTGTTTCTTTAACCTTATTTATTGAGGCTCGAGTTCCGCTCACCAAAGCATATTTGGATGCATAATTTTGCTTGAACCTGATTTATTTAAGCACATTTGGACTCACGTTTTATCAAGCTAAGGGCTTGATCGGCTTGTTTAGCTAAATAAATCAGCTTAAATCTACTATGATGAGCCATGCTTTAAAGCTGAATGATAAGCCAATCCGGACATATTAGTCTCATTCTTTCCATCGTGTGAATTTTGCTGCTCCTTATGCAAGCGGTAGTGGCAGTACTCATCTCCACATTTGTTGGATTCGTAGTCACGATGGGTGGAAATTCCATCTTGACTGAGATTCTGAGATGGAGGAATTTGCGAGCTCGTCAGGGCCGGCTACATGATGGGGCAGAGGATGGACGACTGCGAGCGACACCGGAAGCATCCGCTAGGATTCCACAAGCAGGAGAGAACTGACCCTGGTGATTCTGCTTCCGCTCAATTTCGTAGGTTGAAACTTCTCTTCCATTTTTTTTTTTGGTGAGATTTAACCACGGCAAAGCCCGAGGTTGCAGGATGTATAAGGACTCTGCTCATCTTGAACAAAATTGTATCTTTTTTCTTCTTTCCTTTGGTTCTTGGAAACGAAGTCCATTGTTGCGCCATCGTACTACAATTTCATCCTAATACTAAAAAAACATGCAATGTAAAATACAATAAGATCAAGGAACTGTTGGAAATGTAACAAAGCTTAACCACATTGAAAAATTGATGACTTGGTTTAAAACCCACATCCCACATAGAAAGTTTAGAAAAGGGATAGGTAGTTTATATATGGCCTTGTAAAGACAAGGACTTGAGCTAAGTAGTGGGTAAGAGAAAGGTGGGAACCACACACGCGCCGCCCGCTGTGCCGTGCTCGGGCGTGGGCGAGAGAGAGGGCGAGAGTGTCCTTTTTTATTTTATCGGAAATCAGTTTTTAAACGGGTAGTTTTTCTGCCTCGTAATGCTACTTGGTTCTCCCGATGTTGCTTCATCACTACCCAAGGGACGCACCTCTCTATGGCAGCCTAGTTACTGATGCGTCTCTTCCCCAAGCTCACCGTTGGGATGTGTTTGACCAAGATGACTGTTAGGTGGCTTCAACAGTCATATTCTTTAGCTATAAACCCACTCCAAATTGGTCTCCAATCATCCAATAAGTCTCCAATCAGTCATATGCTTAACCGCCGCATCCACCCTAGCCGCCATCTTTGACTAACAATTAACCGACATTGACCTAAAGCAACTAACTAACTAACAATGAACAAGAACAAGAACAAGAACTAAGCTAGTACACGACTAACTCCAATAGAATCACTAAAAACGACTTATTCTAATGACTTATCCAATAAACTCGGGTCATGACAATACTCCCCCCTTTTCAGATTCTTGTCCTCAAGAATCTAAGAGAGAAGTAGCTTGAAGACTCTTATTGTTGTTTGACATTGTAGCTAATATTGAGGCTTTTGGATGATAGAAGAACTCTTGTTCCCACTAAGGTTGCATCATCCCATCTGTACTAGCAATTCTTGCATCGGCCTAATCCAGCCCTACAACTATATGTGAAAATGTTGCAAATCTCCTCCCATTGGAGAGGTTTCTTCGTGAAATGTCCAATGCTTATAGTCATGACACTGATGTTGTTGGGGTTATGAGGAATGTCACCATCTTGATGATCATGCTGCAAGCCTTTACAACCTTGTTTTTCTTCAGATTGTTGCAAGATGCAGTGGTTCACATGGGCAAGGAAATTCGAAACTTGCACCCTTAACACTTCCTTAAACTGCCATGCGATTTGATCTTGAATAATTCTCAGTGGAACTTGGACTGTTGATGGCACGGCAGTAGTAGCAACCTGGTGTTTTGCTGAGTGTGGTTGCATGGTAGTAGTAACTTCCACATTCTCTGCTGTAATTTTCAGTGGCACAAATCCTTGTCCAACAGCTTGCATTGGCTCCATTTCAGCCTGAGTTGAAGTTAAACCTGCTGCACTGAACTCCTCGACGACTACTGGATCCAATTTATGATGTTTCACACTGCACTGTTTGTCATTGGCATCTTGTTTTCCAGAAGTTATGGCTATAGCCTTCAAATGAACCTCAGAAGCTTGTATGAGCAAGCCCTTATCTGGCTCGAGATCTATTGCAACATCAATAGCATGCTCAATTCTAGCTCCAACATCACAAGTTCCTAATTCAATCACATATGCTTGCAAACTATGTAGCTGAAAAGAGTCTTTGTCCTCCATTGGCACAACGACCTCTTTATCCAGCTCGTTCTCTTGATCAATCTTCACCTTATGATGCACATCACTATCCACTAGCTTCAAAGGACCATTTGAAGAAGAAACTTCCCTTGATTCTCCAATTTCCTTACAAGGAACGAGGAATTGAATATCCAATCCACAACAATAGTCATAGACATTTCTTCCTTGTAATTAATTGATGGCAGAAGCAGCTTGCTTTCTTGTGGAAAAGGACACATGGGCTTCAACCTCTAAGGTTTATATTGAAATAACTTCTATTCTTTTGATATGTCCGTAGGGATAAAAAACTTGGTACAGAATATCTTTGGTTATTGGATAGAGAACATTTCGGATTTTTACCAAGAGTGTAGATTGGTTGAAGACCTTCCTTTGGATGAAGCCGACCTCATTACATTACTTAGTATCGTTTGTTGCCTTTGGAAGATTCTGATTATACTTTTCATTCATGCGTTGCTAGAACTTGTTGATTTCATCCAACCACTTCGGAGTTGAATAAGGATTAGTTGTAGTTTCCATTTCTGACTTGATTTTGTGCTGACAAATCAGCTAAATTCGTAATTTCGGAGGTAAATTGATCTCTAACACAGATCACTGAATAAGTAACAACTACAACCAAGATCTTAACAATTGGTTCAATCTTCTGCTAAATCCGAAGCTCAGATGCCTTGCCTGTATGAAAATCCTAGAAGATCGAGTGCAACTTAGCTCAGATTGAAGTAGTGCAGCTTGATTTGAGGTTAATTTAGCAACATCAATTTAGATTCAGCTGACTTGAGTGTAGTTCCAACTGGATTGATAATTCAGTACCACAAGGAAGCAAATTTCAACTACTAGATCGCCTTAATAGAACTATCTTTGAATCTTACAGCAAAGCTTGATTCAATCAGGACGATCAGGTGTCATGAACATAGAACTGGAGTTGATTCAAGGTTACCGAATCAAGAACAGCAACTCTGTCTTGGCATTCAATGTACTGGACCTTGTTCCATGTGGAATCAACATGATCTAGCACCCTCAACGCTTAATTCAAGGTTCATTCAACAAGTTCACTAAGGAATTAGCCGAATCTAGTGCAATTCCAGTTGATCGATGATTTAAGAGCACAATGTAGCGTAGTTCCTGATCAATTTGATTTGAACAGCAAAATTATGATTTAACTTGATATCACGCAACACAATCTAAAATTTCAGAACAATTTTAAGCACAATTCTTAATCAAACACAATTGGATCATGTAGTTGATATCAATTAACATGATTTGGAATCAAATCAAGGCTCTAATGCCAATTGTTATAGTTCAAGAACGATCTTGAACTATGAGCTGGGGATTTGAGAATATGAGATGAGGAAGAAGTGAAGGAGATGAGAAATAGAGAGAAATTAGGGTTGAGAGAAGAGAGATATCAATTTCATTATATGAACTCATCAATACAAGCTAGCTAGCTTTATAGAGCTTGATCAGCTGAAAATTAGGAAGAAAATATCTAAAGATACAATGCATCGGACACCTCCCCTAACCGACTTAACTAACAAGCATTATTGGCGCCAAAACTTACTTTGAATTCTACGGCTATTACATCAGCAGAACATCAACACTTCCACACTCAAAACAAAAAAGAATCATAACATAAATCTCGAGATGATAAGGTTACTTTGAATGTTGCAATCTGTGGCTTTTCTGGAGCTGCTACTAAATCCGAAGGGGTCATCCGCTTGACTTAACAGTTGGCAGCCTAAGCAAGCTAACAGCTTTCTTTGTAGTGGATACTACCTCGAGCTACAATGCTTTGCTCATGAGAGATTGGTTACATGCCAATTATTGTATCCCTTCTTTACTTCACCAGTTGTTAATCTTCTAGAACCATGACAAATACGAGGTTGTTCTGGAAAATAACAGGCCATTCATGGCTTGCTCTAACTACGTGGAGGCAAATTCTATGAAGATGGCGTGGGACCACTTTATGTTAAAAGGACCACTCCTTAGAATGCCCAACGACAGGACACGATTACCATCCTTGAATGCCCATTGATTGAGGCTAAGGTTGGTCAATTGGATGTAGAGTCTGAAGACTCTGATTTCTTGGGATGCATGAGGGCCCTTCTTGAAGAAGGAGATTTCCAAGGCATGCCAGAACTCCAAAGCGGAGGGGCCACGATGTCCCATTAATGGCCCAAGAGGCCATTTCCTCAGTGCTAGCAAGGCTCGTGGTCTGGCATGCTGAGGATCAGCTTTGGACCGAGTAGCCTTTTAATGGTTTCCAAGTCCATATAGCACAAAAAGAGGAGCTGAAACTCTCTGACTTAAGAGCAGCACTAGTCAAAATTGAGGATTTGAAGGCTGAAATCCAAGATCCTCTTTTCGAGGTTAATTTGGGTTTCATAGAAGACCCAAAACCTACTTTCCTAGTGCTCTGCTTTCTCCAGAGCAGATAAAGCAGTACCTGACTTTGCTTCGCAAATTCAAGGACTATTTTGCTTGGGATCATCACGAGATGTCTGGCCTAGATAGAAAGGTGGTTGAACATAGGCTTCCTATCAAGGCCGGTTCAAGACCCATAATATAGGCTTGGGGGAGAATGTTCCAACAAGTTATCAATTTTGTCAAGGAAGAGATTGATAGGCTCTTAAAGGCCAAGTTTATCAAGACTACCAAGTACGTTGAATGGCTAGAAAATATTGTTCTTGTCATTAAAAACAGTGGAAAAATAAGGGTTTGTATTGACTTCAGGGATCTGAATGCAGCCACCCCAAAAGACGAATACCCAATGCTTATTGCTAATGTGCTCATTGACTCAGCTTTGAGGCATGAAGTCTTGTCCTTCATGGATGGCTCCTGTGGGTATTACCAAGTGATGATTACTTCAGTGGGTACCCACAAGACAAAGTTCAGGTGTCCTGGGTCAACAGGGACGTTTGAGTGGGTGGCTATGCCATTTGGTTTGAAGAATGCTAGCGCCACCTACCAAAGAGCCATGAACATAATCTTTCATGATCTCATTGGCAAGACCATGGAAGTCTATATAGATGACATCATGGTCAAATCAAAATCCCAAGGTAAAAACTTGGAAGACTTGAGGGGCAAATTCCTTAAAATGAGGACCCATAATCTCAAGATGAATCCATTAAAGTGTGCTTTTGGCATGGGTGCTTAAGGGTTTAAACATGGCAGAGTATGGGCCATTGATAATAGGCCTAAAACTCTCCTAGAAATGCAAGTCCTCAATGTAATCATCAAGGGTCTGGTAATTTGCCAAGTAAAAGGGGAACTTCAATGTTTGAGTAGTACCTTGAATCGATACTTATCGATAGTACAGAAGCTGTTGAGTAAATTCGATGATGTGCATTTTAAGCATATCCCTAGATAATAAAACAAAGCAGCCAATGACTTGGCTTTGTTAGCATCACGGTATAAATTTCCTAGGACTTGGTGCGAAGAAACCATGCTCATTAAAACCAAAGTTTTTGATCGTGCTATCCAGTCTTTTAGAGTTGAGAATGAAGTAGTGCCCAGTGAACACTTGGAATGCTTTGAAACCCATCAAATTGTCCTAAGTCAACGTGACGACTAGAGGAAGCCTCTAATGGATTACTTCAAGAACCCTCAAGAATATGTTAAGGATAGAAAGTTGAAGATAAGGGCTCGTAGATTCCATATTAATGATGAATTCGAAGGCTTATATAAAAGGGACACTTATGGAGTGCTTCTCAAGTGCATTGACTTGGACGAAGAAATGTTAGTAATGGTAGGAGTCCATGCGGGTATATGCGGATCCCATCCAGCTGGTAATAAAATGCAATGGCTCATCAGACGTTATGGCTATTACTGGCCATCAATGATGAATGAGTACATAAAGTATGCAAGGGGTGCAGAGCATGCCAAAGACATGGTCATGTGCAAAGAGTCCCTATGGGCGAAATGCATGCTATTGTCAAACCCTGGCCATTTAGAAGTTGGGCAATGGACATCATAGGAGAAATTAACCCTCCTTCTATCAAACAGCACTCTTACAATCTCGTGGCCAAAGATTATTTCACAAAGTGGATGAAGGCTCAGCCATATTGGAACGTCAATCAGCAAGATGTGATTGATTTATCAAAGAATACATCCTATGTAGGTTTGGTATCCTAGAAACTATTACTGTGGACCAAGCTAGAGTGCTCAATGGAGCTAAAATTAAAGAGTTTACCAGGAATTTTCAGCATAAAAATTCTTGAACTGGCCCCCTTACTATGCTTAAGCTAATGGCTAGGCAGAGTCAACCAACAAGATTTTAAAGGCTAATATTGAAAAGGTAATTGATAACAATGCTAGGAAATGGCATGAATTGCTACTAGATGCCCTTTGGGCTTATAGGACGTTTAAACAAGATGCAAGTTGGACAACTCCCTTCCATTTGAAGCATGGCCATGAGGCTGTGCTCTCGATGGAAGTAACGGTTCACTCTATTAGACTAGCTCATCAAGTTAGGTTTTCTAAACTTAAGTATGAACAGGCTGTGATGGACGAACTGACTAAATTAGACCAAGTTAGGCTTGATGCTCTTCACAAGTTGGAAACATAGAAGAAGAGGGTGGCTAAAGTCTACAACAAACGGGTTAAGCGTAGGTCTTCTGACTTAAGAGATATAGCCTGGAAAGTGGTTTTACTCATTGGCCAGAAAGATCGTGTCTTCGTGAAATGGTCCTAAAATTGGGAAGGCCCATTTAGAGTCATCGAGCTGTTGAAGGCAATGTTTACTTACTCCAAGATTTTGATGGAAGAACTCACCTGAGGGCTATTAATGGAAGATTTCTAAAGAAATATATGCCATCTATTTGGAATTCTAACAAGGAAGTCGTTAAGTATAGATTCTTTGAATTATGGGCTCAATTCGTGCATCAGCTCCATGATCCTTAGGATAAGAAAACAAAGAAGAAGAAAAGGAACCAACAATCTAAAACCGTTGAACATAAATGCGTATTTCATTAATTTTGTCAATGAGTATATGGATTCTATACAAAGTAATATAGGCAAGTAACTTGCTGTTATCTTCCAATTCAAATTAAAAGGCTAACCTTGTAGAAGAAAGAGTTGAGATGAGAAGAGAAGTGAAAGGGGATGAGAAATAGAGCAGGAGATGAGAAAAGAAAGAGAAATTCCAAAGGAAAATCTGAATTTTATTGATTGAATGAAGAAATTACAAGCTTTGAGCCCATTTATACAAGATCGGATACAATGAATCAAACAAACTCAACCTAACCGACTCTTAACAGCTTTGGGCACCAAAACCAGCAGCCGCCACTTTTGAACTGATTGACCACTAACCGACCTCCCCAAGGCACCAAACCCACCTAACTAACATTTGAATACATGACCAACACCACAAATGGAGACAATACCGAATTACAACCAAAAATTACAACTTAAAATCTAATGAATCATAACATTCCCTCCCCCTTGAGAAACTTCTTGTCCTCAAGGAGTGAAATTAGGGAATTGGCTCTTCAAGAAGTTGTAATTTTCCCAAGTCACAAAGCTCTTGTTCAAATTGCACCATTGCACCAATACTTCTTGCAACGCACCATGTTCCCCCTGCATAGTTCTTCTTGCCTTGACAGCAGCAGGTTGCAGCAGCAACATACTGTTAGTTCCAGCTTCAGGTGGCTCCCGTGCAATCTCAGTCCCTCTCTTGACCTGCTTTTTAAGTAGAGAGACATGAAACACCGGGTGAATGTATGAATGTGAAGGTAAGTCAAGCTTGTATGCAACGTTGCCAATTTTCTCCAAGATTTTGTATGGGCCATATAAACTAGCACTTAGCTTGACATTTCTCCTGACAGCCAAAGAAGACTGTCTATACGGTTTTAATTTAAGGTAGACCATGTCTCCAACTTCATAGCTTTTGTCTACCCTCTTTTTGTCTGCATAAAATTTCATTCGTGCCCGAGCTTGTTGGAGATTATCTTTAAGCACTTGCAAGATCTGCTTCCTCTGCTGCACCAGATCACTTGCTGCAGAATTAGTAGCTCCCGGCTGTTGAAGCATCATTGGAGAAGGAGGATGATAACCATACAAGGCTTGGAAAGGTGAAGTGCCAATGGATGCATGAAAGTGAGTGTTGAACCAATACTCCGCCAAAGAAAGCCAATGATTCCACTCCTTAGGTCGTAAGAAGACCATACTCCGGAGGTATTGCTCCACACATTGGTTGACACATTCGGTTTAGCCATCCGTTTGAGGATGATAAGAGGAACAAAGTGCCAATGTTGTACCCATCAATTTGAACAACTCCCTCCAAAATGTGCTTGTGAAGATCTTATCCTGATCCGAAACAATGGATTGAGGCAATCCATGTAACTTGTAGATGTTGTCAAGGAAGATTCTTGCCAATTTTTCAGCAGTAATAGGTCGAGCAAGAGCAATGAAATGGCTATATTTGGTGAAATGATCCACTACCACCCATATGACTTCCTTGCCTTGAGACCTTGGCAATCCTTCAATGAAATCCATGCTAATGTTTATACATGCTCCATCCGGAATGGGAAGGGGTTGAAGAAGACCCTTGTAATGATGATCTCCCAATTTGGTTTGTTGACATACCTCACAAGCCTTAACATACTCACTCACTTCCTTTTTCAAGCTTGGCCAACTAAAGTAAGCTTTGACCCTTTGATAAGTGCCTTCTATACCAGCATGACCTCCCCAAGCTAACATCATGAGATGCTTGTATAATCTGATCCCTTAATCCAGTAGCAGATCCAACATACAACCTGCCATGAACTCTGATCAAACCTCTTTGTACTGATATACCAGCTGCACTGTCATTCTTTCCTGCATCCTTCACAAGGGCAGCGGCTGCACACTCTTGGGCAAAAGAATCAACCTCATATGTCTTATAAATCTCTTCCATCCATGAAGGACCCACCACGATTGTGGCACTGCAGTACCCAACTTCAGCATCCTCAAATTTTCTGGACAAAGCATTGGCTGCAGCATTCTTTTTGCCCCTTCTTTACTCAATGTCATAATCAAGGCCAAGCATCTTCATTAGACCCTTCTTTTGTATTCTCGTCACAATCTTTTGCTGAAGGAGATGCTTGAGACTTTGGTGATCCGTTCGAATGATGAACTTGTGACCATCCAAGTAATGCCTCCATTTTTCAACGGATAAAAGAATTGCTACATATTCTTTCTCATATGTCAACATAGCTTGATGCTTAGGACTAAGAGCTTGACTCAAATAAGCAATTGGCCTTCCATGTTGAGAAAGAATAGCCCCAATACCTGAACCGCTTGCATCTGTCTCCAACACAAAGCGCTCTTCAAAATTTGGCATTGCCAACACGGGTGCAGCACACATAGCTGACTTAAGAGCTTCAAAAGCAGCTTGAGACTTCTTTGTCCATAAGAAAGCATCCTTTTTTAGGAGTTCTGTTAAAGGTTTGGCAATAGAACCATAACCTTTAATGAATTTCCTATAATACCCGGTAAAACCCAAAAAACCTCTCAATTGCTTCAAGGTTATTGGAATTGGCCAATATTGCATCGCTTGGATCTTAGTAGGATCGATGGAAACTCCTTCTTTAGAGATGACATGGCCCAAATACTCAAGCTTTGTCTGAGCAAAGGAACATTTGAACAACTTAGCAAAGAACTTGTGCTGCCGCATCACCACAAAGACTTGTTTAAGGTGTGTGAGATGATCTTCACAAGAGGAGCTATAAATCAGTATGTCATCGAAGAAAACGAGCACAGATCTTCTCAACAAAGGCTTGAAAACATCATTCATTGCCGCTTGAAAAGTGGCCGGAGCATTTGTTAGGCCAAAAGGCATAACAACAAATTCGAAATGCCCATGATGAGTCTGAAAAGCGGTCTTGTATATATCCGGCTCAAGAACTCTGATTTGATGACACCCCTGTCTCAAATCAAGCTTAGAGAAGAAGCATGCTCCATATAACTCGTCAAGCAAATCATCTATGACGGGAATGGGAAACTTATCCTTCACTGTCAAAGAATTCAATTGTCGATAATCGATGCACATTCTAGCCGAGCCATCTTTCTTCTTCACAAGGATCACAGGTGAAGCAAAAGGACTATGGCTTGGTCTAATGAAACTCATGTGAAGTAACTCCTCAACTTGTCTCTCAATTTCTGTCTTTTGGCCATGAGCATAGTGGTATGGCTTAATCTTGACCGGATCAGCATTTGCACGAAGGGGAATGGCATGGTCCACACTCCTTTGAGGAGGAAGGCTCTTTGGTTGCTCAAAAATGTCCTCAAACTCTTCAACCAAGGCCTGAACTTCTGGCTTGATGTCCTGCTGCAGCTCAACAGAGGAGATCACAAACAATTGCCCAAGCCACTGTACTGATTTCTTCTTGATTCCACCTTGTAGTCGTTTACCATCAATCAACTTGAGCTGAGCTTCCTCTGATATGCCTTGCAGAGAGACTTTAGTGCCATGAACCTCCAATGCCACGGTCATTTTATCAAAATCAAACACCATCGGATTGAAGGTTCTCATCCAATCTACTCCTAGCACCATATCACAACCTCCCAAAGTAAGAACTCTAAAATCAAAGGTGAATTGATGATCTTGCATAGACCATGGAAATGCTAGGCACTTGTTTTGAGTTGTTAAGGAATTGCCATCAGCCACCATAACCGCCAATGGGTGAGTCCTTGTCACTTCATGCCTCACTTTCTTAATCAACTTGGGATCACCGAACTATGTGTGCTCCCACTATCAATAAGAACAATGATGGAGATTTTACCAGCCTTACCACTGATTTTAATGGTATTATGAGCTCCACTCCCGGTCAAAGCCTTCATAGATATCTCAACTTCATCATCAGTCATTACCTCTTGTGAAGAAAGACCATCATTGTCTTCCTTAGCATTTGAATTATCACTGCCAGAAACAACACCAGCATGGGACCCTCTTGCATACATTAAGGTATGAGATTTACACCTATGGCTAGGCTGATTACAACGAAAGCATAGCCTCACTGAACTCTTGTCAACAGCAAGCTTAAATCTGGAACCAGAATTGTTATTCTACTACGGTCTGAAGCTACTGCCATGGAGCTTGTTCTTGTCACTTGAATTGGCTAAAGTAGCTTTAATCAACTTAGCCTTGTTGTAAGCACTAGACAATGTCTTAGGACCTATGGCCTTCACCATATTTTTGATCCTAGGCTTCAATCCACTAATGAAACAAGAGACATAATAGGATTCTGTGTCCTCCGGAGCAATGGATATGATTGACAGCAAATTAGCTCGTAAGTTCTCAAATCTAATCATATACTTCCTCACGGTTCAGGTTTGGCACACCTTATTAAAGCTGTCCACAACATCAGTTACCTCTTCCTCACCATATCGTTCACACATTTCTTCTACGAATTGTCCCCAAGAAAGATTAGGTTTGCTCTTCAACAAACTATAATACCATACCTCATGATCACCATGTAAATGCATTGCAGCTAGCTGAAGCTTTTCATCTTCGGGTATGTTATAATATTGAAAATACCGATCACATCTTCTTAACCAAGATTCTGGTTGTTTACCATCAAAATGATATATCTCCAACCTCAGTTGCCTGTAAGTACCACTCCTGCCACCAGATGAACTATCATTACTCACTGATCTATGCTGAAATTGTCGATCAGGAGGTCTATCTGGATGATCGAGCTCATCATCTATAATTCTGTGAAGCAAAACAGAATTCTGCTGCCTTAGATTATGATTTGCATTCAAGCCATCTGATCTGGAATGAGGTTGTCCTGAGGCATGGTCCTGATTTTCTGCAGCAATTTCAGGCTGTGAAGGTCGATTCTCAGTTGGTCTGATGTGGATTGAAGGTCCTGCATCAGGTTGCAACATCGGAGCTTTTCCTCGAGTCCTGCACAAACCTTCAGTTCTATCAACATGAACTTGCTGCTGATCCACTTCAACTGGTTGAAAGATCTAACTAGCTGGCTTAAGGATGGCATTAACACTGGATTCTCCTTACTTATTAACCTGATCCTGCAATTGCACAAGCTTCACCTCAATTTGTTGCAACCGGCCTTCCTTATTCGCATCCTTTTCCAACAATAATGTCAAGATTCGATCTATTTTGTTATTTAAATCCTGAAAATGATCAGTAGTTAAGTACTGAGGTCCAGTTTTAGCATTTGCACCAGCTTCCTCAGCATGAGATGCATTAGGACCTGCAACTGCAGCAGCATAGGAGACCTCCGGACCAGGTGCATTTGCTCCATCAGCTCCAGATCTAGTTCTTACACCATCGGTCATGATTTTCTTTGTTTTTGCCAGCCTCAATCAATCAATTGATTGCTTGAACCAGCTCTGATACCAATTGTTAGCTTCCAATTCAAATTGAAAGACTAACCTTGTAGATGAAAGAGTTGAGATGAGAAGAGAAGTAAAAGGGGATGAGAAATCGAGAAGGAGATGAGAAAAGAGAGAGAAATTCCAAAGGAAAATCTGAATTTTATTGATTGAATGAAGAAATTACAAGCTTTGAGCCCATTTATACAAGATCGGATACAATGAATCAAACAAACTCAACCTAACCGACTCTTAATAGCTTTTGGCGCCAAAACCAGCAGCCGCCGCTTTTGAACTGATTGACCACTAACCAACCTCCCCAAGGCGCCAAACCCACCCAACTTACATTTGAATACATGACCAACACCACAATGGAGACAATACCGAATTACAACCAAAAATTACAACTTAAAATCTAATGAATCATAACACTTGCGTGTCCTCCACACCCCCCCCCCCCAAAAAAAACCAAAAAAAGGGCTCTTTAGAATACACAGAAAGACAAAATGAAGACTAAAAGAGTTGAGTCCTAATGCTTGGTGTTTTCTTATCAAGTACACTAAGTCGTATCAAGTAATATAAGAATAAGTAGAGTATCGTCCCACGAGGATTGTTATTGAATGAGTATCGAAATTAATAGTTTCAACACTGTTTGAAAGATTGAAATTTGAAGTTTTTGAAATGTAACAAATAAAATGAAAAGAACTAAATTAGGTAGAAAGGTTTTCTAATTAATAAGGTCCAAGGCATCTGATTTTACCTAGTTGCCTTAATACACCTTTCTATTCTCTGTATTCAAGTTGTTATTACATGTTGATGGTCGAAAATCCTAATTTACTAAACATTCTCTCTCAAGCAATATTTAGCATGCTCTTTTACATATTAACTCATCAATCTCTTGCATGAATTTAAATAAGAAATTTTTTTTAAAGATCCATTGTTTTCACTTAAGACCACACAAATCCTATTAATCTATCTCTTGCATTCGCTCAATTTGTGGTGTTCATCGCTTTAGCAATAATTATAAATCTCCTCTCAAACTCATTATGAGTCATTATGGGCTTTGAATAGTGATCAGGCATTCAAAACTAATGAAGAACAATGATAAACATTCAAACAGTGCAATAAATAAACTTTGAATACGTTGAATTAGAAAAGAGCGTATATTACAACTTGGGCTACATCGTAGCCTTTGAAAGACAAAATTAGTTCATAGTGTACGTAATATAAAGCAAAAATAAGACAAAATTCATGAATGTAGAGAAGAAAAGGATAGAAAAGAACTTAAAATGAAAAATTACAAATCAAACTCTTCATTCCTTCCCTGCGGTTTTCCTAAGCTCTCTACTATATTGTATTGAGTTTTTGCTGGATGAATTGATGATAAAATACTTCCACAACCTCCTTATTTGTAGAACATGAGGTTAGAAATACTAAGAATGAAAAATTTTACAAGCGTAAACGTTATTGCACTTCCTTACTGCCCATGCCGCCCATGCTTTTCAGGTTGTAACTTCTACTGATTTCTTTCAGTTTTTTCATTCTTTCCACTACCCAAATTTAGTCTTGACATCAACTTGAATATGTTCATGAAGTGTACAATGCATTCTTGCTCTTGATTTGTCCATTTAGCCGCCTAAATTTGTAATTTGTAACAAATTGGGCATGTTTGTTGTTCATCCTTGTTTTAGCCTTGTAAAATGATATGTTTAGCCCCTTTTTTTCTTTTGTTTGATGTATCTTGCATTCATTTGTTGATATTGATAATAAAACCTAGCAAGAATTATCGTAAAATGAATGTTTTTTCAAGGAAATAATGATAGGAGCAAAAAAGAGTAAAAACGAGCCATAGCGATAAAAGTGATGCAAAATGGTTTGAAAATGAAACTAAATGATATGAATAATTATGTACTCAATTAGACTTATCGAAATACCCCCAAACTTAAGTCTTGCTTGTCCTTGAGCAAGGCTAAACACTAAAGTGTAGGATCTCATGCTTTTTAAAATTTTTGAACACAATTCAAATCGAGACTACTTCTATTAGGAAAGAATGATCGAGATTCAAAGTTAAGGTTCCAAAGGCAATACAATCTTTCTAATGAAAATCTCGTTAATCACCTAGGTAACCGAATTCAACAGTTAGCCAAGCAATTTAAGTTTATCCATTCTTTCTAATCTTAAGACATTCAAACCGAATAGATGAAAAAAATCATGCCACTCATAACAAAACATTCAAGGTACACCCAAGACTAAAAGCTATTCACAAAATTGTCTCCCCTTTTTTATATATTATTTATGAGGGGCTGATCTGCCCCAGTCAATCTCGGTCTATGAGTATATCTCCAGCGAGAATTGAACTCCTAACCCCTAGGCGATGACCGCATGGGTAAGAGATGCTACCATTGAGACGCCCTCATGTTGGGCAGCACATATCTTTAAATGTTTATATGGGATAGCGGTGCTATAGATGCCTCCCTTATTTTCTCTCTCTTTTTTTTCATATTTGTTTTTAGACATAGGCATTACTCTTCAAAGTCTATTATACAAATGATAATCTTAATGTAATCCATTCAAAATTTGAGCATTTTTTAATCAGAAAGAAAGGTAAAATAGCCATGCTAACTAGTGAGTTCAAATACCACGGTTTTGTCAAGATAGTGCCTTTAGAATAGATCATGTATTGCAATTAGAACACAAAAACAATTGATCCTCGGGTTATTCAAATCCAATTAAAGTAAATGAGCTAAAAAAGTAGAAAAATTGCTTAAAAAGCATAATGATAAGATCAAATTTTTTTTTTTTATGATTTTAAATTGGTTCAAAATAAAATCTAAAAAGACTAATGATCTAAATTAAAGAAAATAGAAAAATCTTTTTGTTGGCGGACACTATCCACATCCTTATACAAAGGCTCCAAACTCTGGGTGATACTAAAGCGGACTCTAAAAGATAAAATAGAACTATACAAGAAAACTTTTCCAAAAATTGTGTTCAAAATTTAAAATGTGTTAAAAAATCTCTCCCACCCCCAAACTTAAAGTTAGCATTGTCCTCAATGTTAAAAGAAATACAAGGAACGAAGCAATAGGTGAGAAATACTTCCCAAGTTTGAGGATTGCTTTTTGATGGTGAATGTTGATATCATGCTACCCCAAAACTTGTTTCAAAAAACCTGTCGAACAAAATGTACAAAAAAAAAACCATAAGAATAACTTTTTTTGAATAATTTTACAAATAAAATCAAGTGAATGAAATAAATGAAAGAAAAGAAATTTCTTCTTCAAACTTAAATAAAATTTACAAATTTTACAAGACAACTTCAAACTAGTGCTAAAACTGGTTTGTGTCAATATCACTCAAATAACAACAATCCCCGACAACAGTGCCTAAAACTTGATGCTTGGTGTTTGCTTAGCAAGTGAACTAAGTCGTATCAAATAATATAGAAATGAGTAGAGTATCGTCCCAGGAGGATTGTTGTTGAACGAGTACCGAAATTCGTAGTTTCAGCACTATTTGAATGACCAAAATTTGAAGTTTTTGAAATAAAACAAACAAAATAAAAATAAATAATTAGGTTACTAATTTTTAGAAAGTTTTTCTGACTAAATAAGGTCCAACGCATCCGATTTCACCTAGTTGCATTAATACACCTTTCTATTCTCGGTATTTAAGCTGTTATTACATGTTGATGGATGAAAACCCTAATTTACTACATTTTCTCTCTCAAAAAATATTTAGCATTCTCTTATATATATTAACTCATCAATCTCTTGCATGAATTTAAATAAGAAAAGAGTTTTGAAGATCCAAGATCACACAAATCGTGTTAATCTATCTCTAGTGTTCGCACAATTTGTTGTGTTAATCGCTTTAGCAATCATCATAAATCTCCTTTCAGACTCATGATTTATCATTATAGGCTTTCAATGGTTATTAAGCATTCAAAATTGATGAAGAACAATGATAAACCCTGAAACAGCGCAATAAACAAACTTTGAATATGTTGAATTAGAAAAGAGCGTATATTATAATTTGGGCTACATCGTGGCCTTGGAAAGACAAAATTAGTTCATGGTATACATAATATAAAGCAAAAATAAGAATAAATGCATGAACTTAAAGAAGAAAAGGATAGAAAAGAACTTAAAATGAAAACTTACAAACAAAACTCTACTTTCCTTCCCTATGGTTTTCCTAAGCTCTTTGCTACTTTGTATTGAGCTTTTGCTGGATGAATTGATGATAAAAAACTTCTACAACCTCCCTATTTATAGTACATGAGATTGGAAATACTTAGAATAAAAAATTTTATAAGCTTGAACCTTATTGCACCTCCTTGCCGCCCATGCTTTGCAAGTTGTAACTTTTGCTAATTTTGTTCAGTTTTTTCATTCTTTCCACTGCCCAAATTCAGTTTTCACATCAACTTGAATAAGTTCTTTAATTGCACAATGCATCCTTGCTCTTGATTTGTCCATTTTGCTGCCAAATTTTCAATTTGTAACATATTGTGCATGCTTGTTGTTCATCCTTGCTTTAGCCGTGTAAAATGATGTGTTTAGCCCCCCTTTTTTTTGCTTTTTTCTGATGTATCTTGCATTCATTTGTTGATGTTGATGATAAAATTTAGCAAGAATTAGCGTAAAATGAGTATTTTTTTCCCGGAAGTAACAATAGGAGCGAAAAAGAGCAAAAGCGATCAAAAGCAATAAAAGTTTGATGCAAAATGGTTTGAAAATGAACCTAATTGATATAAATAATTATCAAGTCCTAATCCTCACTAAGGATTCCTCTATAGAAGATAACTGATAGGTTGCATTGCTTAGCTTGTGGTTCAAGGAAAGGGCTTCCTCTTTAAGAACTTGGCTGCTTCTTTGGGCCTCGCTGGTAGCTTGCTCGAGCGTTCCAACCACAGTACCTTAAGAAGAATGTTGTTGTGTCAGGGAAAGTAATTCTCCCCTAAGATGACTCAATTTTTCCTTTACGTGATGAATTTCATCCTTGAGGCACTTGATCTCTTGAGCTTGCTGGCTCTAGGTCTTTTTGGTTGCTTCAATTTCTCCAAATAGAAGTTGCAGGCCACTAAGGCTAGTTGAATGCCTTAAGTCCTTATGATGTCTTGGCAGCTTTGCTTCTGTTGATGAAGGGTTGGGACCTCGTTACTCACCCTCACAATTACTCCCTCCATGACTTCGAGTTCTTTGGCGATGGCAGGAGCCACCTTAGGGTCCTCCTTTAATGCTTTCACCATAGCCACAGCCTCTTGTGAGTTGGCTTTTTCAGCTAGGATCAAAATAGGGAGATGCGCAAGTTCCTTTAGTCTTTGGTACCTTGGGAATAGTTGATCTAGTTGTGGGAAAGCCAAGCCGCCACTTGCTCCTAGCTTCTCTGAGGGAGAGGTCATCCTTCTTAGCGGTGGAGAAGGAATGGCTCTTAGAGATGTAACTTGTGAAAAGGTGAACATCGAAAGGGAGTTAGATTAAATCTTGGCTTTGGAGAACAACAAAAGTTAGAAGAACTTCCTTTGCCTCTGAAACCTTAGCTTGAGGCAAAAGAAGGACACCTACTAGCATCTCTGTCATTGGAATTTCTACTGGCTCTCCAACCACAGGGACGTCTTCCTCAAGGGGAGCCCCTGGGAAACAATGCTTGCATGTTAAAAAAAAAAAAATATATATATATATATATATATATATATATATATATGGTTTAAAACATCAAGAGTTGGGTAGCCAGGTTATAGAATCTTACCTTCAAAGATTTCCTTGATGAAAATTGAGCCTCTTGAAAGGTGGAATGGAGCCTGCATAAGGCATTGGTTCAGAGTGACCGAGAAGGAAACCTCTTCAAAGGGATACCTGATAATTGACTCCAAAGTAGACGTAGCCATGTCACCTCCCTCTTTAATACTTGAGCTTAGTGAATCAGTACTTTGACTTAGCTTTGTTGCAATCTCTTCAAGTGTAGAATCTAATATCTCCACAATAACTTAGGCTGGCTCTTCCTAAACAAAAAAAAGGAACATACCTAGTGCCCCAAGGGCTCCCGCCTATGCAGGGTCTGGGGGGGTGGATGTACGCAGCCTTCCCTCTTCAGGGTGTTAATCTGAAGAGAGGTTGTTTCCCAGTGCCCCCAACCTGAGGGTGAGGACTTCCCAGGAGGTCACCCATCCTGGTACTACTCTCGCTCAAGCATGCTTAACTTCGGAGTTCTAATGGGATCCGGTGACGGTGTGTTGGTGCCCTCTTTGGTTTGGGCTGGCTCTTCCTGTGGCTAAAAAAAGGGCCAAGTGTGGAGCTTCTTTTATAAAGATGAATGAGACACAAACCAAGAAAGGCTAATACCTCTGGTTCAAGGAGCTTGGCTCTTCTTTTTCTCACTAGCCGTGAGATAGGGACTTCTTCGTCTTCCTCCACTTTTGCTGCCTGAATGGCTCCAGTAGGAAGAGTTGGAGGAACCTCCTTCTGCTTTCTCTTCCTTGAGCAACTAATCTCGAGGACTGGTGAAGAGATTCCTGGAGGGGATTCCTTTAGCTACATCTAAGTGAAGCTCCTAGTCCTAGTGCTCCTAAGGGTTGCCCAGACAGTTACTGTAAAAACAGAAAAGGTAAAGAACGTAGAGTAGTCTTTGTTTGATCCACTAAAATAAGACTGAAGCATACTTTAGAGGTGGCTGTTTACTTGATCTGCCTTCTGCGGGGTTAGCATGTAGCTGATGGGCTGGCTTCCTCTCGAGGTGGGATCTGCAAGCTCAGGTAAATGCATAAAATACTACTTGGCGTCTTTGGCCTCCAAGGAGGACCAGTAATCTTGAAACCAAGCAGCAAAACATGGTGTGGCACATAGGGTGTACCTACAAACAACATGATACTTATAAAGGGATTTCACTTCTTGTTTTAGCTCACAGAGCTCCCTAAGCTAAACAAGTTGAATGGAGAACCTTTAACTCACTAAAGGTTCTTGGTCCTTGGACTAGGAAAAGGGATATCTTGGACCATACCAAATTACATGGCAAGCAATGTAGGCCTATACGTTTCTACACTAGGATGAGTTTGGTGATGGAATAATAGATCTTGAGGGCACAGGATTGCCTGCCAAATCTGCGAATTCATGTCCACAGAGACATTGTAATGAAGGTCCAGTTTCCTGAACCAGAGTGGACCAAGATTCGTCTCCCTAAAGGGTGTCCATTGAGTCCCCTTTGTACCTCTTGGAGATGTTAATTTCTCAAGGCATTGGTCAAAGGACCATCCTAGAGGTAGTGGGACCTCACGACGGGCGAAGTACTCCCCAGCAAGAAATCCCCTACCCGTGGGAGCGTAAAGGGCCCTTGGCTAGAGCTCAAGAAAATAGGCTTGGGCCCAAAGTTGGACCAGCCAAAAGAGTCCACCTTTTTGGACATCATGGTTCCTAGCTATGATTTTCTAAGACATCCATATACTTGGACTAAGAATAATGGTCCCAAGGCCAATTGACTACTGCTAAAGACTAAGTTTCCAACCATGGTCTTTAGAAACTTCTAAATTGAGTTGGAGGGGTTTGCGAAAGACTCATAACCAATGGAAAATCAGTTATAGAGAAGGAAGAGGCGAAAGCTTCAGCCTCTTTTGAACTAAAAGAATCAAGAGGCAAATCCTCTCCTTCCGGTGAAAGACCTGTTGAGGCTGCTACATCGTCCAAGGTAATGCCAGGAAATCCCTCTAGGATGACAAAAGCGTTATAACAGGTGTTCCAACAGCAAGTGAACGCCATCATAATGGAGTAATCATACCTGAGAGCAATGGTCAAGAGCTTGATGGCTTTGTAAATATGAAGATTCTTCCATTTCTCATTGTGGGTCACCCTTAGATTGTCCACCCACTTGGTGTATAGCTTTTTTAAGAAAGTCTATCCTTTAAAAGGCGCTGCTTCCTTTAGGATACGTCTTCCTCCCGAAACTTGCATACATTGTGCGAAGCAGTGAAGATTCGTCAGTATCTGGAAACAATCCCTGGAGACTTGGAACATCTCAGGCTGGGTCAAAGGTAGGCCCTGGGGCATAAGACGTGAAGGAAGACGATGGATCATTCTCTGATAACCAAGAAAGATCCTTATCGAAGGTGTTAATATCGATTTGGCTCTAAAGCACATCAGAGGCTATCAAAATGTCTGATTGAAGCAAACGCATCAATTGCTCGATTGGGCTATTAGCTTGAGCAACAAGGGTAGAGACAGCAAAGGAAATCTTGGCCATCATCATATTAGAGGAAGTGAAGGATGAAAAGATGATCGGATCAAGATTTAGAGATTCAAAAAACAAAAACAAGAATTTGTAGGAGCACTTGAAAGAGAGAACAAAGCAGAAAAGTGAAAATTTTGATCCCTAACTATCATACCTATAGACACGCGGGAAGGAAGAGCAAGCAACGCACGATGTTCTCTCGAGCTCCCTATAGCCGTTGAGGGTCAAATTAGGTAGATTTTTTACCCATTGTAAATTTGAATTTACCAATGGTCAAAAGGGGGGCATTTATTTACACCCTAATTTAGAAAGGGCTGGGACAACGCCGTTTTAAATAAAGTGCTATGTGCTTAACACGTGAGGCCTCCCTCTAGGAGAATTAAGCCTTTAGGTGCTGAAATAATGGTATCCCGAGCCTAGAATCTTGAAGAGATGATCACCTAACTGGGGTATCAACCACTCAAGGACTCGAGATGGTTGAAGGGTAAAAGGAGCTTGAGCTGAAGGGATTGCCAAGAAGGCTATAGTACAGGTGGGTTCTAGGCTCGAGGTGGTTACTTGGAGTGCAATCTTAGATATTTGGGTACTAAGCTTAGTCTAAAAGGATGTGGGGTTTTGGAAGGGACTCCTGCTAAGATTACGGACGTCAGCACCAAGGAATTCCCTCCAATACTAAACTAAGGACACGTTTGTTGATGTTTTGCATGTGCAAGAGGAAGTTTAATGGCCTTGCGTGGGAAGAGTTTCCGCACAATTGGGAGTAGCAGTTATTTTCTGTTTTCTATCAATAAAGGGCTCTGCATCAGTCCAAACAACAATAACATAATACAAAACTTCATCAAGTTTTCTTTACTGCACACTTGTGGTTTTTTTTTTATTTTTTTTTATTTTTAAGGAGTAGTGTAACTTGGCATAGCTTATATTAACGTAGAACTTGCTATACTTGCTTCATTGGTAATATAGTTTCTCGGGTTTCAGGTATGAACTTTTAGTATTAATCTATTCCTAAATTTTTACAAGTTGAGAATTAAGGTTTCAATTTAAGGATTTGATAGCCAAGGCTTGACCTTGATTGCATTTGCTTTAATACTATTGTCACTACTTAATAAGTCAGATGAACTTAGGTTCATGCCATTGTTTAGGGCTTTGATGGCAAAGGCTTGACCTTGATTGTGTTGATCCTAATTCAGTGACCTGAATGCAGCTTCTTCCACCTTAATCTTGTCAGACCTTAACTCATTTGATTTATTATAAGTCAAGGGTGTCAGGCGTAAAAACCTGATTAACTCGGACTTGTAAGTGGACTACTAAGCTCTTGGGTTTGTCTCTACTCCAGTTCTTGACTTTTAGGCGTACGAGGAAAGATTTCCATGGTCTTGCTCTGTCACTGTAACTGCCACTTGAGTTAGGTCCATATCATTTTATTTTCTGTCAACATATATATATATAGAAAAATACTTAACAAAGGTCTTCTTAATTAAAGCATATGCTGAACTCATGATATTACCGAAGTCAGATACACCAGCATACCATAACCTTTTCTCTAAAAAAAGGTGAGTGGTTGAGGTCAATGACGTGCAGTTCGTACTTAGACTCACTCCCAAGTCGCAGTGAGTTTCTTTTGCATGTTTGTTTGGTTTATCATTTTACAACAACCACATCTCACTTAATTGCAAACAAAATAAAGCAAACAAAGGGAAGAGAGAATTTAGAGAAACAATCACGTAAATTTCATTAGTTGGCAAAGAATGATTACAACCTAAGTTCCCAATTGTTTTTATGGACTACTAACAAGGATAAAATTGGAAAAAATAGAAAAATTACAGCAAAAGCGACCCAATATGGAAAATAATAGAACTTTTAAAGTTGGTGCGCATTTTGTCAAAAAAGTGGATGTAAGGCATTTAAATTGTCGTAATTATATATCATATCACCTCTTTTCAGCATAAATTTTTTTGTGAAAATTTCGTAGTATTGGGACAAAATATCATGAAATTCGGAAGAAGTACCGAAATGATAGAAATTTTAAACCTTAAAATTCCTTACTATGTACATATATATATTAAAATAATAAATATTTGAAATTTAAAACAGTTAAATGGTAATTAGTGAGATATACATATGCATAGGTAAACTTGCTAACTTTGAGGGTGGGCTTAATTAGACATTATAAAGATTGCATGCACATAAAATAAAAAAATTTAATAACTACACTCACATGTTGAGTATAAGATAGATCCACTGCTGGTTTGTGAAGTCAACGTCCTGGAAATCACAAAAGCACAATCTTTCTATATACAGAAAGTCAAACTTTTTGCATTGTAAGATCACCCTGTATATTTATTTTTTATTGTCACACTTTTAAAAGAATACCCTTAATTTAAAAAAGTTAAATAAGAAAAATTATTAAAAGTAAATTTTCAATAATAAATGTATTTGTTGTTAAGAAACAAAAAATCTTTACATAATATGAACTTCCTTGCGTATACATAGATTTAATTTGTGCAATGTACAACCCCGCTCTAGATTTTTTTATTATTAAATTGGTAAGAACACTAGGCCTCCTACCCACATTTACTAAGGCCTAGCGAATGCTAGTACATGATTCGGTTAAATTGAGTGCTAATAACATCTATTTGATTCAACTCAACTAAGCCCTGAGCTGCAATATTGCCCTTTTGAAACATAAGAAAGACAGAGTGTTCCACAGTCTGAATTAATATATCTTAGATATCCTCCATAACTGTTGTTGCCATGGACGATGAAATTCTCGCTTAGTGATGCGAACTATCGTAATATGATGGCCCTAAACATGCAAAAGTGTTTCCAGGGCTAAAGGAACTCTTGATTCATTCAATTGTTGTACAAGCCTCTATAAAGATAACCCATATGTTGCCAATATTCTCCCAACCATAATCTAAGACTTTCCCGCATTTGTCTCGGATGACAAATCCATATGAAAAGCCCCATTTCTCTTTGATCCATTAAAGTTAACCTTATCCCAATCTTTTTCTGACGGTGCCCACTTAGCCTCAATTTTACTGCTCTTGTTTTTCAAATGTGTTAGCTTCCAATTAAGAATTGAAAGTCTAACCTTGTAGAAGAAAGAGTTAAGATGAGAAGAGAAGTGAAAGGGGATAAGAAATAGAGAAAGGGATGAGAAAAGAGAGAATTCCAAAGGAATTTCATATTATATTCATTGAATACTTGAATTACATGCTTAGGACCCTATTTATACACATTTGGGTACATTGCATCAAGGTAAAACCGAACTAAACCCAACTAATAGCTATTCCCGCCAAATCTGCAACTCTCCCCCAAGTTTGACCCGAGTTTGACCAACTAACAGCTTTTGGCGCCTAAAACTGACTCTACTAACATTTAAAAGCAAACAACTCAACATTGAGACACTAACCAGCCACTACAACCAGAAATTACAATTAAAATTCTTCAATTCATAACATTCCCTCCCTCTTGAGAAACTTCTTGTCCTCAAGAAGTGAAATTTGGGAATTGACTCTTCAAGAAATTGCAATTTTCCCAAGTCATAAAGCTCTTGTTCAAGTTGCACCAAGTCACCAAGGCCTCCCGCTCAGCACCATTGTCGGACTTCAGCTCCCAACGGCCCTTAACAGCAGCCGGTTGCAGCAACAGCAAGCCAGTGGACTCAGCAACAGGTGGATCTCGAGCAGCTGCAGCACCTCTCTTGACCTGCTTTTTAAGTAGGGACACATGGAACACGGGGTGAATGTATGAATGCGAAGGTAAGTCAAGCTTATATGCAACATTTCCAACTTTCTCCAAGATCTTGTATGGACCAAAGAAACGAGCACTTATCTTGACATTACGCCTGACAGCCAAGGAAGACTGCCTATACGGTTGTAATTTAAGGTAGACCATGTCTCCAACTTCATAGTTTTTGTCTACCCTGTTTTTGTCGGCATGAAATTTCATTCGAGCCCGAGCTTGTTGGAGATTATCCTTAAGCACTTGCACAAAATGCCTTCTCTGCTGCACTGAATCAGTTGCTGCAGAATGAGACTTCCTCGGTTGTTGCAGCAGCAAGGGTGAAGGAGGTGAATAACCATACAAAGCTTGGAAGGGTGAAGTGCCAATTGATGTATGGAAGTGAGTGTTGAACCAAAACTCCGCCAAAGAAAGCCAATGATTCCACTCCTTGGGCCTTAAGAAAACCATACTCTGAAGGTATTGCTCCACACATTGGTTGACTCGTTCGGTTTGGCCATCCATTTGAGGATGATAAGTGGAACTAAGTGCCAATGTGTTACCCATCAACTTGAACAACTCCCTCCAAAATGTGCTTGTGAAAATCTTGTCATGATCCGACACAATGGATTGAGGCAATCCATGTAATTTGTAAATGTTGTCAAGGAAGATCCTTGCCAACTTTCAGCGGTAATGGGTCAAGCAAGAGCAATAAAATGGCTATATTTGGTGAAACGATCCACCACTACCCATATGACCTCCTTGCCTTCGGACCTCGACAATCCCTCAATGAAATCCATGCTAATGTGGATCCAAGCTCCATTCGGAATAGGAAGAGGTTGAAGGAGTCCTTTATATCGATGATCACCCAACTTGGTTTGTTAGCACACTTCACAAGTCTTCACATAATCACTCACTTCTTTTTTTCATACTTGGCCATGTAAAGTATGCTTTAACTCTTTGATATGTGCCTTCTACACCAGCATGACCTCCCCAAGCAGCATCGTGTGAGGCTTGTATGGCCTGTTTCCTTAAATCAGTAGCAGAACCGACGTACAGCGTTCCATCAATTCTGATCAGCCCCCTCTGCACGGTGATTTCTGTCTATGCAGCAGCATGTTCTGCATCAGATTTAAGGATAGCACCAGCAGCTTTCTCTTGGGCAAAAGGATCACCCACATATGACTTATGTAGCTCTTCCATCCATGAAGGTACAACCACGATTACAGCATTACAAGTCCCCTGATCTGCATCTTCAAACTTCCTTGACAGCACATCCGCAGCCACATTCTCTTTGCCACTTCTATACTCGATGTCATAATCAAGGCCTAGCATCTTCATAAGACCTTTCTTTTGAATTCTTGTCACGATCTTTTGTTCAAGGAGATACTTGAGGCTTTGGTGATCCGTTCGAATGATGAACTTGTGACCCTCCAAGTAATGCCTCCATTTCTCCATGGCTAAGAGAATTGCTAGGTACTCTTTCTCATAGGTTGACATGGTTTGATGCTTAGGACTAAGAGCTTGACTCAAGTAAGCAATAGGCCTTCCACCTTGAGAAAGAACAGCCCCAATACCAGTTCCACTTGCATCAGTCTCCAAAATAAAGCTTTCGATGAAGTTTGGCATTGCCAACACCGGTGCAGCACACATTGCGGCTTTGAGGGCTTCAAATGCCGCTTGAGATCTCTCATTCCATGCAAAAGCATCCTTCTTCAGGAGCTCCGTTAAAGGTTTGACAATTGAACCATAACCCTTAATAAATTTTCTATAATACCAGGTCAATCCCAAAAAATCCCTCAATTACTTCAAGGTGATCGGAATTGACCAATCTTGCATTGCACAGATCTTGTTAGGATCAGCAGATACTCCCTCTTGTGAGATGACATGACCCAAATACTCAAGCTTATTTTAAGCAAACGAACATTTGGACAACTTTGCAAAGAACTTGTGTTGTCGCAACAAAACAAACACTTGTCTGAGGTGAGTGAGATGAGCTTCATATGTTGAGCTATAAATCAGTATATCATCGAAGAAAACGAGCACTGACTTCCTCAGAAAAGGCTTGAAAATGTCATTCATGGCTGCTTGGAAATTACAATTAAAATTCTTCAATTCATAACAAAATGCATAATTAAAACTGACGTTCCCATTTTCCTTGAAGGCCAATTCAGTACAATTTCTATCAACTTAGATGATTACATTTTCAGGCTTTGAAGACCATGAAAGGTAACTCATTTTTTAACGTCAATGACCTAGAGAGTTGTTGTGGTAACTTCCTCAATTCTCTTCAAGTGATTTCTATCTCTATGTCACTTAAACCTCCTTAATTAGCTAATTTATGCTTATGTTCCAACTCATTTTTCTTTGATAAATATAATTTGAATTATCAATATTGAGCCCTTTTTCACAAAATTGATTTTCTTAAGAAAAATTCATTTAAGTATATTTTTTTGTATATTTGCTCTATTGTTTAAACTGATTTGAATATTAAATTTTAGAGTTATTTACGCCAAAGGTCCTTGTACTTTACCCATTGTGTCAATTTGATCCTTATACTTTTAATTGTGTCAATTTAGTTCCTGAACAATTCAAAATGTGTCAATTTAGTCCTTTGGTCAAATTTAAGTTAAATTAATGTCGTAATTTTTAACGGAATAAATATATTAGATGCAATAACTTATTATAAATTCAACCGTTTGCTCAATTTAACCCAATTCGTAGGGGTACCATTAAAATTTTCATTAACAACTTATATAAAATCTTTTCTAAGGACCAAATTGACACATTTTGAATTGTACAGGGACTAAATTGATATAATTAAAAGTACAAGGACTAAATTAACATAATAGACAAAGCATGGGAACCTTTAACATAAATAACCCTAAATTTTAATTACCCATCGTAATAGCGGGCCATTTTATGCCTTTGTAAAATTGACCAAGGACTTAACGCCAAGTTTAATTTATGACTACTATGTCAGCTTAATTTTGGGCAACTCTTATACACTTGTTGAAGTTAAATCACTTGAGCATGAATTTATTTAATGTTCACACCCACTAACCAGTGGGTCTATTGAATTTGAATTTTGTTACTTTAATTTATTTCAGTTTTTTTATTTATTAATATTTAAGTTGGTTTTCATTTTTGTACTTGTAATTGCACCCATTTGTTTAACATCGAATTTCCAATACAAGACAAATTTGACTTTAATTCTTTTGGATGTCAGTTATAATATGAATTGATTCAATTATAATACGATTTTGAATTTGAATTTTGAATTTAATCTTGAGTTTGTGCCTACAAAAAGAGCAAGACAACAAGTTTATGCACACTGATTAGAATTTAGGAATCGACTCGATCTTCAGGATGGGAGTCCTTGAAAACAGCCTCTCTTCCACCTGAAAGGGGGAAGGCCGCGTACATCCATCCCTCCAGACCCTGCTTCGTGCAGGAGCCCCTGTGGCACTAGGACTGTTGTTGTTGATTAGAATTTAGGAATCTCAATTTTTCTCATTACATGTCTCTACATTAATTGCTATACAACTTTTCCAGTGAGTGTCCTTTATTCTTTATGCTTATTGTAAAGTTTTCATTTATTATTGTATTAGATTAGAATTCATGTGTGCCCCATTTAGTAGTTCTCTAATACAGAACATCACAATTTGTAGTTTTTTGTAGCACTCAGGACTGCACCAAATTTTTAATATTGGGTTTCCTTCATACCCCTTTTTAGATTTAAACTAACATAGTTCTATAGTCATTTAGTTGGTTGGTTGGTTTGTTTGTTTATTTATTTTATATATATATATAAATATATATATATATATATATATATTGGCATAATCCAATAAAACTTAGCCATGTCATGGTAAATAATATGCATCTTAGTTCATCTGCATTAACAATAGAGAGATGAGTTGAATAAAGCCGGCAAGGGCTGCAAATGAGCTGAGCGGATTTGAATCATGGCTAGCACAACTCGGCTAGTTCGGCTTGGCTCAGCTCGTTAACTAAATGAGATTGGCTTGACTCGGTGTCATTTATCTAATCGAGCTGCATACTTGTGCTTTGCTCAACTCATTAACTAAATGACCCTAACTCGGTATTGGTGTCATTTACACTTGATTATTTGACAAGCTGGCTTGTCGAGTTTTATAGTCTTGTTTACACTATGGCTCATTTACCTAGCTCGTTCTGCTCATTTATTAAGCTTTTTAGACTCATTTATGATCAATGTTACTTAGGTTGTTTAAAAGAAGCAATAGAACAAATCATGCATGGAACTATGCTCCTGCTTTGAACCGACTAGCTGAGCTCGGTCTTCTTCCTTTTTTTTTATTATTTCTCCTCGCTCTTTTTCTCTCTCCTTAAGTTAGGCCGACGTTTAAAAGCCAAACCCTAAGAGATATTTAAATACCCAAACAAAAATACATAATGAATGATGGGGAAGCACCACATTGCATAATCTTGACATGCAAGCCAATAAATGAGCCTGTTCCTGAGCATTTGAAGCCAATTCGACCCGGGTTTGATTTGGCTCATTTATTGAAATGAGTCGCTGATATGCCCTATATTTATATATTTACTCTTCATTGCTACGACATATTCAACGGTTACATGAGTGTTATTTTTCTTAATCTAGGTACATTTAGGATTGGAGTGCAATAGAGCAAATAAAGGTTGAAAAGTGGCAAAATCAAGCACAATTGAGCCATATTTGAAGACTAATTTGAGAAACCCGACCATGTGCGCAAAAGAAATACCAATCGGGTCATAACTTGGTAACTCAAATAAGTCTCATAGAGTTTCGGGTACTAAACGATCAATCGACACGAAGTACTGATCGGTCAGCAGTTGGCAGTAGGTCCGAGTTTACAAGCCAATCAATCAGCTCAGGACAAAGTCAAGCCAATCGATCGGCCGTAATTGGTGGATCGTGAATTGGTCGTAAATGACCGACTGCTTTTTATTTTTATTTTTTCGTTCGTTGCTGGTATAAATAGAAAGGGGGAGACCCAATTTTTGGGTATGTTTTGCCATGCCTCCTCTCAATCTCTCCTTCCCGAAGCCACTACGAGATCAAAGGGGTTTTCAAAACCCGAAGCGCAGGTAGTCGGAGGATTGGGGGAATCAAAGCAAGGATCATCGTCAACATCAATTGAGGAAGTCTTCACTTCTAGCATGTATTCACTCCATCTTTCTTTTTTTAGATTTGAATGATGTATAAAACTCCCTTAGAGGTGTAGACCCTTTTAGTTTAGGGACGAAGGACCAGTGGCCTTCTGTATCCCAGATTTATGTTATGCGTTTGACAACGATTTTGTTATGTTTTTTATGCACCCCTATGGGGCATTTATTATTGTTGTTCGATTTTCTTTGTGTCTGCTTGTAGCCATGTTTAGATCTCCAATTTATTAGCGTTTGTCTACGAGCTTGTAGCCTCGACCATAACATAACTGGTTTTCACGCGTGGTCAGGGCTGAGGTTGTACCCAACCTTGAACACAATCTTTTATACAAATTAATACTTAATTAAGAGTGCCAAAGGAATTTGTTAGTGCTTTTGAGATAATCCATGTTACACTTAGGGTGATAAGATGGGTTATGCCCTTAGACTAGTTCATTACCTAAGCCCTAACTTAAGTATTAACTCATGTTTAATATTGAATTAGAAGAAAGAAAGGAATTAAATAGTGCTAATGAGATAAGCTCTATGCTACATGTAGGGTGATATGATAGGTTATGCTTTTAGACTAGTTCATCACCCTAAGCCCTAGTTTAAATATTAACCCAGGCTTAGTGCTCGTAGCCTAAGCCTCCTCAAACATTGTCATAGTATAATATAATGACGGGATATGAGTAAAGCTACCTTGAGTTTATTCTCTAATCTAACCTCAATTAAATTGACACCTTTAGTGTAGATTTTATTACTTTCTTTAGTTAATTATCCACAATCAACAAAACCCCAAAAATCCAATCACTCGTTAATAACGAAATCCCACTTACCTATGATTCCCTATGGATACAATCCGTATGCCCGATTTAGCTACGACAATCTCAAATGCTTGCAAGTACACCGTTTTAAAAGACACCTAAAACCACATCAGTTGCCCTTAAATGAGCTGAGCAGGCTCTCAAGGTAGCTTAGATGAACCCGAGTCGAGCCCTGAGCAAGCCGAATCAAGCTGGCTCGCGAGCCAGCATGGCTCATTTGCAGCCCTAAAGCCGGCATAAATAATAGAGAGATGGGTTGAGAGACGAAAACCAGGAGAGATTTCTCCCTTTTCATACTTTGTTTAGTGTGCATGGGGAAAGAGAAAATTTGGGAGCTAAATTTGGGAGTGAAGATTGTCAATAATTTATTAAATTTAAAATTGTATTAAAGATTTAAACTTTTTAGTAGTCCATGAGAAAATTAGTACGAGTAATTGAATGTAAATGCTTATTAGAAAGAGTCAAGTAGTCAAGTTGAATCCGTTAGAATTAATGGGCCTGAAAGAGTTCAAAAGAATAGTTAAATCCATTATAATCCTTGAAACCTTAGAAGTCCACATCTTCAAATTCGAAAGAATTAAAGATCAGCTAGTGTCCAACTTTGATTTCTTAAGTTTCGTTATGAGTAAAACATCAATTTAAAAAAGCCAAAAGTCTGTAAAGAGAAGAAAATTTATACAAACAAGTGCATTTAGGTATTGAGCAAAATTGAATAAAGTCCAAATAAAATTTATAATACAATTATAACATTCATAATATATTCCTATTGTTAAAAAACTAAAATAGTTGTACCCATGATGATCACAGATAATTCTTGTTGTGATCAAGGTGATCACATGTAATTCCCATGGTCATCATATGTAGTTTCCTACAGGTAATTCTTGTGGTAATCACAATTAATTCGTAACATTATCACAACTAATTCTCGTGTTGATCGTAGATAATTCCTGTGGGGATCGCAAATAATCCTGTCATGATCGTAGTTAATTTCCAAGGTGATTGTCCGTAACTCTAGCGGAGATCGCATATAATTGCAAAGGTGATTGCAGGTAATTCATGCGGTAATCGTAGGTAATTCCGGTAGTGGTCACGGGTAATTTCTATGGTGATCTTTGGTAATTCCTAAGTTGGTAATACGCAATTCTTGTGGTGAGCCCAAATAATTCCTTATAAGTAATTCCCTTAGTGATCGCATTTAATTTGTGAGGTGATCGCAGGTGATTCTTGGGGATAACAATTATTTTTCGTCATGTAATTCTAATGGTGATGATAGTTAATTCTAGTGGTGATCGAGGGTAATTCTTATGGAGATTGCAGGTAATTTTTATGGTGATTGTGATTGATTCATATAGTGATTGCAGGTAATTTCAGTAGTGATCATGGATAGTTGTTGGTGTGATCCTAGGTAATTCACATGGTGATCGCTAGTAAATTAATTTTTGTAGTGATAATGTGTATTTCTAACGATAATTGTGGGAAATTCCTGTGGTGATTGCATGTAATTCCTATGATGATAGCATGTAATTCCTTTTATGCTGATCGCAGGTAATTCGAGTGGCGATGCGGGTAATTTTGGTGGTGATTGCAGGTAATTCCCATGGTGATTGTGGGTAATTTCAGTGTTGACTACAGGTAATTTCGGTAGTGATTGTGACTAATTCCAGTGTTGTTTGCGGGTAATTCTAGTGGTCATCATCGATAATTCCGATGGTTATCACGGGTAATTCCTTTATCGATGGCGTGTAACTCTAGTGGTAATCGGGGATGATTCATGTGCTGATCATGGGTAATTCTAGTGCTAATCATGGGTAATTCCTATGGTGATCCCGGATAATTCATATGAAAATTGTGTGTAATTCCTAAAGTGATCACACGTAATTCCACTGGTGATCACAAGTAGTTTTTGTGGTGATTATAGGTAATTTCTAAGTGATCACAGATAGTTCTGCTGTTATCACAGGCAATTCTCGTGTTGACTGCAGGTAATTCCTAAGTTGATCACAAGTAATCCCATGTTGATCTCAAATAAATCCTGTGGCGATCAGAGGCAATTCTCATGTTAATCACAGATCATTCTCGTGGTGATCACTAGTAATCTCTAAGATGATCACGGGTAATTCTCATGGTGATCGCAAGTAATTGTCGTGGTGATCATAGGTAAATCCCATGGTGATCATTGGTAATTTCTAAGGTGATCATAGGTAATTCTTAAGGTGATCATAATTAATTCGCATGGTAGTCACCAGTAATTCCTTTGGTGATCATTAGGTAATTCCTAATGTGACCATAGGTAATCCTGTTGTGATTACGGGTAATTCCTATGTTAATCACATGTAGTTTCTAGGTGATGACCAATAATTCTTAGGTTGGCCATAGATAATGCCAGCAGTGATCGTTACTTATTCCCATGGTGATCAAAAGTAACTCATTGCTCTTTTTTTTTAAAATTATTATAGTGATAGAATATGGGTGACAACAACAACAAGAATTATGACAAAGTCACAAATGTAGAGTCCAGTTGTGTGATACATGTTGATTTTGTAGATTGTGATAACAATGTCACTTATATTGATGGTGGCATTTCTCATGAGTAAAGTTGGTGGTCTTACATGGATAAAAGTTTTAATGAATTAACATAAATGATGTTTTGTCAATGGTATTTACTTTAGTATCGGATGCAAAAGAATTCTACAAGTATGCAGAAGTGATGGTATTTAGTGTACGTATAGGTGATCTAAAAAAGAGAAAAAAGACTAATCTTTCCGTGTATAGGGTGTTACTTTGCACTAAAGAAGGGGAAATGCCAAATGAATTTACATCAATAAGAATGAAAAAGATAACAAAAGCCTCTAACAATGTCCTATTGCAAAGCAAAAATAAGATTCCATTTCGATACGAAAAAGGGTATATGGTGTGTCAAGGAAACCACGATCGTCTACTTTTTGATGCAACACATGTTTCATTTTTTCGATCTCACTGAGGCCTAAATCCTACAGATAAGGCCCAAGTGATGTCAATTTATAAATTGTGCATAAGACAGTTGCAAATTCAATGTACAATTCTACAACAATCGGGGGGATGTGACTATGTTGGTCATAGAAAGAAAGATAACAACAATTTTATTGCTAAAGAGTGTAGATAGGCACTTAAAGGTGGTGTTGTAGAAGAGGTGTTGGGTTACCGCATGAGAAGGGACAAATTGACCAACTTGCATTAATAAATTATACCAGTGATGATGAAAGCAAACTACTAATCTATTTTTAGACGGGTTCGAAGTCTCGCATAGACTATGTCCGATTTGGTGATATGATGGCCTTTGACCCCATACACAAAGTGAATTCTTATGGGATGCAGTTAGTGATTCTTTTTGGCGTTAACAACCATTGACAAAATGTAGTGTTTGATTGTGCTTTGTTTTGAGATGAGACAACTGAGACTTATGTTTGGGTGTTTTAGACACTATTAGAGGCAAAGGATGGAAAGAAGCCCTTACCATCATCATGGATGGAGCAAGAGCATGGTAAGTGCTATTTAAAGGGCTTGCTCAGCAACTGCCCCTCGACTTTATGTTAGGAACCTCTAAAGGAATGTATAATCTCATATAGGTAAATCATTTGCTTCAGCATTTGTACAATGCTTTATGATGCATCATAGACCAAATGACATTGAGGGTATGTGGAGAGAACTAATTAAGCATTTTGGGCTTACAGAGAACAAATGGATAAAGCTTCTACAAGAAAGAAGATTCTAGTGAGTAGAAGCATATCTCTAGGGACACTTCTTTGTATGTAGGAGAAATGCACGGTACTATGAATGTATAAATTCAATGTACAACAATACATGCAGCAAAGATTGAAGCTATTTTAGTTTGGTCACCATTTTGAGAACTAGCTTGATCAAAACAGACAAAAGGAGGCAAAAGAAGATTTTGATGAAAATATGAATATGGATAAGATCCCTCTTACGTGCATTGTACATAGGTGGACAATGCACGCGAGGAACTCTTATTGCACAAGTTCGAGTGCTCATGTCCAACTGATGTGCAATGAATGATGAGATATAGTGCTTTGAATATTAGTTGTAACCAGTTATGGTTTTCTACTTCACAAACCAATGATAGCTTTAAGGAGACGCAAAATTCCATAAAAAAATGACTACACAGATGAAGAAGCTTGTTGAAATTTCGGACAATGCCGTAGAAACCACTGTAGGTGTTGTTGACCCTCCAGTAGAAAGAGAGTAAAAAAAGGAACTACAAAATCAAAGCTCTTCCAGCGACGCAGATAAGAAGGCCATAGTGTTCGTACTTGTAAGAAATTTCTTAAAAGTAGTGTTGGTGCTAGCACTTATGTCAAGGGAGACGAAAAAAGTCATCATTTTCCCACAATGCATATGCTCATCAAACACCTAAGGAGCACCAGAACCACTGGGAGTATAGGCTAATTAGCCCCGATGAAGTCAAGGAAGCCCTGAAACATATGGGAAGAGGTAAAACAATTGGCCCAGATGATATACCTATAGAGGCATAGAAATGCCTTGGACGAAAGGGCATTAGTTGGTTGACAAAATTATTTAACAAAATCCTCAAGGGGGAGAAGATGCCCGATGAGTGGACGAAAAGTACATTGATCGCGATCTATAAGAACAAAGGCAACATCCAGATCTGCGCCAATTATCGGGGTATCAAACTAATGTGCCACACGCTGAAATTGTGGGAGCGGGTCATAGATAGGAGGTTACGACAACAGATAGAGGTGTCTGAGAACCAATTTGGATTTATGGCCGGAAAATCAACGATAAAAGCCATCCACATCCTAAGGCGAATGATAGAGCACTACAAGGAGAGACAAAAGGACCTACACATGGTTTTCATCGATCTGAGGAAGGCATATGATAGAGTGCCAAGGGAGGTGTTATGGAGCGTTTTGGATAGGAAAGGCATACCCGCACCTTGTAGCCTGGCCATTAGAGACATGTATGAGGATGCACAAACTAGGGTATGCATAGTGGAAGGAGAGACAGACGCGTTCCCAATAACAATCGAGGTACACCAAGGATCTGCCTTAAGTCCCTATTTGTTCATTTTGGTAATAGATGAGCTCACTACAAACATCCAAGGAGGTGTACCTTGGTGCATGCTTTTCGTAGATGACATAGTGCTGGTAGGGGAATCACGGGAGGAGGTTAATGAGAAGCTAGAACTGTGGAGAAGAGCATTGGAATCGAAGGGCTTACGACTCAGTAAATCCAAGACCGAGTACATGGAGTTTAAGTTCGATCCCACCACCACGCCTAGCAGAGAAGACGTTAAGATTGGATTGGACACTATACCAAAAAGGAGAGTTTCAGGTACTTGGAGTCCATGATACAGCACAACGGTGAGGTTGACGAGGATGTCAACAACCGGATTAAAGTAGGATGGTATAATTGGAGAATGGCCTCAGCGGTACTTTACGATAGAAAGTTTCCCTCAAAGCTAAAGGGAAGATACTATAAGACGGTAGTGAGGCCGGCCATGTCCTATGGGGCGGAGTGTAGGGCGATGAAACAACATCATACACAGAAGATAAAGTTGGCGGAGATGAGGATGCTGCGGTAGATGTGTGGACACACAAGAAAAGATAAGATCAAGAACGACGTCATAAGAGGTGAATTGGGCGTGGCCTCCATTGAGGATAAATTAAGCGAGCAACGTTTGAGGTGGTTCGGACATGTTAGAGATCGAGCACCGCTTTAGTCAGGAGATTCGAGCAGCCTCATACTACACTAGGCAGGAGAGGGAGAGGCAGGCCAAAGAAGAAATGGCTGGAGATGATCAGACAAGACCTCACCCACCTAAACCTTCAGGAGGAGATGGCCTTAGATAGAGCCTAATGGAGGGCTAGCATAAGTAGGTTAGCCCAGCGTTTGTGCTATCTGTAGTGTTCTAGGCCTTTAGGGTAGTCCAGAGTCGGCGAGCTTATGTGCGATCCGAGCTCCTGATTGACAAGCTGTTCGTTGGCTTTTTTGCGATCTGCTATGTCTTTGCCTTTATTTGCCTAGCTTTGCCCTGCGTATATGCTTATATGCTTATTGGCTCTCGTGTTGCCAGGTTGCCAAGCTTTAGTACGGCGGATAAGCTTTTCAGGTTTCATGTTGGGGGTCCTCGGAAACAGCCTCCTTTCTGGGCAACCCCCAGAAGGGGGAAGGCCGCGTACATCTACCCCCAGACCCTACTTAGGCGGGAGCCCGTGTGGCACTGGGTTGTTGTTGTTGTTGTTGTTGCATATGCTCATCAAACACATCAAACTTCATTAGCTTGCCCTAACACGTACATAGAAGGAACCATGTCCATGTATGAATATGGTCCAATTTCATTGGTAGGTGCTAACATTAGTGCTAGTGTTCAACAATATTTCCAGCATATTGCAATGCAACATATTCCATCCACTAATACATTTAATAATCATAACGTAGTATGTTTTTTAGTTCATATCTTAAAACCCTCTTTTTTCACCTTTGACAATAAATCACATTTTGCGCATCATGTGTCATTGATGCTCACATCATACAATGCAGAAGAAAATGTACAATTTCACCTGTGATACCAACAATTCATGTAATGTTGACTGGTTCTCAATAACATACTGGTAATAACATCAAAGAAAACTCAGGTATCTTGAAATTCATATACAATTCTAGTTTAATTTGTCTGGTTTTCAAATTGATAGAATCAAGTAAATTTGCAATATTATCTAATCCTAAATACCTAATGTCATTTGTAGGTGGGACAATCAAAAGTGAGCTTGCATCATTTGACTTGAGTGAACATTATATGTGCTTGCTATATTCCTATTTTGTCATTAACGTGTTGATATATGTCATTAATTATTTTCGTTGTTCAACAATTCAATCAACAACTTCAATCTACTGGTGTGCCTTTCCTACATCCATAATAAGTTAAACACAATTACGCATATATGTTAGCAAGGGCACTAAACAAAATCCTAACTATTGCATAATATGCTAGAACCACTTGACAATTACCTCACTGACAAGTTTTCAAATTTATTTATCTCAGCCCAATTTAATGTTGGGAACGTATTTTAAAAATATTTTCTAAACGGAAGCAGCAGAAAATCAATTTAAAATTCTTAATTTTAAATCTAAATCCTTGATCTAATTAAACGATTTAATTAAAACTAGATTTTACTCTAATATGTTCATAACGAGACAATCGAAAAATATCGAATAAAATAAGTATAAACATAGTATGTAGAATAAACGAAATAAAGGAAAACAAATTAAATATCATATATTTAATTAGACATACCTAAAGCGTGAATTCCAACTCCAACTTGAAGATCTGAAATTAGAAGACATATCTTGACATCTCGAGGTCTTCTCCGAAGTGACCTCTTTTACCACCGAGAGTGTAGACTCCCAAAAATTTTTAATTTAGAAAAAAAGCTTGGGAACAAAGTTTTCCTTTCAATCTTTCCAAAAAACAAAGTTTCAGAAAAACTATGATAAAAAATGAATTTAGAAAAAAGCACCTAAAAACAAATTTTAAGATTTGCATCTGATTTAAAGAATGCACATCTAGAGGTCTTCCAATTCCAAACTAGATCAGACGAATTCTAGCACTAATAATCCCACTGAAGAACCTCTTGTTGCAACTAGTATAGCCACCAAACAATAGATTGTAGTAAATGTGCGCTGGTGGCCAAAAACGCAGCAGCTGTAACCCCAAAACTTCAGCCTTCAACCTGAGTTTCACTTGCCTAATCATTCCTACGCAGAACTAGAGTGCCCTTCTGTTGTTAACCTTGCAAAACCCAGTTCTTTTCTTGCTTTCGAAAAGGCTCTCAGCTGATCTTAAGTTCCAAAGGCTCCTCAAATCTGACTTACACAACCAGTCCTCAGAATCTGACTTGCACAACCAGATTGATCCTTTGATTCTATGGAAGACTCAATCTTATTTTCCTCTAGCTCCCTACATTCAAGAAAATCCTTGTAGCTAAATTGATTCAAGTGACCTTGCATCTCTAATCCCTTATCAGCAAGCACAAGTTTGAATTTGAAACAACGCCACTTCAAGTATTTCCAAATTGTTGCATCAATGTCAGAACAACAGTCCACAACTTGTGTACAGCTTTGAGTCCCCTCTTCCGCAGCTGAATGTGACATTGGTTCACTCACTACTTGAACTCTCAAAGAAAGCCAACACTCTTCATTTGGACTACAATTCAGGAGCTTCATTCCCTGCTCAAAGACTTCAAATTCTACTTGCACGTCTTGCCGTTTTCTTCGAGTGAATGAACACTTGATCATATCCTTGAAAGTATGCTCATTCCCAGCTTCTAACCCCACTCTAACGGATCTTAGATGCATCTTGTGATGGTCGGCAGCCATGAGCACCTTAAAAACAGATGGAGCAGTGCTCAACTGCTCAAACCGTTCAGCTACATATGACTATTCTACCATTTGTTCTCTGTCACAAGCTACTTCACAACTGAAATGTTTCTTCCAATGAGAACTAACTGCCTTAACATGATCTTCTTCCAAGGTGATATGTGCTACAATTAACTCCTCTCATGATGCTGCTACCAAGGCTTTCAGTGGAATGCATGCTATAACCAATCTAGCGTCAATTGTTTCCTCTGATACAAGCTTGAGAAGCTGAACAATTTCCCATTCCTACTGCCTCCTCTTTCTGTTGTTATCAATATGCAGCTTACCTAAGCTTTCCACAGTTTTTAGACTCACGTCAGCTTCCTTTGCTTGCATAAGAACATAATTCAGTATTACAGCCACTTCCCCAACCTGATTTGAGCTAACAATTAATCCTTCTTGCCACCAATCTTGTTCCTTACTCTTAGTCAGCATGAAGGGTTGATCACTTTTATCATTCGGAATTGTGAAGGATAACAAGAACCATTCTGGAGGCCTCCCATTGGATTGTATTGCTGGAAGGACACCTAAATCAGCCAACATAACACGCACTCTCTTGGTCCTAATCCATCTGCAAGAGCTTAGCTGAAACCTCACATTTGGACAAGATGTAAACTTCAGCCTCAACACCTCACTGCGCAACAACTTTATTCTTGCAAGCAACCTTGTATCTAACACTTGGACGTATTTAACAGGTAGTGTTGCTCCCCTTTCACCCAAGATTAGTGCTAACTTCTCTTCACTTATTTTTTTATTTTTTTTCCTAGCCAACCTTCTTGTCCTCCAATCTTCAAAACATACCACATATTTCTCCACATAATCCGTTTGTTTCAACTCCTTAAGTTCATAAGTTCCTTCTCTTGGATCAGGAGGAGGCCTGTCACAAGTGTTTATTCTTGGATAAGCTTTAACTCCACTCAAAGAACCCTATAATATGACCTGATTTTGCATACTTCTTGTCTGAATTGGCACTGTTGCTTGTCCTGGAAATTTGAATAACATATTATATGCTGAATTTGATGATACCACAACAGCCACATCTGATTCCTTAACTTAATTCGATAGCTCTGCAATAAGAATTCCTTGATTCTTTGCTGATATTCCAATATGCGCAGAACTTGAATCACGGCTGCTAGAGTTGCCTTCTTCTCGTGCTTTCTTCATCATCTTTTTGATCCAAGAAGATGCTCCAAGTCTATTGATTGACCACAACACCATCTTAGGCTTCCCCAATTCCAAATCCTTGAGCATGTGATGCTTGTCAAGAAAAGCCTTATTTTCCTTGAGGAGTAGAGAATCTAGAGGTTTTCCATTGTAAAAAAGGATTGGCTTGAGCAAGGCTCTTAATCTCTTGCTTGAATAACACTTTTTATGGTTAAGGCAAACTACCACTTTGGTCTCAATTTTCTGTTGCATTATGAGCTTAAACCTTAACCTTCTGATGCTCAAAACTTTTATGTACAGTTGCAATTTTTCAGCTGCAACAATAAGTGGCTCTACAACCTACAATGGTACAGTTTCTTCTTGAATTGTTGCCGGATCTGCAGCTATAGCTTTATGATTCAGGCTAAATCTTAGCACCACCATTCACGTTTTGCTCCACTTCTTGCTGCATCATACTCTTGGACTCAGCCTCCTGTTGCATCTTATTCAATGTGTGAAGTATACCTTGAAGAATCTGCATCACCTTCTGTGAAGCATGCTCTTATCGATTTAAACTTATATCACCATCCATCACTGCTACATCATTGACACTTGAATACGTGAAATGTCATTCTCCTTAAGAGAGGGTTGATCTAATGACAAAGATCATGGCTCCTTAGCTTGACAATTCGTAGGTCCTATCATCTCTAGCTCCCCTTCCATTTTATCACACATCTTGAGGTAGTCCATGACACAACATCCATCATAAATGTTTCTCTTGTGTAATGAATTGAGTGCTGAGTTGGCACTCCTACTTGTATAATAGCTAATGTGAGCCGTAAGCTCAATGATGGAAGATGAGACCACCTCGATACTTTCAATAGGACCATAACACTAGAATACTTGATAGAGAATATCCTCATCTATATGGTATAAAGGCTTCGAGACTTTGAAGTTTAGCATCATTGGAAGATCTATCTTGAACCGAAGCTAAATCGAGCCACTGCAGCATTGCATATTGTAACATTTTGATAACCTCTTCAAGTTAACTAATTCAAGAATGAAGCTTAATTTGATGCTAATTTTTCAAGTTCAATTTCAGTCAACTAATCACGATAGCAGCAGTCCAGGACACGACAAGCACTGAGACTCAATTTATGTAATTTCTGCAACTCCAACAGATTCAACAATTGATCACAAGCACAGCAAATTCAGCTAACAAACCACAGTAACAGCAAGCCTCCAAACCAGAAGTTCGAAGCACTAAAGTTGATTGAATGCTCTAGTAACACAAGATCTCAAGAATGTACCTCGATCTGAAGATAATTCAGCAAATTCAATCTGACTTCCAACGCAAGTGCGAATTGAATGACAATTGAAGTATTGAGCCCACTCAAGATGAATAGCAAGACCATAAGTTTTTGAACTGAAATCTTGATCAAATATAACCTGAACACAGAACCTGTTATCAAAGCAACACTGTTTGAAGAATCTGGAGAATTGAGCGCAATTTTTTGATCCAACGCTAGCTGAACTGCATAACCTAGGTTAAATGCTGCACGAACTGAAAGTCAGAACATTTTAAGCACTATATGTTGATCAAATACAATTTGACCAAGAGGTTAACATCAAATAAGCTTGATCTAATTCTCAACACAATTAAATTGAACTAAATCAGCTTAATCAGAAGCAAAGTTCAAAGTTTTGATATGAATTATTATGGTTCATGATCAATCTTGAATCATAACTAGGATTGGAGAAGAAATAGAGTTGAGATGAGAAGAGAATTAGAGAATTTAGGTGAGAAGTAGAGAGAATTAGGGATGAGAAAAGAATTTATTCATTATCATTCATCAATGAGGAATACAAGGGAGTCATCTACCACTTATAGTCACCGCAAACTAAAGGTAGCCAAGCTAGATACATTGCACATGGACTCCCAAAGCTAACAGACATTAACCATCCTAACTGCCAGTCTTGACCTTCAACTAACATTTGACTCACTTGCCTTACACAAGAGGCTAACAAAACTAATTAAGCTAAGACTAAGGAATTATACTAGTTATTACAAGCTTATGAATTATTGGTACTTAATTTGTACTTAATTTCATGAGCCCCATTTGTAGAATCATGACTCAAACATATGAAATTACTTTGGCTAAAGATTTTAGAATCTATTAGTATGCTTGCAAATCAGCTAAGGGAACATCTTATCTCATTAAAGACTATAGATTCCACGTACAATAATTGTTCCCGCTAGCTTCATGCAATTGCGCAATGCATGAAAGATTGAAGTCAACGCAATGTGACAAATCCTTCTAGCACATCAAAGCAACAAACAATCCATGCATGAGTTAGATTGTTTCCTAGATTTAGAGTTATCATCTTACAGAATTTAGTTATTTCTGATAACAATTAAAGAAACATCAAATTCAGGTGGTCTTCCTCGGTGTTCTAATCATGTAGACAACACCACTGTAATACTTTTGGATCCCTATCTACTTGACCAAGATACGCCATCAGAAGTATCATATTATAGTATTATGAAAAAGTTGTCCAAACTCATTACCAACTACCAACATATACTTTGACAACATATCACTTATTTGATTTAAATGTATTTGTGGCTCAATATCGTTGACTACTTAAACTAAACCTGACATGTCATCTTAGATTACATCCATCTTATGGAATGTTATAGAAAACAATCAAACACATATTTGACTCTTAAAATATTAGCAGACAATAAATAAATAAAATAATTGTATTTATTTTATAATTTAAAACTAACTAATTGGGTTTTCGAGGACCCCAATTCCATCAATCTTCCACTTTTCCTAAACCCAATTAGCCCTGCTTTGTATAGCTATCCCCTAGGGATCTGTCAACTCTTGATTTCATGGATGAACTCCATGGTGCAATCTATTACACAAAACTTGATTTGAGATAAGGCTACTATCAAATAAGTGTAGTAGAACAAGACATCCATAAAATAGCTTTTAGAACTCACCATGGCCACTTTGAGTTTGTGGTTATGCCATTTGGATTATCAGATGCTCTTACCACTTGTCAAGCAATCATGAACACTATATTCAAACCTTTTTTGACAAAATTATTCCTTGTTTTCTTTGTTGATATCCTCGTTTATAGCCCAACAATGCAGTCCCATGTATTTCATTTGTTCCAAGTGTTCAACATTATGAGACGACACAAGCTTTATGCCAAACTCTCAAAATGTGCCTTTGCCCAAACTTGAATAGAGTACTTGGTTCATGTAATTTCCTATGATGGGGCTGCAACTGATGCTTCCAAGGTTCTAGCTATGGAACAATGTCCATTTCTACTTCTTTGAAACAATTGAGAGGTTTTTTGGGTCTTACAAGTTATTACCAAAAGTTCATTCATGATTATGGGGTTATTGCTAAATGGGGTTATTGCTAAACCTTTGAATGATCTGTTAAAGAAGAATGCTTTTGTTTGGGGGGAATCAGCTTAAGAGGCTTTTGAGAATCTGAAAATGGCTATGTGTGCAGCTCCTGTGCTAAGACTACCTGACTTCAGTGAATCATTTGTCAGAGAAACTGATGCTTGCAGCAAGCAAGTAGGGGCTGTGTTATCTCAACAGGGAAGGCCCATTGCTTATCTCAGTCAAGCCCTCAGTCCAAGACACTTGAGCCTCTCCATTTATGAAAAAGACTACCTAGCAATCTTGACGGCAGTTTAAAAGTGGAGGCAGTATTTGGAGGGACACCATTTTATGATCAAAACTGATCACTAGAGCCTCAAGTACCTGTTGGAACAGAAGATAACTACTAGGGTGCAATGTAAAGGGTTAATGAAGATGCCAGGATTGGATTATTTGATTCAATATAGGAGACGAAAGGACAGTGCTGCAGCAGATGCATTATCAAGGAGACAGGATGATAAGGAATAAGCTAGTTGTTCAGCCATCAGAGCTATTCAGCCTTGTTGGATGCAAGAAGTGCATAAATCCTACTCAGGTGATCAGTTTGTTCAGAAGCACATCACTGCTTTAAGTGTCAAGGGTCCTTTAGATGGGAATTCTGGTTCTGAGGTTACATTGCTCAATGGAATTCTGAGAATTGAGGGCAAGGTCTACTTTGATTCAGCCACTGACTTGAGGAGTCAAGTTAACACTACTTTCCACTACTCTGCCTTGGGTGATCAGTTTGTTCAGAAGCATATCACTGCTTTAAGTGTCAAGGGTCCTTCAGATGGGAATTCTGGTTCTGAGGTTACATTGCTCAATGGAATTCAGAGAATTGAGGGCAAGGTCTACTTTGATTCAGCCACTGACTTGAGGAGTCAACACTACTTTCCACTCCTCTGTCTTGGGTGGACATTCTGGTATTGAGGGAACATATCAGGGAGCTATGCAATACTTCTATTAGCCAAGAATGAAGAATAAGGTAATGGAGTGTGTGCAAGCTTGTGAAGTGTGTCAGCGCACCAAGAGTGAGCATGTCCCCTATGTAGGGCTATTACAACCTCTTCCCATTCCGGAAGGAGCTTGGCAACACATTAGTATGGATTTCATAAAAGGCTTACCAAGGTCTGAAGGTAAGAAGATTATTTGGGTAGTTATGGATTGTTTCACAAACTATGGACACTTCATTGCTCTTAGTCATCTTCTTTGTGCTGAGAGGTTGGCAAAGACATTTTTGGATAACATTTACAAGCTTCATGGCCTTCCTCATACCATTCTTTCTAATGGGGATAAGTTGTTCACAAGCAATTTTTTGACAGAATTGTTTCAGCTCTTAGGATCCTCTCTTGCTTTGAGTTCCTCTTACCATCCTTAATCAGATGGATAGACTAAACGCTTAAATCACTGTGTAGAACAGTATTTGCGTAGCATGACATTCACAACCCAAAACAATGGAGCAAATGGTTGTCCTTAGCTGAGTTTTTGTACAACACCCACGCTCATTCTTCCTTAGGTATCACTCCATTCAAAGCACTCTATGGTTATGGTCCTCCATTTCCAATTGTGTCTCAATGTGAAATGTTCAAGGTTGGTGGGGTGAATGAAATGTTAGACCATGCAAAATAGCTTGTTCAATAGCTGAAGGATAACTTGCAGCTAGCTCAAGCTCACATGAAGTTTTTTACTGATAAAAGAAGAATTGATTGTTCTTTTCAGATTGGGAACATGGTTTACTTCAAATTGCAACCTTATCATCAATCATCAGTGGTTGTACATAAGAATGTGAAGATGTATGCTCGGTACTTTGGTCCTTACAAGGTGCTGGTAGGATCGGTGGCTTATCTGTTAGAATTGCATCCAGATGCTGTTGTGCACCTGGTCTTTCATGTGTCCTTAGTTAAGAAGAATATTGCAGTTGATGTGCAGTGTTCACCTGCTCCTCCAATTACTTCCACAAATGGAATTATACTTCAAAAGCCAGCTGCAGTTTTGGACTACCGAGTTGTGTAGCAGAACTGGAAGAACATCAAGCAAGTTTTGATTGATTGGTCCAATCTTCGTCAAGCAGATGCCACTTGGGAAGATCTTAAATTCATCAAGAGTCTATTTCCCTCCTTTCATTCTTAAGGACAAGAATGGTTTCAAAGATGGGAGTATTGTTATGATTGATTCAATTGTAAATAATTGAGTAAATTCTAATCAAGAATTGTAATCAATAAGTGAATTTTTAGGTTGTGAGTCTAGTGGAGGGAAATTTAGTTGCTTCTTGTAAGTCGGTTGATAGCCTAGATTTTTTGGCTCCATTGCTTGCAAGTATAAGTAGTGCAAGCCGTCTATCGTAAGAACTATTCAAGAACATACAAAATATCTTCTTCCGCACATCTCAGTTCTCTCTATTTTTCTTCTCTATCTCACTTCTTTCTCATCTCATATTCTCTCTCCTAGGTTATGATTCAAGATTGATCTTGAAGCATAACACCCCCTAATAGCCCAAGAGGCCATTTCCTCAGCAGTAGCAAAGCTTGTGACTTGGCATGCTGAGGATCAACTTTAGGCTAAACATCCATTCAATGGCTTCGAGGTCCAGATGACACAAGAAAAAGGGCTGGAACTCTTGGACTTAAGAGCACCACCAGCTAAGATGGAGGTTTTTAGGGCTAATGCTCAAGACCCTCTCAACTTGGGCTAGTCAGAAGACCCAAGTCCTACCTATCCGAGCACTCTGCTTTGTGCGGAGCAGAGGGATTAGTATTTGACTTTGCTTTGTGAGTTCAAGGGCTACTTTGCCTAGGTCCATCACGAGGTGACTGGCCTAGACAGAAAGGTAGTTAAGCATAAGCTTCCCATTAAGCCAAGCTCGAGGCCCATCATTCATGCCTGGAGGAGAATGTCCCAACAAGTTACTGATTTGGTTAAAGAGGAAATCGTAGGACTCTTAAAGGCTAAATTTATCAAGACTGCCAGGTATATTGAAAGGTTGGCAAACATTGTTCCTGTCATTAAGACAAATGGCAAAATCAAGGTATGTATTGACTTTAGAGATCTGAATGCTTAAAAGACGAATACCCAATGCCAATTTTTGACATGCTCATTGATTGAGCCTCAAGGCATGAGCTCTTGTCTTTTACGGATGGCTACTGTGGGTACTACCAAGTTATTATTGCTTTGGAAGATACACATAAGACGGATTTTGGTGTCTTGGGTCTCTAGGAACCTTCGAGTGGGTGGTTATGCTGTTCGGTTTGAAAAATGCTGGCGCCACCTACCAAAGTGCCTTGAACATGATCTTTCATGACCTTATTGGCACGACCATGGAAGTCTATATCTATGACATCGTACTCAAATTAAAGTCCCAAGTTAAACACTTGCAAGACTTGAGGGGTACCTTCCTTAGAATGAGGATCCATAACCTCAAGACGAATGCATTGAAATGTGCCTCTGGCATACGCACTGGGAACTTTCTTGGTTTTCTAATACACAAGAGGGGCATTGAGGTGGACATTAATAAGACCAAGGCCATTCAACTGGCAAAACTGCGTTTAAGCAAAAAGGATCTCCAACGCTTCTTAGGGCAAGTTAATTTCCTTAGATGTTTTATCTCGAATGACATAGGAAAAACTAAAGTCTTCTCTCCTCTGTTGAGGCTCAAGACTAAGAAGGACTTCAAGTGGGAGGAGCCACATCAAGCAGTGTTCGAGGCCATGAAGGAGTACTTGATTAGGCCATCAGTTCTCATTCCTCCAAAGTAGGGCAAACTTTAAAAGATTTATGTCTCTATTTCTAAAGAATCCATTGGTTGCTTGCTTGTACAAGATAATGAGCAAGGGCTTGAATGAATGTGAAATAAAATACTCATCAATTGAAAAACTATGTCTATCTTTGTTCTATGCATCAGTAAAATTGAGGCATTACTTCTTGGTGTTTACCATATACATTGTTTAGACAGATGTCCTTAAGTATATGTGAGATAGGCCCTTGATGAGGAGATGATGTTATGATTTAGGATAAATCTTTGATCATAATGTAAGAGAGAGGAAGAACTGAGATGAGACATAGAAGAAAAGTGATGAGAAATAGAGTGAGAGTTAGGGTTGAGAAGGAGAATCAATTCAATTTCATTCAATGAATCTCTTACAAGAAAATATCTAACTACTTACAGGGATTTAGCTAAGAAAGGAGACCAATGCACCGGGACAACTAATTCAAACGACTTACAACTCCAGCCGCCAAAAAGGACTAACTCCACTTAACCGATTAAACAACTTTTCCTGCCGAGGCCTTATTCAAACCAGTCACTAGAAATAGACTTGCTCTAATGAAATACAACCTTCGAACATCAAAAGAGGAAAATTACAAAGCAATTATAGACTCTAATACAAACCTCCATAGCCGTAATCATGACAATACCTCCTCCTCAAGAACATTCTTGCCTCAAGAATGTAAAGGGGGAAATTAGGTCTTGAGGAAATTCAAGTACTCCCATATAGCATTCTCCAATCCCAAGTTTGCCCAGTGTACAAGCACTTCCTTGGAGCCTTGACCCAATTGTTGCACAACACGAGAGTCCAATATAGCAGCAGGTTCCTACACAATGCATCCTTGGGCAGTATCTGTTGGAGAAGCAGCAGAACTGGAAGAGCCTCTGCTACATGCTTCTTCAAGAGAGACACATGAAACACTGGTGCACATACAAATCAAGAGGTAACTCCAACCTATAAGCAGCACTTCCTAGCTTCTCCAAGATATTGTAAGGGCCAAAGAAATAAGCATAAAGCTTGACATTCTTGCGCACTGGCACCAATGCCTGTCTATAAGATTGTAACTTTAAGAAAACATAATCACCAACATCAAAAGTTTTATCAGTTCTTTTCTTATCTGCAAAAAAATTTCATCCTTGACTAGGCTACTTGAAGGTTGTCCTTCGGTTGTTGCACTAATTGCTTCCTTTGAGTGAGCAAGTCATTGACTTCAACCACCTTGGAGGATGCTCCTTGTAGAACAAAGCGAGAGGGTGGATCTTATCCATACAATGCCTTGAATGGAGTGGTCCCTAGAGCTGAATGAGTGTGCGTGTTGTACCAAAACTCAGCCAAGGATAACCATTTGTGCCAATTCTGAGGATGGTTGAATGTCATTCCCCTTAAATATTGCTCTACACATTAGTTTACTCTTTCTATTTGACCATCTGTTTGAGGATGGTGTGAAGAACTCATAGCAAGTGTTGATCCTAGCAATAAGAACAATTCTCGCCAGAATTTGCTAGTAAACAACCTGGCTCGATCTTAGATAATTGGGTGAGGTAACCCATGAAGCCTGTAGATGTGATCCACGAATAGTCTTACAAGCCTCTATGCTGTAATGGGATGATGGAGATCAATGAAATGCACAAACTTGGTAAAATGATCCACAACTACCCAAATAATCTCTTTTCCCTCAGATTTAGGCAATCCCTCAATAAAATCCATACTAATATGCTACTAAGCTCTCTCAGGGATAGGTAAGGGTTGAAGTAACCCCTGGTAATGCACATGATCACTCTTCATGCATTGACAAGTCTCACATACTTGAACCAACTCAATCACATCCTTCTTCATTCTTAGCCAATGGAAAAACTGCCTCAGCCTCTGATATGTACCCTCAATACCAGAATGGCGACCCCAAGAAGATGAATGAAAAGCTAAGACCACTTGCATCCTCACACGTTTCGCCGCGCCAATATAAACTCTTCCCTTGAACCTAATAATGCCTTTGCTGACAGAAAGATCAGCTTCACCATCCTGAGTATCCTTCACATTGAATGCTGTAACACATTCCAGAGCAAAACCATCTCCTTAATAAGATTTCATAACCTCTCCATCCAAGCACGTACAGCAAGTGAAATAGTAGCACACACAGTAGGCTCTGCATCTTCTTCCCTCCTCAATAGAGCGTTAGCTGCAAGGTTTTCCTTTCCACTTTTGTACTCAATTAAGTAGTCCAAACCCAACATCTTCCTGAGACCCTTGCGTTGAACTCTTGTGGTAATCTTTAACTCAAGCAAATACTTGAGACTTTGGTGATCAATTCTTATGATGAAATGATGACCTTACAGGTAGTGTCTCCATTTCGGCACTGCCATCAAGATAACTAGATATTCCTTTTCATATATGGATAGACCCAAATGCCTTGGGCTTAAAGCTTGACTAAGATAAGCCAATGGTCTTCCATTTTGAGGTAGAACTACTCCCACTCCTCTGCTACAAGTATCAGTTTCAAGGATGAATGGCACACTAAAATCTGGCATTGCAAGAACTGGTCCTGAGCTCATAGCATTCTTCAACTGTTCTAATTCTGCTTAGGCTAATTCTGACTAGATGGAAGCATCTTTCTTGAGAAGACCTATCAAAGGCTTGGCAATCATGCCATACCCAGCTATAAATTTGCGATAATAACCAGTCAATCCCAGAAATCCCCTTAGCTGTTCAGTGTCAAAGGAATTGGCCAATCTTTCATTGCTTGAACCTTGGAAGGGTCTGTAGCTCCTCCTTTACCAGCTATTAGATGGCCCAGATACTCTACTTGAGTTATAGCAAAAGAACATTTGGACAGCTTTGCATAAAACTTGTGCCATCATATAGTACCAAACACTTGATCCAGCTGTGCTATATGAGCCTCCAAGGATGGGCTAGATAATAGAATGTTGTCAAAAAACACAAGAACAACTTCCTCAAGAAGGGCTTAAACACTAAATTCATTAGATCTTAAAATGTGGCCGGAGCATTTGATAATCCAAATGGCATTACCCCAAATTCATAATGCCCATGATGTGTTCTAAGCGCAGTCTAGCGAATGTCTTGATCCAACAATTTAATCTGATAATAGCCTTGCTTCATATCAAAATTGGAGAAATACAACAATCCATAAAACTCATCTAGGAGATCGTCAATGATGGGAATTGGGAATTTGTCTTTAACTGTAAGGGAGTTAAGTTGCCCTTAATCAATACACATTCGGGAAGTCCTATCTCTCTCTCTAACCAATATCACTGGGGATGTAAATTAACTGTGACTATGCCTAATGAACTTTGTCTTCAATAGCTCATCTACTTGCCTCTCAATTTCAGATTTTTGAGAATGAGGATACTTGTAAGGCCTAAGGCTCACTGGATTCGAGCTTGCTTTCAAAGGAATAGCATGATCCAATGTCCTCTTAGGAGGAAGGGAGGTTGGCTGCTCAAATAAGTCATTATAGTCCTGTAAGAGCTTGCCAATTGTTGGATCAGAATTCACCTGAGTACCAATTGGAGATGCATCAATGGAGAACAACTGACCTATCCACTGATAAGATCCCTTCTTGATCACTCCATGTAACCTCTTGCCTTGCATCAACTGTAATTGTCCTTGCTCCATGATTACATACAGCTTCACACTTTGGCCATTTGTTTCAAAGGAAACTAAGAGTTGAGAAAAATCAAACACTAAAGGGCTAATAGTTTTCATCCAATCAACTCCCAAAACCATGTCACAGCCTCCCAATCTCAAGACTATAAAATCATACACGAAATTGTGACCTTGCATCTGCCAATAGAACAACCAACACTTAGTCTATGTTATCAAATTTCCATCAGCAACTATCACTGCTAAAGGGCTTGTCTTGATCATTTCATGTCCCAAAGCTCTCACAACCTTCAGATCCACAAAACTGTGGGTGCTACCACCGTCGATTAAAATCTGCAAGGGCTTACAGTTGGCGTCTCCTTTGATTCTATCGTGTTGTCTAAGCCATTCCCTTTCAATGCTTTTACTGAAATCTCCATCTCGTCTTTATCTGATTCCTCTTACAAATCCTTAACTTTTTCACTTATTTGATCCTCCATTACTTGGACTTCTTGATCATGTTATAATCCGAGCTTGGTAAGTATCAAGGGGAATCTGGTTGTTGTTGCTGGGATGCTGCTATGAGGTTCGGTTGCTATTAGAAGTGCTGTCAGGTGGCCTTGAGCTGCTACTGTGCTGTTAGTTGCTGGTCTTGGTGCCAAAAAGGGATTTAAATGTTAGTTAGTTAGTTTCTAGATATTTTCTAGATATTTTTTTCTAATAAGATGGTTAGTAGTTTGTCTTGATTCATTGTACTGCTTGTCTTGTTGCCTATAAGTAGTGGTTGATTGTATTTTTCAGATCATGGAACGAAATAATCAACAAAATATCTCTTTTGAGATCAAATTCTCTCTCTCATCTAACTCTCTCTATTTCTCATCCCTAATTCTCTAATTTTCTCATCTCAATTCACTTCATTCTCATCTCATAATCTCAATCTATCCTAATTCTACTTAGCTTACGCTTGCGATTCAATCACGAGTGTAACAATTGGTATCAAAGCCTTGTTTGGCTTCCAATCGAGTGCGTAAACAAAGAAAATTTAAAACAAAATTTCAAATTCAGTGCTGAAATTCAGTTCAGTTTAAACCGATTGATGTTCAATTGTGGTAATTGGATCATCTTGATCAAGTTCAGCTCAGATTTGAACCAATTCAGTGCCGATTCATTACATTCATCACTCAACATTGACAAGTGGAGTTACAACAAGATCAGGAGCTGTAAAAACCGTTGTGCAACCAACTTATGCAGAGGTACTGGTGGAAGTGCTGCAAATGATCATAACCTTGTGACTCAAGACCAGCTGAACACACATATGGAGGTAATGTTCACTCAGCTAGAGCAATCTCAGTTAGCTATGGAGGAACGTTTGCATAAAAGGTTGCAAGAACAGGACCAGAAGTTTAATGAGCGTTTTTGCTTGCAAACTCAGTGTTTTCAAGAGAAAATAGCTGATCAATTAAATCAGCAAAAGCAACAACAGCCAGATTCCCCTAGATACTTACCAAGCTCGAATCATAACGTTGGCGGATCGAATTAATGAGCAAGCAAAAGAGTTTGATGAAAAGATTGATGCTCATTTGAATCAACAATTGCAGAGGTTTGAAGTGAGATTTGCTGAAATTAACAAACAAGCGATTGATGCTCGAGTGACTCACCAATTGCAAGGAATTGAGGATCGAGTGGACAATTGTCTTGCTATGTTGCAGAATCAGGTACAAAAACAGAATGTAGGTGCAAGTGTTGGTGGTTTGTTGCCTGCAAGTCAGTTAATGAGAACATCTGATCTGTTACAATCACTAGTACCGAATGCTGGTGTTCATCCTGCTCATCCGCAAGTTGGACCTCAAGTTGCTAATGTGAATGCTAGACCTCAAGTTCAGCTTCAATTTGGAGATGTTAGGCCTCAGAATCTAGTTCCAGAAGCTGAAATAAATGTCAGTCTGCGTGAACCTCTATTGGATTAAGAGCAAATTCGATCTTCGAGCATGAATTTTGGTCAGAAAGATCATCCTCCAGATTCTTCAGATCGGCCTCCAGGTCCTGCAGGACAGATCAGATCAAGTCAGGAAAATTCAGGACACTTTGATCCATCTTATGATCCAGCACACACATGACCTGTTTGTTTGAATGCCGGACACCTTGTTCATCTGCCAGAATCTGTTCAGCAGTATAATCAAGGACAAAATGCATCTGAATTTGGTCCTAACCGGAGCAATGAAGTCACTTGTGGTAATAGAAGCAATGGCTTTAGGCAACCAAGAGTACAAATTGAGAACTTTGATGGGAAGCAACCACACTCTTGGTTAAGGAGATGTGAGCAATATTTCCACTTTTATTCCATTCCCGATGATGAAAAGGTGGAGTTGGCTGCGGTTTATCTTGAAGGAGATCATGAAATTTGGCTCTATAGTCTATTGAAGAGCAATCCCACACTTACTTGGGCTGAGTTCATGATTGAGTTTTGTGAACGCTACGGTGATGAAGATTTGGGGGATATAGTTGATAGCTTCAGCAAGCTGACTCAAGTTACAACCATGAAGGAGTACATGACAAAGTTTGAGAATCTCCGAGCTAGTATGATAACTGTTACCCTTCAAGCCCCTGAGTCCTTTAATGTCTCGAGCTTTATCAGTGGATTAAAGCCTAAAATCAAGAACTTGGTGAAGGCAATTGGTCCTACTTCTTTATCCCAAGCTTATGCTAAGGCGAATTTGTTTGAAGCCACATTTCTATCCGCCAATGACGGGCCAAAACAATGAGGAGAAAGTTCGCAACAACATCAAAATGGGGGAGATAAACCCAAAGTGAACCGCTCCTTTGAGAAGAATACTTTTGAGAAGAGGCCTCAAAGGCTCTGTTTTAAGTGTCGTCAACCTTATGAAATAGGCCATAAATGTAATCCTAAATTTCTCATGATGGTTAGTGGAGTTGACATCGAAGGGCAGCCCGATGGTGATTGGACTGATGTTGAATATGAGGATTCTGACCAAGAACTTTTCATTGAGGATGAAGTGGAGATTTCCTTGACAGCTTTGACATGGCAAGGACTGCATAAAACGATCAGGATCAAAGGAAAAGCAGGCATGAGATCAGTAGTTATCTTGATAGACAGTGGAAGCACTCACAACTTTATTGATCCAAAATTAGTGAAGAAAGTGGGACATGAGGTGATCAAGACTAATCCCTTGGCAGTGACCGTGGAGGATGGAAACTCTATCCTTACTCAGGACAAAGGTCAAGCCTTTCAGTGGTCTATGCAAGAACATCAGTTTGCACACGATTTCAGAGTCCTTCCCTTGGGTGGATGTGATATGGTGCTAGGAGTTGATTGGATGCGTGGTTTTAACCCGGTGTCCTTCGATTATGTTAAGCACGTGGTGTCATTTGAATGTCACGGATCTAGAGTTACATTGCAAAGCATGGAAGATCACTAATTTCCATTCTGGAGGACGAGAATGTTCTCAAGGGGAAGGGAATGTTACGATCCGAGCTTGGTAAGTATCTAGGGGAATCTGGTTGTTGTTGTTGGGATGCTGCTATGAGGTTCGGTTGCTATTAGAAGTGTTGTCAGGTGGCCTTGAGCTGCTGCTGTGCTGTTAGTTGCTGGTCTTGGCGCCAAAAAGGGATTTAAATGTTAGTTAGTTAGTTTCTAGATATTTTCTAGATATTTTTTTTCTAAAAAGATGGTTAGTAGTGTGTCTTGATTCATTGTATTGCTTGTCTTGTTGCCTATAAGTTGTGGTTGATTGTATTTTTCAGATCATGGAATGAAATAATCAACAAATCTCGCATCTAACTCTCTCTATTTCTCATCCCTAATTCTCTAATTTTCTCATCTCATACTCTCAATCTATCCTAATTCTACTTAGCTTACGTTTGTGATTCAATCACGATTGTAATAGATCACTTTCAACCTCAGTGCCAGTGACTGTCATCCAGTGCTTTGGATTACACTTGTGACCAAAGAATACCTTTAATTGCACTTAAAGCACAACCTTTGAGCCTTCTTCTCCTCTAAACTCAAAGCCTTGGGAGCTACAATAGCAACAGAGCATTGGGAAGATGTTACTTGAATTTTTTTTCCTCAAACCATTGGAATTTTCCAAGACAGTGGCTTCAAACAGCTTTGCTTTAGAGAAAGCTTGGGTCAAAATTGTAGGATTCAATGCCATGACCAAATGCTTAATCTTTGGCTTAAGATCACTGATTAAACTCAAGATATAGTAAGCCTCATTTGCACCAGGATTCACTGTTATCATTCTAGCTCTTAGGTTCTAAAAACGAGTCATGTACTATTTCACAGATGTTATCTGAGCTTTTTGTTAAAGTGATCCACCACATTTCCTGGATCTTCATCTCCGTAAGGCTCACACAATTCCTCCACAAACTCCGGCCAAGTGAGTGCAGGTCTGCTGCGAATCAAGTTGTAAAACTAGACCTCTTGATCACCTTGAAGATAAACAGTAGCTAACTCCACCTTCTCTGCCTCAACAATGTGATAGAAGCAGAAGTATCTTTCACATCTTCTAATCCATGATTGAGGTTATATTCCATCAAAAGTGTCAATCTCAACCTTAGGTTGACGAATTCCATTGCTCCCCACCACAACCACACCTTCAAAACTCTCTTCAGACGCTCGTGGATACAGAGGATCAAGAGGTCTCCTATGTTGACTTTCGGATGACAATATTCCAGTTCTAGGAGGCATAGCTTGTCGCGTGATTTGTTCTTGCATTCCTACTAGCTGCTGCCGCACTTGTTGTTGCGATTGAGATATTTCTCCAACCATTTGAGCCACTGAACCAACTGCTAACATCAAATCGTGCATCTGTTTCTACAATTGAGCAATCCTGTCCACCTGATTTGAATCCATAGCTGTTGCTCCAGCATTAGCAACAGCATTGGATCTAGTAGTAGCTCCACCTGCCATTGCAGTCACTTTCTTTCATCTAGCCAGATTTTGCACACCTTCCACCAAAATCTGATCAACACAACCTGATCAGATGATCTTGTAATTAATGAAGCTTGATCGGATTGCTAAACGATCAATTCGAATGTAATTGGACTCAACCGCAGTAAATAAACAAGCTCTGATACCAATTATTATGATTTAAGATCAATCTTGAATCATTACATACGATAGAAGAAGAATTGAGATGAGAAGTAGAAGAAAAGTGATGAGAAATAGAGAGAGAGTTAGTGTTGAGAAGGAGAATCAATTCAATTTCATTTAATTTATCTCTTACATGAAAATATCTAACTACTTATAGGGATTTAGCTAAGAAAGGAGAACAATGCACCGAGATAACTAATTCAATCGACTTACAACTTCAGCTGCCAAAAAAGACTAACTACACTTAACCGATTAACCACATTTCTTGCCAAGGCCTAATTCAAACCAATCACTAGAAACAGACTTGCCCTAATGAAATACAACCTTCCAACATCACAAGAGGACAATTACAAAGCAATTACAGACTCTAATACAGAATTCCACAGCCATGATCATGGCAGAAGATTGAATAAGTGGAGTATTGATCTACTTCAATTTGAGTTGGTCTATGTTTCAAAAGAGTTAGTCAATGGTCAAGCCTTAGCATACTTTTTGGCTGACCACCCAAACATTCATACTGGCTTAAATTACAAGCCAGGCGAGATCCTAGGGATGGAAATGGTCCCCTGGAAATTTTTCTTTGATGGATCAAGGACAAATTCGAGTGCGGGAGTTGGAGTTATGATAGAATCCCACACTGGGATCATCACTAAATTAGTAGTTACTTTAGTTGGTAAATGCTCAAACAACGTGGTAGAGTATAAGGCATTAATAATAGGACTTTAGACTCTCTTCGAATTGTGAGTCCTCAATGTCGTTATTAAAGGGGATTCCTAGTTGGTGATTTGCCAAAATAAAAGGCGAATTTCAATGTTCGAGTAACACCTTGAACATATATTTTTCAATAGTGTAAAAGCTTTTGAATAAGTTCGACGGTGTGCAGTTTGAGCATATCCCTAGAGAGAAAAATAAAGCAGCCAATGACTTGGCTTAGTTAGCTTCAAGGCATTAATTGCCCAAGACTTGGTGTGAAGAAACTATGATCCTTAAGACTAAGGTTTTGGACCACAACATTGAATTCGCTAAGTCTTCCAATTTGGGAGCAAAGCTATGCCGAGTGAACATTTGGATTGTTTTCAAACCCATCAATCTGTCCTAAATCAGTAACAGGATTGGGGGAAGCATCTAATGGATTACTTCAAGAGCCCTCAAATTACATTAAGGACAAAACGGCTAATATGAGAGCCCATATATTCCATCTAGAGGATGAATATAGAGAGTTATATAAAAGGGATGCAAGTGGAGGGTTTTCTCAAGTGCCTTGAGTTGGACAAAGCTATGCTAGTGGTGGCAGGGGCCCATGAGGGTATCTATGGAGCCCATTTAGCTGGCAACAAAATGCATTGGCTCATCATATGTTATGGCTATTACTGGCCATCAATGATGGATGCTTGCATAAAAGATGCCGAAGGGTGCATAGCATGCCAAAGACATGGGCATGTACTGAGAGTCCCTATAGCAAATATGCATGCTATTATCAAACCATGGCCCTTCAAAGGGTGGGCAATGGATATCATAGGGGAAATCAACCCCCCTTCTAGTAAGCAATACTCGTGCATCCTTGTGGCCACAGGCTACTTCAACAAATGGGTAGAAGCCAAACCATATAGGAATATCAATCAGTAAGATATGATTGATTTTATCAAAGAATACATCATGTGCAAGTTTGGTATCCCTGAAACCATAACTGTGGACCAAGCTAGAGTGTTTAATGGGGTTGAGGTTAAGGAATTCACTAAGAGTTTCAGCGTAGAAAGCTTGAATTCAACTCGCTACGCACAAGCCAATAGCAAGGAAGAGTCAACAAACAAGATTCTGAAGGCCAATATTGAAAAGATAATTGAGGAAAATCCTAGGAAGTGGCATGAATTGCTACTAGATGCTCTTTGGGCTTATAGAATGTCCAAACGTGATGCAACTAGGACAACCCCCTTCCATTTGACGTATGGCCATGATGCTGTGCTCTAAATTAAAATAGTTCAGTCCATTAAGTTGGCTCGTCAAAGAAAGTTTTCTAAACTGGAGTATTATCATGCTAGGATGGACAAACTAACTAACTTAGACCAAGTTAGGCTTGACGCCCTCAAGTTAGAAAAACAAAAGAAAAGGGTTTCCAAAGCACATTACAAAAAGGTCAAACCCAGGTCTTTTGACTTAGATTCAATTAATTTTAATTAAATTATTTTAGTTTTAAAAAAAAATCTGATGCAACCTGCCAGTTTGACGTCATGCTGACGTCAGCGAGAAATTTTTTATTTAAAAAAATTAAATTGCCATTTTTTTTCAAAGTAGCAATTTAAATTGTTTAAATCATTTAAGAATTAATTGTTTTATTAATTAATTTCATTTAGAATTATATTCTAAATAAGATTATAAGATAATCTAAGTTGTGGATCAGTGTTATTTTAAATACAGGTTATTTAAATTAGTTTTAGAATAATACAACAACAACAACAACAACAAACCCTATGCCTGAAGGGCTCCCGCTCGCGTAGGGTCTGGGAGGGGAAGGATTGTCATGATTCCTATAGATGGGGGCTTATAAAAGATTGTAATTAGAATAATATTGATGTATTAAGTAGTAAGTCCTTAGTATAAGCTTGAATTTTGTAAGTAGGTTAATATGCTTACTCAGATATTTTGGCGCCAAGGCTAGTTCAAGTCGGTTAAGGCGGTTAGAAGGAATTGCATTGTTATTAGTTGAAGTATAAAAGGGATGCTAGTCTGTAATGGAGGATTATTCAATGAAAATTACAACTATCTCTTTGAGATATTTCCTTTCTTTTCTTATTTTACATCTCTTTCTCCTAGATGAAGATCTTAATTGATCTTGATCCCTAGCTCATGAGTCGAGATTAATCTCGGACCATGACAATTGGTATCAGAGCTTCGTTTTAGGCTTTCGTTTAAGTTGATTTAGTTCAATTTAGTTGAATACACTTAAGATCAAGAGTGTTTTGATAACAAATACCCTTGATCACATTGCAAGTGATTAGGAGTTCAAATTTTGGATTCTTGATTAATAAGCTTGTGGTTACTATCTGAATTTAGCTTTAATATTGCTGTTGCTTGGTGTTTTGCATTTGATTTAGCTGAATTCACTTCAATTAAATTGAGTTTGTATTGAATCAAGCATGATTTACAGCCTAAATCAAGCTGTTGGAGCTGCAGGAATCACAGTTAATGCGTTGCAGCTGGAACAGGCAGCTCGTGTTCATCAGCAAGAGCAACAACTCACACAAGAATGTAACATCACCTTGTCTCAATTAGAACCGCATTATTTGCTAAAGCAGTTGCAATTTCAGCAGCAACTTCACGGAATACAAGATCGAGATAGTGAGAAGGAGCAAATTTAGTTGTTCACAGGGCAGAAGCTAGGGTTTGCGCAAGGAAAGGCAAATCAAGATTCAATTGCATGCTCTGCTACTGATGGACTGGATTGTGTTGTTTTAGGGCAGATTGTTGAAGATCCTCTACGAGTAAGTGTAAGCGAGGGGAAGATTTGGAGTTGCGGTGCTACGGATGATCGAGCTAATGCTGGATGGTCAAGTAACTTGAAATTTACTGCAAGTGAAGATGTATTTGGTGAATATGGACCATGAATTAGTGCAGAACAATCTGAAAGCAAAGTAATATAGCCTGAAATGCTGGATTTGGAATCAAATTCTGGTGCTGAGATTGAATCCCAAGTACAAATTGAGGTTCTAAGATCAAGGAAGTTGAGAGTGAAGTTTCTTCTACAGTTAAGCACTATAATCAGCTTGGTCGTTTCCTTAACCCATAGGAAATGTTATTCAAGTAGGAAAATGAGAGCAAAGGAAAGACCGATGGTGATTTACAATGGTCCTACACCTGATTTATTGCTTATGGAGAAGAATGTACAAGTTTTTGCAAGGTTATCCAAGATCAAGAAGTTGCAATTGAAATAGCCTAAGGTAGTCATGTTATCAATTGATAGACTTAGAGCATTTTCTTGGATCACAAGGACATTGAAGAAAGCAAGGAAAGGATACAAATCTAACATCAGAGTCACAAGATCAACATTAAATCAAGAACATTGCACTACAGGGCTTCCAAATACGAGGCCAACAACTGGTACTTCTAGAGTTAATGCTGAATTGGGATCCAAAATTGAAGCAAATCAATTTGAGAAGCTGGATTTGAGGATACAATGATTCGTTGACACATTTGAAAAAGAGATGGAGGTGTTGGTGCAGGAAATGGATCACGGTTTTCAGAAACAGCAAAAGATGTCCGATCACTTACAAGATCAACTCATTAGACAACTCCCTCGAGTGGAAATAAAGCTAGGAGTAAGTGATCAAATTCCAAATGAAGCTTCTAATTTTCCAAAAGCTGATTCTATGATGCATGTGGGAACATCAAGATGGGATTCTGCAGTAAGTTCGAATGCAAAGAGGCAAGTTCAACAACCCAATGTAAAGGAGGCGACATTGGCTCAAACTCAGGGGCTACTTTTATAGAATCATCAAGCTAAATTGCATCAGAAGGAACCTGCAGCAGCAGAAGTGAATTTGGTACAGCGCCATCATGTGTTATCACAGACTCATGATAGAGAACCTCAAGCAAGGAACACTCAAGAGGTTAATAAGGTGTCTAGCATGGCTAATTTGAGACCGTTTGATCCTGGAGGAGGTGGATTAAATATATTTGAGGTTGGTACCCGACGACTGCAGCAACACATTGACGAGAACTCAATTGACAGCTCAAGAATTAATTTGGAATTGACAGCTACAACAACTAATCAGAATGTCCACTTCAAGCAAGCCTTTGAGCTTAATAATAAGTTTGGTTTGGCAACAGTTCAGGCTGAATTGGCTGCAGTACAAATAGACTCAATAAAGAAATCGATTGATGCTCCAGTGCAACCCAAAGTTCAATCTAAGTTGGAAGTGAGGGTTGGTAGAGCCGAAAGAAGGGAGTACCCTCCAAAGGTACAAACAAATGTAAGGCCACCTGAATCCTTGGTTTCAATAGTAGGAAGGTGCCTCAAGCAAAGCATCCAATTCATCTGCTAACCATGGAGAGATTGGTGAAGAGTGTTGTCATTTAAGAGTAGTACATGATTACTTACAAATTGAGGGAAGTGTTGAGCTCGAAAGTAGCCATCAGGGGGTTGTTATGGAAGAAATCAGCATGAGATCAGGGCCATTTCCACCTAAAATATGGATGCAGCTCAGCAAAGGAAGCAGGATCAGATCTGATCTTGATCCAGAATTGTTCAAAGCTGTTTTGTTATTCCTGAGGTTTCAAGGGCTTGTGTGTGTTACATTCAGTCATGCTAGTGTGTACGAGTGGGTTGGAGAGCCTATTGATCAATTCGAATTGAAGTACAAAGGAGTCTTGTTTAGAAGGAACAATATGGTTGTGAAGTCCCTTATCATTAAAGGGTGTGCTCCAGTGCTGCAGAAATCGTTTGTAGGCCTTCTTGTTGGGGTGCAGCAGTTTCAATGCTTCCATAAGGCTGTAGTTGAGAAAATAAACAAGAGATCCAGATATATTCCAACAGGAATCAGTTTAGGCAGACCTTGATCTGTAAATGTTTACGGCTGTGTTGACAGACTATGTGGTTCATGAGCTGGTGGATTTCGCATTCATACATAAGCTCATTGATAGGAAGTCCAAGTTTTCTGAAGAGTGCTCTCTTTTGTTCTTCAACTGCAAATTTTAGCAAGGAGCTCTCCTACATCAATAAGTGTTCTTCAAGTTCAACTCTCTTCTTAGATTCTTGAGGACAAGAATCTCTTAAGGGAGGAGTATTGTCATGATTCCTATAGATGGGGGCTTATGACATTATAATTAGAATAATATTGATGTATTAAGTAGTAAGTCCTTAGTATAAGCTTGAATTGTGTAAGTAGGTTGATATGCTTACTTAGATATTTTGGCGCCAAGGCTAGTTCAAGTCGGTTAAGGCGGTTAGAAGGCATTGCATTGTTATTAGTTGAAGTACAAAAGGGATGCTAGTGTGTAATGGAGGATTATTCAATGAAAATTACAACTCTCTCTTTGAGATATTTCCTTTCTTTTCTTAGTTTACATCTCTTTCTCCTAGATTAAGATCTTAATTGATCTTGATCCCTAGCTCATGATTCATGATTAATCTTGGATCATGAAAAGGATGTACGCAATCTTACCCCATCGGGGTAAGACCCTGACGAGAGACTGTTTCCGCGGTCCCCCAACTTTTTAATCCAATTAAGGACGGGAAATTAGTTTTGGAATATGATTCTAAAATAGACTATAAGATACTTTAAGTCAATATTATTTTAAAATAAAAGTTAAATTTTACTAATTAAATTTTAGAATAAGATTCTAAACTAGACTATAAGATAGTCTAAGATTATTTAATTTTTAGAATAAGATTCTAGAGTAGACTATGTAATAGTCTAAATTTTAAGTCGTTACTGATTTTAAATGAAATTAATTTTTATTAATTAATTTCATTTAAGAATTAGATTCTAAAAAATATATTATGAGATAATCTAAATTTATGGTATTGTTTTAATAAAAATTAATTTCTATTAATTAATTTAATTCTAGAATGGGATTATAAAAAAGTAGATTATGTAATAATCTAAATTAGATATTGGTATTATTTTAATTAAAATTAATTAATTAATTTTGTTGGTTAATTTTAGAATGAGATTCTAAAGGTGGTTATGAGATAATCCAGGTTGTAAATGTAAGTTAATTAAAAACCACTAGTTTTATAAATCAAGTGGGAGTGAGGTTTTAATTGTTGTTACCTCACAGTCTCCATTACCGGTCTAGCAGTATAGTAGATCGATAGATCTCCTTGCAGAGGATGTCAGTTTGCATATTATAGGGTTAGACTTCTATTGGGATAAACCAAAGTGCAAAGAAGCGATGCGACCACGCTGCCATGGAGTATTAAGTGTATTTGTATGGAGATTTAGGTAATGGTTTACACTTGATTTGCATGCGGCATTAGCCTCCCTGAGGAGCTCTGTTGTGTTAATGTTACAGACTAAGGTAAAGTGGTAAGTTAATCATATTTAGTAAGAGTTACAAGAAAACATATTAATTGAGAATAGTTCTCAGTTGAACTAGCTTCGTGCAAACCCGCTGCCGGGGAGTAAAGAGCGGTGTGTTTGGGTCATCATTGTATGCATAATAATACAGTTTGATAGATATCTGACTTATTGTGTAGGCCAAATTGAAAGAATAGATATCACTGTATTATACATGACTCTTGTTAGACAGTTGCATGAATATATGCATCCACAATATTTTGAAATGGATACGACCGGTGAACTTCACTTTATTACTAATGCATAATGAAGTCATCATACCAAATTACTTTGCCTAGAAAAACGAAGCTGGACTTAGTTATTACTCACAAGGGACCTACTGGAAAGAAAGAAAAGGGCAAGGTTGCTATTATAGCAACGAAATCCATAAAGAAGTCGGTAAAAAGAAAGTGTTTCTTTTGTGGGAAGACTGGCCATTGGATGAAAAAACTGCACTAAGCACTTAGCTCTCCTTATAAAGACCACTATGCCATCTGGTGAAGATATGTTGATATTTCACTTAGTTGAGCTATGCATAGTTGAGAGTCCACCAGGTTCCTATTGGGTGAACTCAGGTTCAATTGACCATGTCTGTAATATGTTACATGGGCTCAGGCTAACCAAAAGGCTACAAGATGGGAGCTGTACATGATGGTCAGGGACAGTACAAGAGTTGTGGTCTTAAATATAGGAGATGTTAGCTTAGTCTTTAGAGCTAGAGTTTTTTATTTTAAAAGATTGTTTATTTATAGCTACTCTGCACAGGAATTTGATTTATGTACCTTGTTTTATGAATAATTGTTATTCAGTTGATTTTGATTATGAACCTTTTAATACAAGAAATAAATTTGCAAAATATACATGTATAAATGGTTTATTCATGTTGTTTATTGATCAAAACTCTCATATTTGTTTAAAAGAAGCTAAAAAAAGTGATAAGTCTAATTTAGTATATAATTATTTGTATCATTTTAATATATTTTTAACCATTTTTGTATCAAACTTCTATCACTTTTGCCCGGTTTTGCTCGTTTTCAACTATTTTGCTATTTTCTTGTAAAAATACCCATTTTATGCTAAATCTTGGTAGATTTTATCATTAACATTAACAAGTAAAAGTAAAATACATCAAATAAATACAAAAACTTAACAAAAATAATTCATTCTCACCCCTAAATGCAGAATTTTTCATAAAATATCAACTTTTCAGCTACAACTTGCATTTGGGCTGCAAAAACACAATGCTTTTTGCCTAAATTCATTGTATAAACATACTTTAACATTTCCTAGCTCATTTTTGCAGGTTTTGGGCGGTGCTTGAGCAAAAAATTCACATAAAATAATGAAGAACCAAGCAAGTAGCAGCTGCCGCAACTTCCATCAAATAAGAAGCATTTTTGATGATTTTTTTTCAATTTTTTTATCCTAGCTCAAACACCATATAAAGGGGCCTTGGTGTAGTGTTGAATATCATCTTTCATTCAAACAAAAATACATATAAAGCGTAGAGAAAGTAGAAGAAAAATGGGTGAAGGAAGAAGAAGAAGGAGGGAAGAAAGTTTGGTTTGTAATTTTGTATTTTCTGTTCTTTCTATCCTTTTTCTTTCCTAAGTTCACAAATTTTGTGTTAGTTATGCTTTATATTAAGTTTATCATGAACTAGTTTTGTTATTCCAAGGCTACGATATAGCCTAAGTTGTAATATACGCTTATTTCTAATTCAACGTATTCATTATTTTGTCGTTGTGTTGTTGAAGTGTTTATCATTGTTCTTCATGAGTTTTAAATGCTTGATCACCATTTAAGGCCTATAATGATTCATAATGAGTCCTAGAGGAGATTTATGATGAGTGCTAAGGTGATAAGCACCACAAATTGAGCGAATACTCGAGAGAGATTAAGGCGATTTGTGTGGTTTTTAAGAGAAAATTATAGAGCTTTAAAAAATATTTTCTTGTTTAAATTCATGCACGAGAGTGATGGGTTAATCTGTAAAAGAGCATGCTAGATGTTGCTCGAGAGAGAATATTTAGTAAATTAGGGTTTTCAACCATCAACACGTAATAACAACCTGAATAACGAGAATAGAAAGGCGTATTGATGCAACTAGATGAAATCGGATGCCTTGGACATTATTAAATCATAAAAACTTTATAAAATCAGTTAACATATTTTATTTCTTTTTAGTTTATTTTATTTCATATCAATTTTTCAATTTTTCGGTTTTTTAAATAGCATCAAAGCTACTAATTTTTGTACTCACTCAATAGCAATCCTCATGGGAATGATACTCTACTCATTTTTACATTACTTGATACGACTAGTGCACTTGCTAACGCCTACGTAAAGTTTGCATAAACAAGCTTACTTGTTCGATCTCCTAAAAGAAAACACCTTGAAAGGAATATTGCCTACACTTGGCACCAATGTTTAGGTCACACTAATTCGAACAGGATCCAAAGGCTGGTGAAAGATGGACTGATAGAGGCTTTGGACTTGAGGTCATTACCAGTTTGCGAATTTTACATAGAATGAAAGGTGACCAGTCTTTAAAAGTCAAGGCAACAAGGTTGGTGACTTGCTTGAGCTAGTTCACACATATATATGTGGACCAATGAATGTTCAAGCAAGAGGCGGGCATGAGTACTTCATCATATTTACTAATGATTACTCAAGGTATAGATATGTTTATCTAATGAGACGTAAATCGGACTCTTTTGAAAAGTTCAAAGAGTACAAAGCTGAAGTTTAAAAGTAATTAGGTAAACAGGTTTAGTCACTTCGATTAGATCAAAGTGGTGAATATCTTTCGAGTGAGTTTTTAGATTTCCTAATTACAAATGGGATAAGATCTCAACTTTCTGCCCTGGGTACACCGCAGTAGAATAGTGTTGCAGAAAGAAGGAATAGGACATCGTCAGAGATGGTAAGGTCCACGATGAGTTATGCTACCTTACCAATCTCTTTCTGGGGGTTATCCCAAAGGAATAAGGGTGGTCTTCTCTATAGTCTTTGGATCAAAAGGGTTTTTATAAGTATGCGAAAGTTTTAAAGGAGGATTATATAGTAAATTACAAAACATAAACAAAGTAGTGTTAGAGGGTTTTTAAAGAAAATGACAGTAATCAAGATACAGTGGATGCATGAGATGCACCTACTATTAAGGTTAAGAATGTTCTAAGTACACGAGAGCCTAGGTGTAGTGGGAGGATTATCAAGACACCTGATAGGTTCATGGCGGGAGCCTTAATGGTTGACCGTGACATTGAATCTGATCCTCTCAGCTACGATGAGGCAGTTAAGGACAAGGATGCTGACCAATAGATCTTAGCAATGAAATCTGAGCTAGGATCTATATATTTCAATAGGGTCTGGAATCTTATAGAGGCGTTGGCATTAAGCCCATTTGTTGTAAATGGGTCTACGAGAGGAAAAAAGGAGTGGAAAGGAAGGTAGAGACCTTCATGGCAAGACTGGTTGCTAAGGGTTTTACTCAAAAGGAAGGAATTCATTATGATGAGACCTTCTCACCAGTAGCCATGCTAAAGTCCATAAGGATACTCCTATCCATTGCAACTCATCATGAGATTTGGCAAATGGAAGTCAAAACGGCCATTTTGAATGGTCGTCTTGAAGAAGACATCTATATGGTGCAACCAAACAGTTTCATTGGCAAAAATCAAGAGCATATGGTATATAAACTGAAGAAGTCCATGTATGGACTGAAGCAAGCATCATGCTCATCGAATATTAGATTCAATGAAGTGATTAAGTCTCATAGTTTTGAGCAATTGGTTAATGAACCATCCATGTACAAACGACGTCAAGAAAAAGTAGTGACTTTCTTAGTATTATATGCCGATGATTTACTACTCATTAGGAATAATGTAGCTACGTTATCAACTATAAAGATTTGATGACCTAGTTCCAGTTGACTATACGGATTCAGACTTCCAATTAGATAGAGATGCTAGACGTAAGACGTATGACGTATGGGCATGTCTTTAACCTAGAGTAGGAGCCATTAGTGGGAGGAATGTCAACTAGTATTGTATTGCTGACTTCACCATAGACGCTAAATACGTTGTAACTTTAGAAGCTGCAAAGAGGGGCATGTAGGTTCAGATAAAGTAGTTGACTTTACTAAGTTCTTGACTTCACTAGACCTTTGGTTCATACATAGAAAAGATGAATATAAAGTTTATAATAAATTTGATTTAGTACAAGTGGGAGATTTTAGGAACAGTGTTCTGAAATCCAGATTTATTCTATTAATATTGCTTTATTAATGAATAAAATTTAAGTTCCAGTCGTTTCCTTGTTAAATTTGTGTAAGCGAGCATTTATACTACATGTGATTTTCATTTTGGAAACATCCATGAGATGGGTGTAGTCTTCAGACTATAATTTACATGTTTGTTCTCTGTGGTTTATGAGATTAACCCAGAGATAAACTTGGAACAAATGGTATGGATTATTGTTTGAAAGAATCGTAGTCGAAGACAAGTTTGGACCACTTGTATGTAGTGGTGGCCAACGGCCTGGCCCGAGCCGGGTGTACCCCGGGCCGGGCCACTGGCCAATTTTCGTTGTCCTTTGGGCCCGGCCTGGCCTGGCCCGGGCACATTAGGCGTTGCCCTGTTAGGGCAACGGCTAATTGTTTATAGTCGTTGCAAAACGGCTATAAACTAAAAAAAAATTTATATATTTTTTTTCTTATAAATACTTAATCCTCCCCAACCAATTTCTTCACCAAATCTTCAATCCTCCCTTAAAGACAACCGCACCCTCCATACGTCAGACTTTGTATTTTTTGATAAACAAATTTGTACTTTTAAATATTAGGCCCCAACTACGTTGTATTTGTACTTGTTACGTTATTTATTTACCATTATTTTTTTTTATAAGATATTTACCATTACTTATTGTATATTTCATTTTATTACATATATTTAGCATTATTTTTTTGAACATGTATATTTAGCATTATTAGTGCTTGGAAAAAAAATGCATTTGTATCTCATATTATTTATCAATGAATTATAATAATTTTAGTACAAAATGACTTTGTATTATTTAAATTTTACTTTTTTTTAATTTTGTCAAAAAAAGCAAGCCAGGCTCGGGCCAGGGCCCGGGCCGGGCCTGGCCCTGGAGATCCCCCGGCCCGACCCGCTACAGTGCCAGGCTGGCCGGGTCGACTCGGCCCGTGGCCATCACTACTTGGATGCTAAGACTATAACGTGACACTTTAGGTGACTTGTCTTCGTCATATGGATGGTGATTCGAAAGTGCTACATTAGTGTGTTTAAAAAGAATGGCACACTGAGTTGGACCATGTGAGTTGCTTGTTTCTATACTACTATCAGATATGAGTGATTCATCTTGTACTATTTGAACAATGACTCTAAATTCTGAGAGTATTCAGGACTTGTGCATGGAGCGTTAGTTACTTTGGTGTATTATAAGTAAGGTCTAAACGCATGACTGAATTACCATGTACATTGGGTAGCGGCATGAAGTGTGACAAGGATTAGATATTCAATAGAGAATCTACAGTCTCTTATGAGATACAGATGTCTCCTTAATTAATATTTGAATAGTTCAGAAACTTTGGCCAAAGTATTTCAAGTGTTTGACATTTGGAATTTATACTGTAAATATGTTTAAGTATGAATGGATTATTCAGTGAAGGGCAAGTCCGTAACTAATGGAGAAGCTATAAGAAGGATAATATTCGTAGTTATATTTATCCTTTATCATGGACATCTAGTGCAGGGGTTGCTATCATCATTACAGTCTGTTAGAGAAATATCGAATAAATGGTTTAAGTCTGGAGTGTAGTGAGATTTATTTAGTCGATTTAAATCTCATTAAATGATAATTAAATTATATAATGAGATGATTAATTTAACTCATTCGGGGCTATATTTAAATTGTCCCTAATGTCCCTGCTCAAGCCTTTGTATATATAGCCATTGAAAAAATATTAAAGAATTCATGAGATGAATTATTTATCAATGAAATGGGTAAATTAATTTTGCCAAACATTGTTCATGAAATGAATAAAAATTAAAAATTGTAAAATAAAATAAATTTTGGAAAAATTAAAATTCATAAGATGAATATTTACAAATGGGAAAAAAAACAAAAAAAAGCAAAAAAAATCCAGGGGGTCCATGTGCTCACAGATCAATTGGGAGCCGCGGGGCAATCCGTGTGGGCACGGGCCGGCCAATCGCGGCCCGCCACGTGTCACGCTAATTCAAAAAAAGCACGCGTGTTTGACCTGATACAAAATGCTGCGTTTTTTATTATTTAATGTTAAAATGATGTATTTTGTATTTTAACTGGCTTTGTTTTCAGCAAATCCCACATCGACCCTTTTGGAATTTTGCGCTTCGGTAAACTACTATAAATAGGGGTGCTTATTCAAGGTTTTGGCATTTAATTGAAACAAATTTTTTCGGATTTCTGAAATTGTTTCAGAGACTATTATGATCCGAGAATTCGACATTTGAGCTGAATTTGGTTGAGTTGCTGTTAGTGCTGTGCAGCGTGGGGTAGCTGCTGTTTGGGTGCTGGTTTGAGCTGCTGCTGTGCTTTTGTTGTTGTTATGTTGCTGAATAATGTTGTTGGCCTTCTTTACTGCATTGTAATGATCTTAAATGTGCATTGTATTGTCCTAAGCTTCTAAGTGTAATAAGCTGCAGGGGTAGTTATGCAGCAGGTTCGGGTAGTGGCTGTTAGAGTGCTTGGCGCCAAAAATATCTTAGAGGTAGTTAGTGTAAGTTGGATATTTTCTAATTGTTCTAGATCATTCCTAGCTTAAGTCGGTTACTTAGATGGTCTAGATTCAATGTTTTGTATTGTGTATAATATCAAACACAAATCTCTTTTGAGATCAACCTTCTCTCTCTCATCTAACTCTCTCTATTTCTCATCTAATTTCTCTACTTTCTCATCTCAATTTCACTTCTTTCTCATCTCATACTCTCAATCTATCCTATTTTTACTTAACTTACACTTGTGATTCAATCACGAGCATAACAGAGACCTAATTAGAGAGAAAAATTTTCGTTAAAAATTTTCTTTCCTAGTTTAATATTTTTCGGAGCCCACTGTTACGTTTGTGGTTAATTCACAAACATAAGCTAGGATAAGAGAATATGAGATGAGAAAGAATATAGAGTTTAGATGAGAGAGAAAAGTGAAAGGAGATGAGAAATTAGAGAGGATACCAAAGATATCAATTCATTCATCCAAGTTATGAGATTACAAGCCTAAGCCTTACGATTTATTCTACTTACATGATATGATCTATTATATTGCATCTAACTCATACTATAACCACCAACCACCAACTAAGCCGCCACTATTGACCGACAATGACCACCTAAGCTCTAGACCTCACTTATTACATGACTTCACCAAAGCTTAAGCTACTAATTACAATATCAACTTGCTATTACAACTCAATAGGCTCGATTCCATGCCTTATTACATTTATACTTTATTTCATAAGCCCCCCTATTATGAGAATCATAACAATACTCCCCCCTTTCAAAGATTCTTGTCCCCAAGAATCAAGAAGGAAAACCAAACACACCAGAAATGCAGCAAAACATGAAGCAAAATTGCAAAATGCAGCAGCAGCCAGAAATGCAGCAGCATCTGAAGTAGCCTAAACACACCAGCAGCGGCAACTTAACCGAACACATGCTTCAAGCTGGAATTGCAACTGAAAGAAGCAGTATGACGGCAACAGAACATCAGCAACAGCAAATGCACAGCAGCAGCAGCAGAACAGCATAACAGATTTTAACCATTCTAACATACTTTCCCGCCATTAATCCAATTTAAATCCATGCCTCGAATTCTCGGTTTAAAACATTCCCTTCCTAACATACTTATTGCAAATGAAACAAACCAAGGCTGCCCTGAATTCTATAACGCAGCAAATCCATGAAGAAGACATCTTGTTTCGACACAAAGTTGAGTTTGAATGCACAATGCCCCCCAGGAGGTCTGCACTGATCAAACCAAACATCACAACACCTCATGAAGCAGTTAACACGGCCCAAACTTCTGTCTTGCTGCAGAGAATCACCCCACACATCAGAACTTCTGAATTTCCACTCGTAGGATGCTGCACAACAAGTTTTGAATGTCATCAACCACACAAAATGGCATTTGAAGTCCTTTAACACCTCGGGAGGCCTTCCAAACTCGAACCAAGTGAACCAAACATCAAATTCTGGTTGTTGGCATTCCCAAACGCAGCTCCCACAGACCCAATTCTTGATCATGGTAACCCAACACATTGTAGGTCCATAAGGATGCAACTGTGACTCCAAAACTTCAGTGATTTCTTTGTCCTCAGCTGAAACCTTGGAGACAAACGACTTGCATATGTCCTCCCAATAGCACAACTTCATGATAGAGACCTTATTGATCAAAACTCCCTTCAAAAACAGAATTATTCACCCCGAACTTGCCGATCGGCATGCCGAAATTTCTTATTAGCTACTGGAACTTGATTCCTTGCTGATTTATCGTGCTCTGCTACAATGTTTTCCAACAATTTCAACTCACATAACCACCTACTAACCCAACTCATGACATGCTTAATAAATCCATGATTGTTTCCCAATTGCACTGAGGGTGATGCAGAATCCAGCAGCTCAGCAGAACTAACTCGATGCAGTTCATAACAACATATTGCAGCTCGGTGTATATCTATGTGGAAGCTACTTGAAGTGAACAAGTTATTACATCTTCTAAAAGACATAATAGCACCAAACAAACCAAATCTGAGCAGCTCATTCACAACTAACAGTGAAGAATCTCCCCAAGAATGTTTTGCATCCTCCAAAACCTGTAATTTACTCTTTCCTGGATCAAACGGTTTGTCAGCACCAATTACATCACCTAAATCACCAAAATCGACTCTTCTCAGCTTCATATAGTCTTGAGAGTTGTCTTCCGGATCAGGAGGCCACTTATCACAAAATTTTGCACTTGTATAAGTCACAATTCTACTCAAAAGAAGGAATAGATCATGCCGAACTTGCCGATCGGCATGCCGATAGTACATTTCAGCCACTATACACTCGTAATCTCTCACCCAATACAAGAGACTGTGCTCCACCTCCAAGATGATGTTGTTCTGGTCCCCCATCATGCCCAAAAGTGAACTTAGACACGCCCTGCTCTGCATTTGATGATACTGCTGCAGCAACAACTGTCTTTCCAATAGAATGACATTGCTCAATAGAGAAAGTGCCTCCATTCTGCATTAAAGCTTGCCATGGGATAATACTTAACAGGTTTGGAGATGTTTGCAATGAAATCTCAGCAGCGGCAACAATTATTTTGGTTGGAATCACAAAATCTGCAGCAACTAACCCTTATTCACCAGCATACATAGCTTTAGCATATACATCAGTAGAAGCAGCATCTTGAGTTAACTTTTGTTGATCATCAAACCTCATAGGTTGCAACACAACTTTATGCCTCGATTTCTTCTTTGTAATCGTCTTTGTTTCCCAAAATTCTTTCAATGCGTCGTTAAGATGATTCCGCTTCACTTTACTCTTTGCACTCTTCATCATTCCCATGACATGAAAATCGTATTCCCATTCCTAAAGCATGTCATACTGTGGCTCATCCTCTTCCAAATACTCTAATTCTAGCAAGGAGTCTTCATAAAGATCATCATGTTCAACCTCAGGTTCATTCAACTCGTGTTCATCAATTACGGCATTACCTTGATCCAATTCTTCTTCAACTACATTAAGTGGTTCCACAATGCACACTTCAGCTACTGCGGAAGAGTTTGGCCTTCGAAATTGTTCTTGAATTTCAGCTAATTTCACTTCAAGTTCTTCCTTTTGCTGATCCCAGAACTTGTTAATCCTATCCAACAATTCTTGTGATTGACAAATGACCTGATCAGATTTCTCCATTACAATCGGCTGAGCTTGCTGTTCAATCTTCACGTTGTTTTGCTAGTTCATTTGATGTATCCATTCAGCATTAGATTTCTGGTGTTGATCAAGCACTGTCTTCAACCAATCCGGAATTGTTGCATCACAACCATACATAATCGCTATTTAAACTTCACTCTGAATGATTTTCAAGTTAACCGCAGCACCAAGTATTGTTAAGATCGACAATTATCTGGATTTCAAGATCGGTTTTAAGAATCACCTCAGATTCCAACCCTAAATGACGCGATTCGAACAAAGGAACTCGAACAAACCCTAACCGCAATGTTAGTTGAGTAATTCGACCTAAACTTCTGAATTAAGCTCGGCTCTAGCTCGCAATCAAGTCCTCAACACAATACCCAAAGCGAACTTCACGAACGAAATCAGGTTTCAACAATTTTCGTTTCTCCTTTCTATTGTCAGAATTCGCCTATGTTGTCAGAGTTCTCGATACATAAAATTTTTAAGAATCAACGCAGAATCTGATGAATTCTCACCACTTCTAAGCTTATCAACAAAATTTCATCACAATCTAGTAAGAAGAATAGATTTGAACCGAGTTTGAACTTGCTGTTGAGAACAGTTACCTCAACTTCAATTTTTTAAGTTGTAGAATCTCATTAAACCTCTATTCAGCTTGTTTTGTGATCTTTTGATGATGATCAAGTGCAATGTGGATCAATTAGCTCACATGTAACTTCTTCTAAGCAGATTCAGCTAAGTGGCTGATCATGAACAATTAGCTCAGCACCAAGCAGCAACTGAATATTACTTCAGCACTCAACTTCTGTAGTAATTTGCTTGATCGATTCCTTTGAATTTCAATCTGACTCAGCTTGATGTTGAATATACTCAACAATACTGATCAATTGAACTTTTGTTCTATGTAATTCACTCAATTATAATCCCAACCGAGCAATTTTCCCAGGCCTTGCAGTCACAATTGCAGTAACTGCCAAACACTACTTCAAAATTCAAAATTGAATTCTGATCACCAAATCTGAACTAAATTTGTAACACAATTGTTTTTTTTATTCATTAATTGCAATACAATTAATCCTATTTTGTAAGCTAGGATAAGAGAGTATGAGATTAGAAAGAATATAGAGTTTAGATGAGAAAGAGAAGTGAAAGGAGATGAGAAATTAGAGAGGATACAAAAGATATCAATTCATTCATCCAAGTTATGAGATTACAAGCCTAAGCCTTACTATTTATACTACTTACATGATATGATCTATTACATTGCATCTAACTTATACTATAACCACCAACCACCAACTAAGCCGCCACTATTGACCGACAATGACCACCTAAGCTCTAGACCTCACTTATTACATGACTTCACCAAAGCTTAAGCTACTAATTACAATATCAACTAGCTATTACAACTCAATAGGCTCCTTCCCAAATCTCCCTATTTATAGTACATAAGGTCGGGATTACATAAAATAAAAAAATTGCAAGCTTAAAGCTCATTGCACCACCTTGCTGCCATTGCCATCCAGTTTTGAAAAACTTGCTTCTTTTGCTGATTTCTTCAGATTTTTTTTGTTTTGCACACCCAAAGTCAGGCTTGACATTACCATGAACATGTTCTTGAGTGTACAAAGCATCCTTGCACAGGATTTGTCCATTTTGCCACCCAAATTTGCAAGTTGAAATGAGTTGTTCAAGCTTGTTGTTCATCCTTTGCAAACTTGCTATTCATGCTTTTCTTTTCATTTTTTTTTTTCAGATTTTTCCACCCAAAACTCATATTTGACATCAACTTGAACATGTTAATGTATTTTTTTTATCCATCCTTGCTCTTGATTTGTGCATTTTCCACCCATTTTTGCTTGTTGAAATGAATTGTGCATGAACTTGTTGTGCTCTTGCTTGAGCCATGTAAAATGCTATGTTTTGCCCTTTTTTTGCTTTTGTTTGATGTATCTTGCATTCTCTTGTTGATATTGAAGATAAATCCTAGCAATATTTAGCACAAAATGAGTATATTTGCAAGAAAATAGCAATAGAAGTGAAAAAGAGCAAAAGCAAGCAATTGCGATAAAAATTTTATATATAATGGTTAGAAAATGAACTAAAATGATATGAATAATTATATATTAAATTGGACTTATCAGGAGTGAGCCTAATTATGAACCGCACGCCTTTGACCTCAACCACTCGCCGTTTTTGAAGAATCTGACTTCGGTTATACAGTGAGTTCTACTTATGCTTCAATTAAGAAGACTTTTGTCAAATATTTTTGTGGATTTTTTGCGTATTTTTATGATATAAAATTAAAAGGGTACGGACCTAACTCAAATGGCTGTTACAGTGACAGAGCAGGGCCCATATACACGTTTCCTCGTACGGTTAAAAGTTAGGAATTGGTATAAAGACAAACCCAAGAGTTCCACTGTCCACTTACAAGTTTGAAGCAATCAGGTTTTTAAGCCTAGCACCCTTGACTTATAATAACTTGAATGAGTTTAGGTCTAACAAGATTAAGATGGAGCAAACCGTATTCAGGTCACTAGATTAGGACCAACGCAAGTAAGGGGCAAGCCTTGGCCATCAAAGGCTTAAACTAAAGCCTTAAATCTAACCTTGTCGATTTATGGGAATAGATTAAAACTGGAAAGTCATACCCGAAGCCTGAGACCTATATTACTATGAAGGTAAGTGCAACAGAGATCTACGTTATGCTACGCCCAGCTAAGTTACGCTACTCCTAAGGAAAAAGCACATGTGTGCTATAAAAGAAAATTTGAAGAGGTTTTGTAATGAGTGTATGTGTACTACTTTGGACTGATGCAGAGTTCTTTATCTATAGAAAAAAAAAAAAAGAAATAACTGCTGCTCCTTTCTTGGCAACTCCACCCACGTCTGGCCACTAAACTTTCTTCTAGGTGCGTAAATGTTCAATGAACGTGCCCTGAATTCAGTACTGGCGGGAAATCCTTAGTTCCCATGGCTGAATTCTTAGTGGAAGTCCCCCCCAGAAGCCCCACTTTCTTTTAGATTAATCCTAATGCCTAAGTAACTAAAATTGCACTCCAAGTAACTGCCTCGAGTATGAGAACCACCTGTCTTGCAGCCGTCCTGATAGCCCTTGGAGCTTGAGCTTGGTTTTCCCTGCAACCATCTCGAGCCTCGAGTGGTTGAACCTCTGGTCAAGCGTAATTACCTTCTTAGGATGCTGGGCTCGAGATATCTTAATACTTAAAGGCCTAACTTCCCTCGAGAAGGCCCTCAGTTGCTGACTGCGTTGCACTTTATTCAAAATGGCGTCGTCCCAAGCCCCTCGAAATTAGGCTATAAACACTGCCATAACAACCTCATATTTGTCATTGTTTCAGAAAATTAATAAGTGGTGAAGTGAAAAAGGGATACAATAATTTGCATGTAGCCAATCTCTCCCAAGCAAACCGTTGTAGCTTGAGGTAGTATCCATTATAAAGAAGGCCATTAGCCTGCTTAAGCTGCCAACAATTAGCTCAATCGGGAAACGCCACAAATTGCAACATCTGAAGTAATCAAGTTATCTTGAGATTTACCAATGACCCCTAACGTATATGAAGGTAAGGCATTGAAGGTAGTGCCATTATCCACTAATACACTATTCACCAGAATGCCAACGAATTTGGCCTTGATGTGTTTATTGGCAGTATTAGGTCCATCAAATACCATCTTCATTATGTTAGGTGCAGCATTAGTTGAATTGGACGTTGGGGTTGTAATTTTAGAAGACAAAGGATCAGGGTTATTGATGCGTCTCGTATTTACGCATCTTTTAATTATTATTTTAATTATTTTGTACCTATTTAATTATAGTTCTACACTCATTTTGGCAATTTTTATGTTTAACAGGTTTGAAATTAGAGTTACGAAAATTGTCAAGTTTGGATGCAAATAAGATAAATTCGACACTCAAGCAATTAAATCAAATCAATTGAAATTCGGGACAATAACTTATAAGCCCGACCTGCACCTGCACTATTCATCATCTTCAACCCAAAACACCAGGCCCAATCGTCATACCCGCACGTCACCCACCAACCCAACAGCCCCTGTACACCAGCCAGCCAAACAAGCTCCGCCCAAACAAGCGTAGCCCATCTTCACCGACCCATCATCCTAGATCCACCTCTAGCCTAACAGCTCCTGTACACTAGCCGAACAAACAACCTCGGCCCAAACGCAGCCCATCGCCAACTCTGGCTTGATTCAACCACCAAGCCCAACACACACTACCAGACCACGGCCCAGATCTGGTAGGGCTTAGAGAGGAGGAATAAGTGTTAGTTTGGGGGGGATTTAAATTCGCCACGTCTATACATTTTGGGGTTTTTGGGTCTCTGTTTTTGGGTTCTGATAATCGGCCCCTGTTTCTCTCTCTTTCTCCCGTCACTCTCTCCAATTCTCTTTCTCTTCTTGCTTTATTTTTTTTTTTCGTTAAATTGGAACAAGAGCAAAATTAGCAAGAAGACCGACATGAGTTCGTTCATCTCCTCCTTCACCGGATCATCCTTGATGGAGAGCTAACTTGCGCTTTAGGGTTAGATGAAATCTTAGCCTTTACTTTTGTTTACTTTTAATTCTGGTTAATTTGATTGTTTACATGAATTACTTGGTTGAGATAAATACTTTGCAGTATTATATTTTTATAGTTTATTCAATTGATATGATTATTGAGTTTGTAACCTTTAATTCTTGATATTGATATTTATAAATTAATTCTTTGTGCTTGTAGCCTTAGGATTAATTAATCAAGCAATAGTATTAACATAATTGTTAATTAAAGCCTATCTTCCTTATACTTTAGTTAGATAGGGTCAATACGTAATAATTAACAATACGTTAGGTAGAGCCTATCTTTCTCATGCTTTAGTTAGATAGGGTCAATACGCAAGACTAACAACATTACCTTGGTAGTTTGAAGCTTGTAGCCTAAACCACTACTCGTGTGACAATCAATAATCCCAATTTAAAAGTTAACGCAAAAATAATTGACTAATGACGGATTCGAAACACTAGGCTCCAATTTGATACTCGTTCCCGATTAGTAGTAGATTACTTTAGTTTAATTGTCGTTTTCTAGATTAATTAACACAAAGATATCACTTTTCCTTAAATCAATTTAGGTCATAGATTAAATTCACGCACTCTTAGTCCCTGTGGTTCTACACCCTCTCGCCCTACATTTCAATTTAGGTGTGTTTAATAGATAGGGTTTTATATTAAATTTCGATAGACGTAGAAAAACACATCAGTTATCTTTGGTTTCTACTACTTTAGTTACAAGCTCCACCTAGGGATCTTCATCTAATGTTATCACATCTCCGTTAGGGCCTTCTTAAGCATTAGTTTCCATGAACTCTAAGGGGAAGAAGTAGGGAAGTTCTAACACCTACCTTCTTAGGGATCATCCCAAACTGTATTTGGACCCTTGGTTTGTTTCCTTCGTAGGACTGTGATCCTTTGACACATTCTAATCTTGCATTTGAGGACTGCCGTCAGTTAGCATTGTTGGAATAAATGTCCTAAAAAAAACCCAATTATTTAATATCAAATATTAAATAAATGAAATTGTTTTGTTTATTCATTGTCTGATTATATTTTACGAGTCAAACATGCGTGATTATTTTTCTAAAACATTCCATGAGGTGGACGTTGTCTAAGATGACGTGTCAGGTTTGGTTTAAGTGGTCAATATGATTGAACCACTGAAAGACTTAGATCAAACTAGGGACATGTTGTCAAAGTATGTTTGTTGTCGGTAATAAATTTGGACAACTTGTCTAATGAGACTATAATATGATACTTTTGATAACTTGTCTTGGTCATGTGGATAGGGATCCAAGAGTATTATATTACTTTTTTTAATAAGATTGAAACATTAAATAGGACCACCTGAATTAGTTGTTTCTTTACTTCTATCAAAATTAATTAATAAGACGATAACTCTAAATCTGAAAAATAGTCCGAACTCATGCATGAAATGTTAATTGCTTTGATGACCAAAATGATGAGGTTAAAATTGAATAATCTGAATCTTACGTCGTTAGGTAATTATATAAAGTGTGGCAGGAATGGATATTTTACTAGGAATCTACAATGAAAGGAGTCCCCCTAGTTGATTGGCAAATATATGAACATATTCTAGAATCTTTGGCCCCGCTTTTGCGGGAGCCCTTGAGGCACTGGGATTGTTGTTGTCTAGAATCTTTAGCCAGAGTATTCCATAAGTTTGACATTTAGTATTAATATGAAAATTATTTTTACATTATGAATTGTTCGAGAAAGATGATTCGGGAACTATGGTAATAGAGGTGAGAAAAATAACGATAGAAGTTGGGATTGTTTTTGCACGGATATTCAATAGAGGGGTTAATTGTCTCAATAATACTAATAAAATTATTTAGGAAATTCTTGAGTGAATTTACTTAATTCTAGAGTGTAGTAAAACTTATTTAGTGGAATTACATTTTATTAATTATGGTCAACTGTTATCATGAGATGATGACCAGCTTTGACCATTTGGAGCTAGAGTTAGATTTTTCCCAAGGTCCCTCCACAAGCCTCAATTTAAGCACTATTTGAAAATATTTAAATTGAATTCATGAGATGAATTATTTGTGCATAAGATAAATAAATTAATTTTGTTAGACACAATTCATGAGATGAATTTTATACATCTGAAAATTTAAATTAGAGTAATTTAAATAAATCACAAAAAAAAAATTAAATGTATATGTTGATGCGCTGGTAAAACAATCCGTTCATATTTAAGAATAACTCTTCAAAATCTATTATACAAATGATAATATTAATGCAGTCCATTCATATTTGAGCATCTTTCAATCAGAAAAAAAGGTAAAACAGCCTTGCTAACTAGGGAATTCAAACACCATGATTTTATCAAGATAGTGTCTTAAAATAAATCCTATATTGCAATTAGAACACAAAACAACTAATTCTCAAGTTATTCAAGTCCAATTAAAGTAAACGAGCTAAAAAGAGTAGAAAAATTGCCTAAAAAGCAGGATGATAAGATCTCAAGATTTTTTTTTAATTGGTTCAAAATTTGTAGCATTCTAAACTATACAAAATAAAAAATCCTTTTGTTGGCCGACAATATTTACATCCCCGTATAAAGGTTTCGAACTCTTGGAGGCACTAAAGCCGACTCTAAGAGATAAAATAGGACTAGACAAGAAGACTTTTCGAAAAATTTTGTTTGAAATTTAAAAAATTGTCTCTCGCCCGAACTTAAAGTTACCATTTTCCTCAATGTTAAAAGAAATATAAAGAATGAAGTAGTAGGTGAAAGATACTTCTCGGGTTTGAGGATTGCTTTTTTATGGTGAACTTTGGCATCATGTTTAACCCCAAACGTATTTCAAATACTTGTTTGAACAAAATGTATAGAAACATAAGAAAATGAAGAAAAAAACGGAAAGCAAATTGAAAGAAAAATAAAGTAAGGAAATAAAAACTTGGGTTGCCTCCCAAGAAATGCTTAAGTTATAGTCGTCAGCTTGACTTTTTTATGATGATCTATCCCGTATCCTGAAGGAGAATGGAGTTTCCTCCAACCACCCTCAATGACCATTTTCTTTCGTGGATCTTTACCCTTCTTTACACGACTACCTCCACCTTCTCTAATCATTGGATCCTTGAGCTTATGTGCCACGACATAAATTTTCTTTTCCAATCATTTTTGTAATTTTTCGCTAAATCAACCTTGGCTCCGAAAAGCCTTTGACTTCATTAGACAAGCTCAACACTCTATTTCGATCATTGTTGGCGGTGGGTAGGTCAAGATAGGTTTGGTCATTGATGGCGATGAGTCGATTAAGGGGTTATGTCACATTGAATTGTGTTCTCATCCTTGAATGTTATAGTGTTAGTTTGTTCCCCTAGGTTGGTGACGGTATTGTTAGGTAAGGAATCTTTGGACCTCTCAGAAAGTTCCTCTACTGTAGTCTCAGAAATTTTGGATGGAGGCTTCTTAATTTCTAAAGTTAGCCCTACTTTCTGAACTAAAAGGTGTCCTTTCAAGCATGAATTTCCCAAACATCTCTTCTAAGTCGTATTTTGTTTCTTGAAGTGGATGAATGGGTGACCAAGGTGCTTTGTGAGTGTTCCAAGAAACGCTAGGAGGGTTCATCCGTCCTTGATTGTAGGTGTTAGAGTAAGGGTTGAGTTGGGCTTCTTAATGATTTGACATGTAGTTGTTTTGTCCACAACCCAATGAGTCGAAAAGGTTGCCTACTAGGCATTCCATACTAGCATGGTTACCTGTAAAACAATTCACATCTAACGATAGAAGTATGGGCAATTCTGACACTTATGTTATCCAATTGCTTTTGAATAAGTGAGAATTGAGTAGATAACACATTAATTTTATGAATTCCTTGTGGTCTTCTTGGTATAGCTTGATATTAAGGTCTCATATAGTTGTTGCTAGCCACCACCTCTAGCAACATTTTGTGTTAAATTTTAGGATCTGAGGGAGTAATGTAAAAAAAACATAAAGTTAAAAGAAAGATAAAAGTAATGAAAGAGCACAAAATTACAACACTATAACACAAAACTTAACAAAAACCAAATTTTAAGGGGAGGGGGTGCTATATGAATTTGTTACAAAAGAAGTAAAAAAGAGAAGAGATGGGGGTAATAATGCTAATGTTTTGAAAACTTAAAAATAACAAACTTAACTTTCAAAACGTATCTAGGTAAATTAAAAAGCTAAAAGAAAGATAAAATTAATAAGAAAATATAAAAGCACAACAATCTAAACAAAAGTTAAGAAAAATCAGTTGTTAGAGGAGGGGTAGTAATACTGATATTTTTGAAAAATTAAAAAATAACAATTAAGATAAAACTGATTAGAAAACGTAAAACTATAACAATCTAATATCGAAGTTAAGAAACACCAAATTTTAGGGGGAGGGTTGCATACGAATTAAAAAAAAAAAAAAAAGAACTTTACAAATTAAACAAAGTGAATGAAATAAAAGATTCTTTTTCAGATATAAACAAATTTACTAGTTTTAACAAAACAACTTCAAATTAGCACGAAAACTAGATTGTATCAATGTCACTCAAATAAGTATCAATATCACTCAAATAAAAACAATCCTCGGCAACAGCGCCAAAAACTTGATGCTTAATATGTATGCTTAGCAAGTGCACTAAGTTGTATGAAGTAATAAAGAAGTGAGTAAAGTATCATCCCATGAGGATTGTTTATTGAATGAGTACCGAAATTAGTAGTTTCAACACTATTTGAAAGACCGAAATTTGTAGTTTTTGATATGAACAAACAAAATGAAAATAACTAAATACGGCACTGAATTTTTTAAACGTTTTCTGATTTAATAAGATCCAAGCCATCTGATTTCACATATTTGTATTAATACGCCTTTCTATTCGTGGTATTCAAGTTGTCGTTACATCTTGCTGGTCAAAACTCCGAATTTACTAAATATTCTCTCTCGAGCAACACTTAGCATACCTTTTTACATATTAACTCAACAATCTCTTGCAAGAATTTAAATAAGACAAGAGTTTTAAAGATCCATGATTTTCACTTAAGACCACACAAATCGCGTTAATCAATCTCAAGCATTCGGTCAATTTGTAGTTTTATTACATTGGCAATCATCATAAATGCCCTCTCAGACTTATTATAAATCATATAGGCTTTGAATGGTGTTCAAGCATTCAAAACTCATGAAGAACAATAGTAAACACTGAAACAATGCAATAAACAAACTTTGAATGCGTTAAATTGGAAAAGAGTGTATATTACAACTTAGGCCATATCATAGCCTTGGAAAGACAAAATTAGTTCATGATGGACATCATGCAAAGAAAAACTAAGACAAAATTCATAATATTAAAGAAGATAAGAACAGAAAAGAACTTGCAATTGAAAAATTACAAATCAAACTCTTTCTTTCTATCCTTTCCTCTTCTATTAGAATTTTTCTTTTTTTTTTATTCTTTTTCTACTTTGGATTGTGTTTTGAATGATTGAATTATGCTTAAATACTTTCCCAACACCCCTATATAGTATTTGAGGTTCAAAAAACATAAATAAAAAATTTATACAAGTTCGTCCTAATTTGCTCACTTTGCTGCCCACATTTGCAAGTTGCTATCATTTGCTCTTCTTTTTTTTTTTTTTCCAATTCTTTCAACTTTGCACCTCCCAAATCAGTCGTCCTTGCAAGTTGTGTGCTTATTTTATGTGTTTAATCAATCTTTGCTTGTGATTTGTTGATTTTGCCATCAAAGTTTCCAATTTGCAATAACTTGTACATGAACTTTGCCTTAGCCATGTGGTTTGCTTCAAAATTGATATAAGTTGCTTATTTTTGCTTGGTTTATTGTACCTTGCTTTCATTTGTTGATGTTGATTATAAAACCTAGCACGAATTAGCATAAAGCAAGAAAATAACAACAGGAGTGAAATAGACCAAAAGCGATAAAAATTAGGCGTAAAATGGTTAGTAATTGAATAAAAAAGACATGCATAATTACAAAGTAAATTGGACTTATTAGCGTCCGCCATGGATCCAACAAGGGGGACGAGGTGAGTTCGGGGTAGGAAGCCTAGACTCATAAAATTTTATATGCCTTGATGTGATTTAAAAGGTGTGTTTTAAAACCGTCTACTCGCAAACGTATGAGATCATCATAGCTAAATCAAGTATACGGGTGGTATCCACAGGAAATTGGAGTTAAGTCCGATTTAGTTATTAATGAGTGGTTGAAATCGGGGTTTTGTTTCTTGAAATGATTTTTGAACTAAAATAGTAAAACTAAATATAAACTAAAGTTGCCAATTCAATTAAAGTTAGTTCAAGGAATGAATTCAGCATAGCTTTACTCATATCCCATCATTATATTCTACTACGACAATGGTTTAGGAGGCTTAGGCTACAAGCACTAAGCCGGGATTAATATTTAAACTAGGGCTTAGAGTAATGAACTAGTCTAAAGGCATAACCTATCATGCCACCCTACGTGTAGCATATGTTATCTCATTTCTACTACGTAATTCCTTTCTTGCACTTAGTTCAATATTAAACCTGTATTAATACTTAAGGTAAGGTTTAGGTAATGAACTACCGTAAGGCCATAACACATCGTATCACCCTAGGTATAGCATGGATTATCTCAATAGCACTAACAAATTCCTTTGTCACTCCTAATTAAATATTAATTTGTGTAAAAGATTGTGTTTAGGGTTGGGTACAACTTCAACCCTAACCACGCGTGAAAACCGATTATGCTATGGTCTAGGCTACAAGCTCGTAGACTAACGCTAATAATTTGGAGATCTCAATATGGCTACATGCACACACAAAGAAACACCAAACATAATCATAAATTTCTCATAGGGGTGCGTATATAACATAACATAAATCCATTGTCAAAAGTATAATATAGATCCGGGATACGGACGGCTGCCGCCCTTCATCCCTAAACTACAAGTCTACTCCTCCATAGGAGTTTTATACATCATACAAATCTAACAAAGATAAAAACATTGAATAAAAACTAGGAATTAAAGACTCCCCTAATTGACGTTGACGTTGATCCTTGCTTTGAAACCCTTAGCACTCCGACCACCTGCACGTTGACATTTGAGAACCCTTTGGATCTCATAGCGGCTTCGGGAAGGAAAGGAGGAGAGGCGTGGAAAAGATCTCTAAATTTGGTTAATTTCGATATTTAAAGGCGGCAGCGTGCGACTCTCTTTGGCCCTCCTCCCGTCAACTATATATATATATATATATATATATATATACTATATATTAACAATCTATGAGACTTATTTGGGTTACCGAATTATGACCCGATTGGTCCTTTTTTGCACACGTGATTGGGTTTCTCAAAGCAGTCTTAAAATATGCTCCAATTATGCTTGATTTTGTCGCTTTTCCCCCTTTGTTTGGTTCGTTGTACTCCAAGCGTAGATGTACCTAGATTATAACAAAAACACACGTGTAAAAGCCGAATATTTCGTAGGAGTGAAGAATAAAATATGTAAATATAAGGTACATCAACATCCCCAAACCAACTCCTTGCTTGTCCTCATGTAAGATTCAACTTAAACTAGCCAATAATAGAAAATTTTAGCCAGGCATGCAATAGTAAGAGTAACTTGTGAAAACTATTTGCCGATCATATTTGAAGGTATACTGAGAGTAGAGAATCTTTATATGATGTTATTATTATACTGTTTCTAGCTTAAGTCTCGCGATTCAAGTCTTTTTACTAGTATGTGAGCTTAGAACTTCTCCCTTTTATCTTATTTCAAATCCTCCAAATTTAATACGAATAGAGAGAATAATAATCAGCTATCCTAATCATTCACCGCTAATCAATAGTGAAATCAAAAGGCTTCTCTTTTCTATCTTGTTTTCCCCTTTCTTTTGCTTTTTTCTTCTTCCTATTTTTTTTTTTTTTTTTTTTTTACGGTCAGACGTGTCTCCCTCAAACTGTTATGTTTCTCACTTGTTTGAATGTAATAAGCATGTAAGCATTTAAATTCTGTTTTGGCCTTCAGTTGCGGTTAGTCTATAAATAGGTTGATCAAGTGTAATTTGAAGGCATTCAATGAAAATTACCAAACCTCTTTGAGATCAACTTCTCTTCTCATCTTATTCTCTCTCTATTTTCTCATCTCCTTTCACTTCTTTCTCATCCCTTACTCTCTTATTCTTAGCTTACGTTTGAGATTCGATCAAAACGTAACAATTGGTACAGAGCGTTGCTTGGCTTCCAATTCAAACGGATTTGATATCAAGTTGCCATGGATTTAACCGAGGCGGCATTGAGCAGTGGAGTTACCACCAGATTGGCCGCAGCTAAGGCAGCTACTAGATCTTCATATGCTGATGCGGTTGGAGGTAATGATGCTGCAAGTCAGGATGTTGTCACAAATGCGCAATTGGACAGTCAATTGAAGTCGATGTGTGCTCACTTGCTTGTTCAAATCAAGGAAGCTAATGCTGATACAATTCAGTAGATGCATCAGCAACTGGATGTGAAGCTTGATCAATGATCTCAGCAGGTTGAACTTAAGGTCTCTGATCAGTTCACACAACAAGCACAAGAATTGGAGGAAAGGATTACCTTGAGGTTTGATCGGGAAATGCAGCAGTTGGAAGCAAAATTAGCTGAAATTCGTGAGCAATTTAGGAGGCCAAATCCTCCTATTGTATCGGATCCATTAATACCAGCAAGTGTGCTACAAGCTAATCCCTCTATGAGAGCCGAGACATTAAATCGTGAGGGTGAAGCTGGAGCTCCCGTTAGAGCACAAGAAGCTGATGTTACTGACAGGCAAGGGCGCAGTGAGCATGTACAATCTCGACCTTCAAACTGGAATGCGGAAAACTAGGGCCGAGCTTAGGAAATTGAGCACACTTTCAGACCTCGAGAAGTAAATGCAGATCAATTGGATAGGCCACCTGATTCTTGGCAGCAGCAACGATCAGGAAGTAATGAAGAGTCATCCAACAGCAGAAATAATAGCCATAAACAACCTCAGGTGCAGATCGATGCATTTGATGGTAAACAACCTCACTCTTGGCTAAGGAGGTGCGAGCGTTATTTCCACTTCTATCACATTGATGAATCGGAGGAGGTACAAATTGCGGCTGTGTATTTGCTTGGTGATCATGAGGTGTGGTTCTATAGATTGATAAGAAGTAAACCTTCCATTTCATGGAATGAGTTTGCCAAGGCTTTGTGTGCTCGGTATAGTGATGAAGATGGCAGTGATATTGTTGATAAATTCAATAAAGTGAAGCAAAAGACGACTGTGAAGGACTACATGACCAGATTTGAGAATCTCCGGGCTAGCATTGTGATTGAAATTGAGGCCTCCGAGTCTTATTATGTATTAGCTTTTATAAGTGGTTTGAAGCCTAAGTTGAAGAACTTGGTTAAAGCCGTTGATCCTACTGATTTGTCTGTGGCTTTTGCTAAAGCTAAGCTTTATGAATCCACGGGCATAGCAGTAAGTGATGTTTCTAGACCTCGTGGGAGTAGTTCCAAATTTCAACAAGGCTCGAGCAGAAACAGAACCAACAGAATTGATGACAGAACGCAGCAGAAATTGTGTTATCGTTGTAATTAGCCTTACCAATTTGGCCACAAGTGTAACCCCAAGTTCCTTATGGCTGTTAAAGGAACCAATACTGGTGAAATCTCTGATGGCGTGGAAATTGCAGAGGAGGGTACTGATTCAGATCAAGAAAGTGAGGTGAGCTTAGAAGCTGCTGCAGTGGAGATTTCGGTTAAGGCTTTGACAGGTAATGGAGCTCATAGCACAATCCGGATTAAAGGAAAAGCTGGAAAGAGGTCTATTATCATTCTCATTGATAGTGGGAGTACTCACAGCTTTGTAGATCCTAAAGTGGTCAAGAAAGTAGGCCATGAAGTGATCAAAACACATCCTCTTGTTGTTACCGTGGCTGATGGGAAGTCAGTTACTACTCAAAACAAATGCCATGGTTTCTCTTGGATGATGCAAGACCATAAGTTCAGCTATGATTTTAGAATCCTTCCTTTGGGAGGGTGTGACATGGTGCTTGGGGTCGATTGGATGAGAACTTATAGTCTGGTATTGTTTGATTATGCAAACCTCACAGTTTCCTTTGATATACAAGGCTCTAAGGTGACATTGCATGGCATAACAGAACAAGCTCAATTACAAGTAATAAAGGGAAGTAGGTTGAAGAAAGGCATTCAAAGTTGTGCTTATCAGTGGGTTGGCCAACTGTTTGCTATCTCTTCCACTGAAATGATGGACATTACCGAGCCAGAAGTGCAAGCTTTGATCATAGAGTTTGAGGATGTGTTTGAGGTTCCTAAGTCCTTACCTCCCAAGAGGAGTTTAGATCATGTAATTCCTCTCAAAAAGGGTGCAGAACCGGTGAAGCTTAGGCCTTACAGATATCCTCATGCTTAGAGGATAGAAATTGAGAAGTAAGTGGAGGAATTGCTTAAGACCAATTTCATACAGGCCAGTCATAGCCCCTTTGCCTCTCCGGTTATTCTTGTCAAGAAGAAAGATGGCACGGCTCGCTTGTGTATTGATTATAGGCAACTCAACTCTATGACTGTTAAGGACAAGTTTCCTATACCAGTTATAGATTATTTGTTAGATGAGTTGTATGGGGGTCAAGTCTTTTCCAAGTTGGATTTACGACAAGGATATCATCAAATTCGAGTGGGAGAGAATGATGTCTACAAGACTGCTTTCCGGACACATCATGGATATTTTGAGTTTGTGGTCATGCCATTGGGTTTGACAAATGCACCGGCAACATTTCAGGCTCTTATGAACGATGTCTTCAAACAATTTCGTAGGAAATTTGTGATGGTTTTCTTTGATGACATCTTGATTTATAGTGCATCGTTTGAGGAGCATTTGAAGCATTTGAGGGAGGTGTTTTCGGTCACGAGAAAGCGTAGGTTGTATGCTAAGTTGACCAAGTGTTCCTTTGCTCAAACTCACTTGGAATATCTTAGCCATGTGATCTCTTGTGAAGGAGTTTCCACCGATCCATCAAAAGTACAAGCCATGAAGGAATGGCCAGCTCCGGTTACTTTGAAACAATTAAGAGGATTTCTAGGATTAACCAGCTATTACCCCAAATTTGTGGCGAACTATAGAACCTTAGCCAAGTCATTAACAGATCTATTGAAGAAAGACTCCTTCAAGTGGTCGGATGAAGCTCAAAAGGCTTTTGATGCACTCAAAGCTGAAATGTGCAGAGCACCAGTTTTGGCAATGCCCGATTTCTCTTCAAGCTTTGTTTTAGAGACTAATCCGAGTGGAAGTGGAATTGGGGCAGTGTTATCTCAAGGTGGAAGACCTATAGCATACCTCAGCCAAGCTTTGAGTACAAAGCATCAAGCTCTTTCCACATATGAGAAGGAGTACCTTGCAATCTTGCTTGCGGTTGACAAGTGGAGACATTACTTGGATGGGCATCATTTCCTCATTAAGACTGATCACCAAAGTCTTAAGCACTTGTTAGAATAGAAGATTGTCACAAGGATACAAAGAAAGGGGCTGATGAAGATGTTGGGGCTTGATTACGACATTGAATACAAGAAAGGGAAGGAGAACTTAGCTGCAGATGCACTGTCTCGCAGATTTGAGGACCTTGAACAGGGCTCTCTTGGGGCTATCTCCGTGATTTCTCCTGCTTGGATGGAAGAGTTACATCAGTCCTATGAAAATGATTCATTTGCGCAAGAATGTACAGCTGCTGCCATTGTGGGTAAAGCGTGCAATCCAGCTGCTAGTGCAGAAATATCTGTGAACCGAGGCATTATCAGAATTCAGGGAAAACTGTATATTGGCATCTCAACTGATCTTAGGCAGCAAGTTATCAGTGCTGCTCATGATTCTTCATGGGGTGGACATTCAGGCATGGAGGGCACATACCAGAGGTTGAAGGTTCATTTTAGTTGGCCGGGAATGAAGAAAGAAGTGCAAAACTTTGTGCAAAGTTGTGAGGTTTGCCAACAAACTAAACTTGGTGATCATAGATACCAAGGACTCCTTCAACCCTTGCCTATTCCAGAGGGTATTTGGCAACACATAAGCATGGATTTCATTGAAGGATTTCCTAAGTCAGAAGGGAAAGAGGTGATCTGGGTAGTAGTTGATAGATTCACCAAGTCCGGGAACTTCATTACTTTGGCTCGACCTGTGACTGCTGAGAAGTTAGCTCGTGTGTTTCTAGATAACATCTACAAGCTCCATGGGTTGCCCCAATCCATAATTTCTGATAGGGACAAGCTCTTTACAAGTCGGTTTTGGAAGGAGTTGTTTGGCCTTTTAGGGACGACCTTAGCACTTAGCTCTTCCTACCACCCTCAAACTGACAGTCAGACGGAGAGGGTCAACCAATGCATTGAGAAATACCTTAGAAGCATGGTGTTTAGTCATCCCAAGGTGTGGGGAAGATGGCTCTCGTTGGCTGAGTTTTGGTATAATACTCATTTTCACGCTTCAATTGGCACTATTCCCTTCAAGGCAATGTATGGGTATGATCCTCCAACTCCCTTGATGTTGCAAGGAGTTGGGGCAAATGTGGCTGAAGTAAATGAGCTGGTGCACTAGAGGAAACATATTATGCAGCAGCTGAAGCGTAATCTCAGTGAATCACAAGCCCGGATGAAGTGGTATGCAGATCGGAAAAGAATTGACAAAAATTTTGATTTGGGAGATATGGTATATCTAAAATTGCAGCCATATAGGCAATCTACAGCAGCAGTGAGGACAAATGTCACGCTTTGTGCGAGATTTTTTGGGCCTTACAAGGTGTTGGAAAGAATTGGCAAGGTGGCCTACAAGTTGGAGCTTCCACCCGACTCTTATATTCACCCTGTTTTTCATGTTTCTCTTCTTAAAAAACAGGTTAAGGATGGTCATAGGTCTTCTCCAAGTCCTCCGGAAGTCGGTTCCAATGGCTCGTTGATCTTACAGCCTGCTGCAATAATGGAGTCGATACAAGCAGCAGCAGGAGACACCCGAGGCCTGAAACTATGTGTTAACTGGTGCAATTTGGATGCAGCTTTGACCACATGGGAAGACAAGCGTTTTTTGTTGAGTCAATTTCCTTCTTTTCATTCTTGAGGACAAGAATGTTTTAAGGGGAGGGGATTGTTATGTTTCTCACTTGTTTGAATGTAATAAGCTTGTAAGCATTTAAATTCTGTTTTTGTTGCCAAAGTCTGTTTTGGCCATTAGTTGCGGTTAGTCTATACATAGGTTGATCAAGTGTAATTTGAAGGCATTCAATGAAAATCACCAAATCTCTTTGAGATCAACTTCTCTTCTCATCTTATTCTCTCTCTATTTTCTCATCACCTTTCACTTCTTTCTCATCTCATACTCTCTTATTCTTAGCTTATGTTTGAGATTCGATCACAAACGTAACACAGACCCATGTAGTGAGTTTTTGGCCGGCAGCTCTCAATCCAGTTGGGTCAAGGTACCAAGTTTTAAGAGACCCATACGGACCTAATAGCTCAAGTCCAAGGGATTCACAGCCTAATCCGTTAGCACATACTCCTTTTTTTCATTAGGTATTAGTGCTTATTATAGTGACCTAAAGGGTTGACTCTTTTTAAGCTTTTCCTGTGGCCCATGTAGCGAGCTTTAGACCAGCAGCTCCCAATCCAGTTGGCTCAAGTTACCAGGTTTTAAGAGACTCCTACGGGCTTACTTGCTCGAGACACAGGGGCTACAAGAATCAACGAGTCATGTTTTTTTTAAGGGAATACGTAAGATAAAGAGATAGTAAATCAATTTCAACATTGTTAGAAGTAAAATGGTGGATTCCCATTCCTAAAGTTATTACCGCTATTTCAACCTAAAAAGTAGGACATGTCATAAGACTAAGGGTGAAAAGTATTAATCTCTCTAACGAGTTAAAATCCAAAAATACCGACTCAAAAGTTAGCTCCAGAAATAATTTTATTACATAAATATTATAATCATCATAGTACATCTCAAATCTGATGTTCAACAAAAATCACAAAAAATTCTACATTCATTCATGGCAAAACGTAGCTAATTTAAGCAAAATAAAGCTAATAGGACAAACAAAAGTTCACACCATACATGCTATCCCCAAACCTAAACCCTGCATTGTCCTCAATGCAAATCGACAAAAATAAATACAAGCAAAGGAATGAAAGAGACGACCTGAGGTTTAGCACATTCAGCTATGCGTGAGCAAATCCAAAAAGGGAAGACAAAAGTAGCAGGCCGCATTCAAAGATATAGAAGATATAATACAAAACAAACTTGTTAATAGTGTTACAAATAAGGATCGTACAAGTGTTTAGTACAAGAGAATTAGCATGGTATGGATAACAAAAAGATCTGCAATTGAGACAGAGTTCATGTTGAAAAACAAATTAAAACAAAATTAAAAGTAGGTTGGGTTGCCTCCCAAGAGTGCTAAGTTTAACGTCTTCAACCAGACATAGTTTTGAGCACAATGTCAACCAAAATCCGAGGCAATGTCGGCCACAGAACTCAGGTTGACCTAGTAGGGACAATCCCCAAACCCAACAATGTTTCAAGACCCATGACTATCAAAGAGGGAAACATTACCGGCATCGAGGTCTCGAATCTCTATCCTACCAGGTGCAGGTGATGAAGTACAGCTATCGACACAGACAGGGACACTATAACATTCAGCGCTTTTAATAGAATCGGGCATATCCGACTCTATGAAAGGGTCAATATCATCAACCCTATAGCACTCCAACTCGTCCTGAGTCTTAGGGTGCCGAAAAGAGTTCTAGACCTTCAATTTGCCCTTGAGGTTTCCAAAAGAAACCTCCAACACTCCCGTACTACAGTGAATCACAGTGTTAGCCGTTGCTAGGAACGATCGACTTAGAATAATAGGAGCATTGTGGTTTTGCCTAGGAGTAGGGTCTATATCTAAGACAATAAAATCAATAGGAAGGACAAACTTGTCAACCTTAACAAGTACATCTTCCACTACCCCATGAGGTACCCGCTATCCTATCAGCCAACCCAAGTGTGACATTAGTTGGCTTAAGGTCTCCTATACCCAATTAACGAAAAATCGAGTAAGGGATTAGGTTTACACTTGCTCCTAAATCTAGCAAGGCTCTACTAGTATAACGCTCTCCTAAGACGCATGGAACGATAAATGCCCCGAGGTCTCAAAACTTGGGTGGGGCGTCCGACACTAAAATGTTTCTCACCTTCTCGGTGAGCCGGACCTTCTTTAGGATATGTGCTTGTGCGTGTTTCTTTTTGGTCCAAAGTTCCTCGAGGAACTTGGAATACATAGGAATGTGTTAATAGCTTCGATCAAAGATAAGTTGATCTTCACGTCCTTAAACACATCTATGAGCTTAGTTCTCTTTTGGTTATCCTTCCTCTGTCCAATAAGGGCCGAAAGGAAAAGGGACAACAGGTTCAGTAAACCTACCTTGTGGGCCCTCCTCGTCAGCAGTGGGGGAGGGGTATGTGCTCTCTTTCGCAACCTCGGCCTCCACATCTCTAAAGTTCCTCTCCCTGAGGAGGCAAGTTTGGGTTAGAACTAGTTCACCCCGCTGAAATTGTAAGAGGTTGGGAGGGTAACCTTCCTTCCTCTCGCCTATAAAGTGCTTGGGCCAATTGTCCAATTTGGTCTTCTAATCTAGCTATGGGCTGAGAATGGGACCGGACCAATTGTATGCTATCCTCCATGAATCGGAGCATATGAACCTCAAACTGAGAAGAATATCCTGGAGGTGGGGGAGGGGGTTCAGCATGCAAAACAGGGTGGGTAGGTTGAGAAATATACCTCTGCCCTCCCGAAAAGGAAGAAGGGTGTGTGTTACCTACAAGACCACGATTCTGCTGTCTCATGGGTTAATTAAGATAGTCGTTCTGTCTCCATGAGAAATTCGGGTGGTTGCGCCATCCAGGATTGTAGGTGTTTGAGAACGGGTCACCATTTTTCGAAAAGGCTTGCGCCACAAATACCTATTCCTGCACAAATTCGGGAAATTATGATGCATAAAGGCAGTCAAGTACAGAATGGTCAGCGCTGGAACAAACGCCACAAGTACAAAATAACATCTTCAATTTTGTGGATTCTCAGTTTCCTAATTTTGTGTGCAGGTTGAACAAGTTTCTATATGGTCTTAAGCAAGCACCTCGTGCATGGTATACTCTCTTTGCTTTGTTTCTCCATCCTCTTGGCTTCCATAGCTATAAGTCTGATTCGTCATTATTTGTTTTACATCGAAGGACTGATATGGCCATCTTGTTGGTGTATGTGGACGATATTGTTATCACTGCTTCTTTTAATTCATTACTTCATGCATTACTTCACTCTCTTCGCTATGAGTTTGATATGACAGATTTGGGACATCTCAATTATTTTCTCGGGATTTCACTATCTCATCTCTCTGCAGGTCTATTTTTGTCTCAGTCAAAGTATGCTCATGATCTTCTTGATAGGACTGATATGCACTCATGCAAACCTATTGCCACGCCTACTAATTCCATGTCCAAACTATCATTGACCGATTGCGATCTTATGTCTGATCTTACTATGTACCGATCTGTTGTTGGTGCCCTGTAATATCTTAACTTTACACGTCCTAATATTTCATGTGCAATACAGCAGGTGTGCCTCCTCGCCTTCCACATTGGGTCACTGTAAAGTGCATTCTTCGCTATATCAAGGGTACCTTGGATCATGGCTTGACTATATCTCTTACCTCTTTAGATCAACTTGTGGCTTATTCTGATGCTGATTGGGCAGGCTGTCTCGATACCCGCCGTTCCACGTCTGACTTTTGTGTTGTTCTGGGTGACAATATTGTCTCCTGATCTTCTAAACCTCAACCTATTGTCTCTCGCTTTGGTGCAGAAGCTGAATATCGCACCATTGATAATACCATTTCAGAATGATGCTGGCTTCGCTCCTTATTACATGAACTTGGTGTCTCTATTCTTCGAGCTACATTAGTTTACTATGATAATCTTTCTGCTACATACTTGTCTACTAACCCCCTGTAGCATGTTCGTACTAAGCGTATTGAAATTGACATTCACTTTGTTGGGGAGCGTGTTCAGATGGACCTTGTTCTAGTTCTTCACATTCGTTCTTCACTGCATATTGCAAATATTTTCACAAAAAGTCTTCCGCATCACTTATTTCTCTTATTTAGAGACAATCTTCACATTTATTTATCTCCTACTTCGATTAAGCAGAGATGTTAGAATATAATGTATAGGTTATTAATATTTGTATATTAGACTATCTGGACCCAGGGCTTATGTAAACTTCTATTATACTCCTCTCCTATAAATATTCCAGAGGACTCCCATCATTCTGTGGATTCCTCATTATTCTTTAGAAAGAGTTTGGTATTTATTTTCTCACTTGAATTATCTCTAAGAGTTCTAAGTTGAGTTAATTCCTTTTATTGTGTGTTCTCATTTTGCCAAGTTGAATCAAAGGAAGTCCATCAAATCTTCTATCTTCAATCAATTTTGAGTAGGCATTTGCATCACTCTCCGTACCCAAGGTACCTATGTGACAAACTTACAATCCTCGCACTCTTATATTTTATGTTATACATGGTAATGTCAGGGAAAGAGGAATGTCATAGCAAGGATTCAAACTCGGATGGCTTCTGTGACCCCTGAAACTCCCAACTATTAGGCCATGTACTTTTAGCACAACTCAACCTCTTACATATTCTTCCCCTTAATTCTTTTATCTAACCGTGCGCCCCCTTTTATCCTAAAATACCCACTTCCTCGTCACATTTTCTTCTCAAATATTGTCCCTTTGAAGAACTCATGTAGTACTTACATTGTCACTCACCCCAAGAAGTGGGAGGTTAGAAACAAAACATATATATATTTCCTTTTTCCACGTGCTAATTTTAAGTTACACAAAATAAAATCGTGGAAAGAGAGAGTCAGTACTTTATTTATCATAGAAAACCACCAATTCAACTAAAAAAGATCTTATTCTCCCAAAAGTGATCCTACAATGAAGGAAACAAAATCTAATGAAGCATATTCTTCATTGAATCCCTAGAGTTTGATTCTGTTGGATTATTTCTTGAATGAATGATTCCATATTCACCTTAGAACTCCCACCATCTTCCACTGCTCTCTTTGCCATCTCCCCAAGCTCTCTTGCCCTTCTCCTCCTCTCTTCCCCTTCCTCCCCCTCATCCATCAACATCTCCACAGCCCTTTTCACTTGTTCCTTGTTCACCATCACACCCATTTTATCCTCTTCTCCCATTTTTATTGAAACCTCCACTCCAATGCTTAAACCAATCCTTAGCACTTGCACCACAAGTTTCTCGTTGCAGAACTGCTCTGCAAACATCGGCCAAGTCACCATTGGCAACCCTGAGGATATACACTCGATAGTCGAGTTCCATCCACAGTGAGTCAAGAGCCCTCCAACTGCTAGATGCGATAATATTAGCACTTGTGGTGCCCAACCCCGGATCACTAACCCCCTTCCTTTGATTCTTTCTTCGTACCCGTCTTCTTGTATCCACTTCTCTACCTCCTCGAGGTTATCTTTATACCCTCCTCTTATAACCCATATAAAAGGATAATTTGATGCTTCAAGCCCTAAAGCTAACTCCACCATTTGTAATGGAATTAGAGGGCATAGGCTTCCAAGACAAGCAAAAATCACAGATCCATGCTTATGTGAATCGAGCCATTTCATCAATTGATCCCCATCAATTGAGGCCTTATTGCCTCTCTCAATCTTTTCTGAACTATCTCTATTACAAAGTGAAACAGGTCCAACACACCACACACCAAACCCTTTTGCTTCTTTGTACCTCTTAAAATACTCAACCTCTAACTCCTCAAATGAATTCACCAAAACCCCAAATGCCCCCTTCTCGGATTCTCTAATCTTGGCTCGAATCTCATCCAACTCTAGCGATCTTGGATACAGAGAAGGAAGCTTAGCCTTGGTGAGTTCAATCCTCTCAGGCAACCCAGGAACCACAAAGGGTTCAAGCTCAGACTCAATTGTGTCAAGCAAGTTCTCAGCCATCACAATGTGAGAACAAAACAAGGAAAAACAGCACATTCCATGAAACACAATCCTCGGGATGTTGTACATTCGTGCAAGATCCGTTGTCCACGGGAAACTTATATCCGATATCAAGCAACTCGGTCTAGGATCGAGCTCGTCGATCATGTTTTCAAGTTGTTCTTGAAATTTTCCTGCAGCCATAATAAACTTTCTAGCTAAACCCAAGGTGGGGAGCATGTCAACGTTTTCACAGCCACCAGGGAGACCTGTTTCTTGTTCAGGGGGGAAGTGAATGAGGGCAAGTCTTAGACCGAGGCGAGATTGGGTGGCGCGGTCAAGGGTGGGTTTGAACCGAGCCGCGTTGAGGGGGGTGGTGGCGACGGTGATGGTGACGCCCTTGGTGGCTAGGAGTTTAGCCATGTCGAACATGGGGATCATGTGGCCTGGTGCCATTAAAGGGAGCAGTAGAAAGTGGAGGCGGCGGCTGTCAAAATTAGAGGCCATGGAAAAGGATGAAGAAAGAGGAAAAGGATTTTGATTTAAAAAAATATATAAAATAAAATAAAAATGAAGAGGTAATGGATTCTTGGAAATGGAATGAGTGAAAGCGGATGAGATTATAGCAGTCATCATAATGGGATACTTTTTCTTTTTTTTTTTTTTAGGGCAGATAATAGGAAAATGATATATATAATATTTGTTTTATGCATATAATTTGTGCATGAATGACGTGGCAAAAAATTACAACATTCAAAAATTAATACTACACTGATTTCTTTTTAGAGAAATTATTATTTGGTATATGAGGTTTGATTATCTAGGTATAAGTATTTATACTTTGTAAGTAATGTTAAAAAAAAATAATACTTTTTAAGTCTATAATGAGGTATTTTATGTTTTATAAATACTATTTTTTAGTTATAATATAATTTTAAAATTTTATTAATTAAGTACTCTCTTATTGAAATCCAATACATTTATTGAAAAATGTTAAATGAAACATAAATTTGATAATATCTTAGTATATATCTTATTTCAAATATAATAATATATTGTCGAAAAATTTTATACTATACATGATTTCAATAATAATAATAAGTAGTTTAGATGAAAATATAGTGATTTTTTTGTCCTACTTTGTGAAATTTTTATTAAAAATGACATGATATATATATATATAGTATTATATTCATGTATTTAATTTTTCATACTCTACTTTTGCGGAAGCCCTTGAGGCACTGGAACTGTTGTTGCTGTTATATATTCATGTATGTAATTTGCATTTCTTGTAAATAGTCGGTCAAATTTTATAAGAAATAAACCAATTGTAACATAGGAGTATATATGATAAAATATTAAAAACTAAAAGTAACATTACATGATTTTGAAATGATCTTCTGTTAGAGAATGATGTAATGTAATTTAGCTGCACTTCTGTAATTTCCTACTCTTCTATTTTTATTTTTTGTTTTTTTTTTTTTTTTTTTGGCTGGATGTTTTGTCTGGTTCATGCCTCGTATTTGCGAGTGCGCTTGTTTTGTAATACGTTCCAACGCTATTTATCGAAAAAACACAACTCATAAATTCATCCTCTAATATTGCGTATGTTTTACACCCAGTTGTATGCGGATGTAGTTGGAGTCTTCGTGATCTTTTGCCAATCTTAGAATATTTCTGTCAAAATTATTTTAAAAACATCAATCATTAGAGTTATATCTTCATACTAATAAAATTATCAAATAAGTATTAGATGCCAATATAATATACTTGTCCCTTAGGTGAGAAACAATAGTGAACAAGTTCAAGCCATTGTTCTTGAGGAATACCACGTGGAGCCCTTTGTTCTAAACTTTCACGAGTAGTCATGGAATTCACAAGTTTTGCTTTTAAATCACATCTGAAACCCTTCCATTTCAATCTGACTATAGACAGAATTTTTTTGTCCACATCAACTCCTCGTATCACAAACTTTTTCTGCAACTTCAAGGATTAGATAATAAGATTTGAAGTTCTAGATATAATAGAAAAATCTTGTATCTTACCCTTATCAAACAAATCAAATTTTCCTTCAGTGTTTTATATATTTTATGCCAACTCTCATAACCAATCGGACATAAGCCGGGCTTTTCAGCAACATTGGCCAGAAATCTATTAAACAAGGTTCTCCTTAATTGGTTGGTGCCTCAAGTTCAATGGCACCAATACTCGTTCAAACCTAGGTAAAAACCATACTTGATCTGATTTCATTCTTCCATCTCCTATTCTTGTTCCTCCATCTTTATCTATTAACAACAAAATAAAGTTTAAGTCACATAAGCTTAATAGACACAATAATAAACAACATTTATAACCCGAGCATCATACCTATGATAAGAACATGCTTCTTATCGTCAAATCTAGCCGGAACTTCAAGTACAGTCGGTGATATAGGTGCAGGAGATATCAAATCAACTTTAGAATCTATATGTACATCCACATCTAGATGATCACTGTCATCACGCTTGTCGTCCATTTCGGGTCATCATGTTGAATTGACGCAAAATATTCTTCTATCGTTTGCGTGTTTCGAAAAGCCATTACAAGTCCTATAAAAAACTATCATAACATATAATATCATAAACAAGTAAAAATGGTTAAAGCAAATCTTATTGCACACCGAAACATAACACATCAAAAAGATATCACATAAAAACAATTCATAGGTTAAACTACATAAAAATGATTCAACAAAGTAAATACATAGGGAATTAAATAGCCTCATTGTCCTCGTTTGCATCCACCCCAGACCAAGCATTTGGATCGCTAAAAGAAACCTCATCAACCCTATATGAAGGTAACCTCATCATCTAAACTTTCCAAATTGGAGCCTAACCGATAAGAATCTTTTGGCTTTGTCCTTACTACATGTTCCCAACCTATGTCCTTCTCATCTTTAACATAGAACACTTGATTTGCCTGAGATGAAAGAATGAAGGTATCATCTTGCAACCTTTCATCGGTGTGTGCTAGATTAGTGAAGTTCAATAAAGTAAACCTCGTTTGTCTCTCTTCAATCCACAATGTATTCTTATGTGCACCCAGTCACAACGGAATAACACAACTTTGTAATCAGCATAATAATCCAACTCAGTAATATCCGTGATTTCCCATAATAAAGCTTACGATCTGCTTCAACAAATACACCATAATTTTGAGTCTTTCGATGCCTATCTCAACATTTAGTGTGAAATCTATATCCATTGATGATAAAAGCTTTCATTCTTTTAGAAACATTATTGGGAACTCGAACAAGAGCCTTTAGTACATTCCCTTCTTCATTACTTCCATCCAGATGGGCCACCTACAACATTATAGAATCTTATAAGAACATAGTTATCTTGGCAATTTTATTACAAGACATATATTTACCAATAGTTAAATAACATTACCATTGTTTTGAACCTTTCTTAATCCTATCATTAGCTCATTTAGGATGGAACTCTCTATACTTATCTTGCAAAAATGTGCTGCACATCAACTTTTCAAATTAGACCATCTCACATTTTCACTTGTTAGTATTAAGAAAAAGAAAAGCAAGTGTCCAAAACTAACCTACGCCACTTGCTAATTACATCACGCTGGAGAATAACAAAACGATGTGCTTGTTTCAAGCTTTTGTCATCTAAAGTAACAACTTCGACCTTCCCAATTGAACGACCAGCAATATTAAACAAGTACTTGTCCGCATCAAGGATACTATCATCATTCCTTCGTCAATGATTAAATGCATTCTCTACCCCATCAAAATATCTTGAACAAAAAGTGAGACATTGTTCTGCAATATAACCTTCAACTAGTGACCCCTCGGGTTGTGCTCTATTACGTACATATGCTTTTAAGTGGGCCAAAAACCTTTAAAAGTGAATAAAAGTAACAATGTCAAAAATATGAATTGAATTTAAACTAATACTATGACAAATCATTGATTACCTTTCTATTGATACATCCATCTGTATAGCACAGGCCCACCATGTTTTGCCACCTTTGTTAATTGTATAATCAAATGAACCATTATGGTAAAAAAAAACTAGGAAGAAAGACCTTCTCCATGAAGCATATTGTGTTAATTGCAGTAGCCTCCAATTTATCGATCTGTGGAATACTAAGCTTCTTTGCACACATGGATTTGAAGAAAGACGATAACTCAGAAACTAAATTCACAATATCAGAATCCTTTGCGGCCCTTAATGCAATTGGAAGTAAGTCTTGCATTAGAATATGACAATCATGAATTTTGAGGTTGAACATTTTTTTCTCTTTCAAATTAACACATCGAGAGATATTAAACGCATATCCATCATGAACCTTGATATGTTTCAACACAGTCAACAAGCGAGTCTTCTCATGAGGTGACATGGTATAACTTGCATTCCGTACATAATACTTACCATTTGGTAAAGGGACTATATGAAGATGAGACTAAACATTTTGCACTTCAAGGTCTTTCTGTGCCTTTAAATTGTCTTTACTTTTCCCTTCAAGATTCAACAAAGTACCAAGCAAATTATCATAAACATTCTTCTCTATATGCATTACATTTAGATTATGGAGGAGAATGTTGTACTCCCAATATGGTAAATCAAACAAATATGCTTCGGTTTTTCCATATCTAAACCTCATCCCTCTCATCGACTTCTACACCAATTCGACCTTTACCATATTGAAAATTTGTTCCTTCCAGTTGTCTTAAAACATCTGTGCCAGATGTCATATTTGGAGCACATCCTCTCTCTACTGTCCCATCAAAATTATCATTGTCATATCAAAAAGGATGATTATTTAACAACCACTTACGATGCCCATGTAGCAAAACTTGTGTCTGTTTTCTAACCAAACGGCATGAGTTGACTCGGCCCAACATAGGCAAGCAAATCCACCCTTCGTACTCCAACCAGACAAATTTGCATAAGCAAGAAAATCATTTATAGTCCACATAAGATATGCTTGCAATTCGAAATTTTGTTTAGCAAAGGCATCAAATGCATCAACTCCCTCCCATAACTCTTTCAACTCTTGTATCAGCGGTTGGAGATTGACATCAATATCGATACTAGGAGCCTTATCACCCTGTATTATCATCGAAAGAATGATTGAGGTTTGTTTCATACATAACCAAGGTGGAAGGTTATAGGAGATCAACAATACTGACCAAACACTATACATTGTGCTCATTAGCCAAAAAATATATAAACCATCACTAGCTAGTCCGAGTCTCACCAACCTCGAATCAGAAGCAAAATCAGGATACTTAGCATCAAAGTCCCTCCATGCCAGAGCATCAGCTAGATGTCTCAAAATTTTATCTTTAACAGGACCATTGTGATGCCATCTCATATCCCCAGCTACTTTAGATGACATGTAAAGTCTTTTCAATCTCGAAATCAAAGGAAAGTAACGTAACACCTTAGCAGGCCTTTTCTTTTTTGGCTGCCTCTCTATTTCTTATGATGTCTCAACCACATTATCTTCTTGACTATTTTGCCATCGAGATAAGGCACATACATCACATATTTCTTCATTCATTTTATCGGCCCAGTATAGCATGCAATCATTAGGACAAGCATCAATTTTGAAATAGTTAAGACCTAGATCTTTGGTCATCTTTTTGGCATAGTACCAAGATGATGGGAATGGACTAATTTGAGGAAATGCGCTGATTAATAGTTCAGGCCACATATCAAACATTTTTGTAGGACAACCAATCATGCATTTCAAGTGGAGGAGGTGCAAAATAAAGGACAATTTTGAATATCTAGAGCACCTAGAATAAAACTCTTCATTAGCTGCCTCCAGTAGTTTAAGATAAGGATTTTCATCTCTAGAATGCATTTGAGGCTGATTTTCATGTAGTGGGTCATCATGATTATACCCTCCTTCAATTTCATGCATACACTACAAAACAGTGACTAATAGTAACAAACTAAAAAAATTTTCTATTACAATTGAATTACCAATAGCAACAGAAATTTTCTTTTGTTTCAAATGGAAGTTCTCATATACAGCTAACCTCTTTTGTAACAAAAAAATCAGTCTGTTGGTATTTTACATGCCATTACCAACAATACACTTGTGTTTGTTGGTAAAGATATTTTAATAAAAAAAATTTCATATCTAATAATCTAAGAAACGAATTTTCACTTCCCACCAATATTAAGTTTAAAAAAACTAAATAATAATTTGTCAAAGACACATAGATAATTCAATTATATTATTTTTTTTCTCCTCTAAATACATTACATAAACTTAAAATTGGTAAGAATTTAAAATTTTATGTTAATTTACAAAATTTTGGGTAAAAAGCTTCCAGCCAAAGTTCTAAATTTTGGATTAAAAAAATCCCACCAAAAATCATTAACATTTTATTATAATATTTTAATTAAAATTTTATAATATTTTTTGTTTTTCACTCCCAAACCCCAACCCCAGCACTCACCCTCTCTCTCTTTCTCTCTCTCTCGCTCGTCCTTTGCATGCCCTAACCCTAGCACTCACCCTCTCTCTTATTGTCTCTCTCACTCGTCCTTGAATTGCCCTGTTGCTCGCCCAAACCCCAGCACTCTCTCTCTCTTGTACATTCTCCTCCTTCGCGCTTTGGCTTAGTGTCTCTCTCTGCGAAGGTATCAATTTTGGGATTTAATTTCCTTTGTAATGTAGTTTGATTTGCAGTTAATTGAGCAATTAAAATAGGTTTATATTATTTGGAAGTATTATAAATCTCATCTTTAGGTCATTGCTCTGTCTTCTCTTGGTTCTCTTGTTTCATTAACAACATAGGGTTAGTTTGTAATAAAATAGGGTTAATGTAAGATTCTTGTCAATTTGTTGAAGATTGAGTAGTTTAATGTAAGACTACTGTCAATTTGTTAAGATTTGAATAGTTTAACGTACGATTACCCAATGTGTTAATGTTTGGTGTATTGTTAGTTTTGATGTATGCTACCATGATCAGTTTGCTCAACTTTCGCTTGATTTTGAGAAAATATGAACTAAGTATACAGGTTTTAAGCTATTTCTTTTGTTAAATGTAGATTTCAATGAGTTCTAGTGTTTTAGATTATAATGTTAGATGCTTCATGGTGATTAGTTGTGTTTATGTCACATTTTTTAGCATTTGTTCTGTTTCGATATTTGAGTTGTTGATTCAAATTATAGTTAGCAAAATATGAATTCATGGAATTTGAGTCTAGTAACAAATCTTACACTGTATCTATGGTTAATAAGAGATTATGTAAGTAATTTCACTAATATTCTATCCTATTTTAATGATATTTAGACATTCTAAGTGCAGGAATTTGTCCATATGGATGTGTTTAAAAATAAAGCTTGGATGATAAACTCACGAGTTTCACTTGAATTTTGCGAGGGTGTGGAAGCATTTGTTACCGATGCACTTGCTATTGTGGGTGTAGATGAGTCAATACCTTGCCCATGTAAGACTTGTGCAAATCGATATGAGTTGGACATAGATAGAGTGAAACTTCACCTTAAAGGCATTGATGATAATTATGCATGTAGGAAGTGGTATATCCATGGGGAGGTGGAGTATCCCAAGCCAAGTGATTTTGCTAGTGAGATGGATACTTCTGATGATTTGTCAAATGATGGTATGCATGAAATGTTAAAAGATGCTTATGGCTTGCATAGTCCTAATTTGAGTGAATCATCAGAACCACCTAAAAAGGGACGCAATGTTGAGGCTGAAGATTTATATAAACTCATAGAAGATGCAGATACACCTTGGTACACTGGATGTGATGAATTTACAAAGCTCTCATTTATTGTCGAATTACATCATCTTAAATGCTTGCATGGAGTGATTAATGCTAGATTTGATGCTTTTCTAAAGATTTTTAAAAGAGCTCTTCCAAAAGGTGAGACATTTCCGGACTCTTTTTATAAAACAAAAGGCATATTTTGAAAGTTTGGTCTTGGTTACAAAAAGATTAATGCTTGCCCCAACGATTGTGTGCTATTTTGGAAGGAGTTGAAAGATTGGGACACATGTCCTGTTTATGGTTCATCAAGATGGAAAACTACAACTAGGGGGGCTGTGGTGTCACTAGTTAACGGTGCTAAAGTTCCTAGAAAAGTTCTTCACCATTTTCCATTGATACCTCGATTGAAGAGGATGTTCATGTCATCCAAAACAGCTGGATACGTTTGGATAAACGTTACCCTAATTTCTCTTCAGACCCATGCAATGTTAGGCTTGGTCTATCAAATGATGGGTTCAATCCATTTGGGATAATGGGTACACAATATAGTATATGGCCGGTTGTTTTGATGATGTATAACTTACCCCCATGAATGTGTATGAAGCAAGAGTACTTCATGGTCTCTTTGCTCATACCTGGGCCCAAGGCACCAGGCAATGATATTGATATTTACTTACAACCTTTGATCCAGGAATTAAGTGAGTTGTGGAAGATTGGCGCAGAGACATATGATGCCTTGAAGAATGAGACTTTCTCATTGCAAGGTGCATTGTTGTGGACAATCAATGACTTTTCGGCTTATGGTAATTTATCTGGGTATAGGGTTAAAGGAAAATTTGTATGTCCCCATTGTAACATAGATACATGTTCTCATTACTTGAAAAGAGTAGGAAATTATGTTATGAGGAACATCAACGCTTTCTTAGCGATGATCATAAATATCGTCGTAACAGAAAATCATTTAGTGGAACCAGTGAAAGGAGGCATGCTCCAAAATTAAGATCAGGGTCAGAGTTATTGGAACAAATGGTAGGGTTAAATGTGACTCTAGGTAAGGGTCTTGCATCTCAACAAAAGAAGAAGAGAAGGGCAGATGAAGTTGGACCCTGGAAGAAGAAGAGCATATTCTTCCAGCTTCTATATTGGGAACATCTAGTAATACAAAATAATTTGGATGGTATACATATTGAGAAAAATATCTCTGAAAGTTTGATCGGGAGTCTTTTTCATATTGAATGAAAAACAAAAGATACATTACAATCATGCCTTGACCTTCAGGATATGAATATTTGGAAGCATCTTCACCCAAAAGTAGAAAGAGGAAGGATAATCTTACCTCCATCATGCTTTACATTAAGTGCTGAAGAGAAGAAGGAACTTATGAATGTGTTCGCTAGAACTAAGGTCCCTGATGGATATGCATCCAACATTCTGCGATGTGTGCACATGAAGGAACATAAGATATATGGATTGAAAAGCCATGATCATCATATTTTGATGCAACATTTGTTGCCATTAGCGATGCAAAAAATGAAAAATAAGAAGGTCACTCGAATAATAATTAAGCTATGCAATTGTTTAAGAGAGTTATGCTAAAATGTGGCAATGCAACATGAGTTTCAGTGCTTAGAAGATCGCATGAAGATAGTTCTTTGCGATCTTGAAAAAATATTGCCCCCTTCCTTCTTTGATATAATGGTGCACCTAGCCATTCATTTGGCATATGAGGCAAAGTTTGCTGGCATGGTACATTTTCACTGGATGTATCCAATAGAGAGGTATGTCTTTTTGATTTTGTAGTATTTAAAATAATCAACACTTACTTTTCTAATCTTGTATTATTAATTACTTAGTATGTGTTGTTCTAGGTTTCTACATAGGCTTAAAGATTATGTGGGTAATAGAAGTTGGCCTGAAGGATCTATTGCCGAAGAATACCTTGCAGAAGAGTGTTTAAGTTTTTGCTCGAGGTATTTACATAGTGTTGAGACAAGAGAGACTCGTTCAAAGAGAAATAAAGATTTAGATGATAGTGAAGTGCGTAAAGGATTATCAATATTCTCCCTCAAAAGTCGTTACACATCAAAGAAGGATGTAGTTGCTTCTAACGAATTGAGAGAAGAAGCACATAGTTTTGTTTTGTTTAATTGCGATGAAATTCACACCTACATCGAGTAAGTCATTTCAATGACTCATAATATTTGAATCCTTTTATCACATTAATTCAATCATTCGTTTTGATTATGTTATGGTGGTTTTTTTTTTTTTTAAATACAGAGAGTATAAACAACTGCTTTCAATTGAAAATACGCAGATACGACAATTGGATATCAAAGAAATTCACAAAAGAGACTTTTGTACTTGGTTTTAATCTAATGTAAGTTCTAAGACGGGGTAATATCGGGCACAAAAATTATCAAGTGACTCCAACGTTTTAAATACATGTATTAGTCTAATTTATGTTTAATTTTTTAGGTAAAGCTTCATCTATCTGTGGATCCCGTTATAGTAGAAGACCTACAATGGTTGAGTAAATGGACTAGCATGCAAATAAGACAATGCCATGAATCACTTGCAATGGTTTTAAATTTTGTGCCAAAAGTGTAGACACCAAAGCAGTAACTCAAAATTCTGGTGTTGTTGTCACTGCTATTACACATACAGGTGGTTTGGTGACATGTTATGGTGTGCTATTAGAAATATTGGAATTGAACTATCATCAAGGAAGAAAGGTCATTCTTTTTCGATGTGATTGGGTTGATCCTAAAAAGGATGTCAAGAAAGATCGACTTGGATTTACTCTTGTCAACCTAAAAGTATTGTGGAAAACAGATGAACCTTTTATGCTAGCTTCCCATGCATTGCAAGTGTTTTACACTCCTGATAATGAGAGAAAAGAATGGCAGTTGTCACTAAGACAAAACCAAGAGATTTATTCGACATGGGAGAGGAAAACATACCTGAAATAGATTGTGTTCCGTCTACAGCAATGATGGATGTCAATGTTGATGATATTGACATTGTTAGAGAAGATATTGATGGGCCAATGATTGACATACCTTTAGATGAGGCCACTTTACTTGATGAAGATAATGAAAAGTACTTCTACTATAGTGATAGCAAAGAAGATGATACCCTATATGATTATGATTGATACTAAAGATTGAGGAGATATTTTATCAAGATATTTATATGCTTATGACAAACTTTTTGTATTTGAATGATTAAACAACTTCGACATTTTCTGTTGTCTTCTTTCTCAAATTTCCTTATTGTCTGTTTGAATGTTGTGATATTTGGTTTAATTGTGTCATTGAGCTTGATGCGTTGATATTTACCGTTGTACGTATACTATTTTGTTGCATCATTTTCTAGCTCTAAATTGTGAAGGAGGCCATGGCCCCTACCGAGAGCAACAAGGGAAAGAGGAAAATGGTAATAGTAACTGATTTAAAGGTTTGACTCATATTTTTAAAATATTTTTGTATTTGTTATTATAACATTACTTATTGAAATTGAGTTGAAATCTTTATGCAGGGTCTTATGGAGTCGAAGAAGAACAAACTCCAACAATCTGCTGTACAAATGCGTCGTAGTCCTAGATTGGTTTCTTTATCTTCACATAGGAACCAAAGTGGCATTGAGCCTCACCATAAGAATTTACCACAATGTGAAAGTGATGTCAAAAACCCCCATAATATACCGGTTACCCAAGCTCGATGTGCCCTATTTCAGACCTCTACCGTTAGAAGAAGCCCAACAGGTGCATGAAGATATTAGGGAAGATTTAAAACATCAAGTGACTCCAGTTGGTGAGCTTATGCATTCTATTTGTTGGCTCTATGATCTTCATCTATTTTTATTTTAATCGTGCTTTCTAACTACATTATAATGCTTTTCATCTTTAAGCTTCTGAATGTGGTGATACCGTCTGTCATTAAGGGGAGGGACATGTTGGGAGTTCCGAGGGAGCAGGTTAAGCAATCTCATTTGTGTAACTTCTTGCTTAATATACATATTATTTCACAATTCAATTATTTTCTCTAATGATTACTTTTTTTCTCATATGAAAATAGATTTTGTTCGGTTATGATGATTTTATCATTTATAGAGGTTTTGAAAGTCATGTTGCTACATCATCCCGAGGAGAAACAAAAGCAACCAATGATGGTCAAGATTCAGATTATGTTACACAATTGTGTACGAAATGAGTAATCTTATCTTTGGGTTTAAAATTATACTAAAAAAACTATATGAATTTGTAGGATCACAACAATCTGTAAAGAGGAGGGGAAGAAACAAAATGCACACTCTGAAGGAACCAATTTTTGTGGATGTTAAAAACCATGGCTAGTCATGTTCAGATTCACAACGAAAAATGTCATCTTTAATAGGATTTTGCACACGTGATCCTAGAACATTGCCGATTGGACAAGTATGCCGGAATGGAGGATTACCCACATATGGGATGTAGTAAAGGTGATGTATTTTATACTTATCATTTAAATTTAAAGGACTTAGCATCATCGGTCAAAATATATAATAATTGTGGAATGAGAAAATACGCCATTAAAGTATAGATGCTAATAGCTCTTTGTTTGCATATATCAATCATACTACTTTCCCGAAGGAAAAGAGCCATACGAATGGGTGAAATTAAAGATGTATCAATCGTGGAAACGTAACAAATGTTCGTGGAGAAACAAACTCATTGAAGGAAAGACGAAAGATATAACTTTAAAGAATAGGCCTTCCAGTACACCTGTTACACAATGGAAGAATTTTGTCAAATTTTGCTTTTCTCCAAAAGGACAAGTATACTAATATGTTTCCATAACATATTGTCGCAATATATTATGTTACTTATTATTAACTTGTCATGTTTTGGGTTTAGAAATGCTGCGAGAGGGGCATCGAAAACCAAAAAAATCAAATAGAGGCATTATTGTGGCACTAAGACACTTGCTAGAAGGCGCAATGAGAAAGTTGGTTTAGTCTTTTAGTATGCTTTGAATAATGAAGTCTGTTTTTTGCAGAATTTACATTGAAAAGTACAAGTCATATGTGTGTGTAGTTGATAACTGATGAGAAAGAACAAGATGAGCTCACAATATTTCAGCAAACACATCAGCCAAAATCTTTATCCAAACTTGATGTTGGATCTGCCACTACTCTAGTATGGTTTATCTTTAGTTATTTTGTATTTTAATTTTTTTCCCATGTTACATGTAAAAGATAAGGTCATCATTTATTAATATGATATCAGGTTGAGATTGATAGAAGATTAGAAGAGCTTCCACCAGATCTTGATGAGGCAACACGAGTTGAGGAACCCAAAAAAATCTTTGCACAAGTTGTCGAAGAACACAAGAATGGATACGCGAAGACATATGGATTAGGCATTAAAGTCCCTCGATCTGGTGTGAAACGCTCTCTGTTGGCTAAGAATCAAGAGAACAAAAGGAAACTGGAGGCTAATCTCAAAGATGTAAAACAAAGCTTGAAATCTGTATGTGATCGGGTAGATTTTCTAATGGCAATTATGAGGAAGAGGGGAAACAAGGTTAGTGTGCTTTTGCATTGCTTTGGAATTACACATAATATAAGTTTCAATTGCTTTGGATTGAATGTTAAAGTTTATTTCTTTGGATTTTTTATCCATAGTTTGTAGTGGCTTGGTAGATGTAGCAGGGTTGGTCTCGAGTTGTAGTAATTTTGAACATTGTGTGGTTGGATCTACTTCTGCTAACTCATTATACGACCATTGCCCCTTTTAAGAGAAAAGAGTGTCATGATACAAGATTAATCTTGGATCATGACCTAAAGAATAGTAGAATCTAGGATGAGAAAGAAGGGAAAGGGGTGAGAAATAGAGAGAAAACAAGATGAGAGAGAATTAGAATTTCATTCATTCAATAAAATTGAAACTTGAGTATCTCACCATAGGCTTGTATCATTTCCAACAATGCCAATTTTATGTATCTCACCATTAATATTAGCATCTATAATTATTAAATTAACATGATTAGATATGGTTTAAACTATTTTATGAGACATAGGTAATTTATATATTACCCTGATATAATACGACATATTTCCACAAATTGGTTACATGTATCAACCAAGATTTAACCCAACTCTGGAAACCGTGATTTAAAAAAAAAATCGGTATCTTTGTATTGTTTTTATGTTATATTATAGGGTCATGTTAGATTTTACTGGTTTTATTCTATGTTAATGCTGGGAAAAGCATATGAATTTTGTTGGAAAATAAACTCTGATGCCGACTATTGGGTTCAAAGTTCTCAACTATGGTCACAACAATAGGCACCTATTAGAGCACTTAGAGTAAGAGACTCTTCTCTCTACCTAAGCCCCCGGTCAGAGAGTCACGCTTCGTGACACCTCACGTGTGAGAGTTCCCAGGAATAGATTTATCTCTATAAACCTTTTGCCCTAATACCGGTTTGTTGGGATGAATTTCAAAAATTTCCCTAAAGATTACGCAATGGAATAGGTTTAAAATTCATAACTTTAAACCTAGGGTTGATTTAAAACTCTTAATTTTAAATCTACTGACTTAAATTCATAATTTAAATCAACAGATCTAAATTCTTAATTTAGATCTACAGGCCTTTTACTCTAATACATTCATAACAATATATAAATTTAAATAGGTATAATAATGAATACTGTAAATAAATAGAAAAGCGAAACTAAAAGAAGAAGGAAAGAAAAAGATACCTGGAATTGCTCCAATAATAAAGAAAACCAGAAAGACAATAATATTCTTCAAAATCGAGACCTCGAGGCCTTCTACGCAATAACCTCGAACTGCCCGGAGGGTGGGCTCCGAAAAATATTAAATTGGATCTCCGAAATAATTTTAGAAACCCTAAAGAAATATTTTGATTCCAATGCCAAACCTTGGAATAAGCCCCTCTATTTATAGAAATATTCCGGAGCAAAAAATTAACGAAAATTCGATGTGGGATGCGTACAAAATAATTGCAGTTTTAATACAAAACACAGCGTTTCATTCATAAAGAGAATCAAAACGTCGCGTTTCAACCATGGTCAAAGTCGTGTGTTTTTTTAATTCAAAATCCCGTGCCACGTGTCGAGCGCCTATTGGTCCACATCGTGGCACGCGGATAACCACCCTGGGCAGCCCAGCGTGCGACACGTGTCGCGTTTTGATTGGCTGAAAGCGGAGTGCGCGGATAATAAGCTGTTCAAACCCGATTTTGTGTTTTTTTTTTTTTAATTTGTTTTTCACATGTAAAAATTCATCTTATGAATTTTAATTTTCAAAAAATTATTTTATTTTATAATTTTTAATATTTATTCATCTCATGAATAATGTTTGGCAAAATTAATTTACCCATCGTATGGATAAATAATTCATCTCATGAATTCTTTAATATTTTTCAATGGCAATAAAATACAGAGGCTTGCGTAGGGACCCTGAAGACAATTTAAATCTAGCTCCAAACGGGTTAAATTAAATCATCTCATGATATTAATTTAATTACCATTTAATGAGACTTAATTCCACTAAATAAATCTCACTGCACTCTAGACTTAAATTATTTATTCGATATCTCCCTCATATACTGTATTGATGACAACTACCCCTCCACGAGATGTCCATGACAAAGGATAAATATAACCACTACCATTATCCTTCTCACAGCTTCTCCATTAGTTACCGACTCGCCCTTCACTGAATAATTCATTTATACTTGAACATATTCACAGTATAAATTCCAAATGTCAAACACTTGGAATACTTTGGCCAAAGTTTCCGAACCATTCAAGTATTTCCGAATCAACTAAGGGGACATCTATATCTCATAAAAGAATGTAGATTCCCTATTGAATACCTGATCCTTGTCACACTTCACACCGCTACCCAGTGCACGTGGGATTTTAGTCATTCCTTTTAGACCTTACTTATAGTACACCAAAGTAACTAACGCTCCATGTGCAAGTCCAGAATGCCCTCAGGATTTAGAGTCATCATTCAAACAGTACAATGTGAATCACTCATCTCCGATAGTAGTCTAGAAATAAGTAACCCACATGGTCCAACTCAGTGTGTCATACACACTAACCTAACACTTTTGGATCTCCATCCACATGACCAAGACAAGCCATCTAAAGTGTCACATTATAGTCTTAACATACAAGTGGTCCAGACTTGTCTTCGACTATGAGTCTTTCAAACAACAATCCATATCATTTGTTCTAAGTCTATCTGTGGCTTAGTCTCATAAACCACTTAGAACAAACATGTAAATTGTAGTCTGAGGACTATACCCATCTCATGGATGTCTCTCGAAAGAAAATCACATGCAGTATAAATGCTCACATACACGAATTTAACTAGGAAAGACTGGAACTTCAGTTTTATTTATTAATTAAAATAATATATCCAGAATAAATTTGGATTTCAGGACACTGTTCCTAACAATCTCCCACTTGTCCTAAATCCAATTTATGACAAAGTCCATACTCACCCTTATTAAGTTTGAACCAAAAATCTATTGAGCCTAACCCTTAGTAAGCATAATTACTCTATTGTGAAATCAGCAATATAATACTGCTTGACATTCCCCTCACTAATAGCTCCCACTCCAAGGGTAAAGACATACTTAGACGTCGAATGTCTATCATATTAATCTGACTGGAAGTCTTAAATCAGTATAACCAACTGGAACGAGCTCATCACCTTGAAAGATCAGCATAGGATCCCTTGTTCTTCTCAAGAACTAAAGAAAACATTTCACTGTCACCTAATCCATTGGACCCAAATTAGACTAACACCTGCATACTATCCCATAGCATGGCAGACATCAAGTCTCGTGCACAACATGGCATACCTGAGGCTCCCTTTGCCAAAGCATGTGAAATATTCCTCAATTGCTCCTCTTATTGCGGTGTCCTAGAACACTACTCAAAAGAGATAGGGACTCCATGCTATACATTGACAACATCTTGTCAATATAAGTGGCTAAAGAAAGACCCAACATCCTACTCTTACGACCTCGCAGAAGCTTAATCCTAAGAGTAGAGCTGGCTTCTCCTATGTCTTTCATATTGAGCTATCATGACAACCAAGTCTTTACAGCTAACGACACCCCTACATCATTCTCAATGAGTAGTATATCATTGACATACAATAACAAGAAAGTCACTACTTTCTTTTAATGTCGGTTGTACACGCATGATTTGAGCAACAGATTGCACAAAACTAGAACACTTTATTGCTTCAGTGTGGGTAAAAGGATTAGATTCAATGCCACGGTCAACCACTAAGGCCCCCGCTATGAACCTGTCAGGTGTCCTGACAATCCTCCCACTACACCTACGCTTTCGTGTACCTGGAACATTCTTATTCCTATTAGTAGACGCATCTAATGCTTCCACTATAACTTAAGTTGTGTGTAGCTGTTCAGAATTATTGTCATTTTCCTTTAATACCATTTTGTTTTCGTTTTTGTAACTCACTTGCAAAATCCTTCTCTAAGTATTTTGCATTTTATTTATAAAAGACCTTTTAAGTCAAAAACTATGAAAAAAACCGTCCTTGTTCCTTTTATTTGTAACAACATTCTGCTGTGGTGTAACGGGAGCAGAAAGCTGAGATCCTATCTCATTTGCAATTAGGAAACTCACTCGAAAAATATTCACCACCTCGATCTGATCGAAGTGATTTAATTTATTTACCTAATTGCTTTTAAAATTGAGCTTTGTACTATTGAACTTTTCAAACGAGTCCAACTAATATTTAATTAGGTAAACATATACATGCCTTGAGTAATCATCACTACACGTGAACAAATACTCATGCCTACCTCTTACCTGAACATGTATCCGTCCACATACACCTATGTGAACCAGCTCAAGCAAGCTACCAACCCTGTTGCCTTTACTCTTAAAGACAGAATTGGTCACCTTTCATTTTATGCAGAATTCGCGAACTGGTAATGACCTCAAATCCAAAACTCTATCGGTCCATCTTTCACTAGTCTTTGGATCCTGTTCGAATTAGTGTGACCTAAATGTTGGTTTCATGGGTAGGCAATATCACATTCAGGGTGTTTTCTTTTAAAAGATTAAACAAGTGAACTTACGTTAAATTCACTTAAACAATTACCATAATTTTGATAAGAAAATAACATGAATAAACAATTTATTCAAGTACATGTGTAAATAAACAACTTATTTCTCATATTAAAATTTTCATTATCAAAATCAATTGAATAACAATTATTTATAAAACAAGACATAGAAATCAAATTCCTGTGTAGAGAAGGTTTAAATAATCAATCCTTTAAAACAAAAATCTATCACTAAAGTCTAAGCTAACATCTCCTACAATTAAGACCACCATTATTGTATTGTCCCTGACCATAAGGTATAACACCCGTCGTGTAGCCTTTAGCCTAGTCTGAGCTCCTGTAACATATTACAGTTATGGTTAGTTGAACCTGAGTCCACCCACCAGGAATCTGGTGAACTCACAACTACACAAGTCTCAAATCAGTGAGATATCAACATACCTTCACCAGATGGCTTAGCAGTCTTTGTGGGAAGAGTAGCTATGTACTTAGTGTAGTTTCTTTTCCAGTGGCCTCGTTTTCTTGCAAAAGAAATACTTTTCTTTTGTTGACTTCCTTATGGACTTGATTGCTACAATAACAACCTTGCCCTTTCCTTTCTTTCTAGTAGGTCCCTTGAGAGTAATAATCAAGTTTAACTTATTTTTCAAGGCAAAGTAATTGGGTTCAGTGAGTACATTATGTATTTAAAAACAAACAAAGTTCGCCAGCCCTGTCCATATAAAATATTGTAAATGCAAATATATGTGTAATTGTCTAACAAGAGTCATATATAATGCAGTGATATATATATTCTTTCAATTTAGCATACATAATAAGTCAGATATCCACCAAACTGTACTATCATGCATACAATGATGACCCAAACACAACACTCCTTACTCCCCGGCAGCGGGGTCGCACGAAGCTAGTTCAGGTGATAATTATTCTCAATTAACCTATTTTTCTTGTAACTCTTACTAAACATGATTAACTCACCACTTTACCTTAGTCTCTAACATGACACAACGGAGCTCCTCGGGAGGCTAATGCATCACGCTAGTCAAGTGTAAACCATTACCTAAACGTCCATACAAATACATGAAATACTCCACGGCAGCTGGGTCGCATCGCTTCTTTGCACTTTGGTTTACCCTAAAGAAGTCTAACCCTGTAATCTGCAAACTGACATCCTCCGCGGGAAGGTCTATCGATCTACTATACTGCTAAACCGGTAATAGCGATCGTGAGGTTACAACAATTGAAAACTCGCTCCCACTTGATTTTTACAACTAGTAGTTTTTAATTAACTTGCATTTACAGCCTGGATTATCTCATAATCCCTTTTAGAATCTCATTCTAAAATTAACCAAAACTAATTAATTAATTTATTCAAAAACACTATCGTTTTCAAGCATAGATTATCTTATAATATCACATTAGAAGTCTCATTCTAAAACCAATCAATAAAATTAATTAATTAATCTTAATTAAAACAATACCAATATTTAATTTAGATTATTGCATAATCTACTTTTCAAAATTTAATTCAAATTTAAAATAATTTTATTCAAAAATAGTAGCGATTTGTGCTTAGACTATCCCATAGTCTATTTTAGAATCTTATTCTAAAGTTAAACAAGCTTAGACTATCCAATAGTCTAGTTTAGAATATTATTCTAAAATTTAATTAACAAAATTAACTTTTATTTTAAAAAATAAAGTTAACTTAGACTATCTTATAGTCTATTTCAGAATCTTATTCTAAAATAATTTCAAATAACTTTTATTTAAAATACACTGATTTACAACTTAAATTATCTCATTAATTAATTTAGAATCTCATTTTAAAAAAGAAATTAGTTAGTAAAATAATTAACTTAATTATTAAGTAAATCAGTATTAACGTCTTTACGTCCCAAAATAAAAATAAAAAAAATTTTTTTACTGTTGCTAACGTCAGCATGACGTAAGTGCTGATGTCAGTGCCAGCCTGAAGCTGACAAAACGCATCAGAATTTTTTTTTTAAAATTTAATTTTAAAATAAATTGAATTTAATCTTAATAAATCAATTTTATCTGAAAATATTTGAATCTAATCCTATTAGATCAAATTTGTCCGATTTCGTAAATCACTACTGAGAACGTATAATCTTATTATACGAGCAACACAATCACAAATTTGTAGGTTATCCCGAATTAACAATTAATTCATTAACAATTTAAACAATTTAAATCGTTACTATAAACAACCTAGTTAACTGACAGATTTAAACAATTTAAATCTTTTAACCGATTTAAACAATTTAAATCGATACTTTAAAACAAACTAATTAACAATTAGCTACTTTAATGATTCAAACACTTTAAATCACAAACACAAATAATAAACTGAATTAACTGTTAATTCATTATTGATTTAAACAATTTAAATCAAATCGTCAAATTAAACTTACTTTCCTTTCTTAATAAAATCTCTATTTTATTAAATCGCAAATCTATTTATTTCGATTTTATTATACCTAGTCATGTATATTATGAATGTAATCAGAGGCTGGCTCTGATACCAATTGTTGGGAAAAGCATATGAATTTTGTTGAAAAATAAACTCCGATGCCGACTATTGGGTTCACAGTTCTCAACTATGGTCACAACAATAGGCACCTATTAGAGCACTTAGAGTAAGAGACTCTTCTCTCTACCTAAGCACCTGGTCGGGGAGTCACGCTTCATGACACCTCACGTGCGAGAGTTCCCGGGAATAGATTTATCTCTATAAACCTTTTGCCCTAACACCGGTTGTTGGGATAAATTTCAAAAATTCTCCCTAAAGATTACGCAGCGGAACAGGTTTAGAATTCATAACTCTAAACCTAGGGTTGATTTAAAACTCTTAATTTTAAATCTACTGACTTAAATTCATAATTTAAATCAACAGATCTAAATTCTTAATTTAGATCTACAGGCCTTTTACTCAACTACATTCATAACAATATATAAACTTAAACATGTATAATAACGTACACTGTAAATAAATAGAAAAGCGAAACTAAAAGAAGAAGGAAAAAAAAACGTACCTGAAATTGCTCTAATAATAAAGAAAACCAGAAAGACAATAATATTCTTCAAAATCGAGACCTCGAGACCTTCTACGCAATAACCTCGAATTGCCCGGAGGGTGGGCTCCGAAGAATATTAAATTGGATCTCCGAAACAATTTCAAAAACCCTAAAGAAATATTTTGACTCCAATGCCAAACCTCGGAATAAGCCCCTCTACTTATAGAAATATTCCGAAGCGAAAAATTAACGAAAATTCGATGTGGGATGCATACAAAATAATTGCAGTTTTAATACAAAACGTAGCGTTTCATTCATAAAGAGAATCAAAACGCCGCTTTTCAACCATGGTCAAAGTCGCCTTTTTTTTAATTCAAAATCCCGTGCCACGTGTCGAGCGCCTATTGGTCCACATCGTGGCACGGATAACCACCCTGGGCAGCCCAGCATGCGACACGTGTCGCGTTCTGATTGGCTGCTAGCGGAGTGCGCGGATAATAAGCTGTTCAAACCCGATTTTGTGGTTTTTTTTTTTAATTTGTTTTCCACATGTAAAAATTCATCTCATAAATTTTAATTTTCAAAAAATTATTTTATTTTATAATTTTTAATATTTATTCATCTCATGAATAATGTTTGGCAAAATTAATTTACCCATCGTATTGATAAATAATTCATCTCATGAATTTTTTAATATTTTTCAATGGCAATAAAATACAGAGGCTTGCGTAGGGACCCCGACGACAATTTAAATCTAGCTCCAAACGGGTTAAATTAAATTATCTCATGATATTAATTTAATTACCATTTAATGAGACTTAATTTCACTAAATAAATCTCACTGCACTTTAGACTTAAATTATTTATTCGATATCTCCCTAATATACTGTATTGATGACAATAACCCCTCCACGAGATGTCCATGACAAAGGATAAATATAACCACTACCATTATCCTTCTCACAGCTTCTCCATTAGTTACCGACTCGCCCTTCACTGAATAATTCATTTATACTTGAACATATTCACAGTATAAATTCCAAATGTCAAACACTTGGAATACTTTGGCCAAAGTTTCCGAACCATTCAAATATTTGCGAATCAACTAAGGGGGCATCTGTATCTCATAAAAGAATATAGATTTCCTATTGAATACCTGATCCTTGTCACACTTCACGCCGCTACCCAGTATACGTGGGATTTCAGTCATTCCTTTTAGACCTTACTTATAGTACACCAAAGTAACTAACATAGTACACCAAAGTAACTAACGCTCCATGTGTAAGTCCAGAATGCCCTCAGGATTTAGAGTCATCGTTCAAACAGTACAATGTGAATCACTCATCTCCGATAATAGTCTAGAAATAAGTAACCCACATGGTCCAACTCAGTGTGTCATACACACTAACCTAACAGTTTTGGATCTCCATCCACATGACCAAGACAAGCCATCTAAAGTGTCACGTTATAGTCTTAACATACAAGTGGTCCAGACTTGTCTTCGACTACGAGTCTTTCAAACAATAATCCATATCATTTGTTCCAAGTCTATCTGTGGCTTAGTCTCATAAACCACTTAGAACAAACATGTAAATTGTAGTCTGAGGACTACACCCATCTCATGGATGCCTCTCGAAAGAAAATCACATGCAGTATAAATGCTCACATACACAAATTTAACTAGGAAATGACTGGAACTTCAATTTTATTTATTAATTAAAATAATATATCCAGAAAAAATCTGTATTTCAGGACACTGTTCCTAACAATTAACTCATCAGAAGAGAAATGGTATAGGAAAATGCAAAATAAATGCCAACAATAATCAAAAAAAAAAAAAAAAAAGGAACAACCTACAACATCAAATACACAAGTTATTATGTTTCAGAAAAGAGCTAAGAGTAATATTTACACGTAAATGGCATTACAACCGAACATGACTGGGCATATATTTGAAAAATAGAGAGGACATTGTTAAGTTATTCGAACCCATCAGTTTGACAATTTTGAGATGAGGCAAAAGCAAATTTCTGAATTTTATTTAAAGTCTGTAAAGGTATATAAATTAGATAACTAAGAAGATTGAGTTTTCTGTGATGAATTTGTAGACTACTTAGTTAATTTAACCTTTTCTTTAGGCCCAGTTGCATATCGTTTCTTTAATTGCTTTGGATTTGCATTAATCTCTTTTAAACTTGACCTTGTTGGTTGTTGCAACATGACTATATTTTTACTTAAAACACTCGATTTACTTTTGACATGCGACTGCCTACTCTAAAGGTAAGTGATCTCAAACCTTACAAAAGTTTTGGTTTGTTTATCTTTGTTTTACAGGAAGCTAGTTCATCTCATGATGATGAAGTTTATTATGAGGAACAAGATGGGGATGATGTCTTAGAAGATGAGGATGATGCAGTGGAAGATGACCTGAATGAATGATTGTTCATCGCACAATTGCCAAGATACTTATGTTGCACTACTTTTTACTGACTCTCCCATTTGTTGGACATTATGTGTTTTTGCTAAACCTGCAAATGATGGGAAGAATTATATTAAATGTTGTGTTTTGCTCAACTATGTGTTTTTTTTGTTTGGATTTATGGATGACTCTAGTTGTATGTAATGCATGACAAATTTATCCGTCAATATGATGCTGATGTAGGGTTTTTGATTTTGTTATTTTCAATTATGTGTTCTAATTGGTTGAAAAATACAAAATTTAGAAACAGAAGTAAAATGCTGTTATTAATAGTAATAGTGACAGAACTATAACGACGTTGCTGTAACTTTGTTGTTGTTGTAACCAATAGTAACAGAAAGCATTTTGTTACTGTAACTAATAGCAACAAAAAGAACTTTGTTGCTATAACCAATAGCAACAGTTGTCATGTTGTTACAAAAGGCAATAAAAACAAAACTAGCAACAAACACGAGTTTGTTGCTATTAGGGTGCAATAGCAACAACACGCATTTTCCGTTGCTATAACTTTTAGTGACAGCGGCAACAGCAACAACGTAGCAACAGACAAAATTCTGTTGCTAAAAGCTATAGTAACAAAAAAAATAGCCACTATTTTTTTTTGTAGTGATATTGTCTTCCATTCCAACTCTAGGTTCATCCCTTAACATTTGATCATTGATCCCAACTGTATCTTGCAGTAGCCCCTGAATATCAACTAGCTCTATGACATGTTGAGTAGAATGTGAGACTTGACTAAAGTGACTTTGATGTAAACTTGGGGAATTATCAATGGAATGACTTATCTTCTCCCCATGAACCACCCATTCTATATAACCAGGTAAAAACCCATGCCACAGAATATGTTGCCGAATTATATCCATCGACCAACGCTTACAGTAATTAAGTCCACATTTTGACATGGGCATTCTATATCTTGGACATCGGGCGCATTACTTTCAGCAAATTGAATGAATTGTTCAATTCTTTCTATATACTCCTTACTCAAACATGGTTTATCTATCCAACTTTTATCCATTTCATGTATCTATTGAAGTTCTGTAAACAACCAAATGAAAAAAATATAAATTATATTATAACTGAGCATTATCAATGTGATTATATTGAATGGCTACAAATATTTCTTCCATTTCGACCACTATAAGATAATATAATCACATAAGTATAAATTTAAACACAAAAAAGAAAATTTTCATTCATTTATCACAAAGATACTACCATAACACTACTAATAATCAATTAAATTCCAAATAAACATTAAAACAAAAAGACAAGATAAAATGAAGGGAAAGGAAAATGTTATTTTGTAGCAATACATTTGAATGAACAACAAAACTAGTTAAAATCAATAAACTCTAGTTGCAAAAAGCTACAAACTATAAGGATCTAGATGTTTACATCTACTACAATAGTTATCTAGTTCTAGGTAGCCATTTCCAAGACTTCACACATTTGATATGCACAAGTCAACAATTCAATATAGAACGTAATGACAATAAAATCAGACCCTTAATCAACTCAAAAAAAACAAAAAATCAAACCCTTAATCAACACAAGCAACAAAAAATCAGACCCTTAATCAACACAAGCAACAAAATCAGACCCTTAATCAACTTAAATAGGAAAAAAAAAAAAAAAAAAAACAAACCCTTAATCAACACAAACACAACAAAACTCCCATATCCAAAAAAATCTCAACTATAATCTCTACCATCACAATAAAGCACTAAGAATAAACAAAAGAGCTCAAAAAGTATCAAAAATATCGGGGTTTAAACCTAGTATCAAAATAGATTTGAAGTTGTGCAACACACTTATTAAAAATTATAAATCACATTATTATTAAGCATTAACAAAATTATTTATACTTAGAGCTTACTAGTCAAGTTAAATAATTTTTTATTCATTTTGATTACACTAAAGTAATAAAATGCATTTATACACAATCAAACGTAATAGTTAAAGAATTTCATTCATTTGCTAAAAAAATTACAACTGTAAACTATTAAAAATCTATTAACTATTCAAATGCAACCTACACAGCAACAAATTTCATGCACATGCCAACAATTAATTTATCACAACCGTTAAAAAACCATGTCAAAAATATATAATATTCATGTATTTACATACTAGGCTTAACATTAACAAGATGATTTAATTTCTATATTAAACTTTAAACTAAAAGGGAAAACAATAATCAAACGGTTAAATTTGTTTCACCTTTGTCGGAAAGATTGTTATTTAAGCCGAATGATTTCAACCAAATGTACAAAATCCTTGCTGCTACTCACCTACTGCAATAGAGAAATTTGGTACTAGTGAGGCTTGATTTTTTGTTGCAAATATGAAGCTTAATAGAAAATAAGTAAAAAAATTTGTAAAAATCGAAATATTACCAGGTTACCTCCGATTTAGGGCGAAATTATACCGTGACTCTGTAGAACACTGTTCGGCGTTGCTGGGTGACGTCAAAATCGACTTCAAGCGGGAAAAAAATCGAGACCGAGGAATTGAAGGAGAGAGATTCTAAGAGGGAGAGATAGAGCGAGATAGTGAGAGGGAGACAGTGAGAGGGAGGTAGGGAAAGAGAGAGATGGAGAGAGTCAGTGAGAGAGAGAGGGAGAGAGATGCAAATGCTGAGAGAGGGAGGGAGGGAGATGCAAAGAGCGTGAGGGAGAGAGTGAGGGGGCGGGATTAGGATTGGGGGTTTTCCTTTATTTTTTTTTAAACTTAATGCTGGCGCTTAAAAGTGCTGGCATATTTTCTACGCTAAATATAAAATAGGCGCTAAATATTTCGGCACTTTTCAAAAGCGCCAGAAAGAAAGAGCCATTAACCGCGCTTTTTTTGTAGTGAACTCACTTTAAATATTTTATTAAATTTTCATTTCTCTTAATAAGAATTAGTTAATTTTAAGATATATTGGTATGTTGTTTCCATGTATACATAACATTCTTTTCGAGGATGTATAGCCCACTTTACTCACCAGGGCCTTATCTTAATAGTATGAGATAAGTGAGAGTATAGAATGATACTTTAGGCCAAAAAGTTTGAAGTTTGATTCTCCCATTAAATCTTTTCCTGAGAAATTCTTAATTTAACTGATTTTTATAATGTGTAAATTGCCATGTCGACTAAAATTTATCGGGTAACTTGTTAACCCAAAAAGGACGCATGCCCACCTTTTGAGTACCTATTTTCACTGTTTGTGAGCATGACAACATGTAGCCCAGTTGTTGACCAAAAAATGAGTGGCAATAATGACATAAATACCTAAAAATAAACTGAATTTACATCTATAATATATACAGTAAAAGTTATTAATTTCTTGAATTATACATTTAATAATAAAAAAAATATTAAAAAAGGTATTGAACTATACTTTAAATTTTTTTTTTTTTTGATTTTTAATTCTTTGATGGTAAAAAAAAAAAAAAAAAAAAAAAAAAAAAACCATTAAACACTCAACTAAGAATTAATTTGGAATTGAACACTAACATGAGAATTAATCTTGAATTGTAAAATCAAGGGTTATTTACATTTTAGTACCCCCGATAGTTTGGAAATAATAAAACGAACCCTAAACTTTTTGAATTATTAAAAAGATCCCTAAGCTTTCATCATATTAATATAAAGGCCCCTAAGTTTTTATCGCATTAGTAAAAAGGATCATCTCGGACGCGATGATGTTATTTTTAGTCGATAAAGCTGAAGTGACAACTGTGTTTTTATTAATACTACAATAAAATGACAAAAAATGCCCTTTAATAACCATATTTTGAAACAAGTTAAGCGACAACAGATAGCTTTTACATAATAAAACATCTTGAATTTCATGCTGATAATGTAAGAATAAGGGTGTTGAAGCTTACTTTAGGTTATTTTATTTTAGCATTAATAAAGAGTAGTTGCTAAGTCAGCTCTGTCGATAGAAAATGACGTTATCACACTTGAGAGGGGGATTTTTATGAAGGCAAAACTTAGGGGGCCTTTTTAATAATTCAAAAAGGTCAGGATCCTTTTTATTATTTCCAAAACTTTTGGGGTACTAAAATGTAAATATCCATAAAATCAAAGGGAATAATAGCATTCTACAAATATTAAAAAAGTATTGAACTATGCCCGGAATAATTTTTTTGGTATTTTACTCTTTAATGGTAAAAGAAAAGCATTGAGCACCCATATAAGAATTAGTTTTGAATTATACAATAAAAGGAAATAAATTTAGCACTCTAAATATGTGTAATCTATTTTCTAAAAAAACTAACTATATTTATGTGTATTTGAGTTAGGGCTATACGTAAAATTTCCAGGCACTTCGTTCAATATATCAATTTTGTCATTTTGCTTTCAATTGTATCGACTTAATCCTCATAGAAATTGATAACTGATACAAGCCAAAAAATAGGAGAAAAATGGAATCCCATACTGGTGGGTTAGAATAGAAAGTACTAATTTATATACCTAAGGAGCTAATCCGCCCATTGCCAATTAGTTTTGGGATGGAATCTCCTTTGGTATGTAACAATGGCATCACAGCCATCGATCTTCGGATCGATTTCAATGAGCTCGGTTTAATATGGGACCAACCTTTCTCTAGAGTCATGCTCGATCTAGTATGGGACGGGCTATTCTCGATGGCCATGCTAGACAAGCCACCTATAATGGGCCTATGTTTCGGAAAGGGTTACCTAGAATAGAGTGAAGTTGTCCATGAGAAAAAAGAGTACCTACTCAAAGTAAAGCTGCCTAGAATGAAGCCATGGAGAACGATGGTTGCGGAGCGTAGTGGTTTGATACAAACTAAAAAATAAGAGAAAAATGGAATCCCACATTGGTGGGATAGAAGATGAAATACGAGTTTATATACCTAAAAGGTTGCTCCACCTATTGCAATTGGTTTTAGAATGGAACCTTCTTTGGTACGTAACAGTGACATATTCTTTTTAATGATTTGATCACATTAGATGTACGACACAATATAAACCCAGCCTTTAGCCTAATTAAACTCACTCATGACCCGATCGATAAAATTTCTTTCACTACCTTGAAATTAACTAGTTAGGACTAAGAGTAAAATTAAGCTAAATTAATTTAGTTGTTAATTAAAAAATTAGCCTCATTAATTTGGTCCTACTATAAAATTTACGTCAAGGTGGTGAAATATTTTTTGATAGTCGGGTCCGGAATGATTTTAATTAGGCTAAGGATGGATTTGTATTGGGTTGTGCATCTAATATGATCAAACGATAAAAAATTATGTTATTAACTTGTATGGGGATTAAGGTGATACAATTAAAAGCAAAATAACTAAATTGACACATTGGCCAAAGTGTAAGAATATTTTACATAAATAGCCCTAATTTAAATATACAATATATCATAAAATATAATAAGATATATATATATATATATATATATATATATAGATAGATAGATAGATAGATAGATAGAATACTAAAGTTATTTCCCTACATTGTATAATTCCAAACCAATTCATGTATAAGTTATCAATTCCGAATTAATTCTTATATATATGTTCAATACTTTTCTTTTACCATCGAAGAGTTAAATACCAAAAAAATTGTTTGGAGTATAGTTCAATACTTTTTTAATATTTGTAGAACGCTAAATTTATTCTCTTTTGTTATACAATTCTAAATTAATTCATATATAGGTGTTCAATTCTAAATTAATTTTTATATGAGTATTAAATACTTTTCTTTTTTCATTAAAGAATTAAATACCTATAGTTCAATACCATTTTAATATTTTTTCCTTCAAATATCTTTTTATAAATTTTAAAATATTATTGAGCTTGCAAATTAGTATTTCACTCGGGTGGAGTTAGCAATTTCCTATTTTTTTAGGTAATTAATTATGTCTCACACTTGTTTTAGCATACCTTTTATCCTCTTTAAATGATGCGAGAGCACTTAGTCTTTGTATGCTAAAGAATTATTAGTGCATATACGTTGTTACTTTCTATTATTTCTAAAACCAAGGTTACATTTTAAAGGATACATCATTGAATAAGAGTTCTTTAGAAGAGTGTTTTTAAGATCAAATATTCAAAATTTAGGTTCTATTTAAATACCAAAAATGAAATATGAGAAAACAAATAAGAAGATAATTGAGAAAAAGGAACCAAGACACCAACATTTAGGTGGAAAACCCTCAAAATGAGTGAAAACCCATAAGAGGGGGTAGAGAACTTCATTAGACCAAAAATAGAGTATTACAAGATTTTCTCATTCCCTCTCACTCTTCTCTTTGTGTTACTCTCACTACTTTCCTTAAATTTTGCTAGATCTTTATGTCCGAACCTAGGAGTTGGCATACATGAGATCCTTATATAAGTCCAAGTGGGGTTCCATTATAAGCAATTGGCATTTGGTGAAGTAACTCATTCAACTTGTATATTGATCTATTGATTTTCACAACTGCAATATGGGATTCAACTAGACTCACATGTGGAGTTTTTAGCAACTTTGTGTAGAAGCCCTACAAAAGAGTATATATAGCACCACAAATAAAGAGAAAACCCTAGAAGGAAACAGGTGTAATGACCTACTCGAGATATAAGTACCTCTGTTCCACCACAAGCCTCTGCTTGGAATGTAGATAAAAAATTTGACACAAAACATAACAGTATTTTTTAGAAAAAAAAACTAAGCAATTTATTGTTGGGTATTTTAATAAAAAATTTTATGAATTTTTAAATTTAATATATTTTTGATGGTGTTATTTGGTAAATTTCTATTTAGTACCAAAAAAACTATATCTTCCTTATATATATTGAAAATTTTAAATCTAATATAAATTTCAAAATATTTATAATTTATAAAAGGGATAAAAAAGGGGGCTAACATAAATTTAAATGTAAATTTTAAATAGGATCAGTTACAATACCCATTCTTTGGTCAAATGTAATAATCTTACATCTTCAGTTACAATTTTCTTCAAATGCTTATTAATGAGGTTGTAAATACTATGAAGAAAAGGCATTGAAACTTCATAGTATAAAGCCATTGGGCTTCACGTATGAAGCTTCGAATTCTAATTTTAAAAAAGTGGAAAAAATTCATTTCATAAAATTGGCTTTTTTGTCACTTTGGCTAAATAAGGTGCGTTAAAGGTTCTACCTTTCGAGGTTGTGCAGATCAAGAAAGTGTCAACTCTGATTGGGCGTTATATCCTGGAGGCAACGCGTCAGAACCTGCTACACCGGATTAGATCCGAGAGAGGCGCGAAAGCGTTTTAAAGAGAGCGTGATCCGTGCCTCACTCAACTATTATTTTATTGGTATTTCGTCATTTTAAGCGTTTTATGTGATATCCTTCTATTTTATATTTTTTTATTATTATTTTTATTTAGTTCCAACATTTATAAATAGTCATTTACTATTCTTATTACCTCTTTAAAGGGAAAAATAGTCGCAAACGGCTAATGATAACATAGTATAACGACAAATTGAAGTTATTTTAGGCCAACATTTTGTTTCCAATTTCACCATTAAATTAATATCAACTTTTGAACATAAATTAATATAATAATTAAATTAGTTAACTATTCTTTGAGACAATTATTAAAAATAATATAAAGTAATAGTTCCTCGTCCTCATTGAAAGTTTTGACGTAAGCGCATGCCTCAGTCACACAGGGCTCTATCAGAGAACACCGCATGGCCCACTTCCAAACTTCAGAATTATCCTTTCAAGGATGATGGTCCTTATTTTTCTTTTCTTCTTACCAGAGTCCGTAGAACAAGAAGTTCAGAACAGTGATGGAATATTATAAAATTATGGATATATTGTATTTTAAAAAAAGGAGAATAAAAATATAAATTTAAATATATTTGAAGAAAAATAATAAATTATATTAGAATTAAAAAATAAAAAAAAATTTTCTTCTACTTAAATAATTCTCTTAATATTATATTATTACAAATATTTCATTCAACCTCTCTCATTTCTCTCACTTTTCTCAATTTTAATTCTACTGCTCACTCGTCGCTTCACTGCTGCATACATATATATACGCACATATATATATATATATATATATATATATATATATATATATATATACACACACACACACATACACATACATATAAATGTCTTTTATATAATTTCAAATTTTTTTGGATATTTAATAATATCCGAACCAAAGAGGGCACCAACACGCCGTCACCGGATCCCATTAGAACTCGAAGTTAAGCGTACTTGGGCGAGAGTAGTACCAGGATGGGTGACCTCCTGGGAAGTCTTCACCCTCAGGTTGGAGGTACTTGGAAACAGCCTCTCTTCAAGTTGACACCCTGAAGGGGAAAGGCTGCGTACATCCGCCCGCCCAGACCCTGCGTAGGCGGGAGCCCTTGAGGCACTCGGTATGTTCCTTTTTTTTATTTAATAATATCCGAATTCAACGATAAAAGTTATATCCGAAAAATATCAAATATTTACAATACTCTCCTTTTGGATATTTTTCTTTAAAATATTGCGGGATATAACACTTTTGAAAGTGTATAATATCCAAGTTATATGCGCTTCCTAAACAGCCTTGTTAAAAACCTTTCCAGGAAAAAATCCAGTGGAAAAAACAATAGCGAAGGAAAAAAGAGTACAATACATATTTAACTCCCCTTCATGGGAGCACATTAATAAAAAATGTTTCGGAATCAGCAAATGCCGATCTTATGTCGATTTCTCGAAAGTTTGTTGTGGATGCTTTCTTGAATTACTCTTCCAGATTCTTTGGTGAATTTGTTAACATTTTCTTCATCCTTCTTCTGAAACCAGTGAGTTTAAAGGACTTTATTGAAATGTGCTTGGTTCTGTCAACTTTCTCTTAGCTTGAACAATACACTCAAACTTCTCTTCATATGACGCTATCTGACTCCCCCTAATCATTGGAAGTTTACAAATTATTATGTTCCAAGCTCAACTTGAATCATAACCTAGGGTTTAGATAAGAATTTACACTTAGGAAGTGAAATCAAGATAAGATCTAAGAGAATTTAGGTAGAGAATTAAAGATTAGAGATGAGATTCAAGTAGACACTTGAAGATAAGAAGTTAAGTTGAGAGAAGAAAAGAGATAGAGAGCATTGAAGCTCAAAGAGAGAGAAAGATCAATTCATTATTCATCAATATATGAACATTACATGAGAAGTACCCCTACTTATACTAAGTATCACTAATGATGGCTAAGATGAAATACATTGAACCTAGACAGATGACTTAACCGACTAACGCAAGCATAGCTGCCACTCTTGATCTCATATGACTAACACATTGACCAAGACCAACTAGCTAACCACCAAGAGCAAGTACTAAAGCAACTAAAGTTATTACACGGCTACAAAAGTACTAAAGTGACTTATTACTAATTACTTCCCTATATCTAGAGTCATAACAATACTCCCCCCTTTAGAGATTCTTGTCCTCAAGAATCTAAAAGAAAAGTATTGCTTTATGACCTATTCACTCTAATGACAACTTCAACTCATTATTCTTGCACTTCAACAGCAAATTCCAAAGCCAAACAGCAACTTCTCAACAGAACCATCAAATTTTGCGTAGGTCTTCCCATTTAAGAAGTTGATGGATGTAATGGCCAATGTTCTTGAACATAAAGTTGCTGCTGGAACTCTGAAATGCCGCTGAAGAGGAGCCTACTATGCTGAAGTAACAGCCGAAATTGCATCTGGAATGAACTCTTGCTGCTGCCAAAGTGTTGCCGGTGCTGATGTTATCTTGAATAGGATCTGAATGAAGCAGCACAAGTTCCTACATTAGTGTGAACGGGATATGCACTTCAAGAGCCTTTATGCAATTGAAATCCAAGCTATGTCCTCCAACGCTACAGCAGTATGAATTCAGCTCTATGCATTCCCATTTAAACAACACACCTTGATACTTAAGTTCAAATTGATCAATTGTGACACCCAACCACTTTTATTCTCCTAATAAACCTGCTAATTGAACACCAGGTCCAAGCTTAAGATGTGGTATAATACCCAGTTTATTTAAATTGGACTAGGTAATATAATATGTAAAATCCGGGATAATTGAACTGGGTTAGGTAATATAATAATACTAAAACCCACTACTATTCTGATTGGACTAAATAAATTAATGGATTAAAAGGATTAAATATCCAGGCTAGGTATTGAAATATAATTAAGTTAGGTAGTCTCTAATAATACTGAAATAATTGAATTATGTATATATGTAATAGTAGTAGTAGCAATAATAATAATTATAATAACAATAATAAATGAAAAAAAAGGGAAAGGAAAAGGAAAAAGAAAAGAAAGGAAAAAAAAAAATAAAATAAAGTAAACCCCCACCCCCACACGTTACTCTCTCTCCTTCTCACCATCTCTCTCCTTTCCCCCACCGTCTCCCTCGCCAAACCACCTCTCTCACCCTCTGCTCCACCTCACGGTACCGTCGGTACCGTTACCGTCGTCCTCCCACCACGATACCATCCCTACCACCGCGGTACTACTCCGACCACCACGGTACCGCCCAACCATCACGGTACCGCCTGACCCACGTCAGTGTTGGTGTATTTTCAAAATGTGTATTGATTAATATGTAAAACATTGTTTAATGTATGTATAAAATGTGTATGAGATAGTCCCGATATGCGTTTAAGTATTTAAAACTTATGAGGGGTGTGTCAATACATGGGCCATGTGTGTCGACACACAATCCTACAGTACCATTAGGAATTAGGCGTGTGTTGACACACATGGCCCGTGTGTTGACACACAGCCTTACAGAAGCGCAAGGCAGAATATTGGGTGTCGACACACAATCTTACAGTAACCCTATGTGTCGATGCGTGTGTCGACACATAGCCAAATTTCTGGCAGTTAACTTCGCGCCTTCTCTCCCGGTTTTTGGTGTCTTTTCTTTGATTTCTCTTTGGGACGTCTTCTTCCATTGAATACATTTATATACCCCCATCTGATACTTGTTGATTTACACTGAAATGTATGATTTTGATTAGACAATCACAAGAGTAAAAAGTAAAAGAAGAACAGCTTCATGTGTTCTTGAGTTCTTGAGTGTATACTAGTGTTTATTGTCTTAAACTTGATCAATCTCATTACATCTCTGTCAATCTCTCCCCATACACATCTTCACTCCATATTTGGTTGTTGTTGTATCCCCGAGGATATTTCGTATACCGAAATAAGCCTTAAGGAAAGTGATCACATAGCCTCTACACCTGAGATCTTGGGTTACCTGATTGCAAGGATTTTGCAAGTAAATTTAGAGTTTTTCTAACAATCTTAAGGCTTAAAATTCTAGTTTGGGTTATCGCTTCTTCACTAAGGGAAATGACAGCCAACTTTGTGAAGTTGGATTGGTTTGATGGCGGGAACTTCTGCCAATGGCAAAGGAAGATGCACTTCCTCATCATGACGCTGAATGTGGTGTAAGTCCTAAATACACCATCTCCATCCCCCGTCTCTGAGGAAGAGGAGATGTTGGCTGAGCAAAGGGCCAGATTGAAGTAGGAGAACGATGACTACATCTGTAAAGGACATATTCTGAATGGTATGACTGATGCCCTGTTTGATATTTCAAACGTGCCGACCGCGAAGGAACTGTGGGACGCTATTGAGGCACGCTATATGGCCGAGGATGTTACAAGCAAAAAGTTCCTGGTTAGTCAGTTTAACAATTATAAGATGGTTGATGATCGTCCTGTCATGGAGCAATTCCATGAAATCAAACGAATATTAAATAATTTCAAACAACATAAAATGAACATGGACGATACAATAGTTGTTTCTTCCTTAATTGACAAACTTCCTCCTTCTTGGAAAGATGTTAAGAAAAGTCTTAAATATAAGAAGGAGGATATGTCAATTGAGGAATTGGCTAACCATTTACGTGTTGAGAAAGGCTACAGGGTACAGGATGACAACAAAGACCACCCTGGTGATGTTAGTAAAATCAATATCACAGAAGAAGGCTAATCAAGCAAGCGACCCAGAAGAACCAAACACTTCCAAAAGAAGAAGAATGACAAGAGGCCAAAAGTGGTCTGTTGGGAGTGTCAGAAGCCCGGTCACTTACGCAAGGACTGTTATCGCCTAAAAAAGAATAAAGGCAAGGGGCTTGATCCTCACGCCAAAAATTCGAAAGAGAGGTTCGTGGAGATGATATCGAAAGTCAATCTAGTCGAGAGTGATAACTCTTGGTGGATTGACTCGGGGGCCACGAGACATGTGTGTAAGGACAGGGGGTTCTTCACGACTTTTGAGCCCATGGACAACGGAACTGAGTTGTTCATGGGAAATGGGGCGTCGGTACCGGTTAAAGGAAAGGGAAAAGTTGATTTACTTTTTACGTCTGGAAAAAACCTTACTTTAATCGATGTATGCTTCGCTCCTGACATTAAGAAGAACCTTGTGTCCAGTGGCCTGTTAAATAGATTTGGGTTCAAGTTGGTCTTCGAGGCCAACAAGTTTATTTTGTCTAAGGGTGGAGTTTTTGTTGGCAAAGGGTACTTATGTAATGGTATGTCCAAGATGAACATTGATAATAAAATTGGAGGTTCTGTTTATATGTTTGACTCGTCGTTTTTATGGCATCAAAGATTAGGTCATGTGAATTTTCATAGATTACATGAAATGGTGAATTCTTCATTGATTCCTCACATAGATAAAGTTGACGACAAATGCAAAACGTGCATGCTAACTAAGATAACGAAATTACCATTTTCTTCAATGCAAAGAGAGACTAATCTACTTGACCTAGTACACTGTGATTTATGTGATTTCAAGCGCACACCAAGTTTAGGTGGAAAGAATTACTTTGTGACATTTATTGATGACTGTTCGAGATTTTGTTATGTATATTTGATAAGTAACAAAAATGAGTCGCTTGATAGATTTAAAGCATATAAAGCAGAAACTGAATTACACTGTGAGACCTTCCTCAAACGTCTTAGGTTGGACCGTGGTGGGGAGTACTACGATCCTAAATATTTTGAAACCACAGGAATAATACATGGAATAACTGCACCATATATGCCACAACGGAATGGGGTGGCTGAGAGGAAAAACCGGACTCTAACTGAGATGGTTAATTCCATGTTATCTTATTCGCGTTTCAGCGATGGGTGTTTGGGTGAGGCTATGTTAACGGCCTGTCAGATATTGAATAGAGTTCTAAATAAGAGAAATAAGATAACCCCATATGTATTGTGGAACAAACGAGCCCCTAATTTGACTTATCTGAAAGTGTGGGGGTGTAGGGCAGTTGTTAAAGTCCCTAAACCTAAACAGAAAAAGTTAGGTGAAAGAGGTATTGATTGCATCTTTGTGGGTTATGCATCTCATAGCAAGGCATATCGGTTCTATGTAATCGAACCTAATGACTATATCAATGTGAATACGATAATAGAATCGAGAGATGCGATATTTGATGAGAATCGATTTACTTCTATCCCTAGACCGAGAGATTATGTACCGGTTGAGAGTGACACTCAAGTGTCACATGACGATGTTCGTCATGAGTGGGAAGATGTCCCTGAAAGTGCTTTAGAACTCCGAAGGAGTAAGAGAGCAAGGAAAGTGAAATCTTTCGGTTCGGACTTCTACACATATTTGGTAGAAGGTTCGAGGAGTGATGTGGACCAAGTGGCTCCATATTGTTGTGTCATGGAAGCTGATCCCATGACGTTTAATGAGGCAATGAGGTCTCATGATGCCTCATTTTGGAAAGAGGCTGTGAATGATGAGATGGATTCCATCTTAGGTAATAATACCTGGATTCTAGTGGACCTTCCACAAGGAAGGAAGGCCATCGGGTGTAAATGCATCTTCAAAAAGAAGACAAAAATTGATGGAACGATTGACAAGTTCAAGACCTGATTGGTGGCTAAAGGGTTCACCCAAAAGCATGGGTTGGACTACTTTGACACATATGCCTCCGTGGCAAGAATATTGACGATAAGGGCATTGACTGCCCTTGCCTCTATTTATAAACTAGTGATACACCAAATGGATGTCAAAACGACATTCCTGAATGGTGAGCTAGAGGAGGAAGTGTACATGGAACAACCGGAAGGGTTTGTTGTTCCAGGCCAAGAGAGAAAAGTGTGTAAACTCATACGTTTTCTATATGGGCTGAAGCAAGCCCTGAAGCAATGGCATCAGAAATTTGATCAAGTTGTTCTTAACAACGGATTCGTTATAAATGAATCAGATAAATGTGTCTATAGCAAGTCTGATAATGGCAAAGGGGTCATTATATGTTTGTATGTCGATGACATGCTGATATTCGGTACTGATGTGGAACAAGTAGAGAGAACCAAACGATTTCTCTCTGAAAACTTTACTATGAAAGACATGGGTGAGGTGGAGGTGATCCTCGGTATCAGAATTTTAAGGAGTGGTGATTCCATTTCCTTGACACGATCTCACTACATTGAAAATGTGTTGAAAACAATTTTAATGAGTGTGCACCGGCGTCCGTTCCGTTGGACCCTACTGTGAAACTAGTACCGAATGAGGGCGCTCTAATGTCACAACTGAGATATGCCCAGGTCATTGGTAGTCTTATGTATGCCATGACGAGCACAAGGCCAGATATAGCCTTTGCTGTTGGAAAGCTGAGTAGATATACTAGCAATCCAAGTAAGAGCCATTGGAAAGCTGTGGATCGTGTACTAAAGTACCTTAAGAAGACTATGAGTTATGGTCTTTCTTATGTAGGGTGTCCTCCAATTTTGGAGGGATACTCTGATGCAAGTTGGATCTCTAATGTGGAGGATCATGCATCCACAAGTGGGTGGGTATTCCTGCTTGGTGTGGGTGCGGTTTCTTGGGGTTCCAAGAAACAGTCTTGCATAACTGATTCAACTATGGCAGTGGAGTTTATAGCTCTCGCGTATGCGGCTAAAGAAGCCGAGTGGTTAAAGGATCTCTTGTATGAGATACCTTTGTGGCCTAAGCCGATCTCGTCGATCTCTATCCATTGTGATAGTCAGGCTACGCTGTCTAAAGCGTACAGTGAGGCATACAATGCGAAGTCCAGACACATTGGTGTAAGACATAGTATGGTGAGGCATTTCATTCGAGAAGGTGTCATCACTGTGGACTTCGTGGGGACCAGTCAAAATCTAGCAGATCCGTTTACAAAAGGTCTAACTAGAGACTTGGTTCTGAAAACAAGTGAAGGGATTGGGTGAAACCTGTCATTTTTAGTCGCCCATGATAGGCCCTCAACTCGACGCCTAGTATGAAGCTAGGTCTCGAGTTCAATAAGAGAGACTTGTCATTTGTGTGATTGCAACAAATTGAGAATTACCATCCCAAGTGTGAAGTGCTTGAGACCTGCGTTAGAGATTCTAAGAGGATGAGCATATGCTCTTAATGGACCTGGTTCTAGAACTTATTGAATGTCGCGTCGCAGGGACATGATCAATGAGGTCCACCTTAGTGTGTGTTGAAGTTTGGCCGCTTCAAAGGGGTGATTTTTGACTAAGGGTTTGGCCTTGAAACACTCACGAAGGGTACAGGACACAAGGCCACAAATGTGTCGATCTGGGAGGTGTAGGGTGTGTACGGGGAGTACGCCTAGTGCGTGATTGGGTAGTCGGTTAGTCAAATGGGTTGTATGGTTCAAAGCTTGGTCTACCATTTCCGATCCGATTAACTGTATGGTCATTTCACTAGCCAGGGGTTCAATCGGGAGACACCCATGTTGATGCACGACGTGGCGTCCTTTATTCGAGATGTCATATTGAGATTGATTGTATTTTCAAAATGTGTATTGATTAATATGTAAAACATTGTTTAATGTATGTATAAAATGTATATGAGATAGTCCCGGTATGTGTTTAAGTATTTAAAACTTATAAGGGGTGTATGTTGACACATGGGCCGTGTGTGTCGAACACACAATCCTACAGTACCATTGAGAATTAGGTGTGTGTCGACACACAGCCTCACAGAAGCACACGGAAGAATATTGGGTGTCGACACACAGGGGTTGTATGTCGACACACAATCTTACAGTAACCCTGTGTGTCAATGTGTGTGTCAACACACAACCAGATTTCTGGCAGTTAACTTCGCGCCTTCTCTCCCGGTTTTTGGTGTCTTTTCTTTGATTTCTCTTTGGGACGTCTTCTTCCATTGAATACATTTATATACCCTCATCTGATACTTGTTGATTTACACTGAAATGTATGATTTTGATTAGAGAATCACAAGAGTAAAATGTAAAAGAAGAATAGCTTCATGTGTTCTTGAGTTCTTGAGTGTATACTAGTGTTTATTGTCTTAAACTTGATCAATCTCATTACATCTCTGTCAATCTCTCCCCATACACATCTTCACTCCATATTTGGTTGTTGTTGTATCCCCGAGGATATTTCGTATACTGAAATAAGCCTTAAGGAAAGTGATCACATAGCCTCAAAACCTGAGATCTTGGGTTACCCGATTGCAAGGATTTTGCAAGTAAATTCAGAGTTTTCTAACAGCCGGTACCGCTCGACCTCGGTGCCGCCTCCCACCACCACGGTACCGTCCAACCACCTCGGTACCGTCTGACCTCCAGGGGCCTATAAATACCCCTAACCCTCAACCCCTCAACCTCACACAACCACCCCACAACTCTCTCTCTCCTCTCGGGTTTTTTTCTCTACCACTCACTACTCTCCCTCTCCGGCCGCCTTGCCGGTGCCACCACCGCGCCGGTACAGCTCCGACCACCTCGCTGGTGGCTTAGAAGCTAAATTTTTGGATTAAAAGCTAGTGAAGGTAAGTATATTAATCCCCCTACTTGTTTATAAAATACGAAAATTTGCTTTACTAGGTTTGATATATAAGACTTGTATTTGAATAGTTTATTAGTTTGTTAAAATAGGTTCAGGCATCTGTATTTGGTGATTATGTGTTTTCTACTCTTATGATTTGAGTTATACTGATTTATAGGTTGAATTAGTGTTTAAATATGTGAAATTTTGAAAGAAATTGTATTCGTGATTACATAAAGTGTTTTATACATGGAATTGATGTTTAAATGTGTGAATTTTGAAAGAATCAGTAGTTGTGATTATGTGAAAGAAATTATTGTGAACTTGTTTGATTTATACTGATTATGTAAGCGTACGCGGGGGCGACGGCCAAATCCTGGTACGTATGACGACGCGGGGGAGATGCCCAAATCCCGGTCATTACATAGAAGGAGATGTTGGAAATATGACGTGTAAAACGACGATATATCGTATAACAACGTGAAGAATACTATTGTAAAATACCGAAATATAACCAAGAAATAGCCGAGAAATACAATATAAATAATCCAAAGGAAATGTGATGATATTAACCGAACATTACAGTGAATTGCAGCGAAAAATTATAGGAAAAATATCAGTGGTAATTACTTGACAATTAAACGTTAAATCTTGGTATAATGCAGCAAAAATTAAAGTAAATTTGTGTAGAAAGGACGCAGCGGAAACAGTGAACACGACAATCAAATAATATCAAAAAGAGGAATAAGTTGAAAAATACCGAAGATACCGTGCCGTGGGAAATACCACTGTCCTAAAAGATGATTTCACCGCTGCTACGGTGCAAACAGTGATGTTGGCAACCGCCCTCCAGGATTTACATGGTCCGACTGTTAATGTGCACTCGTTAATCGCCGGGTAGGAGCGGTCTAGAACTTTGCCCAACAATTTGACAGATCGCGACAGAGAGGAAATAGAAGAGGAAGATGAAGATGTATTTTCTGGTCGGCCTTGAATTTTGCAGTAAATGAAAACAGCAATTGCATTTTAATGACAGTGACGGTAACGTTGGTTATCGTAATTTTTCGTAAAATAAATATACCCGGTGTAAAAAACTCACCCACACCCTCACCCGAGCAGGGCACGGCACGGCGTGGGCGGCGCGCGCGCTCGTGTTGTTCCTTCCATTCCTTCACGCAAGATTTAATTCAAATAAGTTAAAAATTCTCACCCTTATAAACCCAACTACCCCCTCCTAAATTATCAATGTGGGATTGGGAAGTTTGTGAACACAATGTGGGACACAACTACCTACATTCTTGGACTTAGCTTGTATCATTTTTCCAGCAATCCCTCACAAAGGATACAAGCGAAGAAGAGAGAAAGGAATAGACTGGGCAAGGGGAGTTCGGTTTTTTAGTGCCGATGTCTTGCGACTTAAATCGTCACCTAGTGTAACCCAAGTTTAGGACCAACATCTTGCAAGGCGACTTTCGTCTTGAACCTCACAAGGGGTTGTATAGTCTTCCTCTTGGACACATACCGAACTCTAGATCTCGGAAACTCTTGCGGTTTGGCGCGTTTAATCGGCCATGCGCTCGTCCTGGATATTCATAGGCGCTCTATAAGGCAAGTCTTAAATCCTTCATAGGTTGCGACCAGACTCCCACACCTATATAGGTGGATCCCCTCAAGTGTGTGTTACCGCACACCACCAAACATATGGATATGGGTCCATTAAGAGCTCAAGCTCAACCTTACCCCTAGTAACATACAAATAGTGTCCATCATGTGCAAGTCGTGCTTATACCGCCAACATACGGCATTGGACCCGTCTCTGCACTGTCACACCATAGGGAGGGACAACATAAAACACAGTGCATATTTCAAATAAAACTATGACTTCTCACATTGAACGCGTTAAAACTAGGTTGGATACATCACAGTTTATTCATGTATAGACTTTAATCCCATCCCTCTCGATGTTTCTACAATCATTTTACGACAAAGGCCTTTTGTCAACGGATCCGCAAGATTCTTTTCAGACTTTATATAGTCTAGTTATATCACTCCACTTTCTAGTAGATCTTTCACAATCTTATGCCTGAGACGAATGTGTCTCCTCTTGCCATTGTAAACCTTGGTCTTAGTCACAACAATTGCAGCTTGACTATCACAGTGAAGCGACACTGATGGAGCTGGATGCCCCCACAATGCCACGTCTCCCAGTAGACTTCTTAGCCACTCGGCTTCATGACCTGCCAACTCAAGAGCAATAAACTCAGATTCCATAGTAGACGTGGCAGTACAGGATTGCTTAGATGATTTCCAGGATATAGCACCTCCAGCTAGTGTGAACCCATATCCACTAGTGGAATTAATTTCATCATTATCAGACACCCAATTGGCATCGCAATACCCTCCTAATACAGTGGGAAACTTTCTATAATGAAGTCCCCAATCCATAGTTCCTTTCAAATATTTAAGCAATCTTTTTAACGCATTCCAATGCTCTTGATTAGGATTATGTGTGTATCTACTGAGTCTACTTACAGCATATGCAATGTCTGGTCTAGTGTAATTCATTAGAAACATAACACTACCAATTATCTTGGCATACTCAGATTGGCACATAACAATACCTTTATGTTTAGTTAAATGTACACTGGGATCATAATGTGTTCTAACAGGATCAGTATTGATCATATTGAACTTTTTAAGTATCTTCTCAACATAGTGAGACTGGTTTAGGCTTATGCCTTCTGAAATTTTTACAATTTTAACTCCTAAAATCACGTCTGCCTCACCCATATCTTTCATTTCAAATTTAGAGCATAGAAAGTTTTTTGTCTCCCTGACAACATTCAAGTCTGTGCCAAATATTAGCATATCATCAACATATAGACAAATTATTACACAACCATTTGAATCAAACTTAGAATACACACATGAATTATCATTGTTTACGAGGAAATTATTAGCTACTAGCGTGCTGTTAAATTTCTCGTGCCACTGTTTAGGTGCCTGTTTGAGACCATATAGAGATTTTACAAGTTTATAAACTTTATTTTCATTACCAGGAACCACAAAACCCTCAGGTTGCTTCATGTAAATCTCTTCGTCTAGGTCACCATTAAGGAATTCTGTTTTAACATCCATTTGATGCACTACCAAATCATGGACAGACGCAAGGGCGATCAAAGCTCTAATCGTGGCAATTTTAGCAACAGGTGAATAAATATCAAAATAATCTAACCCCTGTTTCTGGGTATAACCCTTAGCCACTAACCTCGCCTTAAACTTGTCTATTGTCCCATCAGCCTTTATTTTCTTTCTAAAGACCCACTTACAACCTATTGGCTTACAACCTCTGGGAAGGTCTACCAATTCCCATGTATGGTTACCTAGAATTGATTCTAGTTCGCTATTAATGGCTTCTTTCCAAAAGGTAGAGTCAACTGATCTTATGGCCTCATCATAGGTTTTAGAGTCTTCTTCTAACATATAGATATTTGCAATTTCTTCATTTATGAAATTATCTTCTGATAGGAAAGTAGTTACAAAGTCAAGTCCAAAGTTGATTTCTTTCCTAGCTCTTTTACTCCTCCGAATTTCAGGAGTGTCTATATCGTTAGTATTATCATGACTAGCAGTTACATTATGAGAAGGCAAACTAGTAGGATGTGCATCATTAGACTTCAAGGGAAATATATGTTCAAAAAATTCAACATCTCTAGATTCCATGATACTACCACATGCATATGAATCATTAGATCCCTTAATTAAAAAATGATAAGCAGCACTGTGATGAGTATATCCGATAAAAATAGAATCAACAGTCTTAGGTCCAATTCTGCTACGTTTAAAGTCAGGTAACCTAACCTTAGCTAGACACCCCCACACTTTTAAATATTTTAGATTAGGCGCATAACCTTTCCACATTTCGTATGTGGTTTTATCTAATTTCTTATGAGGAACTCTATTAAGTACATGACAAGCAGATAGTATCGCCTCCCCCCACATGTTGTCAGGTAGTCCAGAACTAATAAGCATAGCATTCATCATACCCTTTAAAGTTCTATTTTTTCTCTTTGCGACACTATTAGACTGTGGGCGGTAGGGTGGGCTTCGCTCATGTATTATTCCATTTTCCTCACAGAATCTTTCTAGAGAGGTTGGATCATATTCTCCTCCTCTATCAGACCTAACTCTTTTAATTTTCCTTCCCAACTAATTTTCAACTTCGGCCTTATATTTTAAAAACATTTCTTCTGCTATCTTTAGTACTTAGGAGATATATCATTGAGTATCTAGAGTGATCATCTACAAAAAGTTATGTAGTATCTTTTTCCACCTCTTCTCATCAGACTTTTATAGTCTCCTAAGTCAGTATGAATTAGTTCAAGAAGTTCAGTTTGTCTTTCGATGGACTTAAAGGGTTTTTTTAGCATATTTAGCTTCTACACATACTTCACACTTATTAAAGTTGACATCACTGAAGCTAGAGATCATGTTTATTTTCTTAAACCGTTTAATTGATTCAACATTAATATGTCCTAAGCGACCATGCCACAATTCAAGAGATTCAACAATATAAGCAGAAGAGGTACTAGCAGTGTTATTCATGCAAATAGCATCAAGGACAAAGAGACCACCATTACAAAACCCTTGCCCACATATTCTCCATTCCTAGTCAGGACTAATTTGTCCGAGTCAAAGAATAATTTCAACCCAGCTTTGATCAAGAGACTACCCGAAATTAAATTTCTACGCATATCAGATACATGCAGCACATTCGTTAAAGCAAGAATTTTTTCAGAAGTGAGTTTTAAAGAAATCTTCCTTTTTCCGAGGATTGATGCAACTGCAGAATTGCCCATAAAGACCACCTCTCCATCTGACATCTTTTGGTATTCCTGGAACATGCTTCTGTTTGTGCAGATGTGCCTGGTAGCCTCGGTATCCACTATCCACTCAGTCAAGTTGTTGACCAGGTTCACCTCTGAGACAACAGCTACAATGTTCTCTGCCTCTACGATGTGGTCTTTGTTCTTCAAGTCTTGAGGCTTTTTACTTCTGCAGTCTTTGGCCATATGTCCACGTTTTCCATAGTGATAACAATCTCCGAGGAATTTTTTGTTCGGCTTATGAATCTTTCCTCCAGGCTTGAAATTTGGGTGATGCTTTTTTCCTTTATTCTTGAACCTGGCTGCATTACTAGGTCTAGCTTCGAAAATATTAGCTTTAGAATGATCGGAGTATGCGTACTCCCTGTCTTTAAGCCTAGTTTCTTCTTCAATTTTTAAGTAGTTTATTAACTCCTCTAATGTGAAGTCCTTCTTTTTGTGATCCGAGGAATCGGTTTAAATTTGGCTTTTGGCGGGATTGGAAATTGGTAGTTAAAATCTGTTAAATTCTGTTGGCTACTGACCTGCTACTTACTGCTCTGTTGGTGTGCTGCTGCTAGTGCTGATCGTTGCTGCTACTGAGTTGTGCTATTAGTTGTTAAGTAGTTAGGTCTATGAAGTATTAGCTTGGCTTTAGTTGTTGCATTGCATTGTAATAAGCTACTTTTGTCTTCTGCTTGGTAAGCCTGCAGTGCTGCAGCAGGTATGGTTTTAGGTAGTTAGTTAGAAGATATTTGTAGTTAGTGTCGGTTATTAGTAGTGTCTTGCTACAATGTACTTGTTTTGCTTGTCCTGCCTATAAATAAGTAGTAGGCTGCTGTAATCTGATCATTCAAATCAATGAAAATATCTGAACATTAATCTCATTTAAGATTTAATCCTCTTTCTCATCTCCTTTTCCTTCTTTCTCTCATCTAACTCTAAATTCTATCTTCTCGTCTCAATTTCATATTCTTTCTCATCCCAAACTCTCAATCCTATCAAAATTATATTAGCTTATGTTCGGGAATCAAGCTCAAGCGTAACAATTGGTATCAGAGCCTCGTTCAGCTTCCGAATCAAGCTCATATCCGGAAAAAAAAAATTACAAAATCTAATTGATTGCATTGCAATTAATCAATAAAAACAATTGTGATACAAATTTGTTTCAGATTTTGTGATCAGAATTTAATTCTGCATTTTGAATTGCATTTTGGCGGTTGTTGCTGAAGCAAGTATTGTTGCCGAATTGTGATGAAATTGCATTGTTAAGCATAGACTTGGTAAGAATTCATCAGAATCTATGGTGATCTTTGAGAATTACATGTTAGCAAGTCGAGATTTGTTTAGGTTAAAATTTGTCAGCAGAGGCGAAAGTCTGACAGTGAACAGGAGGAGCGAAAGTGTTGAAATCCGATTTCGTTCGTGAAGATCGCTTTGAGTAGTGTGTTGAGTACTTGATTTTGAGTCAGGATCGAGCCTAAATCAGAAGTGTAAGATGAATTGCTCGACTAATCGTTGCTGTCAGAATTCGTGCGTGGTTAGGGTTTGTTCGCTGCTTTGCTCGAGGTTTATCAATTAGGGTTTATATTCGTTGACAATTGTGGAACCAATAGCAGCGGATTGTTTGTGCGAACGAAGGAGTACAACTTCATTAAACAACCGATTGTTGGAGAGTGCGAAAAAATTTCTCATTTCTACGATTTTCTTCTGCGATTTGAACTGGTTCAAGATTGTAGTTGTTGTTCATTGTCAATACAGCTGATATGAGCTCCTTTCAATCACAGTGGGATGAGCTTTTTAAGAAATTTAGACAAGAAATGAGACAAGTATTTGAAGATTGGAGACAAGAATGTAGGCAGGAAAGTAAGAATCTGCAATATTCAGTTCAACAGTATGCTAACATCAGTTGTGATTGTGCTGGTGTTCTTGATGCAAATGAGTTCCTGGAGCTAGTGGATAGCGTTAAATAATGGAAGTTCCGTGTTGAGCAAAAGAAGAGAGTGGACCCTGTTGTTGTTGGAGATGAATTCGACCACGACAATGCCGAAATTGATGAAAACAAGCTTAAAGAACCTGAGTTTGAGCAAGATGATCCTTATGAAGACTCTTTGCTAGAGTTAGAGTATCTTGATGACGTTGAGTCACAATATGACATGCATCCTGAATGGGAATATGATTTCCATGTCAAGGGAATGTTAAAGAAAGCAAAGAGTAAGATGAAAAGGAACCATCTAAACGAAGCGTTGAAGGATTTTTGGGGTAAAAAGAAGTTGACAAAGCCGAAGTTGAAGTGTGAGGGTGTGTTTCAGCTTAGTAGGTCTGATACTCAACAAGAATTGATTCAAGATGCTGCTCTCACTAAGGTATATGCTAAAAAATCAGATCTGAATATGCAGGTGGGTGTACATGGGTTGATTGCAACAGAACCTGAAATTCCAAATAAAAATACTGAGATCATTGCTGAAATATCACTAAACGCATCCCCACATCTGCTAAGTGTCATTCGTTGTCAAGGTTACAGGCAGAGTCAAAGTGATTTCACCACTGGGCAATATCTTCATGTTGGAAAATCAGCTGTTCCTACTGCATTAGCATCAGATAGCGATCAAAATATGCCAGAGTCCACTTTTTGGCAAGTTAGAGCATTAACTCAGGACCAAAACAACATCAACTTGGTGACTTTGCGAGGATCCTTGTGTGAAGTAAGCAGTTACGCAGGTATAGTGGCAAAAATGCACTATCGGCATGCCGATCGGCAAGTTCGGGATGAACTATGTCTTTATTTGAAGGAAATTGCGACTCATCCACATGCAAGTGCTTGTGATAGGTTGCCTCTCGACCCGGGAGAAGCTTTTCAAGACCAAAGGGAGCTGAGAGGAGTCGATTTTATGCTGAAAAGATGCACTCGAGCTGCGAGAGTGCTTTTCAAAGTTCACAACAAACAAAGCTTGGTTTTTAGGCTAGCAATTGAGCTGATAAATGTGCGTGGGAATGGTGGACATCAATTGCAACACCAAGATGAGGTAGCTGATGGGAATCAAAGACTCAATTCCATGAATGCAATTCCGCAGCAAGCTATGGTCGTTGCTGTAAGGTTGGTTTGGTTTGGTTTTTCCAGACCCCCGGAGCAGATTTCCCTAAATCAGATGCAAGTAATGACAAGACTGTGGGCTGGAATTACCTCACAATCTGCATCTACATGGAATTCTTCAGCTGCATTTTGGATCTTGTTACCTACATATTCTTGCTGGTGCATGAATTTGCAAGACATTTCAGCACATTGAAGTTTTCTTCTATGGCAACAAGTGATCTTCAAAGTGTCATTCTCTTTCATTCTTGAGGACAAGAATATTTTCAAGGGGAAGGGAATGTTATAACCCGAGACTCTGAGGCATCGGTTTAAATTTGGCTTTTGGCGGGATTGGAAATTGGTAGTTAAAATCTGTTAAATTCTGTTGGCTACTAACCTGCTGCTTACTGCTCTACTGGTGTGCTGCTACTACTGCTGATCGTTGCTGCTACTGAGTTGTGCTGTTAGTTGTTAAGTAGTTAGGTCTATGAAGTATTAGCTTGGCTTTAGTTGTTGCATTGCATTGTAATAAGCTACTTTTGTCTTCTGCTTGGTAAGCCCGCAGTGCTGTAGCAGGTATGGTTTTAGGTAGTTATTTAGAAGATATTTGTGGTTAGTGTCGGTTATTAGTAGTGTCTTGCTACAATGTACTTGTTTTGCTTGTCTTGCCTATAAATAAGTAGTAGGCTGATGTAATCTGATCATTCAAATCAATGAAAATATCTGAACATTAATCTCATTTGAGATTTAATCCTCTTTCTCATCTCCTTTTCCCTTCTTTCTCTCATCTAACTCTAAATTCCATCTTCTCATCTCAATTTCATATTCTTTCTCATCCCAAACTCTCAATCCTATCAAAATTATATTAGCTTATGTTTGGGAATCAAGCCTGAGCATCACATCCTTCTTTTTGTGCATGAGTAAATTTCGGTAATCCTTCCAGGAAGGTGGAAGTTTTTCACTTAAAACATACGCTTGAGTTATTTCGCAAATTTTAAGGCCTTCTGACAAAAGAGTAGTTACAATATTTTCATATTCATGGACTTGTTTGATTATTGGTTTGTTGTCCATAAATTTGAAATCTAACCACTTACTAACTACATATTTTCTAGTACCCGAATCATTACCCCCATATTTTTTCTGTAGGGAATCCCAAATTTCTTTTGCAATGGTTAATTTTACATAGATATCAAAAATCCTGTCACTCATGTAATGCAGCAAATTTCCCCTACAGGTTTGGTCATCTACGGTAAATTTTTCTTCATAAGCTTTTTTCTCGTTTTCACCTTCAGGTGCCTTTTTCTTGTAGAGCACGTAATCAAGACATACTAATTGTAGGAAAAATAGAATCTTTTGAGACCACCTCTTATAGTTCTTCCCGTCAAGAGGCTCAACTTCAGACATGTCGGGAAGGGGTAATTTTGTTGCCATGTTCAAATATTAGTGCGTTAAAAAAATCATCTTTTAGAATGTTAGAAATATGACGTGTACAACGACGATACAACGTATAACAAGGTGAAGAATACTGTTGTAAAATACCGAAATATAACCGAGAAATAGCCGAGAAATACAATATAAATAATCCAAAGGAAATGCGATGATATTAACCGAACATTAAAGCGAATTGCAGCGAAAAATTACAAGAAAAATATCAGTGGTAATTACTCGATAATTAAACGTTAAATCTCGGTATAATACAGCAAAAATTAAAGTAAATTTGTGTAGAAAGGACGCAGCGGAAACAGTGAACACAACAATCAAATAATACCAAAAAGAGGAATAAGTTGAAAAATATCAAAGAAACCGTGCCGTGGAAAATACCACTGTCCTAAAAGACGATTTCGCCGCTGCTACAGTGCAAACAGTGATGCCGGCGACCGCCCTCCGGGTTTTACATGGTCCAACTGTTAACGTGCACTCATTAATCGCCGGGTAGGAGCGCTCTAGAACTTTGCCCAACAATTTGACGGATCGAGACAGAGAGGAAATAGAAGAGGAAGATGAAGATGTATTTTCTGGTGTAGTTTCTGTTCCATTTGAAGGCCAGGCATGGGCATGTGCATTTGAAGAGAGGAAACAGCAACTGCATTTTAATGACAGTGATGGTAACGTTGGTTATCATAATTTTCTGTAAAATAAATATACCCGGTGTAAAAAACTCACCCACGCCCGAGCACGGCGCGGCACGGCGGGCAGCGCGCGCGCGCGTGGTTCCCTCCATTCCTTCACCCAAGACTTAATTCAAATAAGTTAAAAATTCTCACCCTTATAAATCCAACTACCCCCTCCTAAATTATCAATTTGGGATTGGGAAGTTTGTGAACACAATGTGGGACACAACTGCCTACATACTTGGACTTAGCTTGTATCATTTTTCCAACAGGAGATTATTATGAACTTGTGATTTGAATTTTAAAGGTTTTATGGGAAGAGCTTATAGATAACTACGTTAACCCTCGGGGGTCTGGCGACGATATAATGTGAAATATGAAATGTGAAAAGTCGATCTGTGACCCTGGCGCGGGAATAATACCGGCACATAGATCTATGTTCGATCCTATTGGATCTGTCGACTTAGAACCGGTTCGAATATGTGAAATGTGAATGTCGATCTATGACCTTGTCGCGTGAATAATACCGGCCGTAGTATTCAATGCTTCTGTAAGTTTTACCGAAAAAGCTCCTGTAAATAAGTTAATGATTTGTGCTACTTTAACGTGATTTTCTTTAAGATGAATTGATTTTATTGATTTTAATTGGGATTCTATCCATTTTAATAACATGCCTAATCCAGGTAAGGAGTGTGTTATACTTATTGAGCGTGTTGTTTGCTCGCCCAAATTTATTTATTTTCCAGATTAGTAACCCATGGCAAGTTCCTGAAGGAAGGAAATGATGAAGTGATTTACTATCTCGTGAATTAGTTTATTTTGCGTAGTTAATAATAAGTAAATTTTGTAGTAGCACATTAGAGACTATCTGGGATATTGTAAGTTTAAGCTTCCGCTTTACTAGTATTAAAATGTTAGTTTGATGTATTTGGGATTATGTTTTATATAAGAATGGTTTATATGACTTTGAGGAGTTTTTGATTAGAAATATTCGGGCTTCGTACTATAATAAGGGGAATCGTTATAGTACGGCCGTGTAGCATCCTTTGACTTAAGCCTATTCGGTATTAACGTCTGGGGGCGTTACATGTGGTTTCACATTTGCTTGCACTTGTGGAGAATGTCTCTTGTGTTGATTTTGCAATTTCTTCACCAGAATTTGAACATTAACTTGCATTGTAGAGGGAACCGATTGTGTGAGTGCTAACTTTGCACAGCCTGCTGTAATAAACACCTCATCAGCTCTTGAATCCAATTGTAGGTAATGTTTTCCACCTTGAGAAACTTTAGTGCTTTGCTCTTCAAAAGCCACTTCGCACATAGTTTGCTTAGATTCTTTCTCAACAACAATTGAATGTAATTGATGACTTTGACTGCTTTGTAAGACCTGATTGTGCTGTTCTTCAATTTCTTTTGCTGCAACCTTTGAATTATCAGCTTAAACTTGTTCATAATGTCGATAATTCTCACCTTATTGTGCAATTCGAGGTTGAGATTGAGAAGAATTCTGAAAGTTATTAAGATCTTGCTTCATGATTATTAGAAGTTGCACAACATGATCACAACACCTCAAAAGTTCTTCAATTTTGATATCAATTAGCTAATACTTCTAAAAAATTTAGCACAATTTCCTTGATCAACACACAAGCTTAATCGCAACAGCAAAGGATTCAATCCTAGCTTCAACTCTTGATCAATGCCTAAATTTCTTAGCCGTTGTTCCAAATCAAGGCTCAAGAAAAACCGCAGCACTTAAGCTTCGATCAACTATTTGGAATCAACATCAGCACGGTTTAATTTAGCACATCACCAGCTCCAATTCTTGATCTGCTTAAGTCGAAACAGAATTCTGCACAAGCTCAAGTTTTGAACACGCAGCACCAAAAAACCGAATTTGATCAATGAATTAGTGCAGTACTTGATCTATACAACGTACTCAGCTTCAACATTTCAATGTTACTGCAGCAACTAAATCATTGGTAAACCTTAGGCACAAACTTCTTGATCACTTTGATAATATCATCAACCGTAACTGAAATTTATTTTTTTTTTTGACAATTTGCACTGAATTTTCTTGATCAAACACAACTTGATCAAGAATTGACATCAATTAACTTGTTATGGAAGCAAATCAAGGCTCTGATACCAATTTTTATGATCCAAGCTCAACTTGAATTATAACCATGGGTTTGGATAAGGATTTACTCTTAGGAAGTGAAATCAAGATAAGAACTAAGAGAATTTAGGTAGAGAATTGAAGATTAAAGATGAGACTCAAGTAGACACTTGAAGATAAGAAGTTAAGGGTGAGAGAAGAAAAGAGATAGAGAACTTTGAAGCTCAAAGAGAGAGAAAGATCAATTCATCATTCATCAATATATGAACATTGCATGAGAAGTACCCCTACTTATACTAAGTATCACTAATGATGGCTAAGATGAAATACATTGAACCTGGACACATGACTTAACCGACTAACGCAAGCATAGCCACCACTCTGGACCTCATATGACTAACACATTTACCAAGATCAAATAACTAACCACCAAGAGCAAGTACTAAAGCAACTAAAGCTATTACCCGGCTACAAAAGTACTAAATTGACTTATTACTAATTACTTTCCTATATCTAGAGTCATAACACAAAATATGTTGGAATAAGTGCCTTGACAATACCCATTCTCTACTTGCTCATAAATCGCAAATGTCTTAGTAGTAGCTGCAATTGTTAGTGAATGCCAAAACATATCAATATAGCTATATATAAAGAAATATCATTCTTGTCACTTACCTTATGCTGGTCAACTAAATAACTAGTACTCGCATATAAAATTAATTGCAAGTTTGCCATAACTAAACAGTGCTATATTGGTTGTTCTATTAGGATAAATATTTAACCATATTTTCATACCTTTATATTGGTGACATATCATATACTAGTGACAAGTTAATCGAAGAAGGCTTATACCCGGTCTTCTAATAGTTATATTAGTGCAACAATTATACCAAGGTCTGGTACTTTAAGACCAAAAATTCATCCGTTATCCTATTGAGACCACTATCTCCTTGAGGATGAAATAGATCTTTAATTGAGGAGAGCATTCAAGTACCATACTGGTATAAATTGACTAACAGAGTAATACTCTATCATATTAGTGCTCGATCTACAAGTCGAGACAAAATCTTTCCTTTTTCGAGATCTTCAATCTTGAATTCTTAGTTTAAAGTGTATAACAGTTTCTTTAAATTCTTCAAGGAGTCATGATGATATTAACATATCTCTCTTTTAGTAGATATGCACTGCGGTTTTGAACTATATGCTTCTGGCATTTTTAGTCCTTCGGTGACTTTCATATAAATATTATAGTATGTAATAAATACATATAAGTTTTTATCACGTCCATAAGACGCATACAGAAACCACCTGATTAATTGAATCCATTTCTTAAATATGTAATATCCCATCTATTTCTGGTCTCTATAATAAATCTTGGGCGACAAATAATGCTTTGTATCATACCACCTCATTCTCTTGCGCTAATATTCACAAATAGCCTGCATGTTTTACTCTTTAGGCAATTGGATTACAGGTCCAAAAATTACATTTTATTGACTCTGCTTGAATTGCGTCTTTCTATTTTAGTCAATCATTTCTTTGTTAGCATTCTTGAACAAACTCCAGTTCAAGATTTTCAATTTTTTGATCAGACCAGTAGCTACTGTATATACAAATATTTGATCAATTTTTATTTCGGTTCCATCATTTTTCAAAATTTATAGAGATCTCTTTATCACCATAATTTTAATAGTTTCTATAGTTTTAATAGTCTCAGGTACTTGATAATTTTGAGAAATTTTATTTGTACATTCTTCTTGTAATATTATCTCTACAGAGTTTTTTTTTTTTTTTTTTCCCTCAAGAGTTTCATAATAGAGGGACCAATCTTTTCTATTGCCCCTTTTTCTTTCTTAGATTATATCTTTGGAACCGATACATCTACCACGCTTCTTGTGTGCAATAGATGCATTTTTTAATATATTAGAATATTGCTCGATTGGGATATTAAGCCAAGCAGGAGCATTTATAGTGGGACATATTATTTGGTCACTCTCTTTCCATTAATGAATACATATGTGAATTGGCTTGTAATATTTTACGAGTGAACAATTCTTTGAACTTTCGATTCAATGATTGCATTTCATATAAATTCTCCTTTTCCAACTTTCTTTTTTCTCCCCCTGATTTTGAAAACCTTGTTTCATCAAATTTACAACCAGCAAACTATGCTATAAAAATGTTTCCAGTTAATACCCCCAGATATTTAATACTTGATAGGAATTCAAACCGGATATAAATTCCAAGTCCCCATGTTGGGCCCATCTTTCAGTATTGAGGTGGAGTAATTAGGACATAAAATATATAACTAAAATTCATAGATGGGATATATATCTGGTTCTTGTCATATTCAAGTTATACTGGAGAGATCCAATTAGTGCTGCAACATATATTAGCATGTACCCATTTAAAAGTAAGCAATAGTAATGGTCTAGCCACTCGCTGCAGGCGTTTAATCAGAAAATCTACAAGACCGTCTTGTGTCTATATGTGGGTTATATGGTATTTAATTGTAATCCCAATTGACATACAATAATCATTATATTCTCTTATATTTTTATATAATATAATCCACAACTTGAGCTCATAGTCATGTTATTTATGCAAGGAGTTTGACAAATAACCCATTACAATTGCATTATTCACAAACATGTGACCAACAGGTAGAGGTCTCTATTGATATCGTAAAATACCAAATTGTTCCACATGATAAAATAATTGGCCCACACATATACCATTTGTATTCCTTTAAATACGTGAGACTCAAACCTAATTTTAATTGAGTACGACATGGTAATTACCTTGTCTTAAATACAAGCAGCATATGATGTTTTCTTCTATATAAGAATCTTCTGGTTCTTCAATGGGTGTGAGAATTTTCAACGATTCCCTCAATTATCTTTATGCCAAATGACTCAAATAGTCATGTCATAAAGTAAAATCCTTTTGGAGCCGTTAACTTCTGGTTAACCATCCCGATTGGTAAGTCGAAATTAACTAGATAGCCTATGATATGTGCTCTTCTAGAGCTTTTAATTAACTTTCAAACACCCATTGTTGTTATATTGTCAATGAGACATGAATTTTCACCAATCATATTCAAACATAAAATACATATAATCATTGTTGTTTTAAATGAGTGGTGTATAAATAGATTGGCTAAGAAATATAGTCATATGAATAACTGATAATAAGTAGGTGACATAGCCGACCATATGAATAACTGATAATAAGTAGGCAGCATAGCCGATCATATGAATGATGAACGAGTAATAAAAATTAGGCGGTTTAACCAGCCATGAATATGCAAAGTAGAAAATATGAAAACTAAAATTTTCCTCTTTCCTTCATATCCTCGTCATTAGTGGACTTCTTAAATTTTTGGTCTGTTCAGGGTACTATAGTGCCAGTTATTATGACCGCAACTATAACCTCGTCCATGGCCACGTTGACCTTGTCCCTAATGGTCGTACGGTGAAGCATTCACTTTGGGGGATGGTTCTATCCCAGTTGGTCGTAACTAATGATCTTTCATAAATAGTTCATTGTTTTGTTCAGCAACGAGGAGACATGATATTTACTCTGAGTATTTTTTTGAATCCTCATTCTCGATATTGCTGCTGCAAGAGCATATTCGAGACATGAAAAGTAGAGAATATTTTCTAAAAGTAGAGAATGTTTTCTCTAACATATCCTCCTCAGTAATATTTTTTCCATATAATTTCAATTTGGAGGTAATACTAAATATAGTAGAGTTATACTTGCTTACAATTTTAAAATCCTGCAATCGCAGGTGAATCCTTTCATAGCGAGCATTAGGGAGGATCATAAACTTTTGATGATCAAACCTCTCCTTTAAATTTAGCCAATGAACATACGGGTCCTTTACAGTAATATACTTGACTTTCAATCCTTCTAGGATATGATGCCTGAGAAATATCATTGCTTTAGTGCGATCATGCAGGGATGCGTTATTTTTCCTTTTCATTGTATCTCCGAGATTCATAGCATCAAGATGAATCTCAACATCAAGGGCCCAAGGCAAATAATTTTTGCTAGATATATCAAGAGCAGCAAATTCAAGATTAGTAAGATTAGACATTATAAATCACAAAGATTAGGGAATAAAAAATTACCTCGAGTATGTGATAATCCTCAACTGGCTAGAGACTCGTGCTGATAACTTGTTATAAAACTATATATTCATATCAAAAAGAACAGAATAAAAATACAAACCCAAATATGTTTGAAGAAAAATAGCAAGCATTTTATATCAGAACTAAAGAACTAGAGAAGTTTTTCTTCTATTCGGATAATTCTCTCAATATTATATTATTTAAATATTTCGCTCAACCTTTCTCATTTCTCTCACTTTTCTATGTTTCAATTCTACTACTCACTCTTCACTTCACTGCTGCATATATATATATATATATTATACTTTTAATATTATTTTAAATACCTTTTTTTTCTCTTTTTTTTTCTTTGCTCTTTTCTTTATCCCATTTTCTCCTCTTTTACCCCCTCTTCGTCGTCTTCTCTTTTTCCTCTCTCTCTCTCTCTTATTCATTCTCTTCCTCCCCAAGTTCTCTTTTAGTCTTCTATACCGTGGTTACTGGCTCATTTTTCCCTTGTTTTGTGTTGTTTCCTTCGGTTTTCAGCATCGAGTGTGGCATTTCTCGTTCTTTTTTCCCTAATTTCGTATGGATAGATGGGACTTTTTTATTCATGTTAAAAATGAGGATGTTTGGCTGTGATTTTTTGATGCGTTTTGTGTGGATTGAACTTTAGTTTAAGTTCTAATTTTTTATTTGAACTTAGTTTAACTAGAAACTTTACAAAGAAACTTGTCCTTTGGGTATACTGTAGTTTTGGGAGTTATATCTATTTCCTTCTTGTCATGTTAGTTTATTGTTACCAATGTCCTGGATTATGCGACTTCGGTTAACATGTAACTTGTCACTCTACTCAGCGTGTCCCAATGTAGCATGTGGCCTATTATGTTGTTTTGCGAATGTTAACAACTTTAGTTGATCTGATTTTGATTGTAACTTACTATTTTGCCCCATTTGTAACATGTGCCCTTCTATGTTGATTTGTGGATGTTAACAATTTTAGTTTACATGACCTTGATCGTAACTTATCATTTTGCATTGTTTGTCCCAAGTGAAGGTGCAATTTTTCTTGTTGTGGTTAAGGTGGCTTTATTTGTGAAACTGAGTTCAGCTGCCAACAGCCATAGTTCTCCCACTATCGACGTGTTCTAGGTAATCCCGCGGTTCCTGGTAGGCTAGAGGATATTTTATCTCCTATGAATCAGGGAGCGGTTACCGCATCGCCTTCACCTTCTTTATGTATCAAGAGGGAGGAATATTGTCTCTATTCGCGTATGTATATGTATTTTTTGATTTATGTTATACTTATTAACGTAATTTTAATGCAGATTAAAAAAATGGTTCAGAGTAGAAGTACGAGTCGAAGGGATCAGGCTGATAACCGACCCTCCACCTTTAGCCCTGCATCTAATCGTGCTTCTACTAGCGTAAACTTTAATGAAGCTAGAATACGAGCCCAATTCCCACACATTATGGATGTTAAACCCTTTAAGTGGTTTACCCAGCGTTATTCGAATGAAGAGAGGATCGCCTTTCTTAGAAAAAAATATTATTTTCCTATGGAGTATGAAATATGGGCTCCTAAGGAGAATGATATGTTGTTATTTCCCCCTTGGCATGATTGTTTTGCCGTAACGTTGGAGTCTTTGGGTGCTGGACTTAGGTTTCCGCTTCCCTCTTTTGTATCTAATCTATTAGCGCAATGCACCATGTGTCCTAGTGTAAGACCCTTGACATTGGGATACTGTGCGCAGGGTGATGCCTGGCGTCAAGCACATCATGACCGATCAGTGCACTGACATAGGCACTTGGTGCGCAAACCTCTAGTGCTTGGTTGGATGTCAGCGCCTTGGCTTTTGCTGCGACACGGGACATAACGGACCTTGACCCAAGCATGACCCAGGAAGGGCATGCGCGCTTGAAGCAGCTCATTGGCATAGTAAAGGATCACTAGTCAGGCGCATGATTATGCGCAAGTGGGCACATGTTAGTTGTGCCACACTAGTTAAGGATGGACTCATGACTAAGTGCCAACGCATGCGTTGTGTCAACAGGAGACGGACATCAATGAGGCATAAGTATGTAAGCAGTGCACATCCTTTGTACGGATGAATCGGGCCTAACGGAGATGAGCCTGAGCTTGGCATCAACGGACCGAGGGCCATGCGCTTCTTGCACGGCACTGAACCAAGGCACGCGGGTCAGGGGCATTATGGATGCGCTGCGCCTGCGTGACAACGGACCTTCACCTGGACGCAATATGGCACCAACCCAAGACGGACCTTAAGTGGGCCTAAGTGTTGATAGTGACTTGGAGTTGGCAAACGGACACTCCAAGGTTTGGACCTTGACCAACGGACAGGTCTAAGGATTGCGTGAGTCAGGCATGAGCCCAGTGCAGGGCACTGGCCCGACCTGGATATGCACAAGCCTAGTGCAAGGCACTGGCCTAACCCAAGAATGCACAGGACCTGCGTAGGGGGCGGGCCCAAGGCTAGACAATGGCCCAGCCTAAGGCATGCATAGGACCAAAGCGAGGCACAAGCCCAGTACAAGGCGCGAGGCCAGTGTAAGGCACTGGTCCAGCCCTAACGTGCGTAGGCCCAACAAGGGGCACGGGCCCAGCGCAGGGTGTGGGCCTGGCTTAAGGCATGCGCAGGCATGCGTTGGCCTAGCCCAGCGCATGAATACATAGGCCCAATGAGGCCCATTTAGGCCCAGGCTTAAATGGAGAAAGAGGAGCATGTTGAGCACATGGGTGACGGTTACGTAAGAAGAAAAGTGGGAAAAACCCTTGACGAGTTCAAACAGGATTTGAGCGGGAAAAGAGGAAAAGTGGGGGTAACCGCCAGTTCAAAAGTGGTGCCTAAAATGAGAGTAAAGACTTTGACCAGCTTTGAACAATAACTGCTACTGGACATCACTTGAGAACATGGGCACGGATGGACAAAGGAGGGCGCGCCACCTGGCATAGAAGTTACCCAGGGCCTTGGGGTTGTCATGGCTTATAAATAGATGTGATTTGTATTCATTTGGCATGTTGTGTAATCGCAAAAATTAATTAATGAAATTGTCCCTTATTTTCGTGTACTCTCCTTTGTGTTTCTATTGAGTGCTTTTCATGTGGTTTTGAGTGTGTACTTCGGCTGGGTGAGCGAACCTCACCGCCATCACAGCTAGTCCAAAAATTAACTATGACAATTGTGGTATCAGAGCCAGGTTCGCTTGAACCGCACGTCCAGACCCTACATGCTTGCCGTCCAGACCCTGCGTGCTTGCTGTCCAGGCCTTACTTGCTTGTTGTTGTCTTCGCGGCTGAGTCTAGCATCAGGTTCGCCCCTTGTTTTCTAATTTTGATTTTGAAATTCTAGTCAAGATCTCATTTTCTAATTTAGGCCTCGCCTACTACTTGTGGGCTTGTCTTAGTGTTGGTTGTGGCATTGCTTGGCTGCGAACTTGTGGACCTTGTCCCTATCGCTTGTTCTGGGCTTTGTTGGACGGGTTGCATGTGATTTTTCCAGGATCGTGCGTGCTTGTTGTTGTGTGGGGTTGGATTAATTATAACCCCCTTGTGCTGGAAATTAGTCTTAGCTGCGTGACTGGTGTCCTTGTGTGACTGTTTTTGCGTTGGTTGCTTGACTTGTTGTATTTGTTGTCACCATGACTCAAAATCATCAAGAACTAGGAAAACTTCCTAAGACTAATGAACATTTGAACTGAATTGAGGAAATCTTAGGTTCCGAGTATAATGTCGATGACCTTCCTTCGGGAACGGTTTTGGGTGCAATGAAATCTTTGTCTAATGATATTGGGTCCCTTAAAGAAACGATAAAGTCTCTAAGTGCTGCCCAAAGGACCCCGTCTCCAGTCCCTACTCCCCCTAACATGTTTCGTAGGTTGGGCCCTAATGGGGTTGGTAGTAGGTCCCCTAATGTACCTCATGTTGGTGAGACTTCCATCCCTACGGTGGAAAGTTTACAAAAAGAAATCTTGGTGCTGCGTAAGACAATTGATGCAGGTACGTTTGGGCTTGACAAGAGTAACATTAAGGTTCCTACTCCGGAAGCCTTTTGGGGTGAACGTGATGCCAAAATCTTGGAGAACTTCCTTTGGGACATGGAACAATACTTTACGATTGCCCATGTCCGTGAGGAAGACAAGGTTGTCATGGCATCCATGCACTTGATGGGTGATGCAAAGTTGTGGTGGAGAACCCGTGTGTCAGAGGACAGTGCTGCTGGTCGTGCTGGAACCGGCTCATGGGATGCCTTAAAGAAAGACCTTCGTGAACAATTCTTCCCAACTAATGCTTCTTGGTTGGCCCGTGAGGCCTTGAAGGACCTCAAACAAAATGGTCCAGTTCATGAGTATGTTAATGCTTTTAGTTCTGTAATTTAAGAAATTAAAGATATGTCGGATGAGGAAAAACTATTTAACTTTATTTTGGGTCTTAAACCGTGGGCTCAACTAGAGTTGAGGCGCTAAAAGGTCCATGGCCTTGCCTCTGCCTTGGTTGCGGCTGAGTCATTAATGAACTTTAATGTTGGACATGATTTTAATAGGAAGGATCACTTTCAGAAGGGAAAGAAAAATGGCTTTAAGTCCTTTAAAAAGAAGAAGGGTCCTGCCACTAAACCCAACAACATTAAAGTCTCATTCAAAAATGATGGGACTGACAAAGGAAAGGGTCCTAAGTCTATTGCTTGTTTTATATGTGACGGTCCTCATTTTGCAAGGAATTTCCCTAACAAAAAACCCTTAAGTGCTATAGTTTAGCAGGATAGTGATGAGGATGAGGATCATGAGCCATCTCCATCTTATGTAAGGATAAGTTCACTAAAGTTGATGGATAAAACAGGTTTCGGATGATGCATAAGTGGCTGGTCATCCAAGCAGATTGGTGGGCTGCTGTTTATGTCTATGGTTTATGCTTATATATGATTATGTTTTAGTTTTGGGGTCCGTTGTTTTGGAGGTTTTTTTTTTGATGTAATTTTCGTATCGTTTTGATGGCTTTCATTTATGTTGTTTCGATGATCGCTTATCATATATATATATATGTTGATGATACATGCTTTGATGGATTCTCAGATGTGTGGTTAGTGGTGCGTCTAATGGGACTTGAAGGCACCCTAATAACAAGATTGAGCCTTAAAATGAGTTAATGATAAATGGTACAACTGATGGAATAGAATGTAACCTACTATGTATGTGTTAAAGAGTAAAAAGGATGAATGAGACAATGTTCAAGCACCTAAAGGACTTGAGTGCATAAAAGACTTGTAAACCTTGGTTTTGGATAGACCATGTCAAAGCACCCAAAGGACTCGAGTGCATAAGGACTTATGGACATTGGTCTAGATAAAACTACGTCAAAGCACCAAAAGGACTTGTGTGCATAAGGGCTGGTGTTAGCCTAAGATGAACAGGATTGCGTCAAAGCACCTAACGGACTTGTGTGCGTAAGGAGTTTTGCTAAGCCTAGTTGGTGTGCGTGAACCTTGGTCTATTATTAAGCATGATGGGAACGGGATGTTGCTGGTGCCCATGAACGGCAAAGGAAATGGGTGGCCTAAGTCAATTCTTGAGGTACTTACTCTTTCTGCGGAGGACGTCAGTTCTTCTACTGGGGGAGGTTTGTAAGACCCTTGACATTGGGATACTGCGCGCAGGGTGATGCTTGGCGTTAAGCACATCGTAACCCGATCTGTGCTCTGACATAGGCACTTGGTGTGCAAACCTCTAGTGCTTGATTGGATGTCAGCGTCTAGGTTTTGGCTGCGACATGGGACATAACGGACCTTGACCCAAGCTTGACCCGAGAAGGGCATGCGCACTTGAATCAGTGCATTGACATAGTAAAGGATCACTAGTCAGGCGCATGATTATGCTCAAGTGGGTAAACGTTAGTTGTGCCGCACTTGTTAAGGACGGACCCATGACTAAGTGCCAAAGCATGTGTTGTGTCAACATGAGACAGACATCAATGAGGCACAAGTATGTACGCAGTGCGCATCTTTTGTACGGATGAACCAGGCCTAACGGAGATGAGCCTGAGCTTGGCATCAACGGACCGAGGGCCATGCGCTTGTTGCACGGCACTGAACTAAGGCGCGCGAGTCAGGGGCATTATGTGGACAAGCAAGGGCAA